>CM061235.1:88800552-93600552 GCA_030848705.1 Heracleum sosnowskyi | reverse complement strand
CATTTTACAGATGGGGCAAGTATTTTTTTGTCGCAACCACTGCCTAATACAATGGGAGTGAAAGTCATGTCCACAATCCAATGTTCCAATCCTCTCCCCTACCACATATTCTTCCTGCAGAAAAATCAGGAGCTCAATTCGTAACCAAAAAATATGAATGTGAGCAGTCCTATCCTAACATTGAGATCTCTTGTCATGCTCAAAAATCAAAATGGAGAATAATTGCGACGAGAATCATAGTACCACCCATTTACCCCACTTCTCTTGGTAACAAGAGGTTGAGGATTCAAGATTCGGTGTAGGCATGTGACTATTTATATTTTTGTAATTGAACTTGGCCAAAAAGGTTAAAAAAATGAAAAATTACACACATATGAAAAGATATCCTCACCTGACATATGCAGCACGGCTCCAGTGATGGAAGTCCTCTCATGAATGCTGAAAACTTTCGCTCTTTCAGAGACTGCAAAATGACTTCGTCGCTCAGCCCCGTATTCACATCACCAATTCGTTCTTCCAGTGCCAACAACTCCTGATATAGATTATTGCTGTTAAGGAGACTGTTTTCCATTGACATTACAATGGTCAAAAACACTAACATAGACAAGCCACTACATTACCTCGTAAGACATATTATCAACATCAAGCCTCATATCTCTGTGCCTGTCGTGCAACTCAGCAACCCCATTTATAAAAGGATCAAAGAGCATCATATCCTGTCACACAGTAAAAGAATTCCGAAGTAATTATCAGTAATTTCAACAAGGGACGTAATGAATATGAGCATCTTCAGAGTGCCTGCATACAATTTACACTGTAAGGGCTATATGACTATATGTAGATACAGGTTTACAGATACACCTAGATCAGTCGTCCGAGACTAGGCATTTATACTACTTCTAATGGATTCAGTATTCAAGATGACCCATTTTACAATACACAAATTTCTCTTAAAATATCTGCAAAGCATATTACTAGTGGATCATGCAAATCCTTTATAGACTCCCTGTTTCCAAATTCAAAAATGTCCACCACTAGTTCATTATGCTGCCAAATGCTAATAAATGGAAAATATTTGCAACAGCGCGAGTTATTCTGAACATATATGTTTAGGAAAACGAAATGAAACAATTTGAGCAGGCTAAAAAAGTTTTATTTGTTTTAATACTACTTCAACTTATAGGCAGTCACACAGACGTTTAGAATTCCGCATATTTGATTCAAATTCTTAGATCCTGTTATTTTAATAAGATTAGCAAGGATGAAGTGTGGCCACAGGAAATTCTATCAGACAAGATAACCAGAAGTCTTTTAATCATTCAAAGATGCAGGCCACATTAACTTCGTAATATCATATTGGACATTATAATTTTTAGCAAATCTAAACTGGCCCATTACCCCACAAGACACTGTCAAATTTCAGGCAGTAAAGCAGATAAAAGCACATGTTAGTAAAAATTCTATCAGTCAAAAACAAACCTCGGCACGGATATTTTCACCCCTCCGCATCACATTGAGGACTTGACGAATCTGCTATATGGAAAAGGGATAAAGAGTCAGGAACTATCAACAATTGTAAAACTTTACTAATATACATAAACTATCAAAAAACATGCATTTGACCAAAGACCATGCAAATAAAAAAAGAAAAAAAATACACAAGATTGGACTAAAGGAAGGAACTCATGGGAGATATAAAAAAGTATATATCCAAAAAAACTCATGATAATCTCCCTTCCCTCCCACCACGTTCCCTAGCATCTTTTTAAAAAAATTACAGATTGGAAGTTTCAAATTTAATTATTGTTAAGGTAATCAGTAACATCTTTAAAAATCGGAATCTAGATTGTGTAGGGATACTATGAATTGTAGTCTACAGAATTCGGATGTACAAATTAATCTGAATCTCTCTCATACTTTTTATCCGGGTCTGTTTTCTAGCAGTACAATCATTTTGAACACTCGACTCTATAATACACAATTTTTTCAGTTCACTAAAACGTTTTCCAAAGTATGATGTCTAGATCTCCTGGATGTTTAAACAGTTTAATATAGGCCAAGGTGATACACATAAACTGGTCGATGAGCTATGACAGTGGGCACGCTTTAACAAAGAAATTTTCATCTAAAAATTCGCAAGATAATGTTCATAGCAATGTTGTAATTATTGAGAGGATGTGAGATTCTTCTCAAGTTTTCTTTTATATTTGAATTGGAGTTCAAAATTGCTTAAGCGACTTAAAGATAAATTTTAGAACACAAACCTCAGATACCAGCCTCTGCCGTCCATCAATATCAGCAGCTAAAGATCGCCAACCATTAGCCTCATCACCTGGTACGTCCATCATATAAGCAGACCTTGCGTATGGTTGATTATGACCCTGACTTCTAGATCGAGATGATATCACTGTTTCCTCTGGTGAAGAAGGCTGCCTTGAGGAAAATGGCGAAAACTGTCCTCTCTGAATACCAGACTCAGACTCTCCAGATGGAAAGAGACTCCAGGGAGCAAAATCTGATAATCTGAACTGATTTTGTGTAGGATAATTGTGATGGGGTACCCAGCCAGCAGGAAAAAGATGGGAACCAGAACTAGGACCAGCTCGAGAACTAGACGCAATACCTCCCGGAGTACTCGAACTCCCAGTACCTAAACTCCAACTAGTTGGATCTTGAATCATATTTCGTGTCTGAGTGGCCGGAGCAAACATGGGGTGCTCTTCATTGTTTCTTATGTTGCTTCTAAAGCCTGTATCGTCATGTAATCCAGTACCCCTTCCTCGAGGAATAGTAAAAGAACTTGATGAACTGCCTGTCCTCGGTATAGGAGTATCATTCCACGGAGAAGGCAAATTTCTATTTGAAAAAGGACCAGGACTGTGCATCACATGAGACTGGTTTGAGGGGTTGCCTGGTAACTGAACTGATGGTCCAAATTCTAATGAATCGCCAAGTGATGTAGGTCTCGAAGAATGGTTTAAAGAGCGAACATTAGATTGCCTTGAGGTGGTACCAACTGTAGGAAAACTAAATGAATCAGGTTCCTGATGTCCCAAAGTTATTCTTGCTCCAGAGTTTCTTGTGGAGCTTTCCCTAGTACCAGGAACACTTACAGGAGGAAAGACATCAGATACAAATCCTCTCATACCAACACTAAACCTCGGATTCATTTGTTCCGAACGAATAACGCCTGGATAATTTGCTGAGGATGAAGATATACCCAAGCTGTTAGAGGCAATATGACGGGCAGGACTATTGTGAGGAACAATGTTCTCAGGCTGCGGAAAGAAGCTTGTATTCCCACCTGGATAAGGCTGTGTAGAAGTACCACCTTCAAGGGCCTTTCGCTTGCAAGATGAACCCCAATTTCCCATAGAAGATCCCGACCCATCGTTATTATATCGAGAATTTTCGTAAGTCCCACCATTAGCAGTAGACATACTTGCTGATGGGTAAGGCTCAGTGACAAATCTGCCCGACTTGTAGAAACTTGGAAATATACCTTCCTCGTCTTCATCATCGCTTTCAGGATAACTATCATTCAAATTTATGGTCGCGGGATAATGGTTGGAATCAGAACTCTGGACATTCAAATTTTCCCAAGTAATTTGGTTGCCAGCAAGACCATTACTAACCCTGTCATGGCAGAGGATGTTAGGTTGTTCAAACCGACGTTCTTCCAATCTTGCCTCAGTTGCAGCAAAACCACTGTGTGAAGATGGCCAACAGGGTTCTACTTTTAAACCGTCACAAGAGACTTGATCTCGCAAATTTGCACTAGAGCTTGATTCGCCCAAGTCCCAGCCACTAAAACTCCTAGCATTATGTGGCAAACGTCTCTCCGCTGGATTCGAAACATTATTCCAAGCAGCAGATTGATCCATATTGGTGTCATTGTAAAGATCCTGATTTAGATCCATGGTCTCAGTAAAGGAATTTAGTGCTCTCCTTTGACCTTGCATCAGGACCAATTTGATAACTACAACAAAGTTGATAGGACAATATTAAAAATCCTGCTTATGTGATTAATCTGTACAATACCATCCGATACATCACAACGAAAGAACCATTTTTACTGTACTTTAATAGCACCAGGAAATAATTAGTGTGATGCAACTAATTTTTATCACCATAATAAAAGTAACTTGTATATCGAAACAAAATCATTAAGCAAAAGTTAATTCAATGGACTGAATAAGTACCATGTAAAAGGATTCCAAACAGCAACATTAAAGATAAACAATAACATTTTTGTAAGGGATATCAATGCACCAGCAAATTATATTGCAGATACATATAACTGAAAAATCAATAAGTGCATTCAGCAAGATTCGAAGTAGAATTGTCATTAGAAATGAAAGAGGGTCAAAGGATGCAGTCTAGTTTACCAGCTGTATCAGTAAGCCACATGCACAACAAATTGCAAAAGATTCGAAGTAGAATCTTGGGGATTAAAAGTCATTGACCTATTGTTCTATACACTAATGATGGTTAAGATTATGTTACTTACACGTTAGTGATGGTTACGATTATGTTACTATGTCTATGATTTCTAGGATTCGACTTTCGCTTGATGTAAAACATGATATAAGATAATACAGACACTAGCTCGTCAGCCGATTTGTTCACTAAATGATATGGGGCAAGGGAAACGGCACTGCTTTTTACAGCATTTCAATGACTCTATGACTATTAATCTTTTTTTACCGCTAATCAAAAAATTAGATACAAAGAAAGCAATATATATTGTATCCTTGCCTTGAGTGATAGATACTTCATTCAAGATCAATAACAAATCTTTAACTTAGCAGCTTACTCCCCAAAACTATAATCCTTCAATACATCTGGAGTGAGCTCGCACCTCTGTGGAACAAGAAACAAGACAGAAATACAGTCACAACCAAAGTGTGAACATTAATATATTAAGAACTAAAGGAAACCAAGCACTGATATTCATTACAGGAATAAAGAGCATTCGAAACAATCAATTAGTACTCCAAATAAAAGTCCCAAAAAACGCCTGCATTTTGTTACAGTGAAATCAAATTGAGTTCTGAGAACAAATTAACAGATATACAGAAAAATGTCAAAACATTAAAGAAGAAATAAAAAAAGCTCAAAAAGATTGAAACTTTATGAACATCAATCACCAAAGCCTCTCCTTTGACCTCTAAAATATGTACCAAACACATAAAGATTGAATCTTTAAACATCAACACTGCAATACATACACACATATCAACATACACAAACCAAAATATCGAATTCATATAAAAATTTAACAAAAATACACTAAAAAAATACCCAAAAACACAAATTCAACCCTGATTCTCAAATTCACAGATCCCAATTTCACACTCAACATAAATCAACATGCAAACCCAATAAAAATCCAATCTTTTTATCAATAAAAACAAGAAAACCCCATCAAAATAAGCATAAACACCACTCAAAAACAAATTAATCAAAAAATTAAGACATGGGTATTCTTGAAAACAACACACAGTACCTGAAAAATCTGCAGATCTTTGTGGGTGACAATCAAAAACTGAAAATCTGAGCAGTTTCTTGGAGTATTTTTGCAGGGTTACAATACAAGAAAAAGAGAGAAAATAAAAAAAAAAGAGGGGGGGGGGGGAGAAAATATGGATGAAAAATTGGTGAAGATGAAGAGAGAGGAAAATAGAGGGCAGTGGAGGGGGACCTGTGAGAAGAAGATTAAGCACTAATCTCTTTTATTCTATCTCTTTTGCTAATATATTTAATTAATTTAATACTCAATATTTAATGCAGTATGTGATTATTCATTATTTTATGTAGGTAAGGTAACCATACCACAGTTAAACAACTCTGCAGAGGTATAGGATTTTTATTTTGATAACTTAAATATGTATATGAATATAAAATAGAGAAGTTTCCTATTACAAATTAAATTCTTATCTTTCCCTTTTGTATTTGTTTTCTACTAACAAATTAGATTTACAAAGTATTTGAAAGAGATTAAAAAAAAGGGTAATATGGTCGTTCTAGAAACAGATTTTTAAGCACTAACTTCTAACCACATTGCCAATTAGTCCTCCAACTGATAATTATGTAGAAAATATTATTATAATTATTTAATAAATTGTTAATAAATTGTAATTTTGAGAGGATATACACACAAGTTAAAACATGTAAACCAAATGATTAAATGGTGACAACAATGAAAGGAGTATAGATTTAGAAATGACTTGTGGTCAAATTTGTAAGTATTTAGGAAGAAAGATTTGTACACAGAATCTTTCTCGTGGGAGATTTAGTTGAGTGTGTGCCGTCGGATTGAATGGGTTGAGAGACATCATCATTATGACTTTTTTGGCAGTAAATTTATATACGGATAAATTCAATTATGACCCACATTCAATCTGTTTGTTACTCCTCCTGCTGACTTCTACCCTCTCTCTGCACATACATTATCTCTGCCCTTTGCCTATCTACTCCACTTTTTTGTGTATATCTTTGTAGTCTCCATGTATTGGTCAAAATTGTTCGCTAATTTTTTTGATTTTGTTAAATTTTTTAATTATAACAAGTTTCATTTTTTTATTCAAAAATCAATTTAATGTATTACCCATTATATTATATCCTATATATAATTAACATAAGAGAATTTAGGTGGTTTGGTCGTCAGGGCTAAATTAGTAAATTTATAATTATTATTATAATTAAAAAGAAAAAACATTATATATAAAATGCATGATGGTAGCAAAAGACTACACACGTGAAAGGAAAAGAAAACGTGTTGTGAACAAGTTTGTAGAAAATATAT
This sequence comes from Heracleum sosnowskyi, assembly GCA_030848705.1. Lineage (NCBI taxonomy): Eukaryota > Viridiplantae > Streptophyta > Magnoliopsida > Apiales > Apiaceae > Heracleum > Heracleum sosnowskyi. The sequence goes on along the minus strand of CM061235.1, from coordinate 93,593,744 downwards.
CAAAAAAATTGTTATGTATGGTATCTAAATATTATAAAGTAAAACTCTCCTTTCTATAATTTGACATTTCACCGTAAAATTCACCAATTTAAGTAACAAATTAAATATATTATATATTATAAAATTTATATTTTTAAAATATCTTTATAGAGGTTGAATATTCTATATAATTAGTAACATTATAAGATTGTAAATGAATATTTTTAAATTATTAGTTAGCAGATAAATTTTACTTTGAAAAACTAAATTGAGATAAATATTATGTAACATAATAATAATAATAATATAAAATATATAAAATTATATAAAAAATATTAATAAATCATCCCGTGCATCGCACGGGTATAAAGCTAGTTTATATAATGGGTATTATCCCCCAATACCATGTTCCTGAATGCCTGATACAATTTATTTTACTTTTAAAAGACAATTAATTTATTGTATTACCTGTTTAAGGAATACGTAATATAATTTGTTTTTTTATTTAAAAACAGTTAACTGTATTAACAATTTGTGCGATGCGTATCAGCTTTTAACCATTTCTGGAATGCGTAATATGCTAGTATATATGGTCACACTTCGGCGCACTGGTATTCCTTTCATCGACGATTTAGTTTTGGCCTTCACCCAATATATTTTTATGATATTCAAAATCAAAGTTCAAATCCAAATTATTTCGATTTCAAAAAATATATTCAAATTTAAATCCAAATCAAAATTCAAATTTTCAAATTTGTTAAAATCCAAATGAAACATGTTGGGTATCCGTTACATCAGTATTTTGACATTCATAATATATCTTTATTATAAAGGACAAAATGAGAGAAAATTTTATGTTTTAGTACTTTAATTTTTATGATTGCGTACAGCTAGTTTTTTTTTTTGTCTACTTATATTTTCTCTTAAATAAATAAATAAGGTGACACAATAAATAAAAGAAATATATAAATAGTTTATTTTATTACCTACCCAAATTTAATTTGTGGAGTACATTATTTGTTTACTCATTTATATAAAATTAATAGATGTAGGTCCAAGAAAAGGACACAAATTAATATGAGAGTAAGGATCCTAAGATTAACCTTAAAATTAGGAAAATGAGTAATTAGATATTTAAGATAACACACTTAAACCAATAATCACCTCTGGAAATTTTCCGAATATCTACCTTGGAATCCTTTTTCTCAATTGATATAAACAAAAGAAATATGTAAATAGTTTATTTTATTATGTACACATATTTTATTTATGAAGTACATTATTAAAATCAATTTGAAAACTAGGTAAAAGTTTTGTTTATTGTATATGTATATTTAATTTGTACAATATATTGTGTTCACTAATTTATTTGGTATCAAAAATATTTCTTACAATTTTGTAAACAAAACTGTTAGGCCCCAAAAGATGGGTTAAACTGTTAGGCCCCAAAAATTAGAGATTGGCGTTTTAAAACTTTTTTTCCTCTTTTAAAATATTCGTTACCTGTAAACAAGTAAATCGAGTGTGAAAAGTAAAGAAAGAAAGAAATATAGTACAACACGGTCGATTTTATCCTGGTTCGCGATGGCAAAACCCCTAATGGATTTGCTCACCCCTACTCCAGTTCCCGAGCTCCTCCCGGACTCGAGATTTTCTCTACTATAAAGAACACTCATTATAGTAGGCGGAGAAGCCTATACAACCACTAAGTATTTATCTCGGACCTTAACTACAAGTTAATCCCTCAAAATATAATAGCAACAATTACAAGTTTATCTTGGAACGTAATTCTCTGCTACTTCCTCACAACTATGTAATCCCCTTGCGTAGATTGTGTTACTCTACGACTTTGTCGATCTTGGATCTTAGGTCTTGGGTCTTTCCTTTTCTTCACGGTGCGATGACAATTAACTCCCCGTTAATATGTTAAAGACTTGGGTCTTAGAAAAAGAATCATCTCACTTCACTTCACCTCACAACAAAGTCTAGATAACAAATCTTACGACTTAATCCCTGTTAAAAAATAAGATTGTTCGGACTAGTATGTTACGATACTAGACCAAAGACTAACACGAATTATATAAGGCCGAATATATTTAAATAAATGGTCGAATATAAAACAAAGTCTAAGTAGTTTATAAAACTTTAAAAATAAACAATTAAAGACTTTTAAAACAAACTAAGACAAACCACTAAGTTTCTAAAAAGATAACTCGTTTATGTCGTAAATAGACTTAAACAAATATCAAAGAAACAAAGAGATATATTACTTCAAGAATTCAACAAGTAAAGGCTCTTTTATAACTAATATATGTTTTATACGAGAAGCCTTGTAAACATGGAATTCGAAGTACTTAACTTCAAGAACTTGACAAGTAAGGTTCGTTTATATCTCTAAATATAATATATGAGATTTATAAGAGTAACCTTCAACTTGGGGTTCGATTTTATTTTTTTTTTGATTTTGCATGTATAGGTCAAAATGTACCTTTGTCAATAAAATTGATCAGTATGTTCCAGGCACCATTTGCTTTAACCCCAGCTTTCAGAAAGATAAGAGAATGTCTCAATGTAGTGAAGTAAGTATCATTTTCTTGATTTGCACTTCTTATATCTTGAATGATAACTTCCACCTCAGCATTGTCGTTGACTTCTAAACCGTCTTCAACTCCGCAAAAAGTGTTGTAAGCTACCTCCCAATCTTTTCCTTGTTTCTGTGCCAAATCAATCATCTTCTTCTTCATTGCTTCATTATACATCTTGAATCTCTTTAGCTTTTCACTCCTCATAACTGTTTGGTGGGTTTCCTTCTCAGCTTGCCTGGCATCTCTTTTTGCTTTTTCAGCTTTTAATTTTTCCAAGGCAGCTTCTTGTTCAAGTGATAGAGGATTTGCTTCTTCCATATCATCATCCAAGATAGGATGTTCTATTGGCTCTGGATAATATGGTTCATGCTCTTCCTGTGGTTGTTACTCATGCATGACCTCAAATCCCTCTTCACTTTCTTCTTCTTCTACATGTCTTCAATCCAGTATTGTCTCACCGGAATAGTTTCATTGGTTTCCCATCTTCCCCATCCATCTTTCTCCAATCCTCCGTCTTCCCCCCCCCCCCTTAGTTGAGGAATCCTCCACGAAGTCATCCTCAGCATAATAGGTTGTTGAAGGACCAAGTTGTTGATTTGAAGGATCATGTTGTTGGTTTCTCAACATATTCCAGATCGACTATACTCCGTCACTCTGGTTCTCCATGAATAGAGCACTGTCCTTGTTCATTTCTTGTATAGAAGTTATCTTCTGGTCAATATCGCTCAGTCTTGAGTTGGTAGTCTGCTCGATTCTATCCAATCTTTTGTTGAGACGAGACTCCACTCTTGACAGTGTGTTCATTGCATCTTTGACCCTAGCTTGACCATCCCGGATAACCAGAACGTCTTCATTTAAAGCTTCTTGTCCTTGTTGTAAGACATGCACTTGATTCATAAAACCATCTCTAAGTTCCTTGACGTCTGCTCTCAAGTCGACCAGTTCCTCCATAGCTTCCTTCTTCAGGGAGTCCACTGCCTATTTAGTACATGTTATAGTGCCAGATGCACTGCCTAAGACCCTGTATGTTCTTCTGGAATCAGCTGCAGCCAAGTCAATCTTCTGTTGAATAGTAGTTAAAGAAGCATCAACTGGACTGGAGGAGATCCTTTGGTCAAAGGAAGGTCGCAGAGGGACTTTGAATAGTGGATTTCCTTGACGATCATGAACTGTCATCTGTTTGAGAGTGGATTGTACATGTAGTTCTCTGTCTGTAGGTTGTAGCAAATCATCAATGTTTGTAAGGGTTTGGGTGTCACTCCTCACATTTGGCTCTGGGTGTTCACTCAACGTTTCTGTTGGTGTTTCACTCATTTTTCCTTTCCCACTCAGGCCAGGTGATAGTGTTTTTGTTTCACCCATTCCCTTATTGCTCGTTGTACCTGCATCAGAATTCACCGTAGCCATCCTTAAGGAGGTCGTCGGTGGTGCAATGGGGCTTCGCAAGTCCCCGTCCTTGGATATACCAAGTTGCTGATCATCCTTAGATGATGTATCCTTTGTAGGATCTAGAGTTTGAATCTCTAGGAGGGTAGAATCAGGCTCTATTAACAGCAGAGATCCTGAAACTTCCTCTAAAGTCTGTGAAGACTTTTCCTCAGTTAACTCCTCAATTAAAATTGATTCATTGTCACCGAGTTGCCGATCTGCACCTACGTCAGACCCTTTACCTGCAGGATCCAGATATGTTCCATCTGGGGAGCTAGATAATGACCCTTGTAATTGTGCATTTAGGTCAAAACCTTCTCTCGACGTCTGTGAAGACCCTTGGTTCAATTCAGAACCTTCAACCAGTGAACCTGACCGTAATATGGTCGGAACACCAGTTGCTTCCATCAATTCTTCCTTATTTGATTGAGCTATTGGTTCAGATATAGCTTTGGTAAGTGTTGCCCAATCAGCATCAAAAAAATCAGTGAAGGGCTCTTTGGATGTTTGAAATAAAGTTTCAACAGTTGCCTCGTTTTCTATTCTTCTCCTTTTAGAGGAAGACAGAGCTGTTGTTGAAGGGCGTATCTCCTTATGTGGTGCTGCTAAGGCACTATCTCCCTCTACACTCATGGATGTTTGAATGTTAGGTATAGTAAGGGAAGAAGGTTCGTTTATGGTTTCATTTGGCTCGTCCAAAGTCTCTATGACCGTGGCTAGAGATTGTGAGTTTGCAATCTCTTGTTCAGGAATGGCCACCGAGGGCTCTGGATTAACATCCATTGGTTGAGGTTGTGGAGTCACAACAGGTTCAGGAATATTACCTTCGTTTACATGTTCCCCTGGGGGTAGAAGTGGTAGGGGTACCGTTCTTAGATATTCAGTGAGAATAGTAGGCACCCCTGGAAGATGATTCTTCTTGATCAGAGCTATTATAGCATTGTTCTTCATCTTCATACAGTCCATGGTCTCTTCACCTTCAAAAATCTCTCGTTCTTCAGTTGTCAACACATCATTAAGAATTAGCTGTAGGAACCTAGGATAGAAACAAAGCACATCATTTATGCCTGTTCTTTCATCCAGTGGTCCCATGCACAAAAGCATTTGATCAATCACTAGCCTTCCAATGTTTATATGCCTATTGTTAGCAATGGCAAACTCTAGTTTCTGAAGAAACAGTGGAATACCATGCAGATTTGTAAGCTTTGCAGTAAAAACAAGGATTAAGGTGTTAAAGAAGAAATTCCATGGCTTTGTCAGGTAATGCTTTAGAAACTCTCCCACAAAGAAGTTAGGTTGTTGACTTCTAATGAGAGTGAAGAAAGCATGTATTTCTTCAATATTGGGATCAGGAACAAGGTTTTCTATTGGAAAGTGTAAAATCCTATTAAGATCATGTTCCGTCACCCTTATTGTTCTGCCCCCTGGCACAACAAAACTGAAAGAAGATATGTTATTCTCCGATGTGTCAGTGGTTGTCGTGTACAATGCAGTCAAATGATCAATACAAAGGACCGCAGGAGTACTTAATGTATAAGCCACCAGAGAACGTGTATTCAAGAATTGTGCCCATGCACGAAACTGTAAGTTCGTAATGGATTGCACATTCTGAAACGAGACATGATTAGTCTTAGTTACAATAAATTCTCCAGCCATTATATTTTCAAATTTCCAGAAAATTTAAATTAAACCAAAACTAATTTAATTAATTATTTCTAATTAATCAACTTTAAAAAAAAACCCTTTTTAACACCTTAACAACTTCGAACAATTAAAACACCCAATTTAAGAACCCTAATTTTCTAACTCAAGAAAAGTAATTTTAATTGAAACACACTTCAAATGAAAATGATTTCAACCAAAACTTACTATTCAAGAACAGTTTCAATCTCTTAAGGTTCGAAAATTTTCTTTCGATAAAATATTTTTTTTAACCAAAACCAAGATTAGAAAACACAGTAATCACAAAGTACAGAGTTCTCACTGTTGAAAATGAAATCACTGTGGTTAAACTGGATTTACAGTGGGTAATTCTCGGTTAAACACGAAAACTATCGAGTTCTTATTGTTCTTAATCGTAAATATATGTAAGTATATATGTATCACTCCTTAGATCTAAAAAATGACAAAAGAAAAACGTCTAAGGGCCATATAAATACTTACTGGTCTTTCAAGGGTATTTTCGTCCTTTCACGTTCGATAGTTTTAAAATGAAATGTCGATGGTTTTATTTTAGGGGTAAAATGGTCAATTTTACTTCGATAGTTTTTGAAAAACTATCGAAGTATTTAAAAATAAGAATTCAAACCAACCTTCTCAAAAACCATCGAAAGTTTTTTTTGTTTGTTCAAACCAAAAACTATGAGTCCATTTTTATGAAAACTATCGAGGATTTTAATTATTGATAAATTTAAATCCCCTCGATATATTTTCACTTGAATTTCAAAAACAATCGAGAAATACCTTCGATAGATTCCTTTTCCTTTTCCAAAAACTATCGAAAATTGCTTTCGATAGATTTCTTCTAGTACTTAGAAAAACTATCGAATTTCCTAAATTCGATATTTTTGCTTCCAGTTTAATTTGTTAAAACCTGTTCTGGTTTTAAAAATCAAATAACCTTTTTATTTTCTGTTAACTGTGAATTTATTTTAGATTCACATTCTTCTCCAAAAATTCAAAGTTACCAGAAAATTCACAATTTTCTTAGAATAAAATCGACTAAATATCATTAAATGATATTAACCAATTAAAATCCAATAAATTATGTTGCATTGATCTACAATGTTTAAAACAAATTAAATTAATTCAAATTAAATAGATGCTTAAATATTTAGAACAAATATTAGCACCTAAATAATTTTAGAATTATTAACTAGTTAAATGCCAGAAGATATATCATCCATAAATATGACATAAAATTAGTACAATAATCCTAACCTACGAGAATTGCTCCTGAAAATAAATTCACGAGTCCTAATGATATAGAAATTCTTAAACTCGTGTATTTACTAAGACTATCTTGCAGTTACTGACTTCTAATCAAAATCAATTAGAAAGATTTAACATCCCAAGTTCACCAACCAACTTTGAAAAAGTGGATTCATCAAGCGGTTTAGTAAAGATGTCTATAATTTGTTCCTCTGTGGGTACAAAATGTAACTCCACAGTTCCATTCATGACATGCTCTCGGATAAAATGATACATGATGTCGATGTGCTTTGTCCTCGAGTGTTGCACTGGGTTGTTGGAGATTGTTATGGCACTTGTGTTGTCGCAAAATATTGGAATCTTAGTCAACAAAAGTCCATAGTCACGGAGTTGGTTCCTCATCCACAAGATTTGAGCACAACAGCTACCAGCAGCTATGTATTTAGCTTCGGCTGTTGATGTGGACACTGAGTGCTGCTTCTTGCTGTACCAAGAAACTAACCTTCTTCCAAGAAACTGACAGCTTCCTGAAGTACTCTTCCGATCAATCTTACAACCTGTAAAATATGAGTCTGTATATCCAATAAGATCAAATCATGTATCTTTAGGGTACCAAATTCCAAGATTTGGGGTTCCCTTAAGATATCTAAATATTCACTTAACAGCTATTAGATGTGATTCTTTAGGATCAGACTGAAACCTAGCACACAAGCATGTTGTAAACATTATATCCGGTCTACTTGCAGTGAGATATAGTAAGGAGCCTATCATACCTTTGTAGCTTGTGATGTCAACCTTCTTACCAGTTTCATCCTTATCAAGCTTAGTGGCAGTTGGCATTGGAGTCTTTGCTGTAGATGAGTCTCCCATTTGATACTTCTTCAGAAGATTTTTAATGTACTTGGAATGGAAAATGAATATTCCATCTAGCCTTTGATACACTTGCAGTCCAAGAAAGAATGACAATTCACCCATCATGCTCATTTCATATCGACTCTACATTAACTTAGCAAATCTCTGGCATAGATCATCATTAGTAGAACCAAATATTATGTCATCAACATATACTTGCACCAATATCAAATCATTTTTGTGCTGTTTGTAAAAGAGAGTTTTATCTACGACACCTCTTGTAAAGTTATTTTCAAGTAAAAATTCAGAGAGAGTGTCATACCATGTCCTTGGAGCTTGTTTGAGTCCATAGAGAGCTTTGAATAGAAATTACACAAAGTCTGCCAGTTTTGAATCCTCAAACCCCGGAGGTTGTTCCACATACACTTCTTCTTCTAGCTTCCCATTCAGAAAAGCACTCTTCACATCCATTTGATATACTTTGTAATTGGAATGTGTTGCGAATGCCAGAAACATTCTGATGGCCTCCAGTCTTGCTACTGGTGCATAGGTTTCATCATAATCTATACCCTCTTCTTGAGAGTAACCTTTAGCAACCAGTTTGGCTTTGTTTCTCGTTACAATGCCATCTTCATCCAACTTATTTCTGTGTTAGGCCGAATACACAATATAATCAAGTATGTATGAGAATAACAATAATTAATAACACTGTTTATGAATCAATAAAACTGTAATCTTATTAACAGCTTCTCTCTTTATGATGTTAATGAATCATAAAGAGCTTCTAGGTTACACAAATAATATCTCAATGATCGCGTCCCTTCTAGGGATAACCTATCTGTGTTTATATAGTACACAGCTACATACAATCCTTCTCTAATTGATATTCCTACAAGTTAGCTATACAATTCATATCAATTAAGGATTGCTTCTTATCTTCTATCCTGTTTCCTTAGCTGTATCAATATATTCTGCTTCTTTCCATCTTCAGAATGTATTGCTTCTAGAATCTTCAATTCTGCACCGACAGCTAATTCAACTATCACCTTGTCAGACTTTAAATAAACTCTGACCGGCTTCCTTTAAACTCTTCACCCTATCAGAGTTTAACTAAACTCTGATCGGCTTCTGATAAACTCTTGTCAGTACCTGTTGCTTAAACACTGATAAACAAACATTAGCAATTATATCTAACAATCTCCCCCAACTTGTTCATAATAAAATGTACAAGTTAAACATATAATTGATGATGTCAAAACCTTTTAACAAATGCAGTGTTTAACATATAACAGAGTTTAATTTAAAAACAGAGTTTAAATTTGACTTAGAATAGAAAATATTAAAAACTTACAGTCAGACTTTATTTGATTTCTTGAATATCAGGCACTGTCCTGAGATAATCAATTAGAAGTCTTCTTTCAGCCTTTTCCAGCTCTTCAACCATGATTTCTTTCAGTTCCTTGAGTTCTGGATCAGATTCACCAGTCTGATAAATAGCAGCTCTCAGAGAATAGATGGAATTCTTCCTCATCTCATTCCCTAGCCTAATATAATGTGCTTTATCAGATTCTTGATTGAATTCTAAGACTTTAACTCCCAGATCAGTCCTTAGTCTTGTACTGTTTCTCTTCATTTCTATAACATTTCCATAAGCATCTCTATACTTAGGAATGTATACCTTTGAAATTCCTCCTCCAAGCATCACCTTAGATCTTTGCATCTTTTGTCTGATAAATGTAGCAGCATTGTGAGTGTTTCTGTTTTTGACTTTTAACAAGTACAGAACATACTCCAATTCTTGATAAGATTTGAGATCTATATCAGACTCTGCAACTCTGTAAACTCTTCCATCATTCATAAAATACAACAGAAAATCTTTCTTCAAACCCTTGTGAAATATCAACTGAACAGAGTCTAGCATATCAAGATTCTCTTGAGTAATAGTGCCAGATACTGCCAATGATGATTGATCTCCAGATCTGTTGTTTATTCTCTTCTCCCTATGTGAACCTAAACCAGCTTTATCAAAAGTTTCTTTTCCAAGTACAGTCCTGGTTTGAGAAAAATCCACAGGTTGAAGTGTCAGAGCTTCAGATAGTACAGGTCTTCTAAAAATACCTTGGAGTTGTGGAGCTAGCTGAGTTTGCACAGCTTGAGCCTTGTCAGAGGCTGGCTTAACTTCAATAGTATCATCAACTTGAGCAGCGTCAGAGGTTGATTTTGGTAATCTTGTTTCAACTTGAGCAATGTCAGAGGTTGAATATTCTTTCTCCTTCAGGTTAGGCTCTTCAATCATTTTGCCTTTACCCTTATCAGAGTTTCTAATCATAGGCCTCCTGGTGTATTGTATACTCTGTTGAGTATTTTCTTTAATGATAATTCCAGTTTCTTTCTTCCTAGGAGCCTTGATTTCTTTCTTTTTGTATATCCCAGCTTCAAGATTCTTCCTGTGTTCTTCAGCAAGCATTTGCTCTTCAGCTTGGATATCTTCAATTGTAAAATCTTTTCCATGTTCTGCTATAAATAATTTAGCAGCAACTTCTTCATCAGTGCTAGGCTTATCAGTGTTTATCAAACTTTTGAGCCTTGAACCACTGGCAGAAATTACTTTTCCCTTACCAGAGTTTGATCTTCTCTCAGAGTTTGATCTTGATCTTGGTCTTAAGCCTAAACTCTTTTCAGATTTTTCAGATTCACCTCCCTTGCTTCCACCATCATTACCATCATCCCTCCGTCTCAGAGCTTGAGTGTCTTTGCATTTGTCACTTGGTACACTCTCCCCCTTTTTGACATCATCAGAAAGTAGTACTGATGTCAGCAACTCCAGAGCATTAGAAATTGAAGTTAGTTGAGCAGACATAGCAGTCTGATTCTCCTCAACTTTCGACAATCTAGAATTGAAAGTCTTTTGCTCTTTACACAAAGAGATGTATAGAGATTTGTCCTTCTGCTGTGTAAGCTCTCTTGTAGCTATATCATTCCTTAACCTTTCAATCATCTTATCAGAAGCATCAAAACGATTGTTTAATGATTTGATTTGAACAACAGTTGCTTTGAAATGACTGAGAAGTTCAGGATTTGAAATCTCTTTAACAGAGTTAGCAGTTAAATCAGCAGCTCTTTGTGAAGTAAAAATACAATCTGCTGCTGTCCAGTTGTTAAAGTACATCTCTTGAAAATGTTCTTCAGTAGCCCTATTGAACTCTCTTTCTTCATCAGAGTTGGCTTGAACGTCAAATATGTGTGAAGGTGAATGAGCAGGACTAGCATTAACATTGTCATCCTCTCTTGCAATCTCTTCAGGAACATGTTCAGCAGTGATTTCATGTTCTAACTGTGCAGCTTCATCATTGACTTTCTCTGCAACAGTTTCAGGAATATCAGAGTTTGCTTTAGCAATTACCTCTGCTTCTCGCTGAACAATCTCAACAACTGATTGTTGTAGAGCTTCAAGAACAAGAGCATCTTCAGAGTTTGCAACAAACTCTGCTGCTACAGGAACATTCTCTGTTGCATCAGCAGATTCAGCAACAGCTTCTGTAGGATGATCAATTCTAATCTGATCAACTTCCTCACCTTTCTCAAAATCAAGAGAAATGATTTCTGTGTGGGAAGCAATAGTTTCTACCAATTCTGTAGTAGCTTGATCAGCTTCTTTTACATTTTCTTCAAGATCAAAAATTCTGCTGTCAGAATGAGCAGCAGCTTCCTCAACTACATCATTAGCCTTTGATGTAGGAGCTTCTCTATCAAAATCCATTTCAATATCATCAGTATTTAGCCTGTCTTGATTGACAGCTTCTGGATTTTCAGCTTCCTCCTGAACAAAAGCTTCAGGAGCTTCATTTTCCTCAGGAACTTTGTTCATATTGGCAATAATATCACCAAAAAGTTGATTAGCAACTAATCTTCTCTTTCTCTGATGAAGAGTTTCTTCATCAGCTTCAGTATCTGAGTCTGCAACAGTCTTTGGTCGTTGGGCTCTCTTTTTCTTCATTCTTTTTCTCTGAGGCACAGCATCAACATTTGATACCTCAGCTTCAGTTTGTTGCAAGTTAGACTTAACTGCTCGAACTTTAGATCTCTTTGACCTCTGTGGTTGAGATACAGAAGGTCCAGCTTCAGTATTTGAGACATTTTGCTGTTGTAAGTTGTCAAGAAATTGTTGCACATTTGCAGGGAACATTAAAGGACCAACTTCTCCTTTCTTGTTGTCCTTGTTGATAAGATCAGAGAATATACGTTTGTGCAATTTAAATGAAAGAATTACATCCTCATCTAAAATCTCAACATCAGGGCAGCAATGATTGAATATCAATTGACAAAACCTAGAGAAGTAAACAACATTTCTATTCTCTAGCATTTTCTCACCAATATTAGTTAAAACTAATCTAGCAACATCAAATTGACTGCCATAGAGAAGAGAATACCCGATCTGTAAACTATCAGTGGGAATTGCATCCCAGTTTGTGCACTTTTTCCCGAACGCTCTTGTAATGCAGTCGAAAAAGAAACTCCATTCCTTTCTCAAGAGCGGTCGCTTCAATTGACCAATCTTTGTCAGTGGTCCAGAGTAACCTATTTCTCGCATCATTCGTACTAACTCAGAATCTCCAACAGCAACTGTGAACGAATTGAAATCTTCAAGACCCAAAGCATCACGAACAGTAGTAGGAGTAACAGCATAGTCATTGTCCTCATATTGAAAAATGATAGATGGAGATCCAGACTCTCCTCCATTATCATAAACACCTGTCTGCCAAAAAGATTTGATTTGTGTTGCAGACAGCTTCGATGGTGCGGTGAGAGCAGTGCCAATATCAGAGTTTAACAAGAAACTCTGAATCAAATGAAACGCCTCCGGTGCGTTCTCATTTGCTACAGGAGCGGAGTAGTTATTTGGGACAAATTCTAATTCAGAGGCAATAAACGCTGTAGTTGCCATTTGTAAGATTTGAAAACAAAAAGTACTGGGCTTTGAAAGTGTTTGAGTGTTTGTGTGTGAGTAAAATGTTATGAGAAGATGAAATGCGTAAAAGATTGAATCGTGTGTATGTAGTGTATTAAATAATAACTGTAAAGATTAGAAGTATGTTAGTGGGACAGATGTCAAACGTGAATACACTAACAGCTGTATCTAACAACTTCCTATACACACGTGCAAACGTGGAGACACCTGTCATCACATATAACACTCAAAATATTCGCTTAAAAGAAAAAAAATCAATAATAATAAAATTATCAATTTAAATAATAAAGAACAAAGAACTCAACAGTCAAAATAATAATGACTGTCTCGAAACTCCGCACCTTAGTATCCCAAGCGCTTCGAAAACCTTTCAATCTCCAAGAAAAACCTTTCAGATATCCTGTTTGAATGCTTTAAATACCAAAGCAATGTAACAACAGGCTTCATATCTTAAACTTACTATACACCAAAATGGCTGGAACTTTCGAATTTCTGGATGTGGAAGAGTTTTTGAACATGAACTGGCAGCAACAAGAAAACTATCTTATCGATGAGTTTCTTGTTCTCTCATTCTTGAATGATGAAGGCCTTATCGTAGATGATGAAATAGCCGAAGGGCCTTTCTCCAACCCTCATGTATACATCTTCCGTCCAGGACCATATGATGCACCAATCCTCGCAGATGAAGATGCCATGGAGATCTGCTTCATGCTTTTTCAACTGAGTTTCTTGTCGGGTTCAAAAGAAAACCTCTTCTTAGAATCCTGCAAGCTGCAAAGCAGAAAGAGATCCCGAGAAGATGATGATGATGATTCATCATTAGGAGGATTTCATGCTATCCCAAATGGTATAATGACCAGATGAGCAACTGGGTAGCTATCATCAGAAGTAGTAGAGCACAATAGCTTCTGGCTCTAGCTCTTCTGCTTCGATGTTGGATAGCATTCAAGTACTTGTCCTGGTTAAATAGATTTTCTCTTTTGTAACCATAGTGATTAGTATGTACCAGAAAGATTAGCTAAGCATGAGTATGTAATTGACTGAATGTAACAGAGTTTGAATCAATTAATGAAAAAGACTCATTTTATTGCTTTACTTTCAGTATTATCAATTTTACCTAGTAATTGGAAAGACAAAAAAAAACTTTAACCAATTAACTAACATACTCAGCAGCAATACAAATCACAAACAGGACTTAATAAACTTACTCAATAGCAACAAACTCTATCTTTTCTTTGTTCAATCACACTTTTTCGAAAAACAAATGACTAAACCCAAAATCATAAACTGTCTGAAACAAGGAAATTATTTTAACCATCAGAGATTAAAATAAAGTAACCTCGGCGTATTTCACACAAAACATCAGTGTTTACCATTTGTCCTTCTTTGTCAATAAACTCTTTTCTCAAACTGTACAGTTGTGAAAATATGTGTGTGTAGTAGCAGAGTTTACCGAAAACAGTATTTAGACCATCTCAAAGTGCATAAAATCCACAATCTAAAGTAGTAAAAACTGGTTACCTAAACTCTCATAACATAAAATCTGATTTTATATCTAAACTCTGTATTACTGATATCCTTTCATTTGGATATGTCTTTTATTTTTCACCCCCTTAATTTATCTATTTTTTTTTATTTTTTTTTTTATTTTTTTTTTATTTTTTTTTTATTTTTCCAGTAATCAGTGGTTGGCACTAGTCACCAAAAATCAAAGATTTTAGCCCTTATTTCATACAATAAGTTCCTGGATCGTCCTAGGCACAACATGATCTCAAAGGAATTTGTGCTCTGTTTGGCATCTTTTGAATTTGAGGGTGAATTATTTGAAATTAATAATCAGAGTTTAGACTTTTCATCAGTAAATATAATTAACTTATGAGAGAAAATGCAAACAGCTAATACAGACTCAGTGTATGGGATCAATAAACTAAGAGATGCTATAAATATTGAGACAGTATCATGCTGTGTTAGCTTACTGCACATTTTTGAGATCAGAGTCTATACAACTCTTAAGGATTCACAGTTACTTACTGAGAATTATGCTTCATACAAATTTCTTCATTGGTCCATATGTTTCAGACAAAATTACAATCAGAGTATAGCATTTAAACTGTAATTATTAGAGTATGACCAACAGAGTCTATCTTCAGAGTATGCTTTCAGAGTATGACTAACACTTCACAGAGTTTATCATCAGAGTTTAACATGCTGGTTCACATAACAGTTAACACATGCAAGGAATCATGAGCAACAAGAATTAAACATGTATAAATTTTGAGTCTGACCCGTATCTCTAGTCAGAACCAGAGATCATTCCAAGTTCATTTACCAATCTTGTAAAAGTAGCTTCACTCAAAGGTTTGGTGAAGATATCTGCAAGTTGTTGGTCTGTAGACACAAAATGAAGCTCAATATTCCCTTCTTCCACATGTTCTCTGATAAAATGATATCTTATGCTGATGTGCTTGGTCATGGAATGCTGTACTGGATTTCCTGTCATAGCAATAGCACTTTGGTTATCACAGAAAATAGGAATTTTAGAGTACCTTAACCCATAATCCAGCAATTGATTCTTCATCCATAAAATCTGTGCACAACAGCTACCAGCTGCTATATACTCTGCTTCAGCAGTGGATGTAGAAATTGATTTCTGTTTCTTACTGTACCAAGAAACCAATCTGTCACCTAAAAATTGACAGCTTCCACTTGTACTTTTTCTGTCTATCTTACAGCCTGCAAAATCTGCATCAGAGTAACCAATCAACTTAAACTCTGATTCTCTAGGATACCACAAACCCAAGGTTATGGTGCCTTTGAGATATTTGAAAATCCTTTTTACAGCTGTTAGATGAGGCTCTCTAGGATCTGCTTGAAATCTTGCACAAAGACATGTTGCATACATGATATCAGGTCTACTTGCTGTAAGATACAGTAAAGACCCTATCATTCCTCTGTAGTTAGTCATATCTACTGAGGCTCCTGTGTCTTTGTCAAGCTTCGTTGCTGTAGCCATGGGAGTTGTTGCAGATGAACTATCAAGCATACCAAATTTCTTTAGAAGATTTCTGGTATACTTTGCTTGATTGATAAAAATCCCATCATCTGTTTGCTTGACCTGTAAGCCTAGAAAATAACTAAGCTCTCCCATCATGCTCATTTGATACCTGGATTGCATAAGCTTTGCAAACTTCTTACAAAGTTTGTCATTAGTAGATCCAAAAATAATATCATCTACATAAATTTGAACTAAAAGCAAATCATCACCAGAATTGAAATAAAACAAGGTTTTATCAATTGTACCTCTTGTGAACCCACTTTCTAAAAGAAATTGAGCAAGAGTTTCATACCATGCTCTTGGTGCTTGCTTTAGGCCATATAATGCTTTGTCAAGCCTGTAGACATAATCTGGATGCTTGGGATCTACAAATCCTGGTGGTTGTTCAACAAATACCTCTTCTTCAAGCTTCCCATTGAGAAAAGCACTTTTCACATCCATCTGAAAGACTTTAAACTTCTTGTGTGCAGCATAGGCCAGAAAAATCCTTATAGCCTCCAGTCTTGCAACTGGAGCAAAGGTTTCATCATAGTCAATTCCTTCCTGTTGTGAATAACCTTTTGCCACAAGTCTAGCCTTATTCCTTGTAATCACACCATCACTGTCAGTCTTGTTTCTGAAAACCCACTTTGTACCTACAATTGATCTGTTCTTTGGTCTAGGTACAAGTGTCCAGACTTCATTTCTTTCAAATTCATTTAACTCTTCTTGCATTGCTGTAATCCAATTAGCATCTTGAAGAGCTTCCTCCACTTTCTTTGGTTCAGTTTGAGACAAGAAAGCATGATACAGACACTCATTATTTGTTGCACTTCTGGTTCTTACACCAGCATCAGGATCTCCAATTATGAGATCAGGTGTGTGTGCCTGTGTCCACTTTCTTGCTGATGGTAAGTGGTTTCTTGCATCACTGTTGGATCCTCCCCCTTGATCCATGCTCTCCTGATTCATATGTTGACTTTCTACATTCTCTGAGGCTCCCCCTGAATTTGATGACTCAGAGTTTGAATTGTCAGAGTTTGAATCAGTTTCCTCAACTGACTCACTTGCTGTGTCATGTTGAGCTTCTTCACGCTCCCCCTCAACTGGTTCTCTATTTTGTTCAATTTGAGAATTATCAGTTTCTCCAGTATTTACCAGTAGAGGTTCAGAGTATGCTTCGTCAGAGTTTGTCAACCCTGCTTCATCAGAGTTTATATCATCAGAGAGTAGATCTTCATTTTCAAAACGTAGTTGATCATATCCAGCCTTGTCTTCAAGTCCAATTATTTTCTTGTCATCAAATGACACATGTATGGATTCCATGATCACTTTAGTTCTTAGATTGTAAACTCTGAATGCTTTTGTTGACAGTGGGTAACCAACAAAAATTCCTTCATCAGCTTTTAACTCGAACTTTGTCAACTGTTCAGGATGAGTCTTCAACACAAAGCATTTGCATCCAAATATATGAAAATATTTCAAATTTGGCTTCTTATTTTTCACCATCTCATATGGTGTTTTCCCATGCTTGTTGATCAGTGTAGCATTTTGAGTAAAACAAGCAGTTTGAACAGCTTCTGCCCAGAAATAAGTTGGTAATTTTGCTTCTTCAAGCATAGTTCTGGCTGCTTCAATTAAAGTTCTGTTCTTTCTTTCAACTACACCATTTTGCTGTGGAGTGCCAGGTGCAGAAAATTCTTGTTTCACCCCTCTTTCCTTGCAGAAAGCTTCCATGAATGAATTTCTGAATTCAGTTCCATTATCACTCCTTATTATTTTGACTTTGTGCTGTGATCCTTTGTCCAGTAGATTTACATGATCCATTAGAATTTGAGCAGTTTCATCCTTCTTTGACAAGAAATACACCCATGTATATCTAGTATATTCATCAACAATTACTAGAGCATATTTCTTTCTGCCCATTGACATTATATTCACTGGTCCAAAAAGATCAACATGTAGAAGATGATAAGGTTCCACTACTGAAGATTCAGTTTTGCTCTTGAAAGATGACTTCCTTTGTTTGGCCTTTTGACAGGAATCACATAGGCCATTTAGACTGAGTGTTGATTTTGGGAGTCCTCTTACAAGATCCTTTCTTATCAGCTCATTGATGTTGTTCAAATTGAGATGAGAGAGCTTCTTATGCCAATTCCAACTCTCTTCATTTGACATTCTTGCAGTCAGACACACTGTTTTTCCATCAGAGTTTGTTACCAAACTTGCTTCATAAATATTGTTGCGCCTGTGTCCAACTAGAACAACTTTTCCAGTAGATTTACTGATAACTTCACAGTATTCACTATGAAAATCTACATGGTTTCCTCTGTCACAGATTTGACTCACAGATAACAGATTGTGCTTGAGTCCTGAGACTAGAGCTACATCAGTGATGATGACACCTCCAAGATTAATGTTGCCATATCCCAGAGTATGTCCTACGTTGCCATCTCCATAGGAAACTTTTGGGCCATCCTTCTCCACAAAGTCTGATAGCAGGGCTTTATTTCCGGTCATATGTCCTGAGCATCCACTGTCCAAGATAAGTGTGCTCTCTATTATACCCTTATTTTCTGATGATTCAGTCTCATCTTTGACAGTTGCCATAAGAGCATAATTTTCTCCATCATCAGAATCTGAAGTATCTGCCCAGTCTTTGCCTTTAGAGACGAGTGCTTTTCCAGTTTTTCCTTTCTTGCACTCTGGAGCATAGTGACCCATCTCTTTGCACTTGTAGCACTGGATCTCAGATTTGTCCTTCTTTCCAGACTTGGTATCTTTTCCATCAGACTTTCTGAAATTCTTCTTCTCAGAATTTGAATCTCTCCTTGAGAATCTTTTACCCTTCTTGAAGTTCTTGAATCCCATCTTCTTGAAGGTCTTCACCATCAATGCCGCCATTTGCATCAAGTGTTCTTCATCATCCTCAGAGTCAGAAGCTTCAACAGAGTTTGAGTCATCATCAGAGTTTGATGACTCACTTTCAGATTTAATGACTAAAGCCTTTCCCTTGGCTTTCTTCTTTGACGATTCCTTCTTTTCAATGGGCTTCTCCTCAACTTTGAGAGCAACAGATTTTGTCTTCTTGCTTGATCTTCTGTTTCTTTGATCTATCTCAAGTTCGTGAGTCTTTAACAAGCCATAAATCTCATCAAGATCTGTATCTTCAAGATCATAATTATCTCTGATTGAGGTCGTCTTCAGATCCCATTTTTCAGGTAGAGATAAGAGAAACTTGAGATTTGACTCTTCAAGATTATATTCTTTGTCAACCAGAGACAGATCATTCAGTAATTTACAAAACCTGTCATAAGTCTCAGTCAAGGTTTCATTAGATCTTGAATCAAAGTGCTCATACTCCTGTGTGAGTATTGTCTTCCTGTTCTTCTTTATAGCAGTGGTTCCTTGACACCTTACTTCCAAAGCATCCCAGATTTCCTTTGCCGTTTTGCAGCCAATTACTCTGTTAGACATAACATTATCTAAAGCACTGTGGAGTAGATGTCTAACCTTTGCATCCTTTGCAATTGATGAGATGTCTTCAGGAGTATAATCTTTCTTTTCCTTTGGAATCAGTGTCTGTTCTTTATCACCAACAGCAGGAGATAATTTAGTTGGCTTATGAGGACCATTATTGATTCTGTCAAGATATTCTGGATCTGTAGCCTCCAGAAACATGGTCATCTTCACCTTCCATATTGGATACTCTATTGGCCTGAGAATTGGAACCCTGATAGTTTCATATCGACTCACAGAATTTGGCTTAACCTGTTCAGCCACAGGAGGAACTTGATTTTGATTTTCTTCAGACATGATTATTACTGTGTTTTAATCGTAAAACTGTATATATTAAACAGCTCTGGCTCTGATACCAATTGTTAGGCCGAATACACAATATAATCAAGTATGTATGAGAATAACAATAATTAATAACACTGTTTATGAATCAATAAAACTGTAATCTTATTAACAGCTTCTCTCTTTATGATGTTAATGAATCATAAAGAGCTTCTAGGTTACACAAATAATATCTCAATGATCGCGTCCCTTCTAGGGATAACCTATCTGTGTTTATATAGTACACAGCTACATACAATCCTTCTCTAATTGATATTCCTACAAGTTAGCTATACAATTCATATCAATTAAGGATTGCTTCTTATCTTCTATCCTGTTTCCTTAGCTGTATCAATATATTCTGCTTCTTTCCATCTTCAGAATGTATTGCTTCTAGAATCTTCAATTCTGCACCGACAGCTAATTCAACTATCACCTTGTCAGACTTTAAATAAACTCTGACCGGCTTCCTTTAAACTCTTCACCCTATCAGAGTTTAACTAAACTCTGATCGGCTTCTGATAAACTCTTGTCAGTACCTGTTGCTTAAACACTGATAAACAAACATTAGCAATTATATCTAACATTCTGAATACCCATCTTGTTCCTATAACAGATTTTCCTTTAGGTCTGGGTACCAGCTTCCAAACTTTCTGCCTTTCAAACTGATTGAGTTCATCTTGCATTGCAATCACCCAATCTGGATCATCTAGGGCATCTTCAACTTTCTTAGGCTCTGTTTCTGAAAGAAACCCAGAACAGTGACATTCATTTTGTGATGTCCTTCTAGTTCTCACTCCTGTGTCCGGATCACCAATGATCAAGTGAAAGGGATGATCTCTATTCCATACCCTTTGTCTTGGCAGATGCGATCTTGATGATTCTCCTTGTTCAAAATGTTGTGGAGTGTGACTAGTTGATCCTTCTCCTGCTCCCCCTGAGTTGTTGCCAGTAGGATCTGTTGACCCTGTTGATTGACTAGTGGATCCTGTAGTAGTTTGAGGATCTCCACCAATGTCACCACTTGGTCCATAATCATTATCATTTTCATCATTATTAATAACTGGAACAACTTCAGGTTCTTCTTCAATGTCAGAGAGATCTCCTGATAGATTTTCAAATACCAAGGATTCAGATTTTCAAATACCAATACCTTTTTATCTTCAATCACATACACCCTATAAGCTTTAGATTCTAGAGAATAGCCTAGAAAAATGCCTTCATCTGCTTTGGCATCAAACTTGCCTAGATGTTCTCCATCTTTTAGTACAAAGCACTTTGCACCAAACACATGAAAGTACTTCAGTGTTGGTTTCTTGTTGGCCATTAACTCATACGAAGTCTTTTCATGATCTTTGTTAATCAGGGTTCGATTCTGAGTGTAGCAAGCTGTATTCACTGCTTCAGCCCAAAAGTAAGTGAGAAGTTTTGATTCAGTTAACATTGTCCTTGCTGCTTCAACCAAGGTTCTGTTCTTCCTTTCCACTACTCCATTTTGTTGAGGAGTTCTTGGTGCTGAATACTGTCTAGATATTCCTTTCTCTGAGCAGAAATCATTAAGAACTGCATTCTTGAATTCAGTTCCATTGTCTGATTTGATTGTCCACACAGGTAGCTTAGCTTCCACTTCTATCTTCTTGATGTGATCAATGATAAGTTGTGTTGCGTCATCCTTTGAATGTAAGTGTTATTCCCAAATGACCTAACAGAATTGTAGAAGGGGGGGGGGTTGAATACAATTCTTGATATTTTCTTGAAACTAAAACACTTTATAAAATAAAACTGAACTGAATAAATAAAAACACAAGATATAAATAATTCAGTTGGATTGTTTGATGATCCAACTGAAGTGTTTTTATTGCGGAAATAATCTGTGATACAAAAGTACACAGCTGCTCAGTTACAAGGTTGTAGAGAAGAATTGCTCTCAAGAATAGCTAATACAATCTATTTGTGTTTCTTCTCTCATTTCTAAAGTAACTGCTGCACTTGGTTATATAATCCCAAGTTTACAATTCTACGTTTGGTTAAACTAAAGAATAATAGTAGTAACCATCAGTAGCTTGCTTTTCATTCCTTTTGTCCAATGGTCCTTGGAGATCTTAGCTTTTGTCTTCATGCTCATTATAATCATTCCCAAGAGCCTTATTGGAAATTGGAATGTTTCCTTATTTCCAGTAACCACTTTGATGGCTTCCAATGCAAAGTACACTTCCATATCTCCTTTTAGATCTGTTCAGTAAACTGTCACTATCACTTTGTCAACTGCTCAAAAAGCAACATTGATTCGTTGATAGCAAGGAGATGTGTTTCGTTGATAGCTTCATTCTTTATTCCGTTGATGGTGTTTCCCTTGTTTCGTTGATGGGTAAACTCCATGCCGTTGACAGAGTAATCTTCATACCGTTGACATGTCTTCACTTAGGCAGAATTACAAGGCATAACATATTTACAATTAACCAACCTATTTTGCCTATCTAGTACATAGTCAACATGACTTAGAAAACCTATCTAAAACATATAATGGAATGCCTATCATACTGTGAAGTATTGTACAATGCAATTGCTACAACACTCATTTCGTTGATGAGCTTCCTGTCAACGAAACACTGCTAAGCATGCTATTTCGTTGACAGCTACAAAATTGACTTTACACAAATTCTACTAAGTGTTTTATGCTTATCATCAAGAACAACATATTCCTAACAATCTCCCCCAATTTATGACTGATAGAATAACAGCCATAAATCAAGAGACTTGATGATAACAAAAACACTCAGATACATCATAAATTACAAAAGTAGAAAATGTATTAAGCTTCAAAACTTTATAGACAAAATATAAGACTTACAAGACTAATGCCCACAAGTGCTCCTTTAGTCTGAGCAAATGTTTCATCTGTGACTTCTTTGTGGCATAGTCTTCTTCCCTCTCTTGGAGTTGTTTTCCTCAATCTGGACCTGTAGTCTTCTGTAGAAGATTTTCTCCTCTTCATCTTGATCACCAAGCTTGGATTGCATCAGCTTTAGAGTTTGATTAGATGCCTTCTCCAGCTGGTCTTCCATTCTGAAGAATCTTCTGCAATTGTCCTTGTCCTTAAACTCCATCATCCAATAAGGTTGAAGATGGATTTTCTTTCCTGTTGAGGGAACTCTAAGTATCCTGGGAAGAGCCTCAGGCTTGTTCCAGCTAGCCTTTATCTGACAGATTTTGGAGACCACCTCAGACTTGGCTGTTTTGGTGAAACCAAAGTCCTTTTTCAAGCATCTAAACACTGAGAGTAGTGTTTGATAGTCTTCTCCTAAAATTCTGTAGAGAGGCCACACTTGTTCTCTACCACCCTTGAATGAGAACACTAGTCTTTCAGGCAACTTTTGAGAAGCTGCAATTCCCCTTACTTCCACCAGGTTGTCTAAGTCAAGATGTAGACTGGATTCTTCCCTGATGTCAGCAATGTACATGCAGTCCTCTGGGTTTGCAGGGGGTTTTTGAGATTGTGGCTTTCTCACAAAAACAGGCTTTGCTTTGACAGGCCTCTTCTTTGTCTTCATTGGTTGGTCCTTTTCTAACAGGAACTTTGGAAAGTATGCCTCATCAAAATCAATTGGTTCCTCTTTTGGCATGATTGGTTGATCATGAAAATTGACAGGATGTGCAGGATCACAGGCCAACTTTCCTTCAAAAACTGGATTAGCAATTGTTGGAGGTGCAATAGGTATAGAAGAGTCTGATGCAGTACCCTGAGAATCAGCACTCTCAAAGTCTATGTTTCTCCTAGCTCTCTCTTTGGGTTGCCTTGTGCTCTTCTTTGAACTCCTTTCCTCTCTAGTGCTTTCCTCTTGCTTCTTTTCTTCTTCATCTAGAGCTTGAGCTACTGCAAGAGCTTGCATAGCTGCTCTTTCTGATTCCTCAGCCTTGGCTTCAGCAAAGTTTGGATGACCAGCCCAAACACAGATTTGTTGTCCATTCCTGTAGACAATTGCCCTTTGCTTCCTTATCTCATAATCATTACTTTCCTTGCTTTTTGTGATGAGTAGACCAAGAAGCTTGTGCTCATCTGGATAAGGTGCAGGATAGAAAGTCCTTGCTATGTTTTTGCCCTTTGGTTTAGCAGGGGACTTGGGAGATAGGCTTCTTTGAATTGTAGCTTGTTCCACATCCCTAATGCATGAAGTTTGTCCTTTTTCCTTCCTTGGTCCTTGAGTGACTCCATGTAGAAGGGGCTCTTGTTGATAGAAAGAATTTGTCTGTGGCTCCCATTCCGTTGATGCTAGTACCATGGCATTCGTTGATGGCTGTTCCGTTGATGGATTTGAGTCCTTATCTTCAGTAATCTTCTTGAACTTTGCTTCTATGTTGGACCAATGTTCTTTGATTTGTTCTGCAAGTCTCATCCTCATAGAAGCTTCTTGTATAAGGTCAATACCATCCTTTTGCTGCTTGCCAAGCTCCCCCATTGCTAATGGCTCCTTTGGTAGGGAAATGGCTGGGACCATAACCTTGGTAATTTGAATGTCTAGCTCCTTAGATTTCTCCCCCTTTTTGTTATCATCAAAAGAGATGACTGGGAGTCCTTGAGCTGCCACTAGCTGGGCCAATAGTTGAGTTTGTTTCTCCTGTTCCTTTTGCATCTGTGATAGAGTGGCTTCCACCTTGTCCACTCTAGAAGAGAGAGTCTTCAAGGAGGAATCCACTTCAGGTTCTTTAGAGAAAAACCTGTTCATCCTGGACACAGTGAGAAGAGGAAGCTTTTCATCTAGCCTCCTATCATTAGCATCCCTAAGGTTGCTGATTGAATCCTTGATCTCTGTAGCCTCAATCCTTGTCTGCAACATTTGTAGCCTTTGAATTTCCAGAGAATCCATTATGGCTTTGTAGAATTTCTTGTCCCTTGCTCCTGCAGACTCATGAGCTAGATATGCTTCTTTGTACTGCCTTGTGATAGCAGCATCCAAATTGCTTCTACCATGCATATCTTGAGAAAGCCAGTTTGGTGTAGGAGGCACCACAGAAGTCCCAGTCTGTGCAGTAGTGGCCACCTGTAGATTATCACCATAGCTGTCCTCATCATCAGAAAAATCAAATTCTCCACTTGCTTCAGCTCCTGGAGGTAGATTGGTCAAGGCATCCTTTGCTCTTTGCATTGATGCAGTTGTATGAATTAGTTGTAGTGACCTCTCTGCCTCCACATTGCCCTGCTGAGCCATAATTTGATAGGCTGGCACAGGATGAGTAAAGGTCTCAGGATCCAGGGAAATACTATCCAGAGTTTGCTGATAAACCTCTTGGAAAGTAAGTTCCCTTTCTCCCTCACTGACCTCCATTAACTCACTTGCAATGGCTGCTTCCCTCCTTATAGCTCCTGTAGTCCCTTCTCTCTCTCCACTCTTTTCTTGCATCATGGGCTCCCCATGGCTCACACCTCTCACACCCTCACCTTCACCTACTAAGGTGGTACTCTCAATCTCTCCTTTTGCCTGGCTGGAAGAAATAGCCAGCCTCTCACTCACATTCTCTCCTTTTGCCTGGCTGCAAGCCAGCCTCTCAGTTTCACTCCCTCTCAGTCCTAGAAGTGTCTCAACTACCACTAGATCATCTGCACTAGTTGTGGGAACAACTTGATTTTCAATTAAAGGTGCAGAGTGAACTATCAACGGAATGGTAGTTTGAACTGTCAACGGTATGGATATCGTTGATGGAGAAACACTTGTCAACGAAATAGACTGTTTCGTTGATGAAGTCAAGAAAGCACTTTGAGAATGAGAAATTACAGTAGAGTCTGTGGTGATTGGTTTTAAAGATTGGTCCACAGATCCCCTTGCAACTTCAGGAAAAATTGGTTGATGGCCCAACAAATCACTTAACAAGTGATGGCCACCAGCTTCAGAGTGGGGCTTCTCCAAGATTAGAGTTGGAGAATCAGGAATAGATGTATGGATCATGTCCACATCTAAAGATTGAGTTGGTGAATTTGATGGAGATAATTCAAGATTGATGTTTAGAGAATGGGACTGTAACCCCAGAGAAATGATAGGGGTTACATCAAACTGAATTTGAGAAACTGGAAGTGTTGCTTCCAGTGTGTGTGCACCCTGTGTACCCTTGGACTTTTGCTTCACTCTCCTTTGGTATTGGGAAAATGTAGACTTTGGGCTTGAAGTGTCCCTTACCCTTTTGGACTGTGCTCTAGGAGGAGAGCTTGTTTCAATAATCACATCCTTTTGGGAGGATGCAATTAGACTTGTGTTTAAATCCATGTTACTCATTGTGCCTTGTTGGGAAGACACAATGGGGCTTGGCTGGTACACACTAACCTGTCCTTCCTTATCCTTGGGGTTTCTTTGATGTTCACCCCTTCCCTCACCTCTCACAACTCCAGACTCACTCCCCTTAGGTTGTGTGGTAGTTTTTACAACAGGTGCCTTTTGAGAAGCACCTGAGGTTGGCTTGGAGGATTTCTTTGTTTTTGGTTTTGTTGCTAGGGTAGGAGCCTGTTGGGTCACAGCTACAGACTCCATAGCAACATTGGAAGGTAAAACAGTAGAGGTGTTAGCTACACTAACAGGGATAGTAGTAGTTACCTCAATGATTGGCAGATACACCACTGGAACATCACCATTGTGGTTCAGCCTTAGTATGTCTGTCAATACTCTCTTTTCTTGCACAAAGCACTCGAACCTGGCATTAGGGTTAGAGATAACTAATGGTGCTGGACTAACATGGTTAGCCAACATCATCAGAAACCTAGCATAATAGATATTTTTCTTCCTATTTGCTTTGTCACCCAACTTAGCACCAATTTCATACATAAGTTGGGTGCTAAAGTTGTGATATCTATCATTTAGAAGCATGGTTAGGAGAATTAACATAGAGTTAGTTAATGCATCAAAATTACTAATCTTTCCAGAAAAGACCTTAATGAATGCATCAGCTAAATAACTGTATTCCCTAACCAAACCTCTCCTAATTATTCTACCCAGATTATCAGTAGGCAAAGAATAGTTTATAGAATTAAGCATGGTAGTTATTTCAGTGTTAGTAGGCAAAGCATCACAGTTATTATCAGGAATATGTAAACATGCTTGCAAAACATCAGAATTAACTATGTACTCATTACCTTGAAGAGTGAATTGTAGTGTGCAGTTTGTTCCACTATACTCACATGAGGTCCAAATCTCCTCGATTATCTCATTGTAGAGTGGTGTAGAGTGAAACATTGCGTAGCTCAACTTGCAATTCTTCATGAAATCCATCATTTTGAAGAACAGACTGTTCGGGTTTTCCTTGACAACAAAAGGGATGGAGTTGTTCTTCTCATAGATGAACCCTCCAGCAGACATAAGCTTGACTATAGGTGCCATTGTTGATTAAAGGAAAGCTTCGAACTGAATAGCTTGTTAGAGAGAAGAAGAGAAAAAAAAAACCTTTGGAATTTTTGAGAACAGGTAAAAAGAAATAATAAAAATAAAATTTCTTAAATACTCCCCCAAAAATTCTCAGAAAATGAATCCAATAATAAATGTAAATTACTGGATTGGCTTAAAAATATAACCGTTACTCTTAAAGTATTACCATGATTTATACTTACAGGGGTGTATGCATAGATCGTGGTAAAAGACGTGTCAAATTTCAACGGTTCAGATAAAAAGCGCTAAATCAACGAATCAGGATTGGGCGGTTAAAGTCCCGTCTTATTTCGTTGATAAAGCTGCGTTTCGTTGATATAAAAGAGCTATCAACGAAACACCCAGAAAACTGCTAAGACTGTCAACGAAATGGTGCATTCCGTTGGCATAGTAATTTTGACTTAGACAAAATTTTACCTTTTCCTGAGAAAATTCATTCACAGAAAAACATAGCAAATTTCTGGCTGCATTATGACTTGCAAATATCTCAAAAATAATTAAGAGAAATTTAGCATACCTAGCTCACTTACTAATCTTGAGAATGTTGATTCATCAAGTGGCTTGGTAAAGATGTCTGCAAGTTGTTGTTCACTTGGAACAAAATGTAACTCCACAGTACCATTCATAACATGTTCTCTAATGAAATGGTACTTGATGTCAATATGCTTGGTTCTTGAATGCTGCACTGGATTCTCAGTAATGGCAATGGCACTAGTGTTGTCACAGAAAATAGGAATTTTCTCAACTCTTAATCCATAATCAAGTAGTTGATTTTTCATCCATAAAATCTGTGCACAACAACTTCCAGCTGCAATATACTCAGCCTCAGCTGTGGAGGTGGAAACTGAGTTTTGTTTCTTGCTGAACCATGACACAAGCTTGTTTCCTAAGAATTGACAGGTTCCAGTTGTACTTTTCCTGTCAATTTTACATCCTGCAAAATCTGCATCTGAATAACCAATTAGTTCAAAACCAGATTCTCTAGGATACCAAATGCCAAGGTTTGGTGTTCCTTTGAGATATCTGAAAATTCTTTTAATAGCAACTAAATGGGATTCTCTAGGATCAGCCTGAAATCTAGCACATAGACATGTAGCAAACATAATATCAGGTCTACTAGCTGTTAAATATAAAAGTGAGCCTACCATGCCTCTGTAACTTGAAATGTCCACAGATTTTTCCTTAGTATTCAATTCAAGTTTGGTGGCAGTAGGCATGGGAGTTTTGGCAGGAGAGCATTCCATTAGGTTAAACTTCTTTAATAAATCATGAATGTATTTTGTTTGACTAATGAAAATGCCTTCATTAACTTGCTTTACTTGAAGACCAAGAAAGTAAGTTAATTCTCCCATCATGCTCATTTCATACTTACTTTGCATAAGCTTGGCAAACTTTTGACAAAGTTTCACATCTGTAGACCCAAAGATTATATCATCTACATAAATTTGAACAAGTAAAGTAGAGCCATTTACAACCCTGTGAAAAAGAGTTTTATCTACAGTACCTCTAGTGAAATGATTCTCAAGGAGGAACTGTGAGAGAGTGTCATACCAGGCTCTAGGTGCTTGTTTCAAACCATAGAGTGCTTTGAGAAGGAAGTACACATAGTCTGGAAAATCATCATCTTCAAAACCAGGAGGTTGACTTACATACACCTCCTCTTCCAATTCCCCATTCAGAAAAGCACTCTTCACATCCATTTGATAGACCTTGAAATTGGCATGG
Source organism: Heracleum sosnowskyi (assembly GCA_030848705.1). Classification (NCBI taxonomy): domain Eukaryota; kingdom Viridiplantae; phylum Streptophyta; class Magnoliopsida; order Apiales; family Apiaceae; genus Heracleum; species Heracleum sosnowskyi. The sequence continues at coordinate 93,564,995 of CM061235.1, read as the reverse complement.
GCTGCATAGGCTAGGAAAATCCTTATTGCTTCTAGTCTTGCAACAGGAGCAAATGTTTCATCAAAATCAATTCCTTCTTCCTGTGAGTAGCCTTTTGCAACCAGTCTTGCTTTATTCCTTGTGACTATGCCATTTTCATCCATCTTGTTTCTGAACACCCATTTTGTGCCTATAACACTCCTGTCATTAGGCCTGGGCACCAGCTTCCAAACATTGTTTCTCTCAAATTGGTTTAGCTCTTCTTGCATGGCTAAAATCCAATCTGGATCTAGAAGTGCATCCTCAACTTTCTTTGGCTCATCTTGAGACAGAAAGCTACTGTATAGACATTCTTCTTGAGTTGCTCTTCTAGTTTGGACTTTTGAAGAGACATCACCTATAATAAGTTCAAAGGGATGATCTTTAGTCCATTTCCTTGAGGGAGGTAGATTTGCTCTTGAAGACGTAGCTTCATGATCATGATTGCCTTGATTGGATATTTGTCCTTGAGAAACTCCCCCTGAGTTTGTTGTCCCTAATTGATCACTTCTAGAAGCATTCCTATGACTATCAACGGTATGACCGTTTTGGCTGTCAACGAAACGCTCATTCTGACTGTCAACGAATCCACCACCATGACTGTCAACGAAATGACCATTTGGTCGGCTAGCTGCTATCCTTTTTAACCTTAATGCAGCAATTTCATCTTCACTGCTGCTTTCATCTGTGCTAGATACAACAACTTTAGGCTGTTTCTCAGTAGCCTTATCATGATTCACTTGTTCTCCTTCCTCATTCTCAAAAGAGAGACTTTCATGGAAACCTTCATCACAGAGACCTTGTATTTTGAGATCATCAAAAACAACATGTACAGATTCCATAACAATGTTGATTCTGAGATTGAAGATTCTGTAAGCTTTCCCTGCTGCATATCCCACAAATATTGCTTCATCTGCCTTTGCTTCAAATTTCCCCAAATGCTCAGCTTGATTTCTCAGAACAAAGCACTTGCATCCAAAGACATGAAGAAAATCTAATAGTGGCTTCTTTCTTTTGAGTAACTGATAAGGGGTCATTCCTTTGGCCTGATTAATCAAAGAAATATTTTGAGTAAAGCAAGCTGTGTTAACTGCCTCAGCCCAAAAATATGTAGGTAACTTTGATTCATCTAGCATTGTCCTTGCAGCTTCAATAAGTGTTCTGTTTTTCCTTTCAACTACACCATTTTGCTGTGGTGTTCTTGCTGCTGAAAACTCATGCAAAATACCATTTTCTTCACAGAACACCTTCATGCTTGAATTCTTGAATTCTGTCCCATTGTCACTCCTAATCCTTCTTACTTTGAAATCAGGATGATTGCTTACCATCTTGATGTGATTGATAATGATTTCACTTGCCTCATCTTTAGAGTGCAAAAAGAAAGTCCATGTAAATCTAGAAAAATCATCAACAATCACAAGACAATATTTCTTCTTTGAGATGGACATAACATTTACAGGGCCAAATAGATCCATATGAAGTAACTCAAGCTGATGGACAATAGATGACTCTGTCTTGCTTTTGAATGATGCCTTCTTTTGTTTCCCTTTTTGACAGGCATCACACAAACCATCCTTGGAAAACTCCACCTGTGGAATTCCTCTAGCAAGATCTTTCCTCACCAAATCATTCATAACTTTGAAATTCAGATGGGATAACTTCTTGTGCCATAACCAACTTTCATCCTTGCTTGCCTTGCTGAAAAGACAAGTGATGGTGTCTGAACTTGTGCTACTAAAGTCAGCAATGTACACATTCCCTCTTCTGAATCCAGTCATTACCACATTGTTGTTTCCTCCTTTAGAAACAACACAGGCTTCTTTTGAAAAAGTAACTAAAAATCCTTTGTCACAAAGTTGGCTGATACTAAGCAAGTTGTGCTTAAGACCATCCACCAATGCAACCTCATCTATGATGACATTCTCTTTTGAAATCAAGCCATATCCCTTTGTGTAGCCTTTGCTGTCATCTCCAAAAGCAATACAAGGGCCAGCTCTTTCCTGAAACTCTGTGAGCAGGGTAGAATCACCAGTCATGTGTCTTGAACAACCACTATCCAAGTACCAAAGATTCCTTTTGTCTCCCTGCACACAATAAAACCAAATCAAGTTGATTTTGGTACCCAAGTTTCCTTGGGTCCTGTCTTGTTAGCCTTTGCATTCCCTTTTGTACCATTTTTCACTTTGGGCTCAGATTGATTCAAATCAATCTTTACCCTTGGTGTTGATTTCTGAGGGTTGCTCATATTTTCATTCATAGCATGCATAGTTGGAGGAACAATCATGTTATTCATGTTCCATGGCATTTGTGGCATGTTAAACATATTCATGTAAGGATTAGACACAAATGGCATGCTAGCATATGGATTCTGAAATTGTGCATATGGAGCAAACATGTTAGACATAACAGGCATTGTAGGCATGGAACTGTTCATTGCAGGCTTGGGCATTTTCACAATAGCAGTTTTCTTAACAGATTTGCAGTTAGTAGACAGGTGACTAACACTTCCACAATTAACACATGTCTTTCTAGGAGCATATTTATCAGGTGTGTAATTGTTGTGTTTGTTAATTCCTACTTTGCCATTCCTGTTATTCTTTTTATTTCCCTTAGCCTCATTTTGAACTTTTTCTACCTTGTCTTTCAATTGCTTGTTAGACAAGTGACCTACATTAGCTCTCTCAACAGGCTTCTCAACTTTCTTTGAATTACTAGACTCACCTTGAACAAAGTTCTTGGTGACAGGACCATACTTGTCATTAAGTCTAGTGAGTTTCTCTTTTCTTTTGTCTGTCAACGAAACAGCCTGATCGGTTGATGGTTCATGTGTCAACGAAACATTGCATTTCGTTGACATATCAACTTCCAACAAATGATCATTGTTGTTTGTTGACTCTGTTTCTGATTCTAAGGTTTCACCAACACACCCTAGCTTCTCTTTGTTCTTTTTCCATGATTGCTCACAGAAAGATTCCATACCTTGAACATTAATGATGTTGGTAGCAACATTCCTGGCATCTTTCCATTTAGCAATCACACCTTGTTCTATTTCAAGTTGTGTTTTAAGAATTTCTTCCCTTTGTAACACGTTCTCAAGTTCCCTCTTAGCATCCCTACTGACACATCTCATTTTCTCAAATTCAATGAGCTGTGCTTCTAACGTTGCATTCCTATCACTTAAGAACAAATTAGTCTCTTTTATTCTTGAATTCTCCTTGGTAAGTGATTTAAGAGTAACACGCAAATTATATAGTACAGTAGACATTTCATTTACTGCACTATCGCATTCCTCTTTAGAAAGCTCAGAAAGATTAGTAATTGTTACCTGGTTGCTTGAGGAACTTGCTTCCTGCTCATGATTGTCAGCCATAAGAGCCAAGTTGACATACTCAATTTCATCATCAGAGTCTTCACCATTACCAGCCCAGTCATACTCCTGAGACATGAAAGCCTTTTCTTTTTCCTTGAGAAGTTCAAAGTATTTCTTTTTATAATCAACAGGCTCAAATTTCCTGTTGCCCTTCTCAACCTTGGGCTTTCTGCAGTCTCCAGCAAAGTGACCAAGCATTCCACAATTGAAACATTTTGACTTAGACTTTTCAATCCAGTTTGTTTTGCTAGGTTGAAAGTCTCTTCTTGGTGGCCTTGCCTCTGAGTTTCTTTTGAACTTGAACTTAGAGAATTTCCTAGACAGAAAAGCAATGTGCTCATCAATCTCATCTAAGTCATTCAAGTTGGCTGGTTCTGATTCTTCTTCTTCTTCTGTCATCTTGTCTTTACCCTTGCTAACATCACTCCTACAACTAGGTCGACTAGTTGTGGCCTTTGCAGTTTCTTTACTGTCATCTTCCAGTTGGTTCACAGATGCAATCAATGCAATAGATCCACCCTTCTTCTGTACCTTTTCAATTTCCTCATCTTGCTCCATTTCCAGCTCATAAGTCTTCAAGGTTCCATAAAGCCTTTCAAGAGTGTAGTCTTTGTACTCTTGAGTGTTTCTAAGAGAAACAGTCATAGGCTTCCATTCTTTTGGAAGAGCTCTGAGAAATTTAAGGTTTGAATCCTTAGTTTGATAGATCCTCCCATACAACTTTAATCCATTCAAAAGCTTCTGAAACCTACTAAACGTGTCATTTAGGGTTTCACCAGCCTTAAAATGAAAATGCTCATATTGTTGTATAAGGAGTTGCATTTTATTTTCCCTGACTTGCTCAGTTCCTTCACAGAGAGTTCTAACAGTATCCCATACTTCCTTAGAGGTTGTACAGTTGATAACATTGTCAAACATCTCTTGCTCCAAACCATTAAACAGAATGTTCATGGTTCTTTTGTCTTTATGGACTTCTGCAACATCTTCAACAGTCCATTCTGAGACAGGTTTTGGAATCTCTACATCAGGAGCATCATCTGGCAGTCCAACTCTAGAATCAAGCTTCATGGGAACGTGTGGACCTTTCTCAATGCAGTCTACATACCTCTCATCCATAGACATGAGATGTAAATGCATCTTTACTTTCCAGTGAAAGTAATTGTCTTTATCAAGAACTGGTATCTTCACACCTGCATCCTTCTTCACCATGGTATCTGTTATTGGTCTTGATCTTTAAACTTCTTGTATGTTAGAAGCTTGCTCTGATACCAATTGTTATTCCCAAATGACCTAACAGAATTGTAGAAGGGGGGGGTTGAATACAATTCTTGATATTTTCTTGAAACTAAAACACTTTATAAAATAAAACTGAACTGAATAAATAAAAACACAAGATATAAATAATTCAGTTGGATTGTTTGATGATCCAACTGAAGTGTTTTTATTGCGGAAATAATCTGTGATACAAAAGTACACAGCTGCTCAGTTACAAGGTTGTAGAGAAGAATTGCTCTCAAGAATAGCTAATACAATCTATTTGTGTTTCTTCTCTCATTTCTAAAGTAACTGCTGCACTTGGTTATATAATCCCAAGTTTACAATTCTACGTTTGGTTAAACTAAAGAATAATAGTAGTAACCATCAGTAGCTTGCTTTTCATTCCTTTTGTCCAATGGTCCTTGGAGATCTTAGCTTTTGTCTTCATGCTCATTATAATCATTCCCAAGAGCCTTATTGGAAATTGGAATGTTTCCTTATTTCCAGTAACCACTTTGATGGCTTCCAATGCAAAGTACACTTCCATATCTCCTTTTAGATCTGTTCAGTAAACTGTCACTATCACTTTGTCAACTGCTCAAAAAGCAACATTGATTCGTTGATAGCAAGGAGATGTGTTTCGTTGATAGCTTCATTCTTTATTCCGTTGATGGTGTTTCCCTTGTTTCGTTGATGGGTAAACTCCATGCCGTTGACAGAGTAATCTTCATACCGTTGACATGTCTTCACTTAGGCAGAATTACAAGGCATAACATATTTACAATTAACCAACCTATTTTGCCTATCTAGTACATAGTCAACATGACTTAGAAAACCTATCTAAAACATATAATGGAATGCCTATCATACTGTGAAGTATTGTACAATGCAATTGCTACAACACTCATTTCGTTGATGAGCTTCCTGTCAACGAAACACTGCTAAGCATGCTATTTCGTTGACAGCTACAAAATTGACTTTACACAAATTCTACTAAGTGTTTTATGCTTATCATCAAGAACAACATATTCCTAACAGTAAGAATAACACCCACGTGTACTTGAAGTAGTCATCCACCATCACTAACGCATATCTTTTTCTTGAAAGTGACATAACATTGACTGGACCAAATAAATCCATATGAATCAGCTGAAGAGGTTCAATAATGCTTGTCATTTCTCTGCTTCCGTGTGATGCTTTCTTCGACTTCCCTTTTTCACATGCTTCACATAGTCCCTCCTGATAAAATTCCATCAGGGGCAACCCTCTCACTAACTCTCTCTTTACCAAAGAGTTCCTAGTTTTGAAGTTCAAGTGTGAGAGCTTCTTATGTCATAGCCAACTTTGTTCTGAAGATGCCTTACTGTAGAAACATGTAACTTCTCCTTCACTGGTAGAACTGAAGTCAGCTATAAACAAATTTCCTTTTCTCACTCCCAGTAGAGCAAGCTTCTCATCCTTCCTGTTTGTGATCAAACACTTGTCCTTTCTGAAATCCACATTGTATCCTTTATCACAGAATTGACTGATACTTAGAAGATTGTGCTTCAATCCTTCAACAAGAAAGATGTTTTCAATGATGGCATTCCCAATTCTCATATTACCATATCCCGTAGTGAATCCTTTGTTGTCATCTCCAAAGGTTACAATCGGGTCGGTCTTCTTAACCACCTCTGTAAGCAGGGACTCTTCACCTATCATGTGTCTAGAACAACCACTATCCAGAATCCACACGACCTTCGAGCTTTTAACCTTACCCTGCAATCACAGATTGATTAAGCGGACTTTGGTACCCAAACTTGTTTGGGTCCTGAAGGTCTAGATACTTTAACAGGAGTAACATTCAAGTTAGTCTTAACTTGTTTGACTTTCATGTTTGACATTAAGCGGAGTTCTTATATGCATTCAGTTTCAAATCTAGGTCTGAAATCTGCTTCCTGAGGATAGTCTCTATCTCATCATTACACTTGACCTTGTTCTCTAAGTACTCATTCTTTTATTTAAGATCTTCTAATGTGACAGATACAAGCATTAGTTCTTCATTCTTAGATTCTAGATTTTTAATCTTAAGAACTAACTTAGCATTTTCAATTTCTGATGCTAGCATGCTTGTATGTACATTAAACAATTCTACACTAAGATCTTGCACAGTTTTCTTGTACTCAGAATTAGACATTTCAAGTTGTTAAGATAGGTACCTGAGATGATTGTGGTGATTCCTCTGAAGAGTCAGCCATTAGGGCAAGATTTATATACTCTTCCTCTTCATCCGAATCAGTATCATCTCAACTTTTACGCTCTGCAATATAAGCTTTTCCTTTCTGCTTTCCAGATAAGGTTTCTAGTTGTTGTTTCAGCTTGGCATTTTCTTTCTTCAACTCCTCATAAGAATCTTTCTTCTAATAGACATCTTTCATGTCGCTTGCTTGACGAGGCTTCCGGCATTCAGTGGTGAAATGCCCTAACTCATTGCAGTTGTAGCATCTTGATTTGCTTCTATCAATCATGCCAGTCTTGTAGCCTCCCTTAAAGCCAGTGCCTGGTGAATACTTGCTCTTCTGAAATCTGTTGGTTGAGCCCTTGAACTTGTACTTAGGGTTTCTCTTGAAACGAATGTGGCTAAACTTTGCAGCTAAGTACGCCATGGTTTTGTCTTCCATTTGCTAAAGCTCTTCTAGGATGTAGTAATCACTTTCATCAACACCGAGATTTACAGAATCCATTTCAGCTTCTATAATCACCTCCTTTCCAGCTCTAGGGGTTTGAACCTGAATATCAGAAGTTGTTGGTTCATCCACTACAAGTGCAGCTGATCTTGCGAGTGCAGAATTCTTGTTGTCCACCGTCCCTGGTCCGTAGATTATCACTCGTTGTTCTTGCTCCATCTCATAAGTTTTAAGCTTGCCAGAAATCATCTCTAATGGCATCTTAGTAAAGTCAATTCTTTCCCTTATGGATGATGACTTGTGTTCTACATGATGGGGCAGTGTCATCATGAACTTCCTGTTTGTCTCTCTCAGAGGATAGGTCTTCCCTTTCATGGTTAATTCATTCAACAACTTAGTATACTTCTCAAAGACCTGAGTTATACTTTCTCTAGGAAGTGACCTAAATGATTCATACTGAGAAGTCAGGATGTCCAATATGTTTTCCTGCACGTCTTCAGTTCCTTCCATTATCAAGTTTATGGTATCCCACATTTGTTTCCCACTCACACAGTTCATTAACTGATAGCTCATTTCCTTGTCTGCGGAGTCTGTCAATATCAACATCAAACCTGTATCCAATCGAATCAGTTCTTTATCTGTATATGTGTACTCAGATAATTCCTTTGGGGTTGAGCCTTGAGGAATTATGGTGCCATCAAGAGATGATGATTCACCAACTGGTTTCATTGGTACAAACGGTTCGTTCTCTAATATGCCAATATACAACGGATTAGATGCCTTGATAAATAACAGCATCTTCATCTTCCACAAATCGAAATCATCTCTAGTGAAGGGGGGAACTTTAATACCAGCAGTTGTCTTTGGAGCACTCATGGTTTCTGAAAATTTCAAACTGTTTAAAATTCAAGAAATTCCAATTAAATGAAAAATTTTGAAAGTTAAATAATTTGCTTCAAATTTTCAAGCCTTGTTTGATTTTGGTCTCATTCACCGGATCTGATTTGTACGTCAATCAAATAGCTCTGATACCAATTGTTAGGTCCAAAGTATCGTAGAAGGGGGGGTTGAATACGATACTCACAAATAATTCAATTTCGTTCGCGGATAATTCTTTCACTTCTAATACGAAATCAAATGCACCAAATCAAAACACGAGTCGGGGAATATATCGTTTTATAAATATAAACCGCGAGGGGTGCTACAAATCTAATCTGTAGATTAGCTTCAATGAGTTCAGGTTAACTTAATCAATACAAATAATAGAAATTAAAGCACTATAAATTTTCTTCTGTCAAAGTTCTTGAGCTCTTAAATTCTTCTGTGTAAATATGATCAACTGCCAACCAACTGAAGAAGACGCTGTCTTCATCTTCGTTTTTGTAGACTTCATTTAAAAAACTATCGAGCCAAAATCAAAGTAATCATGGTCGTCCAATTCCTCAATCAACCTGACAAAGTAACATACTTTTTACCTGCTCCTCCTAATAAAAACTATTGAAGGAATTAACTAATTCTTCCTTCGATAGATTTTAAATAAAATCTATCGAATGAAGAATTACTTCTTCGATAGTTTTTGTTTCAAATCTACTTGATCAAATTCGATAGTTTTTCCTAAAGAAAACTATCGAATGTTTTCCTTATGCACTTTGACCCTTGAAGATTTCCTTCCTTTCTAGCAAGTATATTGTATCTCCATTTAAACCTAAACATACCTTTTAATATTCTTTTCATTCTCAGGATGTGTCAGATTTAGACTTAAATCAACTTCTTCTGAGACGATAAACATCTTGATCATTTAGGTGCTGACAACTAGTGCAACTGGTCTGATTCACAGATGACTAACACTCGATCAATACTTCCATGTCTTCAATTCAATGTTGTTGATAAGTCCTTTGTCGTTCTGGTTGCTTCAATTAAATCACTGGAATCCTATGGTACTAACTCTTAATCATTCAAATACTTCCGCAGTCTTGAAAGTCTTGTTTCTTTATTTGTCACAGAGGCTTGAACATATTAATGAACTTCTTTCTGTGACCTGTTTACGGACTTCAAGAATACATACCATATTTTGATTTTTTGAGTTTACCTTTTCTTCTTTACTTCTGGATTCATGTGCTTCTGTTAATATTATTGTATGTGTTGTCCTTTGTAGAGTTGTAGTTATCTCTGTTACATCTTATGTTACATTATGCTTTACAGTTATTGAATGTAATGTTGGTCATGTTGCTACATGCATTGATGGATGGTAGATTGACTTTAGAGCAGCCCACCGTATTGCAAAAACTAAGAAGGCTTTGACCGAGTTTGAAGAGCTTAAAAAAGGGTGAACAAAGAATTTTCTTGGGAAATAACACCTATTTGGATGTGGTGGAGATTGGTTCTTAAGACTGGATCTTGGGTATAGTGTGTTGGTCAGGAATGTGATGTTTGCTCCTAGAATGAGGCGCAACCTTGTTTTTGTTCCTGCACTGCTTAAGAAATGGATTGTAAGTGCATTTTTATGATAATAGTGCTCCAATTGGAAATGACAAGAAGGTTTGTGCTATGGGCAAGTATGAGTCCGATCATGAGTTGTTCAAGTTTTGAATTGAAAAATAATGGTTATGAATGATGGGCAAGTATGAGTGGGTCCTAAGTTATTTTGAATTTTAAATTATGATTTAAGTTTGTCAATAATGGGCATATATGAGCCCGTGAAATGTTTAAAATTTTTGCTCGAGTTAATCAATGATAATAATATTTCTTGATTAATTAATTTTTTATTTATACTACATGTGCGTAAACATTTAAGATTGGCATATTGTAAGAAAATAATTAAGCCTACAAGAATAAGGTTGCAACCAAGGAGTTAGATTGATTAAAGATAAGGACTTTTTTCTAAATTGTGTTAGAGCCTATGAAAGCTCTAGTTGTTTTTGTGTCAAGTGTTTAATCGTTTGGGATGCAGAATTGCAGTCCGGTGTCGACCCATTGATCGCGGGAAAATGATTAATGTATTATAATGTGAATCTATATACCTGGAAGTTCAATACATGTTAAGCGGCAAGATGAAAGTGTAACGTGTTATGTTATCACTAGTGATGTTTTTAATAAATCTAACTCAAATAATATTTTTTTACTACGTGAGAAAAGTGGGAGTTATATGAATACTTATCAAAGATGTCAAAGTGGGAGATGTTGCATATAATTGACTTTTTTTGATAAATAAAAAAAGGATAAAATGAAATATATTAATTGCATGGAGTTACAAATATATTAATAGGGAGTTACAAATCAAATATTGATTGTGTGTGAGAGTTACGTATTCTTTATTGTGTATGTAATATGTGGGAGTTACTTATCTTTTATTATACATATGAAGGAGTTACACATATTTTATTTATTATATGGAAAAAATCATGTGACAATTATATGTTACAGGTGTAACACCCAGTCCTACATCAAAAACATTTAGGAATTTAGTTCAGTTTATTCGCTAAAATACTACTAATAAGTGCACCAACAAATCATGATCTTTTGGAGGCCTATGGTGGGCTGGTGGGCTTGTGGACTATCCAAGGTGGATGTATTTGGGCTAGTGTACTTTGACTTATTTTTCGGATTCGGAACTAGGACTTGACCCAATTTTTGAAAAAGTTCGGAATTTGACACGGGTTGTCACATATAGTATCAGAGCCAACTCTCGAAAGCTTGGTTTGTCGAGTTGCTAGATGCGGGGACACGAAGGCTGGTGTTATGATCCTATTAAAATATTGAATTTTCTTTTAACACTCTTAATTTTTTTAAGTAATATTTATAAAAAAACAAGTCCTTTTAAAATTATGATCCTAATCAAATTCTATAACACATTAACTATGTTTATTATCCTATGTAAAACGATAATTTGATAAGAAATAATATTTATAAAAAATCAAGTACTCTAAAAATATGTTAAATATATTTGAAACAATGACATTTTTACCAACATTACCAGCTTTTTTTACCAAAATAACACATCCTACTCACACCACAATTATAAAAGTTCTCACTCCTGAAGTAGTTCTCCCAGAGAAGATCTATGATGCTGAACCCTCACTCATTAAGGATTTTGAACCAATTTTTAGTAGAAGAACTGGTTCTCCACCTAAGCATCATGGCAAGAACAAACTAGGAGTGGATTACCCTCTGTCTAAGCCAGATGACAACAAGGTGATGGGCAAGATCATTAAAAAACTTAAAGACACACATGATGTGGGATTGAAGGAAGCAATGGCAGTAATCTACAGGAATGGCAAGGCATTGCATATCACAGTTAGCCATCCTAGATTCACTGAAGCCAAAAGAGAGGAAACTTCAAGATTACTGAGGGAAGCTCATCCTAGCTCTTTTCCAAATGAGACCTCTCCTGAGAGGCTAGCTAGATTAGCTAAAGTGCTATGGGATGAGTTAGCTGAAGAATAAGTGGCCCCTCCTAAAAGGAAGAAGGGAAAGACAGTGCCCAAGACAAATCCAATCAGAAGGATAAAAAAAAATCAAATAGGCTTGTCTCTCTTGAGAAAGAAGAAGTTGTGAAGAAAACTGAAGGCAAATCTGTTACAATTGAAGACATCATCAAGCCTGTCACTCAACCAGACACTAACTTTCATGGCACTCCTATTGAATTCAAAGAAGAGCCCATAGAGTTTGAAAACTTGGAATTCCCAAAGATTATTCTTGAAGCTGAAAAGAAGAAAAGGGAGTCAATGAGGAAAATTTTTAAGGGACAAGTAAAATTCCAATTAGTGCCTCAAATTGTCAAGCCAGTAGAAAACAAGGATGATTATCTCTACATAGCTGACATTCAAGAATATTCTGAATTGGATCTCTTTCTAGATGAACTGATTGAAGTCAGGGGCATTGACAAGTACCAAAATCTGTCAGAGAGAGTCATGGTTGTCTATAAAGGAGGAGTAGAAAGACCATGGCCCTTACAGAGAATCCTAGGAGAAGGATACCCAAATTTTGTTAAGGTATTCTCAAGTATAAAGAGCACAAGAGGGTTCTCACCAATTGCAAGAGGACTAGTGATGAAACAGATTGAGAAGATAAGGGCTAGTTGGAACTCACATGAAAATTTGCAAGTAAAAATGAAGATCCCATATAATGGACAAAAGATTCATCTCCAAACCCATTGGATGATGGAATTCAGGGATGAAGATGGTTGCAGAAGGTTTTTCAGATTGGAGGACCAACTGTCTAAGGCAAGCTCTAAGTACCTTAGATGGTTGCAATCCAAACTAAATCCAAAGATTGTTGAAGAAGACAACTTCTACAAACAATTGCAGCAGCAAATAGAGGCCAACTATGTCAGGTAAGGGAAGAAGAAGATATTGCCTTCCAGAGAGAAGAAAAAGAACTAAAATTGCTCAGTCTAGAGGAGCACTCGATACGTAATGTTTCTCAAAATTCAACTCTTTCATTTTGTCACATTAATGCAGCTCAATACAAATTTTATCTTTTTCTGTTTATTTCTCTTAGGAGTGTTTTGTTATCATCAAGCCCTGAATTTATGTCTAATTCTCAACCAGGCATAAATTGGGGGAGATTGTTAGGAATTATGTTGATTCTTGATGATAACCAAATTAACTTTGTAAAATTTGTATAAGTGAAAATGTAACTTTCAACGGATAGCAGGTTGTTACAGTATCCGTTGAAAGGTAGCTTATCTCTTGATAAGTCTAAATGTAACATACTCTTTCTTGTTCAAGTACTAGAAGTTGAAATGTAATAGTGATTTCATTGTTAGGGATATATATATAGAGAGTGAGAGAGTGGGAAAGAGTGGGAGAGTGGGAGAGATATAGATTCTGAGAGAGATAGAGAATGTATGTGTGTGTGTGAGAGAGAGATGTAGGGAGGGAGAGAGAGTATTTGATTGTATTAGTTAGGACTATATAGAATTCAAAAGTAGTTAACGGAAGGGGGAAGACATTAGGCAAATGCGTAATAGGGACAAATTTACCCAGACAACGAATGTGTAATACCCTTTACCCAGAGCTAGAATGCGTATTAGGTCTCTAAAATAAAATTATCCAGATGATACCCATTAAACAAATGCGTAATACATTTACCCAGAAAAAAATGTGTATCAAATCTCTTCAAAAATAATGAATAGAATGAAAAAACAATGGATACCCGCTCTCCAAATACGTAACATGTAACAACCCGACTTTTTGGACTATTAATTCTAAATTCAAAACTTAAATAAAAGTATTTCTTTATTAAATAAATACGAAATTGCACAAAAGTCAAAACAGCGGTCAAACTTAACAATAATTCAAAACATAAAAGCGGAGACACAGCTCCATAAATCCAACAATATTCAATGTCTAACAGATAATCAAATTATTCGAATAGTCTTATGCAAAATCACATAGCACGAAATCCATAACTCCACATCCTTATTCTTACTTAGCTTCCAAAAATTTGAACCTGAAATATATTAAAACAATGAGCTGCAAAGACCAACAAGTAACTATCGCCCAACGGCACAAAGTAATATTTAAAACAGAATTTCTTAACTTCAAATCGATAAAAGAATCAAATAACAAAATCACATTTAATTCCCACAGTTCTAAATTACGGTCACACTATACCAGTTGTAACACCCCCAGACCCGGGGTCAGGAATCTGGGTTGTCACGCTCCATCAATTATACAACACATGCATTACTTACAACATTCTAATAATATAACTCCAAAAGACCCCAATCACTTACGCACACACACACACACAAGTTATAGCCTTGGAAATGAGCAACAATAAGTAACATTTGTTATTACAAATCAAATGTACTATCCAGGATCTCATCTATCATTTACAACCTCTACCTGAAGTTAAAATAATATACCTCACAATTCTATACAAGGTTTAATAATACAAACCTATTCGAAAATAATTCTTACTAACTCAGTCTACAGCTGTTCTGCTAAATCCGATAGTATCCATCTTGCTGAACTAACTCAATGGTGGTCTCTCCATTCCCTTGCTCTCGTAACACGAGGTGAATCAGCAATGTTTTCTTCATGCTGAAAGTATAAATAAAGCAAGAATGAGCTAATAGCGCTCATCAAGAAATCTATCCCAGTTTAAATCTTTAAACCTTTTTGGAAGATAATCCATATGGGATCAAAGTTTTTAACACCACTAGGGTCTAACCCCAAAATAGTATATCGTTCAAAATACCGTATGACTTATAATCATACTCAACTACTTTTCGTAATCATTTGGAAATCCTTGGTATCAGTATGATAACCAAGACTCAAAACATATCTTTTTAAAATAGATATTAAATATTGGAATCAAGGCTTAAAGCCTATTCATTGATTCAAAATACTATACAGTTCCATATACTGTATCCCTTAAATACCTTTTCAACATATATACTCACATATCTATTTAGATATCTCATACTGTTCAAAATACTGTAGAATATCAATAATGAACACCTTTTTGTAAAAGAAACAAGAATGAGCACTATAGCTCGACAATAATATATAGCAACATAATCATATATGTGAGCTGATATCATAGCTGAAAGCTTTTAAAACCTCATTCGTATATAGAATGATATATTGGATACTCTTTTTGTCAGAACATGCAATGTAGTTCAAATACTATACACAGAACATCATTGTTCAATTTCTGTCACATTATCGGTAACTCAGCACCTAGGCTTTCGTTACAATGTGCAGCACAATTCCAAGTGGAAGAAGGGGATATACTGGAATACACGATACACGGTGATCAGCCGTTATATCGCAACTTAACTTTTCTACTAGTAGAAGGACGACTTCCTATTCGGTTATCACCCTGGCCGCATTTGGACCCTTCATGCTATACTGGCACCTGTTTCATTGCCGAACATGGAGTCATACTATACTGGCACCTGTTTCATTGCCGAGCATGACTTCGTACTATATTGGCACCTGTTTCATTGCCGAGCACGAGTTAATTCCATTCCCCAGATGAAAATCAATGTCACGGGAAATGGAAGTTAATCCTGTTTTCCCCAAGTACCATTATTTGTCAAAAACTTTGTAACCGTTCAGAATTCCTTACTCCAGAGTAATTGAAAGGAGTAAGTCAAAGTGTGGGTTGACATTAGTCAACGAAACTACCGATGATTACTACGCATTTTGAAATCATGACCAGGGAGTTTATTGAAATTTCAGAGTTTAGCAAGTTTGAAATACTTTACATGAATGGGGGAGCCATCCCCAGTTATACTTATTCTAGAGGAACAGTGGAAGTAAAACTCTGTCCTCGACTTCTTGAACTAGATTCCCAAATTTTCGATGAGTTAGAAAACACTATTTGCATTTAATTACCTTTAAATATCTTAAGAATATAGTTGGGAATCTCTATTTTAATACCTTTTCTGAAAATCGGAAATTTATATTTTGTGTAAATAATAGAACCTTTAATCATATAATAAGGTTCTATGATTTTTAAATCATATTTGGAATATTTAATAAATACCCAAATAATAATATTAAATTATTATTGAATATAAACCACTTAAGTGAATATTCAAAATAATATTCACTTAATTAAATAATATTCAAATAATATTTATTATAATAATATTTAAATATCTCACCTTAAATATCCCATAATATTGGAATATTTAATAAATCTTTAAAATGTAACTGTCTCTGGAACCTTCCAGCTTCTGACAGTAGGATCAAAACAAAATAATACTTTAATTCCCGGTCTAAGTTTTAAAACTATCGTACAAGTACTCTATACTTAGAGTCTTTATAAAACCTCGGTTTATATCTAATGTAATCATAGCATATAAACCATCCATCTTACGAAAGCTTTTAACCAAAAGCGTACATCAATACATAGTCCTTTTTAACGATTTAAAACAGTATATATCACAACAGCATCTTATATCAGATGTAGAGTTGGAAAACTAGCATGCATCTATCATATGCATATTTTTCATCTCAACAATGTTAATACCATCACATCTATATATGACGTGAGGTTTGAAAGCATGCCTAATATTGTATGCATATATTACATTTGAAAGCATGCATCTATCATATGCATATTATCATAATATTGTACTTTAAAACATAGCATGAAATGAGAAAACTTGCCTTGAGTCCTTGGTATTAGGGGTTCGAGTCTTGTCGCAAATCTATAAACAAAGAAATACTCGATCAGTCCCCTAACGTAATCATTCGCTCATAACACTCATTTAAAGTCAACTATATGTTAAACACATCATGTAGTCACGTTATTCCTCAACAAGGTTCGTATTTTAATCGACTCGAAATACTCCTTTTATCTTAGTCGCAATGTTTGGTCAAAGTAGTACTCTAGAGTGACTTTTCATAAAGTTACTATTACGCGACTCATACTCTAACACTTTTAATATATCCGAAAACTCGTATTTAAATACGAGGCCACTTCTAAAATCATCTTGAGTATTTGTAATATTTATCATAAAAGTTTCGATCTCAAAACAGGGGTTTCACTTGGTGAAATGTATTCTCAAACTTGGATGAGCTACGGAAAGTTACTATTCGCACGCCTTTCACTAAAACGCTCATATCTCCTTAACCGTTAATCGAAATGACACGCCGTTTTCGCGTGCGCGATCTAGAAAAAGAATAGAACAAAATCCTTGAAAATGTTTTTCTGCTTAAGGGGATCAAAATCCCGAGAGCAGCAGGTTTAGGCAGTAGAGTGCAGAACCACTTACTCCTCGCGTAGCTTTGGTTCCGACATTTTTATAAAATCGAAAAATTGTCTTTTTAACCCGAAACCTTCTCTATTCACTTACTAACTGTCCATGTTAGTATCCATTTTAATATCATGACCTAATTCCATTTTTAAAGGGCTTGATCACAATCTCAAAGTTCATATAATGAACCACTTAGTTACGTGAAACCGCTTTCACTAAAACGGACGTTTCTCCTAAACCGTAAATCAAAACGATGCGATTCTTTCGCTAAAACAAACTAGGAAACAGGGCCTACATGTTCATGGTCATAAACATTATGTTTATGCCCTTTAGAGTATTCGTGATCTCTGTCCAAACTACCTAAGTAAAATTCGACATGGTAACGGCGCTTAAACGCGATTCCCGTGTTTTTAAACACTCACTACAATCACCAATCCACAATCAACCAACCACCAATCAAACCTCAAGTTAATACTACACTTTTCTGTCCAAACATGGTCATGCTCTAGTTCATAAGTTTTTCCACAAATCAACCATTAAACATACTTAAAATCATGCATACATGCTTCATTACTACATAACTCTTAAACAACCACTTATAACTATTAGATCTAGCATAATCTCAAAAAGGGAAGAAGTTTTATACCTTCCTTGGAAGTTAAAAAAATGCTATATATGGATGGTATATCCTTCCTTGCTCCTTAACTATGCTAATCAAACCTAAAAACATCAAAACAAAACAAGATTTATGAGTTTTACTATTCATGCCTCAACTTTGATCCAATATTTAACCATGCTACACTTCTTTGATGGCCATGAAATTTTGAACGTACCTTGGGTATATAGTGAGGGATCTATGGTTCAAATTTGGTGATTTTAGGATGAGTAGAACTTGAGTTATGAATTTTTCTTTGCTCCTTGCTCATGCTGGGCAGAAAATCTGAGAAATGAGGGAGATGGATAGTTGCTTGCTTTTTCTTTTCTTTTCTTTGTCCAAATGATGCTAAATACCAGCCATATAATTGTGTGGTCTTTATTTGGTTTTGTCATCCAAGACACATCATCTTTGATTGTGCGGTTGTGGTGAAAGTGGTGACAAGGTGGTGATTCACCACTTTGTCATCACTTGGTCATCATCTTGTCATCCTCTTGCATCATGCTTATGTCATAATTTGTATCCTCAATCCTTTTATATATTGCACTTGATGATCTTATATAATACTCCTCCTTTGGCTAGGGTTTAATCCATAATTTGTGACGCTTTTGTTTTGCGATAGTTTCAAATGATTTTAAAAACGTTTCTCTGTACCAAAGCTAGGGAATAATTCCTTGATCTTTCCACTACCTTGGTTTAATATATGATCCTAGATTTCTCATTCTACATATTTTCTCAAAACGATCAAATTAATAAATCCTTGATTGTCCGATGAATAGTGAACAAAATTTATTGTTGGAATCTCCTGATTCTAATCGCGTTTACATTCACTTATTCTTCCTATACATCAATAATATAACCTCGAAACATTAATTCTATATCATCCACATAGTGTGGTCTGAAAAATTTTCTATCAGCAAATTTACTATTCATCAACATTTACTATTCATCAAATTTTTTTTAACTAAGTCCAAAATTTGGGGCTATTACAGTCTCCCCTCCTTAAAAGGATTCCGTCCCGGAATCTAAGAAAATAGCCGAGGTTACTTTTCCAGTATAGAAATCTCCAGTTTCCAGGTTGACTCTTCAACCCTCTGGTCTCATTACAACTCTTACTCATTCCAGTCTGTGCTATCTACCGGACGCTTTATATAAGCCAATTCTGGTTGTACTCTTATACACCCATTCTCTATTAACATCCGATTATTCTTGCAATCGGCGGTACAACGCTTACCGTAACTTCGGTTATCTGAAATGTTTCTTTCGGTCGGTCCGTCGGTCTGCGGATCCTACGTAGTGCTCCCACTCACTCTCGTTGCCAAACATGTTTGGAAAACTCCTCCCGAATCGAGAGTTCAATCATTGGTTCTTATCTGACACGATGGTGACTGGAACTCCACGTCATCCAACTATCTCTTTCGTAACTCTTCGGTTAACGATCTCTTGCTAATAACAAAATATGAGTAGACTCATTTAATCCATCAATTATAGCTCAATTGACGTCATAGTCTGACTCGATTCTTGTTGATCCTATCACAGAATCCATTATAGTAAAATTACATTCCTAATCAGGAATCTCTACTAACTGTGATAGTCAACTAGGTCTTTATTCTGCCTTCATTTTCTGACATATCCAATATTTACTTAATAATTGATAAATCTTTTTTATCTATCCCATCACTTATGACATTTCCTTAACTTTCTTTACTCTCGGTGTAGCTGTCTCTTCATGACAGATCTTTATTCCTTAATTCATTCTGGCTCAATCAGGACCTTTAAATAATCCTTGCTGTACTCTTAACTTCGGACTTCATCCTTTCAGTCCCTCTTATTAGTCATTTCGAAAAATTAGCATTCTTTATCTCTTGAACATTGGGAACCCCAACTCGGTAAAAATACCTTATGATTCCTTTATCATCTTCCTCAGTCTTTAATGCTTCCTCCAACATTGACTTCCTACCTTTACTCGTCATTCGCTCTTGACATAACTTGATCTCCTGCAGCAATTTCGGTTGCATTGTAATCTCAACTAGTCTCTCAATACCATTTTCGGTTATCTTAACCTCAATTTCCATTTTCTCAAATCCTTGGATTAACTTATCCGACGATGTTATCATCTTAGGTCTCTTTTTCCTACTAAGGGCACTGGCCACCACATTGGCCTTCCCTGGGTGGTAAAGAATCCCACCATCATAATCCTTGATTAGCTTTAGCTATCTTTTCTGTTCTCATGTTAAGTTCTTTCTGGGAAGGTGTATCTAATGCTCTTATGATTGAGTAATTCTCACACTTCTTTCCATACAAGTAGTGCCTCCAAACCTTTAAAGCGAAAACTATCACTGCCAATTCTAAGTCATGCGTAGGGTATCTAAATTCATATTCCTTTAATTGCCTGGATGCATACATAATTACCTTTCCGTGCTGTATAAGCACACACCCTACTTCTTTATGCGATGCGTCGCTATAGATCATACAATCTCCCTTCCCGTCTGGTAGTACCAGCACAGGACAGTGACTAGTCTCTTCTTTAATTCCCGGAAACTTTTCTCACATTTCTCGATCCATTCAACTTTTTAGTCTTTCGAGTAAGTCGGGTCAGTAGGGCTGCCATTCCAGCAAAATCTTGCACAACCTCTGATAATACTCGGCTAAGCCTACAAAACTTCTCACCTCAGTTGGTGTGGTTGGTCTTTCCCAATTCGAAACAGCTTTTATCTTAGCGGGGTCATCCAGCACCTCTTCACTGTTGACCATATGTCCTAAAATTGTACTTCCCTTAGCCAAAGCTCACACTTTGAGAACTTGACATATGACTTTTCTCTTCTCAGTGTCTCTAACACTATCCTCAAACGTTCTGCGTGTTCTTCCTCTGTCTAGGAGTAGACTAAAATATCATCGATTAAAATATGACACACTTGTCTAAATACTTCTTGAAAAATCGATTCCTCAAGTCCATTAAAGTTGCAGGGGCATTCGTTAGCCCAACGACATCACTAAAACTCGTAGTGTCCATACCTGGTGCGAAACGCAGTCTTGGGTACGTCCTCAAGTTTAATATTACACTGGTGGCATCCAGTTCTCAATCAATCTTCGAGAATTTAACTGCATCATGCAGCCGATCGATCCAATCACCGATCCTTGGCAGGGGTATTCATTCTTAACTGTTAGCCTATTCAGTTTTCGATAGTTTATGCACAGCCTCATGTTGTCGTCCTTTTTCTTCACCAATAATACGGGTGCATCCCACGGTGACGCACTTGGTCTTATCATTCCTTTCTCTAATAATTCCTACAATTGAGCGACTAATTTCTTCATCTCGACTGGAGCTAGTCGGTACGGGGCCTTCGAAACTAGCGCCGTTCTTGGAGCTAATTCTATAGCAGACTTTATTTCTCTATCGGGTGGTAACGCCGGAAGATCTTCTGGAAATACATCCTCGAATTCGTTGACAACGGGGATATTCTGTACACTAGGTACTTCCCGTTTCGTATCCATCACAGTCGCTAAACAAGTTTCACATCCTTCGAGGTCAATCGTTCCCTCGTCCGACAATCTGAATTCTTACCTTCTTTCTTTCTCAATCTATTCGCGTTTCATACTCTATTTTCTTTATTCCCATTTCTTTCTCGTCCACTTTACTTCCATTTCTATCACAGTCGTTTCATTAACCAAGGTAACATAATCAGTCGTTTCAAACACTCCGTTATTCTGAATTCGCATCATGCGAAACAAACCTTGGCAATTTCCGTAATCCTCGATTCATAACTTATCGTACTCATTCGCTTTAGCTCTCAGCTTCAACACTCTACTTTTCCAAATACTAAGGAAAATACTTGCATGGCACCAAGAATACTTCAAGCAACAGAATGCTTTATATATATAAAAAAACTTTGTAAAAATTCTCGCTGAGGGGGCGACCTGGTTAGGTCTCAATCAAATTATCGTTTGAAAATCTTCCCACCATACTTCACTATATACAAATGCATCGTGAATTCACTTATATAAATTTGACTGAAAGTTGAACTTAGTGATACAATAACTAGTTCATTTCAATAAACATTAACAACTAACTGAACAAAATTTGCTAGTTCGATTAGTTTGGGATGCAGCATCTAGCTAGGATGATTAGCTAGATTTTCATCATATCATTAAAATTTCAACTAGTTAGAACAATTAACTAGTCACTCATTATGGCACATGCAATTAGCCATTTTCAATCTACTAGTACAAAATCTCGACATCGTAGCCGAAGAAAGAAAGAAAACAAAATTTTGACTACTCGGATAATGAATTGAAAAGAAGAGTAAATAAGTTTGGGACGAACAAGGTAATTATAACCCTTGAATGGAATATAAGGTCTAAAATAGATGGTTCTTGGTATCGGAACAATCGATAACCTCCCACCAAACATTTCTCATCAGTGAAACGGTCCACCCAAAGGTGTCTCCGTACATAAACTTTGTCAAAGTTTCCGATAGAATTGAATTCGGACTACCAATATCAAATTGATATCCTTCCCACGATTTCAACGTCTGATGTGCAAATCTCTCCTTAATAGAAGAAAAGAATTTCCGAGTAATCTTTGAAATATACATCATTTATGTTTTAAACACATAGCTAGATATTTATGAACTCGACTGAGGAGTCCAAATATGAAGAAATAAAATGAATACTTAACAATAGTTGGTTGCATCCCAAGTTGAAGTAGGAAATTAGAAAGGTTACCTGACATGAACTATTCAAGGTAACACGAGCATGAATGGTTTTAGATTGAGTAGTGTACCAGCAAGTAGATACCAAAAAGTCAATGGTCATCATAATTTCTAACATCACCCGTACGAGGATGATCTTATCTTTCTGCCTTCATGACTTAGGGTACTAACCAACGGTACCTCAAAATTGTACAAGTCCTTAGACAGGTCGGGAGTTCGAACATATTTGTCATTCCACGATAATCGTCCAGAGATTGGGCCTCCTACGGCCGCATCAACACATCCTCAAAAGATGAAAGTCGATTAATGTATGTGTAATTTCTTATCACCGATCGTATCGAACGAATCCAACCCCAGGCCACCATAGGTCTCATCCCTCGTAGGTCCTGAGATTGTCGCATTGCTTGTCGCAACCATACGTGTCTTCATTAGAATCACGCTATCCATTCTTCATGTCTTTGATTTCTGAGTTGAGCCCTCATGGCCTATCGTACGAAATAGACTCGTGATGCGATTTAGCGCGTTCGTCTCACGATAACGTTCTGGTACTATATGTACGCAAAAGTCTTCCTCTTAGGTAACAAAATACCCGTCGACGGAAAAGACACCAACTCTGGTGGAATCGTTGTTCCCAAGGTTTCGACCTCACACGCAAGATAATGCCTTAATTAGTCCACGCAATTTAGTAATTCGGATCGCGTAAAGGACTGTAAACGTCTCAATCTTCACATATGCTGCCTTCTCGTGGCAAACTACGATGAACTACAAACACATAGGTTCTTACTAAGTCAAGTTATCCATTGGTATTGGCCATTCTGACCTTACCTCAGCTGCGACCGAGACTCTGCTCCGCGTCTTATCTTAATCTCTTTGATAATCCGTGTACAATTCTAAACGTCCTTCTCATCATTATGATGATCTTCAATAGTCCTATCGGTCCTCCGATAAGTTCTCAACTAAACTCTTTAATCTTAACATCCTCGATGGCACTACCTCCGGTAGTCCACTTAACGAACTCTATATGAGCCCTCACGTCATTCTCTCACTTATAACTCTTAACACTCTCATATCCAAGTTTATAACTTAACGCTCTGATACCATTTCTGTAACACCCCCAGACCCGGGGTCAGGAATCTGGGTTGTCACGCTCCATCAATTATACAACACATGCATTACTTACAACATTCTAATAATATAACTCCAAAAGACCCCAATCACTTACGCACACACACACAAGTTATAGCCTTGGAAATGAGCAACAATAAGTAACATTTTTTATTACAAATCAAATGTACTATCCAGGATCTCATCTATCATTTACAACCTCTACCTGAAGTTAAAATAATATACCTCACAATTCTATACAAGGTTTAATAATACAAACCTATTCGAAAACAATTCTTACTAACTCAGTCTACAGCTGTTCTGCTAAATCCGACAGTATCCATCCTGATGAACTAACTCAAGGGTGGTCTCTCCATTCCCTTGCTCTCGTAACACGAGGTGAATCGACAATGTTTTCTTCATGCTGAAAGTATAAATAAAGCAAGAATGAGCTAATAGCGCTCATCAAGAAATCTATCCCAGTTTAAATCTTTAAACCTTTTTGGAAGATAATCCATATGGGATCAAAGTTTTTAACACCACTAGGGTCTAACCCCAAAATAGTATATCGTTCAAAATACCGTATGACTTATAATCATACTCAACTACTTTTCGTAATCATTTGGAAATCCTTGGTATCAGTATGATAACCAAGACTCAAAACATATCTTTTTAAAATAGATATTAAATATTGGAATCAAGGCTTAAAGCCTATTCATTGATTCAAAATACTATACAGTTCCATATACTGTATCCCTTAAATACCTTTTCAACATATATACTCACATATCTATTTAGATATCTCATACTGTTCAAAATACTGTAGAATATCAATAATGAACACCTTTTTGTAAAAGAAACAAGAATGAGCACTATAGCTCGACAATAATATATAGCAACATAATCATATATGTGAGCTGATATCATAGCTGAAAGCTTTTAAAACCTCATTCGTATATAGAATGATATATTGGATACTCTTTTTGTCAGAACATGCAATGTAGTTCAAATACTATACACGGAACATCATTGTTCAATTTCTGTCACATTATCGGTAACTCAGCACCTAGGCTTTCGTTACAATGTGCAGCACAATTCCAAGTGGAAGAAGGGGATATACTGGAATACACGATACACGGTGATCAGCCGTTATATCGCAACTTAACTTTTCTACTAGTAGAAGGACGACTTCCTATTCGGTTATCACCCTGGCCGCATTTGGACCCTTCATGTTATACTGGCACCTGTTTCATTGCCGAACATGGAGTCTGTTAGGCCGAATACACAATATAATCAAGTATGTATGAGAATAACAATAATTAATAACACTGTTTATGAATCAATAAAACTGTAATCTTATTAACAGCTTCTCTCTTTATGATGTTAATGAATCATAAAGAGCTTCTAGGTTACACAAATAATATCTCAATGATCGCGTCCCTTCTAGGGATAACCTATCTGTGTTTATATAGTACACAGCTACATACAATCCTTCTCTAATTGATATTCTTACAAGTTAGCTATACAATTCATATCAATTAAGGATTGCTTCTTATCTTCTATCCTGTTTCCTTAGCTGTATCAATATATTCTGCTTCTTTCCATCTTCAGAATGTATTGCTTCTAGAATCTTCAATTCTGCACCGACAGCTAATTCAACTATCACCTTGTCAGACTTTAAATAAACTCTGACCGGCTTCCTTTAAACTCTTCACCCTATCAGAGTTTAACTAAACTCTGATCGGCTTCTGATAAACTCTTGTCAGTACCTGTTGCTTAAACACTGATAAACAAACATTAGCAATTATATCTAACAATCTCCCCCAACTTGTTCATAATAAAATGTACAAGTTAAACATATAATTGATGATGTCAAAATCTTTTAACAAATGCAATGTTTAACATATAACAGAGTTTAATTTAAAAACAGAGTTTAAATTTGACTTAGAATAGAAAATATTAAAAACTTACAGTCAGACTTTATTTGATTTCTTGAATATCAGGCACTGTCCTGAGATAATCAATTAGAAGTCTTCTTTCAGCCTTTTCCAGCTCTTCAACCATGATTTCTTTCAGTTCCTTGAGTTCTGGATCAGATTCACCAGTCTGATAAATAGCAGCTCTCAGAGAATAGATGGAATTCTTCCTCATCTCATTCCCTAGCCTAATATAATGTGCTTTATCAGATTCTTGATTGAATTCTAAGACTTTAACTCCCAGATCAGTCCTTAGTCTTGTACTGTTTCTCTTCATTTCTATAACATTTCCATAAGCATCTCTATACTTAGGAATGTATACCTTAGAAATTCCTCCTCCAAGCATCACCTTAGATCTTTGCATCTTTTGTCTTATAAATGTAGCAGCATTGTGAGTGTTTCTGTTTTTGACTTTTAGCAAGTACAGAACATACTCCAATTCTTGATAAGATTTGAGATCTATATCAGACTCTGCAACTCTGTAAACTCTTCCATCATTCATAAAATACAACAGAAAATCTTTCTTCAAACCCTTGTGAAATATCAACTGAACAGAGTCTAGCATATCAAGATTCTCTTGAGTAATAGTGCCAGATACTGCCAATGATGATTGATCTCCAGATCTGTTGTTTATTCTCTTCTCCCTATGTGAACCTAAACCAGCTTTATCAAAAGTTTCTTTTCCAAGTACAGTCCTGGTTTGAGAAAAATCCACAGGTTGAAGTGTCAGAGCTTCAGATAGTACAGGTCTTCTAAAAATACCTTGGAGTTGTGGAGCTAGCTGAGTTTGCACAGCTTGAGCCTTGTCAGAGGCTGGCTTAACTTCAATAGTATCATCAACTTGAGCAGCGTCAGAGGTTGATTTTGGTAATCTTGTTTCAACTTGAGCAATGTCAGAGGTTGAATATTCTTTCTCCTTCAGGTTAGGCTCTTCAATCATTTTGCCTTTACCCTTATCAGAGTTTCTAATCATAGGCCTCCTGGTGTATTGTATACTCTGTTGAGTATTTTCTTTAATGATAATTCCAGTTTCTTTCTTCCTAGGAGCCTTGATTTCTTTCTTTTTGTATATCCCAGCTTCAAGATTCTTCCTGTGTTCTTCAGCAAGCATTTGCTCTTCATCTTGGATATCTTCAATTGTAAAATCTTTTCCATGTTCTGCTATAAATAATTTAGCAGCAACTTCTTCATCAGTGCTAGGCTTATCAGTGTTTATCAAACTTTTGAGCCTTGAACCACTGGCAGAAATTACTTTTCCCTTACCAGAGTTTGATCTTCTCTCAGAGTTTGATCTTGATCTTGGTCTTAAGCCTAAACTCTTTTCAGATTTTTCAGATTCACCTCCCTTGCTTCCACCATCATTACCATCATCCCTCCGTCTCAGAGCTTGAGTGTCTTTGCATTTGTCACTTGGTACACTCTCCCCCTTTTTGACATCATCAGAAAGTAGTACTGATGTCAGCAACTCCAGAGCATTAGAAATTGAAGTTAGTTGAGCAGACATAGCAGTCTGATTCTCCTCAACTTTCGACAATCTAGAATTGAAAGTCTTTTGCTCTTTACACAAAGAGATGTATAGAGATTTGTCCTTCTGCTGTGTAAGCTCTCTTGTAGCTATATCATTCCTTAACCTTTCAATCATCTTATCAGAAGCATCAAAACGATTGTTTAATGATTTGATTTGAACAACAGTTGCTTTGAAATGACTGAGAAGTTCAGGATTTGAAATCTCTTTAACAGAGTTAGCAGTTAAATCAGCAGCTCTTTGTGAAGTAAAAATACAATCTGCTGCTGTCCAGTTGTTAAAGTACATCTCTTGAAAATGTTCTTCAGTAGCCCTATTGAACTCTCTTTCTTCATCAGAGTTGGCTTGAACGTCAAATATGTGTGAAGGTGAATGAGCAGGACTAGCATTAACATTGTCATCCTCTCTTGCAATCTCTTCAGGAACATGTTCAGCAGTGATTTCATGTTCTAACTGTGCAGCTTCATCATTGACTTTCTCTGCAACAGTTTCAGGAATATCAGAGTTTGCTTTAGCAATTACCTCTGCTTCTCGCTGAACAATCTCAACAACTGATTGTTGTAGAGCTTCAAGAACAAGAGCATCTTCAGAGTTTGCAACAAACTCTGCTGCTACAGGAACATTCTCTGTTGCATCAGCAGATTCAGCAACAGCTTCTGTAGGATGATCAATTCTAATCTGATCAACTTCCTCACCTTTCTCAAAATCAAGAGAAATGATTTCTGTGTGGGAAGCAATAGTTTCTACCAATTCTGTAGTAGCTTGATCAGCTTCTTTTACATTTTCTTCAAGATCAAAAATTCTGCTGTCAGAATGAGCAGCAGCTTCCTCAACTACATCATTAGCCTTTGATGTAGGAGCTTCTCTATCAAAATCCATTTCAATATCATCAGTATTTAGCCTGTCTTGATTGACAGCTTCTGGATTTTCAGCTTCCTCCTGAACAAAAGCTTCAGGAGCTTCATTTTCCTCAGGAACTTTGTTCATATTGGCAATAATATCACCAAAAAGTTGATTAGCAACTAATCTTCTCTTTCTCTGATGAAGAGTTTCTTCATCAGCTTCAGTATCTGAGTCTGCAACAGTCTTTGGTCGTTGGGCTCTCTTTTTCTTCATTCTTTTTCTCTGAGGCACAGCATCAACATTTGATACCTCAGCTTCAGTTTGTTGCAAGTTAGACTTAACTGCTCGAACTTTAGATCTCTTTGACCTCTGTGGTTGAGATACAGAAGGTCCAGCTTCAGTATTTGAGACATTTTGCTGTTGTAAGTTGTCAAGAAATTGTTGCACATTTGCAGGGAACATTAAAGGACCAACTTCTCCTTTCTTGTTGTCCTTGTTGATAAGATCAGAGAATATACGTTTGTGCAATTTAAATGAAAGAATTACATCCTCATCTAAAATCTCAACATCAGGGCAGCAATGATTGAATATCAATTGACAAAACCTAGAGAAGTAAACAACATTTCTATTCTCTAGCATTTTCTCACCAATATTAGTTAAAACTAATCTAGCAACATCAAATTGACTGCCATAGAGAAGAGAATACCCGATCTGTAAACTATCAGTGGGAATTGCATCCCAGTTTGTGCACTTTTTCCCGAACGCTCTTGTAATGCAGTCGAAAAAGAAACTCCATTCCTTTCTCAAGAGCGGTCGCTTCAATTGACCAATCTTTGTCAGTGGTCCAGAGTAACCTATTTCTCGCATCATTCGTACTAACTCAGAATCTCCAACAGCAACTGTGAACGAATTGAAATCTTCAAGACCCAAAGCATCACGAACAGTAGTAGGAGTAACAGCATAGTCATTGTCCTCATATTGAAAAATGATAGATGGAGATCCAGACTCTCCTCCATTATCATAAACACCTGTCTGCCAAAAAGATTTGATTTGTGTTGCAGACAGCTTCGATGGTGCGGTGAGAGCAGTGCCAATATCAGAGTTTAACAAGAAACTCTGAATCAAATGAAACGCCTCCGGTGCGTTCTCATTTGCTACAGGAGCGGAGTAGTTATTTGGGACAAATTCTAATTCAGAGGCAATAAACGCTGTAGTTGCCATTTGTAAGATTTGAAAACAAAAAGTACTGGGCTTTGAAAGTGTTTGAGTGTTTGTGTGTGAGTAAAATGTTATGAGAAGATGAAATGCGTAAAAGATTGAATCGTGTGTATGTAGTGTATTAAATAATAACTGTAAAGATTAGAAGTATGTTAGTGGGACAGATGTCAAACGTGAATACACTAACAGCTGTATCTAACAACTTCCTATACACACGTGCAAACGTGGAGACACCTGTCATCACATATAACACTCAAAATATTCGCTTAAAAGAAAAAAAATCAATAATAATAAAATTATCAATTTAAATAATAAAGAACAAAGAACTCAACAGTCAAAATAATAATGACTGTCTCGAAACTCCGCACCTTAGTATCCCAAGCGCTTCGAAAACCTTTCAATCTCCAAGAAAAACCTTTCAGATATCCTGTTTGAATGCTTTAAATACCAAAGCAATGTAACAACAGGCTTCATATCTTAAACTTACTATACACCAAAATGGCTGGAACTTTCGAATTTCTGGATGTGGAAGAGTTTTTGAACATGAACTGGCAGCAACAAGAAAACTATCTTATCGATGAGTTTCTTGTTCTCTCATTCTTGAATGATGAAGGCCTTATCGTAGATGATGAAATAGCCGAAGGGCCTTTCTCCAACCCTCATGTATACATCTTCCGTCCAGGACCATATGATGCACCAATCCTCGCAGATGAAGATGCCATGGAGATCTGCTTCATGCTTTTTCAACTGAGTTTCTTGTCGGGTTCAAAAGAAAACCTCTTCTTAGAATCCTGCAAGCTGCAAAGCAGAAAGAGATCCCGAGAAGATGATGATGATGATTCATCATTAGGAGGATTTCATGCTATCCCAAATGGTATAATGACCAGATGAGCAACTGGGTAGCTATCATCAGAAGTAGTAGAGCACAATAGCTTCTGGCTCTAGCTCTTCTGCTTCGATGTTGGATAGCATTCAAGTACTTGTCCTGGTTAAATAGATTTTCTCTTTTGTAACCATAGTGATTAGTATGTACCAGAAAGATTAGCTAAGCATGAGTATGTAATTGACTGAATGTAACAGAGTTTGAATCAATTAATGAAAAAGACTCATTTTATTGCTTTACTTTCAGTATTATCAATTTTACCTAGTAATTGGAAAGACAAAAAAACTTTAACCAATTAACTAACATACTCAGCAGCAATACAAATCACAAACAGGACTTAATAAACTTACTCAATAGCAACAAACTCTATCTTTTCTTTGTTCAATCACACTTTTTCGAAAAACAAATGACTAAACCCAAAATCATAAACTGTCTGAAACAAGGAAATTATTTTAACCATCAGAGATTAAAATAAAGTAACCTCGGCGTATTTCACACAAAACATCAGTGTTTACCATTTGTCCTTCTTTGTCAATAAACTCTTTTCTCAAACTGTACAGTTGTGAAAATATGTGTGTGTAGTAGCAGAGTTTACCGAAAACAGTATTTAGACCATCTCAAAGTGCATAAAATCCACAATCTAAAGTAGTAAAAACTGGTTACCTAAACTCTCATAACATAAAATCTGATTTTATATCTAAACTCTGTATTACTGATATCCTTTCATTTGGATATGTCTTTTATTTTTCACCCCCTTAATTTATCTATTTTTTTTTATTTTTTTTTTTATTTTTTTTTTATTTTTTTTTATTTTTCCAGTAATCAGTGGTTGGCACTAGTCACCAAAAATCAAAGATTTTAGCCCTTATTTCATACAATAAGTTCCTGGATCGTCCTAGGCACAACATGATCTCAAAGGAATTTGTGCTCTGTTTGGCATCTTTTGAATTTGAGGGTGAATTATTTGAAATTAATAATCAGAGTTTAGACTTTTCATCAGTAAATATAATTAACTTATGAGAGAAAATGCAAACAGCTAATACAGACTCAGTGTATGGGATCAATAAACTAAGAGATGCTATAAATATTGAGACAGTATCATGCTGTGTTAGCTTACTGCACATTTTTGAGATCAGAGTCTATACAACTCTTAAGGATTCACAGTTACTTACTGAGAATTATGCTTCATACAAATTTCTTCATTGGTCCATATGTTTCAGACAAAATTACAATCAGAGTATAGCATTTAAACTGTAATTATTAGAGTATGACCAACAGAGTCTATCTTCAGAGTATGCTTTCAGAGTATGACTAACACTTCACAGAGTTTATCATCAGAGTTTAACATGCTGGTTCACATAACAGTTAACACATGCAAGGAATCATGAGCAACAAGAATTAAACATGTATAAATTTTGAGTCTGACCCGTATCTCTAGTCAGAACCAGAGATCATTCCAAGTTCATTTACCAATCTTGTAAAAGTAGCTTCACTCAAAGGTTTGGTGAAGATATCTGCAAGTTGTTGGTCTGTAGACACAAAATGAAGCTCAATATTCCCTTCTTCCACATGTTCTCTGATAAAATGATATCTTATGCTGATGTGCTTGGTCATGGAATGCTGTACTGGATTTCCTGTCATAGCAATAGCACTTTGGTTATCACAGAAAATAGGAATTTTAGAGTACCTTAACCCATAATCCAGCAATTGATTCTTCATCCATAAAATCTGTGCACAACAGCTACCAGCTGCTATATACTCTGCTTCAGCAGTGGATGTAGAAATTGATTTCTGTTTCTTACTGTACCAAGAAACCAATCTGTCACCTAAAAATTGACAGCTTCCACTTGTACTTTTTCTGTCTATCTTACAGCCTGCAAAATCTGCATCAGAGTAACCAATCAACTTAAACTCTGATTCTCTAGGATACCACAAACCCAAGGTTATGGTGCCTTTGAGATATTTGAAAATCCTTTTTACAGCTGTTAGATGAGGCTCTCTAGGATCTGCTTGAAATCTTGCACAAAGACATGTTGCATACATGATATCAGGTCTACTTGCTGTAAGATACAGTAAAGACCCTATCATTCCTCTGTAGTTAGTCATATCTACTGAGGCTCCTGTGTCTTTGTCAAGCTTCGTTGCTGTAGCCATGGGAGTTGTTGCAGATGAACTATCAAGCATACCAAATTTCTTTAGAAGATTTCTGGTATACTTTGCTTGATTGATAAAAATCCCATCATCTGTTTGCTTGACCTGTAAGCCTAGAAAATAACTAAGCTCTCCCATCATGCTCATTTGATACCTGGATTGCATAAGCTTTGCAAACTTCTTACAAAGTTTGTCATTAGTAGATCCAAAAATAATATCATCTACATAAATTTGAACTAAAAGCAAATCATCACCAGAATTGAAATAAAACAAGGTTTTATCAATTGTACCTCTTGTGAACCCACTTTCTAAAAGAAATTGAGCAAGAGTTTCATACCATGCTCTTGGTGCTTGCTTTAGGCCATATAATGCTTTGTCAAGCCTGTAGACATAATCTGGATGCTTGGGATCTACAAATCCTGGTGGTTGTTCAACAAATACCTCTTCTTCAAGCTTCCCATTGAGAAAAGCACTTTTCACATCCATCTGAAAGACTTTAAACTTCTTGTGTGCAGCATAGGCCAGAAAAATCCTTATAGCCTCCAGTCTTGCAACTGGAGCAAAGGTTTCATCATAGTCAATTCCTTCCTGTTGTGAATAACCTTTTGCCACAAGTCTAGCCTTATTCCTTGTAATCACACCATCACTGTCAGTCTTGTTTCTGAAAACCCACTTTGTACCTACAATTGATCTGTTCTTTGGTCTAGGTACAAGTGTCCAGACTTCATTTCTTTCAAATTCATTTAACTCTTCTTGCATTGCTGTAATCCAATTAGCATCTTGAAGAGCTTCCTCCACTTTCTTTGGTTCAGTTTGAGACAAGAAAGCATGATACAGACACTCATTATTTGTTGCACTTCTGGTTCTTACACCAGCATCAGGATCTCCAATTATGAGATCAGGTGTGTGTGCCTGTGTCCACTTTCTTGCTGATGGTAAGTGGTTTCTTGCATCACTGTTGGATCCTCCCCCTTGATCCATGCTCTCCTGATTCATATGTTGACTTTCTACATTCTCTGAGGCTCCCCCTGAATTTGATGACTCAGAGTTTGAATTGTCAGAGTTTGAATCAGTTTCCTCAACTGACTCACTTGCTGTGTCATGTTGAGCTTCTTCACGCTCCCCCTCAACTGGTTCTCTATTTTGTTCAATTTGAGAATTATCAGTTTCTCCAGTATTTACCAGTAGAGGTTCAGAGTATGCTTCGTCAGAGTTTGTCAACCCTGCTTCATCAGAGTTTATATCATCAGAGAGTAGATCTTCATTTTCAAAACGTAGTTGATCATATCCAGCCTTGTCTTCAAGTCCAATTATTTTCTTGTCATCAAATGACACATGTATGGATTCCATGATCACTTTAGTTCTTAGATTGTAAACTCTGAATGCTTTTGTTGACAGTGGGTAACCAACAAAAATTCCTTCATCAGCTTTTAACTCGAACTTTGTCAACTGTTCAGGATGAGTCTTCAACACAAAGCATTTGCATCCAAATATATGAAAATATTTCAAATTTGGCTTCTTATTTTTCACCATCTCATATGGTGTTTTCCCATGCTTGTTGATCAGTGTAGCATTTTGAGTAAAACAAGCAGTTTGAACAGCTTCTGCCCAGAAATAAGTTGGTAATTTTGCTTCTTCAAGCATAGTTCTGGCTGCTTCAATTAAAGTTCTGTTCTTTCTTTCAACTACACCATTTTGCTGTGGAGTGCCAGGTGCAGAAAATTCTTGTTTCACCCCTCTTTCCTTGCAGAAAGCTTCCATGAATGAATTTCTGAATTCAGTTCCATTATCACTCCTTATTATTTTGACTTTGTGCTGTGATCCTTTGTCCAGTAGATTTACATGATCCATTAGAATTTGAGCAGTTTCATCCTTCTTTGACAAGAAATACACCCATGTATATCTAGTATATTCATCAACAATTACTAGAGCATATTTCTTTCTGCCCATTGACATTATATTCACTGGTCCAAAAAGATCAACATGTAGAAGATGATAAGGTTCCACTACTGAAGATTCAGTTTTGCTCTTGAAAGATGACTTCCTTTGTTTGGCCTTTTGACAGGAATCACATAGGCCATTTAGACTGAGTGTTGATTTTGGGAGTCCTCTTACAAGATCCTTTCTTATCAGCTCATTGATGTTGTTCAAATTGAGATGAGAGAGCTTCTTATGCCAATTCCAACTCTCTTCATTTGACATTCTTGCAGTCAGACACACTGTTTTTCCATCAGAGTTTGTTACCAAACTTGCTTCATAAATATTGTTGCGCCTGTGTCCAACTAGAACAACTTTTCCAGTAGATTTACTGATAACTTCACAGTATTCACTATGAAAATCTACATGGTTTCCTCTGTCACAGATTTGACTCACAGATAACAGATTGTGCTTGAGTCCTGAGACTAGAGCTACATCAGTGATGATGACACCTCCAAGATTAATGTTGCCATATCCCAGAGTATGTCCTACGTTGCCATCTCCATAGGAAACTTTTGGGCCATCCTTCTCCACAAAGTCTGATAGCAGGGCTTTATTTCCGGTCATATGTCCTGAGCATCCACTGTCCAAGATAAGTGTGCTCTCTATTATACCCTGCAATCACAAACAAACACTAAGTGTTAGTTTTAAGGATCCAGACTTGCTTGGACCCTTTGCCTTTCTTAACAGTGTTAGCTTTTGCAGCGGAATCAACTTTCTCAGAATTTAAACTAACATTGTCAGATTTTACACTAGCAGAGTTTGCTCTAACCCACTTCAAGTTGGGTTTTAGCTCATAGTAATTATGATAAATTGCATGATAACTCTTACATGTGTAAATGGAATGCCAAGTGCTCCCACAATGTTTGCATAAGGTCTGTGGTTTTATTCTAACATAATCATTCTTTACTTCTGAAGTAGAAGGTAAAGAATTAATATGCTTGTTCTTAGTGCAAAATCTAGCAAGATGATTAGAACTACCACAACTGTAACATGTTTTCCTTAAAGCACCAGCATTAGGCAAATAATTATTTCTATTGTTTATGCCTATTTTTCCATTCCTATTTCTCTTGGACCCTTTAGGTTTCATGGCAGACTTAACCTCTTTGAGCTTATGTTTAAACTGTTTTCCTGTCATTAAACCAACATTAACCTGTTTTTCACAGACTCTTATTGGTTCTTTAACAGCTTCTAACTCAACAGGCTTCTCTGTTTTAGATTCAGTATCTACTTGTTCAACACAAGTTTCAACTGGCTCCATAACAGTTTCTTTCACAACTGCAGATTTTAACTTTCCAGATTCAGGAACAAATGTTACAGGAGTCGAATATGAACTTGTGAAAGCTCTAAACTTAATTTTATCTTGAAACCTAAGTTCATCTTCCTCACTGTATCCTAAACCTACAGCATCTGTTTGAAAAACTTGATGTGTATCTCTGCCAGAATTAGTCCAAGTTTTAATTATTTTTCTTTCTTTCTCTAAATCAGATTCTAGTTGCCTATACCTTTTAAGCAACTCCTGTTCCACATAAACAGCATCATCTCTTTCTTTTTGAGTCTGCTTCATATTCTCAAGTTCTCTTTCAAGAAACTTGTTTCTTTCTTTAAGACTAAGATTCTCAGATTTAATCCTTTCATTCTCTAAAGTCTGATCCCTATAACTAACATGTATGTTCTTAAGATAAATTCTTAATTCAGAAATATTATCAGTATCATACGCATAAGTAGTTAGGGGTACCTTATTTTCTGATGATTCAGTCTCATCTTTGACAGTTGCCATAAGAGCATAATTTTCTCCATCATCAGAATCTGAAGTATCTGCCCAGTCTTTGCCTTTAGAGACGAGTGCTTTTCCAGTTTTTCCTTTCTTGCACTCTGGAGCATAGTGACCCATCTCTTTGCACTTGTAGCACTGGATCTCAGATTTGTCCTTCTTTCCAGACTTGGTATCTTTTCCATCAGACTTTCTGAAATTCTTCTTCTCAGAATTTGAATCTCTCCTTGAGAATCTTTTACCCTTCTTGAAGTTCTTGAATCCCATCTTCTTGAAGGTCTTCACCATCAATGCCGCCATTTGCATCAAGTGTTCTTCATCATCCTCAGAGTCAGAAGCTTCAACAGAGTTTGAGTCATCATCAGAGTTTGATGACTCACTTTCAGATTTAATGACTAAAGCCTTTCCCTTGGCTTTCTTCTTTGACGATTCCTTCTTTTCAATGGGCTTCTCCTCAACTTTGAGAGCAACAGATTTTGTCTTCTTGCTTGATCTTCTGTTTCTTTGATCTATCTCAAGTTCGTGAGTCTTTAACAAGCCATAAATCTCATCAAGATCTGTATCTTCAAGATCATAATTATCTCTGATTGAGGTCGTCTTCAGATCCCATTTTTCAGGTAGAGATAAGAGAAACTTGAGATTTGACTCTTCAAGATTATATTCTTTGTCAACCAGAGACAGATCATTCAGTAATTTACAAAACCTGTCATAAGTCTCAGTCAAGGTTTCATTAGATCTTGAATCAAAGTGCTCATACTCCTGTGTGAGTATTGTCTTCCTGTTCTTCTTTATAGCAGTGGTTCCTTGACACCTTACTTCCAAAGCATCCCAGATTTCCTTTGCCGTTTTGCAGCCAATTACTCTGTTAGACATAACATTATCTAAAGCACTGTGGAGTAGATGTCTAACCTTTGCATCCTTTGCAATTGATGAGATGTCTTCAGGAGTATAATCTTTCTTTTCCTTTGGAATCAGTGTCTGTTCTTTATCACCAACAGCAGGAGATAATTTAGTTGGCTTATGAGGACCATTATTGATTCTGTCAAGATATTCTGGATCTGTAGCCTCCAGAAACATGGTCATCTTCACCTTCCATATTGGATACTCTATTGGCCTGAGAATTGGAACCCTGATAGTTTCATATCGACTCACAGAATTTGGCTTAACCTGTTCAGCCACAGGAGGAACTTGATTTTGATTTTCTTCAGACATGATTATTACTGTGTTTTAATCGTAAAACTGTATATATTAAACAGCTCTGGCTCTGATACCAATTGTTAGGCCGAATACACAATATAATCAAGTATGTATGAGAATAACAATAATTAATAACACTGTTTATGAATCAATAAAACTGTAATCTTATTAACAGCTTCTCTCTTTATGATGTTAATGAATCATAAAGAGCTTCTAGGTTACACAAATAATATCTCAATGATCGCGTCCCTTCTAGGGATAACCTATCTGTGTTTATATAGTACACAGCTACATACAATCCTTCTCTAATTGATATTCTTACAAGTTAGCTATACAATTCATATCAATTAAGGATTGCTTCTTATCTTCTATCCTGTTTCCTTAGCTGTATCAATATATTCTGCTTCTTTCCATCTTCAGAATGTATTGCTTCTAGAATCTTCAATTCTGCACCGACAGCTAATTCAACTATCACCTTGTCAGACTTTAAATAAACTCTGACCGGCTTCCTTTAAACTCTTCACCCTATCAGAGTTTAACTAAACTCTGATCGGCTTCTGATAAACTCTTGTCAGTACCTGTTGCTTAAACACTGATAAACAAACATTAGCAATTATATCTAACAGAGTCATACTATACTGGCACCTGTTTCATTGCCGAGCATGACTTCGTACTATACTGGCACCTGTTTCATTGCCGAGCACGACTTAATTCCATTCCCCAGATGAAAATCAATGTCACGGGAAATGGAAGTTAATCCTGTTTTCCCCAAGTACCATTATTTGTCAAAAACTTTGTAACCGTTCAGAATTCCTTACTCCAGAGTAATTGAAAGGAGTAAGTCAAAGTGTGGGTTGACATTAGTCAACGAAACTACCGATGATTACTACGCATTTTGAAATCATGACCAGGGAGTTTATTGAAATTTCAGAGTTTAGCAAGTTTGAAATACTTTACTTGAAGGGGGGAGCCATCCCCAGTTACACTTATTCTAGAGGAACAGTGGAAGTAAAACTCTGTCCTCGACTTCTTGAACTAGATTCCCAAATTTTCGATGAGTTAGAAAACACTATTCGCATTTAATTACCTTTAAATATCTTAAGAATATAGTTGGGAATCTCTATTTTAATACCTTTTCTGAAAATCGGAAATTTATATTTTGTGTAAATAATAGAACCTTTAATCATATAATAAGGTTCTATGATTTTTAAATCATATTTGGAATATTTAATAAATACCCAAATAATAATATTAAATTATTATTCAATATAAACCACTTAAGTGAATATTCAAAATAATATTCACTTAATTAAATAATATTCAAATAATATTTATTATAATAATATTTAAATATCTCACCTTAAATATCCCATAATATTTGAATATTTAATAAATCTTTAAAATGTAACTGTCTCTGGAACCTTCCAGCTTCTGACAGTAGGATCAAAACAAAATAATACTTTAACTCCCGGTCTAAGTTTTAAAACTATCGTACAAGTACTCTATACTTAGAGTCTTTATAAAACCTCGGTTTATATCTAATGTAATCATAGCATATAAACCATCCATCTTACGAAAGCTTTTAACCAAAAGCGTACATCAATACATAGTCCTTTTTAACGATTTAAAACAGTATATATCACAACAGCATCTTATATCAGATGTAGAGTTGGAAAACTAGCATGCATCTATCATATGCATATTTTTCATCTCAACAATGTTAATACCATCACATCTATATATGACGTGAGGTTTGAAAGCATGCCTAATATTGTATGCATATATTACATTTGAAAGCATGCATCTATCATATGCATATTATCAGAATATTGTACTTTAAAACATAGCATGAAATGAGAAAACTTGCCTTGAGTCCTTGGTATTAGGGGTTCGAGTCTTGTCGCAAATCTATAAACAAAGAAATACTCGATCAGTCCCCTAACGTAATCATTCGCTCATAACACTCATTTAAAGTCAACTATATGTTAAACACATCATGTAGTCACGTTATTTCTCAACAAGGTTCGTATTTTAATCGACTCGAAATACTCCTTTTATCTTAGTCGCAATGGTTGGTCAAACTAATACTCTAGAGTTGACTTTTCATAAAGTTACTATTACGCGACTCATACTTTAACACTTTTAATATATCCGAAAACTCGTATTTAAATACGAGGCCACTTCTAAAATCATCTTGAGTATTTGTAATATTTATCATAAAAGTTTCGATCTTAAAACAGGGGTTTCACTTGGTGAAATGTATTCTCAAACTTGGATGAGCTACGGAAAGTTACTATTCGCACGCCTTTCACTAAAACGCTCATATCTCCTTAACCGTTAATCGAAATGACACACCGTTTTCGCGTGCGCGATCTAGAAAAAGAATAGAACAAAATCCTTGAAAATGTTTTTCTGCTTAAGGGGATCAAAATCCCGAGAGCAGCAGGTTTAGGCAGTAGAGTGCAGAACCACTTACTCCTCGCGTAGCTTTGGTTCCGACATTTTTATAAAATCGAAAAATTGTCTTTTTAACCCGAAACCTTCTCTATTCACTTACTAACTGTCCATGTTAGTATCCATTTTAATATCATGACCTAATTCCATTTTTAAAGGGCTTGATCACAATCTCAAAGTTCATATAATGAACCACTTAGTTACGTGAAACCGCTTTCACTAAAACGGACGTTTCTCCTAAACCGTAAATCAAAACGATGTGATTCTTTCGCTAAAACAAACTAGGAAACAGGGCCTACATGTTCATGGTCAGAAACTTTATGTTTATGCCCTTTAGAGTATTCGTGATCTCTGTCCAAACTACCTAAGTAAAATTCGACATGGTAACGGCGCTTAAACGCGATTCCCGTGTTTTTAAACACTCACTACAATCACCAATCCACAATCAACCAGCCACCAATCAAACCTCAAGTTAATACTACAATTTTCTGTCCAAACATGGTCATGCTCTAGTTCATAAGTTTTTCCACAAATCAACCATTAAACATACTTAAAATCATGCATACATGCTTCATTACTACATAACTCTTAAACAACCACTTATAACTATTAGATCTAGCATAATCTCAAAAAGGGAAGAAGTTTTATACCTTCCTTGGAAGTTAAAAAAATGCTATATATGGATGGTATATCCTTCCTTGCTCCTTAACTATGCTAATCAAACCTAAAAACATCAAAACAAAACAAGATCTTATGAGTTTTACTATTCATGCCTCACATTTGATCCAATATTTAACCATGCTACACTTCTTTGATGGCCATGAAATTTTGAACGTACCTTGGGTATATAGTGAGGGAGCTATGGTTCAAATTTGGTGATTTTAGGATGAGTAGAACTTGAGTTATGAATTTTTCTTTGCTCCTTGCTCATGCTGGGCAGAAAATCTGAGAAATGAGGGAGATGGATAGTTGCTTGCTTTTTCTTTTCTTTTCTTTGTCCAAATGATGCTAAATACCAGCCATATAATTGTGTGGTCTTTATTTGGTTTTGTCATCCAAGACACATCATCTTTGATTGTGCGGTTGTGGTGAAAGTGGTGACAAGGTGGTGATTCACCACTTTGTCATCACTTGGTCATCATCTTGTCATCCTCTTGCATCATGCTTATGTCATAATTTGTATCCTCAATCCTTTTATATATTGCACTTGATGATCTTATATAATACTCCTCCTTTGGCTAGGGTTTAATCCATAATTTGTGACGCTTTTGTTTTGCGATAGTTTCAAATGATTTTAAAAACGTTTCTCTGTACCAAAGCTAGGGAATAATTCCTTGATCTTTCCACTACCTTGGTTTAATATATGATCCTAGATTTCTCATTCTACATATTTTCTCAAAACGATCAAATCAATAAATCCTTGATTGTCCGATGAATAGTGAACAAAATTTATTGTTGGAATCTCCTGATTCTAATCGCGTTTACATTCACTTATTCTTCCTATACATCAATAATATAACCTCGAAACATTAATTCTATATCATCCACATAGTGTGGTCTGAAAAAATTTTCATCAGCAAATTTACTATTCATCAAATTTTTTTTAACTAAGTCCAAAATTTGGGGTTATTACACCAGTGACACGGCTTCTATAGTTCGATGATTCGATGGGGGCCAGTTTACGTCCCTCGTTAAGTCTTACTCAACAAGGTATCTATGTGTTCCGGAAAGTGCGTAAACTAGTTCTATATGTCACACTATCCAGTGACCGGATTCTATGATTCGATGCGCAACTAAAATTGGGGAATTTTATAAAAATCTTTTCTAAATTCTCTTTTCGATATCAAAATTTTCAAAATCATTATTTCGAACATAATAAAAATAACCAAATAAAAACAGATTTGAGAATACTAATGAGCAAACGAAAAGTCACTCACCTCGATACCGATGTCGCACCCTGAAAATAAAATCACAACAAATCATTAATATTAATTTATAATCTATTAACAGTCAAATAAAGCAAACAAGCACACAAATCAATAGAACTCATGCGGCGTTTACATATAATTTACTCAAAGAAGATTCCAAACATCAAACATCAAAATATCTTGCAAAATAGACTATTGTTAACAAAATCAATCCTGACCAATTCTGAAAATTGGCAATTTACTCTATGAAACTGATTTTATCTGAAAAAGTACAAAACACGAAAAATGTAGATGATTCCGAGTCCTTTCCAGAATGATAAGGCTCTTTAAAAACGGACAAGTAAAGAATTCGGAACATAGATATTTGTGGACTGCAGAACAGAATCAGCCCCTGATTTCTTTAGTGTTATGTTATTTACAACATCCAAATCACAGAATATAGCAGCAGAATGTTCACAAGAAACACAGAACACGAAAATACCTTTCAATATTGATATTACTCATTAAATTAGCATAAAAACTCAATTTATTACGAATTTTCAAAATTAGTGAATCAGTTTTGAAAACGCCCTGACAGGTTACCAAAATTGCAGAAAACACACTCTTACACGCAGAATTTCAGAAAGGTTAAAAGTTATAGGAAATTTAAATATCTTTCCAGGGATACCAAGATCGCCATCATACGATAAACAATGAATTTTATACAGATTTTACAAGAACTCAGCATATGTAGAAGACCAAATATGACAATCTATTGAAATCAAAACATTACCACAAGAAAACTACGAAGAACCTTAACATAATCAAAATCAATCAAAATACTATATTTCGATTTTGTTAATTAAAAAATCTTTACCCCATGTTCTTGAACTTGTTACGACTCCCTCCTTCTCTCGTGTCTTCTTCTTCCTTTTCTTCTTCTCGCTCTTTCTCTCTCTCTCTCTCTCTCTCTCTCTCTCTCTCTCTCTCTCTCTCTCTCTCTCTCTCTCTCTCTCTCTCTCTCTCTCTCTCTCTCTCTCAGCGTCTCTCTCTCTTCTCTCTTACTGTTTGCTAGGGCAAGAGTTTTTTTTTCTTCACACGCTTGCATCTAGCTATGTATTGGTACATTTAATTAACTCGGGTCAACCAAAACTATTCAATTAAACTAAAGCCCAACTAAATTAAATTAGTACGACCCGTTAATCCAATTTTAATCTAAAGTCAAATTATATAATTATCTTAAATTTTAAACCACTTCTAATTCTAATTTTTAGCAAATTTTAATCTATTAAAATTAAAATAAAATCATGGATATTACATAACAGTTATTACCCATTCTGGAAATGCGTATTATCCCTCTTTACACATATGCAGAATGCGTAATAGGTAATGGGTTCAGCGTTACCTTATTTTTTTTGTATAATTACCCGTTTATGGAATGTGTATTAGCCCCTAATACACCCATCCCAGATGCGTAATTCCTTTTATTTTTTTAATTTGATAACAATTATATGTATTACCCATATGGAAAATGCGTAACAATTATAACAAGTTTAATTTTTATATTCAAAAATCAATTTAATGTATTGCCCATTTATATAATGTGTATTATCCCCCAATACCCTGCTCCCAAATGTGTAACACATTTTATTTTACTTTTAAAAGAAAATTAATTTATTGTATTACCCGGAATGTGTAATATAATTTGTTTTTTAATTTAAAAACAGTTAACTATAGTATCCATTTGTGTGATGTGTATCAACCTTTACCCATTTATGGAATGCGTAACTGGCTGGTATATATGGCCACACTTCAGCGCACTGGTTTTCCTGTCACCGGCGATTTACTTTTGGCCTTCACCCAATATATTTTTATCATATTCAAAATCCAAGTTCAAATCCAAATTATTTCGACTTCAAAAAATATATTCAAATTTAAATCCGAATCAAAATTCAAATTTTCAAATTTGTTAAATTCCAAATGGAACATGTTGGGTATCCGTCATATTAGTATTTTGACATCCATAATATATCTTTATTATAAAGGACAAAATGAGAGAAAATTTTACGTTTTAGTACTTTAATTTTTATGGTTGCGTACAGTTAGTTTTTTTTTTGTCTACTTATATTTTCTCTTAAATAAATAAATAAGGTGACACAATAAATAAAAGAAATATATAAATAGTTTACTTTATTACCTACTCAAATTTAATTTGTGGAATACATTATCCGTTTACTAATTTATATAAAGTTAATTGACGTAGGTCCAAGAAAAGATGACATAAATTAATATGAGAGTAAGGATCCTACGATTAAGCTTAAAATTAGGAATATGTGTAATTAGATATTTAAGATAACACACTTAAACCGCCAATAATCACCTCAGGAAATTTTCCGAAGATCTACCTTAGAATCCTTTTTCTCAATTGATATAAACAAAAAAAATATGTAAATAGTTTATTTTATTATGTACACATATTTTATTTATGAAGTACATTATTAAAATCAATTTGAAAACTATGTAAAAGTTTTGTTTTATTGTATATGTATATTTAATCTGTACAATATGGCGTTCACTAATTTATTTGGTATCAAAAATATTTCTTACAATTTTGTAAACAAAGCCGTTAGACCCCAAAAGATGGGTTAAATCAGATAGAAGGGGGGGGGGGGGGGGGGGGTGGGGGGGGTTGAATAGCTTATTTTTAAACAAGTAAATCGAGTGCGGAAAGTAAAGAGAGAAAGAAATATAGTACGACATGGTCGATTTTATCATGGTTCGCGATGGCAAAACCCTAAATGGATTTGCTCACCCCTACTCCAGTCCCCGAGCTCCTCCCGGACTTGAGATTTTGTCCACTATAAAGAACACTACTTATAGTAGGCGTAGAAGCTTTTACAACCACTAAGTACTCGGACCTTAATGTTAGAAATGAAAAGCACCAAGAAACTAGACAGAGGGGGGGGGGGGGTGAA
The DNA here is from genome assembly GCA_030848705.1 of Heracleum sosnowskyi. Lineage (NCBI taxonomy): Eukaryota > Viridiplantae > Streptophyta > Magnoliopsida > Apiales > Apiaceae > Heracleum > Heracleum sosnowskyi. Next base: position 93,520,612 of record CM061235.1, on the reverse strand, counting down.
TGGATAGTTTAGATATTTATCACTTTCTTGAATCTAAATTGCTGTAATAGATTGTGTAGTAAGAAAATGTGGAATGAAAATAAACAACACACACAATCACTTTAATCTACTTTGTATTAAGCAAATTAAATACTACAGCTTTCCAGAATTTCACAACTGAATTTCTGGCTTCTAAACAAGAACAGTTTGTATCTTGTTTTCCTTACAAAGAAAGAAGTGCTTGAATATAATTCTATGATATGCTCACTTACATCTAACATTTGGGTGTGCACAATATATATAATGTCCTATACAAAACTAGTGCACACACCTAATTACACAGCTACCCTTACTGTAACTTCAATTTGTCGTTCTATAAACGGTTGGCTGTGTCAGGGAGACCCACTTGCTTTCTGTGGTCCTCTCCCTTATCTGTAGTTGCTTGTCTTTCTTCTTCCTCTCCAAGTTTAGCTATAGATTTGCCATCTGTATTTTGGACCGCCTGACCAATACAGATGCTTTAGTATTTGTCTCCATTGACTTTGATCTTGTACCTTCATTTGTCTTGTTGTAGATGGCTAAGTGTTGATATCGTAAACTCCACTTCATTCCTGACTTCGCGATGTATCCTTTAGAGACTTCGCGATCTAAGCCTTCTGAGGACTTCGCGATCTAGGCCTTTTGAGGACTTCGCGATCTAGGCCTTTTGAGGACTTCACGATCTAGGCCTTTTGAAGACTTCGCGATCTAGACCATTTTGGGACTTTGCGATCCAGGCCTTTTGGGGACTTCACGATCCAGTACATCTTGACTTTGCGGCATCAACACTTCACGATATAAGTAATGAAGACTTCACGACATTGTTCAATTAGGACTATGCGATCTTAGTACTTCACGACATAGATATTGGTGACTTCACGACATAGCTTTATTCTGACTTTGCTATATAATGCCTTAGACAAATTTCTGCAACTTATTTCTTCAGGGCCTTATTCATCTTCATCCTGCTGCATGAACAAATTCTGAACTTCTACCAGGACAATTATTCAATGGCCTATGTACATTCTAGATGCAAGAAACTTACTAGGCTCATTATAATTCTGAGCATACATGATCAAGCTAATGTTTATGAGAACAAGACTAGTACAGAGAGACCTATACTATATCCCAGTGATAGAGTTCACTAGGTCATGAAGTGTGACATAGTCACAAAGTGTAGGCTTGTTAATGGTGGTATTCAGACATGTCTTGAGCCTAACAATCTCCCCCAAATTGTGAGTAAGACCCTTAGGCACAATTTCATGTCTGATAACAAGCCTAACTTACATAAAAAGAAACAAATATAAAGAAGATAAAAAGATGAACAGAATTTGATAACAACTTGAAATTTGGGGTTACAGAATTTCTCCTTGAGCTACATAGCTTCAGTTTCCAATTGTTTCTCTAAGAAATCATCATAAATCTTCTTCTTCCTTATTTCTTCATTCTTCTTTATTTCAGAAATGGCCATTAGAATTTCATCTCTTGCAATCAACTCTTCTATAAGAGGAGAGCCTTCTAAATCTTCAGCTGCTGTTCGAAGGGCACTTTCCACATATGAATCAATAAACTCCATTCTTATCTTTATTTTTCCTCCATAACGATTTTTGTACTCCACAATATATGGATTTTGTTTTACCCTGCACAACCCTTTCTCCCTCAGCTCCTTTGCTATTTCCTCCATTTCAGCCATCTCCTTTTCTTTCAAGCACCTCTTTTCTTCATTCAGCTTCCTTAGATTTTCTTCATAATCGGAGTGCATCTTCATGAATCTGGCAACCTCTATTTTCCACAATCTCTCCTCCTTTTCTTCAAAATTCAGTAGAGCATTTATTCTTTCAAGTTCATACTGTGAAAAGTATTGCCAGCCTCCTTGCTTCATTTCTCTTTCTCTTCCATCAGTGTATTTGATCTCTAGATGATCTAGCTTCACCTTGACTTCAAAGATTCTTTGAGCTCTCAAAAATGCTGGGGCATCTTCATCATAGTCTTCATCCAGAGGAAGCACTGTGATCCCTACTACTTTAGTGATTACCCCATTCTTCTTTGTTATCCTTTTCCTTCTGGCTACACTCTTGATCTTCAAATGTTTCACTTGAGGTAGCTTCATCCCTTTCCCTTTCATCCACTGTAACACTCCACTAGCTGTGACTTTGTGGAAGTGTCTTCTTGATTTTTCCTTTGTGGCTTCAACTTTCTTCTGTGGCAAATCAGGTTCAGAAGTTTTGGGTAAAGATTTTGAAGGATCATTACTAACAGTACCCACCATAGACTTAGAGTCTTGTGTTGTGGTTAAGGTACTGCTAGCAATGTCCTTGACTTGCTGATTTCCACTCTTCTTCTTGACAGATTCTTTGTTTCCCTTGGGATCCATGTCTTCACCAGCATCTTTGGATCTCTTTGAGGATTTGCTCTTGCTGTTGTCACTTGTTCCATCCTTATTGCTCCTTGGTTCACTTCCCCTTCTATAAGTTTTTTCCTCATCATCTTTCTTCTTGCTTCTTTCTTTGAGTGACTCAGGAATAGCTCCATGAATCAAGAAAGATCATAGAATTTGAATCATTTCAAGCTCTTCAGTTGTTCTAACTCCCCTCTTGGCTCTCAGCATCTGCAACACTTGATTGATTTTGGTATTGTTCTTCATTGTCAAGTTTGCAGGAATCACCAATTGATCAATGCTATTGGCTTGGTTTAGACTTTGAAAGATTATTGTCCTTGGGTTAGAGATAACTTCAGGCAATCTTTGAAATTGGTCTATCTTCAAGTCTTCATGCAGCCTCCTGTTGTTCTCCCTATGCTTCTCAATCAATTCCAAGATTGTGGTCAGCTCAGTAAACCTCAGTTTCTCTAGAGTTTGAAAGGATAAATGCCATAAGCAATTATCCTTGGATACCATGATTACTTTTCTTAGATGAACTTCCTTGATTTTTCTGACTGCTACAGTGAAGTACTTGATATTTTCCTTGAGCCTTTCTCTGTAGATCCTAGCATCTTCTTGAGCACTGTTGTAGATGGCTTTCAGAAACTCCAGGAAGGCCTCATCATGATAGATGTGAGAGTTGACAACTTCCTGTAGCTTGGCCTCACTGATAATGGTAGCTTTGACAGGTTTGGCACTTGATGTTGGTTGAGGAGCTGAGATATCCTTTGGCATAGTAGATGGATAGTAGGTGGTAGTGACTGTGCTTCTTTGACTTTGTGCATTGATGACATCCACAGAGGGAAGAGTGATTGGCTTGATGGTTTCTTCAGTGATTTTGCCCTTAAGTTTCTGTTGCTTCGCAGGTACTCCTCCTCTGTTTTCCACATTAACCCCCTTTCCTTTTCCTTTCTCCCCCTTAGGCTTGGAATCAGACATGATGTCTTGAGCTTCTCCAGGAACAGGAAGGTTCATGCTTTTGAGCAGGGTTGTCATCATTTGCTGTTGGACTAGCAATATATTTGATGTGGCATTGCTTTGGTCATCCAACTTGTGATTGAGTTGTTCCAAGGATTGAGATAGCACCTTATTTTCAGCTTTAAGATCAGCCACCTCCTTTTCCAAGCTATCTACCTTTGAGAATAATTGTTGAGATTTGAAGGAGTTGAGGGATTGGTCCTTTATTTTGGAGAAATCAAACTTGGAGATGTCAGATATAGGAACTTCATCTACAAGCTTGTTCCCATACTGATTCTTCTACAACACTATGAGCATAGAGTTGGAGTTGATGGTGGCATGCAGTTGGTTTTCCAATTTGGTGGACATTCTCTTCAAATTATCAGTCACCAAAGCTAGAGAAAGATCCATAGAGGAGACAGTTTGATTAGTCTTCCTGAGCTCCTTGAGTATGCCATCCACCTTGGGAAAATCAGAAAGATATGTATTCCTTAGCTGAACCAGAGAATGTTCAGTTTCTTCCTTGATGGTTGAGATTTCTGACTGAAGACCTTTCCCAAGGAAGTGCATAGCTTTGAGTTGGCTCTTGTAGACTTCATTAACAGAATCATAGATTTCTGCAGGAGAGAGACTTTTAGCATTAGATCCCAAAGATGTGAGATAGTCCTCCCTGAGAAAAGCTAGAGCCTCCTTCAGTTTCACTGTCCTCTTTCCATCTAACCAGGCATCCACATTCCCATCTTGTTGGGCTTCATCCACAACTTTTGCATGTAGTGCTTCAACATCCTCCTTATGAGAGAGAAGAATGGCCTCATAATCAGAGTTTGGGAGATTTGCAGTGAGGAGATGTTGAGCAATTTTAAAGATCTCATCAATCTGTGCCACGTGAAGATTTTGAAGTTCTTCTTCCATCAATTATGGTGGCACAGAGGATGATCCTGAAGCCCTGTCATGTTGCACAGGTTTCAGCCATTCTGACATGGTGGCATGGGCCAAGTAAGAGCTAGTTCTAGGCACTTCAGGGGGGATAGTTGTATGAGTTTCCTCCAGTCTTGGAATGATTGTGGAGTCTGATGTTGTCTCCATTGAAATGGGATGAGTGACAACATCATCTCCATGTGCCTGTGAAGGCAAGTCCATATCCATTTCATCTGCATACTTGATTAAATCCAAGAATGCTACCATCTCAGCATCATTAGCTTCAGTGTCATGACCCTCAACCTTGAACCCCAGGGCCTCATTTATCTCCTTTTCTCCAAACTGGAAAAGCTTGCCCCCAATCGTGCAATTCACCTCCTGAAACGAGGTTCCATCTTCCTTCGCCATTGTGGAAACCATTGCTGTCCTCCAGAACCCCTCCAACACATCAACATACAGAGTGGGGTTTTGGGATAAGGCTTGGCGGAGGTAGGAGGTGTTTAAGAACCGTACAAAGCATTTGTACCTAGGGTTTGCCTCCGCCTCAGAGGGAATTGTGAGAAGATTTGTTTCTTTGGGTATGGTTAAAGGGTTTGAGGATGATACTGTTTGGGATTTGGGTGCCATTGTGAAATTGAGAGTGGAGAAGAGAGTAAAGAATTTGAGTTTAGGTTAGAGAATTGAGAGTAGTAGACAAGATGAAAAGTTGTGAACGGTTAGAAAAGATTATTTATATGATAGAGACACTGCGATATGGAGTTATGAATATGTACAGGCTATTTGTATATCACGAAGTCTTAAAATAGCCTGTATCGCAAAGTCTTGCAAAGTGTATCGCAGAGTCCAGAAATGAACTATGTCGCAAAGTCTTAAAGATAGAAAGATTGGGAAGACTTTGCGATATAGTGTAAATACCCTGTCTAAAACTCTCTTTTAGGAATTTGAAGCATTTTGTCAGACTTAAATCACAAATTGAAATAAAATTAATTTAAATCAAAATTCTGTCAAATATGGAGACTTGTCGATGTAGTTATTCTAAGTCGCGAAGTCATAAAATGAACTATATCGCAAACTCATGAAGTGAACTATATCGCGAAGTCTCACAATTTCAACAGTTTGCGATATAAGTCTGTTTGATTTGAACTAAGTCGTGAACTCTCAAGATCACCTATGTAAAGATGTCTTAAAAACTCATAACTTCTCAGAAAAGTATGCTTTTAAAAATATGCAGTAAAATACTGAAATATTTATAAATCATATCTCAGTTAATTTTCACTCCAAATGAATAGAGCATCTATATACAGTGAAAAATTTACTGCTGCAACAATTAACTAGCATACTTACTTAGAACAATTAAATGAAGGATTGAGCATTCCAATTTCACTCACAAGTCTGTTGAAGACAGCTTCATTTAGAGGTTTAGTAAATCTGTCAGCTAATTGTTTCTCAGTTGGAACATAAGAGACTTCTATGGTACCATTTGCAGCATGTTCCCTAATAAAATGGTACCTGATCTCAATGTGCTTTGTAGTAGAATGATTAACAGGATTGGCAACTATGGATATTGCACTAGTATTGTCACACATCAGAGGTATGTGTTCCAACACCAGTCCATAATCCATAAGTTGATTTCTAATCCAAAGCAATTGAGCACAGCAACTTCCAGCAGCAATATATTCAGCCTCAGCTGTAGATGTTGATGTGGATTGTTGTTTCTTACTGAACCAGGACACTAACCTTTGACCTAAGAATTGGCAGCTTCCATAGGTGCTCTTCCTGTTAATTCTGCATCCAGTATAATCAGAATCTGTGTAACCAACCAGGTTGAACCCGGTGCCCTTTGGATACCATAGCCCAAGATTAGGAGTCCCTTTCAGATATCTGAAGATTCTTTTGATAGCCATCATGTGAGATTCCTTAGGATCAGATTGGAACCTTGCACATAGGCATGTGGCAAACATGATATCAGGCCTGCTAGCTGTGAGATAGAGTAATGATCTAATCATGCCTCTGTAAACCTTGATGTCTACTATCTTGCCTTTCTTGTCTTCATCAAGCTTGATAGTAGTAGACATGGGAGTTTTTGCAGGGGATGAGTCTTCTAAACCATATTTCTTCAAAAGATCTTTGACATACTTTGATTGATTTATGAAGATGCCATCCTCCTTTTGATGTACTTGCAGACCTAGGAAGTAGGTTAACTCTCCCATCATACTCATCTCATATTTGCTTTGCATCAACTTAGAGAACCTTTCACATAGTTTTTCATTTGAAGAGCCAAAGATGGTATCATCCACATAGATTTGAACTAGAATGATATCATTTCCATGTTTCTTGAAGAATAGGGTTTTATCAATTGTGCCTCTGGTGAATTGATGTTCAAGAAGAAATTGAGATAGAGTCTCATACCAAGCTCTAGGTGCTTGTTTGAGTCCATAGAGTGCTTTGAGCAATCTATATACAAAGTCTGGGAAGTCTTCATTCTCAAAGCCTTCTTGCTGCATAGACTTCTTCAGCTAGATCACCATTGAGAAAGACACTTTTCACATCCATTTGATACACCTTGAAATCTGAGTGAGCTGCAAAGGCCAAGAAAATCCTTATGGCCTCCAATCTAGCTACAGGTGCAAATGTCTCATCATAATCAATGCCTTCTTGCTGACAGTATCCTTTGGCAACCAACCTTGCTTTATTTCTAATCACCACTCCTTCTTCATCCATTTTGTTCCTGAACACCCATTTGGTGTCAATAACATTATTTGCTTCTGGAGGTGGCACTAGTTCCCATACTTTGTTTTTCTCAAATTGATTCAATTCTTCTTGCATGGCAACAATCCAGTCAGAATTCTTCAAAGCTTCTTCGATTACTTTTGGTTCTTCTTGTGACAGAAAGCAGCTATACAGACATGTATTCATTGTTGCCCTTCTTGTTCTAACTCCCTCACCGGGATCTCCAATGATTTGATCTCTAGCGTGGGCTCTGTCCCATTTCCTTGTGTGACCCTGTTCATTTTCTTGACTTGTTCCAGGATCATTTTGATTGATAGTTGCATTCTCTTCTTCTCCCCCTGTGTTTGTGAACCCTTTGCACAGGTGTTTGAAGAAGATCTTCAACTTCAAGAGTTTCATTGTCTGGAACAGTTTGAGCAGGAGGTTCATCCTCACTTTCAGAATCCTCAAGATATCCTTGATTTTCAAATCTTAATGGCACACTGTCTTGTTCACTTGTTTTAAGTCCAGGAGTTTTCTTGTCATCAAAGGTAACATCCATGTTTTCCATAACTTTCTGTTGCTCAGGTACAAACACTCTGTATGTTGTCCTTTCCAGAGAGTATCCAATGAAAATACCTTCAAATGCCTTAGCATCAAAATTTCCAATATGCTCAGAGGTATCTTTCATCACAAAACACTTGCTTCCAAACACATGAAGATGCTTGAAGGATGTTCTTTTGCCAGTCATTAATGAGTAAGGAGTTTTTCCAGACTTCTTATTGATCAATGTTCTATTTTGCACATAGCATGATGTGTTAACAACATCAGCCCAAAAGCTAGTAGATAGCTTTGCATCCAACAACATTGTCCTTGCAGCTTCAATGAGAGTTCTATTCTTTCTCTCAACTACTCCATTTTGTTGAGGTGTTCTAGGAGCTGAAAATTGTTGAGAAATTCCTTTATCTTTGCAAAACTCATACAATGTTGAATTTCTGAACTCAGTCCCATTATCACTTCTCAAAGCAACTACAGAGGAACCAGTGCTTTGTGCTTCTCTATCAACTCTCTTAATATGCTCTATGATTACTTGAGGTGCTTCATCCTTGGAGAACAGGAATTCCACCCAAGTGTATCTTGAATAATCATCAACCATGACTAGAGCATATTTCTTCTAGGAAAGGGACATTACATTCACAGGGCCAAATAGATCCATGTGGATGAGTTGCAGAGGCTTTGAGTGTGAATTGAGCAACTTGTTCTTGTGACTTGATCTTTTAATCTTTCCTTTTTGACATGCTTCACATGCTCCATCTTGCACAAACTCCAAAGCAGGCAAGTCTCTGATGAGTTCTCTCTTTGTCAGAGAGTTCGTTGCCTGAACATTCAAGTGAGACAGTTTCTTGTGCCATAGCCAGAATTCTTCATTTGTGGCCTTAGTGTAGAAATGATGTGTAAAAATAATGTAAACTGCAAGCGCACAGTGTTCAGTTGTAGCAATCACAGATCGATCCACAGAGACTATGAATTTTCGAAACCCTAACAATTAACTCAGGTGAACTAGACAAATAAGATTTGAGTTGAGATTTGTTTAACCTAATTAACAATTAAAATCAAATAAGGAAAACCTAGGAATCCGAATCCATTAATCAATCACAATTAATATCAACTCACCCTAAAATCAATTCTCTTTCTTCACAAATAAGATATATCAATTAACGAGACAAACATATACTATGAAACTTGTTATCTAACAATAACCTATCAAAACTTCATGGAGCAAGCATAGGCTATGAAAAATAAATCCGGTAACAATAATATATCAAAATCACTTTGTCAATTGAACAATTAAGCACCAAGAAAAATTATGAGAACCAATTAATAGGAACAAGAAGATATCAACAATAATCAAATTAACTTCATCTTCATCCTAGGAGAATTAACTTAGCTAGACATGGCAGAAGAAACAAAACAATTAAATATAAAGAATGCAAGCAAAAGTGTTTGAATAGAATAAAGAACTTGTATCGAAAAACAATAATAAATCTATCCTACTCCTAATTATCAGATATAGTCTAAATTCTAGGTAAACAAAATTCTAGGTGTCTAAATTATAGGTGTCTAAATTCTAGGTCTCTCAAATACAAGAGGGGAGATCTATATATATAGGAAAAATAATGGGCTTGGGTTCTTTGACTACAAATCGGATTCTGGAAATATTTCCTTAATTCCTTTTTCTTCTCCGATAAGTTTTCCAATTTTTCTCCAATTTCCTTTTGACTTCAAGTATTTCCATCTCCTTGCCTTTTTCACCTTTTTCTGCTTGAAATATGATTTTATTTATTTTCCTAAGAAACAAAAGAAAACAATTTATTAAATAATAAAATTACGAAAACAGACATAAAATAGGTATTAAAAATGTATTAATTATGGACCTATCAAATGCCCCCATACCTATCTTTTGCTCGTCCTCGAGAAAAACTGATATAATATAAATTACTAACTAGTAGATAATACCACTTCTGTAGGTGATCACGGTTACATTTGGCATATGCAACAAGCCCTTTAAACCCCTAGGCAGCCCTAGTGGACGAGTAAGGTCTCGTGAGGGCCTATAGTGAATGTACCCACAAAATCCATCTAGCTCATGTAAAAGATCGCATGGCAATGCAACGCCACACATACAAGTCCTCTCATGCTTCATCAACTTAAGAATCAAAAATGACTTTGGAATGTCTTGTCGTGGAAGATGCAAGGATTCACATAGTCTACTCAAAGAAATATGCATAAGTGCTCAAAAGTCCATGTTAAGTGTAAAAATAAGTTGGTAATCATGTTAAGCCCACAAGAGTACACTTTTGAGTCAAAACTTGGGATCTCAAATGTAGAAACAAACAACAACTCTCCTTTCACTCACAAAAGAATATTCACTCAAGAACAAGGGTAAGTGTATCACTCTCTTCGAGCAAAATCATAAGCATGCTTGACATTTGGTATCAATCTAACTTTAAAACAACATACATCAATGATGATAATCAAAAGGTCTTTATTTGGGTTGTAATGGGGCTAGGGACAAGGTATGTCAAATAAGGCCAAATAAGGTGAAGTGTCAAAAGCAGTAGGCACCATAATTAATCATACACATCACCAAACATCCTCCCCACACATGATTTTTCTAATTTTCTTCCAACAAAATGCTTGATTAGTCGAATGAAGAAGGATCACAAAACATAAGTATGCTCTCATAATAATTTCTTCTATTGTTTTTCTCTTTTTTTTTTCTTTTTTTTTCTGTCTCAAGAGCTAAGAGATAGATATAAGCAACCACAATCCTCCTTCAAAAAATTATTGAACAACGACTATCAAGTAAGCGATCAAACCAAATATTTCCTCAAAAGTAATGAACAAAAGTAAACCCATCTTACACACCTTATTACGCCCTCAAGTTCCTACTAGCCATTGACACTTTGGGATCAAGCATAAGTAAGGCTAAACAAGAAAAAGGTATAGGCACATAATATGGTGTGTCACCGAAAAAAATAGGATTAAGCTCAAGTGGGTAACTAATTGATCATATATAAATGGTGTTGTAATTTGGAAAATATAGGTTATTCCTAAATGCCTTTATCATCTTATCATCAAATAATGTCATGCATTTCAAGAAAGGTCTCAAACAAGTGCTAGCAATGCAAACAACATGTGGACACTCGAACAAACGAATATAAAATGCAAAGGATATGCATATAGGCTCAAAAACTCACTTGGTGGTGAAAACATAATCAATCCCAAGTAAAAATCTCTTCAATGCACCAACTTGTACTCAAAGCATGAAAACCAAATCATTTTTCACATATTCATGTCCTTCTAATTACTTGCAACATTCAGTAAGTCTACTAGTTTCAACTTGCTAGTGTATGTGTGTGAACAAGAACTTAACAAATCACTTCTTAATCAAAAGTATCAGAAACACAAGATTACTATAGCATGTAAGGGTGCATAAAGCCACTAGCAATCATTTCACAAGGCTAGAATTTTACAATTTACAACACTAAATTTCTTTTTGGGATTTTTTCCTTTTTCAATTTTTTTGGATTTTTTTTTTAATAATACTACTAAATCCCTCCCCCATACCTAAATCATGCATTATCCTCAATGTATGCAAATGAGAGAAAAATGACAAAGTAAAAGGATGAGAATACCTGATAATTGAATGACGAAGATATATAAAAATACCTAACACAAATACACAATAAACACACACACACACACACACTCACACTCCCCCATACCTACACTTAACTATGGGAGACACAAAACAAAACACTTATTAAGCAATACCAGATCGAGGAAAAACTACCTTCGTAACAGAATCATCAAGCATGTGAAACTCACCCACAAAGACAACATTATCCACTAGAGAAAGATGATCTTGAACCAGAATAAAACTCATTAAACTAACTTCATTCATAGACCAATTAGATGCTTCTTTATGTTGTTTAAGCAGATTAATGACTTGCAATTCTTGGGTATGAACTATGACACTAGAAAAAACACCACGATGAGTTTCATTATTAACTACCAAAGACTGATCAAGAGTGGAAAAAGATGGATTAAAATCAAGTGGGGGTGGCTCACCAACAGAATTCTTAACAAATAACTTAGGATCAAAAGAACTATCCTCAAGTTTAGATTCATGCTTAGAACAAATAGCATTTAATTCATCTAACATCTCATCAGAAGAAAAATTCTTATACAACTCGTGAAGTTCTTTATTACTCTCATACTCTAACAAAATATCGTTCTCAAGAAAAGACACAATTGCACTATCCTCAAGATGTGACCATGAAACAACCTCATCAATAAAATTAACTCCTACGGGTTGTTCAAAAAGCTCATTAGGTTGATTTCCTACATTAAAGACATTAAGATCTATTGTCATATTTCCAAAAGTGAGTTTCATCGAACCATTCCTACAGTTAATCAAAGCATTAGACGTGGCAAGAAAAGGTCTTCCTAGAATGATGGGAATTTGATTTTTTATATTTTGGACAGGTTCGGTTTCTAGAACAATGAAATCGACGGGGAAGACAAAATCACCAACCTTAATCAACACATCTTCCACCATACCCTTAGGAATTTTGACAGAACGGTCAGCTAACTGAAGAGTGATACTAGTCTCTTTAAGTTCACCTAAACCCAAGTCTTGATAGACAGATAATGGAAGAAGATTCACACTAGCTCCTAGATCGAGTAAAGCTTTATCAATGAAAGTATTACCAATGACACAAGAAATGGTAGGATAGCCAGGATCCTTATACTTCAAAGGGATTTGATTTGACAAGATAGAGCTAACATTAGATGTTAGGAAAGCTTTCTTAGGAACATGAGTGGTTCTTTTATGAGTACACAAATCTTTTAGACACTTAGCATAAGAGGGAACTTGTTGAATTGCATCTAAAAGAGGAATGTTAATCTTGACTTGCTTGAAGACTTCCAAAATCTTATCTAATTGAGCAGATTGTTTGTTTGAAGTAAGTCTGTGAGGAAACGGAGCTTTTGGCTTAAAGACTTTTTCAATAGACACATCAGATTGGGGTTTTGAAGGTGGTTCATCAGAGGGTGATGAATCATTAGATTCAACTTCTTCAGGACTCTGGGGATTGGAAGATTGTTTAAGACTAGGATTCAAGAGTAAAGGATTTGGTTCAGATCTTCTGCTTAAGTATTGACACCAGCATGATTATTGAATTGCTTACCAGACCTTAGAGAGATAACAGAATTCACATTTTCATGAGACTTTTGATTTGGATGAAATTTAGGATTAATCTCGGGTTGACTAGGAAATCGATTTTTCTCTCTCTCACTGATGGTGTTTGCCAATTGACTAACTTGGACCTCTAGCTTAGATATGGCTTGAGCATTGGAATTTAGCAATTGCCTATCTTGGGTCATAGTGTTCATGAAATTTAGTTGAGATTGAGTTAAATTAGCTTGATATTTCAATAACGCCTCAATACTCTTTTCTAAAGAATTAAATCTATTATCAGATTCGGCAAAACCAGGAGGATTCAAAGGAACTGAGTTTTGATATTGACCGAGATTTTGTGGAGGATATGAGTTAGGATTTTGAGTTGGGTATGGACCAGGATTGGGCTTTTGAAAAGCAGGTTGAGAATTTTGGTTATACTGATTGTATTGACCTTGGTTCCATGAGAAATTTGGATGATTTTTCCAACCAGGATTGTATGTGGATGAATAAGGATCATTCCTAACTCTAGATTGAAACATGGCATTGGCTTGTTCAATTTCAGGACAATTTTCTATCAAATGATTAGGAGAATTACAGTTTGCACACAGAAACACTTGTGAGGACGCCTTGTTGGTTTCTAAGGCTTCTAGACGTCTAGTGAGTGTAGCTAACTTAGCTTCGGTTGCAATAGAATTACCAACTACGTGTACGCCCTTAGATTTTTCAGTTTCCTGACTGTGTTCCTTAATTGACTCCCACAACATTGTTCTTTCAGCTAACTCCTCAAAAAATTGCCAAGCTTCTTCATCAGTTTTATCCATAAACCTACCATTACACATAGACTCTAACAAGGCAGTGGTTTGGCTATCTAAGGCTTCATAGAGAATTTTACAAAGTCTCCATTTTTCTATACCATGTTGAGGACACTTAGACAACAACTTTTGAAATCTATCAAAATATTTCCAAAAAGACTCATTTGGATTTTGTTGAAATTGGTTGATTTCATTCCTAAGCCTGTTAGCCTTATGGTTGGGAAAATATTTTTTAAGAAATATAGAAACAAATCCCTCCCATGTGGAAATAGATTTAACGGGTAGACTATACAACCACTGTTTCGCATCTTCTTTTAAAGCAAAGTTAATGAGTCTGAGCCTAATGGAATCCTCACTTAACTGTTGAAGTTTTTGTAAAGCACATACTTCCTCAAATTCTCGAATGAAAAGATATGGATCCTCTCCCTCTACCCCAGCAAACCTAGGTAACATGCTAATGTTATGATGTTTGATTTCAAAATTGTTTGTGGTTACTTCTGGTAGCACTATGCATGAGGGTTGAGCGGTACAAGCGGGGTAACAACGTTCTTTAAGAGAGACATCCATGACGGTTGTTGGAACTTCTACTTCTTTTGACTCAATTTTAGTGGGTGAAGAGAAATCGAGTTGTCTTGCTACTCCAGGTAATGAAAGGCCGGATTGTCTCACTAATCTAGATTGTTAGAAATGAATACCACTAGAAACTAGACAGAGGGGGGGTGAATGGATAGTTTGATATATTTTTCGATCTTGAAAACTAAGTAAACAACTGTATGTGATTATGATATGTAATATGCAGAAAGTAAATAACACACACAATCACTTTAATCTACTTTGTATAAGCAAATTAAATACTACAGCTTTCCAGGAAATTCACAATCGAATTTCTGGCTTCTAAACAAGAACGGTTTGAACTTGCTTGCTTACAGAGAAAAGAGCTTAGCAAATAACTATGTGTATCTCTCTTGCAGCTTACAGTTGTGTGTGCACGATATATATATTTTCCTATACAAACTAGGCACACACAATATTACACAGCTACCCCTTCTGAAAGTCCAACTTGTCCTGCCATAAGAAGTTCACTGTGTCAGGAAGGACCACCTGCTTTTCGGAGTCTTTCCCGTTTCTGTAGCTGCTTGTCTCTTATCTTTCTCTCCAAGTTTAGCTGTAGATTTGCCATCTGTTCTTTGGACCACCTTGCCAGAACAAATGCTTCAGTATTTGTCTCCTTTGATTCTTGGTTCTGTACCTTGATTTGTCTTGTTATAAACGGCTAAGTGTTGATATCGTGAACTCCACTTCATCCCTGACTATGCGATCTCCCTTGTGAGGACTACGCGATATAGCCTTTGAAGACTTTGCGACATAGGTCATTTGACGACTATGCGACATGGGTCATTTGATGACTATGCGACATAGGTCATTTGATGACTATGCGACATAGGGCTTCTGAGGACTTCACGATCTAGGCTCCTTTGACTTTGCTGACTTCAACACTTCACGACATGTGTCTTGAGGACTTCTCGACATAGTACAAAATGGACTATGCGATATAGTACTTCACGACATGGATATTGGTGACTTCACGATATAGCTTTCTTTTGACTTTGCTATATAATGCCTTAGACAAATTCCTGCAACTTATTTCTTCATGGCCTTATTCAACTCTATCCTGCTGCATGAACACTTCTGAACTTCTACCAGGATAATTATTCAATGGCCTATATACAATCTAGATGCAAGAAACTTTACTAAGCTCATTATAAGTCTGAGCATACATGATCAAGCTAATGTTCATGAGAACAAGACAAGTACATTTAGAGACCTATACTATATCCCAGTGATAGAAATCACTAGGTCATGCAATGTGACATAGTCACATAGTGTAGGCTTGTTAATAGTGGTATTCAGACATGTCTTGAGCCTAACAATCTCCCCCAAATTGTGAGTAAGATCCTTAGGCACAATTTCATGTCTGATAACAAGCCTAACTTACATAAAAGGAAATTTTAGTAACAGAAAGAACAATTCATGAACCTTGAGATCAGAAATTTGATTACATAGAAAAATTGAAAGCTTACAGATTACTTTTGTTGCTCAGCAGCTTCAGCTTCCAATTGCTTCTCTAGCAAATCATCATATATCTTCTTTTTCCTTATTTCTTCTTTTCTTTTTATGTCTATGATGGCTTCTTGAATTTCTTCTCTTGCAATCAGTTCTTCGATGAGAGGTGAGCCTTCCAAGTCATCAATTGCAGCTTTGAGTGCACTTTCTACATATGAGTCCAGAAACTCCATCCTTATTTTGCTTTGGCCTCCATGTGAGTTTTTGTACTCCACAATGTAAGGATTTTGTTTGACCCTGCACATCCCTTTCTGCCTTAGCTCCTTAGCCCTCTCTTCCATCTCAGCCATTTCTTTCTCTTTCTGTATGTTTTTCTTTTCATTCTCTATCCTCATGTTTTCTTCATAATCAGCATGCATTTTCAAGTACCTGGCAATATCTATCTTCCATGTCCTTTCATCCTTTTCTTCAAAATTCAGTAAGGCATTTATCCTTTCAAGCTCATACTTATAGAAATATTGCCAGCTTCCTTGCTTCATTATTCTTTCTCTTCCATCAGTGTATTTGATATCTAGATGATCCAACCTCACTTTGACTTCAAAGATCCTTTGAGCCCTCAAAAATGCTAGGGCATCTTCATCATAGTCCTCATCTAGTGGAAGCACATTGATGCCAATAACATTTGTGAGTTTTCCAGTCTTCTTTGTTATCCTTATCCTTTTGGGTACACTCTTGATCTTCAAATGCTTCACAAGAGATACCTTTCTTGAACAAGGAGAATTAGTCTTCAGTGCCACATCACTTGGAAGTAGCTTCATTCCTTTCCCCTTCATCCACTGTAACACTCCACTAGCTGTGACTTTGTGGAAGTGTTTTCTTGAGATTATTTTAGTGGCTTCATCTTTCATCTGTGGCAATTCAGGTTCAGAAGTCATGGATAATGATTTTGGAGGATCATTGCTAACAGTACCCACCCTAGACTTAGAGTCTTGTGTTGTGGTTAAAGTACTACTAGCAATGTCCTTGACTTGCTGAATTCCACTCCTAGTTCTCTTCACTGTCTCCTTTGCCCCCTTTGTGTCATCACCATCATCTTTAGATTTCTTGGAAGATTTGCTCCTGCTGCTGTCACTTGGTCCATCCTTATTACTCCTTGAATGAGATCTCCTCCTGTAGGTTTTCTCCTCATCATCATCCTCCCCATCCTTCTTCATGTTCTTTTCTTTGATAGATTCAGGCAAAACACCATGAATCAGAAAAGATTGTAGAATGTTAATCATCTCTAATTCCTCTGCTGTCTTGACTCCTTTCTTTGCTCTCAGCATTTGCAGCACTTGATTGATCTTTGAGTTATTCTTCATTTGCAGATCTTTGGGAATGACTAGTTGGTCAATACTTCTGACTTTGGATAGACTTTGAAAAATTACTGTCCTTGGCTTGGGTATGACCTCAGGCAGTCTTTGATTTTGGTTCAACTCCAAGTCATTATAAAGACTTTCATTGTTAGCCCCACTCCTTTCAATCAACTCCAGAATTATTGACACTTCAGTAAACCTCAGTTTCTCTAGAGTTTGAAATGCTAAGTGCCACAAGCAGTTGTCCTTGCACACCATGATTATTTCTCTCAGATAAACATCCCTGATTTTCCTTACTGCAACTGTGAAGTACTTGATACCTTCCCTGAGCTTCTTTCTGTACACTTGTGCATCTCCTTGAGCATTCTTGTAGGTGGCTTTCAGAAACTCCAGGAATGCCTCATCATGATAGATGTTAGAGTTGGCAACTTCCTGTAGCTTGGCCTCAGTGATAAGTGTAGCTTGGGTAGGTTTAGCAATTGGAGTAGGTATAGCAGGTTGAGAGGTTAAGATGTCTTTAGGCATTGTGGATGGATAGAATGTTGTGGTTACTGTGCTTTTCTGACCTTGTGCATTGATGACCTCTACAGGGGGAAGATTGATTGGCTTTATTGTCTCTTCAATAAGCTTGCCCTTAAGTTTTGATTGCTTGGCAGGTGCTCCCCCTTTCTTTTTCACATTGACCTCCTTTCCTTTCTCCCCCTTAGGCTTGGGATCAGACAAGATGTCTTGAGCTTCCCCAGGAATAGGCAGGTTGAAAGATTTCATCATTGAGGTCATCATTTGTTGCTGCACCAGCAAGATGTTTGTTGTGTTGTTGCCTTGAGCATCTAGCTTGTCATTGAGTTGGCTTAGAGATGCAGATAGCATTCTGTTTTCATCTTTGAGAGAGGCCACTTCCTTTTCTAAGCCATCCACCTTGGAGAATAATTGTTGAGACTTGAAGGAGTTTAGAGATTGATCTTTGACCCTGGCAAAGTCATATTTGGAGATGTCTGACAGAGGGACTTCATCCACCAGCTTATCACCATACTGGTTTTTCCACATGACATTCAACATAGCATGGGTGGTGATGGTAGATTTTGCTTGATTTCCCAGTGTAGAAGCCAGTTTCTTGATGTTGTCTGTGACCATGGCAAGAGTCACATCCATCATGGACACATTGGAGGAGGTTTTCTGGACTTCTTTGAGGATACCATCCACCTTGGGAAAATCAGAGAGATAAGAGTTTCTTAGCTTGGTGAGGGATCTGTCTGTCTCCTCCTGAATAGAAGAAATCTCTGATTGAAGCCCTTTCCCAAGATAATGCAGAGCCTTCAACTGGTTCTTGTACACATCATTCACAGCTTCATATATGGCAACAGGAGAAAGATCCTTAGCATTTGAGCCCAGAGAGGTGAGGTATTCTTCTCTCACAAAAGCCAGGGCATCCTTGAGCTTGAGAGTCCTCTTGGCATCCAACCAGGCATCCACATTCCCTTCTGGTTCAGCTGTATCCACAATCTTCTCCTGTTGAGCTTCAACATCCTTCTTATGGCAGAGCAGGATAGCTTCATAATCAGCATTTGGAAGGTTGGAGGTGAGGAGATGTTGAGCTATCTTTGAGAACTCATCAATCTGTGCCACATGGAGATCCTGTATGGCTTCTTCTGTCAATTTGGAAGGCACAGATGATGATCCTGAAGGCCTGTCATGTTGCACAGGCTTCAGCCATTCTGACATTGTGGCCTGAGCCAAGTGAGAGCTAGTGTTAGGCACTTCATGAGATGTGTGAGTTTGAGTCTCCTCCAGCCTTGGAATGGCTGTAGGGTCTGATGTTGTCTCCATTGAAATGGGATGTGTTACACCATCAGCCCTATTTGTCTGTGAAGACATTTCCACATCCCTAAGGATGGGAGAATTAGGCACAGAGTCTCCAGTGAAAACTGGTGAATCCTCCATGTTTGTGTTGGTGTCATTAGGATATGCCTCAGCATGCATTCCCTGACCAACCAAATGTGGGTCCTGAGTGGTGAGCACAGTGTCAAGCACCATGTCACTTGAAGTTGGCTCAATCACAGGGCTGGATTGTGATTGATCAAGGGCAAGATTGTCATGAGAATGACTCTCTTGTTCAGAAGAAATTTTAGTGGAAGAATCTGAGAGAGAAGTGGGGTTCAGATTAGATTTTGGCAACTCCCCCTGAGAAATAGGAGGAGTTTCAACATTGATGTGCTCTCCACTTAGTGTTTGATCACCCTTATCACTCCTAGGATCAAGAGTGAGGTCTTGATCCTGTGCAGACTCTTTACAACTTGCAGTGGGGAGGCTGCTCTTTTCAATGCCCATGACCTGTTGAGAGGCCATAGACAGCAGCAGGTGTACCCCTTTTTCCACATCTGAATCCTGTTGGGAGGATTCAGTGGTAGCTTTAGATTTTGACTTCTTCTTTGGTCTGGTGAGTGGTGACTCAGGAATCTCACTTGCTAGCTCTACAGATTCATGGATAATAGCTAGGGTTCTCTTCTTCTTCTTTTTAGGAACATCAACCTTTTGAGAGATTGATGCACTTGGCTGACTAGACTCTACAGTGGTGTTTACAGTGGGGTTGCTGGATGGGATAGGGAGGCTTGGGTTAGACTGTGAAGCTCCTTCAGTCTCAGCCTCCCCTGTCCAGGAAAGAGCATGGTATATGGGCTTATCAAGTGGATAAGACTCGAATGTGTCCTGCATATGCTTGGTCACACTCAAGATCACATCCACTTGATTCCTTGTGTCCAATGAACCAAACAGAATCTTGGACATGGACTTGGAATAAGCCAACTTTGATTTATCAATACCCTCCAAGTCATGGACATTAGCATCAAGATAATTTAAAATAACTTGAAGAAAGCGAGGGTAAAAGATGTCATTACCTCTTCCACGGACTGTCCTCCCTAGCCTTTGAGCCAATTCCTTGAGGATTATTGCTCCAACATTGATTTCCTGATTGTGGGCTAGGGAATAGGCCAGCTTCACAGCAATGTGACTGATATGGTCCCATCCTGTCTTTCTGCAAAGGAACACCTTCTGGAGTGCATCAAATAGGAATGACCACTCCCTTCTTACAAATTTCTTGTTCAGCTTTCCGGTATCTATCTCATCTGCATACCGAATGAAGGTCATGAAGTCTACAATTTGAGCATCTGTAGCTTCTTGGTCATGACCCTCCACCTTGAACCCTAAAGCTTCATTTATCTCCTTCTCCCCAAACTGGAAGTGTTTGCCTCCAATTGAACAAGCTATCTCCTGGAACGAAGTTCCATCTTCCCTGGCCATTGTAGAAACCAACGCCGTTCGCCAAAATCCTTCCAATACATCAACATACAACGTGGGGTTCAAGGTTAGGGCTTGGCTGAGGTAGGAATCATTCAGGAACCGTACAAAACACTTGTACCTGGGTTTAGCCTCAGCCTCAGAGGGAATGGTGAGAAGATTTGTTTCTTTGGGGATGGTTAAAGGAATAGAGGATGATACTGTTTGAGATTTGGGTGCCATTCCAAGAGAGAGAGTAAGAAAGAGAGTAGAGAATTTTTGCTTAGGTTAGAAAGTTTGAGAGCAATAGACAAGATGAAAAGTTGCAAACGGTTAGAAAAGGGTATTTATATGATAGAGACACTGCGATATGGAGTTATGAATGTGTACAGTCTATTTGTATGTCGCGAAGTCAGAAATGGCCTGTACCGCAAAGTCTTGCAAAGTATATCGCATAGTCTCAAGAATGAACTAAGTCGCAAAGTCTTCAAAATGAAAGGATTGGGGAGACTTTGCGATATAGTAGAAATACCCTGTCTAAAGCTCTCTTTTAGGAATTTGAAGCATTTTGTCAGACTTTTATCAAATTTTGAAATAAAATTAATTTAAGTCAAAATTCTGTCAACTATGGAGACTTGTCGATATAGTTATACTAAGTCGCGAGGTCATAGAATTAACTATGTCGCAAACTCATGAATTGAACTATGTCGCGAAGTCTCACAATCTCAACAGTTTGCGATATAAGTCTGTTTAATTTGAACTATGTCGTGAACTCTGAAAAACATCTATATCGAGATGTCTCAAAAGCTCACAACTCCACTCACAAATATGATTTTGAAAAAATATGCAGTAAAATACTGAAATATTTATAAATCATATCTCAGCTAATTTTCACTCCAAACAAATAGATCATTTAAATACAGTGAAAATTTACTGCTGCAACAATTAACCAGCATATTTACTTAGAACAACTGAATGAAGGATTGAGCATTCCAATTTCACTCACAAGTCTGTTGAAGACTGCTTCATTCAGAGGTTTAGTAAATATGTCAGCTAATTGTTTCTCAGTTGGAACATAAGAGACTTCTATGGTACCATTTGCAGCATGTTCCCTAATGAAATGGTACCTGATCTCAATGTGCTTTGTAGTAGAATGATTAACAGGATTGGCAACAATGGATATTGCACTAGTATTATCACACATCAGAGGAATGTGTTCTAACACTAGTCCATAATCCATGAGTTGATTTCTAATCCAAAGCAATTGAGAACAGCAACTTCCAGCAGCAATATATTCAGCCTCAGCTGTGGATGTTGCTGTGGATTGTTGTTTCTTACTAAACCAGGACACTAACCTTTGACCTAGGAATTGACAGCTTCCAGAGGTGCTCTTCCTGTCAATCCTGCATCCAGCATAATCAGAATCTGTGTAACCAACCAGGTTGAACCCAGTGCCCTTTGGATACCATAGCCCAAGATTAGGAGTCCCCTTCAGATATTTGAAAATTCTTTTGATGGCCATCATGTGAGATTCCTTGGGATCAGACTGGAACCTTGCACAAAGGCATGTGGCAAACATGATGTCTGGCCTGCTAGCTGTGAGATAGAGCAGGGATCCAACCATTCCTCTATAGACCTTGATATCAACTCTCTTGCCTTTCTTGTCTTCATCCAGCTTGATTGCAGTAGACATAGGAGTTTTAGCTGGGGATGACTCTTCTAAACCATATTTCTTTAAAAGATCCTTGACATACTTAGATTGGTTTATAAAGATGCCATCCTCCCTTTGATGTACTTGCAGGCCTAGGAAGTAGGTTAACTCTCCCATCATACTCATCTCATATTTACTTTGCATCAACTTAGAGAACCTTTCACAGAGTTTTTCATTTGAAGAGCCAAAGATGATATCATCCACATAGATTTGAACAAGAATGATATCATTTCCATGCTTCTTGAAGAATAGGGTTTTGTCTATTGTACCCCTAGTGAATTGATGCTCAAGAAGGAATTGAGATAGAGTTTCATACCAGGCTCTTGGTGCCTGTTTGAGTCCATAGAGTGCCTTGAGAAGTCTATACACAAAGTTTGGGAAGTCTTCACTTTCAAAGCCAGGTGGTTGAGACACATAAACTTCCTCAGCAAGATCACCATTGAGAAAAGCACTTTTCACATCCATTTGATACACCTTAAAATCTGAGTGAGCTGCAAAAGCCAGGAAGATTCTTATGGCTTCCAGTCTAGCTACAGGTGCAAATGTCTCATCATAGTCAATGCCTTCTTGCTGACAATAACCTTTGGCAACCAGCCTTGCTTTGTTTCTAACTACCACTCCTTCTTCATCCATCTTGTTCCTGAACACCCATTTGGTGTCAATAACATTCTTTCCTTTTGGAGGTGGCACTAGTTCCTATACCTTGTTTTTCTCAAATTGATTCAACTCTTCTTGCATGGCAACAATCCAATCAGAAATCTTCAAAGCTTCTTCAATTAATTTAGGTTCCTCTTGTGACAGAAAGCAGCTATACAGACAAGTATTTAATGTTGCCCTTCTTGTTCTAACTCCCTCACTAGGATCTCCAATGATTTGATCCCTAGTGTGGGCTCTGTCCCATTTCCTTGAGTGCCCCTGTTCATTTCCTTGATCTGTTCCAATCTCATTTTGGTTGACAGTTGCATTCTCTTCTTCTCCCCCTGTGTTTGTGAATCCTTGCACAGGTGTTTGAAGAAGATTGTCAACTTCAAGAATTTCATTTTCTAGAACAGTTTGAACAGGGGGTTCATCTTCACTTTCAGAATCCTCAAGATAACCTTGATTCTCAAATCTCAATAGCACACTGTCTTGATCACTTGTTTTCAGTCCTGGAGTTTTCTTGTCATCAAAGGTAACATCCATGCTTTCCATGATTTTGTGTTGCTCAGGTACAAACACTCTGTATGCTGTCCTTTCCAGAGAGTATCCAATGAAGATACCTTCAAATGCTTTAGCATCAAACTTTCCAACATGCTCAGAGGTATCTTTCATCACAAAACACTTGCTTCCAAACACATGCAGGTGCTTGAAAGATGCTCTTTTTCCAGTCATTAATGAGTAAGGAGTTTTGCCAGACTTCTTATTGATTAATGTTCTATTTTGCACATAGCATGCTGTGTTAACAGCATCAGCCCAAAAGCTAGTGGGTAGCTTTGCATCCACCAGCATTGTCCTTGCGGCTTCAATGAGAGTTCTATTCTTTCTCTCAACTACTCCATTTTGTTGAGGTGTCCTAGGAGCTGAGAATTGTTGAGAAATTCCTTTATCTTTGCAAAACTCATACAATGTTGAATTTCTGAACTCAGTCCCATTATCACTTCTCAAAGCAACTACAGAGGAACCAGTGCTTTGTGCTTCTTTATCAACTCTCTTGATATGCTCTATTATGACTTGTGGTGCTTCATCCTTGGAGAATAGGAATTCCACCCAAGTATATCTTGAATAGTCATCAACCATCACTAGAGCATATTTCTTTTTGGAAAGGGACATTACATTCACAGGGCCAAATAAGTCCATGTGAATTAGTTGCAGAGGTTTTGAGTTTGTATTGAGCAACTTGTTCTTGTGACTTGATCTTTTAATCTTCCCTTTCTGACAAGCTTCACATGCTCCATCTTGCACAAACTCCAAGGCAGGCAAATCCCTGATGAGTTCTCTCTTGGTTAGAGAGTTCATTGCCTGAACATTCAAGTGAGACAGTTTCTTGTGCCACAGCCAGAATTCCTCATTTGTGGCTTTTGTGTAGAAACAACAAATTTCTCCCTTATCTGCAGCCTTGAGATTAGCTACAAACAAGCTTCCTTTCTTCACACCAGTTAGAACAACTTCACCACTTTCCCTTTTTGAGATTGAACAAAGGTCTTCATCAAATTCCACTTTGAAGCCTCTGTTGGTAAATTGTCCAATACTCAAGAGATTATGCTTCAGTCCTTCAACAAATGCTACATCTTCAATAATGACATTTCCAGATTTAACACTGCCATATCCCATTGTATAACCAATGTTGTCATTTCCAAAGGTTACTGATGGGCCAGCCTTTTCCTCAAAATGTGATAGCAGGGCCATATCACCAGTCATGTGACTTGAGCATCCACTGTCCAAGATCCATATGACTCTTTTATTCCTGTTGCCCTGCATTCACAAAGTGACTAAGTTGCTTTTGGTACCCACACTTGGTAGGGTCCATATGGTTTAGAAACATTTTGATTAATAATTCTTCTGTCATAAATTGCATTTCTCATAGTAGGAGACTTCACTTTTTCTGTGGCTTTGGAGTTTACACTCTTAGGCTCACATGAAGTTTTCACCCTCTCAACCCTGATTGGGGACCCTGTCCTATGAGAATGTATGTGTGTGTGTGATTCACCAGATTGTGCAGAGTCAAGTTTATGTTTAAGAGATAAACAGTTAGCAATCACAGTCACATAACATGTCATGCAGTTTGGCTTACCACAGAAAGAATCATGACTAGAATTTATGCTTGCAGAAAGGTTACTTAGGTTATCAACTTCAACAATTTCAGGCTTACTACACTTATGAGTCAAATGATTAACAGATAGGCATTTTTGACATTGTTTTCTGGGAGCATTTGGCACATAAGCATAGTTGTTTCCTTTGTTAACACCAACTTTACCATTTCTGTTTTGTTTCCTTTTCTTAACAACTTCTTTCTTTGCTTTAGGACTCTTGACAAGATTGTCTTTGGTCTCTTTCTGATTGACAAGTTCAGGAAAGGAAGAAGTGTTCTTAGCAGCCTCATCTTCTTCAAGTAGTTGTTGCTTGATGATCAGTAGTTCCTCATCAAACTCAACAACACTCTTCTTGAAGATGGGCTGTTCAACACTTGACAGTATGGTTGGGGCATTTTTGTTTGTAAAAGTTTCCTTTCCTTTGCCCTTGACTTTCTTCCTTCCCTTGTCATTATCATAGTCAAAACCAACTCCAACCTTGCAATCTTCAGTGTGTTCCTTGTGGTAGGTTTGAATAAGTTCAGAGGAGTTTTTGAAGCTTCTTAGTTTCAGTTCAGTTTCAGCAATTTGTTCTCTAAGGGCATTCTCTATCTGCTCAGCACAAATCACTTTGTTTTTAAGATACTCAACCTCATTTTTCAAACCATCCAGGTTCACAACCATTAACTCAAGTTGCTCATTCTTTTCTGTAAGCTTAACATTTTTAGCAGTTAGTCTGTCAATTTCTTCATTAGCTACTAACATGCTAGTATGAATATTAAACATTTCAGTGCTCATATCTTCAACAGTTTGCTTATATTGAAGGGGAGTCATATCAAGAGAAGTAAGAATAGGTACCTGACTTGAATCACCTTCATCAGAAAATGCCATCAAGGCATAGTTTGAGTACTCTTGTTCTTCTTCTTCATCAGAGTCATCCCAGCACTTTCCCTCAGCAATAAAGGCTTTGCCCTGTTGTTTCTTGAGTAGAGCCTCATACTTAGCTTCAAGCTCTAAGTATGCTTTGTCCTTCTTGACTTGTTTAGGCTTTTTGCACTCAGTGGCAAAATGCCCAAGTTCATTGCAGTTATAGCACCTTATTTTGGTCCTATCCACACTTCCTGTCTTGTATCCACCTTTAGCAGCACCAGCAATCCCTTTTCCTTTATTGAAGGTGTTTGAGCCACTAGATCCACCAGTGTTTCCATTGTTGAACTTAGACTTAAATGGCTGCTTTCTTTTAAACCTTATGTTAGGATACCTCCTAGCCATATAAGCAAAAGATTTGTTTTCCATTTTGTCCAGCTCATCTATACTGTAGAACTCATCCTCTTCAGGTAAATCATACACAACCTGAGTTTCATCACCAGTGTCTTCAACTTCCAGTTCCTCAATCTTGACCTGACTGATTTTAAGAGAGTCCATTCTTTGACTTAGGTTGTCAGCAATAAGTGCACAGGAAGTATTAGCCACTAAACCTTGCTTTGCTTGAATAGATCTCTTTTGAAACAGCTCTAACTCATATGTCTTTAAAACACCATACAACACATCAAAACCAATCTTTGTCAGATCTCTTTCTTTAAGGGAAGAAATTCTTGGTTCCAAGTGATCTGGCAGAGTTAGTAGAAACTTCATATTGAGCTCTTCTGTTTCATAGTGTTTGTCATAGAGTTTGAGCTCGTTTATCAGCTTGTTGAATCTCTCAAACACTTCTGTGATTCCCTCTTTTGGCTGAGCCATAAAGGCTTCATATTGTGAAACAAGAATCTGCTTCTTGTTCTTTCTTACCTCAGTAGTTCCTTCACAGAGCACTTCTATAAGATCCCACATCTTCTTGGCACTAGTACAATGAGCAACAGTGCCATACATGTTGAAGTCCATAGATTCACAAATGATAAGTTGAAGATGTCCATCCAATGCCACTTTTTCCTTTTCAGGATCAGTGTATTTTAAGGGATCTTTGGGCACATGTTTTGCTGGTACAATCTCAGTGCCACTGGTTGTTTCACCAATCTCGATCATTGGAATGAAGGGACCATGCTTTAGAATATCTAAATACATGGGGTTAGAAGCTTTGATGAAAAGCAACATCTTCTTCTTCCATAAACTGTAGTGCTCCTTGTTAAAGGGAGGAATTTTGATACTGCTTAGTTTCTGTGAACTCATTCTTGATCTTTTCCTGTTTGTACGTTAACAGCCTATTCTCTGATACCACTTGTTAGAAATGAATACCACTAGAAACTAGACAGAGGGGGGGTGAATGGATAGTTTGATATATTTTTCGATCTTGAAAACTAAGTAAACAACTGTATGTGATTATGATATGTAATATGCAGAAAGTAAATAACACACACAATCACTTTAATCTACTTTGTATAATCAAATTAAATACTACAGCTTTCCAGGAAATTCACAATCGAATTTCTGGCTTCTAAACAAGAACGGTTTGAACTTGCTTGCTTACAGAGAAAAGAGCTTAGCAAATAACTATGTGTATCTCTCTTGCAGCTTACAGTTGTGTGTGCACGATATATATATTTTCCTATACAAACTAGGCACACACAATATTACACAGCTACCCCTTCTGAAAGTCCAACTTGTCCTGCCATAAGAAGTTCACTGTGTCAGGAAGGACCACCTGCTTTTCGGAGTCTTTCCCGTTTCTGTAGCTGCTTGTCTCTTATCTTTCTCTCCAAGTTTAGCTGTAGATTTGCCATCTGTTCTTTGGACCACCTTGCCAGAACAAATGCTTCAGTATTTGTCTCCTTTGATTCTTGGTTCTGTACCTTGATTTGTCTTGTTATAAACGGCTAAGTGTTGATATCGTGAACTCCACTTCATCCCTGACTATGCGATCTCCCTTGTGAGGACTACGCGATATAGCCTTTGAAGACTTTGCGACATAGGTCATTTGACGACTATGCGACATGGGTCATTTGATGACTATGCGACATAGGTCATTTGATGACTATGCGACATAGGGCTTCTGAGGACTTCACGATCTAGGCTCCTTTGACTTTGCTGACTTCAACACTTCACGACATGTGTCTTGAGGACTTCTCGACATAGTACAAAATGGACTATGCGATATAGTACTTCACGACATGGATATTGGTGACTTCACGACATAGCTTTCTTTTGACTTTGCTATATAATGCCTTAGACAAATTCCTGCAACTTATTTCTTCATGGCCTTATTCAACTCTATCCTGCTGCATGAACACTTCTGAACTTCTACCAGGATAATTATTCAATGGCCTATATACAATCTAGATGCAAGAAACTTTACTAAGCTCATTATAAGTCTGAGCATACATGATCAAGCTAATGTTCATGAGAACAAGACAAGTACATTTAGAGACCTATACTATATCACAGTGATAGAAATCACTAGGTCATGCAATGTGACATAGTCACATAGTGTAGGCTTGTTAATAGTGGTATTCAGACATGTCTTGAGCCTAACATAGATGTATTGTCTCGAACCCAAATACTTTGCATACAAGAGAAACAATCAACTAAGCACGTAGAAGACAAGAGCTATAAGTAAACACCCAAAAATATGCAAAATCAAAAGAAAAATCTATCTTATCCTAAAAAAAAATCTAGACCTTGCTCCTAACAATAAGATACTACTAAAAGTAACAGCTCAAAAAGCATTCGTCGTGACTGGCCAGGCAAGAGGAAGCATTGCCAAGAGGCTAACCACCATTCTAGGCACCAGTCTAAAGGCCAGGTAAGCTTTCGCTAGTCCTAGACACCACCGAAAAATACTTAGTGATTTGTTCCTCCTAGATTCTCTTCCTAGTTGAGCGCGATATCCTAGGGGCTAACGTCTAATTGATTTTATTAAGGAAAAAGGAATGCAAGATGAACGAATTTGTGATTTGTGGGCCAAGGAAAGGGTGATGAAATCCCTCACCTTATCTTGGAATTGGGTGGCGCCCTTAAGATTGATTAGATGATGCAACACACAAAAAAAACGAGAAATAAACACTTATGGATGCACTACACTATGTGTTCTATTCTAAATTGTACGTACCTCTTTCCTCCAGCAATCATCACAATTGTATAAGATGGAAAGCGATAAAGACAATAAAGAAATCTAGATGATGTGCTCCTATGTGAGAGAATGAATGATGCAACAAATTGGTTTTTAACAACTAACTAATATTTTTGGATTTTTCAAATATTTAATTTTTTTGTGTTTTTCAATAATGGTGGAAAGAAAATAGAGAGAGGTGATACGGAATACCGAAAAGCGCTTTCAAAAAATTCACAAGAGACGACGAGGCCTTCTAGAAATCTTCTTGTCCAAGCTTTCCTCCGCTTCACTATTCCCTAAAAGACAAACAATACAGAACAAGAAACTAATCCGAAGAATGAAATATCAAGGAGTGAAAATTACCAATAATCCCCGGCAGCGGCGCCAAAAACTTGATGTGTAAAAATAATGTAAACTGCAAGCGCACAGTGTTCAGTTGTAGCAATCACAGATCGATCCACAGAGACTATGAATTTTCGAAACCCTAACAATTAACTCAGGCGAACTAGACAAATAAGATTTGAGTTGAGATTTGTTTAACCTAATTAACAATTAAAATCAAATAAGGAAAACCTAGGAATCCGAATCCATTAATCAATCACAATTAATATCAACTCACCCTAAAATCAATTCTCTTTCTTCACAAATAAGATATATCAATTAACGAGACAAACATATACTATGAAACTTGTTATCTAACAATAACCTATCAAAACTTCATGGAGCAAACATAGGCTATGAAAAATAAATCCGGTAACAATAATATATCAAAATCACTTTGTCAATTGAACAATTAAGCACCAAGAAAAATTATGAGAACCAATTAATAGGAACAAGAAGATATCAAAAATAATCAAATTAACTTCATCTTCATCCTAGGAGAATTAACTTAGCTAGACATGGCAGAAGAAACAAAACAATTAAATATAAAGAATGCAAGCAAAAGTGTTTGAATAGAATAAAGAACTTGTATCGAAAAACAATAATAAATCTATCTTACTCCTAATTATCAGATATAGTCTAAATTCTAGGTAAACAAAATTCTAGGTGTCTAAATTCTAGGTGTCTAAATTCTAGGTCTCTCAAATACAAGAGGGGAGATCTATATATATATAGGAAAAATAATGGGCTTGGGTTCTTTGACTACAAATCGGATTCTGGAAATATTTCCTCAATTCCTTTTTCTTCTCCGATACGTTTTCCAATTTTTCTCCAAATTCCTTTTGACTTCAAGTATTTCCATCTTCTTGCCTTTTCACCTTTTTCTGCTTGAAATATGATTTCATTTATTTTCCTACAAAACAAAAGAAAACAATTTATTAAATAATAAAATTACGAAAACAGACATAAAATAGGTATTAAAAATGTATTAATTATGGACCTATCAAGAAACAACAAATTTCTCCCTTGTCTGCAGCCTTAAGATTTGCTACAAACAAGCTTCCTTTCTTTACACCGGTTAAAACAACTTCACCACTTCCTCTTTTTGAGATTAGACAATGATATTCATCAAATTCCACTTTGAAACCCCTGTTGGTGAATTGTCCAATACTCAAGAGGTTGTGCTTCAGTCCTTCAACAAATGCTACATCTTCAATAATGACATTCCCAGATTTGATACTGCCATATCCCATTGTATAACCAATGTTGTCATTTCCAAAGGTTACTGACGGGCCAGCCTTTTCCTCAAATTGTGATAGCAGGGCTATATCACCAGTCATGTGACTTGAGCATCCACTGTCCAAGATCCATATGACCCTTTTATTCATGTTGCCCTGCATTCACAAAGTGACTAAGTTGTTTTTGGTACCCACACTTTGTAGGGTCCAGTTGATTTAGAAACAGTTTTGTCATAAATAGCATTTTTCACAGTAGGAGACTTCACTTTGTCTGTGGCTCACATGAAGTTTTCACCCTCTCAACCTTGATTGAGGATCCTGTCCTGTGAGTGTGCATATGTGTGTGTGATTCACAAGATTGTGCAGAGTCAAGTTTATGCTTAAGAGATAAACAATTAGCAATCACAGTCACAAAGCATGTCATGCAGTTTGCATTACCACAGAAAGAATCATGAATAGAGTTTATGCCTACAGAATGGTTACTCAGGTTATCAACTTCAACATTTACAGGTTTAGTACACTTATGAGTCAAATGATTCACAGATAAGCATTTCTGACACTGTTTCCTAGGAGCATTTGGCACATAAGCATAATTGTTACTCTTGTTGACACATATCTTACCATTTCTGTTTTGTTTCTTCTTCTTAACAACTTCTTTCTTAATTTTAGGACTCTTGACAAGGTTGTCTTTGGTTTCTTTCTGAACAACAGACTTGGAGGAGGAGGAAGAAGTATCCTTAGCAGCCTCATCTTCTTCAAGTAGTTGTTGTTTGATGATCAGAAG
This sequence comes from Heracleum sosnowskyi, assembly GCA_030848705.1. Lineage (NCBI taxonomy): Eukaryota > Viridiplantae > Streptophyta > Magnoliopsida > Apiales > Apiaceae > Heracleum > Heracleum sosnowskyi. Next base: position 93,489,411 of record CM061235.1, on the reverse strand, counting down.
TTCTTCATCAAACTCAACACTACTCTTTTTGAAAATGGGCTCTTCAACACTTGACAAAATGGTTGGGGCATTTTTGTTTGTAATAGATTCTTTTCCTTTGCCCTTGGCCTTCTTCCTTCCCTTGTCATTTTCAAAATCAAAACCAACTCCAACCTTGCAGTTTCAGTGTGTTCCTTGTGATAGGTTTGAATAAGCTCAGAGCAGTTCTTGAAACTTCTTAGCTTTAATTCATTTTCAGCAATTTGTTCTCTAAGAGCTTTTTCTATTTGTTCAGGACAAATCACTTTGTTTTTAAGATACTCATTCTCCTTTTTCAAACCATCAAGGCTCACAACCATTAACTCAAGTTCCTCATTCTTTTCTGTAAACTCGAGATTTTTAGCAGTTAGTCTGTCAATTTCTTCATTGGCAACTAACATGCTAGTGTGAATATTGAACATCTCAGTACTCATATCTTCAACAGTTTGCTTATATTGAAAGGGAGTCATATCAAGAGAAGTAAGAATAGGTACATGACTTGAGGAATCACCATCATCAGAAAATGCCGTCAAGGCATAGTTTGAATACTCATGTTCTTCTTCTTCATCAGAGTCATCCCAGCACTTTCCCTCAGCAATAAAAGCTTTACCCTGTTGTTTCTTGAGTAGAGCTTCATACTTAGTTTCAGTCTCTAAGTATGCTTTGTCATTTTTGACTTGTTTGGGCTTCTTGCATTCTGTGGCAAAGTGCCCAAGTTCATTGCAGTTATAGCATCTTATTTTGGACCTATCCACACTCCCAGATTTGTATCCTCCTTTAGTAGCACCAGAAATCCCTTTTCCTTTATGGAAAGTGTTTGAGCCACTTGAACCACCAGCATTTCCAGCATTGAACTTGGACTTAAATGACTGCCTTCTTTTAAACCTTATGTTTGGATATCTCCTAGCCATATATGCAAAGGATTTGTTTTCCATCTTGTCCAACTCATCTATGCTGTAGAACTCATCATCCTCAAGCAAATCATAGACAACTTGAGTCTCATCACCATTGTCTTCAACCTCCAGTTCTTCAATCTTGACTTGACTGACTTTAAGAGATTCCATTATTTGACCTAGGTTGTCAACAATAAGGGCACATGAAGTATTTGTCATTAGTCATTGCTTAGCTTGAATGGATCTCTTTTGAAACAACTCTAGCTCATATGTCTTCAAAACACCATACAACACATAAAAACCAATCTTTGTTAGATCTTTTTCTTTAAGGGAAGAGATTCTTGGTTCCAAGTGATCAGGAAGAGTTAGTAAGAACTTCATATTGAGCTCTTCTGTCTCATAGTGTTTGTCATAGAGTTTGAGTTCATTTATCAGCTTGTTGAACCTCTCAAACACTTCTGTGATTCCCTCCTTTTGGCTGAGCCATGAAAGCTTCATACTGAGAAACCAGAATCTGCTTTTTGTTCTTTCTTACTTCTGGAGTTCCTTCACATAGCACTTCTATAAGATCCCACATTTTCTTTGCACTACTGCAGTGAGCAACAATGCCATACATGTTGAAATCCATAGATTCACAGATGATAAGTTGGAGATGTCCATCTAGTGCTATTTTCTCCTTTTCAGGATCAGTGTATTTTGAGGGGTCTTTAGGAACATGTCTTGCTGGTATTATCTCAGTGCCAACAGTTGTTTCACCAATCTCAATCATTGGAATAAAGGGACCATGCTTTAGAATGTCTAAATACATAGGATTGGAAGCTTTGATGAAAAGTAACATCTTCTTCTTCCATAAGCTGTAGTGCTCCTTGTTGAAGGGAGGAATCTTTATACTGCTCAGTTTCTGTGAACTCATTGTTGATCTTTTCCTGTTTGTACGTTAACAGTCTCGCTCTGATTCCACTTGTTAGAAATGAATAGCGCCAAGAAACTAGACAGAGGGGGGTGAATGGATAGTTTAGATATTTATCACTTTCTTGAAGCTAAATTGTTGTAATAGATTGTGTAGTAAGAAAATGCGGAATGAAAATAAACAACACACACAATCACTTTAATCTACTTTGTATTAAGCAAATTAAATACTACAGCTTTCCAGAATTTCACAACTGAATTTCTGGCTTCTAAACAAGAACAGTTTGTATCTTGTTTTCCTTACAAAGAAAGAAGTTCTTGAATATAATTCTATGATATGCTCACTTACAGCTAACAGTTGGGTGTGCACAATATATATAATGTCCTATACAAAACTAGTGCACACACCTATTTACACAGCTACCCTTCCTGTAACTTCAATTTGTCGTTCTATAAACGGTTGGCTGTGTCAGGGAGACCCACTTGCTTTATGTGGTCCTCTCCCTTATCTGTAGCTGCTTGTCCTCCTTCTTCCTCTCCAAGTTTAGCTGTAGATTTTCCATCTGTATTTTGGACCACCTGACCAATACAGATGCTTTAGTATTTGTCTCCATTGACTTTGATCTTGTACCTTCATTTGTCTTGTTGTAGATGGCTAAGTGTTGATATCGTGAACTCCACTTCATTCCTGACTTCACGATGTATCTGTTAGGTCCAAAGTATCGTAAAAGGGGGGGTTGAATACGATACTCACAAATAATTTAATTTCGTTCGCGGATTAATCTTTCAGTTCTATAACGAAATCAAACACACCAAACCAAATCAAGTTTCGGGGAATATATCTTTTTATAAATATAAACCTCGAGGGGTGCTACAATTTCTAATCCGTAGATTAGCGTCAATGAGTTTAAGGTTACACAAATACAAAACAATGATCAAGTTCTGAGCACTATTAATTTTTCTCTCAGTAATGTCTCTGTGTTAGAATCCTTAACTGAAGAAGACACATTCTTCACTCTGTATTAACTGCAGACTTTGATTTGAAAAACCATCGAACCAAACTTGTAGAAACAATCCTGGCCGTTGGATCTTCTTCAACTTGAAAAACAAGTATTACTTTCCACCTGCTCCCAATTAAAAAACCATCGAATGGTTTAAGAAACCATCGAATGAAACAAATCATTTTACCATTCGATAGTTTTTAAAACAAAACTATCGAATGCTAAATTGATTTATTTGTTTTTAATTCAATCACCTTAAACTCTCATTCGATAGTTTTCTTAAAAGAAAAACTATCGAATTGATTTACTTGTCTTTTGTCCTTTAGTAATAACTCCTGAGCTCCCGGGTGTTTAAGTAATAGACAGTATCAATTTCTTCGGAGACGATAAAATAACTTGATCTTTTCAGTGCCGTCACCTAGTGCAACTGGTCTGGTTCACAGATGAATAACACTTGATCAATTCTTATTTTATGACTTCAATTATAATGCTGCTGATACGTCCCTTGTCGTTCTGGTTGCTTCATCACTGGAATCCCGTGGTACTGAACCCTAAATCATTCACATACTTCTGTCGTCTTCAAAGTCTTGTTTCTATTGCTGTCACTGAGGCTTGAACATTTTCATGAACTTCTTTCCGTGACCTGTTTACGGACTTCAAGAATACATAACATATTTTGATTTTTTGAGTTTACCTTTTCTTCTCTGATTCTGGATTCCTGTGCTTCTATTAATACTATTGTCTGTCTTGTCCTTTGTTGAGTTGTAGTTATCTCTTTTACATCTTATGTTACATTATGCTTTACAATCTCCCCCTATTTGATTGGATAGAGTTCGACAAGCAAATACTTCGAGGATAACTCAACTAACTAAGGAAACATTAAACTACTTAAAGTAAGACAGAGTAATAATATCAATGCATTCTGGATCAGATATATATACATTTCCAGATTTCATAAATCAAAAAACAATTAAACTTTATACAATGAAGTTGTTCCTCTAGTCTGAGCTGATAGTTCTCTTGTTCTTTGCTTCAACATTCAGTCCATTCCAATCTCACCTTCTTCAATCATTGGATCGGAGTTAGCAGCTTGATAATCAATCACTGATAGATAGTGCAGTGGTTCTCCAGGTTTAAGGATTGCTCCTTGGATGTGTCTTCCAATATATTCAACCTCTTGACCCACTCCAGCCCATAACCATGCAATGTTAACATCTTTCTTGTTCAGCTTTGGCATGTTTGGCAGTCTGGTATGCACTTCTAATCCTCTTTCCACTCTTTTCCTATAGTAAGGAACATTCTCCATTAGAAATCTTCTAAGAGTGTTTGCTGCTTTGTCCTTCTCCGTTGATGAGAATCCAGTGGATCTAAGATACTTCTCAACTGAGATTAGATAGTTGCTTGGGTAGTCCCTCAGTTTGTCCTCAGCCAAATAGCAGATTCTGAACAAGTCATTCGTCATGAATCTAACCATTGGAGGATCTTCAGTAATCTCTGGACTGACTTTCATCACGATCTCCTTAACATGCTCACGGAGCAGTTCATTTAGCCTTGTGGTTCTTTGGATCTTGATGAGTATAGCCTGCAATTCTGTATATGTCCTCTGTTCTAAAAACTTAGTAGAAATCACAAATGTACCTTTCTCCAGAAAACTGATTAATAAGCTCCAGGCACCATTTGCTTTAACCCCAGCATTCAGACAGATTATAGAGCTTCTCAGTGCTTTAAAGTAAGTCTGATCTTCAAGATTAGCACTTCTGATGTCCTGAATAATGACTTCCACCTCCGCATTGTCGTTGACTTGTAATCCGTCTTCAACTCCACAAAAGGTTTTGTAAGCCATTTCCCATTCAGTACCATCTTTCTTTGCCAGATCTATCATCTTCTTCTTCCTCACTTCATTATACACCTTCATTCTCTTTAGCTTTTCACTTCTCAGAATTGCTTGTTGTTTTTCCTTCTCAGCTTGCCTGGCATCTATTGCAGCTCTCTGAGCTCTTATTGCTTCCAAGGCAGCTTCTTCTTCCTGTGATAGAGAATTTGCTTCTTCCATATCATCATCCAAGATAGGATGTTCTATTGGCTCCGGATAATATGGCTCATGCTCCTCTTGAATAGGTTGCTCATGCATGACCTCAAATTCCTCTTCACTTCTCTTGTCTTCCTCTACAAGCTCCTCAATCCAGTACTGTCTGATTGGAATAGCCTCAACAGTCTCCCAAACTCCCCATTTATCCTTCACCCCGTCTCCAACTTTCTCCCCCTTAGTTGAGGAATCCTCGATAAAAGCATCCTCAGCATAAAAGAAATTAGAAGGATCAGGTTGCTGATATGAAGAACCAGGTTGTCCAGATTGTTGGTTCTTTAGCATACTCCATATAGACTGTACTCCGTCACCTTGATTCTCCAAGAAATCCATAAGCTGCTTATTAAACTCATTTATAGAAGCTAGCGACAGGTCAATGTTCTCCAATCTTGAGTTGGTAGTCTTTTCCATGTGATCCAGCCTCTTGTTTAGCTTAGACTCCACTCGTGAAAGGGAATCCATTGCATCTTTTACCCGCGCTTGACCATCCCGGATAACCAGAACGTCTTCTTTCAAAGCTTCATGTCCTTGAGACAGTGCAGTTACTTCATTCATGAATCCATCTTTAAGTTCCCTGACGTCCATCATCAGCTCGACTAGTTCTTCCATAGCTTCCTTCTTTAAGGAGTCCATTGCCTGCTTCGTACCTGTTATAGTGCCAGATGCACTGCCAATGACCCTGAATGTTCTTCTGGAATCAGCTGCAGCCAAGTCAACTTTCTCTTGAATAGACTTTAAAGAAACATTGTCTTGACTGGAGGAGATCCCTTGGTCAAAGGAAGGTCGCAGTGGAACCTTGAAAAGTGGATTTCCTTCTTTGTCCCGAACTGTCATCTCCTTGAGGGAAGATTGAACTTGTAGCTCTCTTTCTGTTGGTAGCAGCAGATCATTAATATTAGGTAGGGTTAGGGTGTCACTCCTCACATTTGGCTCTGGGTGTACACTCAACGTTTCTGTCGGTGTTTGAATCATTTTTCCTTTCCCACTCAGGCCAGGTGTAAGTGTTTTTGTTTCACTCAAATCCCTTGTGCTGATTGTACCTGCAGAAGAGATCACCGTAGCCATCCTTAAGGAGGTCACCGGTGGTGCAATGGGGCTTCGCAAGTCCCCGTCCTTGGATAAACCAAGTTGCTGATCATCCTTAGATGATATATCCTTTAAAGGATCTAGAGTTTGAATCTCTAGGGGGTTAGAAACAGGCTCTTTTAACAGCAGAGATCCCGAATCTTCCCCGTGAGTCTGTAAAGACTTCACCTCAGTTGACTCCTCAATAGTAATTGATTCACTGTCAACGAGTTGCCGATCTGCACCTACGTCAGACCCTTTACCCGCAGGATCCAGATATGTTCCATCTGGGGAGGTAGACAATGACCTTTTAGATTGTGCATTTAGGTCAAAGCCTTCTCTCGACGTCTGTGAAGACCCTTGGTTCTGAGAACCTTCAACCAGTGAACCTGACCGTAATATGGTCGGAACACCAGTTGCTTCCGTCAATTCTTCCTTACTTGATTGAGCTATTGGTTCAGATATTGCTTTAGTTAGCGCAACCCAATCAGCATCAGAAAAATCAGTAAAGGGCTCTTTGAATGAGAGAAATGAAGTATCAGCAGTTGCCTCAGTTTCTGTTCTTCTCCTTTTAGAGGAAGGCAGAGCTGCTGTTGAAGGGTGTATCTCCTTATGTGGTGCTGCTTTGGCACTATCTCCCTCTACACTCATGGATGGTTCTTTAATGGGTATAGTAGGGGAAGGAGGTTCGTTTATGTTTTCATTTGGCTCTTCCAAAGGCTCTTCGACCGTGGTTAGAGGTTGTGGGTTTGCAACCTCCTGGTCAGGAATGGCCACTAAGGGCTCTGGATCAACATCCATTGGTACATGTGCCATTACAGGTTCAGGTTGTGGAATATTACCTTGATTTACCTGTTCCCCTGGGGTTAGAAGTGGCAGGGGCACCGTTCTTAGATATTCAGTGAGAACAGTGGGTACCCCTGGAAGATAGTTGTCCTTCCTAATGAGAGCGGTTATGGCATTGCTCTTCATTCTTATGCACTCCTGGTTGGCTTCACCTTCAAAGATCTCTCGTTCATCATCTGTTAAGATATCATTGAGAATTAGCTGTAGGAACCTAGGATAGAAACAGAGCACATCTTCATTTATGCCTGTTCTTTCATCCAGTGGTCCCATGCACAGAATTACTTGCTCAATCACTATCCGTCATATGTTAATATGCCTATTGTTCGCAATGGCAAACCCTATCTTTTGAAGGAATAAGGGAATGCCATGCAGATTTGTTAGCTTGGTAGTAAAAACATGGATTAGGGTATGAAAGAAAAAATTCCATGGCTTTGGCAGGTAATGCTTTAGGAACTCTCCCACCAAGAAGTTAGGTTGTTGACTTCTGATAAGAGTGAAGAAAGCATGTATTTCCTCAGTTGTGGGATCCGGAACAAGGTTTTCTGTAGGAAAATGTAAGATTTGATTAAAATCATGTTCCGTTACCCTTATTGTTCTGCCCCCTGGCACAACAAAACTGAAAGACCTTACGTTATTCTCACTTGTATCTGTGGCGGTTGTGTACAACGCAGTCAATTGATCAATACAAAGGACCACGGGAGTACTCACAGCGTATGCCACTAATGAACGTGTGTTCAAAAACTCTGCCCATGCACGAATTTGAGGATTCGTAATGGCTTGCAGATTTTGAAACGAGACATGATTAGTTTTGGTTACGATAAATTCTCCAGCCATTATGTTTCAAATTTCCAGAAAATAAATTTTAAACCAAAACTAAAATTTACCACTTAAATTTAATTAATTATTAATAATTAATCAAACTTATCACCAAATCCCTTAAAACTAAAATAACCCCTTTTAACACTAACACAGAAAATTCGAACACCTATGAACTGTAGAACTCTTGAATTCTAACCAATATTCAATTCAAAAGTCTACTTCGATGGTTTCTTATCCAGAAAGTGACAAAAACTCAAAAAACATTAACTTTTCACGGTTAGAAATCAATCAACAGTGACAAACAGTAAATATTTTAAGGTTTTCTTGATTAAACTTGAAGAAACTATCGAATGGAATTCGTGTACTGTGTGTATATCTTTGTAAGTATTGAAATCGACAAAAGCACTTCTCTCAGATCTGTGAAAATGAAAAGAAAAGAGCTAAGGCACGGTTAAATACTTTTGAAACTGACAGGGGCAAAATAGTCTTTTCAGGTTCGATAGTTTTTAAAAAAGAACTATCGATGGTTTTCTTGTAGGGGTAAAAAGGTCAATTTTCTTCGATAGATTTTGAAAAACTATCGAATTATTTAAACATCAGAATTTAAACCAACCTTTTTGAAAAACCATCAAACGTTTTGCTTTTGAAAAACCAAAAACTATCGAGGGGTTTTGTAAGAAAAAAACTATCGAGAATTTGATTATTGAATTAATAAATTCACTTCGATACAATTTTCTACTGAATTTTAAAATACATCGAGAATTTAAATATTAAATTAGGTAAATTCCTTCGATATATTTTAAATTAAATCTCAAAAACTATCGAGAAATGCTTTCGATAGTTTTTCTTTTCCTTTTCAAAAACTATCGAAAATTAACTTCGATAGATTTATCTATGTACTTGAAAAACCATCGAATTTCCTAAATTCGATATTTTTGCTTCTGTCTTTATTTTTAAAACCTGTTCATGTTTTAAAAAATCAGACTGTTTTATTTCCTGTCAAGTTTTAATTTTAATAAATCTTTTAAAATTCACCAAAATCAATTCTTAACAGAAAATTCACAATTTTCTTAGAATAAAATCAATTAAATATCATCGAGTGATATTAACCAATTTAAATCTAATCAATTATGCTGCATTAATCTACAATGTTAAAAAAAAAGCAAATTAATTCAAATTAAATAAATGCTTAAATATTTAGAACAAATATTAGCACTTAAATAATTTTTAGAATTAATAACCAATTAAATGCTAGAAGATATATCATTCATAATTATGACATAAAATTAGTATAATAATCCTAATTACGAGAATTGCTCCAGAAAATAAATTCACGAGTCCTAAGGATATAGCAATTCCTAAACTCATGTATTCACCAGGACTCTCTGCAGTTACTGACTTCTAATCAAAATCAATTAGAAAGATTTAACATCCCAAGTTCACCAACCAGCTTATTGAAAGTGGATTCATCAAGCGGTTTAGTAAAGATGTCTGCAATTTGATCCTCTGTGGGTACAAAGTGTAACTCCACAGTTCCATTCATGACATGCTCTCGGATAAAATGATACCTGATGTCGATGTGCTTTGTCCTCGAGTGTTGCACTGGGTTGTTTGAGATTGCTATGGCACTTGTGTTGTCGCAAAATATAGGAATCTTTGTCAACAGAAGTCCATAGTCACGGAGTTGGTTTCTCATCCACAATATCTGAGCACAACAGCTACCAGCAACAATGTATTCAGCCTCAGCTGTTGATGTGGACACTGAATGCTGCTTCTTGCTATGCCAGGAAACCAATCTTCTTCCAAGAAACTGACAGCTTCCTGAAGTACTCTTCCGATCAATCTTACAACCTGCAAAATCAGAGTCTGTGTATCCAATAAGATCAAATCCTGTATCTTTAGGGTACCAAATTCCAAGATTTGGGGTCCCCTTAAGATATCTAAATATTCGCTTAACAGCTATTAGATGAGATTCTTTAGGATCAGACTGAAATCTAGCACACAAGCATGTTGCAAACATTATATCTGGTCTACTTGCAGTGAGATAAAGTAATGAGCCTATCATACCTCTGTAGCCTGTGATGTCAACCTTCTTACCAGTTTCATCCTTATCAAGCTTAGTGGCAGTTGGCATATGAGTCTTTGCTGTAGATGAGTCTTCCATTTGATACTTCTTAAGAAGATCCTTGATGTACTTAGACTGACAAATGAATATACCATCTTGTTTCTGGTATACTTGCAATCCAAGAAAGAATGACAATTCACCCATCATGCTCATTTCATAACGACTCTGCATTAACTTAGCAAATCTCTTGCATAGATCATCATTAGTAGAACCAAATATTATGTCATCAACATATACTTGCACCAATATCAAATCATTTTTATGCTTTTTGACAAAGAGAGTTTTGTCTACAACACCTCTTGTAAAATCATTTTCAAGTAAGAATTCAGAGAGAGTGTCATACCATGTCCTTGGAGCTTGTTTGAGTCCATAGAGAGCTTTGAATAGAAAGTACACAAAGTCTGCCAGTTTTGAATCCTCAAAACCTGGAGGTTGTTCCACATACACTTCTTCTTCTAACTCCCCGTTCAGAAAAGCACTCTTCACATCCATTTGATATACCTTGTAATTGGAATGTGCAGCAAATGCCAGAAACATTCTGATGGCCTCAAGTCTTGCTACTAGTGCATAGGTTTCATCATAATCTATACCCTCTTCTTGAGAGTAACCTTTAGCAACCAGTCTGGCTTTGTTTCTCGTTACAATGCCATCTTCGTCCAACTTATTTCTGAATACCCATCGTGTTCCAATAACAGATTTTCCCTTAGGCCTGGGTACCAGCTTCCAAACTTTCTGCCTTTCAAACTGATTGAGTTCTTCTTGCATTGCAATCACCCAATCTGGATCATCTAGAGCATCTTCAACTTTCTTAGGTTCTGTTTCTGAAAGAAACCCAGAATAGTGACATTCATTTTGTGATGTTCTCCTAGTTCTCACTCCTGTGTCCGGATCACCAATGATCAAGTGAAAGGGATGATCTCTATTCCATACCCTTTGTCTTGGCAGATGCGATCTTGATGATTCTCCTTGTTCTAGATGTTGTGGAGTGTGACTAGTTGATCCTTCTCCTGCTCCCCCAGAGTTGTTGACGGTTTGATCTGTTGATTCTGAAGACTGACTAGTGGATCCTGTAAGTTGAGGATTTCCACTTTGGTCACCACTTGGTCCAGAATCATTATCATTATGATTATTATTAATGACTATAACAACTTCAGGTACTTCTTCATTGTCAGAGAGATCTCCTGATAGATTTTCAAATACCAAGGATTCAGAGTTCTCTCCAGTTTGCAGGCTTGGTCTTTTAGTGTCGTCAAATGTTACATTAAAGCTTTCCAACACCTTCTTATCTTCAATCACATATACCCTGAAAGCCTTAGATTCCAGAGAATAGCCCAGAAAAATGCCTTCATCTGCTTTGGCATCAAACTTGCCAAGATGTTCTCCATCTTTAAGTACAAAGCACTTTGCACCAAACACATGAAAGTACTTCAGTGTTGGCTTCTTGTTGGCCATTAACTCATACGGAGTCTTTTCATGATCTTTGTTGATCATGGTTCGATTCTGAGTGTAGCAAGTTGTATTCACTGCTTCAGCCCAAAAGTAAGTGGGAAGTTTTGATTCACTCAACATGGTCCTTGCTGCTTCAACCAAGGTCCTGTTCTTCCTTTCCACTACTCCATTCTGTTGAGGAGTTCTTGGTGCTGAAAACTGTCTTGATATTCCTTTCTCTGAGCAGAAATCATTTAGAACTGCATTCTTGAATTCAGTTCCATTGTCTGATCTGATTGTCCGCACAGGTAGCTTGGCTTCCACTTCTATCTTCTTGATGTGATCAATGATTAGTTGTGTTGCTTCATCCTTTGTTTGTATGAACAACACCCACGTGTACTTGGAGTAGTCGTCCACCATCACCAATGCATATCTGTTTCTTGAAAGTGACATAACATTAACTGGACCAAATAACTCCATATGAATCAGCTGTAATGGTTCAGTAATGCTTGTCATTCCTTTGCTTCCATGTGATGCTTTCTTCGACTTCCCCTTTTCACATGCTTCACATAGTCCCTCCTGATTGAATTCCATCAGGGGCAACCCTCTCACTAATTCTCTCTTTACCAAAGAGTTCATAGTTTTGAAGTTCAGATGTGAGAGCTTCTTGTGCCATAGCCAACTTTGTTCTGAAGATGCCTTTGCATAGAAACATGTAACTTCTCCTTCACTGGTAGAACTTAAGTCAGCTATAAACAAATTTCCTTTTCTCACTCCCAGTAGAGTAAGCTTCTCATCCTTCCTGTTGGTGATCAAGCACTTGTCCTTTCTGAAATCTACATTGTAGCCTTTATCACAGAATTGACTGATACTTAGTAGATTGTGCTTTAATCCTTCAACAAGAGAGATGTTTTCAATGATGACATTTCCAGCTTTCAATTTACCATATCCCGTAGTGAATCCTTTGTTGTCATCTCCAAAGGTTACAATCGGGCCGGTCTTCTTAACCACCTCTGTAAGCAGGGACTCTTCACCTGTCATGTGTCTAGAACAGCCACTATCCAGAATCCACACAACCTTTGAGCTTTTAACCTTACCCTGCAATCACAAATTGATTAAGCGGACTTTGGTACCCAAAATTGTTTGGGTCCTGAAGGTTTAGATGATTTAACAGGAGTAACATTCAATTTAGTCTTACCCTGTTTGATATTCATAATATCTGTGGATTTAACATTACTAGAGCTATTGCTACTATCAGACATCAACTTAAAATAAGCATGCATGATGTTGTACTTACATAGCAAACACTCTTTCTTTCCACAGGGCTCATGATTATCAGGCATGTCAGACATGTTATGCATTTCAGAAGCATTAGCAGTTTCTACTTTAACCTTTTTACATGCATGTGTAAGGTGTCCAGCAGAATTACAAATAGAACACAACTTCCTAGATGCAATGGGAGAAGATGGAGCCAATTCCTGATTAACAATCTTCTTCCTCCCATTCCTGTTCTTTTTAACATTACTAGCTAAGGAACCTACTTCAGTTTTAGGTAAATCAGGTTTAGGTAATACATTCTTTACTGATTTCCTAGGTAACTTAGTCTTTACCTCTTTTTCCTTCAATAAATCCTCCTCAAGCAATTCTTGTGCTATGAAAAGATCATCCTCATAAAAGAGAGGTGGAAACGGCTTAACAAAAACTGGACAATCAACATTCTTAAGAACATGTGGAGTATTCCTTTTGACAACTGAAGGTGTCACAGGGAATTCCAAAATCTTCTTACCAGCTTTCTTGTTATAGTCAAATCCTATAGCAGTTTTATTCTCTACGGCCTGAGTATCAATGATTTCCTTAGCCACTAGAGCGGAATTCTTAAAAGCATTCAGCTTCAAATCTAAATCTGAAATCTGCTTCCTGAGGATAGTCTCTATCTCATCATTACACTTGACCTTGTTCTCTAAGTACGCATTCTTTTGCTTAAGATCTTCTAATGTTACAGCTACAAGCTCTAGTTCTTCATTTTTAGATTCTAGCTTTTTAATATTAAGAACTAGTTTAGCATTTTCCATTTCAGATGCTAGCATGCTTGTGTGTACATTAAACAATTCTACACTAAGATCTTGCACAGTTTTCTTGTACTCAGAATTAGACATATCAATTGTAGTTAAGATAGGTACCTGAGATGATTGAGGTGATTCCTCTGAAGAGTCAGCCATTAGAGCAACATTTACATATTCCTCCTCTTCATCCGAATCAGTATCATCCCAGTGCTTTCCCTCTGCTATGTAAGCCTTCCCTTTCTGCTTTCCAGAGAATGCCTCCAACTGCTGTTTAAGCTTGGCATTCTCCTTCTTCAACTCATCATAAGAATCCTTCTTTCCATAGACATCTTTCATGTCTCTTGCTTGACGAGGCTTCCGGCATTCAGTGGCGAAATGCCCTAACTCATTGCAGTTATAGCATCTTGATTTGCTTCTATCAATCATGCCAGTCTTGTAGCCTCCCTTAAAGCCTGTACTAGGTGTATAATTGCTCTTCTGGAATCTGTTGGTTGAGCCCTTGAACTTGTACTTAGGGTTTCTCTTGAAACGAATATGACTAAACTTTGCAGCTAAGTACGCCATGGTTTTGTCTTCCATTTGCTCAAGCTCTTCTAGGGTGTAGTAATCACTTTCATCAACACCCAGATTCACAGAATCCATTTCTGCTTCTATTATCACCTCCTTTCCAGCTCTAGGGGTTTGAACCTGAATCTCAGAAGTTATTGGTTCATCCACTACAAGTGCTGCTGATCTCACAAGTGCATTGTGCTTGCTGTCCACTGTCCCTGATCCGTAGATTATCACCCTTTGTTCCTGTTCCATCTCATAGGTCTTCAACTTGCCATAGATCATCTCTAATGACATCTTTGTGAAGTCAATTCTTTCCCTAATGGATGATGACTTGTGTTCTACATGATGGGGCAGCGTCATCATGAACTTCCTGTTCGATTCTCTCAGTGGATAGGTCTTTCCTTTCATTGCCAATTCATTGAGGAGCTTAGTATACTTCTCAAAGACCTGAGTTATACTTTCTCCTGGCAGTGACCTAAACGCTTCGTATTGAGAAGTCAGAATGTCCAATCTGTTTTCCTGCACGTCTTCAGTTCCTTCTATTATTAGGTTAATGGTATCCCACATATGTTTCCCGCTTGTACAGTTCATCAACTGATAGCTCATTTCCTTGTCCGCGGAGTCCGCCAATATCAACATTAAACCGGTGTCCAATCGAATCAGTTCTTTGTCAGAATCTGTAAATTCACTTATCTCCTTAGGTTGGGTGCCTAAAGGAATCCTGCTACCGTCAGGAGCTGTAGGTTCACTAACTGGTTTCATTGGTACAAACGGTCCGTTTTCTAATATGCCAATATACAACGGATTAGATGCCTTGATAAATAACAGCATCTTCATCTTCCACAAACCGAAATCATCTCTAGTAAACGGGGGAACTTTAATACCAGCGGTTGTCTTTGGAGCACTCATGGTTTCTGAAAATTTCAAATTGTTTAAAATTCAAGAAATTCCAATTAAATGAAATTTTTTGAAAGTTAAAAAATTTGCTTCGTATTTTCACGCTACGTTTGATTTTGGTCTCATTCACCGGATCTGATTTGTATATCAATCAAGTAGCTCTGATACCAATTGTTAGGTCCAAAGTATCGTAAAAGGGGGGGTTGAATACGATACTCACAAATAATTTAATTTCGTTCGCGGATTAATCTTTCAGTTCTATAACGAAATCAAACACACCAAACCAAATCAAGTTTCGGGGAATATATCTTTTTATAAATATAAACCTCGAGGGGTGCTACAATTTCTAATCCGTAGATTAGCGTCAATGAGTTTAAGGTTACACAAATACAAAACAATGATCAAGTTCTGAGCACTATTAATTTCTCTGATAATTTTCTCCGGCTCTTCTCTCTCTCAGTAATGTCTCTGTGTTAGAATCCTTAACTGAAGAAGACACATTCTTCACTCTGTATTAACTGCAGACTTTGATTTGAAAAACCATCGAACCAAACTTGTAGAAACAATCCTGGCCGTTGGATCTTCTTCAACTTGAAAAACAAGTATTACTTTCCACCTGCTCCCAATTAAAAAACCATCGAATGGTTTAAGAAACCATCGAATGAAACAAATCATTTTACCATTCGATAGTTTTTAAAACAAAACTATCGAATGCTAAATTGATTTATTTGTTTTTAATTCAATCACCTTAAACTCTCATTCGATAGTTTTCTTAAAAGAAAAACTATCGAATTGATTTACTTGTCTTTTGTCCTTTAGTAATAACTCCTGAGCTCCCGGGTGTTTAAGTAATAGACAGTATCAATTTCTTCGGAGACGATAAAATAACTTGATCTTTTCAGTGCCGTCACCTAGTGCAACTGGTCTGGTTCACAGATGAATAACACTTGATCAATTCTTATTTTATGACTTCAATTATAATGCTGCTGATACGTCCCTTGTCGTTCTGGTTGCTTCATCACTGGAATCCCGTGGTACTGAACCCTAAATCATTCACATACTTCTGTCGTCTTCAAAGTCTTGTTTCTATTGCTGTCACTGAGGCTTGAACATTTTCATGAACTTCTTTCCGTGACCTGTTTACGGACTTCAAGAATACATAACGTATTTTGATTTTTTGAGTTTACCTTTTCTTCTCTGATTCTGTATTCCTGTGCTTCTATTAATACTATTGTCTGTCTTGTCCTTTGTTGAGTTGTAGTTATCTCTTTTACATCTTATGTTACATTATGCTTTACAGTATCCTTTAGAGACTTCGCGATCTAAGCCTTCTGAGGACTTCGCGATCTAGGCCTTTTGAGGACTTCGCGATCTAGGCCTTTTGAGGACTTCGCGATCAAGGCCTTTTGAGGACTTCGCGATCTAGACCATTTTGGGACTTTGCGATCCAGGCCTTTTGGGGACTTCACGATCCAGTACATCTTGACTTTGCGGCATCAACACTTCACGATATGAGTAATGAAGACTTCACGACATAGTTCAATTAGGACTATGCGATCTTAGTACTTCACGACATAGATATTGGTGACTTCACGACATAGCTTATTCTGACTTTGCTATATAATGCCTTAGACAAATTTCTGCAACTTATTTCTTCAGGGCCTTATTCATCTTCATCCTGCTGCATGAAGAAATTCTGAACTTCTACCAGGACAATTATTCAATGGCCTATGTACATTCTAGATGCAAGAAACTTACTAGGCTCATTATAATTCTGAGCTTACATGATCAAGCTAATGTTCATGAGAACAAGACAAGTACAGAGAGACTTATACTATATCCCAGTGATAGAGTTCACTAGGTCATGTAGTGTGACATAGTCACAAAGTGTAGGCTTGTTAATGGTGGTATTCAGACATGTCTTGAGCCTAACACTTAACTACAAGTTAATCCCTCAAAATATAATAGCAACAATTACAAGTTTATCTTGGAACGTAACTCCCCGCTACTTCCTCACAACTATGTAATCCCCTAGTGTAGATTGTGTTACTCTACAACTTTGTCGATCTTGGATCTTAGGTCTTAGGTCTTTCGTTTTTTTCACAGTACAATGACAATTAACTCCCCGTTAATATGTCAAAAACTTGGGTCTTAGAAAAAGAATCACCTCACTTCACTTCACCTCACAACAAAGTCTAGATAATAAATCTTACGACTTAATCCCTGTTAAGAAATAAGATTGTTCAGACTAGTATGTTACGGTACCAGACTAAATACTAACACGAATTATATAAGGCCGAATATATTTAAATAAATGGCCGAATATAAAACAAAGTCGAAGTAGTTTATCAAACCTTAAAAATAAATAATTAAAGGCTTTTAAAACAAACCAAGACAAACCACTAAGTTCCTAAAAAAATAACTTGTTTATGTTGTAAATAGACTTAAACAAATATCAAAGAAACAAAGTGATATATTACTTCAAGAATTCAACAAGTAAAGGCTCGTTTATAACTAATATATGTTTTATACGAGAAGCCTTGTAAACTTGGAATCCGAAGTACTTAACTTCAAAAACTTGACAAGTAAGGTTCGTTTATATCTCTAAATATAATATATGAGATTTATAAGAGTAACCTTCAACTTGGTGTTCGAAGTCGATTTAACTTCTTTGTCTCGACAAGTAAGTCTTGTTTATATCTCTAAACAATTATATGAGATTTATACAAGTGGCTTTCAACTTGGAGTCGAAGTTAAAATAAAGTTACTAATATTCAACGAGAGAGCTTCGTTTATATCTCTAGATAATAATATGAGATTTATACGAATATTCTTAATCTCAGAATATAAGTTAGTTTATGTCACTTTTTATTTCAAACAAGGAAGTCTTTGTTTATGTCGTAATATATCGACTTATACAAAGTTTACTTCAACTCGGAAATAAAGTGAGCTAACTAGCAAATATTCAACAAGGAAGCTTTGTTTATATCTCTAAATGAGATTTATACAAGTAGCCTCTAACTCGGAATATAAGTTAGTTTTACTAACAAAAATTCAACAAGGAAGCTCTTTGTTTATGTCGCATAAACAACTTACACAAAATCGCCTCTACTCGGAATTTAAGTAAATTAGAGTTGTTTTTAATTCTGGAAAATTAATCCAAGAATATTAACAACTAAATTAGGAGAGAGTATATCAAGAAACAAATCTCCTAAATATGTTTACAAATTATATAAATATGAGTATCCAACGAAAAATTAAGGCTCGTGTATATATAAACCGTAAACTAGACTAACTAAATATTTGTGCAAAAATCGAACCAACCAAGCACACCACAAATATTTATAGCCGAATATTATATATATAAAGTGCAGAAAATTAAACTAACTTATGACCTTTGTTGCTGTTTAAAAAGAGACAAATACTTTCTTACGAAATCAAATGATACGAGTTAGGTTCGGGAGCGAAAGTTCATGTATAAAATCAACACAAATCGAACAAGCAAGAACGATTTATACACTACTAAATTTGAACCATACATACTATATATATAATATACTAAACAACTTATAACCCTTGAGATCTAAAGAGAAATCAAAGGAAAAAGCTAGTTTAGAAGCCAAAACACACAAAAACTAGTCGCTGAAATATGAACTTTTGGTATGACTTTGGGGGCAACAAAACAAGCTTAGCGGCTGCAAGAAACGGGTCTTGGGGCTGCCTAAATAAACTTGTTAAGTGGGTGTGTTGTATGAGCCGAAATGGTATAAAAAAAAGCTTAAAGGGGTATGAAACTAAGGTTTAAAAAGAGCTTTTAAACTAATTTTTTTGGAGCTTTTAGCTACGGGAAAGAAGAGAGTATGAGAAGAGAAAACTCCAAATTTTCTTTGGCTCAAAATGGCTTGAGAAATGAGTGGGGGTCGGGTTCTTTTATAGCCAAAAAATATGCATTTTTGAATTAAAAATGGGAGACAATCTTTCTTAAAATAAGGAAAAGTGTGGGATGACAACTTGCACATGGCTGAAGATATTCAGTTTTAAGTGCCCAAATTAGTGGGTCGATTTCTTACGGAAAAGAATATTAATTTTAATGCCATGCAAAATGTAATTTCTTCCTTATGGCGTCCGAAGGAAGGGATGGAAGTACATGATCTAGGCGGGCAAAGGTATTCTTTTGTGTTTTTTCATGTGCTAGATAGACAGAAAGTGTTGGATGGAGGCCCGTGGACCTTTGAACAGAGTTTGCTGGTATATCAATGTTTACAGGAGAATGAAGATCCACACGTTGTCCGATTGAATACCATGGATATTTGGGTGCAAGTGTATGATCTGCCAAAAGGTTTTGTATCTGAAATCATCCTAAAGAACATTGGAAATTATGTTGGTGAGTTTATTAAGTCTGATTTGAATAACACGACTGGAGGTTGGAGGATGTTTTCACGGATTCGAGTCAAGATGGAACTTGATAAGCCATTGAAGCGAATAATGAAAATTAAAAGGGATGGAGGGGAATGGAATTGGGTAAACTTCAAATATGAGAGGCTGAGCTCTTTTTGTTTTGTATGTGGTATTCTTGGCCACCAGGAACGTGATTGCAACATTGTTTATGCGCATCCTGATAAGGAGATAAGCCGAGCTTATGGAATATGGTTGAGGGCTCCAACAAAGAGTGGAAGGAACATGAATATAGGAGCAAAATGGCTACGGACTGGGAATGATAGTGATAATACTTGGGAAGAGGGGGCAGGTAGTGGTACGAAGGAAACCACAGTGCACGGCAGCAGCACGACTGAGATGCGTTTCATGGAAGTCGATGGCAAGATTACCGAGATTCCAGGAGAAACTGGGGGGATTAAGGTGGTAGAGAGAAATCAGGAAGGTAGTTGGGATAAGGATAAATCAGTGGAGGAAAATAAGGGGGGGAAAGGTTTTGAAAAAGATACGACTATATTTGATCCTAAAAGAAGACGTGTGGAGAATGCAAATTTCACGGATCAGGAAAATGAAGAAATAGTTACTGGGCTTATTGATTCAAATGGGCCAAAAAACTTGCGAGAGGCGGGTCCTGTGATACAGGCCCGCCTAAAACAATGAGTCTGTTAGCTTGGAACTATCGTGGGCTGTCCAACCCACGAGCAGTTCGTTTCTTACGTGACATGGTCACTCAGTTAAGGCCCAGTTTTATTTTTCTATCAGAAACGTTAGTAAAGAAAAACAAAGTCGAACAGGTTTGCAAGAAGCTAGGGTTTGAGGGATGCATTAATGTGGATTCGCATGGTACAGGAGGAGGTTTGGCTCTTATGTGGAAGAGCGAGTGTGATATAGTAATAAAAGATAGTTGTTCTTATTATATTGATTTTGAAGTAAACATAGACCAGGTTGGAAAGTGGAGATATACAGGTTATTATGGTTGCCCAGAGCGAGAGAGGAGGCAGGAATCTTGGGACAGATTACGTGATTTAGCTGGTCGGTCAACATTGCCATGGTGTATTTTAGGCGATTTCAACGATATTATGGTAGCAAGTGAGAAGCATGGTGGGTGTGTTCAGCCAAGAAGATTGATGGAAGGTTTTTCTGCTGCTGTAAATGACTGCCAGTTGCTAGATTTGGGGTTCAAAGGAAATATGTTTACGTGGGAGCGTTCAAGGGGTAGCGAGAGGTGGATTCAAGAAAGACTTGATCGAGGCCTAGCTAATATGGAATGGAAGGATATGTTTCCTTTAGCCGAAATCGTGGTTTTGGATATTTCAACATCGGATCATTTACCTATCAGTTTGCAGTTGAATAGGAAAATGTATGTTCCTAAGGTGCATAGGTTTCGTTTTGAAAGTATGTGGGTGAAGGAAAAAGAGTGCTTACATTTTATTAAGAATTGTTGGGCGGAGATGGCTGAGCATAGTATAGCAGAGAAAATTGATTTTTGCTGTATCAAATTGGAGGAATGGGGGGGAGGCATGGTAAGAGAGTTTAAGGAAAAGCTGAGGGAGTATAAGCGAAGATTAAAGTGTTTGCGCTCGAGACGAGACAGGTATGGGATTAATCAGTACAATGAAGTTCGATGGGCATATTTGAAATTGTTAGAGAAACAGGAAATATATTGGCACCAAAGGGCTAAACAATTTTGGCTACAAAATGGTGATCAAAACACTCGCTTTTTTCACAGATATGCATCGACAAGGAAGGCAAATAATGACATTAAGGGGCTGAATGATAAGAAGGGATTTGGACGGAGGAGGAGGAAAAAATCCAGCATATTATTGTAAAGTATTTTGAAGACCTGTTTGCATCAAATGTATTGGCAGAAAGGGAGAAAGTGGCATGTGTTACACAGGAACAGAACGAGGAACTGCTGAAGAGTGTGACAGAAGAGGAAGTGAAGCTGGCGACTTTTTCTATGCATCCAGAGAAATCACCTGGGCCAGATGGGCTGAATCCAGGTTTTTTCCAAGTCTTTTGGAATGTTGTTGGTCCTGATGTTACTAAATTCTGCCAGGATTTTTTTAATACCGGGGAGATGCCAATGGAGGTAAATCGTACACTGATATGCCTTATACCGAAAGTTAAGAACCCGAATCAAATGACAGAATTACGCCCGATTTCATTGTGTAACGTACTGATGAGGATTGTATCGAAGGTATTAGCAAACAGAATTAAACCATGTCTAAATAGCTTGATCTCAGACAAGCAAAGCGCTTTCATTGAAGGTCGGTTGTTGACGGATAATGCGTTATTGGCATATGAGATAAACCACTGTATTAAGAAACGTACGCAGGGAAAAAAAGGAATTGCAGGATTGAAACTTGATGTCTCTAAGGCATATGACAGGCTTGAATGGAGATATATTGAAGGTATGTTAGAGAAATTTGGCTTTAATGGCGTGTGGATTCATAGAATGATGGCTTGTGTTAAATCTGTCACGTATAGTTTTGTCAGAGGTGGTAAGGTTTTTGGTGAAGTTCGGCCCCAAAGAGGTATACGACAAGGAGACCCAATCTCCCCGTATATTTATATATTGTGTGCAGAGGGTCTGAGTTCTATAATTCGAAGGCATGAGGAAGTGGGGCTTCTACATGGTGTATCCATTGCACGAGGTGCACCGCAAATATCACACTTACTATTTGCTGATGATTGTTACATGTTCTTTAGAGCGTCAAAGGCAGAAGCTGAGATAGTAAAGAATGTGCTGGGTCGGTATGAACGTCTGTCTGGACAAGCCATCAATTTTAATAAGTCAAACATCTTATTCAACCCAAACACGAAGCTGGAAGATCGTGCTGTAGTGGGACAGTTATTGCAGGTCAGAGAGGTACATGATCCAGGGAGATATTTAGGGATGCCAATGAATGTGGGTAGGAAGAAGGTTACAACATTTCATTTCCTAACGGATAGAGTCAAGCAAAAGCTGCAGAATTGGAGTAATAAAACAATTTCAAAGGCTGGAAAGTGTACTTTATTAAAAACTGCTGCTCAGACTGTTCCGAATTTTTGGATGAATTTGTTCTTAATACCTGATGAAGTGTGTGCGAGTATTGAAATTCAGATGAATAGATTCTGGTGGGGGCATGGCCAAGGAAGTAGAGGTGTTAGATGGAAAGCTTGGGGGGAAATGTGTGTCATAAAGGAAGCAGGTGGACTAGGCTTTCGTAAATTCAAGGATTTTAACATATCCATGCTTGCTAAACAGGGTTGGCGACTCATTAATAATGATAACCCACTGGTTACTAGCTGTATAAGGGCGAAATATTACCCAAAGGGCGATTTTCTTACAGCTAATCTTGGGAATAATCCCAGTTATATGTGGCGAAGCATATTGGTCGCACAAGAAGTGTTGAAAAGGGGGTGTAGAAAGCGTATTGGAAAGGGGCAACAAACTGAAATATGGAAGGTTCCATGGCTTCCTTGTAAGGAGAATGGGTTCATGACAACAGTGATGCCTGTCCAGTTAGAAGGAAGTAAAGTA
Source organism: Heracleum sosnowskyi (assembly GCA_030848705.1). NCBI lineage: Eukaryota > Viridiplantae > Streptophyta > Magnoliopsida > Apiales > Apiaceae > Heracleum > Heracleum sosnowskyi. The sequence goes on along the minus strand of CM061235.1, from coordinate 93,466,749 downwards.
TGCAATTTGATGCAGGTTGATCGACAACAATGGGATGAGGATATTTTGATGGACATTTGTAATGAAAGGGATCGCAAGTTAATCAGAAAGATTCCGTTATCGATAAGGGGAGAAGACGATACATGGTTTTGGTACTTGGATGATAAAGGAATATTTACAGTAAGGAGCTGCTACCGAGAATTACAAGGGGAGATAGATGCACCAGACAAAGTGTTTTGGAGAAAGATGTGGAGTTTGAAGCTGCCTGGTAAGGTTACTCACTTTATGTGGCGTGTGTGTTCTTTATGTTTACCTACAACAACTCGATTAGCTGGCAAGCGAGTGCAGATTGATGGAAGGTGTCAGTGGTGTAGACAATATTCTGAAACAGATGTTCATATCCTGTTTGAGTGTGAAGTGGCAAGGAGAGTTTGGGTAGAGGTGGGTCTCCAGAATAGCATACATATTATGGCTGATGGAAATGTTTTTGAAGTTATACGCAGCTTTTTTGATAGATGTAATAGAGAGCAATGCACTCTGTTAGCTATGGTTTGTTAGAGTATTTGGAATGGACGTAATAGGTGGGTATGGGAGAGAATCAATACGTCAGCTTTCAGTATTAAAGCAGCTGCGGTAAATCTGTTACTAGAATGGAAGAAGGCTCAGGAGCAAAATGTGAAGCTTGGCAGTAGCAATGCAGCACCAATTCAGGTAAGAAAATGGGAGCGACCCCAAACTGGTTGGATCAAATTAAATATAGACGCTGCTTTGTTCGAGAATATCGACTGTATTGGACTTGGAAGTGTGGTTCGAGGATCAGAGGGGCATTTTATTATGGCACGAAGCATGAGGAAAGAAGGCTTGATCCCTCCGAGAGAAGCTGAGGCAGTGTGTTTAAAAGAGGCGCTTTCATGGTTAAAGAATAAGAATTTTAAGAAGTGTTATGTTGAAACTGATTCTCAGATACTTGCTCGAGCATGCAAAGGGGTGGATGGAAGATCTTACTTTGATAATATTGTTAGAGATTGTATTGATTTATGTAAACACTTTGATGAAGTGTTAGTGTGTTTTGCACCTAGGTCTGTGAATGAGGCGGCTCATGTACTAGCTAGAGTGGCTTGTTCTTTGACAGACTATCAGGAATGGCATGAAAGTGCTCCTGACTTCCTATATCATGTACTTTTATCTGAAGCTTTATGATAATGCAAGTACAATTTTCGTCAAAAAAAAAGTGCCCAAAAACGTTCCCCATAATTATAGAATTAATATGGCCCCACAAATTTGCGAATAAACACGTAATGATCAAATAATTCACATTTTTAGATAAAATTGAAAAATGCATGAAAAATTATGAAACTTTGGGGATCCTCATGAAATGTTCCCAGAGGATCATAGTCAAATTTTCACTTTAAAATTCATTGACCATCTATGACTTTTCAGCGACCATAAAATTAATTACGAACCGATTTTAGGGGTCCCAGAAAAAAGTCATGCAAAAATTAAGAAACTTATACCAATTTAAATATATAATATAATAATGACAAATCCCAAGTTTCAAGTCAAACAAATGTGTGGAAGAATTATTTTGGATTTTTCGAATGTCAAAACAACCTTGGGAAGCGACCGAAAAATTCATTTGTTTTTACCAAAAACTCAAACAAATGTTTTAAATTCACAAATATTCAAACATAATATTCCTTTAAATATAATGACCATGAAGTCCGAGGAATATTTAAGTTTGAATTTAAAATGATTTAATCCGGATAAGTAAGGACTTTCAGATATTTTGGAATAAAAATCAATTTGGGTTTGTCGGCATGACTTTTGACAAGATAAATTGAATATCTATACTATAATATTATAAGCAAACCACTCTCTGTTTGGTTGGTAGTTTGGTCATTTAGTTTGGTCCTCTAAATAATAACCGTTAGATGTAAATATAGGTAAATGAGAACCGTTGGATGTAATATTAAAAGAATATTCTTTTTTTATATCTAAAATGCTCACACGGGTTCAAGGTTCGAATCCCGTCAACAACATATTAAAAAATTTTAAGATCAAAATACAAATAAATGCTAATAAAATAAGATAAAAATACTAAAAAATCATATAAAAAAATACTATTATAAGCAAACTACCATCTATTTGGTTGGTTGGTAGTTTGGTTCTCTAAATAATAACCGTTAGATATAAATATAGATAAATGAGAACCGTTTGATGTAATATTAAAATAATATTATTTTCTTGGTATCTAAAATACTCTCACGGGTTCAAGATTCAAATCCCGTCAACAACATATTATTATTATTAAATATTTATATCATCTATTTTTCTAAGCTACATTCAAAAGTTCAAGATATTATTCCGTCGATAACATATTAAAATTTTTTAAGATCAAAATACAAATAAATTCTAATAAAATAAGATAAAAAATAATAGTAAATCATATAAAAATACTAAAATAATAAATTAAAAATATTAAAATTCATCCGTGCATCGCACGGGTTATAGGCTTGTAAATATAAAACAGATATATTCAAAATATTTGAGAGTAAAACTGATATGGTCAGAAAAGTAATTATAGAAATATAATTGACAAGTCAATGGAAAGGCCGATATTTAAGGCCCGACACCCTAATTATTCATTAATTTCGTAATTAATGAATATGGAAAATATACAGCTCATAAAAAGAGTCCAAAATATGGTAAATTCATCAAAGAAGGATCCGGAATCCCAATTAAAGGCAATTAATGAGTCATAGCCTTTATCAACAAGGAAACGAATTCTCCAGCAAGAAATACAATGTGTATCCAATATCCAAAAGGAGACTTATTCGCTAAGACTCCTAAACATACCATAAATACTAGGCTCTAGACGCCTATATAAGGACCCTGATCCTACAATCAGAACTACGTTTTGGGCACAGCTCCATACGTCACAACGCCTCGAAGGCGCAACAAGCCACAAAGGCACCCCTAGAACTACGTTTTAGACTTCATCCTCGAATAAGGACATACAAGTCACTACGTCCTTGGTGTGCCCCTGCCGCCATAGCCCCGAGGGCAACACCAAGAACTACGTCTTTGGCTTGATTCTCAATAACGAATTGAGATACGTAGGCATCTTGTGAGGACCGATTTAGTCTCGAAACACAAGTGCAACCATAAAAGCTCGAAGCTCATTAAACCCTCGCATTAAATTCGTAAGCTCAGATTTTATTCCACAACATTTGGCGCCGTCTGTGGGAAGACAACATCAACCATGGTAAACACACGGAGAACAGCTCGGGATACTCCTGAGGATCGCCCTATCACCTCTGAGGCTGATACTCATGGAAATCAACCACCGCCGACTACTGGCACTCAAGGGGCGAATATCCCCACCAACGCTCAAGGACCGGAAATCCCAACTTCGGTTGAAGGGACGAATCCCCTGCAGATGGTCATTCATGGATCTAATCCACAAGAGACCGTTCACCAGCAACCAATCTCGACTTCTCCACTCATCTTGAATGCACCGAGAAGCCTTCAACTCTATACTACTGATCTCCCTCAATACGCGAATCAGACTTTGGGGATGCCAAGCTATGGCATGCCCCCTCGACCCATGGCGGGCGGTAGTGGAACTAATCCAATCTACCATGAGGCATATGTGCCCCCTTATATTCAAGGTCTGGGACCCCAAGCTCGCCAGACCCCTTTCGTTCAAGATTACTCGGGCCCATACACCGAGGATGAGGGTTATACAACTAGGGAGGATGTCGCCCCAAGAAGGAGACGTTCTTCCCAGACAAATCGGGATCAACCCCAAACTACTAAGGAGAAAATTGCAGCCCATGAGGCAGAGACTGCAAGACTCAAGAAACTCCTTGTTGAGGAGGATGCCGCTCTATCTTAAGGTCGAACGACTGAAGGGATCCCGATAATCAACTTGGATCCACCGGCAAGAAGAACCAAGAGGGCCGAAGCCCCAAGGGGTGATCCTAGTATTCTATTGCCCCTAGGAGATCCTGATGATCCTATACCACCGTTTACTCAAGACATCATGAAAACGGCTATATCCAGAAAATTCAAGATGCCTTCGATCAAAGACTATGATGGAACGGGAGATCCCGCAAATCATGTAAGGACCTTCTCCAATGCACTGCTGTTTCAGCCAACCAACGATGCGGTCAAGTGTAGGGCATTTCCACAAACCTTGGCAGGCATGGCCCAACGCTGGTATAGTCGTCTTCCTCTCAACTCAATTGGGTCTTTCAAAGAACTAAGCAAAGCTTTTATCAATCAGTTCATTAGTGGAAGGGTGCATGAGAAAAGCTCTGCATCACTCATTGCAATCCAGCAAGGAAAGAATGAAGCCCTAAGGGACTACATCAATCGATTCACTCGGGAGGTTTTGAAAGTCCCGGACTTAGAGGACAGAGTGACTATGATAGCCCTGCAACAAGGAACTACTGATGACCACTTCAAAAGGTCGTTAGCTAAACATCCACCCGATAGCATGCTGAAGCTCCAAGATAGAACCGGAAAGTATATCAAGGCTGAAGAAAGCATGAGAAAGTATGAACCCACTGCTAGCGGTAGTGGAAACTAAAAGAAAAGAAAAGAAACTCAGGAGTACGACGTCAAGGAAAAGTTTCCCAGAACGTCAAAGGACTCTGATTCTCCACCCAAGAGAAACAATTTTGGGCCAAAGTTTACGGAGTATGCAAGATTGAACACTCCCAGGAGTCAAATTCTGTTGGAGATAGCTAAGGAAGGAGATCTCAAATGGCCGAAGCCAATGAGGGCTGACATGTCCAAACGGAACCAAAATCAGTTCTGTCGGTTCCACAAAGAAGTCGGTCACGACACCGACGATTGTAGGCAATTGAAAGATGAGATCGAATTTCTGATACGAAGAGGAAAACTCAGCAAATTCACCAAGGATGAAAATCAAGGGAGTCAAAGAGGAAACTATGAAAGGAAGGATTACGACAGAAGGGACAACGACCAAGATCGTAACCCTAAGCCCCGAGGGCTTGTCATCAACATGATATTTGGAGGACCGACTGCTGCTGGATCCTCCCGAAACTCAAGGAAAGCTTATGCCCGAGAGGTAATGACTGTTGTGGGAGAAGCACCGAAACGTACCAGGACAGAAGTGGCTATTAGCTTTGATGATTCTGATCTTGAAGGCGTGAAGTTCCCCCATGAAGACCCGTTGGTCATTATACTTGTAATAGGCAACTCTAAAACTAAGAGGGTTCTGGTAGATAATGGAGCTTCCGTGGACATCCTGTTCCATGACGCCTTCATCAAGATGGGATATACTGATTCACAACTGACTCCTTTAAACATGCCCATATATGGGTTCAATGGGGTTGAATCCAAAGTAGAGGGAACTATTCAGCTCCCTATGACAATAGGGCAAGGTTCACAAACAGTAACTCAAATGCTGAACTTCGTGGTGATAAAGGAAACCTCGACTTATAATGCAATCCTTGGTAGGACATGCCTTCATGCATTCAAGTCTGTTGTCTCAACTTACCATTTGAAAATCAAGTTCCCAACAAGGAACAGGTTTGGTGAAGAACAAGGAGATCAAAAGATGGCTAGAAGTTGTTACGTAGCCGCGTTAAGGCCTGATGGAATAGGGGGGCAAGTTCTCCCCATTGAAGACATGAATACAAACGACGATGAGGACAAAAGAGGGAAACCAGCCGAGGACTTGATCCCAATTCCCTTAGTCCCAGGTGAACCAGAGAAGGTGACTTATGTTGGGGCACTAGTGCCCGAACCATTGAAAAGCAAACTCACGGCTTTTCTTCAAGAGAACAATGACGTTTTTGCTTGGACAACGGCCGACATGCCAGGGATTGATCCCCAATTGATAACTCATAAACTAAATGTGGATCCTGAAAGGAAGACTGTGAAACAAAAGAAGAGAAGTTTTGCTCCGGAAAGGCTTGAAGCCATAAAACAAGAAGTTAAAAAGCTTTTGGAAGCCGGTTTCATTGAGGAAATTCAATTCCCAGAATGGTTGGCTAACCCAGTGATGGTCAAAAAGGCCAATGGGAAATGGAGGATGTGTGTGGACTTCACTGACTTAAATGATGCATATCCTAAGGATTGTTTTCCCTTACCAAGGATTGATGCACTAATAGATGCAACAGCTGGGCACGAGATGCTAAGTTTCATGGATGGCTTTAGCGAATACAACCAAATCAAGATGCACAAAGATGATATCTCCAAGGTATCATTCATCACTGACTTTGGTGTTTTCTGTTACTTAGTCATGGCCTTTGGGCTCAAGAATGCAGGGGCAACCTACCAAAGGTTGGTGAACAATATTTTTGAACACCTAATTGGAAAAACCATGGAGGTCTACATAGATGACATGTTAGTCAAGAGCCTCGATAAGGTCGATCACATTGAGCACCTCCGAGAGGCATTTGAAGTGCTAAGGCACCACAAGATGATGTTAAATCCAGCTAAATGTGCCTTTGGTGTAGGCTCGGGAAAGTTTTTAGGCCTGATGGTTTCCAAGAGAGGAATCGAGGCTAATCCCGACAAAATCAAAGCAATTCTAGACATGGAACCACCACGGACTATTAAGGAAGTCCAGAAACTAACTGGAAGAGTGACAACATTGGGAAGATTCATCTCCAAGTCAGGAGAGAAGTGCTTACCTTTCTTCAAAGCACTTAAGAATGTGAAATTTTTTGAATGGACAGCTGAAAGCCAAGAGGCCTTTGAGGCCTTGAAGAAATACATGGCTGAGTCACCACTATTGGCCAAACCAAAACCAGGAGAGGTTCTTTATCTATACATGGCAGTATCCAACACTGCCCTTGGAGCTGTTTTGGTAAAAGAAGAGTTAAAGGTTCAGAAACCCATCTACTACGTGAGCAAGATCCTACATGGGGCAGAAATAAACTACTCTACCATAGAGAAGTTTGCCTTAGCCTTGATAATGGCCTCAAGAAAGCTACGCCCGTACTTCCAGGCTCACAAGATAGAGGTCTTGACCAATCAACCTCTAAGAAACATCTTGCATAGCCCTCAAGTTAGTGGAAGGTTGATCAAATGGGCCATTGAATTGGGCGAATTCGACATCAAGTATAAGCCTCGAACGGCCATAAAAGCTCAAGCACTCGCTGACTTCATGGTTGAATGTACCGTTGACAACCAAGAAGTCGGGGGGCAGGAAGTAACAATGGAAGACAAGGAAACTGAAGACATAATCTCCAAAGAATGTTGGGTGCTCTATTTTGATGGAGCATCAAAAACAAAATCAAGTGGAGCCGGTTTAGTGCTACAAAGTCCTGATGGATTCCTCATAGAGTATGCACTAAAACTTGACTTCCCAACGACAAACAATGAGGCTGAGTATAAAGCTCTGATAGCTGGTTTAGGGCTGGCTGGAGCCTTGAGGGTCAAAACTCTGAAAGTATGTGGAGATTCGAGGCTAGTGGTTTCCCAAGTAAATGGGGAATTTGAGGCCAAAGATGAAGTCATGGCCAAGTACTTGAAACTTGTCAAGGCCATCATGACTCAATTTGATGAATGCTATGTAGAGCACATTCCAAGGGAAGAAAACATGAAGGCTGATGCCTTGTCTAAATTTGCTTCTTCCGAAATTGAAAACTATGCAGGGAGTGTATACTTCCAAGTCTTGAGAACCCCAAGCATCAACGGAAAGTTGGTAGCACCCATTGATGTTGCTAGTTGTTGGATAGATCCCATCAAAGCTCATCTGGAAACTGGGTGGTTGCCCAACGACACTTCAGAGGCACAAAAGCTATACGTCAGAGCACTAAGGTATACCCTGATTGAGGGAATCCTATACAAGAAGTCTTTCATCGTTCCATATCTGAAATGTTTAAGACCTCAAGAGGCAGAATTGGACCTGAAGGAAGTACATGAAGGAATTTGTGGGCAGCACTTGGGGGGCAGAGCCCTTGCCCATAAAATCACTCGTCTAGGTTTCTACTGGCCAAGCATACTAGCAGATGTTAAAAGCTACGTGAAGAAATGTGAAAGGTGCCAGAAGCACGCACCAGTGGTTAGGCAACCACCAGAGATGTTGACATCCATAAACTCACCAATTCCATTTGCCATGTGGGGAATGGATATACTTGGACCTTTTCCAATGGCAAGTGCACAACGAAAGTTCTTGATAGTAGCAATCGACTACTTCACCAAGTGGATTGAGGCTAAGCCATTAGCCAAGACAACCACCAAGCAAGTGATGCATTTCTTCTGGGAAAATGTGAGATGCAGATATGGAATTCCACGAGTCCTGGTCACGGACAATGGAACTCAGTTTAACAACGATGAGTTCAAGAAATATTGAGATGAGAACGATATCAAGTTGCGATTCACTTCCGTCGCCCATCCTCAAGCAAATGGGCAAGCTGAGGTTGCAAATCGAATTATCCTAGATGGACTGAAGAAAAGAGTTGAACGCTCAAGAAACACTTGGGTGGACGAATTGCTCCCCATACTATGGGCATATCGTACTACCTGCAAAGTCACCACTGGAGCTACCCCCTTTCTGTTGGCATATGGGGAAGAGGCAGTGGTTCCAGTGGAGATTACTCACACGTCTCCAAGAATTAAGGCTTATGAGCCAGAAACAAATGAGGAAGGCTTGAGGCTGGCCTTAGATTTGATTGATGAAGTTAGATATGAGGCAAATGCCAAGATAGTTCAGCATCAGAAACGAGCATCTTTCTATTACAACCTAAGGGTTAAAGAGAGATTCTTTCGACAAGGAGATTTAGTCCTCCGAAAGATTGAGGCATCCAGAGTTGGACTAAAAGGCAAGTTGGCCCCAAATTGGGAAGGACCATATCGCGTCAAGAACGTATTTGGTCGAGGCTCGTACAAGCTAGAAACCCTCGAAGGGCATGAGGTGCCAAGGACTTGGCATGCCTCAAATTTGAAAATCTATTATGTTTAAAGTGTGTCCTGATTGGACTCACTACTAGGACAAATAGAAATAAGGTTCGATGAAATCATGAGCTTCCTAGAAAGCAAATGAAGGGTTGAAACCCCAGAAACCTAAGACATGCAGTCCAAACCCCATCATTCGATATGCTCAATGAAAGGCTTGAAGCCAAAACAAGACGGTATAAGACATAAAAGGCTTATGCAAATGTCAAGTTAGCCTCGAATAAGGCAAAATCGTCGTAAATGTGTAGGTCGCTCCACACTTTACACCAAGATGATACTCGTGAAACACTAGTGTATATTAAAATCCCCAAAAAAGGGTAGTAAGTCCCAGGTAAGGGATAAAAAGACCCCAAGTCTCGAAAAAGACCGGTATAACTTCTATGAAATCCTACTGCATTATCATAGACGTTGGGAAGCGCGATCAGCCATTTTAAACCCAGAATCTTCAAAGAAAGCCCAGAATCTTCAAAACTTCAAGTAAGAAACCCAGAACACGATGAGATTCAACAGAAAATCTCGCCAGGAATCTCCTAGTGACTGGAAACCCAACCGGTTAAGGAAGGGCAACCGTCTATAGCCAGTTAAGGCCCATAAATCCATTTATGGATTATAGAGATTAAAACCCAAATAATTTGGGTCTCAGGCAAATTCGAAGCCCAAACAATAAAGGCCCAATAAGGCCCAAGGCCGGAATAATTTAAGTCCAATTAAAAATTGGGCTATTTAAGGCCCAAGAAAAGAATGAAATTTGAAATATAGCCAAGGCAAAATCAAAGATTTAAGGTCGAAAAGACATTAAATCGAAATCGTACGACCGAGGTCGAAAACATATGGGAAAACGAGGTCGATTCCAACGACCTCGCTCCCAAATAAAGTCGAAAAATAATGAAATTGAGGTCGAAAAAACCTTAGAACGACATCGAAGGCTCGAAGTCGAAAATATACGAGGAATTGAGGTCGTTTCCATCGACTTCGCACCAAAAATCCAGTCAAAAAATTGAAAATTCGAGGTCAAAAAGACCCTAGATCGAAGTCGATTGATTGAGATCGAAAATACACTATAAATCGAGCTCGAACCCCTCGACCTCACACCCAAGTGAGGTCGAAAACAGAAGGATTCAAGGTCGAAAGAATGAGGTCGAATATGACCTAGAAAACGAGGTCTAAGCGTTCGACCTCACGCCAAAATGAGGTCGAAAACGACCTAGAGATCGAGGTCGATATTGACCTAGAAATCATGGTCGAAAAAGGCTGGAACGAGGTCGAATGACCCAGGTCGAAAATGACGTGCAAAATGAGGTCGAAAGTATGAGGAACCGAGGTCGAATGACCGAGGTCGAAAATGACTGGGAAGTCGAGGTCGAAACCATCGACCTGGGACCAATCAAGGTCGAAAAAAGGCTGGATCGAGGTCGAAGGCTCGAGGTCGAAAAAGACTTAAAAATTGAGGTCGAAACCTTCGACCTCACTCCAGTCGAGGTCGAAATCCAGATTGAATTTCAGGTCAAAAATGACTTGTTTCCTGGTCGAATTTGAGGTCGAAAATGACTTATTTCCTGGTCAAAAAGGAGGTCGAAAATGAACTAATTTGAGGTCGAAAATGCCCTTAAAATGGAAAATTTTGAGGAAAAACACGTTATAACTTCTACAAAAACCCCAAGGAGATTTTCCCAGAAGTTGGGGGGCAAATGATATGGTCAGAAAAGTAATTATAGAAATATAATTGACAAGTCAATGGAAAGGCCGATATTTAAGGCCCGACACCCTAATTATTCATTAATTTCGTAATTAATGAATATGGAAAATATACAGCTCATAAAAAGAGTCCAAAATATGGTAAATTCATCAAAGAAGGATCCGGAATCCCAATTAAAGGCAATTAATGAGTCATAGCCTTTATCAACAAGGAAACGAATTCTCCAGCAAGAAATACAATGTTTATCCAATATCCAAAAGGAGACTTATTCGCTAAGACTCCTAAACATACCATAAATACTAGGCTCTAGACGCCTATATAAGGACCCTGATCCTACAATCAGAACTACGTTTTGGGCACAGCTCCATACGTCACAACGCCTCGAAGGCGCAACAAGCCACAAAGGCACCCCTAGAACTACGTTTTAGACTTCATCCTCGAATAAGGACATACAAGTCACTACGTCCTTGGTGTGCCCATGCCGCCATAGCCCCGAGGGCAACACCAAGAACTACGTCTTTGGCTTGATACTCAATAACGAATTGAGATACGTATGCATCTTGTGAGGACCGATTTAGTCTCGAAACACAAGTGCAGCCATAAAAGCTCGAAGCTCATTAAACCCTCGCATTAAATTCGTAAGCTCAGATTTTATTCCACAACAAAAACATTTAGGAACAACACTCTTTTAAATATATCTTACAGTTTTGACTCATAAAACAGTGTTTGAAATTTCTCAATTTTCGTGCCACTAGTCGTTGACTATTTTTCTTTGACAAAAATAACTTAGAATTGGAGATATCATTAGGTTGATATTCAAACTCTAAATTTATGTCAAATAAAATATGTCGAAAAACATTTTGGTTTGGTTTGACCAATTTGACTTGATTCCCGAAAAATATCACATAGAAAAATTAAGAGAGGATTCCTAGATTATTTACTTTAATTTACACTTAATTATTTCAGACAAAATAACCAAAATTTAATTAAAAAAATTGTATCTCACAAAAGCTAAAAATATATTCCACTCAGGTGTGTACTTCAAAGAAACATATAATGCAAATATTATTTTTAATTCAAAATATGTATCTCTCGTTGTTTTTACAGGAAGATGTATTTTTTTACTGATATATCAAACCCTTTTTTTTCAAAATAAATATATACAATTTGTATTATTCCACAATTAGAAACATTTCTTACAAATTTGTAAACAAAGCTGCAAATTTATTCCACTCACGTGTGTACTTAAAGAAACTTCCAAAAATAACACACACGCCAGGTGTTGATATATGTATCGTCCTAACATATATTCAACCCCTTCTTCTTCCCCAATATCAGGGAGAAAAATCCACCAAAAAAATGGATTCTAAAGCTCTTGCAGCTCTTCTTTCTTCATTAATTCCCCAAATTCTCCTCCTTTTACTCCACATTTTACCCTTACAAAACCCTAATTCAATTCCCAATAATTTATACCCAATTCTGTCTCATTTTCTTTCTTCCGGCGACATCGCCGCCGCAACGGCCGTGTTTTCGAGAAAACGGAAGCGAACCCAGTTGCTAGAATCTCAAGAGCTTCAAGATGAGCCCCCACCCACCAACCAAGCTGACCCAGTTGACTCGGTAAACTCGCCCGAGTCACCGATTCCGAGGAGTCCTGACTCGTTTAAACAGTTTTTTAAAATGAAGTCTTCGACTTTTGAGTGGTTGGCAACTCTTCTTGAGCCGTTACTTGAGTGTCGTGACCCGGTTGACTCGCCTATTGATTTATCCACCGAGTTACGACTCGGTATTGGACTGTATAGGTTATCTACAGGATCCGATTACCCGGAAATTTCGACCCGGTTTGGGGTCTCAGAACCCGTTTCAAGATTCTGCGTAAAACAGTTGTGTAGAGTGTTGTGTACTAATTTTAGGTTCTGGGTCGGGTTTCCTAACCCGAATGAGCTTGAAGAAGTATCCAATTCATTTGAAACCCTGATTGGAATCCCCAATTGTTGTGGGGTCCTCAATACAACAAGGTTCAAGAATTTGAGAAATGAGAGTATTGCTGCTCAAATTGTTGTTGATTCGTCGTCGAGAATTCTTAGCATTGTTGCTGGATTGAATGGCCAAAAGGTTAATTTTCAGATTTTAAAGTCATCAACTTTGTACAAAGATATACAAGATAAGAAATTGTTGAATGCATTGCCTCTAGATTTGAATTCTGTATGTATACCTCAGTATTTAGTAGGAGATGGTAGTTATCCTTTGCTTTCTTGGTTGGTTGTTCCGTTTATTGATCCGATGCCTGGTTCTCGTGAAGAGGGTTTTAATAAAGCGTATGATTTGATGCACGTTTCGTCGCTTAAGGCCATTGCGAGTTTAAGGAGTTGGGGTGTTTTGTGTAGGCCAGTTGAGGAGGAGTCTAAGACTGTTGTGGCTTATATTGGGGCGTGTTCGATATTACATAATGTTTTGTTAATGAGGGAAGATTATTCGGCTTTGTGTGATGAGTTGAGTGATTATTCGGTGCATGATGAGAAGGTTGATTGCTATAGCGATGCTGGTATGGATAGCAATGTGATTGATAGCAAGGGGTTTGAAATAAGAAGTGCTTTAGCTACAAGATTAACGGAGCATGTTATATCAGATCATACATCGGATCCTAGAACGTCGGCAGAACTTCAGCAAAGTTAAGAGATCGCTTATTAGCTGAGAAGAAAAAATAATTGTTCGGCATTTTTTGAGATGGGTAAATTAAATGAGGTTTTGATTTTAATTTACAACACAATTTGCAATTTTCCACATTGGACTTAGATTTTTTTGCCAGGCTTTTACCTATACATGTCATTCTGATAGTTAGTTTTACGTGTTGATTTGCAAAGAAATGTAGATGTTTTTAATGATTGATATAAAAGTTTTATTGCCTGCTAATGTTGATTTGCCATGCTTCCTGTCAGTAGTCAGATGCCCATTTCTCTCATATATAGATGGAACTTCATTCTCGATATGAGTAGCTATGCTATTTGCTTTTCTATGAAAAGAAAAATTCTGAGACAGACGTTCCTGAGTACTAATGTAGCAAAACAAGGATTGAAATGTTTTTAGTTAACCGTTGGTGCTGGTATCTTTTGTTCTATCTATTGGTGTTTAATTGTTTATGTTGTTTTGGTCATTGCAAGTGATAGATAATCTCATTATACTTCTGCAGTTTGCGGTTTTAAACAGAAAACATAGTCAGGCTTCACAATTATATTACAATGTTTCTATATGAATTAATTATCACGTTGCTGCTTCTTAGGGTTTTTTTGTTGGAGATTCTTATATAAAGTGAAAAGGGAGGATCATTGACTTAAAAGAATTAGAAGTCTTGAGACCGAAAGTTCCTTAAATAATAATGTTAGTGAGAAGGTGACTGATCTTTAGTAGAGAACAGTTATCAAAGAACTATAAGTTCCCATGATTTCAAGTGGAGATGCATTTCTGCAGTTTCTAACCTATAGGAACTTTTGTTCCTTTCTTTACTGCACAGGCTTTGAATGGTAGATTTAGGATGAGGGTATATGTTGACAGCTTCATATTTGGGTTTTGAGTAAATAGGTGACAGTGATATTAACTTGGGCACTTTGCTGAATGAAAATTAGAAATAGGGCTAATAAAGAATCTATCAGGAGTTTTTATATTTCTTCAACTTCTACAGCAGTCAGCAACCCATGTGGTAATATCAGTGTTCTAGACTCATGGGATTCTGCCTTGTTGATTTTTTAATTAAAAGATCCCCTTTAAATAGAGGCCATGTGCTTTGCAAGTGTTTTGCCTTAAGTACCCCATGAGTAGTATACCAAGTCAGAAACATTTAGTCTGCAGTGATGGCGTCTGGAATTGATGTTTCTCTGGATAATTTAGCTTATGTATACAAAACCAAAATAATCCACACACGAGTCTGGAAAGTCGGCACAAAAAAGAAGCGAGTTTTGTTTACACGCACTAAATCAGTCGTGAGCTTATAGGAGTTACCAATCTAAAATGCAACTCTTTTGCTTCTGGTAATCAATAAAAAAGCTGAATTAATTTGATGATAAAACTATACTTGATGTAACTGCTGTACTAGTTCCTTGTTCTGATAGCACTTTCAGTGTGTATCTATAGGCAGCAGGGTCTGCACCTTCAGTTTGTAAATAGTACTTTATATTTATAGTAGTTGAAATGAGAACCGGAGAACCAAATGTTTTCTGCACTTTTTGTTTGGAAATTTTGGTTTCACAGTACTCTGGTTTTTGTTTGAGCTTGAGATGGTAATCATGGTTTTCTCAATGTGTTAGTTTTTCCTATGTATACTGGGATGGTGGAATGAGGATTGGAGTCCATGACCTTTGTTATGGGGGAGGGAGTGTTGTGGCTATTAACAACTCCTCAATAACAATAATCTTTCTTTACTTTATCTGTATAACAAGGCATAACCGGTTGGCTAAATCAGCTTTAAAGATCAAAATTTTGTGTTCTGACTTTTAAAAAGTCATAGCAGAAGTTATTTGTGGCACGTAACAAGTATGATTAGAGAGATGAAACAGCAGAAGTTTTTTGGGTGGATTAAGTCATTGCTTGGGTTCTTTTGGAGCGTGGAGAGGGTATAATTAGATAGTTGAAATTTCAGTTCTTTTGATGTATGTGATGCTTACATCAGGCTTGTCAAACTCCTACCTACTGATTTTAGTGTTTGATGTTTTTAACCTAATTACAGTTGAAAATTCAGTTCTTTTGGTGTATGTGAATTGTGATGCCAAGAGCATCCGCGTCCATTCCCGGCCTTCAATCCGTTAATTCGTCAATTTACTTGACGGAGGTTATTACGATACAAATAAAATTAACTATTTTGCTATTTTTTATGCAGCAATACAAATCAAAGTAGTTAATCCGTCTGAACGAATCAATGAATTGATGGAGTTTTATCAATTCAATAATATTTTATGGTCCATCAATGGTCATCAATCCATCAATTACTCCATCATTTTCTGATGGAGTAGCTAACGGATTGGCGGAGTTCAATTTTATTGACGGACTAAAAAAACACTGTTGTAACTAAATTCCGTCAATCCGTCTAACGAATCAACTATTTTTTTTCATTAATGCATATGCTCTGACATCAGGCTTTGTATTGCATGGGTCAAACTCCGACCTACTGATTTTAGTGTTTGATGTCTTTTAACCTCAGAAGGAACATGTTGGTATGTGCTAGAATCGTTGCAGTTTACATATGAAACAAGATTTTGATCATCTTATACACTAGCAGTCTCATTTCAAATCTTGCCATATATTCAAGTTGATCACTCCATCGTTTTTCATTGACAGCTGAATCAGAACTAAATATAAGACCTCTGTGAAAACTATTTTTATTTTTTATTTTTAAATAACCCCCACGCTCAACTCGTATTTGACAAGGTGCGAATTCTCGATAACATCCGGAATAGTTAAAGAATGGGTCTATAAAAAAATCCTAAAGGTTTCTTCTCAGTTTTGTTGAACTAAAGTTGACTCTCACCAAGACACCAACCATTAATTATACTACTTCCTCCACCACCACTTTCTTAGTGCGTTCCTTGGACGGGGTTTAGTGGTACAAGTGTGATTGATTACTAATGTTTCTTTGACTGAAAGGTAATGACTATACTACCCTTGCTCACCAACTTTTTCTCTAATCTCTCGATGTGGACTTGTGCTACCCTACTTACCTGGGGTCTAGGGTAAGCTGGTCATTTTGGATATTGTCCTTTATTTGACTTGCATTAACATAAGTTCTATAGTAAGTAGTAACCAATGTCAAAGGCTCCTAATTATACATTGAGCTTGCCAATGTTTTTTTTTAAAGTTACAAATGTGAAAATATTTGAACCAAAACTTGTGTTTTAAGAAAAAAACTTCCAAATTAATGAATTTTAAGTTTGAAAGAGTGCATACCAAATTACCGTTTAAAAATAATTGTCATGTTTTAATTTTGTACAGTCAATTTAACCAAACATTGACTGAAATTTACGTAAAAATTATGAAATTTATATCATTGAAAAGTATATACAATTTTCTTTAAAATGTATTTCAATTTCTTACGAATTATAAATAAATGTATCAAAATTTATGATCAAAATTTGATTAATTTAATTATCCAAAATCATAATAGGACTGCTATTTTTAAACGGAATAATCACATGTATTGTGATATTACTATAAATGTCAATTATGACATGTTTAGATGCTAGAGCAGTACAAAACATTGGCTAATGGGGGAAAACAATAGAATTAGATTACCGCCTGATTATATATGTAAAACTTGTGGACTGAATGTATATTTGAATACATAACTTGTTCCAAATAATTTCAATTATTTATTACTATTAGTATATAACATAAGTCAACAATGAACTACATCATGTGTTGACCTAATCATATGATTAGTTTGTTATATTATTAGTTTTTGTGTAGAAAATTTGATGCAAGACGCATAATTTAAACAAGTTTGTAATTTAAAGCCAAAATGAGCATGTCTTGACATTATTCGTATAAAACCTGTAGTGTAAACTTAAATTTTTCTACATTTTACACCGTTCATGTTCCCAAATAATTAGGTTCGTCAATAGATTGGGTTCGGATCGGATCGGCCTAAATCCATATCTATATCCATTTATTTTAGCAGATTCGGATTCAGAATGGATCAGGATCGGATTTTTTATAGGCCCATCCATATCCGGATCCGTTCGGATCACGGATCGCGGATCGGATATCCGATCAATTTATATTTTTCCTTAAAAATTTTGATTTAAATTAAAATTTCACTTAATATTGAATTTTTTTACAATATTTTGTAATGGTAAACAAAATAATTAAATAATAACTCTAAAGTTTAAAATACGAACTCTAACATAATATTAGAAATTTAAAAACAAATAAAAATTGAAAATTTAGAATAATATTGAGAAAAACACGATGATTCATAGACCAAACGATGATATTATACTTCGAAAAAATCTTATCTCACATTTTAATTAGCAGTGATTGTCTAGACTACAAAGTATAGACTATTAAAAATTGTAAATAATTTTTTCATAATATATATATTATACAATATATTTATATAAATATTATATATAATATATTTATATATATTATATTCGGATCGGATCGACCTAAATCCATATCCGCTCCATTTAATATCGGATTTTTCTTATCGGATCGAATTTCGAATCATTTTTTTTTTTGACAAATTCATATCCATTAAAACGGCATCGGATCAGATCGGATCTCCGCTTCATTGACACGCTTACAAATAACTATAATTTTTTTAATTAGATACATTCGTATACATATTATCTTTCACAAGATTCGATTTTTCAAAAATAGCTTAAAAGATCCTACATATGTATAACACACAAATATATTATATATATAATATAGCAACTAGGGGTTGTTTGAGACAAATAAATCGGTATGAAATTACTATATTACCCCTACTTATTATATAATAATAATTCTATAATTAATGCATATATTAAATACATCTAATTCATTAATCATCATTAATACATTTATATTTATTACTCCATTGTTATTAAATATAGGAATTTACAATTATATTTCTACTACTACTTAAATGATTAGATAATTAATATCTATAATTATATTTAATTCCAGAAATATTAAAAAATTATAAATCATGTCGGACTTTTAGTTTTCGAATGTATCGTCTATCAAACTTTTAATATTACATTTATAACAAAATTGGGTTTAAATTTGCACATAAACAGATAAAAACAAACATTTACTTAAATCATAACACTTCAACAAATTAACTGATGAGAACACATACATACTTTTGTCAACATTCGAATAAATCATTATCACACTTTTAACACGCAAAACAATAAAAAAATTCAGAAAATATAATAAAATTTGCAAATTTAGAGTATGTCCATGCTTTTGGTTACTGAAATTAACAAATTTTTTAATTAGCTAGATGAAGTTGAGGATCAAAGTGCAACTTTGATCAGTTGATGCTGAACGGAGTATTATGTTATTGTGTGAAAAGAAAGAAAAAGACAATTCGATATCAACTGGAGTGCATGTCGGATGACCTAAATAAATTAGGTATTCAAAAATTAAGTGAAAATGGAACAAAGTACAAACATTATATTCGGCATACCATCTGAACTACATGCGTACTTTAAGTAGGACAACTATAGGCATGAAAAATGCTTAAATAACAACTTTCACTCTTTTAAAAAAGAAAGTTGAGCGATTTATAGGTGTCCCAATTGAAAGAATCATATTTTAAGTCGGTCAGGTCTTACTATTATATAATTGCATTAACACTCAAGGAAAATAATATACTACACTCAATAATATTTTGAACATGATGATTAAACTAATGAACACCTGTCCACACGTAAGAAAAAATCACTGAGGATATTACTCAAATAGTCAACACCATTGTACACAATAATTATTCGAAGTATAAATTACCTCATACAATCAAGATGGACATGAAATATACACTATAATGCACATAAACTCAACATCTACAGCGCCAGTTCCTGCCCCCAATGATGAGGTAGGTTCGATAAAAAAACAATAAATCGCTTGAAACGAAAAGTAACACGCAACCAATATAGTCAATGGACAACAATTACCAAATTGCTCTCAAAAAGAAAATTTTAAGACATTGTCTAAATTAACAACTTTGGTTCATCGTTTGTAACCATGATTATCGGATTAAGCGTGTGGTCCTGTGTTCATGCCCAACATCTATATACACTTATCGTGTATATACTTTGGTCCTTCGTTACACATTATTTACGTCAAAATCAAAAAACATATGCTGAACAATTTAGTTGACTCTCATGCATTTGATGAAATTAATGAAAAAGACAGCTACTAGCGTGTATATTACAGACGCAACATATAAAATTAAGGCAACTGATGCAAATCAACTCAATTTCTTCTTAATCCATGAACTATCTCTTCCAAAACAATGAACGTCCATAATTAATCACGACTACTGCAAAATTCAAAAAATCAAAATTCTTCCATTTTACAATTTTTTATGAACAAGGATAGGTCATATTACAAATCGAAAGCAAAAAAAAAAAAATCTAAAATGACAAATAATTTATTTTTTAAACGTGTAAAAAGTCCAACAAAATATAAATTTAGATCATATATGTGTCTCACACGGGTTATAAAGCTAGTTGTATAATAATAGTGGAATTAAGACTAGTCATCTACATAAAATTTCGATTGGCCGACCCCTCGAATATTAACAAAATTTTCCTCAATATTTCAAATTTGGTATGGTACTTTAACAAATTCGGACTAACTTTCAAAATTTTACCATATAAATTTCGAGTAACACCCATTTCAAAAGAAAAATATTAGAGATCCAAAAACTTGTCTTAATATTTTTTTCAAATGCTAACATGTCATTATATAATTGATAATTTTATTAATAATACAAAATTTCACGTAAATACATATGCATTCATAAATTAGAATTCGTTATTTATCATGCACGTAATATATTTTAAGAAGAGTTACCTAGCACTCCTCTTTTCATATTTATGTGTAATATAAAAGTGACGTTCACCAACAACCAACCCTGTTGGACATTGGCATACTCAGCCTTCCACTTCACCAACTCTTATTCCAAACGACATGCATGAACGGGTAAAAACCAATCTCCACCGTCGATTGCCTATCACACCCCAAGTTCAGACCAATGTGGGACCCACCAAGATCAATCTCCATCTCACCAACCGCAAACCGGGTTGGTGAAACCGGTCTAACCACCTTAACATAGAAAAAACCGGTTCGAACCCTTTTTTCCTTTCCTTTATATACCCTTTTCATTCTTTCATTTCATCTCAGGAGCTTCATCAACTACAAACAAGTAAAAGAAGAAGAAAACCTAACAACTTAAGAACATTTCAAATGGCTGCCAATGGTGAGTCTAAACATTCAGAAGTTGGGCACAAGAGTCTTTTGCAAAGTGATGCTCTTTATCAGGTACACATTTTTAATTTTTGTAATTTTTTTTTTGTGTCATCTAAATGATCATTACATTTTTGTCAAGTTTCATACATTCTTGATTATCTTGATGAATTAAAAAAATTATGTGTTTCTGTTTTTTTAGTATATACTTGAAACAAGTGTGTACCCAAGAGAGCCGGAGGCAATGAAAGAGCTTAGAGAGGTGACCGCCAAACATCCATGGTTAGTTTACTTTTAAGTTAGAAAGTTATGTTGGTAATAATAAGATGTACGCAGACTTTACGTCTATTCGTGACCGTAGAGAAGTTGTTTTCTTGTTGGTTTTTAAATTTATTCGGAAAATCTTTGGAAGTCTTGAAACATTTTTAGTGTTTGTGATGTGTAATTTAGCTAATAATAGAATCTAAAATTACAGGAATCTGATGACAACATCAGCTGATGAAGGGCAATTCTTGAACATGCTTTTGAAGCTCATCAATGCCAAGAACACCATGGAAATTGGTGTTTACACTGGTTATTCTCTCCTTGCCACTGCCTTGGCTCTTCCAGAAGATGGAAAGGTGTGTGTACACTTGTATTTGTAGAGTTTTTCACTTTTTCTTTGATTCTACTGCAAGTAAATATATTTAGTATAAAGCAAAATTATAACATTTGTGTTAATCGTTGTTTTTCCAGATTTTGGCAATGGACATCAACAGAGAAAACTACGAAATTGGATTACCTATTATTGAAAAAGCTGGAGTTGGTCACAAAATTGACTTCAGAGAGGGCCCAGCTTTGCCTGTTCTTGATCAGATGCTTGAAGATGTATGCATCATTCACCAACTCCACTAAAATGCCGCAACTTCTAAAATATTTATCAAATGATGTACCGAATGATGATATAAGACGGAGTCGTGTATAATTATTTATCGTGTCGAACAATTAAACTAATGCAAGGCCTGCTAAACAACAATTAATAAATACTAATAGTATTCTTTTGTGCACTGAAATTTCAGGGGAAGTATCATGGAACATTTGATTTTGTATTCGTTGATGCTGACAAAGACAACTATATCAACTACCACAAGAGATTAATTGATTTAGTGAAAATCGGAGGACTTATCGGCTACGACAACACCCTGTGGAATGGTTCTGTGGCTCAGCCAGCTGATGCTCCGATGAGAAAGTATGTGAGGTATTACAGAGACTTTGTGATTGAGCTTAACAAAGCCCTGGCTGCTGATCCCAGGATTGAGATCTGCATGCTTCCTGTTGGTGACGGAGTTACCCTGTGCCGTCGTATCAGCTGATTATCTAACTGAAATTTGAAATATTGTTTCCCAATTGTTTTAAGAAATGGAATACTTCTGCTTTGATTGTATCTTCCTATGTTTCTTGTTGAAATTTGCAATGTGCATTATTGATGGCGAATATATTCATAATTAATGTCGATATGAGTTGGACTTCTTTTCTTTTTGTTATGCACTATCATGTATGTGTTTTTATCGTTGTAACGAGTTAAAATGAAATTCGTATTCAGTGCATAAAATTCTCGTAAAAGTATGAATATGTTTATGCTGAGGCTTAACAGAAAGATTAGCAGTTACACTTTGTAATATGAATTCAGAAAAATATCATTAATATAATTGCAGATGTGATGACTGAATAATACATGCCAAATTTGACTTTGATTTTTTGCTAAATAATATAAGAGACGGAGACATGGTTTTGTTGGTGAATGCTGAATGGTGAGATGCAGGAGATATATAGCACTAATTTTATCAAATATCTTTTATTAGTCCGGTCAATATAGAACTTCTTTTCATATCCTCAATCTTTTACTTGTATCTTAACAAACTCATATCTATGGAAGAATATGCTGTATTGTGTGGCCATTGTAATAGGGACAGAGCACTAAACGAACCGAACACAAACGAATTCGAACGAACTTTTAACGAACTCGAACAAAATCTTAATGAACCGAACAATGTTCGGTAACTTTATCGGACAGATTTTCTTATCCGAACTCGAGTTCGGTAATATTTCGAACCGAACACGAACAGTTCACGAACATAACGAACCGAATCGAACTCGGACGAACACGAACAGTTCGTTAACATTTTATGTTTTTCAAAAAAAAAATTATTTTTTTTACTTTATTTGATACAAAAAATTAGTCCAAATATTAATTAAATATTTTCCACCTATATATATATTTACTTTAAATCATTGTAAAAAATTTAAATTTTAAATTATGAATAATATATATTATACATATGTATATAATATTACAAAAATAAATTTTTTTCCCGAACCGAACTCAAATTTAACGAACGAGTCGAACTCGAACGCAACTCGAGCGAACTCGAGTCGAACACCTTAAAAGTTCGGTTCGGTTCGTTAAGGTTATCGAACAAAAAATGTTGTTCGAACTCGTGTTCGATAACAAACTCAGACGAGCTTATCGAATTCGAACACGAACGAGTTTAACGAACAGTTCGGTTCGTTTACAACCCTGAATAGGGTCATGTGAGCTTTAAGCCTTTAACCATGGTTTTCATATTGCTTCATGATTATATATGTCTTAAGGGCTCAAAATTCCTATCTCCTGTAATCTTCAGAGCCATATAGACAACAATTCAGGAGCTTATTATTAGCCGCAAAATTGACCGCTAAAAGCATTATGTAAGGTTTCCTCTTGGTATCCTACGTGCTCGCGCTTAAGGACCTAAATCCGCGACATCAGGAATGTTCTTTTCCTCGAAAGGTACCAGAAAATGAAATATCTTATTTTCAACCATTTTTCCAAGGAAATGTCTTTGCTGGGACATTTGTTATGCAAGGTTCACGTTCCTGGTAAAGAAGGGGACAAGAACTAAGATAAGAATGAGTTCAACAGAGTTTACAACGGAAGACCTAAAACTGCTAAACTGTTGTGAAACCAAGTAATTATTCAGAGTGTCAACCAAATTTACAAGCACAGCAATGACATAAAACATAAGAGATTAAGTTCCAAACATAACATCTTAGATCACATACCACAAACCAAAATGCATAAACTCCAATTCTAACTAGCAAATTTTCAAACTCCAAAAATTAAAACTTCAATCTGCATTTGGTCTATGTGCGGAACGACAAAGATCTCTTCACCCTAGTCCCTCTCTTCCTCCTTAGGAATAGTTTCTTCAGCAAACTACTTCCTTCCTGTTTTCTACTTGGAATAATGGCCATAGTACCAACTGGAGTTATAGCCTCATGCTTTCCACCAAGGAAATGATCTTTAGGTGATATTAAATCATTGTGATTCTTGTACTGAATAGTGGATGATATCTTTTTTTCTGAACTGCTAATAATCTCTTTTGTTTTTGGAGACTCGAGATTTATAGGCTCGCCACTGTGCTCATCTAGCATTTCGCGCAGAGATGAGCGCTGGTTTAGCTTACTTTTGGACTCATTGGTGCTAGGAGTATAGACACCCTTGTCAAAGTCCGATGCTTCCTTCCGTGAAGATAGTACTTTTAACTGTTTTCCAAGGTTGAAGATGGTTTCTTGGCACTCTGCTAATTTTGCAGAAGCGGCATTTATCTCCCAGTCCTGGAAAGTCAGTTGTAAAGTCATAACATCTTCGCAACATATAAGTGAAAAAGTAATGCTTCTCTTGTAGAGATAAAATGGAACTTACAGTTTGAAGCAGCTTTCTATCTTGATTTGTGTTTTTCTTTGTAAGGTCCTTACTGGTTACACTGCAATCCAATGCTCTTCACTTAGATTCTTTCTTTTCCTTCATGAAAAATGACAAGGACAATAAACAATGAGAAAAAGATGTTACCTTTCTAGTTGCAGTCCAAGCTCGAGACAAGTTGCTTCAAATTCTTCACAGCAACGACTTCTTTCCTCGAGTTCCACTTCAAGATATGATAACTTTTCATAAAGTTTATTCAATTCTAGTTTGGAAACTGTAAGTTGCATATGCAGATCCTCATTTATCAACTTCTGATGTTCTACTTGCTCCTCAATAATACTTTTTGATTCTTTTATTGTCCGGAGCTCAGTTTGTAGGCTTCCAATTCTTTCTTCTGTTTCCGCAAGTTGTAACATCAGGTTATCATTCTTATCATTTGCCACTTTCAGCAACGCCTCCAAGTCATCATCCTGTGCTTTTACAGTCTTTGTATCATTTCTTGAGCATTCACGTTCGTCTACTAAAATGCCTATATCGGACATTTTTTTGAGACAATCCTTCAGGGGAGAACTAGTAGGAGTTTTCCAAGTGATGTAACCACTAACAGGAAGCAGAGCAGCCTGTTCAGAATCCTTGGAACTCTTATGAATCTTGTTGGATAAAGCTACTTTAATCTCCTCCAGAAGTTCATCGAGGCTTTTATTTGAAATCTGCTTCTGACTCAAAATCACCTTTAATACATCCTGAGGCCAACAAACATCACTACTTTCAAGAAGAGGTTCTACTGGAACTAGTTCCTTGCCCCTGATTTCTAAATCATGTTCTCTTGAATCACTCATCAAGCGATTTGAAAATGTTTTACTTGCATCTGAAGAAAGTTGAGAACTTCCCGAGGGGGAATGAACAGCAACAATTGCTAATTTCTCCATCTCAACAAAATCATCCATAAGGCTCATGTCTGAAACTCCAATCATTTTACTCTCAGCTGTACTTTTTGCTTCCTCCTGTGAAATTATAGCCAATGATCTGGAATGAACTAGTTCATCTTCATATGCAAGATCAAAACTAGATGACACTGACCTATTTGATGAATGTCCATATTTGGCCATGTTTACAAGTTTTGGATCTTTTAAAAGATCCCTGAGCTGAGCTTCGACATGTGATAATTTGGTAGCTGTTTGAGAAAATGATGTTCTTGAAGAATGGATTTCATCGTCTTTCTTGATTAGAAGTTCTTTCAGAATTTTGTTTTCTTCCTCGATTATTGACAACCTTCCTATTAGAAAGCTTGAATTTTTTCCATAACTTTCAGAGGATTTTTCAACAGTGAAGCCTGTCGCACTATTCATATTTTTTCTCATAGTCTCTGTATGTTTTCTTCCATGAGTTTCTACTTCACTCCTCATCTCTGCAAAAGCAGCTGGACCCGGTAGTCTTTTTCGCATTAAGACTCTTAATCTCTGACATTCTGCTTCCAACTTTGAAACCTTCTTCATGCTCTCCAGATGTTGCTTGTGTGATGCATCAGCAGACCGGCGATTGAATTCCAACTCCTCATTTCGAATCTCAAGTTCTTTCTCAAGAACTCGAAACTCGTACTTCAAGAAAGCATTTTCTTTTTCCATTTTATCTAACCTAGCCATAAGTGTCTCAAACTCTGCTTCTGTTTGAAACTTGCATCTATTTAGAGACTGAATCATATTCTCTTTCAACAACAGTGCTTCACTTAAATGAGAATTCTCAACCATTAGATTCTCCAGTCTTTTACTTGTTTCTGTGAACCTATCCTCTAATTTTTTATGTAACTTCTCAAATTCTCTTGATGTACTCATAACAGCATCATGCAAACTTTTCTCATGATCCTCTCGCGCAGAACCTAATTTTTGAATAGATTCCTTTAAAGCAGAAGATAGATAAGTGATCGTTTCATTTGCAGATACGTTCTGCAACAAAGCTTCATCAAGTTCTTGTTTCAGAAACACAGCCTCCATCTCTGCCTTCTTCTGGCCTAATGATTTTCAGATTTAACATTTGCAAAAATTCAGTTTAGAACTATTACAGTGCTAAAGAATAGATAAAAAAAAGCATTTACGGAGACAGAAAAACAATAATCACCTGAAATAGCGTCTTGAGCTCTCTTTTCATGATTTGCCACTAAATCATCTTTAGCATTACAATTGCGAAGAACAGATGTTAACGTCTCATTTAAGTTTTTCACGAGACTCTCCAGATGAACTTCCTTCTGAGAAGAAAGTGAGCGCATATTTTGTTTAATAACACATAAATAGCAGTCTAAAGTCCAATGATGCTTTTTTTCTTCAATAATACCAGAAACATGGTTACAAGAAAAGGAGAACATATTAAACATGGCTACCTCGACTTCATTTTGATCCGTTTTATCTGCTGCCACAATTGTTTTTTCCGAAGGTTTTTTCTTCCAAAGCCATGTCTTATGATCCATGTTTTCGAGTATCTGACCCCAAAACTAGATGCCGTCCAAATTATTTCTGAATAACAACCATAAAAACATATTCAGGAGTAAAGCAAAAATACAATATGAACATAACAGGAAATCAAGACAAAAGAACTAAAACCAGCTGAAAGGAAGTTAACAAGAACTGCGTCTGCGGTCTTAGATCAAGAACTTGAACAACATATACTCTCACCTAGACACAATCTACGTTTATTAAGCTGCATGTTCTTATTCAAAACCACACATGTCAACTTCAAGATCACCCAAATCTCAAATATATCAGCATACGAAACAAGAACAATACTTTTACAGCGAAAATCGATGTCAAGCAAACATTTTCTTAAGAAATAATCTAACAAGTTGGCACAAATTTCAGCATCTATACAAAAATGCACAACCTACTTGATCAAAGACAGTAACATCTCGGAACCAAAACTGACCAGATTCACAAATGCATACACAAATTTCCCAGACAGAGAAACACACAAACACAATGCCTTGTCTGCAAATTCTTGCAATCAAGGAACAATCATCACAAAAACCTAAGAAAGGAGTATAAAATGTGTGTGTCAGTGTGTGTGTGTGTTACTACAAACATGAATTTTTCTTAAATACTGTGGTAATATCATGCATTAAAACAACAGAACAACTTCTAAAATTAAAGACAGAGGAACATTCAATTATCACAACAAGAGTAACAGTTATTGTATGTTTTAAGAAGCTAAATTGTGAGGGTCACCTAGCTTCAGTTACATTAAGAAGAGTTGGTAACTATGGATAGATTTGACACCATTGTAGCCAGTAGCCAAGAAGATGAAGTGCTAAATGAAGCAATTTATTGCAGAGTAGAAAATAGATAGATAAAAATATAGCTGTCAATGTAGGGCAGGAATGTATATAAATGTGAAAGATTACAATTACACTTGTAGTTGTACTGACCCCCCTTAGCCTGAAACACATAAGCACTTGTCAGGTGAGATCACATTTCACCCTCTCCAACCCACCGACAATCAACTCTCGTGTTGTAAATACAAAAAATGTTCATGCTAAATGATACTAACATCGATGGTTTTTTATCCGAAAAATTTAAATATTCACACATACGTTTTTTCTGATTTATATTATTATAAAAAATCCAGTGTTCTAAAAAGCGCAAAGCGGTCTGAAGCGGTGAGAGGACCTTCTAGCGCTTAAGCGGTTAAGCGGACGCTTAAGCGTAATTTTAAGCGGGTCACTAATCGGATTAATAATATATATTTTAAATTTTTTAAATATAATATTATTACATTTAAAATTAAAATTATGTAATAATTAAGTAATAAGAATTTAAAGATAAAACATTTTTAATCAAAAAAAGTATTTTTAAATTTTTT
Source organism: Heracleum sosnowskyi (assembly GCA_030848705.1). Lineage (NCBI taxonomy): Eukaryota > Viridiplantae > Streptophyta > Magnoliopsida > Apiales > Apiaceae > Heracleum > Heracleum sosnowskyi. The sequence continues at coordinate 93,438,613 of CM061235.1, read as the reverse complement.
TGATAATTATAGTTATATTATAATAAACATTATTATTTTAAAATTAAAAAAATAGCAGGTCAACATCATTTTGACAACTTAAATCTGTCTAATGACCGCTTAATCCGCTTACTAGACCGCTTAATCTTTAAAAACGCATAAAACCCGATTATGAACTAATCGCAACGTTTACATCCCGCTTCCGCATAAACGACAGCATAAAACGCTTTTTAGAACACTGAAAAAATCTCGAATACAGCATGCTTAAATCAAAAGGGTCCTCGGTAACTAGTCGACATAACATCCTAAAACAAATTTCAGTCCATCAAAAAAAGCTGGTCAGAGGAGACAAACAACGGTAACTATAATGTGAAAAAAAACATTTTACTTTTCTCAGTTTTCTTTTTTGAGTAAATTTAACAGTATTTAGTATTTACTTTGATATGATGGGCTGGGTAATTTTGTACCTATGATTCTATGAACTATAAGAGCATCTCCAACGGTGTTGGCTAAAATCGTTAGCTAAAATAATATAAAATGCTGATTATGTAAAATTTGCTGAACCTGTAAGATATTGTGCTCCAATGGAGTTGCCTATACTAGTTGGCTATATTTTAAAAATAGAATGTTATTATTATTTCAGGTTGTTAAAAATAGAATATATGATTTGAATATGGTAATAATTGATGTGGAGTTCTACTACAGGTCCATAGGGGTTGGACAAAAATAGCCAACATGGAGGGGTTGGCTAAAATTTTAGCTAACAGCTTTGTCCCATTGGAGTAGATTATTTTTTACACATTATCTATTTTTTTTATTTATGGTAATCCACCTATAATTTTAGCTAAGGGTTCTCCACCATTGGAGATGCTCTAATTGGTGATATAATCTTACAAATCAAAAGGCGGAAGTTGGCCCAGCTTGTTACTCATTTATCTCGTAAATTTTTGATATTTTTAATTTACTTTTGATAGATAACAAATATGAAATATGCGAAGAAAAGCATAAAATCCATCAAACTGTGATATGTGATGCTTCCCGCACTCTGCAATGTATTGTCTAATTCCACTATACAAAAAGAATCAATTTGGAAAATACTTTAGTAGTACACTTTAAGACGTAACGGGAGGCCAAGTTAATTTTCTTTAATACTTTTTCTAGGTGGAGAGAAAAGTCAAAAAAGCACTGAGAGAGAGGAGAATATCTGAGTCTCTTAATCATTTTGTCTCCATAGTTTAAATTAGTTTAAGCAATCAACTTTGTCGTTATTACTTTGATCTCTAAACACTTGATTCTTTTCCCTTACTTTGTACTAGGAAAAGAATCTATTGACATATAGAATTTTACAATTAATTTTTAATATATATATCTTAATCTACTTTTAGTGTTAAACACTCTTCCTTTCCTCCTTTTAATTCTGCTTAGCATTTTGCTCATTACAATTTCTAGAACAAACTTTCGAATAAGTTTACAATTTTGTGTTTTTCTTCAAGTATTTTTGCAAGAGATAACAGTCCGTCCACATTTTTTTTTTTCATGCATGACCTCGTAGATATTAAAGATAACAGCAACAAAAAGTTCAATTATGCGATTTTTCTAATATATGTCCATAAACCGTAAATACTAAATAGTAGAGACTCCGTTATTTATATAATTATATTATCTTTACAAATAGTACTCCTTCCGTCCCATTGGAGACGGGCTCTCGGCACGTATTTTAAGATCATTTTTCGTCATAGTAAGACAATGAATGTCTTGCCAGATTATTCCTTTTAGTCGTCTAGCCGCATTTTCTTGTGCTATTTCTACGAGAGTTTTAATTTTTATATGGTAATTTTTTTACCAAAGATTAAAGCTAGCATTTTGTTAAAAAAAACAAAATATATATACATGGTTAGAATATGTGTTGAATCAGTAATGCCCCAAACATTGGAATTTTGGGATAATTATTTACAACTATGCAGTAAATTTCCCGAAAATTACAAATGAAACTTGATAGACTATGTATAGCCCGGTGTTAGGAATATGTTGTTCTTGATGATAATTATAAAAACACTTAGTAGATTTTGTATTAAGTTATTTTGTAACTGTCAACGGAATAGCATGCTTTGCAGTGTTTCGTTGACAGGAAGCTCATCAACGAAATGAGTGATGTAGCAATTGCACTGTACATTACTTCATAGTTTGATATGCAGTTTGTTGAGTACTAGATAGGTTTTCTAAGTCATGTTGACTAAATGGTTAGATAGGCAAAATAGGTTGGTTAATTGTAAATATTTAGTGCCTTGTAATTTTGCCTAAGTGAAGACATGTCAACGGAATGAAGATTACTCTATCAACGAAACAAGGAAGCTCATCAACGAAACAAAGAATAAAGCTATCAACGAAACACATCTCTATGCCATCAACGAATCATTATTGCTTTTCTATACAATTGACAAAGTGATAGTGACAGGTTCCTGACAGATCAAAAAGAAGATGTGGAAGTGTACTTTGCATTGGAAACCATTAAAATGGACATGGGGAATAAGGAAACATCCCAGTTTCCAATTGGGCTCTTGGGAGTGATCATAATAAGCATGAAGTCAAAAGCAAGGATCTCCAAGGACCACTGGACAAAGGGATGAAAAGCAAACTATTGGCGGTTACTCATTGTACTATTAGTGTAGCCAAAAATAGGGTTGTAAACTTGGGTTTATATAACCAAGTGTAGCAGTTACTTTATGTGAGTGTGAAGAAAAACAAAGAGTTTGTATTAGCTATCTTTGAGAGCATTTTTCTTCTCTACAACCTTGTAACTGAGCAGCTGTGTACTTTTGTATCACAGATTATTTCCGCAATAAAAACACTTCAGTTGGATCATCAAACAATCCAACTGAATTATTTATATCTTGTGTTTTTATTTATTCAGTTCAGTTTTATTTTATAAAGTGTTTTAGTTTTAAGAAAATATCAAGAATTGTATTCAACCCCCCCCCCTTCTACAATTCTGTTAGGTCATTTGGGAATAACAATTGGTATCAGAGCAAGCTTCTAACATACAAGAAGTTTAAAGATCAAGACCAAAAACAGAAACCATGGTGAAGAAGGATGCAGGTGTGAAGATACCAGTTCTTGATAAAGACAATTACTTTCACTGGAAAGTAAAGATGCATTTACATCTCATGTCTATGGATGAGAGGTATGTAGACTGTATTGAGAAAGGTCCACACGTTCCCATGAAGCTTGATTCTAGGGTTGGACTGCCAGATGATGCACCTGATGTAGAGATTCCAAAAACTGTCTCAGAATGGACTGTTGAAGATATTGCAGAAGTCCATAAAGACAAAAGGACCATGAACATTCTGTTTAATGGTTTGGAGCAAGAGATGTTTGACAATGTTATCAACTGTACAACCTCTAAGGAAGTATGGGATACTGTTAGAACTCTCTGTGAAGGAACTGAGCAAGTCAGGGAAAATAAAATGCAACTCCTTATACAACAATATGAGCATTTTCATTTTAAAGCTGGTGAAACCCTAAATGACACGTTTAGTAGGTTTCAAAAGCTTTTGAATGGATTAAAGTTGTATGGGAGGATCTATCAAACCAAGGATTCAAACCTTAAATTTCTTAGAGCTCTTCCAAAAGAATGGAAGCCTATGACTGTTTCTCTCAGAAACACTCAAGAGTACAAAGACTACACTCTTGAAAGGCTTTATGGAACCTTGAAGACTTATGAGCTGGAAATGGAGCAAGATGAGGAAATTGAAAAGGTACAAAAGAAGGGTGGATCTATTGCATTGATTGCATCTGTGAACCAACTTGAAGATGACAATAAAGAAACTGCAAAGGCCACAACTAGTCGATCTAGTTGTAGGAGTGATGTTAGCAAGGGTAAAGACAAGATGACAGAAGAAGAAGAATCAGAACCAGCCAACTTGGAGGACTTAGATGAGATTGATGAACACATTGCTTTTCTGTCTAGAAAATTCTCTAAGTTCAAGTTCAAAAGAAACTCAGAAGCAAGGCCACCAAGAAGAGACTTTCAACCTAGCAAAACAAACTGGATTGAAAAGTCTAAGTCAAAATGTTTCAATTGTGGAATGATTGGTCACTTTGCTGGAGACTGCAGAAAGCCCAAGGTTGAGAAGGGCAACAGGAAATTTGAGCCTGTTGATTATAAAAAGAAATACTTTGAACTTCTCAAACAAAAAGAAAAGGCTTTCATGTCTCAGGAGTATGATTGGGCTGGTAATGGTGAAGATTCTGATGATGATGTTGAGTATGTCAACTTGGCTCTTATGGCTGACAATCATGAGCAGGAAGCAAGTTCCTCAAGCAACCAGGTAACAATTACTAATCTTTCTGAGCTTTCTAAAGAGGAATGCGACAGTGCAGTAAATGAAATGTCTACTGTATTATATAATTTGCGTGTTACTCTTAAATCACTTACTAAAGAGAATTCTAGAATAAAAGAGACCAATCTGCTCTTAAGTGATAGGAATGCAATGTTAGAAGCACAGCTCATTGAATTTGAGAAAATGAGATGTGTTAGTAGGGATGCTAAGAAGGAACTTGAGAACGTGTTACAAAGGGAAGAAATTCTTAAAACACAACTTGAGATAGAACAAGGTGTGATTGCAAAATGGAAGGATGCCAGGAATGTTGCTGCCAACATAATTAATGTTCAAGGCGTGGAATCCTTCTGTGAGCAATCATGGAAAAGGAACAAAGAGAAGCTAGGGTATGTTGGTGAAACCTTAGAATCAGAAACTGAGTCAACAAACAACAAGGATCATTTGTTGAAGGTTGATATGTCAACGGAATGCAATGTTTCGTTGACAGATGAACCATCAACCGATCAGGCTGTTTCGTTGACAGAGAAAAGAAAAGATAAACTCACTAGACTTAATGACAAGTATGGTCCGGTCACCAAGAACTTTGTTCAAGGTGAGTCTAGTAAATCAAAGAAAGTTGAGAAGCCTGTTGAGAGAGCTAATGTAGGTAACTTGTCTAACAAGCAATTGAAAGACAAGTTAGAGAAAGTTCAGGTTGAGGCTAAGGGAAATAAAAAGAATAACAGAAATGGCAAGGTAGGAATTAACAAACACAACAATTACACACCTGATAAATATGCACCTAGAAAGACATGTGTCAATTGTGGAAGTGTTAATCATTTATCTACTAACTGCAAATCTGTTAAGAAATCTGTTAATGTGAAAATGCCCAAGCCTGCAATGAACAGTTCCATGCCTAAAATGCCTGTTATGCCTAACATGTTTGCTCCATATGCACAATTTCAGAATCCATATGCTAGCATGCCATTTGTGCCTAATCCTTACATGAATATGTTTAACATGCCACAAATGCCATGGAACATGAATAACATGATTGTTCCTCCAACTATGCATGCTATGAATGAAAATATGAGCAACCCTCAGAAATCAACACCAAGGGTAAAGATTGATTTGAATCAATCTGAACCCAAAGTGAAAAATGGTACAAAAGGGAATACAAAGGCTAACAAGACAGGACCCAAGGAAACTTGGGTACCAAAATCGACTTGATTTGGTTTTATTGTGTGCAGGGAGACAAAAGGAATCTTTGGTACTTGGATAGTGGTTGTTCAAGACACATGACTGGTGATTCTACCCTGCTCACAGAGTTTCAGGAAAGAGCTGGCCCTTGTATTGCTTTTGGAGATGACAGCAAAGGCTACACAAAGGGATATGGCTTGATTTCAAAAGAGAATGTCATCATAGATGAGGTTGCACTGGTGGATGGTCTTAAGCACAACTTGCTTAGTATCAGCCAACTTTGTGACAAAGGATTTTTAGTTACTTTTTCAAGAGAAGCCTGTGTTGTTTCTAAAGGAGGAAACAACAATGTGGTAATGACTGGATTCAGAAGGGGGAATGTGTACATTGCTGACTTTAGTAGCACAAGTTCAGACACCATCACTTGTCTCTTCAGCAAGGCAAGCAAGGATGAAAGTTGGTTATGGCACAAGAAGTTATCCCATCTGAATTTCAAAGTTATGAATGATTTGGTGAGGAAAGATCTTGCTAGAGGAATTCCACAGGTGGAGTTCTCCAAGGATGGTTTGTGTGATGCCTGTCAAAAGGGAAAACAGAAGAAGGCATCATTCAAAAGCAAGACAGAGTCATCAATTGTCCAGCAGCTTGAATTGCTTCATATGGACCTATTTGGCCCTGTAAATGTTATGTCAATCTCAAAGAAGAAATACTGTCTTGTGATTGTTGATGATTTTTCTAGATTTACATGGACTTTCTTTTTGCACTCTAAAGATGAGGCAAGTGAAATCATTATCAATCACATCAAGATGGTAAGCAATCATCCTGATTTCAAAGTAAGAAGGATTAGGAGTGACAATGGGACAGAATTCAAGAATTCAAGCATGAAGGTGTTCTGTGAAGAAAATGGTATTTTGCATGAGTTTTCAGCAGCAAGAACACCACAGCAAAATGGTGTAGTTGAAAGGAAAAACAGAACACTTATTGAAGCTGCAAGGACAATGCTAGATGAATCAAAGTTACCTACATATTTTTGGGCTGAGGCAGTTAACACAGCTTGCTTTACTCAAAATATTTCTTTGATTAATCAGGCCAAAGGAATGACCCCTTATCAGTTACTCAAAAGAAAGAAGCCACTATTAGATTTTCTTCATGTCTTTGGATGCAAGTGCTTTGTTCTGAGAAATCAAGCTGAGCATTTGGGGAAATTTGAAGCAAAGGCAGATGAAGCAATATTTGTGGGATATGCAGCAGGGAAAGCTTACAGAGTCTATAATCTCAGAATCAACATTGTTATGGAATCTGTACATGTTGTTTTTGATGATCTCAAAATCCAAGGTCTCTGTGATGAAGGTTTCCATGAAAGTCTTTCTTTTGAAAATGAGGAAGGAGATCAAGTGAATCATGATAAGGCTACTGAGAAACAGCCTAAAGTTGTTGTATCTAGCACAGATGAAAGCAGCAGTGAGGATGAAATTGCTGCATTGAGATTAAAAAGGATAGCTGCTAGCAGACCAACTGGTCATTTTGTTGACAGTCATGATGGTGGATTCGTTGACAGTCAGAATGAGCGTTTCGTTGACAGCCAAAGCGGTCATACCGTTGATAGTCATAGGAATGCTTCTAGAAGTGATCAATTAGGGACAACAAACTCAGGGGGAGTTTCTCAAGGACAAATATCCAATCAAGGCAATCATGATCATGAAGCTACGTCTTCAAGAGCAAATCTACCTCCCTCAAGGAAATGGACTAAAGATCATCCCTTTGAACTTATTATAGGTGATGTTTCTTCAAAAGTCCAAACTAGAAGAGCAACTCAAGAAGAATGTCTATATAGTAGCTTTCTGTCTCAAGATGAGCCAAAGAAAGTTGAGGATGCACTTCTAGATCCAGATTGGGTTTTAGCCATGCAAGAAGAGCTAAACCAATTTGAGAGAAACAACGTTTGGAAGCTGGTGCCCAGGCCTAATGACAGGAGTGTTATAGGCACAAAGTGGGTGTTCAGAAACAAGATGGATGAAAATGGCATAGTCACAAGGAACAAAGCTAGACTGGTTGCAAAAGGCTACTCACAGGAAGAGGGAATTGATTTTGATGAAACCTTTGCTCCTGTTGCAAGACTAGAAGCAATAAGGATTTTCCTAGCCTATGCAGCCCATGCCAATTTCAAAGTCTATCAAATGGATGTGAAGAGTGCTTTTCTGAATGGGGAATTGGAAGAGGAGGTGTATGTAAGTCAACCTCCTGGTTTTGAAGACGATGATTTTCCAGACTATGTGTACTTCCTTCTCAAAGCACTCTATGGTTTGAAACAAGCACCTAGAGCCTGGTATGACACTCTCTCACAGTTCCTCCTTGAGAATCATTTCACTAGAGGTACTGTAGATAAAACTCTTTTTCACAGGGTTGTAAATGGCTCTACTTTACTTGTTCAAATTTATGTAGATGATATAATCTTTGGGTCTACAGATGTGAAACTTTGTCAAAAGTTTGCCAAGCTTATGCAAAGTAAATATGAAATGAGCATGATGGGAGAATTAACTTACTTTCTTGGTCTCCAAGTAAAGCAAGTTAATGAAGGCATTTTCATTAGTCAAACAAAATACATTCATGATTTATTAAAGAAGTTTAACCTAATGGAATGCTCTCCTGCCAAAACTCCCATGCCTACTGCCACCAAACTTGAATTGAATACTAAGGAAAAATCTGTGGACATTTCAAGTTACAGAGGCATGGTAGGCTCACTTTTATATTTAACAGCTAGTAGACCTGATATTATGTTTGCTACATGTCTATGTGCTAGATTTCAGGCTGACCCTAGAGAATCCCATTTAGTTGCTATTAAAAGAATTTTCAGGTATCTCAAAGGAACACCAAACCTTGGCATTTGGTATCCTAGAGAATCTGGTTTTGAACTAATTGGTTATTCAGATGCAGACTTTGCAGGATGTAAAATTGACAGGAAAAGTACAACTGGAACCTGTCAATTCCTAGGAAACAAGCTTGTGTCATGGTTCAGCAAGAAACAAAACTCAGTTTCTACCTCCACAGCTGAGGCTGAGTATATTGCAGCTGGAAGTTGTTGTGCACAGATTTTATGGATGAAAAACCAACTACTTGATTATGGATTAAGAGTTGAGAAAATTCCTATTTTCTGTGACAACACTAGTGCCATTGCCATTACTGAGAATCCAGTGCAGCATTCAAGGACCAAGCACATTGACATCAAGTACCATTTCATTAGAGAACATGTTATGAATGGTACTGTGGAGTTACATTTTGTTCCAAGTGAACAACAACTTGCAGACATCTTTACCAAGCCACTTGATGAATCAACATTCTCAAGATTAGTAAGTGAGCTAGGTATGCTAAATTTCTCTTAATTATTTTTGAGATATTTGCAAGTTAAAATGCAGCCAGAAACTTGCTATGTTTTTCTGTGAATTAATTTTCTTAAGAAAAAGTGAAATTTTGTCTAAGTCAAAATTACTATGTCAACGAAACGAACCATTTCGTTGACAGTCTTAGCAGTTTTCTGGGTGTTTCGTTGATAGATCTTTTATATCAACGAAACGCAGCTTTATCAACGAAATAAGACGGGACTTTAACCGCCCAATCCTGATTCGTTGATTTAGCGCTTTTAATCTGAACCGTTGTAATTTGACACGTCTTTTACCACGATCTATGCATACACCCCTGTAAGTATAAATCATGGTAATACTTTAAGAGTAACGGTTATATTTTTAAGCCAATCAAGTAATTTACATTTATTATTGGATTCATTTTCTGAGAATTTTTGGGGGAGTATTTAAGAAATTTTATTTTCATTATTTCTTTTTACCTGTTCTCAAAAATTCCAAAGGCTTTTTCTCTCTTCTTCTCTCTAACAAGCAATTCAGTTCGAAGCTTTCCTTTAATCAACAATGGCACCTATAGTCAAGCTTATGTCTGCTGGAGGGTTCATCTATGAGAAGAACAACTCCATCCCTTTTGTTGTCAAGGAAAACCCGAACAGCCTGTTCTTCAAAATGATGGATTTCATGAAGAATTGCAAGTTGAGCTATGCAATGTTTCACTCTACACCACTCTACAATGAGATAATCGAGGAAATTTGGACCTCATGTGAGTATAGTGGAACAAACTGCACACTACAATTCACCCTTCAAGGTAATGAGTACATAGTTAATTCTGATGTTTTGCAAGCATGTTTACATATTCCTGATAATAACTGTGATGCTTTGCCTACTAACACTGAAATAACTACCATGCTAAATTCTATAAACTACTCTTTGCCTACTGATAATCTGGGTAGAATAATTAGGAGAGGTTTGGTTAGGGAATACAGTTATTTAGCTGATGCATTCATTAAGGTCTTTTCTGGAAAGATTAGTAATTTTGATGCATTAACTAACTCTATGTTAATTCTCCTAACCATGCTTCTAAATGATAGATATCACAACTTTAGCACCCAACTTATGTATGAAATTGGTGCTAAGTTGGGTGACAAAGCAAATAGGAAGAAAAATATCTATTATGCTAGGTTTCTGATGATGTTGGCTAACCATGTTAGTCCAGCACCATTAGTTATCTCTAACCCTAATGCCAGGTTCGAGTGCTTTGTGCAAGAAAAGAGAGTATTGACAGACATACTGAGGCTGAACCACAATGGTGATGTTCCAGTGGTGTATCTGCCAATCATTGAGGTAACTACTACTATCCCTGTTAGTGTAGCTAACTCCTCTACTGTTTTACCTTCCAATGTTGCTATGGAGTCTGTAGCTGTGACCCAACAGGCTCCTACCCTAGCAACAAAACCTAAATCAAAGAAATCCTCCAAGCCAACCTCAGGTGCTTCTCAAAAGGCACCTGTTGTAAAAACTACCACACAACCTAAGGGGAGTGAGTCTGGAGTTGTAAGAGGTGAGGGTAGGGGTGAACATCAAAGAAACCCCAAGGATAAGGAAGGACAGGTCAGTGTGTACCAGCCAAGCCCCATTGTGTCTTCCCAACAAGGCACAATGAGTAAAATGGATTTAACCACAAGTCTAATTGCATCCTCCCAAAAGGATGTGATTATTGAAACAAGCTCTCCACCAAGAGCACAGTCCAAGAGGGTAAGGGACACTTCAAGCCCAAAGTCTACATTTTCCCAATACCAAAGGAGAGTGAAGCAAAAGTCCAAGGGTACACAGGGTGCACACACACTGGAAGCAACACTTCCAGTTTCTCAAATTCAGTTTGATGTAACCCCTATCATTTCTCTGGGGTTACAGTCCCATTCTCTAAACATCAATCTTGAATTATCTCCATCAAATTCACCAACTCAATCTTTAGATGTGGACATGATCCATACATCTATTCCTGATTCTCCAACTCTAATCTTGGAGAAGCCCCACTCTGAAGCTGGTGGCCATCACTTGTTAAGTGATTTGTTGGGCCATCAACCAATTTTTCCTGAAGTTGCAAGGGGATCTGTGGACCAATCTTTAAAATCAATCACCACAGACTCTACTGTAATTTCTCATTCTCAAAGTGCTTTCTTGACTTCATCAACGAAACAGTCTATTTCGTTGACAAGTGTTTCTCCATCAACGGTATCCATACCGTTGACAGTTCAAACTACCATTCCGTTGATAGTTCACTCTGCACCTTTAATTGAAAATCAAGTTGTTCCCACAACTAGTGCAGATGATCTAGTGGTAGTTGAGACACTTCTAGGACTGAGAGGGAGTGAAACTGAGAGGCTGGCTTGCAGCCAGGCAAAAGGAGAGAATGTGAGTGAGAGGCTGGCTATTTCTTCCAGCCAGGCAAAAGGAGAGATTGAGAGTTCCACCTTAGAAGGTGAAGGTGAGGGTGTGAGAGGTGTGAGCCATGGGGAGCCCATGATGCAAGAACAGAGTGGAGAGAGAGAAGGGACTACAGGCGAAATAAGGATGGAAGCAGCCATTGCTAATGAGTTAATGGAGGTCAGTGAGGGAGAAAGGGAACCTACTTTCCAAGAGGTTTATCAACAAACTCTGGATAGTATTTCCCTGGATCCTGAGACCTTTACTCATCCTGTGCCAGCCTATCAAATTATGGCTCAGCAGGGCAATGTGGAGGCAGAAAGGTCACTAAATCTAATTCATACAACTGCATCAATGCAAAGAGCAAAGGATGCCCTGACCAATCTACCTTCAGGAGCTGCAGCAAGTGGAGAATTTGAGTTTTCTGATGCTGAGGACAGCTATGGTGATAATCTACAGGTGGCCACCACTTCACAGACTGGGACTTCTGTGGTGCCTCCTACACCAGGCTGGCTTTCTCAAGGTATGCATGGTAGAGCCACTCTAGATACTGCTATCTCCAGGCAGTACAATGAAGCCTACTTAGCTCATGAGTCTGCAAATGCAAGAGACAAGAAATTCTACAAGGCCATCATGGATTCTCTGGAAATTCAAAGGCTACAAATGATGCAGACAAGGATTGAGGCTACAGAAATCAAGGACTCTATTAGCAATTTCAGGGATGCTAACTACAGGATGATGGATGAAAAGCTCCCTCTTCTCACTATGTCCAAAATGAACAGGTTTCTCTCTAAGGAACCTGAAGTGGCTACCTCCTTGAAGACTCTCTCTTCTAGAGTGGACAAGGTGGAAGCTACTTTATCTCAAATGCAAAAGGAACAGGAGAAGCAGACTCAACTTTTGGCCCAGCTAGTGGCAGCTCAAGGACTCCCAGTTGTCTCTCTTGATGATAACAAAAAGGGGGAGAAATCTCAGGAGCTAACCATTCAAATCACAAAGGTGCTGGTCCCAACCATCACATTACCACAGGAGCCACTAGCAATGGGGGAGTTTGGAAAGAAGAATAAGGATAGCATTGACTTGATCCAGGAAGCTTCTATGAGGATACAACTTGCAGCACAGATCAAAGATCATTGGTCCAACATAGAAGCAAGGTTCAAGAAAATTACTGAATCTTCAAAGACAGATCAGCCATCAACAAATGCAATGGTGACTGCACAAGTGGAGCCACAGTTCAAGAGCTCTTATGCTATAGAGCCCCTTCTACATGGAGTCATTCAAGGACCAAGAAAGGAGAAAGGACAAACTTCATGCATTAGGGATGTGGAAGAAGCTACATTACAAAGAAGCTTATCTCCCAAGTCTCCTGCTAAACCAAAAGGCAAAAACATAGCAAGGACTTTCTATCCTGCACCTTATCCAGATGAGCTCAAACTACTTGGACTTCTCATCACAAAAAGCAAGGAAAGTAATAATCATGAGATAAGGAAGCAAAGGGCAATTGTCTACAGGAATGGACAACAAATCTGTGTTTGGGCTGGTCATCCAAACTTTGCTGAAGCCAAGGCTGAGGAATCAGAAAGAGCAGCTATGCAAGCCCTTGCAGTAGCTCAAGCTCTAGATGAAGAAGAAAGACAGCAAGAAGAAAAAGCCCAAAAGGAAAGGAGTGAAAAGAAGAGTACAAGGCAACCAAAGGCAAGGGCTAGAAGAAACATAACCTTTGAAAATGATGACTCTCAGAGTATTGCATCAGACTCTTCTGTACCTCCAACAATTCCTGATCCATCTTTAAAGTTAGCCTGTGATCCCAAACATCTTGTTAATTATCATGATCAGCCAATTGAGCCAAAGGAAGAGCCAATTGAGTTTGATGAGGCTAACTTTCCTAAATTCCTTTTTGAGATGGATCCAAAGAAGAAATTGAAGCAAAGGGCTGTCAAGACAAAGCCAGTATTTGTGAGAAAGCCACAACCTCAAAAACCCCCTTCAAATCCAGAGGACTGCATGTACATTGCTGACATCAGGGAAGAATCCAGCTTGCATCTTGAGTTAGACAACCTGGTGGAAGTAAGGGGCATTGCAGCTTCTCAGAAGCTACCTGAAAGATTGGTTTTCACATACAAGGGTGGTAGAGAACAAATTTGGCCTCTCTACAGAATTCTAGGAGAAGACTACCAAACACTACTCACAGTGTTTAGATGCTTGAAGAAAGACTTTGGCTTCACCAAAACAGCCAAGTCTGAGGTGGTCTCCAGAATATGTCAAATAAAGGCTAGCTGGAACAAGCCTGAGGCTCTTCCCAGGATGCTAAGAGTGCCCTCAACAGGAAAGAAGATCCATCTTCAACCTTTCTGGATGATGGAATTCAAGGACAAGGACAACTGCAGAAGGTTCTTCAGGATGGAAGACCAGCTGGACAAGGCATCTAATCAAACTCTAAGGTTTATGCAATCCAAGCTTGGTGATCAAGATGAAGAAGAGAAGATCTTTTACAGAAGGCTACAGGTCCAGATTGAGGAGAACAACTCTAGGAGAGGGAAGAAGACTATGCCCCAAAGAAGACAAAGATGAATTATTTGCTCAGTCTGGAGGAGCACATTTGGGCATTAGTTTTGTAAGTCTTGCATTATTTCTAAAAACTTTATGAAGCTCAATACAACTTTTACTTTTATCATGTGTAATATGCCTGAGTGTTTTTGTTATCATCAAGGCTCTTGATTTATGGCTGTTATTCTATCAGTCATAAATTGGGGGAGATTGTTAGGAATATGTTGTTCTTGATGATAATTATAAAAACACTTAGTAGATTTTGTATTAAGTTATTTTGTAACTGTCAACGGAATAGCATGCTTTGCAGTGTTTCGTTGACAGGAAGCTCATCAACGAAATGAGTGATGTAGCAATTGCACTGTACATTACTTCATAGTTTGATATGCAGTTTGTTGAGTACTAGATAGGTTTTCTAAGTCATGTTGACTAAATGGTTAGATAGGCAAAATAGGTTGGTTAATTGTAAATATTTAGTGCCTTGTAATTTTGCCTAAGTGAAGACATGTCAACGGAATGAAGATTACTCTATCAACGAAACAAGGAAGCTCATCAACGAAACAAAGAATAAAGCTATCAACGAAACACATCTCTATGCCATCAACGAATCATTATTGCTTTTCTATACAATTGACAAAGTGATAGTGACAGGTTCCTGACAGATCAAAAAGAAGATGTGGAAGTGTACTTTGCATTGGAAACCATTAAAATGGACATGGGGAATAAGGAAACATCCCAGTTTCCAATTGGGCTCTTGGGAGTGATCATAATAAGCATGAAGTCAAAAGCAAGGATCTCCAAGGACCACTGGACAAAGGGATGAAAAGCAAACTATTGGCGGTTACTCATTGTACTATTAGTGTAGCCAAAAATAGGGTTGTAAACTTGGGTTTATATAACCAAGTGTAGCAGTTACTTTATGTGAGTGTGAAGAAAAACAAAGAGTTTGTATTAGCTATCTTTGAGAGCATTTTTCTTCTCTACAACCTTGTAACTGAGCAGCTGTGTACTTTTGTATCACAGATTATTTCCGCAATAAAAACACTTCAGTTGGATCATCAAACAATCCAACTGAATTATTTATATCTTGTGTTTTTATTTATTCAGTTCAGTTTTATTTTATAAAGTGTTTTAGTTTTAAGAAAATATCAAGAATTGTATTCAACCCCCCCCTTCTACAATTCTGTTAGGTCATTTGGGAATAACACCCGGACACACCCTGGGCCCCGGATTACTACAAAAGAACCCGGACTCATATCTCGATCATGGTGTACCAACTAGTTTGGGTTCATATTTTGTCATGACTCCCCTACAAGCCCTAACCCAGGTTGGGGTCAGGGCTCATCTACAATCCTAGCCCATATTGGAGTCATGGTTCATCCATAAGTCCGAACTCATATGGAAGTTATGACCCAGCTAGTAATCCGAGCTCGTATCGAAATCCTGGTCCATTCATAAGACCGAACTCACATTGTAGTCCGGGCTCACCTACAAAACTCGAGCTCACAGAGGCGGCTCAATCCCAAAGTCTAATCCATCCCTGGCGACAAAGGCAATAACTCACATGAAGACTACACATTGGTACCTGACGTGGATAGGTCATGACTGATGGCCACACCTGGTGACGACACGTAAATATTCCCAATGATGGGGATAATTATTTCCTATTTAAACCACACGCCAGCAGGAGCCAAGCACACGATGCCACAATCCTCCACCTGGACACGTGCAATCCATCAACATCGCCCAGGTGTCCAACCTACCTAGGATTCAACGCTCATGATTGCAGGTACAACCCCTAAACTCTAATCATGGGCCTATATATAGACCAAGGAGGAAAGGTGTAGGGGTTACATTCTCTTTTACACACCTAACCTATACACACACCCTCCATATTTAGATTTCTCTATATACCTGTCTCCCTTTCCAAAGCCATTACTTATTCTCACGCCGGAGGCGCCGCCAGGGTCCAAACCCCCCTCCGGTGTTGTTTTGCAGAGTCCCAACCGCAGCGACACCGCTTCCAGGCATGGGATCGACTGGGAAGGACTAGATCGGGATTTGGAGTTATCATTGGCGCTAGAAGGAGGGGGAACCAACCCTGTCTTGTGGTCACGGCGCCGCTAGACTCACCATCGTCAACAAGCTCCTTCATCCTTGAAGGAGTCCTAGTTAAATCCAGTAAGATCTAAGCAAACTCCTTTGTTTTAACAACTAAACATGAACTCTTTAGCCCATATCTCCAATGTATGAATGTTTCTAACCTTATTTAGCCCAGATCTGTTTACTTTTAGCCTTGTTTAGCATTATCTAGCCTCCTTGTTCCCGTTTTTGCTTAGATCTACATTGCTCTCTTATAGATCTGTCTTTAAAACCAAGTTTCTTGCTTCGAAAAACACCAAACCCAGAAATAACATGCATAAATTGTCTCGTTCTCCTTGATAAACCCAGATCTATCAGAAATTTACTTTGATTTTGAAAAATTGTATTACCCCAAAAACGTTGTATACATTGTTTGCTCTTGAATCATGGCTCGAGGTAGCAAATCTGTGTTAAGACCCACAACCAGTACCCCAAGACAAGAACCACCCACAAATTTGAACCCGATTGTTGGTGAAGTACCCCCAGTCCTGACTCTGGCATCGCAGATAATCCGGCCTGATGATGCCCGGGTTGAAATTGAGGTTAACAAATTCAAGTATACGGATGTCAACATGGAACCCGGTCTCATGGAAAACCTGTCCGGGGACCAGCTGGCTGACGCAATTCGGATGTATAAAGAAGCTCGGCTAAATGAAGTTGATCAGGTCGAGAACTCACATGACTCTGGAGACTCCCACCGATCCCGCGCCTCAGTTTTCGACAGAATCGGAGGCAAGGACAAGGAAACCCGAAAAAGGACCCACCACAGGACCAACAGCCAAAACCAAGATACCGAAGCTGAAAAGCTCAGAAAGCTAGCTGACTTGAGGGAAAGGATCCGAAATGAAGAGCAAGCTAAACTTGACCTCAAAATACAAAGAAGAATCCAAGAGGAGGAGGCCCGGATTATGGGCTGAAGTCATGAAAAAAGGAGAACTCGGGCCCCTAGCCTCGACATAGTCTCAGATGATGAACCCCAAGAAGACTTGATGGACATGATCCATGAGCTCCAGAAAAAGGTTGGCCAGGACTCGGGGATTGACATTGGGGATACATTGACACCCTTCAGCTACTCGCTCGAGGCGACACCCAGGCAGAGAAATCTCAAACATTACAACTTTGATTCCTTTAATGGTTTGGGTGACCCTGAGGAGCATATAAACTATTTTGAACAAATTGCAATGATATATTATTACAATGATCTAACCAAGTGCAGGTTCTTTGCCTCAACCCTCAAGTCCGGAGCCCAAAGATGGTTCAGCCGAATCCCTTCTCGAAGCATCCACAATTGGAAGCAGTTTCGGGAATCCTTCTTGAGACGCTTCCGAGCCAATAAGACCCACGAAATGCACATGTGCCACCTAGAGACAGTCCGGCAAGCCCGGGGAGAGGCATTGGCCACTTATATGAAACGCTTCCAGGAAGCTATCAACAACGTGAGCAACCTGGACGAGCGGGAAGCCCTTACAATCTTTCGAAGAAACCTAGATCCAGACAACAATGAAAGATATGTCCTCGACCTCATTCATAAAGAACCACAGAGCCTGGCGGCGGCCTATTCTATGGCAGCAAGGTTCATCAAAGAAACAGATGTCCTCCAAGCAATGAGGATGACTAGGCAGGGCATTTCTCCAACCCGAACTCAAGATCTACCCAAAAACAACTACAATCATCAAGACAAAAAATTCAAACCAAATAGACAAAGCAACTACATCCAAAGCTCTCAGCTTGCACTACCAGCACCACCCCCGGACAACAGGCAGAAAGATGAGTCCGGACAGCCTAAACCCAGGCGTGAGCCCAGACCCGAACCCTCTTGGACTCCTCTCAACCGGGCTCGCGCAGACATTCTGAAAGAGGTGCGAGATAAGCCATTCTATTACCCTCCCAAGCCAATGCTCACTGCCCCGGAAAACCGATCAGTCCATAAGCATTGCGACTACCATGAAACCCATGGGCATACAACAGAAAATTGCCTCTCTTTGAAATTTTTTGTGGAAGACCAAGTCAAAAAAGGCAACATGGGGCAGTACATAGCTCGGCGAGTGGCTGACCGAGGAGAGGGATCCGGAAAAGACAAGAATATTGTGAATGTGGTTATGGGCGGATCCAATTCACCTCCAAGAAGCCCGGACTCAGGAGACGAAGTAATGATGGTGCAGGCCTGTCCGGAACAAGTAATAACCTTCAGCAAGGATGACTTCGAAGGAATCAACCCCAACCACAACGAAGCCTTGGTCGTGAGCCTTGACATAGCAGAAAATGAGGTTAGGAGAGTCCTAGTTGACAATGGGTCTTCTGTCAATATCCTGTTCAAACACACAATGGACCGGATGCAGCTGGGCAGCATAAGAATGAACGATTGCAGGGAAGATCCCCTCTATGGATTTGGAAACAATTTGGTCCCCATTCAAGGAACCCTTTATCTCCCAGTCCTGTTCGGGACCTTCCCGAAGCAGGTAACCAACATAGTAAAATTCTATATCATCAACACCCCATCATCTTATAATGTCATTCTGGGAAGACCAGCCCTTACCAAACTCCAAGCTATAACTTCAACACCCCATCTCAAATTCAAGTTTCCCACTCCCGGAGGCATTGGAGAAGTCCGGGGCGACTATGAAATGGCCAGCCGTTGCTATGGGCAGGCTTTGGTAATGGCAGAGACCGACCCAGAGAACAAAAGGAAAGCAAACTCCTACCACAAAAATCTGAGCAGGAAGAAGCATAGATACAGCAAAAAGACTGAGCCCGGTAAGGGTGTCCATAACATTGAAAACCCACCAGCCCAGGTTTTCCTTGACCAGATTGTACAAGCCCGAGTCCAGCAGTATGTCTCTAAGGCGGAAATGACAAAAGTGGAGGCTGCTGTTGAGCTCGAATCGATCGAACTAATAGAAGGGAACCCGGATAGACAAGTCAAAATTGGAACCGGGTTAGACACAGTGTTCAAGAAGGAGTTAACAGAGTTGCTTCGAGAATATGCCGATGTATTTGCCTGGAGCCCGGATGACATGCCTGGGCTCCAGGAGTCTGTTGCTATGCATAGCCTGGATGTTGATCCTAGAAAGAAGCCAGTAAAGCAGAAACGAAGGAACTTTGCCCCGGAGAGACAGAAAGCGATCGATGAGGAAGTTGAAAAGCTCCTAAAGGCCGATATTATCTGTGAGATAAAGTATCCGGAGTGGCTAGCCAATGTTGTCTTAGTCAAGAAACCAAATGGAAAGTGGCGAATGTGTGTGGACTACACTGACTTGAATGCTGCATGCCCCAAAGACCCTTACCCGCTTCCCAGCATTGACCAGCTCATCGATGCGACAGCCGGGCATGTCATGCTGAGTTTCATGGATGCCTTCTCCGGTTATAATCAAATAAAGATGAACCCAGCTGATATAGCCAAGACGGCATTCATAACACACCGGGCGGTCTACGCCTACAAACTTATGCCTTTTGGATTAAGGAATGTCGGGTCTACTTACCAAAGGGCAATGGTGGAAATCTTCAACAGTCAACTGGGGAGAAATCTGGAATCATATGTCGATGACATGATAGCAAAGTCAACAACAGTCCAGACACACATTTCTGATCTGAAAGAATGTTTTGAGAACTTAAGGAAGCAAAAGATGAAACTGAATCCGGACAAATGTACTTTTGGGGTTGGAGCGGGAAAATTCTTAGGTTTCATGATTAGCCAAAGGGGAATCGAAGCCAACCCAGAAAAAATCAAAGCAATAACTGAGATGCAAGCACCCCGGACCCAGAGAGATATACAGAAACTTGCAGGATCGTTAGCAGCATTGCGAAGGTTTATTCCTAAGCTCGCAGATCGTTGCTTGCCTTTCTTCAACTTGCTGAAGGGAGCTCAGAAAAAGAAAGATATTGTCTGGGGCCCGGATTGCCAACAAGCTTTCGACTCCCTCAAAGAATACCTAGCCGCACCGCCAATCTTAACCAAACCCGAGCCCGGGGAGCCTTTAAGCATTTACTTGTCTGCAGGTACCCTGGCTGTGGGAGCAGCACTAATCCGGGATCACGACGGTGAGCAGAAACCGGTTTATTATGTGAGCCAAGTGCTCAAAGATGCTGAAACCCGTTACCCAAACCTCGAAAAGTTCGCTTTCGCTCTCATCACTGCATCCCGGAAGCTGAGGCATTATTTCCAAGGGAGGGAAATCAAAGTTATAACTGATCAGCCACTCAGGAAAATTATTCACAAACCTGATGTCTCGGGGAGGTTGGTTAACTGGGCTATTGAGCTAAGCCAATTCTCCCTAACTTTTATCCCAAGAACATCTATCAAATCCCAAGCTTTAGCCGATTTCATTGTGGAATGTTCTTTCCCCGAACCTGTTCACATTTCAATGGAGACAGAACCCGGGGAAGAATCCACACTTGATCATGAAACCTGGATTTTGCATGTAGATGGCTCATCAACCAATGAAAGATCTGGAGCCGGGCTCATACTCAAGAGTCCGGATGGATTCAAGATAAAGCAAGCGATTGGATTTCAGTTCCAAGCAATGAACAATCAGGCAGAATACGAAGCTCTTCTGGCCGGACTCCGTCTAGCCCGAAGTTTAAAGGTGAAAAAGCTAAGGATTTTCAGCGATTCTCAGATAGTAGTCAAGCAAACGACCGGAGAGTACGTGGCAAAGGACCCAACACTAGGAAGGTATCAAGCCTTGGTTCAAGGTTTCCTAGCTATGATACCCAAATTTGAAATTTGTCAAGTAAATCGAGAAGACAACACAGAAGCTGACATCCTATCTAAATTAGTCCAGAACTCGGCTGATTTGGATAACTCAGTTTACTTTGAGGAACTGACTAAACCAACAATGGATCAAGAGGAAGTCATGGAAATTGATGATCAACCCAGCTGGATGACGCCCATAATTTTGTACTTGGAGAAGGGAGAACTGCCTTCTGAGAAGAGTCAAGCTCAAAGACTCAGGAATAAAGCGGCAAAGTTCTTTTTGGAAGAAGGGATACTCTATCTCGGACTTACTCGGCACCAATTCTAAAATGCGTGGGACCGGTCGAAGCTACCTATTGTCTGCAAGAAGTTCATGAGGGAATTTGTGGAGACCACCTATCTGCAAAGGCCCTGGCTCACAAGATTATAAGGCAGGGTTATTACTGGCCTACAATTCATAATGACGCTGTGGAGTTTGTGAAGAAGTGCAAGAACTGCCAACTTTTCAGCAATGTCCCACGACAGAGCCCGGTCTTACCATCCTCAGTCCTGTCTCCTATCCCGTTTGCAGTTTGGGGTATTGATATCATGGGTCCATTTCCCCGGGCTAAAGGCGACCTGAGATATTTGCTAGTGGCAATCGATTACATGACCAAGTGGGCTGAAGCTAAGGCAATGAGAACAATCAACCAACAGGATTGCATCCGGTTTATGGACAACATACTGATGAGGTTCGGGCTACCAATGGTTCTAGTTTCTGATAACGGGCCACAATTTGTGGGGTCCGATTTTGAAGGCTACCTGAAAGAAAGAGGAATCAAGCATAAAAAATCATCTGTTGCATACCCAAGAGGAAACGGCCAAGTTGAAGTTACCAATCGGATTTTGCTTAGAGGAATTGAGAAGAGGTTACAAGAAAGTAAGAATAAGTGGCCCGAGGAGCTGCCAAATGTGTTATGGGCATACAGGACTAGTCCCCGGACTAGCACTGGTGAAACCCCATTCAGACTGGCCTACGGCACTGAAGCTTTACTACCCATTGAAGTCGGAAATCCCTCCCATCGAGCGATAAATTTTGAAGAAATAGCTAATGAAGAAGGGTTGCAGACTAACTTGATTTTGATTGACGAAGTCCGGGATCAAGCTATTGAGAGGATGGAAAAATACAAGGAAAAAACTAGAGAGTACTTTGGGAAGAAGGCCCGGGTTAAGAACTTTCAAGTTGGAGACCTGGTCCTTCGCGATACGGAGGCGTCTGACCCCACTAATACTGGCAAGCTCATGCCAAAATGGGAAGGACCCTACAAGATAAGGGAGGTACTCCGGCCTGGAACATACAAGTTGGTTCATATGGATGGTTCTGAGGTCCCCAATACTTGGCATGGCCTTAGACTCCGAAAATTCTACCAGTAAGAAGATTGCAGCGACCGGATAAAGAATAAGGAGCTCCCAAAAGCCCAGATTAGAATAAGAGCTTTGTATTCCTGATTTTTCTATAAATAAAACCGGTCTCGTTGTTTTGTTTTCTTTTCATATTATCATGTACTTTTTAACTTACAGTAAAATTCAATTTCTTGTAATAACCCTGTCTCAGAGCTATAGGCAAACAATGTAGCCAGGGTCCCCAGCAATACGCAACCTAACAACCCTGGCCCGGAGCCATAGGCAAATAATGTGGCCAGGGTTACCAGCCATAGGCAATCATAAACATAGGAAATATTCCTAAGTACCAAAATATATAAGCCCGGCCCGGACTAAGCCATGAGGTCGGGCTCCCAGCAATAAGCAACCTAACAACCCTGGCCCGGAGCCATAGGCAAATAATGTCACCAGGGTTACCAGCCATAGGCACTCATAAACTTAGGAACTATTCCTAAGTACCAAAATATATAAGCCCGGCCCGGAATAAGCTATGAGGTCGGGCTCCCAGCAATAAGCAACCTAACAACCCTGGCCCGGAGCCATAGGCAAGTAAGGTGGCCAGGGTTACCAGCCATAGGTACTCATAAACTTAGGAACTATTCCTAAGTACCAAAATATATAAGCCCGGCCCGGACTAAGCCATGAGGTCGGGCTCCCAGCAATAAGCAACCTAACAACCCTGGCCCGGAGCCATAGGCAAGTAAGGTGGCCAGGGTTACCAGCCATAGGCACTCATAAACTTAGGAACTATTCCTAAGTACCAAAATATATAAGCCCGGCCCGGACTAAGCCATGAGGTCGGGCTCCCAGCAATAAGTAACCTAACAACTCTGGCCCGGAGCCATAGGCAGGTAATCTGGCCAGGGTTACCAGCCATAGGCACTCATAAACTTAGGAACTATTCTTAAGTACCAAAATATATAAGCCCGGCCCGAACTAAGACATGAGGTCGGGCTCCTAGAAATAAGCAACCTAACAACCCTGGCCCGGAGCCATAGGCAAGTAATGTGGCCAGGGTTACCAGCCATAGGCGATCATAAACCTAGGAAATATTCCTAAGTACAAAATATATAAGACCGGCCCGGACTAAGCCATGAGGTCGGGTTCCTAACACATGCAAATTCAAAGTATGTATGCAAACATGGAACTTCTAAGAGAGCAAAGAAAGAATAAGCAAAATAAATTACCAAGGTTATAATAAAGATAGAAGCCCGGGTTGTCCATACAACCCGGAAACACTTCCAATGTTAAGAGAGACAAGTCAAAGGAAAAAGTAACAGTTACATGGGAATATAACCCCAGAAGGCAAACACAGTTGCATCAGTTTATTCCGGAACGCGACTAGTTCATTTGGATGGCTGAGGAGAATCCGACCCTGCGGGAATGATAAATGGATTCGGACCATCAAAAGGCATGGGCTCCCCAAGGCCATCTTCAATGTCCTTCTTGGCCGCAACAAAGTGGTCTATGAAAGATTCCCAGCAAGCGCCCGGATCAGTCTTGAGATGCTTCTCATCAACAACAAAGGTCCGGTAAATCTCAGGAGCACCGGCGTCAGCAATAGCTTGGTCATAAGCAGCAGATTTCTGAAACTCGGCAATAATCTCCTCCTTTGACTTGCTAAGCTCAGCCTGCAGGTCATCATATTTATCTTTCATAGCCCCGGATTCCTCTGTAGCGCTCGTGACTTGGGCCTTCATGTTAACAACTTCGGAGCTTAGATCGGCAACCTTACTCTCATAAGTCGTCTTCAAAGAGGACAACTCATTTTCCAGGCTTTGATTCCGGTCCTTCTGCTCCTTCAACTCTTGATTCAAGCTTTCCAATTCATGTACAAAAACTGTGGCAGCCCCACTGATCAACGCCCCGGACTGCGAATAAACATTTTAGTGACACGAACATTAATAACTCGAATTCATAAGGAAAAACTATACTTACATGACCCCAGTGTCCAATGGCACGCTTCAGAACAGCTATAACCCCGGACTGTTTCATTTCGTTAATATCTTCGTCCGTGGGGATTTCAGATGCCAAACTGGCAAGCTTCTTCAAATCACAACTTCCAACCATGACCGGTTGTCCATCAGCACCTTTACCTTTGTCATCAGCGGTGATTTTCTCCACAGCAATTCGGGGCTTAGAGGGGGGTTTCCGGCCAACACTAATTCTCCTTTTCTTAGTGGTCCGGTCATCAGGAGTACCAATGTTCTCCACATCGATAGCTTCAGTATCAGGGGCGGGGTGGTTTAAGCCCGGAGCAGCAGACTCAGCACTGCCCTCTTTCAAAACACTGGAACCGGACCCCTCACCAGCCTTCTTCACCTTGTCATTGTGCACCCCGGAAATTTTCCTTAGAGCCAAGGAATAAGTGTTGTAAGACATGATATCCTCCAATCCCTGATTGTAGTGGGGGAAACCTGAAATAACACAAAAGTTTACAAGAGGCTCGAGCTATAAACCAGTAGAAATACAGTTGTGAATCAAAAACAAACAACTTACATCCTAGTTCAAAGAGTTTCTTATGATCCATAAAGGTATCCCGGGTACATTGAAAACCAAGAATCCCACAAAACTTACGAATTCTTCTCAAAGCAGAACCGGTTAACTTAACTGTTTCAAAGGCCTTGGCTTCCTTATCTAAAATAATATGGGGCATGCCACCAAGATCCCAGCCCCTCAACATCAAAACCTCCCCGGACCAACCCTTCAAGGTACTTTGTTGAATCACAGGCTGGGCAGATCCTGACGGAAATCCACATTCCTTAGCACGAAACCGGAGCTCGTAAAGAGGTTTCTTGTTAGACCGGACTAATTGGAAAAGTTGATGGAAAAGTCTGAAGGTGGGGATGTATTCGGATTTCTCGCAGCAAGCCAAGAACCAAATAACCCATTTAATCCCGTTAGGGGTCACTTGCATAATCGAGATTTCATATTCATATTTAAAGAGGTGTTTTACAAAATTGTGACATTGTGGATTCCAGCCGGACCGAAGATGTTCCAACCAAACACCAATATACCCATCGTCACCCCGGTCATATATGTGCTCATTGGGTTCGGGCCATCTCCATTCAATCTCTGGCCCGAGTTGGAAAGCAGCCCGGATGGCAACATCCATTTCCTCTTT
Source organism: Heracleum sosnowskyi (assembly GCA_030848705.1). Taxonomy (NCBI): domain Eukaryota; kingdom Viridiplantae; phylum Streptophyta; class Magnoliopsida; order Apiales; family Apiaceae; genus Heracleum; species Heracleum sosnowskyi. Next base: position 93,413,404 of record CM061235.1, on the reverse strand, counting down.
GGGAAGATCCACAAAAGTCGTTTTGAGTGGGTTAGGAGTTCGGCCAACAACAAGCTGCGCGCAAGCCCGGTCCATAATCTCTTTATTAACAGGCCCGGGAATTCCCCTAGCACCATGGTTATTGTTATAGTGATGATGGAGGTTTTGGTAATATAGATTATGGTTATAGTCAGAAGGCTTCTTAACAAACATATAATCGGTATCATGGTAAAAACCTAAGGAAGTTATAAGACCTCGGCCCGGGGCTAGCACTCTCTCGTTCAATTGAGTTACTACTGGGGGATCCGAGCTAGTAGACATTATGCACCAATCTAGATCTACGAGTTCAAGGTATTGATTTTGGCTAGAGGAGGACGAAGAGGAACAAGAGAAGAGTGAATTACTACTATGGATTTCAGAGAGTGGAACAAGCACTCTATTCGCACGCCTCTCTTTCCGAACCATACACCTATTAAGAATCCGGATTAACTATGGTTAGTTATTCAGTTCTATCTTTCAAATATTACATGATTGCATACATGTTAATGTTTGTTAAAAAATAGTAAGCCTCATGTGCGATGATAGCCCGGAAGATCCCAAGCAAACAAAGTCATATTTAGCCCGAATTCAAATTGAAGCCCGAACTAGAACCTAAACACCGTATGAACCATATAACCCAAGCCTGGACTAATATCAAATTCATAATCACAGAAACATCACAACAAAACGCCATAAACATTATACAAGATCAATACCATGACACTCCCAATTTATAAAACACCCAAACCAAGAACACCAAGAACACGAAACAAAAACCCAGAAATTCAAAACCGCAAAATCGGTATACTTGCAACACATACAACCAAATCATGACCAAACAAACCTACACAAGTTACTATAACAATAGACAAACAACAATATCAAAACCATTCAAGAAACTCCTCAAAACTCCAAATTAAAGTGGGAGCAGTTCATGCAAAAGAGGGGAAATACGGAATAACAATTAACAGAATGAAAGAAATAGAGCAAGACCAAGTACTTATAGAAAGCGGGAGGATGCAATAGCTTCACACCACAAGATCGAAGGGCGCCTGAGAAAGAAAAAACGAAAGAAAAGATGAAGAGGTGTGGAAATGTAAAAAGAAAAGAGAAGATGAAAGAGAGTCTTTTATAAGCAAAGGGAAGATAATTCAACAAGGACAAGTGGCACATCTTGATTGGTCACGAAAATCGAAAAAGGAAAAAAAGTAAAAAAAAGAGACAGTGTAATTAATATTGACAGCGGTGGGACACAATTACCTAGAAAGAGTGGGATAACATCTTTTCGAAATAAAAGGGGGGAAATAAGAAGAATCGGTTCAAATTCCAGCGTTGCAAAATTCAGTCGTAGCCCGGACTTAGCACTCCTGCAAATTCACTCTCAACCCCGGATTTCCATCCTTGATAACAATCCGGGTTGGGGGGCAACAATCAAGCCGGAAATTTTTTCTAAGTAACCCAAAGCCCCACAGCTTTGGACTTGAGAGAGAATCAAGGCTCACTCTCAACCCCGGATTGTCATCCTTGATAACAATCCGGGTTGGGGGCAACAATCAAGCCGGAAATTTTTCTAAGTAACCCAAAGCCCCACAGCTTTGGACTTGAGAGAGAATCAAGGCTCACTCTCAACCCCGGATTGCCATCCTTGATAACAATCCGGGTTGGGGGGCAACAATCAAGCCAGAAATTTTTTCTAAGTAACCCAAAGCCCCACAGCTTTGGACTTGAGAGAGAATCAAGGCTCACTCTAAACCCCGGATTGCCATCCTTGATAACAATCCGGGTTGGGGGGCAACAATCAAGCCGGAATTTTTTTCCAAGTTACCTATTCAAGAGCTTCTACTCCCCCATCCAGAATATCTGCATAAGGGAGTGGGGGGCAAATGATAGGCTATGTATAGCCCGGACACACCCTGGGCCCCGGATTACTACAAAAGAACCCGGACTCATATCTCGATCATGGTGTACCAACTAGTCTGGGTTCATATTTTGTCATGACTCCCCTACAAGCCCTAACCCAGGTTGGGGTCAGGGCTCATCTACAATCCTAGCCCATATTGGAGTCATGGCTCATCCATAAGTCCGAACTCATATGGAAGTTATGACCCAGCTAGTAATCCGAGCTCGTATCGAAATCCTGGTCCATCCATAAGACCGAACTCACATTGTAGTCCGGGCTCACCTACAAAACTCGAGCTCACAGAGGCGGCTCAATCCCAAAGTCTAATCCATCCCTGGCGACAAAGGCAATAACTCACATGAAGACTACACATTGGTACCTGACGTGGATAGGTCATGACTGATGGTCACACCTGGTGACGACACGTAAATATTCCCAATGATGGGGATAATTATTTCCTATTTAAACCACACGCCAGCAGGAGCCAAGCACACGATGCCACAATCCTCCACCTGGACACGTGCAATCCATCAACATCGCCCAGGTGTCCAACCTACCTAGGATTCAACGCTCATGATTGCAGGTACAACCCCTAAACCCTAATCCTGGGCCTATATATAGACCAAGGAGGAAAGGTGTAGGGGTTACATTCTCTTTTACACACCTAACCTATACGCACACCCTCCATATTTAGATTTCTCTATATACTTGTCTCCCTTTCCAAAGCCATTACTTATTCTCACGCCGGAGGCGCCGCCAGGGTCCAAACCCCCCTCCGGTGTTGTTTTGCAGAGTCCCAACCGCAGCGACACCGCTTCCAGGCGTGGGATCGGCTGGGAAGGACTAGATCGGGATTTGGAGTTATCAAAACTCACCTAATTAAATGAAATTTTATAGACATTTAATAAAAATATCCATAAGCATCTGATTGTCAACTAGAAAGATCGAGCAAATATCTCCAAAGCTGAGGGCCCATTTGATGGTGCCAGGATGGCCCATTAAGCCCACAACATGAATTAACTCCTTACCAATAAGGCAATAACCTCTTAGAACCAAGTATTTGTTCTTAAATGGCCGTAAACGAAAGAGATGGATCAACGATCTCAATTGTTGGAGGGCCCAATAAGCCCACCGCACGAATCAACCAGTTACCAACTTTAATGAACTATTAATGATGAGTAATTTTGTTAGAGTACATCGATTTATGCAGCTTAACACAACATATCAGATGAAGATAAGATGTTTCAGCTTTGTCTTTAAAACAAAATGCTGTCTCTGTTTCGTTTGAAATTGCAGTTTTGACTTTTAAAAAACAAAGTTTATTGAAGTTTGCCTCCAAATTATATATAACCGATTCATTTTTTTTTTAAAGTTGTACTTAATAGAAAATCTCATGTATTTTTTTTAATGAAATTTTTCATAAGTGTGTCTACTAATAATTATTTATTTTTATTCAAAATTTTGGTTAATTTTTGAAAGGCAAACCATGTGGTTTTTTGTATAACGGGAGACTATAAAAATAAATTAATAAATATATCTTTAAATCTAGGCAACGTTTGACATTGTTGTTTACAATAGTAACTAGCACGTAAAAAATTATATGGTAATTTTGAAACACATATTTCTGAAATGAAGTTTTGACATTAAAATTGTTTTAGAGAAAGCAAATCGCGCATGATTTTGACAAAAAATATGTACTTCTCATCTTTTGCAAAAAAACATTTATCACTCTCAACATCAAACCTTATTAAAAGTATTATTCTTTTATATTTTGCAAAAATATGCTATTGTTTCTATTTTTTCTTACTTTAATTATACTTACTTATTATTAAAAAAATATTATTAATTAATAACATTATTTTTAACCAAATAGGCTAAAATACATTGATTTTCTGTTTTTCCTACAAATCCTCTATTTTTTTTTAAAAATCATGGGTAATTATCTTTTTCATGCTACTGTTTCTATTTGTTATTACTAAAACCCCTACTTTTCCAAAAATATCACGGGCAACCCTTACTTATTTATTTTAAAATCTATTATAATAATTTTAATTACGGGCAATTACCTTATTCAACTAAAACATTTTACTTTTTCTATTTTACCTTGCTAAACCCCTCCTTTTCCAAAAATATCAAGAATAAACTTTTACTTATTTATTTTATTATTTTAAATTACAAACAATTACCTTTTTCAACTAAAACATATTATTTTTTCTATTTTTCATTACTAAAACTATTCCTTTTCTAGAAATATCAAGGGCAAACCGTTATTTATTTATTTTAAAATTTATTTCAATATTTTTAATTATTTAATCTTTTCATAAAAAAGATATTACCTTTTTCAACCAAAAGACAATACTTTTCTATTTCTTCTAATAAAATCACTCTCATTTTCAAAAAATATCACGGGTAATTAACTTTTCAACAAAAACACGTTTTTTTTTTACTAAAAACCTATCTTTCCCAAAAATATCACGGAAACCCTTATTTAATGTGTTTAATTATTTAAAATATTTTACCTATTGAGGTGGAAGATCCTAAGGTCGACCCCAACTAAGTTTCCTAAGATTATACTCAAATCTCATATTAAAACACGAGGGTACTATTGTACTTTCAGAATATTATGTGTAATTACAAAATTGCCATTAAAAATTTATACTAAAAAACTATGTTACCTTAGGAAATTTTATAAGGTTAACCTTAGGTTCCTTTTTCTCTTACCTATTTTAATATGCCTACAAATTCTTTTAACCAATACAATTAATAAAATATTAAACATAATTAAAAATTCATATAATTCAATCAAAAATCACATATATTATGTAACTGCAAAATCTTTCACTTACACTTTAATTAGAATTTAAAAACACGATTTTTAAAAAATATATATATTTATAGTTATATTATTACAACAAAATATATTGATAATTTGAACGATTACATGCTTACTAAACTAATAAATTTTTATAAAATTTGTAAGTTTTTTTTTTTTTTAGATTTGAAGTATTAAAGTAGTATTTTTAATACTTTTTAAAAAGGTAGTATTTCAGAAGTACTAAAATCTCAAAACTTTTAAAAATAAATTTCAAAATTAATGTTAAAGTCGTTCGTGCTTTGCATGGGTTATTGGCTAGTATTATTAAAGCCGAAACATTGAAAATTTTGGTTTTCAGTTTTTGGTTATTTATTATATTTAATAAATAATAAAATAATAAAATAATATAAAAATAGTAACTAGATGATTGTTTTTTATAATTAAAACACTTTTTCCTAACAAAATATACTTTTTTTTCAAAAACATCACGGGTAGTTACCTTTAAATTAAAAAATATTACCTTTTATATTTCTTCTCACTAAAATTTCTCTTTTCCAAAAATATTAGGTGCAACCCTTACTTAATTATTTTAAAATTTATTTTAATGCTTTTAATTATTTAAAAAAAACTTACCTATTTTAAAATGTCAACGTATTTTTTTTAACAAATACAATTAATATAATTAAAATACTTTTAAAAATGTAGTTACTTTTTTTAAATAAAACATGTTAGCTTTCTATGTACAATTAATATAATTAAAGCGCTTTAAAAATATCACGGGTAATTATTTTTTTAATTAACACATGTTAGCTTTTTTGTTTGTCCTTCTTATTAATAAATATAGTATAGGTTATTGGTCATTGAGTATTGGAGAAGGTGGGTTGAATGCAATACTGATAAATTTCAATCTACGCTTCAACAACGAAAACTAAAATTAAATCTTATCAGCAGAAAAAATGCAATCACAAGTAGATTTCTCACAAAATAAATATTTTATTTATCTTGCAAAGAGTTGCTACAACCTTGAGAAAAGTATGTCTTTCTCAAGCTTCAATACTTCAGTGATTCACAACATAGAATGAGAGATAGTCTAAGCATGCTACTCCTATCTCTATCATCACGGGTTTGTGAAGCCTTTTTCATGTGACAACTCCTTACAATTTGCCTACCTGTGTGTCTTATCCAATTTGCTATACAATCAGAGTTATCAATGCAGAAAAAGCAATCTAGATACATTCTATATTTAGTTAACACAATTCCAGTAGATGTTGATTTGTCATACTTTTTAATTGGTAAGATTTGTCTTGTGATCCCTTAAGCTTTTGTCGTAGTCTTTGCAGACCTGATACAATGTTGCGATACTGCAACACGCCTGTTTCTTGAACATCTAAACTGTCACATGTTTGACCGGTTAGATTCCCAATTCAAAGTTTATCCATTTGAGACAGTATCCTGAACTCCAAGCTTGCTGTCACAAGAATGCGCTTTTGGTGACAGTAAGAAATCCCCGCAATAGTTGCTGTTAGGAGTTCCAAAGTTGCTGTCAGGAGAATATAGAGTTGTTGTCTCCGGGCTTCCGCCAATGTTGCTGTCAGAGTGAATATTCTGTCATGACTTACAAGTTGCAACATGTTGTCTTCTTGTAACCTTACTGTCAGTGCTATGATAGTAACAATTATTCTTGTTGTCATCCTCATGTATTCCTTGAGGCTTGAACAAGTGAATGAACTTCTTCCAAGAATTACAAACAATTTTATTACAGCAAATTAAATTGGCTACAAGAACATACTCTGACGTTGACAATATGTTCTACTTAATAAAAATTAAGTATTACTAAACACAAGGTTAAGTTGTCTTCTAAGCTATCACCCATAAATCATAACATAGATTGTTTTAATAAATAATAAAATAATATTAATAATGTCTCATTTATCTTTCTCAATCCCATTTTTATTATTTATTTATTGTTTTATGTTCCAATTAATATTTAAGTTTCTCATTTTATAATTTATTATATTTATATTTATTTTTTATTTAATATATTTCGTTCCTATTAATTTTTTTAGTTTGTCAGTTTTTTAATCTCTTTTGATATATATATATATATATATATTAGAAGACCATAGAGTCGCCATAAACTTTTAAGCTATTTTTTTTTTGAATTTTATCTTTTTTAAACTTTTTATTAAACAAAACTTTTTGCATTTAATACCATCTTAATTAATCATTAGTTACACCAATTAAATATGTATTAAATTAAATTTATTTTTTATATAAAAGTTTAGCAAACTTTATTTGGATATTATAATAATCATTGAATTATGAAATATTAATTATCTACAGAAATAACGAGTTAAAATTATTTCCATATTGTACCATTTTCTAATTCATCATTTAAGAATACTACAACTTCTTTTCGGACAATATAGGATGAACGACATTAACTTTTCGAAAAATCCTTTATCAATGTCCGTGATAATAGTAATAAGTTATGAAAACATATAAAATATTCGGTTAACAACTAAAATTTGTAAAAAAGTTATATCTTTTAAATAAAAGAATTTAATTTTTAATGCATACATATTTTAAAAATCACACGAAGCGCGAATAAGATGTTTAGTTCAGAATCATAGGATCTCTCTATTCTAATGTGATTAATCGATACGATTATGTAAAAATCGGCCGAAAATAGGAATAATTGGTCACAATTCAGTCAAATTGACAAAAATTAGTAAAATATATAAAAAAATATAAAAAAGTAAAAAAGTAAATTTGAATAAAAATAAGCAATTATTATTCTCGTTTACAATATTTATTTTAGATGCCTAAATAACGAATTATCTTATTTTTTTCCCTCTCAAATTGATCCATAATTCAAATATTAGTTTTTGTAAAATTTATTTATTTCAATCATATCATATTTTTAAATATATTTGTATAAATACATGATAATTATATAAATATAACTAAAATAATAAAATAAGTATAATAATATTAAATTAGTTCCGATTTATCATTTCGATTACTCGATTAATTTCCAATGTCTTCACCAATTAAGTCTGATTTTCGTTTTTTACAACAATCTGTAATATTATTACTCTTTTACATGTATGTAATATTTGTCAATATTATATATACTTTTTAAGAATGTATGTAAATATCTAAATAGTAAGATTCAAATATTTCATAATTTTGTAAGATTTTTTATAATTTTTAACATGAAGTAATGAATTCGTCCAAAATATTCATAAAACTTGAAAAATAGCAATCAATATAAAAAGTGTTTTTATAAAATATCTGCGATTTTGCTCTATTTATAATTAATACACAATTGAATGAGTTTCGTAAGTTAGATGTATGTTATATATTATTGAACAAATTTCACAAAATACGGGAAGATGCTATCTTAAATCGAGTTTCATAAGTTAGATAATTATCGTATATTGTCAAACATCTTCCACGAAAACGAAAAGCGAGAAGATGCTATCTTAAATCGTAATTATTTTTTTCCGTAAATTTCTATTCCAAAATCTAGATATTAAAGGTAATTCTAATATTTTAGACAAATCTGCGTAAGGATCATGAATAATTATACTTTTTTTTTATCTAATGTTAAAACTTTGAATAAGACGATTTGCATATTAAAAAGAAAGAATAAGACGATTTGTTAAAATTCAATTCAACAAAAAAGTACACGATGAAAATCAAATTTATCATTTGTTACATCATAATACATAAAGCAAATCATTATTTATAAAATTAATTAATTTAGACATAAATTTAAAAATTATTATCAATTTAATCATTTAAAAAATCGAAAGTTTATATTAATCTAGTCATTCATTCTTATAAAATTTGCATATATATTTTATTCAGCGAGAAAAAAGGTAATGCAATATATATACACGCACATTCAAACCATTTGCATTTGACTAACCCACCCTGCATACACACACAAATAACCGAAAAATCTATACACACAAACACAATACATACACACAACTCAATCTCTTCCCCCCAAACCCTAGAAACCTATAATCTCACCGGAACCCTAACTTCTCCGATGGAAATCGCACCGGCGATCGCATCATCTTCGTCACAAATCGAGACTAATCTCAATAACAATAGCAACAATACTCATATTGAGAATAAGAATGTTTCGAGCAAGTTTGGATATGATTTTTTTTCCAGAAAGTTTGATGATGATGAAGACGAAGATATGTGTAGGATCTGTCGAAACAGCGGTGACGCTGAGAATCCTCTTCGATATCATTGCGCTTGTAGTGGAAGTATCAAATTTGTTCATCAGGATTGTCTTCTTCAGTGGCTTAATCATAGTAATGCTCGCACTTGTGAGGTAACCTAATTTCAACTTCTCATTTTTGAAAAATTATTTATCGAAAGCTCGAGTGCCTGTATTCTCGTATAAATTTAGTTCTCCGGTTATGTTATTTGTTGTATTGCGTATCTTAATCATAGTTGTGAAATGTAATTCTAGAAGTATGTGTAATGTCTGTGTGTGTACAATGTGTTGTATATGTTCATTTGGTGTTTTTCTATTTGAATTTGCGATTATTGCTTTGGATGTTTGTAAGACTTTAGGAACATGATGCTTCGTGATGGATTGGAATGCAGAGATAGTGATTTGATTTGAAGAAATTGAATAGGACTTGGAAGCTTGTCTGGATATAGACTTATAGTGTTAACGAGTTAACTAAAACCTAATTTATGATATGACATGAAAATTGGCGGAGTAGAAGATTGATACGTAATTAAGTTATGAGATCATTTGAAGCTAACTTCGTATAGTATTGGAAACCAATGATATGATTCGGAGAAAGTAAAATGGACTGGGAACTAGAAAAGTATAGAAGTATGGCATAGTGATATACCACATAAAATTATTATGAGACGATCAAGATTTGTTTTGGTTTACATGTGGGTGCCTCTAAGTGCAGTAATCGTGGAGTGACATGTGACAAGTGTGGTAAAGGTAAATCTTTAAATTCCATAAGCTCTGTTACAGTTTGAACCAAAATTCCGTAAGTGGAGTAATGGGAAATGGAGGTGAGTTGGGGTTTAGAGGAATGTGAGGTTCCATGAGAAATCAAAAGGTTGCGAATAAATGAATGAAAGCTCCAATTTTAGAATTTGGTCAAAAAGGTTAGATGCATGCTTAAAGTTTTGGTTTAAATTGCAAGAGAGCCTATTGTATTTAAGAATTGCATTTACACATTTCCAGAAGCCAATCCATGATAAGCACATTTGAGCACCGGGATTCGCTAAAATAACTATTGGTTGATTTATAAAGATAATCACGAGGTTTGTTTTTTCAATCTAAGCACTGAATTTGATGGAAAAAACAATTCTCTCACTATGGTATTTTCAAATCATAATAAATAAACTAACTCATATTAAGTATGAAACTAAGATAATGGATGTTAGGTACATCTTTTATGTTTCGATGTTGGTTACTTTTTAGATCATTTTTAAATTATTTATGTATGTTAGGATGTATAAATGATATATACATTTATTTTTTGGCTTTATTTCCATTACATAAACATTCATTACACAGTGGATAGTTGGATCTTATCTTTTGACCTTTGAATTTAAGTTAAATATTTGAGAATATCGGGGGGTCGGAGGGCTTAAACTCAAGATTAAGAACATTATTAACATAACTATGATACCATGTTAAGCTACAAGCTTAGGTCAGTAAGATTTATTTGGATAATCAATTAACTATAATTTTTAAGTCGAACTTGGAATCTGTTGATTGTTCAGTTTGTAGTGGGGTCCTCTATATAAGATGTAAACTTTCATTATTGGTAGACTTTGATTATTTATTAATCAGAGAGTTGTTTCTTTTTGTTACGGGATGCGATCTATGCGATTTTTCTCTTTTAAATTGTAGTGTAGTGATTCCTCTATGTTTGAGTCACCTTAGAACAAGTGGGTTTTTGTAGTCAATCCACCTTACATGTATTCAATTGCTTGTTTTTTCTTCTATTCAATTCATTGTTGTCCATCAATGGGCTTTAAAGGGTTTTTTTTTTGCTAATTAAAAAAACGTACTCTTTTAAGAAAAATTATAATTCTTGTAAAAATTTAAGGGGGGTAGTTTCTCATTAATTAAGCGGTTCAAAGTTAGTAGCCTATCACGTAGGTCATCAAAGTCACGTGATAATCAAAGTCTAGAGGATATCGTTCGACTCATTGAAGTACTCGATGGTATCACTCCATTAAATGATTTGATTTTTTTTTATGGAAACCGTAAATGAATTACTCGATGGTATCACTCCATTAAATGATTAGATTGTTTTGATGGAAACCGTAAATGAATGACATATCATTGCCTAGGTGGGTTAAAAATACATAATTAAAAACATTTAGTATATAAAAACTAATATCTCCCTTTCTCTCTCCTATGAGTTTCTCTCTCCTATCCGTTCTTCCATCTCCCTTTCACTCGTAATCTATCACTTTACCAATTTACTCACTTGAATCCATTTGCATATATATATATATATATGAAACTCTTCCAGATCTGAGTCTCTTTTTCAAAAACTGGAACGATTGATAGAGATTTAGTTTGATTGGGTGTGAGTAATAAGTGGTTTGTATGGTTTTTTTGGGATGGATAAATGAATAGTGGTCTAATTTCTCAATTCGTCTTTATATTGTTGGTGAAGTGCCGAAATCTACGGCGCCGGTGCTGTCTCAGAGAGAGGATAGCCTAAATCTGAGACGGTTAGTTTGTTTGAAAAATTAATGATATGTATTATGTATCTTATGTGTACATATGTTTTTTTTTTCTTCTTAATGTTTACTTGTAAAAGGCATGTCATTGTCTAATCTTTTTACCTGTGAGATGTTATATTTTTATGAGCAATATAATCAAATTTACTGTCCAATAGAAAGAAGTATTTAATGGATGACAGAAAGAAGTATTTAATGAATGGTACCATCAACTACTATAACAAGTTAATCGATACGATTATGTAAAAATCGGCCGAAAATAGGAATAATTGGTCACAATTCAGTCAAATTGACAAAAATTAGTAAAATATATAAAAAAATATAAAAAAGTAAAAAAGTAAATTTGAATAAAAATAAGCAATTATTATTCTCGTTTACAATATTTATTTTAGATAAATAACGAATTATCTTATTTTTTCCCCTCTCAAATTGATCCATAATTCAAATATTTGTTTTTGTAAAATTTATTTATTTCAATCATATCATATTTTTAAATATATTTGTATAAATACATGATAATTATATAAATATAACTAAAATAATAAAATAAATATAATAATATTAAATTAGTTCCGATTTATCATTTCGATTACTCGATTAATTTCCAATGTCTTCACCAATTAAGTCTGATTTTCGTTTTTTTACAACAATCTGTAATATTATTACTCTTTTACATGTATGTAATATTTGTCAATATTATATATACTTTTTAAGAATGTATGTAAATATCTAAATAGTAAGATTCAAATATTTCATAATTTTGTAAGATTTTTTATAATTTTTAACATGAAGTAATGAATTCGTCCAAAATATTCATAAAACTTGAAAAATAGCAATCAATATAAAAAGTGTTTTTATAAAATATCTGCGATTTTGCTCTATTTATAATTAATACACAATTGAATGAGTTTCGTAAGTTAGATGTATGTTATATATTATTGAACAAATTTCACAAAATACGGGAAGATGCTATCTTAAATCGAGTTTCATAAGTTAGATAATTATCGTATATTGTCAAACATCTTCCACGAAAACGAAAAGCGAGAAGATGCTATCTTAAATCGTAATTATTTTTTTCCGTAAATTTCTATTCCAAAATCTAGATATTAAAGGTAATTCTAATATTTTAGACAAATCTGCGTAAGGATCATGAATAATTATACTTTTTTTTATCTAATGTTAAAACTTTGAATAAGACGATTTGCATATTAAAAAAAAAAGAATAAGACGATTTGTTAAAATTCAATTCAACAAAAAAGTACACGATGAAAATCAAATTTATCATTTGTTACATCATAATACATAAAGCAAATCATTATTTATAAAATTAATTAATTTAGACATAAATTTAAAAATTATTATCAATTTAATCATTTAAAAAATCAAAAGTTTATATTAATCTAGTCATTCATTCTTATAAAATTTGCATATATATTTTATTCAGCGAGAAAAAAGGTAATGCAATATATATACACGCGCATTCAAACCATTTGCATTTGACTAACCCACCCTGCACACACACACAAATAACCGAAAAATCTATACACACAAACACAATACATACACACTACTCAATCTCTTCCCCCCAAACCCTAGAAACCAATAATCTCACCGGAACCCTAACTTCTCCGATGGAAATCGCACCGGCGATCACATCATCTTCGTCACAAAACGAGACTAATCTCAATAACAATAGCAATAATACTCATATTGAGAATAAGAATGTTTCGAGCAAGTTTGGATATGATTTTTTTCCCAGAAAGTTTGATGATGATGAAGACGAAGATATGTGTAGGATCTGTCGAAACAGCGGTGACGCTTAGAATCCTCTTCGATATCCTTGCGCTTGTAGTGGAAGTATCAAATTTGTTCATCAGGATTGTATTCTTCAGTGGCTTAATCATAGTAATGCTCGCACTTGTGAGGTAACCTAATTTCAACTTCTCATTTTTGAAAAATTATTTATCGAAAGCTCGAGTGCCTGTATTCTCGTATAAATTTAGTTCTCCGGTTATGTTATTTGTTGTATTGCGTATCTTAATCGTAGTTGTGAAATGTAATTCTAGAAGTATGTGTAATGTCTGTGTGTGTACAATGTGTTGTATATGTTCATTTGGTGTTTTTCTATTTGAATTTGCGATTATTGCTTTGGATGTTTGTAAGACTTTAGGAACATGATGCTTCGTGATGGATTGGAATGCAGAGATAGTGATTTGATTTGAAGAAATTGAATAGGACTTGGAAGCTTGTCTGGATATAGACTTATAGTGTTAACGAGTCAACTAAAACCTAATTTATGATATGACATGAAAATTGGCGGAGTAGAAGATTGATACGTAATTAAGTTATGAGATCATTTGAAGCTAACTTCTTATAGTATTGGAAACCAATGATATGATTCGGAGAAAGTAAAATGGACTGGGAACTAGAAAAGTATAGAAGTATGGCATAGTGATATACCACATAAAATTATTATGAGACGATCAAGATTTGTTTTGGTTTACATGTGGGTGCCTCTAAGTGCAGTAATCGTGGAGTGACATGTGACAAGTGTGGTAACGGTAAATCTTTAAATTCCATAAGCTCTGTTACAGTTTGAACCAAAATTCCGTAAGTGGAGTAATGGGAAATGGAGGTGAGTTGGGGTTTAGAGGAATGTGAGGTTCCATGAGAAATCAAAAGGTTGAGAATAAATTAATGAAAGCTCAAATTTTAGAATTTGGTCAAAAAGGTTAGATGCATGCTTAAAGTTATGGTTTAAATTGCAAGAGAGCCTATTGTATTTAAGAATTGCATTTACACATTTCCAGAAGCCAATCCATGATTAGCACATTTGAGCACCGGGATTCGCTAAAATAACTATTGGTTGATTTATAAAGATAATCACGAGGTTTGTTTTTTCAATCTAAGCACTGAATTTGATGGAAAAAACAATTCTCTCACTATGGTATTTTCAAATCATAATAAATAAACTAACTCATATTAAGTATGAAACTAAGATAATGGATGTTAGGTACATCTTTTATGTTTTGATGTTGGTTACTTTTTATATCATTTTTAAATTATTTATGTATGTTAGGATGTATAAATGATATATACATTTATTTTTTGGCTTTATTTCCATTACATAAACATTCTTTACACAGTGGATAGTTGGATCTTATCTTTTGACCTTTGAATTTAAGTTAAATATTTGAGAATATCGGGGGGTCGGAGGGCTTAAACTCAAGATTAAGAACATTATTAACATAACTATGATACCATGTTAAGCTACAAGCTTAGTTCAGTAAGATTTATTTGGATAATCAATTAACTATAATTTTTAAGTCGAACTTGGAATCTGTTGATTGTTCAGTTTGTAGTGGGGTCCTCTATATAAGATGTAAACTTTCATTATTGGTAGACTTTGATTATTTATTAATCAGAGAGTTGTTTCTTTTTGTTACGGGATGCGATTTTTCTCTTTTAAATTGTAGTGTAGTGATTCCTCTATGTTTGAGTCACCTTAGAACAAGTGGGTTTTTGTAGTCAATCCACCTACATGTATTCAATTGCTTGTTTTTTCTTCTATTCAATTCATTGTTGTCCATCAATGGGCTTTAAAGGGTTTTTTTTTGCTAATTAAAAAAACGTACTCTTTTAAGAAAAATTATAATTTCTTGTAAAAATTTAAGGGGGGTAGTTTCTCATTAATTAAGCGGTTCAAAGTTAGTAGCCTATCACGTAGGTCATCAAAGTCACGTGATAATCAAAGTCTAGAGGATATCGTTCGACTCATTGAAGTACTCGATGGTATCACTCCATTAAATGATTTGATTTTTTTTATGGAAACCGTAAATGAATTACTCAATGGTATCACTCCATTAAATGATTAGATTGTTTTGATGGAAACCGTAAATGAATGACATATCATTGCCTAGGTGGGTTAAAAATACATAATTAAAAACATTTAATATATAAAAACTAATATCTCCCTTTCTCTCTCCTATGAGTTTCTCTCTCCTATCCGTTCTTCCATCTCCCTTTCACTCGTAATCTATCACTTTACCAATTTACTCACTTGAATCCATTTGCACATATATATATATATGAAACTCTTCCAGATCTGAGTCTCTTTTTCAAAAACTGGAACGATTGATAGAGATTTAGTTTGATTGGGTGTGAGTAATAAGTGGTTTGTATGGTTTTTTTTTGGGATGGATAAATGAATAGTGGTCTAATTTCTCAATTCGTCTTCATATTGTTGGTGAAGTGCCGAAATCTACGGCGCCGGTGCTGTCTCAGAGAGAGGATAGCCTAAATCTGAGACGGTTAGTTTGTTTGAAAAATTAATGATATGTATTATGTATCTTATGTGTACATATGCTTTTTTTTTTCTTAATGTTTACTTGTAAAAGGCATGTCATTGTCTAATCTTTTTACCTGTGAGATGTTATATTTTTATGAGCAATATACTCAAATTTATTGTCCAATAGAAAGAAGTATTTAATGGATGACAGAAAGAAGTATTTAATGAATGGTACCATCAACTACTATAACAAGTTAATCGATACGATTATGTAAAAATCGGCCGAAAATAGGAATAATTGGTCACAATTCAGTCAAATTGACAAAAATTAGTAAAATATATAAAAAAATATAAAAAAGTAAATTTGAATAAAAATAAGCAATTATTATTCTCGTTTACAATATTTATTTTAGATGCCTAAATAACGAATTATCTTATTTTTTTCCCTCTCAAATTGATCCATAATTCAAATATTAGTTTTTGTAAAATTTATTTATTTCAATCATATCATATTTTTAAATATATTTGTATAAATACATGATAATTATATAAATATAACTAAAATAATAAAATAAGTATAATAATATTAAATTAGTTCCGATTTATCATTTCGATTACTCGATTAATTTCCAATGTCTTCACCAATTAAGTCTGATTTTCGTTTTTTTACAACAATCTGTAATATTATTACTCTTTTACATGTATGTAATATTTGTCAATATTATATATACTTTTTAAGAATGTATGTAAATATCTAAATAGTAAGATTCAAATATTTCATAATTTTGTAAGATTTTTTATAACTTTTAACATGAAGTAATGAATTCGTCCAAAATATTCACAAAACTTGAAAAATAGCAATCAATATAAAAAGTGTTTTTATAAAATATCTGCGATTTTGCTCTATTTATAATTAATACACAATTGAATGAGTTTCGTAAGTTAGATGTATGTTATATATTATTGAACAAATTTCACAAAATACGGGAAGATGCTATCTTAAATCGAGTTTCATAAGTTAGATAATTATCGTATATTGTCAAACATCTTCCACGAAAACGAAAAGCGAGAAGATGCTATCTTAAATCATAATTATTTTTTTCCGTAAATTTCTATTCCAAAATCTAGATATTAAAGGTAATTCTAATATTTTAGACAAATATGCGTAAGGATCATGAATAATTATACTTTTTTTTATCTAATGTTAAAACTTTGAATAAGACGATTTGCATATTAAAAAAAAAGAATAAGACGATTTGTTAAAATTCAATTCAACAAAAAAGTACACGATGAAAATCAAATTTATCATTTGTTACATCATAATACATAAAGCAAATCATTATTTATAAAATTAATTAATTTAGACATAAATTTAAAAATTATTATCAATTTAATCATTTAAAAAATCAAAAATTTATATTAATCTAGTCATTCATTCTTATAAAATTTGCATATATATTTTATTCAACGAGAAAAAATGTAATGCAATATATATACACGCGCATTCAAACCATTTGCATTTGACTAACCCACCCTGCATACACACACAAATAACCGAAAAATCTATACACACAAACACAATACATACACACAACTCAATCTCTTCCCCCCAAACCCTAGAAACCTATAATCTCACCGGAACCCTAACTTCTCCGATGGAAATCGCACCGGCGATCGCATCATCTTCGTCACAAATCGAGACTAATCTCAATAACAATAGCAATAATACTCATATTGAGAATAAGAATGTTTCGAGCAAGTTTGGATATGATTTTTTTTCCAGAAAGTTTGATGATGATGAAGACGAAGATATGTGTAGGATCTGTCGAAACGGCGGTGACGCTGAGAATCCTCTTCGATATCCTTGCGCTTGTAGTGGAAGTATCAAATTTGTTCATCAGGATTGTCTTCTTCAGTGGCTTAATCATAGTAATGCTCGCACTTGTGAGGTAACCTAATTTCAACTTCTCATTTTTTAAAAATTATTTATCGAAAGCTCGAGTGCCTGTATTCTCGTATTAATTTAGTTCTCCGGTTATGTTATTTGTTGTATTGCGTATCTTAATCGTAGTTTTGGGCATAATGAACTATTGAAATTACAGGCACTCGAGAAGCGGGCTTAGAAATTACATAATCAAAGATCTCTTATATGGCTGTTGCAATTTTAGTTTCTCTTAGCTGTTGCCGTCTTTGTTCAGCAAAATGTTTCTAATGGTTCTCTTTTTGGTACGGTCTATGTGCATTACAGGTCTGCAAACATCCTTTCTCATTTTCCCCTGTTTATGCCGAAAATGCTCCAATGAGGCTTCCTGTTCACGAGTTTTTGATGGGGATAGCTATGAAAGCATGTCATGTCCTGCAATTCTTTGTGCGGCTTAGCTTTGTTCTTTCTGTCTGGCTTCTAATTATACCATTTATAACGTTTTGGATCTGGCGATTGGCATTTGTTAGGAGTTTCGCCGAAGCATATAAACTCTTTGTAGGCCATATCTCTACCACAGCTGTTCTTACTGATTGTCTACATGGGTTCTTACTCTCCGCTAGTATAGTGTTTATTTTTCTTGGGGTCACTTCTCTGAGGGATTACTTTAGACATCTACGAGAAATTCGAGTGCAGGATGGTGACAGAGATGCTGGAGATAGAAATGGTGCTGGTGTTGCTAGAGGACACCCTATACAAGCCAATAGAGTTGATGATGGTAATGGAATAGATGCTGGTGGAGCACAAGGAGTTGCTGGTGCTGGTCAGTTGATTAGACGGAATGCTGAAAATGTTGCGGTTCGATGGGAGATGCAGGAAGCCCGCCTTGAGGCTCATATGGAACAGATTTTTGATGGTATGGATGATGCTGATGGTGGAGAGGATGTGCCTTTTGACGAGTTAGTTGGCATGCAAGGGCCCGTCTTTCATTTGGTAGAAAATGCAGTCACAGTGAGTTTTTTGCTCTAATCTTTGTTTTTTGTCTTGCTCTGTTTGAATTCTTGTGTCTTGGACTCTTGGTTGCTAATTTTTTTATATATAATCACTTTGATCTTAGCGGAAATGTGGATACCAGATGTTGGTAAATTTGTGTTCTAGATTGAGTAATTGACAATCAAGTCGATATGTTCAAGAATAACTAAGTGGGTGCCAGATAAATCTTCTCGTTTAGCATATTGCAACTTCATTGTATTATATGTAATATTAATTAAATCTTGCACTACATCTATGACATTATTGCTGCCTGGTTTCTGAAAAATTCCATTGAATTATTATTGTTAAACATCGACTGAACTATATCTTAAGTTCGAACTCTTTATTCCGTTCCACATATTTGAGGTTACCTATTACGCTTTCTGATAGGAAAAATAAGTGTGTATGGAAAGATTCTAAGAATTTGGACATTCTTTCTCCACTTACGGGTACTGGAGTTGATCAATTAAAGGTTAGTTGTATAAAATTTTCTATCATCTTTTTCATTCAGGTTCTGGCTAGCAATATGATATTCATTGGTGTTGTCATACTTGTGCCCTTTACTTTGGGAAGGGTTATTGTCTACTACTTGTTTTGGCTCTTGTCCTCCGCTACCACTCCAGTGCTGGCAGCTGTTGTTTCATTTACAGAATCAACTGTTTCTCTGGCCAATGCCACTATGTCGAAGGCATTACTTGCAGGCACAAATATGACATCCAATAACCATGAAACTCTGGTGAACCAAGTTGCGGAAAAAATGCGATCGAATGCAAGTGTACTAGCTGACCTATCAAACAATGGTACCGCAACACTTTCTACTGATCTCTTGAAAGGGGCAGCAGCTCATGGCACTTCACGGCTTTCTGATTTTACAACCCTTGCAGTTGGATATATGTTTATCTTCTCGTTAGTCTTTTTCTACCTTGGGATGATGGCGTTAATACGGTATGTCAAAGGAGAGCCTTTGGCTGTGGGCCGGTTCTATGGTATTGCTACAATCGTCGAGACAGTTCCATCGTTGTTCAGGCAATTTTTGGCAGCAATGAGACATTTGCTTACTATGATTAAAGTTGCATTCCTTCTTGTGATTGAACTTGGTGTTTTTCCTTTTATCTGTGGTTGGTGGCTGGATGTTTGTACTGTAAGGATGTTTGGGAAGTCAATTGCAGAAAGAGTGGATTTCTTTTCAGTTTCTCCTTTGGCAAGCTCAGTCATTCATTGGATTGTAGGGATTGTCTATATGCTACAAATAAGCATCTTTGTTAGCCTTCTTCGAGGGGTATAATATTTTATCAGCTGTTAATATCCGTGTTTGATTCTTTTGGTAATGGCTATCTAATACATGTGATAATATGTATAGGTATTGCGAAATGGAGTTCTTTACTTCCTTCGAGATCCAGCTGATCCTAATTATAATCCATTTCGCGATCTGATTGATGACCCTGTTCACAAGCATGCTCGTAGATTGCTTTTATCTGTTGCTGTTTATGGTAGTCTTATTGTGATGCTTGTTTATTTACCTGTCAAACTTGCAATGCAAGTTGCTCCTTCCATCTTTCCTCTTGATATATCGTAAGCTTGCCCTGCATTTCTGTTGTATTGAGTTTGTCTTTTTTGTATTGGCTCGCTGAATTTTCATAAACTTGGTCCTTCCTTGTGCAGTGTGTATGACCCAGTGACCGAAATTCCTGTTTTTATGCTTCTGTCTCAAATCTGCATTCCATTTGCTATCAAACACTTCAAGCTCCGAACAACGATAAAGTCACTTCTTAGATATTGGTTCGCCGCTGTAGGCTGCACGCTTGTTCTGACAGACTTTTTATTACCTGCACCTGAGGATAATAATGTCCAGGAAAATGGAAATGCTGAACCTTTAAGGCAGGATGGACAGCAACCACAGCTAGGTGGGCAACAGGCCTTACAAGGCCTTGTTCCCAATGCTCTTAACAGCAATAGGCATTCAGAAGCCAGTGCTATTATTGCAGAAGACTACGATAACGACGAGGAATCTGATACAGAGTAAGTTTTACTGTGATGCTGTTCTGTTAATGCATGCAATTAATTTCTCTCTCTCTCTCTCTCTCTCTCTCTCTCTCTCACGCACACACGGAGAAATTTATGTGTATCTTAATAGCTTTTTGCAATTGCATTTACTCTACAACATTGCATTAAAAAAATTTGTAGGTGCAATAATTAAAGTGCATCCATTTCAATTTCCTTGTTCAATTATAAAGAAACCTTTGATGCCTTGAATATTTTTTGCCACAAATTATATGAATATGAGTGATGTGGATTGCGGGAAATAGTCTGAGTTTCCGCCCCTATTACTCTTGACTTCAATTTTATCTTCGTACCCCTTTTGGGTAAACATAGGTTTCTGCCTGTCAGGGGCACACAATTTCTGTTATTATGACATTAGAAATCAATATTTGGCCCTTCCTGTTTGTTTCTTGTATGTTATTTCATGATTCTACACAATGTTTACAGAAGGAGGGAAGGAAAATCTTATGACAAGCACAGGGAATGGGTATATGCTATAAAATATTTTGGTAGAACTACTTTTTATTTGACGGGCACAAAAAATCAGAAACTACTACTTTACTAATGCTTCCTGTGTTATGTATGACTATACTTCTGTTTTTATTAACAAATTGCAGAAACTTTTGCCTAAAATCACTTGCTTCAGCTAGAAAATTAATTACTACACTGTACCAGACTTCATCCATAAAACCAAGCCTACTATTGACTAGGTAATATTTCTCTGTGATAAAATAAAAATAAAATTTCATCAGCTTTCGTAATGTTAGTTGTTTCTACTGGGTTGAATTTTGAGAAATCAGGATAACAAATATCTAGATGGTGCATTGTTAATAATTTGATAGATAAGTATTCTTAAATTGTATTTAGTTGATTCCATTCTGATCTGAACTGCCTAATTGTTTTCTTAAAAGCTTATTTAGTGCTGATACTTTGTACGAGGAAACTGCATGATATGTCATCTATTTAGCAGCGTCTGTGTGTTCTTTTCTTCATCAAAGATGGAATGTCGATTAGAACATTTCAGCATTGTTCCACCGTATTATCTTTTTAATGATTTTGATTCATAGAAGGTACAGCTTTGTGCTTCGCGTCGTGCTTCTTTTGGTGGTGGCCTGGATGACTCTTCTTGTTTTCAACTCTGCTTTAGTGGTCATACCCGTTTGGCTTGGAAGAGCACTCTTTAATGCTGTCCCTCTTTTGCCAGTAACCCACGGAATCAAGTGTAATGGTGAGATATTTGAGCTAACAGGTTTTACTCTTTCTGTATTGTGTTTTGAGGTTAAAAATGCTGATGTTTTGGTATTTTTTTCTTTGTAATGTCAATCTTTTAGATTTGTATTCGTTTGTCATCGGTAGCTATGTCTGTTGTACTGCCGTAGCTACCAATGAGTACATCATAACTAGGAGAACTGCATATTTGTTGAACCATATATGGAAGTGGTGTGGCATTCTTCTGAAGAGCTCTGCTTTGTTGTCAATTTGGGTAAGATATTTTCTTTTAGAAGTTCCGTGTTTTTCGTGGTTATTTATCTCATTTAGTTTCTAATAGACCTTCACTGCCCAGATTTTTGTCATTCCAGTTTTGATTGGATTGCTCTTTGAGCTTCTGGTTATTGCGCCAATCCGGGTACCTGTGGATGAGAGCCCTATATTTCTTTTGTATCAGGATTGGGCTTTGGGTCTCATCTTTCTCAAGATCTGGACCAGATTGGTTAGTGACTTTGTGTTACTTATTTTTATTGTTTCATATAACATGCTCACACATTATGGTGTGCAACCAGATTGTTTAAACTTGCATATATCTCTTTTAATATGATGTGTTTTGATGTTCTTAGTAAATTTATAACTCTAATAATGTTTTTACTTTGCCATTTGCCAATACACTAATACCAATGTCCCCCAAGTCTAAGAATATTTTATGCTTGCCATTTGCCAAAACACTGATACCTGTGTGTCCCATCTTTTCTTTATTGTTTGGTTTATAGAATTCATTATGAAACTTGTGGGGGGTAGGATTCATATATAGTATGAGTGAGTTTAACTACCTTATTTTTTCCATTCAAGTGGGTCAGCATATTTGCCAATTCTGACCAAAATGTTGTTTCGCACAAAGTTTTTTTTTTATATATTCTTAGATTGTTTAATAAATTGGATTTGTAAGTATGAATGGTTTGAATATATATGTAAAATCCCGGACAAAAATAAGAAGAAAAGAATATTTATGTAAAATCAAGGAATCCTTATCCACTTTTCAATGAAAAAGATTCTGAATGCTTTTCTCAAAATTCTTGATATATAGAATTATGAATCTATTCTTTGATTGTGAGATGATTCTGAGAAGATGTCTGTTATTTGATTATACTGGTTATGTTCTTGTTTTGATTCAATGTTCTTGAGGGCCTAGGTCTTGAATAAATATAAAATCTCGAGGTAATGGATCATAATGTTGAAGTCATTGAGTGTATCACTAGCTTCTGTTTTGTTATGTTTAAACAGGTAATGCTGGACCATATGATGCCCCTGGTCCTGGTGGATGAGAGCTGGAGAGTAAAATTTGAGAGGGTAAGAGAAAATGGGTTTTCCAGGCTGCAGGGATTCTGGGTTCTACGGGAGATTGTGCACCCTATCATAATGAAGCTGCTGACTGCTCTATGTGTTCCTTATGTATTAGCCAGAGGAGTGTTTCCATTTTTCGGGTATCCAGTAGTAATTAATTCGGCTGTATACAGATTTGCCTGGTTGGGATGCTTACTCTTCGGTTTAGTGTGCTTTTGTGCCAAGAGGTTCCATGTTTGGTTCACCAACCTCCACAACTCAATACGTGATGATCTTTATTTAATCGGACGTAGGCTGCACAACTTTCGAGAAGACAAAGATGCGAGGCAAATTGTGTCAGAGGTTGTTTTAGCAACGCATGATCCTAATGTGGAGGACAGTGGATCCTCCGCACAAAATGGTGAAGGAGCTGATACAGGATTGAGGCAGCGGCATGTTATTAGACAAGATGCCTGAGCTGGGATCTTTCATGAGCTGCTAGTTAGTTACCTGCACTTCTTAAAAAGTGTAGGTCTTTTCACACCTGCCCAACAGATTGTCGTAAAAATACCAACTTAGGCCTTAGGGTGTGTTTTTAGGTGGTCTTTGTGTTGAACTTTTGTTGGGAGTTATGAAACGTAAACTACACAAAGTTGTTATCAATAGAGGATGGATGATATGTAAGTAAACAAGTTGTCTTATAGTATAATGTAAACTATACACAGTAGTTGTCTACCATTAGAGAATGGATGAGATGTAAACTAACACAGTTGTCTATCAATATTAGGGGTGGCAATTAGGATCAAAATCCATTAACCCAATCCAACCCAACTTCTTGGATCTGGTTTAAAAGAAAATCGGATATTATAATATGAGTTGGTTTGGGTTTTGGATGAATTATTTATCTGTAAGATATGGGTATATAAACTATAAAGTATAAATTGTGTACCCATATTTTACCCGGAAAATTTGGAGATTGCAGAGATGCATGTATTTTTGTTTTCCGTGAGCTCAAGTCAGTTCGTTGACAGCTCCTGCCCCCCGCTTGTGTTGTGCTTTTGTGTTAACAAATAAACCATCTAGATCAGTATTAAATGGCTAATTGAATGACAGTCTTAATGATTAGTTTATCATATAAACCAATCACTGAGTAGGGAAAATTTTAGACGTGTTTCTGCTTAAGTCCAATGGTTCGGTTTTATGCGGTTTTGTCTTAAAACCAAATTGTAATCAAAATTGTGCGGTTTTTAAAATTAGAAACCAAAATCAAATCAAAGATCATGGGTGCGGTTCGATTTTTGTAAATTCGGTTTCGGTTTTAAGTGGTGCGGTTTTAGTTTTAGAATCAAATCTAATCATAAATAATATAATATATTTTTTTCGGCTTTGTGACATGATATAATTGCAAATGTGCAATCTAATGTCAATATTAAATTGATGCCTCATCAAGTGTTGTCTAATCTGAATATCCCAAATTATCTAAAATAGAATGCACCTTATACTCTATGTCTTGTATTTTCTATGTTAGCAGAAGACAATAGACTGGACAGAAGGTTGGATAATTCAACTAATAAACTAAGTACAAATTTCAAGTCATCCTTAATAAATGTCACTTGGGTCAAACTATACATTTCAATTTAGTTGATTCACCGGACAACTTAATACTTAACAGTGACATACATGTATAAAATTTCTTATAAATTTATATTACAAATATTATTTATATAATTATTTTTAATATATATATATATATATATAAATAATAAAATATATTATTAATATTATTATGGTTCAGTTCGGTTTCTATTCGGTTTAAAAATTTTAGAAACCAAACTGTAACCAAATTATTGGTGCGGTTTTTATTCGATTCAGTTTTAAAATGATGCGATTTTAAATGGTACGGTTTCGAGCGGTTTTTCCTGATTTCGGTTTTGGTTTCAGTTTTTGGTTTGATTTTGCTCCTCCCTAGTTTTTTGTATCAAAATTACTTTCTGTTAATTCAACTACAGTAGGAGAAGTTTGACAAAATGTCATAAAAATGAGCAGTAGAGGATGAAGAAATACCAACAATTACGTAAACCAACATTATAATTTAATCACAGTGCAATTTTCAGTATAACATATTACTTATTTTAATAATAATCCTCCGTTTTCTTCAAAAAGTAAATGAGTAAAATGATGAAACCTATTAATATTTAATTAACTCCTTATATATAATAAGCGTTTGGGAGATTTTATCCAAAACTTTGGTCGGTCACTGTACTACCAAAAGTATACGATCCGTTGAATTATAAAACTATAAATATTCAAATAGATGAGGACCGTTAGATATAATATTAAAAATTGTATTTGATTAATAATAGGATAGTATTTAAATACTAAAAGGTGTATTTTGATAATTTAAACCTATTATAAATGGGTTTTCTATATTGAATAGAAATCTTTATGTAACAATTCGTAATTATCTTTTCTCTTTAGTTTATGGATAGTTCCAGTTAGATAATAATTATTAAACCATCATTAAATTAAAGATAATTTTGTTAGCTTCGCGTGGGCTGTAAAATCGTTAAAATCTGATTTTTAAAACACAAGATAAAGTCCAAATTAGTAAAGTGAGTATTTAAATTCTAATAATGATTATTATGTCATCATTATTTTAACGTCAATTTAATTACTTTTTTCTAACTATTTTAAATTTAGAAATCTATGTTCAAAAATTAAAATCAATCTAAGAAAAATTCAAATTAACAAAGAATATAATAATACGAGGATAAAATTTTATAAAATTGTGCATATTTTTTATCCTATTTTATTAAGTTTTAGATCATAACTAATCAAATATTATTTATTATTAAATAATAAATTATACGCAAATGGTGATTTTGTTTTATAAGCACTCATAAGACCTAATTTCATTGTTAGCAGGACTATATTCATATTAAAAAAAATCGTATTTTGAAATTTTAAACTCAGTTACAGAAAAGGCCTAACTTTTTTAACCTATATATATTGTAAATTATTAAATTCGAAACTTTAAAAGTTTGTTAATCAATTAGTATAGTACTTTTCTGAAAAATCGTATTTTACAAAAAATATTATCAAATAACCTATGTCTGCAAAAAAAAAATGAAATAAAATTCTTATTTTTCAAAAAAACCCAGTAAATTTAAATATGTTGTTGGTAGATTCAAATATTAGATCATTCTACATGATAATTTTACTGTTATATGTAACGTTTCTCAACAATTTAATTTGAAAGATCCAACGATTATGGATTGAGTGATCAAACAAAGTGAT
Organism: Heracleum sosnowskyi; assembly: GCA_030848705.1. Classification (NCBI taxonomy): domain Eukaryota; kingdom Viridiplantae; phylum Streptophyta; class Magnoliopsida; order Apiales; family Apiaceae; genus Heracleum; species Heracleum sosnowskyi. The sequence continues at coordinate 93,386,796 of CM061235.1, read as the reverse complement.
CAGACTTATAAGAAAGCTTTCATTATTTAGTCTTTAATATAATAACATAGATATTTACAGTATATACTATTAAAAAAAAAAAGAATTTTATACAGAATTTTGATCGTCACTGTGTACTACTATAAAAGAAGAACTATTACAAAAAAAATTATATTTTAATTGATAATTTATTTTCTCAAAAGTTCAAAGTTCCCGCATCATTAACATATTACAAAAAAGAGTATATTATATTTTAGCAATAAATATTTAAAAAAATTATAAATATTAAGAAAAATTATTGAAGTTATTCGGGTAGTTTGGTCATAAATACTGTCAAAACATTATCAACCGTTAGATCCAATACTTTTAAAAATAGATGATCAAGATTATATCATATAAAAAAAGAAGTTATTATCTAAAAATGATATAAGTTAAAAGATATTATATTAGGATTAGATTTTCTAAAAAGTCAAAATATAAAAATAGTTGTAATTAAATAAGGAAACTCATTTAATAACAAAATAATAAAAATCGTTTAATCTTAAATAGATATGTGAAAACCGTTAGATTTAACATTAAAACCTGTATTTGGTTATGTTATGGATTAAAAAACGTACCTTGTAAATTAAATGCTAGGGTTTAGGAGCGTTCAAGCTTTAATGACTGCTCTTGTGTTTCGGGACTAAATCGGTCCTCACAAAATGCCTACGTATCTCTGCTGTATAGAGAATCAAGTCAATAAAACGTAGTTCTAGAATGAAGGACGAGGGTCCTTATATAGGCGTCTAGAGCCTAGTATTTATGGTATGTTTAGGAGTCTTAACTGATAAGTCTCGTTATTGATAACTGATAAGGAGTATATTACTTGGTATGCAAGTATTATCCTTACCTGATAAGTGTTATGACTCATCATATTATTTGATTGGGATTCTGGATCCTTCTATGAAGATTTTATTATATTTTGGACTCATTTAATGAGCTGATAATTTCCCTTATTTATTAATTACGAAATTAATAAATAATTAGGGTTTCGGGCCTTTTGTCGGGCCTAATCTTTGGACCCAATTAGGTCTAATTAATGTATCATTAATTATATATCAAGGGTTATATTTCAGTCCATATCATTTGCCCCCCAATTTCTGGAAAAATCCTTCAAGATTTTTGTAGAAATTATTCCATATTTTTCCAGGAATTTTTCATTTTTCAAGGCATTTTTCAACCTCAAATTGTCGTGGAATTTGGTCATTTTGACCAGGGATCCAGGTCATTTTCGACCAGGATTCCAAGTCATATTCGACTAGGAATCGAGGTCGAATTCGACCTGGAGTGGGAACAAGGTCGACAAGGAATTACAGTATATTTTCGAGCAGGAAATTTCGACCTCGATTTAATGTAATTTCGACCAGAAATTTAGTTTTTCGACCAGGAATTGAGGTCGAATTTCGACCTGGAAGGGGAACGAGGTCGACAACATCGACCAGGAATTTCTGTGTATTTTCGAGCTCAAAATTTCGACCTTGATTTAGTGTAATTTCGACCAGAAATTTCATTCAGTTTTTCGACCAGGAATTTTGTTTAGTTTTTCGACCTCAAACTGTTTTCAGGTTGAACTTGTCGAACTCATTTTTCAGTTCCTTTTCGAACAGATTTGTTCGACCAGAATGCAGTGTAAATTCGAGCAGGAATCCTGGTCGAAATCGACCAGGAAAAGATGGCGAGGTCGATTTTGTCGACTAGGATGCTTAGTTATTTTTTGACTAGGATTTTTTGTACTTGGTTTTTGCATTGTTTCGACCTGGAATTTCGATCAGGATTCCTATGCAAAAACTTCGATCTCAGCTAAGGTGAGGTCGAGCTGGTCGAACAAGACTTTTAGTATAATTTCGACCAAGAATATTCGGCCATGAATTAATATAATTTCGACCTCATTCTTTTGAATTCATTTTTGACTTGGAAGTGGAGTGAGGTTGAACATGCCAACCTTGATTTTAAATGTAAATTCGACCAGGAATTTCTGAGTTCAATTTGGGTCTTTTTCGACCTAGAATTCCTGTACAAATTCGACCTGAAATTATCATGAGGCCACATAGTTCGACTCTTTTCCCAGTTTAATTTCGAGCTCAATTCTTCGAACTTGCTTTTAGTATATTTTCGATCTTGAACTCATCTGTTTTTGCCTTAGAAATATTTCCAACTTTTGAGTTAGAAATTTCTTAAGCTTTCAACTTCTTGGGCCTTGATTTACATATTGGGCTTTAAACTCTTTTTAGCTCACTTTTTGGGCCAAAGTTTTTTCTTGAATTTTATTCATATTGGACCCTGGGCCTTGATATTTACTTGGGCCTAACTCTTTGGGCCTTAGTTTTAGTAGCCCATAAGATGATTATGGGCTTTGACAAGCTTTAGCCGGTTGATATTCCCTTTTACCGGAAAGTCAACCGGTTAGAAATTTTTCTATAAAAGAGTGAATCTTCACTCTTCACTTTCACTTCTCATTTCTCACTTTTTACTTTCCAAATTTCTTCTCTCCTCAAGTCTCTCTCTAAATTTCTGAGTTTCATCTTCTAAGTTATAATCTTCATCAGTTGAAGGTTTTTCTGAGTTTTCTGGGCAGAAATCTCCTTCATCACTTGAAGGTTTTCTGGAGTTACTTTGAAGATTTGAAGACACTTTCCAGTTTTCTTTGAAGATTTTTGAAATGGCTGATCGTTCCGCTAGCCGTCTTCAGAAGATGAATCAAGCGTCCAAAAGAGGTATCATCATTCGTTCTCCCACTATGTCATTACAAGATATGATCTTAGAACGTAGTGATGAATATCCCTCATTGTCGCATTTAGATTCATATAACCATAGCAATAGATTTAATGATGCTGATGCAATTGCTAATTACAAGAATATGTATAGAATTAGGCCACCTTATAGGTTAGTCCTAGCTGAACCTGGGGATCGTTCCTGCCATTGGCGCCCAAATGCTCCTTGCATTTACAAAGGGGTCCTGGCTGCAGGCGTTCGATTCCCATTCCATCCTTTCATTCCTCAACTTCTAGCCGAGGTAGGAATCAGTCCTTGTCAACTCCCTCCCAATGCTTGGAGACTTATTATGTGCTTTATTGTTTTGTGCTTAAAAAACGATTTCCCTCTTTCTGTTGCTCTCTTTAGAAGGATTTTTCAATTTTAAAATAGCTCTTCCCAAACTTTGGGCTGGGTATATATTAATCATCGACCCACAACACCCCCCATCTTCCACCCAAAATCCATTCCCGACAACAATCCCAAATGGAGAGATGAATTTATGTATTTGATGTGGGATGGAGGGGACTGGGGCACCTTATTCCAAAGCTCATTTAGTAGAGTTTCGGATGGTAGTCCTGGTGACATAGTTCTGACTGAGGGGGAGGCCCTTGCCTATGCTGAACTCATCAAGGATAACTATGCCACCATGGCTTGGGAGCTTCTGGACGAGTTTCTACTTAAGACTCTGGGACTTTCAAGAGTTTCTGACAAGGGTAATTCTTTTTCTTATTTTCTTGTAGTTGTATTAAGATTGCCTTATACCAATTGTTTTCCCTGGCTTTTGTTTGCAGCTGCTGAGTTTATCAACAAGCAAAATGAGCTAGAAGGCGGGTAGACATCAAGGATCAAGAGGGCTTGCTTGAAGGATCCCAGGCTGATCGAGAAAGGCCCTGCCATTTTGAGGCCTCATGTGGCTGAGGTAGATGAGGTCGAGGGCTCAACTAAGAGTTCTGTATGGCGCCCCAACTGGGGGATAAGGAAAAAGGACACCATAGTGGGGGTGTCTGCTCATGCTGTTGAATGGTCACACCATTCATTGACTCCTTGTGACTACAAGGATTTTGTTTCTAACTCCACCCTGGAAGGGGCAGAGTGTGCAGGAGCCCAGGCCTTTGCTGCTGTAAGTTTCTTTTTCTTTCTCTCTTTTTTTATGCCCCAAGTTATTATTTCTAACTTGTGTTTTATTTGTAGGCTAATGCAAATTTCCAAGGGGCTTTATTTCAAGCCAAAGCCTGGCGATCATCTTCTAAGGCCAACAAGGCTAAGTATGATCAAGCCCAGGTGGAGGTTGGTTCTCTTAAAGCTTCCTTGGATCGAAGGGATAAAGAGCTATTGGAGGCTCAAGCTGAGCTGGTCGAGTTAAGGAAGGGGAAGGATCGTATCATTGATGAGTACTTTGATTCTGCTGAGTATCAGGAGATCATAACTCAGCATGATGATCTTCTTTTCCCTGTCCAGTTCACTCAAGGATGGGATGAGGCTTTAGCTGAGGTATCGAGGAGAATTCCTGGCTCCCTTACTATTTCTGACTTCCCCAGCCCTCATGCTCCTAATCAGTTGGAGAAGGCCTTGGCTGGAGTGGATGATATGGATGAGGATGACAGGATTCTCAATCCTGAACATGCCCCCAGCCTGATGAAGAGTTAGAGGAATCCAGCTCCGGTGAGGAGGAGTCTGGTGAAGAGGAGGAGGATTCTGGAGAGGAAGAGTCCGGTGAGGAGTCTTCTGAGGATGAGCAAGGAGGGAATGGTGCTCAACCATAGCTATCTGCAGCTTTTATTTATTTTATGTAATTCTGCCTTTGGGCACAACTTTTAACTTTATTGAAAGTCATTTATTTTCTTCATGTCTTTTAATGTTTTATGTTTGCGTACTTAATTAGTACTTTGAACCATATAAACATCAAGATGCCATGCTTTGTAGAATATTCTTGAAATTGCTGAATGAATATTTAAATTGAAGAAATGGGTATAACCCTTACATAGTATGCTACTTCTACCTCAAGTTTAAAAACTTGGATTGGTTTCATCGACCTTATTTCTACTTATCCTGATAGTGAGTCCAATTAGGACACACTTAAACATAATAAACTTTCAAGTTTGCAGCATGCCAAGTTCTAGGCACTTCAATCCCTTCCATAGTTTCCAGCTTGTATGAGCCTCGTCCATACACATTCTTGACCCGATAGGGCCCTTCCCAGTTTGGGGCTAACTTTCCCTTTTGTCCAACTCCAGATGCTTCAATTTTTCTAAGGACCAAGTCCCCTTGACGAAAGAATCTCTCTTTAACCCTTAGGTTGTAGTAGAAAGATGCTCGTTTCTGATGTTCAACTATCTTGGCATTCGCCTCATCTCTAACTTCGTCAATTAGATCTAAAGCTAGCCTCAAGCCTTCTTCATTCGCTTCTGGCTCATAAGCTTCAACTCTAGGAGATGCATGAGTGATTTCTAAAGGAACCACTGCTTCTGCTCCGTAAGCTAGTAGAAATGGAGTTGCCCCGGTAGTGACTTTGCAAGTGGTACGGTAAGCCCAAAGTATGGGGAGTAATTCGTCTACCCAAGTGTTTCTGGAGCGCTCAACTCTTTTCTTCAGTCCATCTAGGATAATTCGATTTGCAACCTCAGCTTGCCCATTTGCCTGAGGATGGACAACAGAAGTGAAGCGCAACTTGATATCATTCTCGTCACAATACTTCTTGAACTCGTCATTGTTGAATTGAGTTCCATTGTCCGTTACCAGGATTCGGGGAATTCCATATCTGTATATCACACTCTCCCAAAAGAAGTGCATCACTTGCTTGGTGGTTATCTTGGCCAAAGGTTTAGCCTCAATCCACTTAGTGAAATAGTCAATTGCAACTATCAGAAATTTTCTCTGTGCACTTGCCATTGGAAATGGCCAAAGTATATCCATTCCCCACATAGCAAAAGGGATAGGTGAGTTTACGGATGTCAACATCTCAGGTGGTTGTCTAACCACTGGTGCATGCTTCTGGCACCGTTCACATTTCTTCACATAACTTTTTGCATCAGCAAGCATACTTGGCCAATAGAAACCTAGACGAGTAACTTTATGGGCCAAAGCTCTGCCCCCCAAGTGCTGTCCACAAATCCCTTCATGAACTTCTTTCAGGGCCAATTCTGCCTCTTGAGGTCTTAAACACTTCAGGTATGGAATAACAAAAGATTTTTTATATAGAATTCCCTCAATTAGGGCATACCTTAGTGCTCTGACGTATAACTTTCGTGCTTCTGTGGTGTCATTAGGTAGCCACCCAGTTTCTAAATGAGCTTTGATGGGATCAATCCAACAACTGGTGATACCAATGGGGGCTACCAACTTTCCATTGATGCTTGGGGTCTTCAAGACTTGGAAGTATACACTCCCGGCATAGTTTTCAATTTCAGAAGAGGCAAACTTAGACAATGCATCAGCCTTCATATTTTCCTCCCTTGGAATGTGCTCCACATAGCATTCATCGAACTGAGTCATGATGGCTTTGACAAGTTTCAGATACTTAGCCATGACTTCATCTCTGGCTTCAAATTCTCCATTTACTTGAGAAACAACTAACCTTGAGTCTCCACAGACTTTCAGAGTTTTGACCCTCAGGGCTCCAGCCAGCCCTAAGCCAGCAATTAAAGCTTCATACTCAGCCTCATTGTTTGTCGTTGGGAAGTCAAGTTTTAGTGCGTACTCTATTACGAATCCATCAGGACTTTGCAGCACTAAACCAGCTCCACTTGATTTTGTTTTTGATGCTCCATCAAAATAGAGCACCCAACATTCCTTGGACACCATGTCTTCATTTTTGTTGTCTTCCACTACTACCTCCTGCCCCCCGACTTCTTGGTTGTCAATGGTACATTCAACCATGAAGTCAGCGAGTGCTTGAGCTTTAATGGCCGTACGAGGCTTATACTTGATATCAAATTCTCCCAACTCGATAGCCCATTTGATCAACCTTCCACTAACCTGAGGGCTGTGCAGAATGTTTCTTAGAGGTTGATTAGTCAAAACCTCTATCTTGTGCGCCTGGAAGTACGGACGTAGCTTTCTTGAGGCCATTATCAAGGCTAAGGCAAACTTCTCTATGGTAGAGTAGTTTATTTCTGCCCCATGCAGGATCTTACTCACATAGTAAATGGGTTTCTGAACCTTCAATTCTTCCTTTACCAAAACAGCTCCAAGGGCAGTGTCGGATACTGCCAAGTATAGATAGAGGATTTCTCCTGGCTTTGGTTTTGCCAATAGTGGTGCTTCAGCCATGTATTTCTTCAGGGCCTCAAAGGCTTCTTGGCTTTCAGGTGTCCATTCGAAATTTTTCACATTCTTGAGTGCTTTGAAAAAAGGTAAGCATTTTTCTCCTGACTTGGAGATGAATCTTCCCAAAGCTGCAACTCTTCCTGTCAATTTCTGCACATCCTTAACAAACTTGGGTGGTTCCACGTCTAGGATTGCCTTGATCTTGTCGGGGTTAGCTTCGATTCCCCTCTTGGAGACCATCAGACCTAAAAACTTTCCTGAGCCAACTCCGAAGGCACACTTCGCTGGGTTTAACATCATCTTGTGGTGCCTCAGCACTTCAAATGCTTCTCGAAGATGCTTTATATGGTCTGCCTTGTCGAGGCTCTTGACTAGCATGTCGTCCACATAAACTTCCATTGTTTTACCAATCAGTGGTCCAAAAATCTTGTTCACCAATCTTTGGTATGTTGCTCCTGCATTCTTAAGTCCAAATGCCATTACCAAATAACAGAAAACACCAAAGTCGGTGATGAACGATACCTTGGAGATGTCGTCCTTGTGCATCTTGATTTGGTTGTATCCACTGAAGCCATCCATGAAACTTAACATCTCGTGCCCAGCAGTGGCATCTATCAAAGCATCAATCCTCGGTAAGGGAAAACAATCCTTGGGACATGCATCATTCAAGTCGGTGAAGTCTACACGCATTCTCCACTTTCCATTGGCCTTCTTGACCATCACTGGGTTAGCCAACCATTCAGGGAACTGAATTTCTTCAATGAAGCCTGCTTCCAAGAGTTTTTCTACCTCTTGCTTGATAGCTTCTTGCCTTTCAGGGGCAAAATTTCTTTTCTTTTGTTTCACTGTCTTCCTTTAAGGATCCACATTCAATTTGTGGGTTATCAATTGGGGATCAATCCCTGGCATATCAGCTGCTGTCCAAGCAAATACATCACTGTTTTCTTGGAGAAAGGATGTCAACTTGTTTTTCATAGATTCAGGTAGTAAAGCTCCAATGTAGGTGACCTTGTCTGGTTCTCCTGGGATCAAGGGGATGGGAAAAAGATCCTCAGCTGGCTTTCCTCTTCTTTCTTCATCGTTTCTGATGTCCATGTCCTCAATTGGGAGAACCTGCCCCCCAACTCCATCAGGCCTCAACGCGGCTACATAACAGCTTCTAGCCATTTTCTGATCACCTTTTTCTTCACCAATCCCATTCCTTGTAGGGAATTTGATCTTCAAATGATAGGACGAGGCAACAGCATTAAATGCATGAAGTCCCGTTCTTCCCAGAATTGCATTGTAGGTTGAAGTCGCCTTAATAACTATGAAATTCAGCATTTGAGTAGACGTCTTCGAACCTTGTCCCATTGTCATTGGGAGTTGAATCGTGCCTTCTACCTTCGATTCTACTCCATTGAATCCATATATGGGCATGTTTGAGGGTGTAAGCTGAGAGTCAGTGTAACCCATCTTGATGAAAGCATCATGGAACAAGATGTCCACTGAAGCTCCATTGTCAACAAGAACTCTCTTTGTTTCTGAGTTCCCAATCACAGGTACTATGACCAGAGGGTCATCATGGGGAAATTTCACTCCCTCAAGGTCTGAATCGTCAAAATTCAAAGATACTTCAGTCTTGGCACGCTTCGGTGCTTCTCCAACCACAGTCATTACCTCACGGGCATAAGCTTTTCTGGAGTTTCTGGAAGGTCCGGCCGCAGTTGGCCCTCCAAATATCATATTGATGACAGGCCCTCGGGGCTTGGGATTTCGGTCTTGATCATTGTCCCGTCTATCGTAGTCTTTCCTTTCATAATTTCCTCTCTGACTTCCCTGGTTTCCATCTTTGGTGTACTTACCAAGCTTTCCTCTTCGAATCAAGAACTCAATTTCATCTTTCAGCTGCCTGCAGTCATCTGTCTCGTGGCCAACTTCTTTGTGAAACCGACAGTATTGGTTTTGATTTCTTTTTGACACATCGGCCCTCATAGGCTTCGGCCATTTGATATCTTCTTCCTTTGCTATCTCCATCAGAATTTGACTCCTGGGAGTGTTTAATCTTGCATATTCTGTGAACTTTGGCCCAAAATTGCTTTTTTTGGGTGGTGAATCTGAATCCTTTGATGTCCTAGGATACTTCTCTCTTGCATCATATTCTGGAGCATCCTTTCTCTTTTTTGAATTTCCATTGCCAGTAGCAATGGGTTCGTACTTTCTCATGCTCTCCTCAGCTTTGATATATTTCCCAGCTCTATCTTGTAGTGACAACATGTTTTCGGGGGGATGTTTGGCCAAAGACCTCCTGAAGTGGTCATCGGTAGTTCCTTGATGTAGGGCTATCATAGCCACTTTATCTTCCAAATCTGGGACTTTTATAGCCTCCTTAGTGAATCTACTCAAGTATTCTCTCAATGTTTCATTCTTGCCTTGTCGAATCGCCATAAGAGAGGCAGAACTTTTCTCATGTATCTTCCCACTAACAAATTGATTGATGAATGCCTTACTCAGCTCTTTGAAGGATCCAATAGAATTGGGCGGAAGGCGGCTGTACCAACGTTGAGCCATTCCCGCTAGAGTTTGTGGGAACGCCCTACACTTTGCAGCGTCGTTGGCAGGCTGCAACAACAGTGCGTTTGAGAAGGTTCTTACATGATTTGCGGGATCACCCGTTCCATCATAAGCTTTGATGGTTGGCATTTTAAACTTCCTGGATATAGTGGCTTTCATTATCTCTTGTGTGAAGGGTGGTGTAGGATCGTCAGGATCTCCTAGGGGCAACAATACAGTAGGATCTCCTCTTGGGATTTCAACCCTTCTGGATCTCGGAGGAGTAGAATCCAGATTAATTACCGGAGTCTTCCCGGCTGCTCTTGCATCCTCTTCCTCTTCTAACTTCTTTTTGAGTTTTGCAACCTCTGCCTCATGGGCTGCAATCCTTTCCTGAGTGGTTGGCTCCTTGTTTGCAGAACGTCTCCTTCGCGGGGGATAGTCATCATCAGTATTATAGTTTTCATCCTCAGTGTAAGGCCCAGAAAAATCGTCTCGAAACATTTGAAGAGTTTGGGTTTGTCGGTTCAGGGGTTCCAAACCTTGGACGTAAGGGGGGTACGTAAGCCTCATGGTGTACCAGAGTGGTACCACTACCGCCCACCGGGGGTCGAGGGGGCCTGGTATGGGTAGGCATCCCAAGGGTCTGATTCACATATTGAGGGAGATCGGTAGTATGTAGTTGAAGGCCCCTCGGGGCACTCATGAGTAGTGGGGAGGTTGTGATTGCTTGCTGGTGAGTGGTCTCTTGTGGATTAGATCCATGAATGACCACCTACAGGGGATTCGTCCCTTCAATTGGGATCTCTGATCCTTGAGTGTTGGTGGGGATATTCGTCCCTTCAGTGCTGGTGATTGGTGGTGGTTGACTTCCATGAGTATCAGCCCCGAAGGTGATAGAAAGTTCTTCAGAAGCTCGAGTTGTTCTTCGCGTGTTTGCCATGGTTGATGTTGTTTTCCCACAGACGGCGCCAAATGTTATGGATTAAAAAACGTACCTTGTAAATTAAATGCTAGGGTTTAGGAGCGTTCAAGCTTTAATGACTGCTCTTGTGTTTCGGGACTAAATCGGTCCTCACAAGATGCCTACGTATCTCTGCTGTATAGAGAATCAAGTCAATAAAACGTAGTTCTAGAATGAAGGACGAGGGTCCTTATATAGGCGTCTAGAGCCTAGTATTTATGGTATGTTTAGGAGTCTTAACTGATAAGTCTCGTTATTGATAACTGATAAGGAGTATATTACTTGGTATGCAAGTATTATCCTTACCTGATAAGTGTTATGACTCATCATATTATTTGATTGGGATTCTGGATCCTTCTATGAAGATTTTATTATATTTTGGACTCATTTAATGAGCTGATAATTTCCCTTATTTATTAATTACGAAATTAATAAATAATTAGGGTTTCGGGCCTTTTGTCGGGCCTAATCTTTGGACCCAATTAGGTCTAATTAATGTATCATTAATTATATATCAAGGGTTATATTTCAGTCCATATCAGGTTAATAAAGGGTATTCTAATAATCTAAACTACATATAAGTAGATTTTCTAAATCGGATAGAATTCTCAACATTAAATTTAGTCACTTTATTCTCTTTTTAGTTTTAGAATAGTTTTTAATTGAAAAAAAACTAGTAAACCACGACTAAATTAAAGATTATTTTGTGAATTTCATGTGGACCGTAAAATATGTCAAATCTAACTTTTATAACTCAATATAAACAAATATTAAATTGAGCGTGTAAAATATAATAAATATCAAATTTTTAACTATAATTTTTTTTGGTTAAATCTTTTTTAACAATAATTTAATCATGTAAACTAATAACTTTTAAATATTAAAATATTCATAAATAAATACAATTATAAATATTAAAAAAACAATCGTGTGTTGCATGGGTAATAAAAATATAATTATAAACAGAATAATTATAAATAAAATTTAGGGCTTTTTTCATAAATACCTAACCCAAAAAACTTTTTTTGCAAAAATACCAAGTGCTTTTTAAATTTTTTGCGAAAATACCAAAATATTTGCAAAAATACCAACTTTTTGAAAATATTTGCAAAACTACGGTCTGCAACCCTAGAATCAGGACGCCGGAAAAAAATCAATTTTGATTAAAAAGTTGCATCTGTTGTTGATTTTGGTTGCAGTTGCAGATGGTTGAAAGTAGTTGCAGACCGTATTTTTGCAAATATTTTCAAAAATTTAGTATTTTTGCAAATATTTTCAGAAGATGGTAAAATTGTAAAAAAAAACTTTTAAAAAGTAGTATTTTTGGTAATTTCCCTAAAATATTTGAGTAACCGTGCATCGCACGGGTTATAAGCTAGTATATAAAATGAGTGCAGGGGAGTAAGTAATAGTTACTCCCTCCGTCCCGGCCATTTATATACACTTTCCATTTTGGGATCTCCATCTCATTTATATACATTCCAAAAATAGTAACTTTTAATAATATAAAACACTATTACACCCATATAAAACACTATTACACCCACTACTTTCCTCCACTATCTCAAATCTATTATTAAATATTGATAGGTCCCACCACTTTACTCACTTTTCATCTAATTTTACTCATTTTTTATATATTTTCTTAGTCTACGTGTCCGGTCCCAGTGTATAAAATTCACTGGGACGGAGCGAGTAGTAGTTAATTTTTATATAATAACATTTTACTGAACCAAGATTTTTTTTTCCCGAGTCGTCGAGATTCCATAATATTTTCTACTTTTTGTGGTGACATTTATAAAAGGTATAGATCAAAATCAAACAATTTTCGTGAACTTTGCCGCAAGTGGATCAAACAATGATTTTGTTACTAATCGTTAAATCCTGATATGTTTGTAGAACGAGGTTTAATACAAACTGTATCGTTTTATCGAATTTGTTCAGTTCGTGATTTAACAATTCAAGAACAAATAAGTGCGGAATGAAATGAAACAAAATTCAAGTTAAATATAATTTATATTAAATTTGAAGGATGTTGTAAATACAGTACAAATTACAATGTTTGAATCTCAAACTATTTAAAACAAATCTAGAATAAATTCGACATGAATTTATCTATTTTTGTAATAAAAAGATCGAATACTAAAAAGTAGTTCAAGATAATTTTTAGGGATAATAATCCGCTAGATAGTCAAACAAGTACAAGTAAATAACTTCCAGTGGTTTGAATTTAACAATAATGCTAGAAATGATTCACCGTAAAAGATTTGAAACTCCGGCAGTTGTTGGTGTTTTAAGCAGAGAGAAAGATGTAAAACTTTTGTTCTGCTTATTTTTTGTGTACAACTTTTGTATTTAATCCACCTAACTTCAGGACTGTACCTACCTTTTTCAAATATGTATGCCATTTAATGACTAAAAAGATTATGCTTTTGGCTTGGAAATACTATCCAAAGAACTGGCAAGATTATCACTTCAATTTCCATAAAGACAATCGGCAAGACTAAAAATAAACCGGAAAGACTATTACTGGATAGTCTTTGTAGTTCATTTTGATAGTATTTTCAACTTTTAATTAATTCTAAAATAATTAACTTATTAATTAATTTACATAATAAATAAATTAATTCTAATAGAATTAATTTAATAAATAAATTAACCAAGGTAAATTATTTAAAAGAGAATTAATCAAAGCCTTTTATTTATCAAAATGTACGCCATTTTACTTTACTTGGAAAGACTGTCACTAACACAACAAAGACTCCCGACAAGACAATCATGGCTCGGAAAGACTATTGCTGGACAGTCTTTCTAGTTCATTTTGATAGTACTGCTAGCTTAGAATTAATTCTAATTTAATTTATTGAATTAATTGATTTAACAAATAAATATATTCACATAATTAATTTATAGATTAAATTAATTAATTTCTAGTTTAAATTAATTAGCTTCTAGTTTAATTAATTTATAGTTTAATTAATTTGTAGTTTAAATTAATTAACTTCTAGTTTAATGAATTTAAGGAATAAATTAATTCTGATGGAATTAATTTATAGTTTAAATTAATTAACTTTTAGAATAAATTAAAAGAGATTTAATACTAAATCTGAGAACCACTGAAATTGATGACGAACTACCACTGTATTGATGCTGATGCTCGATGTACTGTCTGGTTCATGAGCGACTAACTGCAGTGACTGTTCTTCACACTTGACTCTATGCTCTGATTCTTCTTTCGTTTGATCTTCAATCCCTATCAACTGTAACAATACAACTCCTGTCATACTTCTGAAATCTCTGTCATTTTAAATAGATCCACTTTATTGAATACTTCATTGAGGCTGGATCAAATTATTGAACTTCTTCCGGTGTAGAATTACTCCAAGTCAAAAGATGACTTTAAATCTTCATTCACTTGACTAATAATACCCTCTGAAATTCTTGTAACATCTAGTCTAATATTTATTTATTACATTCTTAACTCGATGTTTACAAATAGACCAGTACATATGACTTTCACTAATCAGTGTTGTGCAGATGCCTACATGAAAACTCATTTTATCACGATCATGCTCTCGTGCTCCACATATGGCGAGTGTCTCTTTTGCATCAGATTAAAATCTGACTATGAACCGTAATGCAAATTGGATTGGATGACCAAAGACAATGAATTGAACAATAAGACAGTGATGTGTCTTAAACCTCAACAAAATAATATTTGGAATGTATACAGATGGTCTTATATCCACAAAGGTTCGAAACATTTCAGATCAAACGCAGCAAGCAAAGAGCACAAAATATCTTAACACACAATGCAACACATTCGGTTCAAAAGATCGATTATAACCAATAGTCATGCCATTTTTTAAAAGGAGAACACACTTCCCCTACAATAAGTGCATTCCAGAACACATTTAAGACACATGATCATCATTTAGCGATAGCTCTGCCAATTGATCAGCGGGGTTACTGGCTTGTTGCTGTAGAGAAACATTCCTCAGGACCTCCATAGCTTCCTCTACTTTAGCCCTAAGAGCTTCTGGTGATTCTAGCAAGTGTAGGACCTCAGTCTGGTCCATTTCTAGAAGCATTCCAGTAACCTTTGCAGAAGATTCAGGTTCTAGCTGCTCAACCAGCGGGTACAGACTTTCACCCAACATCTACCAAACACCAACAAACAATTATGCCCGTAATCAGCAAATTTATGTTGGTAGTACCCTGAAAATTATCCACTAGGACAAAAAGAGAAGTCTACCTACTATTACGTTGTCAATTTATGATATATCTACATTAAGAACATTGGTATTCATAAATTTTACAATTACTTTTGGTACCTTTTCCTTAGACTAATCTAAAGTCGGCATCCCAAAATTGGAAAAAATATGACTAATCAAGGGTTTGTGTGCAGCAAGGATTAAGAAACAGCTGTTTCTTTATAAGGGCACATTTGAACTGATTGATATCCATTAAGGAATCTGATACAAACAAAAACAGAAAAAAGAAGGCATACCAATCGCTGCTCTGCAGGTGAAGCATTTGCAAGAAGTGAGGCTAGAGCCCCAACCGGAACAGAATGCGGAGGAGTTCCTTGATGCATTTGCATGGAACCCATATCATATGCTATACCAGCATCTGGGGTTCCACGAGGTGGTGGGTAGCGGTAGACACGACCCCTTGGAAGCATCTGCGATCAAAACAAGACAAAAGATTAACGCATATGGGCACACAACTATGAAGAAGAAAAGAAAAGTTCGACTGTAACTTTCCACAGACCTGCTGCTGCATTGGCTGCTGTGGTTGCTGGCCAAGAACAGCTCCACCACGTCTGCCACCAGGACGTTGACCCTGTTGAACCACCGGCACAAAAAAATTTGGCATTGGAGCCCCAGCAGGCGGCCTCATACCAGGAATAAGTTGCTGTTGATACCCAAAACCAGGCTATCATTTGTTGACAAGAAAGAAAATTATCATTAATGTGTATACAAAAGCAAAGCATGAGAAATTCCATCATAACAATGGTAAAAAATATTTTCTTCAATATACATATAACAAAGGTCCGAAGGAACTACATTTAGTATTGCAACCCTCAACATTATCAATAAATATTACTATACTCGTACAATACATGTTTAGATGTCTAAAATGAAGTAAACATGTTGGAATAACTAATACATACGTATGAAATAAATGTAAACAAGGACATCTACAGTAGACTGGAAACACAATTTAAACTAGATTAACTTTACAGTAAATCAAAAGTAGGAGTATGAAAGGGTACATATTTTGCATCATGTAACATACTGTGATCAGGGTCTTTATTCGGATACAAATTAAAATATAAAGCAGAAATCCTCAATCTGTCAGGTTGGATCCGTATATATAATACATAGAAAATCAAAACACGGATTGTCAGGATCTGTGTGCCTTAGTATGAGGATGAGGCCAATGTCATGGCTGAGAGTCTAGTACTATAGTAATCAGTATTAGCAGTAAGGGTGTGTAGTAATAGTAAGGGCAGTTTAGTCATATTACTGTTATATGTGTTTTAGGCACTAGTATAAATACTGGACATCAGTATTGTATTGGGAGGATGTTTTGAACAATTATTCAGAAAAGGAAATTCATTTCCACCAATCTCTTTCTCTCTCTAGATTCTGTTATGACTTTCTCTCTCTATAACTGATTTCTATCTCTCTCTAGGGTTATTCTCTCTAAATTCTATCATTTCTTCTCTGATTCTCTGCAAATCTAGTCTTAATCTCTTGTTATCTTACTTGTTTTACTGCTATAGACACACAAAAACATACAAAAACTGGACATTTACTTGTCAAGGCATGACACGGATCTACAACAGATTCACTGACAATTTTTAAGAGTTTACTTGACCTACTTTTTAGAACGAGGGAATACTAATTCATTTTCCAACTCAATTTCTGATCCTATTGCAATCCAACATCTGTTTCAACAATAATTAATTTTAGACCTCAGTGTAGAACAGAGTCCTATCTACCCCTCTTGTCATTCGTCCACGGTATATAAACTCAAGACTTCAAGCACTCTCTCGCCTAATGTCATGCCTCAGAAACATCAACTCTAAAACTAGTCACTCTAAATTTGGTGCATAAGAATGCTTTTCTGTTTAATTTTTCCACTTTTGAAATATTAGTGACTTGCTCATTCAAACTTACTAAATTTCACACATCATGTGACGAAAGAGACAGAGTAGGTCTATTACTAACTCCCCAGACTATTCAATCTATTCTCCAAACTTGGAATGTAACCTCAAAAATAGTTGGCGATAATGTGCAATATTGACAAGGCCAGAATTGGCAAAAGCTTTATTTGATCAACCATCTTATTGTTATAGATATATTAAGCTGCATATATGTTTTATCCAATCCTCAAAATTAAGAACACAAAGAAGTGGCAAAGAAGATCTGTCCATGTTCTGCAAATTGTCTCAGTCCTAAAGATTCGAAGCTAACATTTCTAAAGAATAATAGTAGTTTTTGACAAATTGATTTTTCCAAATAAAGTTCCCAAGGTAAACAAGAACATGAGTCTAAATTGAGGTTGTGACTTGCGAGAGTTTTACTCATGCCTTTGTGACTTGTGAAACGTTGAAGTGGTTGGAGGCCATAAATTTCTAACATAATTTAGAAACCATATATAAAATAAGCGGCTAATAAAATTGTAATTGTGGAGAATAATTTTACCTGCGGAGGAATGAACGCAGGAGGGGCTTGTCCGTAGAACATTTGTTGTCCTAAACCTGGACCACCAGGAGGGTACATCGGGAGACGTGGACCAACCGGAGGTGCCATTGCAATTGGACGCATCTGAGAGAATTGTGCCTACATAAGCAAAAATTTACTTCGTCATGCTTTTGTTGGTTGTTCTGTGTCAAGCATTGTTGCTAATGTGGTATGGAATATGAGGTTTAATGTGCAGTGTGAACTCAAATTTAATGTGAAAATCATAACAAACTTTAATCATTACTCTAAATTTAATCCTAATTCCTCTCATTTTAGGGAAAACAAGTCATGCATCATTACTTTCGGATATTTAGCGACAAGACAATAGTAGAAACTTGAAAGATTATTACTACACCTGGAGCCTAGCTCTTCTATCATCTTTACGCTGTGCAAGTGCAACGTAAAGAGGTTTGTTAAACACCATCTTTCCATTCATCTCCGAGAGCTACACAAATAATACATATTTATGAGTAATATGACTTTTAACTTAAAAACAAACCACATGCAGGAGACAACTTACTGCTCTAGAAGCCTCCTCTGGACTAGAAAATGCAACAAATCCTGATCCTTTAGTCGTTCCAGTAGGATCTCGCATAACCTATCAACATAACTAAATGTGATTATAACAAATGCGGAAACTATCGGGTAATATCTAATCAAAGTTCTGATTCAAACACCTTGCATGATGTTATTGTACCAAAGGGAGTGAACAATTCCTTAAGCTTGTCATCACCAAGGCTGTCATCCAAATTTTTTACATATAAGTTCAGCCCTTGTGACTTATCAGCTGTCTCCTTCATATTCTGCTCAAATTTGACTTTCAATTCAATCTCTCTCTCAGACTTTTTCTGCGCTTTCCCAACATACCACTCCTTATGATCAAACTTTTTACCATTAAGGGTCTCCACTGATCTAGCCGCATCATCTGCATCTTCGAAGTTAATGAATCCAAAGCACTTCGATTTCCCGTCCCCATCCCTCATCACAACGACACTTGTAATTTCTCCAAATTCACCAAATATTTTTTTTAGGTCTTCTTCACTTGTAGCTTCAGATAAATTCTTCACATAAACGTTAGTGAATTTTGACTTGCCTGTTGCCAGCTCCCTTTCCTGCTTACGTAGGAAGGGTCCTACATATACTTGCTTATCATTCAATAGCATGCCATTCAGCTGCTCAATAGCTTTCTGAGCACCTTCCTCGCTATCATATTGCACAAAACCATATCCCTTTGATTGACCAGAGTCATCAGTCACAATCTTGCAAGAGATTATATTCCCAAATGTAGAAAATGTGTCCTGAAGTGCTTTTTGGTCAATTGTCTTGTCCAAATTCTGAAAGAGTATTTGGCCAATTAAAGATGAAGATTAGAAAGTAGGGAGGGAAAAGGACAGAAGAGAAGTACAAGTCAGAGGAGCGAAAGCAGGGAAGCAATACCTTAATAAATATATTTCCAGATCCACTTCTACGTACAGTTGGATCCCGAAGGGACTTCGCTATCCTGATGGGCTTCCCATTAAGAGGAGTAAAGTTTAACAGCTCCATTGCCCTAACAGCTGTTATAAAAACAAAAGAAAATGTACAACTCACAAAATTAATTTTCTGCAGCTTGATAGTTTTAAAACTACGCTTTTGGCAATGTGCTCTTTCTTATGCAATTTTATCATTCCTCGGATAAATATACCACAAACCATGCATGTACAGAAGAAAGCACCTAGTTTTCTTTAATATATTTAAACTTCATGAACATGATGATGTGACCGATTCTACCATCAGGCATCTGTTGTTACTTGTACATTAAAGACGTAATTATCATCCTTGCCACATTATCAACCAAGTACAAATGGAGGAAAATGAATAATAATATCCATACAACATCACCAAAATATGGAGATAGTTGGTTGCATTTTGCAATTAGCATCTAAGTACAAGTTTCATTGTAGCACCAAAAATACTATTTGGTGCCAATGCTTGGATTTCTAGCAAGTACTAGATAGTTTACTGAACTTGAGAGATTACAAATGACTAAAGTAATGGTGTGGTGTAAAATTTTAACAAATTGTAGTGTATGCATAGCTTCGATTAGGCTCCCACTTCGCACTAAGGCCCGCCTTCATGAGCCTAGTGCTTTCAAAAAATATGAGCATCTATGGATGGGGAAAAAACACTAATTACATTATATGCTATAACTGCTGGTGAATAATTTAAAGGTACCTAAGTACATAATGTATCAGTACCAGGTTTTTCCTAGAAACAGTAAAATGTTTATAGTGTGGAGTATCACTTTTATCGACACCAAACATATTGCTAAAAGTCTTCAATGTATGAAGTAAAGAATTCACTTGTTTATAGCTAGTATAGCTTTTGAGGAGGGTGTATAATACAAAGACATTTACGCCTCTTGCATTCTCGCTATTGACCTCTTGTACTTTATTACGTTTAAAATGCATGATGCCATTTAGCAAAAAAATTTAAAATTTAGCAAAAAAAAAAAAAAATGCATGATGCCAACCTTCCTTTGCAGTATAAACAATTAAACTGTTCCACTATCCAGTTCTATCTTCCTATATCTGTATAGACATTAAGAAGCTTTGAAAATCCAATCACAATGATATCAAACTTCAATGCAGTTAGTTAATCATTTTTATCACATATTAAAGCTTTTACTAGTCCACAAAGCATGATCCCTCCTTATGTATTTGTATGGTTAGAAATCAAGGGAATAATCCTTTTAGAGGTACTTTACATAAACTTTAGATTACTCCGTGCATTCTGTTATAAAAGTCACCCCTTCCCCACTTTAAAAAGGACTGTACAGTTTCTAAGGTGCAAGAATGTCTTCAATTCCAGAAGGTAACCTTATTCTTCTCTTTGATTTAATAACAATGCACTTTATAATGTCAAAGTTGTAGCACATTGTTTATTAGTTGAAGATTCAGTATCCAAGGTATTCCTTGGCTTGCATGAATCAACATAGAAATAACCTTGTTTAATCTGCAGGGAGTAGACATTTTTTTTAGAAGAGTGTTTGCCATTTTTTCTAAACTTTAATAGTTCACCCAAACTGGACCCTAACACTGTTTGGTGTTTAAACCACCACTAATGAGGAATAACAAGGTGAACTTGTTATGTGATCAACATATATTACTCACCCATTAGATTATCTCCTGTATATAGTAAGCTCAAAAGAGATCTTATCCAAAGAACAATCAACAACGTATTAATATGAAATTTATTTTATAAATACTAAAGGTTTGGGATTCAAATTCTGACTAATGCAAAAATAACTTTTTTTTGTTTTAAAAGAGAAGAGCTTAATACTTGACAACTGCATATGTTTCAAATAAACAATAAAAGAATAATAACATATAATAAGAGAAGTCCTTTTTTGTTTCTCATATTTCACACTAAATAATATCAAAAGATGAATAAATATTATTTTATAAATTTTTTGATCCGATCACCCACTATATCTCACTAGGGAATGGTAAGATCAAGGCACTAGCGGAACCAGAATTCGGAAAGCCCTGGGGCTAAAATATCTTATAATAAAGTTTTCACCGATTTCGGAAAATTATCTTAACCATAATCCTAGGAGTAGATCAGTTGTTTCCACAAACAACCCACCTTTTGATGGAACAAGTAGTAAAGTTTTGGAAGATGGTAAAAATAAAGAATTCTTTCTTGGGAGGATGCAAAAAACATTCAAATGTCAAAGACATCGTGAATAGTAGGATAAAGGTGCTTACGATGCGTACTAGGTAAAGCCAACATAACGCTCTCCTAACTGCAAGGGCCATTAGCATGACTCCTGTCTCTTTTATTTATTTTAGAACGGTGCTAGAGTAGCGTCTCTCTAGTCCTCCCAACCACCCTATACCCCCATATACTCTGCAATAAGCACAATTAGGTGTTACCACAAACAACTCTCATAGCTCGTTTCTACTACAAACAAGTCTAAGGCTACCTAATTTCTAATTACTTCAGCTAATAAAAATCTCCACTCCTAATCATAACGTCATTCCTCACTCTTACGCAATTCAAACAAACTTAAAACAAACATTTACTAGAAAAACACTTAACAATCCATAAAAGATTAAGCCAATAACATAAATAAACTAAACCAACTACAGCTTAAAAATTCAATCAACTAACCATCTTGCGCGTTGCTATAATTGACATAACCATAACCAAGAGAACGTCCAGTCGCCAAGTCCCTGCAAACACGAACCGAAACCACTTGACCAATCTGATTAAACAGATCATACAACTGAGAATCAGTTACATTCCAATCAAGATCACCAACATAAAGCGACGTCATCGGCACAACAAACTGGTTACCACTAGCATTCACTCCCTGTGGTGGAACTTGAACCTGTGCCATTTCACTTCACAAACCCTAAATAAATAAATATAAATATATGATCAACTTAACTTTTTTTTTTTTTTAACTTTTGCCTTAAGTCTTCCCTCTCCTCTTCTTATTAATAAATAAATCACACACACAAACACACACTAATTAGGATAAAGTACATAGAAATAAGTGTAACTTGATAATCGAAACGATCCGGGTCCCTGACAGACGATTGTTTTGTTTGCGGAGTTAAAAGATGATATAGTAGAAATTTGTGGTTCTTTTTTTTGGATTAAAGAGGAGAGGGAAGTATAGATAGATAAATATGGATAGATTAGCCGGGAGTTCCGACGGAGATGAGTTGCCGGCGACGGCGATGATGAGTTTGAAAGAGGAGGAGGAGGAGGAGATAACGTGGAAAAGAACTAGGAAAAAAGTGTAGGAGACAGCTTTGGTCTGGACAAGTGGGGTTTAAAAGAAGTGAGTTTTAATACGGTGGTTTGAGGAGTTGTGTGTACTTGCAGAGGTGGAGTATCCAGGGGCTGTTGGATTGTTTTGCCAGCTCATTCATTCACTTGCTGTCTTAAAGTTAAAAGCCTGGATTAAGCCCTTTTTTTTTTTTCGAGTATCGTTAAATGTCATAAAATTGAGAAATTACTCTTAAGTCTGTTCAGTTTGCTTATTAAATGATGCGTTTGATACGTTATTGATAATCCCAACGTGCCTAGACATCACCTATTTGATTATAGGCTAATTCAATTTAATTTAAAATTTACTTTCATAATATTTATTTGAATAAATTAAATATTTTAAAAATAAGGTCACCAGAAATTTGAAATTATATTAATATATTTTTGTAGAAATAATATAATTGGTTAAAAAATCAACATTCAAAGTTATTAATTATATAATTATATTTTGGGTGAAAATTATAAAATGTAAATTCAATAAAAGTTATTATATTAAAAGATGGATATATATATATGTAAGTATATTTTTCATTCTCAGAAAAAAAATTGAGTTACATTCAACATAATTTAAGTTAACTCTGGATCTTTTGACTCATCTTAATAAAATTACTTTATATTTTTATTAGCTACAATCAATAAAAAATAATGACATATGAAATATTAATTTATGTAAAACAATATTAATTTAAGTAAATATGCTTATTTACTTAAAACTTATATGATCATATATTAATATCCAACTTATCTTACTCAGCTCCATTTATATTCTGAACATTATTTGTCCCTTTCTATTTGTTTTTATTATTAACATTATTAAAATAATATTAATAATGTCCAACTTATCTTACTCAACTCCATTTATATTCTTCATTATTTTTTTTATGTTTCAATTAAGATTTAAGTTTCTCATTTTATAATTTATCATATTAGTTTTTATTTTTTATTAAATATTTTCCATTTCCATTAATTTTTTTAATTTGTCATTTTTTAATCTCATTTGATAGCAGATGCCTTGCACGAGTTATGAGTTAGTATAAATTATAGTCAAAATAAAATAAAACTAGTTTATCATAACAACATCCAAAAATAGTATTCTTCTAAAGAAAATATAAATGATGATAACATGCCTATGTCACGTTTTTAAGAAAAGTTTAGGTTATTGTATAATAAAAATATAACACTTTTTAAAAAATAAAAAAAAATGTAACTATCCTTTTAATGAAAATTGTTAAAAATATATAATTTAAATAAATGAACCACTGATTCGCTATATCTTTTTGTATCATTTCAACGTAAAAAGATAAATGAATGCATTAATTATGTTAATTTTCTAATGATAAACAAAGAATAAGTCAAGAGCTATTATTGTAATTACTGATTACTACATGAAGCAAAACTTTATGACATTTAGCAATCATGTTGCTACAAACTAGGGGTGTTCGTGGGTTCGTCAACCCGGTCAAACCGAACCAACCCGACCCTCTTTTCGACCAAACCAACCCGATGAAAAAAATCTGATACTTGATTGGGTTGAAATGTTTTTAAACCGACTTAAATGGGTTGTGTATGAGTTTTATATTTTTTCTGTCAACCAAACTCAACCCGATTTAAGTTACAATTCTATTCGATAATTTAAAAAATATATGCATATTTTATATATAACTATACATTAAACAATGTATTATACTTTCATTTATAGATATATAATTATATTTTGTGTTTATATATATGATACTAGCTTAAAACCCGTGCGATGCACGGATTATTAATTGTTATTTTATTATTATTATTTTAATATTTTATTAATTTTATTTGTTAAAACAATAAGTAAACATGTTAAAATAGCTAAACACTTTTAATTAATTGAAAACATTAAAGCAACATTTTAAAGAAATAAGTAGGGTTTGTCCGTTATATTTTTGGAAAAGTAGGGTTTTAGTAAGTAAAAATAAAAAATATAACATATATATATATAGTTTAAAAAAGGTAATACCTATGATATTTTTGAAAAATGAGGTTTTAAAATTTAATAATTAAAAATATTTAAATACATTTTAAAATAAATAAGTAAAGGTTTGACATTGAAATATTTTAGAAAAATAATGGATTTTAGCGAGAAAAATAGAAAAAGTAAGTTGAAAAGGGTAATTTCCTGTGATATATTTAGAAAAGGAGGGACTTTGTTAGAAAAAATCTATAATGTGTTTTTGCTGAAAAGGTAATTGGTTATAAATATGTATTTAATTATTTATATTTTAATATTTTTAGTTATTGCATTTGTTAAAAAAAATAAGTAGGCACGTTAAATTAGGTAAACTTTTTTAAAAAAATTATAATATTAAAATAGGTTTAAAAATAAATAACTAAATGTTTTTCCGTGATATTTTTGGAGAATGGGGGAGTTTTAGTAAGGAAAAATAGAAAAAACTAACATGTTTTAGTTAAAAAAGTTAATTATCCATGATATGTTTGGAAAAGTAGGGGAATTTGTTAGAAAAAAATAGAAAAAATAATGCATTTTAGGTGGAAAAAAGGTAATTGGTTATAAATATGTAATATTATTATTTAATAATATGTTTCTATAAATAAATAAGGTTAATTAAGTAAAAACACGAAATACAGTTAAGTAAGGACAATTAAGTAAAATCACAACGTACCATACCAACCAACCAAACTTTTAATGTTTCGTCTATTATATAATAGTATTGATAAGACATAATTTACTTTACTAAAATTATAATGTTAATCAAAATAAAATATTAATACTAAAAACTTAAGTTATACGTACTTTAATTTTATTTATATTTTCAAAATGAGTGATATTGTATAATATTTAAATTTTTTAAAATATTATTTAACCCGTTCAAATCGACCCAAACCAACCCAAACCGATATACAATGGGGAGGGTTGGGTTACAAAATTATTTTTTACGGGTTGGGTTAAAAATTTTAAAACCGATTTAATTGGATCGAGTTACAAAAATGTCTCAAAAGTCAAACCCGACCAACTGGACCCGTGAACACCCCAGCTACAAACATCCAAAAATAACAGGGGGCAAAACAATAAACATAAAAAACTACAGGGACCTCAAAATAAATAAATAAGTTTCAATCTGTTAGACTTTCTTTTAATTTGCCTCTCATTCGTTCCAATCACAATAAAATCAACACTCAAACTACTAACGACGACCGGAATATCTCACTCATGCCGATCGGCGCTTAGCTCCGGCGACTTCAAATCTATTATATTAACGGTATATTTCAATTTCGAAACCTTTTTTTGTGTGTATTTATCTTCATTTATACACTGATTTGAATGTTATGTATGTTTATCTATATTTGTGTTTGTAGTTTAGGTTTTGTAGATATGAGATATGTAGAGTTATTGAGATTGTAGATCGAGTGGTGAAGTGAGTTCGATATCGATAATTGACTATTTCGAGTGTTGTTTTAGGGATCTTAATTGGCAATTGTTATGCTTAGGTTAAATGATTGTGCAATACTTCATTAAGAGAGGCTGATTTAAGTTTTTGTTTTACGATATATGTGGTCGTGATTTTGTTCCAATGATGACTATGCTTTAAATGAGAACCGGAGAACCAAATGCTATGCACTATTTCTCGACTTGCTTTGTTTGTATTTAAATGTGCTTTTGGACACCGGTTACGTTAGTCATATTTTGATCTTAGATTTTTGTTACGTCTTCTAAATATAAGATAGTAAAAAATATAGAAATCAGAAATGTAAAACCGTAGCGTGTTCCCTAGAAACAATTATGCTCTGTATATTATCATCTAGAAGTTTAAAAGAATGTGAATACATAATACTTTGTATGCTATCATATTCAAATTTAAAATAAATAAAATGAATAACCAGTTACAAAGTTGAAGTCAAAGTTTAGTCGATTTGACTAAATTTTTGTCCAGAAGGACATTTAAGTAGGAATGATGGAAGTATATTGATATGTAGCATCATGCAATATGTGTTCAAGCGCAAAACAATTAGTTATCCGCTTCTCATTTGAACTATATACTCATGTGTATGATTTTTTCTTGATGATCATATAATCATATATAATAGTTTGCTCAAGCTAGTATAGCAAGTGAATTTATTGAATACATTACTTTGTGTTTTTTGTTTGAATATTACTAAATGTTGAGATATTTTTGTAGATAGATCTATACTTCTATATTCGATCCGAATGATTTACTTAAATATGCAAGCGCGTGTACTTCATTAGTATAAATTGGTGAATGGCACACATTATTTTTCCTTCACAAAGCTTCGAAGCATAGCTCTTTCTTTGTAGATAATATTGACACTATATAGTAAAATATTATGTGTATACTTATCCATATTCTATGACGAGCAAAATGACAAAGAAAAGGAAAGGAAAATCAAAATCCAATTGGCAATACTTGTATCAGTAATATACAAATCTAACAGGGAGCATAATGTTATTATAAAATATATTAGGGGCTTTAAAATAAAAAAACAGTTGCAATCTGCTAGACTTTCTTTAATTTGCCTCTCTCCTTCATTTCAATCGCAATAATTAAAACCAGAAGTACTCACTACGGCAACTGGGAAATCTTACTCATGTCAAACAGCGTCTAGCTCCGGCAAATCTAACACTGTTTTTTTGAAAGGTAAATTTCAATATTAAGACCTCGTAGTAACTTTATCTTTAATTTATACCGCGATTTGCATAATATACATTTATATATTATATATATGTATATATTTGTAACTGAGTTTTTGTAATGATATACTCCGTATGAATTATGTATAGATTTGGAAGACCTCAAATTGAGTGGTAAACTGAGTTCAATATTGCTGATTGACTGTTTTGAGCGTTAACTATAATTTGGAGCCTTTTTACAGATGTACACAACTCACGCTTAACATGTACACTGGTTTATATATGTAAGAGATATTTTTTTGGTTGATGATCAAATAATCCATATGTTTGTAAGATTGCTTGAGCTAGTATAGTAATTGATTTCTTTAGATACTAAATTTGCATTCTTTATTGTATAAATATACATTATGTTGAGTTCTTTCTCTAGATGGTTCTATGTTTCAAACTCTTTCCAAACTTTTTACTAAAATATGCAAGTTCGAGTACTTTGTTTGTATTTATGATATGTTTGATATTCATAACTGTTAGGGTATTTACTTATAATAATATAAGCGATTTATCTGGTTTGCAATGATGAATTTTTCAAAGTACATACCCCTCCTGAATTTGTTTTTTTGCGTGTGTTCTTTTAATTGCTTCCTTCTTCTGCTCCTTCCCTTTTTCTGAGCTAGTATTATTGCCGTTTTGTAGCAAGGGAGTAACAAATCCACACTTTGTGCTCACACAACTACTTGTGTCATCTTGTTTTAGTCTTGAAGGTTACAAGGGGGTATAATGGAATCTGCGTCTAATGAAAATGAAACGTCAGCTACTCATTTATCTAAAGCTCCAGAAGTACCAACTCAATCTGCGGTAGAAGCAGACAATGCCACAGGAATTGAACCATCTAAGCTTTCTACTTCTGGCTTATCCACATGGGCCAAAAGTTTGAAAATTCCTGACTTGGGTGGCAAACAAGACAGTACAACATCTGACAAGTCACCTTTTGCTCGTTTTACTAGCGGACTTGGATTGCGGCTGTCTCCAAAAGCTCCGCAGACAAATGATAATTCCGAAGGAACTTCACCATCTGCACAATCCAATTTTATTGGAACACTGACAAAAGGATTAGTTGACTCATCTAAGAGTGCAGTCAAGGCTGTGCAGGTCAAGGCTCGGCATGTTGTATCTCAAAATAAACGAAGATACCAGGTGGCTTACACACACAAACACCTACACGTTTTTAGAAAAGCTATTTGCATAAGTATTTACTGCTCAAGTGCTCATAGCTATCTTTATTACTGTAATGATGTCACTGATGCTCCTTTTCCTTGTCATTATTTTTAAAGAGAAAAATTGCCATACTGACGGATCTTCCTTCTATTCATAGTACATGCCTTCTTATCCTTGGTTGTCAGGAACACATACTTTGTTTTACTGATATAGGTTTTTTTTACCCCTGTTCTAGTTGTTTCTGTTTTTTTTATAACTTCAGGTATTGGTTGTATTCTTTTTTGATAAATCTTTCACTATTCATCTTAATGAATAGTGTTTCAGTTTTATGCATTTGACACTATTCCATTATTCTTGGACTTCAGGAAGGTGGATTTGATTTAGATATGACATATATCACAGAAAACATTATTGCTATGGGGTTTCCTGCTGGGGATATGAGCTCTGGGTTTTTTGGATATGTTGAGGTCAGCAAAGAAATAATCTCTGCAATTATATTACAGTTCTGCACAATCATCTGGTTGCTTATTCTTAAAATTATGTAATCCAGGGATTTTACAGAAATCATATGGAAGAAGTGATCAAGTTCTTTGAAACCCATCACAAGGTATATGTTACCACAGTTCATTTAAATGTGTTGTTTCAATTAAGAAATATGTATATATGTATGTAGATTTGTGGAAATACCACAGTATTATTACTGTCAAAGCTTCAACAAGTCAACTATCTTTGTTATGTTTCATTTTGGCCTGCAGTCTGATGCAGGGTCCACTACGTTCTTTTCAGTTTATTATGTTACTAATTAGAATTACATTTTATGAGCATTTTGTAAACTTTGTTATTTGTTATTGGCAAACATTTTTTCATGTAATAACAAAAGGTCCTCGTAAGTGATTTCATATTTGAAGTGGGTATTAGAGTTGAGTGGTCATAGACTCGCGTATACATTGGGTGACCACTTCATAGATATAGGACCCAATATATTAAAGTTCATTCAAGTTGAGCTGCACTCATACCCTTTACTAGTTTCTAAAAGATACACTCTTCATTCTTTTTTCTGATCTTCATGTATATGTATGTTGTCTTACTAAACATTGATATAGGCACAGTGCTCCATCTTTATCGATGTATATGATCTTGACTTTATGCAAAGTTTTTTTAACAGAATTTGATTGGTTTTGTTTTGATGCAAGAAATAAGTATGCTCATGTACAATCAACTTTATGTATGTAGGATAAATACAAGGTGTACAATCTTTGTTCTGAGAGGCTGTATGATGCATCCCTATTTGAAGGAAAGGTAAACCATCTGCTTCCTATGAGTTGGAATTTTAGATACTTTCTTACTTTTAGAGTCGGTATCTTTACGCATTCAAAAGACAAAACTTGCAAAAGACTAGAGAGTCATTGACTAGCCAGTCTCTATAACTGGATAGTGGTCTCTCGTGGTTCTTAGAGTATCAGCGATAGGGGTGCCAAGAAAGGTACCGACATCTATGTGGCCTGGCACTCTTGGTTACCCTATTGGAGTTCTAAGGGTGCCCAAAGAGTGCCAGAAGAAGTTCAATTTTTGACACCCCTCTAGATGGGTATAAGACACATTTTTTTCTTCAAAGTATATATCATTTGTATCTATTTCTTTATATCTGTTTTTTTAATCCTTGCGGGGACCATTTATCAGGCACCTTGTAGGGGTGCCACTGTTTGAAATATTTTTGATTAGAAGTTGCCAAATCCTATGGATTAAATAGAAAATAAAAATAAAATTATTTACAATGAGTTGAAAATGTTTGGCACCCCTAAAGGGTGCTTAAAATTGTAGATTCTCTTAGTGACCTCTGAAAGTGTTGATTTCTTTGGGTCACAATTCAAGTTAAATGCTGATTGACCGATGTGCAGTTGCATTGTTATCTCTTCTCCCTATACAATCACGGTTGTGTACAAGACTTATATTGTTGCACAATTCGACAGATGTAACAAATTATTATTTTCTCAAATCTGGTTTCACTTCTAGATGATTTGATAGTACAAACTCAAGAGCACTCATCCAATGAAGAGATTATGATAACTGGTTAAATGTTAATCCTACATTATTTCTTGCAACTTGCAAAATATGTCTTTATCTGAGCGACATTGTAGTAGATTTATATTTCTCTTTTATCACTTTTGTTCTATTGTAGATGTCACTCTTCAAGCTCTAGTTCACTGATATTTGATATCCCCTTTGATGCTTTTTCATGGAAGTTTCTTGTATCTGAATGTCTCATTCTGTGCAGGTTGCTAGCTTTCCATTTGACGATCATAATTGCCCTCCCATCCAACTCATAATATCATTTTGTAAAAGTGCGTACTCATGGCTGAAGGAGGATATTGAAAATGTTGTAGTAGTGCACTGTAAAGCTGGAATGGCCAGAACTGGTTTAATGATTTCTAGTCTGCTTTTATATCTGAAGGTAACACTCATCAGTTATATGAACTGTCTTTAAACAATATCATTAGTCTCCTTATGTTATCTGGATTAAGTACTTGATATATCTAACTAATTAGGTTCATTTTCTTATGCTACTTTCAATGTTTCTGCTCTATGCAGTTCTTTCCTACAGCTGAGGAGTCTATTGACTATTATAACCAGAAAAGATGTTTTGACTCAAAGGGCCTTGTTCTTCCCAGTCAGATTGTTAGTATACACTTTGTTACCCTATAGTTCTAATGTTATTTCTGTTCAGCATTTTTGACATGTAACTTACAAATTCAAATTTGTCAAATCATAGAGGTATGTGAAATATTTCGAACGCATCTTGACATACTTCAACGGAGAGAATCAGCCTGGTCGTAGGTATACTTTTTACCCATCTCTCCTTGTTCAGATTTAAGAAATCATGGCATCTATTGACAATGTTAAAAATTTTGATTATCTCATATTTTTCTTGCTTTTGTATGTTGATCTCAGTTTTTGATTTTGAGTTATGCTGCAACATTTGATTCACATTATTTACAGGTGTATGCTTAGGGGCTTCCGCCTTCACAGGTGCCCTTATTGGATTAGGCCCTCCATTACTATCTCCAACCATAATGGTATATTATATTTTCTCTGTTGAAAAAATTGCATATTATGTGTGCCCTTCTGTATTTACTCCATAAAACTAAAAACTGACTCTGTCCAAACGTTGTGTAGCATTTGACAAATATTTATTCGCCTGTATAGTTTATTAAATGTATTATGTAGCATTATAAAGATAGGAATCTAATACATGATATCCATATGTTTGTAAATGTGTTCCCTATTTACAATCTCTATTGTTTTCTTACCATGAGTTACGGATAGCTTGGCAAAAGTGTATACGAGTTTGCTCCAAGAGGGTGATATGAAAAAAAGGAAAAAATGAGGATAGAAGATGATAGAGCTGATAATAGGCGTAAGAGCAGTGAATAGTGTGATATCTATTATGATGAACTAAAGCTATTATGTAAGAAAATAGGGTCACTAGCATGAAGAAATGCAATATGCTTGCGTTGCTGCACTTGAGGCACCTGACCTCAACTAAAAGTCCTTTTCAGTTTATTACCAGAAACAGATCCTAGTTTTTAATAGTGTCTTACAACCTAAAATTGCAGTATATATGCCAGATTAGCTGCTTATAATAACTACATAGTTTTGACAAACTGCTGAAGTGTTTGATTATTTCTGCAGGTGTTCTATTTTCTACCAAAAAACATCCAAGAACCAAAGATCTTTCGGTAGGTGTTCTCGGTTCTCAGAAACAATAATATATGTCCTCAACACCTCTCGGTTACTTTGCGATAGCTAAAATTGACATATTTTATTGGTCCTCTATTAATTAGATTTTAATATCACTACTAGTCCTTTGTAGTTCAAACATTAAGTTGCTAAGAGGAGTGAAAAAGTTGTATTGTATCTGTGTTTATTTTGAGTTTGTACAATCCTATGCTTATCTGCTCAAATTTGTTTAATGCCATTAGAAAATAAATCAAACATTAGCCCAGTTTTACTGATATCAATAATGTTCAAGTACTAATTCACCTTCCGGAGTATGCGAAATATATTTACTCGATAAATATATGGCGGACTGATAATGCCATTTGCAATAGATATTAACTAATTGGTCGCATTGCTAATACTCTTTGATAATTTACACTCCATATAACGTGTTTTGTAATTATGCAAAAAATTTCAGATACATTATGGAGTGATTAGGTTGTCTTTAACTGTGATTGAAGTTATGCTAGTCAAACTAAGATATAGTTGGGGGGATTTTTTTCATTATTTATATACATATTTTAGTATTCTAATCATGTTTTAAATTTTTTAATTTGTTTCCTTCTTTGAATTCATAACCAGCCTGAAGATTATTGGTTCAGTGCCCCCAAAAAAGGGGTTATGGTCTTTGCTTTGCCAGGGGAGCCTGGACTGACAGAGTTGGCTGGAGATTTCAAAATTCATTTTCATGACGGTCAAGGAGACTTTTATTGGTAAGCCCACCGTCCACTAATCTTAAAATAGCACATTAAGAAATACACACATCTTTCTAGTTGTTCTACCTAATGAATGAAAAGTCGTTCTTTTCTTCAGTTGGTTGAACACAACAATGATTGAAAACAGGAAAGTTCTCACCACGAATGAGCTTGATGGGTTTGACAAGGTAAATTGGGTTTGTACAAACATATTTTCTTGCAACTTCTGAATGGGTTCATAAATTAGTGTTAGAACTCTTTTGAGATCTTTTTTGCTGTATTTCAGAAAAATGAAAAGTATTACTGTTGTATTTAAAGTGCACCTAGTGCTTAAATGTTTCTGATTGTGGTCTCTGTGTACAGAGAAAACTACCATCGCCGGGTTTCCAATTAGAGGTTGTACTGGTGGATTACAATGGTGCTCCCCCAAATGTTCCGGTTGGAACTACAACAGAAACTTCTGCCAATGGCCTTGTTGGAAGGCCAGGTACAGATCATGCGTCTACTGATGGAGCTGTTGGTGCAACTGCAGCGCCACAGCTGGCCAAAGAGTCTGGAAACAGTGAGAAGGATGATGATGTGTTCTCTGACAACGAGGCAGAAGAAGCTAATTCTTCAAAACCAAGACAAGCTAGAGTAGCTTCCGAGGCTGCCACAACTGATTTAAACATTAAATCTGATTCTCATGGACTTGCCAAATCAGACCAGGTCTCCAGTTTGTCAAATGATACTGAGAAACTATCACTGGGAAAGACAGATACTATTGAGTCAAAGAAGGCTGCTGATGGAGCTGTGTCTGGCCTTGGAACGCCCACCTCGGTTGGAGAGGTAAGTGAGTTTAAGGCTATGGCAGCTGATGCATCTGTTTTCACATTTGGCGATGAAGATGATTATGGAAGTGATTAAAAGTTTAAAACTTTGGTGAACAATAAAAATAATTTTCAACACAAAAGTTTCCGTACATATATGGTTTGTGAACACGAAAAGGAGTTTTTCAGTTCATTTCTAATTCCTTTCTATAGAGTCCTAGCGTTGGGGATGTTTTTTTGTTGCCATGTAATCAAATGGCAGCTGGATGTGGAAGCTATTATTGTCAGATGGCAAAGTTATTGTAATTTATTTTCAGTGTTTTTTTCAAGAAAAAAAAAATTCCTAGCAATCTCGTGATATAACATGGCATCATATATGTTGTTTGATGACACTATAATATTATATGATCAATGACTGTTAGTAATCTTGTTAGAAATAAGAGGTCTGGTGTTATGTGCACATTAGTGACTGCCATTTGGGTGTTTTGGCCTTTTGTGGTTCAGTTTGGAACAAAAAGGCTCAAAACAAAACCAAGAAAACTGAACCTTCTTGTCAAACTTGGCTCGTTTTGGGCAAACTTTAGCTTGGCTCTGTTCGTTTGTAGCCATACTTCATCGGAAGCTTAACCAATCATTTTAGAAATACTGAAGCAGGTTTTTTAATTTTATCTTCAATTTTATCGTCTAGCTAGCCAGATGTCAGATAATTGAATTTTTGGTTGATTGAATTATACATCTTCACTATATTAGAAAAATGATGTGGCCCAGTTCAGACTAAAAATCACAAAGCTTGTTTGGCAACGGAAATATAAGCTGATTTATAGCTTATAAATCCGTAAAAGCTTATGTGAGGTAATCCAAATTATGATCTAAATTATAACTTATATGTTGATTAATGCTAATAATATTTTCCTGAACTTATTGACTTATTACATGATTTTTTTTTAATATTTATATTTTTACCTTTGTGTTTTTAAATTTTTTTTAATTTAAAATGCAAGTGTTGAAATCATTGTATTTAATAATTATTTTTTCAAATTTAATTTAGCAAACTATTAACTAACTTATAAATAAATTTATCCAAACACTCGTATAACTTATAAGAATTCATTAACTTATCAATTATATGATACTTACTTATTTTCAAATATAAATCAATTTTTTTGTGATACCCAGACACGATAAACTCTTATTAACTTTATAATGTACTAGCTTATAGCCTGTGCGATGCACGATTACTTAAATTTTATTTATAATTATATTTTTATTACCCATGCAACACACGATTGTTTTTTTAATATTTATAATTATATTTATTTACGAA
Source organism: Heracleum sosnowskyi (assembly GCA_030848705.1). Taxonomy (NCBI): domain Eukaryota; kingdom Viridiplantae; phylum Streptophyta; class Magnoliopsida; order Apiales; family Apiaceae; genus Heracleum; species Heracleum sosnowskyi. The sequence goes on along the minus strand of CM061235.1, from coordinate 93,352,224 downwards.
TATTTTAATATTTAAAAGTTATTAGTTTACATGATTAAATTATTGTTAAAAAAGATTTAGCCAAAAAAATTGTAGTTTAAAATTTGATATTTATTATATTTTACACGCTCAATTTAATATTTGTTTATATTGAGTTATAAAAGTTAGATTTGGCCAATTTTATAGTCCACATGAAATTCACAAAATAATCTTTAATTTAGTTGTGGTTTAATAGTTCTTTTTCAATTAAAAACTATTCTAAAACTAAAAAGAGAATAAAGTGACTAAATTTAATGTTGAGAATTCTATCCGATTTAGAAAATCTACTTATATGTAGTTTAGATTATTAGAATACCCTTTATTAACCAATTACAGTTTTTGATGTTAAATCTAACGGTTTTCACCTATCTATTTAAGATTAAACGATTTTTATTATTTTGTTATTAAATGAGTTTCGTTATTTAATTACAACTATTTTTATGTTTTGACTTTTTAGAAAATCCAATTCTAATATAATATCTTTTAACTTATATCATTTTTAGATAATAACTTCTTTTTATATGATATAATCATGATCGTCTATTTTTAAAAGTATTGGATCTAACGGTTGAGAATGTTTTGACGGTATTTATGACCAAACTACCAGGATAATATCATTAATTTTTCTTAATATTTATAAAAAAAATTAATTTTAATTTTTTTAAATATTTATTTCTAAAATATAATATACTCTTTTTTGTAATATGTTAATGATGCGGGAACTTTGAACTTTTGAGAAACTAAATTATCAATTAAAATATAATTTTTTTTTGTAATAGTTCTTCTTTTAAAGTAGTACACCGTGACGATCAAAATTTTGTATAAAATTCATTTTTTTATAGTATATCTCGTAAATATTTATGTTATTATATTAAAGACTAAATAATGAAAGCTTCCTTATAAGTCTTATAAGTATGGTCGCTTTGTTTGATCACTCAATCTATAATCGTTGGATCTTTCAAATTAAATTGTTGAGAAACGTTAGATATAACAGTAAAATTATCATGTAGAATGATCTAAGGTTTGAATCTACCAACAACATATTAAAATTTACATGGTTTTTTTAAAAAATAAGAATTTTTTCATTTTTTTCTTGCAGACATAGGTTATTTGATAATATGTTTTGTAAAGTACGATTTTTCAGAAAAGTGGTATAGTAATTGATTAACAAATTTTTAAAGTTTCTGTTATGGATTAAAAAACGTACTTGTATATTAATTGCTAGGATTAATGAGCTTTCGAGCTTTAATGGCTGCACTTGTGTTTCGAGACTAAATCGGTCCTCACAAGATGCCTACGTATCTCAAATCGTTATTGAGAATCAAGCCAAAGACGTAGTTCTGATTGTAGGATCATGGACCTTATATAGGCGTCTGGAGCCTAATATTTATGGTATGTTTAGGAGTCTTAGCGAATAAGTCTCCTTTTTGTTATTGGATAAACGTTGTGTTGCTTGCTGAATAAGTCTTTTCCTTGTTGATAAAGGCTATGACTCATTAATTGGGATTCTGGATCTTTCTTTGACTAATTTACCATATTTTGGTCTCTTTTGATGAACTGTATATTTTCCCTATTCATTAATTACGAAATTAATGAATAATTAGGGTGTCGGGCCTTAAATATCGGTCTTTCCATTGAATAGTCAATTATATTTCTATAATTAATTTTTTGTCTATATCATTTTCCCCCTAACTTCTGGGAAAATCTTCCGGGGTTTTCGTAGAAGTTATTGCGTGTTTTTCCTCGAACTCTTTTTTATTTTTCTGAAAAAGGCAGGTAAATTGTGTTCTGGGCGTGGGTACCCCCGCCTAGGAGACATTCTAGGTTTCCACGCCTAGAAACTATGTCTCCTGGGCGTGGGTCTCGCAAAATTGGCTCAAAGAGCTTCTGGGCGTGGGTACCCCCGCCTAGGAGGCGTTCTAGGTTGCCACGCCTAGAATCTATGCCTCCTAGGCGTGGGTCTTGCAAAATTGGCTCAAAGAGCTTCTGGGCATGGGTACCCCCGCCTAGGAGACGTCCTAGGTTGCCACGCCTAGAAACTATGTCTCCTGGTCGTGGGTCTTACAAGAGTGGCTCAAAGAGCTTCTGGGCGTGGGTACCCCCGCCTAGGAGACGTCCTAGGTTGCCACGCCTAGAAACTATGTCTCATGGACGTGCTTTATAGAAGCTTTCCTCAATTAGTTTCTTGGCGTTGGTATCCCCGCCTAGGAGACGTTCTAGGTTGCCACGCCTAGAAACTATGTCTCCTGGGCGTGCTTTATAGAAGCTTTCCTCAATTAGTTTCTTAGCGTTGGTATCCCCGCCTAGGAGACGTTCTAGGTTGCCACGCCTAGAAACTATGTCTCCTGGGCGTGTTTTATAGAAGTTGGGCCTTATGTCGGGCCTTTGTTCGGTTAAATTTAACCAATATCTATATTTTTTTATATGTTGAATGTTCTAGATTCTTCTAGAACCTTCAATATATGTCTCCCGCTGTTAGGCTCAAGACATGTCTGAATACCACTATTAACAAGCCTACACTATGTGACTATGTCACATTACATGACCTAGTGAGTTCTATCACTGAGATTTAGTATAGGTCTCTAAATGTACTTGTCTTGTTCTCATGAATATTAGCTTGATCATGTATGCTCAAAGTTATAATGAGCTTAGTAAAGTTTCTTGCATCTAGATTGTATATAGACCATTGAATAATTGTCCTGGTAGAAGTTCAGAAGTGTTCATGCAGCAGGATAGAGATGAATAAGGCCATGAAGAAATAAGTTGCAGAAATTTGTCTAAGACATTATATTGCAAAGTCAGAAGAAAGCTATGTCGTGAAGTCACCAATATCTATGTCGTGAAGTGCTACATCGCATAGTCCATTTTGTACTATGTCGAGAAGTCCTCGAGACTCATGTCGTGAAGTGTTGAAGTCAGCAAAGTCAAAGAAGCCTAGATCGTGAAGTCCTCAGAAGCCCTATGTCGCATAGTCGTCAAATGACTTATGTCGCATAGTCGTCAAATGACCCATGTCGCATAGTCATCTTATGGTCCATGTCGCAAAGTCTTCAAAGGCTATATCGCGTAGTCCTCACAAGGGAGATCGCGAAGTCAGGAATGAAGTGGAGTTCACGATATCAACACTTAGCCGTTTATAACAAGACAAATCAAGGTACAGAACCAAGAATCAAAAGAGACAAATACTGAAGCATTTGTTCTGGCAAGGTGGTCCAAAGAACAGATGGCAAATCTACAGCTAAACTTGGAGAGAAAGATAAGAGACAAACAACTACAGAAACGGGAAAGACTCCGAAAAGCAGGTGGTCCTTCCTGACACAGTGAACTTCTTATGGCAGGACAAGTTGGACTTTCAGAAGGGGTAGCTGTGTAATATTGTGTGTGCCTAGTTTGTATAGGTTAATATATATATTGTGCACACACCTTTGTAAGTTGTAAGAGAGACACACAAGGTTTTATTTCTAGCACTCTTTTCTCTGTAAGCAAGCAAGAAATTGTTCTTGTTTAGAAGCCAGAAATTCATTTGTGAATTTTTGGAAAGCTGTAGTATTTAATTTACTTAATACAAAGTAGATTAAAGTGATTGTGTGTGTTATTTACTTTCTGCATATAACATAGCATAATCATATACAGTTTATCTTGTGTTTCAAGAATCGAAAAATATATCAAACTATCCATTCACCCCCCTCTGTCTAGTTTCTAGTAGTATTCATTTCTAACAAGTGGTATCAGAGCGGGCTGTTAACATACAAACAGAAAAAGATCAAGAATGAGTTCACAGAAACTAAGCAGTATCAAGATTCCTCCCTTCAACAAGGAGCACTACAGCTTATGGAAGAAGAAGATGTTACTGTTCATCAAAGCTTCTAATCCCATGTATTTAGACATACTAAAGCATGGTCCCTTTATTCCAATGATTGAGATTGGTGAAACAACAGTAGACACTGAGATAATACCAGCAAGGCATGTTCCTAAAGACCCCTCAAAATACACTGATCCTGAAAAAGAGAAAATAGCACTGGATGGACATCTTCAACTTATCATCTGTGAATCTATGGATTTCAACATGTATGGTACTGTTGCCCACTGCAGTAGTGCAAAGAAAATGTGGGATCTCATAGAAGTGCTATGTGAAGGAACTCCTGAGGTAAGGAAGAACAAAAAGCAGATTCTGGTCTCACAGTATGAAACATTCATGGCTCAACCAAAGGAGGGAATCACAGAAGTATTTGAGAGGTTCAACAAGCTGATAAATGAGCTCAAACTCTATGACAAACACTATGAGACAGAAGAGCTCAATATGAAGTTCTTACTAATTCTTCCAGATCACTTGGAACCAAGAATCTCTTCCCTTAAAGAAAGAGATCTGACAAAGATTGATTTTGATGTGCTGTATGGTGTTTTGAAGACATATGAGTTAGAGCTGTTTCAAAAGAGATCTATTCAAGAAAAGCAAGGATTAATGGCCAATACCTCTTGTGCCCTTATTGCTGACAATCTAGGTCAAAGAATGGAATCTCTAAAAGTCAGTCAAGTCAAGATTGAGGAACTGGAAAGTGATGACACTGGTGATGAAACTCAGGTTGTGTATGATTTACCTGAGGAGGATGAGTTCTACAGCATAGATGAGCTGGACAAGATGGAAAACAAATCTTTTGCCTATATGGCTAGGAGATATCCTAACATCAGGTTTAAGAGGAAGAAGCCATTCATGTCTAAATTCAATAGTGGAAATGCTGGTGGTTCAGGAAGCTCAAACTCTTTCAACAAAGGAAAAGGGATTGCTGGTGCAACTAAGGGAGGATACAAATCTGGGAGTGTGGATAGGTCCAAAATAAGATGCTACAACTGCAATGAACTTGGGCATTTTGCCACAGAGTGCAAAAAGCCTAAACAGGTCAAAAAGGATAAAACATTCTTAGAGCTTGAAGCCAAGTATGAAGCTCTACTCAAGAAACAACAAGGTAAAGCTTTTATTGCTGAGGGAAAGTGCTGGGATGACTCTGATGAAGAAGAAGAACATGAGTACTCAAACTATGCCTTGATGGCATTTTCTGATGATGGTGATTCTTCAAGTCAGGTACCTATTCTTACTTCTCTTGACATGACTCCCTTTCAATACAAGCAGACTGTTGAAGACATGAGTACTGAAATGTTTAATATTCATACTAGCATGTTAGTTGCTAATGAAGAAATTGACAGGCTAACTGCTAAGAACCTTGAGCTTACAGAAAAAAATGAGGAACTTGAGTTAATGGTGGTGAGTCTTGATGGTTTGCATAAGGAGATTGAGTATCTCAAAAACAAAGTAATTTGTGCTGAACAAATAGAAAAGGCACTTAGAGAGCAAATTGCTGAAAATGAATTAAAGCTAAGAAGTTTCAAAAACTCATATGAGCTTATTCAAACCTATCACAAGGAACACACTGAAGATTGCAAGGTTGGAGTTGGTTTTGACTATGAGAATGATAAAGGAAGGAAGAAGGCAAAGGGCAAAGGAAAAGAATCTTTTACAAACAAAAATGCCCCAACCATTCTGTCTAGTGTTGAAAAGCCCATCTTCAAAAAGAATGTTGTTGAGTTTGATGAAGAACTATTGATCATCAAACAACAACTTCTTGAAGAAGATGAGGCTGCTAAAGACACTTCTTCCTCTCCTAAATCTGTCAGTCAGAAAGAGACCAAAGACAACCTTGTCAAGAGTGCTAAAGTAAAGAAAGAAGTTGTTAAGAAAAGGAAACAAAACAGAAATGGTAAGGTAGGGGTCAACAAGGGTAACAACTATGCTTATGTGCCAAATGCTCCCAGGAAACAATGTCAGAAATGCCTATCTGTTAATCATTTGACTCATAAGTGTAGTAAGCCTGATATTGCTGAAGTTGATAGCCCGAGTAACCATTCTGCTAGCATAAATTCTAGTCATGATTCTTTCTGTGGTAAGCCAAACTGCATGACATGCTATGTGACTGTGATTGCTAACTGTTTATCTCTTAAGCATAAACTTGACTTTGCACAATCCTGTGAATCACACACACCTGTACACACTCACATGACAGGATCCCCAATCAAGTGTGAGAGGGTGAAAACTTCATGTGAGCCTAAGAGTGTAAACTCCAAAGCCACAGAAAAAGTGAAGTCTCCTACTGTGAGGAATGAAATTTATGACAAAAGAATTGTTAACAAAAATGTTTCTAAATCAACTGGACCCTACCAAGTGTGGGTACCAAAAACAACTTAGTTACTTTGTGAATGCAGGGCAACAGGAATAAAAGAGTCATATGGATCTTGGACAGTGGATGCTCAAGTCACATGACTGGTGATATAGCCCTGCTATCACATTTTGAGGAAAAGGCTGGCCCATCAGTAACCTTTAGAAATGACAACATTGGTTATACAATGGGATATGGCAGTGTTAAATCTGGAAATGTCATTATTGAAGATGTAGCATTTGTTGAAGGACTGAAGCATAATCTCTTGAGCATTGGACAATTTACAACCAGGGGTTTCAAAGTGGAATTTGATGAAGATCATTGTTCAATCTCAAAAAGAGAAAGTGGTGAAGTTGTTCTAACTGGTGTGAAGAAAGGAAGCCTGTTTGTAGCTGATCTCAAGGCTACAGACAAGGGAGAAATTTGTTGTTTCTACACTAAAGCCACAGATGAGGAATTCTGGCTATGGCACAAGAAACTGTCTCACTTGAATGTTCAGGCAATGAACTCTCTAACCAAGAGAGAACTCATCAGGGATTTGCCTGCCTTGGAGTTTGTACAAGATGGAGCATGTGAAGCTTGTCAGAAAGGAAAGATTAAAAGATCAAGTCACAAGAACAAGTTGCTCAATTCAAACTCAAAACCTCTGCAGCTAATTCACATGGATTTATTTGGCCCTGTGAATGTAATGTCCCTTTCCAAAAAGAAATATGCTCTAGTGATGGTTGATGATTATTCAAGATATACTTGGGTGGAATTCCTATTCTCCAAGGATGAAGCACCTCAAGTCATAATAGAGCATATCAAGAGAGTTGATAGAGAAGCACAAAGCACTGGTTCCTCTGTAGTTGCTTTGAGAAGTGATAATGGGACTGAGTTCAGAAATTCAACATTGTATGAGTTTTGCAAAGATAAAGGAATTTCTCAACAATTCTCAGCTCCTAGAACACCTCAACAAAATGGAGTAGTTGAGAGAAAGAATAGAACTCTCATTGAAGCTGCAAGGACAATGCTGTTGGATGCAAAGCTACCTACTAGCTTTTGGGCTGATGCTGTTAACACAGCATGCTATGTGCAAAATAGAACATTGATCAATAAGAAGTCTGGCAAAACTCCTAACTCATTGATGACTGGAAAAAGAGCATCCTTCAAGCATCTGCATGTTTTTGGAAGCAAGTGTTTTGTGATGAAAGATACCTCTGAGCATGTTGGAAAATTTGATGCAAAGGCATTTGAAGGTATCTTCATTGGATACTCTCTGGAAAGGACATCATACAGGGTGTTTGTACCTGAGCAACACAAAGTCATGGAAAGCATGGATGTTACCTTTGATGACAAGAAAACTCATGGACTTAAAACAAGTGATCAAGACAGTGTGCCATTAAGATTTGAGAATCAAGGTTATCTTGAGGATTCTGAAAGTGAAGATGAACCACCTGTTCAAACTGTTCTAGAAAATGAAATTCTTGAAGTTGACAATCTTCTTCAAACACCTGTGCAAGGGTTCACAAACACAAGGGGAGAAGAAGAGAATGCAACTGTCAACCAAAATGAGCTTGGAACAGACCAAGCAAATGAACAGGGGCACACAAGGAAATGGGACAGAGCCCACACTAGGGATCAAATCATTGGAGATCCTGGTGAGGGAGTTAGAACAAGAAGGGCAACAATGAATACATGTCTGTATAGCTGCTTTCTGTCACAAGAGGAACCTAAAGTAGTTGAAGAAGCTTTGAAGATTTCTGATTGGATTGTTGCCATGCAAGAAGAATTGAATCAATTTGAGAAAAACAAAGTATGGGAACTAGTGCCACCTCCAAAAGGAAAGAATGTTATTGACACCAAATGGGTGTTCAGAAACAAGATGGATGAAGAAGGAGTGGTAATTAGAAACAAAGCAAGGCTGGTTGCTAAAGGATACTGTCAGCAAGAAGGCATTGATTATGATGAGACATTTGCACCTGTAGCAAGACTGGAAGCCATCAAAATCTTCCTGGCTTTTGCAGCTCACTCAGACTTCAAGGTGTATCAAATGGATGTGAAAAGTGCATTTCTCAATGGTGATCTTGCTGAAGAAGTTTATGTGTCTCAACCACCTGGTTTTGAGAATGAAGACTTCCCAAACTTTGTGTATAGACTGCTCAAGGCACTCTATGGACTCAAATAGGCACCTAGAGCCTGGTATGAAACTCTATCTCAATTCCTTCTTGAGCATCAATTTACCAGGGGTACAATTGACAAAACCCTATTCTTCAAGAAGCATGGAAATGATATCATTCTTGTTCAAATCTATGTGGATGATATCATCTTTGGCTCTTCAAAGGAAAAACTCTGTGAAAGGTTCTCTAAGTTGATGCAAAGCAAATATGAGATGAGTATGATGGGAGAATTAACCTACTTTCTAGGTTTGCAAGTACATCAAAGAGAGGATGACATCTTCATAAACCAATCAATGTATGTCAAAGATCTTTTAAAGAAATATGGTTTAGAAGAGTCATCTCCAGCAAAAACTCCTATGTCCACTGCAATCAAGCTTGATGAAGACAAGAAAGGCAAAAGAGTAGACATCAAGGTTTACAGAGGCATGGTTGGATCACTACTCTATCTCACAGCTAGCAGGCCTGATATCATGTTTGCCACATTCCTTTGTGCAAGGTTCCAGTCTGATCCCAAGGAATCTCACATGATGGCTATCAAAAGGATTTTCAAATATCTGAAAGGGACTCCTAATCTTGGGCTATGGTATCCAAAGGGAACTGGGTTCAACCTGGTTGGTTACACAGATTCTGATTATGCTGGATGCAGAATTGACAGGAAGAGCACCTCTGGAAGCTGCCAATTCTTAGGCCAAAGGTTAGTGTCCTGGTTCAGCAAGAAACAACAGTCCACAACAACATCCACATCTGAGGCTGAATATATTGTTACTGGAAGTTGTTGTGCTCAATTGCTTTGGATTAGAAATCAACTCATGGACTATGGACTAGTGTTAGAACACATTCCTCTGATGTGTGATAATACTAGTGCAATATCCATAGTTGCCAATCCTGTTAATCATTCTACTACAAAGCACATTGAGATTAGGTACCATTTCATTAGGGAACATGCTGCAAATGGTACCATAGAAGTCTCTTATGTTCCAACTGAGAAAAAATTAGATGACATATTTACTAAACCTATGAATGAAGCTGTCTTCAACAGACTTGTGAGTGAAATTGGAATGCTCAATCCTTCATTTAGTTGTTCTAAGTAAGTATGCTAGTTAATTGTTGCAGCAGTAAATTTTCACTATGTTTAAATGCTCTATTTATTTGGAGTGAAAATTAGTTGAGATATGATTTATAAATATTTCAGTATTTTACTGCATATTTTTCAAAATCATATTTGGTGGTGAAGTTGTGAGCTTTTGAGACATCTCGATATAGATGATTTTCAGAGTTCACGACACAGTTCAAATCAAACAGACTTATATCGCAAACTGTTGAGATTGTGAGACTTCACGATATAGTTCATTTGATGAGTTTGCGACATAGTTCATTTTATGACTTCGCGACTTAGGATAACTATATCGACAAGTCTCCATATTTGACAGAATTCTGATATAAATTAATTTTATTTCAAAATTTGATAAAAGTCTGACAAATTGCTTGAAATTCCAAAAAGAGAGTTTTAGACAGGGTATTTATACTATATCGCAAAGTTTCCCCAAATCTTTTCACCTTTAAGACTTTACGACATAGTTCATTTTTAGACTATGCGATATACTTTGCAAGACTTTGCGGTACATGCTATTTTCAACTTCGCGACATACAAATAGACTGTACATATTCATAACTCCATATCGTAGTGTCTCTATCATATAAATACTCTTTTCTAACCGTTCACAACTTTTCATCTTGTCTACTGCTCTAAATTCTCAAACCTAAGTGTAAACTCTCTCTCTCTCTTTTGAAATGGCACCCAAATCTCAGACAGTATCATCCTCAATTCCTTTAACCATTCCCAAAGAAACAAATCTACTCTCAATTCCATCAGAGGCGGAGGCAAATCCCAGGTACAAGTGCTTTGTACGGTTCTTAAACACCTCATACCTCCGCCAAGCCTTGACCCTGAACCCCACTCTGTATGTCGATGTGTTGAAAGGGTTCTGGAGAACGGCCTTGGTTGCAACAATGGCGAGGGATGATGGAACCTCATTTCAGGAAGTGAATTGCACAATTGGGGGCAAGCACTTCCAGTTTGGCGAAAAAGAGATTAATGAAGCCATGGGATTCAAGGTTGAGGGTCATACTGCTGAAGCCAATGATGATGAAATGGTTGCTTTCATGGACCTCATCAAGTATGCAGATAAGATTGACATGGCTAAGTTGAACAAGAAGCATGTCAGGAGGGAGTGGTCGTTTGTTTTTGATACACTCCAAAAGGTGTTCTTATGCAGGAAGACAGGATGGGACCAAATAAGTCACATTACTGTGAAGCTGGCCTACTCCCTAGCCTACAATCAGGAGATAAATGTTGGAGCAATCATCCTCAAGGAATTGGCTCAGAGGTTAGGGAGAACAGTTCGTGGTAGAGGTAATGAAATCTTTTACCCCCGCTTCCTTCAAGTTATTTTAAACTATCTTGATGCAAATATCCATGAATTGGAGGGTATAGATAAAACTAATATGGCTTATTCAAAGTCCATGTCCAAGATTCTATTTGGGTCATTGGACACAAGAAATCAAGTTGATGTGATTCTAAGTGTGACCCAGTATATGCAGGACATATTTGAATCATATCAACTTGCTAAGCCAATATACCATGAGCTTTCCTGGACAGGGGAGGCTAAGACTGAAGGAGCTACACAGTCTAACCCTAGCCTTCCCATCCCATCCAGCAACCCCACTGCAAACACATCTGTAGACATTAGGGAGCCAAGTGCATCAGTCTCCCAAAAGACTGATGTTACTAAAAAGAAGACTAAGAAGAGACCCCTAAAAGTGATTCAAGAAACTGTAGAGATAGAAAGTGAGAATCCTGAGTCACCTCTCACCAGACACAGTAAGAAATCCAAATCCAAACCTACCACTGGATCCTCCCAACAAGATTCAGATGTGGAAAAAGGGGTACACCTATTACTGTCAATGGCCTCCCAACAGGTTATTGGCATTGAAAAGAGTAGTCTCCCCACTACAACCTGTACTGAGTCTGCACAGGATCAAGAACTCACTCTTGATCCTAGGAGAAATAAGGATGCTGACACATTGAGTGGAGAGCACATCACACTTGAAACTCCTCCTATTTCTCAGGGGGAGTTGCCAAAATCAAATCTACACCACACTTCTCTTCCAGAATCTACATCTAACATTTCTTCTCAACAGATTAGTCATTCACATGACTTTTCTGAAATTGATCAATCATAATCCAACACTGTGATTGAGCCAAACTCAAGTGACATGGTGCATGACACTGTGCTCACCACCCAGGAACCACATCTAGTTGGTCAGGGAATGCATGCTGGGGCATATCCTAATGACACCAACACAAACATGGAGGATTCACCAGTTTTCACTGGAGACTCTATGCCAAATTCTCCCATCCTTAGGGATGTGGAACTGTCTTCACAGACATATAGGGCTGATGTTGTAACACATCCCATTTCAATGGAGACAACATCAGACTCTACAGCCATTCCAAGGCTGGAGGAGACTCAAAATCTCACATCTCATGAAGTGCCTAGCACTAGCTCTCACTTGGCTCAGGCCACTCTGTCAGAATGGCTGAAGCATGTGCAACATGACAGGCCTTCAGGATCATCAACTGTGCCTTCCAAAATGACAGAAGAAGCTATTCAAGATCTCCATGTGGCACAGATTGATGAGTTCTCAAAAATAGCTCAACACCTCCTCACCTCAAACTTTCCAAATGTTGATTATGAGGCTATTCTTCTTTGCCACAAGGAGGATGTTGCAGCTCAGCAGGAGAAGATAGTGGATGCAGCTGAACCAGAGGGAAATGTGGATGCCTGGTTGGATGCTAAAAGGTCTATCAAACTCAAGGATGCCCTAGCTTTTCTGAGAGAAGATTACATCACCTCTCTAGGCTCCAATGCAAAAGATCTCTCTCCTGCTGCAGTTTATGATGCTGTAAATGATGTCTACAAGAATCAATTGAAGGCTCTGCACTATCTTGGGAAAGGGCTTCAATCAGAGATTTATTCAATCAAGGAGGAGACAGATAGATCCCTCACTCAGCTAAGAAACTCATATCTCTCTGATTTTCCTAAGGTGGATGGCATCCTCAAAGAAATCCAGAAAACCAATTCTAATGTCAACATGATGGATCTTTCTCTTGCCATGGTCACAGACAACATCAAGAAAATGGCTACCACCCTGGAAAATCAAGTCAAGGCCAACATCAACACTAATGCAATGCTGAATGTTATTTGGAAGAATTAATATGGTGACAAATTGGTGGATGAGGTTCCTATGTCAAACATCTCCAAATTTGACTTTGCCAAGATCAAGGATCAATCTCTCAATTCTTTCAAGTCTCAACAGCTATTCTCCAAGGTGGATGGTCTAGAACGAGAAGTGGCCTCTTTGAAAGATGAAAACAGGATACTTGCTAAATCCTTAAACCAGCTCAATGACAAGCTGGATGACCAAGGCAACAACACCTCCAATATCCTGCGGGTGCAACAACAAATGCTGACTTCTATGATGAGACAAATGAACCTGCCTATCCCTGGGGAAGCTCAAGACATCTTGTCTGATTCCAAGCCTAAGGGGGAGAAACAAAAGGAGGTCATTCTGAAAAAGAAAGGGGGAGTACCTGCCAAGCAACAGAAGCTCAAGGGCAAAATTTCTGAAGAAACAATCAAACCAATAATCCTTCCCCCTGTAGAGGTCATAAGTGCAGTAGGCCAGAAGATCACAATCTCAACCACCTACTATCCCATCCACAATGCCTAAAGACATCTCAACTCCTCAACCTGCTCAACCTACTCCCAATGCTAAACCTGTCAAAGCTACAGTTATCACAGAGGCCAAGCTACAGGAAGTTGCCAATTCAAACATCTATGATGATGAGGCCTTCCTGGTGTTTCCGAAAGCCATCTATAGAAATGCTCAAGAAGATGCAAGGGTTTACAGATAGAAGCTCAAGGAAAGCATCAAGTACTTCACAGTTGCAGTAAGGAAAATCAAGGATGTCCATCTACGAGAGATAATCATGGTGTGCAAGGACAATTGCTTGTGGCACCTAGCATTTCAAACTCTAGAAAAACTGAGATTTACTGAGCTGTCAATCATTCTGGATTTGATTGAAAAGCATGGGATGAACAATGAAAGTCTTTATACTGACTTGAAGATGAACCAAAATCAAAGATTGCCTGAGGTTATATCCAAGCCAAGGACAATAATTTACCAAAGTCTATCTCAAGACAGCAATATTGACCACCTAGTAATTCCCTCAGACCTAACAATGAAGAACAATGCAAAGATCAACCAGGTGCTGCAAATGCTGAGAGCCAAGAGAGGAGTTAGGACAGCTGAGGAACTAGAAATGATTCACACTCTACAATCTTTTCTGATTCATGGAGTCATTCCTGAATCTGTCAAAGAAAAGAGCAAGAAGAAGGATGGTTCGGATGATGATGAGGAGAAAACCTACAGAAGGAGATCTCATTCAAGGAGTGATAAGGATGGACCAAGTGACAGTAGCAGGAGCAAATCTTCAAAGAAGACAAAAGGTGCTGATGATGACAAGAGGGATTCTAAGGGGACAAAGGAAACAGTGAAGAGAACAAGAAGTGGAATTCAGCAAGTCAAGGACATTGCTAGCAGTACTTTAACCACAACACAAGACTCTAAGTCTAGGGTGGGTACTGTTAGTAATGATCCTCCAAAATCATTATCTAAGACTTCTGAACCTGAATTGCCACAGAAGAAAGAAAGAGCCACAAAAGAAACCTCAAAAAGACACTTCCACAAAGTCACAGCTAGTGGAGTGTTACAGTGGATGAAGGGAAAAGGAATGAAGCTACTTCCAAGTGATGTGGCACTGAAGACTGATTCTCCTTGTTCCAGAAAGGTGTCTCTTGTGAAGCATATGAAGATCAAGAGTGTACCCAGAAGAATAAGGATAACAAAGAAGACTGGAAAACTCACAAATGTTATTGGCATCAATGTGCTTCCACTAGATGAGGACTATGATGAAGATGCCCTAGCATTTTTGAGGGCTCAAAGGATCTTTGAAGTCAAAGTGAAGTTAGATCATCTAGAGATCAAGTACACTGATGGAAGAGAAAGGATTATGAAGCAAGGAGGCTGGCAATATTTCTATAAGTATGAGCTTGAAAGGATAAATGCCTTACTGAATTTTGAAAAAAAAAAAAAGGACATGAAAGATAGATATTGCCAGGTTCTTGAAAATGCATGCTGATTATGAAGAAACCCTGAGGAAAGAAAATGAAGAGAAGGAGATACAGAGAGAGAGAGAGAGAAATGGCTGAGATGGAGGAGAGGGCTAAAGAGCTAAGGCAGAAAGGGTTGTGCAGGGTCAAACAAAATCCTTACATTGTGGAGTACAAAAACTCACAAGGAGGCAAAAGCAAAATAAGGATGGAGTTTCTGGACTCATATGTAGAAAGTGCACTCAAGGATGCAATTGATGACTTAAAAGGCTCACCTCTCATTGAAGAACTGATTGCAAGAGAAGAACTTCAAGAAGCCATCATAGATATGAAGAGAAGAGAAGAGATAAGGAAAAAGAAGATTTATGATGATTTACAAGAGAAGCAATTGGAAGCTGAAGCTGCTGAGCAACAAAGATAATCTGTAAGCTTTCAATTTTTCTATGTAATCAAATTCCTGATCTCAATGTTCATAAATTGTCCTCTCTGTTACTTAATTTCCTTTTATGTAAGTTAGGCTTGTTATCAGACATGAAATTGTGCCTAAGGATCTTACTCACAATTTGAGGGAGATTGTTAGGCTCAAGACATGTCTGAATACCACTATTAACAAGCCTACACTATGTGACTATGTCACATTACATGACCTAGTGAGTTCTATCATTGGGATTTAGTATAGGTCTCTAAATGTACTTGTCTTGTTCTCATGAACATTAGCTTGATCATGTATGCTCAAAGTTATAATGAGCTTAGTAAAGTTTCTTGCATCTAGATTGTATATAGGCCATTGAATAATTGTCCTGGTAGAAGTTCAGAAGTGTTCATGCAGCAGGATAGAGATGAATAAGGCCATGAAGAAATAAGTTGCAGAAATTTGTCTAAGACATTATATAGCAAAGTCAGAAGAAAGCTATGTCGTGAAGTCACCAATATCTATGTCGTGAAGTGCTACATCGCATAGCCCATTTTGTACTATGTCGAGAAGTCCTCAAGACTCATGTCGTGAAGTGTTGAAGTCAGCAAAGTCAAAGAAGCCTAGATCGTGAAGTCCTCAGAAGCCCTATGTCGCATAGTCGTCAAATGACTTATGTCGCATAGTCGTCAAATGACTTATGTCGCATAGTCGTCAAATGACCCATGTCGCATAGTCATCTTATGGTCTATGTCGCAAAGTCTTCAAAGGCTATATCACGTAGTCCTCACAAGGGAGATCGCGAAGTCGGGAATGAAGTGGAGTTCACGATATCAACACTTAGCCGTTTATAACAAGACAAATCAAGGTACAGAACCAAGAATCAAAAGAGACAAATACTGAAGCATTTGTTCTGGCAAGGTGGTCCAAAGAACAGATGGCAAATCTACAGCTAAACTTGGAGAGAAAGATAAGAGACAAGCAGCTACAGAAACGGGAAAGACTCCGAAAAGCATGTGGTCCTTCCTGACATAGTGAACTTCTTATGGCAGGATAAGTTGGACTTTCAGAAGGGGTAGCTGTGTAATATTGTGTGTGCCTAGTTTGTATAGGTTAATATATATATTGTGCACACACCTTTGTAAGCTGTAAGAGAGATACACAAGGTTTTATTCCTAGCACTCTTTTCTCTGTAAGCAAGCAAGAAACTGTTCTTGTTTAGAAGCCAGAAATTCATTTGTGAATTTTTGGAAAGCTGTAGTATTTAATTAACTTAATACAAAGTAGATAAAAGTGATTGTGTGTTTTATTTACTTTCTGCATATAACATAGCATAATCATATACAGTTTATCTTGTGTTTCAAGAATCGAAAAATATATCAAACTATCCATTCACCCCCCTCTGTCTAGTTTCTAGTAGTATTCATTTCTAACACCCGCCTATCAACTTTCCAGGTTCTTCTAGAACTTGTAAGTCAAAATTTGAATTCGTTTGGGCTTCCCGCCTGTAAGAGGCCCAATGACCTGTTCTTGGTCCATTTACCGTCTATAGACGGTTCATTTGAACGTTATCACCAGCTGTAATTCCTATAAATTGAGTAGAGTAGAACTTCTGTTTTTCACACTTTAAAGTCATTCTACTAATTTTTCTCAGAAACTTTCCTTAGAAAAGCTCTGCTAAGGTTCTGCGGCAAAGCGATTTCCGGCTTCCAACCACCGTGGGTTTTTCCAGTTTCCGTTTAAATCTTCATCTTCTTTGTCAAGATTTATGGGTTCAAGCATTCTTTGGAAGGATTTTAATGGCGGATTCAAGCTCATCTCAATCCCAAATATCTCAACCCTCTCGCCCTGCTAGAGCAAACCGAGGTAATCCACCTCCAAAATCTCTAGTTCATGCAAACGTTTTTTCTCTTAGAGATTTACTTTCTGATTTTGGGGATGCTTTTCCCAACCTTCTTCATTTAGAGGCCCATAATATTCCTTCTAAATATAAACAAAGTAGGGTTGACGATATTTCAGTTCTTTTTGGTATAAAGGCCCCTTATAGGGCCGTAGCTCCTGGCCCAAATGATAGGGCATGTTATCCTAAGCCTGGGCCCATTAGGATGTACAAAGAAACTTTTTATTCTGGTTTCCGCCTTCCTCCTCACCCTTTTGTTCTTCGTTTATTAGATGAGGTCCAAATTTGTCCCACACAACTAATGCCCAATGGGTGGTGATTCATTTATTGTTTCTTGGCCCAATGCATGAAACATAGGGTAGAGCCTAGCGTGTCGGTATTCCGATATCTTTTTAAGTTTGTCAATGCTTCGAATGATCAGGGTTGGGTTAAAATTCAATATCGAACTTTAAACCGTAGTTGCTTCGTTTCTGGTTCTTCTCCCGACTTTCTTCCCTTGTGGAAAAAAGAGTGGTTCTTCATTTATTTAGATGGGGATGATTGGAACAATTATTTTTGTCCTCACTTTACAAGGGCTACGGATGGTTCTTTAAGGTCCCTCAAATTAGGGGTAGATGATCTTGCGGCAATTCAACTCCTGACAGGTGATTGCCTGCATCATTGCAATCTCCTAATTTCTGAGGATAACCTTCAAGCTGTGGAGCTTAGTACCCTTGAACCTCGGGGTACATAACCTTAACTTTCTTTCTTTTATTCTAACTTGTTATCATATAATATGATAGTAACATTTGCCTTTTCTTTTCAGCCAAAGCTGCTTTGGGTGCTATTTTCAAAAGGAGGGAGGACCACGCCGTTAAAGCTATGGTGGTGGAAGTTGAGAGGGTTTCCAAACGGAAGAAGGCTGTAGATGGTTCCCCTGCTGTGGAGAAGGTGCCAACTTTTTTGACTGAGCAGCCTATTCTTGTTGACGAGGATCCCAACCCATTTGTGGTTAAATGGGGTTTGCTTAACAGGGATACCATAGTTGGTGATTCCAGGGCTGCGGTAGAGTGGTCCAGGAATGTGGTCACTCCAAGGGACGTGGCCCATGTTGTGGAGTCCTCGGAGGATATTCAGATTGAGCTTCTTGGAGCCCAAGCCCTTGCTTCTGTAAGTAATTTTCACTTTTGTTTATTCTTTCTTTTAGTTGTTCATCCTTTAAACATGTGCCTTTGTTTTTATAGGCTAACACCTATCATCAAGTTGCTCTTCACAACTTGAAGGCAGTTCGTGCTGAGAAGTTGATAGCCGAGAGAGACAGGGACAGATATTTTGCTTCTTCTACCTCGAATTTCGAGAGGTTTAGAGAAGTCGAGAGGGAGTTTGTGGCTGAGAAGGAGAAGGTTCGGCATCTGGAGGCCCAACTCCAAAGGGGTCGCGAGGATGTTATTGCTGAGTATAGAGCATCTAAGGAGTTTGATGATCTCCTTAATGCTGAGTATGATGCTAACTTTCCTAGCACCTTCAAGGACTGTTGGGAATCCATCATTGAAGAGCTGGGGACGAAGATTGAAGGAGTGTCCTTGGATAAGTTCCCCGTTCCTGATTTATCTTGGACATCCAAGGATACTATCATGGACACTGCTGACCCCACATCTCATCCTATTGATGATTCTGAGCTCTTTCTGGATTCTGAGCCAGTTAGAGAGGGAGATTTGATGGATGCTGCTAAGGATGATGTTCCCCTTAACTTAGAGGAAGAGACTCCTCAGGATGATATAGCATAGGTTGGCCCTGCGTGGCTATTTTCTTTATTTATGTTCTTTTCTGAACTCACCCTTCGGGGTTTTAATTTAACTTTCTTAGTAAGTTTATTTCAGCTTTTCTTGATTTTGCATGCTTAGTTCACATGTCTATCACAATGCATTGCATATAATGAAATCATAAGAATATGGAATTCATAACTTTAAAAATGGGATCAACCCTTACATAATACTCAAGTTTAAAAACTTGGATTGGTTTCGTCGAACCTTATTTCTAGTAGTGAGTCCACTTGGGAAACACTTTAAACATAATAAACTTTCAAATTAGAGGCATGCCAAGTCCTTGGAACCTCATGCCCTTCAAGGGTTTCTAGCTTGTATGAGCCTCGACCAAATACGTTCTTGACGCGATATGGTCCTTCCCAATTTGGGGCAAACTTGCCTTTTTGCCCTACTCCGGATGCCTCAATCTTCCGAAGAACCAAGTCTCCTTGTCGAAAGAACCTTTCTTTAACCCTTAGGTTGTAGTAGAAATATGCCCTATTTTGATGTTCAACTATCTTGGCGTTTGCCTCATCTCTAACTTCATCAATGAAATCTAAGGCCAGCCTCAAGCCTTCCTCATTTGTTTCTGGCTCATAAGCCTCAACTCTTGGAGACGTGTGAGTAATCTCCACTGGAACCACTGCCTCTGCCCCATATGCCAACAGAAAGGGGGTAGCTCCAGTGGTGACTTTGCAGGTAGTACGATATGCCCAAAGTATGGGGAGCAATTCGTCTACCCAAGTGTTTCTGGAGCGTTCAACTCTTTTTTTCAGTCCATCCAGGATAATTCGATTAGCAACCTCAGCCTACCCATTTGCTTGAGGATGGGCAACGGAAGTGAAGCGTAACTTGATATCATTCTCATCACAATACTTCTTGAACTCATCGTTGTTAAATTGAGTTCCATTGTCCGTGACCAGGATTCGTGGAATCCCATATCTGCATATTACATTTTCCCAGAAGAAGTGCATCACTTGTTTGGTGGTTATCTTGGCTAACGGCTTAGCCTCAATCCACTTGGTGAAGTAGTCGATCGCTACTATCAAGAATTTTCTTTGAGCACTTGCCATTGGAAATGGCCCAAGTATATCCATTCCCCACATGGCAAAGGGGATAGGTGAGTTAATGGACGTCATCATCTCTGGTGATTGTCTAACCACTGGTGCATGCTTTTGGCACCGTTCACATTTCTTCATGTAGCTTTCAGCATCAGCAAGTATGCTTGGCCAGTAAAAACCTAGACGAGTGACTTTATGAGCAAGGGCTCTGCCCCCTAAGTGCTGCCCACAAATTCCTTCATGTACTTCCTTCAGGGCCAATTCTGCTTCTTGAGGTCTCAAACATTTCAGATATGGAATGATGAAAGACTTTTTATATAGGATTCCCTCAATCAGGGTATACCTTAGTGCTCTGACGTACAGCTTTCGTGCTTCTGAAGTGTCGTTGGGTAGCCACCCAGTTTCTAGATGAGATTTGATGGGATCCATCCAACAACTACCAACATCAATGGGTGCTACCAACTTTCCGTTGATGCTTGGGGTCCTCAGGATTTGGAAGTAGACACTCCCTGCATAGTTTTCAATTTCGGAAGAAGCAAATTTAGACAAGGCATCAGCCTTCACGTTTTCTTCCCTTGGAATGTGCTCTACATAGCATTCGTCGAACTGAGTCATGATGGCCTTGACAAGTTTCAAGTACTTGGCCATGACTTCATCTCTGGCCTCAATTCCCCATTCACTTGGGAAACCACTAGCCTCAAATCTCCACATACTTTCAGAGTTTTGACCCTCAAGGCTCCGGCCAGCCCTAAACCAGCTATCAGAGCTTCATACTTAGCCTCATTGTTTGTCGTTGGGAAGTCAAGTTTTAGTGCATACTCTATGAGGAATCCATCAGGACTTTGTAGCATTAAACCGGCTTCACTTGATTTTGTTTTTGATGCTCCATCAAAATAGAGCACCCAATATTCTTTGAAGTCCATCTCTTGATCTTTCTCATCCTCCACTACTGCTTCCTGCCCCCTGACTTCTTGGTTGTCAATGGTACATTCAACCATGAAGTCAGTGAAGGAATTTACGGATGAGCGAAAGCGTGATATAACATTTATTCCGTAAAAACCATGTATCGCACATATAGAAAAATATATAAAATGAAAGAGCGGAGGAATCGTAACCATACCTTGAAAATCGAAGCTTTATAAAAATGGATTCTAGCAGTTGCTCCTCAGAGTGTGAAGCACTCTACCGGTATCCACCAAGAATAATCCTTCGATGAAGCTTTTTATAAAACTAAGCTTTTATAAAAATGGAGTTTTTCTTCTTTTGAGAGAGAGAGAGAGAGAGAGAGAGAGATGAAGAAGAAGAGGGTGGCAACTAGGTTTTCACAAAAACTCAAGTCTTTTAGAATGAACTATCTCATTCTATTTATAGGGCTCTCCTAGGGTTTTTCATATATCTTTATATATATATATATATATTAACCCCACACTTTATCTTATAAAATGCTTTAATAATAATTAAAACTATTTTAATCATTATTTCCTTTTCTAAACTATTTAGAAAATAACTTGCTCTCTCAAAATACCTTCATCAATAAATTAATCTTTTATGGTGTGACCCTGTAGGTTCAATATTAAGCCGGTAGTAGAAATAAATAATAATAAACTTTTATTTATTATTTATATGAATTCTAATAATTCATTAAATATAATTAATTGATTAATTATATTTATTCTACATCGTGAGTGATGCTTCTCAACATATCGCGACTATTCGGATAATATGAATTCACTGCTTAGAATACCAAGAACCTGTCAGTGACTAGTTTCAGTACAATCATTCCTTCTACCCTACAATATCCCGATTAAATATAAGGCATGGATCTCGTGTCAGGCCTATCAAATTTAATCATATGATTTCTTATTCATAATGCTAAGTTCATATTAATGCAAATTAGAAACTCCTTTCTAATTTCATACACTCTGGCCAGAGATTCCAGAACTCGCATACTAAGAATAACATAGGATATTCTCTTCCTATACTGGAAGGGGTAGATCCTCTATTGACGTTAACTATCTCCATACACAAATCCCTATGCCCAGAATAGACCTAATGGATGTCCTTGAGACTAAGGACTAATCCAAAGCATAGTTCATTATATACAAGATAACTCTAACGATCTCAAGTCTAAGGACACTTGTACAACTATCACTCAGTGAATAACTATTGACACGTGAGTAAACTCCATTAGCTATTCAACTTATCGAGTCATGTTCAGTGAACTTATTCCCTAACAAGCACCTACATACTAGCTATAGTGTCACCACACAAATGCCTATGAGAACAGACATCCTCCTGACGGGAGCAAGCATAGTATGTACCAATCTTTGCGGATTCACCAACTTCCGATTAGTTATCCTATGATCAGGAACTATTTAAGTCTAGAGTTATCATCTTCTAGATCTCACTATTATAATCTCATTATAATTCTAGAAGCTTTACTCTAAACTATGGAACATCTTATTTAAAACACTTTAAATAGATAAAGCCCGTAATAAAAACAAAACAAGTCTTTTATTAACATTAATGAAATCAAATAAGAATACAAGAAAGTTCTTCCTAACTCATCATACATGATTGGATTTAGGACAAACACTTTCAGTCAGCAAGTGCTTGAGCTTTGATGGCCGTTCGAGGCTTATACTTGATGTCGAATTCGCCCAATTCAATGGCCCATTTGATCAATCTTACACTAACTTGAGGGCTATGCAAGATGTTTCTTAGAGGTTGATCAGTCAAGACCTCTATCTTGTGAGCCTGGAAGTACGGGCGTAGCTTTCTTGAGGCCATTATCAAGGCTAAGGCAAACTTCTCAATCGTTGAGTAGTTTATTTCCGCCCCATGGAGAATCTTACTAACATAGTAGATGGGTTTCTGAACCTTCAATTCTTCTTTTACCAAAACGGCTCCAAGGGCTGTGCTGGAAACCGCCAAGTACAAATAGAGAATTTCTCCTGGCTTTGGTTTTGCCAATAGTGGTGCTTCAGCCATGTATTTCTTCAGGGCCTCAAAGGCCTCTTGACTCTCTGTTGTCCATTCAAAAATTTTCACGTTCTTGAGTGCTTTGAAGAAAGATAAGCACTTCTCTCCCGACTCGGAGATAAATCTTCCCAATGCTGCCACTCTTCCCGTTAGTTTTTGGACATCCTTGACAGTCTTTGATGGTTCCATGTCTAGAATAGCTTTGATTTTGTCGGGATTGGCCTCGATTCCTCTCTTGGAAACCATTAGGCCTAAAAACTTTCCCGAGCCTACACCAAAGGCACACTTAGCTGGATTCAACATCATCTTGTGGTGCCTTAGCACTTCAAATGCCTCTCGGAGGTGCTCAATGTGATCGGCCTTATCGAGGCTCTTGACTAACATGTCATCTACGTAGACCTCCATGGTTTTTCCAATTAGGTGTCCAAAAATTTTGTTCACCAACCTTTGGTATGTTGCCCATGCATTCTTAAGTTCAAATGCCATGACTAGATAACAGAAAACACCAAAGTCAGTGATGAATGATACCTTAGAGATGTCATCCTTGTGCATTTTGATTTTGTTGTATCCACTGAAGCCATCCATGAAGCTGAGCATCTCGTGTCCAGCTGTAGCATCTATTAATGCATCAATCCTTGGTAAGGGAAAACAATCCTTAGGACATGCATCATTCAAGTCAGTGAAGTCTACACACATCCTCCATTTCCCATTGGCCTTTCTGACCATTACGGGGTTAGCCAACCATTCCGGGAATTGTATCTCTTCAATGAATCCGGCCTCTAGAAGTTTTTCAACTTCTTGTTTAATGGCCTCTTGCCTTTCTGGAGCAAAATTTCTCTTCTTTTGTTTCACCGTCTTTCTTTCAGGATCCACATTCAATTTATGAGTTATCAATTGGGGATCAATCCCTGGCATGTCAGCCGCTGTCCAAGCAAAAACGTCATTATTCTCTTGAAGAAAAGATATGAGCTTGCTTTTCAATGGCTCAGGTAGTAGTGCTCCAACATATGTCACCTTCTCCGGTTCACCAGGGACTAAGGGAATGGTGATTAAATCCTCAGCTGGTTTCCCTCTTCGGTCCTTATTGTCACTAGTATCCATGTCTTCAATTGGGAGAACTTGCCCCCCGATTCCATCAGGCCTTAACGCGGCTACATAACAACTTCTAGCCATCTTTTGGTCTCCTCGTTCTTCACCAATCCCATTCCTCGTCGGGAACTTGATTTTCAGATGATAAGATGAGGCAACGGCCTTGAACTCATGAAGACCAGTCCTTCCCAGGATTGCATTGTAGGTCGAAGTTGCCTTTATAACTATGAAGTTCAGCATTTGAGTAGACGTATTCATCCCTTGCCCCATGGTCATTGGGAGTTGGATAGTGCCTTCCACTTTTGATTCCACCCAATTGAATCCGTATATGGGCATATTTGAGGGTGTTAACTGAGAATCAGTGTAACCCATCTTGATAAAAGCATCATGGAACAAGATATCCACTGAGGTTCCATTGTCAACCAAGACTCTCTTTGTTTCGGAGTTGCCTATCACATGTACTATTACAAGAGGATCATCATGGGGGAACTTCACCCCTTCCAAGTCAGAATCATCAAAACCTATCGACACTTCTGTTCTGGCACGCTTCGGTGCTTCTCCAACCACAGTCATTACCTCTCGGGCATAAGCTTTCCTTGAGTTGCGGGAGGACCCAGCAGCAGTTGGTCCTCCAAATATCATATTGATGACTGGCCCTCGGGGCTTAGGGTTACGATCTTGGTCGTTGTCCCTTCTATCATAATCCTTCCTTTCGTAATTTCCTCTGTGACTTCCTTGATTCCCATCCTTGGTGAATTTGTTGAGTTTTCCTCTTCGTATCAGAAACTCAATTTCATCTTTCAGTTGTCTGCAATCGTCGGTGTCGTGACCAACTTCTTTGTGGAACCGACAAAATTGGTTTTGGTTCCGTTTGGACAAGTCAGCCCTCATTGGCTTTGGCCATTTGAGATCCTCTTCCTTTGCTATCTCCATTAGGGTTTGACTCCTGGGAGTATTCAATCTTGCATACTTCGTAAACTTTGGCCCAAAATTGTTTCTCTTGGGTGGAGAATCGGAGTCCTTTGACGTTCTGGGAAATTTTTCCTCGACGTCGTACTCCTGAACATCCTTTCTTTTCTTTGAGCTTCCACTACCGCCAGTAGTGGGTTCATACTTTCTCATGCTTTCTTCAGCCTTGATGTACTTTCCGGCTCTATCTTGGAGCTTCAGCATGCTCTCGGGTGGATGCTTACCTAATGACCTTTTGAAGTGGTCATCAGTAGTTCCTTGCTGCAGGGCTATCATAGCCACTCTGTCCTCTAAGTCTGGGACTTTCAGAGCCTCCCGGGTGAATCGATTGATGTAGTCCCTTAGGGCTTCATTCTTTCCTTGTTGGATTGCCATGAGTGATGCAGAACTTTTCTCATGAACCCTTCCACTAATGAACTGATTGATAAAAGCTTTGCTTAGTTCTTTGAAAGACCCAATTGAGTTGGGAGGAAGACGGCTATACCAGCATTGGGCCATGCCTGCTAAGGTTTGTGGAAACGCCTTACACTTGACCGCATCGTTGGTTGGCTGCAACAGTAGTGCGTTGGAGAAGGTCCTTACATGATTTGCGGGATCTCCCGTTCCATCATAGGCTTTGATCGAAGGCATCTTGAATTTTCTGGATATAGCCGTTTTCATGATGTCTTGAGTAAACGGTGGTGTAGAATCATCAGGATCTCCTAGGGGCAATAAAATACTAGGATCACCTCTTGGGGCTTCGGCCCTCTTGGTTCTCCTTGCCGGTGGATCCAAGTTGATTATCGGGATCCCTTCATTCGTTCGGCCTTGAGATTGAGCGGCCTCCTCATCAGCAAGGAGTTTCTTGAGTCTTGCAGTCTCTGCCTCATGGACTGCAATTTTCTCCTTAGTAGTTTGGGGTTGATCCCGATTTGTCTGGGAAGAGCGTCTCCTTCTTGGGGCGACATCCTCTCCAGTTGTATAACCCCCATCCTCGGTGTATGGGCCCGAGTAATCTTGAACGAAAGGGGTCTGACGAGTTTGTTGATTTTGGGGTCCCAGACCTTGAATATAAGGGGGCACATATGCCTCATGGTAGATTGGATTAGTTCCACTACCGCCCGCCATGGGTCGAGGGGGCATGCCATAGCTTGGCATCCCCAAAGTCTGATTCACGCATTGAAGGAGATCAGTAGTATGGAGTTGAAGGCTTCTCGGTGCATTCATGATGAGTGGAGAAGTCGAGATTGGTTGCTGGTGAACGGTCTCTTGTGGATTAGATCCATGAATGACCATCTGCAGGGGATTCGTCCATTCAACCGAAATTAGGATTTCCGTTCCTTGAGTGTTGGTGGGGATATTCGCCCCTTGAGTGCCAGTAGTCGGCGGTGGTTGATTTCCATGAGTATCAGCCTCAGAGGTGATAGGGCGATCCTCAGGAGTATCCCAAACTGTTCTCCGTGTGTTTGCCATGGTTGATGTTGTCTTCCCACAGACGGCGCCAAATGTTATGGATTAAAAAACGTACTTGTATATTAATTGCTAGGATTAATGAGCTTTAGAGCTTTAATGGCTGCACTTGTGTTTCGAGACTAAATCGGTCCTCACAAGATGCCTACGTATCTCAAATCGTTATTGAGAATAAAGCCAAAGACGTTGTAATGTTCTAGATTCTTCTAAAACCTTCAATATATGTCTCCCGCCTATCAACTTTACAGGTTCTTCTAGAACTTGTAATTCAAAATTTGAATTCGTTTGGGCTTCCCGCCTGTAAGAGGCCCAATGACCTGTTCTTGGTCCATTTACCGTCTATAGACGGTTCATTTGAACGTTATCACCGGCTGTAATTTCTATAAATTGAGTAGAGTAGAACTTCCGTTTTTCACACTTCAAAGTCATTCTACTAAATTTTCTCAGAAACTTTCCTTAGAAAAGCTCTGCTAGGGTTCTGCGGTAAAGCGATTTCCGGCTTCCAACCACCGTGGGTTTTTCCAGTTTCCGTTTAAATCTTCATCTTCTTTGTCAAGATTTCTGGGTTCAAGCATTCTTTGGAAGGATTTTAATGGCGGATTCAAGCTCATCTCAATCCCAGCTATCTCAGCCCCTTCGCCCTGCTAGAGCAAACCGAGGTAATCCACCTCCAAAATCTCTAGTTCATGCAAACGTTTTTTCTCTTAGAGATTTACTTTCTGATTTTGGGGATGCTTTTCCCAACCTTCTTCATTTAGAGGCCCATAATATTCCTTCTAAATATAAACAAAGTAGGGTTGACGATATTTCAGTTCTTTTTGGTATAAAGGCCCCTTATAGGGCCGTAGCTCCTGGCCCAAATGATAGGGCATGTCATCCTAAGCCTGGGGCCATTAGGATGTACAAAGAAACTTTTTATTCAGGTTTCCGTCTTCCTCCGCACCCTTTTGTTCTTCGTTTATTAGCTGAGGTCCAAATTTGTCCCACACAACTAATGCCCAATGGGTGGCGATTCATTTATTGTTTCTTGGCCCAATGCATGCAACATAGGGTAGAGCCTAGCGTGTCGGTATTCCGATATCTTTTTAAGTTTGTCAATGCTTCGGATGATCAGGGTTGGGTTAAAATTCAAGTATATACTGATATAAGTATCTTACTAACTGCTTTTACTTTTAATATTTCGGTTTTATTTACAGTGTATATAAAATTTTAAAATACATTATTACTTAAAAATTATTAAACAGAATAAAAATTATGTTATGATTATATAAAATTTTATTATCATATTATTATATTCTTTATCGATTTGAATTTGTTCTTAATTAATTTTAATACTTTATTGAAAGAAACATAAAATTTCTATATTTAAAAGAATTAGTGGAAAAATAAATAAATTGGTGCTACAATAATAAAAAAAATATTTATTAAAATTTAGATACCCACTTTACTATTTGGGCTCTATCCTGAGTTTTAGAAATTGAATTTTGACGATTTTTCAACCCATGCGAAACTAACGAAATTATCTTTAATTTAATGATGGTTTAATAATTATTATCTAACTTGACCAGTTGACCTACCTATAAACCGAAAAGAAAAGATGGTTAAGAATTTTTACATAAAGAATTCAATTCAATATAGAAAACCAATTTATAATTGGGTTAAATCATCAAAGCACACTTCTTAGTATTTAAATATAATCCTACCTTTAATCAAATACACATTTTAATATAAGTATTATATTCAAAATTATCGTTTATGAATATGAAACCCTCAATATTTTAATAATATTTTGATGTTATCCTTTTATGTTTGTTATATGTAAAATAATATAATTTGAATTTGAATTAATCAAATTGTTATGTTACTTCAGAAAAAAAGTGTTTAAATTTATTCATGTACATAGTTCTTCTAAGTCTCTTAAGGGTCAACGTGTATCATTGTTAGTATGATATACATGAGTATTATATTGATAATTTTTAATATTGTAATCGATATGAATTGTTATCTTGATATTTGGTTTAACAATTATTATCTAACTGAAACTATACATAAATTCAAGACAAAAGATATTTAAGAATTTTTACATTGAAAAAATTTAAATTATCAAAATACACTTTTTAGTATTTAAATATAATTCTATTATTAATCAGATACACTTTTTAATATTAGATCTAACAATTCTCATCGATCTATTTAAGATATAACTATAATTATTAATTTGGTCGTATAGTGATCGTACACGGACCAGATTGTTTTTAATTTTTTCTTAAATTGGTTTTAATATTTTATTGAAATAAACATAGAATTTATAAATTTAAAATAATTAGGAAAAAAATTAAATTGGTGCTACAATAAAAAAATATTTATTAAAATTTAGATAATCACTTTACTGTTTGGGTTCTATCATGAGTTTTAGACAACAGATTTTAACGATTTTACAGCCCACGCGAAGCCAACAAAATTATTTTTAATTTAATGATAGTTTAATAATTATTATCTAACTGGAACTATCCATAAACTAAAGAGAAAAGATAATTACGAATTTTTACATAAAGATTTCTATTCAATATAGAAAACCCATTTATAATTGGTTTAAATTATCAAAATTCACCTTTTAGTATTTAAATATTATCCTGTTATTAATCAAATACAATTTTTAATATTATATCTAACGGTCCTCATCTATTTGAATATTTATAGTTTTATAATCCAACGGATCGTATACTTTTGGTAGTAGAGTGACTAACCAAAGTTTTGGATTAGATCTCTTTTACGCTTATTATATATAAGGAGTTAATAAGTGTTTCAAGAATGCCTGTTTGGCTAACATTTTTTAAGTTAGCTTATAGTTTATAAATCCATAAGAACTTATGAGGGGTGTTTGTCAACTTAACTTATAACTCAACTTATAACTTACTAGCTTAAAACATGTGCGATGCACGAATTGTTATTAATAATAATTATTTTTATTATTTATGTTTTAATATTCTATTAATCTGTATTTGCTAAAAAAAATAAGTAGGCGTGTTAAACTTTTTTAAATAATTAAAAGTATTAAAATAGTTTTTAAAATAAATTAATAACTGTTTGCCCGTGATATTTTTGGAAAAGGACGGGTCTTAGTAAGAAAAAATAAAAAAAGAAACATGTTTTTGCTGAAAAGGTAAGTGCCCATAATTAAAAGTATTTAAATAGGTTTCATAATAAATATTATGATAAGTTGAATGTTAACGACGACATACTTTTTTTTTTATAATTTATTGACTTATTGTTTGATTTCTTTATTTTTTTAATACTTTATATTTTTACATTAATATATTTAAATGTTTTTTTAGTTAAAAATACATGTATTGAGGTTATTGTATTAAATAATTATTTTAAAAAAATAATTTGGAAAATACTTCATTAACTTATAAATAAATTTATCCAAACACCTAGATAACTTATAATAATTCATTAACTTATCACTTATATAACACTTATTCATTTTAAGAAATAAGTTAATTTTTTTAAAAATAACCCAAACATGCCCATCTTCTGTGAGTGATCATCGAAATAAGAGCGATGTTAACTGTTAAAGAGATTTAAAAAAGATAATTTCTTGTAAGTTGATAAAACTAATATTGGGGTCAACAAGGTAGAATTCTTTAATCAGCACTTAGCCCCTTATTATGGCTCATATCAAATTGACTTGTGCTAATATTCTTTCAGTCACATGTGTAATTGTGATTAATAATAGGGAAAAAATTCTTCTTTTTAAGTACTTTTTAGAAACAGGAAAAATAAAAATATGAAATAAAGTATAGAAATTGTGCGCACTTTTATTATTCATATATCTCGTATATTTGTATAGTCAATTTTGTACAAGTAATACCTAACATTTTTTTTTGTAGAAGTAAACATAAAATAAAATAATGATGACAAGGTTTGTGAAATAAAAAAGTCTATATAGGAAATAATTAAGTGCTAACATGGTAATTATATAGTACTCCCACCGAGAAAAGAAGTAAAACGGTGTGACCCATTAATATTTAAAATATAAAATAAATAAAAGAGAGAAAAATCGTGAAAATAGTTGATTTTTATATTATAAAATTTTATTATTTTAAAAAAGTTTTAAAATATAAAAAATTGGACTGAAAATCAAAAAAAAAACCGTAAAAGCGTAAAGCTTTCGAACACATAAAAAATATTTAAAAATCTTAAATAATAATTTTTTTTTTCAAAACACAGGTGAGGTCTGAGGAACTTTCCGACCAATTTCTGCATAAGATCCGGTGAAGTGTACATACACCCTCCTTCAATCATGACGCGTCTCCACACCTTTTCATCCAAAACCCATATAATATATGTATGTATATTACACACAAAGATCAACAAAGCTAGACAACTTTTATTGAAATTGGCTTGTCCCAATCTTTGTCTTAAAATAATTTAAGGGGTTTATGATTTAATAAAAGATAGTTATATAAGATATAATTTGACAGCTTTTGTGGTGTATGGCAACCTCAAATTATGGTATTCATGGCCATCTTCTTGAAGTTACTGGTACTATACTAAGCCCCCCTTCTTCTCTTCTTCTATTTCTGCTTTGTCTTTTTCCCCATTTATAAACATGTATGTATAATTTATATTGCCTTAGCTGATTTGCTGATGACTTTTGAGATAATGACAGTTGTAGTCGAAAGATACAGAAAGATAAAAATTAACTTTGTGTTCTTACATTATCTGATTTAATAGAAGGACATCTCGTTAGTTATTTCAAGTTATCTGACCTGGGTTTAGTTTCTTTTTAGGGTTCAATTGCAGAAGGTTCTGTCTCAAGGATATGATGACAGCCCTTGGACACTGAATACTAAAACTGGCAGGTAATATTTTCTCTCCCTTATTAATTATTCTTCATCCAATAACTTTTGCTTTCACTAGCCATGTCATCTGGTCCAATTTCAAGGTGCTGAAATTTGAAAGGACCCCCAAATTTCTTTTGTAGTGAATATGTAGTTCAGAACTCTTTGCAACATATAAGATGCATGCACTTGGCATATATGTCTATTTGAAAATAACCTGTTGTATTTGGAAAAAATTTCCATAGTTGAAACATTTCCGCTCTTTAAGTTAGCTAAACTTAGACGTGGAAATGATGCCTAGCTATGTAGTCCACTTCTTTGGTTTCATCTTGTGTTGTGCTGCTTACAGAAGTTTTATTTCAGTTGCACTAATTGCCTTATAGGCATCTGTATTTCATATGCTATGGTACGCCTTCATTTTAGTTCACCAAGTAGGATGAGTAACTCTACTGATGATTTTTATTATCTTTGTTATGGCGGTAACTAGACTATATGTCTACATGTGAGGTGAGAAGAGAGTGCTTCCGGGGGTCACTCTTGAGAGTTGAGATATACTAAAGTTGTAGTTTAGATAGGTCAATTACCCAACGAACTGAAGTTCTGTGGATAACCTTGCATATTTGATTTGAAGATTTGGGTGCTAAGAAGTTTTGTTTCTATTCGACCAGGTCGTTTCATGAATTTGGTATCCCTTTGGGGTGGAAATAGTTAATTTAAATAAAGTAAAGATTATAGTTGAAATTCAATTACTGATGCATGT
This sequence comes from Heracleum sosnowskyi, assembly GCA_030848705.1. Classification (NCBI taxonomy): domain Eukaryota; kingdom Viridiplantae; phylum Streptophyta; class Magnoliopsida; order Apiales; family Apiaceae; genus Heracleum; species Heracleum sosnowskyi. The sequence goes on along the minus strand of CM061235.1, from coordinate 93,320,349 downwards.
TAACATGTATTCCAATCTTTAAAGAAAACACTGCTTTGGTATTACAATATATTTTTAAGTTGCTCATTCTGTAACTTCGTAGTTTATATAGTCTTTTAACATGTATGTGAATCTTAAGCCATACTGATTTGTACATCTCACACATAAGCCAAAGTTATCAATGTAAAGTTATGTTTTAAGTAGTAGAAATTTCTGAGATGTAATAAAGGTGTTTGATTGGTTTTTAGGGTTGCTGACTGTAATACCACTCTGTATGAGGTTTTAGTATAGACTCTGTAATTCCTTTTATGAAATATTAATAAAGTTTCTGTTGCACTCCCTGTTTTGAAGTTTATAACTCATTTAAACTTCAGGAAAATGTGATGGGCTGTATCTTTTGTCTGAGTTAACACGTTATTGACTTAAATATATTCCTTTTTAATGTTTAATCTTGATGCTGATGTTTTTTGATTGAATATAAGGCATTAATTGATCTGTTATTCTCAGGTATGCAGGAGAGGTCCGACTCATAATGCACTATGAAAATGCAAACGTAAGTTCCACGTGATTTGTTGACATCGTTTCTTGTTTATGGTTGGTTTTTCAATTTATAACTAATGTTGTATAGTTTGGAATCTTCGGTGCAGTCACAAAAGCCACCAAAGAATTATTCTCCATCAGCTCCACCATATGCAGCATCACCTGTGTCATTGGAATACTCTTACCTGCGACCAACCTCATACCCTTCACCATCATCCTCTTCCCCTTACCCACCACCATCATTAGCACTCTCATACCCACCACCATCGTCAGCATCGCCATACCCTCCACCAAAGTCAGCACCCCCTTACCCGTCACCATCGTCCACATCTCCTTACCCTCCACCATTGCCAGCATCCCTTTACCCTCAGCCATCTTCTTCATCTCCTTACCCACCGTCTGACTCATCATCCCTTTACCCGCCACACGCTTCGGTGCATCCCAATCCATCTTATTCTTCATACCAACATGATTCGACTCCATATCCAGGCAGTACATATCCCCCTCAACCATATCCACCACCTTCTGTATATCCTCCTCAACCATATCCACCACCTTCTGTATATCCTCCTCAATCATATCCACTACCTTCTGCATATCCTCCTGCTCAACTATATCCACCACCATCTGTATATCCTCCTCAACCATACCCCCCACCGGCACAATCCTCAAGCCAATATCCCCCAGGTAACTAATTATTCACGTCGAGTGTTAAAAGTACGTTGTACACTATTTGATCATGATGGTAACTAATTTTTTTGTTAATGTTTTAAGCAGGCCCATCATACCCAGGAACTTATCCTCCACCATACTAAGATTCAAAAGTCCTCGGGGAGAATGAAGAAGAAAGACGGCATTCACAAAGCTAATGTGTTATCATTTACTACAATGAAAAGAAGAAGCAACATTAGCAGAATTCGTAATGTCCATGAAACTTATGCTAGATTAGGCTGTGTTGTCTAACATCTAATCCTATGTTTATAGTTTCCTTTCTTTATGAAATTTTTGTGTGAATGTTCAATGTTGTTTGGCACTTTTACAGTGTTTCGACTTTATCCAAAGCATGGGTATGTTCTTGGTAGTTGCCATGAAAGCTATAATATTCCTATAGACCCCCAAATATTTCTTCTGTTAATAACCAAATCTTCTAAAACGGATTATAGTAGAACTCTTCTAAATTAATACTTTTTAAAATGATAATTCCTCTATAGTGATAAAAAGTCTCAGTCCTACTCGATAATTATAATTTACTTCTTTAAAGTGATAATTTTATTCGGTCCCAACGATATAATTTTAGAAGGGTTCTACCGTAGTGTACACACATTAGTGAAGTTATGGTTGTAATATCCATTAGTTAATAGCTAATGATAATGTCAGTTATTAAGTACATACCATAATATATATTTTTAATCTGTCCCCTTTGTTTTTTGTCAAAGTAAATATAGTATTGAAGGCAATTTATGGAGGCAATTATTTTATTTAATTGGAGATCATAAATTAAAATCACAAAAAATATGTTTTGCGATGTTGGACAGAACTACTTGGTTTCCAAGTTCTCAGGTAGAACTTGGAACTCAACCATGTAACTATAAGAGGACTTTATCATTAATACTATCTAATTATTTACACACATTGTTGAAGACAGATACAGACACAGTATGTTTGTCTCTAACTTTGAATGTAGTCATGCATATATTCATAAATCATAATACAATAGCTTCTTTTTCCCACCCATGCAGATGAGTTTCCATCAAGCCAACTCTAGTTATATGACAAAATATACAGACTATCCACTTTCAGTTTTGTACCCTGCTTATTTAATTCTTGTGTTCTATAAGGGGTACTTTTCATGGGCTCCAGCTACTATTAGATTGTGTGTTTTACATTTTTACCCCCACAATTAACAAAAATCATAGAAAAAATAATCAAACTAAATGCAAAAGAAAAAAGGGTTGAAGGAATAAAGAAAGAAGAGAAAAGAAAATAGATTTATATATTATCCTATATACAATCCAAAAGAAATTGTGTCTTTACAAATATTTACTTAAATTTAAATGAATAAAGTACAAGTGGGACATGATACCCTTTTGATAATATGACTTCCTTTTCTCTTTGGTTTATATAGCCATATTAATTTCTTTTCTCTTCCCAATTTACACACAGGAGAAAGACAAGACTCATTGGTTTGACAATGAAGTGATCACTTTTCTTTTCTCTCTTTGTCCAATGTTATGAAGTGATTAAGACCTCTCTCCTTAAACAAGAAAAACAAGATGGCTATGTTAGAACCAAACAATGATCATGATCAACAAGAAACTCAATCTTTCTCTCTTGAATCTCTTCTTTGTGAAGAGGAAGATGCATTTGAAAGCTTAGAACAAGAGACTAGTGATAAAAAATGCAACTTTGATCTAGTGAAAGAAGATTTATCTTGGGAAGATGAAGAGCTTGTGTCTATGTTTTCTAGAGAAAAACAAACTCATGTTTTTGTTGAAGAAAAAGACCATTCTATGGTTGTGGCTAGAAGAAGGGCTATTGAGTGGATGTTAAAAGTCAAAGCTTATTTTGGGTTTACTTGTCTGACTACATTTTTGGCTATTAATTACCTTGATAGGTTTTTATGTAGCTTTGAAGTTGATAATGAAAAGCCATGGATGATGCACATTGCTGCAATAACTTGTCTTTCTTTGGCTGCAAAAATTGAGGAGACTAAAGTTCCTACTCTTCTTGATCTTCAGGTATGTACCTTTGTTGTTTTATTTAATGTTGGTATAGAATGAATGTTACATTTATAATGTAATAGTATCATCTTTACTTATTGTATCAGAATGTGTTTATTAGGTGGTTTTGTTTTAGTTATTGTTTCTTGATTTTTCATTAGGTGGTGAACAACTCTACATATATGTTTGAGGCCAAAACAATTCAGAAAATGGAGCTTTTCGTGATGTCTACTCTCCGATGGAGGATGAATCCAGTGACCCCCTTTTCATTTCTTGATCATATCACAAGAAGGCTTGGATTAAAAAGTGATTTACATTGGGTATTTTACAGGAAATGTGAAGCTCTGTTTCTCTCTGCAGTGTGTGGTAATGCTAAAGTCTTTTCGGAATCATATCTTTTTGACATAAAACAAAAAAGAAACAGGCAGGCATTGTTGTTGGTCTACATACGTTTTAGTTTTTACTAATGTTTGTCATTACAATTTTAGATGGGAGATTTGTACGTTATTTACCATCTATATTGGCCACTTCTACAATGCTTCACGTTATTCATCAAGTTGAGCCCTCGAATGCGGTTGATTATCAAAATCAGCTTTTTAGTGTTCTCAAAATCACCAAGGTTAGTTTAATTTCATTGTCTTTTTAATTATCTATCTATCTTCTCATTGATTTTGTTTCTTCAATTGTAAGTTCATCTTTCAAGGAAACAAAATTCCTCGAATGTATTGAATGATGATGTGGTAGTGTAATATAATTAATTAGCGCGTTAATGACTATAAATGTCCTATCTTCCACCGCCCAATGGCCTATCATCATTCGGTATGCTATTTATTGTTAAAATTATATATCGCCTACTGGTCCCAACGTTATACGCTACACTAATAAATAAAAGATTTCTTATGATCTCTAGCATTATTGATCCTTAAAACTAAAAATTATATGCTATATTATTTAATTAAGAATCCTTTATTAATCTCTAGCCATTATTGATCTCTGAATTTTTTTGTTTAGGAGAATATAAGTGGATGCTATGAACTCATTGGGAACATTCCAAACACTTTCTGGATTGATCAAAGGAATTCTCACAAGCGCAACTATGAAGAAATTCAAGACGCCAAAAATGAAACCATTGATGTCTATTAGTTCTTACAGTTCAAACAACTTTATGGGGTCATCAGTTTTGTATGTGCATGTTGCTAAGAGAGCCTGTTCTTTTGTTATACAAACTTGGATTTTGGGATATAAATTTCTGTTAAGAAAATAAAAGATAATTGGACTATTTGCAATCTTGATTACGGGTTCTCCTAGGATTAGTTAAAGTTATTATTTGCTACTATCAAGCGTTTACTTTGCTGCATGCTACTGTCTTTTGTTATGCAGAAACAATCTGTCAATCTCTCCACTACAAGAGTAGAGATAAATGTCTTTATTCCTTCCAAACCCTGTTCTACGAGCAGGATACACAATGTTTATTTGGTTTGATTTCATATGGTTCTGACGAACCATATGATTTCAGTGTCTGATAGATGCACATTGTTCCATATTTGGGTAGTTAGACGAGAAACACAGTGGACTAGGAGTCCTTTAAAATTCGCTTATCCAGTAAGAATACTTTTAGACTGTTTTTTTAAACAAGTAAATCGGTCTCTGTTGAATTTCCGGTGAAATGTATGTGTGTGTGTGGTGGGGGTGTGTCATGTCATGGCTGGCAATGGCAATGATACAAAGCACAAAAGAGTCGGGTCGAAAGTAGCAGCTGATGATAAAAGAGATGACTGTAGCCTTATTATTTGCACCTTAGTTTCAATAAGTATGTTTGGGACTTTCTATTGTCAAGCCAAGTAACAACTTCAGAGTTGACTCAAAAGAATTTGGTCCAATGACTATGCTTGCATGAAAATTCCTGGACGCCATTCTAAAAATATACATTAAAAAAGTGACCCCATTGAAGATGGAATTGATGACCCTCTACTGGAAAAAGAATCATCTGAAGAACTGTCTGAGCTATAAAATCTGTCTCTATCCCCATTTAGACTTCTTAGAATTTCAAGAAATTCTCCCGTCTACTTTCTCTAGTGAGAATGAATAACATTCCACCATTTTCCTCCGGTTGATAATGAAGTTCTTGTATTAGTTTAAAATTATAAAAATGGTAAAAAACCCTACGAGTGCACGGGGATCACAAGTAGAGTTTGGGGAAGGCACGACGTAGGGAGTTTCACCCTTACTTCTCATGTAGAGGTCTTTTGCTAGGATTTTTAACTCAGTGACCTAATGGATAGCAAGTACACACTTAAGGTAACCGAAGAAAGGATGAACGAAAAAGAAAATTTGATAAAATCAAATTGCAAACTAGACAACCTTGATGGTTCTGAAAACCGCTAGAAACTAGCGTTTTCAGTGGCATTTGAAGGCTCGGCTTGATGTATAACATGAAGCATTGTTAAAGTGGCCAATACAATTGGTAACTAGCTTTGGAAAATCTCATCCACCTAATAGATTAAAATACAGAACGCTGCTGCAATTATATGTGCTTTCAAAACTATTACTGAATTCATTATAATCTCATTCTCATTTTCGTTAATCGGGTCGATGATCTAAACGACACCCAGAGGAGTTCATCAACCCACCATTACACCCAACATCACAATCATCTTGGTCACACTGTAACGACACTATTAACGGAGGAATTTGGTGATAAAAAATTTCGGAGATTGCTGGAATAACGAATTATAAAAATAGGGGGATTTGAGATTTTTGGAGGTTTGGGGCTGGACTTGAAAGATGTCTCGACTTGTTAGATATGTCGGATTCTATTCCAAGATGCCTGCGTACCCTGTTTATATATAGGGATCAAGCCAACGCAGTTCTGTGATATGATAGTATTTTTAATCCCTGTAATTGTTAAGAGATATCTTGAGATAAGTTGATTTTATCCTTTTAGAGTTATATTAGCGTTGTGATTCTTTCCTGATTTGAAAGAATCGTTTGGAAATATTATTTAGTAATTGATTGATTGATATTGATTCTTTCCTCGTTTCAGAGAGAGGATATTACTAAGTAGTTAAACAATAATTATTAATAGATTAATATTGGAAAATTAGGAGATAATTGAGGCAACCGAAAATATGGCGTAACAACTACCCCCAGTTCTTCAGTGCAACTTGATGGACTGGAGAACTAAGAGTGCTTTGATCTTCCGAATTTCCCGAGTCACTGAAACAACTAGGAGTAGAAGATTAGAAGATAATATGGAGCAGATAATTACCCGTAATATGTCTATAGATGCGAGGGAGACAACATGATGTGGCCGTAATATGCATGTAGATGCGAGTCAGACAACATGATGTGCCCGTAATATGTCTGTAGATACGAGAGAGACAACATGCAAGATATGAGAAGAACATATGTACGAGTAGTTTTGCAAGTGTAGGAGAATGAGCGGATTTATGTAGATATGTTGCGCTGCCCATTGTCAAGTTCGGGTTTGTAAATCCACTATTCAAGAGATAAAAGTATCAAAATGTAGTAGCAACAGTAGTGATGTCCTTGTATGTTGAAATAAAGAGAAGATGTAATGTGTTGAGAAGGACTCCAACGTATGCATTTAGTGGACTTACGCTCCTTAATGAAGTCGTATTCCTATGCACATTCTTCTATAGAGGAAGGACTCCAAGCTGCTCCATGCGTTTAGTGGACTTACGCTTCTTGAGGAAGACGTATTCCTACACATCTTCTTCCATAGAGGAAGGACTCCAAGCTGCTCCATGCGTTTAGTGGACTTACGCTTCCTGAGGAAGTCGTATTCCTACGCATCTTCTTGGTGAGCTTTCCGGAAGTACGGATAAACACCCCGGAAGTACGGGTTTACCAAGGTATTCCAAGCAGTACCCTCCTCATGGAAGGGCCTTCAAAAATAAATTCCAAGCAACACCTTTCACAAAGAAGGGCCTTCAAAAATTAATTTCCAAGCAACACCTTAAAGAAGGGCCTTCAAAAATAAATTCCAAGCAACACCTTTCACAAAAAAGGACCTTCAAAAAATAATTTCCAAGCAACACCTTAAAGAAGGGCCTTCAAAAATAATTTTCAAGCAACACCTTAAAGAAGGGCCTTCAAAAATAATTTCAAGCAACACCTTCATCAAAGAAGGGCCTTCAAAAATATAACACAAAGACAACCACATAATCTAAGAATGTCCAATATTTATGAGTAAATGTCTGATGCACATGATGATATGAATGAATGCATGATGCGAATGATGTACATGATGATTAATGAATGCATGATGCGAATGATGCAGGGCCTTCAAAACAAGATTAGCCTGAAGAGTCTTCAAAAATATTATCCTCTTCGAAAGAGGGTCTTCAAAAACACTATGCTACTCGAAATAGGGTCTTCAAAAATATAATCATCTTCGGAAAAGAGAGCTTTCGAAAACATTACCCTTATCAGATAAGGACCGTCCACACTTATTTTTGTCCATCCACGAGCTAGTGAAGTAATCAAATCACGTGCTACGAATATTGCATCACAATTCTTTAACATCTCCATGATTCAGATTCTGTCCAGATCTGTGTTTTTACCTTTTTGACACTGCAAACGATGTTTTCTTGAAAAACACAAAACATGAAAGTTGTAGAAAACGAAAAGAGCTTTCCGATGATATATGGCTCGTCAGAAACGGACTTATAACGAATCGGGAATCAAATAAAACGTCTACTGATTAACTGCTCAATACTGAAAAACGGGATCTGATTATGTTTTGTGATTTCGAGAATAGATCGAAACATAATCTCATAAAACACCAAGAACGAAAGTTGTAGGAAATCGCAAAAGATTTCCGATTCATAAAAAATCATCAAAATCTGACATGTATTAAATTTACTACGAAATTTATAAGATTACTTATGTATACGGACAAAAGCATAAGAAAACTTATTTTAATTTTGAATACACGAACCACCGTCTCCACCGTTCATCTCCTCCATTAAAGCCGCTCCAGATCCGATAAAACCCCCTTTGTGCATGATGTAGATGATTTGATTGTCCTCCTTGAAAGGTTTCTCGACTTGTTAGATGTGTCAGATCCTATTCCAAGATGCCTGCATACCCTGTTTATATATAGGGATCAAGCCAAAGCAGTTCTGTGATATGATAGTATTTTTAATCCCTGTGATTGTTAAGGAATATCTTGAGATAAGTTGATTTTATCTTTTTAGAGTTATATTAGCGTTGTGATTTTTTCCTGATTTGAAAGAATCGTTTGGAGATATTTTTTAGTAATTGATTGATTGATATTGATATTGTACTTTTATGGCGTAGGCCTTGGTCTGGGGTTCTCTCTGTTCGTATTCTCCTGAAAAATGTTTCACCGCCAACATAGAATCACTGAATGCTCTTAAGTTTCTTACCTCGAGATTTTTGGCTAGATTTAATCCCGCGAACAATGCTTCGTACTCGGCTTCATAGTTTGTCAAAGGAAAGATGAACCTTATTGTTAAGATTTATGGGTGATAGCTTAGAAGACAACTTAACTTTGTATTTTGTATTACTTAATTCTATTAAGTAAAACATACTGCCACAACCAGAGTATGTTCTTGTAACCATTTTGTTTACTGTTAAATAAGATCTTAGTACATCTTGGTAGAAGTTTATTTGTTTGTTCAAGCCTCAAGAAGTGCTCAAAGAAGACAACAAGAATAAATATTACTGTCATGGCACTGACAGTAAGGTTACAAGAAGACAACATGTTGCAAGTCACGACAGTATATCCACTCTGACAGTAACATTGGCGGAAGCCCTGAGACAACAACTTTACCTTAGTCTGACAGCAAGCTTGGAAATCCTGACAACATCTATTGCGGGGATTTCTTACTGTCACCAAAAGCACATTCTTGTGACAACAAGCTTGAAGATCAGGATACTGTCTCAAAGAGATAATCTTTGTATTGGGGATCTACCCAGTCAAACATGTGACAGTTTGGATGTTTAAGAAACAGGCGTGCTGCAGTATCCCAACACTACATCAGGTCTGCAAGACTACGACAGAAGCTTGAGAGATCACATGACAAAGCTCACCAATTCAAGAGTATGACAAATCAACATCTACTGAATTGTGTTAGCTAAATATGGAATGTATCTAGATTGCTTTTTCCAGTAATGATAAACTTGTTTGTATAGCAATTTAGGTAAGACTCATGGGTAGACAATTTGTAAGAAACTGCCACATGAAAATGACAGCAGTTTCACAAACCCGTGATGATAGAGATAGGATTAGTTTACTTAGACTATCTCTCAATTCATTTTATGTATCACTCGAGAAATTGAAGCTCAAGAAAACTGATATTTTCTTGAGGTTGTAGCAACACTTTGCAAAATAAATAAAACATTTTTTTTGTGAGAAAAACTCTTGTTTCTACTTGTGTTTGCAATCTTTAAACTGATAAACTTAAATCTTTGTTTTAGTTGTTGAAGCGTAGATTGGGATTTATCAGTATTGCATTCAACCCCCCCCCCCCCCCCCCTTCTGCAATATTCAAGGACCAACAACTAGTATCAGAGCAGACAGATTGTTCTACAAATCTGAGATCATGACAAGTTTGCAGAAGTCAAGTAACATAAAGATCCCAGCTTTTGATAAAGAGAATTACAATTTATGGAAAAGAAAAATCTTGCTGTTTATCAAAGCTGCGAATATACTTGGGTATCCTCCAAAATGGTCCCTTTGTTCCACAGAAGGAGTTTGAAGCCTCGACTGTGGATGGTGTTCTTATTCCAGCTCACTGGATTGCTAAATCATCTTCAGAGTTTCTGGAGCCAGAAAAAGAGAAGGTGTCCTTGGATGATTACTTGCAACTCATCCTACTTGATGCTCTCACTTTGGACAAAGCCATGTGTGGGAACGTCATTGGATGCTCATTAGCCGAGGAAATGTGGATTAAGATTGAGTTATTATGTGAAGGAAGTGAAGAGGTAAAGGACAATCAAAGACAAATTCTTATCTCACAGTATGAAGCCTTCATGGCAAAGTCAGGAGAAGATCTAACAACAATGTTTGAGAGGTTCAGTAAACTGCTGACTGAGCTACAGATACATGGAAAGTACTATGAGAAGAAAGAGTTAAATGTTAAGTTCTTACTCACACTTCCTGAGCATCTAGAGCACAAAATCACAGCCATAAGAGAAGGAAGAAATCTAAACAATGTTTACCTTGAAACATTATATGGTGTGCTTAAATCATATGAGCTTGAATTTTTCCAGAAAAGAGCTATACAAGCTGGATCAAGAGGAAAGATGGCAAATATGTCTGGTGCTCTTGTAGCTCATGTGCCAAGAATCACTCAACCTAGTGAAGGAGTCCAAATCACCCAACCTGCTCAAGTATATTCTCTAAAGATTGAAGAGGTTGTGGATGATGATGAGAAGGTAGTGCTGCAACTAACTGATGTTGAAGATGAAGAGTTCTATTCATTAGAAGAAATGGAAAAGATGGATAATCCAACTATGGCTTACATGGCTAAGAAGTTCAAAAATATAAGATTCAAGAGAAACAAGCCATATAAGTCTCAAGGTCAAACATCAAGATTCAACAGAGGGAATTCCTCCAAGGTTGAAGGTGGTGCCACAAGAGGTGGTTACAAAACAGGGATGGTGGACAGATCCAAGTTTAGGTGTTACAACTACAATGAGCTTGGTCATTTTGCTACTGAATGTAGAAGGCCAAAACAAACTCAAAGAATGGACAAAGGGTCAAGTAGACACTTCAAGAAAGGACAGGGAAAAACCTATGTGGCTGAGGGAAAATGTTGGGATGATTCTGATGATGAAGAGGAAGAGGAATATGTAAATCTAGCCCTCATGGATAAGTCTGATGAGGTCTCCTCTAGCTCTCCAAGTCAGGTACCCTCACTTGTTTTACTTGAAATGTCTAAAGAAGAATACAAACAAACTATTGAGGAGTTGAGTGCTGAAATGTTTAACATTCATACTAGTTTAACTGCAGCTAATGAAGAGATTGCTAGATTAGCTAAACTAAATGAAACACTCACTTCTGAGAATGACATGCTTTTGTTAAAGACCAGTCGATTAGAGTCTCTAGCACAGGAAAATGCAAAACTTAAAAATGAATTAGTCTGTGCTAAAGAAATAGAAAAGTTTCTAAGGAATGAAATTAGTGAAAATGAATTCAAGATTAAGGCCTATAGAAACTCATCTAAACAACTTCAGGATTATCATGAGAAGCACACAGAGGATCAAAAAGTAGGGATAGGTTTTGAGTATGGTAGGAGATCTGGTAAGGAGATTGTGAATCAGGATTGTTCAACTGATGTTTCTGTCAAACCTCATGTTCTCAAAAAGATCAACAAACCAATTTTTAAACTTTCTGAACTTGAGTTTGATGAGGAAGCCATGCTCATCAAGCAATAACTTGATGATGAGGATGAGGGTGTTGACAGTACAACAATTGATGGAAAAGAAACTGTCAAAATCCCCAAGACAGTAACTTTCCCAGACAATCAGACAGAATGTTCTAAAGATGCTGTCAAGAGAGCTTCGAAGACAGTAACTTCTAAACCTACTGTCATGACAAAAGGTGTAAAAGGTGCTGTCAAGAAGAGCTCGACAACAACTTCAGAACATACTGTTGACACAGTTACCTACAAGTCTAAGAACAGGAATGGTAAGTTAGGAAATGGCAATGCTAATGTTGGTAGTGCTCCCAGAAAACTATGCAATAGTTATGGATCCTCACATCACTTAACTCATGTTTGTAAGAAACCAAAAGAGGTCAAGAACAATGTGACCAAGGTAAATGGTAACTTACACAGAACCCCCATTATGCATAGGTCTATGGTTGTCTGCAACAACACTGATTGGATGCCTTGTAAAATAACTGCCATGAGTACTTGTTTCAACCTGCCTATTTCATCTACTAAACAATGTCTCTATATGCAAACTGCTGAGACTTCCGAGCCTACTGGAAACAGTAAGAAGGCTACATCCACTAAGAAGAAGACTAAGTCTAATTCTAAAGCTGAGTGGGTGAAGAAAGAAGTCCAACAGAATATTCCTGATGTGGTTGTTACAGTTGAAAATGATGAATACTCTTGTGGTACTGAATTAGCAGGACCCAACAAGGTTTGGGTACCACATGCCTCTTAAATTCAATTTGTTTTGCAGGACAAGAATAAGAAACAGGTCATGTGGATTATTGACAGTGGCTACTCAAGGCACATGACTGATGATAAAGCCCTACTATCACAATTTGTGGAGAAAGCTGGCCCAATCATAACCTTTGGAGACAACATCAAAGGTTACACAGTGGGATATGGCTGTTTGGAAATTGGGAATGTTGTCATTAATGATATTGCACTTGTTGATGGATTGAAGCACAACTTGCTCAGTGTCAGCCAATTCAGTGACAGAGGATTCAAGGTTGATTTTGACATGATGGTGTGCAATATCTATCACAAGAAAGATGGAAGTCTCTCTTTGAAAGGGGTAAGGAAATGAAGCCTATTTGTTGCTGATCTAAGTTCAACAAAGAAGGACAAGATTTACTGTTTTTACAGCAAAGCTACTGTTGGTGACATCATGCTTTGGCACATGAAACTCTCTCACCTAAACATCAAAACAATGAATATGTTGATGAAGAACTGGTAAGAGGACTACCTCAACAGGAATTCTGTCAAGAAGGACTGTGTGAGGACTGTCAAATGGGAAAATTGAGGAGAGCTGTGCATAGGTCAAAGCAAGTCAACACCAACACAGAACCACTCAAGCTAATTCATATGGATCTCTTTGGCCCAGTAAATGTTCCATCCTTAGCCAAGAAGAGATGCATTAGTTATGGTGGATGATTATTCTAGGTATACTTGGGTGAAGTATCTAGAATCAAAAGATGAAGCTGCTCAAGTCATCATTGATCACTTAAGAGTTCTTGACAGAACTCCAAATGCCAAGGTTCAAATTCTGAGAAGTGACAATGGTACTGAGTTCAGAAATGCCACTCTTGGTAATTTCTGCAAGGATGAAGGAATTGTGCAACAATTTTCTACGGCAAGGACACCACAGCAGAATGGAGTTGTAGAGAGGAAGAACAGAACTCTCATTGAAGCTGCCAGGACTATGCTACATGATGCAAAATTACCTACATACTTCTGGGCAGAAGCTATTAACACAGCCTGTTATACACAGAACAGAACATTGATTAACAAGACTCATGGGAACACTCCTTACTATTTGCTAACTGAGAAGAAACCTACTATCAAGTATTTTCATGTGTTTGGTAGCAAGTGCTTTATGATGAAGGACAACCATGAAAAGAAAGGAAAATTTGACACAAAAGCTTATGAAGGTATTTTCATGGGTTATGCCATCGAAAGGACTACTTACAGAGTCTACCTCTTGGAACACAGGATTATTGATGAAAGTGTAAATGTCACATTTGATGAAACCAAGTTTCCAGGACTACATGAGGATGGGCAAATGCAGATTCTTAGATTTGAGAATCAAGGATACTTGGAGGAAGAAGAAATTGTTGATGAAGAACCCACCTTTACTCAAACTGTTGATCTTGAAAAAGGTGTTGTCATTGAAAATGATGCTAGTCAAACTCTAGCTCAGTCACAGACTATCTCAGGGAATCCTCAAAATGATGGTGACTCTGGAGATGTTGAAGAGCATGGTGAAGACAACTGTCCTGGTGAAGATTCAATCCCTCAAACTGAAGCTACTGTTTCAGATCAAACAAGAAGCTTGCCCAGAACCACAAGGTGGAACAAGGATCACACAAATGACCTAATTATTGGAGATCCTTCTTCTGGGGTAAGAACTAGGAACAATGTTTCTGCTGACAACATGTTTTCCTGCTTCCTGTCTCAAGTGGAGCCAAAAGCAATTGATGAAGCATTGTTGGATTCTGATTGGGTGATTGCTATGCAAGAGGAACTCAACCAGTTTGAGAGGAACAATGTATGAAAACTGGTTCCAAGACCAAAGGGAAAATCAGTTATTGAGACAAAGTGGGTATTCAGAAACAAATTGGATGAAAGTGGAAATGTGACAAGAAACAAGGCAAGGCTAGTAGCTAAACGTTACTGTCAACAGGAAGGAATAGATTATGATGAGACATTTACACCTGTTGCCAGACTTGAAGCTATAAGGATTTTTCTAGCCTTTGCTGCACACTGTAATTTCAAGGTGTTCCAAATGGATGTCAAAAGTGCTTTTCTAAATGGAGAGTTGGAAGAAGAACTGTATGTTGAACAACCACCAGGTTTTGAAGATGCTGAATTGTATGATTTTGTGTAAAAGCTGTTCAAAACACTTTATGGATTGAAACAAGCTCCAAGAGCATGGCATGATACCTTCTCTGCCTTTCTATTGGAAAACCAGTTTACAAGAGGTGTAGTAGATAAAACTCTATTCTACAAGCATCATGGAAAAGACATCATTTTGGTTCAAATTTATGTTGATGATATCATCTTTGGATCATCAAATGAGAAGCTGTGTGAGAAGTTTTCATCTCTAATGAGAAACAAGTATGAAATGAGCATGATGGGAGAACTGTCATTCTTCCTTGGATTACAAGTTCTTCAGAAAGATGTTGGAAGCTTCATTTGTCAAGCAAAGTATGTCAAGGAACTTCTCAAAAAGTTTAACCTAGAAGATTCATCACCTGCCAAGACTCCCATCTCTACATCAACTAGTTTGGATCTAGCCTCCAAAGGGAAGAAAGTGGACTCTAGTGCTTACAGAGGCATGGTTGGATCTCTTCTCTACCTAACTGCTAGCAGACCTGACATAATGTTTGCTACATGTCTCTGTGCAAGGTTTCAAGCTGATCCAAAGGAGTCACACTGGGTAGCTATCAAAAGAATTTTTAGATATCTAAAGGGCACTCCTAATCTAGGCCTTTGGTATCCTAAAAATACTGGATTTGAGCTAGTGGGGTACTCTGATTCAGACTATGCTGGGTGTAGAATTGACAGAAAAAGTACTACAGGTAGCTGTCAGTTTCTTGGTGGAAGATTGGTGTCATGGTTTAGTAAGAAGCAACATTCAGTTTCCACATCTACTGCAGAAGCTGAATACATTGCAGCTGGAAGTTGCTGTGCACAAATTCTGTGGATGAAGAATCAACGTTTGGACTATGGTCTAGTGTTAAACAATATCCCTATCTACTGTGACAACACTAGTGCCATAGCCATCTCAGACAATCCTGTTCAACACTCTAGGACAAAGCACATTGATATCAGACATCACTTTATCAGAGAGCATGTTGAAAGAGGAACTGGGAAATTGATCTATATCCCAACAGAAAAGCAACTTGCAGACATCTTCACTAAACCATTGGATGAAGCCACCTTTAACAGGTTGGTAAGTGAATTGGGAATGCTAAATCTGGTATGTTAACTTGCTAGTTTCTACATTTTCATTTCTGCATGCAGCTTGTGACAGTAACCTCAAAGTTACTATCATGAGAAGTTACTGTCACATAAGTTCTTATTCTTTTTGACAACATGTTTGCTATGACTTTGCTAAATTGATATTTGTGTTAGTCATACTGTCAGTAATAAAACTTTGTGTCATTAACTTGGATAACCTCAAAGTCTGAAATCTTTGGTCAAAGACTTTGCATTAATTGGCTGTTGTGTGTTAATTGTTGGAATAGTGGAGAACATGACTCTTAATTGCAATCTGTGGTAGTTGTAAGGGTACTCTGAACTGTTGACCATTTACCTCCCTTTTACCTAGTATGCCTATAAAATGAACCTTAGGTCATATTAGTGAATCATTCAGAAAAGGTAAAATGGAAAACAAAGTAGGAATCAAATACAGGCCTAAGATTAGCACTGAGTCTCCATATAAAGTAGTTGAAGATTTGTTTGATGAGATGGAGGACCTTCTCGATGAGGAAAAAGAGAAAGAATTTGCTGCCAAAGCTGCTGAAGAGGCTAAGTGGGAAGAACAGGAAAAGGAGTATCAAGCACTCCTCAAGGAAGAAGGAACCACAGAAGAAGAGGCTAGGGCAAATTTTCTAGAATTGATTAAGAAAAACTGTGATGAATAATTGTATCTGTTAATTGTAGAAGTTTAACCCCCTTTTTAAATAAAATTTATCCATTTCCTTCTGCAGTTCCTTATTACTTGTTGTGTGTCTGTGTTGTTTAAATGATTGAACTAATGTGCATGAATAATGAATCTGTAATCAAAATTGAATATTTGTGAATGGTGTTTATTGAGTTAAGTACATTAATGACAACATACATTAAAATTCATGACAATTACTGTTTTTCCTCAGACGTTACTGTCATCAAGAAAAGAACTGTCACAGAATCTCATGACAGTTAGTTTCTTGACAACAGTAAATAACATACTGTCAAGAGTTTTTAAAAAGATACTGTCATTGAAGTACTTAACGATGAAAGTAAGTTTTTCGCGACAATGTTACTGTCAAGACAAACCTACTATCATCACCCAAATGTCACTGACAGCTTGTTTCAGCGCACATATTACTGTCAACACTAGTGGACCGTTGAAATTGCTAATTCAACCTCCACGTTGACAGAAATTAAAGGGAGTAACCCACGTGGTGGTGTTATTGGGTATTAGCACGATTCCAAATATCCCCTTTTTCAGCATAACGCTTGAACTACCCTTTATACATTAGTTAATCAGACAAGACCAAACCTGACACAGAACAACCAAAAACAAAACAACTTTCTGCTGAATTTCTGTCTCTACTCACTCAACACACTCATTTTCTCTCTCATACCAACAATGGAACCCAAACAATCAATTTCTCAGACTAACTTTGCTGGCATCTACTCTCCAAATGATGCTGGTGAAGAATTCAAATGGCTTATCTCTTTCCTGAATAAGTCCTACCTCGGGGGTATGCTATCACCTCAACTCCTGTTCTTGACCTAGACATGATTGAGAACTTCTGGGAGTCTGTTGTTGCTCAAGGAGATGGAGACCATACCACCATCAAGTTCAAAATCAAAGAACATAGCTACACTCTCACTATTCAAGGCATCAATGCAGCTCTAGGAATTGTACTTGAACCAGGGAAGACCTACACAGAGCTAGCCAGTGATGAGACCTTAAAGAAGCTTTTCTTGAAAATTGGGTATTCAGAACCCATTCTTGAAGAGGGAACAACAAAGTGGTACCCTTCTGTTGAAATGGACAGGAAGTATTTGAGAAAGGAGTGGAGAATGGTGTTTGATGCAATGGTGAAGGTGTTCTCTACCAAGACCACCGGCTGGAATGGGATTCCCACCTACATCAAGAAGCTCACTCACTCTCTTGTTCATGGGTACAAAGTGGATGTTAGAAAGCTACTCATGGCACATCTCAAGGCTGCCATAGGTAAGAAGGTAAACCTTTATTCTCACTTTCTCATGTTGTGCATTAATTCCTTATGTGATTTTGATGAAAATGCCCCTCGTACTGAGGTGTGCAGTGTTTTGAAAAGAAATACACACACAACTCTCACTTCAAAGAATTTAAATGCACATATTCCACTCTGCTTCACCAAACACATGGTTGATCAAGTGCCTAACTTTGATTTTCCATTGCCCTCTGGGCATGACACCTTCACTCTTGAGGATGAGGCTGGATTAGACCCAAATTCAGCTAACCCCCATTCTTCACCATACACTCAGCCTAGGTTCTCTAGACTTCCCAAAGTACAGAGACAAGCCTTACAAGAATCCAAAAAAAGACCCCTAGAAACTGATGTTGGTGGTAGTGTTGAGAGTCAAGATGGAGTTCCTGCACCTACTGCAGCAAATAAGGAAGGTAGTCAAACAGAACCCACAGTGGTTCCTCTTGAGCCTAAGAAGAAGAGAGCTAAGAGGGCCAAAACCACTGTCAGCCACCCTGCAGTCTCTCAAAAGACTATAGAGGATAATAGGGTAGTAAATACCTCCCTAGATGTTCCTTCTCAACAAAGGACATCTATTGAAAGTGGCTTGTCTCCCAAGGCACCTTGTATAGAGTCTGCACAACCTCATGTTCCAACTCACGAGGAGCCTCCACTTGCAGAAACACACATGGAGTCAGGACACAGTGAGGATTTCACTTCCCTAATTGATGCTTCAAAAGTTCCATCTGTGGAGCAACCATTATTCTCTTCTCCACTTTCACCTTCTTCCTTCCCTACTCATTCATTTGTTTCTTCTCCACAACCTAGAGAGGGGGACAGTCCCAACCCTTCAGGTTTTGATCATCCATCTCCAATCATGGATGAGCCCCCATCTAGTGGTCCACAAGAACCCATTTCTCAAAGTGAGATGGACACCACTCCTTCAAACACTGAGAAAGAGCAAGGTGCAACTCTGCTAGAAAGTGAAACAGCCAGTGCCTTGTTCAATCTCCAAGGAGTATCTTACCTTAGAGAAGATGCTGTCACAGCCTCATTTGCTGTCAAAGTCTCTGAAAATGTTGCTGTCACAGGTGACCCTACTGTCAAGGACTCAGTAGAAGTTGTTGTCACAACCAAACCTGTTGTCCAAGCTGCAGTGAAACCTACTGTCAATCTTTCAGCTAACAGTAACATTTCTGGCAAAACTACTGCCACCTCTGCACAACCTGATTTTGATGCTGTAACTGTTGAGGATGTCTCTGATGATGATGTGCCACTTTCTCAGTTCTTAAAGGTACATTCTAAACCATCTCTTTCAATGCATGTAAGTACTGCTCATACCCATGCATCTAGGATGAGTGAGGGTGTGCAAAAGAAAAGAGAGATAAAAGAACAGAGATGTGAGCATAAAAATGAGAGGCAGCCAAATGAGCTGGCAAAAGGTGAGGGACTTGAGCATGTCCAGAGAGAATTTGAGGGAGCCCCGCACTTTCAGGCACTAGGCCATGAGAGTTCTCTGTGGGGAATGATGAGATCACTCAGAAAAACCCTGCGAGTGTGAGAACCCCCACAGCCTCCAAGCCCCATTCTTTTCCTTCCCCTCCAAGAAGGCTAAGAACTGGTGGCCCCTCTACTACTCTCAGATTGGAAGCCCTAGAGCACATATGTCTCTCCATGGAAACTAAGCTTCACAGCCTGTCTACCATGGTGGCCTCTGGTTTCTCTAGTATTCAGGAAGCTATTCAGGTTCTATCTGCCAGTATTGATGCTTCCAACTTACCTAAGGGGAGAAAAAGGAAAGATCAGAATCTGTCCCAAAACAAGATGTTCCAACTCAAGGGGAGCCTGTTTCTAAGGAGGAATCAAGGAGTGAGGGGGAGACTGCAGCTAAGGGGGAGTCAGTATCTGTCAAGAAGAAAGGGGGAGCAAAAGAGGATTCAGGGAGTAAGGGGGAGCAAGAAGCTGGAAATCTTTTTGAGTATGAGATGGCTGGAGAAAAAGTGCTGATGTCTAAAGAAGCACTGGAGGCAATGTAAGGGAAAGCTCCATCCAAAAGACCAGTACTTCCTCCTATGACAATCAGAAAGCCAACTTCAAAACCAAAGGAGAGTGCACTTGAAAAGAAGTGGAGGGAGCAGGAGGAGCAAAATAGGTTGGGAAAAGGAAAAGACAAGTTACCTGAATACATCTTGTCAGGAAACATATGGAGTGAAGGAACATAGTTTAGTCAGGAAGAGGCTAATGCTTTGATGATTGACTACAGAGAAAGCACACTGCACAATCATGATGATGACTTCAGTAGAATAGTTGAGGAGGCAATGTTGAAACCTAGCAGAAAATTGAGTAACTGCTCAACTTTACTAAAGAAGAAGATCATACGTGTCTGTGTGAAGATCAATGAAGAAAAGAGGTGGGCCATTGATGTGTATTTGGACAATGGCATATCTATGTTCATCACTATGCAACTGTTGCAGAACCTTCCAGCAAAGGTGTTGACTGTGATGAAATCCAAAGTCAAGGCAAACCATACATCCTTCAATGAGATTCTGCATTTGCAAATGCTGAACTTAATCTCAGAGAAACTTCCAGAGGTCTACACCAATCCATTCTGTGTCTACTATGAAACTACCATAAGAAATGGTAGCAGGAGATGTGCATACATGAGTCTAGGATGCACTTCCACAATGGAGTCAAAAGCAATTCTAAAGGTGCTAGACATGATTCTTAACTCAAAAGTCAACAAGGAGAGAGCTCTAGCTGTCAAAGCAATTCACCAATTGCTGGTGAAGAGAGACAAGGAACCGAGCTCTACAGTAAAGAAAATGATCTCCAAAGCAAACTCCAAAAGAGCTGATCAATGTGAAAGCTGTTCTTATGATGTCTCTTTTGATGATGATGATGAGTTGGATGGAAGTGGATGAACTGGAGTAGTAGGAAATGCTGGTGGAAGCACTTCTGGGCATGCTGGAACTAAATCCCAGGAGGAAAACAAAGAAAAAGCTCTTGTGCAAGAAAATACAAATGCTGGAGCTATAGAAGAAGAGGAGTCTGAATTACGTGAAACTTTGGAGTCAAATATCCTGAGATGTGCTATTGATAGTACAAATGCTGAAAAAGATACTGTCACCAAAGAAGCTATCATGGAAGTCACTGTCCTGAAAGAAGCTGTCAAAGAAGACACTGTCATGGAAAATGCTGTCATGAAGGACACTGTCAAAGAAGATGCTGTCAAGGATGAAATCAAGCCAACTGTCAAACCTAAGAGGACAAAATCCTTAGCCAGAGCTTGGTTTTCTAGACAGGAATCTGAACCTGAGGAGATTATTAAAGCAAGGAAAGGAAAGACAAAGTACTCATAAAAGGAAAATGCCACTGGACTTGGCAGAAATTTGAGGAAACCAATTCAAATCAAACTGTTAGATCAGAATTCAATGATCGTCAGGAGCTAGACTCAACTGATCAGGATTGCTGACATCATCAGTATTGCATGGTCATCAGTATTTGATCAAGCATCAGTATCTTATTGATCATCAGGATTCCTACTCAGACTATGATCAGGATTGATCATCAGAACTTGAAGCTGATCAGGATTCCTACTTCGAGTTATATTTGGAGTCTAGATAAACATGGAAGTTTATTCTATTTGTTCCTGGTTTGTAGAATGTAGCTATCGATTAAGGATAGGTTTCTATCTTTGTTATTGATTAGGACTTATCTTTTTATTGATAGAGAAGCTGTGTGCACTATATAAACACAGTCTTGGTTTCGATTTATGTATTCATTCGAGAGAGATTCGAGAGAGAACATAATCGAGGGAATCAAGAGAGAAGCTCTTAAGAACAGAATTTCTTGAGAGAGTTTTTGTAAACTAGCAGCTCTCAAGAACATCAGAATTTCTTGAGAGAGTTTGTAACAGTTTTATATCAGATTTAATAAAGCTGTTATCTTTCTTTTCATATTTGTGATATATACATTAAGAAGTCGATTATCTTACTCTATTGTATTCAACCCCCCTTCTACAATAGATTATTACTGGGCAACAATTGGTATCAGAGCAAACTGATTTAATTCTGAATCAGATACGATCTAAAGATGTCGACAACCAAGTATGAAAGCATGAAGATTCCCATCTTAAAGATATCAGAATATCCTACATGGAGGGTAAAGATGCTGATGTATCTGGAGGCTATGGATCCTGACTACTTGGATAGGATTCGTGATGGACCATATATACCAACAAAGTTTGTAGAACGAACAGATACAGTACCAGAACATTATGTGGTTAAAGCTAAAGCTGAATGGACTCCAGAAGAAAAAGCTCATGTACTCAGGGAACCGAAGATAAAGAATATCTTGCATAATAGCCTTGATGCTGTCATGTCAAACAGAGTGATTGCATGCAAGTCTTCAAAAGAAATCTGGGATACTTTGGAAACTCAGTGCCAGGGATCTGCATCTGTCAAGAAAAACAGAAGGGCTCTATTGATTCAAGAATATGAACAATTCGATGCAAGACCTGAAGAGAGCCTGACTGAGCTATATGATAGATTCCTGACACTATTGAACAGCTTATCCTTTGTTGACAAAGTATATGAAACTGAAGATTCAAACACCAAATTTCTTAGAGCTTTACCTGAAGAATGGGATACTCAGACCTCAATCATTAGACACCAGTATGATCTGAACATTGTGTCTCTTGATGAGATCTATGGGATGCTAAGAACTCATGATCTTGAAGTTCAACAGAGAAAGAACAAGAAAAGCAGCAAGGCAAAGTCAATTGCTTTGAATGTAGAAGCAAAATCAAAAGGGAAAGCTATGGAGGTCTCTAGAAGGAAAACAAGAGTAGCTGAGTCAGATCCTGACGACTCTTCATCAGATACTGATGGCGATTCTGATGCCAATACTGGTGATGAATCTTCTGATTCAGACATGGAAGAGATGGTTGCTATGATTGTCAGAAACTTCAGAAGGATGAAGTTCAGGAAGAATAGAAGACAAGGCAACTTTCAGAAAAAGACCTTCAAAGCAGACAAAGACAAGTATATCAAAAAGGACAGCAAGGGTAGCAAATTTGACAAGTCAAAGGTTAGATGCTACAAGTGTAATGGTATGGGTCACTTTGCTTCTGAATGCAACAAGACAAAGGCACTCATCACATCAAGCAAGGATTGGATGGACTCTTCCTCAGAATCTGATACTGAGGTAGTCAACTATGCGTTAATGGCCAATGCTGATGTAACTGCTGCTCCGGATGATAAGGTACTAAATACTATCTTTGATTTTGATACTGATAATGCTTCTGAGTTAAGACGTTTTCTAAAGTCATTACATATTAGCTTTAGAAGTCAAACTGCTGAGAATACTAGAATCTTATCTGAGATGTCTGACCTTAGAAAGAGGAATGAGATATTAGAAGCTGAATTTTCTCGTATGCAAGAAGTACAAAAAGAATGTGATAATGCTAAACACATGCACTTAGAGATGACATCTAAATGTACTTCCCTTGAAAAAGAACTTGAATATGCTAATGAGAAAATCAGAACCTGGACAGACTCTGGTAGGAAATTTCATGAGATTAATACCTCTAAGAATTGGAAAGAGTGTCTAGGATATAAGTCAGATGAAGATAAGAAATTAGCAGAGAAAATTGTCATTGATGAGACAGTCAGTCCAAAGACCTATAGACATGTTATAGACTCAACCAAATCTAAGATTACTCCTGTTAATTTTGTTTTTGGTAAGGATTCCAATTCTACTTTTGAAAAGGGATATTCTTCTACTCAAGGAATTAAAATTATAAAGTCTAAACCTGTCATGAACAAAGTCACTAAGAATGTAGGTCTATTGTCTCAGAAACAGCTTAAAGATAAAATCTGTGAGGTTACAGATAAGAAAAAGGGAGCTACTGTTAAGAGAAACAGGAATGGTAAAATTGGGATCAATAAAGAAAATGGTTATAAGTATATCCCAAATGCACCTAGAAAGAGTTGTTTTAACTGTGGTAACTCTAATCATCTTGCTATTGATTGTAAAAAGAGTAAGAAGAAAATTGCTGAAATTCCTAAGTCTGATGTTAGGAATAGATCAGTATTTTACAAACCACAGAATTCCTGTTTTCATTGTGGTAGTCTATGGCATTCTATTTATACATGTAAAGAGTATCATGATTTGTACTATAACTTTTATGATCCATTGCCTAAGTTTGAAAGTAGTACAAAGTTTGATAGAACTGAAAATGTCATAGTGAAGCATGCTTTTGTTAATACTGATACTGACAAAGCAAATCCTGATGGAGTAAATCCTGTCAGGACTGCTAAAGTCAAAAAGTCTTCTGCTGCTAAATTTAATAAAATGCATGAACAAGGAATCCAACAAGTGTGGGTTCCTAAACATTCTGACTAGTGTTTTACTATTCTGATGCAGGGTAAAAGGAAAAATGTGTTAGTCATGGATAGTGGATGTTCTGTGCACATGACTGGAAACAAAGCCCTGTTATCAGAATATGAGGAAAAAGCTGGCCCAACTGTGTCTTATGGAGATGGCAACATTGGACAAACCTTGGGATATGGCAATATAATCATTGGAAATGTCATCATTGAAAAAGTAGCTCTAGTGAAGGGACTAAAACACAACTTGTTGAGTATTAGTCAAATCACTGACAGAGGTTATCATGTCAATTTCTATTCCACACATTGTGAAGTAGTCAGTAAAGCAACAGGGAAGATAGCACTAACTGGCTACAGGCATGGTAACATATATGAAGCCAACATTCTCTCAGATACTGATGGCTCCCCTACATGTTTCATCAGTAAAGCTTCAGTAGATGAAAGTTGGAATTGGCACAAGAAGCTTTCTCATCTCAACTTCAGCAACATCAATGAGTTGGTTAAGAAAGATTTAGTAAGAGGATTACCTAATGTCTTATATACACCTGATGGACTCTGTGATGCATGCCAAAAAGCAAAACAAAGAAGGACATCATTCCAGAGTAAATCAGAATCCTCTATTGAAGAACCATATCACATGCTACATCTTGATCTGTTTGGTCCAGTCAACATCATGTCCATCAGTAAGAAAAGGTACACTCTTGTAATTGTTGATGAATATTCTAAATTCACCTGGGTGTATTTTCTGCACAGAAAAGATGAAACTCCTGAAGTTCTGTTGGATCATGTGAGAATGATTGAGACAACCACAAAGTACAAAGTCAAGATTCTGAGAAGTGATAATGGTACTGAATTTAAGAATTCAAAGATGGAAGAGTTCTGCAAATACAAAGGAATCATTCAACAATTCTCTGCTCCTGGCACACCTCATCAAAATGGAGTAGTAGAAAGGAAGAATAGAACTCTTATTGAAGCTGGCAGAACTATGTTGGAAGAAGCTAAATTACCTACATATTTCTGGGCAGAAGCAGTCAACACAGCATGCTATACACAAAATCTCACATTGATAAACAGGCATGGTGTCACTCCTTATCAGTCACTCAAGGAGAAGAAACCAAGTCTGAAGCATTTGCATGTGTTTGGCTGTAAATGTTTTGTTCTCAGAACTCATCCTGAACAGCTAGGGAAATTTGAAACAAAGGCTGATGAAGGAATATTCATAGGTTATCCTACATCAAGAGCTTTCAGAGTTTTTAATTTGAGAACAAGAACAGTCATGGAGTCAATTCATGTATCTTTTGATGATAAGAAGATAACTGGAATCATTGAAGACTCGCATGATAGATTGTTATTTGAAAATGAAGCTTCCAAGGAACCTGAAGAAATTGAATCAGATCCTGTCAATTCATCAGATACTGATGGGTCACCAAATCCTGATGACTCACCAGGTACTGATGGTGCTAATACTGATGATGCAAACAACAGTGATACAACTAGTAGTGCTAATGTTGAGGGGGAGCAACGACATTCAACTACAAGTTCAGAGTCAACTCAATCATCAGGACAGAATTCTTCAGATACTGATTCAAGTGAAGATCCTGACAACACATCAAGAGGGCATAGCAATAATTCAGGGAGAGCTTCAAATCAATCAAATTCTTTCAATCAAGATAACACCAATCCAGGGGGAGCATCTACTTCAAGAAACAATTTGACACCAGCAAGGAAATGGACAAAAGATCATTCTCCTGATTTGATAATTGGAGATCCTTATGCAGGTGTTCAAACAAGAAGTGCAACTCAGAATGAATGTTTATATAATAACTTTCTATCCAAGGAGGAGCCTAAGAAAGTTGAAGATGCACTTAAAGATGCTGATTGGGTTACCGCAATGCAAGAAGAACTGAATGAATTTGAAAGGAATGAAGTCTGGAAACTGGTACCAAGACCAAAGAATAGATCAATTGTTGGTACAAAGTGGATTTTCAAGAACAAGACTGATTCTGATGGAGTCATTATCAGAAATAAAGCTAGACTAGTTGCAAAGGGGTATTCCCAACAAGAGGGAATTGACTATGATGAAACTTTTGCTCCTGTTGCAAGACTAAAAGCCATCAGGATATTTCTTGCTTATGCAGCACATAAGAAATTCAAGGTTTTCCAGATGGATGTTAAAAGTGCTTTCTTAAATGGTGAACTGGAGGAAGAAGTTTATGTTGAACAACCTCCTGGTTTCATTGATCCTAAATATCCAGATCATGTCTACAGACTGGATAAGGCACTTTATGGACTAAAGCAAGCTCCAAGAGCATGGTATGAAACCTTAGCTCAATTCTTACTGGAAAGTGGATTCAAAAGAGGTGCAATTGATAAAACTCTATTTTATTTGAATCATGGTAAGGAGTTGCTGTTAGTTCAGATTTATGTTGATGATATCATTTTTGGGTCAACAAACAATAAGCTGTGTGAAAAGTTTTCCAAGCTTATGCAGTCAAGATATCAAATGAGCATGATGGGAGAAATGAGTTACTTTCTGGGTCTTCAAGTTAAACAGACTGATGAAGGGATTTTTATTAATCAGTCTAAATACACAAGGAATTTACTGACAAGGTTTAACATGCAAGACAGTACTCCTGCTTCAACTCCCATAGCTACAGCTACCAAACTTGATCCTGATCAAGGTGAAGAGGTAGATGTAACTCACTACAGAGGAATGATTGGCTCTTTATTGTATCTCACTGCCAGTAGACCAGATATCATGTTTGCAACCTGTCTATGTGCAAGATTTCAAGCAAAACCTAGAGAACCACATCTGATTGCAGTCAAAAGAATTTTCAGATATCTCAAAGGCACTTCTTCACTTGGCCTTTGGTATGCAAGGGAATCAGATTTTGGGTTGTGTGGTTATTCAGATGCTGATTTTGCAGGATGCAAAATAGACAGGAAAAGTACTTCAGGAAGTTGTCAGTTTTTGGGTGGAAGACTAGTTTCATGGTTCAGTAAAAAGCAGAAATCTATTTCCACTTCAACTGCAGAAGCTGAGTACATTGCTGCAGGAAGTTGTTGTGCTCAGATAATGTGGATGAGAAATCAGTTGTTAGATTATGGCCTATCATACTCAAAAATCCCTATTTATTGTGATAACCAAAGTGCTATTGCAATGACAGGAAATCCAGTTCAGCATTCTCTTACTAAACACATAAGTATCAGATATCACTTTATAAGAGAACAGGTTCTGGAAGGAACAATTGAACTTCACTCTGTTCCTACTGATCAACAACTAGCTGATATATTCACCAAGCCACTACCTGAAGCTACTTTCAATAAATTGGTGAATGAACTTCGAATGATGAATTTTGAGAATTTCTGAGGAAAAGCTACAGAGAGGAAATCCTGATAACTGTCAAATCCTGATGGTTATTCAGAAAGGTATGTTTCTTTGATCAAATCCTGATAGGACTCAATCCTGACAGGAAATCAATTGGTCAAATCCTGATGCTCAGATATTGAAGCTGGTATGACAACCAGAGGTTCTATGCTAATTTGTCATTAACACTCCTGGTAAACTCTGGACAATTAGATTATTACTTAGTCTTTGATTAAGTTTTCAGTCTTAATTATCAATTTCAATTTCATTATTGTCAGAGTTTATTATTTATCATTTCTATATCAATATGAGTGTTACTAACAAATTTTGCAGGCAAGTACAGGAAGAAAACAATTGAGAAAATGGACAAATTTCATTAATACTTGAAGATTCATTACACATGAAAAATGGATATTACATATTTGTTTTCCTAGTCTATTTTCTACTCAGGAACTCGTGCTTTACAGATAAGCATGAACACGTGCCCTGCAAATTAGCATGAATGCTCCTGAGCAGCTTCACAGTCCATCAGGATTGGAAGATTTCTATGTCCTTAAAGGACAAGAAGAGGAACTTATTGAATATTTTTTTTCAATCCTGATATGGCAAAATATTTTGTGCGGAAATGCTTTTATTCCTGATGAGGTTAGGTTTTTCTTACATCAGAAAATGCCTACTCGTTATGGACTACTTTCTAATGCTATGGGGCAAGGTCCAACCCACCTTGTTCCTGACACAAGCATGCAACCTAAACAGTCTAAACAGTTAACAACCACCTCTACTGTCTCTCAAAAGACTTTAGTTGTAAAATCAAAGAAATCAGCTAGAACTGATGTGTCTGGAAGGCAATCAGGTTCAAAGGATTTTTCCTCTACACCACTCACTAAAAAGAAGATACAAGGGGGTGTACAAGGGGTCCTGGTGAAGAAAGCTGATAAGGTTGTTAAGAATGTGCCTGTGAAAAGGAAGTTAAGGTTGATTGATGAAAGTGATTCAGAGGATGACTTACCTATATCCTCTGTGATGAATGTGAACAAGGAAGTTGCTGATACTGCTACTAAAGCTGTGGTACCTTCTTCAAAACCACAAAAGAAAAGGAAATTATCAAAAAGCAGGTATCATATTCCTTTGACAGTGCAAATGAAGGATACTGATATTCAGACATCAATTCCTGATGAGTCATCTACTCCTGATGCTCTAGCAAATCCTGATGTTAGTATTCCTGATGCAACAACAAAAGTTGTCTCTCTATCAGACTCTCCAGCCTCTCCATCTCAGATTAGAGAAATTTCTTGGGAGAAGGTTTCTACAATTGCTTCCTTGGTTGGTCTTACACCTACATCAAAGAAAAAGAGGAATGCAGAAGAGTTAGTCTATCAGAGACAGAAGAAGCTGAAAGGATCAAGCCCACAAGAACCTGAATTTCAGAGTAATTCAGCAGCTACTGTTGATCCTGCCACACAAGAACCACTCAATCAAAGTTTGGGTGAAGGCTTAGCTAGTGGAATGGTCACACAAGAACCATTTTCTCAAAGGGAGAATGAAGACATCAACATTCCAGCTACACAAGAACCATCTTCTCAAAGTGAAGATGCAGGCAAAGCTACAGCTTCTGTTGAAAGATTGGTCGCGAACATTGTCAATGAGGGAAGCACACAAGAACCTTTAACTCAAAGTGTTGAAGAAGCTTCTGAACCTCAAGCTCCACAAGAACCATTGGTAGCAAATACTGATGCAAGCATATCAAATCCTGACGATGTTCATCCTGACGCTAGTGGTGCTCCTGATAATGAACCTATTTTGATACAGCCACTTCGTTCAAGACCAATGGATCATCCTATCTCAGAACCACAGGATAAACTGAAAGGTATTGCTATTCCTGATCCTGATATTACTCATGGTACTGTTGATGATACTTCTGATGATAGTGATGATGATGATGAGAATCGAAAAGAGAAGGAACAGCTTGCTACAGCACTCAAAATTAGTCTTGGAACTAATTTTGGTTCATCCAGTACATATATGGCTAGCAATGCTTCCACTGGGAAAGATCAGAGACAAGATTTTTCTACTCCTTCCTTTGATCCTGCAGAGGCATTTAGACAGAATGAATGGAACAATTCATGGCACCAATCTGATGAATCTATCAGTTTTTCTTCTGCTATTGAACATGCCTATAATGCAGTGAAATCTATAGAGAATCAAGACTTGAAGAATCATCTGAAGGCTACTACTCTGTTATCCAAAAGCCTGAAAAGTGAGATTGATTCTATCAAGGGTTCAACTGAAAAAGTGAGGACTGATATCTTTAATAATTTTACAAAGGTGCCTACTACTTTACAACTAAGGGTAGTGGAATCCCAAGTGAAATATGTTGTTTCAGAACAAACCTCAATCAATCAAAGAATTGATTCTCTGGATACTAAGGTAACTGAAATTCAAGCCTCTCTTTCCTTAATTTTGCAATTATTGTCAAATTCTGATGTCAAAAAGGGGGAGAAGGTTATTCAGACAAAATGTACACCTGATCTAGTATTAAGAAATAATGATGATGATACTGGAGATGATGGTGGTGACAAAGTGATACAAGGAGAAACCTCTGATGCTGTTGTTATGAAGACAATCCAAACTTCTCAAAGTCAAACAACGCAGTCAACTCATGTTTCTGATTCTGGAGTTAAGACAGTAAGAACATTGGTGCAATCTCAGATCCTGACGGAAGATCAAATCCTGACACCTGGTCATGGACACATTCTTGCTACAATTCCTGAAGGTGATGAAGATGTAAGTATTGATAATCCTGAAGATGCATCAAATTTATTCTAGAAGTTTTCTACAAAAGATGGCAGAATTGTTACTCTATATCACACTGATAAAAGAGTTCAACAATTATATGCAAGAAAAGCACTCTCTACAGCAAGTGAAGAATATCCAGATCTCTCACATGAAGAATTCTTGAGACTACAAAGAGAGACAATGGAAAGCTATACTGCTCCTGCTAGAGGTAGAGGAAGCAGAGGTAGGAGAGGTGCTAGAAGAAGTAAAAGAGGTTCTTCAACTCAAACAGTACCTAGACAGACAAGGTCTAGAGGGTTAAGAATTGAAGAAATTCCTGAAGCTTCACAAAATCTAACAGATCCTGTTATCAAGGATATCATGGAGAAAGAAGACAAGGAATTTGTTGAAGAAGAACCTGAATTGAGAAGAAAATCAAGTAAATCAACTCTCAGCAATACAAATCAAATTGATGATTCTAATCCTGACAATATTCAAGATCCTGACGAATCTGAAATTCTGCAAGAGGTTGATTTGATAATCTTATCTACTATTGTTGATTGTCACAACAAAGAAGTAGATGAAGAAGAAGAAGCCAGAAGAAGAGATATTACAAAAAGAACATATGAAGATTTCAATCTCTATCTACAAAGGCTTAAAGTTTCAAATGAAAGACAATGGAGAAATACAAGCAGGCAAGAATCTTTACTTGAAAGAAGCTACACTCATGAAAAGGAGAAAGACAAGAAGTGGGAACACATAAGTACACTGAAGTGTGATACACCTATCAATTTTCAGACTGGTGGAATTATTACAAGTGCTTCAAGTGTTGTTGATTTGTCTGATATGGCTAGATCAAAAACACTCTGGTTAAAGATGTTTTCGAATCTGAAGCAAATGTCAAGTTACACAAGAGGAGGTATTGGACACAGGGATGCTGAATTTCTAAACATGACTTATGTTGATCCTTACTCCTTAACTGAAATTGGAGGTACTTTAACTTCTGAAAATCTGAACAATTTATTAGCTGTTGATATAGTTATAGATTGTCATGATGGTTTTGAAAAGAAAGAAAAGCTTCTGTACTTCATGAAAGATGGTAGTGTGAAGATTCTATCTATTCAAGATCTGCTGATGAAAACTACACAGGAACTGAAATATGTTCACTATCTGTTAAGATGGAAGAACCAAGTGTACAAAGTATGGGCTGACATGATTTTGTCAACTATAAGAAGAAGACTGGATGGAAACAGTAATTTCAATGGTAATTATATTCCCATGTACTTAAATCAAAGAGGTCAGGATGTGGAAATGCAAAGAGGTACTGCTGTTAAAGAAGTAACTTTTGGTATGACCCAACTTACTCTCAATCCTGATGGGAAGGAAATTGCTTATCTTTTGCTTGAAGAGCACAGTCTAGAGAAAAGCTCCATACAGAATCTCAGAGCAGCTATCTACCAGATTAATAAGGAAGATGAAGAACTCAGAAATCTTAAGGAAAGACTGATTCAAATTCTTGAAGAAAAAGAAGAAAGTTTATTATCCAACTTCTTGAAGATGAATTTGTTCTATCAAAAAGCTTAAACATATAAGTTGTTTCTGAAGATACTCGTACATTTTGATACATGTTTTTGACATCATTGAATATTTGGAATCTATACTTTATTTCACAAAGTATGAGATTGGGGGAGATTGTTAGATCAGAATTCAATGATCGTCAGGAGCTAGACTCAACTGATCAGGATTGCTGACGTCATCAGTATTGCATGGTCATCAGTATTTGATCAAGCGTCAGTATCTTATTGATCATCAGGATTCCTACTCAGACTATGATCAGGATTGATCATCAGAACTTGAAGCTGATCAGGATTCCTACTTCGAGTTATATTTGGAGTCTAGATAAACATGGAAGTTTATTCTATTTGTTCCTGGTTTGTAGAATGTAGCTATCGATTAAGGATAGGTTTCTATCTTTGTTATTGATTAGGACTTATCTTGTTATTGATAGAGAAGCTGTGTGCACTATATAAACACAGTCTTGGTTTCGATTTATGTATTCATTCGAGAGAGATTCGAGAGAGAACATAATCGAGGGAATCAAGAGAGAATCTCTTAAGAACAGAATTTCTTGAGAGAGTTTTTGTAAACTAGCAGCTCTCAAGAACATCAGAATTTCTTCAGAGAGTTTGTAACAGTTTTATATCAGATTTAATAAAGATGTTATCTTTCTTTTCATATTTGTGATATATACATTAAGAAGTCGATTATCTTACTCTATTGTATTCAACCCCCCTTCTACAATAGATTATTACTGGGCAACACAAACACCAAAACTCTCTTGAACTACTACATGCCAAATCTAAAGAAATCAGGAATGTTGAAGTGGGGTTAGATGCCAATCAGGAGGCAAGCATGTACACTCTCTGGTGGGATTCATCAAGGTCAATGAAGGTTTATAAGGACTTCATTATGGAAGCTGAGTCACTCTCTGTGAATGACATTCCCATTCTTGTAAGAACAAAAGTCAGGAGAAGAATTGATTACTTCTTCTTAGACAGAATGGTGGAGCTTCTGCAAAGTTATGACAATGTACTTAACAATGTCATGGAACATGTTCTGAAGTACAAGGATGAAAGAGATATGGAATTCTATCAGAAGTTTGGTATGTTTGAATATCATGATGATGCTGACATTGCAATTCAGGAGGAGTCTGATGAAGAAATAGTTGATTATGAAGATGATCTTCTTGAAGAAGAGGTGCAAGCCCAACCAAGTCAAGAAGGACCTTCAAATCCAACAGGAAAAGAGACTGCTGAAGATATGGAAGCTTCACTCTTGAACAAATGCAAAGAAACAAACAAAGTGGAAAGTGAAGGACCCAATTACCAACCCTGTGTGCTAGAAAATCCTCTAAGAATCAAGTTCATAAGGGAAGAGATCCCTGTGAGAAGCTTTCATAAACTCAAAACAAGTGCCTTGAAAGACTTACTCTACATGGTAATTGGATCAACTCATCCATTAGAACAGCCGTGTTCTTTTGAGATTGAGGACATTCTTCAAAGAAGAAAGGGTGAGAACTCAAAGCTGGACAAATCAAGAAGAAAAACCCTGAATGCATTTCCTGGAAGAAAATTTAAACTTGTTGAAGGCAAATTAAAGTTCAGAACTTATGCCTTTGGTCAAGAATTGTGAACAGATCTCCAGGATACTAAAGTATGTCTCTCCAAAGCAGTCCAAAAGTACATTGATGAGATAGAAGATGATGCCATCTCTCCTGATGAAAAAGCATTGGTGGAAGGACTCAAGGAAGTTCTGAAAGAAGCTCTCAACAGAGAGGATGAAGCAAGACATAAAAGGAAATATGAAACTAAGTGAAAATTTTATCTATTCTGATCTTGTTAGTTAAGTTGTCAGCATGCATAGATTGTAAATTTGTTGTTATTTTCCATAAAAACAAATTGGGGGAGATTGTTAGGATTTATGGGTGATAGCTTAACTTTGTATTTTATATTACTTAATTCTATTAAGTAGAACATACTGTCACAGCCAGAGTATGTTCTTGTAACCA
Source organism: Heracleum sosnowskyi (assembly GCA_030848705.1). NCBI lineage: Eukaryota > Viridiplantae > Streptophyta > Magnoliopsida > Apiales > Apiaceae > Heracleum > Heracleum sosnowskyi. Next base: position 93,286,631 of record CM061235.1, on the reverse strand, counting down.
TTTTGTTTACTGTTAAATAAGATCTTAGTACATCTTGGTAGAAGTTCATTTGTTTGTTCAAACCTCAAGAAGTGCTCAAAGAAGACAACAAGAATAAATATTACTGTCATGGCACTGACAGTAAGGTTACAAGAAGACGGCATGTTGCAAGTCACGACAGTATATCCACTCTGACAACAACATTGGCGGAAGCCCTGAGACAGCAACTTTACCTTAGTCTGACAGCAAGCTTGGAAATCCTGACAACATCTATTGCGGGGATTTCTTACTGTCACCAAAAGCACATTCTTGTGATAGCAAGCTTGAAGATCAGGATACTGTCTCAAAGGGATAATCTTTGTATTGGGGATCTACCCAGTCAAACATGTGACAATTTGGATGTTCAAGAAACAGGCGTGCTGCAGTATCCCACACTGCATCAGGTCTGCAAGACTATGACAGAAGCTTGAGAGATCACATGACAAAGCTCACCAATTCAAGAGTATGACAAATCAACATCTACTGAATTGTGTTAGCTAAATATGAAATGTATCTAGATTGCTTTTTCCAGTAATGATAAACTTGTTTGTATAGCAATTTAGGTAAGACTCACGGGTAGGTAATTTGTAAGAAGCTTCCACATGAAAATGACAGCAGCTTCACAAACCCGTGATGATAGAGATATGATTAGTTTACTTAGACTATCTCTCAATTCATTCTATGTATCACTCGAGAAATTGAAGCTCAAGAAAACTGATATTTTCTTGAGGTTGTAGCAACATTTTGCAAAATAAATAAAACATTTATTTTGTGAGAAAAACTCTTGTGTCTACTTGTGTTTGCAATCTTTAAACTGATAAACTTAAATCTTAGTTTTAGTTGTTGAAGCGTAGATTGGGATTTATCAGTATTGCATTCAACCCCCCTTCTGCAATATTCAAGGACCAACACTTATCGCTTGACAGATTTCGAAGCCATCTGGGCTGGACAGAATTAGCCCGGCCCCACATTTTGAACCTGCAACCGAACCATCTACAAACAACTTCCATTTGCCAGGTGACTGGATTAATTGTTCTTCGGGAGCCAAGTCTTTTGGTCTGGAGAAAGAGCATTCAACCATGAAGTCTGCTAATGCTTGGGCCTTGATGGAGGTCCTGAGGATATACTCCAAATCATACTCTCCTAACTCGATGGACCATGCTACTACCCTTCCGGACGCCTCCGGCCTTGTCAGAATTTTCTTGAGTGGCTGATTGGTTATGATATGCACCGTTCGCCTTTGGAAATAATGACGCAATTTTCGGGTCGCCATCACCAACCCATATGCAAACTATTCTGCATTCAGGTATCTCGTTTCTGCGTCTTTCAACATGTGCGACACATAGAACACTGGGTGTTGGCATTTTTCATGCTCTTTTACTAATACCGCTCCCAACGTTTGGTCACTTACAGTCAAATACAACTGTAACATTTCCTTCGGGTTTGGTCTCATCAAGAGGGGTGCCTTGGAAAGGTATTCCTCAAACGCTTTCTGAAAATTTGCCCCCCACTCAAAATTCTTCGACCCTCGAAGTGCCTCGAAGAAAGGCAAAGCTTTTTCCGCCGATCTAGAAATGAATCTTCGCAGGGCTGACATTCGTCCGGTTAGTTTTTGCACATCTCGAACTGTCTTCGGCTGCTCCATGTCAATTACAGCTTGTATCTTTTCTGGATTCGCCTCGATCCCTCGGGCGCTAACCATGTATCCCAATAACTTTTCACTGGACACTCCGAACGTGCATTTGTTCGGGTTAATCTTCATACTGTGTCTTCTTAGTGTTTCAAAACACTCTTTTAGGTCTTCCATGTGATCCTCAAACTGTGACTTGACGATCATGTCATCCACATAGCACTCCATGTTCCTGCCAATTTGCTTATGGAAGATCCTGTTGACCACCCTCTGGAATGTGGCCCCCACATTCTTCAGGTCGAAGGGCATTTTGATATATGCATAGGTTCCCTTCGGGGTGATGAATGCTGTCTTTGGAATATCCTCGGCATTCATCGCTATCTGATGATACCCTGAAAAAGCATCCAAAAAACTAAGTACATGGTATCCTGTGGTAGCGTCTGTTAGCTGATCGATGCTAGGCAGTGGATAGTGGTCTTTCAGACAAGTTTTGTTTAGGTTGGTATAGTCAACAGACATCCTCCACTTGTTGTTGGCCTTCTTTACCACCACCACGTTGGCTAACCAATCAGGGTATTCAATTTCTTTGATGAACTTTGCTTCCAACAGCTTTTCAACCTCGTCTTCGATAATCTCCTGTCTCTCCATAGCGAAGGTCCTTTTCCTTTGTTTCACTGGTTTGGCTTCGGGCTTAACATTGAGGTAATGCTTTGCCGTCTTTGGATCTAACCCAGGCATATCTTCGGGTCCCCATGCAAAGACATCGTGGTATTGCCTAACCACTTCAATCACCTTCTTCTTTAGGTCGGGTTCCATATTCTTCCCGATCCGGACCATCTTTCCCGAACAACCTACATATAGCTCTACTTCCTCGGTTTCCGCCACTGGTTCAGCGATCGGGCTGGATAGGTCTGCCTCGAATTTTTCTAACTCAATGTTCATGGTTTGGCGACCTCCACTAGATTCGCCTTCAGCCCTTTTCCTTTTGCCTCCTTCGGTCATTTCGAACTCCTGATCTTTCTCTAGGTCGTCCAACATTATGATTCAGGTGGTTTTCTGGTCGCCTCTCATCTCACCGATGCCATGCTCGGTTGGAAACTTTAACTTGAGGTGGGGAATTGAGGCCACTTCCTGGAAAGATGTAAGAGCTGACCTTCCCAGGATCGCATTGTAGGGGCTTTCCACCCGAACCACATAGAATTTAACCTGTTTTTCCACAGTGTAGGGAGCTTTACCTAAAAGAACAGATAAAGTAATGGTACCTTCGATGGGAACTGGCTGATTTCCGAAGCCATACAAGGGGGCTTCGTGGCATGGCTCCAACTATTCGCCTCCACGGTTTATTTTGTTGTAAGTCCGATAATATAGAATGTTCACCGAACTTCCCCCATCTACTAGCACTTTCCAGATCTTGTTTTGCCCGATCACAGGGTTGATGATCAAAGGGTCTTCGTGGGGCCAAATCACATCTTCATAATCGTCCTCAGTAAATATGACCGACATTGCCTGCTTAGCCGATTGAAACTGGTACAAATTGTATACCTGCTTTGCATACCTTTTCTTCGCCGTTTTACTGTCCCGACCAACGGTACTTCCTCCGGAGATAGTCTTTACCTCGCCTCTGTACCTTTCACCCTCTTCGGGCTCCTTCCATTTGTCTTCCTTCGGGGCTAATTTATCCCTTAGGTCTTTGACAAATTTGTTTAACTCTCCATCCTTAATCATTTTCTCGATCAACTTCTTCAGGTGGTAACATTCATCGGTATTGTGGCATTTGTCTTGATGGTAGTCACAGTACTTCTTACCATTCTTTTTATAGTCGGGCATCTTCATTCGGGCTGGACGGACAAAGCTAGGCTTCCCTTTTATCTCATGGAGAATTTTCGAGATTGGTGCGTTCAAAGGAGTGAACACCGTGCTATCTCTATCTCTTATTCGTTCAGCTCCTTTATCTCGGCCCTTTGTTTTGTCTCGCCTGTCCTCATATCTTCGGCCAAACTCATACCTATCACGCCCTTTCTTCCCCCGATCCTCTCTTCTGCTTTCCTTGTATCCCCCAATTGATTCCATCTTTCTTCGGATGCTTTCTCCTCTTAAGTATATATCATTCAAAGATTTAGGAGGAATATCATAAAGAGAGGATCGAAGCTTTTTACCTTTAATAGAGTCCAATCCCGCCAACAAGAATCTAGCTGCCTTTACTTTGTCCAAGTTCGTCACCATCTCGGCTTCCTCCTTGAACCTTACAAGATATTCTCCCAATTCCTCGTCCGGCCTTTGTCGACAGTGAATCAAAGCTTCAGTATCTTTCTCTCTTTGGCACAAGTGTGAATAGTGCCTCAAGAACTTTCTCTTTAACTGGTCGTACGAGCAGATTGATCTCGGTTTCATCGACCTATACCACATGGTGGCAGCTCCTTTCAAGTATGTCTTGAACATCTTACATAGCATTATGTCACAGTGTCCCATTCAAGTCATAAGGGACTCGTATTTCTCACAATGGTCTTCAGGATCACCCTTTCCGTTGAACTCATTCATCTTCGGGAATTGTCCTCCCGAAGGAGGTCTATATTGCTCGATCTCCTCAGATACAACAGGTTCATGACTCACTCTGCGGTCGCCAAATATTGCCTTTTCCATTCGGCTCAATCTATCCTTCATACGAGGATCAACTTTATCGTTGGTATCCGATCGAACCGTGATCTTCGAACGAATCCTTCGAGGGTGTGATTCAGAGTCCAAAGACTCATCTTCATCGTTATGCACCCTCTTTTCTCTCCTGTGACTGGAAACTATCAGTGTTTGTTCGCCAATCTCCACGACACCTTGAAGGGTCTTTTCTTCTGCGTCCAATTCAGCCTTTCGTTGTTTAGTAGCTTCCAGTTTGGTGAGGTCCTCTTCCCTTTTCTTCGCTCTAGCCTGAGTTTCTGCTTCCACCCTTTCTTTTTCTTTTTGCTTACCACTCTTCGCGGCTGTTTCTTCATGCCATTTGAGAATCATGGCTTTCTCAGGAGTGGGCACTGGACCTTCTTCCAACTCGGTATTGAAATTGAGGACTCGATTTATCGGAGGCGTGGACATAGAAGTCCCTTGGTGATGAGTTTCAGTAAAACCCAGTGCCCTATCATCGACGCTATCAACTGCCATCATTTTCCGTTTGGTGTTACAAGCTTATTTGCACGTTCCCACAGACGGCGCCAAATGTTAGAACCAAATTTTTGGTGGGTCGGCCTCCAAAAGTCCCTTCGGGTTCACCTGCAAAGTGAGAAGAATGCGAGAGGTTTTACCCCCGATTCACCTCCGGTGTAAGAATAAGTTAAATGGTTACAGTGTGTATAAGCTAAACGTGCAAGTGCTTGCGTATGTGTATTAAGTGCTAACCTCAATATGGAACCTGATATGCCCTTTTATAAGCACAGTCGTTACTACCGCCCAAAATGCTTGGAACCACCCTGCATTGCTCAGTTGTCCTATTCACCCGCCTTGGAAGTCGGGAGACCTAGTTTTCTCCACATTGCGGTTAGGTATAGCTGATTGGACCGAAGTAATGGGCCTGACTTATCCTGCAAGCCTATTCGGCGCAATTACACTTGGGCCTCCCAACACTTACAACAGTATATCACTTTATAAGGATGCATCTTATTGGAGATCCCTCAGCACCAATCAATCTTAGTGGCAAGCAATGTACAGTATATACCCCAGCATCAATGTTGTCTAACTTAAGACCTTCGACGAGGATAATATCCTACAGGATTTGGACATAGTTAATATTGACATAATCACCATTACTTATTGGAAGGCTATTAACATCAAGTTCAGAGACACTGAATCCGAAGAAAAGTAAAGACATACATAAAATCAAATCATCCCATACATGTTAGCACTCAATGACTTCTTGAGAAGTATGGCTTTGCAGTTCATAGTTAATGTCACACATATAACTATAAACACCCGCTAACAAATTCATCAAGTAAGAACATGTCTAGAGATATTTGACTTGCTAAAAGAACAAACTGTCATATCCTTAACCTTTACAGTATGATAATATAAATTAGAAAAAAAATTAGATTTCCAAAATTCTTGTTGAGTTTTGACTATTAGAGTATAATACCCTTCAAGGTATCAGAGTATTTTTTAACATGTTGCTATTTCTATACAAACAATTTATACAGAAAATGATTCTTATTGTTGGAAATTAATCTTAAACTTATTATTTAGATATTTGTTTTATTTGTTTTAGTATATTTTGAATAAGTTTGTTGTATTTAGTTTGATATAGTCAGCAAGATTAGGTCATAGTTTGTTTCAGTTTTATTAGGTGATCGTGGCATAGCTGTAGAAGTGGAGTAGTGATAGGAAAGCTATTCCTATTTTCTAGTTACCACCTACGGGAGGTTAGCTTGTCTTTATTTATTTAATAGCGCTGTAATAGATCATGATGCTTTCTTTTCAGTTTATATATAAAATACAAAACACCTGAGCTTTGCTCACAAATTCTGCAGTGTTTTATATTGTATCAGTTAGGTTTTCTACACGTGGTATCAGAGCCATAGATCTAAAGGGCATGTGAAGTTATTTATATATATATAGAGATAAGCATTTATATATTAAATTTTTTTTGTATCTTTCAAATGGCATCAAATAACTTTTCTCTTTCGATACCTACATTCAAAGGAGATCATTATAATTCATGGGCTATCAAAATGAAATCATATTTGAAAGCTATGAGCTTGTGGGAAGCAATTGAGAGTGATGTTGAGCCAACCCCTCTTCCACAAAATCCAACAGCAGCCCAAATCAAAAAACGTGACGAAGAAGCGTCAATAGAAGCAAAGGCACTTTCATGTATTCATTCGGCGGTGTCGGATGGAATCTTTACAAGTATCATGACTTGCGAGTCAACAAAAGAGACATGGAGCATGCTAAAGGAAGAGTTTGAGGGAAATGCTAAAACAAAGTTGATGCAAGTTTTGAATCTCAAACGAGAATTTGAGATGCAGCGGATGAAGGGGAACGAACCCATTAAGGAATATGTGAGTAAGCTTATGAGCATTGTTAATCAAATTAGATTGTTTGGTGAAACATTTGCCAGTGAGAGGGTGGTTGATAAAATTCTGGTGAGCGTTCCTGAAAAATATGAGTCTAAAATATCCTCACTTGAAGATTCCAAAGACCTATCCAAAATAACCCTAATGGAGTTAGTCAATGCCCTTAGTGCCGTAGACCAAAGGAGATCAATGAGGGAGGAAGAAAATGGAGGAAAAAATGAGGGACTCCTATTAGCTAAAACTTCATTCTCAAAAGGCACATGTAATAAAGTTCAATGCAACCACTGTCATAAGATCAGTCATGAAGAAAAGGATTGTTGGCACAAAGGAAAGCCACAATGCTTCAAATGCAAAAGATATGGGCATCTGGCAAAGAATTGTAGATTCCAAAATGATGAAGAAATCATGGCACAATTGGTCGAGGGAGAACCTCTCCTTTAGAATAATGGGTGATTATGTGCACCGTGGGGAGAAGTGCTCCAAAGTTTTTTTTTGATAAGATGTGCATCAAAATTGATGGTGGTGGGAAGTGCATCACAGATGAAGAGAAGTGCTTCGTAAGTTTAAGATTATGGGGGTGATTGTTGAAAATTAATCTTAAACTTATTATTTAGATATTTGTTTTATTTGTTTTAGTATATTTTGAATAAGTTTGTTGTATTTAGTTTGATATAGTCAGCAAGATTAGGTCATAGTTTGTTTCAGTTTTATTAGGTGATCGTGGCATAGCTGTAGAAGTGGAGTAGTGATAGGAAAGCTGTTCCTATTTTCTAGTTACCACCTATGGGAGGTTAGCTTGTCTTTATTTATTTAAATAGCGCTGTAATGCATCAATAATAGATCATGATGCTTTCTTTTCAGTTTATATATAAAATACAAAACACCTGAGTTTTGCTCACAAATTCTGCAGTGTTTTATATTGTATCAGTTATGTTTTCTACGCTTATTATATCTTAAATTCATCTTTATTAATTAAGAATATTTAAGTAAATGCAAGGACGGATTTGAACACAAAAAATGCATAAAAGAAGCTATTAGGGTAGTCAATCCACTCTATATATGTCTCTATTACCATGATCATGAGAGGACGCCTTAGAGAAGAGCAACAAAATAATTCCGTAGGCACAATCGGAAAATTCATAATATATGATGATATGATTTCTTACCCTGCCTTCAAGAAAAACATGGTGGGAAGGAATCAAATCTTCATAGGCAGCAGTAGATAAGTAATCAACTCCTGTTTACAAGAATAAATATATTGCATCAGTCACTCATAAATCGTAAATGGTTGTACAACACCTTACTAATCACAACAAAACCTAAGTTGTCCTGCCTCCTGATTGGCGGAACACAACAGAAATATACTAATCCCTATACTAAATATGCGATGTTCTCAGAGATTAAGTATGAGCTGAATCATGGTATTCATTATTAGAAGCAAGTTTAGAAAGAAGATTCCATGCAAACAAAAATTTAGGGCAAATATTAAAACAGAAATCATGATGGATGATAGATTAGTAACATATGGCACAACACAACAGTGATACTAATCACTAAACTTATCATGTAATACTCTCAGAGATTAAGTTTGAGCTAAATCATGGAATACAATATTAAAAGCAATTTTAGAAAGATTTTAAACAAATTTTGAAATGCCTCTACTGAATAATATATGGTGCTTATCTTACCAACAAGCTTAATGTCGGTGTTTTCCACCAGCCATTCTGCGCCATCTTTCATGAAACCCCCATAGCTTGTATCGAACTCTTTTTTCCACATCAAGTTCCTGTGAAAAGGAGGAAAATTAAACAGATGGGAATTGATCAGTGACAACTTTTGCGTACACCTGGACATTAGTAGGCTTTAGTATGTTTAATTACCATCTTTTAGCAGACACTGATAATACATAGTTTCACAAGTTCACCGAATTCCTTTTTTTTTCTAAGACACTCTTAAAGCGCAATTTAAAATACGGAAAAGTGGTTACTTTTGCAGGTTTTTTCCTCCGTGAATTAAAATATAAAGATTGAATAATCATGTAGGCATCTAGTTAAATGAAAACCCAATTCTTTGAGCCTGAATTACAGCAATGAGAGAAAAAAGCTCTGTGTAACCACAATTCACAAATAGCAATTTCCACACTCTTCCAGAAATTCATAAAGCGGAAGCTAAAACTGAGCGCAAGAGCTACAAATAGCAACAGCTACAGCCGCTAGCGCCAAAATGGTGGACACAGATGAAAACAGTAAAACAAATATCTTTCTGTGATGATCATTTTTACAAAATATCCTTGAATTTATATTTATATTGTGCCAGCAGTGTACACTACAATTTTATAAAACTTTAGCTATGAACTTAAGAAGTGTCAATAAGAGCGTTAATAGCGAAAGCAAATCTAGCCAACCAAGCCACCAAGGGATACCTTTAGACTAAAAACTAAAGATGCTAAAAAACTCAGTACAACTATACAACTTACACAAGATGCTAATGTATACATGGCAGTGTTTAATGTTCTAAACAGTACACGCTTTACTCCTTTCGGGATATTCAGCGCCATCATAGCTTCAGCTGAGACACATAAATAGAAAAAATTTCGCTGTCAAGGAGGCAGACCGATATTCCATCTCCAAGGTTTCAAGATAGAATTGTAGTTTAATGATGTAATTTGATTCAGTATCAATTAAAAACTATGTACAGAACGGATAAAGTAAGGAAAGCCTGCTTAAGCATCACAAATTCTACACAATTACAGCAAAGAAGTTGTGATCAAATCTAGAAAAGCAGAATAGTCGAGTAGGCAAGGATAATCCACATATAAATGAATCGAAAATCAATTGCTTTCCAATGAATAGAATACCTGTAATGTTCATGTGCCTAGGAACATCGACCAACAATGCAGGACCTGTGAAGATAAGTCGAGAAGTTCAACGATTTTAGTAAAATTACAAAAAAAAGGATTTATGAAATCCTAACATCTTAGTTGTCAAGTTAGTGTATGAATAGGAAAAATGAAATTAAAAACCAATGATGACACAGAAATCAGAATTTTGTTTTGAGCTTTAACCTATCTTAAATCTTGGTTGATTAGATTCAAAAAGTAATCATTCTAGAACACTAATGTAGACCATTTATTGATTGTTAATAATTAGCTGGGGTTCAAATTCTTTTGACGGATAAAGTTTGAACATATTCGAGGGAGTAGAGATGTTGTTTCCGGTAAATGGCCTTACTGGGCCACCGATTCAGGGCAGAGCGCAACATACTCACGCTAACTTGAATTTTTTTGATTGAACATTACCAATTTCGGTCTATGTTGTAACTATGTTAAACATGCTGCATATACTCAAATTTGTAACACATTTAAAGGGCAATACGCGCGCACACACACACACACACATTACATGTAGTATCAGATAATACCATTGAGTGTAGCAAGGTCAAGAGTATCGACATCAAAGCCAGCATCAAAATAATGATAAAAAAAAATGGCCCGGCGCATCAACATGCGTGCCCGTATGACTATCAAGTTTCATCTCGGAAATATTAGCAAGGGATCCATTTTTCATACTCTTTAATAACGAAATGACCTTCCCAATCCCATGCGCTGAGTCCCACGATGGCATATTAGGTTGAATTTTATGACTTATATCATGTATACGTCCATCATAAACTTCTCTTCGTATATACGCTTCGCTTCGTAAAGTAACCAACTCATCCACCACGCTAGATAATGTTACATCGCATATTTTACTAGTGGTATCGAAAATCGACGTCTCGCAGGTTTGCTGCAGGTTACTTGCTTTTATAAAGCAGTATCGGTAAAGCTGAGTATCGCAAGAATCATGACCCGTATGTCGGTATTAGTAAGGTTTTTTTGCTCTGGTGTTTCTTTATTAGCAGGAGAAGTTGCCGCACATTTACTCATTTCTATAAATCCTGGTTTTTTTTACTGTGTGAAAATGAAATCACTAGCTAGGTTAAGAGAGAAAGATGATACCAGTTTAGGATAAATATTAAAGTACCGGATACGAGTTGTAGTTCCGATTTAATTGAAAGTGATTTACTAGCAATGAGTCCTTGCAGCGAAGAGTCCTGATTAGAGCTGGCCATACGGGCGGTCCGTCCCGTGCCGTGCCGGTTCACAGGCGGGCCGTCCCGTGCAAACATTAACCCGGGCACGGCACGTTGGTTACAGACGGGGCGGGGCGAGCCGTGCCGTGCTAAAGAATGGTTGGCACGTGCACGGTTCCGCCGGGTTGGCGGACGAGTTACGGGTCGGGCGGTTTAAATTTTTTTTTATTTTATTTTAATTCGATAAAAATAATTGTTTGAAACTATAAAAAAAGTTTGGAAGAAAATAGGACAGTACCTCTATAAATTTTATTAATTAAAAAAAATGTTACAATTAATTTGAAAGGACTCCTCTCTAAAAAAATGGAACAAACCGTATTTTGTCAAAATTTGTAACATTTGTAACGGAACGTGTTGTAAATGTTTTCGGCATGGATTGTGACGAAGTACTTCACAAATTTTACATTTGACCAATAAGCTGGGGAAAAAAAGCATTTTTAATGTACTTAATTTGGACACAGTGAACCCACTTTGTTAGACCTGGCTTCATCTGTCAACACGTGAGACAGAAAGTCACAGAATGGTAGTTAGCACGTTCAGGGGCCGTGCCGGTTCATTGGCCGTGCTGCGTGCCGTGCCGTGCCCGGTTTCCATATATTCAACCCGTATTCGCCCCGTTACAGAAAACGAGCCGTGCCGAGTTGATTCTCCCCGTTACCGATCCGAGTTTTCCAAGTCATTTCGCCGTGCCGGTTACGGGTTGGCCGTTCTGACCAGCTCTAGTCCTGATAGTAGGGACAATGTCACATGCATGCACCAAAATTTTAAAACCTGGTTTATGTATGTACGCGTGTGTAAATAAATAAATAAAAGAGAAAATCATGGACAAAATAAGTGGAACGGGGAGAATAGTAGTAAAGATTTAGAAATTAGAATTATTAGAGCATCTCCAATGGCGTTAGCTAAAATGATTGACTAAAATGATATAAAATACTGATTATGTAAAATTTGCTGAATCTGTAAGGTGTTTTACTTTAATGGAGTTGGCTATAATGATTGGTTATATTTTAAAAATGGTATGTTATTATTATTTCAAGTTGTTAAAAATAGAATATATTATCTCAATATGGTAATCGATGATATGGAGTTTCACTACAGGTCCCTAGAAGTTCGACAAATATAGCCAACATGAAGAGGTTGGCTATAATTTTAGCTAACAACATTGTGCCATTGGAGATAAACTTTTTTTTCATATTATCTAAAGTATTTAATTATGGTATTTTCTATACACTTTTAGCTAAAGGTTTTGGGTGGTTGGAGATGCTCTTACTATATATCAAACCATATGATATGAATTCAATTTAAGTGTCTGATAGATGCACATTGTTCCGGATTTGTGTAGTTAGAGGAGAAACGCAGTGGACTCGGAAGTCCCTTGCTTCCTTTTCTCTTTCTATGTATTGAAAGAGTTGAGAACAATTGGTTACATACTTACATACTCCCTCCGTCCCAAAACAAATGTCGTTTTGACTTTCTGCACGCATTTTAATGTCTAAAAAAATGGTACTTCCGTAACTTATTTTTTCAATTTTCTTTTTCTGAATAAAATTTTCGATTCTAAATTTTTATTCAGAAAAAGAAAATTGAAAAAATAAGCTACGAAAGTATTATTTTTTTGGACATTGAAATGCGTGCAGAAAGTCAAAGCGACACTTATTTTGGAACAGAGGGAGTCTATGATCAAAGAGATGATTGTAGGTTGTAGCATTATTGTTTATACATTTAGTTTCATTAGAGTATGTAATTTGGGATCACTTTCTTTCTCAAGCCAAAATATTAAGTTTTATGCTGTCTTTCATTTTTCTAACATTTCCAAGTTGGAACTATACAAAAATAAAAGTGTTGGAACCAAATTTCTGTTGGGTCAAATTTCACGAGGTTCTTCGGGCAACCTGCAAAGAGAATAATGCGAGGGGTATGTCCCCCGATTCACCTCCGGTGTGAGAATAAATTAATAGATTCCAGGTGAGTAAGAATAAACGTACAAGAGCTTTTAAATATGAATAATGAATTGTGTAATGAATCATCGTATATTTAAAACCCGGTGAACAATATAACTTTCGTAGACAGTTGGGTCCCGGAGTCTTCGGGAGGCATCCGATCGTGGATGATGCGGTTACTTCCACCTCGGCAAGTGGGTTAGACCAAGTCCAAATATTCCAACGGTCGTCCAGTATAGTTTGGGCCTTGGCATTTGGGCTTCATCTGGATCAGTCAAGTGGGCTTGAACGCCTAAACCAACTCTCTTTCATCCACCAACATGTCCCTGGGTTTCGTTCGGGTGTTCCATTCGGGCGAAGCCCAACACTCATACCTTCTTCGGGATAACTTTCGAAGTTCCGTACTTCGGCTTTGTCGAAGCAAGAGGTAATGTTGACACGTCATGTGAAAAAGTGTGCCGTGTTAATGATGACAACTGTCTATCCCCGAGATTCGTGTCCGATCACAACTGTTGAATTCAAAGTGTCCCCATCTGGACCGTCGAATCCTAAATGTTTCGTTTTCCTTGTCCAAACGTCGCTTAACTACCTTATACAACACATAATCCCCCCCCCCCCCCAATTTCATTTCTTACCATTTCAACACAAACACTCTCACTTGCTGCCCAAAAATATCATCTCCCAAACGCATCAATAGCAAGTCATCATATCGACGCCCTATCTTTTGCATACTCAATCCATCAATCACAAGTAAGTATCTACGATCAAATCTTTTCCTTCGATTTTCACCCGCAATATACATGATTTAAACTAAATGTGTTTATTGGTGCTAACTTATTCCTAAACAAGTATGTATGTGCATATGTGGATATTACGGGGTTTGTATTTACTGGGTAGAAATGCACATGGATGTCTGACTCGCTGTTTGTGTCGTTATTTTATTTCCAATATCTGCGAATGTAAGATACGTTAGTAGCCATAGAGCATATTTGACTTATTGGGATGTTTGGGGACCAAGAACTTTCTTCGGAAAAACTCTGTCCCTAGAACACTCTTCGGCTATCTTTAATACTCGTTAGAAAAGTCTTCGCCCCTTCAGATTTTAACCACCCCGACTTAAATATTAGGTTTCGTCCCACCGATCCTGGCCCTCTATACTCGGCCTTACTGCTCTTAATTCTCTTTTTCTTTGAAAACTTCTCCGAGTACATGGATAACATCTCTTCATTTCCGAATGCATGAGTTATGGATCGGTCGATGTCTGAATCGGACTTCTCTGGCGAAAACAGGCCGTTTAGTGAAGCAAGGCTTGCCCAGGAAGCGGGACATTCTTCAGAGGCTGAACTCTCGGAGAGGTCCCCCTTCGGTATTATTACTGATTTTCCTATGACGAATTACCGCTCACGACTATCCGAAGACACAGTGTCTGGATTCGCCGAAGAGTACGACATCCCGTCTGGAGCATGACACACCTATTTAGTGAGGAAAAACGATCGCATCTGGCACAACCCCCCAGTACCCGAAGGATACGGGCAGGTCTCCGCGGGTATTTCCGAAGCTGCCTTCAAGTACGGCTTCCGAGTCCCCGTGCTGCCCCTCATAAAGAAATTGTTCGCACAAATGGGCATCGCCCTCGGACAAATGGACCCGAATGGGTTTTTTCATATGAACGGTTTCCAGTGCCGTTGTCTTGCTGCTGGGGTCGAACCTACAACTCGCCTGTTTTGGCATCACTACGACTTTAAGAAAAATGGCAAGAGTCGGGGTTTTTACACCATATCCCGACGAACCAATAGGACTAACTGGGTAGAAACAAAATCGAATAACATGGGAAGCCATGACATGTGGCTTTATCTTTCGAGCCCGAAGATAGCCTCAATGTCCCAGTGGCATCTGATCGACCCATCGGTCTAAGTGGTGAAGCCTACTTTAATCGGCGCCGAAGACCACGAATACGACCGCTTGTGTCGATTTGACATGGGACGAATCTCGTTGGAGGATCTTCAGGACAAACAGTGGGTCTTCGCCCTATGGGGTAATGGTAATGGGTTCTTTAACCTTTGTCTTAAGATTTTCTTCATGTATTTTCCAGCATTTTTCCAGCTATTATTCAGCTTGTTTTGACTTGTTAGTTTTGTATTCGCAGTGTCTACCCGCCAAGAGATCGTCGAAAGGAAGAAGGCCAAGTTCCAGGCCTCTCAGGCGGCCCAAGACGAGGGTTCAACGACCCTGAACCTTCGTACGGGCGATCAAAGTGCCCCGGAAAACTCTGCCCCTCCCTCACCTCGCCAACAGCCCGATCAAACGGGGAGCGTTCCATTGTCGCCTAATTCCCGGAAAATGGTACGAAGATGGGACGTTGTGAAGACTTACGTCCCCCATTGGGCAGTGCTGGAAATGGATGCCCTTGCCACTCCTTCTCCGATGACGTCCAAAGACATTGGTCCGGACCTGTGCCGAGCCCTCATGCTATCAGCCGACCGACCCAAGTATGAGTGGTTGAGTCCTGTGAATGCACCGAGCTGTTGGGTCTTCTATCTATGGTGAGTGTTCGTACATTTTTATTCGCAAAACCTTCAATTTGCTTTTTTTTTGTTCGCCTCGTATGACCTCTGCCTTGCTTTATTTCAGGCTGCGCCAATGGCTGCTGCTGTCACCGATAAGGTGCAGAGCATGCAGCTCCACTTCAGCCAGGTCGAACAGATAGAGTCCAGGGAGATTAAAGTTGAGGAGGACCTTCGAAGGGCTAGGGAGGACCTCGAGAAGTTGGAGGGCCAGGCGAAGACCCTCAAGGAGGACCAGGAAAGGCTGTAGGAGGATAACAAGGCTCTTCGGACCCGTATCTTGAACAGGAACGTACAACTTAAGGCCGCCTGGAAGCTTGCTCGTACAAAGTCAAAACTGAGGCTAAACGATGAGGAGAGATGCTATCAAATGGGCCACGACGAGGTCGTGAAGAAGGCCGCGGCTTTGGGCTTGGACCACAAGTCCCTTATCGAAGATGGTTTTGCTGACCCAGTCGGTCGCCCGGATAGCCTCGAAGAGCCTCCAGCCGTCTCCTCAGGCGAAGACGAGGAGTTATCTGAATAGTTTGTTTATATTTAATTTGGTCGCCTCCGGGCTGTAAACATACATTTCTGCCTTCAGGCGTATAAATTTTATGCCTACGGGCGTCTTTAGTTTAATTTTTGCCTTGGCATATTTTCATGTTTTTCATAATTTTGCCTTAGCATAAATATTTGTCGTTTCATGCATCTTTGGCTTAATATTGGCTTAGCATAATTTACATTATTTTATGCATCTTCGTCGTGTGTTTTATGCGATTTCGACTTAGATTTGCCTTAGCATAATTTGCAATACTTTAAACGTCTTCGGCTTTTACTTGCCTTGGTATAATTTTAATTTTTACTTCGTATTACGCATCTTCGGCTTTTATTTGCCTTAGCATAATTGTGGTATTCATCCTGACCTTTACCTCCAAATATTTGTGGGATCGGGCGACAACCTCTTCAATCAATCGTCAAGTGTACAAAATATTTACCAAATAAAATGGAGAGTGTCAATACTTATCTTTTTTAGTTGCCCCTAGATAAGTGTGGACAAGATATTCTTTTGTATTTATTGGTTGTGTGCAATTCAACTTATTCACATGATTAAATAATGTACTTGTGAAATGTACTAATATAAAATCCTTGTTATAGAAAAGTCGTTTAGAGCCGCCAAAAAGCACATGTATTCATTAATGAATTCAAACTACACATGCCTCTCCTTAGGGAATTTTAAATACAAACTGAATTAAAGATGCTGAGTTCAAAGTAAAGCAACAAAAAGTAGTAAAGAGGCTCCGCTACGACTACCATTTTCAAAGGTGGAACGAAACTTATTGGTAATACCTGCGTAAGCGCGAGGCATGCCAAGTGTTTTTGATGGGATCGCCATCCAGATTTGCCAACTTGTAGGTTCCCGAACGAACAATTTCGATCACCTTGTAAGGTCCTTCCCAATTAGGCATTAGTTTTCCTTGTTTCATCGGCATAGAGGTGGCCAGTTCTCGAAGAACTAAGTCTCCCACCATGAAAGTTCTTTTCTTGACTCCCGAATCATAATATTGGGTCGCCTCGAGTTGATATTTCAGATTCCTTTGGTGGGCGGCCTCTCTGTCTTCCTCTAGAAAATCCACATTCGCCTTTAGGCCGAACTCATTTGCTTCCACA
The DNA here is from genome assembly GCA_030848705.1 of Heracleum sosnowskyi. Classification (NCBI taxonomy): domain Eukaryota; kingdom Viridiplantae; phylum Streptophyta; class Magnoliopsida; order Apiales; family Apiaceae; genus Heracleum; species Heracleum sosnowskyi. The sequence continues at coordinate 93,269,650 of CM061235.1, read as the reverse complement.
TTAAACACTTTCAAGGATGATAATATTTTTGAAGACCCTCTTTCGAAGAGGATAATATTTTAAAAGATCCTCTTTCGAGGAGGATAATATTGTTAGGTCCTGATAAGTTTGTAGAGGGGGGGGGGGGGGGGTGAATACAAACAGTACTGTTTTCTCGAATTTGTTTAGTTAGTGATTTAATAATTCAAGAACAAATTTGAGCGGAATAGAATGAAACAAAATTTAAGTTAAATATAACTTATATTAAACTTGAAAGGTGTTACAATTACAGGGAATGATTATCAAATTAATTAAAAAAATTTAGAATAAATTCAACATGAATTTATCTAAATTTGTAATAAAAAGATCGAATACTAAAAAGTAGTTCAAGATAAATTCTAGGGATAATGATCCGCTAGATAGTCAAAGCAGTACAAGTAATCAAATTCTAGTGGTTGAGATTTTACAAAAAATACTAGAAATGAATGCTCTGAGAATTTTAAGCTCAGACAGTTGTTCTTCAGTTAAGGCAGAGAGAAAGAGTTTTACTTTGTTTGGCTGCTGTCTTAATTGTCTTTTTCTTTTGTCCAAAAAATCTTTTATGTACGCACATTCTCCTTTGAACCACTAGTACTATCGGTAGTACTATGATTTGGCTTGGTACTATCGGTAGTACTGTCAATTGAACTGGTAGTACTATCGGTAGTACTGTCAATTGAACTTGCAGTACTATCGGTAGTACTGTCAGTTTGAACTGGCAGTACTATCTCGAAGTACTACTAGCACTATATTAATTCTAACTTAATTTATTGTTTAATTAATTTAATGAATAAATTAATTTTGATAAAATTAATTTATAGATTAAATTAATTAACTGATTAAATAAATTAAAAGAGAATTAATACAATTTCTTAATAGCAGGATCAATCATTGAACCACTGAAAATAATGATGAACTTCCACTGTATGATGTTGGATGTCCGGTTCATGAGTGACTAACTGCAATGACGGTTCTTCATCTTTTAATTTTAAGTTGTGGTTCTTTTTCTTTTTCATTTATCAAACACTGTAATCTGTATACTTCCTGTCATACTTCTGAAATCTCTGTCACTTTAAAATATGTTAGATATAATTGCTGATGTTTGTTTATCAGTGTTTAAAGTACCAGGAAACTATCAGAGTTTAGCTGGAGGACCAGGCAGAGTTTGTTAAAGTCTGATGGTCAGAGTTTGCTTAGCAGTCGGTGTAAAAGTCAATGAAGATTCTAGAAGCGATATTCTCTGAAGATGGAAAGAAGCAAAGAGATATCGAGATGGGTAAGGAAACGGAACAGAAGACAGAAGCAATTCTAGATTGATATTAATTGTATAGCTGATTTATAGGAATATCAATTAGAAGATTGTATGTAGCTGTGTACTATATAAACACAGATAGGTTAACCCTAAAAGGGATGCGAATACGTGAATTATCATTCTTGTAACCTAGCAGCTCTCTGTGATATTTTACATCACTGAGAGAGGAGTTTTTAATTCCATACAGTTTATTATTCATAAACAGTGTTCTTATTATTATTCTCATACAGCTACTTGATTATATATTGTGTATTCGGCCTAACAATTGGTATCAGAGCCAAGGCTGTTTAATATATACAGTTTTTGATCCAAACACAAGTTATAATCATGGCTGAAAATAGTCAAGCAGGTTCTAAATCTGAAAAGGTTCAACCAACTTCTGTGAGTCGATATGAGACGATTAGGGTTCCAATTCTCAGACCAGTGGAATATCCAATATGGAAGGTGAAGATGACCATGTTTCTGGAAGCCACAGATCCAGAATATCTTGATAGAATCAATGATGGTCCTCATATGCCAACAAAACTGTCTCCATTTGTTGCTGGTCAAGAACAAAAGAGCGTTCCAAAATAAAAGAAAGATTTGACTCCTGAAGACATCTTATCAATTGCAAAGGATGCAAAGGTTAGACATCTTCTCCATAGTGCTTTAGATAATGTCATGTCTAACAGAGTTATTGGTTGCAAAACTGCCAAAGAAATTTGGGATGTTATAGAAGTCAGATGTGAAAGAACAAGTGCTATAAAGAAGAACAGGAAGACTATTCTTACACAGGAGTATGAACACTTTGACTCGAGACCTGATGAAACTTTGACTGAGACATATGACAGATTCTGTAAACTGTTGAATGATTTATCTCTTGTTGATAAAGAATATGAACTCGAAGAGTCGAATCTCAAGTTTATTCTATCTCTACCTGAAAGATGGGATTTAAAGGCGACAACAATAAGAGATAATTATGATCTTGCAGAGACACATCTTGATGAAATTTATGGGTTGCTCAAAACTCATGAACTTGAGATAGAACAAAGAAACAAAAGATCTGGAAAGAAGACAAAATCTGTTGCTCTCAAAGTTGAAGAAAAACTTCTTAAGAAAGAGACATCAAAGAAGAAAGCTAAGGGAAAGGCTTTAGTCATAAACTCTGAAAGTGAGTCATCAAACTCTGATGATGACTCAAACACTGTTGAATCATCTGAAACTGAGGATGATGATGAACAAATGATGCAAATGGCTGCTTTGATGGTGAAGACTTTCAAGAAGATGGGATTCACGAACTTCAAGAAAGGAAAAAGATTCTCAATGAGAGATTCAAACTCTGAAAAGAAGAGTTTCAGAAAGTCTGAAAGAAGGGATATCAAATCTGGGAAGAAAGACAAGTCTGAGATCCAGTGCTACAAGTGTAAAGAGATGGGTCACTATGCTCTAGAGTGCAAGAAAGGAAAATCTGAAAAAGCACTCATCACTAAAGGAAGAGACTGGGCAGACACTTCAGATTCAGATGAGGATGTCAACTATGCTCTCATGGCAACTGTCCAAGATGAATCTGATTCATCTGAAAACAAGGTACCTCTAACAACCTATGCTTATGATATTGATAATATATCTGAATTAAGAATTTATCTTAAAAGCATACATGTTAGTTATAGAGATCAGACTTTAGAAAATGAGAGAATTAAATCTGAGAATCTAAAGCTTAAAGAGAGAAATAAATTTCTTGAAGAAGAACTTGTTAACATGCAACAAGTTCAAAAGGAAAGAGATGATGTTGTTTATGTTGAACAGGAGTTGCTTAAGAAATTTAGGCAATTAGAATCTGATTTGGAAAAGGAGAGAAAGGTAATTAAAACCTGGACAAACTCTAGTAAGGACACGCATCAGGTATTTCAAACAGATACAGTTGGGTTAGGTTACTGTGAGAAAGATGAACTTAGGTTTAAAGATAAGGTTAAAGTTAGAACACATCTTCCACCTATGAAATTTGTTCCTGAATCAAGTAAGCTAAACTCTGTACTTGAAAAAGAAACGGTTAAGAGAGAACCAGTAAAAACTTGTGTTAAACAGGTTAATGTTGGTTTAATGATAGAGAAATAATTCAAGTATAAACTCAAAGAGGTAAAGTCTGTTGAAAAACAGAAAGTGTCCAGGAAGAATAGAAATGGAAAAATAGGCATTAATAAAAGCAATAATCATTTGCCTATCACTGATGCTCCTAGAAAAACATGTCATAATTGTGGTAGTACTAACCATCTTGCAAGTTTCTGCAGGAAAAACAAAGACATTAATTCTTTACCCTCCAAGTCTGGAGTTAAGAATGATTATGTTAGGGTTAGACCACAGACTTTATGCACTCACTGTGGGAGTACTTGGCACTCTATTTATACTTGCAAGAATTATCATGCCATTTATCACAACTATTATGAGTTGAAACCAAATTTGAAATGGGTTAAAGTTGATTCTGCAAGTGTAAACTCTGATACTGTTAGCTTAAACTCTGTTGATAAGAATTCCGCTGCAAAAGCTAACGATGTTAAGAAAGCCAAAGGATCCAAGCAAGTCTGGATCCTTAAATCTAACTCTTTGTAATTGTTTGTGATTGCAGGGCATAAGGGAAAGCACCCTAGTCTTGGACAGTGGATGTTCAGGGCACATGACTGGAAATAAAGCCCTGCTATCAGATTATGAGGAGAAAGCTGGCCCAAAAGTTTCCTGTGGAGATGGCAACATAGGACGTACTCTGGGATATGGCAATATCAATCTTGGAAGTGTTATCATCACAAATGTAGCTCTAGTTCCAGGACTCAAACATGACTTGCTATCTGTGAGTCAAATCTGTGACAGAGGTTATCATGTAGATTTTCAACCTGAATATTGTGAGGTTATTAGCAAATCTACAGGGAAAGTTGTTCTAGTTGGACACAGACGGAATAATATTTATGAAGCAAGTTTGGTAACAAACTCTAAAGGAAAAGCTGTGTGTCTGTCTGCAAAGATGTCAAATGAAGAGAGTTGGAAATGGCATAAAAAGCTCTCTCATCTGAATTTGAACAACATCAATGAATTGATTCGAAAAGATCTTGTAAGGGGACTTCTAAAATCTATACTCAGCTTAGATGGTCTGTGTGATTCTTGTCAAAAGGCCAAGCAAAAGAAGTCATCATTCAAGAGTAAGTCTGAATCTTCAGTTGTGGATCCTTATCATCTTCTTCATGTTGATCTATTTGGTCCAGTGAATGTAATGTCTCTTGGCAGAAAGAAATATGCTTTAGTCATTGTTGATGAGTACACTAGATACACCTTGGTGTACTTTCTGGCAAAGAAGGATGAAACTGCCTTAATTCTGATGGAACATGTGAAGCTACTGGACAAAGGATCACAGTATAAAGTGAAAATTATCAGGAGTGATAATGGCACTGAATTCAGAAATACAACAATGGAAGAATTTTGCAAAGAAAGATGAGTGAAGCAAGAATTTTCTGCACCAGGGACTCCACAACAAAATGGTGTAGTAGAAAGGAAGAACGGAACTTTAGTCGAAGCTTCCAGAACAATGCTTGATGAAGCAAAATTGCCAACTTATTTCTGGGCAGAAGCTGTTCAAATTGCTTGTTTTACTCAAAATGCTACACTGATCAACAAGCATGGGAAAACGCCATATGAGATGGTGAAGAATAAGAAACCAAACCTGAAATATTTTCATATTTTTGGGTGCAAATGCTTTGTGTTGAAAACTCATCCTGAACAGTTGACCAAGTTTGATTTAAAAGCTGATGAAGGAATTTTTGTTGGATATCCACTATCAACTAAAGCATTCAGAGTTTATAATCTGAGAACTAAAGTGATCATGGAATCTATACATGTGTCATTTGATGACAAGAAAATAACTGGAATTGAAGATGAAGAAAATCATGATCAGCTACGCTTTAAAAATGAAGATCTAAACTCTGATGATGTAAACTCTGACGAAGCAAATCCAAAAAACTCTGATGAAGCATACTCTGAACCTCTACTGGTAAATACTGAGGAAGATTCTCAGACAGAACAGAATAGAGAACCAGTTGAGGGGGAGCATGAAGATACTTCAGCTACATCTCAAAATGATGACTCACATTCTGAAAGTGAGTCAGCTGAAGAATCTAACACAAACTCTGAAAGTTCAAACACTGAGCAGTCCAATTCAGGGGGAGCCTCAGAGAATGCAGATGGTCAACAAGAAAATCAGGAAAGCATGGATCAAGGGGGAGAATCCAATAATGATGAAAGAAGCCACTTACCTACAACAAGAAGGTGGACTCAGGCTCATACACCTGATCTAATAATTGGAAATCCAGATGCAAGTGTGAAAACAAGAAGTGCCACAGCAAATGAATGTCTGTTTCATGCATTCATATCTCAAACAGAGCCTAAGAAAGTGGATGAAGCTCTTCAAGATGCTAACTGGATAACAGCAATGCAGGAAGAATTGAATGAGTTTGAAAGAAATGAAGTATGGACACTTGTACCAAGACCCAAGAACAGGTCTGTTGTTGGTACAAAGTGGGTTTTCAGAAACAAGACTGACAGTGAGGGAGTAATTACAAGGAACAAAGCTAGACTTGTGGCAAAAGGATATTCACAACAGGAAGGAATTGATTATGATGAAAGCTTTGCTCCTGTTGCAAGGTTGGAAGCCATAAGAATTTTTCTAGCATATGCTGCTCACAAGATGTTTAAAGTCTTTCAGATGGATGTGAAGAGTGCTTTTCTCAATGGGAAACTTGAAGAAGAAGTGTTTGTTGAACAACCACCAGGGTTTGTGGACCCCAAATATCCAGATTATGTCTACAGGCTTGACAAAGCACTTTATGGACTAAAGCAGGCACCTAGAGCATGGTATGAAACTCTGGCTCAATTTCTTTTAGAAAGTGGGTTCACTAGAGGTACAATTGATAAAACCTTGTTCTATTTCAATTCTGGAAATGATTTGATTTTAGTTCAAATCTATGTGGATGACATAATTTTTGGGTCTACTAATGATAAACTCTGTAAGAAATTTGCCAAGCTTATGCAGTCCAGGTACCAAATGAGCATGATGGAAGAGCTTAGTTATTTTCTAGGCTTGCAGGTAAAGCAAACAGATGATGGGATTTTTATCAATCAAGCAAAATATACCAGAAATCTTCTCAAGAAATTTGGTATGCTTGATAGTTCATCTGCAACAACTCCTATGGCAACTGCAACAAAGCTAGACAAAGACACAGGAGCTTCAGTAGATATGACAAACTATAGAGGCATGACAGGGTCTCTTCTTTATCTTACTGCAAGTAGACCAGATATTATGTATGCAACCTGTCTTTGTGCAAGATTTCAAGCAGATCCCAGAGAGCCTCATCTAACAGCTGTGAAGAGAATTTTCAAATATCTCAAAGGAACCATAACCTTGGGTTTGTGGTATCCTAGAGAATCAGAGTTTAAGTTAATTGGTTACTCTGATGCAGATTTTGCAGGCTGTAAGATTGACAGAAAGAGCACTAGTGGAAGCTGTCAATTTCTAGGTGACAGACTGGTTTCTTGGTACAGCAAGAAACAGAAATCAATTTCCACATCCACAACAGAAGCAGAGTATATTGCTGATGGTAGCTGTTGTGCACAGATTCTGTGGATGAAGAATCAATTGTTGGATTATGGATTAATGTACTCTAAAATACCTATTTTCTGTGATAATCAAAGTGCTATTGCTATGACAGGTAATCCAGTACAGCATTCCATGACCAAGCACATCAGCATAAGGTATCACTTTATCAGGGAACATGTGGAGGAAGGAGATATTGAGCTTCATTTTGTGTCTACAGAACAACAACTTGCAGATATCTTCACTAAGCCTTTGAGTGAAGCTACATTTACAAGACTGGTGAATGAACTAGGAATGATCTATGGTTTCGACTAGAGATACTGGTTAGACTCAAAATTTACTCTTCTGTGATATGTTGCTCATGTTTCTATGCATATGTTAACTGTCATGCAAATCATGTTGTTAAACTCTGGAAGCATACTCTGTTGGTTAAACTCTGATGTTAAACTCTGATTATGGTATTGTCTGAAACATAATAACCGATGAAGAAAATAGTATGAAGCATGATTCTCAGTAATTAATCATGAATTCTTCTAAGTTATATATGATTTGATCTCAAATGTGTGCAGAAAATTAACACAGCATGATACTGTCTCTATATTTATAGCATCTCTTAGTTTATTGATCCTATACACTGAGTCTGTATTAGCTGTTTGCACTTTCTCTCATAAAGTAATATGTTAAATGATGTAAGTCTAAACTCTTATAAATAGTTACTGCTACTTCACCCCCAAGCAAAAGATGCAAAAACATGCACAAATTCCTTTGAGATCATGTTGTGCCTAGGAAGACCCAGGAACTTATTGTATGAAATAAGGGCTAAAATTTGAAATTTTTGGTGACTAGTGCCAACCACTGATTACTGGAAAAGAATAAATAATTTTTTTTTTTTTGAAAGGAGGTGAAAACAAATAAATACATACAAAGCTACAGAGTTTAGATGACATCAGATTTTTTTTTGCATATGAGAGTTTGGGCAACCAGTTTTTACTGATTTATTTTGTGGATTTTATGCACTTTGAGATGCTCTCAATATTTACATTCAGTAAACTCTGCTATTCACACACAAATAATCACAATTGTGCATTTTGAGAAAATAGATTATTAATGAAGGAGGAGAATTGATAAACACTGATGAAATGTGTACTCTACGCAGAGGTAATTTATTTTTAATCTCTGATGATTAAAATAAATAAAGGTGTTTCAGACATTTCATAATTTTTTAGGAACATTATTTTTGAAAATAGAGAGTATGATTGATAACAGTTTGTTGAGTTTTGGAAATGATGAAAAGTGTCTAGTAACTAGCAATAATTAGTGGTTGTTTTTACTACGCTTGCGTGTTGGAAACTACCACGATTAGTGCTGTCAGTTAATGCATATGTGACAACTGTCCCACTCACATATTTCACGAGTAAGCCTGCTATGTATCTTAATGATTAAAACTCTTCAGTTTTAATTCATATTTGATAATTATACACACAACGTTTCAAATTTTTACAGACTTACTCTATTCACAGGACATTTTCACATAAGCATATTCACAAACACTTTTCTGCATCACTTTCTCAAACACTTTCTCTAAGCATAAACTCTGATCTATTTCAAATCTTTCTAATGACAACTACTATGTTTCAATCTGTTGGTCTCGAATTTGTCCCTAACAATTATGCAGCACCCTTGTCTACTGAGAACGCACCGGAGGCGTTTCACTTGTTTCAGAATTTCCTTACTCAATCAGATATTAGGCAAGCGCTTGTGGAACCAACAAAGCTGTCTGGACTTCAAATCAAAGCATTCTGGGAAACTGGTGTTTATGATGATGGAGGAGAGGCTGGAACTCCTTCGATTATATTTGAGTTTGATGAACAAGAGTATGTGGTCACTCCAACCACTGTTCGTGATGCTCTTGGTTTTGAAGACTTCAATGCATACACTATTTATGTTGGTGATGCTGAGCTTCAAAGGATGATGAAGGAGATTGGTTACTCTGGGTCTTTGGCAAGGACAGGTAATCTGAAGCGACCGCTCTTGAGGAAGGAATGGAGTTTCTTCTTTGACTGCATCACAAGGGCGTTCGGGAAGAAGTGTACCAATTGGGATGCTATTCCAATTGACAGTCTGCAAATCGGGTATTCTCTTCTCTATGATGCTCACTTTGATTTTGCTAGACTTGTTTTGAATAATATTGGAGAAAAGATGACAGAGAATAGGGGTGTGGTTTATTTTGCTCGTTTTTGTCAGTTAATATTTTCTACTTGTGTACATGAGGTTAACATTATTGAAGATGATGTTATTCCTTTGTTTAAGTTGCATAAGAGAGTATTTTCTGACTTAACAAATAAAGATGTTAAGAAAGGAAATGTTGGGGATTTGTTACTTCCAGCCTCAATCCAACAATTTCTACAACCTCAACCACAACTAAACTCTGAGCCTCTTCCATCTACATCCCAAAGACCAAAAGCTGGGGGTAGGACTAAGCATAGAGCTTTCAAGGCTGCTAAACCTTCAGTTGCTAATGATTTACCAAACTCTGTTGGTACTTCAAGGAAGAAGAAGAGGGCAAATAGACCTACTTCTAATGAGGATAGGGATTCTGATGTAAATGAGTCTATTCATACCAAGAAAAGGAAGCTGGTTGCTGCTTATCTTTTTGGTGGATTGATTCCTGATTCTACAACTGCTGAAGCTCCAGAGGTTGTTATTGAAGACATTTCTGACAATGCTACTGTGCCTGAAGAAGCCAGAGCAAATACTGATGATAATGCTGTTTTCAATGATGATTTTCTTGAACCTATTATGGAGATGGATATTGAAGAAAATATTGAAGCACATCCTACTGCAACTCTTGAAGAGTTTGGCAGTATTGGTGAAACAGAGGATGTGGCAGGTGATCAACCCACAGTCATAATTGATGAGTCTTTAGCTACTCATACAAAGGTTCTCTCTGTTACTCACCAGGTACTTGAAAAAGGTGAAGAGGTTGATCAGACAACAAAGGTGGTAGCTGCAGAAACTGATCTTGATGAAACTGCAGAAAATAATTTTGAAGCAAATGCAGAGATTGTTATTGAAGTTACTACAGAGCCTGTTATTGAGGTTGTACAAGAAGAAAATGTTCAAGAGAATATAAACTCTGAGAAGCTCGCACATGAAGATGCTCAAGAAACATTTGCTGAGAATATTCCACATTCTCCAAGTGCCGAGTCTTCTGCAAAGTCTGATGATCAAGCTGATTCATCTTCTCAAAGACTTTCTGCTCAACCAAATCCAAAGGAAACTGATGTTGGAGGTTCAACTCAGCATAACACTGAACTTCACTTTCAGAATATGTACTTTTCCAAGTGGTCAAACAAGGATTGTATATTCACTGATCAAAGGGCTGCTGATTTTATGACAAAATCTGCTGACTCAATTACAAATCCAGAGCTTCTTACTCATCTCAAAGCAACAATTGTTCAAGTAAAGTCTCTTCACAATCATTTTGATGAAACTCAGAAGTCTGTAACTGGGTTGAGAAATGATGTGGTTGTTAGAGATATGTCTTTGAAACAAGATAAATCTATGCTGCTTACCTTGGTTAAAGATCAAGAGGTTATCAAGAACAGACTCAGCAAAGTTGAAGAAAATCAGACTGTTATGTCTGACAAACTTGATTCTATTGCTACTTCTCTAGAATTGCTCACCTCAGTGTTGATTCCAGATGATGTCAAAAAGGGGGAGAGAATACTTAAAGACAAATGCAAGAAGTCTCAAACTCTGAGTAGACGGGATGATTCTACTGATGGTGGTGCAAAAGGAAAAGAGTTAAAATCTAAATCTACTCAACAGCAAGGGAGACTCAAGTCAAACTCTGCTACAAACTCTGAAAGAATAAACACTGGTGCTCAATCTTCTTCAAGAGCTAGAAGCTTATTGCTTACTTCTCAACCAATTACCGATGAAGAGATTGTAGCTCAGCTGTTTCTAGAAGAACATGGTGCTGATGCAACCATAGAAGATATTCAAGCTGAAGAATTGATGCTAGCTGAAGAGCATGAAAGGAATCTAAAGTCTGGGAAGGTGAAGAAAATTGTGAAGGTTTCAAGGCCTAAAGAAAGAGGAATTATCATTAAATAAAATGTAGACTCTCAACAGAGTTTACAACAAGCAAAGAGGGCTGTAGAAACTAAACTTGATAAAGGCAAAGGAAAGTTTGTGGAAGAACATCAGATAATGAAGAAAGCTCAAACAACCTCTGACAATGCTCAAGTTGTTCAAACATTGGAAGCTGTGACAACCTCTGATTCTACTCAAGTTGTACAGACTCAGCTATCTTCACAACTCCAAAGGACTTTTGCTAAACCAATCACTGTTCAACATTCTCTGATTCCAGCAAATGTAAATATTCTCCAAAACAGAACTATCATGGGAAAAGAATCAAGAGATAAATCTGGACTAGGATCTCATAGAGAGAAGAGAGTGAATAATAGTCCTGTGGATCAAACTTCATTAGCTGAACCAGGTGTTGGTGTGACTCAGGAAAATCTTGATACTTTAGAGTCGGTTCAGTTAATACATCATAGAGGATTGAAGAAGGATTTTCTATTATACTTTAAGTCTGATGGCAGAGTATACAGAGTTGGTGAAGCTGATATTGGATTAAAGATGAAAGAAGAATTGGAGTATGTACTGTATCTACTGAAAGTCAAAAATCAAAGAACTCATCAAGCAGCTGAGGTATTAAGAAGCTAAATGGTGAAAGCTAGAGCTCTTTGTGGCTTAAAGACTGCTGGTTCTTACATACCAAAGTACAGAGATTACAATGGAAAGCTTGTTGAGATGCAAAGGAACAGTGCAAGACTCAGAACAGATCTTGGTATAAAAGTGTTGGAATTTAATCTGGAATCAGATAAATCCTTCATAATAAAGCTAGGAAATGATATGAGGAAAAACAGTATCTATGCTCTAAGGGTTGCTATCTATCAAACTGGAGAGAGTGATCCAGAGTTGAAAGAGCTAAAGAAGATAATGGTAGTTGAGCTAGAGAGAGCTGGGAGAAGACTGCTTATGGACTACATCAGGACTGTACCTGATATTGAAGAAATTAAGTAAATGGAGTCTGTAAGTTTTTAAAGTTTTCTATTCTAAGTTAAATATAAACTCTGTGATTTTATAAACACTGCATTTGTTATATGTTTTGACATCATCAATTATCTGTTAACTTGTACATTTTAGTATGAACAAGTTGGGGGAGATTGTTAGATATAATTGTTGATGTTTGTTTATCAGTGTTTAAAGTACCAGGAAACTATCAGAGTTTAGCTGGAGGACCAGTCAGAGTTTATTAAAGTCTGATGGTCAGAGTTTGCTTAGCAGTCGGTGTAAAAGTCAATGAAGATTCTAGAAGCGATATTCTCTGAAGATGGAAAGAAGCAAAGAGATATCGAGATGGGTAAGGAAACGGAACAGAAGACAGAAGCAATTCTAGATTGATATTAATTGTATTGCTGATTTATAGGAATATCAATTAGAAGACTGTACGTAGCTGTGTAATATATAAACACAGATAGGTTAACCCTAAAAGGGATGCGAATACGTGAATTATCATTCTTGTAACCTAGCAGCTCTCTGTGATATTTTACATCACTGAGAGAGAAGTTTTTAATTCCATACAGTTTATTATTCATAAACAGTGTTCTTATTGTTATTCTCATGCATCTACTTGATTATATATTGTGTATTCGGCCTAACAAAATAGATCCACTTTCTTGAATACTTCACCGAGGCTTGATAAAAAAATGAACTTCTTTCAATGTAGAATTACTTCAAGTCTGTAGATTGACTTTAATCTTCATTCTCTTGACTGATATTATCTTCTGAGATTTCTGTGACAGTTTTAACTTATTATTTACTTATTACATTTTTGTTTAAGTTGAGTAAAATCCTCGATGTTTACAAATAGGCATATGCATATGTCTTTCAATCTCCCCTTATTTGTTTGTTAGACAATAACAACCAAATACCTAGAGAATAACTCAACTAATAAACAAGAAAAAGATAAGACTTTAAGAGCCAAGTAAATAATAAAAAGTTTTGTTTTATATATAACATTTTCCAGATTCAAATATTAAAGATAAATACAAGATAGATGTTCCTCTAGACTGAACATATGAATACATTAATCCTATCTTGATTTACCTAAGCTCTAAACATATTACAATACAACTCGAGCTTGTGTTCTCGTGCCTCAATCTCTAATCTCACATTCTGCAGGATCTTGTAAGGTACTTATCAAATCTCTATCAAGGACACGATCACTTTCTGAAACTAGACCAGTGGGTCTGACTGGTTGAGTTACGACTTTCTTCAGCCTATTCTTCAACTGATGATACCTTTTGATGTTGGCTATGCAATAGTCTTGAATCAAATAAGCAACTTCTGTCTTTTCTTGAGTAGCAAACACAGAAGTCCTTAACATATATTCCAGCTTCACAAGATGTATGGCATAATAATTCTTCAAGGAAATAGGATCCTAGTATATATATAATGCTAGTTGTATGTACATACTGAGGAAGTTAAGTAGGGTGGTAGGTGAGTGTTTGATTGTAGATGAAGGTAAGAGAGAAGTGTGTTTAAGTGTATAAACTGTAAAAAACAAGACATGTAAGACAACATTTTCAACAACATAATGTAAGACGACATTTCCAACAACGTAACTAGTTCACATGTTATGTTATAGAGAACATCGTATCTTTGTGATATGTATTAGGGTGTTGTGCATCATCTCAAGATATTGGATAAATACTGTACATGATGTAACGTATGGCTACACATTCAGTTTTAGGTATCAAGTGGGTATATTGGGCCACACATTCAGTTTTAGGTATTTTGGACCATGTTTTATTAAAGAGTTATTTGCAGTTTGCATCCCTCAGCTTTTGATCAAATATAATTATGTATATTTAGTTTCATAAATTGCATTTTGCATCCCTCAACTTTGAAAAATAAGACAAAACACAACCTCTTACATGTTTATTGTTTAAATACAAGATTAAATTAATTAAGTTTAAGGATGAAAATGCTATAAATTATTTCATATATTATATATTAGTCATATAATACACCTCTCACCAAATTTACAAAATGAAGCTCCAATTTTTAATTTTGTAAAAATATATTTATATTAATTTAATGATCAACAGATGATATTAAATTACAATTTATAAATTTTATGATATAAAATTAGTACTTTTGTGAATAAGGATCTATATATAATTATTGTAATAGTTTTATACCAATTTTTTTCATTAATCTATTAAAATCAACATTTTATTTTAACAAAAATATTATGAAGGGTTGTAATTTGACGTTTCATAGAAAGTTAGGGGATGCAAAATGCAATTTATTAAACTATCTATACAAAATTGCATTTAGGGCAAAATTCCGGGATGTAAACTGTAATTTACTCTTTATTAAATGAGGTTAAATATGGTCATCACCCATTAATATTATAGGTATTGATCGATAAAATTTAGTAAATTTAATGGAGAAAAGCGGAAATGAAAAATAAGGAAAAGGTAAAAATTTGAATAAAACACATAAGCATTTTTAGATACATATTTCTTACCTTTAGATAGGTAACTAATCATGAAATTTCTCAATTTTTTCTTCAAATTCATTCCAAAATTAAATTTTATTAATTCTTTATACTATATTTTAAATTATTTTATATAAATATATAATAATTATATATGTATAATTAAATTAATTTTATATAATTATTAATTCATTTTATCAAGTAATCTAGTTGATTTTCAATTATCTGATTAATTTTTGAAAAGCGTATTTTCAATTAAATCAGATTAACATTTAAGCTGATTGGATCGTCAAATTGAATTATTTGTGGAATCATTAAATTAAAACTTTTTAAAGTAATATCGAAGATCTCAATTTTTTTTCCGAATAATACATGACAATTCATTACTTTATAAACATTTTTTCAATTTAACATGAAATGCTTTTAGAATGTCAAATTGATTTTCTTTTTATCAAACCGAGTCTTTGAAAATTAATCTTTTCAATCATTTGAAGTTTTGAACAAATATAGTTTAGAACAAATAAAAATGGACTTTTTTTAAAAATGTCTACCGAATCTTCGAAAATTAGTTTTCTCAATCATTTGAAATTTTGAACAAATAAAAATGGATTTTTTTCAAAAATATTCATATTACAAATTTGTTTTTTAAAAAATACGGTGCAACCTCGTATAATCTCAATTACAACGATTTTCAATCTGTGCTGCAATCTCATATACAACTTTGATCATATTTTTGAAAAAAGTTTGAAAACATTGATATCTCTGATAATTTATCAAAAATAGATAATTTTGCCATATTTTGAGTTTCGGCTCCCATCCCATAACCCATCTGATGTGGGTTAAACCCGACCCGTATATAACATTAAGCTACACAAAACCCATCATCTTTCTTTGTTTTCTAAAACCCTAATCGCAGCATCAAGTTCTAAGCTTTACAGAAAAAATGGGGAAGACTAGCACTCTGTAACAATCATGTCACAAACTTTCTATTATAAACTTATATACATACATGTTTAATACATTCAAATGTTCGCTTAGCTGTTACTTTTGAAATGTATTAACTTTTTCTTTACAAAATTGCAGAGCTAAAGATTCTACTCGAGCTGACCAGAAATTTGAAAAGAAGCTCCAATTCTACGCTAGTAAGCTTTTTTAGTACTTATATTATAATGGGTTTGTGTAATTTTATGTATATCTATGTTGTTTTGAATTTGTTTGTATATATAACTTGGTTCAAATCAAGATTTATTTTTAGGCGCTTTTTTTACGGCTGATAAATGTAATGTGACATAATTAGAATACACGGGCTTAGAATTTGTTCCGTTAATGTAAAGATTTTGTTTGTAAATGAATCGAAGTGGTTTTAGTTGCGTACATGTTGATTTATAATGGTTTTTTTAACTTGTTGCAGAGGTTAGGGATAGAGTTTCTACTTTGGGTGCTCAGAAAGCCATCGGAAAGGTAGGATTCTTCATTTTGAGGTTTTTTTTTTGGGTTTAGGCCAATTACAGATATTTAAGTTGCGTGATTGTGTTATATTTGTTGGCCTGAAGTGTTCTTTGTGATACTAGTTTTTTATTTTAAAGAAATTTAGTTTGTCGCACTTTTTGTTTGTGATTTGCAATGCGTTTAAAGTGTGAATGCTATTTATTGGTTTATTGATGATTTTGTCATGAACTTCTGGTATCTCAGTCATGGCTGTATATATTTTCTATACATGTGTAACGGAGTAGTTACACTCTGCTTGTTTTGGTATAACTTATAACCCTAATTGGGTATTTATTGTTAATTGAAATGTGGAAGTTTCTGGCCAGAGAATTTGGGTAAAAATGCCCTAGCTATGATTGGTAAATTATGTTTCACTATGTTTGTTTTTTCTGTATTTCTGTTTATGATTATCGCAGCTACGTATGAACCCGAAGTCCCGAAGACCCTTTGTTTCATCCCTCTAGCAAGATCATTACCTTTTTGACTTATTAATGTTACGGATGTTAATTTGGGGGTTCTGTTGAGGGAGGATATTAATGCGGATAAGGTTACGCCGTTTGAGTGTGAGTCGCATAATGGAAAGCCGATTGATTTTACAGATCCGGATGTTTTTCATTTGATGGTGACATCTGCGATTGAGGAGTTTAAGGGTATTCAATTTTATCGGTTTGGGAAACTGGTAAGGGGGTACAATGATAGTTCTTGTTAAATGGCGTGGCGGTTTAGGCCAGAGGATGGGAAGACTGCTGCGATCTCTAAGGAATATTATAGTTTTATGATTCATAGTTCTGATAATTGTACTTTGAGTCTGATAATTGAAGTGTGAATGTCTAAGTTCATAACTTGATAGGAGAAAATTGATCAGCCAATTATCTATATAACCTAGTAGTTCTAAGGCTGGGGAAAAACACCAGATATGAGTGTAATCTATATATTTTTCTACCACTACTGTGGTATGCCATACGTGGGTGTGTTTTAATATTTTAATATAAAATTATAATATATGTAGTTATTATATTTTGTTATGCAAATTACATATTTATCCCTCTAACATTTGAAAAAGTTAAGATCTTTAGTTGTACTAGTGTCTAAGATTAGAAGATTAGTTTTTTTTTTCTTCTAATTATTGTATGCATTTTTGTTGTTGTTTTGTTTATAACATTTCGTATATATCGGGACTTGTAGCTATTATAAATTTTTTATATATTTTTATTGAGGACAAATAATATTATTTTGTTAATTCGGACCCCCCTAAAAGATGTTTCTGCGTCCATCACTCTGTATTTCTAATAAATATTTTAGATGAAGCCTGAAGTAGGAGGATTATATGGAGAAAACATTTAGTGGACAAATGCTGCTTGATTAATGTAACTTGAACGATGAATTTCATATTACAACTTATGTCATTTAGTCGTTGCTTTTAAATTTTTGTTTCTTTTATTAAATAAAAATTTGAACTCATGTAGGATAGAGAACTGTAATTAAGCTGTAGCACCTTTAAGATCTTGGACATCGTTGTGCAGCTTCTTGTTTTCATCTAGGACTGCATAATAGTGTTTTGCTGCATTTTCTAATACTTCAATCTCTGCCCTTATGATGGTTGTTTATAATGATTATGAAGAGTATGTATGGAAGTTTCAACCTAGGTCCTCCAAGTAACAAACTGGTATAGTTTTAATTTCATGCCTAATCGTTTGTGAAGAATCTTTCAGTTCTTAAGGGTTCCTTGAGTTCATTATTGCATACGAATAAACATCATTATGGGGGAAGAAAGGACTATGAAATTAGACCATACCCGCCATGCTCTAAGCTGACATTTGTTGATTGTTTTGCATTTGTTTTCTTTCTAGTTCAATTGCTCACTTCTGGATTCATTGTAGACCTCTAGTTCTTTAAATCTCTCTTTGAATCTGCCAACTTCCGCACAACCTCCTCTTGCAAACTCTTGTTGAACTCCCTTGACTTCTTTTCCATTATTAAGCAGTACAACTTATGCTTCTTTTTTGATAATTGTTGAATCTTGCTTCAAATACATATATCATTTGCATTCTTGGCTTCTGCGTCCACTTATATGCTATGCTTTGCATACTTTTTCTTTGGTGATTCAAGTTCTTGCTACAGAAGAGCAAGTACATTGATTCATTAGTTTCTGTCCTTATTCGTAAGCAATCCTGTTCATAACTTTTCGTAGATGTATCCGGTTCTTGCTTCAGATGAGCAAATACCTTATGGTTGTATCCGTTTGTTTTATTAACCTCTCCACATCCTGCTCCCCAACCTTCCTTCTTCTACTCTGCTTTTGTTCACCTGATATGTCAGTGATGAAAAAGTAAGGGTGAATCTTAGAAACATATAGAACAGGAATGACAGTAGATTTTTTTCAAGCATACACCCTCATCAAGCTAGCACTAGTATTTGATAAACTCACCCTTTAATCTGTTCGAAGCCAAACAGCAAAAGGAACTCGGGGAAGAACAATAGTAATAATAATTGTAACAGGAGCAGGAGTAAGAGGAATAGTAGTAATATATTGTTAATGGCTTGTCAACATAGCCACAGTTAAAGATTTATTGCTTAAGAGTGCATAAAAACTGCATATTCTAGATTATCTGTGCCTCTTGACTACTCCCACTTACTAGGGCTTCAAGAACTCTAATTCGTTACTGGGATTTTTCCTCACAGGTCCTGTATAGGTTATTTCACTGCTGGGTAGAGATGTAACATGATAATAATTCTGTACCATTCCATACGAATTATGGTTAACAAACATAATAGCATTACAATTCTCAAGTGTTCTGCTTAAATGGAGATACACTGCTGTATCTCTTGGATGACTTTCCTTAATAGTTAATAGGCACACGACATGCTGAGGCTTGAGGGGGAAAGCAGATTTTAGAATGTAACAGAAACAGTTTGAAGGAAATCATGATTCAAGTGTCATGGTTATGTTTCTCGAAAGTCATAACCCAGGTATTTCACTATTCTTCCACACAGGGTTTAATAGTGACTGTGCTGGGAAATTCTGTGAAGGGACTACCAGAATAATAATATTAGGATAAATCTAGAATTTCACAAATAAATGTACAACAGAGTTTAAAATGCCAAGAACAAGAATTTTTTTAGCAAACATACATCCAATTCAGTTGATATAATCATTTCTGAGAGCTGTGCAGGGGGAAGATCTGCCAAGTACACATGTCTGTGCTGAAACACTTTATAAAACTTGTGTCCAGCATGATAATGATGTTGAGGTCTCGATGTGATAGGAAAAACACGGATGAGAAATAGAAATGATTTTTGAGGACATCCAAGTATATTTTTACATCCTAGCACTACAAGATAAAACCATTAGGTTACAATGGCTTTCTGGGATGAAATGTAATCTTTAATAATACTAGTATGATTTCATTTGTTAATAAACCAGCTCTGCTTTTGATTAAAGTCACAAAAACAAGTGCTGGTTATTTGCTAGCATTACTTTCCAAGTTGTATGTCAGTATTGTGCATGCATACAGCGAGAGTTTAACTTTTTATGTAAGTTGGGCTAAAAAAATAGTTTATTTTCAAGATTACCACTTAGATTGGTAGAAACAACTCCAAAGACATAATATATACACGTTTTTGTATATATAAAGAGAGATGATATATGTAGAGGGGTGAGGCTACAGACAAAGGAGGGAAAGGATTAAGCTCAGCATTTCGAAATTGCGAGTTGGATGCACCTTTCAGTCATGTTCTCCAAATATTGTAAATGATATGAGAGGATTTGTTTTTTCTTCACTGAGTAAATCTTGTGCAATGGAAGGAATTGTAGTGCTGAATATTTTTACAATAAGACCATAAGACCATACATATCAGAAAAAAAAATAGAACTCCAAGTTAACTAGTGGTATTAATGGTAACATTTTGTTTTTGTTTTGGGGACGGGGAAATTTTATTTTAGTTATGTATTTAAAAATCATAGTATCCCCCACAACAGCAAGGAAAATGTAAATATTATTATGACTCATTTTTAGAGTTGGTTGTTGTATGAGATTTTTCATTTGCTGGAAGTATGGGATTTAATTTTATTATTGATTGCTTTGAGTTCAGGTTTCTGTGATTGTGCTTGTTTTGCTTTATTCTATTGTCAGTTGACCTTTATGTTAGTAGAAATGATTACTCAATTGTGTGTACTTGCAAAAAGGGAAACACTGGCGAACGTAATGTTTCTTTGTATTTCTTAACAATTAACATATCTTGCACATACAATATAGTACTAGATGCTCAGTGAAATTTATAAGCATTCATTTAAGAGTTATTAATGTACTATGTGTGCTAAAGATATACATCTTGTTCTTGCAGAAAAAAAAACTTCGAAGTCGACAAAGGAAACTTAAAGCTTATGATCTCTCTGCTCTCTCTGAGTTCCTTCCTGATGAGAAGAAGGAAGCGAAGCTACCAACTGCGGCCGATTTTAAACTGACTTGTAAATCCAGGCAAACCCTAGTGTAAGTGGCTAAGTACGGCACTGTCTGTATATAACTCATGTGGAGTTTTTTATATCATTTCCCCCAGTTCATATTGTTCTTTTCTGATTTAAAATGTTATGTGTGGTTAACTTTATCAGACTAAAGGAGGGGAAGCAACTGAACAATGTTCTTAATCATCCTGCTTTCCAAGCGGATCCATTGGGTGCCATCCATCAACATTTACAGAACACACAGCCTCTTACAGATGTGAAAGAAATTAAGAAGCCAAAGAAAGGTGGAAAGAAGAAAGTGAAAGGGAAAAAGTCTAAAGCTTCATCTGCACCTGAATCGATGGAACTCTGATCTAGGATTCTAAGGTTCTATATGTAATATATATATAAGCTTCTTTTGTCTCTTGTTTTGCTAAGCTATATCTCTTACCATTCTATCGTGGCATTCGGCTCAATTTTGACTAGCAGTTATGTTGATGGACTTGAACAATTGTAAATGGCCCCCGCTTTGGGTGGTTTTGTATCTTACAATGGAACGATGTGATTGTCGTGCTTCACTAAGTATTGTTCCCCTTGGCGTTGCTGCTACGTTGTAATATTGTATCTAATGAGTATTACACTCCTCATTGATGCTCAATATTTTTGAAGTGAAATGTCTAGAAAAAAGTAAAAATAGCGGTCGGGAAGGTTATAGTAGCCAAAGTCATTGGAATTTTTAGTTTTTTTTTAAATAAACGTACTTGCATTAATTAAAATGCTTCCAAAGCAAGATTACAAGTGATAAAATCTAGAGAAGTATGATACCACTTCTAAAGACCTGACACGGAATATGCACCTTTTGCTACTAAATGGGCAACACTATTCGCAAATCTATGCACAAAAACGACTAACACTTCTTGAAACTGCTCAAGTAATTCCCTACAATCATCCATAATTGTATCAAAAAATGAGTTTTCTTGAGTACCATTCACTACATCCACAAGAAGCTTGGCATCCGTTTCAAAAATACACTTGCTTGTTCGCCAATTCTTCGTCCACGATAGAGCTTCTTTTAAGCTCAAGGCTTCTGCTACTCTTGTCTGATGGCTTGCTTGCACACCGTTCCTTCTTGCTCGAAGAAAAATGCCCCTATCATCCCGTATCACACAACCTAGACTTATACCCTCAGTACCCTTGGCTACATGTTGCATCTGTGTTTATTTTAACCCATCCAGTGGGTGATTTACACCATGCATGCGTGTTCATCTGCTGTTGTGTATATCGCTTCTCTTTAATCTCTCTGGCTCGGTTCCGGTCTGTGAGCATATTTAAAGCCATAACTTTAACTCCAAATGCCGACGTAGCCACTTTCTCCCAAACCCATTTGTTACGTCTATACCATAATCCCCAACAAATCATCCCAAACATCACCCATTGTTCCTTGTTACCAGTAGAAAAAATTCTTTTGACAATCTGCATCACTGTATCATTAGGTTCAATATTTATCAAATTCAGCATGCCCACAGTCTCCCAGACTTCCCGTGCAAAACAACATTCAAACAAAACATGAACTGCATCTTCGATATGCAACTGACACCATGCACATCTATCAACAACATTCACATGTTTCATTATTAACGCAGCAGCTGTAGGTAAGACGTTCCTACATGGTCGCCAAAGAAAGTTATTCACTTTACCCGGGAGTTTGACTCCTCACACCTTTCTCCAGAACATCCTGTCTAGGCATTCACTTTCCCCTTGTATCTTTCTGTAACAGCTCTTTACTGTAAACACACCTTTGTCATCCAGTAACCAAAACCAAGAGTCGTCCGTTTCATTTTGAAAAAAGATGGCTGCGGGAATTTTTAGTTTATATACATTGGAAAAAATCTTTGTTATTAATAGACTAGGAAAGGGAAAACGAATAACTGAAAAAAAGGAAGTCTATTAGTTATTCGTCAAAGTTTCATTTATTCAATTATCAGAATTAGACGGGAAAAAATAGCTTGGAGACCTAGAACAAAAGATCGTTTATTCGCATCAAGCTTTCGAGGGGCTCATTCAAGACTTACTCGAACAATTACATGATATGATTCAACCTGCCAACTATTAAACAACTTATTACAAATACAAGACAACCAATCAGAAATGTCACAAAATCCACCGCGCTTCCGGGATGCCCTCAGCGTTAAGGAACATGTACTAGGGTGTATGTGCGACTCGTTCAGATCATGAGCTGGGATAAAAGAAAGAAAACCATTTTTAGTATCAATGATCAGTATCGGGGAATAGGATAGAATAGAAAAAGAATTCTGTTCAGTTCAGTATAGAAAAAAGAATCTATCCATTCTACTGTGTATGAAATTTATGGTTTCCATTGGTGTAAATCCAAGCACCACAATTTAAAATCCTTTACCCACATGCAAATTTGTTTGGCGAATGTGGATATGCGCTGTTAGCCAATGCCACCATTGTCGAAGGCGAAATGAACCCGGAGTTTTGCAAAAAGGATGAGTACAACATAGTAATGCAAAATCTCACGCCTCCTACAAAAATACTCGTAAACCCATTCCCAACTCAAGTTGCAGTTGTTGATATCTCTTTGCAATCGTGCATTTTTGCTAGATGTGGTTGCAACTGCAGCATTAGATGTCTGGCTGCAATAGATGGTTAACAGTGCACTAGTATTTGCTGGCTTGGTATTTTACCCTTCATTTTTAATGTTAATAGTGTAGTTTTTATGTGTTGCGATAACTAATTTGTAGTGTTACTATTTTTACAAGTATGCGTGCACAAGAGGTTAGAGCTAAATATTTGGGTGAAGAATCCATGCATGAAACTCGATCATCAAAAGGTACATTATGAACCCTTTTGTTGTGAATTGGGTCTTTTATCAATTGAAACTATCAATACTTGAAATGAAATTTCAGTTTTTAGTTTTTCGAACACTGTTGAAGTCATTTGCGCATAGGTAAAGGAAATGTAATCCTTTCACCCTGGAGATTGAAAGATACATATCTCTGTGTCATTGGTATTGAAGCTCCCAATAAAAGGGTTCTTAATTTAGATCTCTCATTGATATGAAAGCTCGCAACAAAAGGGTTCATTATTTGACTAGTCACGAAGACTTTGAGATTTGCAACCACTTACAAGGGCTTCAAGAACTCTAATTCGTTACTGGGATTTTTCCTCACAGGTCCTGAATATTGTTTCACTGCAGGGTATGTTAAACTAGAGAAGATGCGATTTGTATCTATATTTGTATGTATATGTTGAGAGAAGATTAAGCTGTAAAACTATATTCTCATTACTTGATTTGGAAATGTACAGAATGAATGTTTAAATACAAGCCAGACACAAGAGAACTGGCGGGAAAGTTTGTTACAATAACTAATTATCTAGCTGTATAAAACTGATACACAAAATGGAAAGCTAAGCTAAGTAATATGTCCAACACCCCCCCTCAAGTTGGAGGGGAAGAATCCACTCCCAACTTGCAGAGAATGGCACGATGATGGAGTCTAGTAAGGGGTTTGGTGAAAATATCAGCGAGCTGATTTTGGGTAGGAACATGAGACAAGCTAATGAGACCAAAAAGCAATTTGTTTCGAACAAAATGACAATCGAGATCAATATGCTTGGTTCGTTCGTGAAAAATAGGATTTCGTGCAATATAAATTGCAGATTGATTGTCGCATTTAACTAGAACATGAAGTATGTCAGGAACCTCTAACTCAAGAAGAAGACGAGAAAGACAAGCAAGTTCAGTAGTAATGCGTCACATCGATCGATATTCGGCTTCAGCAGAAGACAAAGAAACTGTGTGTTGTTTCTTAGATTTCCAAGAAATAAGAGTTCTACCAAGAAGAATGGCATAACCACTAACAGATTTTCGAGTGTATGAGCAAGCTACCAAATCAGCATCACAATAAGCCTCGAGAGCAAATGAAAGAGATGAATTGAAAAATAAACCTTGAGACGGGTTATTTTTAAGGTAACGAAGAACATGAATAGCAGCAGTCCAATGAGGAATGCGAGGACATGACATGAATTGACTGAGATGTTGAACTACAAATGCCAAGTCAGGGCGTGTATTTGTAAGAAAATTCAACTTGCCCACGAGTTGTCTGTAAAGAGAAGGATCAGAATGTAAATCTCCGGTATCAGGCTGAAGTTTGATTGTAAGATCAAGAGGACATGTAACTGGACTGAGATTCTCACAACTAAAATTAGTGATAAGATCTGATGTAAACTTATGTTGAGATAATACAATACCACTGTTTAAAATTCCAATCCCAAAAAATAATGTGGGATACCAAGATCTTTGATTTTGAAAGTGGAGTCAAGGAATTGTTTGACAAGTAAACAATTGAAGAACCAGTCTTTTTGTATAACAGGGAATAGTCATTTTTCGATGCTTCATAACCCAAACAAAGAAGTGCAATAGTGAGCTTTTCAAACCAATTTCTTGAAGCCTGGAGACGTCCATATAATGACTTAAGTAGTTTACAAACAAGACTAGAATCAGTGACAGAAAGGCCATGTGGTAACTTCCTGTATACATCCTCATGTAAATCTCCGTGAAGAAAAGCGTTATTAACATCAAGTTGATACATTTTCCAACCTTTCTTAACTGCAACAACAATTAGACTTCGAATGGTGGTCATTTTGACTACAGGAGAAAAAGTTTCCGTGAAGTCAATGCCTGCTTTTTGTGTGAAACCCTTAACAACAAGGCGCGCTTTATAGCGTTCTATAGTACCATCTGCATGATGTTTTACTTTAAAAACCCATTTGCAGCTAATAACTTTCTTACCTGGAGGAAGAGATACCAAAGCCCAAGTTTTATTGGCTTCTAAGGAAGAAAATTCATTTGCAATTGCCTGTTGCCATTCTGGATATTGAGATGCTTCCTCATAGCTAGATGGTTCAGCAAGTAGTAAAAGAGAGGCAATATTTACATTACAACAGACTGACTGAATTGGTGATGTTGAAGAATTTTGTACACGGAGAGAAGTTATGGTGTGATCACAAGTAAATAAATTGCAAGTAGATGTATAAGGGTGTATATAGTCTTGAAGATACTGAGGAACCTTAGACTGTCTAGTGGAGTGTCTAATAGGAACTGGTGAAATAGGTAAAGGAACTGGTGGATGATAGTTAGAGATGTAATCAGTAGATGAGGTAGGCGATGAAGTCATAAAAGTAGGAGATGAATTGGAGTACTGAAAGACATTTTCTGTTGGAGCTGTATAATCATGATGTGTAGGAGTAACACTGGGTAAATTATCAGATATATCAGGAACTATTTCTGGTAAGAAATGAGAAGACTGTTGTTGAAGGAAAGGGAATATGTGTTTATGAAACTGAACATCTCTAGAAAACTGAATCTGTTCTGTTGTAATGTTCAAAACTTTGTAAGCTTTCTTACCATATGGGTAGCCAAGAAAAACACAAGTTGATGCCCTTGGTGAAAACTTGTCTCTATGAGGCTTGGTTGTGGATACATAACATAAATAACCTAGAGGTTTAAGATGCAGGTAAGAAGGCTTGACACCAAACATGAGTTCATAAGGTGATTTTCCTTGCAGCAGTTTTGATGGAAATCTGTTTATGAGATAAGTGGTTGTGAGGACACAGTAACCCCAGTAAGGAAGTGGTAAGTTGGACTGATACAGAAGAGCTCTAGAGGTTTCCAATATATGTTTGTGTTTTCTCTCTACCACCCCATTTTGTTGGGGTGTGTATGAACAAGAAGTTTGGTGTTCAATGCCTTGAGACAGAAAATATGAGGTAGCAGAAATAGAAGAACCAAGCTCTAATGCATTGTCAGTCCTAATGCATTTAACATCACAATGGAATTGTGTTTTTACCATTATGAGAAATAATTTAATGAAATCAAAAGCATTGCTTTTACTGCTGAGTAGATGAGTCCAGGTGCATCGAGCAAAGTCATCTAGTATGGTGATTGAAAGGCATATGTTTAAGCCTATTTGTAAACATCGAGGATTCGACTCAACTCAAACCAAGTATGTAATAAGTAAATAATAACTCAAACAGTCACATGAATCTCAGTAGATTTTATCAGTCAAAAGAAAGAAGCTAAAAGTCAATCTACAGACTTGAAGTGATTCTACATTGAAAGAAGTTCATTTATTTGATCAAGCCTCAATGAAGTATTCAAGGAAGTTGAACTACTTAAAAGTGACAGAGATTTCAGAAGTGTGACAGAAAACGTACAAGTTACAGTTCTTTGTTAAAGAAAAGGAGAAAGAACCACAACTTAAAGTCAAAAGATGGAGAACCGTCATTGAAGTTAGTCACTCATGAACCAGACAGTACATCGAGTGTCAACGTCATTCCGTGGAAGTTCGTCGTCAGTTTTAGTGGTTCTTAGAATTAGTTTAAATTCTCTTTTAATTTATTCTATAAGTTAATTAATTTAATTTATAAATTAATTCCTATCTTAAATTAATTAATCTAGATTTTAAGTAATTTAATTTATAAATTAATTCTCAAGAATTAATTAATTTATTGAATTATTTAAGTCAATAATTTAATTTATTTAATCTATAAATTAATTCGTTTAGAATTAATTTATTTATTAAATCAATTAAGTAAGTAAATTAAATCAGAATGAATTCTAAGTTAAAAGTACTTTCAGTTTGTACTGGTAGTACTATCCTAGGCAGTACTACCGATAGTACTACTATCCTAGGAAGTACTACCAATAGTACTACTAGTTCATTTGGCAGTACTACCGATAGTACTGCTAATTCATTTCATAGTACTACTGAAAGTACTTTAAGAAGGAATTTGGTTGAAAGCTTGTGGTGCGTGGAAGGCAGTGCAGTTGACTTGGTTATAAAGAGAAATGTGATCAATCAACAAATATACACAGAAAGACAGAAAGAAAAACAACATAACATTCCTTTACTTCTGTCATTAAAAGAACCAACTGTTAGAGCTTTAAATTCATCAGGATATTAATTTCTAGCAGTAAATGTAAAATCCAAACCACTAGAAATTGATTACTTGTATTGCTTTGACAATCTAGCGGATCATAATCCCTAGAATTTATATCGAACTATTTTTTAGTATTCGATCCTTTTTATTACAAAAATAGATAAATTCATGTCGAATTTATTTTAAATTTGTTTTAACAAGAACCCTGTAATCTGTACTCTGAATTGTAACACCCTTCAAGTTTAATATAAGTTATATTACTTGAATCTTGTTTCATTTAATTATGCAGTAATTTGTTATTGGAATTGTTAAATCAAGAACAATACAAATTCGATTAAACGGTACTGTTTGTATTCAACCCCCCCTTCTACAAACATATCGGGACCTAACAATTGGCATCAGAGCCTTTTGATTGATACACAAATCAAAGATCCATTTTTTTGTGATTTTTTCCAGAACCTTCATATTTTTATTCTTTTAAAAAAATCTCAAAAATGTCTACTACACAGAAAGTTGGTACAGTTAAAATCCCTATTCATGGCACAGTTCATTCAACTTCCTGCTTTTCAACCTTTTGTTCCTGAGCAACAGTTAGCCATTACAGCTGGAACTTCAGAGGCACTACCACTACAGGTAATTCATCCTATCCCTGGATCTTCTGGCACCTCTGCTGAAACCCAAGTGGTTGATAGGGCTGACCAAGAGGTTGTAGAACCACAACCTCTATCCCAGGTCATAGAGCCAAACAGAGAGTCAATTCCTTTATCCCTTCAACCTGAAACTGCTTCTCTTGTGAGACAAAGGTCAAGTACTGAACAAATAATGAGTGAACCCACAACTCTGTCTCCCCCTCCTAAGAAAAGAAAACCTATAGGGAGACATCTGTTAGCCCATCCATATCCTTCCAACAGGATATGGACTTTGAAATGGCCACTGAACAGTCTCTGGAGACATCCTCTCAACAGGATGAATCTATTGAAATTCGCCAACGGGCCCTGACAACTTGTAATGAGTCAAGCACACTCTCATTACTCACAATGGGAGAAAACATTCAAATAGAAGAAACTCATGACACATTGTTAGGAGAGCACATAGGATCTGAAACAGTGCCTACCATAGTCACGGTAGAAGTGCCTTCACAAGCATCAGAGAGAAAATCTGATTCTTTGCCCCTCTTAATAGAATCATTTTCTCCCCTCCCAGAGGGAACATCTTTGGCTCCCTTAAGGGATTTTTCACTCGCAGTTTATACTGGAGAAAGTGAAAGGCAACCAGGTAAGTATGTCACTAAAGCAATTCAGTTTACAATTCCAAATGTTTTGACAGACTCAACCAGGGATTGGGAATTGCGAACTCCTATTGCACCACCACTGACCTCTCTTGAAGGGGCTAGGGTGATTTCTATTGCAGGTACATCATCTGAGAACTTAGATAGACAACTAGTGGTTAGGACTGAGAGTCAAACACAGAGCGATACACAAGCACGTGAGCTGAGTAAAACACCACTGAAAGAAATTGAGGTGATTGCACACACTAACACATACACTGCTTCTTTGTTAGCTCAAATAGCTGGTCTACAGAAATAACTCCTCGAAACCTAGGCTGAAAAGGATATTCTTAAAGCACAAGTGGTTGAACGGTCTTCTTCTTCCACCTCTGTAACAAATCAGTTAGGTATGATCAAAGATGATATTGAAGGACTGAAGACTTCTCTCCTACCCAAGATGAATGTTGTTCAACAAACACAAATACTAGTAGCTTCTGACATCTCTGGACTTACAGATTCTAATGCTCATTTAACAGAGAGTGTCAAGGAGATTGCT
This sequence comes from Heracleum sosnowskyi, assembly GCA_030848705.1. Taxonomy (NCBI): domain Eukaryota; kingdom Viridiplantae; phylum Streptophyta; class Magnoliopsida; order Apiales; family Apiaceae; genus Heracleum; species Heracleum sosnowskyi. The sequence continues at coordinate 93,240,412 of CM061235.1, read as the reverse complement.
ACTCTTTCACATCAGGTGGACTTCCTTCAGAAAACAGTAGATGAATATCAAATGAATAATGATAAAAGGTTTGCTAAGATTGAAGGTGGAATGGAGCACCTGAATGAAGGAATGAAGCATTTCTACTATATGATCAGGAATTCGCATCAACCCACTACTGAACAGAAGAAATTCTTTGAGGGTGATGGTGAAAAGATGATGAAGATGATAATCAAGGAGGAGATGGAGGAGACGGAGGAGATATAAGGGGAAGAAGTGAGGTTAATCCTGGAACTGTCAAATTTACATATGTAGTGGATTCCTCAACTAAGGGGGAGAAGAAAGGAGGAGAAGCTGGAGGAGCTTCGGGAAAAGATAAGGGTAAGGGTAAGCAGAAACAGTCAATGGAGGAGTCTACTTTTGATGATGACTTCTACTATCAAGGTGAACATGGTGATTTTCAATATGATATGTCTGGTGATCCGGAGGAGACCATCCCTGAAGAAACTATTGGTGTAGAGGAAGTTGAAGAAGTAGCCAACTTTGATGACTGGGAAGATGAAGATGAGTTGTATACTCCTGATCCCTTATTTCAGAAAGAATTGAAGAAGCAACAAGCAGATCTGAGAAGAAAGGAAGATGAAAATGCCAAGGTCTCTGACATTATATCTCAAAAGCTTAAAATTCAAAAAGCTGAACATGAATGTAACTCCCCAAATCCGGGGTCAAAGGATTTGGTCGTCACTCTGCATTCTCTAATAAAACAACCTGTTCAATCTTAAACCAATACAATTATATCATCTGCGACCCCAACTCTACCAAGAATCTTTAAAGGTTATAGTGCTAGAAACAAGAATCCAAAATTCCATTACACAAAATTTTCTTCTTTACAACCATTCTCTTTACATAAATCCTATAACACTAGTATAACTTCGACAAGAAGTATACCAGGCAAATCTAATCTGATACAACATAGTATTTAATAAAACAAATTCACTTTATACAATAACCTTACACTAGTTCTAAATACTCTGCATCATAACGTCTTTACACTAACATCTTCTTCCTTCTCTGCCCAGCTACGCGGATAACTCCCGCCAATATGCCTTCTTACTGAAAGGCTAAAAATATAAAGAAAGCAAGTATGAGCGAAAGAATTGCTTAGCAGGTGCATTATCAAGTATAATAGCAAAAGTTTCCAAAATAAGCTTTTGGTTTAAACATTTGTAATCTCTAAAACTTTCAAATCAAGTTTGGTAATTTGCCAAAATTTCTCATTCAACTTCTAGCAACTGACTAGTTTAAAACACGAGGAAAGTTATATTGGTCGCCACGGTTACCCGAACCAAAATAGCTACTATAGTAGGTAGAAAATATGAAATAAATATAAACTCATACGTCTTCAAGACCATAGTTTGTACAAAATACTATTTTTAAAGAGAATAGTTCCATTCACAACATCTTCTGAAACCAACAACTCTAAGAAAACGAATCAACCTGAATATCAGGTTATAACTCACCAGTACAGAACATATGAATGAATTCAATCTTAGATATAAGAAGTGATATAAGAATTGGATTTTTATACTTTTATAAATCACAAAGGTTGAGCTGCTAATCAGTCACGCATCAACCCCGGACCCGCTTATAGCAAAGTCCTCCCCTAGGATCCTTGGCCATCTTGGCCTTTATTAATTCCGACCACAAATCTGGTCCGACCATTATTGGTCCATTTAAAAACATTCCAATTCTATTTTCTATACGTCAGGTGTCAGTACAATTGACAACCTTACTACGACAGCCAGGTGTCAGAAGAATCGACAACCTTAATACAACAATCGCTGGATAACTCACGTTCCAGGAAACAAATCGACTATGAAGAATCCATCAAAGAATAACAATACAATCTAGTATCGACGAGATCGACACAATAATGGGAGGTACACATGAAAAGTGACAATATAATAAACATCGACGAGATCGATGCAACAACTGGGATGATAATGAAGAGTAAACAATAACATGCACAAAAAAATTAAGTGTGATATGAAACATGCATTATGAGTTCGAATCAAGCACTGGATCAGATAATCGCATCAACAAGAATTGATAATAATACTTGCATAGGTGCAAGATGGAAAAATAGAATACTTGTAGAACAAGTACCACAACTTCAGAATTTAAAATAACATTTTTTTTATCCTCATCGAGTTCACAAGTTCCCACTCATCTAGGGTTGGCAACATTCCAACCTAATATTTTTAAATCAAGATTTTTGAAAGAAAATCTTAGTATAAGGCCCATAACTATCTTTTAAATCGTTTCAATACAATAATTATATTTTTTCAATCAACATGGAAATATGAATCTAAACTCAAAATATATGAAAGAATACTCGTCAATTTACGAGATTAAATAAAATACTTGCACTTCAATGCAAAAGAGTCATCATTTAAAATTTAGCGAAGAGTATGCCAATTACATAATAATAATTCAAGAGAATATCACTCAAATAATAAGCAAGGGTATAAACACTTGCCTTAGGTCCTTAGCTATTTCGTACGACTGAGATAATACGATTCCCTCCTTATTCTGTCTTATAGCACGATTCTCTATTTCAATCCTCCTTTGATTTAACGCTCTTGTGATTACCATCAATCTGATCCTTACAATTTTGAATCCACACATCTGCCTCGATAGTCAAACATGAGACGGTACTTTAGTCTTCAACGTATGATTCTCACATTCCATAAACGATTGTAACTTAACTCCGACGCACGTACTAGTCCTACCGATATCTCCGACTTCCTTCATTTAACATATCTTGGTAATTTGGCTCGTCTTGTCCAATAGCCCTTGTTGCCTAGATAACCATATTCAATAGATAGAATAATCACGATTAACTAAATAAATAATTCACGTAACTCGCCCGTCAAAAATCTCTATACAATAAAAGTCAACATCTAAGTCAACGGTCTCGTAAATCTCATTTTCTAACAATACTGACAAAATTCTATTCTAACTACACCTCGTGATAATATTAGACACGACCAAAGTATTTAAACAAGTCTCTAGTCACTTAATCGTATTTATGACTCAATAAACAAATAATTCACATATTTCACGTAACACATTTTGTCATTTAATTACGATAAATAAATCACATAAGTCTCGTAACATTCAAGAAATAATTTGTAACTCGCAATAAAGGTCTAAAATGATTTTATAAATCATTCAGGAATTTTAAATAATTAATAAAACATTTTTAGGAATATTTTTCCTAATTTAAATCACTTTTAAATCATTTTCCAAAATAATTAAAGAATTTTGGAAAATAATTAATTACTTAAATAAATAAAAATTTCGAAATAATTCCTTAAATAATTAAGGAATAATTAAATATAAATTCTCAGAATTTAAAAGAAATTTTTAGAATTTAAAAGTCATTTTTAAAACTATTTTTCAAAATTTAAATAAATAAAACAGATTTTTATAAATTAAAAATAAATAATTTAAAAAATAATTTTGGTCAGGGGACCAATTTGAAACTTTGTAAAACTTCAGGGACCAAATTTCATCATCTTCAAAACTTGAGGTACTAAACTGTAAAAAGCTCCGTTGCCAGCTTTAATGGCTGCCACCGGCCGGTAAAGTCGCCGACGGTACCAAAATCCGGCCAAAAATCCGACTAACACAAATCCTTTACCAAACTCAATGTTCTATATACCAAAACAAAGCTTGGAACACGTACAATCTAACCCCCATATCCACAAACACGAACAATCAACCGATTTTACGTAGGAATCAATCAAAATTTGGAAAGTAAACTTTAAAAATTGAACTTGCTAAAAACGGGATAGAACAACTCAATTAAGCATGTAAAACAATTATACACAATCATATAAAGCTATTCCAGCCATCATAACAAGTGAACGAACTCAGAATCAAAAAGCCCCAATTTTTGAATATGAAACCTAATTTATTAATTTATCCAGAATTAAAGAAAAATTTATATAAAATTGAAACTTTATCCTCTGTGAAACGGATTGCAGATTAAGAAACTAGATCATAAGAGCTTCGATTAGACTACTTGAACTCCAAAATCCGATATCAACAACACCTTCAAAATTAGTTTTGAATCTCAAGAACACGAATAACACGACAATCAAACCTCGATTTCTATATGTTACCGAACTCTAAATTCAACATATAATATATGAAATTGACCAGAAAAAACATACTCTACACGATGGTAACATCATAATCAACAACCAATCACGTTTACAAAAATTCATAATTTTAATATATATAAAATCGAATTTAATAAAAATAATAGAAATCCAGAATTTTACCCCACACAAAATTTGATGGTAGATTAAGAAACTAGATTCCAAGATCTTTGATTCAACTATAAGAGCGTTGGAATCGGACTCCGGTAACACCTTCAAATTTGTGTTTGATTCTCAAGAACACGAAGAACACGGTTCAGAGATTTTTATATTTTTGTCTATATATAATCTGTATTATACGCAGGATAATGTACGATTCACCTTTTTATATTAAACGGAAAATAATACCCTAAACGACATTTTTGGATCGATATTGATCCATTGGATCGCTTTAAATCTTTAATAAATTAAAGTACACGTTTTACGAGGTGATAATCATCCATAAGGACTGATAATTATCCAAATCAATACATATCATTTATATAACGAATGCTCAAGAATACTAGGGCTATAACATATGTATTATTGATACGAACGATATATCAATTTCCCGAATAATTAGGGAACGAACTAAATTTTCTTTTCGATAAATAAAATAAAACGAAATAAAAATAACATTCTCTTAAAATGAATTTTCCAATCACCACAAATATTCACATAGCATCTCAAGGTCACATATTCAACCATTTAACGAATAACTTAACACATTTAAACAAATAAAGCATTTAATAAATTTTGATATGAAAATAAAATTTCATTTCACATCAAATATTAACACGTAATTTTCCCGGATCTTACATCCTTCCCCCCTTAAAAGGATTCTGTCCTCAGAATCAGCTCGTGCAAACATATGTGGATACTTTTCCAACATCTCACTCTCAAATTCCTAGGTTGTCTCTTCAACCTTAGGATTCCTCCACCAAACTCTTACTAATTCGATTGTTTATTACTTAACACTTTCTCATACCAACTTAATATCTTAATCGGTTACTAATAACCCGAATAACATCATGATCCTCTTTCGCTCGTGGTAATTCAATCAAAATTTCTTCGTTCATTATGGTAAGGTAAATTCCTTCCAACCTGGTGGTATACCTTCAAGATTATTAAAGATAACAAGATTCATGATATTTTGAAGTGAAAAGGTTCCGCATCATAGAAAATGTCCCACCATTGTGGTTACCAAATTTACATATTCTAAAGCGAACATTATTGGAAATAAAAGAATCATTGAGATATCAATTCGATCACATGAACTCAATGTTGCATGTCTTAATTAAGACATTACTAAAGGTAATTAGGCTTCTTGTATTGCACAACACACAAGTGACAGCGTCCCATCAGACTTCTATCACACAGACAGATAGTCCTTGTGTCCCCTATAAATAGGGTTGTTTGTCTCAGTTGGAGTAGAGAAATATGAAAGAAATTCAAAGTCAGAGTAACAACCAAGGCCTTTCAATAAGAAATCTCAGATACACACCTTGGATTGGAACTGAGTAAATTCCCAAAGGTGTTACTTCAGAAAAGAGGAATAACCAGAAAAGAAAATATCGAACAAAAAGTGTTCCATTACAATTAGAGGGATTCACCACTGAAGAATGAAAAAGTTGAAATTTAAATAACACATTTTCAACAGGCCTCAAAATTTGAAATAGATGTCACCACAACCTCTGATGCAATTGCAAACATGATTGATCAAAAGTATCAAATACAAAGTCAAAAGGTGGAATATATTCACCAACACAAGTTTCGCTTAAAGGAATATTGAATATTTCATTAGGATGGAAAGGTATTACCAAGGTCTCCACATATGTCTTCTTTGTCGACTTCTTCGATAGCTCGTTATCCGATTCTAAGCCCTTCTTTTCCATGTCGTAAAGTTATCAATATCGTACGTTGTCGTCGACTCGTAATAGTCCTTGAAGATTCCGCCGTAGACATCTACAATCGTAAGAAGTTCTATCCATCTTAGCACAATCATCTTAATCGAATACCCCTATCTTAACTCACTCATTGGTACTATATCCAATAGTCCAACACGAACTCTAAATGAGCTCTGACGTTCCTTATATAACTACATACACTCCTACGCACTCTCGTTTCTAGTTTTACTCTAACCCTGCTCTGATACCAACCTGTAACGCCCCAAATCCGGGGTCAAAGGATTTGGTCGTCACTCTGCATTCTATAATAAAACAACATGTTCAATCTTAAACCAATACAATTATATCATCTGCGACCCCAACTCTACCAAGAATCTTTAAAGGTTATAGTGCTAAAAACAAGAATCCAAAATTCCATTACACAAAATTTTCTTCTATACAACCATTCTCTTTACATAAATCCTATAACACTAGTATAACTTCGACAAGAAGTATACCAGGCAAATCTAATCTGATACAACATAGTATTTAATAAAAAAAATTCACTTTATACAATAACCTTACACTAGTTCTAAGTACTTTGCATCATAACGTGTTTACACTAACATCTTCTTCCTTCTCTGCCCAGCTACGCAGATAACTCCCGCCAATATGCCTTCTTACTGAAAGGCTAAAAATGTAAAGAAAGCAAGTATGAGCGAAAGAATTGCTCAGCAGGTGCATTATCAAGTATAATAGGAAAAGTTTCCAAAGTAAGCTTTTGGTTTAAACATTTGTAATCTCTAAAACTTTCAAATCAAGTTTGGTAATTTGCCACAATTTCTCATTCAACTTCTAGCAACTGACTAGTTTAAAACACGAGGAAAGTTATATTGGTCGCCACGGTTACCTGAACCAAAATAGCTACTATAGTATGTAGAAAATATGAAATAAATATAAACTCATACATCTTCAAGACCATAGTTTGTACAAAATACTATTTTTAAAGAGAACAGTTCCATTCACAACATCTTCCGAAACCAACAACTCTAAGCAAACGAATCAACCTGAATATCAGGTTATAACTCACCAGTACAGAACATATGAATGAATTCAATCTCATATATAAGAAGTGATATTAGAATTGGATTTTTATACTTTTATAAATCACAAAGGTTGAGCTGCTGACCAGTCACGCATCAACCCCGGACCCGCTTATAGCAAAGTCCTCCCCTAGGATCCTTGGCCATCTTGGCCTTAATTAATTCCGACCACGAATCTGGTCCGACCATTATTGGTCCATTTAAAAACATTCCAATTCTATTTTCTATACGTCAGGTGTTAGTACAATTGACAACCTTACTACGACAGCCAGGTGTCGGAAGAATCGACAACCTTAATACAACAATCGCTGGAAAAATCACGTTCCAGGAAACAACTCGACTATGAAGAATCCATCAAAGAATAACAATACAATCTAGTATCGACGAGATCGACACAATAATGGGAGGTGCACATGAAAAGTGACAATATAATAAACATCGACGAGATAGATGAAACAACTGGGATGATAATGAAGAGTAAGCTATAACATGCTCAAAAAAATTAAGTCTGATATGAAACATGCATTATGAGTTCGAATCAAGGACTGGATCAGATAATCGCATCAACAAGAATTGATAATAATACTTGTATAGGTGCAAGATGGAAAAATAGAATACTTGTAGAACAAGTACCACAACTTTAGAATTTAAAATAACATTTTTTTACCCCATCGGGTTCACAAGTTCCCACTCATCTAGGGTTGGCAACATTCCAACCTAATATTTTTAAATCAAGATTTTTGAAAGAAAGCCTTAGTATAAGGCCCATAACTATATTTTAAATCGTTTCAATACAATAATTATATTTTTCCAATCAACATGGAAATATGAATCCAAACTCAAAATGTATGTAAGAATACTCGTCAATTTACGAGATTAAATAAAATACTTGCAGTTCAATGCAAAAGAGTCATCATTTAAAATTTAGCGAAGAGTATGCCAATTGCATAATAATAATTCAAGAGAATATCACTCAAATAATAAGCAAGGGTATAAACACTTGCCTCTGGTCCTTAGCTATTTCGTACTAATGAGATAATACGATTCCCTCCTTATTCTGTCTTATAGCACGATTCTCTATTTCAATCCTCCTTTGATTTAACGCTCTTGTGATTACCATCAATCTGATCCTTACGATTTTGAATCCACGCATCTGCATCGATAGTCAAACATGAGACGGTACTTTAGTCTTCAACGTATGATTCTCACATTCCATAAACGATTGTAACTTAACTCCGACGCACGTACTAGTCTTACCGATATCTCCGACTTCCTTCATTTAACATATCTTGGTAATCTGGCTCGTCTTGTCCAATAGCCCTTGTTGCCTAGATAACCATATTCAATAGATAGAATAATCACGATTAACTAAATAAATAATTCACGTAACTCGCTCGTCAAAAATCTCTATACTATAAAAGTCAACATCTAAGTCAACGATCTCGTAAATCTCATTTTCTAACAATACTGACAAATTTCTATTCTAACTACCCCTCGTGATAATATTAGACACGACCAAAGTATTTAAACAAGTCTCCAATCACTTATTCGTATTTATGACTCAATAAACAAATAATTCACATATTTCACGTAACACATTTTGTCATTTAATTGCGATAAATAAATCACATAAGTCTCGTAACATTCAAGAAATAATTTGTAACTCGCAATAAAGGCCTAAAATGATTTTATAAATCATTCAGGAATTTTAAATAATTAATAAAACATTTTTAGGAATATTTTTTCTAATTTAAATCACTTTTAAATCATTTTCCAAAATAATTAAAGAATTTTGGAAAATAATTAATTACTTAAATAAATAAAAATTTCGAAATAATTCCTTAAATAATTAAGGAATAATTAAATATAAATTCTCAGAATTTAAAAGAAATTTTTAGAATTTAAAAGTCATTTTTAAAACTATTTTTCAAAATTTAAATAAACAAAACAGATTTTTATAAATTAAAAATAAATAATTTAAAAAATTATTTTGGTCAGGGGACCAATTTGCAACTTTGTAAAAATTCAGGGACCAAACTTCATCATCTTCAAAACTTGAGGTACGAAACTGTAAAAAGCTCCATTGCCAGTTTTAATGGCTGCCACCGGCCGGTAAAGTCGCCGGCGGTACCAAAATCCGGCCAAAAATCCGACTAACACAAATCCTTTACCAAACTCAATGTTCTATATACCAAAACAAAGCTTGGAACACGTACAATCTAACCCCCATATCCACACACACGAACAATCAACCGATTTTACGTAGGAATCAATCAAAATTTGGAAAGTAAACTTTAAAAATTGAACTTGCTAAAAACGGGATAGAACAACTCAATTAAGCATGTAAAACAATTATACACAATCATATAAAGCTATTCCAGCCATCATAACAAGTGAACGAACTCAGAATCAAAAAGCCCCAATTTTTGAATATGAAACCTAATTTATTAATTTATCCAGAATTAAAGAAAAATTTATATAAAATTGAAACTTTATCCTCTGATGAAACGGATTGCAGATTAAGAAACTAGATCATAAGAGCTTCGATTAGACTACTTGAACTCCAAAATCCGATATCAATAACACCTTCAAAATTAGTTTTGAATCTCAAGAACACGAAGAACACGAAGAACACGAAGAACACGACAATCAAACCTCGATTTCTATTTGTTACCGAACTCTAAATTCAACATATAATAAATGAAATTGACCAGAAAAAACATATTCTACACGATGGTAACATCAAAATCAACAACCAATCACGTTTACAAAAATTCATAATTTTAATATATATAAAATCGAATTTAATAAAAATAATAGAAATCCAGAATTTTACCCCACACAAAATTTGATGGTAGATTAAGAAACTAGATTCCAAGATCTTTGATTCGACTATAAGAGCGTTGGAATCGGACTCGGGTAACACCTTCAAATTTGTGTTTGATTCTCAAGAACACGAAGGACACGGTTCAGAGATTTTTATATTTTTGTCTATATATAATATGTATTATACACAGGATAATGTACGATTCGCCTTTTTATATTAAACGGAAAATAATACCCCAAATGACATTTTTGGATCGATATTGATCCATTGGATCGCTTTAAATCTTTAATAAATTAAAGTACACGTTTTACGAGGTGATAATCATCCATAAGGACTGATAATTATCCAAATCAATACATATCATTTATATAACGAATGCTCAAGAATACTAGGGCTATAACAGATGTATTATTGATACGAACGATATATCAATTTCCCGAATAATTAGGGAACGAACTAAATTTTCTTTTCGATAAATAAAATAAAACGCAATAAAAATAACATTCTCTTAAAAAGAATTTTCCAATCACCGCAAATATTCACATAGCATCTCAAGGTCACATATTCAACCATTTAACGAATAACTTAACACATTTAAACAGATAAAACATTTAATAAATTTTGATATGAAAATAAAATTTCATTTCACATCAAATATTAACACGTAATTTTACCGGATCTTACAATGAAGACAAACAACGTCTTCATAGTATTCAAGTTAAGGAAAGGAGATTAGATGTCAGGATGAAGATGAGAAGCAAGTGGGATAGAGCAATGGAGATGTTTGATATCCCTCAGAGAGGCACAAACAATGATCGTACTTTTCTTCAATTGCTTGAGAAGATTAGAACAGTTAATCCAGATAATTCATTATACATGAAGGCCTTGAAGGAAGATATCTTAAGGATTACTACTGCATTTGATCAACTTAGACATGAATTGTATATCTACGTTTCCAGTGTCCTTGAAGGGTCATTCACAATTTCTCTTGACTTTCTTGAAAGAAGATCTCTGTCAGAGCTTTGGGTTCTGATGAGCAAAGTGAAAAGATCATCATGTTTGAATGAACTGCTTTATGACCGACTTAGAGATTCTGCTATGAAGGCCAACCCTCAAGTTGTACACTTTCTTTATGAAGTTAAAATCTATAGAGGTACAACCTTGGAGACAGTTAGGCTGGATCCTGATTCTTTGAAATTACAAACTGCTTTGCAACTGGTGAAGTTGGAGAATCTTCTGAGAACTTCTGGGTTTACTACTGAAGAAAAGTCTGAAGTTGCTGACATGATTTCAGACTATTCCAATGAAAATGTTCCCAGGTATTCTCAGTTGAAGAACAGATTGAAAAGAGTCACTCCTCAACCAGTCAGACCAAGTGGTGTTGTTTCGGAAAGTGATCGTGTCCTTGATAAAGATCTTCTAAACACCTTACAAGATCCTGAAGAAGGTGAGATTAGAGACTAAGGCATGAGAACTAGAGCTCAGTTTTTATTGTAATATGTTTAGAGCATAGGTGAATCAAGATTGGAAAATGTAATCATATGTTCAGTTTAGAGGAACATCTATCTTGTATTTATCTTTATTGTTTGAATCTGGAAATTGTTAAATATATTAATCCACAACTTTTTATTATTTACTTGGCTCTTAAAAGTCTTGTCTTTTCTTGTTTTAGTTGAGTTATCCTCTAGGTATTTGATTATTATTGTCTAACAAACAAATAGGGGGAGATTGAAAGGCATATGTTTAGGCCTATTTGTAAACACCGAGGATTCGACTCAACTCAAACCAAGTATGTAATACGTAAATAATAACTCAAACAATCACATGAATCTCAGTAGATTTTATCAGTCAAAAGAAAGAAGATAAAAGTCAATCTATATACTTGAAGTGATTCTACATTGAAAGAAGTTCATTTATTTGATCAAGCCTCAATGAAGTATTCAAGGAAGTGGAACTATTTAAAAGTGACAGAGATTTCAGAAGTGTGACAGAAAACGTAAAAGGTTACAGTTCTTTGTTAAAGAAAAGGAGAAATAACCACAGCTTAAAGTCAAAAGATCAACCGTCATTGAAGTTAGTCACTCATGAACTAGACAGTACATCGAGTGTCAACGTCATTCAGTGGAAGTTCGTCGTCAGTTTCAGTGGTTCTTAGAATTAGTTTTAATTCTCTTTTAATTTATTCTATAAGTTAATTAATTTAATCTATAAATTAATTCCTATCTTAAATTAATTTATATCTTAAATTAATTAATCTAGATTTTAAGTAATTTAATTTATAAATTAATTCTCAAGAATTGATTGATTTATTGAATTATTTAAGCTAATAATTTAATTTATTTAATCTATAAATTAATTCGTTTAGATTTAATTTATTTATTAAATCAATTAAGTACGTAAATTAAATCAGAATGAATTCTAAGTTAAAAGTACTTTCAGTTTGTACTGGAGGTACTATCCAAGGTAGTACTACCGATAGTACTGCTAGTTCATTTGACAATACTACCGATAGTACTGCTAATTCATTTCATAGTACTACCGAAAGTACTTTAAGAAGGAATTTGGTTGAAAGCTTGTGGCGCGTTGAAGGCAGTGCAGTTGACTTGGTTATAAAGAGAAATGTGATCAATCAACAAATATACACAAAAAGATAGAAAGAAAGACAACGTAACATTCCTTTACTTCTGCCATTAAAAGAACAAACTGTTTGAGCTTTAAATTCATCAGGATATTAATTTCTAGCAGTAAATGTAAAATCCAAACCACTATAAATTGATTACTTGTATTGCTTTGACAATCTAGCGGATCATAATCCCTAGAATTTATATCGAACTACTTTTTAGTTGTTGCCCAGTAATAAACAATTGTAGAAGGAGAGTTGAATACAATTGTATAAGATTCTCGACTTATCAAAGTATATATCACAAATATGAAAGAATAATAACAGCTTTATTAATTCTGATATAAAACTGTTACAAACTCTCTCAAGAAATTCTGATGTTCTTGAGAGCTTCTAGGTTACAAAGATACTCGTGTATGTGATCGATATAAATCGAAACCTAAAACTATGTTTATATACTACACAGCTTCTCTATCAATTGCATGATAAGTTCTAATCAATTAAAAAGATTGAAACCTATCCTAAATTGATAGCTTCATTACTATAAATAAGGAACCGACAAAATAAGCTTCCCTATTTAACTAGACTCCAAATATAACTCGAAATAGAAATCCTGATCAGCTTCCAGTACTGATAATCAATCCTGATCCCAGTCCTGATGTAGATATCCTGATGACAATCCTGATACTGACGCTTGATCAAATACTGATGACCATGCTATACTGATGACGTTAGCAATCCTGATCAGTTGAGTCTAGATCCTGACGATCATTGAATCCTGATCTAACAATCTTCCCCAATCTCATACTTTGTGAAATAAAGTATAGATTCCTAGATTCAATGATGTCAAAAACATATTTACAAAATGTACAAATATTTACAGCAGCAACTTATCTGTTTAAATCCTTTGATAGAACAGATTCATCTTCAAGAAGTTGGATAACAAATTTTCTTCTTTTTCTTCAAGAATTTGAATCAGTCTTTCCTTAAGATTTCTGAGTTCTTCATCTTCCTCATTAATCTGGTAGATAGCTGCTCTGAGATTTTGTATGGAGCTTCTCTGAAGACTGTGCTCTTCAAGCAAAAGATAAGCAATTTCCTTCCCATCAGGATTGAGAGTAAGTTGAGTCATGCCAAAAGTCACTTCTTTAACAGCAGTGCCCCTTTGCATTTCCACATCTTGACCTCTTTGATTTAACATCATGTCACTCCACACTTTGCCCACTTCATTCTTCCATCTTAACAGATAATGAACATATTTCAGTTCCTTTGTAGTTTTCACCAACAAGTCTTGAATGGATAGAATCTTCACAGAACCATCTCTCATAAAATACAGAAGCTCCAGTTTCAGTCAAGGCATAAGGATCAACATGAGGTGTATTCAGATATTCAGCATCCCTGTGTCCAATACCTCCTCTTGAATTGTTTGCCATTTGCCTCAGATTTGAGAACATTTGAAACCAGAGTGTTTTTGATCTAACTGACTCAGAAAAATCAGCAACACTTGAGGTACTTGTGATAATTCTCCCAGACTGAAAATTTATAGGTCTATCACACCTAAGTGTGTCAATGTGTTTCCACTTCTTATCTTTTTCCTTCTCATAAGCATAGCTTCTTTCTAGTTGAGGTTATTGTCTGCTTGGATTTCTCCACAACCTTCTGTTTGAGAGTTTAAGCCTTTGTACATAGAGATTGAAATATCTATTTGTTGTTCTTGTGATTTCTCTTCTTCTGGCTTCTTCTTCTTCATCTACTTCCTTGTTGTGAGAATCCACCACAGTAGAAAGTATTAACAGATCAACCTCTTGTAGAATATCAGATTCATCAGGATCTTGAACCGTGTCAGGAACAATATCAGGATTAGAATCTTCAATTTGATTTGTATTGCTGAGAGTTGATTGTCTTGTTTTTCTTCTCAATTCTGGTTCTTCTTCAACAATTCCATCATCACCAAAAGTAGACCTGTCAGGAACTACTAGAGTTTGAGTAGGTTCAGGAATTTCTTCAATCCTTAATCCTCTAGACCTTGTTTGTCTAGGCATAATTGGAGTTGATGAGCTTCTTCTACCTCTTTGAGCACTTCTTCTACCTCTGCCTCCTCTACCTCTAGCAGGAGCAGGATTCTTGAAACTCTCCATCATTTCTCTTTGAGCATTTAAGAACTCTTCATGAGAGAGATCAGGATATTCTTCAGTAGCAGTAGATAGTGCCTTTCTAGCAAATAACTGTTGTACCCTCTTATCAGTATGATAAAGAGTCACAACATCACCTTTCTTTTTTTTAAAACTCTGGAATAGGTTAGCAGCATCTTCAGGATTTTCAATGATAACATCTTCATCACCCTCAGGAATTGTAGAAAGTGTATGTCCATGACTAGGCGTCAGGATTTGATCAGTCATCAGGATTTGATCACCTGTCAGGATTTATTCTTCCGTCAGAATCTGAGATTGTACCAATGTTCTCACTGTCCTTACTCCAGAATCAGAAACACGAGTTGACTGCGTTGTTTGACTTTGAGAAGTTTGAATAGTCTTCATAACAACAGCATCAGAGGTTTCTCCTTGTAGAACTTTGTCACCACCATCATTTCCAGTATCATCATCATTATTCCTTAATACTAGATCAGGTGTACATTTTGTAGAACTTACCTTTTCCCCCTTTTTGACATCAGCATTTGACAATATATTCAAAATTAAGGCAAAAGAGGTTTGAATATCAGTTACCTTAGAATCAAGTGAATCAATTATGCTATTAATCGATATTTGTTCAGTAATGACTGACTTGACTTGGGATTCCACTATTCTTAGTTGAAGAGCAGTAGGCACCTTTGTGAAGTTTTGAGAAATGTCAGTCCTTACTAATTCTGTAGCAGCCTTGACAGAATCAATTTCATGTTTGTGACCTTTTGATAAAAGAGTAGTTGCCTTCAAATGATTCTTCAAATCTTGATTCTCAATTAATTTCACTGCATCATAGGCATGATCCAAAGCATATGGATAACTAACAGACTCAGAAGATCTGTACCATGAATTGTTCCATTCATATTGTCTAAGTGCCTCTGCAGGAGAAATTTCAGAAGGAACAGAAAAATCTTGTCTGAGATCTTTTCCAGTAGAAGCCTTGCCAGCCATGAATGTGCTTGATGAACCAAAGTTGGTTCCAAGACTAGCTTTGATTGCTGTAGCAAGCTGATCCTTCTCTTCATTATTATCATCATCACTATCATCAGCATCAAAATCAAGAGTAGCATCAGGATCAGGAATTGCAATACCTTTTAGCTTATCCTGGGATGCTGTGATAGAATCTGTCATTGGTCTTGATCTTAGTGGCTGTATCAGGATTGGCTTATCAGTAGCACCACTAGCGTCAGGAGCAACACCGTCAGGATGAGATAAGCTTGCATCAGGATTTGATACTGATGGTTCTTGTGTAGCATGAGGTTCTGAAGCTGCTTCAACACTTTGAGTTGGAGGTTCTTGTGTGCTTCCCTCATTGACAGTGTCCTCGACCATTCTTTCATTTTCACCAGAAATCCCTTGAGCATTGTCAGGAAATTCCTCAGAAGCTGTAGCTTTGCCTGCATCTTTAGATGGTTCTTGTGTGGCTGGAATAGAAATGTCTGCATTCTCTCTTTGAGAAAATGGTTCTTGTGGGACCATTCCAATAGCTAAGCCTTCACTCACACTTTGATTGAATGGTTCTTGTGTGGCAGAATCTTCAGTAGCTGCTGAATCACATTGAGATTCAGGTTCTTGTGGGCTTGATCCTTTCAGCTTCTTCTGTCTCTGAAAGACCTTTTCCTCTGCTTTCCTTTTCTTCTCCAATGGATGTAGAAACCCAAGATTGGAAGCAGCAGCACCATACTTCTCCCATGAAATATCAACATGTCTTGTAGTGGGAGAGGATTTGGCTGGAGAGTCTGAAATAGAGACAACTTTTGTTGGAGTGACATCAGGAGTACCAACGTCAGGATTAGCTTGAGCATCAGGATTTGACTGCTCATCAGGAATTGATAGATCCTGACCATCAGTAGTCCGTGTCTCCAAAGGAATATTATACCTGCTTTTAGATAATTTCCTTTTCTTCTGTGGCTTAGATGATGGTGCCACAGCTTCAATAGCAGTATCAACAACTTCCTTGATTGTCTTAAATTTAGAGGAGATGGGCATATCATCCTCAGAATCAGTTTCATCTCTTAAAATCAACTTTCTTTTTACTTGAACATCCCCAACTCCTTTGACAGTAACAATCTCAGCATCCTTCTTTACCAGGACCCCTTGTACACCCCCTTATTTCTTCTTTTTGGTGAGTGATGTAGAGGAGAAATCCTTTGATCCTGATTGTCTTCCAGACACAGCAGATCTAGCTGATTTCTTAGATTTTACAACTAAAGTCTTTTAGGAGACAATAGAGGTGGCAGTTGATTGTTTTGACTGTTTGGGTTGGATGCTTGGGTCAGGAACAAGGTGTGATTGGCCTTGCCCCATAGCATCAGAGAGTAAACCATAACAAGTAGGCATTTTCTGATGTAAGAAAAACCTGACCTCATCAGGAATAAAGGCATTGCCTATAAAACCATTTGCATTATCATGATTGAAAAATGTTTTATTTTTCGATATGCATTTAAAAATACAATTTTGTTTTAAGAAAACAAAATTTATTTCAACAACTCTGAAAAATGTTTTTTTAAATGATTACAAAATTAATTACGCAGTAACCACTGGAACACTCTTTACCAATTAACGAGGCAAAGTAGTCATGAGAAACTGAACAGTCTCCTCGAGATTGAGTAAATGACCTCCATGCTTAACAAACAATCTCTATAAAAGATAGAGAATGTCAATCAATACTATCATTTATCATCAAAACACACAACCCTCTCCACAGAGAAAACAAAAATATTACCCAAACCTTTCGAATTCGTTCTTTCTCCATGGCTGCAAACAATCAACAAAATGATTTACCTGGTGAGGAACTCGATGATATCGAGTTAATCTGGCAAGAAATGGAAGAGGCTCTGGATGAAATCGCAGAGAATGAAGAGCCACATCTTGTTCCTGATCCTCAGGAACAGGAGGCCATTGTGAATGCAATGGTTGATGTCCTCCTTCACAACTTCCAACAGGTAAACCCTGATTGGAATCCTCTGAACAATCTTGTCATCGTCAATGAAGATGAGGAAGTAGACGGTGACGATGATGATGATGAAGAGGATGAGGAACTCGAGCAAGAGCTTCAAAGAAGAAGAAAGAGGAAACTTGATGCTTGTACTTCGTGCAAGGTCGAGGCATGGAAGCGTCCCGGTGATCACGGTGACGATCCGCCTTCAAGTGCATCAGCTCCCCTCCTTGTCCTTTAAGGATGGAACAAGAGAACCCTAGACGGATCTTGGTGGACAACTTCCTTCCAATCCTGACGGACTGTGAAGCTGCTCAAGGAGTTTTTTCATGGTTATGATCCATCGAACAGGGGCATTCCTACTTATCAGCAAAGAGAAATAGACTAGAAAAGAAACAATGTAATTTCCTTTTCATTTGTAAAGAATATCCAAGTATTAATGAAATTGATCATATTTCTCAATTGTTCTTCTCCTCTGATTTTCTGTACAAATTATTAGTAACATTGCATTTGATATTTAAGATGATGATTAGTAACCCCAAAAAAAAATTGAATTAAGATTGAAAATTAAAACTTAATACTTAATCAAAGACTAAGTATAAATTTTATTTTCCAGAGAATACCAGCAATGTTGTTGTCAATATGTCTTTGTACTTCTGATTTTCACATCAGCTTCTCCTTTGACAGAAAGTTGTTATATAGACATTCATTTTGAGTTGCACTTCTTGTCTGAACACCTGCATCATGATCTCCAGTTATTAAATCAGGAGTATGAGTTGCAGTCCATTTCCTTGCTGATGGTAAGTCATTTCTTGATGTAGATGCTCCCCCTGGATTGGTGTTATCTTGAATAGAAGAATTTGTTTCATTAGAAGCTCCCCCTGAATTGTTACTATCTCCTCCTGATGGATTATCAGGATTGTCACTTGAATCAGTATCTGAAGAATTTTGTCCTGATGATTGAGTAGACTCAGAATTTGTAGCAGTTTGTTGTTGCTCCCCCTCAACATTTGCACTACTAGATGAATCATCGTTATTTGCATCATCAGTATTAGCACCATCAGGAATTGGTGTGTCATCAGGATTTGATGGATCATCAGTATCTGATGAATTGACAGGATCTGATTCATTTTCTTCAGGTTCCTTGGTAGCTTCATTTTCAAAAACCAATCTATCATGTGAGTCTTCATTCACTCCAATTATCTTTTTATCATCAAAAGATACATGTATTGACTCCATGACAGTTCTTGTTCTCAAGTTAAAAACTCTAAAGGCTCTTGATGCAGGATAGCCTATGAAAATTCCTTCATCAACCTTAGTTTCAAATTTTCCTAGCTGTTCAGGATGAGTTCTGAGAACAAAACATTTACAGCCAAACACATGCAGATGCTTCAAACTTGGTTTCTTCTCCTTGAGAGATTGATAAGGAGTAACACCATGTCTGTTTATCAAAGTGAGATTTTGAGTATAACATGCTGTATTGACTTCTTCTGTCCAGAAATATGTAGGTAATTTAGCTTCTTCCAACATAGTTCTGCCAGCTTCAATAAGAGTTCTATTTTTCCTTTCAACTACTCCATTTTGCTGAGGTGTTCCAGGAGCAGAGAATTGTTGAATAATTCCCTTGTACTTGCAGAACTCTTCTATCTTTGAATTCTTGAATTCAGTACCATTATCACTCCTCAGTATCTTGACTTTGTACTTTGTGGTTGTCTCAATCATTCTCACATGATCCAACAGTATTTCAGGAGTTTCATCTTTTCTGTGCAGAAAATACACTCAGGTGAATCTAGAATATTCATCGACAATTACAAGAGTGTACCTTTTCTTACTGATGGACATAATGTTGACTGGTCCAAATAGATCAAGATGCAACATGTGATATGGTTCTTCAATAGAGGATTCTGATTTACTCTGGAATGATGTCCTTCTTTGTTTAGCCTTTTGACAAGCATCACAGAGTCCATCAGGAGTATACAAAGCTTTAGGTAATCCTGTCACTAAATCTTTCTTAACCAACTCATTGATATTGCTGAAGTTGAGATGAGAAAGCTTCTTGTGCCAATTCCAACTTTCATCTACTGATGCTCTACTGATAAGACATGTAGGGGAGCCATCAGTATTTGAGAGAATGTTGGCTTCGTAAATGTTACCATGCCTGTAGCCAGTCAGTCCTGTTTCTTTGCTGACTACTTCACAATGTGTGGAATAGAAATTGACATGATAACCTATGTCAGTGATTTGACTAATACTCAACAGGCTGTGTTTTAGTCCTTTCACTAGAGCTACTTTTTGAATGATGACATTTCCAATGATTATATTGCCATATCCCAAAGTTTGTCCAATGTTGCCATCTCCATAAGACACAGTTGGGCCAACTTTTTCCTCATATTATGATAACAGGGCCTTGTTTCCAGTCATGTGCACAGAACATCCACTTTCCATGACTAACACATTTTTCTTTTTACCCTGCAATCAGAATGTTAAAACACTAGTTAGAATGTTTAGGAACCCACACTTGTTGGGTTCCTTTTCCATGCATTTTATTAATTTTAGCAGCAGAAGACTTTCTGACTTTAGCAGTCCTGACAGGATTAACTCCATCTGGATTTGCTTTGTCAGTATCAGTATTAAAAAAAACATGCTTCACATTGACATTCTTAAGGCTACCAGAATTTGCACTATTTTTAAACTTAGGTAATGGATCATAAAAGTTATAGTACAAATCATGGTATTCTTCACATGTATAAATAGAATGCCATTTACTGCCATAATGAAAACAGGAATTCTGTGGTTTATAAAATACTGATCTATTCCTAGCATCAAACATAGGAATTTCAGTAACCTTCTTTTTACTCTTTCTGCAATCAATAGCAAGATGATTAGAGTTACCACAGTTAAAACAACATTTTCTAGGTGCATTTGGGACATATTTATAACCATTTTCTTTATTGACCCCAATTTTACCATTCCTGTTTCTTTTGACACTTGGTTCCTTCTTCTGATCTAAAACTTCACAGATTTTATCTTTGAGTTATTTCTGAGACAGTAAACCTACATTCTTAGTAACTTTACTCATGACAGGTTTAGATTTAATAATTTTAACACTTTGAACAGAAGTAGATCCCTTTTCAAAAGTTGAATTGGAATCCTTACCAAAAACAAAATTAACAGGAGTAATCTTAGATTTGGTTTTGTCTATAACATGTCTATAGGTTTTTGGACTAACTGTCTCATCAATAACAATTTTCTCTTTCAATTTCTTATCTTCATCTGACTTATACCCTAGACACTCTTTCCAATTCTTAGAGGTATTAATCTAATGAAATTTTCTACCAGAGTCTGTCCAGGTTCTGATTTTCTCATTAGCATTATCAAGTTCCTTTTCAAGAGCAATACATTTAAATTTCATCTCTAAGTACATGTGATTAGCATTATCACATTCTATATGTACTTTTTGCATAAGAGAAAATTCAGCTTCTAAATGCTCATTCCTTTTCCTAAGTTCAGACATCTCAGATAAGATTCTAGTATTTTCAACAGTTTGACTTCTAAAGCTATTATGCAATGACTTTATAAAACGTCTTAACTCAGAAGCATTATCAGTATCAAAATCAAAGACAGTATTTAGTACCTTATCATCAATATTGGCCATTAGGGCATAGTTGACCACCTCAGTATCAGATTCTGAGGAAGAGTCCATCCAATCCTTGCTTGATGTGATGAGTGCCTTTGTCTTCTTGCACTCATTAGCAAAGTGTCCCATACCATTACACTTGTAGCATCTAACCTTTGTCTTGTCAAATTTGCTACCCTTGCTGTCCTTTTTGATATACTTGTCTTTGTCTGCATTGAAGGTCCTTTTCTGGAAGTTGACTTGTCTTCTAGCCTTCCTGAACTTCATCTTTTTAAAGCCTCTGACAATCATAGCAACCATCTCTTCCATGTCTGAGTCAGAAGATTCATCATCAGTATTGGCATCAGGATTGCCATCAGTATCTGATGAAGAGTCATCAGGATCTGACTCAACTATTCTTGATTTCCTTCTAGAGACCTCCATAGCTTTTCCTTTTGATTTAGCCTCTACATTCAAGGCAATGGTCTTTGCCTTGCTGCTTTTATTATTCTATCTCTGTTAACCTCAAGATCATGAGTTCTTAGTGTTAGGTCCAAAGTATCGTAGAGGGGGGGGGGGGTTGAATACGATACTCACAAATAATTTAATTTCGTTCGCGGATAAATCTTTTAGTTCTATAATGAAATCAAACACACCAAACTAAATCAAGTTTCGGGGAATATATCTTTTTATAAATATAAACCTCGAGGGGTGCTACAATTTCTAATCCGTAGATTAGCGTCAATGAGTTTAAGGTTACACAAATACAAAACAATGATCAAGTTCTGAGCACTATTAATTTCTCTGATAATTTTCTCCGGCTCTTCTCTCTCTCAGTAATGTCTCTGTGTTAGAATCCTTAACTGAAGAAGACACATTCTTCACTCTGTATTAACTGCAGACTTTGGTATGAAAAACCATCGAACCAAACTTGTAGAAACAATCCTGGCCGTTGGATCTTCCTCAACTTGAAAAACAAGTATTACTTTCCACCTGCTCCCAATTAAAAAACCATCGAATGGTTTAAGAAACCATCGAATGAAACAAATCGTTTTACCATTCGATAGTTTTTAAAACAAAACTATCGAATGCTAAATTGATTTACTTGTTTTTAATTCAATCACCTTAAACTCTCATTCGATAGTTTTCTTAAAAGAAAAACTATCGAATTGATTTACTTGTCATTTGTCCTTTAGTAATAACTCCTGAGCTCCCGGGTGTTTAAGTAATAGACAGTATCAATTTCTTCGGAGACGATAAAATAACTTGATCTTTTCAGTGCCGTCACCTAGTGCAACTGGTCTGGTTCACAGATGAATAACACTTGATCAATTCTTATTTTATGACTTCAATTATAATGCTCCTGATACGTCCCTTGTCGTTCTGGTTGCTTCATCACTGGAATCCCGTGGTACTGAACCCTAAATCATTCACATACTTCTGTCGTCTTCAAAGTCTTGTTTCTATTGCTGTCACTGAGGCTTGAACATTTTCATGAACTTCTTTCCGTGACCTGTTTACGGACTTCAAGAATACATAACGTATTTTGATTTTTTGAGTTTACCTTTTCTTCTTTGATTCTAGATTCCTGTGCTTCTATTAATACTATTGTCTGTCTTGTCCTTTGTTGAGTTGTAGTTATCTCTTTTACATCTTATGTTACATTATGCTTTACAATCTCCCCCTATTTGATTGGATAGAGTTCGACAAGCAAATACTTCGAGGATAACTCAACTAACTAAGGAAACATTAAACTACTTAAAGTAAGACAGCGTAATAATATCAATGCATTCTGGATCAGATATATATACATTTCCAGATTTCATAAATCAAAAAACAATTAAACTTTATACAATGAAGTTGCTCCTCTAGTCTGAGCTGATAGTTCTCTTGTTCTTTGCTTCAACATTCAGTCCATTCCAATCTCACCTTCTTCAATCATTGGATCGGAGTTAGCAGCTTGATAATCAATCACTGATAGATAGTGCAGTGGTTCTCCAGGTTTAAGGATTGCTCCTTGGATGTGTCTTCCAATATATTCAACCTCTTGACCCACTCCAGCCCATAACCATGCAATGTTAACATCTTTCTTGTTCAGCTTTGGCATGTTTGGCAGTCTGGTATGCACTTCTAATCCTCTTTCCACTCTTTTCCTATAGTAAGGAACATTCTCCATTAGAAATCTTCTAAGAGTGTCTGCTGCTTTGTCCTTCTCCGTTGATGAGAATCCAGTGGATCTAAGATACTTCTCAACTGAGATTAGATAGTTCCTTGGGTAGTCCCTCAGTTTGTCCTCAGCCAAATAGCAGATTCTGAACAAGTCATTCGTCATGAATCTAACCATTGGAGGATCTTCAGTAATCTCTGGACTGACTTTCATCACGATCTCCTTAACATGCTCACGGAGCAGTTCATTTAGCCTTGTGGTTCTTTGGATCTTGATGAGTATAGCCTGCAATTCTGTATATGTCCTCTGTTCTAAAAACTTAGTAGAAATCACAAATGTACCTTTCTCCAGAAAACTGATTAATAAGCTCCAGGCACCATTTGCTTTAACCCCAGCATTCAGACAGATTATAGAGCTTCTCAGTGCTTTAAAGTAAGTCTGATCTTCAAGATTAGCACTTCTGATGTCCTGAATAATGACTTCCACCTCCGCATTGTCGTTGACTTGTAATCCGTCTTCAACTCCACAAAAGGTTTTATAAGCCATTTCCCATTCAGTACCATCTTTCTTTGCCAGATCTATCATCTTCTTCTTTCTCACTTCATTATACACCTTCATTATCTTTAGCTTTTCACTTCTCAGAATTGCTTGCTGTTTCTCCTTCTCAGCTTGCCTGGCATCTATTGCAGCTCTCTGAGCTCTTATTGCTTCCAAGGCAGCTTCTTCTTCAGGTGATAGAGAATTTGCTTCTTCCATATCATCATCCAAGATAGGATGTTCTATTGGCTCCGGATAATATGGCTCATGCTCCTCTTGAATAGGTTGCTCATGCATGACCTCAAATTCCTCTTCACTTTCCTTGGCTTCCTCTACAAGCTCCTCAATCCAGTACTGTCTGATTGGAATAGCCTCAACAGTCTCCCAAACTCCCCATTTATCCTTCACCCCCTCTCCAACTTTCTCCCCCTTAGTTGAGGAATCCTCGATAAAAGCATCCTCAGCATAAAAGAAATTAGAAGGATCAGGTTGCTGATATGAAGAACCAGGTTGTCCAGATTGTTGGTTCTTTAGCATACTCCATATAGACTGTACTCCGTCACCTTGATTCTCCAAGAAATCCATAAGCTGCTTATTAAACTCATTTATAGAAGCTAGCGACAGGTCAATGTTCTCCAATCTTGAGTTGGTAGTCTTTTCCATGTGATCCAGCCTCTTGTTTAGCTTAGACTCCACTCGTGAAAGGGAATCCATTGCATCTTTTACCCGCGCTTGACCATCCCGGATAACCAGAACGTCTTCTTTCAAAGCTTCATGTCCTTGAGACAGTGCAGTTACTTCATTCATGAATCCATCTTTAAGTTCCCTGACGTCCATCCTCAGCTCGACTAGTTCTTCCATAGCTTCCTTCTTTAAGGAGTCCACTGCCTGCTTCGTACCTGTTATAGTGCCAGATGCACTGCCAATGACCCTGAATGTTCTTCTGGAATCAGCTGCAGCCAAGTCAACTTTCTCTTGAATAGACTTTAAAGAAACATTGTCTTGACTGGAGGAGATCCCTTGGTCAAAGGAAGGTCGCAGTGGAACCTTGAAAAGTGGATTTCCTTCTTTGTCCCGAACTGTCATCTCCTTGAGGGAAGATTGAACTTGTAGCTCTCTTTCTGTTGGTAACAGCAGATCATTAATATTAGGTAGGGTTAGGGTGTCACTCCTCACATTTGGCTCTGGGTGTACACTCAACGTTTCTGTCGGTGTTTGAATCATTTTTCCTTTCCCACTCAGGCCAGGTGTAAGTGTTTTTGTTTCACTCAAATCCTTTGTGCTGATTGTACCTGCAGAAGAGATCACCGTAGCCATCCTTAAGGAGGTCACCGGTGGTGCAATGGGGCTTCGCAAGTCCCCGTCCTTGGATAAACCAAGTTGCTGATCATCCTTAGATGATATATCCTTTGAAGGATCTAGAGTTTGAATCTCTAGGGGGTTAGAAACAGGCTCTTTTAACAGCAGAGATCCCGAATCTTCCCCGTGAGTCTGTAAAGACTTCACCTCAGTTGACTCCTCAATAGTAATTGATTCACTGTCAACGAGTTGCCGATCTGCACCTACGTCAGACCCTTTACCCGCAGGATCCAGATATGTTCCATCTGGGGAGGTAGACAATGACCTTTTAGATTGTGCATTTAGGTCAAAGCCTTCTCTCGACGTCTGTGAAGACCCTTGGTTCTGAGAACCTTCAACCAGTGAACCTGACCGTAATATGGTCGGAACACCAGTTGCTTCCGTCAATTCTTCCTTACTTGATTGAGCTATTGGTTCAGATATTGCTTTCATTAGCGTAGCCCAATCAGCATCAAAAAAATCAGTAAAGGGCTCTTTGAATGAGAGAAATGAAGTATCAGCAGTTGCCTCAGTTTCTGTTCTTCTCCTTTTAGAGGAAGGCAGAGCTGCTGTTGAAGGGTGTATCTCCTTATGTGGTGCTGCTTTGGCACTATCTCCCTCTACACTCATGGATGGTTCTTTAATGGGTATAGTAGGGGAAGGAGGTTCGTTTATGTTTTCATTTGGCTCTTCCAAAGGCTCTTCGACCGTGGTTAGAGGTTGTGGGTTTGCAACCTCCTGGTCAGGAATGGCCACTAAGGGCTCTGGATCAACATCCATTGGTACAGGTGCCATTTCAGGTTCAGGTTGTGGAATATTACCTTGATTTACCTGTTCCCCTGGGGGTAGAAGTGGTAGGGGCACCGTTCTTAGATATTCAGTGAGAACAGTGGGTACCCCTGGAAGATAGTTGTTCTTCCTAATGAGAGCGGTTATGGCATTGCTCTTCATTCTCATGCACTCCTGGTTGGCTTCACCTTCAAAGATCTCTCGTTCATCATCTGTTAAGATATCATTGAGAATTAGCTGTAGGAACCTAGGATAGAAATAGAGCACATCTTCATTTATGCCTGTTCTTTCATCCAGTGGTCCCATGCATATGATTACTTGATCAATCAGCAACCGTCCAATGTTAATATGCCTATTGTTCGCAATGGCAAACCCTATCTTTTGAAGGAATAAGGGAATACCATGCAGATTTGTTAGCTTGGCAGTAAAAACATGGATTAGGGTATGAAAGAAAAAGTTCCATGCTTTTGGCAAGTAATGCTTAAGGAACTCTCCCACAAAGAAGTTAGGTTGTTGACTTCTAATGAGAGTGAAGAAAGCATGTATCTCCTCAGTTGTAGGATCAGGAACAAGGTTTTCTGTAGGAAAATGAAGTACTCTGTTAAAGTCATGTTCCGTCACCCTTATTGTTCTGCCCCCTGGCACAACAAAACTGAAGGATCTTATATTATTCTCACTTGTATCCGTGGCGGATGTGTACAACGCAGTCAATTGATCAATACAAAGGACCACGGGAGTACTTACAGCGTATGCCACTAATGAACGTGTGTTCAAAAACTCTGCCCATGCACGAAACTGTAAGTTCGTTATGGATTGCAAGTTTTGGAACGAGACATGATTAGTCTTGGTTACGATAAATTCTCCAGCCATTGTTTTTCAAATTTCCAGAAAATCAATTTAAACCAAAACTAATTTTTCACTTAAATTTAATTAATTAAAAAATAATTAATCAAACTTTTGGTAAAATCACCCTAAAAACAAAATCACCCCTTTTAACACTAACACACAAATTCGAACACTAGCAATTAGAACCCTTGACTAATAACAACCAATATTCAATTCAAACAGTTTGTTCGATGGTTTCTTTCTCAGAAAGTGCCAAAAACTCAAAAAATACTAATTTCTCACGGTTAAAAGACAGCCAACAGTGACAACCAGTAATATTTTAAGGTTTTTCTTGGATAAAAATGGAGAAACTATCGAAAGGCGTTCTTGTTTGAGTATGTATGTCTCTGTAAGTATATAAAACCGTAAGTTTTTCTCAGATCTGTAAAAGTGAAACTGAAAAAGAACTAAGGCAATGATATATACGTTTGAAACTGACAGGGGTAAAATCGTCAATTCAGGTTCGATAGTTTTAAAATGAACTATCGATGGTTTTCTTGTAGGGGTAAAAAGGTCAATTTTTTTCGATAGATTTTGAAAAACTATCGAATTATTTAAAAATCAGAATTTAAACCAACCTTTTTGAAAAACCATCGAACGTTATGCTTTTGAAAAACCAAAAACTATCGAGGGGTTTTGTAAGAAAAAAAAACTATCGAGAATTTGATTATTGAATTAATAAATTCACTTCGATACATTTTTCTACTGAATTTTAAAATACATCGAGAATTTAAATATTAAATTAGGTAAATTCCTTCGATATATTTTAAATTAAATCTCAAAAACTATCGAGAAATGCTTTCGATAATTTTTCTTTTCCTTTTAAAAAACTATCGAAATTTAATTTCGATAGATTTATCTATGTACTTGAAAAACCATCGAATTTCCTAAATTCGATACTTTTTGCTTCTGTCTTCATTTTAAAACCTGTTCATGTTCAAAAAATCAGACTTTTTGTATTTCCTGTCAAATTTTAATTTTAATAAATCTTTTAAAATTCACCAAAATCAATTCTTAACAGAAAATTCACAATTTTCTTAGAATAAAATCAATTAAATATCATCGAGTGATATTAACCAATTGAAATCTAATCAATTATGCTGCATTAATCTACAATATTAAAAACAAAGCAAATTAATTCAAATTAAATAAATGCTTAAATATTTAGAACAAATATTAGCACTTAAATAATTTTTAGAATTAATAACCAATTAAATGCCAGAAGATATATCATCCATAATTATGACATAAAATTAGTGTAATAATCCTAACTACGAGAATTGCTCCAGAAAATAAATTCACGAGTCCTAAGGATATAGCAATTCCTAAACTCATGTATTCACCAGGACTCTCTGCAGTTACTGACTTCTAATCAAAATCAATTAGAAAGATTTAAAATCCCAAGTTCACCAACCAGCTTATTGAAAGTGGATTCATCAAGCGGTTTAGTAAAGATGTCTGCAATTTGATCCTCTGTGGGTACAAAGTGTAACTCCACAGTTCCATTCATGACATGCTCTCGGATAAAATGATACCTGATGTCGATGTGCTTCGTCCTCGAGTGTTGCACTGGGTTGTTTGAGATTGCTATGGCACTTGTGTTGTCGCAAAATATAGGAATCTTTGTCAACAGAAGTCCATAGTCACGGAGTTGGTTTCTCATCCACAATATCTGAGCACAACAGCTACCAGCAGCAATGTATTCAGCCTCAGCTGTTGATGTGGACACTGAATGCTGCTTCTTGCTATGCCAGGAAACCAATCTTCTTCCAAGAAACTGACAGCTTCCTGAAG
The DNA here is from genome assembly GCA_030848705.1 of Heracleum sosnowskyi. NCBI lineage: Eukaryota > Viridiplantae > Streptophyta > Magnoliopsida > Apiales > Apiaceae > Heracleum > Heracleum sosnowskyi. The sequence goes on along the minus strand of CM061235.1, from coordinate 93,211,545 downwards.
TACTCTTCCGATCAATCTTACAACCTGCAAAATCAGAGTCTGTGTATCCAATAAGATCAAATCCTGTATCTTTAGGGTACCAAATTCCAAGATTTGGGGTTCCCTTAAGATATCTAAATATTCGCTTAACAGCTATTAGATGAGATTCTTTAGGATCAGACTGAAATCTAGCACATAAGCATGTTGCAAACATTATATCTGGTCTACTTGCAGTGAGATAAAGTAATGAGCCTATCATACCTCTGTAGCCTGTGATGTCAACCTTCTTACCAGTTTCATCCTTATCAAGCTTAGTGGCAGTTGGCATATGAGTCTTTGCTGTAGATGAGTCTTCCATTTGATACTTCTTAAGAAGATCCTTGATGTACTTAGATTGACAAATGAATATACCATCTTGTTTCTGGTATACTTGCAATCCAAGAAAGAATGACAATTCACCCATCATGCTCATTTCATAACGACTCTGCATTAACTTAGCAAATCTCTTGCATAGATCATCATTAGTAGAACCAAATATTATGTCATCAACATATACTTGCACCAATATCAAATCATTTTTATACTTTTTGACAAAGAGAGTTTTGTCTACAACACCTCTTGTAAAATCATTTTCAAGTAAGAATTCAGAGAGAGTGTCATACCATGTCCTTGGAGCTTGTTTGAGTCCATAGAGAGCTTTGAATAGAAAGTACACAAAGTCTGCCAGTTTTGAATCCTCAAAACCTGGAGGTTGTTCCACATACACTTCTTCTTCTAACTCCCCGTTCAGAAAAGCACTCTTCACATCCATTTGATATACCTTGTAATTGCAATGTGCAGCAAATGCCAGAAACATTCTGATGGCCTCAAGTCTTGCTACTGGTGCATAGGTTTCATCATAATCTATACCCTCTTCTTGAGAGTAACCTTTAGCAACCAGTCTGGCTTTGTTTCTCGTTACAATGCCATCTTCGTCCAACTTATTTCTGAATACCCATCGTGTTCCAATAACAGATTTTCCCTTAGGCCTGGGTACCAGCTTCCAAACTTTCTGCCTTTCAAACTGATTGAGTTCTTCTTGCATAGCAATCACCCAATCTGGATCATCTAGAGCATCTTCAACTTTCTTAGGTTCTGTTTCTGAAAGAAACCCAGAATAGTGACATTCATTTTGTGATGTTCTCCTAGTTCTCACTCCTGTGTCCGGATCACCAATGATCAAGTGAAAGGGATGATCTCTATTCCATACCCTTTGTCTTGGCAGATGCGATCTTGATGATTCTCCTTGTTCTAGATGTTGAGGAGTGTGACTAGTTGATCCTTCTCCTGCTCCCCCTGAGTTGTTGACGGTTTGATCTGTTGATTCTGAAGACTGACTAGTGGATCCTGTATGTTGAGGATTTCCACTTTGGTCACCACTTGGTCCAGAATCATTATCATTATGATTATCATTAATGATTGTAACAACTTCAGGTACTTCTTCATTGTCAGAGAGATCTCCTGATAGATTTTCAAATACCAAGGATTCAGAGTTCTCTCCAATTTGCAGGCCTGGTCTTTTAGTGTCGTCAAATGTTACATTAAAGCTTTCCAACACCTTCTTATCTTCAATCACATATACCCTGAAAGCCTTAGATTCCAGAGAATAGCCCAGAAAAATGCCTTCATCTGCTTTGGCATCAAACTTGCCAAGATGTTCTCCATCTTTAAGTACAAAGCACTTTGCACCAAACACATGAAAGTACTTCAGTGTTGGCTTCTTGTTGGCCATTAACTCATACGGAGTCTTTTCATGATCTTTGTTGATCAGGGTTCGATTCTGAGTGTAGCAAGCTGTATTCACTACTTCAGCCCAAAAGTAAGTGGGAAGTTTTGATTCACTCAACATGGTCCTTGCTGCTTCAACCAAGGTCCTGTTCTTCCTTTCCACTACTCCATTCTGTTGAGGAGTTCTTGGTGCTGAAAACTGTCTTGATATTCCTTTCTCTGAGCAGAAATCATTTAGAACTGCATTCTTGAATTCAGTTCCATTGTCTGATCTGATTGTCCGCACAGGTAGCTTAGCTTCCACTTCTATCTTCTTGATGTGATCAATGATTAGTTGTGTTGCTTCATCCTTTGTTTGTATGAACAACACCCACGTGTACTTGGAGTAGTCATCCACCATCACCAATGCATATCTGTTTCTTGAAAGTGACATAACATTAACTGGACCAAATAAATCCATATGAATCAGCTGTAATGGTTCAGTAATGCTTGTCATTCCTTTGCTTCCATGTGATGCTTTCTTCGACTTCCCCTTTTCACATGCTTCACATAGTCCCTCCTGATTGAATTCCATCAGGGGCAACCCTCTCACTAATTCTCTCTTTACCAAAGAGTTCATAGTTTTGAAGTTCAGATGTGAGAGCTTCTTGTGCCATAGCCAACTTTGTTCTGAAGATGCCTTTGCATAGAAACATGTAACTTCTCCTTCACTGGTAGAACTTAAGTCAGCTATAAACAAATTTCCTTTTCTCACTCCCAGTAGAGTAAGCTTCTCATCCTTCCTGTTGGTGATCAAGCACTTGTCCTTTCTGAAATCTACATTGTAGCCTTTATCACAGAATTGACTGATACTTAGAAGATTGTGCTTTAATCCTTCAACAAGAGAGATGTTTTCAATGATGACATTTCCAGCTTTCAATTTACCATATCCCGTAGTGAATCCTTTGCTGTCATCTCCAAAGGTTACAATCGGGCCGGTCTTCTTAACCACCTCTGTAAGCAGGGACTCTTCACCTGTCATGTGTCTAGAACAGCCACTATCCAGAATCCACACAACCTTTGAGCTTTTAACCTTACCCTGCAATCACAGATTGATTAAGCGGACTTTGGTACCCAAAATTGTTTGGGTCCTGAAGGTTTAGATGATTTAACAGGAGTAACATTCAATTTAGTCTTACCATGTTTGATATTCATAGTATCTGTGGATTTAACATTACTAGTGCTATTGCTACTATCAGACATCAACTTAAAATAAGCATGCATGATGTTGTACTTACATAGCAAACACTCTTTCTTTCCACAGGGCTCATGATTATCAGGCATGTCAGACATGTTATGCATTTCAGAAGTATTAGCAGTTTCTACTTTAACCTTTTTACATGCATGTGTAAGGTGTCCAGCAGAATTACAAATAGAACACAACTTCCTAGATGCAATGGGAGAAGATGGAACCAATTCCTGATTAACAAACTTCTTCCTCCCATTCCTGTTCTTTTTAACATTACTAGTTAAGGAACCAACTTCAGTTTTAGGTAAATCAGGTTTAGGTAATGCATTCTTTACTGATTTCCTAGGTAACTTAGTCTTTACCTCTTTTTCCTTCAATAAATCCTCCTCAAGCAATTCTTGTGCTATGAAAAGATCATCCTCATAAAAGAGAGGTGGAAACGGCTTAACAAAAACTGGACAATCAACATTCTTAAGAACATGTGGAGGATTCCTTTTGACAACTGAAGGTGTCACAGGGAATTCCACAATCCTCTTACCAGCTTTCTTGTTATAGTCAAATCCTATAGCAGTTTTATTCTCTACGGCCTGAGTATCAATGATTTCCTTAGCCACTAGAGCGGAATTCTTAAAAGCATTCAGCTTCAAATCTAGATCTGAAATCTGCTTCCTGGGGATAGTCTCTATCTCATCATTACACTTGACCTTGTTCTCTAAGTACGCATTCTTTTGCTTAAGATCTTCTAATGATACAGCTACAAGCTCTAGTTCTTCATTTTTAGATTCTAGCTTTTTAATCTTAAGAACTAGTTTAGCATTTTCCATTTCTGATGCTAGCATGCTTGTGTGTACATTAAACAATTCTACACTAAGATCTTGCACAGTTTTCTTGTACTCAGAATTAGACATATCAATTGTAGTTAAGATAGGTACCTGAGATGATTGAGGTGATTCCTCTGAAGAGTCAGCCATTAGAGCAACATTTACATATTCCTCCTCTTCATCCGAATCAGTATCATCCCAGTGCTTTCCCTCTGCTATGTAAGCCTTCCCTTTCTGCTTTCCAGAGAATGCCTCCAATTGCTGTTTAAGCTTGGCATTCTCCTTCTTCAACTCATCATAAGAATCCTTCTTTCCATAGACATCTTTCATGTCTCTTGCTTGACGAGGCTTCCGGCATTCAGTGGCGAAATGCCCTAACTCATTGCAGTTATAGCATCTTGATTTGCTTCTATCAATCATGCCAGTCTTGTAGCCTCCCTTAAAGCCTGTACTAGGTGTATAATTGCTCTTCTGGAATCTGTTGGTTGAGCCCTTGAACTTGTACTTAGGGTTTCTCTTGAAACGAATATGACTAAACTTTGCAGCTAAGTACGCCATGGTTTTGTCTTCCATTTGCTCAAGCTCTTCTAGGGTATAGTAATCACTTTCATCAACACCCAGATTCACAGAATCCATTTCTGCTTCTATTATCACCTCCTTTCCAGCTCTAGGGGTTTGAACCTGAATCTCAGAAGTTATTGGTTCATCCACTACAAGTGCTGCTGATCTCACAAGTGCATTGTGCTTGCTGTCCACTGTCCCTGATCCGTAGATTATCACCCTTTGTTCCTATTCCATCTCATAGGTCTTCAACTTGCCATAGATCATCTCTAATGACATCTTTGTGAAGTCAATTCTTTCCCTAATGGATGATGACTTGTGTTCTACATGATGGGGCAGCGTCATCATGAACTTCCTGTTCGATTCTCTCAGTGGATAGGTCTTTCCTTTCATTGCCAATTCATTGAGGAGCTTAGTATACTTCTCAAAGACCTGAGTTATACTTTCTCCTGGCAGGGACCTAAACGCTTCATATTGAGAAGTCAGAATGTCCAATCTGTTTTCCTGCACGTCTTCAGTTCCTTCCATTATTAGGTTAATGGTATCCCACATATGTTTCCCGCTTGTACAGTTCATCAACTGATAGCTCATTTCCTTGTCCGCGGAGTCCGCCAATATCAACATTAAACCGGTGTCCAATCGAATCAGTTCTTTGTCAGAATCTGTAAATTCACTTATCTCCTTAGGTTGGGTGCCTGAAGGAATCCTGCTACCATCAGGAGCTTTAGATTCACTAACTGGTTTCATTGGTACAAACGGTCCGTTTTCTAATATGCCAGTATACAACGGATTAGATGCCTTGATAAATAACAACATCTTCATCTTCCACAAACCGAAATCATCTCTAGTAAACGGGGGAACTTTAATACCAGCGGTTGTCTTTGGAGCACTCATGGTTTCTGAAAATTTCAAATTGTTTTAAATTCAAGAAATTCCAATTAAATGAAAAAATTTGAAAGTTACAAAATTTGCTTCGTATTTTCACGCTACGTTTGATTTTGGTCTCATTCACCGGATCTGATTTGTATATCAATCAAGTAGCTTTGATACCAATTGTTAGGTCCAAAGTATCGTAGAAGGGGGGTTGAATACGATACTCACAAATAATTTAATTTCGTTCGCGGATAAATCTTTTAGTTCTATAACGAAATCAAACACACCAAACTAAATCAAGTTTCGGGGAATATATCTTTTTATAAATATAAACCTCGAGGGGTGCTACAATTTCTAATCCGTAGATTAGCGTCAATGAGTTTAAGGTTACACAAATACAAAACAATGATCAAGTTCTGAGCACTATTAATTTCTCTGATAATTTTCTCCGGCTCTTCTCTCTCTCAGTAATGTCTCTGTGTTAGAATCCTTAACTGAAGAAGACACATTCTTCACTCTGTATTAACTGCAGACTTTGGTATGAAAAACCATCGAACCAAACTTGTAGAAACAATCCTGGCCGTTGGATCTTCCTCAACTTGAAAAACAAGTATTACTTTCCACCTGCTCCCAATTAAAAAACCATCGAATGGTTTAAGAAACCATCGAATGAAAAAAATCATTTTACCATTCGATAGTTTTTAAAACAAAACTATCGAATGCTAAATTGATTTACTTGTTTTTAATTCAATCACCTTAAACTCTCATTCGATAGTTTTCTTAAAAGAAAAACTATCGAATTGATTTACTTGTCATTTGTCCTTTAGTAATAACTCCTGAGCTCCCGGGTGTTTAAGTAATAGACAGTATCAATTTCTTCGGAGACGATAAAATAACTTGATCTTTTCAGTGCCGTCACCTAGTGCAACTGGTCTGGTTCACAGATGAATAACACTTGATCAATTCTTATTTTATGACTTCAATTATAATGCTGCTGATACGTCCCTTGTCGTTCTGGTTGCTTCATCACTGGAATCCCGTGGTACTGAACCCTAAATCATTCACATACTTCTGTCGTCTTCAAAGTCTTGTTTCTATTGCTGTCACTGAGGCTTGAACATTTTTATGAACTTCTTTCCGTGACCTGTTTACGGACTTCAAGAATACATAACGTATTTTGATTTTTTGAGTTTACCTTTTCTTCTTTGATTCTGGATTCCTGTGCTTCTATTAATACTATTGTATGTCTTGTCCTTTGTTGAGTTGTAGTTATCTCTTTTACATCTTATGTTACATTATGCTTTACACTTAGCATTCCATAGACTTCATCAAGAGACACGGTGTTGAGATCATACTGATGTCTAATGATCGAGGTCTGAGTATCCCATTCTTCAGGTAAAGCTCTTAGAAACTTGGTGTTAGAATCTTCAGTTTCATATTCCTTGTTAACTAAAGATAAACTGTTCAGGAGTGTCAGAAATCTATCATATAAATCAGTCAGGCTCTCATCAGGTACAACATCGAATTGTTCATATTCTTAAATCAAAAGAGCCCTTCTGTTTTTCTTGATAGATGCAGATCCTTGGCATTGAGTTTCCAAAGTATCCCAGATTTATTTTGCAGACTTGAATGCAATCACTCTGTTAGACATGACAGCATCAAGACTACTGTGCAGGATGTTCTTTATCTTTGGCTCCCTCAGTACATGAGCTTTTTCTTCTGGAGTCCATTCACTCTTTGCCTTGACCACATAGTGTTCAGGTACAGTTTCTGTTCGTTCTATGATCCTTGTAGGTATATATGGTCCATCACGAATCCTGTCCAAGTAATCATGATCCATAGCCTCCAGATACATCAGCATCTTTACCTTCCATGTTGGATATTCTGATTTCTTCAGGATGGGTATTTTCATACTTTCATACTTGGTTGTCGACATCTTAGATCGTATCTGATTCAAATTTAAATTAGTCTGCTCTGATACGAATTGTTGCCTAGTAATAAACAATTGTAGAAGGGAGGTTGAATACAATTGTATAAGATTCTCGACCTATCAAAGTATATATCACAAATATGAAAGAATAATAACAGCTTTATTAATTCTGATATAAAACTGTTACAAACTCTCTCAAGAAATTCTGATGTTCTTGAGAGCTTCTAGGTTACAAAGATACTCGTGTATGTGATCGATATAAATCGAAACCTAAAACTGTGTTTATATACTACACAGCTTCTCTATCAATTGCATGATAAGTTCTAATCAATTACAAAGATTGAAACCTATCCTAAATTGATAGCTTCATTACTATAAATAAGGAACCGACAAAATAAGCTTCCTTATTTAACTAGACTCCAAATATAACTCGAAATAGAAATCCTGATCAGCTTCCAGTACTGATAATCAATCTTGATCCCAGTCCTGATGTAGATATCCTGATGACAATCCTGATACTGACGCTTGATCAAATACTGATGACCATGCTATACTGATGACGTCAGCAATCCTGATCAGTTGAGTCTAGATCCTGACGATCATTGAATCCTGATCTAACATTAGTATTCGATCCTTTTTATTACAAAATAGATAAATTCATGTCAAATTTATTCTAAATTTATTTTAACAAGAACCCTGTAATCTGTACTCTGAATTGTAACACCCTTCAAGTTTAATATAAGTTATATTTAACTTGAATCTTGTTTCATTTTATTCTGCAGTAATTTGTTATTGAAATTGTTAAATCAAGAAGAATACAAATTATATTAAACGGTACTATTTGTATTCAACCCCCCTTCTACAAACATATCGGGACCTAACAGTGATGAAGTATTTGTACTTATTATAAGTATGAATAGAATAGGGTCCCCACAAATCAATGTGTAGAAGTTGAAATTTGGAAGTAGTATGAATAGTGCTATATGGAAAAGGTTTTCTGTGTTGTCTAGCTTTAGCACATATATCACAAGAAGATAAAATAGAATCACAAGTATTGTCAATATTACATAAAGATAGAGATTTGAGTTTAGACAATGGAATGTGTCCCAATCTACAATGCCAAAGTAAAGCATATTTATTACAGACATTAGAATTAACAGTAAAGCTGGAACAATCAGCAGTAGATTTAGCAAGAGAATCAGCTGTATGAAGGAGATAAAGATCCTTTTGGACTTTACCAAGAACCAGAGGATTCTTCAGAGAAGAGCCCTGTAAGTAACAAGCAATAGAAGAAAAACTAACCAAACACTGAAATTGTTGAGTTAATTTGGTTATGGAAATAAGATTGTATTTGAAAAGAGGAACATAAAGAACATCATTTAAGATAATATCATTAGAGATTGGTACTTTTCCTATATCAGAAATTATGATAGTGTGTCTATTGGGCAGATAAATAGTTAAAGGAGTAGATAATGATGTTAAGGAAGTGAAGAGATTTTTATCAAAACACATATGGTCACTAGCACCACTGTCAAGAATCCATTCACACTTATTTGTGCCAGAGAAACAAGCAATATGAGATGTGAGAATACCTGCAAAATTTGTAGAGGAAGGAGTCTGTGAAGTTTCAGAAGTTTGAACTGTCTTGAGCATGTTCATGAGCTGAGAACACATTTCAGGAGTAATTTGTAGCAGAGATGAAGAAGAAGTTGGAGTATTGATAGTAGACTCTGTGTCCTGATTAACATCCACTTGAGCAGCAAATTTCCTATTCTTGGTGAACTTGAAATCTGCTGGGAAACCATGTAGCTTATAACACTTGTCAATTAGATGACCAGGATTTTTACAGTAGTTGCAGTGAAGAGAACTTTTCTTTGTATCTGAAACAGAAAACTTAGATTTGATAAACTGTGGTTTGGAAGAATTCACGTTTAAAGAAGAAGAATCAGATAAAAAATGACTTGAGGAATGTATTTCCCTTTGTGCTTCCTCTTGTAAAAGCAGATTGTAAACATGTCCTAGAGTAGGCAACGAAGATGTCATTAATATGGAGCCTCTCATTACATTGTAAGAATCGTTTAGCCCCATTAGAAACTAAATCACTCTTTGATCCTGTTGAAACTTTGCAAGTTTGGAAGAAGCACCACAAGAACATCCACAAGTACACACTGGTGCCAGACAGAGGGAATCAATATCATCCCATAGCATTTTTGTCTTAGTGAAATAGTTATAGACACTTAGATTTCCTTAAGACAATTCAGAGAGATCTTTGTGTAGACCGAACAATTGTGCTCCATTAGACACGCCATAGTGTTCTTCAAGTTCAACCCACATCTGATGAGTAGATGTTGCATAAATGACACTTCTGCCAATTGATTTGGATAAAGCTCCAAGGATCCAGGATATGACCATGTCATTACATCGACACCAGCTTTTGTATGATGGTGAGCTAGTCAATGGTTTTGGTAAAGATCCATCAACAAAACAGATTTTATTTCGAGCTGAAAGAGCTATGAGCATAGAACATTTCTAGTTACTAAAACCAGTGCCATCAAATACTTCTGTAACCAACTTCATTCCAGGACTATCAAAAGACTGTAAATGTAGAGGAGTATCGAAGTCGATTGAGGTGGAATTTTGAGAAAGAGATCGATACATTTTGAAGAGTGATTGAGTACCATGATTGTTTTGAACATTATTAGGATTATCAGTGGAAGTAGAGGTATTTGTAGTGTTTTCTGTAGTCATTCTGTGATGTACAGTTGAGTAAAAGCAAAAGAGGGTAAAAAGGAATTTTCACAAACACGTTGTGTGCGTGATGAAATTGTACTGAAATATGATGATTTTGTTGAAGAAGAGAGCAATATGATCAACAGAATGTGTGTGTAACAATCAAGAACATGATAAACACAATCACAATCACAAATCCGAACGAATTGCGTCTAATTTTAACTATGTTATTTCCAGACACTGAACCAAGATTGTAGAAAGGGGGGTTGAATACAATCTTGAAAAATCTTTTCGATTCTTGATAGTGAGAATGTGAAAATAAAAGCAAGAACAGAAACACAAATAAGAAGACACAAGAATTAAAAATTTAGGTGGATTGTTTTTGTCCACCTGAGAGATTTTTATTGAAGAAACCTCTGTGATGTTTATGAATAAACACACAGCTGCATATACACAACTCTAGCTTCAGCAATTTACAAAGGATATTGCTTTGTGTTCTCTAAATTGCTAAAACCCGATTTCTTGGTTCTAGAGTTATGCTACTACTTGGTTATATAACCCAAGTTTACAAAGATATTTGAACATCTAATAATACAAAAAGTGCATCTGTTCAGGATCTTTGCTTCTCCATTCCGAGCAGTGATCCATGTGTTGGTAGCTTGCCCTTCTTGGCTGATTGTCTTTTATGGAAATGCTACCTTTGACCATGCAAACAGAATGCTGCTTTCTTCTTGTCATCTTTCCAGAAATACTAGCTTCCATGCTCTGCGTAGTCTGTCAACCCATGTGCTCTGACGTATCTGTCCCTTTCACAAGTACAGAGAGTATCTGTAGAAGCTACTTGAGTTGTATCCATTGACAGTGTCTTGATCAACCAGTACTGCTATCCGTAGACAGTACAATATCCACATCCGTAGAAGGCTAATTAAGCTATCCATAGACAGTCAATTTCACGTATGCAGAATTACAAGGCATCAACTATTTACAATTAGCCTCCCTATTCTTCATATCTATTGATAGTCAACATGACTATTTAACCTATCAAGACTACTTCAACTTCAACATCAGAAATACACAAGCATGTTACATTGAGTCTTATCCGTAGACAAGCTTCCCATCTACGGTTAATGCAAGAGCATACTATCCGTTGAAGGCTACATTAACTTGTACAATTTTTACTAAGTTAATTTGGTTATCATCAATAAACAACAAAGTTCCTAACAATCTCCCCCAATTTATGCCTGGTTGAGAATCAAACATAAATTAAGAGTCTTGATGATAACAAAATCACTTCCAACATATAGATAATAGCAGTAAAAATTGTGTCAAGCTACATGAAATGAAAAACTGAAGAGTAGAGATAGTTACTGTAACACCCCCAGACCCGGGGTCAGGAATCTGGGTTGTCACGCTCCATCAATTGTACAATACCTGTATTACTTACAACATTCTAAGAATATAACTCCAATTGACCCCAATCACTTACGCACACACACACAAGTTATAGCCTTGGAAATGAGCAACAATAAGTAACATTTGTTATTACAAATCAAATGTACTATCCAGGATCTCATCTATCATTTACAACCTCTACCTGAAGTTAAAATAATAGACCTCACAATTCTATACAAGGTTTAGTAATACAAACCTACTCAAAAATAATTCTCACTAATTCAGTCTGCAACTATTTTGCTAACTCCGACAGTATCCATCTTGCTGAACTAACTCAAGGGTGGTCTCTCCATTCCCTTGCTCTCGTAACACGAGGTGAATCGGCAATGTTTCCTTCATGCTGAAAAATTTAATAAAGAAAGAATGAGCTAATAGAGCTCAGCAAGAAATCTATCCCAGTTTAAATCCTTAAACCTTTCAGGTAGATAATCCACATAGGATCCATTTTTAAAACTACTAGGGTTTATCCCCAAAATAGTATATCATTCAAAATACCGTATGATTTATAATCATACTCAAATACTTTTCGTAATTCATTTAGAAATCATTGGTATCGATATACTGAACCAAGATTCAAAACATATCTTTTTTAAAATAGATATCAAATGATGGAATCACGGCTTAAAGCCTATCCATCGATTCAAAATACTATACGGTTTAACATACTGTATATCTTAAATATCTTTTCCACGTATATACTCACATATCTATTTAGATATCTCATACTGTTCAAAATACTGTAGAATATCAGTAATGAACACCTTTTGTAAAAGAAGCAAGAATGAGCACTATAGCTCGACAATCAGATATAGCAGCTTAATCATATATGTAAGCTTATATCATGAAAGAAAACCTTTAAACTTCATTCGTATACAGAATAACATTTTATTATTCTTTTCGTCAAAACATGCCATACAGTACAACTACTGTATGAGGAACATCATTACTCATCACTGCCACATTATCAGTAACTCAACACCTAGGCTTTCATTACAATGTGCAGCACAACTCCAATTGGAGGGAAGGGAATGTACTGGAACACCCGATACACGGTGATCAGCCGTTGTATCGTAACTTTTCTTTTCTACTAGTAGAAGGACGACTTCCTGTTCGGTTATCACCCTGACCGCATACGGGCCAATGTGCTAAGAGATCACTACCTCGGGCCTATTTCATCACCGGGTAAGCCTTAGCACGCAAGAGATCACTACGTCGGGCCTATTTCATCACCGGGTAAGCCTTGATAATTTGGCACTACCCCGGCACCTATTTCATTGCCGTGTAGGCCTTTCCAATTCCCATGAAGAAAAACATTAACGAAACGGAAATCGGAATTTAATTCCACATTTCCCAAGTACGAATACTTGTCAAAACTTTGTAACCGTTTAGAACACCTTACTCCAGAGTAATTGAAAGGAGTAAGTCAAAGTGTGGGTTGACATTAGTCAACGAGACTACCGATGGTTACTGCGTATTTTGAAATTATGACCAGGGAGTTTATTGAAATATCAGAGTTCAGTGAGTTTGAAAAACTCTTATTTGAATGGGGGAGCCATCCCCTAGTTATAGATACTTTAGAGGAACAGTGGAAGTAAACCACTGTCCTCTAATTCTTGAACTAGATTCCCAATTTTCGATGAGTTGGAAAAATACTATTCGCATTTAATTACCTTTAACTATCTTAAGATAATAGTTGGGAATCTCTATTTTTAATACCTTTTCTGAAAATCAGAAATTTATATTTTTGTGTAAATAATAGAACCTTTAATCATATAATAAGGTTCTATGATTTTAAATCATATTTGGAATATTTAATAAATACCCAAATATTAAATATTAAATTATTATTCAATATAAACCCACCTAAGTGAATATTCAAAATAATATTCACTTAGTTAAATAATCCTCAGATAATAAATATTGAATTATTATTCAATATAAAACACTTAAGTGAATATTCAAAATAATATTCACTTATTTAAATAATATTCAAATAATACATATTGAATTATTATTCAATATAAAACACTTAAGTGAATATTCGAAATAATATTCACTTATTTAAATAATATTCAAATAATAAATATTGAATTATTATTCAATATAAAACACTTAAGTGAATATTCAAAATAATATTCACTTAATTAAATAATATTCAAATAATATATATTATAATATTATTTAAATATCTCACCTTAAATACCCAATTATATAGATATTGGAATATTTAAAATACCCTTAAAGTATAACCGTCCCTGGAACCTTCCAGTTTCTGACAGTAGTTTAAAACAAAATCATAATTTGACTCCCGGTCTAAGTTTTTAAAACCATCGTACAAGTACTCTATACTTAGAGTCTTTAATCCTTAACCTTGGTATATATCTAGTACTTAGCTAGCATATAAACCTTATATCTTATTCCGCTTTTTATTAAAAAGAGAAAACAGTTTATAAGTCATTTCACAGCATAAAGCAACATATGTATCAATATCACAACATCATCATTATATGGTGTAGGGTTTGAAGACTTGCATGCATCTATCATATGCATACATCACATCTCATCATTTTTAATGCCATCACATCTATATACGATGTGAGGTTTGAAAGCATGCATAATATCGTATGCATATATTACTTTTGGAAAGCATGCATCTATCATATGCATATTATCAGAATATTGTATTTTAAATTACAGCATGGGATGAGAAAACTTGCCTTGGGTCCTTGGTTGTTATGGGTTCGAGAACTTGACGGGAAATCTATAAACAAAGAAATACCTGATCAGTCCCCTGGCTTAATCATTTAAAGTGCATTTAACTTAAGCACTAACGTTCTATTAACGAACATCAATTGTCTCGCTCTTGGTCATCTATAACCTCATAACATTCCGTAAACTTCTAAGTCAAAAGTTTGGGTGAAAACCTATTCACAAATCCCAAGTATTTATCCTTTACCATTTCCTTGTTTTAAACCATCCCCTTAAGGGTATTTCACTCGCGCAACCTTCGTTCGCGTATTTTTATAAAATCACCAACTTATCTTTTTAACTCGAACTCTTCTAGGCTTCCTTTCCTTATTATACATACTAGTATCCATTTTAATATCTCAATCCAATTCCAATTTTAAAGGGCTTGATCCCTATCTCAAAGTTCATACAATGAACTATCTCGTTCCGCGAAACCGCTTTTACTAAAACGGACGCTATTCCTAAACTGTAAACCAAAACGATACGATTCTTTTGCCAAAGTAATCTAGGAAACAGAGCCTACATGCTCATGGTCAGAAACCTCAAGTTTATGCCCTGTTTTGCAGTCATGGTTTCTGTCTAAACTACCTAAGTAAAATCCGACATGGTAACGGCGCTTACGCGTAATTCCCGTGTTTTAAAACACTCCAACCAATCTACAATCCACCATCAATCAATCCACCAATCAAACTCAAACTAATACTTCCATTTTCTGTCTAAACAAGGTCACACCCTAAACCACAAGTTCATCTACAACTTAACCATCAAACATGCTTAAAATCATGCATACATGCTATATTCTAACATAGATTCAATCTAACACTTCTAACTTACTAGATCAATCAAAACTCATAAAAAGAAAGAAGTTTATACCTTCCTTGGAGCTTAACAAAGACTATATATTGATGATATATCCTTCCTTGCACCTTAACTATGTGAATCAAACCTAAAATCATCAAAACAAATCAAGATTCTATGAGGTTACTATTCACATCACTATTCATCATCAACTTTGAATCCATTTTTGATCAAGCTATCATACATGGATGAGGCTAAGATTAGAGATCTACCTTGGATATTGGAAGGGGGTGATTTAGAGCCCAAGAACATGATTTTTGGTGGAGTGGAAGTATGAGCAAAAGTTTTAAGGAATGGAAGAAGAAGAAAAATTCGAATGGTTGTGTTCTTCAAGAACACTTCTCTTTTGATTTGTTTTCTTTTGTTTTTCTTTCCTTTTTCTTTTGTCTAATAACCCTTAATACTTTGCTGATTAGTTTGTGTGGCTAAGACAAGGTTTTGTCATCATGACAAGGCTCATTTTGGATGTGTGGTTGTGGTGAAAGTGGTGACAAGGTGGTGATTCATCACCTTGTCATCACTTTGTCATGCTTATGTCATCCCCTTGCATCATGATTATGTCATCCTTTGCATCCTCAATTCTTTTATATATTGCACTTGATGATCTCATATAATACTCCTCCTTTTGTTAGGGTTTAATCTATAATTTGTTACGCTTTTGTTTCGCGATAGTTTCAAGTGGTTTTAAGGACGTTTCTCTATACCAAAGCTAGGGTACTTCCTTTATCCTTCCGTTACCTTTGTCTAATATATATTCTTAGGTTTCTCATCTTGGTTTAAGATATGATCATGTATTTCTCATTCCTCATACTTTCTTAAAACGATCAAATCAATACGTCCTTAACTGTCCAGTGAATAGTGATTTAAAACTCGAATGGGAATCTTCTGATTCTGATCGCGTTTACATTCTTTTATTCTTCCTATACATCAATAATATAACCTCGAAACATTCATTCCATGTCATCCACATAGTGTGGTCTGACAAATTTTTCCCTCAGCAAATTTACTATTCATCAGGGGCAATTTTACTATTCATCAAAATTTTTTAACTAAGTCCAAAATTTGGGGTTATTACAGTTACATAGAGAGTGCTCCTCTAGACTGAGCAGAATCAATTTCTTTTCTTCTCTCTTGGAGGTTGACCTTCTGTCTCCCTTCCTTAGCACAATTTGCCTGGATTTGATCTTGAAGCTTTCTCTAGAATGCATCTTCTTCAGCAATTTTTGGATCTAACTTGCCTTGCAACCATCTAAGATACCTATTGCTGGCCTTAGATAGTTGGTCTTCAATCCTGAAGAAACTTCTACAGCCCTTGTCATCCTTGAATTCCATCATCCAGTAAGGTTGAAGATGGATTCTCTGTCCATTAAAAGGGATCTTCAGCTTCCTCGACAAACAATCAGGAGAACTCCAGTTGCTCCTGATTTCCTCAATCTTCTTCAACACAGCACTCTTGGCAACCTCAGAGAATCCCCATGTGTTTTTGAAGCCTGAGAAGACTTTTACCAAGGTAGAGTATCCTTCATTCAGCACTTGTTGCAGGGGCCATGCTCTCACTTTTCCTCCTTTGTAGACAAAAGTTAGTCTTTCAGGCAAATCTCTGAATTTGTCTGTGCCTCTGATTTCACTAACTTCATCAAGGAATAGCTCCATGGTTGAGTAATCCTGTATATCTGTAATGTACAAAAAGTCTGCCTTGTTCTCAACTGGTTTGGCAACTTTTGGTGCAACATTCAGCTTGATTGGTCCTTGTTGAGCTTTCTTGACTGGTGCCCTTTTCCTTGACATCTTTTCTGCCTCTATTATGAACTTAGGGAATACCAAGTCTTCAAACTCAATAGGTTCTTCTTTAAACTCTACAGGAGTCCCATGGTAGGTGGTTTGAGATTGAGTTGAAGCTGGGACAGGGTCTTTAAAGACAATCCTCCTATGTGTATCTCTTTTCTCTTATTCCTTCTCAGTAGAGACAGGCCTATGTGATCTTTTCTTCCATCTAGGGGGCTTGGATTTAGGCACCGTCTTCCTTTTCTTCAATTTCTTCTTAGTAGGGGCCTCTTCCTCTATAGCCTCACTACTTTCTTCCTCCATTTCCCTCTCTAGCTCTTGGGCTAATCTAGCCTGTCTTTCAGGTGTAGATTCATAACCCTGGGGATTGGCTTCTCTCCTTATCCTGGAAATCTCTTCTACTTTGGCTTCATTGAACCTGGGATGGCTGCTTGTGATATGAATTTCCTTGCCATTTCTGTAGATAACAGCCAACCCTTGTCTCAGCATTACATCATTAGTATTCTTGAGATCCCTGATAAGAGTTGCTAACACCTTAGACTCATCAGGCTTGGGAAGTGGGTAGTCCACCTCTAGTTTGTTTTTGCCATGATGTCTAGGTGGTGATCCAGTCCTGCCACTGAAGATAGGTTCAAACTCCTTGACACTAGAATGTTCAGAATCATAATTGCTTTGCAGAACAGTGGTGTCGGGAGTGAGGACCCTTAGAATTGTTGTGTGGACAGGATGGTTGCTTGTGGATGAAGTCACAGCCTGGAAGATGGATTCTTTGATCATCTTTTCAGAATTGAGAAATACTTGAACATCCTTAGCTCGAGGAGAGACCACCTTTGTGAGTTGAAACTCACTTGGATTTGCTATTATTTGAGGTGACTCCCCCTAACTTGATGGCACACCTTGAGTTACTGGTACATAGACCACTTGTGCACTCTCCCCCTTACTTGCATTCTCCCCCTTTTTGTTATCATCAAGGGTTTGAGTGACACCAGTTGACTGCAACAAGTGTTGCAGAAGCCGAGTCTGTAAATTCTGGTTAGCCAAGAAGGTGTCCATTTGTTTGTCCATCTTATCCATCCTCACAGTAAGAGCATCCACATCCTTCACCAACTTGTCTTGTTTATACCTCTGACATGTGGAAGGTGCAACATCATCAACTCTTCTTGCTAAAGCATCCTTCACCCCATCCAGATGGTTCTTGGTGTCATCAGTATTGGCTCTTTGCTGAAGGATGTGGGCTTGATGAAGCTGAAGTGATGCCACAAATTTATGAACTGTGGTGGCATGCTGGGGATTTGATGTTTGAGCTTCACCATGTGCCCTTTCATAATTCCTGAGAATGACTGCCTTGGTGTCATTGTGGACATAGGAGTTGGAGAACCAAGTAGGCATCTCTTGGAGAGTGGAAGGGTCTTCATCTCCTCCTTCACCACTCTCAGAATCATCACTGTCTTCATCATAGCTGAAATCATCACCAGCTCCTGGAGGCAGATTCTGAATAGCTTCTTTTACTCTAGACATTGATTCAGTTGTGTGTACCAAATTCAACATCCTTTCTGCCTCCACATTGCCCTGTCAAGCCAAGACTTGATAGGCCGGATCAGGATGAGTAAATGTCTTAGCATTCAGGTTGACTTGATCCAACACATTTTGATATTCAAGTTGGAACAGTCTTTCCATGTCTGCATCACTGACATCCATTGACTCACTTGCAATGGCTGAGTCTTCCATCCTTATCTCTCATGTACCTGCTTTTCTCTCATTTTCTCTCTTTTCTTGCATCAGGGGCTCCCCCTGTCTCACACCTCTCACACCCTCACCTTCACCTACTAAGGTAGAACTCTCAGTGCTCACTTTTAACAAACTGGAAGAAAAAGTCTGTCCCTCTTGCTCTCCCTCTCCTTTTGCCTGGTTGCAAACCAGACTCTCACTCTCAGTGGCTTCACTCCCTTCCCTCAAGCCTAGAAGTGTTTGAAATAATGCCAATTCATCCACACTTGAAGTAGAAATACTTAAAGTTTGAAGTGCAAGTGTGGAAGGAATATCCGTAGAGGCAGTAGAATTAAATATCAATGGATAGCTGATTTGGGGCATATCCATAGAAAGACAAACACTTGTCAACGGATGAGAGATATCCGTAGCTGAAGGAAAAGAAGTAGCTCTTGAAATGGAGACTAAGGCCGAATCTGTGGAGATTAATTTGAGATTAAAAGCCATGGATGGAGCCAGAGTCTGAGAAATGATAGATTGGTGATCCAACAAATCATCAATAAGATGATGATCACCAATTTCAGAGTGGGGCTTCTCCAAAAAGGTTAAAGATGGAGAATCATAAAGTGATGTGTGAATCATATCCACATCCAGAGAGAGAGTAGGTGAGCTTGGTGTTTCTGTTTCAGTTTGAATGGTTAGAGAATGGGGCCGTGACTCCACATTTACTGGAGCCACATCAAACTGAATTTGAGATGGTGTCATTGACACTATGTGTGATCCCTGTGCATCCCCAGATTGTTTAGATCTTTTTCTCCTTGTATAGGCCATGGTTGTATCTGTGGGGCTTCTGGTGTCCCTATCCCTCTTGTGTTGTGTCCCTGATTGGGGACTCTTTTCAATAGCAACATCCTGTTGGGAGGATGCCACTAGGGATATGGTATTTTCCTTTTGAACCACTGTATCTTTTTTAGAAGATATAGGGTGGCTAGGCTGGGACACACTTATCTCACCCTCCTTGTTCTTGGGATTTCTTTGATGTTCACCCCTTCCCTCACCTCTCACTACCGCCTTCACACTCCCCTCAAGGGCTTGGGTAGTTTTTGCAACAGGTGCCTTTCGAGAAACACCTGAGGTTTGCTTTTTGGATTTGGATTTGGGAATTTTAGAGGTGACCACTTGGGTAGGAGGCTGTTGGACAGTTTCAGCCTCCATTGTGGCACTGGAAATCAAAGAAATGACAAAAAAGGTAGGAACAGTTGAGGAGATTACCTGACTCACCTATGCCTCTTGAGCTGCATTGAAAATTGGTGGATACACCAATTGAACCTCCCTGTTGTGGTTCAGCCTATTCAAGTCCTCAAGGACTCTCTTATTCTGAACCCAACACTCCTTGAAGTTTGCAGGGAATTGGATCACCAAGTCGCTTTCTACATGGTTAGCTAGCAACATAAAGAATCTAGCATAATAGATATTCTTACTTCTAGATGCTTTATTCCCTAACTTAGCACCAGTTCATAAAGAATTAGGGATCCTAGGTTGTAAAAGCTATCATTAAGAAGCATGTAAGCAATATCTAGCATGGAAGAAATAACAGCATCATAGTTGCTAATCTTACCAGAAAACACCTTTAGAATGACATCAAAGAAAAAGCTCCATTCTTTGACCATTCCTTTTCTTTGAATCTTACTCAGATTATCAGTAGGTAAAGCATAGTTAATCAAATTCAGCATGTTAACTATATCAGCATCACTATGCTTTTCTAACCTATTGTTATCAGGTAAATTCAAGCAAGCAGAAATAATGTCACTATTAGGGCTGTCAAAAAAATTCGAAAAATCCGATATCCGTTCGAAATATCTGTATTCGTATTCGGAATAAAGCGGATTTTATCCGTATCTAAAATAAAGCGGATATTATCCGTATTCGAATTCGGTAGTTGCAGATACGAATATGGATATAGGCGCATCCGTATTCGGTAATATCCGAATCCGAAATTAAATAAATATCGTAAATAAATAATATATATTTATTATATATATATAGTATATATATATATTTACATATTATTTAGAAATTATATTTTAAGTTTACAGAATATATATATATAATTTAATCATTAAACAATATATTTATATAAGTTGTAGATAATTGTAAACACACACACACACGCACACACACACACACACATATATATATATATATATATATATATATATATATATATATATATATATATATATATATATATATATATATATATATATTACAAATTTAATATTTTAAAATAAACAAAATTATACTAAAAAGTAAATTTTTAAAAAAAATAAAATAGACTATAATAAATTTAAGTTTTAGTTTAGTTTACTTTTTTTTTTTTAAAAAATTAAAAATTTTATTATTTTTTCAATTTTATTGAATTAAAATTTAATTTAAAAACTAAAAAATTCTGACCAAAATTCGAATTCGGATATTATCCGTATCCGGATAGTATCCGGCGGATTCAGATTCAGATATTTTTATTTAAATATTTTTGGATTCGGATACGGATCCGGATCCGGATACGAATTCAGATTTTCGGATTCGGATTCGGATACAGGCAGATCCATATCCGAATTATCCGTTTGACAGCCTAAGTCACTATTAATCACATGTTCCTTACCTTGAAGAACAAAAGTAATTGTAGCATTCACAGAATCGAAAATAGCTGATTCCCAGATAGCTTCAATTACCTCAAAATAGAGTGTGGGGGCTTCGAGCATAGCCTTGGAGAGTTTGCAGTTCTGGAGATACCTTATCATAGTGTGATATGCTGCGTTCTTCGCCTCGAACTCAACCAGAGCAGTGAAATTGTTATTCTCGTATATGAACCCAGTGAGTGACATTGTTTTGCTGGTAGGTGCTATTGGTAAAGCTTTGAACTTGTAGAGAGAAATTAGCTTTGGGAGAAAAGAGGGTTTCTTGCCTTAGTGATTTTTTTGGAGAAAGGTAGAAAAAGATGAGCTGAGAGTAAAATTTAATTTATACTCCCCCAAAATAATTCACTAATTAAATCAGAATAATTGAAAGAAATTATCTGATTGGGCAAGAAAGTAACCGTTAAAAAGTAATGGAATGAATAGTAAAGCCACGAATTTACTGTAATTACACACACGTACTGTACGCAGGTAACTACTGATAAGATTGTGACTTTAACGGTTACGATTAAACAAACTATCTACGAATAGGATTTTAACTTGGGATTTGATATCCGTAGAGGTGTAAAAATGGTATCCGTAGATAAGGAAAATCCAGTGTCAGAAATGACCATCTACGGATAGAGGTATCCGTAGAAGGAGAAATTTTGACTTAGACAAAATTCTTCTTTTTCAGAGAGTTTTAATTCTCATGAAAATCATTGTGGACACTGACTGCATTACAAATCATCAGACATTTAAATAAATCAAGAGTAGTTAAGCATACCTAGCTCACTTACCAACCTCGAGAATGTTGATTCATCAAGTGGTTTGGTAAAAATGTCTGCAATTTGTTGCTCTCTTGGAACAAAATGAAGTTCCACAGTACCATTCATCACATGTTCCCTGATGAAGTGATACTTTATGTCAATGTGTTTGGTTCTTGAGTGTTGCACTGGATTCTCAGTTATGGCAATTGCACTAGTGTTGTCACATAATATTGGAATCTTATTAACTGTTAGACCATAGTCTGTTAGTTGATTTTTCATCCAAAGTATCTGTGAACAACAACTTCCAGCAGCAATGTATTCTGCCTCAGCTGTAGAGGTAGAGACAGAATTTTGCTTCTTACGGAACCATGAGACAAGCTTGTTTTCTAGAAATTGACAGGTGCCTGTTGTACTTTTTCTGTCAATCTCGCAACCTGCATAGTCTGCATCTGAATAACCAATTAGATCAAAACCAGATTCTCTAGGGTACCAAATGCCAAGGTTTGGTGTTCCCTTGAGATATCTAAAAATCCTCTTGATAGCAATTAAGTGAGACTCTCTAGGATCAGCCTGAAATCTAGCACAAAGACATGTAGCAAACATAATATCAGGTTTGCTAGCTGTTAAATATAGAAGTGAGCCTATCATGCCCCTATAGCTTGAAATGTCCACAGATTTTTCCTTAGTATTCAATTCAAGCTTAGTGGCAGTTGGCATGGGTGTTTTAGCAGGAGATCAATCTATTAGATCAAACTTCTTCAATAAATCAAAGATATATTTAGTTTGACTAATAAAGATTCCTTCTTTCACTTGCTTAACTTCTAAGCCAAGGAAATAGGTAAGTTCACCCATCATGTTCATTTCATATTTACTTTGCATAAGTTTGGCAAATCTTTTGCAAAGCTTCTCGTCTGTAGACCCAAAAATTATGTCATCTACATAAATTTGAACAAGTATGCTAGAGCCATTAACATTTCTAAAGAAAAGGGTTTTGTCAACAGTACCTCTAGTGAAGTGATTCTTTAACAGAAACTGTGACATAGTGTCATACCAGCCTCTAGGTGCTTTCTTCAGTCCATAGAGTGCCTTGAGTAGGAAGTAGACGAATTCTGGATTATCTGGATCTTCAAAACTAGGAGGTTGACTGACATACACCTCCTCTTCCAGTTCCCCATTCAAGAAGGCACACTTGACATCCATTTGATAGACTTTGAAATTGGCATGGGCTGCATAGGCTAGGAATATCCTTATTGCTTCCAATCTAGCAACAGGGGCAAATGTTTCATCATAATCTATTCCTTCTTCTTGAGAATAGCCCTTCGCAACCAATCTAGCTTTGTTCCTTGTGACAATGCCATTTTCATCCATCTTATTTCTGAATACCCACTTTGTGCCTATAACACTTCTGTCCTTAGGTTTGGGTACCAGCTTCCACACTTTGTTTTTTTCAAATTGGTTTAGCTCTTCTTGGATAGCTAACACCCAATCTGGATCTAAAAGAGCGTCCTCAAATTTCATTGGTTCTTCTTGAGAAAGAAAGCTGTTGTATAGACATTCATCCCAAGTAACTCTTCTAGTTTGGACGTTTGAGGATGCATCACCAATGATCAGTTCAAATGGGTGATCCCTTGTCCATCTTCTTCTTGTAGCAGGTGAAGGTCTTGAAGATGCAGCATCATTCTCATCAGCATGATCATGTGAGGTTGATCCTTGACTCAGAGAAACTCCCCATGAGTTTAATGGGGTGGTAACTCTGTGTTGTGATCCACCTACGGATGCTCTAATTTGGCTTCCTACGGATGCTCCCATTTGGCTTCCTACGGATGCTCCCATTTGGCTTCCTACGGATGCTCCATTTGTTCCTTCTATGGATGGCTCATTTGAACTTGAGTTATCTATATTAGAGACAATCGTTCTTGGAGGAACTGATTCATCCGCATGATCATCATCTTCATCATCATAATCGAGACCTTCCACCTCATTGTCAAACCTGAGAGTTTCATGAAAACCCTCATCAGTAAGACCTTGTATTCTGGCATCATCAAAAACAACATGTACAGATTCCATAACAATGTTGATTCTGTGATTAAAAACCCTGTAGGATTTTCCAGCTGCATATCCCATAAAAGTGGCTTCATCTGCCTTTGACTCAAATTTTCCAAGATTTTCACCTTGATTTCTCAATACAAAACATTTGCATCCAAAGACATGTAGAAAATTCAAGGATGGTTTCCTTCCTTTGAGCAGCTGATATGGAGTCATTCCTTTTGCTTGGTTGACCAAAGAGATATTTTGAGTGAAACATGCAGTGTTAATTGCCTCAGCCCATAAATAAGTAGGTGACTTTGATTCTCCTAGTATTGTTCTCGCAGTTTCAATAAGAGTCCTATTTTTCCTTTCTACCACTCCATTTTGTTGTGGTGTCGTTGCTGCAGAGAACTCATGAATGATTCCATTTTCCTCACAAAACAGCCTCATTGTGGAGTTCTTGAACTCAGTGCCATTGTCACTCCTGAGTCTTCTTACTTTTAGATCATGATGATTGTTGGCAGCCTTGATGTGATTGATTATGATTTCACTTGCCCCATCTTTGGAGTGCAGAAAGTAAGTCCATGTGAATTTAGAGAAATCATCCACAATCACAAGGCAATACATTTTCTTTAAGATTGGCATGACATTTAATGGTCCAAACAAGTCCATGTGCAACAGCCGTAGAGGTTGATCAATTGATGAATCCAGCTTGCTTCTGAAAGAAATCTTCTTTTGCTTCCCTTTCTGGCAAGCATCACAAAGTCCATCCTTAGAAAATTCCAATCGAGGAAGTCCTCTTACTAGGTCTCTTCTTACCAAATCATTCATAGACTTGAAGTTCAAATGTGACAGTCTTTTGTGTCATAGCCAACTTTCATCCTTGCTTGCTTTACTCAGAAGACAACTGATGGAATCTGCACTTGTTGAGTTGAAGTCAGCTATGTACACATTACCTTTCCTGTATCCTGTCAACACCACGTTGTTTTCCTTGCTGGATACAACACAAGTTCCTTGATTGAATGAAACTGAGAAACCTTTATCACACAGTTGACTAATACTCAATAAGTTGTGCTTAAGTCCATCAACCAGTGCTACTTGATCAATGATGACATTATCCTTTGAAATCAAGCCATATCCCTTAGTAAAACCTTTGTTGTCATCTCCAAAAGTGATGTTAGGGCCAGCTTTCTCCACAAACTCTGTGAGCAGGGTAGAATCTCCAGTCATGTGCCTAGAACATCCACTGTCTAGGTACCATAGATTCTTTCTGTATCCCTGCACACAACAAAACCAAATCAAGTTGATTTTGGTACCCAAGTTTCCTTGGGTCCTTTCCTGTTAGCTTTGCCTTTCTGGTCATTTTGCACCTTAATCTCAGGTTGAGTTAAATCAACCTTGACCCTGGGTGTTGACCTCTGAGAGACAAAATGATGAGGATGTTCATATGCAAACATGTTTGATGCAGGCATTTGTGCATTTTGTGCATACATAGCATTCATGTGTGGCATGCTCCATGTTATTTATGGCATTGTGAATGCATTCATATGAGGATTTGAAACAAATGGCATGTTGGCATGCAAATTTGATGCTTGATCAGTTTGTGCAAACATGTTATGCATAACAGACATAGGCATATTGAGTACATGCATTGACATTTGAACATGTGGAGTTTTAGCAGATTTTCAATTTGTAGATACATGATTAACACTTCCACACTTTGCATAAGTTTTCCTAGGGACATACTTGTTAGGAGTATAGTTGTTGTTTTTGTTAATCCCTACCTTACCATTTCTGTTCTTTTTCTTTTTAACCTCAGCCTTAACCTCTATATTCTCAACCCTGTCCTTCAATTTCTTGTTGGACAGGTGACTTATGTTGACACTCTCAGCTTTGGTTTTGCTACCTTTTTCCTGAACAAAATTTTTGCTGGTTGGACCATACTTTTTGTTCAGCTTCTCTAGTCTTTCTCGACTAACACTAGATGTACACTTCTTTGGACAGGTCACTTCCGTAGAGGTGTTGTCCATCAACGGATGCTCACTATCCGTAGAACTCAATAAAAAATAATTTTACTTTTCGATCACATATTTAGAGGTATCTATTTGATATTTATTATGACTTAAGTGATTCAATTGAGACCCCGTTAAAATTGATGAAGAAATTGATATATGACCTGCACTTCAGTCACCAATTTGATATTTAACCCCTTTTTAAACTCGCCAGACACTATACAATTGCTAAACCTAAGTATATAACACAGCTTTTCGGAGAATATACATCTTTTACATAAAAAATTTATCCACAATTGAAAATACAATCTTTTACATTCTTTTTTATAAAATATACAACGTTTTACCTTTATAAACCAAAATTTTAACCCGCAAATTATAAAATTAAAATTTAAAAAGTCTATGTGCATTTTTGGAAAAGAAATTTGAAAGTACTACGTGTATTTTTGAAAGAAAAAAATGACATCCTAAAACTAATAGTATTAACAAATTTTTTAAAATATTGATTTTTTAAACAAAAAATCCATGCCAAAACCTGGTTACATTTACAGAACACACAGCCTCTTACAGATGTGAAACAAACGAAGAAACCAAAAAGAAAGGTGTAAAGAAGAAAGCGAAAGGGAAAAAGTCTAAAGCTTCATCTGCACCTCAATCAATGGAACTCTGATTTAGGATTCTATATGTAATATATAAGCTTCTTTTATCTCTCGTTTTGCTAAGCTATAACTCTTACCATTCTAACGTGGCATTCGGCTCATTTTTGACTGGCAGTTTATTGATGGATGTGAACAAATGTAAAAGGCCCCTGCTTTTGGTGGTTTTGTATGTTTTAATGGAAGAATGCGATTGTCGTGCTTCAATAAGCATTGTTCCCCTTGGTGTTGTGCTATGTAAAATTTTATGTAAAAATATTACACTCCTTATTGATGTGCTATATGATCCTTACCCGCATACAAGTTCGTTTGGAACATAAAAAGCACTAAAATGCGATTATGCGCTGTTACCCAATGTCACTGTTGAGTGTTCGCGGAGGCGAAATGAGACAAAAGTTTTGCAAAAAAGATACGTACAATCATGGTACTGCAGTAATAGACAAATTTGTATGGCAAGTAAAACATAAGAACACATACAAAAGATTACACAATAAGGGTCACAAATGATAGATCATCTTTCAATACTTATCCTAAATTTAATGATTCACAACTCAAATGTCTCTTTTCCGTGATCCATCTTTTTTTGAAATTAATTTGTTAGATCTATTTAGTTGTTTAAAACCCACAATTACAGTGATGAGTCAATGGTTCTGGGCTTTGAAAAACTGGGAACATAGTAACCGGCTGGCTTGGGCAGTTTCGAAAGATAACATATACTGCTCTTTCATTGGTATGGAATCGCACAACAAATGGGTTCATGCTTTGACTCTCTCAATGGTATCGGAAACTTGCAACAAAAGGGTTCATAATTTGACTGGTCATGCAAAATGAAAGAAGATTTTGTGCTTTGCAAAACTAGGAACTTATAACTGGTTGTAATTATGCTTGTCGACACTTCAAATTTATACGAAGTATGGAATGATTTTAGAGGACTTACAGTTGTGATAACTAAATTGTTTTTAGTGCTCTAGTGACTAAATTTTGTATGTCAAGTTCAATGTAAATAGTATAGTTTTTGATGTGTCAGTGTAGTCAAGGACGGATTCATATAGGGGCCTATGGGGACACCTTCCTCCACATAAACAAAAAATAGTGATTTTTTGTTTAAAATATTTATGATATAATTGTGTATATTTTATAAAGTTCCCCCACCCATAAAGGTTAAGTGCCCTAATTCGGGATGTTTTCTATTGAATCTATAGTTATGTAATCATAACTCGGAGAATAAATGATTAGAACATCAAATTTTTAGCACCTAAATATCAAAAAAAGTATAGAATATACACTAAAAATGACAAAAACAAATTTTGAAGTTATGATATCCGACTCTATAATTCATAACATAACTCATTTAAGTATATATAGTACCCCTACGGGACAAAAACTCTGCATCCCCACTGGGTGTAGTCTTACTATTTTTGGAGGTCTGTGATTGTTTATTTCTTTCATTTTAATTCATCCAAGAAGATTTTAAAGCTCGATAATTTAGTGAAGAATTTATGGAGCTTGTTCATCAAAGGTTACACTTATTTCTTTTTACGACATTGATGATCTAAACATTTGAAGAGTTTCTTGAAGATACAAAGACAACCCATTCATATCTTTGAGAAGAAATATTATTACCGAATCACGAACCAACTTTGTAAAAATCAAAAGCATAATATAATAGTATAAGGGCTCGAATTATCTAATACCTCAACCGATTCCGAGAGTCTTGCCTTTTTTTCGGTCTTCATCGTTGTTGCTTCACCGTCTAAACAATAGATGTTCTTCTTATGCATCATACCTTGTAGAATCAAGCTAATTCCTTTATACACCTTGCAACTTCGCCCTCGTCCAACAAATCTGTACCCATGTGATGCCAACACACTCAAAGATAATACATTCGTTGATGCATCTGGTACATATCTCACATTGAGAGCTTTCTTGATCGTACCATCATAGAGTTTAAGACGAACAGTTACAACTCCTTGAACCTTTATTTTCTCATCATTCCCCACAATGATATTACCAAGATTTTCATCAGTGCATAAGGTCTCAAAAATTGCCCGATCCCTACATATATGCATAGAAGCAGCAGAATCCATCACCCATTCTGATTTATTCTTCACCGAACCAGGAACGGTATCCTCACTCGCCATCAAAAACTCTTCATCATCGATCACAAGTATAAAGTCCGCATCATTAACTTTATTCTTTCCCTTCATCTACTTAAAGGACTTCACATCTTCTTTAAAGTTTGGACAGAACATCCGCATATGATCCGTTTCACCACAATAATAGCACTCAACAATGCTCATATCCTTCTTACTCGGCCGAGATTTACTTCTTCCTTGCAGGTCATTGTGGTTGCGACTTCTTCTTTCGGCACTTTGGACAGCTAAAACTGCCTCATCATTTTGAGAAACAGCATCCTTTGGCATCCTCTCATTATCTCTTAACGCCTTTAACACATCATCAAGCGTAAGAGTTGTCCTCCCTACTAACAGCATTTGCTTAAAATACTTGAAGGACTTCGGCAACGATGATAATAGCAACAAAGCTTGTTCCTCGTCTTTCATCGGCTCATCAAAATTAGCCAGATGACATACTGGCTGATTAAAACAACTAATGTGATCATGTAGACTACTTTCTTCATCTAGTTTTAAAGAGTACAACTCCGTCTTCAAATTAAGTTGGTTGGTTAACGACTTCGAAGCGTATATGCATGCTAACTTGTCCCATATCTCCTTCGGTGTCGACTCCTTCAACACTTTATATCTCACATCGGGTGCATGTGCCAGTCTGATTGTACTCGCCGCTCTCTTCTGGATATTCGCCCAATCTGTATCTTTCATCTCTTTTGGCTTCTCCTTCTCCAAGGCATCATCAAGTCCTTGTTCAATTAACACATCCTTAACGGTTAATTGCCACAAATTTAAATCCGTCTTCCCATCATACTTGGGTGCATCAATTCTCAACGACTTTAGATCCTCCATCGAGCCAAGAAAAAATCAACTCATGACCAACTAACAACGAGCAAACAGCCAACTTCGGACACCAGAAATCACACCTTCCCAAACCCAAAATATGATCTTCACCTTTCAGATTTTAGATATTGATGTAACGAAGCTACTACCCAAAAATCAGAACGATCCGACCACGGATGACCCCGCAATCGTCAATTAATCAACATCAGCGCAGACCAGAAAATTCCTGCGAATTTTTGTAATTACTTCATGATTTCCTTCTCTTTAACGCCGAATCTACTCCTCGAACTGAAGCTCTTGATACCGGTTTGTTAGGATTACATCCACTACAGATCAACGTTAATCAAACACAATAACAAACACGAAAGTAAAGAACACAACAATTTAACGTGGAAACCCCCTCAAGGAAGGGAAAAACCACAAATCTACTATGAATGTATTACAAGATTGGAGTCGCTCCCTCACTCAACACTCTTGAATACAATCACCTTACCTTGATCACAAAATCTCTCTCTTGTATATTGCACACAACTCTCTAACTTTTGCAATACTTCAAAACCCCTAAAAATATCTATATTTATAGGCACCAGAAATATTATAATCCTAATAAATTTCAATTCTATTTATGACAATTACCATCTTTTCTTATCTTGGATAGAAATATTTCCACAATTCTTATTTCTACCAAAATAAGACTTACCTCAATTATCATAAATTAGAATACTGCTCATAATAAGATTCTTAACTTATTTAGGAATTCGGGGCGGACCCCAACATAAGTAGCGCTAGGACAACTACTAGTAACTTGTTTCATTTCTTTGCACTCTAGAAAGTCTTCTCGGACTGAATGTAGAACGAAGAGATCGAGTCCGGCGGTTCCCTGATAACTGACAAGCGGCTGTCCACTATTTGTCCCTAATTGTTCAGCAAGAAAAAAAATGAACGATAATATATATTGAGAGAAAGATGAAAAATACGAACAATGATAATATAAGAAGACCAAGAAAATATGAACCTAATTTTACCTTTCTACTCCAGTTACTATTTACATCTTTGTCCATCTCTTTTCGTCAATTGTTGTGGCTGCTGTTGTATGTGCTTTCATTGCCTATTCACCGATGATATGAATCTATTATTTACTTTCCCAGTTCAGGTAGTTTAGATGTATATAAACTATCCATGTTTTCATTTTACAAGTTCAGAGATTTCAATACACAAGAACAATATTCTCTCAAGTTTATCAATATGCATTTCTCTCCGCAATGGAGTACTATAAAAAAGTATAATTGACATTGTTACCACATCCTTACATTCACAATATCAACTGGCATAATTTCAAGGTGCTCAAAGACTCTTTAGAGTCTTTAATATATGAAAAACCTCAAAGATTTTTTAAGATATGAAATAGAGTTAGCTGATTTCGTTTTTACAATTAGTCACTATTCACAAAATCATCTTCAATCTATTTACACTATATTTTACATTAAAATTCCAAATATAAGTGTTTAGCTGCGTTATAATAAGAAATAAATGGGAATTAAAGGGAATAAATTTGTTTTTGGTAACAAAACATAATATGAATTATGAA
The DNA here is from genome assembly GCA_030848705.1 of Heracleum sosnowskyi. Lineage (NCBI taxonomy): Eukaryota > Viridiplantae > Streptophyta > Magnoliopsida > Apiales > Apiaceae > Heracleum > Heracleum sosnowskyi. The sequence goes on along the minus strand of CM061235.1, from coordinate 93,180,408 downwards.
AAACGTTAAATTGGTGTAAAAATTACACCAAGTGTACTTTTGACACCCTGAAATTTGCATTATTTTACTGTTGCAGTATTATACGGTGTTCTAAGGTGAGCCTAGTACAGTATCACTATGGCCTTCTAGTAATCAACAAAACACACCTTTCATGTTAGTACCACTATTTGGAGAAAGATAAATTACATGTTATGCATAATGTGAATTTGAATATATATATATATATATATATATATATATATATATATATATATATATATAAATTACTTCGGTGGACTCAAAATTGAAAGAATGCCACTTATCATACTAGGAAACCTCCTTTGTTTGATTGAAATCTGAAGATGAGAGCTAATATATTTTTTATTTTTTAATAAGAAAACTGTTCCTCAGAGTTACCTCGGGTGTATTCGAATTATCATGGATGAATATTTCAAATGCTAGAACCTAAAATTCTTCTATTATTGTACGTGTTTATATTTAAAATCTAATCACATTTTCGACAGTTAAATTATGTTGAGTAACCAGTCCATCTAAAACCTTAAGGGTGTTAAAGGAAGGCTCAAATTGGATAATATAGTATATTTAACACTCCCCCTCACTCGAAAGCCCATTTTTTGGGTTGAAGAGTGGATCACGGGCGCCCATCTTTGGGGCATTAATTTGCCTTTGTTAGTCATAGAGGCATTCCTGTAAACATTTAAATAACAAGCCTATAGTATTGTGTCACTTTGTGTCACTTACTTGACCCTTTAACTAGGGAATCCCTTTGTTTCCAAAGGTTCTATAATTGTACTCAGTTCAGTTGTAATCTCATTGTGTGTAACCATTAAATATGTCCTAAATATGACTTTGAAGAAGATCACAAGATCATGCCTCAAGACATTTGAAGACAGATTGAATAAAAGGAGTTGGATAAATGAAGATTAAAATTTGGCTAAGTAATGATTAGAGAAGTGCAAAATGTACTCATTCGAGAAGTGATATAATGACGATTCGAGATATCAAGTGTATTTATTCGAGAAGTCAATAAATTGATGGTTCGAGATGTCAAGGATTAGAGAAGTCATTATAACTAATTCGAAATGTCAAGGATTAGAGAAGTCAATACATTGATTCGAGAAATGTTAAAAATGTTGATTCGAGAAGTGAAGAAAGTCAATTCAAGAAGTCAATCTATACTGATTCGAGAAGTCAATTCGAGAAGTTAGTCTATACTGATTCGAGAAGTCAAGATACCGAATCAAGTATTCCAGAGATATCGAATGGGGGACTTAGCAAAATTTCTAATTAACAACAGATAAAAGTTTGGAAGCAAAGAATCAAATAAAACCAAGGCATATGCAATGGTCTTAATCATTGCAGTATACACATGGGAAGTCTACAAAGAAGCTTAGAGAGTCTATAAAGAATCTCTTAAATAGATTGAAGCCTCAACAAGTCAGTTAAGAATTGAAGAGATTACAGAAGATGAACCTGAGATTTAAGAACCTGTGATGGTAGAGGATCTGAATGAAGAAGACTTCTACACCTTGGAGGAGTTGGATGTTATGGACAACAAATCATTTGCATTCATGGCTAGAAAGTTTCCTCACATCAGATTCAAGAGGAAATAGCAATTCAAGCCCAAACCATTCAATAACAACTCTTTCAACAAAGGAAAGGCTCCCATGAAGCCATACAAGAGCAAATTGAAGACTGGCTCTTAATAGATCTTCAATCAGGTGTTTTTAGTGCAATGACTTGGGGCACTTTGCCAGTGAGTGCAAACAGCCAAAGAAGAAAGATAAGGCTTATTTGGAACTTGAAGCAAAGTATGAGGCTCTTTTGAAAAAGCAATCAAACAAGGCATTTATAGCTGAAGAAAAGTGTTGGGATGATACTGATAGTGATGAAGAGGATTCAGAATTCTGTGACTATGCCTTGATGGCTAGGTCAAATGAAAATGATAGATCTTTGGACAACTCTCAGGTACTATCCTTAACTACTATTGACATGTCTGTTTCTGAATATATACAAACTATTGAAAAGCTGAGTGTTGAGATGTTTAACATTCATACTAGCATGACTGTTGCTAATGAAGAAATTGATAAATTGTCTACTAAGAATGGATTGTTAACCAAAAGAAATGAAGGACTTGAATCGATTGCTGTGCATATTGAAAATCTCAACCAAGAAGTGGAATAATTACAAAACACGGTTGAGTGTGCTAGTCAGGTAGAAAAAGCTCTAAGAGATGAATTAGCTGAGAATGAACTTAAGATAAAAGCATCTAGAAACTCATCTAATTTGTTGCAAACCTACCATGATAAGCATCAAGAGAATATCAAGACAACTATTGGTTTTGATTATGACACACTTAAGAAAAAGAAAGGAAAAATATATGTTGATGTCACTAAGGTTGTTCATGAGAATGTGCCTCACATTGTAAAAAATGCTAATGCACCTATTTTTAAGGAAGCTTCATTTAGCCTTGATGAAGAATCTTTGTTCATCAAACAAATGCTAAATGAAGAAGATGAGGCACAAGCTAGTGAACAACCTACCCCTTCTGAAAGTGAGAGTGTTAAAGTTGAAACCAAGAAGCCTGTCAAAATCAAACAAACTCCTGTTAAGACTGTTCCTGTGAAGTCTAAGAAAATTGAATCTATTAAGTCTACACCAAAGAAGAAACATAATAGAAATGGCAAACTAGGGATTAATAAGAATAAAAATAATGCTTATGTGCCAAATGCCCTAGGAAAGTTTGTCAGAACTGTTCTAGTACAAATCATTTGACTCGTGCTTGTAAGAAACCAATTGGTAGTGTACCAAAACCATTCTATGACTGATATGTGCCTCTAAGACATAGAGATTCACTATTCTGTGATAATTTGATTGTATGCCATGCAATATGAATGTCATAACTAGTTGTTTTAATTTGAGGAGGCAATTCATGAATGGATGCATAAGTCACAATGAGTGCACACATACCACAAGCCCAAGGTCTTCAAGCCCTTCTAGTTCTAGAAAGGCATTTCAGTCACCTACTTCAAAAAGTTCAAACTCTGAGACCTCTAGCAGTGACAGGAAGACTGGCTATCAGAAAAATTATAAGCATATTGGATTTGATAAAACTGTTTCTAAATCAAATGGACCCAAAATTGTTTGGGTACCAAAGAAGAAATAATCCATTTGTGTTTGCAGGGCAAAAAAAAATATGTGGGTGTTGGACAGTGGATGCTCAAACCATATGACTGATGATATGGCCCTGCTATCACAATATGAAGAGAAAGCTGACCTTAGGGTTACTTTTGGAGATAACAGTATTGGTAACACATTGGGATATAGCAAGTTGGAAACTAGAAATGTCATCATTGAAGATGTGGCACTAGTCAGTGGGCTCAAGCACAATCTGTTAAGCATTGGTCAGTTTACTGATAGAGGATTCAAGGTTGGATTTGACAAAGATGAGTGCTTGATCACACACAAAAAGACTGGTGATCTTGCTCTAACTGGAGTAAGAAAAGGAAGCATGTTTGTTGCTAACTTGAATTCTGCAAACAAGGGAAAGATATGTTGCTTCTACTCAAAGGCATCAAATGAAGATAGTTGGTTGTGGTACAAGAAACTGTCTCATTTGAATTTCATGGCAATTAACTCTTTGGTCAAAAGAGAGTTAGTCAGAGGCATGCCTACACTTGAATTCTCACAAGAAAGAATGTGTGAGGCTTGTCAAAAAGGAAAGATGAAGAAGTCAAGTCATAAGTCAAAAATTGTAACATCAATAACAAATCCCTTACAGTTGATTCCCATGGATTTGTTTGGGCCTGTTAATGTGCTGTCACTTTGAAAGAAGAAGTATGCTCTAGTGATGGTTGATGATTTCTCAAGATACACTTAGGTTTAATTTATGGCATCTAAGGATGACGTTCCAAAAGTAATCATTGAGCATATCAAGAAAGTTGACAAGGATGCAAAAGTCAGGAATGCAAGTGTAGTTGCACTTAGGAGTGACAATGGAACAGAGTTCAGAAATGCCAGGCTTGAGGCATTTTGCAAAGAGAATGACATTTATCATCAATTTTTAGCTCCAAGAACTCCCCCAATAAAATGGAGTTGTTGAGAGAAAGAATAGAACTCTGATTGAAGCTGCAAGAACAATGCTCCTAGATGCAAAGATGCCTACATGTTTTTGGGCTGAAGCAGTTAGCACTGCATGCTATATTCAAAATAGGACACTCATCAACAAAGACACTGAAAAGACTGCTTACAATGTGATGTTTGGAAAAAAGCCTACTCTCAAGCATGTTCATGCTTTTGGAATCAAATGATGTGTATTAAAAAGACAATTCAGAATATGTTGGAAAGTTTAATGCAAAGGCATTTGAAGGCATTTTTCTTGGCTACACTATGTCTGCATACAAGGTCTATGTCATTTGCCAAAAGAAAGTGATGGAGAGCACAAATGTTACTTTAGATGATAACAAATTTCCTGGTCTAGCAGAAGCAACTGAACAAGACAAAGATCCTCTACAATTTGAGAATATAGATGACTTTGAAGAAGCTTAAATTGAAGTTGAGATTGGAACTCAAAAAACTCAAGTGAATATGATTAAAAATGGAGAAATTGTGTCAATCTACAGTGCAGAGCCAATCATTAAAGAATCACTTGTGAATGAGAGCAATCTCACAGGGGGCTGTTGCGCAAAATACTAATGTGCAAGTGTACACAATCGCAAACAAGTAATATAGTAGTGAATACCAGATTTCGTTCCTCAAGGACTGTATTTATATATTAATCGCAAGTAATATCAACAATTCAGTTATAGAACACAAGATAAGTTTTGGTTTTATACTAACACTAATTAATTAACAACTAAATAAACTAATTAAACTAGCAAAGAGAGTTGGATGAGTTTTAGATATGAGAAGATAAGTCAAGATAATTATTTCCCCCTAATATGTTCATGTTGGTAATAAAGCAGTGTAATACTAATTAATCTCAAGAATACGATTAAGCACCAATTTCACACGGTTATGCAAGGTAACAATATATGTCTATACCGTCGCAAAATTAATATCAACAGATATAATCATGCACCATTCAAGTTATGTGTCAGTTAACTATAACCCTCTCAGTATTATAATTAACTCAACTATCTACTAAAGTTGGCCAAACAATAGCAAATAATATATCATGAGATTCACTTGAATGAACAAACTGTGACCTGCATACAACACTTCTTATTAAAACACCAACAATCCCATACCAGGGTTCCATAAAAATCCCAACTTTATAAAGGTTAGTTCATAATATAGATCTCAAAACAATCCCAAGATAACCAACACATATTCATAAGAAGAGATATAAAAAAATTAGAGAAAACAAAGCCAATTGAATGTCTTCAGTGGTTGAATCCTTCTCCGTTGATGGCTTCTCCTCCTCCCTTGTGCAGCTTCTTCTCTTGTCCTTTCGCGTCTCTCTCTTGTTCTCCTGTATTAGGTCTGATCTATATCTAATAATATCTCTAAGAAAAGTTTTTTATATTATTTAATACAAATACAAGGAAATTTCCCAAACAGAATTGAATTCCAATAACAGAAATTCGTAGCTGACTATTGGGCTCTGTTTCTGGACTGACTCGGCTGGATTTTAATATTAAGGCCACTTCAAAAATAAATCTCTTCTCATAAGATTTCCGTGGACTGTTTAATCTTCTGAATCGGACTTCTAGAACTCCTGTTATGGCCCAAACAGTGTGAACTGTGCAGGTGGGTCATAAAATCCGAATTTTAATCAAATAAATCTCCAACTCTTGCCATTTAAGCTCCAAGCCTTCCTTTATTAAAACTCCTTTAATACCTACAATAAAACATTATAATTTATTAAATCCAAATCCAAATCAATACAAAATAACTAAAATATAGGGACAATATTTAGATAATGCACACACTTATCACATCCCCACACTTAGCATTTTGCACGTCCTCGGGCAAAGAAGAAATTAAAGACTAAGTCCTAACTAACTAATACCACTTACGTAGGTGATCACGGTTGCATTTGGCATATGCAACAAGCCCTTTAAACCCCTAGGCAGCCCTAGTGGACGAGTAAGGTCTCGTAAGGGTTTATAGTAAATCTACCCACAAAATCTTATTTGGGTTGACTGCCAAGTCTCAAACATGAAATATATCATAGCACACCACACATGCAAAATTAACCATGTAATAGCTCTTATATGTCATATAATGCAATTCCTCAACTTTACACACCAACACAAATATTCAAGTACGCGCACATAGTCTAAAAGACTAAAATATATCATGAATAACATCAAAGTCTCAATCAACAAGATAATAGCATGGTTTAGATGGGAAAATAACCTCACAAACACTCAAAGCACACAAGTGTTTAGGTGTAACTGTATCACTCAAGTTCAATCAAATGAACATGTGTTACCATAAGCTTGCTTGTGCATCAAAATCTCTAGACTTCGTGTTCGTATAAATCAAAAGGTCTGTGTCAAGGGTTATAACGAGGCTTAGGTGAGGGGTAGGAAAATGAAAAGGCTGCAGTTGGCTAAACTTGACAACTAATAGAGCATAATGTTCATATACACTTGAAGCACTCAACATGAAACTATCTTGAGATATCATCCCACATTCAAATTTAAACTCATAAATTTCACATTACAAGAACCACTAAACATATACTCTCTTTTCCTTTTTTTCAGAGAGAGATCTTTTTTTCACTTCTTTTTTTTCTTTATTTTTTTTCTCTCTTTCTATTTTTTTTTTTGCTTCTGTTTTTGTTGACCTTTGTGACTCTGTTTGAAATGTCACCGACAAGAAGTAGCCAAACCAATTCAAATCCCACCAAAATTCACACATTAACAAAGATATCCCCACACTCAATATTTTACCAATCTCAAGTATATATCACAATGCTCTACTAGTCAATCAAGACAAGAACAAACAAATAAGCTCAATATTTAGATGGTGATATACAAAGAAAAAGGATATAGGCTCAAAGGGGCTCACTAAGGATTATTTTTCAGGGTACTGTTTGGGACAATACAGTTAATCCTAGTGCCTTTATCATTTTTACACAATACACAATATCAATATATGCACGACCTGGTTTAAAGCAAGTTCTAGAGCAACATGCACAATGACGAATAACTCACCACAAAAAAAAAATAGATTGATAAAAAGATGTATCAATCACAAATTAAGGCTCAAGATCTCACGGGTGATAGCATGCTAAACTCATCAAAATTGACAATAACGTACATTCAAGTTTTAAAATTTCGCAAGCACATACAAGATATCATCATGTATAAGGTATTTTACACCAAGGACACATACATGACACTCGCAAAATAAAAGTCTACATGGTGTGTACTTATCCTTATTAACATGTTTTTTTGACAAGGCAATCAATTTTTTAAGTTTTCTAAATTTTTTGTGTTTTTCTATTTTTTAACTATCCTAAAAAAAATCTAACAAATTAAAAAGAAAAAAAAATCCTAATTTTATTTTTAATGTTGGAAACCCCTCCACACACTTAAGCGGTTCATTGTCCCCAATGAATAATAATATTAAATATACATTAAACTAACAAGATCCTAAATATATATATATATATATATATATATATATATATATATATATATATATAAATAAAAGGAAAAAATATATACAAATAAAGGTTAGAAATATTCCCCTAGTGTCCGCATGAAGTGTCCATTAAAAAATATTGTGGAAGATAGCCTCCTCTTTCCATGTACTATGCTCAAAATCATGGGTTGCCTCCCAAGAAGCGCCTTTCTTTAACGTCTTTAGCTAGACAAGAGACTAACTTTTTCAGTTAATAATTTTACACCATAGTGTAAAACTCCACATTGTATCTCCTAGTGGCCATTTAATAATCTTTCTCGGAACCACGTACTTGACAACAAGATTCAGCCTCCAATGCTCATCAAAAGTGCTTTTGTCACTGCCCACACTCCATATTTTCATATCCAAAGAATAAATATTATCTCGAATATATGAAATTATCCATCCACTGCTTGACTTGTGCTTTTTCAAAACCTCCAAAAATAATTCTTTATCAGGAGCTAAATCTGCTGAGATAATGATGGATGAAGTCGGAGATGTCAACCTTCCCCGTTGCTCAAGAGAACCCATTACAATGTCCAAAGGGCACACAATATAACAAAATTTTAAAATCGGCCATCTAATACCTATCTTGCTCTTCTGTAGAACCTCAAGTAAATTTTCTTTCTTGTCCGGTGGTAACTCTGCTGAGATGATGATTGAACATATTGGGGATGAGCTCGAATAAAATTCTTGAGAATGAGAGGACACCAACTTCAGTTCCAAATCAGGTGGTTCTTTAACAGATGCGTTTGGAGGTTTGACTTTTGCAGATAGCACTTCCAATGACTCGAAACAATGCACTGTCTCTGTATCTTGTGAATTAACCTCCAACAAAGTTAGATTCTTCTCTCCATTATTCTTATGTCCGAAATCTAGAATCATAGGTTGCTCCAAAGGGTCTTCATACAGATTTTGCTCTAGTTTATCAGAAACTAGAACATCCTTTACAGATTTTGTTGAAGAGTCCTCAACATATTCTTCATGATCAGATGTTGTTTGAGAGACCTCTACCTCGTTTTCACTTTCTGCAAACACACATTTAGAATGCTCTATCTGAACTTCTTCACAATTTTCAACATCACATGGTAGAGAACTTGACGTTTGATTTCTTAACTCATCAACTAAATCCCGAACTTTATTCCCCAAATTCCTTATTGAATCTGATTGAGTTTGGATAATATCTTGTTTTTCAATAGCTTTCTTCAACAAAGTTTTCAGAGAACTATATTGATCTTCTTCTTCAGGCTCTTGCTGTAGAGGTTGCTGAAAACATGGATAGTTAGAATTCATTGATGAATTTCCAAGATAAGCTCCTTCATTGCTCCCTGAATTATCCAGAGGTTGACTCCATGACTGGTTGCAAGAATTGGAATATGGGTCACTCCAATATTGATTACCAGCAAAGCAAATAGAGTCTGGATTGGAAGGACAGTAGTCATAGGTATGAGTACCACAACAATACACACACGAAACTCTGTCAGCTTCACTTCGTGGTGGACACTGTTGTTGCCATATAGGTTGATCAATTCCCATGCTCAAATTCTTTACCATCTCTGACACTGAAGATAATCTACCCTGCAAAGAAAGAAATTCTTGATCTCGAGCAGCGCAATCTTAGCCATACCCCATCGCTTGTGGAAAATACATAACTCTATGTTGTTGACCTGACAAACAACTAGAATTATCCACGTAAGGACAGAAAAACCAAACCAAACTGCAAGATAATTAATTTTGCAATAAACACTAAAACAGTCCCCGGCAGCGGCGCCAAAAACTTGTTGCGCAAAATACTAATGTGCAAGTGTACACAATCGCAAACAATTAATATCAAACAATTCAGTTATAGAACACAAGAATACGATTAAGCACCAAACAATTCAGTTATAGAACACAAGATAAGTTTTGGTTTTATACTAACACTAATTAATTAACAACTAAATAAACTAATTAAACTAGCAAAGAGAGTTGGATGAGTTTTAGATACGAGAAGATAAGTCAAGATAATTATTTCCCCCTAATATATTCATGTTGGTAATAAAGCAGTGTAATACTATAGCAAATTCACAATTTACTAACCAGAACTTTAATGATCATAGTTTTCTCTCGAAATCACTATGGTATAGATTCTATAAACTAAACCAACATATGTCTATGCCAATTTAATCTCAAGAATACGATTAAGCACCAATTTCACACGGTTATGCAAGATAACAATATATGTCTATACCATCACAAAATTAATATTCAAGTTATGTGTCAGTTAACTATAACCCTCTCAATATTATAATTAACTCAACTATCTACTAGAGTTGGGCAAACAATAGCAAATAATATATCATGAGATTCACTTGAATGAACAAACTGTGACCTGCATACAACACTTCTTATTAAAACACCAGCAATCCCATACCATGGTTCCATAAAAATCCCAACTTTATAAAGGTTAGTTCATAATATAGATTTCAAAATAATCCCAAGATAACCAACACATATTCATAAGAATAGATATAAAAAAAATTAGAGAAAACAAAGCCAATTGAATGTCTTCAATGGCTGAATCCTTCTCCCTTGATGGCTTCTCATCCTCCATTGTGCAGCTTCTTCTCTTGTCCTTTCGCGTCTCTCTCTTGTTCTCCTGTATTAGGTCTGATCTATATCTAATAATATCTCTAAGAAAAGTTTTTTATATTATTTAATACAAATACAAGGAAATTTCCCAAACAGAATTGAATTCCAATAACAGAAATTCGTAGCTGACTGTTGGGCTCTGTTTCTGGACTGACTCGGCTGGATTTTAATATTAAGACCACTTCCAAAATAAATCTCTTCTCATAAGCTTTCCGTGGACTGTTTAATCTTCTGAATCGGACTTCTAGAACTCCTGTTATGGCCCAAACAGTGTGAACTGTGCAAGTGGGTCATAAAATCCGAATTTTAATCAAATAAATCTCCAACTCTTGCCATTTAAGCTCCAAGCCTTCCTTTATTAAAACTCCTTTAATACCTACAATAAAACATTATAATTTATTAAATAAAAATCCAAATCAATACAAAATAACTAAAATATAGGGACAATATTTAGATAATGCACACACTTATCAGGGGCATTTCAAGATGAATCAAATGTGAATGATGAGGCAGTCTCAATTCTGAGGAATGAGACTGAGCCTACTACAAAATGGAATGAGATCACACTGTTGAGCAAATTATTGGTGATCCAAATGCAGGTGTGAGAACTAGAAGAGCAACAAAAAATGAATGTATGGTTGCTTTCTATCCAAAGTTGAGCCAAAGAAAATAGATGATGCATTGTTGGATCCTGATTGGATAATTGCTATGCAAGAGGAGCTTAATCAATTTGAGAGAAATAAAGTCTAGGAATTAGTTCATGCACCCAAAGATAGATCAGTTATTGGTGTCAAATGGGTTTACAGGAATAAAATGGACGAAGAAGGTGTGGTAACTAGAAAAAAAAGCAAGGTTCGTTGCAAAAGGCTACTCTCAATAAGAAGGCATTGATTATGATGAAACTTTTGCACCTGTTGCAAGTTGGAAGCTATTAGAATTTTCTTGGCATTTGCTGCACATTCAAATTTCAAAGTTTATCAAATGGATGTCAAGAGTGCATTTTTTAATGGAGAGTTAGAAGAAGAAGTTTATGTGCAAAAACCACCTGGCTTTGAGAATCCACATTTTCCTTACTTTGTATACAGACTACTAAAGGCACTGTATGGTTTAAAGCAAGCTCCTAGGGCATGGTATGACACCTTATCGCAATTTTTATTTGATAATCAATTCATTAGAGGCACAATAGACAAGACATTGTTTTACAACCTTCATGGTAGTGATATTATTCTAGTTCAAATCTATGTGGATGATATCATATTTAGTTCTACTAATGAGAAACTCTGCTCAAGGTTCTCAAAGCTCATGCAAAGCAAATATGAGATGAGTATGATGGGAGAATTGACCTTCTTTCTGGGATTTCAAATTAGTCAAAGAGTGGATGATATTTTGTAATATCCCTAATTTTTCTTATAATTTTAAAAGATTTTAATTTGCTAGAAATTAGAATTAGAAGTTGATTAAAATTTAAGATAATTATATAATTTGACTTTAGAATAAAATTGGATTAATGGGCCGTACTAATTTAATTTAGTTGGGCTTTAGTTTAATTGAATGATTTTGGTTGACCCCAGTTAATTAAATGGACCAATACATAGCTAAATGCAAGTGTGCGAAAAAAAGAAGATAAAACCCTAGCCCTAGTAAACAGTCGTGTAAAAAAAATGAACGGTAAGAGAGAAGAGAGAGAGAGACGCTGAGAGAGAGAGAAAGAGAAAGAGAGAGCAAAAGAAAAGGAAGAAGAAGAAGAAGACGAGAAAAGGAGAGATTCGTGACAAGTTTAGAAAAAGGGGTAACGATTCTTGTACTCTTTGTATATTTTTGTAAATTCATGTATATGATATTATGTGTAAATCATATTTTCGTGATTATTTGTATAGGTGATAATGTTTTGGTATATAATACGATATATATCCATGAGTTCTTTGTTTTGTCTATTGTGTTCGTAGGACTACTCCGATTTTGTATGTATACTATATAAAGTCTGAATTCTTGTAAAAATCATATCTGATTCGTTATTTGTCGTAATTTTATGATATTAGACTCTCTGAAAAGGTATTTGAATTATCTACGACTTTGATTCTTTGGGTTTTCGAAATTAGGTCTGTAGATATGAGTTTTTCTGGGATTTATTGATCACCCAGTATGTTTTTGAAGCTGAGATGTCTAATTTTGAAAATTTGTAATAAATTGAGTTTTTATGCTAATTTAATGAGTAATATCAATATGGAAAGGTATTTTCGCGTTCTGTGTTTCTTGTTTACACTATGCTGCTATATTCTGTGATTTGGATGCCAGAAATAGTATAACACTAAAGAAATCAGGGGCTGATTATGTTCTGCAGTCCGCAAATGTCTATGTTCTGAGTTCGTTACTTGTCCGTTTTTAACGAGTCTTATCATTCTGGAAAGTTCTCGGAATCTTCTACATTTTTCGTGTTTTGTACTTTTTCAGATAAAATCATTTTCATAAAGTAAATTGCCAATTTTCAGAACTGGTCATGATTTAATTTTGTTAACAATAGTCTATTTTGCAAGATATTTTGATGTTTGATGTTTAGAATCTTCTTTGAGTAAATTATATGTAAACGCCGCATGAGTTCTATTGAATTGTGTACTTGTTTGCTTTATTTGACTGTTAATAGATTATAAGTTAATATTAAGGATTTGCTGTGATTTTATTTTCAGGGTGCGACGTCAGTATCGAGTTAAAGTGACTTTTCGTTGCTCATTAGTATTCTCAAATCTGTTTTCATTTGGTTAATTTTATTATATTCTAAATAATGATTTTTGAAAATTGTGATATCGAAAATAGATTTTAGAAAAGTTTTTTATAGAATTCCCCAGTTTTAGTTGCGCATCGAATCATAGAATCCGGTCACTGGATAGTGTGACATATCGAATCATAGAACTAGTTTACGCACGTTCCGGAACACATAGATACCTCGTTGAGTTTGTCTTATCGAGGGACGTAAACTGGCCTGTTAGGGTTGACTGATTTGGAATGATGATAACAAAATGCTCAAGACAAGAATTTGATTTTGATATCGAAGCTGATTGTCAGAAAGCTAGTTCTCAGAAGGTGATAAATCAGGAAGCTAACTCGAAGGCACTTTATCTATCCAAGGTCTAAAAGCCACATCAAATGATTGGAGGATATTCTGTCATCAAGTTAGGAAGCATTTCAGAAGAAAGGCAATGGACGTCTAATCAAGCACCAAGTGTTTCAGTGGTAAGCCTGCCTAATCAACTCAGTAATGGTGAATCAATAAAGATGACAAGGTGTTTTATCTAAAGATGAAGCTAAGAGTATCCCTTCTACGGATCAAGCTATGAAATCTCATTTCATCTACCGATACAAGCTGAAAACATCATATGCCATCAACGGATAGAAGCTGAGGACATCTTATCTCATCAACAGATAGAAGCTAGGAACAACTTATCACATCTACGGATAAAAACTGGGGACATCATATCTACGGATAAAAGCTGAAGAAAGTTGATCATCAGAAACAGCTAAGAATGTCATGTTTTATCTATGGATGCGGTTAAGGAGGTCATGGTCTATCTATGGATGCAGTCAAGAATGTCATGTCTCACCTATGGATATAGTTATGGAATATTACTTCTATGGATATTCTGAGATTACCTTTCTACTGATAATTGACGTAAAATGGTAGTCTACGGATATGGAATTAATACGCCTACTGATGTTCATCTCATTCAACATGGAGAACAAATCTTGTAACAGAATCTTTTGGAGGTTTCTTTACTTTAGCAGGTTGAATGGAGGACAGTCTCAGAGATCATCATTACACACCCGTGACTAAAAGATGCTGGATGACGATGCAAAAGATGTATGGAATATGGAGTCAAAATTGTAAATATTCGAAGGCTCAAATTCCTACAAATGAAATGTGAAGTCATCTATTGTCTCTTATGTCTCGATGGATAAATAAGAGTTAAGGCAGCTACCTAGAAGTTTAACTTCTAACTGGACACAAAGGAAAAGCTTGACAAGCATGAAGACCTATTTTGAATACTACAAGTTCACTTATCTCAGCTGATAGTGACTTGATAGTCAGGTTATCGAGGAGAGGTCACTTTCATGCAGATGTCACATGGGCTTGGAATCTAGGTCAATTGCATGGACTTAGTAATTTTTGAAGAGAGCAGCACACTCAATCAGAAAGCACCATTTGGGAGTATACAAGTTTATCTTTGATGCCAGCCAAGGCATTTCCCGAATAGGATAGTTTCTGATACGAGCATGTGAACAAGCAGAACCAAAAATGTAATATTTTATTATGTTGTAGGTTTTGTTTGTAACACACAGTCGATGTATATAAGACTGTGTGGAGTAGCATAGAAATGTATGTGGAGAGAGCACAAAGCCGAATGAAAAACATTAAGGCTCTCTTTCATCATCTCTGTAAGCAGCTGGAGTTTGTTGAAAAACAAAACCAGAGAATTCTTCAATATACACCTCATGTGGGCTTTTTCAAAAAAACCCACCTGAAAAGTTTAAAAAGTTTGCTTGTCTCCTGCATGTCTTTTTTTAACTCAAAGAATTCATATATGTTCATGGTTTTATTTCAATTCTTAGTTAATTTACCAACTCATATATTCATACTGCAAAAGGTTTGAAAACGTTTTGTAAAATTAACTAGATTGTATTCAACCCCCCCCCCCCCATTTCTACAATCTAGGTTGTGTTGTTCTGGGAATAACATGGCCCCCGTCGAATCATCGAACTACAGAAGCCGTGTCATTGGCATAGTGTGACCATAATTTAGAACTGTGGGAATTAAATGTGATTTTATTGTTAAGATTATATTATCGATTTAAAGTTAAGAAATTATGTTTTAAATATTACTTTGAGCCTGTTAATCCCAAATGACCTAACAGAATTGTAGAAGGGGGGGTTGAATACAATTCTTGATATTTCTTAAACTTAAAACAACTTACAAATAAAAACTGAACTTAAAGTAAAAATCACAAGCACATAAATAATTTCAGTTGGATTGTTTGATGATCCAACTGAAGTGATTTTTATTGCGGAAATAATCTGTGATACAAAAGTACACAGCTGCTCAGTTACAAGATTGTAGAGAAGTATGCTCTCAAAGATAGCTAATACAAACTTTTTGTTTTTCTTCTCTTACACTTATTTTAACTGCTACACTTGGTTATATATTCCCCAAGTTTACAAAGCTATTTTTGGCTACACTAAAGTACACTAAAGGTAACCGCCAATAGTTTGCTTTTCATCCCTTTGTCCAGTGGTCCTTGGAGATCCTTGCTTTTGTCTTCATGCTTATTATGATCACTCCCAAGAGCCCAATTGGAAACTGAGATGTTTCCTTATTCCCCATGTCCATTTTAATGGTTTCCAATGCAAAGTACACTTCCACATCTCCTTTTTGATCTGTCAGAAAACTGTCACTATCACTTTGTCAACTATTCAGAAAAGCAATAATGATTCGTTGATAGCATGGAGATGTGTTTCGTTGATAGCTTTATTCTTCATTCCGTTGATGGTGTTTCCCTCGTTTCGTTGATGAGTAAACTCCATACCGTTGACAGAGTAATCTTCATACCGTTGACATGTCTTCACTTAGGCAAAATTACAAGGCATAATATATTTACAATCAACCAACCTATTTTGCCTATCTAGTACTTAGTCAACATGACTTAGAAAACCTATCTAATACATATAACAAAATGCCTATCATATTGTGAAGTATTGTACAATGCAATTGCTACATCACTCATTTCGTTGATGAGCTTCCTGTCAACGGAATGCTGCAAAGAATGCCATTTCGTTGACAGTTACAGAATGACTTAATACAAAATCTACTAAGTGTTTTTATAATTATCATCAAGAACAACATATTCCTAACAATCTCCCCCAATTTATGACTGATAGAATAACATCCATAAATCAAGAGCCTTGATGATAACAAAAACACTCAGACATATTACACATGATAAAAGTAGAAATTGCATTGAGCTTCATTGAATTTAATTGAAATGCAAAGTAGAAAATCTTACAAAACAAGTGCACAGAGTTGCTCCTCTAGACTGAGCAGATTTTTCATCTTTGCCTCTGTGGTCTTGTTTTCTTCCCTTTTCTTGCATTGTTCTCCTCAATTTGAGCTTGAAGTCTTCTGTAGAAAATCTTCTCTTCTTCATCTTGATTCCCCAACTTGGATTGCATTAACCTTAGAGTTTCATTGGATGCCTTCTCCAGTTGGTCTTCTATTCTGAAGAATCTTCTACAGTTGTCCTTATCTCTGAATTCCATCATCCAAAAAGGTTGGAGATGAATTATCTTTCCTGTTTGAGGGACCTTCAATACTCTGGGAAGTGCACCAGGCTTGTTCCAGCTAGCTTTGATTTGGCAAATCTTGGAGACAACCTCAGACTTGGCTATTTTGGTAAAACCAAAATCTTTCTTCAAACAATTAAACACAGATAACAGTGTCTGATAGTCTTCTCCCAGAATTCTGTGTAGAGGCCAAACCTGTTCTCTCCCACCCTTGTAGACAAATACCAATCTCTCTGGTAGTTTGTAAGAAGCTGCTATTCCTCTCACTTCAACCAGGTCATCAAGATTGATATGAATGTCAGACTCCTCCCTGATATCAGCAATGTAGATGAAGTCTTCTGGGTTGGTAGGGGGTTTCTCAGCTTGTGGTCTCCTTACCAGAATTGGCTTAGCCTTGGTAGCCCTTTGCTTAGATTTCTTCTTTGGATCCATTTCAAAGAGGAATTTTGGAAAGTTGGCCTCATCAAACTCAATTGGCTCTCCCTTTGGCTCAATTGGCTGATCATGGAAATTTACAGGATGATTAGGATCACAGGCTAACTTTACCTCTGAAACTGGATCAGGAATTGTTGGAGGTGCAATTGGTACAGAAGAGTCTGATGCAATGCTCTGAGAGTCATCATTCTCAAAGGCTATGTTTCTCCTAGCTCTTGCCTTTGGTTGCCTTGTGCTCTTCTTTGCACTCCTTTCCTCTCTTGCTTTTTCTTCTAGCTGTATTTCTTCTTCATCAAGAGACTGAGCAACAGCAAGGGCTTGCATTGCTGCTCTTTCTGACTCTTCAGCTTTAGCTTCAGCAAAGTTTGGGTGACCAGCCCAAACACAGATTTCTTGTCCATTCCTGTAGACAATTGCCCTTTGCTTCCTTATCTCATAATCATTGTTTTCCTTGCTTTTTGTGATAAGTAGACCAAGAAGCTTGAGCTCATCTGGATAAGGTGCAGGATAGAAAATCCTTGCTATATTTTTGCCCTTTGGTTTAGCAGGGGACTTGGGAGATAAGCTTCTTTGGAGTGTAGCTTGTTCCACATCCCTAATGCATGAAGTTTGTCCTTTTTCCTTCCTTGGACCTTGAGTGACTCCATGTAGAAGGGGCTCTACCTTATAGAAAGAATTGATCTATGGCTCCCATTCCGTTGACACTAGAACCATGGCATTTGTTGATGGTTGATCCGTTGATGGATTTGAGTCCTTTGTAGTTCCAGCAATTTTCTTGACCCTTGCTTCTATGTTGGACCAATGGTCTTTGATTTGTTCTGCAAGTCTCATCCTCATAGAAGCTTCCTGGATCAGGTCAATACCATCCTTTTTCTTCTTTCCAAACTCCCCCATTGCTAATGGCTCTTCTGGTAAGGAGATGGCTGGGACCAAAACCTTTGTGATTTGTATCTCTAGCTCCTTAGTTTTCTCCCCCTTTTTGTTATCATCAAGTGAGATGATAGGGATTCCTTGAGCTGCCAGAAGCTGGGTGAGTAGGCTAGTTTGCTTCTCCTGTTCCTTCTGCATGTGAGAAAGTGTAGCCTCAACTTTGTCCACCCTAGAGGAGAGAGTTTTCAAAGATGAGGACACTTCAGGTTCCTTGGTGAAAAACCTTGACATCTTGGAGACAGTGTGAAGAGGAAACTTTTCATCTAGCCTCCTGTCAGTAGCATCCCTAAGGTTGCTAATTGAATCCTTGATTTCTGTAGCCTCAATCCTTGTCTGCAACATTTGTAGCCTTTGAATTTCCAGAGAATCCATTATGGCCTTGTAGAATTTCTTGTCCCTTGCTTCTGCAGACTCATGAGCTAGATATGCCTCATTGTACTGCCTTGTGATAGCAGCATCCAAGTTGCATCTACCATGCATATCCTGAGAGAGCCAGTTTGGTGTAGGAGGCACCATAGAAGTCCCAGTCTGTGTAGTAGTGGCCACCTGTAGATTGTCACCAAAGCTGTCCTCATCATCAGAAAACTCAAAGTCTCCACTTGCTGCAGCTCCTGGAGGTAGATTGGTCAAGGCATCCTTTGCTCTTTGCATTGATGCAGTAGTATGAATTAAGTTGAGTGACCTTTCTGCCTCCACATTGCCCTGTTGAGCCATAACTTGATAGGCTGGCACAGGATGAGTAAAGGTCTCAGGATCCAGGGAAACACTATCCAGAGTTTGTTGATAATGCTCTTGGAATGTAAGTTCCCTTTCTCACTCACTGACCCTCATTAACTCACTAGCAATGGCTGCTTCCATCCTTATTGCTCCTGTAGTCCCTTCTCTCTTTCCACTCTTTTCTTGCATCATGGGCTCCCCATGGCTCACACCTCTCACACCCTCACCTTCACCTACTAAGGTGGTACTCTCAATCTCTCCTTTTGCCTGGCTGGAAGAAATAGCCAGCCTCTCACTCTCATTCTCTCCTTTTGCCTGGCTGCAAGCCATCCTCTCAATTTCACTCCCTCTCAAACCTAAAAGTGTCTCAACTACCACCAGGTCATCTACACTAGTTGTGGAAACAACTTGATTTTCAATAAGGGGTGTAGATTGACCTATCAACGGAATGGTAGTTTGAAAAGTCAACGGTATGGATACCGTTGATGGAGAAACACTTGTCAACGAAAGAAGCTGTTTCGTTGATGAAGTCAATAAAGCACTTTGAGAAAGTGAAATTACAGTAGAATCTGTGGTGATTGATTTTAGAGATTGGTCCACAGATCCTCTTGCAACTTCAGAAAAAATTGGTTGATGGCCCAACAAATCACTTAACAAGTGATGGCCACCAGCTTCAGAGTGGGGCTTCTCTAAGATTAGAGTTGGAGAATCAGGAATAGATGAATGGATCATGTCCACATCTAGAGATAGAGTTGGTGAATTTGATGGAGATAGTTCAAGGTTGATGTTTAGAGAATGGGACTGTAACCCTAGAGTAATGATAGGGGTTACATCAAACTGAATTTGTGAAACTGGAAGTGTTGCTTCCAGTGTGTGTGCACCCTGTGAACCCTTGGATTTTTGTTTCACCCTCCTTTGGTATTGGGAAAAAGTAGACTGTGGGCTTGAAGTGTCCCTTACCCTCTTAGAGTGTGCTCTTGGAGGAGAGCTGGTTTCAATAATTACATCCTTTTGGGAGGATGCAACTAGACTTGTGTTTAAATCCATTTTACTCATTGTGCCTTGTTGGGAAGACACAATGGGGCTTGGCTGGATTTCACTCATCTGTCCTTCCTTATCCTTAGGGTTTCTTTTATGTTCACCCCTTCCCTCACCTCTCACAGCACCTACAACACTCCCCTTAGGTTGTGTAGTGGATTTTACAACAGGTGCCTTTTGGGAAGCACCTAAGGTTGGCTTGGAGGATTTCTTTGATTTTGGTTTTGTTGCAGGGGCAGGAGCCTGTTGGGCCACAGCTACAGACTCCACAGCAACAGGACTGGGTGATACAGTTGAAGTAACAACTATACTAGAAGGGATAGCAGATACACCACTGGAACCTCACTGTTACGACCAAACTCAACACGCAAGTGCACGTGATCTCAAGTAATACAGATAGCAAATAAGGTTCGTTCCTACAGGGACTCGTTGTTTGTCTAGTTAATTCACTCACCAATGTATGATTATTATCCGATGCTAAAACAAATAACAAAGTGGATTTTTGTTATCACTATAATTAATCTAAGAATTATAACTAATTATCAACTACTTGAACTGAGATTTATGTCGAATTACTTATGCGAATAAAACATGGGATTTTAACTTCATTAAACAATCCATCTAAAGTCTCCAATTCTCTAGCCCTTTCATGTGATTTGTAATACCTGATCGAACACACAAAACTGATATAAGCCAACTTTCGTTGCACAAATACCATCCTAAATAATATCCACAATAAAGATAGAAATCACTTAGTCTCCCAATTATGCTTAGTCCTTATATGTCTATAAAGATTGAAAACATAATGGTTGAAGTACAAGCATTCAATTGATCACATAGTTGTCATAAAACGGTTAGAGTTACGACACTAATTACGAATGATATTCTCACGCATAAACCTATGCTAGCATGGCAAGTTCTAAACTCTTAAATCCACTTTCGCTTCAATAAGAATTAACACACAATTACAGGAGTTAGCTACTCTCCTATAACGAATTAAAACAACCATGATAGGATATCGCATCAATCACACTATAGGCATCGAGAAAATTCAACAATTAAACGTCATGAATAAATCCACTAAAACCCCATGACAACGAGTTAGTTCATAATCAAACTAATCGTCACCATGGGTTCTAATGTAAACATGATGAAAGAAAACGAATTAAATTGAATAAATATCAAGGTTCTAAAGAATACACCCAATCCAAGCATCCACAAGATAGAAAGAATACAAGAATAAATTGAAACTATCTTCTTCCTTCTTCTTCGTGCTTTAAAAACTCTGTATATAATATGCGGTATGTGTCTCTCTTGTTCTCTAGGGTTTTCTTCTCTTTATATAAGCCTCCAGGTGCAATAATTCGTATGGAATTGTAATTTGTTTTACTTCCACTCGAAAAATCAGCAATTAGGTTAAAACAGGAATTTTTCGCCAGAGTGCCCGGCGCTGCCGCGCCAATTTTGTATAGGAGCACGGCGCTGCCGCACCAGGATCACTGCTCAGTTTTTTTTCATGCGGCGCTGCCGCGCCATTCTCAAGTACTAACACGGCGCTGCCGCGCCATTCCCTCTGTCCAGCAAACTGAATTTTTTTCCTTTTCTTCATTATAACTCCGTTTCGCGCTCCGATTGCTCCGCTTCGTTCCTAGTACACCTGTGATAAATATACCTGCACAATACCCTTAAAAGAGATCAAAAATACCACAACTCGAGTACAAACATTCGTTTTAAGCCAAACGGAAACGTTCTAAGTGAATAAAATACCCACTTATCACACCCCCAAACTTAAACCGACGCTCGTCCTCGAGCATAAATAAACTACCACTTCCGTAGGTGATCACGGTTGCATTTGGCATATGCAACAAGCCCTTTAAACCCCTAGGCAGCCCTAGTGGACGAGTAAGGTCTCGTGAGGGCCTATAGCGAATGTACCCACAAAATCCATCTACTCATGCAACTAACAATGCAATGCATGTATGCAACTATATGGAAATGCAACGATCCCTTCAAACCAACCAAAACCAATCAACAAGCCAACATCTCAAAGAACACAGTCTTCCAAACAGAGTTCGACCAAATTCCCATCGACCAACAAGACAAACACAGAAACGTGCGTGTGTGCGATGCTCACCAATATACTCCCAAACTAAATCAAGACCATACCTACTCTTAGCCAAAACAACCACAAGCTTACAAACAGAATGAACGCTAGACACAAGAACTCTTAAGAGACACCTTCGCAGTCCATCTGAGTTAGACAAGAATTCATGCTTTATTACACAAAAACAACTACACACAACACACATGCTTATTTGACCGTGCAATGGCTGAGACCCCAAAAGGCTTATACAATAATACCCATGTAACGAGCTTTAGGTTAGTGGATCCCAGACCGGAAAAGTCTTAGGTCAATAGGCACAAAGTCCCCTAGAACTTAATTGCTCGAGTATTAAAGAGCTCAACCTGATCAATTCTGCATAAACACAAAACAAACATAACTTTTTTTTTCTTTTTCAACTTTTCTCTTTTTTTTTTTTTTTTTTTTTTTCTTTCAACAATTTCGGAATGAGTGCTCTTTGCCTTTTTCTCATCCCACCCTAGACTACTCATCTTTTCAATGAGCCGGTTACTAGCCATTTGACGCCTAGCCTTTATTAACAACTAGCATGAAATCCCTGGTTTCCCCCAAACTTATACATAAGTGCTCCTTCGTTTTCAAGAATCTAGCCAACATTCTAAATGTAAACAAGTGGTTAAATTCTAACACCAAACAAGCATGGTCTGATCAAATTCAAAAGCTACCAATGAGACTTATGAAATAGATTTGTTTCTGGCATGCAAGTCAATACTTAGAAACTTAATCAACCCTCTATTCATCACAACCACACTCCAATCAACATCGACTCACCAACGGAAATAGTCAAATCCTACGGGATCATGAAATATGCATGCAACTAAAATGGACTCACATAATAAATAAAAACTATGCAAACAGAATCCTACGACATGAACATGCAAACTACAAATAAACTACAACTACACATGCAATATGAATCCTACATGAGACACACACTAACTAATTACCACCCCCAAACTTAACATATTCAATGTCCTCATTGAAGGTAATAAAAAAGATAGTAGAAACATACCTAACACATGGGTTGCCTCCCACGAAGCGCTGTCGTTAATGTCATTTAGCCGGACAAATGTGAATCAAATCATGGTGGCTCGAAGATCGCATTTGACTTGTCCTTAGCAGAAGGACCATTCACCCATTGTTTGATAACCTTCTTGCTTTCTTCCCACATCTTTTCCAAATCAAACTTCACCTTGACTTTTCCATCAATCGATTTTTTCTTTTTCTTCTTTACACCTCTAAGGTGTTTATGCTTCTCCGTCGATTGATAAGAACACTCTTTTACCTCATCATCCTTGTTCCACCTTCTCAGCACATTATCTTCACACTCTTTAAAAATCACCAACTCATCATTCAGAAGGACATACTTCAAATGTGGTGGAAGTTTTCCAAGCCTGACATTCGAAAGATCTCGAATGGAAGAATTGTCAATGGAATCACTGATATGATGCTCGAACTTGTGCATGTCCGAATTTTTGCTCAACAGCTGATCGAACTCCTTTCTCTGACCCGTATCAACCATCTTCAAGCTAAAACACTCTTCCTCCTCTGTCGGAAATTTCATAGCCTTGAACACATTAAAGATGACCTTTTGATTACTCACCCTCATTGTGAGCTCTCCCTTTTGGACATCAATAAGAGTCCGACCTGTAGCCAAGAATGGTCGTCCCAAGATGATAAGGATCTTCTTGTCTTCCTCAAAGTCAAGAATAACAAAATCAGCAGGAAAAATCAGCTTATCCACCTTTACCAAGACATCCTCCACTATACCCCTCGGATATGTGATCGACCGATCAGCCAACTGTAAGGTCATATTAACTGGTTTCGGCTCAGGCAACCCAAGTTGCTTAAAAACAGACATTGGCATGAGATTAATGCTAGCTCCCAAATCACATAAGCATTTGCTGAAAAGTTGATTGCCAATAGTGCAAGGTAAGGTAAAACTTCCCGGATCTTTAAGCT
Source organism: Heracleum sosnowskyi (assembly GCA_030848705.1). NCBI lineage: Eukaryota > Viridiplantae > Streptophyta > Magnoliopsida > Apiales > Apiaceae > Heracleum > Heracleum sosnowskyi. The sequence continues at coordinate 93,156,590 of CM061235.1, read as the reverse complement.
TCGGTGGCAATTTCTGCTTTAGAACTGCACTACACTCCTCTGTCAAAGCAACGGTGTCTAGCTCCTCAAGTTTCAATTTCTTCGAAAGAATGCCCTTCATAAACTTCGCATAGCTCGGCATTTGCTCAAGAGCCTCTGCAAATGGTATGTTAATCTGAAGCTTCTTGAAGACATCCAAGAACTTAGCAAACTGCTTGTCAAACTTTTGCCTTTGAACTCGTTTTGGGAATGGAGGAGGCGGAAACACCTTTTCTTCTACTACTTTCTGAGAATTATCACTCTTCCCAGTTACATGAGTCGAGAGAGTAGCATTAGGTACCAAATCAGGAACAGAATCGACCCCAGCGTCAAAATCACTTTTTTCTTCCAGAAGGGCCGGCGCTGCCGCGCCGTTTTTATACTGGGGAGCGGCGCTGCCGCGCCACACATTCTGCTCAGAATTTTCATTTTTTTCCTCGGCTGAATTTTCTTCGTTCTGACCTTGCAGAATCTTCCCCGATCGTAAGGTTACTGCCTGGACCTGTTCCTTGTGATCTTTCTTGCCTGGATTCATCTCAGTGTCACTCGGAAGCGTTCCTGGTTGACGGTTCAACAATGCATTGGCTAGTTGCCCAATCTGATTCTCTAAAGTTTTCAATGACACCGCCTGACTCTTATACATCATTCGCAGCTCTTCCAGTTCAGACTTCTCAGACTGATTCAAAGAATTTCCTTGAGATGGTTGAAATCCAGGTGGATTGAATGTTTGCCTTGGAGCATAAGGTGGTGGTTGATAGTTCTGATTATATGGCCTTGCATTGAACTGCTGATTTTGTGGTTGCTGAACACCACCCTGATTGTTGCTCCAACTGAAATTAGGATGATTCCGATTGTTGGGATGATAAGCATTAGGCACTGGCTGCTGAGCTCTTTGAAAATTACTAACAAACTGTGCGGATTCAGCTGAGATAGCACACAGATTCATGTCATGAGCTCCTGCACACAATTCACACACCATAGCCACCTGGTTAGTCCCAAGATTAGAAAGGGAATCTACCTTCATTGTCAACGCTTTGAGTTGAGCAGCAATAGCAGTAGCTGCATCCAATTCAAGTACTCCAGCCACTTTAGCAGGTGGCAAGCGTTGAGTAGGATTCTGAAACTCATTGGCTGCCATCATTTCAATAAGATTATAGGCATCCTCATAGCTTTTTGCCCATAGCGCACCTCCAGATGCAGCATCTAACATAGGCCTGGACTGAGCTCCCAACCCGTTATAGAATTTGCTGATTATCATCCAATCCGGCATTCCATGATGAGGACAACGTGCCAATATCTCCTTGTACCTTTCCCAAGCTTCCCCCAAAGATTCCTGGGATTGCTGAGCAAACTGAGAAATAGAATTTCTATAAGCTGTTGTCTTCGCCATGGAGAAATATTTCGTCAAGAACTTTTGAGCACAGTCTGCCCATGTTGTAATAGAACCTGATGGCATGGAATGTAACCAACTCTTGGCTTTATCCCTAAGAGAGAAGGGAAATAGCCTCAATCTGATTGCGTCATCTGTAACTCCGTTGAATTTGAAGGTATCACAGATCTCAAGAAAGTCCCTAATATGAGCATTGGGATCTTCAGCAGGACTACCCCCAAACTGAACCGTATTCTGAATCATCTGAATGATGTTTGGCTTAAGCTCGAAATTATTTGCCCCAATAGCTGGGCGAACAATGCTGGTATGAATGTCCTCCACTTTTGGCTGAGAGAATTCACTCAAAGCCTTCGCTGGTTGTGCTTGATCATCCATATCTTCTTTTGATTCACGCTTGTTTTCTACACTGATGTTCTCAAAGTCAAGTTTCCTTCGTGCTAGTTCTTCTCTTCTTGCTAATTCTTCTCTACGTGCTCGAGCTCGTGTACGCATACACTCTCAATAAGTACCTGAAATTCACCAACTAGAAAAATTGGTGAGAAACGTCCTAGTCACCGAACTTTAATGACCACTGATGGTAAATACTGAAACTAAACAAATAAAACCGAAATCCCCGGCAGCGGCGCCAAAAACTTGTTACGACCAAACTCAACACGCAAGTGCACGTGATCTCAAGTAATACAGATAGCAAATAAGGTTCGTTCCTACAGGGACTCGTTGTTTGTCTAGTTAATTCACTCACCAATGTATGATTATTATCCGATGCTAAAACAAATAACAAAGTGGATTTTTGTTATCACTATAATTAATCTAAGAATTATAACTAATTATCAACTACTTGAACTGAGATTTATGTCGAATTACTTATGCGAATAAAACATGGGATTTTAACTTCATTAAACAATCCATCTAAAGTCTCCAATTCTCTAGCCCTTTCATGTGATTTGTAATACCTGATCGAACACACAAAACTGATATAAGCCAACTTTCGTTGCACAAATACCATCCTAAATAATATCCACAATAAAGATAGAAATCACTTAGTCTCCCAATTATGCTTAGTCCTTATATGTCTATAAAGATTGAAAACATAATGGTTGAAGTACAAGCATTCAATTGATCACAGAGTTGTCATAAAACGGTTAGAGTTACGACACTAATTACGAATGATATTCTCACGCATAAACCTATGCTAGCATGGCAAGTTCTAAACTCTTAAATCCACTTTCGCTTCAATAAGAATTAACACACAATTACAGGAGTTAGCTACTCTCCTATAACGAATTAAAACAACCATGATAGGATATCGCATCAATCACACTATAGGCATCGAGAAAATTCAACAATTAAACGTCATGAATAAATCCGCTAAAACCCCATGACAACGAGTTAGTTCATAATCAAACTAATCGTCACCATGGGTTCTAATGTAAATATGATGAAAGAAAATGAATTAAATTGAATAAATATCAAGGTTCTAAAGAATACACCCAATCCAAGCATCCACAAGATAGAAAGAATACAAGAATAAATTGAAACTATCTTCTTCCTTCTTCTTCGTGCTTTAAAAACTCTGTATATAATATGCGGTATGTGTCTCTCTTGTTCTCTAGGGTTTTCTTCTCTTTATATAAGCCTCCAGGTGCAATAATTTGTATGGAATTGTAATTTTTTTTACTTCCACTCGAAAAATCAGCAATTAGGTTAAAACAGGAATTTTTCGCCAGAGTGCCCGGCGCTGCCGCGCCAATTTTGTATAGGAGCACGGCGCTGCCGCACCAGGATCACTGCTCAGTTTTTTTTCATGCGGCGCTGCCGCGCCATTCTCAAGTACTAACACGGCGCTGCCGCGCCATTCCCTCTGTCCAGCAAACTGAATTTTTTTCCTTTTCTTCATTATAACTCCGTTTCGCGCTCCGATTGCTCCGCTTCGTTCCTAGTACACCTGTGATAAATATACCTGCACAATACCCTTAAAAGAGATCAAAAATACCACAACTCGAGTACAAACATTCGTTTTAAGCCAAACGGAAACGTTCTAAGTGAATAAAATACCCACTTATCACTCACCATTATGGTTCAACCTCAGTATGTCTGTCAATACTCTCTTCTCTTGCACAAAACACTCAAACTTGGAAACAGGGTTAGAGATTACTAATGGTGTTGGACTAACATGATTAGCCAACATCATCAGAAACCTAGCATAGTAGATATTCCTTTTCCTATTAGCCTTGTCACCCAACTTAGCACCAATTTCATACATAAGTTGGGTGCTAAAGTTGTAATATCTATCAGTTAGGAGCATGGTAAAAAGAATCAACATGGAATTAGTTAATGCATCAAAATTACTAATCTTTCCAGAAAAGACCTTGATAAATGCATCAGCTAAATAACTATATTCCCTAACCAAACCTCTCCTAATTATTCTACCCAGATTATCAGTAGGCAAAGAGTAATTTATTGAATTTAGCATGTTAACCATTTCAGTGATTGTAGGCAAAGCATCACAGTTATTTTCAGGAATATGTAGACATGCTTGAAATACATCAGAATTAACTATGTACTCATTACCTTGGAGAGTGAATTGCAGTGTGCAGTTTGTTCCACTATACTCATACGAGGTCCAGATCTCCTCGATTATCTCATTATAGAGAGGAGTTGAGTGAAACATAGCATAGCTCAACTTGCAGTTCTTCATGAAGTCCATCATCTTGAAAAAGATACTGTTCGGGTTTTCCTTGACAACAAAAGGGATGGAGTTGTTCTTCTCATAAATGAACCCTCCTGCTGACATAAGCTTGACTATGGGTGCCATTGTTGTGTGAAGAAAAGCTTCGAACTGAATTGCTTGTTAGAGAGAAGAAGAGAGAAAAGCCTTTGGAATTTTTGAGAACAGGTAAAAAAGAGATTAAAGAAATTAGAATTTCTTAAATACTCCCCCAAAAATTCTCAGAAAAAGAGTCCAATAATAAATGTAAATTACTGGATTGGCTTAAAAATATAACCGTTACTTTTAAAGAATTACCATGATTTATACTTACAGGGGTGTATGCATAGATCGTGGTAAAAGACGTGTCAAAATTTCAACGGTTCAGATTAAAAGCGCTGTATCAACGAATCACAATTGGGCGTTTAAGGTCCCGTTTGTTTCGTTGATAAAGCTGCGTTTCGTTGATATAAAAGATCTATCAATGAAACACCTAGAAAAATGCTAAGACTGTCAACGAAATGGTGCGTTTCGTTGACATAGTAATTTTGACTTAGACAAAATTTCACTTTTTCCTGAGAAAATTAATTCACAGAAAAAAATAGCAAATTTCTGGCTGCATTTTAACTTGCAAAAATCTCAAAGTATTTAAGAGAAATTTAGCATACCTAGCTCACTTACTAATCTTGAGAATGTTGATTCATCAAGTGGCTTGGTAAAGATGTCTGCAAGTTGTTGTTCACTTGGAACAAAATGTAACTCCACAGTACCATTCATAACATGTTCTCTAATGAAATGGTACTTGATGTCAATGTGCTTGGTCCTTGAATGTTGCACTGGATTTTCAGTAATGGGAATGGCACTAGTGTTGTCACAGAAAATAGGAATTTTCTCAACTCTTATTCCATAATCAAGTAGTTGGTTTTTCATCCACAAAATCTGTGCACAACAACTTCCAGCTGCAATATACTCAGCCTCAGCTGTGGAGGTAGAAACTGAGTTTTGTTTCTTGTTGAACCATGAGACAAGCTTGTTTCCTAAGAATTGACAGGTGCCTGTTGTGCTTTTCCTGTCAATTTTACATCCTGCAAAATCTGCATCTGAATAACCAATTAGTTCAAAGCCAGATTCTCTAGGATACCAAATGCCAAGGTTTGGTGTTCCTTTGAGATATCTGAAAATTCTTTTAATAGCAACTAAATGGGATTCCCTAGGATCAGCTTGAAATCTAGCACATAGACATGTAGCAAACATAATATCAGGTCTACTAGCTGTTAAATACAAAAGTGAGCCTACCATGCCTCTGTAACTTGAAATGTCCACAGATTTTTCTTTAGTATTCAATTCAAGTTTGGTGGCAGTAGGCATGGGAGTTTTGGCAGGAGAGCATTCCATTAAGTTAAACTTCTTTAATAAATCATGAATATATTTTGTTTGACTAATGAAAATGCCTTCATTAACTTGCTTCACTTGAAGACCAAGAAAGTAAGTTAATTCTCCCATCATGCTCATTTCATATTTACTTTGCATAAGCTTGGCAAACTTTTGACAAAGTTTCACATCTGTAGACCCAAAGATTATGTCATCTACATAAATTTGAACAAGTATAGTAGAGCCATTCACAACCCTGTGAAAAAGAGTTTTATCTACAGTACCTCTAGTGAAGTGATTCTCAAGGAGGAACTGTGAAAGTGTGTCATACCAGGCTCTAGGTGCTTGTTTCAAACCATAGAGTGCTTTGAGGAGGAAGTATACATATTCTGGAAAATCATCATCTTCAAAGCCAGGAGGTTGACTTACATACACCTCCTCTTCCAATTCCCCATTCAGAAAAGCACTCTTCACATCCATTTGATAGACTTTGAAATTGGCATGGGCTGCATAGGCTAGGAAAATCCTTATTGCTTCTAGTCTAGCAACAGGAGCAAAGGTTTCATCAAAATCAATTCCTTCTTCCTGTGAATAACCTTTTGCAACCAATCTAGCTTTGTTCCTTGTGACTATGCCATTTTCATCCATCTTGTTTCTGAACACCCATTTTGTGCCTATGACACTCCTGTCCTTAGGCTTGGGCACCAGCTTCCAAACATTGTTCCTTTCAAATTGGTTTAGCTCTTCTTGCATAGCCAAAACCCAATCTGGATCTAGAAGTGCATCCTCAACTTTCTTTGGCTCATCTTGAGACAGAAAGCTACTATATAGACATTCTTCTTGAGTTGCTCTTCTAGTTTGGACTTTTGAAGACACATCACCTATAATAAGTTCAAAGGGATGATCTTTAGTCCATTTTCTTGAGGGAGGTAGATTTGCTCTTGAAGAGGTAGCTTCATGATCATGATTGCCTTGATTGGATATTTGCCCTTGAGAAACTCCCCCTGAGTTTGTTGTCCCTAAATGATCACTTCTAGAAGCATTTCTATGACTGTCAACGGTATTACCATTTTGGCTGTCAACGAAACGCTCATTTTGACTGTCAACGAATCCACCATCATGACTGTCAACGAAATGACCATTTGGTCTGCTAGCAGCTATTCTTTTCAATCTTAATGCAGCAATTTCATCTTCACTGCTGCTTTCATCTGTGCTAGATACAACAACTTTAGGTTGTTTCTCAGTAGCCTTAACATGATTCACTTGATCTCCTTCCTCATTTTCAAAAGAAAGACTTTCATGGAAACCTTCATCACAGATACCTTGAATTTTGAGATCATCAAAAACAACATGTACAGATTCCATAACAATGTTGGTTCTGAGATTATAGACTCTGTAGGCTTTCCCTGCTGCATATCCCACAAATATTGCTTCATCTGCCTTTGCTTCAAATTTCCCAAAATGCTCAGCTTGATTTCTCAGAACAAAGCACTTGCATCCAAAGACATGAAGAAAATCCAATAGTGGCTTCTTTCTTTTGAGTAGCTGATAAGGGGTCATTCCTTTGGCCTGATTAATCAAAGAAATATTTTGAGTGAAGCAAGCTGTATTAACTGCCTCAGCCCAAAAATAAGTTGGTAACTTTGATTCATCTAGCATTGTCCTTGCAGCTTCAATGAGTGTTCTGTTTTTCCTTTCAACCACACCATTTTGCTGTGGTGTCCTTGCTGCTGAAAACTCATACAAAATACCATTTTCTTCACAGAACACCTTCATGCTTGAATTCTTGAATTCTGTCCCATTGTCACTCCTAATCCTTCTTACTTTCAAGTCAGGATGATTGTTTACCATCTTGATGTGATTGATAATGATTTCATTTGCCTCATCTTTGGAGTGCAAAAAGAAAGTCCATGTAAATCTTGAAAAATCATCAACAATCACAAGACAATATTTCTTCTTTGAAATAGACATGACATTTACAGGGCCAAACAAATCCATATGAAGCAACTCAAGCTGATGGACAATTGATGACTCTGTCTTGCGTTTGAATGATGCCTTCTTTTGTTTCCCTTTTTGACAGGCATCACACAAACCATCCTTGGAAAACTCCACTTGTAGAATTCCTCTAGCAAGATCTTTCCTCACCAAATCATTCATAACTTTAAAATTCAGATGAGATAATTTCTTGTGCCATAGCCAACTTTCATCCTTGCTTGCCTTGCTGAAAAGACAAGTGATGGTGTCTGGACTTGTGCTACTAAAGTCAGCAATGTACACATTCCCTCTTCTGAATCCAATCATTACCACATTGTTGTTTCCTCCTTTAGAAACAACACAGGCTTCTTTAGAAAAAGTAACTAAGAATCCTTTGTCACAAAGTTGGCTGATACTAAGCAAATTGTGCTTAAGACCATCCACCAATGCAACCTCATCTATGATGACATTCTCTTTTGAAATCAAGCCATATCCCTTAGTGTAGCCTTTGCTGTCATCTCCAAAAGCAATACAAGGGCCAGCTCTTTCCTGAAACTCTGTGAGCAGGGTAGGAATCACCAGTCATGTGTCTTGAACAACCACTATCCAAGTACCAAAGATTCCTTTTGTCTCCCTGCACACAATAAAACCAAATCAAGTTGATTTTGGTACCCAAGTTTCCTTGGGTCCTGTTTTGTTAGCCTTTGCTTTTCCTTTAATATCATTTTTCACCTTGGGCTCAGATTGATTTAAATCAATCTTTACCCTTGGTGTTGATTTCTGAGAGTTTCTCACATTTTCATTCATAGCATGCATAGTTGGTGGAACAAACATGTTATTCATATTCCATGGCATTTGTGGCACATTAAACATATTCATGTATGGATTAGGCACAAACGACATGCTAGCATATGGATTCTGAAATTGTGCATATGGAGCAAACATGTTAGGCATAACAGGCATTGTAGGCATAGAACTATTCATTGCAGGCTTGGGAATTTTCACTTTAACAGTTTTCTTAACAGATTTGCAGTTAGTAGATAAATGACTGACACTTCCACAATTGACACATGTCTTTCTATGAGCATATTTATCAGGTGTGTAATTGTTGTGTTTGTTAATCCCTACTTTGCCATTCCTGTTATTCTTTTTATTTCCCTTAGCCTCAACTTGAACATTCTCTAACTTATCTTTCAATTGCTTGTTGGACAAGTGACCTACATTAGCTCTCTCAACAGGCTTCTCAACTTTCTTTGATTTACTAGACTCACCTTGAACAAAGTTCTTGGTGACAGGACCATACTTATTATTAAGTCTAGTGAGTTCATCTTTTCTTTTCTCTGTCAACGAAACAGCCTGATCGGTTGATGGTTCATCTGTCAACGAAACATTGCATTCCGTTGACATATCAACCTTCAACAAATGATCATTGTTGTTTGTTGACTCTGTTTCTGATTCTAAGGTTTCACCAACATACCCTAGCTTCTCTTTGTTCTTTTTCCATGATTGCTCACAGAAAGATTCCATACCTTGAACATTAATGATGTTGGTGGCAACATTCCTGGCATCTTTCCATTTTGCAATCACACTTTGTTCTATCTCAAGTTGTGTTTTAAGAATTTCTTCTCTTTGTAACACGTTCTCAAGTTCCTTCTTAGCATCCCTACTAACACATCTCATTTTCTCAAATTCAATGAGCTGTGCTTCTAATATTGCATTCCTATCACTTAAGAGCAAATTAGTCTCTTTTATTCTTGAATTCTCTTTGGTAAGTGATTTAAGAGTAACACGCAAATTATATAGTACAGTAGACATTTCATTTACCGCACTATCGCATTCCTCTTTAGAAAGCTCAGAAAGATTAGTAATTGTTACCTGGTTGCTTGAGGAGCTTGCTTCCTGCTCATGATTGTTAGCCATAAGAGCCAAGTTGACATACTCAACATCATCATCAGAATCTTCACCATTACCAGCCCAATCATACTCCTGAGACATGAAAGCCTTTTCTTTTTGCTTGAGAAGTTCAAAGTATTTCTTTTTATAATCAACAGGCTCAAATTTCCTGTTGCCCTTCTCAATCTTGGGCTTTCTGCAGTCTCTAGCAAAGTGACCAAGCATTCCACAATTGAAACATTTAGATTTAGACTTTTCAATCCAGTTACTTTTGTTAGGTTGAAAGTCTCTCCTTGGTGGCCTTGCTTCTGAGTTTCTCTTGAACTTGAACTTAGAGAATTTTCTTGACAGAAAAGCAATGTGTTCATCAATCTCATCTAAGTCATCCAAGTTGGCTGGTTCTGATTCTTCTTCTTCTGTCATCTTGCCTTTACCCTTGCTAACATCACTCCTACAACTAGCTCGACTAGTTGTGGCATTTGCAGCTTCTTCATTGTCATCTTCCAGATGGTTCACAGATGCAATCAATGCAACAGATCCACCCTTCTTTTGTACCTTTTCAATTTCTTCATCTTGCTCCATTTCCAACTCATATGTCTTCAAGGTTCCATAAAGCCTCTCAAGAGTGTAGTCTTTGTACTCTTGAGTGTTTCTGAGAGAAACAGTCATAGGCTTCCATTCTTTTGGAAGAGCTCTAAGAAATTTAAGGTTTGAATCTTTGGTTTGATAGATCCTCCCATACAACTTTAATCCATTCAAAAGCTTTTGAAACCTACTAAACGTGTCATTTAGGGTTTCACCAGCTTTAAAATGAAAATGCTCATATTGTTGTATAAGGAGATGCATTTTGTTTTCCCTAACTTGCTCAGTACCTTCACAGAGAGTTCTAGCAGTGTCCCATACTTCTTTGGAGGTTGTACAGTTTATGACATTGTCAAACATCTCTTGCTCCAAACCATTAAACAGAATGTTCATGGTTCTTTTATCTTTATGGACTTCTGCAACATCTTCAATAGTCCATTCTGAGACAAGTTTTGGAATTTCCACATCAGGAGCATCATCTGGCAGTCCAACTCTAGATGCAAACTTCATGGGAACGTGTGGACCTTTCTCAATGCAGTCTACATATCTCTCATCCATAGACATGAGATGTAAATGCATCTTTACTTTCCAGTGAAAGTAATTGTCCTTATCAAGAACTGGTATCTTTACTCCTGCATCCTTCTTCACCATGGTTACTTCTTGTATGTTAGAAGCTCGCTCTGATACCAATTGTTAATCCCAAATGACCTAACAGAATTGTAGAAGGGGGGGTTGAATACAATTCTTGATATTTCTTAAACTTAAAATAACTTACAAATAAAAACTGAACTTAAAGTAAAAATCACAAGCACATAAATAATTTCAGTTGGATTGTTTGATGATCCAACTGAAGTGATTTTTATTGCGGAAATAATCTGTGATACAAAAGTACACAGCTGCTCAGTTACAAGATTGTAGAGAAGTATGCTCTCAAAGATAGCTAATACAAACTTTTTGTTTTTCTTCTCTTACACTTATTTTAACTGCTACACTTGGTTATATATTCCCCAAGTTTACAAAGCTATTTTTGGCTACACTAACGTACACTAAAGGTAACCGCCAATAGTTTGCTTTTCATCCCTTTGTCCAGTGGTCCTTGGAGATCCTTGATTTTGTCTTCATGCTTATTATGATCACTCCCAAGAGCCCAATTGGAAACTGGGATGTTTCCTTATTCCCCATGTCCATTTTAATGGTTTCCAATGCAAAGTACACTTCCACATATAACTATCTAATACATATAACAAAATGTCTATCATATTGTGAAGTATTGTACAATGCAATTGCTACATCACTCATTTCGTTGATGAGCTTCCTGTCAACGGAATGCTGCAAAGCATGTCATTTCGTTGACAGTTACAAAATGACTTAATACAAAATCTACTAAGTGTTTTTATAATTATCATCAAGAACAACATATTCCTAACAGAGCCGTTGGGCGATAGTTACTTGTTGGGCTTTGCAGCCCATTGTTTTAATATATTTCAGGTTCGGACTTTTCAAAACTAAGTAAGAATAAGGATGTGGAGTTATGGATTTTGTGCTATGTGATTTTGCATAAGACTATTCGAACAATTTGATTATCTGTTAGACATTGAATATTGTTGGATTTATGGAGCCGTGTCTCCGCTTTTATGTTTTGAATTATTGTTAAGTTTGATAGCTGCTTTGACTTTTGTGAGATTTCGTATTTATTGAATAAAGAAAATACTTTTATTTAAGTTTTGAATTTAGATTTAATAGTCTGAAAAGTTCGGGCTGTTACATATTTTCATTAGTCAAACAAAGTACATCAAGGATTTATTGAAGAAGTTTGATCCTGAAGAATGCTCTCCTGCAAAAACTCTAATGGTTACAGCCACAAAGCTTGATGAAGATAAGAAATGAAAGAAGGTGGAAATTTGGCTAAGTAATGATTAGAGAAGTGCATAATGTACTAATTCGAGAAGTCATCCATTCGAGAAGTGATATAATGAAGATTCGAGATATCAAGTGTATTGATTCGAGAAGTCAAGAAATAGCTGGTTCGAGATGTCAAGGATTAGAGAAGTCATTATAACTAATTCGAGATGTCATGGATTAGAGAAGTCAATACATTGATTTTAGAAGTGTTGAAAATGCTGATTCGAGAAGTGAAGAAAGTCAATTCAAGAAGTCAGTCTATACTGATTCGAGAAGTTAGTCTATACTGATTTGAGAAGTCAAGATACCGAATCAAGTATTCCAGAGATATTGAATGGGGGGCTTAGCAAAATTTCTAATCAACAATAGATAAAAGTTTGGAAGCAAAGAATCAAATTAAACCAATGCATATGCAATGGTCTTAATCATTGCAGTATGCACATGGGAAGTCTACAAAGAAGCTCAGAGAGTTAGTCAAAAGAAACAGCTAAAGATATGGATCTGACAATATGCAAAATAAGAGAAGTTCATAAGATACCCACTTTCACCAAAATAGTGTAGACAGGGTTTGGCAATCTTTTTGTCTATTACTAGTTTTGTAAAAGTGAGTTGTGTGCAGTTTATAAGTACACAACTCCCTTATCTTTAGTTGTAAGTTTTTCTTGTATTCATGACAAAACTCTTAAAGAAAAACGAAGCTGAGAACCAAACCATCTAAAAATCTTAAGGGTGTTAAAGGAAGACCCCAATTGAATCATATAATATATTTAACATTCCAACAAATTTTAAGTTCTTATAATATGTTTGCCATTAATGTTGGGCTTTGGAACACAATAATTAAACATAAAGGATAAAATAATAATTTCGCTAAAAACATAAGATAATAAATGGGTTAAAGACAAATTCATTAACAACAACTACATATCCGAAATAAATTATTAAATGTTCATATAAATTATAAAATGTTAGATAAATCCCAACTCGTAATGATTATTAAATCCCAACTCGTAATGATTATTAAGTTTATATAATTTTTGTTTCATGATGGCATTAGTCAAAGTATATTGGATCTAATTTTTATTAATGATTAACATAATTAACTAAAATTTGTTTTTATGGTAGGAGTTACCTCAAAAATATTTATCAACTTTAAAATACGATAATTTACGTACATTAGCTTATATGTAGTGCGCTACACTGATATCAATATTATCTTATATAATTAATTTAGTAAATTTTCCAATAAACTCAACTTACATAAATATTCATTACATGATGAAACATGATAGAGTTTAAATAGTAAAGATACGAGTATTTAAGTAATGTAAATATTAGAATGGAATTTAAATATCAATACTATGAACTTATTTATCAATTCCCTTTATTTATATACATTTTTGTTATAATGAATTTAAATTATAATAAAATTTTGAAATAATTAAAATCACTAAAATAAATATTTGTATAATAAGTAGATCCAAGTGCCATAATTTGATATCTATACTATTATATTAAAAATAAAACATTAAAAGTTATGGTTGGGGTTAGTCCATCGTGTAGGTATCTGGGCGCATATTTATAATTAATTATCATTTATAATTAAAAAGAAATTACTTATTTTATTAACTAAAAGAATCTTTTTTTTAAAATAACACGGACAATATATATATAAAAGACAATCTTACTTTTTCATTTAAAATATATTAACTTTTCCAACTAAAACAAATCATAATCTATATTTTTCTAACTAAAATTACTTCTTTTTCTAAAAAAATTACGAACAACATATACATATAACTATTATCAAATTATATTATTTAAAATTCTGATTTAAATATAAGCATACGAATATAAGGTTAATAACTAAACAAAATAATCATATAATATTAAAGAAATATGTGCATCGCTTCTAAGCTAGTCATAATAAGTAAGTATAATTATTAAAGTTTAATAATTAAGTAAAAATTAATAGATAAGGAAAGATAGTTAAGTAACAAAAATGTTGGTCATAGAGACATTCCTGTAATCATCTAATAACAAGCCTAAAGTATTGTGTCACTTACTTGACCCTTTAATAGGGATCCCTTTGTTTCCATAGGTTCTATAAGTGTACTTAGTTCAGTTGTAATTTCACTATTTGTAACCATTAAGTAAGTCCTAAATATAAATTGGAAGAAGATCACAAGATTATGCCTAAAGACATTTGAAAACAGATTGCAGAATAAAGGAGTTGCAGAAATGAAGATTGAAATTTGGCTAAGTAATTATTAGAGAAGTCCAAAATATACTAATTCGAGAAGTCATCCATTCGAGAAGTGATATAATAAAGATTCGAAATGTCAAATGTATTGATTCGAAAAGTCAAGAAATAGCTGATTCAAGATGTCAAGGATTAGAGAAGTCATTATAACTAAATTTGAGATGTCAAGGATTAGAGAAGTCAATACATTGATTCGAGAAGTGCTGACAATGCTGATTCGAGAAGTGAAAAAGTCAATTCAAGAAGTTAGTCTATACTGATTCGAGAAGTCAATTCGACAAAACATTTCTGAACTTTTTAGCGTTTGTTTGGCCTTTGAAAAATATTTTCCAGGAAAATATCTTTTATGTGTTTGTATGACGTTTTGGAAAATGTTTTCCAAGTTTTCATGTGTTTGTTTGTTTTACAGGAAAAGAAAATATTTTGCAAAAGAAGAAAATTTCGTTAATAAAAGTGATGAGCTTTTGGAAAATGACTTCCCCTTTTCAGAACAGGAAACATTTTTCAAAATGAACAATTTCTCAATTTTATTTATAATTTTTTATGAAAAAAAAAAAATTCGAGATATTTTTCCAGAGAAATTTTTCCCGGAAATTTTTTCTCGAGAAATTTCCTAGGAAATTGTTTTCAAAAAATTTCTTTTCGAAAAAATTTTTCCAAAAAAAAAAATTTTCGAGAAATTTTTCTCAGTTAAATTATTTCCTTGAAAATTACCCGAATTTTTTTCCGAAAAACATTTCCGTGAAATTTTTTCTGGAAAAATTTTCCCGGGATATTTTTCCAAAAACTTTTTGCCAAAAACTTTTTCCATGAATTTTTTTCTTGAGAAATTTTTCCAAGAATTTTTTTCGGGCTCAAATATTTTTCCAAGAAAAACTTTTAAAGAACTTTTTGGAAAATAAATTTTGAGCATTTATTTTCCTTGAAAAATATTTTTTTCGGAAAATAGCTTCCATGAAAAATATTTTTCAAGAAAATATGTTTCATGAAAAACATTTTATAAAATTAAGTTATTTTTTGGCAAATAAACCGAACCTTAGTTTTTAAATTATTGGGCTGATCAATTTTTTATAATAACAGAATTAATGGCTTTATTAGATTTTTTAAAAAAATTGATTAATACAGAATTTAATTAGTGAGTCATTTGTTTTACCTTACAGAGAAATACACAGAGTATTCAAAATAGGAAAACAAAAACATTAGGAAAACGACACAATGTTTATATTCTCTAGTCAAAAGAGAAGCCAACAAAATTAGGAGAGAAATGTAGAATTTCAAGAAAAGTTTTTCGCTAAAAATTGCGTGGAAGTTGGTAGTGGTTATGCAACGTAGGACCCTGACCCTAGACCACCGACAACTAGAGAGGTTAAAAAGCCTGAACCCCGAAATTCGGCCTGGTCTGATCCGAAAAAAAGCCCGGAAAATCCGGTCCGGTTCGGTCCTGCCCGAGGGCCTTAAACAGACATAGTATTTTTCGTCAAGTCCGGCCCCAAGCCCGAAAAGCCCGGTTAAAAATCCGGGCTTTTGAAAACCCGAATAAAACCCGGGCTTTCAAAAAGCCCGGATAAAAGCCCGGTTTGACCCGGATAAAAGCCCGGGTTTTTTGAAAGATCCGGATAAAAACATGATTTTTTATTGATAAAATTTGAAAATTTATAATATTTTAAATAAATTTCAAGAATATTAAACTTAGTAATAGAGGGAATATGAAGAATAATGAGCTTAAGAAGAATCAACAATGTGGAGGACAAACCTTTTTTTCTAGAAGATTTATTGAGTGTAGTGTATATGCTTCTTGAAATGGTCATGTACGAGGAGATTTGTATGGCTTACGGTCAGGTTAAGTTCAATAACGCATATTATGTGTAGAATGTTCTTGAGTTGCACTCATGTTTTATGATAAAAACATTATGCTAATAGTTTTTTAGTAATAGGTATCGTGGTGTCTCTTGTTATGTTTTCTGAATTTCAATAGTTCAGCTCTTTTAGGGTAGTTTTTGTTTAAAAACTTTTCTTTGTCTGTATTTTACTATATTAACTTTGCACAAAAAAAAAATTATTTATATATAAATTAAAAAAAACCCGGATAAAAATCCGGTCCCGCCCGAGGGACTAAAATGGGCCTCATATTTTAGAGTAAGCCCGACCCGATTTTTGAAAAAGCCCGATCTGGCCCGATTGTTAAAAAGCCCGGGCTTTTTAAAGTCCGAATAAAACCCGACCCGAATGACTTTTTGTGCATCTCTACCGACAAATGGAGCATTTTTCTTTAATAATGTATATCAAAATTTGAATTCTTTAAAATTCGGCAAATGTAAATGAAATTAATCAAAAAATTAAGCACCCTTCCACTCTCGGCCCAGAAAGTAAATATAGAAACATAAAATTCATGAATGTTAACCCATAGAGTGCAAGGGTTGTATTTAATATTATATTTATTCATTTAATTTGTTATTAAAATTTTAAGATATTATTTTGCAGACTTAAAATTTTTAAATAATAAAAATTAATAATTATATATATATATATATATAAAATTTTAAAACCGTGCGATGCACGGATTGTTAATTGTTATTTTATTATTATTATTTTATTATTATTTTTTTAATTGTATTTGTTAAAAAAAATAAGTAGGCATGTTAAAATAGCTAAATACTTTTAATTAATTAAAAATATTAAAACCGATTTTGAAATAAATAAGTAAAGGTTTGTGCGTTATATTTTGGAAAATGAGAGGTTTTAGTAAGAAAAAATAAAAAATGTAACATATATTTAGTTTAAAAAGCTAAATGTCCGTGAAATATTTGGAAAATGAGGTTTTAAAATTTAATAATTAAAATATTTAAATACGTTTTAAAATAAATAAGTAAAGGGTTTCTTGTGATATTTTTAGAAAAAGAATGTATTTTAGTGAGAAAAATAAAAAAGTAAATTGAAAAAGGCAATTTCCCGTGATATATTTAAAAAAGGAGGGATTTTTTTAGAAAAAATCTATAATGTGTTTTAGCTGAAAAGATAATTGGTTATAAATAGGTATTTGATTATTTATATTTTAATATTTTTAGTAATTGAATTTGTTAAAAAAAAATAAGTAGGGATGTTAAAATAGGTAAACTTTTAAAAAATAATTATAATATTAAAATAGGTTTAAAAATAAATAATTAAATGTTTGTCGGTGATATTTTTGGAAAAGGATGGGTTTTAATAAGGAAAAATAGAAAAACTAACATGTTTTAGTTAGAAAATATAATTGTCCATGATATATTTGAAAAGGTAGGGGAATTTGTTAGAAAAAATAGAAAAAATAATGTATTTTAGGTGAAAAAAGTAATTGGTTATAAATAGGTAATATTATTATTTAATAATATATTTCTATAAATAAGTAAGGTTAATTAAGTAAAAACAGGAAATACAATTAAGTAAAGTCAATTAAGTAAAATCACAACGTAACATACCGACCAACCAAACTTTTAATATTTCGTCTATTATATAATAGTATTGATTCATATATATATAGTGCACTGATATTTCAAAAGAATAAGAAATTTTAGTTAGATAATACATACAAGGCGATAAGTTTATGCAGAAAATGTAATTAATTATGGATTAAATTTTAATTTAGGAGCTCAATCAAAGTTATTATTTGTATAATTTTTTTATTTAATTTGTTGCTGAAAATTTTAAGTTATGAATATTGCAGGTTTAAAAGTTTTAGTGATTAAATTTATCAATTATTATTAGTAATATATATGTTTCTCATGATATTACATTTTAATTTATATTATTATTATTATTATATATTATTATTAAATTTTAGTGATATATATATATATATATATATAAGATTTTACTATTAAACCGACAATTTAATAAATTTTGATAATAAAATAATTTTTTTAAAAAATTATAAAAAAGACTACTATTCATAAGTTTTTTTTACAATTTTATCATTTTATATATTTGCAGAAGTACAGTCTACAACCAAATTCAATCTGATTTTATATTTTTCTGGAAAAAATTAAAGTTGGTTTTGGTTATATTTGGTGTTGAATTTGGTTGCATTTAATTTAATTGATGCAACTTTTTAAAATTGCATTTGTGGTTCATTTTAGTTGCTGTCAGTTGCAAATTTTGTTGGAAAGTTACAGATCGTATTTTTGTAAATTTTTCTAAAAATCAGTATTTTTGTAAAATATTATTAAAAAATATAGTATTTTTACAATAAAGTTTCTGAATTTAGATATTTCTGAAAATGCCCCTATATTGTTGTAAAAGTTGCAGATCATATTTTTGTAAATATTTTCTAAAATTCGATATTCTTGTAAAATATTATTAAAAAATATAGTATTTTTACAAAAATGTTTCTGAATTTAGATATTTCTGAAAATGTCCTAATTTTTTCCCGTTATAGTTACTAGTTTTATATGTGTGCAATGCACATGATACTTTATAAATTTTATTTATAAATTTTTTGATATTAGTTCAACTAAAATTTTTTTGAAAAAATTACAAAATAGTATATACAAACCTTATTAAATTGATGTTACTTATTTTATTAACATTAAACTTCATTATTTTAGTTGTTATTGTATTTTTTCCATAATATTTTATAGTTTTTAATTTTAGAATTATTGGATTTTAATTTATATTTTTTTCCAATAAATAGCTTTATTATATTGAAAAATAAAATATTTACAAACCACATTCACAATTTTTCCAATAATGTACAATTTGATAGTATTTCTAATTTTCAATAAATATTATTTGAAACATAAACTTAACTACTAGTATAACTTATAAAATGACACAACTCCGTAACAACTAGATCATGAGAACTCCTTATTAAGCAAATTTGCTTAGTTATATATATTATGAAATATAACTTTAAAAACGTTTAAACAAAATATATACGAGTTTGTCAACGAAAGTGAAAAAAAATTGAGCTTAAATTAGTTTAGGGCTTGTTTGATAATTAACGGTTAGCGGTTAGCGCAGATTAAATTAACCATTTTGATTAGTTTCTGTTTTGCATTAATATACTATTTAAATTAAAATTTTATATTTTAATTACATACATTTACAATTTTTTAATTCAAAAAGTTCTCCAAGTAATTTTCAAAATTTTACTTATTGAGTTCAACCCGCTAATTATAGATTTTATTGTGTCAAATTTTTTATTTGACCTAAAACTCGAATAGATTGGAGTTCAACTTACTTTATTTCTAAATCATTCCAATTTAATCCACATGAATAAAATATCTGACCGTACAGGTTCACAATTATAATTACTTTTGGTGTATTATTGTTGCTTTTCTGTTAGTTAAAAGAAATATTAAAGATATCAAAAATTATTATAAATAATAATATTTTAAATCTCAATCACATAAGTAAAATCATATAATATTGATAGCTCCTAAATAAATTATACAACCATTTCTCCTGTGACTTGGTAACAACTCGTTTCATCTAACGATCGAGTTAAGAAAATGTACTAATTTTAAGCTCAAATTAGTTTTGAACTCGAACAAAGCGATTGGTAAAAAAAATTTTATAAATTTTTCTAAAAAATTTATTTATAATCCTAATCTAATCCCTAAAATTCAAATTTTATTTAAAATTAATTAATAAAATAGTATTTGGTAGGAATTATAAATAGCGGAAATAGCTTTGTCATTTTCTGTCAATTATCGGTAAAAAATGATCACGTGGCACGTCAACTGTTGTTGGAGGAATTTCGTAACAACACGAATCAGAGGTTGCTGGAATAACGAATTATGAAAATAGGGGGATTTGGGATTTTTGGATGTTTGGGGGCTGAGCTCGTATGATGACTCCTCAGAAATTGAATAGAGAATGGGTTCTTTCTCTTCCTCTTTCCCGAGTGTCAATTGACGTATCATACAAGGTGCCTACGTACCCCTTATATAGGGATCAAGCCTCACGTAGTTCTTGGAAAACAAGTCATTAGATAAGTCATTCAGTCCAAGTCCATAAATAGTCAAAGTTTATCCATCCAATGTTCCTATAAATAGTTCAAGGATTATCAATTCACCTCACGTTCCCATAAATAGTTCAAGGATTATCAATCCACCTCACGTTCCCATAAATAGTCCGGTCTTCACATGTTTTCCTACAATCTTGCGGCATCTTCGCATTTCTTTCCATGATTTGAAGAATATCGTTTGGAGATATTTTCCGTTATTCGTTGATTGAGATTTGATTCTTTCCTCGTTTCAGGGAGAGGATATTACTTAGTGGTCAAGTAATTAATTACTAATATGAATTAATAATTATTAAACGGAGAAATTTGGACTATGCCAAAATGTGGCATAACAACAAGCCCCCAGTTCTTCAGTGTAGCATGCTGTAGTGAGTATATATAATATCATTTTGAAATCAGTTGCGGTCTCATTGTCAAGTTAGGACCTTGGCGTTTTATGTATAGCCCGAATTGGTGTACACCCTTTTCAAGTGTCATTGTCCACATAAGGATGTGTATTCGTTTATCCACGAGCCCCCGAGCTGAGGATTTAATAAGTCAGGCTTTCAGCCCATATCACGTCCGGTCCTACACGTTTTCCTACAATCTCGCGGCATATCCGCATTTCTTCCCGTGATTGTAGGAATGTCTCGTGCCAACCAAAAAATATCAGTTTACCAATGGTCCTTTAAGTTTGTAATTTTATCCCTCGACTCTCCTCTGAGAGTAGCGTCTTTATTCCAAAGGGTCGCTCGCTCCTTCATACAATCATGCAGCCGTACGGGACTTATAGCTTGCCCAGGCTACCCTACTTGACAATTTAAGCTCGCAAATTTAAAATGTTTTTGACATATATGTGTTATCGCGACGATATATGAAAAATATTTTGAACGCAATCCAAATGCAATAATAAATATGTAATTTAAAAATGTCGCGATATTTATTTTCTCCAAAAATAATATCTTTTGTAAGAATTTTCTTCAAAAATTATGTGTCTCGAATAAATATTTTTTCTTGAAAATATGCAGCTCGTTCAATATTGTAAAATATTCACAATTCTCCAAAATAAAAATATCGAACGATATTTTCTAAAATATATATGCGGATCTCGCAATAATTTTACAAGCACAAAAATATTACTCACACGAATTTTAATATTATTTCTGAAAAATATTTAAAAACAATTCATGCATGAATCATGACATAATATTTGTGCAATATATTGACATAATATTTTTAATCGCAAAAGTTCAATTGAGGAGAGGAAATAAAACTTATCTCTGTATTCTATTTTTTGTTGGTTCTGAATTGTACAGACTTTGTGCTGCCTTTTCCATTGGTACATGCAAATCCCGCATGTTCACCCCGCTAATTGCCATAGCCATTTTATTTATTCTCTGGCCCCCGTACACTTGTTTCACTTTGTTTTTCACTAAACAATGAACATCACTGTGTTGCTTCCCATTCTTTTTTAATTCCACGGCTGCTTCTTCTTTTCCCCTTTTTTTAATCATTATTTCATCATGTTGCCTGGACTTATCTCTTGCGAATGTTTTACATGTTGTCTTGTGTTGCACCGCCTGAACTCTGGACTCCGGCTTCGACTGTATTCTCTAGATGTACCCGTTGCCAATAATTTTTTTACAGTCCTATGTATGATTGTGTGTATCCTTGTAGTAAATTTGATAAAATTATTCGGCCTCCACGAATAATAATATTCCCCTCCTTCTAGCGCCAAATGTTGTTGGAGGAATTTCGTAACAACACGAATCGGAGTTTGCTGGAATAACGAATTATGAAAATAGGGGGATTTGGTATTTTTGGATGTTTGGGGGCTGAGCTCGTATGATGACTTCTCAGAAATTGAATAGATAATGGGTTCTTTCTCTTCCTCTTTCCCGAGTGTCAATTACCGTATCATACAAGGTGCCTACGTACCCCTTATATAGGGATCAAGCCTCACGTAGTTCTTGAAAAACAAGTCATTAGATAAACCATTCAGTCCAAGCCCATAAATAGTCAAAGTTTATCCATCCAAATGTTCCCATAAATAGTTCAAGGATTATCAATCCACCTCACGTTCCCATAAATAGTCCGGTCTTCACATGTTTTCCTACAATCTTGCGGCATCTCCACATTTCTTTCCATGATTTGAAGAATATCGTTTGGAGATATTTTCTGTTATTCGTTGATTGAGATTGATTCTTTCCTCGTTTCTAGGAGATGATATTACTTAGTGGTCAAGTAATTAATTACTTGATATGGGCTAAAAATAACCCTAGAAATATAATTAATTATGTATTAATTAGACCTAGATTGGTCCAAGAATACAGCCCAAGTACAAGGCCCGAAACCCTGGTTATTTATTAATCGTAATTAATAAATAGGGAAAATATACAGCTCATGAAAAAATTCCAAAATATGGTAAATTCATCAAAGAAGGATCCAGAATCCCAATTAATGAGTCATAGCCTTTATCAACAAGGAAAAGACTTATTCAGCAAGAAATACAATGTTTATCCATTATCAAAAAGGAGACTTATTAGCTAAGACTCCTAAACCTACCATAAATATGAGGCTCCAGACGCCTATATAAAGGACCTGATCCTACAATCAGAACTACGTCTTTGGCTTGATTTTCAATAACGAATTGAGATACGTAGGCATCTTGTGAGGACCGATTTAGTCTCGAAACACAAGTGCAGCCATTAAAGCTCGAAGCTCTTTAACCCTAGCATTAAATTCGCAAGCTCAGTTTTTATTCCATAACATTTGGTGCCGTCTGTGGGAAGACAACATCAACCATGGCAAACACACGAAGAACAACTCGAGATACTCAAACTCCTGAGGATCGCCCTATCACCTCTGAGGCTGATACTCACGGAAATCAACCACCGCCGACTACTGGCACTCAAGGGGCGAATGTCCCCACCAACACTCAAGGACCGGAAATCCCGATTTCGGTTGAAGGGACGAATCCCCTGCAAATGGTCATTCATGGATCTAATCCACAAGAGACCGATCACCAGCAACCGATCACGACCTCCCCGCTGCTCATGAATGCCCCAAGTGGTCTTCAACTCCATACTACTGATCTCCCCCAATACGCTGCTCAAACTTTGGGTATGCCAAGCTATGGCATGCCCCCTCGACCCATGTCGGGCAGTAGTGGTCTTAACCCCATCTACCATGAAGCATATGTCCCCCCTTATATACAAGGTCTGGGACCCCAAAATCAACAGACTCGACGGACCCCTTTGATTCAAGATTATTCGGGTCCCTATACTGAGGACGAGAATTACACATCTGAAGAAGAGAGGGATGTTGCCCCAAGGAGGAAGCGTTCTTCCCAAACAAATCGGGAACATCCCCAAACTACTAAGGAGAAAATTACAGCCCATGAGGCAGAGACTGCAAGACTCAAGAAACTCCTTGTAGAAGAAGAGGCCACCAAATCTCAAGGCCGAGCAACTGGAAGAGTCCCGATAATCAACCTGGACCCGACACCAAGAAGAACCAAGAGGGTTGAAGCCCCAAGGGGTGATCCTAGTGTTTTGTTGCCCCTAGGAGATCCTGATGATCCTACACCACCGTTTACTCAAGACATCATGAAAGCCACCATATCTAGGAAATTCAAGATGCCAACCATCAAAGCTTATGATGGAACGGGGGATCCCTCAAATCATGTAAGAACCTTCTCCAATGAACTGCTGTTGCAGCCAACCAACGATGCGGTCAAGTGTAGGGCGTTTCCGTAAACCTTGGCAGGCATGGCCCAACGTTGGTATAGCCGTCTTCCTCCCAACTCTATTGGGTCATTCAAGGAACTAAGCAAAGTATTCATCAACCAATTTGTTAGTGGAAGGGTGCATGAGAAGAGTTCTGCATCTCTTATGAGCATTCAACAAGGTAAGAATGAATCCTTGAGGGAATACATAAATCGATTCACTCGGGAGGCTCTGAAAGTCCCGGACTTGGAGGAAAAAGTAGCTATGATAGCCCTGCAACAAGGAACTACTGATGATCACTTCAAGAGATCCTTGGCAAAGCATCCACCCGAAAACATGTTGAAGCTCCAAGATAGAGCCGGAAAGTATATCAAGGCCGAGGAAAGTATGAAGAAATATGAACTCACTATTGAGGGAAGTGAAAACGGAAAAAAGAGAAAGGAGACTCAAGATTATGACGTTGGGGACAAATATCCCAGGACATCGAAGGATTCTGACTCTCCACCTAAAAAGAACAACTTTGGACCCAGGTTCAATGAATATGCAAGGTTGAACACCTCAAGAAGTCAAATTCTGATGGATATTGAGAAGGAAGAAGATCTTCGATGGCCAAAGCCACTAAGATCCGACTTGGAGAAACGAAACAAGAATCAATTCTGTCATTTCTATAAAGAAGTTGGTCATAACACCGACGATTGTAGACAACTGAAAGATGAAATCGAGTTCTTAATCCGAAGAGGAAAACTCGATAAGTTCACTAAGGATGGGAATCGAGGAAATCAACAAGAAAACTATGAAAGAAAAGACTATGATAGGAGGGACAACGACCAAGATCGTAATCCTAAGCCCCGAGGGCCTGTCATCAACATGATATTTGAAGGACCGACTGCTGCTGGATCCTCCCAAAACTCAAGGAAAGCTTATGCCCGAGAGGTAATGACTGTTGTGGGAGAAGCACCGAAACGTGCCAGGACAGAAGTGGCTATTAGCTTTGATGATTCTGATTTTGAAGGGGTGAAGTTCCCCCATGACGACCCGTTGGTCATTATACCTGTAATAGGCAACTCTAAAACTAAGAGGGTTCTGGTAGATAATGGAGCTTCCGTGGACATCATGTTCCATGACGCCTTCATCAAGATGGGATATACTGATTCACAACTGACTCCTTCAAACATGCCCATATATGAGTTCAATGGGGTTGAATCCAAAATAGAGGGAACTATTCAGCTCCCTATGACAATATGGCAAGGTTCACAAACATCAACTCAAATGCTGAACTTCGTGGTGATAAAGGCAACCTCGACTTATAATGCAATCCTTGGTAGGACAGGCCTTCATGCATTCAAGGCTGTTGCCTCAACTTACCATTTGAAAATCAAGTTCCCAACAAGGAACGAGGTTGGTGAAGAACAAGGAGATCAAAATATGGCTAGGAATTGCTATGTAGCCGCGTTAAGGCCTGATGGAGACGGGGGGCAGGTTCTCCCAATCAAGGTTATGAATTCAAAAGACGATGAAGAAAGAAGGGGAAAGCCAGTCGAGGATCTAATTCCTATTCCCCTAATCCCGGGAGAACCAGACAAAGTCACTTACATTGGAGCATTGTTGCCTAAACCCTTGAAGGGACTGAGGTGCCAAGAACTTGGCATGCCTCAAATTTAAAAGTTTATTATGTTTAAGTGTTTCCTTAAGGGATCCACTAATAGTACAAGTAGCAATAAGGTCGACGAAACCATTCTGAGCTCTTAAGCTCTTAGTAGGAAGTAAAGCACTATGTAAGGGTCGAACCCTCTTTTTAAAAGGAAATATTTCAAGTTCTCATTCACTATTTTATTACTTATCTTTGTTTGAGTATTTCCTTATTGTTCTACTAAAGAACAAGTTGTACCAATAACACTTGATCAAAGTGCCAGCCCATTCAAGAGGCCAAGTACTAGGAATTGCCTTACAAAAGATATGCTAAATAAATATAAGTGAATGCAAGAACGAAGAAACATAATATGCATAAATAACATGCATGGATAGAAGATCCCGAAGGATCAAATAGTTATGTTAAAAGCTCAACTAAAAGCCTAAAGAGGCCTATTGGAAGAAGGTTAATATACGGGTTGAAACCCATGAAAATTCGAGGAAGTAGAGCTCAGAACGAGCTTCGATTCGATATACTGAAACCTCAAATGAGGTCTAAGATGTTAGAACTCAAGTTAGTTCTTGTATCTATAAGCCACGTTTGGCATTGTTTAAACCTCAAATAAGGTCTAAGGTGTTAGAACTCAAGTTAGTTCTTGTATCTATAAGCCACGATTGGCGTTGTTTAAACCTCAAATGAGGTCTAAGGTGTTAGAACTCAAGTTAGTTCTTGTATCTGTAAGCCACGTTTGGCGTTGTTGAAACCTCAAATGAGGTCAAAGTGTTAGAACTCAAGTTAGTTCTTGTATCTATAAGCCACGTTTGGCGTTGTTTAAACCTCAAATGAGGACAAAGTGTTAGAACTCAAGTTAGTTCTTGTATCTATAAGCCACATTTGGCGTTGTTGAAACCTCAAATGAGGTCTAAGGTGTTAGAACTCAAGTTAGTTCTTGTATTTATAAGCCACGTTTGGCGTTGTTGAAACCTCAAATGAGGTCAAAGTGTTAGAACTCAAGTTAGTTCTTGTATCTATAAGGCACATTTGGCGTTGTTGGAACCAACCGAGGTCGAAGAAACTCTAGACTGAAGTCGAAAGGCTGAGGTCGAAAACACATGGAAAATTAAAGTCGATTCGTTCGATATAAGACCAATTTAAGGTCGAAACCGAGGTCGAAGAAACCCTAGACTGAAGTCGAAAGGCTGAGTTCGTAAAAACATAGAAAATTGAAGTCGATTCGTGCGACCCGGGACCAAATTGAGGTCTAAAATACCTCAAAAATGAGATCTAAAATACCTCAAAATGAGGTCTAAAATACCTC
This sequence comes from Heracleum sosnowskyi, assembly GCA_030848705.1. Classification (NCBI taxonomy): domain Eukaryota; kingdom Viridiplantae; phylum Streptophyta; class Magnoliopsida; order Apiales; family Apiaceae; genus Heracleum; species Heracleum sosnowskyi. Next base: position 93,129,837 of record CM061235.1, on the reverse strand, counting down.
AAAAATGAGGTCTAAAATACCTCAAAAATGAGGTCGAAGGAGACTGGGTTTGAGATCGAACGACCGAGCTCGAAAAAGCACGGAAAAACGAGGTCGAAGACTTCGACCTGGGACCTTTCGAGGTCGAAAATGAGGTCGAAAATAAGGTCGACAATACCTCAAAAAATTGAGGTCAAAAATACCTCAAAATTAGGTCTAAAATACCTCAAAATGAGGTCGAAAATACCTCAAAATGAGGTCTAAAATACCTCAAAATGAGGTCGAAACTACCCTTAAAAAAAGTGGGTAAAATAAATATTATTATTGAATAATAATATTTAACTATATATATATATATATATATATATATATATACATTTCATTCGACCTCTAAATGAGGTCGTGAGTCAGGGGCCTCAAATGAGGTCGATTTGATCGACCTGGTTGCAAAATGGTACTAAACTGCTGAACTGCAGTTTAGTACCCCAAGTTCTGAGTAGTTCACAAATTCTTCCCTGAAGTTTAGAAATGGACAGATTCTCCATTGAAGTTTCAAATATGACAAATTCACCCCTGAGCTTTGGAAAATTACGAATTAGACCCTAAAAAATTATGAAAAGGTGTCTATAATTATGAAAATTCCTAATATATTAGGAATAATTACTAAAAATACCTGTGGGTACATGAAAATTCCTAAAATATTAGGAATAATTATTAAAAATACCTGTGGGTACATGAAAATTCCTAAAATATTAGGAATAATTATTAAAAATACCTGTGGGTACATGGAAATTTCTAAAATATTAGGAATAATTATTAAAAATACCTGTGGGTACATGGAAATTCCTAAAATATTAGGAATAATTATTAAAAATACCTGTGGGTACATGGAAATTCCTAAAATATTAGGAATAATTATTAAAAATACCTGTGGGTACATGAAAATTCCTAAAATATTAGGAATAATTATTCAAAATACCCGTGGGTACATGAAAATTCCTAAAATATTAGGAATATTTCATTAAATGTCAAATTAGCCTCGAATAAGGTAACAATCATCGTAAATGTGTAGGTCGCTCCACACTTTGCAATAAGGCGATACTTTTGAAACACTAGTGTAAATAAAGTCCTAGGTAAAGGATAAAAAGACCCCGAATCTCGAAAAAGGTCAATATAATTTCTACGAAAGCTTGAAAAGTTTTCCTAGAAATTGGGGGGCAAATGATATGGGCTAAAAATAACCCTAGAAATATAATTAATGATGTATTAATTAGACCTAGATTGGTCCAAGAATACGGTCCAAGTACAAGGCCCGAAACCCTGGTTATTTATTAATTTCATAATTAATAAATATGGAAAATATACAGCTCATGAAAAGAGTCCAAAATATGGTAAATTCATCAAAGAAGGATCCAGAATCCCAATTAATGAGTCATAGCCTTTATCAACAAGGAAAAGACTTATTTAGCAAAAAATACAATGTTTATCCATTATCAAAAAGGAGACTTATTAGCTAAGACTCCTAAACCTACCATAAATATGAGGCTCCAGACGCCTATATAAAGGACCTGATCCTACAATCAGAACTACGTCTTTGGCTTGATTTTCAATAACGAATTGAGATACGTAGGCATCTTGTGAGGACCGATTTAGTCTCGAAACACAAGTGCAGCCATTAAAGTTCGAAGCTCTCTAACCCTAGCATTAAATTCGCAAGCTCAGTTTTTATTCCATAACATTACTAATATGAATTAATAATTATTAAACGGAGAAATTTGGACTATGCCAAAATGTGGCATAACATCAACCAATCACAAACGATACACAATTTTTGATGTGCCGAATACACCAACCATTTCCTACCACCTAAAAGCGGTAGGAAATACATCCAACAAAACGATATCGTTTTGCTTTTGTCAGACACGCTGACAACAACCACGTGACATTTGAGATCCATGAATGTTATTTTCTACCAACGTTGGTTGAAAATAGTACACTCATTTTCTATCAAAATAATGCGGTAGAAAATATGTTGACGAAAACAACGTCGTTTTGTGTTGTCAGACGCGCTGACAATTTTGATGTGGCGTTGTGGGACTCGTGTGACTCATTTCCTTCACATCTCGGTATAAAATGTGTGGGTCCCATGGAATTTTTTCTACTGACGGTTGAATTTGTAGATAAAGGCATTTTGACTTGAAAATCGATAAAAAAATGACCGATAAAAAATGTGTTGGTCGAAAATATTTGGCGAAAAAAATTCATTTTTTTTATAGTGGGAATACAGTTGATTTTTAAATCATTCTAATAGGTAGGGATGTTCACGAACCGAACTGTTCGCGAACAAGTTCGAGCTCGGTTCGTTAAGGGCTCGACTCGGCTCGGTTCGTGAAAAGCTCGAGCTCAAGCTCGAACAGAAAAATGAGCTCGTTAAGAAAACGAGCTCGAGCCGAGCTATTAATGTGTGCGGCTCGAGCTCGGCTCGAACTCGGCTCGAGATCGTTCGGCTCGAGATCGGCTCTATAAAGCTCGAAAAAATGAGTATATCCTGCAAATTTTATACTACCGACCCTATAACTCAAGCCTGAACATTACATTACCAGCCAAGCCTAAAGATTACATTACCAGCCATTCACCAAACTACTTAATACTCATTCATATCACAGGATCGTAACAAACTAGTACAACCAGAAGACTAATACGAATACACTCAACTTAGAATCCAAACATAAGGAAACAAAGAGTAACACTAGTATTGATTACCATATTGTATAAGTTACATCCCACGACCTGATGACCCATCTAACACAGCTACACATATCGATTGAATTCAATTCTCAAACATCAGCTTCCTCTCAAACCAATTACAATTTAAATGTTTAAAATAAAAAAGAAAGAAGTGAAGAAGGAAGAACAGAAAGATGAGGACTTACGAGTAACGAGTAACGATTGTGTGTGTATTGCGTCTATATTATATCGATTGGGATGGGGATTTAAAAGTTAAGGATTCAGGGGTGTGAAATATGAATATAGACGGTCTGTGTCTATGTTCAATTGAGTGCAATGGTTCAGTTTATGAGATTAGGTGTAGTTGTTTGGAGAACTGGGCCGGACCTTAACAAAACAACGTTTTATTGACTTGGACCAATAGAAATATGGCTTTTTTGTTTGCAAATATTTTAACTCTTAACGAGCTGTTCGATAGAGGCTCGTGTGCGGCTCAGCTCGTTTTTGTTCGATAAAAACTCGTGTTCGGCTCGTTAGTTAACAAGCTCGAGCTCGAACAAATAATTTGTTCGATAAAAAGCTCGTCTCGTCAGAGAAAAATTCAAAATTCAACTCGTTTACATCAAAACTCGACTCGGCTCGGTTCGTGAACTGGGCACATCGGTAAAATAAATTTTTGCCTGCACCGTATAGGTCCTCAGCTATAACAACTTGCCCGTACTATTGCTGGTAGATGAATGTAATATTGTAGTTAAACATAAACATGTACATCATGCACACTGGCAGCGTGGCCACACTTTTGTGAATTATTTGAATTAAAACGATGTAAAAGTTGGTGGAGAAATAACTAAACAACACAAAATAATTAATAATTTTAGGTTGCTCAGTTTCACAGTTTATTAAATGCAGGCCCGCCCCACTATAATTAATATGGGGAAGATTCTGGAAAAAAATATTTAAAGTAAAATTCGGGACAATGTATATATATTTAAATTCTTTTGATTAATTATTAGCAATTACACAGGAAAAATTTACAAGAATGTATTGATTAATAAAAGATTGCAAATTTACACATGTTAATAGATATTATAAAAGTAATATAGTTATCGTTAAAGTACGTAGTTATATTTTAAAAATATATAAAAAAAAAAATCATCCCTCAAAATTGTAAGCTTGTTCTAATCCTATTGATATTTTCTAAATTCAACTCATATATGCAATTCACTAAAATATATTCTTTTCGAAGTATATATGTACTAAATCAGTGTAAGTTTTTGTTATAGCCAAAATTCGTTATTGGATTTTTAGGGTAGATTTGGGTCAAGTAATAATCAATTGAGGATATCCAAGATGCAATTAGGGATTGAATTAGTACAACGGAGGCTCGGGGCTTGTCCTCATAGGGGTGAAGGCGCGCCCTCTGGTCGTCCAACCCTTGAGCACGCGTACTCTTGGTGTGGACTGACAACTTGACATGAATGAATGACTTGACAGAGAATAACAACTAGACTGACATGGGATTAGCCTATGGAAGACTTAGGGCTTGCCCTCATATGGGTAAGGGTGCGCCCCTTTAGGCCATCCACCCCTTGAGGGCGCGTCCTCTTGGTTTGAAATAGCTACTTGATGGTGAAGGATGGCTCTATTGGCTTGATAAATGCAAGATATTGAAGAATTCCCTCCTAGGATGTTCCCTAGGAGGGGGATGTCCGTTGTTGAAGGCCTCTAGGGGTATGCCTGATGATTGAAGGCCTCCAGGGGTATGCCTGATGATTGAAGGCCTCCTCCTGTATTCAATGGGTGCGTCCTCATTGGGGATGTGGGGTGAACCTTGGTGTGTGCTTTGGGAGCTTTGTTCCTGTACTCAATGGGCGCGTCCTCATTGGGGAACTTTGGAGTAATCCTGCACTTTGCACCCAAACGCTTGGGATCACTTGTCCTGCAATCTGGTGGGTGCTTCTCATTCGGGGGACAAGGATGTCTCTGACATTTGGGGTAAGTCATGGTTATACCTGCGTCTATGAATTAAGGAAATAGTTGGTAACAGATGAGACTAGTCCTCGACGGGGGAAGTTTCCTTATTCGTGAAGTCCTGATGTCATAGACGAGCCTTGGACCTTTGTGACTAGGCCTCATCGTCAGACATTCCTAAAGCGAGTCAGAGTCTAATTATGGAAGGCGGTGGAAGACTTCTTATGGGCTTTGGAAATCAGAGACCAAGCCCATGGAGGTAACTTTCTCTCCAAGAACTACGTTGGGCTTGATCCCCTATAAATACGGGGTACGTAGGCACATTGTAAGGGGTTGGAAGAGAAGAGCTCAGCGAGCCACCACCAAGAAACCCTTACAATCTCAGCCCCCAATTCATCACAACCACCACACTCTGGCGACTTTCCGGCGAAGAACCACCGTCATAGATCTTGATTTCGGCGATAAACCTCAAACTTTGTTAATACCAAATTCCTCCGTTAACAAATTGGCGCTAGAAGGAGGGGTGCTGATCAAGATCATAATCTTAGGAGGAAGAGATATCTCATCATGATGAAAGTTCTTAGAAGAAGGTCTGCCAAGATTTGGAGGATGGCCATGGGTACTACTTCATGCTGGCGGCAAGGAGGAAGATCCAAAGATGGTGAAGGATATTTCCATGTATACTTGAAGGTGACAGTTTTCATGTATACTGGGGGGTGATTCCGAGCAAGATCCTAAAAAGAAGGCGCAACTATCGGGAGCACGTCATCATCTTCTGGACGCGCCCTCAAGGTAACACCTAACTAGTTTTGGTTTTGCTCTTTGTTCCTTGAGTTGTTGCAGGAAGAAGATGAAGGAAAATCCCCAATAACTCTTAGGGCGTGCCCTAAGGGTGATGCTCGAGGATCAGATGATTCCAACAACTTCTATGATGATTCGGCGGTTGCTCACGTCCACGCCTCTAGGACGCGTCCTCCAGGTACTTTGTGAAATTTTCGATTATTGAGTTTTTTGACAGGTGGAAAATTCCTACTTTGAAGAATATCTCAAGAATTATCAAGCTATACGTCCCAACCTGAAAGGACGCGTCCTCTACTTCAAAGATGCCTTCTCAGCATGTCAAAGGTCCCAAGGATCGTTTCTCCCCGAGGACGCGTCCAATGGAGAAATGTCTACAAACAATTCTAATGAAGAAATGACCAGACAAGCTCCAATACTTGAGCCCCTTTATCGTCTCTCAAGTGTGTCCTTCCTTCATAGCGCGCACTCCGAAACTACTCCTATGTTCAGACAAATTCCAACGAGTACATGGAGAGCTGATTGACTTGTACGGCTTCCTGGTCTTTCAGGACGCGTCCTTCCTCCGTGGCGTGCCCTCAGGAAAAAGAGTTACTGCTCAACATGAACTCCAGCGATTTTTAGAGGAAGGTAATAGGGAGGCAAGGCCCCGTGATCCAAAGAGAGTGCCCCCTGGTTACAGGTTGAGGCCCCATGATCGTGAGTGAGCTCCCTCATGTGACAACTCAATTGATAATATCGGAGAGCGGCCCCATGATTCACATAGTGCGCCCCCTGATTCTTGAAAGAATTATAGGTTGAGGCCCCGTGGACATGAGCGAGCCCCTCCGCGTGAAGAATTCATTACTTGAATTTTAGAGGAAAGGAAGCTATTGGAAGCAGAGGCCCCGTATTCCATAGTAAGAGCCCCCTAATTACAGGTCGAGGCCCCATGGATATGAGTGAGCCCTTTCACGTGATAATTCAATGGATGACGTAGGAGAGCGCCCCCCTGGTCCACAGTGAGTGCCCCCTACCTACAGGTCGAGGCCCCATGGACATGAGTGAGCCCCTCCGAAAAGACAAGACTTTTATCTTCAGAGAACGCGTCGTCACATCCTCAATAATAGAAGACATGCCCTTTAAGGCGCGCCACAAGTGTATCAGCCTCATATGCCAAGGCTTCGACTTTAAGCATGATTGTACAATCCCACAGGTTGCAGCAAGAAGAAGAATATTTGGAGTAGAGGCCCCATGGATCTTAGGATGCGCCCCCTGATCAGCAGGATGCGGCCCCAAGGTCATGAGTGAGCCCCTCCACAGAAGAATGCTATTTTCAAATGGATTAGAAGATTAGAAGGGACTTCGACATTGCCCTCGTCCATATAGGCCGCCCTACGCAAGAGGGCGCGCTCTCACGACACTGGGGGGTAATACTAATGCATCTCCCGATCCTTCCTATGAATAACAGAGTATCCTTACGGGGATGCTTCTTCATGAAACGATGTTCGAAGATACAATTGACGCCTTTTGTGTGCCCCTTCGCCGGATAAAGGCGCTGAGGTGCGGCCCTAGGCTAGTCTGGTGAAGGCCTTTTACACGATAAATTATATAAAAGATAGTAGTGATTAATATTCCCCTCCAACGGATGCCTCCTTGGGAGATGCCTCTTATTGAGATGCCCTTCATAGGATGCCTCTTCCAGAGATGCCTCATATTGAGATGCCCCTTTCGTGGGTCAAGATTCGAAGTATTTTGTGACCGGAGAGTGCCCCCTAAAGTTTTAATGAAAATTTTGAGGGTGAGACCCCAGAATAGTCATGTAAGCGCTTGATGGAGTAGTTTCAACAAAGTGATACTTTGGTTCACCATTCTACTAATAGTTGATTGAAGACGGGAAATGACTGAATAATAGCCTACAAGGTAAATTAATTACCTCCTAGTTTAGGGGTGTAGTTCATATACACTTTCCCTAGTTCTAGTTGAGGTGATGAAATTTTGAAAACTTTCGAGATGGTTTGTTTATATAGGGCGTGCCCTCTAGGGTGACGTGTCCTATAGGACGACGCGCCCTCAGTTAGATGATAAAATACGAAACTCTTCCTAGTTGAAATGCAAGTATGACAAGCAAGATAATGCAACAAGAGAATATAATTCCGGGAAACATATCCCATGGAGTTACCGAAAGCACAGACAAATCAAATACAACTTACAAGGCTTAGAAGTGAGGACCTGCACCTCAATAATGTTCAGAAGACTTAGCAAAAGGAATAAAGGTCATATCAAGCCTCAGGACGCGTCCTGAGTGTCATCAGCGAGAGAAGTGGAGATGTTTTCATCCGTAGTATCACTTGTTTTAGCAACATCGTCCAAAGGCTTTTCAGGAACAACATCGGTCCCAGAAGATTAATTTCCCTGATACTTGGGAAGAGAAGTGATATCTTGTTCATTATTAGGAGGCACGTTTTCAGAGGACACGTCCTCATTATCTTCAATGGGTCAAGAAGACAGAAGCATAGATTCTCCCTGAAATGGAAGAAGTGAACTCAGTGGCATGGAAGACATACTCCCAAAGCCTTAAAGAAAAAGTTGAAGCTTGTGGATGCGCCTTATCATCAGGGCGCACCCTCATACATACAAGGTTGAAAAGTGTTTTCTGCAACTGTTCCTTGAAAGACAGATGTCCTGTCAAATTGTTTTTCTATTGGTTAAATTAAAGAAGAAAACATATTAGCCCATTTAGGGCGCGCCCTCCGAAGAATGAGATCCCATCAGCACCGTTTGATGTGTTTTTTCCAAGTATGCCTTGACATGGGACAATATGAAGAATATACAAGTATAACAAGATTGGTAAGAAGGGAAATAGAGAATTCCTAAACTTGGAAGGAATTAGAGTTATTTGGACATAAAATACAAGGAAATTCGGATTTATTGATCTACACGCGCATACATTGTTGTTTGGGCCATAATTGGAGTTCTAGACATCAGAATCAGACGGTCTTACAGCCCCTACGAAGATAACAGGATTTTCTACAATCCAAAAGTAGTCTAAAATCAAGATTCCAACTGGAGAAGTTCAGAAACAGGCCTAGAAGTCAGATTACGAATTTTACAAACAGAATCCAGTTTATTTTGGGAAAGTGAAGATAAACAAGCAATATGAGTAGAGTTACACGGTGATTGCTGAAAAAATTGCCTTTGTGTTAGAAATTGTGTGGCTGGTGGAAAGATTACCTTCATCGTCATGACACGTCATCCCTGCCTCCAAGGGTTTTTTATTACTTGAAGGCCGGTGATCTTACTTGGGCTATAGACGCGCCTCCCTCTCAAGGCGCACCCTACAATGTTGATGGTTTAAGGTGAATCTCTAATGTGCATATTATTGTGTTAGTCTATTAATGGAATTCTTGAAGGAGGACGCGCCTACAGTCTAGCGCACGCCCAAAGGAGAGCAATTTTGGGATGAAAAACTTAAATTTTTGTGTTATGGGAGAAGTGGAAGACTTGGGTTGATCTTCAAATCATTGTTAGGAGATTATACTTCATCATAAGCTGTGGTGTATAAGAGAGGTTTATACTTGTGCATAATGCCTCTTGTTTCCTATGTCGGGTTCGCTCATATAGGCTTAGAGGTCGGATGTGGAAAGAACATGAAGGCGCGCCCTGAAGGAGACAAGGTTACAAAGATTTTTGGCACTTTGAAGATTAGAAATTCCATACTTCATCTCCGATTTCACATGGAATTGGGGGGTAGTTGTTATAGCCAAAATTCGTTATTGGATTTTTAGGGTAGATTCGGGTCAAGTAATAATCAATTGAGGATATCCAAGATGCAATTAGGGATTAAACTAGTACAACGGAGGCTCGGGGCTTGTCCTCATAGGGGTGAAGGCGCGCCCTCTGGTCGTCCAACCCTTGAGCACGCATGCTCTTGGTGTGGACTGACAACTTGACATGAATGAATGACTTGACAGAGAATAACAACTAGACTAACATGGGATTAGCATATGGAAGACTTAGGTCTTGCCCTCATATGGGTAAGGGTGCGCCCCTTTAGGCCATCCACCCCTTGAGGGCCTGTCCTCTTGGTTTGAAATAGCTACTTGATGGTGAAGGATGGCTCTATTGGCTTGATAAATGCAAGATATTGAAGAATTCCCTCCTAGGATGTTCCCTAGGAGGGGGATGTCCGTTGTTGAAGGCCTCCAGGGGTATGCCTGATGATTGAAGGCCTCCAGGGGTATGCCTGATGATTGAAGGCCTCCTCCTGTATTCAATGGGCGCGTCCTCATTGGGGATGTGTGGTGAACCTTGGTGTGTGCTTTGGGAGCTCTGTTCCTGTACTCAATGGGCGCGTCCTCATTGGAGAACTTTGGAGTAATCCTGCACTTTGCACCCAAACGCTTGGGATCACTTGTCCTGCAATCTGGTGGGTGCTTCTCATTCGGGGGACAAGGATGCGTCTGGCATTTGGGGTAAGTCATGGCTATACCTGCGTCTATGAATTAAGGAAATAGTTGGTAACGGATGAGACTAGTCCTCGACGGGGGAAGTTTCCTTATTCGTGAAGTCCTGATGTCATAGACGAGCCTTGGGCCTTTGCGACTAGGCCTCATCGTCAGACATTCCTAAAGCGAGCCAGAGTCTAATTATGGAAGGCGGTGGAAGACTTCTTATGGGCTTTGGAAATCAGAGACCAAGCCCATGGAGGTAACTTTCTCTCCAAGAACTACGTTGGGCTTGATCCCCTATAAATACGGGGTACGTAGGCACATTGTAAGGGGTTGGAAGAGAAGAGCTCAGCGAGCCACCACCAAGAAACCCTTACAATCTCAGCCCCCAATTCATCACAACCACCAGACTCTGGCGACTTTCCGGCGAAGAACCACCGTCATAGATCTTGATTTCGGCGATAAACCTCAAACTTTGTTAATACCAAATTCCTCCGTTAACAGTTTTGACTAGTTAAAGGTTTGCTTAAGAGAAAGGTTATTTGCAAAGCTGTTTTTTTTTAATTTTTTAATTTATTTATAATATATTATATATAAATAAAATTGAAATTGTGAAAATAGAAGAAATATATTACATATATAACGGTTGAAATAGAAAGAACGTTGTGAAAAACATTTTCCTTTGATCAACCGGGAAGAAACCCTAACAAATTAAACAATGTACTGTTAATATTAATGGAAAATGTAACCTCTAACCTGCACGAAGTTAATTTTTTAGTTTGAAAGTTAGTAGTTTATGTTGGGGTTCTGATCCTCCTGACAATTGATTGCGAGAGATCATTTATTTAATAATCAATTCCTGAAATCGTTGGATCAACACTTCGATGGTCAGGATTTTAAAAAAAATTAGTCACTCCGCGTATTTTTTCCGCAAAGCCCTATCCTTTCGTGCAAATTTATCGCGGAACACCGTACTCGCTCTGCGATTATTTTATACGGAGCTTATTTTCAGCTGAAAGATACATAATAGTACTAAATTTCGCACTCGAACCCAGGTGCCCCTTTATCCCTTATTTTATGAATTTTACCGCCCTTGTTTACTTTCTCTCTCTCCTGCCAATTGTAAATTGTCATCATCCTCATTTTTCTTCTCTCTTTTTGTATTATAGATGGTAGTAAAAATCCCACGTTTCAAGAGAAATTTGTGTTCACTTTAATTGAAGGATTAAGGAAGTTGAATGTTGTTGTCTGGAATAGCAATACTCTCACCTACGATGACTTTATTGGTAGTAGAAAGTATGATTTTTATCCCCCGAATTTTTTTTTTAAATCCTGACCGTAAAAATGTTGATCTAACAATCCAGAATCAGATTGTTAAATAAATTGTTCTGACAATCAATTGTCAGGAATCAAGACCCCTCCATATTGTACTTCGATAAAGTAGTTAAAAGATAAGGCTTGTTTGGCTAGGCTTGAAACTTCGTAATTTTTGATTTTAAGTTAATAATAATTTTTTATTTAACAAATTAGAAAATAATATTTTTATATAATTTATTTTATTTTATTAATTATATTTGATAAAAATTAATCTCATCATTCAAATGAATAATTTAACAAATTAAAATGCTTTATTTTTATATTTTTAATAACTAAAAAATATATGTAATGTACTATAACAAACTTTGATTTATATATGATTAAATTATGTTCATGATTGATACTAAATTTTTAAAAAACTAAAATTTTCATAAAAAATTATTTATTATTCATATCTCAAAATTGTACATTATATAAATTGGTATGTAACCAAAATGATCTTGTGATTCAGTTTGTCTTTTGTTTTTTTGCATCCCTTGCTTATTTTGTTTAGACCTGAAATGTTTTATTATCTAAATTTTTTGAAAAATATTTGCACATCTTCCGGGTAGATGATAAATTATTTTGAATAAAAAAGTCCCATTTTTTGGGTAGTGTATCTGGATACAATTCATTTAGATGAAAGTATCTCATGGCAAAAAGAAAAAAAAATGAACTTAAAATTTTCATTTTTAATTTATCATTTTAAAATAATTTTAAATTATAAATAAATAATTATTTTAACCTAACTCACCAGTCCACAATAACTCCTCAAGAAATAATTATGTTGATGCCCATTACCCAGGTGGTCCGGAAAGGGGTCCTAAATATAAATCTAAAATTGCGCGGAAACACTGGAATATCAATTTAGCAAAAAAATTAAAAACACTGGAATATCAGGCTGCAACGACATATTTAGAATCGCTTAGTTACAGTTTTAGACTTTCTTTTTATATTTTTAAGATTCAAGTTCTAAAATTTCTGTTTTCATAATTTATTGGTGTGGTATAAGGTATTTCCAAATCCGGGGTCAAAAAATTTGTTCGTCATGCTGAAATCTCAATTTAAACACAACCTGTTAAATATTAAACCAATACAAATATAACATCTGCGACCCCAACTCTGCAGGCTATAGTGCTAGAAAACTCTGCAGGCTATAGTGCTAGAAACAAGAATCCAAAATTTACTAAACTTATTATCATACTATCGGAATTAAAATCAGACTTAACCAGTTAGAAAGATGAACTCAAATGAAAAAATACTCAGCCCCGTTCACACAATTTAATCACATACTGATATATAACTCATCAACATACACATAACATTTAATCACACATTTATAATTACGGATAGAATACAAGATTTAAACAATCATTTATACTTTAAATCCAATTATCACTAGATTAAATAAAATTAATCAAAACTAATCAATTCAATAAATCAAGCAATTAGTCAAATCAGATAAATAATAAAACAATTAAATCGAGTTGGACTCCCGCCAACATACTGTACTATTGAGAGAAATTTGGGAGCAATGTTAATTAAATAATATTTATTATATGTTATATATATGTTATATATGAGATTTTTTTTTGATCCTTTAAAATCTTAGATTGATTAATCTCTTCGTATTTGAAGAAACTGATCGATCTCCTTCTACTAGATTATACTCCCTTCGTTCCAAAAAGAATGAATCACTTTTTTTTGCACACATTTCAATATGTTCGGTTGAGATACTTGTAAATAATATTTTTTCAATTCTTTTTATTTGTATAAAAATATTAACTCTATATTTTTATATAAATCAAAAAAATTAAAAAAATATTATTTACAAGTAATACATTAAAATGCCTGTGAAAAATGTCAAAAGATCGGTCTTTTTAGGAGGGAGAAAAGTATTTGAGAAAATAGAACTGATTCTCATAGCCACCAAAATAAAGTTAATATGTAAAAGAAATATCACTCCAGTCATATGTTCTTAGCAAAAAAATATAGACAATCATTTTTTGGTTGGCTATATTTGTTGAACCAATGAAACCCTTGTGTATAATTTTACCTAACAAGAAATATAGACAAGACCGTTGAAGAATATATCATTACCCTTAGTAAAAATATTTCATAATTATTATAATCAATAAGATAACCAATCATTTTTACCTAGATGCTCTTAGCCACTCGTTCACCATGCATTCTGCTCCACAAAGTATACCTAACTTGATTGGTCCCATGGCCCATAAATGTTTTGAAGCTTTTCTAAAGAGGCGAGTCACATTATCTCCCTATGCATATATGTGTGCAACTAAAATATCACACAACTAAAATATTACAGATATGACATATGTCGGAGTAATCATTAAGAAAAAATCACGAGTAATCATTGTTGAGTTGTTGCTAGCTAGCAACGTAAATTAAAATATCTTGATCCCGGAGAATATAGCATACCAGAGTTGGTAATTTGTACATAAAATGATAATACGATACACAATAATACTTCATCTCTCCCTCTTATTTTTTTATATTTTTCTTTTTATAATGTTTCTTTTAATTTTTTACATTCTAATTTTTTTAATATAGTAAAGTTTTATAATATAAAAATTAATTACATCCACTAATTTCCCTCACTATCTCCACGTTTTTCCCCCCACTAAATTACACTTTTTCTTAATCTTCGTGTTCAGAATTAGGGGAACGGAGGGAGTATTGTATTTGTATTTAATTTCTTGGTATATAAATATGAAAATTCAGTGTTGGTTCTTGTTTAAATTTGAATACACGATACAAAATGAAAGTACATAAAATTAAAATTTTAATAAATAAATATTATGTAAATACATATTATCAATAAATATTACATACTCCCTATGTCCCCTAAATTTTTTACATTGGTGACGGAACTTGACACGCATTTTAAGACTCTTAGAAAATCTATTTTCATAAATTATTTTAATTTTTTTTTCTTTTGAATAAAAAGATAATTTTTAAATTTTTATTTAGAAAAAGAAAATTTTGAAAATGTGTAAAAAACTGTAAAAAAAATGAGAGGGGTGGAGGGAGTATATAATTTTTAGAAAAACAAAATATAAAATAGTTTCAAATTTAAATTTAACAAGATTTGATCAGACTTGACTCGTTATGACTTATTGACTTAAGTCAACTAGCAAAATTCAACTGAAAAATTTAATATTTAATAACTTTTATTTATTAATTATACATTTTTATTTAAAATTATACGAAATACAAAAGAAAAAGTTATTTTCTAATATTTTCCAGTTATTTTTCTATTATGAAAAAAAATATGAAAAATATTGAGAAATTGTAAGTACTGAAAAATGTTTTTCAAATTAAAAAGGGTAGTCATTTTGCAAAAATTCATCACATTTTCTCCTCAAATTCATCACATTTTCTAAAGAAATTATCTGTTCTTGAAAAATATTTTCATTTCCCGAAGATCTTGAAGATCAAACAAATACAGGAAAATGTGTAAAACATTTTTCAAAAGGCCTAACAAACACCAAAAACACCTTATGAAAATTATTTTTTAGTTTCACAGTGCTTTTTAATTTTTAAAGTTAAGTTTAATATATTATATTAAAGCTATTTGTAATATATAATATTAGAATATGATTTGAATGGTTTATGTAGCGGAAGTATATAACACGTATAACTGTTGAAGTAAAAAAAATGATTAAAATACAGTTTTCCTTTTGATCAACCAAGAAGAAACTCCTCAAGAAAGAGCCATGAACCTACTGAGTAAAAATTAAACAATGTACTGTACTGTTAATTTTGATGGACCTTCTAACCTAACCCCCACCGTCTCTCGTCCACACACTACAAGAAAAACGGCTAAATTCGACAAGAAAAATTCTGTCGAATTTAATTAAATTCGACGGAATTTTGTCGAATTTAACTAAATTCGACAGAAAATGTGTTTGTCGAAAATGCTCGCGTCGAATTTAGTAAATCGGTCGAATTTAGTATGCTAAATTCGACTAACTTTGGTCAAAATTGATATTGTTAAATTCGACCAAATTTGGTCGAAATTAGCACTTCAGGCGCCAAATTTCAAAATTTTGAAAATTTTAAATTTTGGTGAAAAATTCAAAATTTTAAAATTTTGCCGCCTGAAGTGCTAAATTCGACCAAATCTGGTCGAATTTAAAATGCTAAATTCGACCAAATCTGATCGAATTTAAAGTGCCGGAATTTAAAAAAAAACAGCAGCTTCTGCTGCTTCTTCTGCCGGAGTTACTGTTCCGGTGAACCAAAAACATCTCCAAAAATTACCAAATTAACATATCAGTAGGTAAATCCAACGATCTAAATATTCACCTAAACATAATTTAAAAACGAAAACTAAAACCCATATTCCGGTAAACCGAACATTTTCCGATGAGTCAAAACAAATCTGAAAAATTCTCAATTTAATATATGTATCCAAGCATCCGACGATATATATAATAGTCAAAATTGAAAATCAAAAAAAAATTATAATTGTTAATTCCGGCCACCTCAAGAATTTTCCGGTGAAATAAAAAGTGCCCGGAAAATTATGAAATTAATAACTAAGCATAAACAAGCACCAACATACAATCTTGCAGCCTCAAAATCATCAAAAACTTCATCAAACCTCCAACCCGAATTAAACTTCAAATATTACCCAGAAAAATATTTGATAAAAATCAAAAAATATTTATATCAATGTATAGAGCTCGATTTGTAGAATACATACATATATAAATCACTAATTTTGGATGAGTAGATTGAGAGATGTGAATTTTTGAAGATTAAATATTATGTATATGTATATGTATATGTGCAGGGGGAGGGAGGCAGGGGGGAGGGAGGCAGGCAGGGGGAGAGAGGGCGGGAGAGAGAGGGAGAGAAAGAGAGAGAGAGAGAGAGAGAGATAAAATATTATGTATATGTATATGTATATGTATATGTGGGGTGGGGTGGGGGAATATGAATCGTTGGATGGTGTTTTTTTTTGTTTTAATCAAGGGTTAGAAATTGATTAAAGAAGCACAATCCATGTGCTATGTTGTCCACCAATAACACATTGACACATGTTATCAAACAGAATTTTTAATTTTCTATTCCTAATATAGAGTAAAATAAATATATTATATTGACTAATACTCGTAACTAGTGCTTTGTCACAAATTATTATTTCTATTTTTTAAAAAATATTTCTCGACGATCCAACCGTACGGATGTCAATATAAATCTAATTTAATATTATTCCCAAATTTTCAAAAGATAAAAAATTAATTTGGCCACAGATCTTAGTAGATCATTATTATATTGACTAATACTCGTAACCACTGTTTTGTCACGGATTGTTGTTTCTATTTTTTGAAAATTATTTCTCGACGATCCAACCGTACGGATGTCAAGATATATCTAATTTAATGATATTCCCAAATTTTTAAAAATTAAAAAATTAATTTGGTCAGAGATCTTAGTAGATTACTACTATATTGACTAGTACTCGTAACTACTGTTTTGTCACGGATTGTTGTTTCTATTTTTTTAAAATTATTTCTCGACGATCCAACCGTACGGATGTCAACATATATATAATTTAATGATATTCCCAAATTTTCAAAAGATAAAAAATTAATTTGGTTGGAGATTTTAGTAGGAAACTACTAAATCAATTAGTACGGTTGGAGATTTCTGGAAAGATGCGGCATAACCGGACATTTATATTTTTTTTTATTTTTTCCCAACACTAGAATGACTACCTATTAACATCCGTACGGTTGGATCGTCGAAAAAATCAATTGAAAAAATTATTCAGTGAATTCGAGACATGTCCAGTTCCTCGAAGCAGTACTATTCCAACGTTTCTGGAAAGATGCGGCATAACCGGACATTCATATTTTTTGATTAATTTTTCCCAACCCTAGAATGAGTACCGATTAACATCCGTACGGTTGGATCGTCGAATAAATCAATTAAAAAATTATTCGGGTTTAGGGTTCGGGTTTAGGGTTTAGGGTTTAGGGCACTCATGGGTCCCACGTTTTTCAATATTATTTTGAATTAAAAATTAATTACTAATTAATTATTCATTAATTTTTTAATTAATTTTTAATTAATTTTTTATTCATGCAATTCTTTTAACAGAAGTCGTAAAGCAAACAAGTAGAGGTGCGCACCTCTACTTGATGAAATAGAATAAATATCACTATTAAACTAGTAGAGGTACACACCTCTACTAAATGAAATAGAATTATATTTGAATTAAAAAAGGAAAAATAGAATAAATAGCAATATTAAATGAATTAATTGAATAAAATGGATTATTTTTTTAAAATGAAAAATAGAATAAATAGCCATATAAAATGTAAAATTGGAAAAAAAATGTATTAATTATTATTTTTTAATCTTTGAAATGTAAAAATAGTAGTAGAGGTGCGCACCTCTACCCCTCTGCCTTAAAGTATTGTACGCCATTCGGTCGAAGTTTGAAATCTGAAATTAATATTTTTGGTGGGATTGTTCCCGCTTTTTTTGGTGGGTTCTAATTTCGACAGTACAAACAATTCTGTCGAATTTAGTATTGAAAATGCGACATAATAAAAATTTCTGTCGAATTTAGTACTAAATTCGACAGAATAATTTCGACAGAAACTAATTGCGACAGAATTGTGTCGAATTTAGCCGCAGTCTTAATTTTCAACTGATATATGTCGAATTTGATGTCTGTCGCATTTATTCTGTCGAATTTAGCCTTACTTTCTTGTAGTGACAATAACTCCTCAAGAAATGATATTTTATATATTTATTTTTTATCTCTTCAAGAAAGAGCCATGGACCTACTACCCATGCACTAATTGGTTCTGAAGTAAGGACTAAGGAGTAGCTGTATAAATATTGAAGTCTAGAACTTAGAAAATGTCATAAAATACAATGGACTCTCAAGATCTTGTTCATATTTTACTAGTTTCCTTTCCAGGCCAAGGCCATGTTAACCCTTTACTTAGACTAGGCAAAATACTTGCTTCAACAGGTCTCCTTGTGACCTTCTCAGCCCCTGAAAGTGTAGGAAGGTTCATGCGAAAAGCTAACAAACACATCGATGAGGTCACTCCAGTTGGCGATGGTATGATCCGATTCGAGTTCTTCGATGATGGATTAGGCGAAAATGATCCACGACGTGCTGATATGAACTTCTACATTCCTCATCTTGAGTTGCATGGAAAAGAGGCGGTCACTAAAATTGTCAAGAAACATGAAAAAGAAGGCCGCCCCGTGTCATGCCTCATCAACAATCCTTACATTCCCTGGATTTCTGATGTCGCTCATAAACTAAACATTCCAAATGCAGTGCTTTGGGTACTATCTTGTGCTTGCTTTTCTGCTTATTATCATTACAATTATGAACTGGCACAATTTCCAACAGATTCTGACCCGGAAATTGATGTCCAATTGCCATCCATGCCTTTGCTGAAACATGATGAAATCCCTAGCTTTTTACACCCTCAAACTCCTTGTCCCATTATAGGAAAGGCAATTTTAGGTCAGTTCAAAGTTTTGTCAAAAACATTTTGTGTACTAGTAGAAACATTTCAAGAACTCGAAAGTGATGTCATTGATTACATGTCAAAATTTTGTCTTATCAAACCTATCGGTCCACTATTCAAGAACCCTATATCTTCAAACTCTAGTATTCAAGGTAGTTTCTTTAAAGCCGATGATTGCATTGATTTCTTGAATTCCAAAGATCCTGCATCAGTTGTGTACGTATCATTCGGCAGTGTTATTGCCTTCAAACAAGAACAAATAAATGAAATTGCTTATGGACTCTTGAACTCTGGTGTTTCGTTTCTGTGGGTTTTAAGGCCATCTCAACCGGGCGTACCCCCTCTTGTTTTACCCGAAAATTTCTTGGAAAAAATCGGTGACAAGGGAAAAATTGTGCAATGGTGCTCACAAAAAGAAGTTCTAGAGCATCCATCAGTGGCATGTTATGTAACACATTGCGGCTGGAACTCATCGTTGGAGGCAATAACGTCTGGCGTCCCGATGGTGGCCTTTCCAGCATGGGGTGATCAAGTTACTAATGCAAAGTTTGTAGTTGATGTGTTCGAGGTGGGAGTTAGATTAGGTAGAGGTGACCAAACTGAAATAAATGGTGTTTCGAGGGACCGAATCGAAAAGTGTTTAAAAGAGGTCACTGGACCAAAGGCAGTTGAGCTGAAAAAATCTGTACTTAAGTGGAAGAAAGTGGCGGAAGAAGCGGTGGCTGAGGGTGGGTCATCTGATCGGAATTTGAAAGACTTTGTGGACAAAATTAGAAATGTATCAAAGTGAGTCAAGCCACTTGTTGTGGATGGCACACTTGTGGGCAGTGACACAAGTACGTAACTGTCCATTTTTCCATGTGAAATTCAATAATTGTTTTCTTTTTTTGCTAAATGAAATTCAATAATTGTTGGCTAAACTGTTTGAAGCCTTGTTACATTTTATAATAGAATATTTTAACAAACCCTAGATAGACTATTACATGCATCGATCATTAACTGTGTAAATAGTACTTCCTCCATTTCCTTTTTCCTTTTTAGTTGTTATTTTTGAAATAACTAGTTTAGTAAACCGCTTTGGGGGCTTATAATAATTTCTCTAAATTTTTAAAAATATTTTATGAAATATATTTTTAAATGAAATAAATAAAAATATTTCTAATAAATAAATAATAATATTTATAATATAAGGTTTTTTTTTATTTTTCGTGTCATCTTGATCATTCACTAAAATTCTGAATAAATATAAAAAATGCAATTATTTAATATTTTTATTATTTTAATATTATATCGAATATTATTATATTTATTACCTTTTACTCTTTTTTCAAAATTTAAATCCCTAACTTAAATTTTAAATACATAACAAGAGATCAAAATTTATTCTAACATATAATACGATGCCCTTAATGACCGTCCTCCCTTTAAAACTATTTCCTCCCATTAAATCGCTCTCTCGTTAAAATTACTCTACTGAATAAATTACATGATTTTCAAATTTGTATTGTATTCTTGACATGTAATACAATAGTTACAATAGCTTAACTTTATTGTCTTGAAGATAAAAATTTTAAATTCTTTTGAGGAATTTTGGACCAGAAACTATATTCAATAACGATGAGATGTACTACATTGAAGAATCAGAAAAAAAAAACAGAATAAAACATACAAAAAGAGAGAATAAATACCAAATTTTTTATCAAAATAATATAAAAATTAAATTAGATGGCGTGAAATCTCCACCTTAAAATCTATGATATGGTCTGAATAGATTTGTGTGAATTAGAATTGATATGTGCAAAATGTCATAAGACATACATCCACTTTATTTCTTTGATAATACAACTAATATCATCAAATTATAACAGAACTTTGACCTCGGTTCCTGTATCTTTATAAAAACAAAAATAATCAAAACCAAGAGTAGATGAGGAAAGCAGATGAGGAAAAGTTTGGATACGAGAATACAGATATTCTAAAAGTAAACACAAATATAAGCTCGATGAAATAGAGAGAAAAAACTTTGGACTCTAACAGGATCTCCAACCATGATAAACCCTTAGTTAAAATACTACGTGGCATGCCTTAAATAAAAAATATAGAGATTTTATAAAAATATTGGCACTCGAATGAGTCATAACCCTTAGCAAAAAATTTAGCCAACCTATTTATATGGGCTATATTTGGCCAACTTCTAGGAACATGTAACAAAATTCCACGTCATCTACTACCATATTGAAATAATAAATTTTATTTATAATAATTTGAAATAATAATAACATGCAATTTTTAAAATGTAGTCAATTAGTATAGCCAATCCCATTGGAGCAAAACATCTTATCGGTTCAGCAAATTTTACATAATCAGTATTTTATATCATTTTAGCTAATCATTTTAGCCAACCACATTGGAGATGCTCTAAAAATTTGTTTATATAATCGTCTAAATTCGTAAAAGAAAGTTGACATCTTCTTGATTTTTATAATTTATTTATATAGATTATAGAATTTAATAAAGTTTATAATCATAGGATTATAAATATAGTCAATTGACTGTAGAATTTGATTAGATTTATAATTTTTGAAGAACTTATCTTGTATAAGTTTCCTTTTTATGATTTATGAATTTGATATGGGTTAAAAATAACCCTAAAGACATAATTAATATTGCATTAATTAAACTTAGCTGGTCCATTAATAAGGCCCGAAACTCTAATTAAATATTAATTTCGTAATTAATATTTGGGCTAGAAGTACAACCTGTATTAAGAGACGTCCAATACAGGCTTGTTCTAATATAATTGGGCTTGTTTCAATACAAGTTCGTTATGATATGGAAACAACTCCTACAATGAAAGATCTAGAATTAATCCTTATCCACCGTCAAGGATAAGACTTATCCTTTAAGGAAGTGATAATACTTATCCACCGTCAAGGATAAGACTTATCATTCAAGGAAGTGATAATACTTATCCAGTGTCAAGGATAAGATTTATCCTTCAAGAAAGTGATAATACTTATCCACCGTCAATGATAAGATTTATCCTTCAAGGAAATCAATACTTATCCATTAGGCTTCTAAACGCCTATATAAAGGGTCTGACCCCTCATCTCAGAACTACGTTTTGGACACAACTCCATACGTCATCTACAACGTTTTAGATTTCATCCTCGAATAAGGACATACAAGTCACTATGTCCTTGGTGTGCCCATGCCGCCATAGCCCCAAGGGCAACACCAAGAACTACGTTTTCTAGCTTGATTCTCAGCACTGATTGAGATACGTAGGCATCTTGTGAGTACCGATTTAGTCACGAAACACAAAAGCAGCCATTAAAACTCGAAACTCTCTAACCCTAGCATTAAATTCGCAAGCACGGTTTTTATTCCATAACAGAATTAAAAAAGAAAATTTAAATTTTTAGTATTTCAAAATTTTATTAATTATGAGTTAAAAAGAAATTTTAAATTTTTATTATTTCAAATAGAAAGTACTCTAAAAATAGATAAATAGAATAAAGACGATTTGAGAGCGCCGAGAGATTTTCCTTTATATAAAGATACAAGATAAAAGATAATAAAATAATAATAAAAATAATGATATTGATTAGCAAGTATATTAACAAATAAAAAATTTAGGAAAATGTTAAAATTAGATATTTAATTTTCTCTATTACTAAAGATTTAAAGGCAAAAATATTAAAATTGTATATTTAGTTTCGTGTATTAGGAAAGATTTAAAAGGCAAATGAGATATTTTTTAATCAAAAATTTAGTAGAATATTTAAATTGTATATTTACTTTCCTCCATTTGTAAAGATTTTAAAGACAATAATGTTAGTCATGGAGGCATTCCTGAATACATATAAATAACAAGTTTATAGTATTGTGTCACTTACTTGACTCTTAACTAGGGGATCCCTTTGTTCCTAAAGGTTCTATACTTTGTAACTTCAATGTATATAACTTTGTAATAAGTTCTAATTATGACTTGGAAGAAGATCTCAAGATCATGCCCCAAGACATTTGAAGATAGTGAGGAATAAATGAGTTGCAACATTGAAGGATGATATTTGTCTAAGTAATGATTCGAGAAGTGTCAAAAATACTGATTCGAGAAGTCATCCATTCGAGAAGTGCTAAGCATGAAAATTTGAGAAGTCAAGTTTATTGGTTCGAGAAGTGAAGAAATGAACTAATTCGATATGTCTCAATTAGTGAAGTCAAAAGCACTGATTCAAGATATCATGATTCCAGAAGTCAATATACTGATTCGAGAAGTGCTAGTGTACTGGTTCGAGAAGTGAAAGATAGCTAATTCGACAAGTGGTATTATACTGATTCGAGAAGTTTATTCGAGAAGTCAGTCTACACTGCTTTGAGAAGTCAAGTTGTAGAACCAAGTATCTCTGAGATATCGAATGTGAACTTAGCAGAATTTTGAATTAACAACAGACAAAAGTTTTGGGAATGCGGATCAAGATCAAACCAAGACATATGCAATTGTCACAATCAGTTGCAGTATGCACATGGAAAGTCTACAAATAAGCTTAGAGAGACAGTCAAAGGGAATAGCCGAAGATAGGGATCTAGTAGTACGTAAGACAAAACAAAGTTCACAAGATGCCAACTTTCACTAAAATGGTATAAACAGAGTTTGGAAATCTTTTGTCCATTACCAGTTTTGTAAAAGTAAGATGTGTGTAGTTTTATAAATACACAGCTTCCTCATTTTCAGTTGTAAGTTTTTCAATATCATTCAAGTTGTATCTCTCTGAGAAAAATGAAGCTGAGAATTCTATTTCGAATTCATAGTTTGTAGCACCTTTCGATCTAATACAACATTAGGTTAAAAGTGAATTTGTGTATTGTTTTCATTCCGCATTATTTAGTTTAAAACAAACAAGATTCAAGCTACATTAAAAGTCGAATCAAAACGAAGATAATCAAATAAACGTCTGATAATATATATTCACCGCCCCTCTATCTTATCTTCGAGTGAAACTCATACTCAACAAGTGGTATCAGAGCAGGATGTTGATCAAAACAGAGAAAGATCTGAGATGAGTTCACAAAAGACCACATGCATAGTGAAGGTTCCAAAGTTTAGAAAAGAGAACTACAACCTATGGAAGATAAAGATGTTGTTGTCCCTGAAAGCTGCTAACCCCTTGTATTCTGAGATTCTCAAGAATGGTCCTTTCATTCCACAACAAGAGGTTACTGGCTCCACTGTTGGAACAACTATCATTCCCAAATCTTACATTCCAAAGGATGTTTCAAAATGGACTGACACTGAAAGAGAGAAAGTTGCTTTAGATAGTCATCTCATGCTAATCATTATTGATTCTATGGAGATGTCTATGTTCGCTAATATTGCTTCTTGCACATCTTCAAACGAGATGTGGGATCATATTGAAGTGTTATGTGAAGGAACTGAGGAGGTTAAAGAAAACAGAAAGCAAATATTGGTCACACAGTATGAAGCTTTTATGGCTCAACCAAAAGAAAGTATCACTGAAGTTTTTGAAAGGTTTCATAGACTTGTTACTGAACTATAAATGAATGGCAAAGCATACAGTACAAAGGAATTAAATGTCAAGTTTCTGATGGCTACTCCTAATTATCTTGATCAGAAAGTGTTATTCCCAGACAATGAACCAAGATTGTAGACCGGGGGGGGGGGGGGGGGTTGAATACAATCTTTGAAAATTCTTTAGTTCTTGAGAGAAGAGATATAAAAGTAAATTTAAGAACATAAAAACAAACAAATAAAACTAACACAAGAATTAAAAATTCAGGTGGATTGATTTATCCACCTGAGAGATTTTTATTAGAAGAAATCTCTGTGATGTTTATGAATAAACACACAGCTGCATATACACTATTCTAGCTTCAGCAATTTACAAAGGATGTTGCTTTGAGCTCTCTAAATTGCCTAACTGATTTCTTGAGTTCTAGAATAATGCTACACTTGGTTATATATCCCAATTTTACAAGATATTTTGAACAGCTAAAAATACAAAAAGTAAATATGTTCAAGATCCTTGTTTCTCCATTCTGAGTAGTGGTCCATGTGTTGGTAGCTTGCCCTTCTTGGCTGATTATCTTTATAGAAATGCTACTTTTGACCAGACAAAACAAAATGCTTCTTCTTCTCGTGAGTTTACCATAAATGTTGGTTTCTATGCTCTGTGAAATCTGTCAACCCATGTGCTCTGTCTGAACTGTCCCTTTCAAAAAGTACAGTGTGTATCCGTAGAAGCTATTTGAGTTGTATCCGTTGAATGTATCTTGATCACATCCGTAGACAGCTAGTACTGCTATCTGTATACAATACATTGTCTACATCCGTAGAAGGCTAATGTTGCTATCCGTAGACAGTCAATTTCACTTATGTAAAATTACAAGACATAGACTATTTACAATTAGCCTCCCTATTCTACATACCATTAATAGTCAACATGACTTATTCAGCCTAAAAACTAATACTCCAACTTCTACATCAGGATTGTAAATCAGGAATACACATCAGGACTGCACATCTGGATTGCACAAACATGTTACATTGAGTCTTATCCATAGATAAGCTACCCTTCTATAGATATTGCAAAAGCATGCTATCCGTTGAAGGCTACATTTTTACTTATACAATTTTCACTAAGTTAGTCTAGTTATTATCAAGAAATAACATAGTTCCTAACAATCTCCCCCAATTTATGCCTGGTTGAGAATCAGACATAAATTAAGAGTCTTGATGATAACAAAACCACTTCTAACAAATAAATAGTAACAATAAAAATTGTATTAAGCTACATTATTGAAATACTGAAGAGTTGAGAGGTTTACATAGAGAGTGCTCCTCTAGCCTGAGCAAATTTAATTCATTTTCTTCTCTCTTGGAGGCTGAATCTTTTGTCTCCCTTCCTTAGCATAGTTTGCCTTGATTTGATCTTGAAGCTTTCTGTAGAATGCATCTTCTTCAGCAATTTTTGGATCCAGCTTGCCTTGCAACCATCTAAGGAACTTGGTGCTAGCCTTAGACAATTGATCTTCAATCCTGAAGAATCTTCTACAGCCCTTGTCATCCTTGAATTCCATCATCCAATAAGGTTGGAGATGGATTCGTTTTCCATTGTAAGGGATCTTCAACTTCCTTGGCAAACTATCAGGAGAATTCCAGTTGCTCCTGATTTCTTCAATCTTCTTCAGAATGACACTTCTTGCAACCTCATAAAATCCCCTTGTATTCTTGAAGCTTGAGAAGACTTTCACCAAGGTGGAATATCCTTCATTCAGCACTTGTTGCAAGGGCCATGCTCTCACCTTCCCTCCTTTGTAGACAAAGGTTAGTCTTTCAGGCAGATCTCTGAATTTGTCTGTGCCTCTTATTTCACTAACTTCATCAAGAAAGAGATCCATGGTTGAGTACTCCTGTATTTCTGCAATGTACAAAAAGTCTGCCTTGTTCTCAACTGGCTTGGCAACTTTTGGTGCAATATTCAGCTTGATTGGTCCTTGTTGAGCTCTTTTGACTGGTTCCCTTTTCCTTGACTTCTTTTCAGCTTCAATGACGAACTTAGGGAAAACTAAGTTTTCAATCTCAACATGCTCTTCTTTAGGCTCTACAGGAGTCTCATGGAAGGTGGTTTGAGATTGAGTTAAAGCTAGAATAGGGTCTTCAAAGACAATTCTCCTCCCTGTATCCCTCTTCTCTTCCACTTTCTCAGGAGAGAGATGCCTATTTGATCTTTGTTTCCATCTGATAGGCTTGGCCTTTAGCACTGTCTTCCTTTTCTTCAATTTTCTTTTAGTAGGGGCCTCTTCCTCTACAACCTCACTACTTTCTTCTTCCATTTCCCTCATAAGTTCTTGGGCCAATCTAGCCTGTTTCTCAGGTGTAGATTCATAACCCTGGGGATTGGCTTCTTTCCTTAACATGGCAATCACTTCTGCTTTGGCTTCATTGAACCTGGGATGGCTGCTTGTGATGTGAATTTAGTTACCATTTCTGTAGATAACAGCCAACCCTTGTCTCTGCTCTATCTTTGTAGTAGTTTTGAGATTCCTGATAAGAGTTGCTAACACTTTAGAATCATCAGGCTTGGGGAATGGATAGTCCACTTCTAATTTGTTCTTATCATGATGTCTTGGTGGAGAGCGAAGCCTGCCACTGAATATTGGTTAAAACTCCATGACACTTGAGTGTTCAGCATCATATTCCTTTTGAAGAATGATAGTATAAGGAGTGAGAATTTTCAAGATGGTTATGTGGATAGGCACTATCTTAGATGATGATGAAGAAGTCACAGCCTTGAAGATAGACTCCTTGATTAGCCTTTCAGAATTGAGGAAGATTTGATCATTCTTGGTTGTAGCATCTTTGGATGGAGAGACCACCTTTGTGAGTTGAAACTCACTAGGATTTGCAATGATTTGAGGTGTCTCCCCCTCCCCATGACTTGATGGCACACCCTTGGTGGTTACTGTTTCAGAGACCACTAGTGCACTTTCCCCCTTTTTGTTATCATCAAAGGTTTGAGTAACACCAGTAGCCTGCAGCAACTGTTGCAGAAGCTGAGTCTGCAAATTTTGGTTGGCCAAGAAGGTGTCCATTTTCTTCTCCATCTTCTCCATCTTCTCCATCCTCACAGAAAGGGCAGCCACATCCTTCACCAGCTTGTCTTGCTTGAATCTTTGAGAGGTAGAAGGAGCAACAACATCAACTCTCCTTTCAATAGCATTCTTTACCTCATCAAGATGGCCTTTGATATCATCTGTGTTTGTTCTCTACTGAAGGATGTGGGTTTGATGAAGCTGAAGTGATGCCAAAAATTTTGAACTGTGGTGGCATGCAAAGGATTGGATGTTTGTGCTTCACCATGTGCCCTTTGATAATTCTTGAGAATGACTGCCTTGGTGTCATTGTGAACATATGAGTTTGAAAATAACCAAGGAGGCATCTCTTGGAGAGTGGAAGGGCCTTCTTCTCCTCCTTCACCACTCTCAGAATCATCAATTTCTTCATCATATTCAAAATCTTCACCAGCTCCTGGAGGCAGATTTTGAATTGCTTCTTTTGCCCTAGACATTGATTCAGTAGTGTGTACCAAATGCAACATCTCTTCTGCCTCCACATTGCCCTGTCCAGCCAAGACTTGATAGGCTGGATCAGGATGAGTAAATGTCTCAGCATTCAGGTTGACTTGATCTAACTCATTTTGATATTCAAGTTGGTACAGCCTCTCCATGTCTGCATCATTGACATTCATTAACTCACTGGCAATGGCTGTGTCTTCCATCCTTATCTCTCATGTACCTGCCTATCTCTCATTTTTTTTCTTTGTTCTTGCATCAGGGGATCCCCTTGCTCACACCCCTCACACCCTCACCTTCACCTACTAAGGTGGAACTCTCATTTCTCACTTTTACCAGACTGGAAGAAATAGTCTGTCCCTCTTTCTCTCCCTCTCCTTTTGCCTAGCTACAAGCCAGCCCCTCACTCTCAGTAGCTTCACTCCCTTCCTTCAATCCTAAGAGTGTTTGAACTACTACTAACTCATCCACACTTGAAGTTGTAATATTTGAAGTTTGAAGAGCAAGTGTGGAAGGAGTATCCGTAGAGGTAGTAGAAGTGCATGTCAACGGATAGCTGATTTGGGGCATATCCGTAGACAGACAAACACTCATCAACGAATGAGAAATATCTGTAGATGAAGAAAAAGAAGTAGCTTTTGAAATTGAGACTACGGCTGAATCTGTGGAGATTGATTTTAAGTCTTGTGCCACAAATGAAGCCAAAGTCTCAGAAATGAAAGATTGGTGGTCCAACAAATCATCAAGAAGATGATGACCACCAATTTCAGAGTGGGGCTTCTCCAAGAAGGTTAAAGAGGGAGAATCAGGAATTGATGTGTGAATTATGTCCACATCCAAAGAGAGAGTAGGTGAGCTTGGAATTTCTGTTTCAGTTTGAATGTGTAAAGAGTGGGGCTATGACTCCACATTTACCGGAGCCACATCAAACTGAATTTGTGATGGTGCAATTTGCACTATATGTGATCCATGTGCAACCCTAGATGTCTTAGACCTCTTTCTCCTTTCATAGGCCTTGGTTGTATCTGTAGGGCTTCTGGTATCCTTATCCCTCTTGTGATGTGTCCCTGGTTGGGGACTATTTTCAATAGTAACATCCTTTTGGGAGGATGTCACTAGGGATATGTTTGAATCCTTTTCAACCACTACATCTTTTTGAGAAGATACAGGGTGGCTAGGTTGGGACACACTAATCTCACCCTCCTTGTTCTTGGGGTTTCTTTGATGTTCACCTCTTCCCTCACCTCTCACTGCTACCTTCACACTCCCCTCAAGTATTTTGGTAGTTTTTACAACAGGTTCCTTTTGAGAAGCACCCGAGGCTGGCTTTTTAGATTTGGATTTTGGAAGTTTAGAGGTGGCCACTTGGGTAGGAGGTTGTTGGACAGTTCCAACCTCCATGGTGGCACTTGAGATCAAAGAAAGAACAATGGAGGAAGGTACCGTTGAGGAAATTACCTGACTTACCTGTGCCTCCTGAGTTGTAGTGAAAATTGGTGGATACACCAATTGTACCTCCTTGTTGTGGTTCAGCCTATTCAAGTCCTCGAGGACTCTCTTATTTTGAACCCAACAATCTTTGGAGTTGGCAGGGAATTGGATCACCAGGTTATTCTCTACATGGTTAGCTAGCAACATGATGAATCTAGCATAGTATACATTCTTACTTCTAGATGCTTTATTCCCTAGTTTAGCACCAAGTTCAAAAAGAATCAAGGACCCTAAGTTATAATAGCTATCAGTCAAAAGCATGTAAGCAATGTCTAGCATAGAAAATGTAACTGCATCATAATTGCTGATTTTACCAGAGAAAACCTTAAGAATGGCATCAAAGAAAAACCTCCATTCCTTTACCATACCTCTTCTCAGAATCTTACTCAAATTAGTCGTAGGCAAAGCATAATTAACAGAATTTAGCATGTTAACAATATCAGTATCATTATGCTTTTCTGTAATATCCCCAAATTTTGTACTTATTTAAGAACTAGTGATGAATGGTAACTTTTGTTAAAAACCACTGATGAATAGTAACTTTTCCATTTAAAAAGTTTTTCAGACCACACTATATACGGGACGATATAATAAACTTTCAAAGTCGTATTAGTGATCTACGATGTAAATGAAGGAATGCAAAAGCTGTCAGAATCGGAAAAATAGCATTTCTGTTTTCTCCGAAATTTCACCAATAACGGACGGATTAATCATTATTTGAAAATATTGGAGGATTTAAATTATCAATTCCATGGATATGGATTTAATAAAAGAATTAGAGATATCAAGAACGTTTACGGTAAACTACTTCGATAGAACACTTAAGAAACCCTGCGAATATTCTACGAGATTAAGCGGTGACGGAACAACGCGACACTTACCGGATTAAATATAGGCATGGAAGTAACATGTAACAAGATAAATACAAGGAATGCAACAATTGGATCATCCATGTGAAAGGAAACGAACCAGTAAAGCCACTTTATCTCTAGACTCATGCATGTTTGACAAGTGTCCAATGATAAAGCAACAAGAGCTATGACTCACCACTTTTAATACAAAATATCATTTCTATCAACAAATCAACCAAGGAAGAAAAACAAGAGCTCTCCCCCTTGAAGAACATTCGGCCATTTTTAGAAAAAGAAGGATAGATTTTTCAAAATCAAGCTTCCACTTATCCATAAATCATGTTCTTGGATTCTAAAGCTTCCATATTTCCAAACTAAGGTAATCTCTTAATCCTAGCATCATCCATTAAGGTTAACATGTTCAAATCCTTGATTGAAGATGAGAGTGAATAGTGAAATGAATAGTAATTTCAAGAACTAACTTTGGTTTCTTGATTTTTTTGGTTGATCCAAGCAATCTTAAGGTTATATAAGGACTATACAAGGCTTATTAAACTCCTATACACTCCAAGGAAGGTATAACTCTTGAAACCCTTGTTTATAATTTGATTTATATGGTTAGTTTTAAGTATAGTTTAGTTGGTATGAACATAAGGATGGTTGATTGATTTCGATGAAAGTTGGTATGATGATTATGGATTAGTAATGATGTTGAGGATTTGACTTGGTGATTTGGTTGGATTGATCATGTAAAGTTTGTGATTAAACTTTGGAATCATTAAAACATAGCCGTTATAATGACCGATTTTCCTTAGCCTTGTTTTGTTTGTGATGTTCGAACATAATACCTTCTGTCCAAGGTCACCACTGCCTAGTATAGTGTAGGTCTTGTTTCAAGGTTCGTTTTGGTGCAAAGATCATGTGAATACGATTTACGGTTTAGGAGAAACAAGTGTTTTAGTAAAGGATGTTTCGCGAAATCAAACTATACCACTTAGCCAACTTTGAGGCAATGATCAAACCCCTTAAGCGACTAATTAGAATGTGAAACTTTGTGTTAACATGCTAGGTACGTTTAGGAAGACCCTCGAAAAGATTTCGTGTTAAAAGGATTTAATCTCAATTTTATAAAAATGCGTGAACAAGCTTACGCGAGTAGAAGTTCTTAAAGCGTTAACTTGAAAATGAACTTGTTACTTGAGATAGTACGTACTTAGTATCATGAAAGTGTTAAGTGATTAACCTCGGATATTTTGACTATGTATAGATCGCCGGATCAATCCGAGGCACACTACCCCTACCTTACCACCAGGCAAGTTTTCGAAACCTATACTACTGTTGTTGTGATAATAACTGTTTTCATATATGATATGCAAATGCGATATATAAATTGCATGCTTGTTTTCGAACTGCTATATATAGCGATACTCGAGGTTATGACTTGATGTTGAGGCTTATAAGTTAGATATGGGATATCAGCTATAAGTCATGTTTTTATAAAGGCCCTAGGATAAGGGCATGTGATTTTCCTTTAGATCAGAAGTAATTATATTTTCTGTATATGTTAAGAATTATTTTTCCGATAAAGATATCGGGTAACTGTTATTCGATGACTATTTATTTAATGAATATTATTTTTGAATATTCATTTAAGGTTTATTTATTTAATGAATATTATTTTTGAATATTCATTTAAGGATTAATTGGTTAATGAATATTATTTTTGAATATTCATTTAAGGTTTATTTATTTAATGAATATTATTTTCGAATATTCATTTAAGGTTTATTTATTTAATGAATATTATTTTTGAATATTCATTTGAGGTTTAACGAATATTATTTTGAATAATCATTCAATCCTTATTTAGTTAATGAATATTATTTTTGAATATTCATTTAATCATTATTTACTTAATGAATATTATTTTCGAATATTCATCTAAGGTTTACTTATTTATTAAATATTATTAATTATGTTTAAATCAAAAAGAGGTTCCCAAAACAATGTTTTTCCATTTAAATCTGTCTTTTAAGAGGATTTAAATGCTCGCTCAACTATCAAAAATATGGGAAACCTGATTTAAGTGACTGCTACTCTTTTTAAACTCTCAACTCAAAACTGTCAGGGGACAGATATTTTCTCAAAGCAATTTAGTTGCTGCAAGTCAAATATTGTGTTACCACCTCAACGCTCGAGGGGTAAATTGATGGAACAAGTCGATATCCATTAACAAGCAATAGCTTGGGAAATATTGGAGAATCTTCCTTTCCAATCTAGATATTACTACTTAGTGGAGTCGTATCAACAAGTATTACACTTGGGGAAATGATGACGATCTTTACGTTTCAGAGTCATGGATTTCATCTGAACTAGGAGGGTGTAAGTAGTCCAGTTGCGCCGACCCATTCATTTTTATTATCCCAAATGGGCCGGGAGATCCGGAAAGGCGGTAGACAATGTCAGGCTGTCGTGATTCTTCCATCTACATGTAGAAAACATATATTTGTTGTACGACCTGCTACTGATCATAGTAAGGTTGGTACGACGGGCGTGGTAGCAACTCCGGTATTAGTTCATCATCCATTTTGGATAATTCTGCAACATGTATTGAAAGGGACTACGGATGACATCCTTGGTACAGGTTTACCGATCATGTTGGCAGAGAGATTCTGCAGCATGTATTGAAAGGGACTAAGGATGACACCCGTGGTACAGGTTTACCGATCATGTTGGCAGGGGGTCGAAAAGTGTTCAAAGAAAATAAAGTTACAATAAATCCTTGCAACTTCATCTTTTATGAGTTATGACTCTGATAAAATCTCACTCAGATTATATATGCATAAGTGGATTTTGGGGTTACGGAAACATTATATTAATTTTCCTTGTAACTTCATCCTTTATATTACACTAGTCTCTTATCCGTTTAAGGCATAACATGTGGCTACAAAAATATCTTTGAACTGTTATATATTGATAATTTGTTATAAACTATTTTGGTGGGCTCTATTGCTCACCCTTGCTTTATTTATTTATATCACAACAACAGCTAGAGCAGATGGCCCGCAACAGGCACACTCTGCGCAAGTAGGTAGCAGCCGTCAGAGATTTACCCGCTGAGGTCGTAGCCGCCATAGCTGAGGTAGTAGTAACCAGTAGTCTAAGCTACAGCTTTTGTGTATCAGACTTATTTATATTTATGATTAATGTAAGCAGCGGTAATAACTATCAAGTGTACTCTGTAATCTTTTGGGTTTGTAATAACTTATAACTTGTGGATCCTACAACTAGATACTTATTCCAATTTCATCTCTGGAACTATAACTTGTTGTGTATGGTGTTGTATTGTGGGGTCACAGCATGCAGTTTATTTGTTTTGATTCAAGTTCAAGTATTAATGAAGGGAATTGAGACCGTAACGACCAGATCCCCGACCCCGGATCTAGGGCTGTTACAGAAATGGTATCAGAGCGTTAGAGTTATAAACCCCAGAGATGATGCGACGTTACAATAATAAATTCACTAAGATAATAAGAACTCTTGCCAAGTTCGATTAAAACCCTTATGGGAACTTTAATATCTTGATAGTAACATAGTCGTTATTGTGTAGGCGAGCGACATCTCTGGCCCTGAGGCTTTTGAGAGACAGCATGATGAGGACTTGCTCCGGACTACAGATCCATACTATGAGGATTTTGAGGAGGAGGACCCGGAGGAGGACCCGGAAGAGGTCCGGGCAGATGCGGACACCGAGGTTGTTGAGGATTCTGATGACGAGGATCCAGAGGATGACCAGACCCTAGCTGATACTGAGATTATGGAGGGGGATGCTGAGGACCAGACTCCACTCCCTATTGAGAGAGCCCCTACCCCTCCACCACTGCCTTTGAGCCCTTCCCCTGATGATTTTGAGGAGCTTACCCCTGAGCCACAGCAGACAGAGGCTGCACCACCAGCAGACTCGGTTACCCCACCTCATGTCCCGTTAGAGGGGATACCAGTGTGTGTGCATAACTGGACAATGAGCAGAGTTCAGTCAGATTTGGTAGTGGCTGAGGCTAGACTAGCAGAGTCACGGATGCAGCTAGCAGCAGAGAGAGATGCCAGGATTGTACGCCAGGGCGGTGGGAGGTCTGTGCCCCCTCGAGTTGCCAGGAGGGCGATGACTCGCATTGAGCTGAGGGCACGGATGAGGATTCGAGCTTTGCCTACTGATGGCGATGGCAGGGTATCCAGGATTGATGCTGAGGAGATTCTCCGCATGGTTATGGCGAGGGTGAGGGCATTGGGCCGCACTAGTGGCTGATTTCAGAGTTGGTGATGTAGTAGTCTAGTCTTCTAGTCATGTACGGACATAGTAGTGCCGATTTTTGTGGGATTGTTCCATTGTATATAGTATCCCTTTTCTGACTAGAAGGATAGACCATGTATTTCACTTTTGACTAGATGTTGTTAGGACAGTTGTACTTGTAAACTGTCGATGTTGACTCAGACTGTGTATCTTTGGTACCATGTATATATTTGTTTCCTTTCAGTTGAATCTCGTTCTTTTGTGACGCGATCACAAGTTTATTATATTGCTGTCTGTCCTATTATGATTGATTGTGATAATATATAGAACTGCGGGAGTCTACTTCCAATTATGTAACAACCGTACAAGAGAAAAATCTGTAACTAAGTGAATGAACCTAACATGAAATTTTCCAAATTTTTAGTAAGATGCCTCCACGAAGAATGAGAACTAGGGCTAACCCCCATGAATCTGATGATCAAGAAAGCCACAACCAGGACAGGGAAGACCCCGAATATGAGGAAAAGATAGATGAAGATTATAATGAGCAGGACGACTCCCAGTATGGAGAGGCAGATGAATCCTTTTTCACTGCGGAATTTGAGACTGAAGAAGAGGAAGTTGAAGTAGAACAAAGGAGAGAGGACCAGGGTGGGGATCCCATGGGTCAGTTCATGAATCTACTTAGGCAAAATTTGGACCGTTATCCCCAACCACCCCAAGGAAACAACAGCACCGTGGCAAACTCTTTCAGGGCCTTTAAGTCACTCAAGCCCCCAGAATTCCAAGGATCGGCTGACCCAGTAGAGGCAAGAGCCTGGATAAAGGAAATGGAAAAGTCCTTTGAGATATTAGGCATTGAGGAGGCACAGAAGACTGTTTTCGCCACTTACCTTCTGAAAGGAGAGGCCAACTATTGGTGGGAGGCCAAGAAGAACATGGAGACGGATGCTATCGTAACTTGGGAAAGGTTCAAACAATTGTTTCTAGAGAAGTATTTCCCAAGGTTTATGAAGACTCAAATGGAGCTCAAGTTTTTGGAACTAAAGCAGAATAACCTAACGGTGGCTGATTATGAGGCAAAATTTACCGAGCTGTCAAGGTTTGTGCCAGAGTTTGTAGATACCAAAGAAAAGAAAGCTAATAGATTTCAACAAGGATTGAAGCAGTGGATTCAGAATCGTGTGGCAGTCTTGGAGATTTCAGACTATGCCACATTGGTGCAAAAGGCTTCAATCGTGGAAGCAGGGAGTGATCAGATGCAGAGGAAAAGAGAGAAATGGGGGATAAAAAGGAAACACGCAAGTGTGAGTGGAGGTTCTGCAGGAAGAAAACCCCCAAATAGGTTTAACCGCGGGGCAGTCTCCCTACCTGAAAGGAGTATGGGTTTCAAACGAACCGTAAGCGCAAGCGTAAACCAGGGCGGCAACCCATCAGGAGTGTCCCACTCCCACCAATCGCGACCACCAACACCAGTATGTACAACTTGTGGAAAGAGACACCCCGGTGTGTGCAACCAGAAACAGGCAACCTGTTATAAGTGTGGACGAGTAGGCCATTATGCTAACTCTTGTACCGCAGCTAACCCTAGCATCAACAGAAACCCCACTTGTTTTCAGTGTGGACGTCAAGGTCATATGAAGAAGGATTGCCCCACGAACCGACCCGCAGCATCAGGGGCAAGCAAAGCTGCCTCCAACAAACCACCAACTGCTAGGACTTTCAACATGACAGTGCAGGATGCCGTGAGGGACACAGATGTGATAGCAGGTACCTTTTCTCTGAATTCAGTTAGCGCAAATGTTTTATTTGATGTTGGAGCAACTAAGTCTTTTATATCGAGGGATTTTGCGCATAAATTAAAACTTAAAGCCCAACCATTAAGGGATTCCCTACAAGTAGAAATAGCTAACCACGAAATAGTCCCAGTTAATCGCATTCACCCAAACTGCAAATTGGAAATAGGGGAACAGTCTTTTTATGTGGATTTGATTCCTTTTAAATTAGGGGAAATTGATGTCATTTTGGGGATGGATTGGTTGTCTCGCAATAACGCGCAGATAGATTGTAAAGGGAAAAAGGTTAAATTAAATACCCCAGGGAAGAAGGAAATAGTGTTTAAGGGAATAAAACAGACACAGAAATTTATAACCATGGCGCAAACCAAAAGATTATTACGAAAGGGAAACGAGGCTTACTTAGCGTATGTTGTAGACACCCAGAAAGAGGTGCCCAGGTTACAGGACATCCCAGTAGTTAACGAGTTCGAAGATGTGTTTCCACAAGACCTTCCAAGATTACCACCTCATAGGGTAATTGAGTTTGCTATTGAGTTAGCCCCGGGGACGGCGCCAGTTACGAAGGCCCCGTACCAGTTAGCCCCGGTAGAAATGAAAGAACTAGCTACCCAGTTACAAGAACGGCTGGAGAAGGGTATGATAAGACCTAGTGTGTCACTGTGGGGGCACCAGT
The DNA here is from genome assembly GCA_030848705.1 of Heracleum sosnowskyi. Classification (NCBI taxonomy): domain Eukaryota; kingdom Viridiplantae; phylum Streptophyta; class Magnoliopsida; order Apiales; family Apiaceae; genus Heracleum; species Heracleum sosnowskyi. The sequence goes on along the minus strand of CM061235.1, from coordinate 93,092,840 downwards.
GTTGTTTGTTAAGAAAAAAGATGGGAGTATGAGGTTATGCATCGACTACCGAGAGTTGAACAAGCTAACTATAAAGAATAAGTACCCATTACCCAAAATAGACGATTTGTTCGACCAGCTAAAGGATGCTATGTACTTCTCTAAGATTGACCTGAGAACCGGATATCACCAATTAAAGATTAAACCCGAAGATATCCCAAAGACTGCATTCCGTACCAGATATGGACATTATGAGTTATTGGTGATGTCGTTTGGATTGACCAATGCCCCAGCAACTTTCATGGATTTGATGAATAGGGTGTTCAAGAAGTATTTGGATGAGTTCGTTATAGTTTTCATCGATGATATTCTTACCTACTCAAAGACAGAGGCAGAACATGCAGAACATTTGAGGATAACCCTAGGAATACTCAGGAAGGAACAATTGTATGCCAAATTCGCAAAGTGTGAATTCTGGCAAAATGAGGTTCAATTTTTAGGACATGTGATCAATAAGGAGGGAGTGTTGGTTGACCCCTCCAAGATAGAGGCAGTTTCAAACTGGGAACGACCAACCACACCAACCGAGGTGAGAAGTTTCATAGGATTAACAGGGTATTATAGAAGATTTGTTAAGGATTTTGCGAAGATCGCAGCCCCGTTAACCCGACTTACCCGTACAACTGAGAAGTTTGAATGGACGGAAAAATGCGAGAATAGTTTCCAAGAGCTAAAGAAGAGATTGGTGACTGCCCCTGTGTTGGCATTGCTAGATGGAAAAGGAGATTTTGTGATTTAAAGTGATGCTTCGCATAAGGGATTAGGGTGCGTGCTGATGCAGCACGGTAAGGTAATCGCGTATGCATCAAGACAATTAAAGGAATATGAGATTCGATATCCCACTCATGATCTAGAACTAGCAGCAGTAGTTTTTGCTTTAAAGATTTGGAGGCACTACTTGTATGGAGAGAAGTGCGAGATTTACACTAACCATAAGAGCCTCAAGTACATTTTTACCCAGAAGGAGCTCAACATGCGCCAGAGAAGATGGTTAGAGCTGATCAAGGATTATGATTGTGAAATTCCTTATCACCCATGGAAAGCCAATGTGGTGGCTGACGCCCTTAGTAGGAAAGAGAGACTCAGGATGATAATGTCCTCAGAAGAGCTGATTAGAGAATTTGAAAAGATGGAAATAGAAGTGAAGGTAACCGGAGACGGTACCGAAAAGCTGTTTGAGATTTCACTGCAGCCAGAGTTGTTAGAAAAGATCAGAAGATGTCAAGAAAGATTGATAAGTGAAGACAGACATTCAATGACAGGAGAAGAGATCCACACTGTCAAGGATGACAAAGGAATAAGGAGGTATACTTACCGAATTTGGGTTCCAAATGTTCGAGAACTAAAGGATGAGATTTTACACGAAAGTCACAGTTCAAGGTATTCAATTCACCCAGGAAGCACCAAGATGTATGGAGATTTGAAAGAATACTACTGGTGGCCTAACATGAAAAAGGACGTAGCAGAGTGGGTAAGCAGATGCTTGACCTGTCAACGAGTGAAATCGGAACACCAGAGACCCAGCAGACTTTTACGACCCCTAGAGATTCCCGAATGGAAATGGGAACACCTAGCCATGGACTTCGTAGTAGGTTTGCCAAGGACCAAGGCCAATCATGACGCCATATGGGTAATCATAGATAGACTGACGAAGTCATCTCACTTTCTTCCGATCAACGAAAGGTACACTGTCGACAGACTGGTGGATATTTACTTGAAAGAAATAGTGGTGCGACACGGAGTCCCAGTCGCCATAGTATCGGACCGAGATCCCAGATTTAACTCAAGATTTTGGAGAAGCTTCCAAGAATGTGTAGGAACCCGGTTGAACATGAGTACTGCCTATCACCCGCAAACAGACGGACAAAGTGAAAGGACCATCCAAACCCTAGAGGATATGTTAAGAGTATGTGCTATAGACTTTAAAGGAAGTTGGGATGACCACCTACCACTGATTGAGTTTTCCTACAACAATAGTTTTCATGCAAGCATAGGAATGCCGCCTTACGAGGCCCTTTATGGAAGAAGATGCCGATCTCCCTTGTATTGGGATGAAGTTGGAGAGCGAAAGATGCTTGGGCCCGAAGTGGTCCAACGGACTAAGGACATAGTGGATCTAATCAGAGGACGGCTGGTAGCAGCCCAAGATAGACAAAAGAAGTATCCTGATTTGGCCCGGAAGGACAAGGAATATGAAGTGGGAGACCTAGTGTTCTTAAAAGTATCTCCTTGGAAAGGTTTGATGAGATTCGGAAAGAAGGGAAAACTGAGTCCTAGATACATTGGACCATTTGAGATCTTAAGACGAATTGGGAAGTTAGCATATGAGCTAGCATTACCCCCAAACCTTCAACAAGTGCATAATGTGTTTCATGTTTCAATGCTGAGGAAATACAACCCGGATGCTAAGCATATAGTGGAATACGAACACGTAGACATGCAGCCAGACCGAACCTATGTGGAGAAACCTGTGGAAATCATAGATCAAAAGGAACAAGTGCTCCGGAACAAGGTCATCAAGTTAGTCAGAGTTTTGTGGCAAAACCATAATTTGGAAGAATCAACCTGGGAATTAGAAAGTGCTATGCTGGAAAAGTACCCCCATTTGTTTTCAAACTGATTCCGGGACGGAATCCTTTTAAGGAGGGGAGACTGTAATATCCCCAAATTTTGTACTTATTTAAGAACTAGTGATGAATAGTAACTTTTGTTAAAAACCACTGATGAATAGTAACTTTTCCATTTAAAAAGTTTTTCAGACCACACTATATACGGGACGATATAATAAACTTTCAAAGTCATATTAGTGATCTACGATGTAAATGAAGGAATGCAAAAGCTGTCAGAATCGGAAAAATAGCATTTCTGTTTTCTCCGAAATTTCACCAATAACTGACGGATTAATCATTATTTGAAAATATTGGAGGATTTAAATTATCAATTCCATGGATATGGATTTAATAAAAAAATTAGAGATATCAAGAACGTTTACGGTAAACTACTTCGATAGAACACTTAAGAAACCCTGCGAATATTCTACGAGATTAAGCGGTGACGGAACAACGCGACACTTACCGGATTAAATATAGGCATGGAAGTAACATGTAACAGGATAAATACAAGGAATGCAACAATTGGATCATCCGTGTGAAAGGAAACGAACCAGTAAAGCCACTTTATCTCTAGACTCATGCATGTTTGACAAGTGTCCAATGATAAAGCAACAAGAGCTATGACTCACCACTTTTAATACAAAATATCATTTCTATCAACAAATCAACCAAGGAAGAAAAGCAAGAGCTCTCCCCCTTGAAGAACATTCGGCCATTTTTAGAAAAAGAAGGATAGATTTTTCAAAATCAAGCTTCCACTTATCCATAAATCATGTTCTTGGATTCTAAAGCTTCCATATTTCCAAACTAAGGTAATCTCTTAATCCTAGCATCATCCATTAAGGTTAACATGTTCAAATCCTTGATTGAAGATGAGAGTTGTTAGGCCGAATACACAATATATAATCAAGTATGTATGAGAATAACAATCAAGAACACAGGTTTGTAAATCAACAAACTGAATTATATTAAATAATTCTCTCTTAGTGATGTTAATGAATCACAAAGAGCTACTAGGTTACAAGAATAATATATTCAATGTTCGCGTCCCTTCTAGGGATAACCTATCTGTGTTTATATAGTACACAGCTACATACAATCCTTATCTAATTGATACTCCTATAAATTAGCTATACAATTATTATCAATTAAGGATTGCTTCAGTCTTCTGTCCAGTCTCCTTAGCTGTATCAATATATTCTGCTTCTTTCCATCTTCAGAATATATTGCTTCTAGAATCTTTATCTTTGCACCGACAGCTAAGTCAACTATCACCCTGTCAGACTTTAACAAACTCTGACCGGCTTCTATATAAACTCTTCACCCAGTCAGACTTTATCAAACTCTGACTGGCTTCTATATAAACTCTGATATGTACCTGTTACTTAAACACTGATGAACAAACGTCAGCAATTATATCTAACAATCTCCCCCAACTTGTTCATACCAAAATGTACAAGTTAAAAAAAAATAATTGATGATGTCAAAACATATAACAAATGCAGTGTTTAAAATATGTCAGAGTTTAATTTTAAAACAGAGTTTAAATTTAACTTAGAACAGAAAACATAAAAACTTACAGTCAGACTTTACTTGACTTCTTCAATATCAGGTACTGTCCTGAGATAATCAATCAGCAGTCTTCTTTCAGCCTTCTCTAGCTCATCCACCATAATCTCTTTTAGCTCTTTAAGTTCTGAATCACTCTCCCCCGTTTGGTAGATAGCAGCTCTTAGAGAATATATGCTGTTTCTTCTCATATCATTTCCTAGCCGAATGTAATGAGCTTTGTCTGACTCTAGGTTGAATTCTAAAACTTTTGTTCCAAGTGCTGTTTTAAATCTAGCACTGTTTCTCTTCATCTCCACTAACTTTCCAGTATGATCTCTATACTTTGGAATGTAGACACTTGATACTCCTCCTCCAAGCATAGCTTTAGATCTCAACATCTTTTCTCTCAAAACTTGAGCAACATCATGAGTATATCTGTTTTTGACTTTTAAAAGATAAAGTTGTTAGATCAGAATTCAATGATTGTCAGAAGCTAGACTCAACTGATCAGGATTGCTGACGTCATCAGTATTGCATGGTCATCAGTATTTGATCAAGCGTCAGTATCTTATTGATCATCAGAATTCCTACTCAGACTATGATCAGGTTTGATCATCAGGACTTGAAGCTGATCAGGATTCCTACTTCGAGTTATATTTGGAGTCTAGATAAACATGGAAGTTTGTTCCTGGTTTGTAGAATGCAGCTATCGATTAAAGATATGTTTCTATCTTTATTATGATTAGGACTTATCTTGTTATTGATAGAGAAGCTGTGTGCACTATATAAACACAGTTTTGGTTTCGATTTATGTACTCATCAGAGAGAGAGAATTATTCATCAGAGAGAGAACATAATCGGAGAGAAGCTCTTAAGAACAGAATTTCTTGAGAGAGTTTTTGTAAGCTAGCAGCTCTTAAGAACATCAGAATTTCTTAAGAGAGTTTGTAACAGTTTTATATCAAAGTTAATAAAGCTGTTATTGTTATTGTTATTGATCTTTCATATTTGTGTTATATAAAGTCGAGAATCTTATACAATTGTATTCAACCCCCTTCTACAATTGTTATTTACTGGGCAACAATTGGTATCAGAGCAAACTGATTTAATTCTGAATCAGATACGATCTAAAGATGTCGACAACCAAGTATGAAAGCATGAAGATTCCCATCTTGAAGATTTCAGAATATCCTATATGGAGGGTAAAGATGTTGATGTACCTGGAGGCTATGGATCCCGACTACTTGGACAGGATTCGTGATGGACCATATATACCAACAAAGTTCGTAGAACGAACAGATACAGTACCAGAACATTATGTGGTCAAAACTAAAGCTGAATGGACTCCAGAAGAAAAAGCTCATGTACTCAGGGAACCAAAGATAAAGAATATCTTGCATAATAGCCTTGATGCTGTCATGTCAAACAGAGTGATTGCATGCAAGTCTTCAAAAGAAATCTGGGATACTTTGGAAACTCAGTGCCAGGGATCTGCATCTGTTAAGAAAAACAGAAGGGCTCTTTTGATTCAAGAATATGAACAATTCGATGCAAGACCTGAAGAGAGCCTGACTGATCTATATGATAGATTTCTGACACTATTGAACAGCTTATCCTTAGTTGACAAAGTATATGAAACTGAAGATTCAAACACCAAATTTCTTAGAGCTTTACCTGAAGAATGGGATACTCAGACCTCAATCATTAGACACCAATATGATCTAAACATTGTGTCTCTTGATGAGATCTATGGGATGCTAAGAACTCATGATCTTGAAGTTCAACAGAGGAAGAACAAGAAAAGCAGCAAGGCAAAGTCAATTGCTTTGAATGTAGAAGCAAAATCAAAAGGGAAAGCTATGGAGGTCTCTAGAAGGAAAGCAAGAGAAGCTGAGTCAGATACTGACGACTCTTCATCAGATACTGATGGCAATCCTGATGCCAATACTGGTGATGAATCTTCTGATTCAGACATGGAAGAGATGGTTGCTATGATTGTCAGAAACTTCAGAAGGATGAAGTTCAGGAAGAATAGAAGACAAGGCAACTTTCAGAAAAAGACCTTCAAAGCAGACAAAGACAAGTATATCAAAAAGGACAGCAAGGGTAACAAATTTGACAAGTCAAAGATTAGATGCTACAAGTGTAATGGTATGGGTCACTTTGCTTCTGAATGCAACAAGACAAAGGCACTCATCACATCAAGCAAGGATTGGATGGACTCTTCCTCAGAATCTGATACTGAGGTAGTCAACTATGCGTTAATGGCCAATGCTGATGTAAGTGCTGCTCCTGATGATAAGGTACTAAATACTATCTTTGATTTTGATACTGATAATGCTTCTGAGTTAAGACGTTTTCTAAAGTCATTACATATTAGCTTTAGAAGTCAAACTGCTGAGAATACTAGAATCTTATCTGAGATGTCTGACCTTAGAAAAAGGAATGAGATATTAGAAGCTGAATTTTCTCGTATGCAAGAAGTACAAAAAGAATGTGATAATGCTAAACACATGCACTTAGAGATGACATCTAAATGTACTTCCCTTGAAAAAGAACTTGAATATGCTAATGAGAAAATCAGAACCTGGACAGACTCTGGTAGGAAATTTCATGAGATTAATACCTCTAAGAATTGGAAAGAGTGTCTAGGATATAAGTCAGATGAAGATAAGAAATTAGGAGAGAAAATTGTCATTGATGAGACAGTCAGTCCAAAGACCTATAGACATGTTATAGACTCAACCAAATCTAAGATTACTCCTGTTAATTTTGTTTTTGGTAAGGATTCCAATTCTACTTTTGAAAAGGGATCTTCTTCTAGTCAAGGAATTAAAATTATAAAGTCTAAACCTGTCATGAACAAAGTCACTAAGAATGTAGGTCTATTGTCTCAGAAACAGCTTAAGGAGAAAATCTGTGAGGTTACAGATAAGAAAAAGGAAGCTACTGTGAAGAGAAACAGGAATGGTAAAGTTGGGATCAATAAAGAGAATGGTTATAAATATATCCCAAATGCACCTAGAAAGTGTTGTTTTAACTGTGGTAACTCTAATCATCTTGCTATTGATTGTAAGAAGAGTAAGAAGAAGATTACTGATATTCCTAAGTCTGATGTTAGGAATAGATCAGTACTCTATAAACCGCAGAAGTCCTGTTTTCATTGTGGTAGTCTATGGCATTCTATTTATACATGTAAAGAGTATCATGATTTGTACTATAACTTTTATGATCCATTGCCTAAGTTTGAAAGTAGTACAAAGTCTGATAAAACTGAAAATGTCATAGTGAAGCATGCTTTTGTTAATACTGATACTGACAAAGCAAATCCTGATGGAGTAAATCCTGTCAGGACTGCTAAAGTCAAAAAGTCTTCTGCTGTTAAAATTAATAAATTGCATGAGAAAGGAACCCAACATGTATGGGTTCCTAAGTGTTCTAACTAGTGTGTTTCTATTCTGATGCAGGGTAAAAAGAAAAATGTGTTAGTCATGGATAGTGGATGTTCTGTGCACATGACTGGAAACGAAGCCCTGTTATCAGAATATGAGGAAAAAGCTGGCCCAACTGTGTCTTATGGAGATGGCAACATTGGACAAACCTTGGGATATGGCAATATAATCATTGGAAATGTCATCATTGAAAAAGTAGCTCTAGTGAAGGGACTAAAACACAATTTGTTGAGTATTAGTCAAATCACTGACAGAGGTTATCATGTCAATTTCTATTCCACACATTGTGAAGTAGTCAGCAAAGCAACAGGGAAGATAGCACTAACTGGCTACAGGCATGGTAACATATATGAAGCCAACATTCTCTCAGATACTGATGGCTCCCCTACATGTTTCATCAGTAAAGCTTCAGTAGATGAAAGTTGGAATTGGCACAAGAAGCTTTCTCATCTCAACTTCAGCAACATCAATGAGTTGGTTAAGAAAGAGTTAGTAAGAGGATTACCTAATGTCTTATATACACCTGATGGACTCTGTGATGCATGCCAAAAAGCAAAACAAAGAAGGACATCATTCCAGAGTAAATCAGAATCCTCTATTGAAGAACCATATCACATGCTACATCTTGATCTGTTTGGTCCAGTCAACATCATGTCCATCAGTAAGAAAAGGTACACTCTTGTAATTGTTGATGAATATTCTAGATTCACCTGGGTGTATTTTCTGCATAGAAAAGATGAAACTCCTGAAGTTCTGTTGGATCATGTGAGGATGATTGAGACAACCACAAAGTACAAAGTCAAGATTCTGAGAAGTGATAATGGTACTGAATTTAAGAATTCAAAGATGGAAGAGTTCTGCAAATACAAAGGAATCATTCAACAATTCTCTGCTCCTGGCACACCTCAGCAAAATGGAGTAGTAGAAAGGAAGAATAGAACTCTTATTGAAGCTGGCAGAACTATGTTGGAAGAAGCTAAATTACCTACATATTTCTGGGCAGAAGCAGTCAACACAGCATGCTATACACAAAATCTCACATTGATAAACAGGCATGGTGTTACTCCTTATCAGTCTCTCAAAGAGAAGAAACCAAGTCTGAAGCATTTGCATGTGTTTGGCTGTAAATGTTTTGTTCTCAGAACTCATCCTGAACAGCTAGGGAAATTTGAAACAAAGGCTGATGAAGGAATATTCATAGGTTATCCTACATCAAGAGCCTTCAGAGTTTTTAATTTGAGAACAAGAACTGTCATGGAGTCAATACATGTATCTTTTGATGACAAGAAGATAACTGGAATCATTGAAGACTCGCATGATAGATTGTTATTTGAAAATGAAGCTTCCAAGGAACCTGAAGAAAGTGAATCAGAAGCTGTCCATTCATCCAGTACTGACGGGTCACCAAATCCTGATGACACACCAGATACTGATGGTGCTAATACTGATGATACAAACAATAGTGATACAACTAGTAGTGCTAATGTTGAGGGGGAGCAACGGCATTCTACTACAAGTTCAGAGTCAACTCAATCATCAGGACAGAATTCTTCAGATACTGATTCAAGTGAAGATCCTGATAACACATCAGGAGGGCATATCAATAATTCAGGGAGAGCTTCAAATCAATCAAATTCTTTCAATCAAGATAACACCAATCCAGGGGAGCATCTATTTCAAGAAACAATTTGACACCAGCAAGGAAATGGACTAAAGAACATACTCCTGATTTGATAATTGGAGATCCTTATGCAGGTGTTCAAACAAGAAGTGCAACTCAGAATGAATGTCTATACAATAACTTTCTATCCAAGGAGGAGCCTAAGAAAGTTGAGGATGCACTTAAAGATGCTGATTGGGTTACTGCAATGCAAGAAGAACTGAATGAATTTGAAAGGAATGAAGTCTGGAAACTGGTACCAAGACCAAAGAATAGATCAATAGTTGGTACAAAGTGGATTTTCAAGAACAAGACTGATTCTGATGGAGTCATTATCAGAAATAAAGCTAGACTAGTTGCAAAGGGGTATTCCCAACAAGAAGGAATTGACTATGATGAAACTTTTGCTCCTGTTGCAAGACTAGAAGCCATCAGGATATTTCTTGCTTATGCAGCACATAAGAAATTCAAGGTTTTCCAGATGGATGTTAAAAGTGCTTTCTTAAATGGTGAACTGGAGGAAGAAGTTTATGTTGAACAACCTCCTGGTTTCATTGATCCTAAATATCCAGATCATGTCTACAGACTGGATAAGGCACTTTATGGACTAAAGCAAGCTCCAAGAGCATGGTATGAAACCTTAGCTCAATTCTTACTGGAAAGTGGATTCAAAAGAGGTGCAATTGATAAAACTCTATTTTATTTGAATCATGATAAGGAGTTGCTGTTAGTTCAGATTTATGTTGATGATATCATTTTTGGGTCAACAAACAATAAGCTGTGTGAAAAGTTTTCCAAGCTTATGCAGTCAAGATATCAAATGAGCATGATGGGAGAAATGAGTTACTTTCTGGGTCTTCAAGTTAAACAGACTGATGAAGGGATTTTTATTAATCAGTCTAAATACACAAGGAATTTACTGACAAGGTTTAACATGCAAGACAGTACTCCTGCTTCAACTCCCATAGCTACAGCTACCAAACTTGATCCTGATCAAGGTGAAGAGGTAGATGTAACTCACTACAGAGGAATGATTGGCTCTTTATTGTATCTCACTGCCAGTAGACCAGATATCATGTTTGCAACCTGTCTATGTGCAAGATTTCAAGCAAAACCTAGAGAACCACATCTGATTGCAGTCAAAAGAATTTTCAGATATCTCAAAGGCACTCCTTCACTTGGCCTTTGGTATGCAAGGGAATCAGATTTTGGGTTGTGTGGTTATTCAGATGCTGATTTTGCAGGATGCAAAATAGACAGGAAAAGTACTTCAGGAAGTTGTCAGTTTTTGGGTGGAAGACTAGTTTCATGGTTCAGTAAAAAGCAGAAATCTATTTCCACTTCAACTGCAGAAGCTGAGTACATTGCTGCAGGAAGTTGTTGTGCTCAGATAATGTGGATGAGAAATCAGTTGTTAGATTATGGCCTGTCATACTCAAAAATCCCTATTTATTGTGATAACCAAAGTGCTATTGCAATGACAGGAAATCCAGTTCAGCATTCTCTTACTAAACACATAAGTATCAGATATCACTTTATAAGAGAACAGGTTCTGGAAGGAACAATTGAACTTCACTTTGTTCCTACTGATCAACAACTAGCTGATATATTCACCAAGCCACTACCTGAAGCTACTTTCAATAAGTTGGTGAATGAACTTGGAATGATGAATTATGAGAATTTCTGAGGAAAAGCTACAGAGAGGAAATCCTGATAACTGTCAAATCCTGATGGTTATTCAGAAAGGTATGTTTTCTTTGATCAAATCCTGATAGGACTCAATCCTGACAGGAAGTCAACTGGTCAATTCTGATGTACAGGTCAGTATTTTCATCGCTAAATTTGTGCCTAATTTTTCGTCCGTATCTGCTAATAGACGATTGAGTTTTAGTAGGACAACTGTATATGCGCGTGTGTTGCTCTATTATAGATATATCTATACATACACATAAAAAGCGGTGCAGTTTTATTTAATGACACACGTAATCTGTCCACTAATTAGTTATACACAAATCATATTTTGCCACCTGTCATTGAGAGTAATATTTTGTTTTAACAAAATACTTTTCATTGTTTTACATCTTTCATTACTCTCTCATCATCAGTTTTTCGTTTTTATCTCTCTCTGTGCTTTCATACCCTAATTGCTTCAAATCTTAATTCTCGAGTTTTCAAAAGCATTACAATGGCGTCTTCATCTTTCATGAACAAACAAACAGTAATTCGTGATATTACTTTTGCCACTAATAACTTTGTAGCCATACTAGACCATCAAGAATTGCCTACTGAGTTCCATATAATTCAAGATTTTCTTACTTCAAGCCCATTGAAGTATGCTTTAACAGAGCCTGCAAGTGTTTCTTTTAAGTCTGTAATGCAGGTTTGGAACACAGTTGTTTTTGGTCAAAGTTCTACAGGAACCATTCTGATGCAGTTCGAATCAAATGGGGTAACTCATCATGTCACCCCTGCTGTTATTGAAGAGGCATTGCATTTGCCTATTCTGGGTGAAAAAGTTCCTAGGGTGATTTCAGACTCTGCTCTATTTGAGTTTGTCAAGAAACTGGGCTACAATGGAGAAGTAAAGAGATATGGAAATCTCTTTAGGACAAAGCTTAAGAAGGAATGGAATTTCTTCTTTGATACAATCAGCCGCTGTTTCCTGAACAAGACATCAAATTTTGATGCTCTTCCATCAGGATCTCTTAAAATTGGGTACTCTCTCATCCATTCTACAGTATTTGATTATGGGTCTTTTATCTTAAAAGCTTTAAGTGATAGGAAATCAGATAAGTTGGGTTCTGTCTGTTTTCTTAGATTTTTACAGTTGATATTTAATCACTTTTGTCCTAATGTTGTTTTTGAGGATGATGTAGTTCTACCAATCTGTAGAATTACTGAGAATAATATTAAGTCCTTAGTCAACAGTGATAAGGCAAATGGTTTTATAGGAAATGCTTTTATTCCTGATGAGGTTAGGTTTTTCTTACATCAGAAAATGCCTACTCGTTATGGACTACTTTCTAATGCTATGGTGCAAGGCCCAACCCACCTTGTTCCTGACACAAGCATGCAACCTAAACAGTCTAAACAGTTAACAACCACCTCTACTGTCTCTCAAAAGACTTTAGTTGTAAAATCACAGAAATCAGCTAGAACTGATGTGTCTAGAAGGCAATCAGGTTCAAAGGATTTTTCCTCTACACCACTCACTAAAATGCAGATACAAGGGGGTGTACAAGGGGTCCTGGTGAAGAAAGCTGATAAGGTTGTTACGAATGTTCCTGTGAAAAGGAAGTTAAGGTTGATTGATGAAAGTGATTCCGAGGATGACTTACCTATATCCTCTGTGATGAATGTGAACAAGGAAGTTGCTGATACTGCTACTAAAGCTGTGGTACCTTCATCAAAACCACAAAAGAAAAGGAAATTATCAAAGAGCAGGTATCATATTCCTTTGACAGTGCAAATGAAGGATACTGATATTCAGACATCAAATCCTGATGTTAGTATTCCTGATGCAACAACAAAAGTTGTCTCTATATCAGACTCTCCAGCCTCTCCATCTCATATTCGAGAACATTCTTGGGAGAAGGTTTCTACAACTGCTTCCTTGGTTGGTCTTACACCTACATCAAAGAAAAAGAGGAATGCAGAAGAGTTAGTCTATCAGAGACAGAAGAAGCTGAAAGGATCAAGCCCACAAGAACCTGAATTTCAGAGTAATTCAGCAGCTACTGTTGATCCTGCCACACAAGAACCACTCAATCAAAGTTTGGGTGAAGGCTTAGCTAGTGGAATGGTCACACAAGAACCATTTTCTCAAAGGGAGAATGAAGACATCAACATTCCAGCTACACAAGAACCATCTTCTCAAAGTGAAGATGCAGGCAAAGCTACAGCTTCTGTTGAAAGATTGGTCGCGAACATTGTCAATGAGGGAAGCACACAAGAACCTTTAGCTCAAAGTGTTGAAGCAGCTTCTGAACCTCAAGCTCCACAAGAACCATTAGTAGCAAATACTGATGCAAGCATATCAAATCCTGACGATGTTCATCCTGACGTTAGTGGTGCTCCTGATACTGAGCCTATTTTGATACAGCCACTTCGTTCAAGACCAATGGATCATCCTATCTCAGAACCACAGGATAAACTGAAAGGTATTGCTATTCCTGATCCTGATATTACTCATGATACTGCTGATGATACTTCTGATGATAGTGATGATGATAATGAGAATCGAAAAGAGAAGGAACAGCTTGCTACATCACTCAAGATTAGTCTTGGAACTAATTTTGGTTCATCAAGTACATATATGGCTAGCAATGCTTTCACTGGGAAAGATCAGAGACAAGATTTTTCTACTCCTTCCTTTGATCCTGCAGAGGCATTTAGACAGAATGAATGGAACAATTCATGGCACCAATCTGATGAATCTATCAGTTTTTCTTCTGCTATTGAACATGCCTATAATGCAGTGAAGTCTATAGAGAATCAAGACTTGAAGAATCATCTGAAGGCTACTACTCTGTTATCCAAAAGCCTGAAAAGTGAGATTGATTCTATCAAGGGTTCAACTGAAAAAGTGAGGACTGATATCTTTAATAATTTTACAAAGGTGCCTACTACTTTACAACTGAGGGTAGTGGAATCTCAAGTGAAATCTGTTGTTTCAGAACAAACCTCAATCCATCAAAGAATTGATTCTCTGGATACTAAGGTAACTGAAATTCAAGCCTCTCTTTCCTTAATTTTGCAATTATTGTCAAATCCTGATGTCAAAAAGGGGGAGAAGGTTATTCAGACAAAATGTACACCTGATCTAGTATTAAGAAATAATGATGATGATACTGGAGATGATGGTGGTGACAAAGCGATACAAGGAGAAACCTCTGATGCTGTTGTTATGAAGACAATCCAAACTTCTCAAAGTCAAACAACGCAGTCAACTCATGTTTCTGATTCTGGAGTTAAGACAGTAAGAACATTGGTCATGGACACATTCTTGCTACAATTCCTGAAGGTGATGAAGATGTGATTATTGATAATCCTGAAGATGCATCAAATTTATTCCAGAAGTTTTCTACAAAAGACGGTAGAATTGTTACTCTATATCACACTGATAAAAGAGTTCAACAATTATTTGCAAGAAAAGCACTCTCTACAGCAAGTGAAGAATATCCAGATCTCTCACATGAAGAATTTTTGAGACTACAAAGAGAGACAATGGAAAGCTATACTGCTCCTGCTAGAGGTAGAGGAAGCAGAGGTAGAAGAGGTGCTAGAAGAAGTAAAAGAGGTTCTTCAACTCAAACAGTACCTAGACAGACAAGGTCTAGAGGGTTAAGAATTGAAGAAATTCCTGAACCTATTCAAACTCTAGTAGTTCCTGACAGATCTACTTTTGGTGATGATGGAATTGTTGAAGAAGAACCTGAATTGAGAAGAAAATCAAGTAAATCAACTCTCAGCAATACAAATCAAATTGAAGATTCTAATCCTGACAATATTCAAGATCCTGACGAATCTGAAATTCTGCAAGAGGTTGATTTGATAATTTTATCTACTGTTGTTGATTGTCACAACAAAGAAGTAGATGAAGAAGAAGAAGCCAGAAGAAGAGATATTACAAGAAGAACAAATAAAGATTTCAATCTCTATCTACAAAGGCTTAAAGTTTCAAATAAAAGACAATGGAGAAATTCAAGCAGACAAGAATCTTTACTTGAAAGAAGCTACGCTCATGAAAAGGAGAAATACAAGAAGTGGAAACATATTAGCACATTAAGTTGTGATACACCTATCAATTTTCAGTCTGGTGGAATTATTACAAGCGCTTCAAGTGTTGTTGATTTGTCTGATATGGCTAGATCAAAAGCACTCTGGTTAAAAATGTTTTCAAATCTGAAGCAATTGTCAAGTAATTCAAGAGGAGGTATTGGACACAGAGATGGTGAATATCTGAATATGTCATATGTTGATCCTTACTCCTTGACAGAAATTGGAGGTACTTTAACTTCTGAAAACCTGAACAATTTATTAGCTGTTGATATAGTTATAGATTGTCATGATGGTTTTGAAAAGAAAGAAAAGCTTCTGTACTTCATGAAAGATGGTAGTGTGAAGATTCTATCTATTCAAGATCTGCTGATGAAAACTACACAGGAACTGAAATATGTTCACTATCTGTTAAGATGGAAGAACTAAGTGTACAAAGAATGGAGTGACATGATTTTGTCAACTATAAGAAGAAGACTGGATGGAAACAGTAATTTCGATGGTAATTATACTCCCATGTACTTAAATCAAAGAGGTCAGGATGTGGAAATGCAAAGGGGTACTGCTGTTAAAGAAGTAAATTTTGGCATGACTCATCTTTCTCTCAATCCTGATGGGAAGGAAATTGCTTATCTTTTGCTTGAAGAGCACAGTCTACAGAGAAACTCCATACAGAATCTCAGAGCAGCTATCTACCAGATTAATGAGGAAGATGAAGAACTCAGAAATCTTAAGGAAAGACTGATTCAAATTCTTGAAGAAAAAGAAGAAAGGTTATTATTCAACTTCTTGAAGATGAATCTGTTCTATCACAAAGCTTAAACAGATAAGTTGTTTCTGAAGATACTCGTACATTTTGATACATGTTTTTGACATCATTGAATATTTGGAATCTATACTTTATTTCACAAAGTATGAGATTGGGGGAGATTGTTAGATCAGAATTCAATGATTGTCAGAAGCTAGACTCAACTGATCAGGATTGCTGACGTCATCAGTATTGCATGGTCATCAGTATTTGATCAAGCGTCAGTATCTTATTGATCATCAGGATTCCTACTCAGACTATGATCAGGTTTGATCATCAGGACTTGAAGCTGATCAGGATTCCTACTTCGAGTTATATTTGGAGTCTAGATAAACATGGAAGTTTGTTCCTGGTTTGTAGAATGCAGCTATCGATTAAAGATATGTTTCTATCTTTATTATGATTAGGACTTATCTTGTTATTGATAGAGAAGCTGTGTGCACTATATAAACACAGTTTTGGTTTCGATTTATGTACTCATCAGAGAGAGAGAATTATTCATCAGAGAGAGAACATAATCGGAGAGAAGCTCTTAAGAACAGAATTTCTTGAGAGAGTTTTTGTAAGCTAGCAGCTCTTAAGAACATCAGAATTTCTTAAGAGAGTTTGTAACAGTTTTATATCAAAGTTAATAAAGCTGTTATTGTTATTGTTATTGATCTTTCATATTTGTGTTATATAAAGTCGAGAATCTTATACAATTGTATTCAACCCCCTTCTACAATTGTTATTTACTGGGCAACAAAAGTACATACTCCAGTTCTTCCCATGATTTGAGATTAACATCAGATTCTCCAACTTTATAAACTCTTCCATCACTCATGAAGTATAACAAAAACTGCTTCTTCAATATTCTGTGAAAAATCAACTGAACAGATTCTAACTTATCAAGGTTTTCTTGTATAACCCCAATACCAGGTTCTGCCAGTGAAAAGTTATCTTGAGATCTGTTATTTGTTCTTCTCTCTCTGTGTGATCCCAGTCCAGATTTATCAAAAGCTTCTTTTCCCAATACAGTTCTGGTTTCTGAGAATTTCACAGCTTCAAGCTTTAAGTCTTCAAGAATTTTAGGTTTGGTGAATCCTGAAAGTTGTGTAGATTTCTGTACAACTTGAGCAACGTCAGAGGTTGTTATAACTTTAGTAGAAACATCAACTTGAGCAGCGTCAGAGGTTGATTTAGCTAATCTTGTTTCAACTTGAGCAATGTCAGAGGTTGAATAAATCTTCTTAGGTAACTGTTCTTCTTCTACCAGTTTACCTTTTCCTTTGTCAGCATTATTAATCACAGGCCTCCTTGAGTACTGTAAACTCTGATCAGAGTTTACATTCTCTTTGATAACAATTCCTTTTTCTTTCTTTCTAGGAGCCTTGATTTCCTTCTTCTTGTAGATTCCAGCTTCAAGATTCTTCTTGTGTTCTTCAGCAAGCATTTGCTCTTCAGCTTGGATATCTTCAATTGTAATACCTTTTCCATGTTCTGCCATAAACATCTTAGCAGCAATTTCCTCATCAGTAGATGGCTTATCAGAGATTATCAAACTTTTGTATCTTGAACCACTGGCAGAGTTTGCATGTCCCTTTCCAGAGTTTGATCTTTTATCAGAGTTTGATCTTCTTGAAAGTAGTCTGCTATCAGCATTTGACCTTAAGCTCTTTCCATCTCCCTTGTGTCCACCATCATTACCATCATCCCTCCGTCTCAGAGTTTGAGTGTCTTTGCATTTGTCACTTGGTACACTCTCCCCCTTTTTGACATCATCAGAAAGTAGTACTGATGTCAACAACTCAATAGCATTAGAAATTGATGTTAGTTGGGCAGACATAGCAGTCTGGTTGTCCTCAACTTTCCCAAGCCTCTTCTGAATGTCATCAGAGTCCTTAGCTTGCTTCTTAAACATGGAATTGTAATAAGTCCTATCATTCTTCAGAGTGAGATCTCTCAGACCAACTTCATTCCTCAAAGCAGTGACTTCCTTATTAGACTCATCAAATCTGTTATGGAGAGATTTAATTTGAATCACAGTAGCCTTCAGACTTGTAAGAACATCAGGACTTGAAATTGTCTTCACAGAATCTCCAAGAAAATCAGCAGCCCTCTGTGCTGAAAAGATACAATCTGCAGCAGCCCATCTATTGTAGTACATATCTTGAAAATGCTCAGCTATAGCTCGATTGACCTCTCTTAGCTCATCAGAGTTTGCTTGATTCTCAAATAACTCCTCTTGAGAATGATCAGAACTATCATTATCATTATCAGTATCATTCTGTGCTGTATTCTCTGCAGGAATATTCTCAGCATCAGGTTCTGGAATCTCAGAGTTTGTAACAAACTCTACTTCTATGTGAACATTTTCTGTTGCATCCTTGTCAGCAACATCAGAATTTACTTCCTCACCCTTTTCAATTACCTGGTGAGTAACAGAGAGAATCTCTGTATGAGTAGCCATAGATTCTTCAAGAACAACCGTGGCATGATCAGCTTCCACACCCTCTGTTTCATCAAAATCTTCAAGATGGTCAGAATTGACAGAGTTGTGTGCTTCAACATCCATATCAAATCCCTGTTCAGCCTCAACATGTTCTGTAGCCTCCTGAACAAGAATTTCAGGAGCTTCATCTGCAGCTTCATTTGCAGCTTCCTCAACTACATCATCAGCGTTTGATGTAGGAGCTTCATCATCAGCATTTGCATTTTCCTCAAAAACTGTGTCCAAATTGACAGCTTCAGCATTTACATTTGATGCACCAAAAAGATGTGCAGCCACCAATCTACGTTTTCTCTGATGAAGAGTTTCTTCATCAGTTTCACACTCTTCATCTGCAGCATCAGACTTTGCCCTGTTGGCCCTTCTTTTCTTTATTCGTTTCTTCTGAGGCATATCAGCAGTATGTGATGCCCCAGCTTCAGCAGCTTGCTTAGCAATCCTTGGAGGTTTAGTACCAACATGCTTGGTCCTACCACCAGTCCGTGGTTGTTGAGATGCAGATTGAATAGGTTCAGAGTTTACAAATGGAGGTTGAGTTGAAGATGGAGAGACCTCAGGATTTACTGATTCTTGTTGTTGTTGAGGTTCAGGATTTAAAAACTGAAGAACTCTCTCAGGTAACAACAACTCACCAACATTTACCTTCTTTAAATCCTTATTCGTAAGATCAGAGAATACCCTTTTGTGCAATTTGAATGAGGGAATTACATCCTCCTCATTAATCTCAACATTATTAACACATGCAGAGAATAACATTTGACAAAATCTAGAAAAATAGACTACATGCCTATTCTCTGTTAATTTCTCTCCTATGTTCATTAAGACAAGTCTAGCAAAATCATAATTACTGTTAAATAGAAGTGAATACCCGATTTGCAGACTGTCTATTGGAATGGCGTCCCAATTTGTGCATTTCTTCCCGAACGCTCTAGTTATGCAATCGAAAAAGAAACTCCATTCTTTTCGTAAGAGCGGTCGCTTCAGTTGGCCAATCTTTGCCAAAGACCCAGTATATCCAATAGCTTGCATCATTCTCTGAAGATCAGTATCACCAACAACAATGGTGTACGCGTCAGAATTTGCAAAGCCCATTGCTTCACGAACAGTTCCTGGAGTTATGACAAACTCTGTCTCCTGGAACTCAAAAACTATGGATGGGGTACCAAAATCACCACCATCATCATAGACACCAGTCTCCCAGAAAGCTTTGATCTGAGATCCATAAAGCTTTGCAGGCTCCACTAAAGCACGCCCAATTTCTGACTGAGCAAGAAAGTTTTGTATGATATGAAACGCCTCTGGTGCAATGACAATGTTTAATGGGGCTGAATAGTTATTAGGGACAAACTCAAGTCCAGAAGCAGTGAAAGCAGTTGAAACCATTAGTAATGTCAAGAAATAAGCAGAAAATAGCTTCAAAAACACGAGAGAGTTTAAGAAAAGAAAGTGTTTGTGAATATGTGTGAGTGAAACTAGAATACAATTGGAGTAAGTCGTGAAAAACTGTAACGGTTGTGTGTATAATGTATAAATATAAAATTAAAAATTAAAAACTGAACAGTTTTTAAACATTAAAACACAACTGTCTTACCCCGTATTCTGTGTAAATGAGACATGTGTCACACATACAATGGCTGACAGCAGTAATTGGCAATTTCCAATGCGCATGCGCAGTAAAAACAGCAATAATTACCGCCGATTACACTTTCCTATGTATGCAATCTCTCTCCACTCTTTAACACTTTTCTAGACCAATGCCCAAACATACTCTTTTGAAATACCAAAACAAATGTTTTTCCTCAAAATTATAAAATGTCTGAAACAAAGAAATTATTTTAACCATCAGAGATTAAAACAAAGTTACCTCGGCGTATTTCACATAATACATCAGTGTTTATCATTTATCCTTCTTTGTCAATAAACTCTTTTCGCAAACTGTACAGGTGTGCATAATTGTGTGTGTAGTAGCAGAGTTTACCGAAATCAAATATTTAAACCATCTCAAAGTGCATAAAATCCACAAACTTAAGTAGTAAAAACTGGTTGCCTAAACTCTCATGTATAAAATAAAATCTGATTTTATATCTAAACTCTGTAATACTGATATCCTTTCATTTGGATATATCTTTTATTTTTCACCCCCTTTATAGATATTTTACTTTTTTTTTTATTTTTTTTTTATTTTTTTTTATTTTTCCAGTAATCAGTGGTTGGCACTAGTCACCAAAAATCAAAGATTTTAGCCCTTATTTCATACAATAAGTTCCTGGATCTTCCTAGGCACAACATGATCTCAAAGGAATTTGTGCTCTGTTTGGCATCTTTTGATTTGAGGGTGAATTATTTGCAATTAATAATCAGAGTTTAGACTTATCATCAGTTAATATAATTAATTTATGAGAGAAAATGCAAACAGCTAATACAGACTCAGTGTATAGGATTAATAAACTAAGAGATGCTATAAATACAGAAACAGTATCATGCTGTGTTAACTTACTGCACATATTTGAGATCAGAATCTATACAACTCTTAAGGATTCATAATTACTTACTGAGAATTATGCTTCATACAATTTTCTTCATCGGTCCATATGTTTCAGACAAAATTACAATCAGAGTATAACATAGACTATAACTATCAGAGTATGACCAACACTTTTATGACTATCAGAGTTTAGCATCAGAGTTTACGTTCAGAGTTTATGACACTGGTACTCATAACAGTTAATACATGCAAGGAATCATGAGCATAAAAATCAAACATGTATAGTTTTTGAGTCTAACCCGTATCTCTAGTCGAAACCAGAGATCATTCCAAGTTCATTTACCAATCTTGTAAAAGTAGCTTCACTCAAAGGTTTGGTGAAGATATCTGCAAGTTGTTGGTCTGTAGACACAAAATGAAGCTCAATGTTTCCTTCTTCCACATGTTCTCTGATAAAATGATACCTTATGCTGATGTGCTTGGTCATGGAGTGCTGTACTGGATTTCCTGTCATAGCAATAGCACTTTGGTTATCACAGAAAATAGGTATTTTAGAGTACTTCAAACCATAATCCAGCAACTAATTCTTCATCCATAGAATCTGTGCACAACAGCTACCAGCTGCTATATACTCTGCTTCTGCAGTGGATGTGGAAATTGATTTCTGTTTCTTGATATACCAAGAAACCAATCTGTCACCTAAAAATTGACAGCTTCCACTTGTACTTTTCCTGTCTATCTTACAGCCTGCAAAATCTGCATCAGAGTAACCAATTAGCTTAAACTCTGATTCTCTAGGATACCACAAACCCAAGGTTATGGTTCCTTTGAGATATTTGAAAATCCTTTTTACAGCTGTTAGATGAGGCTCTCTGGGATCTGCTTGAAATCGTGCACAAAGACATGTTGCATACATGATATCAGGTTTACTTGCAGTAAGATACAGTAAAGACCCTATCATTCCTCTGTAGTTTGTCATATCTACTGAGGCTCTTGTGTCTTTGTCTAGCTTTGTTGCTGTAGCCATGGGAGTTGTAGCAGATGAACTATCAAGCATACCAAATTTCTTGAGAAGATTTCTGGTATATTTTGCTTGATTGATAAAAATACCATCATCTATTTGCTTGACCTGTAAGCCTAGAAAGTAACTAAGCTCTCCCATCATGCTCATTTGATACCTGGATTGCATAAGCTTTGCAAACTTCTTACAAAGTTTGTCATTAGTAGATCCAAAGATAATATCATCTACATAAATTTGAACTAGAAGCAAATCATCACCAGAATTGAAATAAAACAAGGTTTTATCAATTGTACCTCTTGTGAACCCACTTTCTAAAAGAAATTGAGCAAGAGTTTCATACCATGCTCTTGGTGCTTGCTTTAGTCCATATAATGCTTTGTCAAGCCTGTAGACATAATCTGGATGCTTGGGATCTACAAATCCTGGTGGTTGTTCAACAAACACTTCTTCTTCAAGCTTCCCATTGAGAAAAGCACTCTTTACATCCATCTGAAAGACTTTAAACTTCTTGTGTGCAGCATAGGCCAGAAAAATTCTTATGGCTTCCAATCTTGCAACTGGAGCAAAGGTTTCATCATAGTCAATCCCTTCCTGTTGTGAATAACCTTTAGCCACAAGTCTAGCCTTGTTTCTTGTAATCACACCTTCACTGTCAGTCTTGTTTCTGAAAACCCACTTTGTACCTACAATTGATCTATTCTTTGGTCTAGGTACAAGTGTCCAGACTTCATTTCTTTCAAATTCATTTAACTCTTCTTGCATTGTTGTAATCCAATTAGCATCTTGAAGAGCTTCCTCCACTTTCTTTGGTTCTGTTTGAGACAAGAAAGCATGATACAGACACTCATTATTTGTTGCACTTCTAGTTCTCACACTAGCATCAGGATCTCCAATTATGAGATCAGGTGTGTGTGCCTGTGTCCACTTTCTTGCTGTTGGTAAGTGGTTTCTTGCATCATTATTGGATCCTCCCCCTTGATCCATGCTCTCCTGATTCATATGTTGACTTTCTGCAGTATCTGAGGCTCCCCCTGAATTGGATGGCTCAGAGTTTGAACTGTCAGAGTTTGAATCAGTTTCCTCAACTGACTCACTTGCTGTTTCTTGTTGAGCTTCTTCACGCTCCCCCTCAACTGGTTCTCTATTTTGTTCAATTTGAGAATTTCCAGTTTCTCCAGTATTTACCAGTAGAGGTTCAGAGTATGCTTCATCAGAGTTTGTCAGAACCGCTTCATCAGAGTTTGTCGGTACTGCTTCATCAGAGTTTACATCATCAGAGAATAAACCTTCATTTTCAAAACGCAGTTGATCATATCCATCTAAGTCATCAAGTCCAGTTATTTTCTTGTCATCAAATGACACATGTATGGATTCCATGATCACTTTAGTTCTCAGATTGTAGACTCTGAATGCTTTTGTTGACAATGGATAACCAACAAAGATTCCTTCATCAGCTTTTAACTCGAACTTGGTCAACTGTTCAGGATGAGTCTTCAACACAAAGCATTTGCATCCAAATATATGAAAATATTTCAAATTTGGCTTCTTATTTTTCACCATCTCATATGGTGTTTTCCCATGCTTGTTGATTAGTGTAGCATTTTGAGTAAAACAAGCAGTTTGAACAGCTTCTGCCCAGAAATAAGTTGGTAATTTTGCTTCTTCAAGCATAGTTCTGGCTGCTTCAATTAAAGTTCTGTTCTTTCTTTCAACTACACCATTTTGCTGTGGAGTTCCAGGTGCAGAAAATTCTTGTTTCACTCCTCTTTCCTTGCAGAAAGCTTCCATTATTGAGTTTCTGAATTCAGTTCCATTATCACTCCTTATAATTTTGACTTTGTGCTGTGATCCTTTGTCCAGTAGATTTACATGATCCATCAGAGTTTGAGCAGTTTCATCCTTCTTTGATAAGAAATACACCCATGTATATCTAGTATATTCATCAACAATTACTAGAGCATATTTCTTTCTGCCCATAGACATCACATTCACAGGTCCAAAGAGATCAACATGTAGAAGATGATAAGGTTCCACTACTGAAGATTCAGATTTGCTCTTGAAAGATGACTTCCTTTGCTTGGCCTTTTGACAAGAATCACATAGACCATCTAGACTGAGTATTGATTTTGGGAGTCCCCTTACAAGATCCTTTCTTATTAGCTCATTGATGTTGTTCAAATTGAGATGAGAGAGCTTCTTATGCCAATTCCAACTCTCTTCATTTGACATTCTAGCAGTCAGACACACTGTTTTTCCATCAGAGTTTGTTACCAAACTTGCTTCATAAATGTTGTTGCGCCTGTGTCCAACTAGAACAACTTTTCCAGTAGATTTACTGATAACTTCACAGTATTCAGTATGAAAATCTACATGGTTTCCTCTGTCACAGATTTGACTCACAAATAG
The DNA here is from genome assembly GCA_030848705.1 of Heracleum sosnowskyi. NCBI lineage: Eukaryota > Viridiplantae > Streptophyta > Magnoliopsida > Apiales > Apiaceae > Heracleum > Heracleum sosnowskyi. The sequence continues at coordinate 93,068,540 of CM061235.1, read as the reverse complement.
CAGATTATGCTTGAGTCCTGAGACTAGAGCTACATTTGTGATGATGACACTTCCAAGATTAATATTGCCATATCCCAGAGTGTGTCCTATGTTGCCATCTCCATAGGAAACCTTTGGGCCAGCCTTCTCCTTAAAGTCTGATAGCAGGGCTTTATTTCCAGTCATATGTCCTGAGCATCCACTGTCCAAGATAAGTGTGCTCTCTTTTATACCCTGCAATCACAAACAAACACTAAGTGTTAGTTTTAAGGACCCAGACTTGCTTGGATCCTTTGGCTTTCTTAACAGTGTTAGCTTTTGCAGCGGAATGACTATCAACAGAGTTTAAACTAACATTGTCAGACTTTACACTTGCAGAGTTTGCTCTAACCCACTTCAGATTGGGTTTTAGCTCATAATAATTGTGATAAATAGCATGATAACTCTTGCAAGTATAAATGGAATGCCAAGTGCTCCCACAGTGTGTGCATAAAGTCTGTGGTCTAACCCTAACATAATCATTCTTTACTCCTGATGTAGAAGGTAAAGAATTGATATTTTTATTCTTTGTGCAGTAATTAGCAAGATGATTAGAACTACCACAATTATAACATGTTTTCCTTGGAGCAGCAGCATTAGGCAAATGATTATTTCTTTTATTTATGCCTATCTTTCCATTCCTATTCTTCTTGGACCCTTTTGGTTTCATGGCAGATTTTACCTCTTTCAGCTTATGATTGAACTGTTTTCCTGTCATCAAACCAACATTAACCTGTTTTTCACAAGTTTTTACTGGCTTTCTAACAGCTTCTCTTTCCATAAGTTTTTCTGTTATAATATTTTCCTGTTTTTCACAGGCTTCATCTGATTCCACATCAGCTTCTCTTATTACAACAGATTTTAACTTATTGGCTTCTGGAACAAATTTCACAGGTTTAAGTTGTGGTTTTACCTTAACCTTGTCTTTAAACCTAAGTTCATCATTTTCATAATAGCCTAAACCTACAGAATCTGTCTGAAACACTTGATGAGTGTCTCTTCCAGAGTCTGTCCAAGTCTTGATTATTTTTCTTTCTTTTTCTAGATCAGATTCTAATTGCTTATATCTTTTCAGCAACTCATGTTCTACATAAACAGCATCATCTCTTTCTTTTTGAATCTGCTTCATATTTTCAAGTTCTCCTTCAAGAAACTTATTTCTATCTTTAAGGCTAAGATTCTCAGATTTAATTCTCTCATTCTCTAAAGTCTGATCCCTATAACTAACATGTACGCTTTTCAGATATACTCTCAATTCAGATATATTATCTGTATCATAAGCATAAGTAGTTAGGGGTACCTTATTTTCAGATGATTCAGTCTCATCTCTGACAGTTGCCATAAGAGCATAATTTTCTCCATCATCAGAGTCTGAAGTATCTGCCCAGTCTTTGCCTTTAGAGATGAGTGCTTTCTCAGATTTGCCTTTCTTGCACTCTGGAGCATAGTGACCCATCTCCTTACACCTGTAGCACTGGATTTCAGATTTATCCTTCTTGCCAGACTTGGTCTCCCTTCCATCAGACTTTCTAAAGCTTTTCCTTTCAGAGTTTGAATCTTTCCTTGAGAATCTCCTTCCTTTCTTAATGTTCTTGAATCCCATCTTCTTGAAGGTTTTCACCATCAATGCAGCCATTTGCATCATCTGTTCTTCATCATCCTCAGAGTCAGAAGCTTCATCAGAGTTTGAGTCATCATCAGAGTTTGATGACTCACTTTCAGATTTAATAACTAAAGCCTTTCCCTTGGCTTTCTTCCTTGATGATTCCTTCTTAATGGGCTTCTCCTCAACTTTGAGAGCAACAGATTTTGTCTTTTTGCTCAATCTTCTATTCCTTTGTTCTATCTCCAGTTCATGAGTTTTCAACAACCCATAGATTTCATCAAGATCTGTATCAGCAAGCTCATAATTATCTCTTATTGTGGTTGTCTTTAAATCCCACTTTTCAGGTAGAGATAACAAAAACTTGAGATTAGACTCTTCAAGCTCATATTCTTTGTCAACCAGAGACAGATCATTCAATAGTTTGCAAAATCTGTCATAAGTCTCAGTCAAGGTTTCATTAGTTCTTGAATCAAAGTGCTCATACTCCTGTGTGAGTATTGTCTTTCTGTTCTTCTTAATAGCACCTGTTCCCTGGCATCTGACTTCTAAAGCATCCCATATCTCTTTGGCAGTCTTGCAGCCAATTACTCTGTTAGACATAACATTATCTAAGGCACTGTGGAGAAGATGTCTAACCTTTGCATCTTTTGCAATTGATGAGATGTCCTCAGGAGTCATATCTTTCTTTTCCTTTGGAACAGTCTTTTGTTCTTGACCATCAACAACATGGGCTAATTTGGTTGGATTATGAGGACCATCATAAATTCTGTCAAGATATTCTGGATCTGTAGCCTCCAGAAACATGGTCATCTTCACCTTCCAAATCGGATACTCTACTGGCCTGAGAATTGGAACCCTGATTGTTTCATATCGACTCACAGAATTGGGCTTAACCTGTTCAGCCTTAGGAGCAGTTTGATTTTCTTCAGACATGATTATTACTGTGTTTGAATCGTAAAACTGTATATATTAAACAGCCTTGGCTCTGATACCAATTGTTAGGCCGAATACACAATATATAATCAAGTATGTATGAGAATAACAATCAAGAACACAGGTTTGTAAATCAACAAACTGAATTATATTAAATAATTCTCTCTTAGTGATGTTAATGAATCACAAAGAGCTACTAGGTTACAAGAATAATATATTCAATGTTCGCGTCCCTTCTAGGGATAACCTATATGTGTTTATATAGTACACAGCTACATACAATCCTTATCTAATTGATACTCCTATAAATTAGCTATACAATTATTATCAATTAAGGATTGCTTCAGTCTTCTGTCCAGTCTCCTTAGCTGTATCAATATATTCTGCTTCTTTCCATCTTCAGAATATATTGCTTCTAGAATCTTTATCTTTGCACCGACAGCTAAGTCAACTATCACCCTGTCAGACTTTAACAAACTCTGACCGGCTTCTATATAAACTCTTCACCCAGTCAGACTTTATCAAACTCTGACTGGCTTCTATATAAACTCTGATATGTACCTGTTACTTAAACACTGATGAACAAACGTCAGCAATTATATCTAACAAGAGTGAATAGTGAAATGAATAGTAATTTCAAGGACTAACTTTGGTTTCTTGATTTCTTTGGTTGATCCAAGCTATCTTAAGGTTATATAAGGACTATACAAGACTTATTAAACTCCTATACACTCCAAGTAAGGTATAACTCTTGAAACCATTGTTTATAATTTGATTTATATGGTTAGTTTTAAGTATAGTTTAGTTGGTATGAACATAAGGATGGTTGATTGATTTCGATGAAAGTTTGATGTGGTTTTGATGATGAATAAGTAGATGTTGGTTTTGACTATGGTTGATGATGATTATGGATTAGTAATGATGTTGAGGATTTGACTTGGTGATTTGGTTGGATTGATCATGTAAAGTTTGTGATTAAACTTTGGAATAATTAAAACATAGCCGTTATAATGCCCGATTTTCCTTAGCCTTGTTTTGTTTGTGATGTTCGAACATAATACCTTCTGTCCAAGGTCACCACTTCCTAGTATAGTGTAGGTCTTGTTTCGAGGTTCGTTTTGGTGCAAAGATCATGTGAATACGATTTACGGTTTAGGAGAAACAAGTGTTTTAGTAAAGGATGTTTCGCGAAATCAAACTATACCACTTAGCCAACTTTGAGGCAATGATCAAACCCCTTAAGCGACTAATTAGAATGTGAAACTTTGTGTTAACATGCTAGGTACGTTTAGGTAGACCCTAGAAAAGATTTCGTGTTAAAAGGATTTAATCTCAATTTTATAAAAATGCGTGAACAAGCTTACGCGAGTAGAAGTTCTTAAAGCGTTAACTTGAAAATGAACTTGTTACTTGAGATGGTACGTACTTAGTATCATGAAAGTGTTAAGTGATTAACCTCGGATATTTTGACTATGTATAGATCGTCGGATAAACCCGAGGCACACTACCCCTACCTCACCACCAGGCAAGTTTTCGAAACCTATACTACTGTTGTTGTGATAATAACTGTTTTCATATATGATATGCAAATGCGATATATAAATTGCATGCTTATTTTCGAACTGCTATATATAGCGATACTCGAGGTTATGACTTGATGTTGAGGCTTATAAGTTAGATATGGGATATCAGCTATAAGTCATGTTTTTATAAAGGCCCTAGGATAAGGGCATGTGATTTTCCTTTAGATCAGAAGTAATTATATTTTCTGTATATGTTAAGAATTATTTTTCCGATAAAGATATCGGGTAACTGTTATTCGATGACTATTTATTTAATGAATATTATTTTTGAATATTCATTTAAGGTTTATTTATTTAATGAATATTATTTTTGAATATTCATTTAAGGATTAATTGGTTAATGAATATTATTTTTGAATATTCATTTAAGGTTTATTTATTTAATGAATATTATTTTTGAATATTCATTTAAGGTTTATTTATTTAATGAATATTATTTTTGAATATTCATTTGAGGTTTAACGAATATTATTTTGAATAATCATTCAATCCTTATTTAGTTAATGAATATTATTTTTGAATATTCATTTAATCATTATTTACTTAATGAATATTATTTTCGAATATTCATCTAAGGTTTACTTATTTATTAAATATTATTAATTATGTTTAAATCAAAAAGAGGTTACCAAAACACTGTTTTCCATTTAAATCTGTCTTTTAAGAGGATTTAAATGCTCGCTCAACTATCAAAAATATGGGAAACCTGATTTAAGTGACTGCAACTCTTTTTAAACTCTCAACTCAAAACTGTCAGGGGACAGATATTTTCTCAAAGCAATTTAGTTGCTGCAAGTCAAATATTGTGTTACCACCTCAACGCTCGAGGGGTAAATTGATGGAACAAGTCGATATCCATTAACAAGCAATAGCTTGGGAAATATTGGAGAATCTTCCTTTCCAATCAAGATATAACTACTTAGTGGAGTCGTATCAACAAGTATTACACTTGGGGAAATGATGACGATATTTACGTTTTAGAGTCATGGATTTCATCTGAACTAGGAGTGGTGTAAGTGGTCCAGTTACGCCGACCCATTCATAGAAAACATATCTTTGTTGTACGACCTGCTACTGATCATAGTAAGGTTGGTATGACGGGCGCGGTAGCAACTCCGGTATTAGTTCATCATCCATTTTGGATAATTCTGCAACATGTATTGAAAGGGACTACGGATGACATCCTTGGTACAGGTTTACCGATCATGTTGGCAGAGAGATTCTGCAGCATGTATTGAAAGAGACTAAGGATGACACCCGTGGTACAGGTTTACCGATCATGTTGGCAGGGGGTCGAAAAGTGTTCAAAGAAAATAAAGTTACAATAAATCCTTGCAACTTCATCTTTTATGAGTTATGACTCTGATAAAATCTCACTCAGATTATATATGCATAAGTGGATTTTGGGGTTACGGAAACATTATATTAATTTTACTTGTAACTTCATCCTTTATATTATACTAGTCTCTTATCCGTTTAAGGCATAACATGTGGCTACAAAAATATCTTTGAACTGTTATATACTGATAATTTATTATAAACTATTTTGGTGGGCTCTATTTCTCACCCTTGCTTTATTTATTTATATCACAACAACAGCTAGAGCAGATGGCCCGCAACAGGCACACTCTGCACAAGCAGGTAGCAGCCGTCAGATATTTACCCGCTGAGGTCGTAGCCGCCATAGCTGAGGTAGTAGTAACCAGTAGTCTAAGCTACAGTTTTGTGTATCAGACTTATTTATATTTATGATTAATGTAAGCAGCGGCAATAACTATCAAGTGTACTTTGTAATCTTTTGGGTTTGTAATAACTTATAACTTGTGGATCCTACTACTAGATACTTATTCCAATTTCATCTCTGGAACTATAACTTGTTGTGTATGGTGTTGTATTGTGGTGTCACAGCATGCAGTTTATTTGTTTTGATTCAAGTTCAAGTATTAATGAAGGGAATTGAGACCGTAACGACCAGATCCCCGACCCCGGATCTGGGGCTGTTACATTTTCTAACATATTGTTTTCAAGAAAATTCAAGCAAGCAGTAATGACATCACTATTTATCACATACTCATTACCTTGAAGAACGAATGTGATAGTAGCATTGACAGAATCAAACACAGTTGATTCCCAGATGGCTTCAATCGCCTCGAAGTATAGTTTGGGGGCTTCGAACATTGCTTTAGAGATCTTACAGTTCTGGAGAAACCTCATTGTAGTGTGATATGATACGTTCTTCTCGTCAAAGTCCACCAGTGCTGTGAAGTTGTTCTTCTCATATGTGAAACCAGTAACACTACGCCATAGATGACCTATTGCAACTTTTGGGCATGGGTGTTACCACTAAGGATGTTACCATAGGTATGACATTTTTGAGCTATCGCAACCTTGTGATTGTGGTGTTACCAAATCCTCAAAAGTATGTTACTATAGTTATAAAGGTGTTAACAGTGGGTAACACCATGTGATGTGTTACCATAGGGTATTCATAAACAAAATTTTTATGTTATTTAAAATTAATGATTTAATAATTATTTGAATTTAGAAAATAATTAATAAAAGTGGGCCCCACAAGTTATCATTGAAGTTATCACTAGAAAAAGTAATATTCCATCAAAACGTGGGCCCCACAAGTGGGACTCACCAAAAAAAGTGGGTCCCACTAATGTTTTTTTAATTTTTACTTAAAAATAATTAATAATTAATTTTTAATTAAAAAAAATTAATAATAAAAGTGGGCCCCACTAATATTTTTTAAATTTTAATTAAAAAAAATAATTATTATTTAAATTGTAATTAAATAATAATAATAATAATAAAAGTAGGCCCTACTAATATTTTTTAAATTTTAAATTAAAAAAAATTAATTTTAAATAAATTCGACGATCCAACCGGAATATTTTTTTAAAATTTAAAATTTAAAATTTTGTTTATACAAAATTTAAAATTTTGTTTATATATAAATATACAAAAATTTTGTTTATTCATTATCTTTAATTTAATAGATTATTGTTTTACCCACTCTTTTATTTAATATACTAATTTTAAAAAGTAAATTAAAAAATAAAAAATATGACTTAAGGTGAAATTTTGGATGGCGGCATTTTTCCCCCCAATCCCAAAATTTTGATGAAAATTAGTTTCACTTTAGTCTCTCCCTCACTCTCATTCTCTTTTCTCTCTCAACTAGCTCAACTCTCTCTCCGTCTCTCTCTCAACTGGAACCGATGTCTCTCCTCTCTCTCAACTATCTCTCTTTTCTCTTTTATCCTCTCATATTATATTTTCTCTATGTGTCTAATTTGTTCTTCACTTTGCAGGGTAAATAATTAATTGGTATTTGCTTCGCATTTCTCGATTGGGGCTTTTTTGTTAAGGGTTTCAATTAGGGCTTGGACTAGGGCTTTTGTGGTCTGTCAAGCTCAGACCACTCCTGGTATGTTTGATTTGATGGTTTTTATGGGTTTTTTGATTTGGGTTTTCAAGATTTTTTTATTTTTTTGATTGGTTTTTGCTTGCCAGAGGGATTAATGGCGATGAGGTTGAGAGTCGTGTTCTTCCTAAGAGTCATGGTACCGGGAAAACATTTCCAGGACGTAATTGTCTAAAAACAATTGCTGGGGTAAGTCTTTCTCTCTTTTGTGGTGATTCTTGTATCTTTTGTCTAAACTGAGGGGTGGTTCAAAGTTGAGGTGTTCTGATGGTAAAGTTTAATGTCTGTCCGAACTTTTTGATACTTTATATAAATGTTAAATTGGAAAATACTCAGCTGTATCTGACTATTCCTTCTTATACGACTATTAACTCAACATACAACGTACATTATTATTCTTGTTTGCAAAAATTTTTTGGCCTGCTTTGCTAGCTTTTAATTTTTATATTTGCCCTGCATACACAGTTAGTAAGTTGTAAGTGACATAATAGTGGAGACATACATATCCCTTAAGATTTAATACCTTCTGTCTCTTTACTGATACTACTGTTTTTCCTCCAGATTGAACGGTGGCTTAGTGAATTTTCTGATGAACTTGCTGAGCGTCTTGAAGCAGATTTGGAACAGAATAAAAGGATTGCCCAGACACTCACCCTACATGCTAGTGCTAGCAAGGTTGTCTTGTGCCTGTGTGTGTGATTCAATTATGCCCTAATACCCCATTCTTGCTCATTAAACAATGTTGCTATCAGTTGACTCAAAATTTGCATACAAGTTCGAAATTCATAACTAGTTTAGGGTTACAGGCATTGTTGTGTTAAGTGTTTAGAGGACTTGTTACTTGTGCTGATCATATTTGTTTGCAGGCAAATGAGTCTCAGTCACAGAAAAAGTTCCCTTCAAAGTCATGTCCATTAAGATATGGCAGTACTTTGCTAAGACCTCAGGTACTTGTTCTGGTCCGCACTTTGCTAAGACCTTTGTTTCAGCTCCTGCACCTACATTTCACCGATTGTATAAAATTTGCAGTAGGAAGTGAAAGCTCTTTAAGGAAACATCTACAAGAGCCACAAACAGAATGCTCCAAGGATGGGACTAAGATGAATATTGTGATGCAAACTCACCAAGATGATGAAAGTAGAATGTTCGAAGACAAGGTTTGTGTGTGATTTCTTGCTATACAAATGATTTCCACCTATTTTCAATTGTTTACTAGAGCTGACTGCTCCATTTTTTTGATCAACTCATATACTTTTAGTATCAAGTAGTAGGTTCATAGTTGCTTACCATAAAAATGGATGCATAGTTGCATACGTAGCAGTGCCACCTTCATGTAATCCACCAATCCATATGTTTAGACAGGTAGTGGTGTAATGGCTCGCCCTTGCTAAGAAAACACCAGCGCTTATAACCATACTAGATTTGACAACTGGTAATTGAATGCTTTTTACACTAGGTAGTAGGTAGGTGGACTGAAGAATTGTTTTCTGTCTATTACAGGCATTGATCTATAACCTCAAACTCTCCAGTCTATATTTTCTCACTCCACAGCAACTAGACCAACCCTTTGGGGTTCTTTATGTAGACTGGACAAGCAGTGAGGTTAAGATGAACTTGTAAGTCTAGTTTAGGCTAATTTTGATCTTAATTAAACAGCTTTAGTTTAGCGGTACAACCTCATGAGATGGGTGTGTACACTAGAGACCACAATCTGACCAACCTATAACAACTAACAAGTCAGTTTATGCAATTTGATTATTTTGTTGCCAAATTTTATCTACCAGTAAGTAAAATCTGATTTTTGTTTACTGAAGTCCCACCTTTTTATGGTGCGTAATTTGATTACTCGGAGATCTGTTTGTAACTAGAACTTATCCTGTTTTTCCTCTACAGGCACAAACTAGCTTCTCTAGAGAATACCAATCTAATCCTGATGTGATGGAGTTCAGAATTGTAAGTAACAATTCATATTTACAGTCCATATTTCATCTTTACAGTCCATTTTCATCTTTACAGTCCATATTTCATCTTTACAGTCCATTTTCATTTTCATATATTGACTTAGATTTATTTTCTAGGATACAATTAACAAGAAACTCGGATCATCAGAAGGGCTTGATGGTCTTGACGAACTAGTTTCGGGTGCAAAAAAATCTCATGGTCGAGGTTGGCTTATAGGAAGACATGACCCGAAGTGTCTCAAAACTTCTACTTCAGCTCCAGCTCCAACCGATTCATACGTGCAAGAGCTGACAAAAAAGATAAGGCAGGAAGTTGCTGTCGAAGTGGAAGCAAAGGTAAACCAGAAGGTCTGCGCTGAAGTGGATGGCAAGATCAATCGGAAGGTCCAGGACAACTTGACATTGGCCCTAAAAAAATTAGCTGAAGCAAACCCCACTCTGAATGTTGATATTGGTGAAATCTGTGCGACGATTTCCAGTGACACAGTAGGTGATGGTACTCCTATGACCAATGGACCTAGCTCTTAGACTTCTATTGCTTTGTCTATTTTAGTTATGTATAAAACTGCTGGTGGATTTGATGTATTGCTGGTGGATTTGAATTGTTGGTTTGGATTTTGATGTAGTTGCTTTTGGATTAGAATTGTTGTTGGTTTGTTTTATGGGAATTAAATATTCTGTTGGTGCATTTTTATTTGGTTACATTTATGGTGTTACAATAGGTAAAATGTGTGTTGCAATAGGCTATTATATTTATCACTGTATGTGTTGCATTAGATAATATTAGGTGTTGCAGTAGGTAATATTAGGTGTTACAATAGACCTTGAACAGTGAGCAGGTGGGCCCCACTGCAGGCACAAAAAGTGGGCCCCGCATGTGGCCCCTACCCAGAAGTGGGCCCCACATGTGGGCCCCACGTGGGGGTCCCACGTGGGGATCCCACGTGTGGGCCCCACTGTTGTGCAAATTTGTATCATCTATTGTAACACACAAACTATGTTACTATAGAATGTTTAAGATGTTACTATAGAGGTTTTTTGCAACCACATTTGCTATGTTACCATAGGCTGTGGTTTTATGTTACCTTAGATACCTGTAGTTACTGCTGAGAACGTAACACATCTTTGGTGTTACTATAGCCCAATTTTGGCCTATGGTAACTTTAAAACGGGTCTATGGTAACACAGTTTGGGGGTTGCTATAAGCAATCTATGGCGTAGTGTAAGAGACATAGTCTTGTTGGTTGGTGTCATTGATGTAGTGCTTGGAATTATAGTGAGAGATTTTTGCTTTGAGAGAGAAGATGAGCTTTTGCCTTAGTGAATTTTGGAATTTGATAGAAAATGATTAACTGAAAGTAAAAATCAATTTATACTCCCCCAAAATAATTCACTAAGAAAATCAGAATAATTAAAAGAAATTATCTGATTGGGCAGGAAAATAACTGTTTAAAATTAATGAATTTAAAAAGTAAAGCCACGAATTTACTGCAATTACAGACATACACTGTACACATGTAACTACGGATATGATTGTGACTTTAAAGGTTACGATTAGAACTACACTATCTACGGATAGGATTTTACCTTTTGAGATTCGACATCCGTAGAGGAAAAAAAACAGTATCTGTAGAAGTAGAAAACATCTAGTGTCAAAAATGACCATCAATGAATAAGGATATCCGTAGAGGGAGTAATTTTGACTTAGACAACATTTAACTTTGTCTGAGAGTTTTAATTCTCATGAAAATCATGTTGACACTGGCTGCATTACAAATTATCAGACATTTAAATAAATTAAGAGTAGTTAAGCATACCTAGCTCACTTACCGACCTTGAGAATGTTGATTCGTCAAGTGGCTTGGTAAAAATGTCTGCAATTTGCTGCTCACTTGGAACAAAATGAAGTTCCACAATACCATTCATCACATGTTCCCTGATGAAGTGATACTTTATGTCAATGTGCTTGGTCCTTGAGTGCTGCACTGGATTCTCAGTTATGGCAATTGCACTAGTGTTGTCACAGAAAATTGGAATCTTATTAACTATTAGACCATAGTCTATTAGTTGATTTTTCATCCAAAGAATCTGTGCACAACAACTTCCAGCTGCAATATATTCTACCTTAGCTGTAGAAGTAGAGACATAATTTTGCTTCTTACTGAACCATGAGACAAGCTTATTTCCTAGAAATTGACAGGTGACTGTTGTACTTTTTCTGTCAATTTTGCAACCTACATAGTTTGCATCTGAATAACCAATTAGATCAAAACCAAATTCTAGCACATAGACATGTAGAAAACATAATATCAAGTCTACTAGTTGTTAAATACAAAAGTGAGCCTACCATGCCTCTATAGTTTGAAATGTCCACAGATGTTTCTAGCATAAGATGAATCCCTACTGCTGATGTTTCTTAAATTTGTTTTGTCATACTTATGATGCTTTATGTGAAATATTACTCGATTTATCGATGAGTTCCTATCCTAGTGATGAAGATCAACAAATTGCGTCTCCTTGAAACGTAAACAACGAAGGCGTAAATTATAAAACCGAATTGTTGTGGCTGGCCTAAGTGTCCTTGTTCTTGAGTTATAATCAGAAACATAAACGGTTTAAATTTCCTTGTTCTAGTTTAAATTTCACTAAACAGTACTAACTAGTCTTGTATATCAGAAGCATTCTAAGCCTACTTTTCTCTCATCTTAACATAGCTACACAACTTTTCAGGTTGGACTGGTCACCGGTGTCAAGATGAATGGATGTTTGATTGTTTTATGTTGATGCTGTAGCAATAGCCAATAGTTCAATATGTGGATGTTTCATTTTAACTTTTTAAATATTGCACTACTGTAGTAGACTAGTAGTTCAATAGTGCAGTTGTAGTATGAATGTATGATTTGTGAACTCGTCACTTGTGTAGTAAATCAGTATTCTGTAATCTATTGATTATTGAGTTAGTTAGTTAATGACTTAATGATGGTTGATGGACATGGTCATGGAGACATGGACAGTGGACTGAAACTGATCACTGATGTATCATGATTCATGTATGTTTAATTTTAATTTTAATTATGTAAGCATGTAGATTGTAGTATGTAGATCAGTCGTAGACTCGTAGAGAATTAGAGATTGTTTAGAAGGTTATAGTACTACTGTACTAATCATGATTAATGCAATGGAAACTTGTAAATACTGTCTAAAATACAGGATTCATTAATTTCGGTTTTACAGTAAACCGAACCGAAGAAACCGATCCAAACTATTTCGGTTCGGTTCGGTTTTGTACAATAATTTGGTTCAGTTTAGTTTGATCAAAACAAAAATTCGGTTTTTCGGTTTTTCTTATTCGGTTCGGTTTTAAACCGAACCAACCAAATGATCAGCCCTAGTCAGGAGTGAGAACTTTCAGAAGGGTTGTGTGGACATGATGGCTGTTTGTGGATGAAGTCACAGCCTGAAAGATGGATTCCTTAATTAATTTCTCTGAGTTGAGAAAGACTTGAACATCCTTAGCCTGAGGAGAGACCACCTTTGTGAGTTGAAAATCACTTGGATTTGCTATGATTTGAGGTGACTCCCCTGGCTTCCCTGGCTCCCCCTAGCTTGATGGCACACCTTTGGTTACTGGTTCAGAGATCACTAGTGCACTCTCCCCCTTACTTGAACTCTCCCCCTTTTTGTTATCATCAAGGGATTGAGTGACACCAGTAGCCTGTAGTAACTGTTGTAGAAGCCGAGTCTGTATATTCTAGTTAGCTAGGAAGGTGTCCATTTGCTTCTCCATCTTATTTATCCTCACAGTAAGAGCATCCACATCCTTCACCAACTTATCTTGCTTGCATCTTTGAGATGTGGAAGGAGCAATAGCATCAACCCTTCTTGCCAAAACATCCTTCACCCCTTCACCCCATCCAGATGGTTCTTGATGTCATCAGTGTTGGCTCTTTGCTGAAGGATGTGGGCTTGATGAAGCTGAAGTGATGCCACAAAGTTCTGAACTAAGGTGGCATGTTGTGGATTTGATGTCTGAGCTTCACCAAGTGCCCTTTGATAATTCTTGAGAATGACTGCCTTGGTGTCATTGTGAACATAGGAGTTGGAAAACTACCAAGTAGGCATCTCTTGGAGAGTGGAAGGGCCTTCTTCTTCTCCTTCACCACTCTCAGAATCATCACTATCTTCATCATAAGTAAAATCTTCACCAGCTCCTGAAGGCAGATTTTGAATTACTTTTTTTGCCCTGGACATTGATTCAGTAGTATGCACCAAATTCAACATCCTTTCTGCCTCCACATTGCCCTGTCTAGTCAAGACTTGATAGGCTGGATCAGGATGAGTAAATGTCTCGGCATTCAGGTTGACTTGATCCAACTCATTTTGATACTTAAGTTGGAACAGTCTCTCCATGTCTGCATCACTGACATTCATTGACTCACTTGCAATGGCTGAGTCTTCCATCCTTATATCTCATGTACCTGCTTTTCTCTCAATTTCTCTCTGTTCTTGCATCAGGGGCTCCCCCTGGCTCACACCTCTCACACCCTCACCTTCACCTACTAAGGTGGAACTCTCAGTACTCACTTTTACCAGAATGGAAGAAGTAGTATGTCTCTCTTTCTCTCCCTCTCCTTTTGCCTGGTTGCAAACCAGCCTCTCACTCTCAGTGGCTTCACTCCCTTCCCTCAAGCCTAAAAGTGTTTGAATTACTACTAACTCATCCACACTTGAAGTTGTAATATTTGAAGTTTGAAGTGCAAGTTTGGAAGGAGTATCTGTTGTGGTGGTAGAAGTATATGTCAACGGATAGCTGATTTGGGGCATATCCGTAGACAGACAAACACTTGTCAACGGATGAGAAATATCCATTGATGAAAGAAAGGAATTAGCTCTAGAAATAGAGACTAAGGTTGAATCTGTGGAGATTGATTTTAAATTGAGAGCCATAGATGGAGGTAGAGTCTTAGAAATGATAGATTGGTGGTCCAACAAATCATCAATAAGATGATGACCACCAATTTCAGAGTGGGGCTCCTCCAAGAATGTTAAAGATGGAGAATCAGGGATTGATGTGTGAATCATATCCACATCCAAAGAGAGAGTGGGTGAGCTTAGTGTTTCTGTTTCAGTTTGAATAAATAAAGAATGGGGCTGTGACTCCACATTTACCGGAGCCACATCAAACTCAACTCAACTCAACATAGGACAAGACATACAATAATATTAACAAAAGCACAGGAATCCAGAATCAAAGAAGAAAAGGTAAACTCAAAAAATCAAAATACGGTATGTATTCTTGAAGTCCGTAAACAGGTCACGGAAAGAAGTTCATGAAAATGTTCAAGCCTCAGTAACAGCAAAAGGAACAAGACTTTCAAGATGACATAAGTATGTGAATGATTTAGGGTTCAGTACCACATGATTCCAGTGATTTATTTGAAGCAACCAGAACGACAAGAGACTTATCAGCAGCATTGAATTGAAGACATAGAAGAAAAATTGATCAAGTGTTATTCATCTGTGAACCAGACCAGTTGCACTAGTTGACGGCACTAAAAAGATCAAGTCGTTTTATCGTCTCAGAAGAAAGTGATACAGTCTATTACTTAAACACCCAGGAGCTCAAGAGGAATTATTAAAAGATAAAAGACAAGAAAATGATTCAATAGTTTTTCAATTCAGAAAACTATTGAATGATATAAAAAGTGATTCACAGAAAACCATTTTGAGTTAATTTGGTATTCGATAGTTTTGATTTAAAAACTATCGAATGGTAAATTGATTTATAACTTGCGATGGTTTTTAATTAAGGAGCATGTGAAAAGTGTTCTTGTTTGTCAGGTTGATTTTGAAGATGGACGGCCAAGATTGATTCTTCAAGTTTGGTTCGATAGTTTTCAAAAACAAAGTCTACAATTACTAACAGAGGAAGTGTGTCTTCTTCAGTCGAGGTTATTTCACAGTAGCAATTACTAAGAGAGAGTTTGAGCCAGAGAGATTACAGAAGAAATTAATATTGCTCAGAATTCTATCATTGTATTGATTGTGTATAACCTAGAACTCATTGAAGCTAATCTACGGATTAGAAATTGTAACACCCCTCGAGGTTTATATTTATAAAAAGATATATTCCCCGACTCTTGGTTTGGTTTGGTGTGTTTGATTTCGTTATAGAACTGAATGAATTATCCGCGAACGAAATTGAATTATTTGTGAGTATCGTATTCAACCCCCCCTTCTACGATACTTTGGACCTAGCACTCTTGTGTTGTGTCCCTGGTTGGGGACTATTTTCAATAGCAACATACTTTTTGGAGGATGGCACTAGGGATATGATAGATTCCTTTTCAACCACTACATCTTTTTGAGAAGATGCAGGGTGGCTAGGCTGGGACACACTTATCTCACCCTCCTTGTTCTTGGGGTTTCTTTGATGGTCACCCCTTCCCTCACCACTTACTACCTCCTTCACACTCCCCTCAAGGGTTTGGGTAGTTTTTGCAACAAGTGCCTTTTGAGAAGCACCTGAGGTTGGCTTTTTGGATTTTGATTTGGGAATTATAGAGGTGGCCACTTGGGTAGGAGGCTATTGGACAGTTCCAGCCTCCATGGTGGCACTGGAAATCGAAGAAGTAACAATAGAGGTAGGAACAGTTGAGGTGATTACCTGACTCACCTGTGCCTCTTGAGCTGCATTGAAAATTGGTGGATACACCAATTGAACCTCCCTGTTGTGGTTCAGCCTATTCAAGTCCTCAAGGACTGTAATATCCCAAATTTTTGTAATAATTAAAACCTTGATGAATAGTAAATTTCCACTGATGAATAGTAATTTTGCTGATGAAAAGTTTTTCAGACCACACTATGTAGACGACATGGAATGAATGTTTCGAAGTGATATTATTGATGTATAAGGAGAATAAGTGAATGCAAATGCAATCAGAATCAGAAGATTCCCATTCGAGTTTTAAATCACTATTCACTGGACAGTTAATGATGTATTGATTTGATCGTTTCAAGAAAGTATGTGGAATGAGAAATACATGATCATATCTTAAACCAAGGTGAGAAACCTAAGATTATAAATTAGACGAAGGTAATGGAAGGATAAAGGAAGTACCCTAGCTTTGGTACAGAGAAACGTCTTTAAAACCACTTGAAACTATCGCGAAAAAAAAGCGTAATAAATTATGGATTAAACCCTAACCAAAGGAGGAGTATTATATGAGATCATCAAGTGAAATATATAAAAGGATTGAGGATGCAAAGGATGACATAAGCATGATGCAAGGGAATGACATAAGCATGACAAAGTGATGACAAGGTGATGAATCACCACCTTGTCACCACTTTCACCACCACCACAAGTTCAAATTAGCCTTGTCATTGATGACAAGTCCTTTTATTAGCCAGACAAATCAATTACTAAGTGTTAAAGATTAATTAGACAAACAAAAGGAAAAAAAATCAAAGAAAACAAAACAACAAGATGCATCCATTTCCATGAAGCAACATTCGGCTATTTCTTCATCTTCAAGAGCTTAAATATTTTGCTCCAACTTCCACTCAACCATAAATCTTGATCTTGGACTCTAAATCACCCTCTTCCAATATCCAAGGTAGATCTCTAATCTTAGCCTCATCCATGGATCATAGATTTGTCAAAAATGGATTCAAAGTTGATGATGAATAGTGATGTGAATAGTAATCTCACAGAATCTTGTTTTGTTTTGATGATTTTAGGTTTGATTAGCATAGTTAAGGAGCAAGGAAGGATATATCATCCATATATAGACTTTGTTAAGATCCAAGGAAGGTATAAAACTTCTTTCTTTTTTAAGATTATGCTTTGATCTAGTAGTTAGAAGTGATTGATTAGAACTATGTTAGAATGAAGCATGTATGCATGATTTTAAGCATGTTTAATGGTTGATTTGTGGATGAACTTATGAATTAGAGTATGACCTTGTTTGGACAGAAAAATGGTATTATTAGCTTGAGTTTGATTGGTGGTTGGTTGATGGTTGAATTGTAGTTGGATTGAGTGTTTAAAAACACGGGAAGTACGCGTAAGCGCCGTTACCATGTCGGATTTTACTTAGGTAGTTTAGACAGAAACCATGGTTGTAATACAGGGCATAAACATGAAGTTTCTGACCATGAGCATGTAGGCTCTGTTTCCTAGATTGTTTTAGCGAAAGAATCGTGTCGTTTCGATTTACGGTTTAGGAGAAACGTCCGTTTTAGTGAAAGCGGTTTCGCGTAACTAGATAGTTCATTGTATGAACTTTGAGATAGGGATCAAGCCCTTTAAATTTGGAATTGGATTGAGATATTAAAATGAATACTAGTATGTATAGTCTAGAAAGGAACCTAGAAGGTTTCGTGTCAAAACGATAAGTTTGTAATTTTAGAAAAATGCGAGAACAAAGGTTGCGCGAGTGAAATACCCTTAAGGGGATGGTTTAAAACAAGGAAATGGTAAAGTAAAAGAACTTGGGATTTGTGAATGGTTTTCACCCAAGCTTTTGACTTAGAAGTTTACGGAATGTCACGAGGTTATAGATGACCAAGAGCAAGACGTTTAATTTTCATTGGTAGAACTGTAGTGCTTGAGTTATAGCACATTAAATGGTTCTAGGGGACTGACTGTGATTGTACATCTTGTTATAGATCGATGCGCACACTCTCAAGCCCCCACTACCACACCACCAAGACCCCAAGGCAAGTTTTCAAACCCTATACCATATAATGATGCTGTGAAATAACGTAAAACTGTTTTCGCTTTGTAAAAAGCTATATAAGGTATAAGGTTTATATGCTAGATAAGTACTAGATATAAACCAAGGTTAAAGGTTAAAGACTCTAAGTATAGAGTACTTGTACGATGGTTTTAAAACTTAGACCGGGAGTCAAATTATTTTAAACTACTGCCAAAAGCTGGAAGGTTCCAGGGACAGTTATATTTTAAAGATTTATTAAATATTCCAATATCTATATTATGGGATATTTAAGGTGAGATATTTAAATAATATTATAATAAATATTATTTGAATATTATTTAATTAAAGTGAATATTATTTTGAATATTCACTTAAGTGTTTTATATTGAATAATAATTCAATAAGAATTAATTGAATATTATTTAATTAAAGTGAATATTATTTTTGAATATTCACTTAAGTTTTTATATTGAATAATAATTCAATATTTATTAATTGATTATTATTTAATTAAGTGAATATTATTTTGAATATTCACTTAAGTAGTTATATTGAATAATAATTTAATATTTATTATTTGGGTATTTATTAAATATTCCAAATATGATTTCAAATCATAGAACTTTATTATATGGTTAAATGTTCTATTATTTACACAAAAATATAAGTTTCTGATTTTCAGAAAAGGTATTAAAATAGAGATTCCCAACTATTATCTTAAGATAGTTAAAGGTAATTAAATGCGGTTAGTATTTTCCAACTCATCGAAAACTGGGAATCTAGTTCAAGAATTCGAGGACAGAGTTTTACTTCCAATGTTCCTCTAGAATACTTATAACTAGGGGATGGCTCCTCCATTCAAGTAGAGTATTTCAAACTCGCTGAACTCTGAAATTTCAATAAACTCCCTGGTCATGATTTCAAAATACGTAGTAATCATCGGTAGTCTCGTTGACTAATGTCAACCCACACTTTGACTTACTCTTTTCAATTACTCTAGAGTAAGGTGTTCTAAACGGTTACAAAGTTTTGACGAGTACTCGTACTTGGGAAATATGGAATTAAATTCTGATGTCCGTTTCATTAATGTTTTTCATCATGGGAATTGGAAAGGCCTACACGGCAATGAAATAGGTGCTGGGGTAGTGCCAAATTTATCAAGGCTTGCCCGGTGACGAAATAGGCGCCGAGGTAGTGATCTCTTGAGTGCTAAGGCTTGCCAGGTGACGAAATAGGCGCCGAGGTAGTGATCTCTTAGTACAATGGCCCATATGCGGTCAGGGTGATAACCGAACAGGAAGTCGTCCTTCTACTAGTAGAAAAGAAAAGTTACGATACAACAGCTGATCACCGTGTATCGGGTGTTCCAGTACATTCCCTTCCCTCCAATCGGAGTTGAGCTACACATTGTAACAAAAGCCTAGGTGCTGAGTTACTGATAATGTGACCGTAATCAGTAATGATGTTCCTCATACAGTAGTCGTACTGTATGGTATGTTTTGACGAAAAGAGAAATAAATATATCATTCTGTATACGAATGAGGTTTTAAAGGTTTTTCCTTTTTGATATAAGCTTACTTATATGCTTATGCTGTATTGTATTATTTCTGGGCTGAGTGCTCACTCTTGCTTTTTCTTTCTATACATATATATCACAACACAACAACTAGAGTAGATGGCCAGGATTCGTCGTACCGCTCGGAAGCGCGTCAGGGACATACAGGCCGCCCGTAGCATGGTTGTTACAGTTGATCAGGTAGAAGTACTGAGTTGGTTCGGAGTGTAACTCTTGTTGCTCCGGTTTAATTATAAGTATCACTTATGTATATTAATGAACAAGAACAAACTTTTGCGCTACCATATGGTTTCACATAGAAATCATACTGGTAGTAGGTTGCAAGTATTTTACTTTTGGGTTGTAATAACTTAAATTTGTGGATCATATGACTACTGTTATTGTAAGTTCGTTTCTAAGACATAACTAGCGTGAGTGTATTGATGGTGGGGTCACCATGTGTGTTGATTTATTGTTTTATGGTTCAAGTATTAAGTGGTTGTACGGAACAAGGGATCGTGACAACCTAGATCTCCGACCCCGGGTCTGGGGGTGTTACAGAAATGGTATCAGAGCGTATAGTTATTAATCTCAGAAACGATAGGACGTTAGGAATAATAAATGCAACTATAATAATAAGAAGAACTCCCATCGAGTTCATGGTTGGGCTACCGGATGTAGCACCGACTGTTAAAACCCGCAAGGGAACTTTGATTACACGGTATAGTAACCTAGTTTTCGCTTGTATAGGTATTCACGGCCGAGGAGGCTGATGACTTTGAGACCCAGCACGACGAGGCTCTGCTGGCGGCTGAGGACGACCCCGTGGACGACCCCATGGAGGATCTCGAGGAGGATACTGAGGACCCGTACGAGGATCCGGAAGAGGACCCCACGACTTTGTTTGACTTTCCTACTTCTCCTATTCTCTCTCTTGAGGGATATTCGACTGATGATGATGATTCCACTGAGGGGGATCAGATTGTACCTGATGTAGTTACTACGGATGATGATGAGACTTCTTAGGACAGTGCTAGCCGAGGAGGCATCAGGATGTACCCTCTGCCTATTATGAGAGCCCTTACCCCTCCTGTGCCCCCATTGAGCCCGTTACCATCAAACGATGACTATGATCTTGCCCCTGAGGGATATGAGGAGGACCAGGCTATGACTGATCCAGACACACCTCCTCCCTCACCTACTGGAGTACCTACTGTGATCCATGATTGGATGATTGGCCGGCTGACCACTGACTTGGCAGCGGCAGAGGCTAGAGCTGATGAGCTGAGGAGACAGTTGGCAGCAGAGAGAGACCCGTCGTTCTTATCAGGACGGGATGAGGTTTATGACTCCTAAGGAGATGAGACTTGAGATTTCCCACATCGAGTGGCGGGCTATGGTCCGCATGAGAGGCATGTCTGTTATTGCTGAGGGACTGGTACCCCGACTAGCCACAAAGAGGATTTGGGCAGATGCTATGGCGCGTGTCAGGAACCTGACCCACTCGGATGGGGAGACTTGATAGGTGACAGATAGCTTAGTTCTCTAAACTCAGATGGCCGTTAGTAGTGCCAGTTTTTGTGGGATGGTTCCGATGTATAGTAGTATCCTTTCTGAGTTAGAGATAGGCTGATCAGACTGACGTAGAAGATGTTGACAGGTTGACTTATAGTACTTAGCTTTTGACTGTTGTACGGATGATGTATTTCAGCGATGTATTCGCTTTTGTTGGAACTTAGTTTCAGTATCTCGTGACTTTATGTCACTTATGTATATATTCGTGCATTTCAGTTTCTTTAAAGCTTTCAGTCTTAAATTTGATATCTGATAAGTCGGTTTTATATCTACTTTGAACGCCTTAAAATCAGCTTAAATTGGTTGTTTTGGCCTCAAGTGTGTGATGTTATGATGAGTTTTAGTGTTTATGTGCAGATAAGCTAAATGGGATCAAGCGGTGGTCGTCGTGCTTGAAAATGGTGGTTTTTGCTCCAGGAGTTGAATGATTTTGGAGACAAGCAATTGGCGAGGTAGTGATCTAATAAAGCAGCAAAGCAGAAAACTGGACAGAGAACCAGGCGCGCCCGCGCCTCCTAGAGCGCGCCCGCGCGTAGTTGGCAGAGAATGAGGTGCGCCCGCGCTTGTTAGCGCGCGCCCGCGCGTCCCCGACTGGTGGAATTTCTGTATTTTGTTTTTGTGGGCTTAGAGTGGTAGCGGGTCATGTTTTGGGCTTTTGTCATTTATGGTGGATGTTTTCTAAGGGGAGAACCCTAATTTGGAGATAGGTCGAAGAATAATACGGAAGAACTTAGAGACTTAGATTGAGGAGCCGGATTACATTTTTTTTTTGTATTTCTCTCAATTAAGCAATACTTGGATTCTTCTTTTCTAGTTTTTCTAAACATTGTTATTCTGGATACTCTTTGCAATTATTTATTCAAGACTTAGTTATTATATCATGTTTTCATTAGAACCCGCGATGATGAACGGTTCATTTATGAACTAATCATTATCGTGGGATTCTAACAGAGTTTTTATGGAGTTTAGTGGTTAATTGTTTTATATACTCTGTGTGTGGTGGCGAATTGATTTCCTATCATGGTTGTGCTTATTCATTGTGGATGCGTAGCTAACATTCATGATTGTTGTTAATCCTTAATGATTGCGAAAGTGGATTTAGGGATTTAGAACTTGCCATGCTAGCATAAGTTTTTGTATGATTATCATGCATAATTTGTGGGTGATTTTAACCATTTCATCTACCTTATGTAATCTGAATAGATAACCTGTTCATTCAACCACTATGTTTTCAATCTCTATAGACATATAGGGACTAAGCATATCTGGTGTCCATTTAACTTCTATCTATCTGTGGATGTTTAAGTGGTAGGGTATACGTATACTGAAAGGTAGCGTGTACTAAATTTGTGTTATCTGGTTAGTTTTCACAACTGTCACATACAGAGGTTAAGAACAAGAGACTCTAGATGAAATATGTAACGATGTTAGGATCCCATGCTTTCTCATATCAGTAATTCACTAGTAATTCTTTTAGTCAATCAAACAAAAAAAACCCCAATTTGATAATTGTCTTAGCAGTGGGTAATAACCAAACATTGGTGCATAAGTACAACTTATTACAACTAAAACCAGTCCTTGTGGGTTCGTACTTGATTTATCTATATACTACTTGTGACCACGTGCGCTTGCGTGTTTTTGTGCGAACAAGTTTTTGGCGCCGCTGCCGGGGACTCGCTGTAGTTTTTGGATAGTTTATGTGCTTGTCATCAGTGACAGTTAAATTCACTGACTCAGATTGTTTTTCTCATCAATTTTTCTTTGTTTGGTGTGTTACAGATACTCTAGTGAGCGTGTATGCAAACACGTTCTCAATCTCGTAAGAATAATCTGGAAGGAGAAGGAACTAACTTGAATCTAGTTATGGGAGAACCAGCAGCAGCAGGAGCAAAGGCTTTGATGGATTATTCTCAGCCAAAGATCAATGATATTCATTCAAGCATTGTTAGACCAGCTATCTCGGCTAACAACTTTGAGATCAAGGTGGGAACAATTCAGATGCTACAGAACTCTGTGCAGTTTGGGGGTTCTCCAACGGAAGACCCTAATATGCATATTAGGGATTTCATTGAGATTTGTGACACTTTCAAGTTCAATGGAGTGTCCGAGGATGCAGTGAAGCTGAGACTTTTCCCTTTTTCCTTGAGGGATAAAGCTAAGGGCTGGTTACATTCTCTACCAGCAGGGTCTATCACTACATGGGAGGAGCTTGCTCAAAAGTTTCTCACTAAGTTCTTCCCAATGGCCAAAACAGCTGCAATAAGGAATGCTCTCACGCAGTTTTCTCAGCTTTCAGGGGAAACGTTATGTGAAGCTTGGGAGCATTACAAAGAGATGCTACGAAAGTGCCCTCACCATGGAATGCCTGATTGGATGGTGATAAATTGTTTCTACAATGGTTTGGGAGGTCAATCAAGACCAATGCTTGATGCAGCATCAGGTGGAGCTCTTTGGGCCAAAAGCTATGAGGAGGCCTATGAACTTATAGAGATGATGGCTGCTAATGAGTACCAGAATCCTACTCAGAGGTTATCACATGGCAAGGTAGCAGGAATTCTGGAAGTGGATGCGACTACAGCATTAGTAGCTCAGCTAAAAGCTCTTTCTATGAAGGTGGATTCTCTATCTAACATGGGAATGCAGCAAGTGGCTAGTGTCTGTGAACTATGTGCAGATGCTCATGACACTAATCAGTGTGCTATATCTAGTGAATCAGCACAGTTCGTGAGTAATTTTCAGAGGCCACAACAGCCAGTTCCTAATGTTTATCATCCAAATAACAGAAACCACCCGAATATCAGCTGGAGTAACAATCAAGGTGGTCAGCAGCAGTATCAAGGTCAACAATTTGGAGCTAAGCCATTCAACCCTGCTGGTTATCAGCAGCAATATGCTCCAAGACAACCTTATCAGCCACCACCAGGATTTCATCAACAACCTCAAGGTCACCATGGTCAGTCTTCTAATGAAAAGTCAGAATTGGAAGAGTTGAGGTTGATGTGCAAGAGCCAGGCGGCTTCTCTCAAGACTTTGGAAACTCAGATTGGACAGATAGCCAGTGCGTTGCTGAACAGACCACAGGGAACTCTCCCTAGTGATACGGAAACTAATCCAGGCAAACGGGAGATTAAGGAACATGTCAAGGCAATTACATTGAGATCAGGGAAGGTCACAACTGACCAAAACACTGAAGGTCAGGAAAAAGAAGAAGCTGAAGGAGAAATCCAGGGAGCAGAGCGCGCCCGCGCCTTCCAGAGCGCGCCCGCGCCTGATTTCCAGGAACAGGAGCGCGCCCGCGCAGCCCAGAGCGCGCCCGCGCAGCCCAGAGCGCGCCCGCGCAGCCCAGAGCGCGCCCGCGCAGCCCAGAGCGCGCCCGCGCAGCCCAGAGCGCGCCCGCGCAGCCCAGAGCGCGCCCGCGCATGCACTTCTGCCAGAAAAAGTGAAAATGCCTGAAAAGAAGGATTGGGTGGAGAAAGTGGTGAGCAAACACCCCAATGCATCTCATGATTCCACTTCTAAGCAAGAAACAGAGGGTAAGGTAATCTACCCCCTCCTCCGTTCCCTAGAAGACTTCAGAAACAGAAGCTAGACACACAATTTGCTAAGTTCTTGGAGGTTTTCAAGAAGCTGCATATAAACATACCTTTTGCAGAGGCTCTTGAACAGATGCCGAGCTACGCAAAGTTCATGAAGGGTATTCTTTCAAGAAAGTTGAAGTTAGAAGATTTGGAAACTGTTGCTCTAACGGAGGAGTGCAGTGCTATTCTGCAGCAGAAGTTGCCCCCGAAACTTAAGGATCCAGGGAGTTTCACAATTCCTTGCACTATTGGCAATCTATCGTTCGACAAGTGTCTGTGTGATTTGGGAGCGAGTATTAATCTGATGCCATTGTCCGTCTTTTTGCAACTAGGGCTACCGGAGCCTAAACCTACTGCCATGTCTTTACAGCTGGCAGATAGGTCTATCACATACCCTAGGGGTATTGTGGAGGATGTCCTAGTAAGGGTTGACAAGCTTATCTTCCCCGCTGATTTCGTTATTCTGGATTTTGAAGAAGACAAGAAGATTCCTATCATCTTAGGAAGGCCGTTTCTCGCTACAGGTCGAACTTTGATTGATGTTCAAAAAGGGGAACTCACGATGAGGGTGCATGACCAGAATGTCACCTTCAATGTTTTCAATGCAATGAAGTTTCCTACAAAAGATGAAGAATGTTTCTCTATAGATCGTGTGGATTCTGCAGTAAGCAAGGAGTTTGACAAATTGATCAAGTCAGACACCTTGGAAAAAGCACTTATGGGGGAATCTGATGTTGAGGGTAAAGAAAAAGAGGAACAAGCTCAGTATTTGAATGCAACTCCGTGGATGAGGAGGTTAGACATGCCTTTTGACTCTCTTGGCATAACAGAGTTGGAGAAACCACAAGAGCGTCTCAAGCCTTCTATTGAGAAAGCTCCCACTCTTGAGCTTAAACAACTACCAGAACATTTGAGGTATGCTTTTTTAGGTGATTCATCTACATTACCTGTTATTATCTCATCTAACTTGTCAGGTAGTGAAGAAGACAAACTCCTCAGAATCTTGAGAGAGTTTAAATCAGCAATTGGGTGGACTATAGCAGATATTAAGGGTATCAGCCCTTCGTACTGTATGCATAAAATTCCACTAGAGCCAGGAAGCAAGCCAACTGTGGACCCTCAGAGACGTCTTAATCCTATCATGAAGGAGGTAGTGAAAAAAGAAATTCTCAAGTGGCTAGATGCTGGGATCATCTATCCTATTTCAGACAGTTCATGGGTGAGTCCAGTGCAATGTGTGCCTAAGAAAGGAGGCATGACAGTGGTGGCTAATGAAAAAAACGAGTTGATCCCGACTCGTACAGTTACTGGATGGAGAATTTGCATGGACTACCGGAAACTGAACAAAGCTACCAGGAAGGATCATTTTCCCCTTCCTTTCATTGATCAGATGTTGGACAGGTTGGCGGGGCATGAATTCTATTGCTTGTTGGATGGTTATTCAGGTTACAACCAGATTGGTATTACTCCAGAAGACCAGGAGAAGACCACCTTTACATGTCCTTTTGGTACTTTCGCATTCCGGCGTGTACCTTTTGGCCTATGTGGTGCACCTGCTACGTTTCAGAGGTGTATGATGACCATTTTCTCGGAGATGATTGGCATAAATGTAGAAGTGTTCATGGATGACTTCTCAGTTTTTGGAGCGTCATATGATGAGTGCCTCAGTAATTTGGGCATGGTGCTGAAAAGATGTGTTGAGACTAATCTAGTACTCAACTGGGAAAAATGTCACTTCATGGTGCAAGAGGGAATCATTCTTGGGCATAAGGTATCTAGCAAGGGGCTTGAGGTGGACAAAGCCAAAGTGGAGACAATTTAAAATCTTCCTCCACCAATTTCAGTTAAGGGAATTCGCAGTTTTCTTGGTCATGCGGGTTTCTATCGGCGGTTCATTCAAGATTTCTCCAAAATCTCTAAGCCCTTGTGCAACTTGTTGGAGAAGGATATCCCTTTCAAGTTTGATGAAGAATGCTTAGCTGCTTTTGAGCTGTTGAAAAAGAAGTTGACATCTGCACCTGTTATTACCGCACCTGATTGGAGTGATCCATTCGAGTTGATGTGTGATGCTAGTGACTTTGCAGTTGGAGTTGTTCTTGGGCAAAGGAAGAACAATATATTTCATGTGATCTACTACGCTAGCAAAACACTCAACGATGCGCAGCTGAATTACACCACTACAGAAAAGGAACTATTGGCCATTGTATATAGTTTCGAGAAATTCAGATCTTACTTGCTTGGAACCAAGGTAGTGGTATTTACTGATCATGCAGCTATTCGATATCTGATGTCGAAGAAAGATTCGAAACCGCGGTTAATTCGTTGGGTTCTATTACTTCAAGAATTCGACCTAGTAATTAAAGACAGAAAGGGTACAGAGAATCAGGTGGCTGATCACTTGTCCCGGTTAGAAGACCACAGTAAGAATTCATTGGACAAATCTCTCATCAATGAATTCTTTCCTGATGAGCAGCTTTTTGGAGTGCAAGCTGAAGAACCATGGTTTGCAGATATTGTGAACTATCTGGTAAGTAAGGTCATTCCTTCGGAATTCTCTTATGCTCAAAGGAAGAAGTTCCTACATGATGTTAAATGGTACTGTTGGGACGAACCCTTTTTGTTCAGACAGGGAGCCGATCAAGTTCTACACAGATGCATTCCTTACAGTGAGGTAGAGGGTGTTTTGCGTGATTACCATTCCATCACTTATGGAGGTCATTATGGTGGTGAGAAGACAGCTACTCGGGTACTTCAGGCTGGGTTCTATTGGCCAACTCTGTTTAAGGATGCTCATCAGTTTGTGTTGAGATGTGATCTATGCCAAAGGGTTGGTAATATCTCGAGAAGGAACGAGATGCCTCTTAGTATGCTGCTGGAGGTGGAGATTTTTGATGTGTGGGGCATTGACTTCATGGGCCCTTTTATTCCTTCATGCAACAACCAGTACATTTTGCTAGCAGTGGATTATGTTTCCAAGTGGGTCGAGGTAAAGGCTTTACCGACTAATGATGCTAAAGTGGTACTGAGTTTTCTGCACAAGCAAATCTTCACGCGTTTCGGCGCTCCCAGGGTAATTATCAGTGATGAAGGCACACATTTCTGCAACCGGAAGTTTACAGCCTTAATGGCTAAGTATAACATCAATCATCGGGTTGCTACTGCCTACCACCCTCAGACTAATGGGCAGGCAGAGGTGTCTAACAGGGAGATTAAGCGTATTCTGGAGAAGGTGGTAAATCCTTCCAGGAAGGATTGGTCTTTGAAACTTGATGAAGCTGTTTGGGCTTATAGAACAGCTTACAAGACACCATTGGGGACTTCACCTTTTCAGCTGGTCTATGGAAAGGCTTGTCATTTGCCCGCCGAGTTAGAGCACAAGGCATATTGGGCGTTAAAGAAGTTGAATTTTGATTTGGCAGCAGCAGGAGAGAAGAGATTGCTTCAAATTAATGAGCTGGATGAGTTTCGTCTACAGGCTTATGAAAATCACAAATTATACAAGGAGAAGGTCAAGAGATGGCATGACAAGCAGTTGGTGCAAAAGTCCTTTGTGCCGGGTCAACTAGTGTTGTTGTTCAATTCTCGTCTCAGACTTTTCCCAGGGAAGCTTAAGTCAAGATGGTCGGGGCCATTCACGGTTAAAACAGTGTTTCCACATGGTGCAGTGGAAATCTATGATAGGTCACCAGTTGAGGCGTTCAAGGTCAACGGCCAAAGGTTGAAACCTTACTTTGGTGAACGTGTGAATCGTGAAGCAGAAACCACGGTTCTTGGTACTTCAGAATGAATTTGGAATCACGTCAAGCTATTGACGTAAAAGAAGCGCTTTGTGGGAGGCAACCCACGTAGTATTCGTGTTGTACAGTGAGAAGAAAAAAAAAATTATTTTTTTTTGGCAGGGAGGAACGCGCGCCCGCGCTCTACACCGCGCGCCCGCGCCTGAATTCCAGGGACAGGAGCGCGCCCGCGCTCTATACCGCGCGCCCGCGCCTGGGCGACTTCCAGAGAAAAAAAAAAGAAAAAAAAACGGAAAAAACAAAACAAAAACCCCAAAAAGAAACCCTTGTTGTTGTAAATACCTATTTAAACCTACATCTACCCACACCCATTCCATCTAATCAAAACCCTAGCCTCTTTTCTCTCTTCCACATCCAAAACCACAAATCTATACATACACCTACTTACACTTTTCATCCCAATTCCATGGCACCACCAAAGAGAGGAAGATATGCGGGTAGTAGTAGCACGAGACGTACTTCTTCATCTGATGATTCAAGTGCGGGGTTTGGAGGCGAGAAGTTTTCATCTCCAGAAGCTTCGGTTGAATATGCACGGCTACTGTCTAAGGCCGTGGCTAAGGAGAGAGGGTTTATACCTACTCATCGTGATGGTAATTTGGTGGCGATGATTACCGCCAAAGGTTGGGAAGGTATTTGTGAAGCGCCGGAGCCGGTTCCCTTGGGTATTGTGAGGGAGTTTTATGCTAATTCCAAGGCGGAGAAGAACGGGTATTCTGTGGTTCGAGGTTATACAGTGGATTACACGCCGGTGGCTATTTCTCGGGTTCTTAGGTTACCGAGGATGAGACAGGGTGAAGAAGATTGGGCTTTGAAGACCAGGGCAGATGTGGATCTGGAGAACATCGTAGGTGTTCTTTGTGTGCCGGGCATGACATGGAAGTACAGGTCGGGTACCACTGAGCCAGTCACTTTCCCGGCATCTGCTATGAACAGGTATGCTAAGGCCTGGAATTTATTTGTGTGTGCTAACATCATGCCCTCATCGCATGCGCATGAGGTTACTGTGGAAACGGCTATTGTACTGTGGGGGATTCTAAATGGGAAGTATGTTGACCTTGGGGCTCTCCTACATAGGAGTATCTTGCGATTCTTGAGGGGTAGTACCACGGCGGCGATTCCTCATGCTGCTGTGGTTACTAAGCTATGCACTGCAGTGGGTGTCCATTGGACGGAAGAGGAGCAGTTGCAACTACCTAGTGCTCCTATTGATCATGCGGCGATTCAGCGGTTGGAGGATTGGGATGGTGGTTCCACAGATCCGTCTGGTTTAGGGTTTGGGAACGTAGATGATGATGGCATGGATGCTCCCACTCGTGAGGCCGCCAGGGCGGGGTTTCAGGGTGCTTCTGGGATACATCAGGAGGCAGATAGAGCCGGTTTTGGAGGGGCTCAGTACAGGAGGTTGACTAGGCGGATTGATGCCTTGCATGACATTAACCGCCATTTTGCTATGGATTTGACTCAGGCATTAGGCGATGCATTCCGTGCCACTGGAGTTGATGTGGCTTGGCCAGATTTTGGAGTTGGTTCTGTTTATCCACCACCGGATACACCACCGGAGACACCACCTATTGAGGGTGGTGATGATTCTGATGTTTAGGTATTATCTGCACTTTCCTTGTTATTACCTTCAATGAGGACATTGAATATTGTAAGTTTGGGGGTGGTAGTCAAGGAATAGTAGTGTTAGTGTGTCTCATGTAGGATTCATATAGGTTTTAGGTTGCATATTTAGTTAATTCATTCATATTCTTGCATATATATGTCATATAGAGCATTCTGTTGCATAGTTTATCTAGCATGTTAGTTCATGTAGTTGCTCATGCATAGCATATTTCATGATCCCTTAAGATTTGACTGTTTCTGTGGTGAGTCGATGTTGATTGGAGTGTAGTTGTGATGAATAGAGGGCTGATTAAGCTCCTAAGGATCGGTGCATGCATAGGAATTTTTTTTTTTTCATAAGTCGCATTGGTTGCTTTTGAATCTGATTAGACCATGCTTGTTTTGATGTTGGAATTTAACCGCTTGCTTATAGTTAGAATGTATTCTATTCTCTTGAAATTCAAAGAAGCACTTAAGTCTAAGTTTGGGAGAAAACAAGGATTTCATTCTAATTGTCAATAAAGGTTAGGCGTCAAATGGCTAGTAGCCGGCTCATGAAAATGAGTAGTCTAGGGTGGGATGAGAAAAAGGCAAAGTGCACTCATTCCGAAATTTTAAAAAAAAAAAAAGAAAAAAAAACAAAAGAAAAAGAAAAAAAAAGTTGTTTTAGTTGTTTTATGCAGAATTGACCAGGTTGAGCTCTTTAATACTCGAGCAATTAAGTTCTAGGGGACTTTGTGCCTAGTGACCTAAGACTTTTCCGGTCTGGGATCCACTAACCTAACGCTCGCTACATGGGTATTATTGTATAAGCCTTTTGGGGTCTCAACCATTGCACGGTCAAATAAGCATGTGTGTAGTAATAAAGCATGATTTCCTGTCTAACTCAAGTGAAGGTTGAGGTGTCTTTAAGTGGTTTCTTGAGTCTAGAGTATATTCTGTTTATAAGCTTGGGGTTGTTTTAGCTAAGAATAGGTATGGTCTTGATTTGGTTTGGGAGTATATTGGTGAGCATTGCACACACTCACGTTCTTGTGTTTGTATGGTTGATCAAAGGGAGTTTGGTTGAACTCTGTTTGGAAGATTGCATTCTGTGAGATGTTGGCTCATTCATGGATTATGGTTAGGTTGAGGGGATCACTTGCATTATCATATTAGTTGCATTCATGCATTGCATTAGTTTATATCGAGTCTGTTTATGCTTGAGGACAAGCATCAGTTTAAGTTTGGGGGTGTGATAAGTCGGTTTTATATCTACTTTGAACGCCTTAAAATCAGCTTAAATTGGTTGTTTTGGCCTCAAGTGTGTGATGTTATGATGAGTTTTAGTGTTTATGTGCAGATAAGCTAAATGGGATCAAGCGGTGGTCGTCGTGCTTGAAAATGGTGGTTTTTACTCCAGGAGTTGAATGATTTTGGAGATAAGCAATTGGCGAGGTAGTGATCTAATAAAGCAGCAAAGCAGAAAACTGGACAGAGAACCAGGCGCGCCCGCGCGTAGTTGGCAGAGAATGAGGCGCGCCCGCGCGTCCCCGACTGGTGGAATTTCTGTATTTTGTTTTTGTGGGCTTAGAGTGGTAGCGGGTCATGTTTTGGACTTTTGTCATTTATGGTGGATGTTTTCTAAGGGGAGAACCCTAATTTGGAGATAGGTCGAAGAATAATACGGAAGAACTTAGAGACTTAGATTGAGGAGCCGGATTACATTTTTTTTTGTATTTCTCTCAATTAAGCAATACTTGGATTCTTCTTTTCTAGTTTTTCTAAACATTGTTATTCTGGATACTCTTTGCAATTATTTATTCAAGACTTAGTTATTATATCATGTTTTCATTAGAACCCGCGATGATGAACGGTTCATTTATGAACTAATCATTATCGTGGGATTCTAACAGAGTTTTTATGGAGTTTAGTGGTTAATTGTTTTATATACTCTATGTGTGGTGGCGAATTGATTTCCTATCATGGTTGTGCTTATTCATTGTGGATGTGTAGCTAACATTCATGATTGTTGTTAATCCTTAATGATTGCGAAAGTGGATTTAGGGATTTAGAACTTGCCATGCTAGCATAAGTTTTTGTATGATTATCATGCATAATTTGTGGGTGATTTTAACCATTTCATCTACCTTATGTAATCTGAATAGATAACCTGTTCATTCAACCACTATGTTTTCAATCTCTATAGACATATAGGGACTAAGCATATCTGGTGTCCATTTAACTTCTATCTATCTGTGGATGTTTAAGTGGTAGGGTATACGTATACTGAAAGGTAGCGTGTACTAAATTTGTGTTATCTGGTTAGTTTTCACAACTGTCACATACAGAGGTTAAGAACAAGAGACTCTAGATGAAATATGTAACGATGTTAGGATCCCATGCTTTCTCATATCAGTAATTCACTAGTAATTCTTTTAGTCAATCAAACAAAAAAACCCCAATTTGATAATTGTCTTAGCAGTGGGTAATAACCAAACATTGGTGCATAAGTACAACTTATTACAACTAAAACCAGTCCTTGTGGGATCGAACTTGATTTATCTATATACTACTTGTGACCACGTGCGCTTGCGTGTTTTTGTGCGAACAATATCCCCTGTTATTTCAACTGTTTTACAAGTTATTAGTTTTGACATATAAACTATGCAACCCCCATTTTGACAATTTTTTTTTATTTACATATGAAAGTGTTTTGAGTGAGAAATGATGATTTCCAAGATTTCACCAAGGACTCAATTGATTCAACCACATATTTTAAAAAGGGAACAAATGGTTTTAATAAAAGTTTTTGTTTAAAAACATCAGGAAAATGCCACCCCGACGTGTGGGAACCCGAGCACGCCTTGCCAACCCTGCGGCTCAGGGTAGTGTTAACCAGGGAGATGAAAGGCAAGACTATCATAATGAGGAAGAAAACCCAGACTTCCACGAGGGGGAAGAACAGAACCATGACGAAGGTGAGTATGAAGGAAGCGGAGAGGATGATGATTACAATGAGTTTGATGATCAGGACTACGAAGAGGAAGAGTATGAGAGTACTCAGAATGTAGAGGTTCCCGGTGGAAACCCGATGGACCAATTTATGCACCTACTCCGACAGAATTTGAACCAACATCCACCACCACCACCACCAGGCCCCAATACTACGGGGCATAGTGCTTTTAAGGCTTTTAAGTCTTTAGGACCCCCGGAATTTCAGGGATCTGCTGACCCTGTTGAGGCAAGAGCTTGGTTAAAGGAAATAGAAAAATCTTTTGAAATCCTAAGTATTGAGGAAGCCCAAAAGACCATCTTTGCTACTTACCTCCTGAAAGGGGAGGCTAACTACTGGTGGGAATCAAAGAAGAACCTAGAAACAAATACCGTTGTTACCTGGGCAAGGTTTACTACTTTATTTCTGGAAAAGTATTTACATGTGTTCATGGAAGCACAAATGGAAAGGAAGTTTTTGGAACTGAAACAGGATAACATGACTGTGGCAGAATATAAGGCCAAGTTTACTGAATTGTCTAGGTTTGTGCCAGATTTTGTCAATTCTGACTTGAAGAGGTTAAGAAGGTTTCAGAAAGGGCTGAAACAATGGATTCAGAATAGAGTAGCAGTGTTGGAATTAACGGACTATGCGTCGTTAGTGCAAAAGGCAGCCATAGTGGAAGCAGGTAGTGAGCAAAGTCATAAAGGAAGAGAAGAGAAAAAGAGGAAGTTTGGTAGTCAAGGAGGAATCTCGGTGAACAAGAGCTTTCCAGTAAGAACATTCGGAGGGACCAGGTCTCAGCCATTAAGGAATTCAGGATTCAGGAAACCAGAGAATAAGAGTCTAAGCCAGGGCGTCAGACAGACTGGAGTGTCCCGTTTTAATCAACCTCGACCCCCACTACCTGACTGCAAGACTTGTGGAATAAAACACCTGGGAGAATGTGCCCTAAAGTCGGTAACCTGCTTCACGTGCAACAAAACAGGGCATTACTCCAGCGCTTGCCCCCGAGATGATCAGAAGTGTTTTCAATGTGGAAAATTAGGACACATGAAAAGAGACTGCCCTATGGCAAACCCCACCGGCTCGAGAATCAGTGGAGCCGCCTCTAACAAGCCCCCAACTGCTAGAACTTTCAACATGACGGTGAAAGACACCGTAAGGGACACTAATGTGATAGCAGGTACCCTTTTACTCAACACCGTCAATGCAAATGTTTTATTTAATTCAGGAGCTACCAAGTCTTTTATTTCGAGGGATTTCGCGAGTCAGTTAAGGCTTAGGGCGGAACCATTAAAAGAAGTATTAGAGGTAGAAATAGCAAATCGGGAAGTAATTCCAGTTGATGAAATACACATAGACTGTAGCCTAGTAATAGAAGGTCAACAGTTTCGTGTAGATTTGGTTCCATTTAAATTAGGGGAATTTTGATGTGATTCTGGGAATGGATTGGTTGTCGAGCAATGGTGCTCAGATAGATTGTGAAAGAAAGAAAGTTTGGATTAAAACGTCCGAAGGGCGGGAGGTCGTGTTCAAGGGACAACGACAAACCCGTAAGTTTTTAACCATGGCCCAAACCAAGAGGTTGTTGCGGCATGGGTGTGAGGCTTACTTAGCCTATGTGATAGATACAAATCGAGAGATTCCTAAGTTACAAAATATTCCTATAGTTAATGAATTTGAAGACGTATTTCCGGAAGACCTTCCGGGATTACCACCTGATAGGGAGATAGAATTCGCTATCGAATTAGCTCCAGGGACGGCGCCAGTGTCAAAGGCCCCGTACAGGTTAGCTCCGGTAGAAATGAAAGAGTTAGCTATCCAATTGCAGGAATTGCTAGATAAGGGAATGATAAGACCCAGCGTGTCACCATGGGGTGCACCAGTGCTGTTTGTGAAAAAGAAGGATGGTAGTTTGAGATTGTGTATAGACTACCGAGAACTAAACAAGTTGACCATTAAGAACCGATATCCTTTACCAAGGATTGATGATTTGTTTGACCAGTTGAAAGATGCGGTTTACTTCTCCAAGATTGACCTGAGGACTGGATATCACCAGTTAAAGATAAAACCTGAAGATATACCCAAGACTGCATTTCGCACGAGGTATGGGCACTATGAGTTTTTAGTAATGTCGTTTGGGCTGACGAATGCCCCAGCAGCCTTCATGGACCTAATAAATAGAGTCTTTAAGCAATACTTGGACAAGTGCGTCATAGTTTTTATTGATGATATTTTAGTCTACTCCAAGACAGAGGAGGAACACGCAGAACACTTGAGAATAGTGTTAGAGACTTTGAGAAAGGAAAGACTTTATGCTAAGTTTTCCAAGTGTGAATTTTGGC
Organism: Heracleum sosnowskyi; assembly: GCA_030848705.1. Lineage (NCBI taxonomy): Eukaryota > Viridiplantae > Streptophyta > Magnoliopsida > Apiales > Apiaceae > Heracleum > Heracleum sosnowskyi. The sequence continues at coordinate 93,032,848 of CM061235.1, read as the reverse complement.
TGAGAGAAGTACAGTTTCTAGGCCATGTAGTCAGCAGTGATTGAGTGCTAGTTGACCCTGCTAAGATAGAAGCCGTTTCAAATTGGGACAGACCGACCACCCCGACTGAGGTGAGCAGTTTTATAGGTTAGCCGGGTATTATCGAAGATTTGTGAAACATTTTGCCAAGATAGCAGCCCCACTGACCCGACTGACCCGAAAGATTGAGAAGTTTGAGTGGACTGAGAAATGTGAAAAGAGTTTTCAGGAATTGAAAAGGAGGCTAGTTACTGCCCCTGTACTGGCACTGCCAGACGGAAAAGGAAATTTTGTGATCTACAGTGACGCATCACACAAACGGTTAGGATGCGTGCTTATGCAACACGAAAGGGTGATTTCATATGCCTCTAGGCAGTTAAAAGAATATGAGAGTAGATACCCTACCCATGATTTGGAACTAGCAGCCATAGTTTTCGCCTTAAAGATTTGGAGGCATTACTTATATGGGGAAAAGTGTGAGATCTACACAGACCATAAGAGCCTTAAGTACATTTTCACTCAGAAAGAGCTCAATATGAGAAAGAGGAGATGGTTAGAATTAATCAAAGATTATGATTGCGAGATTCTTTACCACCCAGGGAAGGCCAATGTGGTGGCCGATGCCCTTAGTAGGAAGGAGAGACTCAAAATGATAACCTCCTCAGAGAAGTTAATCCAAGAGTTTGAAAAGATGGAGATGGAGGTTAAAATAACTGGAGATGGCACGGAGAAACTATTTGAAATCGCACTACAATCAGATTTGTTACAAAAGATCAAATTAAGTCAAGAACGCATGATGAGCGAAGGGAAAGAGCTAATGACGGGAGAGGAATTAAGGACTGAGAAAGACGGTAAGGGAGTTATGAGGTATACTTACCGGATTTGGATTCCTAATGACCAGGAATTAAAAGACGAGATTCTACATGAGAGTCATAGCTCAAGATATTCAATTCACCCGGGAAGTACCAAGATGTATAGGGATTTAAAGGAATATTATTGGTGGCCTAACATGAAAAAGGACGTAACAGAGTGGGTAAGCAAATGCTTGACCTGCCAAAGAGTAAAGGCAGAACACCAAAGACCCGGTGGACTCTTAAGACCCCTAGAGATTCTAGAATGGAAATGGGAACAAATAGCCATGGACTTCGTAGTAGGATTGCCACGAACCAAAGCTAATCACGACGCCATCTGGGTAATAGTAGACCGGTTGACGAAGTCAGCCCACTTTCTTCCGATTAATGAAAGATACACTGTCGATAGGCTAGTGGATATTTACATGAAAGAAATTGTGGCGAGACATGGAGTTCCAGTCTCCATTGTGTCAGACAAAGACCCTAGATTTAACTCCAGATTTTGGAGAAGCTTTCAGGAATGTGTAGGAACCAAGCTAAACATGAGTACCTCTTACCATCCCCAGACAGATGGGCAAAGTGAGAGGACTATCCAAACCTTAGAGGATATGTTGAGAGTTTGTGCCATAGATTTCAAAGGAAATTGGGATGATCACCTACCCCTGATAGAGTTTTCCTACAACAACAGTTTTCATGCAAGTATCGGGATGCCCCCGTATGAGGCCTTGTATAGAAGAAGATGTCGATCACCCTTGTATTGGGATGAAGTTGGAGAGCGAAAAATGCTCGGACCCGAAATGGTCCAACAGACTAAGGATGCAATAGACCTTATTAGAGGACGGCTGGTAGCAGCCCAAGACAGACAGAAGAAATATGCAGACTTGGCCCGAAAGGACAAAGAATACGAAGCGGGAGATCTTGTGCTGTTGAAAGTATCTCCGTGGAAAGGATTGATGAGATTCGGAAAGAAGGGGAAATTGAGCCCTAGATATATTGGAACGTTCGAGATCTTGAGACGTATCGGGGAAGTAGCTTACGAGCTAGCCCTGCCCCCAAATCTGCAGCAAGTTCACAATGTGTTCCATGTGTCCATGTTAAGGAAGTACAATCCGGATGCCAGACACGTAGTGGAATACGAACAAGTAAATATACAACCAGACCTGTCCTATATAGAGCAACCAGTAGAAATCATTGACCGCAAGGATCAAGTGCTAAGGAATAAAGTTATAAAGCTGGTAAGAGTTTTGTGGAGGAATCATAATGTTGAAGAATCCACTTAGGAACTAGAGAGCGCAATGCTAGAAAAGTACCCTCATCTATTTTGATCTGATTCCGGGACGGAATCCTTGTAAGTAGGGGAGACTGTAATATCCCAAATTTTTGTAATAATTAAAACCTTGATGAATAGTAAATTTCCACTAATGAATAGTAATTTTGCTGATGAAAAGTTTTTCAGACCACACTATGTAGATGACATGGAATGAATGTTTCAAAGTGATATTATTGATGTATAAGGAGAATAAGTGAATGCAAATGCAATCAGAATCAGAAGATTCCCATTCGAGTTTTAAATCACTATTCACTGGACAGTTAAGGATGTATTGATTTGATCGTTTTAAGAAAGTATGTGGAATGAGAAATACATGATCATATCTTAAACCAAGGTGAGAAACCTAAGATTATATATTAGACGAAGGTAATGGAAGGATAAAGGAAGTACCCTAGCTTTGGTACAGAGAAACGTCTTTAAAACCACTTGAAACTATCGCGAAACAAAAGCGTAATAAATTATGGATTAAACCCTAACCAAAGGAGGAGTATTATATAAGATCATCAAGTGCAATATATAAAAGGATTGAGGATGCAAAGGATGACATAAGCATGATGCAAGGGAATGACATAAGCATGACAAAGTGATGACAAGGTGATGAATCACCACCTTGTCACCACTTTCACCACCACCACAAGTTCAAATTAGCCTTGTCATTGATGACAAGTCCTTTTATTAGCCACACAAATCAATTACTAAGTGTTAAAGATTAATTAGACAAACAAAAGGAAATGAAAATCAAAGAAAACAAAACAACAAGATGCATCCATTTCTATGAAGCAACATTCGGCTATTTCTTCATCTTCAAGAGCTTAAACATTTTGCTCCAACTTCCACTCAACCATAAATCTTGATCTTGGACTCTAAATCACCCTCTTCCAATATCCAAGGTAGATCTCTAATCTTAGCCTCATCCATGGATCATAGCTTGGTCAAAAATGGATTCAAAGTTGATGATGAATAGTGATGTGAATAGTAATCTCATAGAATCTTGTTTTGTTTTGATGATTTTAGGTTTGATTAGCATAGTTAAGGAGCAAGGAAGGATATATCATCCATATATAGACTTTTTTAAGATCCAAGGAAGGTATAAAACTTCTTTCTTTTTTAAGATTATGCTTTGATCTAGTAGTTAGAAGTGATTGATTAGAACTATGTTAGAATGAAGCATGTATGCATGATTTTAAGCATGTTTAATGGTTGATTTGTGGATGAACTTATGAATTAGAGTATGATATTGTTTGGACAGAAAAATGGTAGTATTAGCTTGAGTTTGATTGGTGGTTGGTTGATGGTTGAATTGTAGTTGGATTGAGTGTTTAAAAACACGGGAAGTACGCGTAAGCGCCGTTACCATGTCAGATTTTACTTAGGTAGTTTAGACAGAAACCATGGTTGTAATACAGGGAATAAACATGAAGTTTCTGACCATGAGCATGTAGGCTCTGTTTCCTAGATTGTTTTAGCGAAATAATCGTGTCGTTTCGATTTACGGTTTAGGAGAAACGTCTGTTTTAGTGAAAGCGGTTTCTTGTAACTAGATAGTTCATTATATGAACTTTGAGATAGGGATCAAGCCCTTTAAAATTGGAATTGGATTGAGATATTAAAATGAATACTAGTATGTATAGTCTAGAAAGGAACCTAGAAGGTTTTGTGTCAAAATGATAAGTTTGTGATTTTAGAAAAATGCGAGAACAAAGGTTGCGCGAGTGAAATACCCTTAAGGGGATGGTTTAAAACAAGGAAATGGTAAAGTAAAAGAACTCGGGATTTGTGAATGGTTTTCACCCAAGCTTTCGACTTAGAAGTTTACGGAATGTCACGAGGTTATATATGACCAAGAGCGAGACGTTTAATTTTCATTGGTAGAACTGTAGTGCTTGAGTTATAGCACATTAAATGGTTCTAGGGGACTGACTGTAATTGTACATCTTGTTATAGATCGACGCACACACTCTCAAGCCCCCACTACCACACCACCAAGACCCCAAGGCAAGTTTTCAAACCCTATACCATATAATGATGCTGTTGTGATATATGTTGTGGTATTGCTATATATGTTGCTTAATGCTGTGAAATAACGTAAAACTGTTTTCGCTTTGTAAAAAGCTGTATAAGGTATAAGGTTTATATGCTAGATAAGTACTAGATATAAACCAAGATTAAAGGTTAAAGACTCTAAGTATAGAGTACTTGTACGATGGTTTTAAAACTTAGACCGGGAGTCAAATTATTTTAAACTACTGCCAAAAGCTGGAAGGTTCCAGGGACGGATATATTTTAAAGATTTATTAAATATTCCAATATCTATATTATGGGATATTTAAGGTGAGATATTTAAATAATATTATAATAAATATTATTTGAATATTATTTAATTAAAGTGAATATTATTTTGAATATTCACTTAAGTATTTTATATTGAATAATAATTCAATAAGAATTAATTGAATATTATTTAATTAAAGTGAATATTATTTTTGAATATTCACTTAAGTGTTTATATTGAATAATAATTCAATATTTATTAATTGATTATTATTTAATTAAGTGAATATTATTTTGAATATTCACTTAAGTAGTTATATTGAATAATAATTTAATATTTATTATTTGGGTATTTATTAAATATTCCAAATATGATTTAAAATAATAGAACCTTATTATATGGTTAAAGGTTCTATTATTTACACAAAAATATAACTTTCCGATTTTCAGAAAAGGTATTAAAATAGAGATTCCCAACTATTATCTTAAGATAGTTAAAGGTAATTAAATGCGGTTAGTATTTTCCAACTCATCGAAAACTGGGAATCTAGTTCAAGAATTCGAGGACAGAGTTTTACTTCCACTGTTCCTCTAGAATACTTATAACTAGGGGATGGCTCCCCCATTCAAGTAGAGTATTTCAAACTCGATGAACTCTGAAATTTCAATAAACTCCCTGGTCATGATTTCAAAATACGTAGTAATCATCGGTAGTCTCGTTGACTAATGTCAACCCACACTTTGACTTACTCCTTTCAATTACTCTAGAGTAAGGTGTTCTAAACGGTTACAAAGATTTGACGAGTATTCGTACTTGGGAAATATGGAATTAAATTCCGATGTCCGTTTCATTAATGTTTTTCATCATGGGAATTGGAAAGGCCTACACGGCAATGAAATAGGTGCCGGGGTAGTGCCAAATTTATCAAGGCTTGTCCGGTGATGAAATAGGCGTTGAGGTAGTGATCTCTTGAGTGCTAAGGCTTGCCCGGTGACGAAATAGGCGCCGAGGTAGTGATCTCTTATTACAATGGCCCATATGCGGTCAGGGTGATAACCGAACAGGAAGTCGTCCTTCTACTAGTAGAAAAGAAAAGTTACGATATAACGGCTGATCACCGTGTATCGGGTGTTCCAGTACATTCCCTTCCCTCCAATCGGAGTTGAGCTGCACATTGTAACAAAAGCCTAGGTGCTGAGTTACTGATAATGTGACAGTAATCAGTAATGATGTTCCTCATACAGTAGTCGTACTGTATGGTATGTTTTGACGAAAAGAGAAATAAATATATCATTTTGTATACGAATGAGGTTTTAAAGGTTTTTCCTTTTTGATATAAGCTTACTTATATGCTTATACTGTATTGTATTATTGCTGGGCTGAGTGCTCACTCTTGCTTTTTCTTTCTATACATATATATCACAACACAACAGCTAGAGTAGATGGCCAGGATTCGTCGTACCGCTCGGAAGCACGTCAGGGACATACAGGCCGCCCGTAGCATGGTTGTTACAATTGATCAGGTAGAAGTACTGAGTTGGTTCGGAGTGTAACTCTTGTTGCTCCGGTTTAATTATAAGTATCACTTATGTATATTAATGAACAAGAACAAACTTGTGCGCTACCATATGGTTTCACATATAAATCATACTGGTAGTAGGTTGCAAGTATTTTACTTTTGGGTTGTAATAACTTAAATTTGTGGATCATATGACTACTGTTATTGTAAGTTCGTTTCTGAGACATAACTAGCGTGAGTGTATTGATGGTGGGGTCACCATGTGTGTTGATTTATTGTTTTATGGTTCAAGTATTAAGTGGTTGTACGGAACAAGGGATCGTGACAACCCAGATCTCCGACCCCGGGTCTGGGGGTGTTACAAGGACTCTCTTATTTTGAACCCAAAATTCCTTGGATTTTACAGGGAATTGGATCACCAAGTTACCTTCTACATGGTTAGCTAGCAACATGAAAAATCTAGCATAATAGATATTCTTACTTCTAAATGCTGTATTCCCTAATTTAGCACCTAGTTCATAAAGAATTAGGGATACTAGGTTATAAAAGCTATCACTTAGAAGCAGATAAGCAATATCAAGCATAGATAATGTAACAGCATCATAGTTGCTAATCTTACCAGAGAACACCTTAAGAATGGCATCAAAGAAAAAGCTCCATTCTTTGACCATGCCTTTTCTTTGAATCTTACTTAAATTTTCAGTAGGTAAAGCATAGTTAATCAAATTCAGCATGTTAACAATATCAGTATCACTATGCTTTTCTAACCTACTGTTATCAGGCAAATTTAAGCAAGCAAAAATAATGTCACTATTAATCACATGTTCCTTACCTTGAAGAACAAAAGTAATGGTAGCATTAACAGAATCAAATACAGCTGATTCCCAGATTGCTTCAATTACCTCAAAATATAGTGTGGGGGTTTCGAACATAGCCTTTGAGAGCTTGCAGTTCTGGAAAAACCTCATCATGGTGTGATATGATGCGTTCTTCTCTTCGAATTCCACCAGAGCTGTGAAATTGTTCTTCTCGTATGTGAAACCAGTGAGTGACATTGTCTTGTTGGTTGGTGCCATTGATGTAAGATTTGAATTTACAGAGAGATTTTTGCTTTGAGAGAGAAGAAGGGTTCTTGCCTTAGTGAATTTTGAAAAAGATAGAAAATGATTAACTGAGAGTAAAATTTAATTTATACTCCCCCAAAATAATTCACTAATAAAATCAGAATAATTGAAAGAAAGTATTTGATTGGGCAAGAAAGTAACCGTTTAAAAGTAGTGGAATGAAAAGTAAAGCCACGAATTTACTGTAATTGCATACACGTACTGTACGCATGTAACTACGGATAAGATTGGGACTTTAACGGTTACGATTAAACTAAACTATCTATGGATAAGATTTTACCTTTTGGGATTCGATATCCGTAGAGGTGTAAAATGGTATCCGTAGACAAAGAAAATCCAGTGTCAGAAATGACCATCAACGGATAGGGGTATCCGTAGAGGGATAAATTTTGACTTAGACAAAATTCTTCTTTTTCAGAGAGTTTTAATTCTCATGAAACTCATGTTGACACTGGCTGCATTACAAATTGTCAGACATTTAAAAAAATTAAGAGTAGTTAAGCATACCTAGCTCGCTTACCAATTTTGAGAATGTTGATTCATCAAGTGGCTTGGTAAAAATGTCAGCAATTTGCTGCTCACTTGGAACAAAATGAAGTTCCACAAGACCATTCATCACATGTTCCCTGATGAAGTGATACTTTGTATCAATGTGCTTGGTCCTTGAGTGTTGCACTGGATTCTCAGTTATGGCAATTGCACTAGTATTGTCACAGAATATTGGAATCTTATTAACTGTTAGACCATAGTCTATTAGTTGATTTTTCATCCAGAGTATATGTGCACAACAACTTCCAGCAACAATGTATTATGCCCCAACTGTAGAGGTAGAGACAGAATTTTGCTTCTTACTGAACCATGAGACAAGCTTGTTTCCTAGAAAATGGCAGGTGCATGTTGTACTTTTTCTGTCAATCTTGCAACCTGCATAGTCTGCATCTGAATAACCAATTAGATCAAAACCAGATTCTCTAGGGTACCAAATGCCAAGGTTTGGTGTTCCCTTGAGATATCTGAAAATCCTCTTGATAGCAATTAAGTGAGACTCTCTAGGATCAACCTGAAATCTAGCACATAGACATGTAGCAAACATAATATCAGGTCTACTAGCTGTTAAATATAGAAGTGAGTCTACCATGCCTCTATAACTTGAAATGTCCATAGATTTTTCCTTAGTATTCAATTCAAGCTTAATGGCAGTTGGCATGGGTGTTTTAACAGGTGAGCAATCCATTAGATCAAACTTCTTTAATAGATCAAAGATGTATTTAGTTTGACTAATAAAGATTCCTTCTTTCACTTGCTTAACTTGTAAGCCAAGGAAATAGGTAAGTTCACCCATCATGCTCATTTCATATTTACTTTGCATAAGTTTGGCAAACCTTTTGCAAAGCTTCTCATCTGTAGACCCAAAGATTATGTCATCTACATAAATTTGAACAAGTATACTAGAGCCATTAACATTTCTAAAGAAAAGAGTTTTGTCAACAGTACCTCTAGTGAAATGATTCTCTAAAAGAAACTGTGATAGAGTGTCATACCAGGCTCTAGGAGCTTGCTTCAGTCCATAGAGTGCCTTGAGTAGGAAGTAGACAAATTCTGGATAATTTGGATCTTCAAAACCAGGAGGTTGACTGACATACATCTCCTCTTCCAGTTCCCCATTCAAGAAGGCACTCTTGACATCCATTTGATAGACTTTGAAATTGGCATGGCCTGCATAGGCTAGGAATATCCTTATTGCTTCCAATCTAGCAACAGGGGCAAATGTTTCATCATAATCTATTCCTTCTTCTTGAGAGTAGCCTTTAGCAACCAGTCTAGCTTTGTTCCTTGTGACAATGCCATTTTCATCCATCTTGTTTCTGAATACCCACTTTGTACCTAGAACACTTTTGTCTTTAGGTTTGGGTACCAGCTTCCACACTTTGTTTCTTTCAAATTGGTTTAGCTCTTCTTGCATTGCTAATACCCAATCTGCATCTAAAAGAGCATCCTCAACTTTATTTGGTTCTTCTTGAGACAGAAATCTGTTGTATAAACATTCATCATGAGTAGCTCTTCTAGTTTGGACATTTGAGGATGCATCACCAATGATCAGTTCAAATGGGTGATCCCTTGTCCATTTTCTTCTTGTTGTAGGTGTAGGTCTTGAAGATGTAACATCATTCTCATCAGCATGATCATGTGAGGTTTATCCTTGACTCAGAGAAACTCCCCCTAAGTTTATTGGGGTGGTAATTATGTGTTGTGATTGTTCGCACAAAATCACGCAAGCGTACGCGGTCACAAGTAATACAGGATTAAGTAAAGTTCGTTCCCACAGAGACTGCTTTGGTTAAAATAGTTTAGCACTTATGCAACAATGTATGGTTATTATTCAATGCTAAGACAATTATCAAAGATTGTGTTTTAATTAACTAATGAGTTTGTAATTAACTAAAGAACAAATTTCTGTAAATTTACTTATAAGAATAAACATGGGATCCTAACTTCATTAAGTACTTCATCTAAAGTCTTTTGTCTTTAATCAATGTATGTGACAGTTATGACAACTAATCGGATAACACGAAATCTGTACACGCTACCTTTCAGTATACGTATACCAACCCACTCAAACATCCACAAAATAGATAGAAGTTGAGCAGACACCAATTATGCTTAGACCCTATATGTCTATAAGATTTGAAAACATAACGGTTTAATGAGCAAGTTATCCATTAAGATTACATAGGGCAGGTAAGATGGTTAAAATTACCTACGAATCATGCATGACAAACATACATAAACCTATGCTAGCATGGCAAGTTCTAAATCTCTATATCCACTTTCGCATTCAATAGAGATTAACAAATAATCTTAGATGTTAGCTACTCATCCAAGAAGAATAATCACAACCAAACTAGGTTATCAAGAATACATCACACACAAATCTTTAAAACAATTAACTATTAAAATCCATAAATAAATCCGTTAGAATCCCACGACGACGATTAGTTCATAATCGAACCGTTCATCATCGTGGGTTCTGATGAAAACATGATAGTAATAAGTCTGGAAAACTGAATAAAATAACTAGGGTTTAGAAATAACAAACGAGAATCCAAGTATCGCCTAATTTAGAAGAATACAAAGATTAGATGAAACTAGGTCTTCGTAAATCAGCCGTCTTCTTGTTCTCCTCACCGGTGGATGAATATGTATGTATGTATCTTGATTATTTTTTTTAGGAAAACGTCAACCAATGAATTATATAAGCTTAGGGTTGACAACTTTGGCAAATTTCCTTTTCTAACCACAAAACTGCAATTTCCAGCAATTTTCACGCGCGGGCGCGCGCAAGGCGGCGCGGGCGCGCCGGGTTTTCTGCCAAATGAAACGCGGGCGCGCGGAAGACGGCGCGGGCGCGCCTTGTTTCCTGTCCAGAATTCCGTTATCTTCGCGTGGACTGTTAGATCGTCCAATTCTGACTTCTAGATCTCGAGATATGGTCCAAACAGTAAATTATGCGCATGTAGCCCAACAAATCCTAATTTCCTTCTAATAAATCTCTAAATTGAGCTCTTTATTCTCCAATCCTTCCAAGTTTAGGATTTCCTTGCGCTCTCTCGCTCCGCAACCACTTGGCCTTCACAGAAATGCTCAAAACACCATTGCAATCCACAAGAACTCCACTTCTCTGCTGACAACTCAACTCTGCAATTACTAACACCAAACATATCACAAATACCACAAACTTGAGAACAAAACAACCAATTTAAGCCAATTTAGGACGATCCAAGTGGATATGAAATCCACTTATCACACCCCCAAACTTAAACCGATGCTTGTCCTCAAGCATAAACAGACTCTACTAACTATAATGCAATGCATGAATGCAACTAATATGAAAATGCAAACGATCCCCTTAGACTAACCAAAACCAATCAACAAGCCAACATCTCAAGGAATGCAATCTTTCAAACAGAGTTCAACCAAATTCCCGTATACTAACCATACAAACACAGAAACGTGAGTGTGTGCAATGCTCATCAATATACTCTCAAACTAAACCAAGACCATATCCTATTCTTCACCAAAACAACCACAAGCTTATAAACAAAATGAACTCTAGCCATAAGAAACCACTTAAAGACACCTCAATATCCACTTGAGTTAGACAGGAATTCATGCTTTTATTACGACTCACATGCTTATTTGACCGTGCAATGGTTGAGACCCCAAAAGGCTTATACAATAATACCCATGTAGCGAGCGTTAGGTTAGTGGATCCCAGACCGGAAAAGTCTTAGGTCACTAGGCACAAAGTCCCCTAGAACTTAATTGCTCGAGTATTAAAGAGCTCAACCTGATCAATTTTGCATAAAACAAATAACACAACTCTTTTTTTTCTTTTTTTTTCTATTTTTTTTTTTTAATTTCGGAATGAGTGCACTTTGCCTTTTTCTCATCCCACCCTAGACTACTCATCTTTTCAATGAGTCGGCTACTAGCCATTTGACGCCTAGCCTTTATTGACAACTAGCATGATATCCCTATTTTCCCCCAAACTTAGACTTAAGTGCTTCTTTCAATTTCAAGAGAATAGAAGACATTCTAAATATAAGCAAGTGGTTAAATTCTAACTTCCAAACAAACATGGTCTGATCAAATTCAAAAGCAACCAATGAGACTTTATGAAATTAATTTGTTTCTGGCATGCAAGTCAATTCATAGGAACTTAATTAGCCCTCTATCTATCACTATCACACTCCCATCAACATCAACTCACTAACCAAGAAATAGCCAAGTCCTAAGGGATCATGAAATATGCATGCTATGCAAATGCAACTAAATGGACTCACATGATAGATATCAACAAATATGCAAAACAGAATGCTCTATATGACATAAACATGCAAAGAACTAGATGAACTAACTAAATATGCAATATGAATCCTACATGAACACACTCACATTCCCTAATTACCACCCCCAAACTTACAATGTTCAATGTCCTCATTGAAGGTAATAAAAAGGAAAGATGCAGAGAATACCTAATCATCAGCAGTGCCACCCTCCTCGGGTAATGAACATCACCAAAGTCAGACCATCAACCTCTCGCTGAATCTCAGATAGATCCAAGGGGGAAACAACACAAACTTTTTTTATCTTTTTTTTTTTTTTACTTATGTGAACAGTAACCCCTGCGCGGGCGCGCTCATCCAGGCGCGGGCGCGCTCAGGTGTTCATAAAAAAAAAATTCCAAATTTTTTTTTTTTTTCACACAGAATACTAATACTACATATTCGCGTGGGTTGCCTCCCACGAAGCGCTTGTTTTACGTCAATAGCTTGACGTGATTCCTTTCTCATCCAGTCGCAAGAATGGTGAACTTCGACTCACTGTTCACCGCATTACCAACGTCATGCTTCAGCCACTGACCATTAACCTTGAACGCTTCGTCCGGAAACTTATGGAAAATCTCTACTGCATCATGCGGAAATGCTGATTTAACCGTGATAGGCTCCAACCACCTCGACTTACGCTTTCCTGGAAAAAATCTGAAACGAGACTTGAAACGCATAACTAGCTGAACAGGCACAAATGAATGTTTCACCACCCCTCTTTCATGCCAATCCTTAACCTTCTCCTTATATAGCCTGTTGCTCTCGTAGACTTTACCATACCTCAATTGATCCTATAGTGGTTGGAGTTCAAGTGTAGGAGATTCTTCCATAGATGGTTTAAGTCGATCCTGAGAATTGTTTAGCTCTGCTAATCCAAGCGCATCGAATGACGCATCAATTTTTCTTTTCCACGGAGGTGCATTCAACAACTGAAGTTGCTCTGCTCTTTCTTCGTCTTCGATCTCAGAATCCCCTATCAAGACTCTCTTCACTGTATCTGACTTCAGCGGTTGTTCAACCTCTGTATTGACGACAGAATCGACCATCTCCAATTTAAAGCACTCTTCTTCCTCAGTTGGAAATTTCATTGCCTTGAACACGTTAAAAGTGACCTTCTGATTTTGAACCCTCATTATAAGCTCTCCTTTCTGCACATCGATCAAAGTTCGACCTGTAGCTAAGAACGGTCTTCCCAAGATAATAGGAATCTTCTTATCTTCCTCAAAGTCCAGAATAACAAAATCAGCAGGAAAAATGAGCTTATCCACTCTAACCAAAACATCCTCTACTATACCCCTTGGATATGTGATCGAACGATCAGCCAGCTGTAAGGACATAGTAGTAGGTTTAGGCTCCGGCAGCCCAAGTTGCATGAAGACAGACAACGGCATCAAATTTATGCTAGCTCCCAAGTCACACAAGCACTTGTTGAAAGATAGATTGCCGATTGTGCACGGAATGGTGAAACTCCCTGGATCCTTGAGTTTAGGAGGTAACTTCTGCTGAAGGATAGCACTGCACTCTTCAGTTAAAGCAACGGTCTCCAAGTCTTCGAGTTTCAACTTCCGAGATAGAATACCCTTCATGAACTTTGCGTAGCTCGGCATCTGTTCAAGAGCCTCCGCAAAAGGTATATTGATCTGCAACTTCTTAAAAACCTCCAGAAATTTAGCAAACTGCTTATCCAACTTCTGCTTCTGAAGACGTTTGGGGAATGGTGGAGGAGGATAGACCTCCTTGATCTCTGTAGCTTGCTTCAGAACAGATTTCTCAGTCAAATGGTCACGCTTTTCCGGATTGTTCCCCAACTGATCAACTTTTCACCATTTTCTTCACTTTCTGGCAGAATAGGGGGCGTGGGCGCGCTATGAACAGTGTGGGTGCGCCCTAGGTACTGTTCACTTTTCAAATTTTCTTCGTTTTGCGCTGTTTCTGAGTTCTGATCAATCGTAACCCTTCCAGATCGCAAGGTAACTGCTTTTACATGTTCCTTGACCTCTCTTTTGCCTGGATTAGCTTCCGTATCACTAGGGAGAGTTCCCTGTGGTCTATTCAACAATGCATTAGCAATCTGACCGATTTGATTCTCCAAAGTCTTGATGGAAACAGCTTGGCTCTTGCACATTAGCCTCAATTCCTCCAATTCAGACTTTTCATTAGATGACTGACCAGCATTGCCTTGAGAAGGTTGTTGAAAACCTGGTGGTTGATACGGTTGCCTTGGAGCATACTGCTGCTGAAAACCAGAAGGGTTGAATGGCCTTGCTCCATACTGCTGATATGGCTGTTGAGGTTGATTCTGGCCACCCTGATTGTTACTCCAGCTGAAATTAGGATGGTTCCTGTTGTTGGGATGATAGGCATTAGGCACTAGCTGCTGTGATCTCTGAAAATTGCTCACGAACTGTGCCGATTCACTAGATATGGCACACTGATTCGTATCATGTGCCCCTGCACAAAGCTCACACACACTAGACACCTACTGAACTCCATAGCTAGACAAGGAATCCACCTTCATTGACAAAGCCTTCAGCTGAGCTGCTATTGCCGTAGCTGCATCCACTTCCAAAACCCCTGCTACCTTACCTTGCGATAGCCTTCCAGTTGGATTCTGGTATTCATTAGCAGCCATCATCTCAATTAGCTCATAAGCCTCATCATAGCTCTTAGCCCACAGAGCTCCACCTGATGCCGCATCAAGCATTGGTCGAGATTGCCCTCCCAGACCATTATAGAAACAATTTATTACCATCCAATCAGGCATTCCATGATGAGGACACTTCCTAAGCATCTCCTTGTAACGCTCCCAAGCCTCACATAAAGTTTCACCAGAATGCTGTGAAAACTGAGTAAGAGCATTCCTGATTGCAGCTGTTTTAGCCATGGGGAAGAATTTAGTGAGAAACTTCTGAGCAAGATCCTCCCATGTAGTGATAGAACCAGCTGGTAGAGAATGCAACCAGCCCTTAGCCTTATCCCTCAGAGAAAATGGGAAAAGTCTCAGCTTCACAGCATCTTCCGACACTCCGTTGAATTTGAAGGTGTCACAGATCTCAATGAAATCCCTAATATGCATATTAGGATCTTCCGTTGGAGCACCCCCAAACTGAACTGAATTCTGCACCATCTGAATCGTGCCAGGCTTGATTTCAAAGGTATTGGCTGCAATAGCCGGCCTGACAATGCTCGACTGAATGTCATTGATCTTAGGCTGAGAATAGTCCTTCAAAGCCTTCGTTTCTGGTGCTACAGGTTCTCCCATAACTAGATTCAATTCAAGTTCTGCTTTCCGAGTTTGCGAACGTGTTTGCATACGCTTTCACTTAAGTATCTGAAACACACCAAACAAAGTAAAATTGATGAGTATAATCCAAGTCAGTGAACTTTAACGACCACTGATGACAAGCACATAAACTATAAAAATAACACCGAGTCCCCGGCAGCGGCGCCAAAAACTTGTTCGCACAAAATCACGCAAGCGTACGCGGTCACAAGTAATACAGGATTAAGTAAAGTTCGTTCCCACAGAGACTGCTTTGGTTAAAATAGTTTAGCACTTATGCAACAATGTATGGTTATTATTCAATGCTAAGACAATTATCAAAGATTGTGTTTTAATTAACTAATGAGTTTGTAATTAACTAAAGAATAGATTTCTGTAAATTTACTTATAAGAATAAACATGGGATCCTAACTTCATTAAGTACTTCATCTAAAGTCTTTTGTCTTTAATCAATGTATGTGACAGTTATGACAACTAATCGGATAACACGAAATCTGTACACGCTACCTTTCAGTATACGTATACCAACCCACTCAAACATCCACAAAATAGATAGAAGTTGAGCAGACACCAATTATGCTTAGACCCTATATGTCTATAAGATTTGAAAACATAATGGTTTAATGAGCAAGTTATCCATTAAGATTACATAGGGCAGGTAAGATGGTTAAAATTACCTACGAATCATGCATGACAAACATACATAAACCTATGCTAGCATGGCAAGTTCTAAATCTCTATATCCACTTTCGCATTCAATAGAGATTAACAAATAATCTTAGATGTTAGCTACTCATCCAAGAAGAATAATCACAACCAAACTAGGTTATCAAGAATACATCACACACAAATCTTTAAAACAATTAATTATTAAAATCCATAAATAAATCCGTTAGAATCCCACGACGACGATTAGTTCATAATCGAACCGTTCATCATCGTGGGTTCTGATGAAAACATGATAGTAATAAGTCTGGAAAACTGAATAAAATAACTAGGGTTTAGAAATAACAAACGAGAATCCAAGTATCGCCTAATTTAGAAGAATACAAAGATTAGATGAAACTAGGTCTTCGTAAATCAGCCGTCTTCTTGTTCTCCTCACCGGTGGATGAATATGTATGTATGTATCTTGATTATTTTTTTTAGGAAAACGTCCACCAATGAATTATATAAGCTTAGGGTTGACAACTTTGGCAAATTTCCTTTTCTAACCACAAAACTGCAATTTCCAGCAATTTTCACGCGCGGGCGCGCGCAAGGCGGCGCGGGCGCGCCGGGTTTTCTGCCAAATGAAACGCGGGCGCGCGGAAGACGGCGCGGGCGTGCCTGGTTTCCTGTCCAGAATTCCGTTATCTTCGCGTGGAATGTTAGATCGTCCAATTCTGACTTCTAGATCTCGAGATATGGTCCAAACAGTAAATTATGCGCATGTAGCCCAACAAATCCTAATTTCCTTCTAATAAATCTCTAAATTGAGCTCTTTATTCTCCAATCCTTCCAAGTTTAGGATTTCCTTGCGCTCTCTCGCTCCGCAACCACTTGGCCTTCACAGAAATGCTCAAAACACCATTGCAATCCACAAGAACTCCACTTCTCTGCTGACAACTCAACTCTGCAATTACTAACACCAAACATATCACAAATACCACAAACTTGAGAACAAAACAACCAATTTAAGCCAATTTAGGACGATCCAAGTGGATATGAAATCCACTTATCACACCCCCAAACTTAAACCGATGCTTGTCCTCAAGCATAAACAGACTCTACTAACTATAATGCAATGCATGAATGCAACTAATATGAAAATGCAAACGATCCCCTTAGACTAACCAAAACCAATCAACAAGCCAACATCTCAAGGAATGCAATCTTTCAAACAGAGTTCAACCAAATTCCCGTATACTAACCATACAAACACAGAAACGTGAGTGTGTGCAATGCTCATCAATATACTCTCAAACTAAACCAAGACCATATCCTATTCTTCACCAAAACAACCACAAGCTTATAAACAAAAATGAACTCTAGCCACAAGAAACCACTTAAAGACACCTCAATATCCACTTGAGTTAGACAGGAATTCATGCTTTTATTACGACTCACATGCTTATTTGACCGTGCAATGGTTGAGACCCCAAAAGGCTTATACAATAATACCCATGTAGCGAGCGTTAGGTTAGTGGATCCCAGACCGGAAAAGTCTTAGGTCACTAGGCACAAAGTCCCCTAGAACTTAATTGCTCGAGTATTAAAGAGCTCAACCTGATCAATTTTGCATAAAACAAATAACACAACTCTTTTTTTTCATTTTTTTCTATTTTTTTTTTTTCGGAATGAGTGCACTTTGCCTTTTTCTCATCCCACCCTAGACTACTCATCTTTTCAATGAGCCGGCTACTAGCCATTTGACGCCTAGCCTTTATTGACAACTAGCATGATATCCCTGTTTTCCCCCAAACTTAGACTTAAGTGCTTCTTTCAATTTCAAGAGAATAGAAGACATTCTAAATATAAGAAAGTGGTTAAATTCTAACTTCCAAACAAACATGGTCTGATCAAATTCAAAAGCAACCAATGAGACTTATGAAATTAATTTGTTTCTGGCATGCAAGTCAATTCATAGGAACTTAATTAGCCCTCTATCTATCACTATCACACTCCCATCAACATCAACTCACTAACCAAGAAATAGCCAAGTCCTAAGGGATCATGAAATATGCATGCTATGCAAATGCAACTAAATGGACTCACATGATAGATATCAACAAATATGCAAAACAGAATGCTCTATATGACATAAACATGCAAAGAACTAGATGAACTAACTAAATATGCAATATGAATCCTACATGAACACACTCACATTCCCTAATTACCACCCCCAAACTTACAATGTTCAATGTCCTCATTGAAGGTAATAAAAAGGAAAGATGCAGAGAATACCTAATCATCAGCAGTGCCACCCTCCTCGGGTAATGAACATTTTTAGGATCAAGCGCTTTACCAGTTGATCTAAAAGCCCGAGCTTGTAAAAGAGGCGCAACTTTATTTCCATATACTAGCCAGAAGCCAAGCGCCTACGTGTCGACATTTAGAGGGACATGCTGGACACCCCAACAATCCCCCCCCCCCCAGCATGTGCCACCACTAATAAGTCCCTGTTAGGGGTACAATGGATGCACAAATGCCTTACGGTGGGTTTCGACCACGAGACCTCGCTCTGATACCAATTTTTAGGATCAAGCGATTTACCAGTTGATCTAAAAGCCCGAGCTTGTAGAAGAGGCGCAACTTTATTTCCATATACTAGCCAGAAGCCAAGCGCCTACGTGTCGACATTTAGAGGGACATGCTGGACACCCCAACAAACATCACCAAAGTCAGACCATCAACCTCTCGCTGAATCTCAGATAGATCCTAGGGGAAACAACACAAACTTTTTTTATCTTTTTTTTTTTTTTTTACTTCTGTGAACAGTAACCCCTGCGCGGGCGCGCTCATCCAGGCGCGGGCGCGCTCTGCTTACTGTTCATAAAAAAAAATCCAAATTTTTTTTTTTTTTTTTCACACAGAATACTAATACTGCATATTCGCGTGGGTTGCCTCCCACGAAGCGCTTGTTTTACGTCAATAGCTTGACGTGATTCCTTTCTCATCCAGTTGCAAGAATGGTGAACTTCGACTCACTGTTCACCGTATTACCAACGTCATGCTTCAGCCACTGACCATTAACCTTGAACGCTTCGTCCGGAAACTTATGGAAAATCTCTACTGCATCATGCGGAAATGCTGATTTAACCGTGATAGGCTCCAACCACCTCGACTTACGCTTTCCTGGAAAAATCTGAAATGAGACTTGAAACGCATAACTAGCTGAACAGGCACAAATGAATGTTTCACCACCCCTCTTTCATGCCAATCCTTAACCTTCTCCTTATATAGCATGTTGCTCTCGTAGACTTTACCATACCTCAATTGATCCTGTAGTGGTTGGAGTTCAAGTGTAGGAGATTCTTCCATAGATGGTTTAAGTCGATCCTGAGAATTGTTTAGCTCTGCTAATCCAAGCGCATCGAATGACGCATCAATTTTTCTTTTCCACGGAGGTGCATTCAACAACTGAAGTTGCTCTGCTCTTTCTTCGTCTTCGATCTCAGAATCCCCTATCAAGACTCTCTTCACTGTATCTGACTTTAGCGGTTGTTCAACCTCTGTATTGACGACAGAATCGACCATCTCCAATTTAAAGCACTCTTCTTCCTCAGTTGGAAATTTCATTGCCTTGAACACGTTAAAAGTGACCTTCTGATTTTGAACCCTCATTGTAAGCTCTCCTTTCTGCACATCGATCAAAGTTCGACCTGTAGCTAAAAACGGTCTTCCCAAGATAATAGGAATCTTAGATCGTAGTAGCTTACAGACCATTCTAGCAAAGCTCGGATCGACAAAACCTTCTAGTTGTATCATATACACATCCTCTTCTAAGCTCCCATTTAAGAAAGCGATTTTGACATCCTTTTGCCAGATTTCATAGTCATAGTAAGCTGATATCGCAAGCAAAATCCTGATGGACTTGACCATAGCTACTGGTGAGAAAGTTTCATCATAGTCAATACCATGAATTTGTTTGAAACCTTTCGCCACTAGTCTTGCTTTGTAGGTCGTTACATTACCATCCATGTCTGTTTTTTTCTTAAGGATAGCACTGCACTCTTTAGTTAAAGCAACGGTCTCCAAGTCTTCGAGTTTCAACTTCCGAGATAGAATACCCTTCATGAACTTTGCGTAGCTCGGCATCTGTTCAAGAGCCTCCGCAAAAGGTATATTGATCTGCAACTTCTTAAAAACCTCCAGAAATTTAGCGAACTGCTTATCCAACTTCTGCTTCTGAAGACGTTTGGGGAATGGTGGAGGAGGATAGACCTCCTTGATCTCTGTAGCTTGCTTCAGAACAGATTTCTCAGTCAAATGGTCACGCTTTTCCGGATTGTTCCCCAACTGATCAACTTTTTCACCATTTTCTTCACTTTCTGGCAGAATAGGGGGCGTGGGCGCGCTATGAACAGTGCGGGCGCGCCCTAGGTACTGTTCACTTTTCAAATTTTCTTCGTTTTACGCTGTTTCTGAGTTCGGATCATTCGTAACCCTTCCAGATCGCAAGGTAACTGCTTTTACATGTTCCTTGACCTCTCTTTTGCCTGGATTAGCTTCCGTATCACTAGGTAGAGTTCCCTGTGGTCTATTCAACAATGCATTAGCAATCTGACCGATTTGATTCTCCAAAGTCTTGATGGAAACAGCTTGGCTCTTGCACATTAGCCTCAATTCCTCCAATTCAGACTTTTCATTAGATGACTGACCAGCATTGCCTTGAGAAGGTTGTTGAAAACCTGGTGGTTGATACGGTTGCCTTGGAGCATACTGCTGCTGAAAACCAGAAGGGTTGAATGGCCTTGCTCCATACTGCTGATATGGCTGTTGAGGTTGATTCTGGCCACCCTGATTGTTACTCCAGCTGAAATTAGGATGGTTCCTGTTGTTGGGATGATAGGCATTAGGCACTGGCTGCTGTGATCTCTGAAAATTGCTCACGAACTGTGCCGATTCACTAGATATGGCACACTGATTCGTATCATGTGCCCCTGCACAAAGCTCACACACACTAGCCACCTACTGAACTCCATAGCTAGACAAGGAATCCACCTTCATTGACAAAGCCTTCAGCTGAGCTGCTATTGCCGTAGCTGCATCCACTTCCAAAACCCCTGCTACCTTACCTTGCGATAGCCTTCCAGTTGGATTCTGGTATTCATTAGCAGCCATCATCTCAATTAGCTCATAAGCCTCATCATAGCTCTTAGCCCACAGAGCTCCACCTGATGCCGCATCAAGCATTGGTCGAGATTGCCCTCCCAGACCATTATAGAAACAATTTATTACCATCCAATCAGGCATTCCATGATGAGGACACTTCCTAAGCATCTCCTTGTAACGCTCCCAAGCCTCACATAAAGTTTCACCAGAATGCTGTGAAAACTGAGTAAGAGCATTCCTGATTGCAGCTGTTTTAGCCATGGGGAAGAATTTAGTGAGAAACTTCTGAGCAAGATCCTCCCATGTAGTGATAGAACCAGCTGGTAGAGAATGCAACCAGCCCTTAGCCTTATCCCTCAGAGAAAATGGGAAAAGTCTCAGCTTCACAGCATCTTCCGACACTCCGTTGAATTTGAAGGTGTCACAGATCTCAATGAAATCCCTAATATGCATATTAGGATCTTCCGTTGGAGCACCCCCAAACGGAACTGAATTCTGCACCATCTGAATCGTGCCAGGCTTGATTTCAAAGGTATTGGCTGCAATAGCCGGCCTGACAATGCTCGACTGAATGTCATTGATCTTAGGCTGAGAATAGTCTTTCAAAGCCTTCGTTTCTGGTGCTACAGGTTCTCCCATAACTAGATTCAATTCAAGTTCTGCTTTCCGAGTTTGCGAACGTGTTCGCATACACTTTCACTTAAGTATCTGAAACACACCAAACAAAGTAAAATTGATGAGTATAATCCAAGTCAGTGAACTTTAACGACCACTGATGACAAGCACATAAACTATAAAAATAACACCGAGTCCCCGGCAGCGGCGCCAAAAACTTGTTCGCACAAAATCACGCAAGCGTACGCGGTCACAAGTAATACAGGATTAAGTAAAGTTCGTTCCCACAGAGACTGCTTTGGTTAAAATATTTTAGCACTTATGCAACAATGTATGGTTATTATTCAATGCTAAGACAATTATCAAAGATTGTGTTTTAATTAACTAATGAGTTTGTAATTAACTAAAGAACAGATTTCTGTAAATTTACTTATAAGAATAAACATGGGATCCTAACTTCATTAAGTACTTCATCTAAAGTCTTTTGTCTTTAATCAATGTATGTGACAGTTATGACAACTAATCGGATAACACGAAATCTGTACACGCTACCTTTCAGTATACGTATACCAACCCACTCAAACATCCACAAAATAGATAGAAGTTGAGCAGACACCAATTATGCTTAGACCCTATATGTCTATAAGATTTGAAAACATAACGGTTTAATGAGCAAGTTATCCATTAAGATTACATAGGGCAGGTAAGATGGTTAAAATTACCTACGAATCATGCATGACAAACATACATAAACCTATGCTAGCATGGCAAGTTCTAAATCTCTATATCCACTTTCGCATTCAATAGAGATTAACAAATAATCTTAGATGTTAGCTACTCATCCAAGAAGAATAATCACAACCAAACTAGGTTATCAAGAATACATCACACACAAATCTTTAAAACAATTAACTATTAAAATCCATAAATAAATCCGTTTGAATCCCACGACGACGATTAGTTCATAATCGAACCGTTCATCATCGTGGGTTCTGATGAAAACATGATAGTAATAAGTCTGGAAAACTGAATAAAATAACTAGGGGTTAGAAATAACAAACGAGAATCCAAGTATCGCCTAATTTAGAAGAATACAAAGATTAGATGAAACTAGGTCTTCGTAAATCAGCCGTCTTCTTGTTCTCCTCACCGGTGGATGAATATGTATGTATGTATCTTGATTATTTTTTTTAGGAAAACGTCCACCAATGAATTATATAAGCTTAGGGTTGACAACTTTGGCAAATTTCCTTTTCTAACCACAAAACTGTAATTTCCAGCAATTTTCACGCGCGGGCGCGCGCAAGGCGGCGCGGGCGCGCCGGGTTTTCTGCCAAATGAAACGCGGGCGCGCGGAAGACGGCGCGGGCGCGCCTGGTTTCCTGTCCAGAATTCCGTTATCTTCGCGTGGAATGTTAGATCGTCCAATTCTGACTTCTAGATCTCGAGATATGGTCCAAACAGTAAATTATGCGCATGTAGCCCAACAAATCCTAATTTCCTTCTAATAAATCTCTAAATTGAGCTCTTTATTCTCCAATCCTTCCAAGTTTAGGATTTCCTTGCGCTCTCTCGCTCCGCAACCACTTGGCCTTCACAGAAATGCTCAAAACACCATTGCAATCCACAAGAACTCCACTTCTCTGCTGACAACTCAACTCTGCAATTACTAACACCAAACATATCACAAATACCACAAACTTGAGAACAAAACAACCAATTTAAGCCAATTTAGGACGATCCAAGTGGATATGAAATCCACTTATCAGTGATCCACCTACAGATGCTCCATTTTGGCTTCCTACGAATGCTCCATTTTGGCTTCCTACGGATGCTCCAATTGTCCCTTCTATAGATGGCTCATTTAAACTTGAGTTATCCATATTTGAGATAATCATTCTTGGAGTTACAGATTCATCCACATAATCATCATCTTCATCATCATAATGGAGACCTTCCACCTCATTCTCAAACCTGAGAGTTTCATGAAAACCCTCATTAGTAAGACCTTCTATTCTGGCATCATCAAAAAAAACATGTACAAATTCCATAACAATGTTGATTTTGTGATTAAAAACCCTGTAGGCTTTTCTAGCTGCATATCCCACAAAAGTGGCTTCATCTGCCTTTGCCTCAAATTTTCCAAGATGTTCACCTTGGATTCTTAGTATAAAACATTTGCAGCCAAAGACATGTAGAAAGTTCAAGGATGGTTTCCTTCCTTTGAGCAACTGATATGGAGTCATCCCTTTTGCTTGATTGATCAAAGAAATATTTTGAGTGAAACATGTAGTGTTAACTGCTTCAGCCCAAAAATAAGTAGGTGACTTTGATTCTCCTAGCATTGTTCTTGCAGCCTCAATTAGAGTCCTATTTTTCCTTTGTACCACTCCATTTTGTTGTCGTGTTCTTGTTGTAGAAAACTCATGAATGATTCCATTCTCCTCACAAAACAGCCTCATAGTTGAATTCTTGAACTCAGTGTCATTGTCACTCCTGATTCTTCTTACTTTGAGATCAGGATGATTGTTAGAAAATATGTCCATGTAAATTTAGCAAAATCATCCACAATCATAAGGTATTATCTTTTCTTTGAAATTGACATGACATTTATTGGTCCAAACAAATCCATGTGTAACAGCTCTAGAGGTTGCTCAATTGATGAGTCCAGCTTGCTTCTGAAAGAAATCTTCTTTTCCTTTCCTTTCTGGCAAGCATCACAAAGTCCATCCTTGGAAAATTCCAACTGAGGAAGTCCTCTAACTAGGTCTCTTCTTACCAGATCATTCATAGACTTGAAGTTCAAATATGACAGTCTTTTGTACCATAGCCAACTCTCATCCTTACTTGCTTTACTCAAAAGACAAGTGACAGAATCTGAACTAGTTGAGTTGAAGTCAGCTATATACACATTACCTCTTCTGTATCCTGTCAACACCACATTGTTGTTTTCTTTGTTTGAAACAACACAGGCTCCTTGATTGAATGAAACTGAGAAACCTCTATCACATAGATGACGAATACTCAGCAAATTGTGCTTAAGTCCATCAACTAGTGCTACTTCATCTGTAATATCCCCAAATTTTGTACTTATTTAAGAACTAATTATGAATAGTAACTTTTGTTAAAAACCACTGATGAATAGTAACTTTTTCATTTAAAAAGTTTTTCAAACCACACTATATACGGGACGGTATAATGAACTTTTAAAGTCGTATTAGTGATCTACGATGTAAATGAAGGAATGCAAAAGCTGTCAGAATCGGAAAAATAGCATTTCCGTTTTCTCCGAAATTTCACCAATAACGGACAGATTAATCATTATTTGAAAATATTGGAGGATTAAATTATCAATTCCATGGATATGGATCTAATAAAAGAATTAGTAATATTAAGAACGTTTACGGTAAACTACTTCGATAGAACACTTAAGAAACCCTGCGAACATTTTTCGAGATTAAGCGGTGACGGAACAATGCGACACTTACGGGATTAAAATATAGGCATGGAAGTAACATGTAACAAGATTAATTCGAGGGATGCAACATTTGGATCATCCATGTGAAAGGAAACAAACCAGTAAAGCAAACCAGTAAAGCTACTTTATCCCAGACTCTGGCATGTTCGACATGTGTCCAATGACAAGGTAATAAGCAATGACTCACCACTTTAAACTACAAATTATCATTTCTACCAAAAATCAACCAAGCCAAAAAGCTCCATCTTCTTCATTCGGCCATTTTCAAGAAAACAAAGATGCTTTTTTCAAAAACCAATCTTCCAAGCTTCCATAAATCACAAATAATAGCTCTTTGGAAAGCTCTAGGATGGATTAAGAAGAGAACCAAGTTTCATTATCATCCATTAAGGTTAGCATGATCAAATCCTTGTGCAAAGTTTAGGCATGAATAGTAATTTCAAGAACTAACTTTTGTTTCTTGATTTCTTTGGTTGATTCAAGCTATCTTAAGGTTATATAAGGACTATACAAGGTTTATTAAGCTCATATACACTCCAAGGAAGGTATAACTCTTGAAACCCTTGATTATAATTTGATTTATATGATTAGTTTTAAGTATAGTTTAGTTAGTATGATCATAAGGATGGTTGGTTGATTTCGATGAAAGTTTGATGTTGTTTTAAGGATGAATAAGTAGATGTTGGTTTTGACTATGGTTGAGGATGTTTATGGATTAGTTATGATGTTGAGAAATTGACTTGATGGTTTGGTTGGATTGAACATGTAAAGTTTATGCTTAAACTTTGGAATCGTTAAAACATAGCCGTTATGATGCCCGATTTTCCTTAACCCTGTTTTGTTTGTGATATTCGAACATAAGGACTTCTGTCCAAGGTCACCACTGCCTAGTATAGTTTAGGTCTTGTTTCAAGGTTCGTTTTGGTGCGAAGATCATGTGAATCCGATTTACGGTTTAGGAGAAACGAGTAATTTAGTAAAGGATGTTTCGCGAAACCGAACTATACCATTTAGCCAACTTTGAGGCAATGATCAAACCCCTTAAGCGACTTATTAGAATGTGAAACTTTGTGTTAACATGCTAGGTACGTTTAGGAAGACCCTCGAAAAGATTTCGTGTTAAAAGGATTTAATCTCTATTTTATAAAAATGCGTGAACAAGCTTACGCGAGCGGAAGTTTTTAAAGGGTTAACTTGAAAACATGTTTTAGCTTAAGTAAAGTACATACTTAGGGTCTTAAAAGTATTAAGTGATTAATCTCGGATACTTTGACTATGTATAGATCGCCGGATTGACTCGAGGCACACTACCCCTACCTCACCACCAGGCAAGTTTTCGAAACCTATACTACTGTTGTTGTGATAATAACTGTTTTCATATATGATATGCAAATGCGATATATAAATTGCATGCTTGTTTTTGAACTGATATATATAGCAATACTCGAGGTTATGACTGGAGGTTGGGGCTTATAAGTTAGATATGGGATATCAGCTATAAGCCATGTTTTTATAAATGCCCTAGGATAAGGGCGGGTGATTTTCTCTAGATCAGAGGTAATTATATTTTCTGTATATATTAAAGGTTATTTTTCCGATAAAGATATCGGGCAACTGTTATTCAATCCTTATTTATTTAATGAATATTATTTTTGAATATTCATTTGAGGTTTATTTATTTAATAAATATTATTTTAAATATTCATTCAAGGTTATTTATTTAATGAATATTATTTTTGAATATTCATTTGAGGTTTATTTATTTAATGAATATTATTTTAAATATTCATTCAAGGTTATTTATTTAATGAATATTATTTTGAATATGCATTTAATCATTATACATTTAATGGATATTATTTTTGAATATTCATTTAATCATAATTTACTTAATGAATATTATTTTCGAATATTCGTTTAAGGTTTACTTATTTAATAAATATTATTCGATTATTTATTAAATACTTTTAACAAGTTTTAAAAATGAGAAATGTTATTT
This sequence comes from Heracleum sosnowskyi, assembly GCA_030848705.1. Taxonomy (NCBI): domain Eukaryota; kingdom Viridiplantae; phylum Streptophyta; class Magnoliopsida; order Apiales; family Apiaceae; genus Heracleum; species Heracleum sosnowskyi. Next base: position 93,005,650 of record CM061235.1, on the reverse strand, counting down.
AAAGTTTATCATTGACCTTCAATAATTATGAAGGATATTCTAAGCTGTATTATTAATTATTTTTAAATCAAAAAGAGGTTCCCAAAACAATGTTTTTCCATTTAAATCTGTCTTTTAAGAGGATTTAAATGTTCGCTCAACTATCAAAAATATGGGAAACCTGATTTAAATGAATGCTACTCATTTTAAACTCTCAACTCAAAACTGTCAGGGGGCATATATTTTCTCGAAGCAATTTAGTTGCTGCAAGTCAAATATTGTGTTACCACCTCAACGCTCGAGGGGTAAATTCATGGAACAAGTCGATATCCATTAACAAGCAACAGCTTGGGAAATATTGGGGAATCTTCCTTTCCAACCTAGATATAACTACTTTGTGGAGTCGTATCAACAAGTATTACACTTGGGGGAAGGAGGACGATCTTTACGTTTCAGAGTCATGGATTTCATCAGAACTAGGAGTGGTGTAAGTGGTCCAGTTGCGCCGACCCATCCAAATTCTTGCCCCAAATGGGCCGGGAGATCCCGAAAGGCGGTAGACAATGTCAGGCTGTCGTGATTCTTCCATCTACATGTAGAAAACATATTTTTGTTGTACGACCTGCTACTGATCAAAGTAAGGTTGGTACAACGGGCGCGGTAGCAAATCCCGTATTAGTTCATCATCCAATTTTGGAATATTCCTGCAATATATATTGGGGAGAAGAACCGATCATGTTGACAGGGGGTCGAAAAGTGTTCAAAGGAAATGAAGTTGCAATAAATCCTTGTAACTTCATCCTTTATATTATACTAGTCTCTTATCCGTTTAAGGCATAACATGTGGCTACAAAAATATCTTTGAACTGTATTTATTGACAATCTGTTATAAACTATTTTGGTGGGCTCTATTGTTCACCCTTGCTTTATTTATTTATATCACAACAACAGCTAGAGCAGATGGCCCGCAACAGGCACACTCTGCGCAAGAAGGTAGCAGCCGTCAGAGATTTACCCGCTGAGGTCATAGCCGCCATAGCTGAGGTAGTAGTAACCAACAGTCTAAGCTACAGCTTTTGTGTATCAGACTTATTTATATTTATGATTAATGTAAGCAACGGCAAGAACTTTTAAATGCACTCTGTAATCTTTTGGGTTTGTAATAACTTATAACTTGTGGATCCTATAACTAGATACTTATTCCAATTTCATCTCTGGGACTATAACTAGTTGTGTGTGTGTGGTGTTATTATTGTGGGGTCACAGCATGCAGTTTAATTGTTTTGATTCAAGTGCAAGTATTATTGATGGGAATTGAGACTGTAACGACCGGATCTCCGACCCCGGATCTGGGGCTGTTACAGAAATGGTATCAGAGCTCTAGCGTTATTAACCCCAGAGATGATGCGACGTTACAATAATAAATTCACTAAGATAATAAGAACTCTTGCCAAGTTCGATTAAAACCCTTATGGGAACTTTAATATCATTATAGTAACATAGTTCGTTATTGTGTAGGCGAGCGACATCTCTGACCCTGAGGCTTTCGAGAGACATCATGATGAGGACTTGTTCCGGAATACAGATCCATACTATGAGGATTTTGAGGAGGAGGACCCGGAGGAGGTCCAGGCAGATGCGGACACCGAGGTTGTTGAGGATTCTGAAGATGAGGATCCATAGGAGGATCAGACCCTAGCTGATACTGAGGATATGGAGGGGGATGCTGAGGACCAGACTCCACTTCCTACTGAGAGAGCCCCTACCCCTCCACCACTGCCTTTGAGCCCTTCCCTTGATGATTTTGAGGAGCTTACCCCTGAGCCACAGCAGGCAGATGCTGCACCACCAGCAGACCCGGTTACCCCACCTCATGTCCCGTTAGAGGGGATACCAGTGTGTGTGCATAACTGGACAGTGAGCAGAGTTCAGTCAGATTTGGTAGTGGCTGAGGCTAGACTAGCAGAGTCACGGATGCAGCTAGCAGCAAAGAGGGATGCCAGGATTGTACGCCAGGGCGGCGGGAGGTCTGTGCCCCCTCGAGTTGCCAGGAGGGCGATGACTCGCATTGAGCTGAGGGCACGGATGAGGATTCGAGCTTTGCCTACTGATGGCGACGACAGCGTATCCAGGATTGATGCTGAGGAGATTCTCTGCATGGCTATGGCGAGGGTGAGGGCATTGGGCCGCACTAGTGGCTGATTTCAGATTTGGTGATATAGTAGTCTAGTCTTCTAGTCATGTACGGACATAGTAGTGCCGATTTTTGCGGGATTGTTCCATTGTATATAGTATCCCTTTTCTGACTAGAAGGATAGACCATTGTTGTGGATTAAAAAACGTGCTTTGTGAATTAAATGCAAGGGTTTGTGAGCGTTCAAGCTTTGATGGCTGCTCTTGTGTTTCGAGACTAAATCGGTCCTCACAAGATGCCTACGTATCTCTGCTGTATAGAGAATCAAGCCAATAAAACGTAGTTCTAGAATGAAGGACGAGGGTCCTTATATAGGCGTCTGGAGCCTAGTATTTATGGTATGTTTGGGAGTCTTAGCGAATAAGTCTCCTTTTTGATATTGGATAAACATTGTATTGCTTGCAGGATAAGTCTTTTCCTTGTTGATAAAGGCTATTACTCATTAATTGCCTTTAATTGGGATTCTGGATCCTTTATTGACCAATTTGCCATAATTTGGGCTCTTTTAATGAGCTGTATATTTTCCATATTCATTAATTACGAAATTAATGAATAATTAGGGTTTCGGGCCTTTTGTCGGGCCTAATTCTTGGACCAAACTAGGTCTCTAATTAATATATCATTAATTATATCTAGGGTTATATTTCAGCCCATATCATTTGCCCCCCAACTTCTGGGAAAATACCCTTGGGATTTTTGTAGAAGTTATCGCATTTTTTCCAGAATTTTTCCATTTTTTCAGAGCATTTTCGACCAGGAATCCATGCCATTTTCGACCAGAATTCTAGGTCATTTTCGACCAGAGATTCGACTAGGACTGGGGTGAGGTCGAACGTTTCGACCAGGAATTTTAGTATAAATTCGACCAGGATTTTTCGACCTCGCTCAGTATATTTTTGACCTCATTTTTGTAGTCGTTTTCGACTAGGAAGTGGGGTGAGGTCGAACACGTCGACCTCGATTTCCAGTGCAAATTCGACCTCGATTCTTCGAGCTCGTTTTAACTGCTTTTCGACCTCATTTCTGGTTTGGGATTTCGACCTCAAGTGGGATGAGGTCGAACCCTTCGACCAGGATTTTTAGTTCAATTTCGACTTCGTTTTTCGAGCTCAACCCCAATCTTTTTCGACCAGGATTTTCGAACAGGACTCACATCATTTTCGAACTCAAATAGGAATGAGGTCGGGACCTGCGCCCTGGTTTTTTCAATGTAATTTCGACCTCGATTTGTCGACTTCAATTAGGGTCTTTTTCGACCTCATTTTTCTGTTCAATTTCGACCTCAACTATGTTGAAATCGAAGTTGTCGACCAGAAATTTCCGTTCAATTTCGAACAGGTTTTATCGATTATGACTTAGCACAATTTCGACCTCGATTTTTCGAACTTGCTTAGAGTTTATTTCCAACTTAATTATGATTTAGAATTTTTCCAGCCTTTTAACTTATTGTTGGGCCTTCAATTTCTTGGGCTCTAATTCCATATTGGGCCTCGTACCTTTCTTAGGACCAATCCCAGGGCCTTGACCCTTATTTGGGCCTTGGTTTTTCTTGGACTTCATTTATATTGGGCCTTGGGCCTTGAATTTTCTCTGGATTCAATAGCTGGGCCCTGATCTTTATTGGGCCTAACTTTTTGGGCCTTAATTCCAGTAGCCCAAAGAATAATTATGGGCCTTGACCGGCTGTAACCGGTTAGACTTCCTTGACTGGTTGAATTCCAGTCACTTTGCCTATAAAAGAGTGAGATTTCATTTCTTACTCTTTACTCAAATCTTTCCAAAAAATTACTTTCCTTAAATCTCTCTGTCTTTCTCTCTTTTTCTCCGTGGTAAGGCGATTTCCGGCGAGTCTTTTACGGTTGTGTTCTTATTTTTCTGGAATTTTTCTTCCTTCGTTGAAGATTTTCTGGAATTATCACGCTTTTCTGGGTTCAAATCTTCTTCCCAAGAAGGTTTCTGGGTTTTGATCTTCACTGGTTGAAGATTTTCTGGAATTTCTTTGAATTTCTGGGCTTTCACCTTCATCCCTTGAAGGTTTTCTGAGTTTTTGGTGAAGATTTTCTGCATATTCTTTGAAGATTTGAAGATGGCTGATCGTTCTGCTCAACGTTTGCAGAAAATGAATCAAGCGTCAAAAAGAGGTATCATCATTCGTTCTCCCACTATGTCTTTACAAGATATGATATTAGAGCGTAGTGACGAATACCCTTCTGTATCTCATTTGGATTCCTTTAACCATAGCAATAGATTTCATGATGCTGATAAAATTGCTGATTATAAGAATATGTATAGAATTAGGCCACCTTATAGGTTAGTCCCAGCTGGTCCTGGGGATCGTTCCTGCCATTGGCGCCCAAATGCTCTTTGCATTTATAAGGGGGTCCTTGCTGCAGGAGTTCGATTCCCATTTCACCCTTTTATTCCCCAACTTTTAGGCGACGTAGGAATTAACCCCTGTCAGCTACCTCCAAATGCTTGGAGGTTGATTATGTGTTTTATTGTTTTGTATCTAAAAAACAAATTCCCTCTTTCTGTCGCCCTTTTTAGAAAGATATTTCAACTTAAGAATAGCTCTTCTAAAGCCTTGGGTTGGGTGTACATTAGCCACCGTTCTTCAACACCCCCCATTTTCCATCCAAAATCCATCCCTGACAATAACCCCAAGTGGAAGGATGAGTTTATGTACTTGATGTGGGATGAAGGGGATTGGGGCACCCTTTTTCAGAGCTCGTTCAGTAGAGTGTCAGATGGTAGCCCAGATGACATAGTCCTGACTGAAGAGGAGGCTCACGCTTATGATGAGCTTATCAAGGATGATTATTCCACCATGGCCTGGGAGCTCCTGGACGAGTTTCTGCTTAAGTCTCTGAAACTTTCAAAAGTTTCTGATCAGGGTAACTCTTATTCTTACTTTCTTTTTGCTTGTTAAGATTGTCTTTATACTCATTATGTTTTTCTTGATTTTTGTTTGCAGCTGCGGAGTTCATTAACAAGCGTAATGAGCCGGAAAGTGGGGAGACAGCCAGAATCAAGAGGGCTTGTTTGAAGGACCCCAGGCTGGCCGAGAAAGGCCCTGCTATTCTGAGGCATCATGTGGCCGAGGTTGAAGAAGTCGAGGGTTCTTCCTCGGCTAAGAGCTCAGTTTGGCGCCCCAACTGGGGAATCAGGAAGAAGGATACCATTGTTGGTGTATCCAAGCACGCTGTTGAGTGGTCACATCATTCCTTAACTCCTTGTGACTACAAGGATTTTGTGGCCAACTCCACTATTGAGGGGGCAGAAAGTGCGGGCTCTCAAGCCTTTGCTGCTGTAAGTCATTATTCTCTTTTTCTTCTTTGTAGTCCTTAGTATATTTTAAGTTATCATTCTAACTTGTGATCTGTTTGTAGGCTAATGCCAGCTTTCAAGGAGCTTTATTCCAAGCCAAAGCCTGGTGTGCATCTTCGGAGGCCAACAAGGCTAAATTTGATAAGGCTCAGTTGGAGATGGGTTCCCTTAGAGCTTCCTTGGATAGAAGGGAGAAGGAGCTGTCTGATGCCCAGGCGGAGCTGGTGGAGCTCAGGAAGGGGAAGGAGAGCTATATTGATGAGTACCTTGACTCTAACGAGTACAAGGACTTAATCAGACAGCACGATGACCTCCTCTTCCCTGTCCAGTATACAAAAGGATGGGACGAGGCATTGGCTGAGGTTTCGAGGAGACTTCCTGGATCCCTCATTATATCTGACTTTCCCAGCCCCCACGCTCCCACTCGTTTGGAGATGGCTTTGGCTGGGGAGGATGATATGGATGAGGATGACAGGATTCTTGATCCCGAACATTCCTCTCATCCTGGCGAAGAGTCTGAGGAATCCAGCTCCAGTGAGGAAGAAGAGTCTGCGAAAGGAGAGGATTCTGGAGAGGAGTCTGGCTCTGAGGAAGAGCAAGGAGGGGATGATGCTTAGTTGTAGATTTTTATGGCCAACTGTGGCTTTTATTTATTTATTGATGTACTTTAGGCCTACGGGCTTAACTTAACTCTTATTTAAGTTTTTATTTATATCTTGTGGCCATTCATGGCTTGTGTTGTTTTTCTTGCTTCTTGAATGTTTGTGAACACTCATAGTAGACAAGCTTTAAAACATGAAAATGTTGAATTTATTCATAGCTTAAAAATGGGATCAACCCTTACATAGTATCCAAGTTTAAGAACTTGGGTTGGTTTTATCAAACCTTATTTCTAGTAGTGAGTCCACTTAGGAAACACTTTAAACATAATAAACTTTCAAATTGGAGGCATGCCAAGTCCTTGGCACCTCATGCCCTTCAAGGGTTTCTAGCTTGTACGAGCCTCGGCCAAATACGTTCTTGACGCGATATGGTCCTTCCCAGTTTGGGGCTAACTTTCCCTTTTGTCCAACTCCAGATGCTTCAATCTTTCTAAGGACCAAGTCCCCTTGACGAAAGAATCTCTCTTTAACCCTTAGGTTGTAGTAGAAAGATGCTCGTTTCTGATGTTCAACTATCTTGGCGTTTGCCTCATCTCTAACCTCGTCAATTAGATCTAAAGCTAGCCTCAAGCCTTCTTCATTTTCTTCTGGTTCATAAGCCTCAACTCTTGGAGAGGTGTGAGTAATCTCCACGGGAACCACTGCCTCTGCCCCATACGCCAACAAGAAGGGGGTAGCCCCAGTGGTGACTTTACAAGTAGTACGATATGCCCACAATATGGGGAGCAATTCGTCTACCCAAGTGTTTCTGGAGCGCTCAACTCTTTTCTTTAGTCCATCCAGGATTATTCGATTTGCAACTTTAGCTTGCCCATTTGCTTGAGGATGGGCAACAGAAGTGAAGCGCAACTTGATATCATTCTCATCACAATATTTCTTGAACTCATCATTGTTGAATTGAGTTCCATTGTCCATAACCAGGACTCGTGGAATTCCATACCTGCATATCACATTTTCCCAGAAGAATTGCATCACTTGCTTGGTGGTTATCTTGGCTAATGGCTTAGCCTCAATCCACTTGGTGAAGTAGTCAATTGCCACTATCAAGAACTTTCTTTGAGCACTCGCCATTGGAAATGGCCCAAGTATATCCATTCCCCACATAGCAAAAGGGATAGGAGAGTTAATGGATGTCATCATCTCAGGTGGTTGTCTAACCACTGGTGCATGTTTCTGGCACCGTTCACATTTTCTCACATAGCTTTTAGCATCAGCAAGCATGTTTGGCCAATAGAAACCTAGACGGGTGACTTTATGTGCAAGGGCTCTGCCCCCCAAGTGTTGCCCGCAGATTCCTTCATGTACTTCCTTTAGGGCCAATTCTGCCTCTTGGGGTCTCAAACACTTCAGATAAGGAATGATGAAAGACTTCTTGTATAGGATTCCCTCAATTAGGGCATACCTTAGTGCTCTGACGTATAGCTTTCGTGCTTCTGAAGTGTCGTTGGGCAGCCACCTAGTTTCCAGATGAGCTTTGATGGGATCAATCCAACAACTGGTAATACCAATGGGTGCTACCAACTTTCCGTTGATACTTGGGGTCTTCAAGACTTGGAAGTATACACTTCCTGCATAGTTTTCAATTTCAGAAGAGGCAAACTTAGACAAGGCATCAGCCTTCACGTTTTCCTCCCTCGGAACGTGCTCCACATAGCATTCATCAAACTGAGTCATGATGGCCTTAACAAGTTTCAAGTACTTGGCCATGACTTCATCTCTAGCTTCAAACTCCCCATTTACTTGGGAAACCACTAGCCTCGAGTCTCCACACACTTTCAGAGTTTTGACCCTCAGGGCTCCAACCAGCCCTAAGCCAGCAATCAAAGCTTCATACTCAGCCTCATTGTTTGTCGTTGGGAAGTCAAGTTTTAGTGCATACTCTATTATGAATCCATCAGGACTTTGCAGCACTAAACCAGCTCCACTTGATTTTGTTTTTTATGCTCCATCAAAATAGAGCACCCAACATTCCTTGGACACCATGTCTTCATCTTTGTTGTCTTCCACTACTACTTCATGCCCCCCGACTTCTTGGTTGTCAATGGTACATTCAACCATGAAGTCATCGAGTGCTTGAGCTTTTATGGCCGTTCAAGGCTTATAATTGATGTCGAATTCGCCCAATTCAATGGCCCATTTGATCAATCTTCCACTAACTTGAGGGCTATGCAAGATGTTTCTTAGAGGTTGATCAGTCAAGACCTCTATCTTGTGAGCCTGGAAGTACGGGCGTAGCTTTCTTGAGGCCATTATCAAGGCTAAAGCAAACTTCTCAATCGTTGAGTAGTTTATTTCTGCCCCATGAAGAATCTTACTCACATAGTAGACGGGCTTCTGCACTTTCAATTCTTCCTTTACCAAAACAGCTCCAAGGGCAGTGTCGGAGACTGCCAAGTACAGATAGAGAATCTCTCCTGACTTTGGTTTTGCCAACAGTGGTGCTTCAGCCATGTATTTCTTCAGGGCCTCAAAGGCTTCTTGGCTTTCAGGTGTCCACTCGAAATTTTTCACTTTTTTGAGTGCTTTGAAGAAGGGTAAACACTTCTCTCCTGACTTGGAGATGAACCTTCCCAATGCTGCCACTCTTCCTGTCAATTTCTGCACATCCTTAACAGACTTGGGTGGTTCCATGTCTAGGATTGCTTTGATCTTGTCGGGGTTAGCTTCGATTCTTCTCTTGGAGACCATCAGGCCTATAAACTTTCCCGAGCCTACACCAAAGGCACACTTAGTTGGATTCAACATCATCTTGTGGTGCCTTAGCACTTCGAATGCCTCTCGGAGGTGCTTAATGTGATCGGCCTTATCGAGGCTCTTGACTAGCATGTCATCTACGTAGACTTCCATGGTTTCTCCAATTATGTGCTCAAAGATCTTGTTTACCAACCTTTGATAGGTCACTCCTGCATTCTTAAGCCCAAAAGCCATGACTAAGAAACAGAAGACACCAAAGTCAGTGATGAATGATACCTTGGCGATGTCATCTTTGTGCATCTTTATTTGATTATATCCACTGAAGCCATCCATGAAACTTAGCATCTCATGCCCAGCAGTGGCATCTATTAGAGCATCAATCCTTGGTAAGGGAAAACAATCCTTAGGACATGCATCATTCAAGTCGGTGAAGTCGACGCACATCCTACACTTCCCGTTAGCTTTTTTGACCATCACGGGGTTAGCTAACCATTCTGGGAATTGGATTTCCTCAATGAACCCAGCTTCCAAAAGCTTATTCACTTCTTGCTTAATGGCTTCAAGCCTCTCTGGAGCAAAATTTCTTTTCTTTTGTTTCACTGTTTTCCTTTCTGGATCCACATTCAATTTGTGAGATATCAATTGGGGATCAATCCCTGGCATGTCGGCCGCTGTCCAAGCAAAAACGTCATTGTTTTCTTGAAGAAAAGACGTGAGTTTGCTCTTCATTGGTTCGGGCAGTAGTGCCCCAATATAAGTCACCTTCTCTGGTTCACCCGGGACTAAGGGAATTGGGATTAAATCCTCAGCTGGTTTCCCTCTTCTATCCTCGTTGTCGATGATATTCATGTCTTCAATTGGGAGAACTTGCCCCCCGGTTCCATCAGGTCTTAATGCGGCTACATAACAACTTCTAGCCATCTTTTGGTCTCCTCGTTCTTCACCAATCCCATTCATCGTTGGGAACTTGATTTTTAGATGATAAGATGAGGCAACAGCCTTGAACGCATGAAGACCAGTCCTTCCCAGGACTCCATTGTAGGTTGAAGTCGCTTTTATAACTATGAAGTTCAACATCTGAGTAGATGTATTCATCCATTGCCCCATAGTCATTGGGAGTTGGATAATGCCTTCCACTTTTGATTCCACCCCGTTGAATCCATATATAGGCATATTTGAGGGCGTTAACTGAGAGTCTGTGTAACCCATCTTGATAAAGGCATCGTGGAACAAGATATCCACTGAAGCTCCATTATCAACCAAGACTCTTTTTGTTTCGGAGTTGCCTATCACAGGTATTATGACAAGAGGATCATCATGGGGGAACTTCACCCCTTCCAAATCTGAATCGTCAAAACCTTTTGACACTTCTGTTCTGGCACGCTTCGGTGCTTCTCCAACCACAGTCATTACTTCTCGGGCATAAGCCTTTCTTGAGTTTCGGGAGGACCCAGCAGCAGTTGGCCCTCCAAATATCATGTTGATCACTGGCCCTCGGGGCTTGGGATTCCGATCTTGATCGTTGTCCCTTCTATCATAATCCTTCCTTTCATAGTTCCCCCTTTGGCTCCCTTGGCTTCCATCCTTAGTGAACTTGCTGAGTTTTCCTCTTCGTATCAGAAACTCAATCTCATCTTTCAATTGTCTACAATCATCGGTGTCATGACCGACTTCTTTGTGGAACCGACAAAACTGATTTTGGTTCCGTTTGGACAAATCAGCCCTCATTGGCTTAGGCCATTTAATATCTTCTTCCTTGGCTATCTCCATCAGAATTTGACTCCTAGGAGTATTCAATCTTGCATATTCTGTGAATTTTGGCCCAAAATTGCTTCTCTTGGGGGGAGAATCGGAGTTCTTTGATGTTCGGGGAAACTTTTCCTTGACGTCGTACTCCTGAGTTTCTTTTCTTTTCTTTGAGTTTCCACTACCGCCAGTAGTGGGTTCATATTTTCTCATACTTTCTTCAGCCTTGATATAATTTCCGGCCCTATCTTGGAGCTTCAGCATGCTCTCGGGGGGATGTTTAGCCAACGACCGTTTGAAGTGGTCATCAGTGGTTCCTTGTTGCAGGGCTATCATAGCCACTTTGTCCTCTAAGTCCGGGACTTTTAAAGCCTCTCGAGTGAATCGATTGATGTAGTCCCTCAGGGCCTCATTTTGTCCTTGCCGGATTACCATGAGTGATGCAGAACTTTTCTCATGCACCCTTCCACTAATGAACTGATTGATGAAAGCCTTGCTTAGTTCCTTGAATGACCCAATAGAGTTGGGTGGTAGACGGCTATACCAACGTTGGGCCATGCCTGCCAAGGTTTGTGGAAACGCCCTACACTTGACCGCGTCGTTGGTTGGCTGCAACAGCAGTGCATTGGAGAAGGTCCTTACATGATTTGCGGGATCTCCCGTTCCATCATAGGCTTTGATCGAAGGCATCTTAAACTTTCTGGATATAGCCGTTTTCATGATGTCTTGAGTAAACGGTGGTGTAGGATCATCAGGATCTCCTAGGGGCAACAGAATATTAGGATCACCCCTTGGGGCTTCAGCCCTCTTGGTCCTTCTTGGTGGATCCAAGTTGATTATCGAGATTCCTTCAGTCGTTCGGCCCCGAGATTGAGCGGCATCTTCTTCAACAAGGAGTTTTTTGAGCCTTGCAGTCTCTACCTCGTGGGCTGCAAGTTTCTCCCTAGTAGTTTGGGGTGGCTCCCGATTTGTCTGGGATGAACGTCTCCTTCTTAGGGCGACATCCTCCCCAGTTGTATAACCTTCATCCTCGGTGTATGGGCCAGAGTAATCTTGAATGAGAGGGGTCTGACGAGTTTGTTGATTTTGGGGTCCCAGGCCTTGAATATAAGGGGGCACATATGCCTCATGGTAGATTGGATTAGTTCCACTACCGCCCGCCATGGGTCGAGGGGGCATGCCATAGCTTGGCATCCCCAAAGTCTGATTCGCGTATTGAGGGAGATCAGTAGTATGGAGTTGAAGGCTCCTTGGTGCACTCATGAGCAGCGGGGAGGTCGTGATTGGTTGCTGGTGAACGGTCTCTTGTGGATTAGATCCATGAATGACCATCTGCAGGGGATTCGTCCCTTCAACCGAAATCGGGATTTCCGGTCCTTGAGTGTTGGTGGGGATATTCGCCCCTTGTGTGCCAGTAGTCGGCGGTGGCTGATCAGCCTCAGAAGTGATAGGGCGATCATCAGGAGTTTGAGTATCCCGAGCTGTTCTTCGTGTGTTTGCCATGGTTGATGTTTGTTTCCCACAGACGGCGCCAAATGTTGTGGATTAAAAAACGTGCTTTGTGAATTAAATGCTAGGGTTTGTGAGCGTTCAAGCTTTGATGGCTGCTCTTGTGTTTCGAAACTAAATCGGTCCTCACAAGATGCCTACGTATCTTTGCTGTATAGAGAATCAAGCCAATAAAACGTAGTTCTAGAATGAAGGACGAGGGTCCTTATATAGGCGTCTGGAGCCTAGTATTTATGGTATGTTTGGGAGTCTTAGCGAATAAGTCTCCTTTTTGATATTGGATAAACATTGTATTGCTTGCAGGATAAGTCTTTTCCTTGTTGATAAAGGCTATTACTCATTAATTGCCTTTAATTGGGATTCTGGATCCTTCTTTGACCAATTTTCCATAATTTGGACTCTTTTAATGAGCTGTATATTTTCCCTATTCATTAATTACGAAATTAATGAATAATTAGGGTTTCGGGCCTTTTGTCGGGCCTAATTCTTGGACCAAACTAGGTCTCTAATTAATATATCATTAATTATATCTAGGGTTATATTTCAGCCCATATCAATAACTAAATTATCTTTAATTAAAAGATGGTTTAACAATTTTTATCTAGGTGGAATTGTCCATGGAAGAGAAAAGAAAATCACGAATTTTTTACATGGAGAATTCTATTAAATATAGAAAACTTATTTATATTTGGTATATTTGTTTTAAATTATCAAAATACACCTTTTAGAATTTAAATATAATCCTATTATTAATAAAATAAACTTTTTTAATATTTGATTTAACGATTTTCATTTATCTAGTTAAGATCTAATGATCCTTATTAATTTGGTTGTCTACGACCAAAATTTGGGATAAGATCCCTATTATGATTATTATATATAAGGATTAAATATAATAAGGATATCAAGTATATACTGATATAAATATCTTACTAACTACTTTTACTTTTAATGTTTCAAGAGAAAAGATATTTAAGAATTTTTACATAGAAAAATTTTAAATTATCAAAATACACTTTTTAGTATTTAAATATAATTATGTTATTAATTAGATACACTTTTTAATATTAGATCTAACAATTCTCATTGATCTATTTAAGATCTAACTATAATTATTAATTTGGTCGTATACTGATCGTACACGGACCAGATCGATTTTAATTTTTTTTCTTAAATTGATTTTAATATTTTATTGAAATAAACAAAGAATTTATAAATTTAAAAGAATTAGGAAAAAAAATTAATTTGGTGCTACAATAATAAAAAAATATTTATTAAAATTTAGATAATAACTTTACTGTTTGGGCTCTTGGGCTCTATCTTGAGTTTTAGACAACAGATTTTAACGATTTTACAGCCCACGCGAAGCTTACAAAATTATATTTAATTTAATGATGATTTAATAATTATTATCTAACTGGAACTATCCATAAAATAAAGAGAAAAGATAATTACGAATTTTTACATAAAGATTTCTATTCAATATAGAAAACCCATTTATAATAGGTTTAAATTATCAAAATACACTTTTTAGTATTTAAATACTATCCTATTATTAATCAAATACAATTTTTAATATTATATCTGACGGTACTCATCGATTTGAATATTTATAGTTTTATAATCCAACGGATCGTATACTTTTGGTAGTACAGTGACCGACCAAAGTTTTGGATAAGATCTCCCTTACGCTTATTATATAGTAGCTTAAAACCCGTGTGATGCACGATTTGTTATTAATATTTATTATTTTTATTATTTATGTTTTAATATTCTATTAATCTTCATTTGCTAAAAAAAATAAGTAGGCGTGTTAAACTTTTTTAAAGAATTAAAAGAATTAAAATAGTTTTTAAAATAAATTAATAAATGTTTGCCCGTGATATTTTTGGAAAAGGAGGAGTCTTAGTAAGGAAAAATAAAAAAAGAAACATGTTTTTGCTGAAAAGGTAAGTGCCCATAATTAAAAGTATTTAAATAGGCTTCATAATAAATAAGTAAGGATTTGTCCGGGATATTTTTAAAAAATGAGGGTTTTAGTAAGGAAAAATCAGAAAGAGTAACATGTTTTAGTTGAAAAAGATAATTGCCCGTGATTTTTTTTAGAAAAAGAGAAGATTTTGTTAGAAAAGATAATGTATTTTAGCTGAAAATGTAGTTGGTTATAAAAGTGTTATTATTTAATAATAATTTTTTTAGAAAATGAAAAAATAGAAAAAGTAACACGTTTCAGCTGAAAAAATGTTCATAATTAAAAGTATTAAAATATATTTTAAAATAAATAAGTAAGGGTTTGCCCGTGATATTTTTGGAAAATGAGGGGTTTTAGTAAGAAAAAATAGAAAGAGTAACATATTTTTGTTAAAAAAGATAATCGGCCATGTTTTTTTAGAAAAAGATAGGATTTTGTAAGAAAAAAATAAAAAAAGGTAATGTATTTTAGCTTAAAAGGTAATTGGTTATAAATAATGTTATTATTTAGTGATAGTTTTTAAAAAAAAATAAGTAAGGGTAATTAAGTAAAATCACTAAATACCGACCGTCCATCTATCCGACTACCAAACTTTTAATGTTTCGTCTTTAATAATATAGCTTAAAACCCGTATGATGCACGAGTTATTTTTAATAATTGTTAATTTTATTATTTATACTATATATTTTATTAATTGCATTTATTTAAAAAAATAAGTAGGCGTGTTAAACATTTTAAAATAATTAAAAGTATTTAAATGAATTTTAAAATAAATAAGTAACGGTTTGCCCATGATATTTTGGAAAAAGAGGGGTTTTAGTAAGAAAAATAGAAAGTAACATGTTTTCGTTGAATTTTAAAATATAAAAGTAACGATTTGCCCGTGATATTTTTGAAAAAAGAGGGGATTTAGTAAGAAAAATATAAAATGTGACATGTTTTAGTTAAAAAAGGTAATTGTCAATTAAAAGTATTAAAATAGATTTTAAAGTAAATATGTAAGGGTTTGCTCCTGATATATTTGGAAAATGAGGGATTTTAGCAAGAGAAATAGAAAAAGTAACATATTTTAGCTGAAAAGGAAATTGCCCGTGGTTATTTTAGAAAAAAATGGTAATATATTGTAATTGAAAGGGTAATTGATCATAATAATTAAATAAATAATTAAATAAGGCAAGCATCGTATCAAAAAACAGGTATCAAAACTTTTAATATTTCGTATTTAATAATATAGTATAGATAGAGAGATATATTCATAATATTAGTATTTTATGCTACTAAAATATTTTTGAATAGGCCGTGATATTTTATCCTTTAGAATAGCCCGTGATATTTTTGAGATTTTAGTTAGGAGAAATATTAGTTAGAAACTATAAAAAAGAATATACGTTTTGGAAAAAAAGCTAATCGATTAGTCATTTATAATTATAATATTATTATTTTATTTTATTAAATAGAACTATTCGTGATATTTTTGGAAAATTAGAGATTTTATTTAGGAAAAATAGAAAAGTAGAAATTTAAGTTAAAAAATATAAAAAAGAATATATACTTTGGCTAAAAATGGTAATGAGTTATTTATTAGCAATTATAACTTTATTATGTTATTTTATTAAATGAAACTGCCTATGATATTTTTGGAAAATAAGATGTTTTAGTTAGGAAAAATAGAAAAGATATTCTATATACTAATTTTAATATTTTATCTAACGGTTCTCATCGATTTGATCAAAAATATCTAATGGCTATGAATGGAGTGACCAGACTACAAAAACTTTCATGACCGGACTACAAAACTTTTAATGTTTCGTCTTTAATATAATAGTATAGATTATAAGGGAAAGAGGGTATAAATAGTTGGTTTTGGTTAACACTTTCCAAAAAAAATTGTCTAACAACTTCCTAAAAAGTAATTTAACCGATATACTATATTATTATAAATGAAACAGGGTATAAATGGTAGATTTTGGTTAACACCTTCCAAAAAAAATTGTCAACAACTTCCTGAAAAGTAATTTAAGCGAAACAGGGTATAAATGGTTGGTTTGGTTTTGGTTAACACCTTCCACAACAATAGAGAGTGGTGTAGATGTAATGAAGTTGTTTCAAAAACCAACATCCTAATAAAGCTAAAACACATCCCTAAACATAATCTTAATTAATTAAAAACGTTTTTTACAACCTTGCATATACATGATAGTAGGCTTTATGACATTTTCGTCCTTCAAGTTTGGATCGTTGTACCTATAAACCCTTCAAATCTAAAAGTGTTCTTTTTCACCTCTCGGGTATCAAAAATGTACCTTTTTGGGTAAAAAATGTACCTTTTTGCCCCAGCAGTTGAGTGTCAAAAAAGGTATAATTTTGATACCCGGGGTGAAAAAAAACACTTTTAAACTTGAAGGATTTATGGTTACAACGAATCAAACTTGAAGAACGAAAAGGTCGTAAACAGTCATGATAGTATGATACATGCCAAAAGTTTAAGGTTTTGAAGCTTTTCTGTAAAAGGGTCCAGTTATGCATAAACGTGTCCGAGTAAAATATTACAAACATGACATATGTCGGAGACGAAGAGTACTTCCTTTCAGAAAAAACCACGAGTAGTCATTGTTGACTGTTGAGTAGTTCTTGTGAAACGAAAAGGGAGTCAATGGTGAGTGGTTGCTAGCTAGCAGCGTATATTAAAAATACCTTGATATTAGAGAATTCTGCACATTTAGAGCAAATAATTTTACACACGATGCGATAATATAACACAAAAATGATAAGATAATATTATATTTTTATTTATCTTTATAAATATGAAAATATACAAATATAAAAGTACATAGGTAATTTATTGTTGATTTTAGGTTTAAACTTGAGTACACCGTATACGAAATAAATAAACATATATTTTAAAATTATGTAGATACATTATATTATTAATAAATATTTACGTTCTGCAACCTAAATAACGTGTATAACATACTTTACGTACCAAAATCATTGTCAAATTAGATATCTTTCAGTATAAAATCATCATCAAATTGAATATTTTTGTAAATCACGCATGTTATACTTGCAGA
Source organism: Heracleum sosnowskyi (assembly GCA_030848705.1). NCBI lineage: Eukaryota > Viridiplantae > Streptophyta > Magnoliopsida > Apiales > Apiaceae > Heracleum > Heracleum sosnowskyi. Next base: position 92,988,496 of record CM061235.1, on the reverse strand, counting down.
ACATTGTCATGCATATTACCCCATTATAAATGTTCTGCAAATAAGATATGTGCATAATATCTTTGTAGAACTAAAATTATAATCAAATTGGATATTTTATAAACCATATATGTTATGTTTACTAAATATTACTCTACATATTAATTTTATAGAGCATTTTATGAATGTATTTTAGTTGCAGAACATATATGGTCTCCAAGTCTCCAACTAAATATGATCTCCATAGAACTTTTCTCTATATATATATAATTTTTATAAAGATAAAATAAAAAATAATTTCAAATTAAGTTTAAATATGATTTGACCACACTTGACTGATAAGGACTTATTGACTTAAGACTCAACTAGCAAAATTTAACTGAAAATTTTAATTATTTTTATTCATTTTTTATATTTTTATTTACATTTTTATGGTTTCAGACTTCGAGCTGTAGCTGCTTAGCACTGATTTTACGTGCATGAATCAGTTTAAAATTTTGAGCTTTTTTAATAAATACCTAATTCAAAATTTTTTTTGCAAAAATACTAACTTTTTTTAAAATATTTTGCAAAAATATCAAAATATTTACAAAAATACTAACTTTTTGAAAATATTTACAAAAATATGATTTGCAACTAGATACAAACTGCAGCAATTAAATGCAACTTATAACATTTTAATAATTACTAGTTTATAGCCCGTGCGAATGCACGATTACTTAAATTTTATTTATAATTATTTTGTTTATAATTATATTTTAATTACCAATGAAACACACAATTGTTTTTTTTTAATATTTATAATTATATTTATTTATGAATATTTTAATATTTAAAAGTTATTAGTTTACATGATTAAATTATTGTTAAAAAAGATTTAGCAAAAACAATTATAGTTAAAAATTTTATATTTATTATATTTTACACGCTCAATTTAATATTTATTTATATTGAGTTATAAAAGTTAGATTTGACCAATTTTACGGTCCACATGAAATTCACAAAATAATCTTTAATTTAGTTGTGGTTTAATAGTTCTTTTTCAATTAAAAACTATTCTAAAATTAAAAAGAAAATAAAGTGACGAAATTTAATATTGAGAATTCTATTCGATTTAGGAAATCTACTTATATGTAGTTTAGATTATTAGAATACCCTTTATTAACCAAATACAGTTTTAATGTTAAATCTAACGGTTTTCACATATCTATTTAGGATTAAATTAATGTTAATTGTTTTTAAAATTGATTTTAATATTTTATTGAAATAAAAATAGAATTTATAAATTTAAAAGAATTAGGAAAAAAAATAAATTGGTGCTACAATAAAAAAAATTAACTCCTTATATATAATAATCGTAAGAGAGATCTTATTTATTGATTTTAATATTTTATTGAAATAAAAATAGAATTTATAAATTTAAAAGAATTAGGAAAAAAAATAAATTGGTGCTATAATAAAAAAAAATATTTATTAAAATTTAGATAATCAGTTTACTGTTTGGGCTCTATCTTGAGTTTTAGACAACTGATTTTAACGATTTTACAGCCAATGTGAAGCTAACAAAATTATCTTTTATTTAATGATGGTTTAATAATTTTTATCTAACTGGAACTATCCATAAACTAAAGAGAAAAGATAATTACGAATTTTTACATAAAAATTTCTATTTAATACAGAAAACCCATTTATATTAATCAAAATACACCTTTTAGTATTTAAATACTATCCTATTATTAATCAAATACAATTTTTAATATTATATCTAACGGTCCTCATCTATTTGAATATTTATAGTTTTATAATCCAACGGATCATATATTTTTTGTAGTACATTGACCGACCAAAGTTTTGGATAAGATCTCTCTTACAATTATTATATACAAGGAGTAAATAATATCTTAGGTTGCTCAATCTTTTTATGAACAAATCAAAATCAACCACAATCAATTTTGATTTACACGCGAATTGATTATGATAAAATCTAAATGATTTTTATTATCTCAGTGAATGAGAAAAAAGAAGGAACATTAGAAGAAGAGATAGGTTGAGAGGCAACAACAAAAATAAAGCAAAAAAAAGAGTGATGTGAAGAACCGTACTTCTATAAATTAAAAGATTTAGTTTTAAAAAGACTTTATAAATATAATAAAACTGAAGACACTGTATATTTGCAAAAATAAAAGATGGTACTTTTAGTAAATTCTCTAAAATTTTCTAATATTTTATTTCCTTAGCTCAGCTTAACTCCGTTTTTACGTGCATTCTACTGGATAAAGTTAAGCTCAGCTTAACTCTGTTTATTTCTAATATTATTCTCTCCTGCCCTGCGACGTCCCATGGCCCATCACATATGGGTACATAAACATGATACCAGATGTAATGTTTTGAAGGTTTTCTTCAAAAATCAGTCCCATTGCTCCATTGTGCATTTATGTGTGCAATTAAAAAATTAAACACATGAAAGATGTCAGACAAATTAAGAGTCGACCTCGAGAATTCGTTTACAATACATGATACTCCCTTTAAGAAACAACCACAAGTATTCATTGTTGAGTAGTTGCTAGCTAGCAACGTACATTAAAAAATCTTGATCTTAGAGAAATCTCGTTATCACCTTCTCAGCCCTAAACTGTTGGCAAGCTCATGCGAGAAGCTAACAGAAACATCGACGAGCTCACTCCGGTTGGCGATGGTAAGATCCAGTTCGAGTTCTTTGATGACTAAAACAATGACTTAGCACTGATTAGGATCGTTACATATATAATATAAAACTATTTAAATATAAATTTATTGACAAAAGATATACTAATACTTTTAATAAATACACTCTTAATAACTTTTACTCTAAAATATAATTTTTTGGGGGGTGGCAGTACTGAATACAATTCACAGCCTTGCTGACTATGTACATGTGACACGTCACAGCACTTTGCAGACTAATGCACAATAAAATCAAGACTATGTTACATTAAATGGAAGAGATAACCAGATAATCTCTAAGCAAACTGTTTGCACCCATTATAAGCTGTGCGCCAAGAGCCTCTAATGCTTTGTTGTGCCGGGAATTAGGTGCCTGCAAAGTTCAATAAATGCAGCATGAATATGAGATTGTTGTATTGATGAAGTATTCACAAGATAGAAACTAGTATAGATAACGGCATGAATCTGAAGTATGTCAGATTACATTTCTAAAGCTCCAACAATGAAGCAACCAATACGAACTTTGGTAGAAGTTCCAGCTTCCAGCATTCTGGGGCACCTACAATTGCAGATCAATAAATTTAAATCATCAGCAACCATATAACTTTAACCTGCTTAAAATGCTTGAGCAAAAGGTAGTATTCCAACCAGCTGATTTAAATAGTAGGCTTCTGGGAGGTAAAAGTCATTAATCTCCAGCTAATAGCCTAAACTTGATTTGGTACATTAATGAGATTGACCGAGCTTCTGTGCTCTAAATCTCTTCGAGCAGCTGAAGTCAAAGTTTTACTTTCACATCAGTAGTTGGGGCTCAATCATGTCAGCCTGGTGTATAAATCAATATTATATCTGTTAAGAATTGTTAGCGGCATGAGAGAATAACAAATAAAGGTTACAAATATCAATGGGATGAACAAAACGGTGGCAAAATACAAGACCAGAAAGCATATCTATCACATAACAATACATTTATCAGATTATAAATGTGATCACAGGAGATGATAATCATGCCGCTTCAGCAAACTGAGAACACATTAAATATTTGCACAGATGGTAAAGAATGCAACTGCTACCCGTTTGTCTTACATAGCCTACAAAGGAATACTAACTGCCACAACTTACTGCAAAAAAAACCTCAAAAAGAGGCCCGCACTGAACTTCATCAAATCCAAGAACAGTGATACATCAGCCAATTAATTACTGTAAGTGAAAAGTTTTCCCATAATCGACAGAATTTAGTTTACAACTTAATGAAATGATGCAGTGAGAAGAAAGAGTTGCAGCTAGAGAATGGACTTTTAAAACCAGAATTACCACGATATAGCAGTAACTGCTGACGATGACAAGAAACAGAAGTTTTCAAGTACTAAGCAAAGAAATTTCCACCATACTTTTCACTGACAGTCGCCTGGAAAGTACATTTACAAGTGTAAGTGTAACATGTAGAAGACTATAGATAAATATAATTAGATTAGCAAAAAAAACTAAATGAAAAAATATTGTATAGGTTTTCAAGAAAATAAGGTTAATGAAATTTAGGATGTTAATAATATATAAGAAGGTCAAGATTAAAATTCCCAAGTTTTAAGCACTACAAATGAACTGCCAGGAACATGTTTAAGTTTTATAACCACTTGTTCGTTGAGGTGTACGCCCCACACTACTAAAACTATAAGCAACACCAGTTAAAACCAAAGCAAACATGCCTACACTCCCACATGAAGCAGGATCCTGGACCCATGAGATGCACGCAAACATTACCCACCTCATAAAGGCTGTTTCCATGACCAACCCCCCTCCCCCCTAAAAAACCCTCCCTCTACGGCTCTACCCATGGGTTTGTGTGAAAAATTTTGGTAAGCTTTGGAGAATGTTATAACTTTTAAAAATTGTATAAAGACCTTAGAAGGAATTGAGCATTAAAGCACTAACTACAAACATAAATATAAGTTTTTACCGATTTGGCAAAACATTTGCCCTAGACTCATCCGATTTACAACAAAGACTTGTCAAGCAAATTGCAGAGTGATCAGAGGCTAAACTATTAATACACTTAAAAATATGTGTAAAAATGATTGTGCAAACCTGTATTTCAGGAAGAATGATGTTGTATGCTTCTAAAAAGAATGTTGATTTTCTTGATAATCTGGTGCAATAACCAACTCAACTTAGTATTACGATTGAACAACATAAAAAGCTTTATCAAGGAAGTTGTATAAAAAAACCCTTGAGAAGTATCACTACGATTCAAGTCAATTCCTGCTAGAGAACTTAAACAATCAACATCTGCCAAAAGGATATGAGAAACTGCTCTTTAACAAGTCACTGTGTACTTCGACAAGTAATGTTTTCGTATGTTCTGTGAGCCGAACATATCATACAGAATTGTAAGAATTATATCATTACATTTAAATTAAACCTGTAGCCCTTATATTTTCACAATATAAAACCCAAATATTTGATAAGGAACTATAAACATAATGATCCCATTTGATGTGTAACATACCTTTTAAGAAGACGAAAACAGAGATAGATCTCTTCAATATCTGTTTCAATCTTGAGTTTAATATATTGCTTGAATAGATTGCACAAGCAAAGTACAGCATTATCCAGACCATCGGGTGTTGAACCAACACTGGGAACAAAATCAGACATAGCTCTTTGTAGTATTGAAGATAATTGACCTGTTGAACCTGATTTGTAATAACTATCTGCAAAAACACTCAAAACCAAACAACTGCTCTTTTTGAAATCTTCAACCCATATTGGTGGATTTCCGAGCCAAAAATCATTGATTGAAATAGATTCCCTTGGTCCAGACAGATCCTCAGTATAATTTGTATCATATGACTGCTGAGGACAGGACTTGGCAGGACCCAAATCAGAATTACATTCTTGCTTCCTGTGTGCAGGAAGAAGCTCAAGAATGTCTGCTCTCATTTCCTCAGGCAATTGATGCAAAACCGAGATATCAATTTGGCTTAGAGAATAAGGCATTACATCGTCATTTTCAGAAAATGAAGAATCGCTAGTTGCTGCTACCACCCCATAAGCAGCCGCTGCCTGGGCTTCCTTGACTGCACTCTGTTGTTTTTCAAAAAGAAGAAAGCAAACATGCAAATCATTCAGTACAGACAGATATAAACACAGAATCTTCTACGTTTAATTATCGTTTAGGGAAGAGGAAAAATTGATAATCACAAATAACAATTATCACGTAACAGTTTAATAATTGTTTTGGTCAACTGATCCTCAGAAGCAGACTTTAATAGTCTGAAGTTTGTAGGACATGAATGTAACTTCTGAAGCCCGTCCCGTTCTTTGTAGTGTGAACATATAGAATAGTCAAGTTGATTGTAAAAGTAAAATAACTTCGGCCACATCAAGTTATAACAAGTCATTTGTGCTTCTTGAGGAGTTATTTTTAAAAAATAAAAATTACAAGAGGCAGTGAAAGCAAAAATATATTACTGAAAGAGAAAAAAAGAAAAGCCACATGTAAGAAACACACCGTTTTCTCAGCCGTGCATTGTTTTAAAGGAACCACAGAAGAGAAAAGAGTTGCCCTGTTTTCCAATATCCCTACATTAACATCAAACATGTATATAAAGCATCGTATGTAGAGAAGAAAATATTTTGTATGGCAATTAAGTCACAGACTTAAGACCGCTACTTCAAGGAGATGTGGGACACATACCGCCAATGTTGCTTTCAGCAAGTTTGCCTTTACGCTTCGATATAAACGTAATTAGCTTCCCACCATACCGATTGTTAAGCTCAGAAAATAGGTCAGAAGGAAGATTCTCTACCACCCCCATATCAAGATCACATAAAGGAGGGAGAACTGGGTCTTCATTGACATGAGCTTCACTACTGGAATCACCACCGACGAACATCTTCGTGCACGACTGCCCCAAATTTCCAGAGGCATTCTGATTCTTTACATCTAAAACATGACAGAAAAATCAAATAACATTGTAACAGTTAACAGCTAGTGACAACAAAAAGGTTTTTAGACCTGTACTAAGATTTATCATTTCCACTAAGACTACCAGCAAAAGGGGCAAGGAGGATCCCTGGAATGATGAGAAGAAAAACTCTTGCAATACACAAGGTTCTAAAGTTAATATCCACCAATGCAATATAGACTATAGAGGCACATTATCTACCAGCATCTTCAAGATGCAGACCACGAAGAGTGACATAATCCTGGAAGTCGCAAGAATTGGAGGTGCAAATAACATATCTATAACCTTAAAGATGATTCTGACACCTAGATTGATTCAATTCTTCTCTAATGTGCCATCACTCAGCAGAAAAAATTACAGAAGAGGAAGATAAGTTGAATCCAAAATATTAGAAGTACCTCTTTCACAACTGCCTTCTGCTATAGATCTAACTTCATATTGATCTACTTTGGTGGTGGATGCAGAAACAAGCCAAGAACGCAAAGAATTCCTTTGGTTCCCTAGAAAATGTAAACCATTGTGAAATTCAGTAAGCGATAAATAAATACGTAAAGTTAGAGCAAACCTTATCAAAAGAGAAAAAAATCAAGTGTGCCGTTGTAAAGAGATACATAGGTAGATAACTAACAAAGTAAAGCAGATTCATTGATATAACAGTAAGTGAAATTAAGAGGATCAGGTTATCAGAACCAGACCTTGATGACCACTATCTGCATTTTCAAGTTTTGAAACTAGCAAACCCATCCCTCGAATTTCCTTCACATCTATCCAATAAAAATGTACACAATTAACTAAAAGCATATTAATTATTATTACATTAACAACAAAAGGAAGACGACTGGGAGAAATCCATTCAACCAGACTCTTAACTTCACTTTGAGCATCCGTATAAGAGACATGTTTTTTGGGTCAAAAAGATGCAAACTATTTAATATTATTCCGAGCATGTATACTTGTTGGACACTTCCGGCCGAGATCAGGTGACGTGGCATGATAAGATTATATACCTATGTGAAATAAATCAAACAGCTTTATTGCTATTCGTTGCAGACCATCTACATCATCGGTAGCCATTGGAACCTGTAACAGAACCAATTAATCAAGTACAATAAATATCTAGGCTGTTAACGGTTCATATCAAACAACATATATAAAAATATTCATCTAGTATTACCGTTATAGAATGACTAAGGTTTTCACATTCTCCGCAACCCATATATTTCACTGGGTCTCTAGCATCATTTTTTCTCTTCTTTACCTGGATTAGAAAAAAAGAGAAACTAGTTTGCTTCAATTTGATAGACACAAAAGAAATTCATATTTCATAGCAATCTGAGTGAAGATCAGGTAGCTAGAGCCTAGACACAGAAACCTTAAGAGTGAAAGTGCGGCCTTGCACTCCACCTCCTTGCAAACGCAAAGAGACCTCTTCACAAAGATTTAGGAGAAATTGTTGGCACTGCAATCAGAACATCAGAAGTTGTATTGATCCAATAAGTAGGGAAATAAATAATAAAAATTAAAAAGACAATACTAACATTTTCTAAATTGTTGAACCATGTTAAGAAAATACTAACATGTTCTAAATTGTTGAACCTCACTCCCCAATTCACTTCAGCACCAATGGACTTGCTTTCCTGAAACAAGCAACAGAGTAGGCCAGATAAAAAATACAACTAATCTGTAACAGTGAGAATACACAAATAAAGATTGAACATGTGTTTAGTATAAAGGAGCAGACATTTTATTTGTTTCTTTATTTAAAGACATAAAAGTTATTACATATTAGAATATACCACAATGTGTTCTTGACTATGAAACTATGCCATCCAACCAATCAAGTAAAGTCATTTGTTGTCCCTAACCTGAAACACTCCAACAGACCGATTGTCTATTCCTCTGCTATAATTCCAGAGCATGTCACCAGTTTTTAAACCGAATTCCTTCTGAAGAGATTCCTGCAAAATCCAGAAAATAAGTCCACCTAATACAATATAACGCTCTAGAAGCACAAAATATATTTTACTAATTCGTAACAAAATATTTTAATGACAAGTCAAAGCTTTAAACATCCGTGTAATGAGGATAATATATTATATAGGAAAATAGCCGTGGACTCTGAGGACAACGATTAAGATATCTGTATATTAGTACAGTAGTTTACACATATAATTATTATAATACACTTACTTGGGTTTTGTTTTTACTACATATGGAACATGTTGATGACTTTGAGCACACAACACACACAATAGAAAGTGGCAGCCTCTTCTCAACATTTTCTCTTTATCTAAGATCCCAACTTAAATATGAAGATAAAGTATAGAGAAAATATAATCACCTAGGCCTTTGTGAAGCAAGTCCTAAATGACAAAAAGCCCACAAAAAACAGCAAATGATGCATTCCAAATAAGAGAAAAACTCATGGTAGGACATGTACATCTGGAGCATCAAATTTCATCCTTAAGCATTCTCTTGTGTTCAATAGATTTTTCTAGGCTCTGCCAAGAAGCAGCTATTCATCTACCTCTTAAATCTAGTTGAGGGTTTGAAGCTCTGAAGCACTTATGATTTATGGGCCATATTTGACAGCTCTCTTGGGCATTATAAAGACATGTATGCAATCACGATCTTAAGTACTAGAAGTTCAAATAATTAGTAAGAACTAATGAAGGTCACATTGTCCAAAAGCACATCTATCATAGTTCAAGTGGCACAATTCTGTATGCATCTTCTAAAAGCAGGACAAACCCACATAGTAGTCCAGAAGTTTTCTATTTTTTTTTTTTTTTTTTGGAATCCAAGTTTTCTAATTTACATACTGCACTTCCAAGTAGCAACAACAAGAAAGATAGGAGAACCGATGACTAATCTTATTATGGTCTTTTAGGACCTCTACAATACGACTAAGAACAGTAATAACATATGGATCATATGTAACCATGTTCGACAGCTCCTGTACAGCTATAACATAAATTTTGCAGATAGTCGAAATCACTAGGTAGATAACTACAAAGTGACTGCTACCCTCCCAATCAAAATTCTCAGAGATTTTGAAAACCCTTAAAACCATCTCATTCACATTCAAAAAAAATAAATTTGTGAATATATATATTCACAAGATGTATGATCATTTAAGAAACCTCACAAGTCTAAATCGGATGGGGGAGCTACTCAATGATTACACAATATAAAGAAATGAAAAAAGGATGAAACAAGTGAAGCCCATGCAAACACCTTGGAAATCAGACGCAGCTGTTTGCATGTTTTTACATTTCTCCTTTTCAGTTTATCCTCCAGGACATGACCAATTCCTGGAAGCGCTTTAACTGGAAGTTCATCTAAATACTCTTCCACCTGAAACCCCCAATATCCTTCTAATCAGGAATGTGAATGATGACATATAGGGCAGATGAACAGTAATAAAGTTGTGCAGAGCATCAATAAAATATGACACAAATAACTGAATTATTTAATTTACAGTAAATCGTAACTTCAAAACTCAGACTACTTGATGCTGTACTCTACATTTACTTTTACAATTTTTTAAGTTGACTTCACCTCAAGTCCTTCTGTCAAAGTGTAATACACTCCTAAGTTAAAAAAGTAAATACATAGAATATGTTCAGGACATATTCAGGGTAGCAACAAAAGAACTAAAGTCCTTTACCTTAAAACATATAAAAAACAATCTAATTCATAACAGTCAAAAGTATCTGGAACACCAAAAGAAAGTTATTCAATTCCATGGTGTATCAAAGTCAAACGCGAGAAAAATGGTGGCTCGCATACCTTCTCAGCAGGAATGTAGCACTGACCATCTGGTTTGGCAGTTCTAGTTGCAAGGCGTGCCATAAGCATATTCCCAGAAATGCCAACACTTGCTTTGCAACCTGTAGTGTCAAATACTTCCTTTCTTATAATGGAAGCTAAACGCTGATGATCCTCCACCTCAGAATCTGAGACATCTAAGAATGCTTCATCACAACTAACAGCCTGCATATAGCTAAATTGTTAATTCGGTAAAAGATACTCAACAACCACATAGTTATAGAAAACAAAAGTTACACCCAACCCAACCTGCACTTTATTGCAGTGCTTATGCAGTATGTCATAAAATTGATCAGCAACCTGAAAATTATGCAAAAAAACTCAAGATGTATGAAGTGAGACAAATAGAAGGAAGAATAAGTTTCTGTCTCTTAACAAAAAATAATTATTTGTAGACATTTGTTGCTTAGATACATACCTCTTCATATGCTTCAAAATTATATGGAACAATGACAAGGTCTGGGCACATAGATTTCGCATCCCTAACAAAAATTCCCGCCCTCACTCCTGAACATATACAAGATACTAATGACACAAAAAGACTCGATGTATTCAATGCAGCATAGATATTTATTCATAACAATACCAACCATAAGCTCTGGCAGGATAATTTGCTGATGAAATTTCAGCAGTTCCACGAGGATTGTCAGAGTGACAAACAGCAACAGGCTTACCTTGTAATTCAGGCTGGTTCCTTATAACGACTGAGACAAAGAAGCAATCCTGCAGCACAAACATGGTTAAGTTTCCATACTCAAAATTATTCTTAATTTCTATAGGATGATTCAATCTTTGAAGTACATATTTACCATATCAACATGGATAATAGTTGCCTTTTCATCTGTCACACAAGTACGGAGACTGGAATTTGTGCCTTTAATTCCAGAATATGTGGCGGGAAAACGCTTGCGGTAACGATTTCTCCATGTTCCAATAAAGTGCAACCTTGAATGCTAAAGTCAAAGAGAATTCAGGGTTAATGCACAAACCCGAGAATGCGAGCCATATAATAAACTATATACATTTATCCATAGTAAGCTACAAACAGCCTCTTTACACTATTAGAGTTGAGGTGAGGTCTGCTACATCTTACCCTCGTCTGAGTGAAGGATTCACTATGTATGTCTGGTTTGGTTTAGGTAAGCTACGTAGAGAAAAATATAAACTAAAAAAAGATACACAAGGCAAGGTCACAACAACAAAACATTGAACTACCACAGTAAACATGTTGTGTAGTGCAAATTAAACAACAGCAACCAATTTTTTAATTTTCTTTTCTTGGCTAGCCAAATTCAGGACAAACAAAGTAGAATTTATGATAAGAAATTATAAGTTTCAACATTTTACAATAATGTGTCACTACAGCATAGTTAGAAAACACACCAATATTCCTTCTCTTGTACCTTAAAATAATTTTCCACGAAATTAGGGTCCTCAAGAGTAGAATGACCTGAGCCCATACCAATCCTTGAAATTGAGGATTCACTAATTTTCTCCTTGTCCGCACAATAACTGATATAAGAAGTAGATGGCTGACACGAACTACCAGATTTGGGTGTATTTCCAGCAAGAATACTGTCTGATGTAGCATCACCTGGTTCAGATGTGTTAGGTTCATCTGCTTCAGATGTGTAAGGTTCACGAAGTTTTAAATCATTATATCGTATATCCTCATCCTTTGCTTTAGTGAGACTCCTGTTCAACGGGTAGTCAATTTCTACATTGGCATGTTTAATCTCCTCTACAGATTCACTTTCTCCATATGAGTTCTCATTCACCACTGGATCTACCTCCGGTGGAATGTCGGATCCATTGTTGCAATGTTCTATCTCTTTTATGGTTTGACCTTCTCCATACGAGTTCTTAGTCACCACTGCATCTAGCTTTGGAGTTTGATCCTCAATCTTAGATATTGGTTGACCAATCACATTAGTAGCATTGTTACAAGAGAATGGGCTTCTTTTCAGTGGAAAGAACGTAGACAATTTTGGTTGTCCCTCAGTTTCAGTAGCAAGCTGGTCAAGCTGGTAAGAGTGCCCTAAAACAAAATATGTAACTATAAGTTGAAGAAACACAGATTCCAATCAAAAATTCAGATACCAACGGACAGTTGTATATTGTAAACGGGTTAAATATCAAATTGGTCACTCAAGTGAATGTCATATATCACTTTATTCACCGATCTCAACAGGGTCTTATTTGAATCACTCAAGTCATAGTAAATATCAAACAGATACCTCTAAATATGTGATTGAGAAGTAAAATAATCTTTTGTTGAGTTCTATACATTTTTTTTGAATGCCACTATAACCAAATGAAAAGTTATGAATTCTAGTATTTTAGATCATATATTTAAATTTTTTATAATTTATTTACTATTTATTTTTAATTTTATAGTTATTTACTTTGATTTAATTAAAAAAAGATAGTAAACAAATTTTAAAAGATCTAAATATATTATCTAAAATACTAGAATTCGTGACCTTTCATTTGGTTATGGTGGTATTGAAGAAAAATGTATAGAACTCAAGTAAAAATTATTTTACTTCTCGATCACATATTTGGAGAAATCTGTTTGATATTTATTATGACTTAAGTGATTCAAATGAGACCCCGTTAAGATCGGTGAATAAAGTGATATATGGCCTCTACTTGAGTGACCAATTTGATAATTAACCCTATTGTAAACAGCACAAGTTGAATCTGAGTGCTTTAGAAAGGTAAAAGGCTACCATACAAAAATATTTCTAAAATATTCTGATGCTCACAATTCACAACTGCTGACTCCCACATTATGGGCTCAGCATTTATAGTGATTAGTGACTGCACCACTGCAGTATAAATTATTTTATCCATGACCAAGATCATCTGGAACAAGATTGCAATAGGACAAAGATTATGGAAAGCGGAAAACTAAAAGACATATAGTTAGAGTTCTGACTCCCAAAGTTTTTCCAAAACATTAAGTTTACTGTTAGGAGTATCTTTGGTTAAACCCTAAAGAGAATCAAGGTAAGAGTTATAGGAACTACGATAAAGAACGAGCAGTTATTAGACAACTAGAGAGATTAACTTACAACTCAAGAGCTTGTTAGCAGCAACAGAATCTAACACCCATGTTGGTTTAAGTACAGGAAGTCCAGCACTAAAAGACCTGAATTATGCATCGACATTCAACAATAAGAATTTTGAGGGGATTAATTTTCTGAACATATAAGAAACAATATAAAAACAAAAAGAAATTGTAAAATGGCAAATGCTAACCTCAAATTCTTCAGTTTACTGTCAGGAAGGTTACTGCAGATTATATGAGTAACACGATGCCTTGAAAAATAATTTACGAAACGTCCTCCATATTTCAACATATACCCTCTTAGCTCCTGAACAAAACCATTTCCAAATAATAAACATGCCATTGCCGTATCAATGCATCTCATGTAAAGTGTTGTCTCTCTTCTCCAAGTTTAAATGTAAATAACCTAAACCTTTTATTACTTTCCACTTCAAATGACATGATAAAAAGTTTTGCTAAATTAATAAGTACAACATCCAGAGTTCAACACTAACCTGACTGGAAGGAATCGTGAAACCATCAACAAAGATTGAAACCCCATGAAATATAGGTTTTCCGGAAGACAATTCTCCTGGAACGGAGGTGGAAGCGGCAGCATCAAACTGTTCGTGTAGTTTCTGATTCTTTACTGCCATGTAACTACAAAAAACATATCCCTACAATTATTATATGATTTATGAAGGATTAACTCATTCATTATCAATATAGGATCTGCTCTGCTTCTTCTTTCCACTTCCCATCAACCTAATACTGTACATATTTTATTCCTCAAATCATATATGAAACGCCATTGCCTACCTCAGGTGATCAGAAAATATAACTGCTATCAAGTATGCGCTACATTTACATAAAATATAGGACTAACTTTTTACAATTTAGATCAACAAGTTCTTTTAAATTTAATATAACTAATTGACCAAAAAGATAAATTAACTCATAGCCTAAGCCTTATACTTGCTATTTTCATATTCAAATGATAAAATATCATGCACATCAAACTAACCATAATACAAACATCAATCTTCTATATCCCGACACCTTCAATGTCACTAATTACAACTAATCAAAATGCATAATCACAATCACTCAATTCTCACAATTCAAAAACTAACTACAATAAAGCAGAGTAAGTGTACAGACTTCTTCAAAATATACAAGTCCAATTGAAATTACGCTAATTACCGCAATTTCAAACCTCTATACTCAATCCTAATAATTCACTAATTACAACTAATCAAAATGCATAATTACAATGACTCAATTCTCACAATTCAAAATTTAACAACAATAAACTGCAAGTGAGTGTGCGGACTTACTCAACATAATCGTGATCACGCTAATTACTACATTTCCGCTTAATCGTAATTCCACTAAATACAACTAATCAAAATGCATAATTACAAATAATCAAATTCTCATAATTCACTAATTAAAATCAACAATGAACTAACTATAATCAACTATCAAGTGTGCGAGTTTACGGACCTTGCGGTATCGGAGAACGGAGCAGATTTAAAAGCCGAAGAGCGAGAATTCGCAGCGGTCCAAGCCACTCCTAGGGTTTTCTGGTTCGTTTTCTTCTTTTTGTTGGTTGATTTACTGGTTGAATTTGAGTTTAGTGTTCGTTTCGATCTCGAATTCATTTTTGGCGGGAGATTTTGGATTGAATTACAGGGATATTTTTGGTTAGGGATGTTTGTTTGTTTGTATTTCAAGAGTTGTGTGTGTGATGAAATGAAAGGAAACTTGTTGAGAACGATTTAGAAAGGGGGGAGAGAGATACAGAGGTTTGTAACTTTGTATGTATGGCTGATTTGGTGGCACGTGTTGTGTTTTTAAAGTTGAAACGTTTGAAATTTTTGAGTGGTTGGGTCGTGTTTATTTGGGCTAATTTGTTGGCCTACACATGTGTACTTCGTTGTGTTCGGATCGGATATAGTGAACTCGCACAAATCAAAATTGAGTTTTTCTTTTCTTTTCGTCAAAAAATCAAAATTGAGTTTTGAAAGATTTAAATAAATGGCAAATGTTCAAGACCCGTTAAAAGTTACTCCCTCCGTCCCATTCATTTCTATACAATTTTCATTTTGGGATGTCCCATTCATTTCTATACATTCCAAAAATAGTAACTTTTAATAATATAAAATACTATTACAATTTACACCCACTACTTTCTCCACTATCTCTATTCTATAACAATATAAATCACTATTACACCAACTACTTCCTCCACTATCTCAAATCTATTATTAAATATTGATAGGTCCCACCACTTTACTCACTTTTCATCTAATTTTACTCATTTTTTATATCTTTTCTTAGTCTACGTGTCTAGTCGCAGTGTATAGAATTCACTGGGACGGAGGGAGTAGATGTGTTAAACCAAACTATGTTTACAAATTTTTTAAAAAAATATTTACAAAATATGTTTTTAGATAAAATAATATTTCTAACATAAAATTAAGGTTTCTTTTGAATTCTCCGTTTTGTCGTGATCATTTACCAAAATTTTGAATAAATATTGAAAATGTCAATTGTTTAATATTTTTTATTATTTTAATATTATATCAAATATTAGTATATTTTAATACACTAATATTAAATTAAAAGGTAAAGCTTGAATATATATATATATATATATATATATATATATATATATATAACATATAGATAAATTAAAATTATTTTAATATTATTTAAACAATTTTAATATTAAAGATAATAATGAAATTGATATGGGCTGAAAAATAATCCTAGAAGTGCAATTAATTACATATTAGTTAGACCCGGATTGGTCTAAGAACACGGCCCAATAAGCAAGACCCGAAACCCTAATTATTTATTAATTTCATAATTAATAAACTAGCTTTATAGCCCGTGCGAGGCACGGGCATGTTCTAGTTATTTTCGGTTATGTTGGTCTCATCGTTTGGTAGAATGCATGCAGAAGAAAAGACATAAGCATGTAACGGTATATCAGTAGGAAATATGTCGAAGGTTTGATGATACATGTTTTACAAAATCCCAGTCTATAAGGTTGTTATTATGACCTGAGTAGGCGCAAATATTTTGATTAATTAACATGTCTTGTTGGCACGCACGACCCTTCTGTACTGCAAAATTTCGTTGGTTATAATTTTGCCAATCGTATTTGAATGAGAAGATGATTTTAGTGTCACTTTGAAAGAGTATCGGGCGTCTTTTATCATTTCCATTGCCTGGGGGAACGTTGGCACTCCATTTACCTGTTTGTAGTTCATGGGGTAGTCGTGACCTTGTGTACTGCAAGATTTCGCCGATTATAATTTTTCCAATTGTATTTGAATGAGAAGATGGTTTTAGTGTCACTTTGAAAGAGAATTGGGCGCCTTTTATCATTTTCATTGCATGGGGGAACGTTGACACTCCATTTACCTGTTTGTTATTCATGGGATAGTCGTTAAGTGGGTGTTGTAAAATTTGATCGGTGTGCATAATAGAGTAAAAATGTAGAAGTACAAGTTGTATTAGTATGTGTGGATACACTATTTAAACGAATGCATACCATTTTGCCCGTTTTAAGAAGGGTCTCCTTGCAGACACGTTGAATATAATATTTGTACAGTTGTGGATATAATTTATTTTAGAAAACTATTACTTATACCTTTCAAGATAATGCTAAACTGATTCGTGATAAGTCACTCGTTTCACCTTACAATTGCCACTTGACACAAATAATTTAACATTTAGTACTTTTAATATTTTATCATAGATATTCAAAAAAATTAAACCGATTTAGTTTAGATTTGATTTAGTCGTACGATGACAACTTCAACTTTCTTGTAAAAATCTCCAACACAAACTTTTTTATTAATATACAAATATAAAACTCTTTTGCATTTTTCGGGTTCAATACTTTATATACTATAGTGCATTTTTCGAAAATGATCAACGTATAAAATTTATCTATTGAAGACGAGATTTATAATATATTGGATCATAATAAAACTACAGTTTTAATCTTATTAGTAGCTAAAATTTCAAAAATGCATATATAATTATAAGTTGTTAATATCTTATAATGAAACAATAATAAATGTAAAATAATGATAAAATCTAATATATATATATATATATATATATATATAATCTGATAGTATATAGAATTTGTAATCTAATAGTATATATAATATGAGCCATTATGTACTTAATGCAAATAAACATGATTTATAATATAAAAATATTAATATAATCTTTTTTTATGGATCAATTCCAATTTTATAACATTTTTTTAAAATACAATTTTAGAACATTTTGCGCGAGTTTTTCTCAAATATGGTTAGAAATATTATTTTAAGGCACTTGTGAAAATAAATTATCTACATTACCAAGTAGATTACAAAAAGAGACCAAAATAGAGTATAACATATTGAGTGTTTGCGCATATTAATAAAAAGCTTCATAATACAATCTAAATAGATGTCTATCATAGTGGTAAGGAATGTTACTTTTAATTTAGAGATTAAGGGTTCAATTCCCATCAGAAACAAATTTTTTGTACTAAAATAGAGTATAACATATTGAGTATTTGCGCATATTAATAAAAAGTTTCAAAATACAATTAAAATAAATGTCTAAAATAGTGGTAAGGTATGTTACTTCTAATTTAGAGGTCAAAGGTTTAATTCCCATCAGAAACAATTTTTTTGTTGTGTTATTATATAAGGGTAATTTAGTAATTTTATGATGAATAAATTGTCTCACGAACCCCCCGTGCAAGGCACGGGATCGCTCTAACCGACAGAACTTGATGTTATTTTGTGAAGATATTTTCTAGTTCACGTCAGTTTAATTTTGCGATGATAATTATTCTTCAGTTTTTTGTGATGATCCTGCCACCAGTTTGAACTTGTTGGTGACACTATGTGACATGATTGAGAAGATTTGCAAGGAAGATCGATTTGGTATTAGTCCGAAGAAGATTTTGTTCTTAGTTGAATGCATTTGATAATTAGTTTTATAAGCTAATTAATAATCAGATAGGAATTAGTTAAAGGTGTCAAATAAAGGCTCCATTTCGAAAGTACCAATACTCTTCGGGCTCCATAATTCTCTATAAGCGGCCGGAGTAGTATACTTGTCCTTAATGCATGAGGTGACGGGATTGAGATGCACACAAATTCGTATTCGGAAAAAAATTGTTCGAACTGGTTAAAAAAATCGGAAAAAAATCTGATTAAAAAAAAGTCCACCTCAATTGGATCCAGCCCGCAGGCTTAAACGAATCGCATATTTTTCACAAAACCCTGATCCGGTTCGAGCCGAATAAACCCAAATTTAATCTCGATTTGGACGTAGTCTTGACCAGGATAAAAGTCCAATCCAAAAAGTTAGAATTTTCAATTAAATCTCGGATAAAAGCTTAAATTTTTTAATTAAATCCGAAAAAATAAAAAAAAGTTAAAGTTAAAGTTATCAATATCTAAAATAATTTGTAAAAATCCGATTTGGCCCCTCCTGACCCGACCCTATCCATAGGTATAAATATTTTAGAGGAAATTTGTCTCGATTTAAAAAAGCTCGGCCCTATCGGATATCGAAAAATCCGACCTGAATCCGGATTACGTTCATTTCTATTCAGGGTAACAACTATAGAGGTGCTTATATTATTACTTATATTATCTGATGTGTATGAACATAGTTGAGATAAAATGATTACTATTTTGTATTATTTTGTATTATTGGATGCTCGGACTAAAAAGTGATATTATGTGACTAAAAATGCATTTGTACTTTGTCTTAAAATTGTGAATACAAAGGAAGAAACATAATTAAATTTAATTAAAGAGATACGTGTATATTGGATATACTTTATACCAATAACCACTTTTATTAATAATCAGACAAATGAAATTATCATGAAAGAATCTTGAATAAAAACTAAAGTGTAAAATAATATTTGTGAAAGATATTACCATACCAATAGGTTTTATACCACAACAAAAAAGCCCAAGTAGCTCAATGGTTAAATTGGTGACTTGAAATTCTTAGTAATTAGTATTGAAGTGTCTTAGGTTCGATTCCCATCAAGATGAAAATTTTCTTACATTTTTATAACCTTTGACTTTGGAGGGGCAGTTATGTAATTTCAAGTTGTTGAATAAAATGTTTCACAAAGTTCTTGTTGCAGTATAAGATATATAATAATAGATAGGGAAAATACACAGCTCGCGAAAGAAGTCCAAAATATGGTAAATTCATCAAAGAAGAATCCAGAATCCCAATTAAAAGAAATAATGAGTCATAGTCCTTATCAACAAGGAAAAGACTTGTCCACTAAGAAATACAATTGAAAGGCATATGTCCAGGCCTATTTGTAAACACCGAGGATTCTACTCAACTTTAATTAAGATGTAATAAGTAAATAATAAAAATCAATTGTCACAGGAATCTCAGAAGGTTATATCTGTCAAAGAATGAAGATTAAAGTCATCTACAGACTTGAAGTGTTTCTACATTGAAAGAAGCTCAATTTATTGATCAAGCCTCAATGAAGTATTCAAGCTCAGTGGATTTATTAAAGTGACAGAGATTTCAAGTGGTGACAGAAAAAGATACTGATTACGGAGTTCTTGAATGAGAAGGAAGTGAATCACTACTTAAAGTCAAACAGATAAAGAACAGACATTGTCGTTAGTCACTCATGAACCAGACAGTGCATCGAGTGTCAACGTACTATTGTGTTTGTTATTTATCTAAGTTTTAAGTGATTCTGGAATTAATTGAGAAGGCAACTAATTCTATTTATTCTCTTATAAATAATTAATATTATTAAGTATATTATTTATTAAATTAATTCTGCAAAGAATTAATTTAATACATAATTTATTTAGTTGATTATTTAAATTAGAATAAAAATGAACTAGGAAGACTTAGGATTGAACTAGGAAGACTTAGTTCTTTGAACTAGGAAGACTACCAAGGTTGTCTTCCCGATTGTCTTCCTAGAGCAAATCTCAGTCTTCCCGAATGTCTTCCATGTACAAACCTTGTCTTCCCGAGAGTCTTCCAAGGCCATTTACATTGTTTTCCAGTAAGTCTTCCAAGGCATTTCTACATTCTGACAAGTGGGTTGCAAGTGGACTTAAAGAAAAGTAATGCAGTGCATTTAAATATAAGGCAATTCGAAGGCTTTATATGACATTCAATACAACTGAAGAAAAGACACAGAAACCTCAAACATTACATTTCTCTCTCTGTCTTCATAACTTCTTCAACGGCAAAGCATTTCTTTTTACTCAGTGAATTAATTCTTGACTTGATCATAACATTAAATTCATAAGGATCACTTCACTTGTACTGCTTTAGCTTTCTAGCGGATCATAATCCCTAGATTTTATATCGAACTACTTTTTAGTATTCGATCCTTTTTATTACAAACATAGATAAATTCATGTCGAATTTATTCTAGATTTGTTTTATTAAGTTCTTTGTAATCAGTGATCAAAATTGTAGCACCCCTCAAGTTTAATAGAGTTTCTATTTAACTTGAATATTGTTTCAGTTTTTATTCCGCATTAATTTGTTCTAATTTGTTTAATCTTAAACGAACAAATTTCGATAAAACGGTATAGTTTGTATTCAACCCCCTTCTACAAACTTATCAGGACCTAACAATTGGCATCAGAGCCTTTTGATTGATATACAAATCAAAGATCCAATTGTTTTGAGATTTTTCTTTTAAACTCTGATTTTTTATCTTATTCCTAAAAATCTCAAAAGATGTCTACTACACAGAAAGTTGGTACTGTCAAAATCCCTATGTTCAGCAAGGAGCATTATCCAATGTGGAAGAAGAAAATGCTTCTATTTCTTAAGGTTGCAAATCCTAAATACATTGATGTGCTGAAGAACGGTCCCAAAGTCCCTATGATTATTGAGGGAGAACTCATTGAGAATAATGTTGTGACTAGGGCTGCCAGAATGTACCCTAAAGATGCCAAGGATTACACTCCTGATGAGAAAGAGGATGTTACCTTGGATTCCTGTCTTCAGTTGATCCTTATTGATTGTCTTGATCCAATCATGCATAATCATGTTCTCAACTGTGATACTGCTAAACACATTTGGGCAACTATAGAGATAATCAATGAGGGGACAGAGGAAGTTAGGGAGAATATGCTGGAGATTCTCACCTCACAATATGAGCATTTCAGATCAAACCCTGGTGAAGGTATCTCTCAGGTTTTTGAGAGATATAACAAATTAATCAATGATCTGAATCTCAATGGGAAGCACTACACCAACAAGGAGATTAACAAGAAGTTCCTTCTTACACTTCCACCTCATTTGGAGCACAAAATTTCTGCCATTAGAGAAGCAAGAGATATGAATGAAATTGCTTTGGAGAGATTATATGGTGTTCTGAAGACCTATGAGCTGGAGCAGATTCAACAAAGGGAGCTGTATGGAACTGGGAAGATTGTTAGTACTTCTACTGCACTGGCTGCTGAAGTCCCACAGAAACTGGAAGTGAAGGTTGTTCAACCTTCCAGTTCTAACATGAATGTTATTGATGCTGAATATGGATTAACATCCATTGATCAATCTGGTGGTGACTTCTATTCTTTAGAAGAACTTGATCAGCTGGAGGATGGTGATTTGGCTTTGATAGTCAGAAAGTTTGGGAAGTTTAGATTCAAGAGGAATCCCAATCTTAAGTTCAGACCCAGGTTTCAGAGAGGTGGTTCTTCATCTTCAAGTGGCACAAGGGGTGGCTACAAAACTGGAACTGTGGAAAGGAGCACAATCAGATGCTACAATTGCAATGAGTTGGGTCACTTTGCTACTGAGTGCAGAAAGCCAAAGCAAGTGACTAGAAACACATTTGATTCTAGCAAGAAGAACAAGATTGGGAAAGCTTATGTTGCTGAAGGAAAGAGTTGGGATGACACTGACAGTGATGAAGAAGCAGGTGAGATTGGGAACCTTGCTTTAGTGGCTAAAGAGGCAAGCACTTCATCTGCACACATGTCAGAGGTAATGTTTACTGATACTGAAATGATTCGTCATCTTGGTGGCACCTTAGAATGTGCTCGCACTGAAAATGATAGAATAATTCTTTTAAACACAAATCTTGAAAATGAGATAAAAGAATTAAAACTAGTGCATGTTAATCAGGATGAACTTGTTGAGAAAATAGATTTTCTTGAGAATAGGGTTAAATGTTATATTCAACTGGAAACCATTCTTAAGAAAGAGATTAGTGAGCTGAAGACTAAAGCTAATGCCTATTTTAGCTCTTGTAAGACGGCTAAAGAGATTCTCAATAAACAAGCTATTGGTAATCATGTCAGTATAGGTTATGGTTATAATGAGGCCATTGGATTGCTTGGAATTAATTCCCCTTGTAGATTCAAATCTGAAGGAAAGGTTGTTCCATATGTGCTTAAGGGTATTGAAACACCCTTCTGTAAGGAGTCCGAAGCAGAACCTCTGAATGAAAACTCTATCATCATTGCAGAGGAGATTCGTGAAGAAGATATTGCTTTGGAAGTTGAACAATCCAAAAAGTGTATATCTGATATTCCAGTCAAAGTTGCTACAACTAAAAAGACTAAATCAGATATCCATAAGTTGGATCAAAACAACTGTATAACTAACATGCCTGCTGTTAATTCTTCTCATAAAGCATGTGGTGTGAGTAATTGCATGTCTTGTGCTTTTAATGTTATGTATGCTTTCTTTAATAAAAAGCATGTATCTAGTGATAAGACTGCTCCACGTCAACATGTTAATAATAAGAAGCATGTTAAAGCAAAGACTACTAGTCCTCCTCAGACTAGAGTGGATTCATTTATCCCTAAGCCTACTCAGAAATGTGTTAAGGCTGGCTATAAATGGAAACGCTCTTATGTGAAGGAGGTTGAAGTAGTTTTAGTTAAAAATGTTGTTTTGCCTGACAAAGGCCAATTCTTTAAGTATGCCGGACCCAATCAAGTGTGGGTTCCGAGGAAGGACTAATCAATCTGGTATTGCAGGGAGTTAAACAGGTAAGCCGTGTTATATGGGTTCTTGACAGTGGTTGTTCAAGGCATATGACCGGAGATAGAGCCCTGCTATCAAATTTGGTTGAGAAAGCTGGCCCAGTAGTAACCTTTGGAGATAACAGCAAGGGTATTACGAAAGGATATGGCTGTTTGAAGTACGGAAATGTTATCATTGAAGATGTTTCATTTGTGGAAGGTCTGACGTTCAATCTTCTCAGCATCAGTCAGTTCTGTGACAGAGGATATTCTGTTTCCTTTGAAAGAGAGAAGTGCCAGATCCTTCACAAGAAGAATGGAAAGCCTGCTCTTCAAGGAGTGAGGAAAGGTGACTTGTTCATAGCTGATCTGAACTCGGGATTCAAAGATGAAGTTAATTGTTTTTATGCTAAAGCTTCATCAGATGATAGTTGGCTATGGCACAAGAAGATGTCTCACCTTAACTTCAAAACTATGAACTCTTTAGTCAAGAGGGAATTAGTTAGAGGTTTGCCTCAGATGGAATTTACACAGGAAGGACTGTGTGAGGCATGCCAGAAAGGAAAGTCAAAGAAAGCTTCTCACAAGGGCACTGATACATCATCAATAACTGAACCTCTTCAGCTACTGCACATGGATTTGTTTGGTCCAGTTAATGTGATGTCCATGTCAAAGAAACAATATGCACTTGTGATTGTTGATGACTATTCAAAATATACATGGGTTTTATTCCTACATTCCAAGGATGAGACCCCATTCCTGGTGATTGGCCACATAAAGTTGATTGAGCTGGATTCTAGATTCCCTGTTAGAGCCATAAGGTCAGATAATGGTACTGAATTCAAGAATGCCATTCTAAATGACTTTTGTGCTGATAAAGGAATAACAAGACAGTATTCTGCCCCTAGAACTCCTCAACAAAATGGAGTAGTGGAAAGAAAGAATCGTACATTGATTGAAGCAGCTAGGACCATGCTAAGTGAGTCCAAACTTCCAACGTACTTTTGGGCTGAAGCAGCAAATACAGCTTGTTATACTCAGAATCGAACTTTAATCAACAAGGACTTAATGAAGACTCCGTATGAGATCATGAACAACAAGAAACCAACTGTCAAGTACTTTCATGTAT
Organism: Heracleum sosnowskyi; assembly: GCA_030848705.1. Taxonomy (NCBI): domain Eukaryota; kingdom Viridiplantae; phylum Streptophyta; class Magnoliopsida; order Apiales; family Apiaceae; genus Heracleum; species Heracleum sosnowskyi. The sequence continues at coordinate 92,963,809 of CM061235.1, read as the reverse complement.
TTGGAGCAAAATGCTTTGTGCTTATAGATGACAATGTTAAACGTGGCAAGTTTGATGCAAAGGCACAAGAAACTATTTTTGTTGGATATTCCAGAAGATCTTACAGGGTCTACGTGGTTGGCAGTCACACAGTAAAGGAAAGTGTCAATGTTACTTTTGATGACACTAAGTTCCCCAGTATCCAAAAAGAAGACTCATCTGAAAAGCTGAAGTTTGATAACTTGCCAGACTCAGAATCAGATGATGAAGCCCCACCTGAAGTTATTGCTGGTGATGATAATAATAATGATGATAATGATCATGGTGATGGTGGTGGAAACACTGGTAACAATGGAGATACCACCAACACTGGAGAAGAATCATCAAGGCAATCAAGCAACAACTCAGGGGGAGCAAATGAAGGATCAGCTAGTCACTCACAACATCAAAGTGAATTTCAAGGTGAATCATCAAGATCAAATCTTCCAAGACAGACTGTTTGGAATAGAGCTCATCCTTTTGAGCTGATCATTGGTGATCCAGATGTTGGAGTTAAAACTAGAAGAGCTTCTCAGAATGAATGTCTTTTCTCAGCATTTCTATCTAAAATGGAGCCAAAGAAAACTGAGGAAGCACTGACTGATCCAGATTGGGTGATTGCTATGCAAGATGAACTCAATCAGTTTGAACAATAGCAAGTCTGGAAGCTGGTACCCAGGCCAAAGAACAAGAAAGTAGTTGGTACAAGATGGGTATACAGAAACAAGCTAGATGAGGAAGGCATTGTTACAAGGAACAAGGCAAGACTGGTTGCACAAGGGTATTCACAAGCTGAAGGCATTGATTATGATGAAACCTATGCACCAGTGGCTAGACTTGAGGCCATCAGGATGTTCTTAGCATTTGCTGCTTACTCCAATTTTAAAGTCTATCAAATGGATGTTAAGAGTGCATTCCTGAATGGTGAACTTGATGAAGAAGTGTATGTGGAACAGCCCCCTGGCTTTGAAAATCAGGAGCTGCTGGACTTTGTGTACTTTCTCTTCAAGGCTATCTATGGTCTCAAACAAGCCCCAAGAAAATGGTATGACACTCTCTCTGGTTTTCTTTTAGAAAATGGTTTTGTTAGAGGTATCATAGACAAAACTCTTTTTTCAAAGAAACACAAAAATGATATGATATTAGTCCAAGTCTATGTGGATGACATCATATTTGGGTCTACTAATGATAATCTCTGTAAGAGATTTGCTGAGCTTATGCAGAGTAAGTTTGAAATGAGTATGATGGGTGAGCTGAAGTTCTTTCTTGGATTACAAGTAAGTCAAAGGTCAAATGGTATATTTATTTGTCAATCCAAGTATCTCAAAGAACTCCTCAAGAAGTATCACATGGAGGATTCAGCATCAGCAAGGACTCCATCTTCAACAGCCATCAAACTTGGAGCTTCTGACAAATCTATCAAGGTAGATGTTACAAGCTACAGAGGTATGATTGGCTCCTTACTCTATCTTACTGCAAGTAGACCAGATATTATGTATGCTACATGCTTGTGTGCAAGGTTCCAAGCGGACCCTAGAGATGTACATCTCGTTGCTGTGAAAAGAATCTTGAGATATCTTAAGGGTACACCTAATCTAGGTATCTGGTACCCTAAAGATTCTGGTTTTAATCTTGTTGGATATACAGATTCTGATTATGCAGGTAGTGTTGTGGATAGAAAGAGAACCTCTGGGAGTTGTCAATTCCTGGGAGGTAGGTTGATTTCCTGGTATAGCAAGAAACAGCAAACAGTTTCCAATTCAACAGCTGAAGCTGAATATATTGCTGCTGGAAGCTGTTGTGCTCAGATCTTATGGATACGGAATCAATTAAAGGACTATGGCTTTGCATTAGACAAAATTCCCATATTTTGTGATAATACAAGTGCCATAGCAATCTCCAACAACCCTGTGCAGCACTCGAGAACGAAGCACATTGATATCAGGTATCATTTCATCAGAGAGCATGTCATGAATGGAACTGTGGAGTTACATTTTGTACCCACAGAAGAACAGACTGCAGATATATTCACTAAATCTGTTGACGAATCCACATTTATCAAGTTAGTTGGTAAATTGGGTATGTTAAACAGTCTTAGTGATTAACAATATCTCTGTCATGTTTGTTCTTTAAAAATTCATTTTCTCTTGTCATTTAAATGATATTCACTATCAATTCTCATTTAATAGTACATGCTTGTGTATTTAAATAGCTCTAAATATTTTATTTTCTTTAAAAAATATTTTTCTCATATTTTTTAAGTAGAGAAATGTATTTTTATTGAAAATATATTTATTTAGAATTATTTAGGTATTTTTCAGATTGTAAATATTGTTGTTTGAATTTTTCTGCAAGTTTATATTAATTTTATGCATTTCTATAATATTCTGCATATTTTTCTAGGATTTATGGAATTTTCTGTGAATTTTTCTAGATTTTTAAGTATTTTTCATGCATTTTTATATTAATTCTGCATTTTTCTGTAAATACTTTATTTAATTCTGAATTTTTCCTAAGTCTTCCCAGTTTTATACTAGGAAGACTACCGGGAAAACTAAGAATTTTTCTGTTTTGTTTTGCATTTCCTGTTTTATTTTTAATTAATTTTAAGTCTTTTCCTAGTTCAAAAACTGGGAAGACTATCGGGAAGACTTAAAATTTAATTAGTTTTAGTTTTCTGATTTTCTTTTATTATTTTTCCGAAGACTTCCTAATTTGAACTAGGAAGACTACCGGGAAGACTATCATAAGTCTTCCCGATTGTCTTACCAGTTCAAATTTTAAAAAAAAAAACAAAACAAAAACGCTTTATTTCTTTTCTTTTTCTTTTTACAGTTTTCTAATATATATATATACTTACAGTACATACACGCATTCCTTATCATTTTTTTTCTGCCTTAACAGTTTTCATCAGTTTTTCAGAAATCCCTTTCGTATTCCTTCATTCCTGAAGAAACTGTGATCTGTAATCCTAAGTTGCTCAAGTTTTAACTTAGCAAATCAGTTCTATTCTTTAAAATCAAACCTTTAAGTCGAAGTGCTGTTTAAATTCTCATTTTTTTTCCCTGAACTCATTCGACTTGTTTTTCTGATTTGCTAAGTGATTGCTTGTTTTGATTAGTGATTGGTATTTGTGGTTCTGTGATAGTAGAACTGTGTGTGTGTTTGAGATTCAATTACCCATTCCATTTCGAGTTTTCAAGGTTTTAAGTTCGGAATTTTAGGATTACCTTTAAAATTGATTAATTTGGGTGAAATTGTAATTTTGTGGATTTTAGTAATTTTAATTAATTCTAAAAATCCCTAAAATTTTAATTTTATTTTAAGTTAATTAAAATTTCTTGTTTTTCAAAAATGGATCCTAATTTTGAACTTGTGTTAAATAATTTTGTTGGGTATTTTGATCCGGCTAGGTGTAAAGTGGAACGTTTTAGACCGTGGATTCAATTTTTAAATAGCAATACATGTGTTAGTTATGCTATTTGTGCCAATGCACTTCTGAAAATTGATCCATTAAGGATGTTGTGTTCAAGTGCTGTTATTGCTGAAGATTCAAAATCTTTTACTTTCAATATTTTAAACCAGCAATATACAGTTACTTTTGATTTATTTTGTGATGTGTTGCATTTTCCAAAGGACAGGTTTGATCCCTTACCCACTGATGATGAGTTATCACAGTTCTTTGTGAATATTCATTATCAGGGTCCCTTTCAAATGGTTAAATTGTCCAAGAGTTTTGTAGTAAGGGAATGGGATCTGTTCTTTGATACTATAGCTAGGGTTTTTGGTAACTGCACAAAAACAAACTTTCATTGCATTACCAGTCTTAATCAGTACATTGCCTATGCTATAGTATTTGGTCGTAGATTGAACTTTGCTGAGATTCTGTGGAACCTATTGCTCAACAGGCTTGCTCACTCTAGGAGAGATTCTGATAATGGTGTGAAAGTAAGGTGTTGGTACCCTCGCTTTCTAACTCTTATCATTAATCATCTTCTCACTGCTGAGCAGGTAGAACTGTTTCGAGAAGCTAGATTTGAAACCTCTCCAACCACAAACACCAAAAATTCTACACCAGACTTGATGTCTCATCCAAATTCCTCAATATACCTGTTCTTGTTTCACCATTGATGATTCAATTCATTAATCTTCCTATCTTTGGTGAACAAGTTCCTCAACCACATCCAGTGCCACTACAGGTAGTTATTCCTAACTCTGGTTCTTCTTCTGGTACTTCAATTGAAACCCAAGTGGTTGTTAGGGCTGACCCAGAGATTGTAGAACCACAGTCTCTGACCCAGGTCATAGAGCCAAACAGAGAGTCAAACACTCCTGAAACACAACCTGAGCCTAATGTACAAACCAGATCAAGAAATGTTAGTGATATACCTGAAATGAGTGTTCCCACAGCTCTGTCTCCACCCTTAAAGAAAAGAAGAACCTATAGGGAGACAACTGTAAGCCCATCTGTATCCTCTCAAAAGGATATGGACATTGATATGGCCACTACACAGTCTCTGGAGACATCCTCTCAACAGGATGAATCTATTGAAATTCGCCATCGGGCCATGGCATCTTGTACTGAGTCAAGCACTCTCCCATTACTCACAATGGGAGAAGATATCCAAATAGATTATACTTAGGACACTTTGCAAGGAGAGCACTTTACTTTTGACTTTGAAACAGTGCCTACCATAGTTACGGTAGAAGTGCCTTCACAGGCATCAGAGGGAAAATCTGATTCTTCGCTACCAATAATAGAATCATTTTCTCCCCTCCCAGAGGGAACATCTCTGGCTCCCCTAAGGGATTTTTCACTCGCAGTTTATACTGGAGAAAGTGAAAGGCAACTTGATGAGTCTATCCCTGAAGAAATTCAGTATACAATGTCAAATATTTTGACAGACTCATTCAGGGATCGGGAATTGCGAACTCCCATTGCACCACCACTGACCTCTCTTGAAGGGGCTAGGGTGATTTTTCCTGCAGGTACATCTACTGAGAATCTTGACAGACAGTTAGTGGTGAGAGATATGAATCAAACACAGAGTGAAACACAAGCACGTGAGTTGAGTGAAACACCACTGAGAGCAATTGAGGTGAGTGCACACACTGACACAAACACTGCTTTGTTGAACCAGCTAGCTGATCTACAAAGAAAGTTACAAGAAACCCAGGCTGAGAACAATCTTCTGAAAGCACAAGTGGTTGCACAATCTACCACCTCTGTATCAAATCAGCTGGGTACTGTGAAAGATGACCTGGAAGGATTGAAGAATAATCTACTCCCGAGGCTGAATTCAATCCAACAATCTCAAGTATTGGTGGCTTCAGACATCTCTGATCTTACAATCTCAAATGCTCAGATATCAGAGAGTGTCAAGGAGATTGCTTCTATTTCTACCAAGGTGGACTTTATTCTGCAAACATCTGATGAAAACCAGAGGTTTAATGAACAAAGGATGTCTAGGATTGAAGGCGGAATGGAGCATCTTAATGAAGGGATGAAGCACCTATACAACATGATCAAGAATTCACATCAACCTACTGAAGAGCAAAGAACATTCTTTGAGGGAGATGATGATGAGGATGATGATGCTGATGAAGGAGGAGATGGGAGAGAAAGAGGAGAGATAAGGAGAACATCTGAAGTGAATCATAGGGCTTCCACAGCTCAAACTGTAGAGGATTCCTCAACTAAGGGGGAGAAGGAGAAAGAAGGAGGAAACAGAGAAGCTGGAGGAGCTTCTGGAAAGGATAAGGGAAAAGGTAAACAATCACTGGAGGATACTGTCTTTGATGATGCCTACTACTACCACGGTGAACAGGATGACTTCCATTATGACACATCTGGTGATCTGGAGAAGACCATACCTGAAGAAGCTTTTGGTGAGGAGGAGGTTGAGGAGGCAGCAAACTTTGAGGATTGGGAGGATGAAGCTGATCTATATACACCTGATCCCTTGTTTCAGAAAGAGTTGAAGAAACAACAAGCAGAGCTAAGGAGAAAGGAGGATGAGAATGCCAAGGTCTCAGACATCATATCTCAGAAGCTGAAAATTCAAAAGGCTGAACATGAAGACAAACAACGTCTTCATAGTATTCATGTCAAAGAAAGGAGATTGGATGTGAGGATGAAGCAAGGAAGCAACTGGGATAAAGCAAGGGAGATGTTTGATATCCCTCAGAGAGGCACAAACAATGATGTTACTTTTCTGAAGCTGCTTGAGAAGATCAGAACGGTTAATCCAGACAACTCATTATATATGAAGGCATTGAAGGAAGATATCCTAAGGATTACGTCTGCATTTGATCAAGTGAGGCAAGAACTGTTCATTTATGTCTCAAGTGCTCTTGAAGGGTCATTCACCATTTCTCTTGACCTCCTACAAAGAAGATCTCTATCTGAATTGTGGATTCTGATGAGTAAAGTAAAGAGATCTTCTTGCTTGAATGAGCTTCTATATGACCGGCTTAGAGATTCTGCTATGAAGGCCAGCCCTCAAGTTGTACATTTTCCTTATGAAGTCGAAATCTATAGAGGTACAACTTTAGAAACTATGAGGCTGGATCCTGATTCCATGAAGCTACAGACTGCTATGCAACTGGTGAAGTTGGAGAATCTTCTTAGAACTTCTGGGTTTGCTTCTGTAGAGAAGTCTGAAGTTGCTGATATGATTTCAGACTACTGCACGGAGAAAATTCCAAGATATGCTCAGATGAAGAATAGATTGAAGAAGATCACCAATCAACCAGTAATGCCAAGTGGTGTGGTTTCTGAAAGTGATCGTGTCCTTGACAAAGATCTTCTAGTCACCTTACAAGAAGCTGAAGAAGGTGAAATTAGAGACTAAAGGCATGATGTAGTTAGCTCATTTGTAAATGTTATATCTTTAGAGCTAGGTAAATCAAGATAGGGAAATTTATCATTTGTTCAATCTTGTATTTATCTTTATTGTTTGAATCTGGAATTTGTTATATTTAATCCAGAACTTTTTATTATTTGCTTGGCTCTTAAAAGTCTTATCTTTTCTTGTTTTAGTTGAGTTATCCTCTAGAGGTATTTGGTTGTTATTGTCTAACAAACAAATAGGGGGAGATTGAAAGGCATATGTCCAGGCCTATTTGTAAACACCGAGGATTCTACTCAACTTTAATTAAGATGTAATAAGTAAATAATAAAAATCAATTGTCACAGGAATCTCAGAAGGTTATATCTGTCAAAGAATGAAGATTAAAGTCATCTACAGACTTGAAGTGATTCTACATTGAAAGAAGCTCAATTTATTGATCAAGCCTCAATGAAGTATTCAAGCTCAGTGGATTTATTAAAGTGACAGAGATTTCAAGTGGTGACAGAAAAAGATACTGATTACGGAGTTCTTGAATGAGAAGGAAGTGAATCACTGCTTAAAGTCAAACAGATAAAGAACAGACATTGTCGTTAGTCACTCATGAACCAGACAGTGCATCGAGTGTCAACGTACTATTGTGTTTGTTATTTATCTAAATTTTAAGTGATTCTGGAATTAATTGAGAAGACAACTAATTCTGTTTATTCTCTTATAAATAATTAATATTATTAAGTATATTATTTATTAAATTAATTCTGCAAAGAATTAATTTAATACATAATTTATTTAGTTGATTATTTAAATTAGAATAAAAATGAACTAGGAAGACTTAGGATTGAACTAGGAAGACTTAGTTCTTTGAACTAGGAAGACTACCAAGGCTGTCTTCCCGATTGTCTTCCTAGAGCAAATCTCAGTCTTCCCGAATGTCTTCCATGTACAAACCTTGTCTTCCCGAGAGTCTTCCAAGGCCATTTACATTGTTTTCCAGTAAGTCTTCCAAGGCATTTCTACATTCTGACAAGTGGGTTGCAAGTGGACTTAAAGAAAAGTAATGCAGTGCATTTAAATATAAGGCAATTCGAAGGCTTTATATGACATTCAATACAACTGAAGAAAAGACATAGAAACCTCAAACATTACATTTCTCTCTCTGTCTTCATAACTTCTTCAACGGCAAAGCATTTCTTTTTACTCAGTGAATTAATTCTTGACTTGATCATAACATTAAATTCATAAGGATCACTTCACTTGTACTGCTTTAGCTTTCTAGCGGATCATAATCCCTAGATTTTATATCGAACTACTTTTTAGTATTCGATCCTTTTTATTACAAACATAGATAAATTCATGTCGAATTTATTCTAGATTTGTTTTATTAAGTTCTTTGTAATCAGTGATCAAAATTGTAACACCCCTCAAGTTTAATAGAGTTTCTATTTAACTTGAATATTGTTTCAGTTTTTATTCCGCATTAATTTGTTCTAATTTGTTTAATCTTAAACGAACAAATTTTGATAAAACGGTATAGTTTGTATTCAACCCCCCTTCTACAAACTTATCAGGACCTAACAATTGGCATCAGAGCCTTTTGATTGATATACAAATCAAAGATCCAATTGTTTTGAGATTTTTCTTTTAAACTCTGATTTTTTATCTTATTCCTAAAAATCTCAAAAGATGTCTACTACACAGAAAGTTGGTATTGTCAAAATCCCTATGTTCAGCAAGGAGCATTATCCAATGTGGAAGAAGAAAATGCTTCTATTTCTTAAGGTTGCAAATCCTAAATACATTGATGTGCTGAAGAACGGTCCCAAAGTCCCTATGATTATTGAGGGAGAACTCATTGAGAATAATGTTGTGACTAGGGCTGCCAGAATGTACCCTAAAGATGCCAAGGATTACACTCCTGATGAGAAAGAGGATGTTACCTTGGATTCCTGTCTTCAGTTGATCCTTATTGATTGTCTTGATCCAATCATGCATAATCATGTTCTCAACTGTGATACTGCTAAACACCATACAGTTGAGGACATGATTATGCATGATTGGATCAAGACAATCAATAAGGATCAACTGAAGACAGGAATCCAAGGTAACATCCTCTTTCTCATCAGGAGTGTAATCCTTGGCATCTTTAGGGTACATTCTAGCAGCCCTAGTCACAACATTATTCTCAATGAGTTCTCCCTCAATAATCATAGGGACTTTGGGACCGTTCTTCAGCACATCAATGTATTTAGGATTTGCAACCTTAAGAAATAGGAGCATTTTCTTCTTCCACATTGGATAATGCTCCTTGCTGAACATTGGGATTTTGACTGTACCCACTTTCTGTGTAGTAGACATCTTTTGAGATTTTTTAAGAAAGATAAAAAAATCAGAGTTTAAGAAAAATCTCAAAACAATTGGATCTTTGATTTGTATATCAATCAAAAGGCTCTGATGCCAATTGTTAGGTCCTGATAAGTTTGTAGAAGGGGGGTTGAATACAAACTATACCGTTTTATCGAATTTGTTCTGTTTAGAATCAAACAATTTGAGAACAAATTATGGCGGAATTAAATGAAGCAGAATTCAAGTTAAATATAACTTATATTAAACTTGAAAGGTGTTACAAATGAAGTACTGATTACAAGATTGAATCTCAAACTAATTAAAACAAATCTAGAATAAATCCGACATGAATTTATCTATTTTTGTAATAAAAAGATATAATAATAAATGATAATTTGAGATACGTGCTAGGGATAAAAATCCGCTAGATAGTCAAAGCAGTACAAGTAAATGAATTCTAGTGGTTTAGATTTAACACAATGATTCTAGAATTAATTTACTGAAGAAATTAGCACGGCAGAGTTCTTGACAGAAACTTTTCTTTTTGATGTAATGTTGAGTTCTTGATCTGTCTTGATATTTTGATTATAAAGGTAAACACCTTTTGTAACCCACTTGACACTAAAGTAATCTGCACGTTCTGTTTAGATTTCCAGGATGACTATGACAATTACCCTGGAATGACTATCCAAAATGCCTTGGATGACTATCAGAATGGCCTTGTATGACTGTGAATTTAACAAAATTAACTTAGAATTAATTAAAATAAACTGGATGACTATCGGTATGACTACCGGTATGACTACCCTGGATAGTCATTCCAGTTCATTTTAAATAAGAATTCTAAATTAAATTCTAATTCTACTTTAAATTAATCACTTAATTTATTTATAAAATTAATTCTGAAGAATTAATTTAATAACTAAATTAATAACTAATTTAGAATAGAATTTAAATTCTCATAGGATAACAAAACCAATTCTTGAACCACTTGAACTGCTGAAGAATATCCATTGTCTGAGGTTGTCATTTGATGCACTGTCTGGTTCATAAATGACTAACTTCAATGTCTGTTCTTCATCTTGACTTTAAGCTGTGGTCCATTGTCTGCTTTTAACTGTAGATCAACCTTTGTAACCTGTACATTTGCTGTCACAAATCTGAAACCTCTGTCACTTTAATAAATCCACATCTTTGAAGACTTCACTGAGGCTTGAACAAATAATTGAACTTCTTTCAATGTAATATATCTTCAAATCTGTAGGATGACTTTAATCTGTATTCTTCTGACAGATATGATATTCTGAGATTCCTGTGACTGTGACAATTGAATTATTACTTACTTATTATAAACTTGTTTAAGTTGAGTTGAATCCTCGATGTAAACAAATAGGCTAAAATTAACAGGATGTTTAGGATCACAAGCTAATTTTCCTCTAATGCTTTGATCTGAAAAAGGTGAAGGCACAACTGTTACAGGGGCATCTGTTACAGTGTCTTGAGAATCATCCTTATCAAAGGCCAAGTTCCTTTTAGCCCTTGCCTTGGGTTGCCTTGTACTTTTTCTCTTTTCCTTTGCATCCTTAGCTTCAACCCTAACTCTTTCTTCTTGCTGTCTTTCCTCTTCATCAAGAGCTTGGGCAACTGCAAGAGCTTCCATGTCTGCCCTAGCTGATTCCTCAGTTTTAACTTCAGCAAAATTTGGGTGACCAGCCCAAACACAAATCTCTTTCTCATTCCTGTAGATTATTGCTTTTTGCTTCCTTATCTCAGGCACATTGTTTTCCTTGCATTTTATGATAAGTTCACTCAGAATCTTGAGCTCATCTGGGAATGGAGGTGGATAGAATGTCCTAGAAATATTCTTGCCCTTTGGTTTAGCTGGGGATTTTGGAGATAAGCATCTTTGAAGAGTAGCTGAGTCCACATCTCTAATACATGAAGTTTGTCCCTTTTCTTTTCTTGGACCAGTAATCACTCCATGTAAAAGAGGCTTTAGATCATAAGAAGATTTAGTCTGTGGCTCCAATTCCGTTGACACTAAGACCATGGCATTCGTTGATGGTGTTGTAGAAATAACTTGATCCGTTGAAGGATGTTTGTTCTTTGCAGTTTCAACAATCTTCTTGATTCTTGCATCTATATTAGACCACTGTTCTTCTATCCGTTCTGCAAGTTGTAGCCTCATAGATGCCTGTTGAATCAGGTCAATGCCATCCAATTTATCCTTTAGTGACTCCCTCATAGCTAATGGCTCATGTGGTAAAGAAATGGCTGGGACCATAACTTTTGTGACTTGAATATTAAGCTCCTTAGATTTCTCCCTCTTTTTGTTATCATCAAGAGTAATAACAGGGAGACCTTGAGCTGCCACTAGTTGAGTCAAAAGTTGAGTTTGCTTCTCCTGTGCCTGCTGCATTTGAGTTAATGTGGCTTCCACTTTGTCCACCCTAGAAGTAAGAATTTTCAAAGTCGTTGCCACCTCATTATCCTTGTTGAAGAAGGTGGTCATCCTGGCAACAGTGAGAAGTGGGAGTTTTTCATCAAGCCTCCTTGATGTGGCATCCTTTAGATTTTCAATGGAGTCCTTGATTTCCCTAGCTTCAATCCTTGTCTGCAGCATCTGTAGTCTCTGAATTTCTAGAGAATCCATGAGTGCCTTATAGAATTTCTTTTCAGTGTCAGGTGCAGACTCATGAGCCAAATATGCTTCATTATACTGCCTTGAGATGGCAGCATCCAAACTTTGATGTTCAGGCAAGTCTTGAGAAAGCCATCTTGGCTTAGGAGGCACCACAGAAGTCCCAGTCTGTGCAGAAGTAGCCACATGTAGAACAACATTAAGACTATCCTCATCACTTGAAGAATCATCATATTTAAAACTTCCACCAGCTCCTGGAGACAAATTGGCAAGTGCATCCTTAGCCCTCATCGTGGATGCAGTTGTATGAATAAGATTTAGTGACCTTTCTGCCTCCACATTGCCCTGTTGAGCCATGATTTGATAGGCTGGCACAGGATGAATAAAGGTTTCAGGATCCAAAGAAATGCTATCCAGAGTTTGTTGATAATACTCTTGGAAAGTCAATTCTTTTTCTCCCTCATTAACCTCCATTAACTCACTTGCAATGGCTGGTTCCTTCCTTTCAGCATCTGTAGTCCCTTCTCTCTCTCCACTCTTTTCTTGCATCATGGGCTCCCCATGGCTCACACCTCTCACACCCTCACCTTCACCTACTAAGGTGGAACTCTCATTCTCTCCTTTTGCCTGGCTGGAAGAAATAGCCAGCCTCTCACTCACATCCTCTCCTTTTGCCTGACTGCAAGTCAGCCTCTCAGATTCACTCCCTTTCAATCCTAGAAGTGTTTCAACTACCACTAGATCATCTGCACTAGTTGTGTGAACAACTTGATTTTCAATAAAAGGTGCAGAATGAACTATCAACGGAATGGTAGTTTGAACTGTCAACGGTATGGATACCGTTGATGGAGAAACACTTGTCAACGAAAGAGTCTGTTCCGTTGATGAAGTCAAGAAAGGATTTTGAGAAAGTGAAATTACAGTAGAATCTGTGGTGATTGATTTTAAAGATGGTTCCACAGATCCTCTTGTAGCTTCAGAAAAAGATGATTGGTGGCCCAACAAATCACTTAACAAGTGATGACCACCAATTTCAGAGTGGGGCTTCTCCAAGAACAAAGTTGGAGAATCAGGAATAGATGAATGGATCATATCCACATCTAATGACTGTGTTGGTGAATTTTGTGGAGGTGTCTCAATATTAATATTGAGAGAGTGGGACTGTAACCCCAGAGTAAAAATTGGGGCTACATCAAACTGAATTTGAGAAACTGGAATTGTTGCTTCCAGTGTGTGTGCACCCTGTGTGACCTGGGATTTTTGTCTTACCCTTCTTTGGTATTGGGAGATAGCTGTTTGGGGGCTAGATGTGTCCCTTACCCTTTTGATGTGTACTCTTGGAGGAGAGCTTGTTTCAATAACTACATTCTTTTGGGAGGATGCAATTAGACTTGTGCTAATATCTATATTACTCATTGTGCCTTGTTGGGAAGACACAATGGGGCTAGTCTGGGAAACACTCACCTCTCCCACCTTATTCTTGGGGTTTCTTTGATTTTCATCCCTTCCCTCACCACTCACCACACCAGAAGCACTCCCCTTGGGTTGTGTAGTGGATTTTACAACAGGTGCCTTTTGAGAAGAACCTGAGGTTGGCTTGGTAGATTTAGATTTTGTGGATTTGGGTCTAGTTGCAGGGGCAGGAGCCTGTTGGGTCACTCCTACAGACTCCATTGCAACAGAAGTGGAAACAGTAGCAGAAACTGAAGTAACATTTAAATTAGCAAGTTGAGAAAGTGTTACCTCAATAATTGGCAGATACACCATTGGGACATCACCATTGTGATTCAGCCTCAGGATGCCTGTTAGCACCCTCTTCTCTTGGACAAAGCAGTCAAACCTGGAATTTGGGTTAGAGATAACTAATGGTGTTGGACTAACATGGTTAGCCAACATCATTTGAAATCTAGCATAATAGATATTATTTTTCCTAGATTTCTTATCTCCTAACTTAGCACCTAGTTCATACATCAATTGAGTGCTAAAATTATAGTATTTATCAGTGAGAAGCATGGTAAGCAAAATCAGAATGGAGTTAGTTAAAGCATCAAAATTACTAATTTTACCAAAAAATACTTTAATAAAAGCATCTGCTAAATAACTCCACTCCCTTACCAAGCCTCTCCTAATAATTTTACCTAAATTCTCAGTTGGCAAAGAGTAATTTATTGAATTAAGCATGTTAACAATTTCAGCATGTGTTGGTAAAGCTAAACAATTATTCTCAGGAATGTGAAGGCATACTTGCAATACATCTGAATTGACAATATACTCTTTACCTTGAATGGTGAATTTCAAAGTGCAGTTAGTCCCACTGTACTCGCAGGAGGTCCAAATCTCCTCTATGATTTCATTGTAAAGCGGAGTGGAGTGAAACATCGCGTAACTGAGCTTGCAATTCATCAGGAAATCCATCATCTTGTGAAAGATTTTGTTCGGGCTTTCCTTGACAACAAATGTAATGGAGTTGTTTTTCTCGTAAATGAACCCTCCAGCTGACATGAGTTTGACTACGGGTGCCATTGTTGAGTGAAGAAAAGCTCGAACTTTGTTTTGCTTTGAGAGAGAAGAAGTAAGAAAGCCTTTGGAAATTTTGAGAGCAAGGTAGAAAAGAATTAAAGAAAACAAAATTTCTTAAATACTCCCCCAAAATTTCTCAAAAATTAAGTCCAATAATAAATATAAATTACTGGATTGGCTTAAAAATCTAACTGTTACAATTAAAATATTACCATGATTTATACTTACAGGGGTGTCTGCATAGATCGTGGTAAAGAGACGTGCAAATTCAACGGTTCAGATTAACCACGCTATATCAACGAATCAGAATTGGGAGTTTAAGGTCCCGTCTATTTCGTTGATAAAGCTGCGTTTCGTTGACATAAAAGTGCCGTCAACGAAACACCCAGAAAAATGCTAAGACTGTCAATGGAATGAGGCATTCGTTGACATAGTAATTTTGACTTAGACAAAATTTCACTTTTTCCTGAGAAAATTAATTCACAGAAAATCATAGCAAATTTCTGGCTGCAAATTAACTTGCAAAAATTTCAAAAATAATTAAGAGAAATTTAGCATACCTAGCTCACTTACTAGTCTTGAGAATGTTGATTCATCAAGTGGCTTGGTAAAGATGTCTGCAAGTTGTTGTTCACTTGGAACAAAATGTAACTCCACAGTACCATTCATAACATGTTCTCTAATGAAATGATACTTGATGTCAATGTGCTTGGTCCTTGAATGCTGCACTGGATTCTCAGTAATGGCAATGGCACTAGTGTTGTCACAGAAGATAGGAATTTTCTCAACTCTTAATCCATAATCAAGTAGTTGATTTTTCATCCATAAAATCTGTGCACAACAACTTCCAACTGCAATGTACTCAGCCTCAGCTGTGGAGGTAGAAACTGAGTTTTGTTTCTTGCTGAACCATGACACAAGCTTGTTTCCTAGGAATTGACAGGTGCCAGTTGTGCTTTTCCTGTCAATTTTACATCCTGCATAATCTGCATCTGAATAACCAATTAGTTCAAATCCAGATTCTCTAGGATACCAAATGCCAAGGTTTGGTGTTCCTTTGAGATATCTGAAAATTCTTTTAATAGCAACTAAATGGGATTCCCTAGGGTCAGCCTGAAATCTAGCACATAGACAAGTAGCAAACATAATGTCAGGTCTACTAGCTATTAAGTATAAAAGTGAGCCTACCATGCCTCTGTAACTTGAAATGTCCACAGATTTTTCCTTAGTATTCAATTCAAGTTTGGTGGCAGTAGGCATGGGAGTTTTGGTAGGAGAGCATTCCATTAAGTTAAACTTCTTTAATAAATCATGAATATACTTTGTTTGACTAATGAAAATGCCTTCATTAACTTGTTTTACTTGTAGACCAAGAAAATAAGTTAATTCTCCCATCATGCTCATTTCATATTTACTTTGCATAAGCTTGGCAAACTTTTGACAGAGTTTTTCATCTGTAGACCCAAAAATTATGTCATCTACATAAATTTGAACAAGTATATTAGAGTCATTCACAATCCTATGAAAAAGAGTTTTATCTACAGTACCTCTAGTGAAGTGATTCTCAAGGAGGAATTGTGAAAGTGTGTCATACCAGGCTCTAGGTGCTTGTTTCAAACCATAGAGTGCTTTGAGGAGGAAGTACATATATTCTGGAAAATCATCATCTTCAAAACCAGGAGGTTGACTTACATACACCTCCTCTTCCAATTCCCCATTCAGAAAAGCACTCTTCACATCCATTTGATAGACCTTGAAATTGGCATGGGCTGCATAGGCTAGGAAAATCCTTATTGCTTCTAGTCTTTCAACAGGAGCAAAGGTTTCATCAAAGTCAATTCCTTCTTCCTGTGAGTAGCCTTTTTCAACCAATCTAGCTTTGTTCCTTGTGACTATGCCATTTTCATCCATCTTGTTTCCGAACACCCACTTTGTGCCTATAACACTCCTGTCCTTAGGCTTGGGCACCAGCTTCCAAACTTTGTTTCTCTCAAATTGGTTTAGCTCCTCTTGCATAGCTAAGACCCAATCTGGATCTAGAAGTGCATCCTCAACTTTCTCTGGCTTATCTTGAGACAGAAAGCTACTATATAGACATTCCTCTTGAGTTGCTCTTCTAGTTTGGACTTTTGAAGAAAATCACCTATAATGAGTTCAAAGGGATGATCTTTAGTCCATTTCCTTGAGGGAGGTAGATTAGCTCTAGAAGATGTAGCTTCGTGATCATGATTGCCTTGATTAGATATTTGTCGTTGAGAAACTCCCCCCGAGTTTGTTGTCCCTAAGTGATCATTCCTATAAACATTTTCATGACTGTCAACGGAAAGCCCGTTTTGACTGTCAACGAAATGCTCATTTTGTATGTCAACGAATCTTCCACCATTACTGTCAATGGAATGACCATTTGGTCTGCTAGCAGCTATTCTTTTAAATCTTAATGTAGCAATTTCATCTTCACTACTGCTTTCATCTGTGCTAGACACAACAACTTTAGGTTGTTTCTCAATAGCCTTAACATGATTCACTTGATCTCCTTCCTCATTCTCAAAAAAAAAGACTTTCATGGAAACCTTCATCACAAAGACCTTGAATTTTGAGATCATCAAAAACAACATGTACAGATTCCATAACAATGTTGGTTCTGAGATTATAGACTCTGTAAGCTTTCCCTGCTGCATATCCCACAAATATTGCTTCCCTTTGCTTCAAATTTCCCCAAATGCTTAGCTTGATTTCTCAGAACAAAGCACTTGCATCCAAAGACATGAAGAAAATCCAATAGTGGCTTCTTTCTTTTGAGTAGTTGATAAGGGGTCATTCCCTTGGCTTGATTAATCAAAGAAATATTTTGAGTGAAGCAAGCTGTGTTAACTACCTCAGCCCAGAAATAAGTTGGTAACTTTGATTCATCTAGCATTGTCCTTGCAACTTCAATAAGTGTTCTGTTTTTCCTTTCAACTACACCATTTTGTTGTGGTGTCCTTGCTGCTGAAAATTCATGAAAAATACCATTTTCTTCACAGAACATCTTCATAGTTGAATTCTTGAATTCTGTCCCATTGTCACTCCTAATCCTTCTTACTTTAAAATCAGGATGATTGTTTACCATCTTGATGTGATTGATAATGATTTCACTTGCCTCATCTTTGGAGTGCAAAAAGAAAGTCCATGTACATCTAGAAAAATCATCAACAATCACAAGACAGTATTTCTTCTTTGAAATGGACATGACATTTACAGGGCCAAATAGATCCATATGAAGCAACTCAAGCTGCTGGACAATTGATGACTCTGTCTTGCTTTTGAATGATGCCCTATTTTGTTTCCCTTTTTGACAGGCATCACACAAACCATCCTTTGAGAATTCCACCTGTGGAATTCCTCTAGCAAGATCTTTCCTCACCAAGTCATTCATAACCTTAAAATTCAAATGAGACAATTTCTTGTGCCATAGCCAACTTTCATCCTTGCTTGCCTTGCTGAAAAGACAAGTGATGGTGTCTGGACTTGTGCTACTAAAGTCAGCAATGTACACATTCCCTCTTCTGAATCCAGTCATTACCATATTGTTGTCTCCACCTTTAGAAACAACACAGGCTTCTTTTGAAAAAGTAACTAAAAATCCTTTGTCACAAAGTTGGCTGATACTAAGCAAATTGTGCTTAAGACCATCCACCAATGCAACCTCATCTATGATGAAATTCTCTTTTGAAATCAAGCCATATCCCTTAGTGTAGCCTTTGCTGTCATCTCCAAAAGCAATACAAGGGCCAGCTCTTTCCTGGAACTCTGTGAGCAGGGTAGAATCACCAGTCATGTGTCTTGAACAACCACTATCCAAGTACCAAAGATTCCTTTTGTCTCCCTGCACACAATAAAATCAAATCAAGTTGATTTTAGTACCCAAGTTTCCTTGGGTCCTGTTTTGTTAGCCTTTGATTTATTCTTTACATCATTTTTCACCTTGGGCTCAGATTGAGTTAAATCAACCTTTACCTTTGGTGTTGATTTCTGAGGGTTGCTCACATTTTCATTCATAGCATGCATATTTGGAGGAACAAGCATGTTATTCACATTCCATGGCATTTGTGGCACATTAAACATATTCATGTATGGATTAGGCATAAATGGCATGCTAGCATATGGATTCTGAAATTGTGCATATGGAGCAAACACATTAGGCATAACAGGCATTGCAGGCATAGAGACATTCATTGTAGGCTTAGGCATTTTCACATTAGTAGACTTCTTAACAGATTTGCAATTAGCAGATAAATGACTAACACTACCACAATTGACACATGTTTTTCTAGGAGCATACTTATTAGGTGTGTAATTGTTATGTTTGTTAATCCCTACTTTGCCATTTCTGTTATTCTTTTTATTGCCCTTAACCTCAACATGAATTTTCTCTAACTTGTCTTTCAATTGCTTGTTAGACAAGTGACCTACATTCGCTCTTTCAACAAGCTTCTCAACTTTCTTTGATTTACTAGACTCGCCTTGAACAAAGTTCTTGGTGACAGGACCATACTTGTTATTAAGTCTAGTGAGTTCTTCTTTCTTTTTCTCTGTCAACGAAACAGCCTGATCGGTTGATGGTTCATCTGTCAACGAAACCTTGCATTCCATTGACGTATCAACCTTCAACAAATGATCATTGTTGTTTGTTGACTCTGTTTCTGATTCTAAGGTTTCAACAACATACCCTAGCTTCTCTTTGTTCTTTTTCCATGATTGCTCACAGAAAGATTCCATACCTTGAACATTAATGATGTTGGTAGCAACATTCCTGGAATCTTTCCATTTTGCAATCACGCTTTGTTCTATTTCTAGTTGTGTTTTAAGAATCTCTTCCCTTTTTAACACTTTCTCAAGTTCCATCTTAGCATCCCTACTAACACACCTCATTTTCTCAAATTCAATTAGTTGTGCTTCTAACATGGCATTTCTATCACTTAAGAGCAAATTGGTCTCTTTAATTCTTGAGTTCTCTTTGGTAAGTGATTTAAGAGTAACACGCAAATTATACAGTACAGTAGACATTTCATTAACTGCACTATCGCATTCCTCTTTAGAAAGCTCAGAAAGATTAGTAATTGTTACCTGGTTGCTAGAGGAACTTGCTTCCTGCTCATGATTGTTAGCCATTAGAGCCAAGTTGACATACTCAACATCATCATCTGAATCTTCACCATTACTAGCCCCATCATACTCCTGAGACATGAAAGCCTTTTCTTTTTGCTTGAGAAGTTCAAAGCATTTCTTTTAATAATCAACAGGCTCAAATTTCCTGTTGCCCTTCTCAACTTTGGGCTTTATGCAATCTCCAGCAAAGTGACCAATCATTCCACAGTTGAAACATTTAGAACCAAGAGGGCTGAAGCCCCAAGGGGTGATCCTAGTGTTTTGTTGCCCCTAGGAGATCCTGATGATCCTACACCACCATTCACTCAAGACATCATGAAAGCTACCATATCTAGGAAATTCAAGATGCCAACGATTAAAGCTTATGATGGAACGGGAGATCCCACGAATCATGTAAGAACCTTCTCTAATGCACTGCTGTTGCAGCCAACCAATAATGCGGTCAAGTGTAGGGCGTTTCCACAAACCTTGGCGGGCATGGCTTAACGTAGGTATAGCCGTCTACCTCCCAATTCCATTGGGTCTTTTAAAGAACTAAGCAAAGCATTCATCAACCAATTTGTTAGTGGGAGGGTGCACGAGAAAAGTTCTGCATCACTCATGAGAATCCAGCAAGGAAAGAATGAAGCTTTAAGGGATTACATCAACCGATTTACCCGGGAGGCTCTGAAAGTCCCGGACTTAGAGGACAAAGTAGTTATGATAGCCTTGCAGCAAGGAACCACTGATGATCACTTCAAAAGATCATTGGCAAAACATCCACCCGAGAGCATGTTGAAGCTCTAAGATAGAGCCGGAAAGTACATCAAGGCTGAAGAAAGCATGAGAAAATATGAACCCAATCATTCCACAGTTGAAACATTTAGACTTAGACTTTTCAATCCAATTATTTTTGCTAGGTTGAAAGTCTCTCCTTAGTGGCCTTGCTTCTGAGTTTCTCTTGAATTTGAACTTAGAAAATTTTCTTGAAAGAAAAGCAATGTGTTCATCAATCTCATCTAAGTCATCCAAGTTGGCTGGTTCTTCTTCTTCTTCTTCTGTCATCTTGCCTTTACCCTTGCTAACATCACTCCTACAACTAGCTCGACTAGTTGTGGTTTTTACAGCTTCTTCATTGTCATCTTCCAGTTGGTTCACAGATGCAATCAATGCAGTAGATCCACCTTTCTTTTGTACCTTCTCAATTTCTTCATCTTGCTCCATTTCCAGATCATATGTCTTTAAGGTTCCATAAAGCCTTTCAAGAATGTAGTCTTTGTACTCTTGAGTGTTTCTCAGAGAAACAGTCATAGGCTTCCACTCTTTTGGAAGAGCTCTAAGAAATTTGAGATTTGAATCCTTGGTTTGGTAGACCCTCCCATACAACTTTAATCCATTCAAAAGCTTTTAAAACCTACTAAACGTGTCATTTAGGGTTTCACCAGCTTTAAAATGAAAGTGCTCATATTGTTGTATGAGGAGTTGCATTTTGTTCTCCCTAACTTGCTCAGTTCCTTCATAGAGTGTTCTAACAGTGTCCCATACTTCTTTAGAAGTTGTACAGTTTATAACATTGTCAAACATCTCTTGCTCCAAACCATTAAACAAAATGTTCATGGTTCTTTTATCTTTATGGATTTCTGCAATATCTTCAACAGTCCATTCTGAGACAGGTTTTGGAATTTCTACATCTTCAACATCATCTGGAAGTCCAACTCTAGATGCAAACTTCATGGGAACGTGTGGACCTTTCTCAATGCAGTCTACATATCTCTCATCCATAGACATGAGATGTAGATGCATTTTTACTTTCCAGTGAAAGTAATTGTCCTTATCTAGAACTAGTATCTTTACACCTGCATCCTTCTTCACCATGGTTTCTGTTTTGGCCTTGATCTTTAAACTTCTTGTATGTTAGAAGCTTGCTCTGATACCAATTGTTAATCCCAAATGACCTAACAGAATTGTAGAAGGGGGGGGGGGGGTTGAATACAATTCTAGATATTTTCTAAACTTAAAACAACTTTCAAATAAAACAATACTGAAAATAAAAACACAAGCAAATATAAAATTTCAGTTGGATGTTTTGAGGATCCAACTGAGATGTTTTTATTGCGGAAATAATTTGTGTTACAAAAGTATCACAGCTGCTCAGTTCCTGATTTGGAGTGAGAGTGCTCTTGAAAGAAGCTAATACAAACTATTTTTATCTCACTCACATATCTTAAAAATGAACTGCTACACTTGGTTATAAAACCCAAGTTTACAATGCTATTTTTGGCTACACTAAAATACACTAAAGGTAACCGCCAGTAGCTTGCTTTTCATCCCTTTTGTCCAATGGTCCTTGGAGATCTTGTATTTTGTCTTCATGCTTATTATGATCCCACTCAAGAACCTAATTGGAAATTGGAATGTTTCCTTATTCCCAGTGTCCATTTTGATGGCTTCCAATGCAAAGTACACTTCTACATCACCTTTTGATCTGTCATAAAACTGTCACTATCACTTTGTCAACTAATCAGAAAAGTGATAATGATTCGTTGATAGCAGGAAGATGTGTTTCGTTGATAGCTTTATTCTTCATTCCGTTGATGGTATATTCTTCATTCCGTTGATAGACTAATCTTCATTCCGTTGATAGACTAGTCTTCATTCTGTTGATAGACTAATCTTCAATCCGTTGACATGTCTTCACTTAGGCAAAATTACAAGGCACAATATATTTACACTTAACCAACCTATTTTGCTTATCTAGTACATAGTCAACATGACTTAGAAAACCTATCTAATACCTACAACAAATGTATATCAACCAGTGAAGTATTGTATAGTGCAATTGCTACATCACTCATTTCGTTGATGAGCTACCTGTCAACGGAAGCTGCAAAGCCTACCATTCCATTGACAGTTATAAAAGTGACTTAATACAAAATCTACGAAGTGTTTTTATAATTATCATCAAGAACAACATATTCCTAACAGTCTACTCAGATGTTGAACTTCATAGTTATAAAGGCAACTTCGACCTACAATGCAATCCTGGGAAGGACGGGTCTTCATGCGTTCAAGGCCGTTGCCTCATCTTATCATCTGAAAATCAAGTTTCCAACGAGGAATGGAATTGGTGAAGAACGGGGAGACCAAAAGATGGCTAGAAGCTGTTACGTAGCCGCGTTAAGGCCTGACGGAATCGGGGGCAGGTTATCCCCATTGAAGACATGGATACTAGTGATAATGAGGACCGAAGAGGGAAACCAGCTGAGGATTTAATCCCAAATCCCTTAGTCCCTGGTGAACCGGAGAAGGTGACTTATGTTGGAGCACTATTGCCTGAACCATTAAAAAGCAAGCTCATATCTTTTCTTCAAGAAAACAATGACGTTTTTGCTTGGACAGCGGCTGACATGCCAGGGATTGATCCCCAGTTGATAACCCACAAACTGAATGTGGATCCTGAAAGGAAGACGGTGAAATAGAAGAAGAGAAATTTTGCTCCAGAGAGGCAAGAGGCCATTAAACAAGAAGTAGAAAAGCTTCTAGAGGCCGGGTTCATTGAAGAGATACAATTCCCAGAATGGTTGGCTAACCCGATGATGGTCAAAAAAGCCAATGGAAAATGGAGAATGTGTGTAGACTTCACCGATTTGAACGATGCATGTCCTAAGGATTGTTTTCCCTTACCAAGGATTGATGCCCTAATAGATGCCACCGCTGGCCACGAGATGCTAAGTTTTATGGATGGCTTCAGTGGATATAACCAAATCAAAATGCATAAAGATGACATCTCCAAGGTATCATTCATCACTGACTTTGGTGTTTTCTGTTATCTAGTCATGGCATTTGGACTTACGAATGCAGGGGCAACATACCAAAGATTGGTGAACAAAATTTTTGAACACCTGATTGGAAAAACCATGGAGGTCTATGTGGATGACATGTTGGTTAAAAGTCTCGATAAGGACGATCATATAAACCATCTACGGGAAGCGTTTGAAGTGCTGAGGCACCACAAAATGATGTTAAATCCAGCTAACTGTGCCTTTGGTGTAGGCTCGGGGAAGTTCTTAGGCCTGATGGTTTCCAAGAGAGGAATTGAGGCTAACCCCGACAAAATTAAAGCAATTCTAGACATGGAACCACCACGGACTGTCAAGGATGTCCAAAAACTAACGGGAAGAGTGGCAGCCAAGGGAAGATTCATCTCCAAGTCAGGAGAAAAGTGCTTACCTTTATTCAAAGCACTCAAGAACGTGAAAAATTTTGAGTGGACAACTGAAAGCCAGGAGGCCTTTGAGGCCTTGAAGAAGTACATGGTTGAGGCACCACTGTTGGCAAAGCAAAAGCCAGGAGAAACTCTCTATTTGTACTTGGCGGTTTCTAACACAGCCCTTGGAGCCGTTTTGGTAAAAGAAGAGTTGAAGGTTCAGAAACATATTTACTACATAAGTAAGATTCTACATGGGGCAGAAATAAACTACTCTACGATTGAGAAGTTTGCCTTAGCCTTGATAATGGCCTCAAGAAAGCTACTCTCATACTTCCAGGCTCACAAGATAGAGGTCTTGACCAATCAGCTTCTAAGAAACATCTTGCATAGCCCTCAAGTTAGTGGAAGGTTGATCAAATGGGCTATTAAATTGGGAGAATTTGACATCAAGTATAAGCCTCGCTGACTTCATGTTTGAATGCACCATTGACAACCAAGAAGTCGGGGGGCAGGAAGTAATAGTGGAAGACAAGAAAGATGAAGACATGGTGTCCAAAGAATGTTGGGTGCTCTATTTTGATGGAGCATCAAAAACAAAATCAAGTGGAGCAGGTTTGGTGCTACAAAGTCCTGATGGATTTCTCATAGAGTACACACTAAAACTGGACTTCCCAACGACAAACAATGAAGCTGAATATGAAGCCCTGATAGCTGGCTTAGGGCTGGCTGGAGCCTTGAGAGTTAAAACTCTGAAAGTGTGTGGAGACTCGAGGCTAGTGGTTTCCCAAGTAAATGGGGAGTTTGAAGCCAGAGATGAAGTCATGGCCAAGTACCTAAAACTTGTCAAGGCCATCATGACTCAGTTTGATGAATGCTATGTGGAACACATTCCAAGGGAAGAGAACATGAAGGCCGACGCCTTGTCTAAGTTTGCCTCTTCTGAAATTGAAAACTACGCAGGAAGTGTATACTTCCAAGTCTTGAAGACCCCAAACATCAATGGAAAGTTGGTAGCACTCATTGATGTTGCTAGCTGTTGGATGGATCCCATCAAATCTCATCTGGAAACTGGGTGGTTACCCAACGACACTTCAGAAGCACGAAAGTTATATGTGAGAGCACTAAGCTATACCCTGATTGAGGGAATCCTATACAAAAAGTCTTTCATTGTTCCGTATCTGAAATGCTTGAGACCCCAAGAGGCAGAATTGGCCCTAAGGGAAGTGCATGAAGGAATTTGTGGATAGCACTTGGGGGGCAGAGCCATTGCCCATAAAATCACTCGTCTAGGTTTCTATTGACCAAGCATACTTGCAGATGCTAAAAGCTACATAAAGAAATGTGAACAGTGCCAAAAGCATGCACCGGTGGTTAGGCAACCACCAGAGATGATGACATCCATAAGCTCACCTATCCCATTCGTCATGTGGGGAATGGATATACTTGGACCATTTCCAATGGCATGTGCTCAAAGAAAATTCTTGATAGTAACAATCGACTACTTCACCAAGTGGATTGAGGCTAAACCTTTAGCCAAGATAACCACCAAGCAAGTAATGCATTTCTTCTGGGAGAATGTAATATGCAAATACGGGATTCCACGAATCTTGGTCACGGATAATGGAACTCAGTTTAACAACGATGAATTCAAAAAGTATTGTGACGAGAATGATATCAAGTTACGCTTCACTTCTGTTTCCCATCCTCAAGCAAATGGGCAAGCTGGGGTGGTCAATCGAATTATCCTAGATGGACTGAAGAAAAGAGTTGAGCGCTCTAGAAACACTTGGGTAGACGAATTGCTCCCCATATTATGGGCATATCGTACTACTTGTAAAGTCACCACTGAAGCAACCCCCTTGCTGCTGGCATATGGGGCAGAGGCAGTGGTTCCAGTGGAGATTACTCACACATCTCCAAGAATCGAAGCTTATGAGCCAGAGACAAATGAAGAAGGCATGAGGCTGGCCTTAGATCTAATTGATGAAGTTAGAGATGAGGCAAATGCTAAAATAGTTGAACATCAAAAAAGGGCATCTTTCTACTATAACCTAAGGGTTAAAGAGAGATTCTTCCGTCAAGGAGACTTAGTCCTCCGAAAGATTGAGGCATCCGGAGTTGGACAAAAAGGCAAGTTGGCCCAAAATTGGGAAGGACCATATCGCGTTAAGAACGTATTTGGCCGAGGCTCCTAAAAATTGGAAACCCTGAAAGGGACCGAAGTGCCAAGAACTTGGCATGCCGCAAACTTGAAAGTCTATTATGTTTAAAGTGTGTCTTGACTAGACTCACTATTAGGACAAGTATAAATAAGGTCGACGAAACCAATCCAAGTTTTTAAACTTGAGGTAGAAAGTAGAGTATTATGTAAGGGTTGAACCCATTTTCAAAGTTATATATTCTTATGTTCTTCATCATGTTTTGTGTGCATTACATACTGATAGATATGCACAAAATGCTAACTAAACATGCAAAGTCAAGAATCGGGAAAATAATACAAGCCATGGATGGCCATGAAAGATAAATAAAACTAAACTTGCTAAAAGTTTAAGTTAAGCCCGAAGGCTGGAAATACATAAAAAGTAATACAAGCCATGGATGGCCATAAATAAGCTACAAACTACGCTTCACCCCCCTTGTCACCGGCATCTGTCTCCTCCCCTGAGCTAGAGCCAAAAGAATGCTCGTTGTCATCAAGGTCATCAACAGATGTGTCACTAAGGGGTGATGACTGCAATGGATCTAATATCATTTCATCCACCTCCATGTCATCTGCCCCAGCCAGGATGCGCTCTAAAGGAGTAGGAGGGTGAGGAGCTGGGAAGTCAGCAGAATCAAAAACTCCAGGATGCTTGGCCAAGATAGCCTGAACAGCATCCTCCTACCCTGATGTATGCTGGACTGGGAAGATGATCTCATCTTGCTTTTCGATCAAGTCCTTGTACTCCTGAGAGTCAAGGTACTCGTCGATGCAATCCTCCTTGCTCTTCCTCAGCTCTACAAGATCAGTCTGAGCATCAGCAAGCTCCTTCTCCCTCCTAGCTAAAGTCTCCTTTAGAGACTTCATCTCATCCTCGGACCTCTCCAGCTTGATCCTGTTGACCTCAGAAGAGGTACGCCAAGATTTAGCTTGGAAGAGAGCCCCCTGGAAGTTGGCATTAGTCTTCCAAAAAATAAAAGTTAAAAAAGAAAAGTAAAGACTTAAAAGAAAGAGAAGGGCTAAGGTAAGAAAAATACCGTAGCAATAGCCTGAGCTCCCAGATGCTCAACTCCCTCGATGGTAGAATCTGCGACAAAGTCCTTGTAATCGCAGGGAGTGAGGGAATGATATGACCAATCCACATCATGCTTGGACACCTCAGTGATGGTGTCCCTCTTCCTGATACCCCAGTTGGGACGCCAAACTGAAGACTTGGTAGACACGGGGATGTCTGCCTCGTCCATAGGAATCTAAGAAGGGATCAGGAAACTGGGAACACTAGACTTTACCCGTGGATCATCTCCTATCCTGGCCCTCTTCATCCTCGAGGTCTCATCATCCTTGGGCTCGTTGGTCTTGTTTATAAAGGTCGCAGCTGCAAGTACAACCAAAAAATGGTTAACATAAAATCACCAAAGGAAAGAAAGTAATAAAACAAAAAGGATAAGTGAAATTACCCTTATCAGAAACAGTTGAGAGATGAACAGATTTGCAGGCGAATTCGTCCAGTAGATCCCAAGCCACAGTAGTCCCATTATCCTTGATTATCTCAGAGTAGGCAAAGGACTCCTCTTCATTCAAGACTATGTTGCTGGGACTTCCATCTGAAACTCTCCCAAAAGACTTACGGAACAGGGTTCCCCAATCCCCACCTTCCCAGACAAGGTACATGAACTCATTCTTCCACTTAGGGTTATTATCTGGGATAGACTTTGGGTGGAAGATAAAAGGAAAGCCAACCATATGGCTAATGTATACCCAACCCAAGTTGTTGGCAGAACTGTTCTTAAATTGGAAAATCTTTCTAAATAAGGGAACAGAAAGAGGCAATTTATTTCGAAGACATAAAACCATAAAACAGTGAATTATCCTCCAAGCGTTTGGAGGTAATTGACATGGGTTTATTTGGACATCTACCAAGAGCCTAGGTATAAACTCATGAAAGGGAAACCTTAGGCCAGCAACTATGGAATCTTTGTAGATACACAAGGCATTAGACTGCCAGTGACAAGAACGGTCACCAGCACCGGTAGGAACTAATTTTAAAGGGGCTTTCACCCTATACATCTTATTATAATCTTTGATTTTATCTACATCATGAAACTTATTACTGCAATCGTATGAATCTAAAGCAGACACAGACGGGGCACTCATCCCCGCGTTCATTAATCATATCATGCAAAGACATGTATTTAGAATGAATAGGAATGGGGATACCTCGTTTGGATGCAGAATTCATCTTTTGAAGACGTTGGGAAGTGCGATCAGTCATTTCTAAACCCAGAAAATGCCCAGAAATGTTTAAGTCTTCAAAGAAAATCTTCAAATCTTCAAAGCAGAAACCCAGAATCTTCAAATCTTCAAGGGAGAAAACCCAGAATCTTCAAGCAAAAAACCCAGAAACCGGTGAGATTAAGCGGAAGACCTCGCTGGGAATCGCCTCACGACAGAACCCTAGCAGAGCTTTGTAGAGAGAATTTTGGAGAAAATTTAGCAGAGTATCTTTGAGAAAATAAAAAGTGAGAAGTAAATAAAGATAAGTGAGACTTCACACATATATAGAAAAAACAGCCGGTCAATGGGCCGGTTAAAGGAAGGGAAACCGGCATTAGCCGGTATAGCCCATAAAAGACTACAGGCCCAATTGTTTAAATTGGACCAGTTAAGGCCTTGGCCCCAACTTGAGCCCAAACAAGTATGGACCTCATGGCACAAGAGGTACAACTTGAAGAAATCCACGATTCTATGTTCGACCCCAAGCGAGATCGAAACGGCTGACTAGCATCCTGGTCGAAAGTATTCGACCAGGGCCTAAAATGGACCATATATTCGATCAGAATCCTGGTCGAAAGAGTTCGACCAGGGCCCAAAATGGACGAAAAATTCGACCTAAAAAATAGTCGAATTCCACAAATACACATCCAGTTCGAAAGTATTCGACCAAGGCCCAAAATGGAACATATGTTCGACCAGAATCCTGGTCGAAAGTATTAGACCAGGAGCCAAAATGGCACCCAAATTCGACCAGAATCCTGGTAGAAAGGGTTCGACAAGGAGCCAAAATGGCACCCAAATTCGACCAGAATCCTGGTCGAAAGGGTTCGACCATGAGCCAAAAATGAGGTCATTTTCGACCAGAATCCTGGTCGAAATTATACTGAATTTTAAAAAAAAAATTGGGTTATTTTCATAAAATAAAGGAAAAAATCCCAATTCATGTTCTGGAAAAATGTTAGTTAAGGACTGTATGTTCACTAAGCCGGACTAGTAGGAAAGAAAACTTCGTAACTCCCGAATAAAATAACTTCTACGATAATCCAAAAGAGATTTTCCTAGAAGTCAGGGGGCAAATGATATGGGCTGAAAAATAATCCTAGAAGTGCAATTAATTACGTATTAGTTAGACCCGGATTGGTCTAAGAACATGGCCCAATAAGCAAGACCTGAAACCCTAATTATTTATTAATTTCGTAATTAATAAATAGGGAAAATATACAACTCAGGAAAGGAGTCCAAAATATGGCAAATTCATCAAAGAAGGATCCAGAATCTCAATTAAAAGAAATAATGAGTCATAGTCCTTATCAACAAGGAAAAGACTTGTCCACCAAGAAATACAATGTTTATCCATTATCAAAAAGGAGACTTATTCGCTGAGTCTCCTAAACTTACTCTAAATACGAGGCTCCAGACGCCTATATAAGAACCCTGCTCCTTCACAATAGAACTACGTTTTCTGGCTTGATTCTCAGCACTAATTGAGATACGTAGGCATTTTTTGAGGACCGATTTTGTCACGAAACACAAGAGCAGTCATTAAATCTCGAAGCTCTCTTAAACCCTAGCAATTAATTTACAAGTACACTTTTTAATCCATAACAAAAAAAATTTTTGAATAAATATTGTTTAATATTTTTCATTATTTTAATATTATATCAAAAATATTAAAAAATATTAAAGATATAATATTAAACTATTTTTATTATTTTAATATTATTTTAACAATTTTCATATTAAAATTTTCATATGAAAAATAAAATATTAAAGATATAATATAAAACCATTTTTATTATTTTAATATTATTTAAATAATATCATATTATTTTTCATTATTTTAATATTATTTTAACATTTTTTGTAAGTATTATCTTCTATATAAATTAGAAGGTAAATATTAAAAAAAATTATATATATATATATATATACTATTATATTAAAGACAAAATATAGAAAGTTTTGTAGAAACTTTTTATAGTCTGGTCCTCCAAGACTTTGGTAACTCAATTTAGAGCCGTTAGATATTTCTAATCAAATCGATGGGAATCGTTAGCTAAAATATTAAAATTATTATTTAGAATATCTTTTTTATTTTTCCTAACTAAAACATCTCATTTTTCAAAAATATCGCAGACAGTTTCATTTAATAAAATAACATAATAAAGTTATAATTGCTAATAACTAATACATTACCTTTTTTTTAGCCAATGTGTATATTCTTTTTAATATTTTTTAACTAAAATTTTTATTTTTCTATTTTTTCTAACTAAAACCTCTCATTTTCCAAAAATATCACGAACAGTTCTATTTAATAAAATAATTCTTTATTATAATACCCGAGTCTACCCATGTATGCAGTTAACCAATCAGAAAATTATGAATTATTTTAGGACCAATCAGAGCTCACCCCTAAATTTTAGACCAATCATATTATATTAAGAGTTTTCTTTATTTAACATTTTCATCATATTTTACTAACCATGGTTAGTTTAATAGTTCTAACTTAAAGACAATAATGATTGTATTTAACATATCCATATATACTTTTTTTATATCAAAAAATAATAATTAAATTGGTGTTAATATAATAATAAAATAAATATTATTATTATAATTTAAATACTCACTTTACTATTTGGACTTTATCTTGAGTTCTAAAAATCGGATTTTGACAATTTTACAGCTCACACGAAACTAACGAAATTATCTTTAATTTAATGATGGTTTAACAAACTTTTTTTTAACTGAAACTATCCATAAATGGAATAGCAAAGAGAGTTATGAATTTTCAATTGGAGAATTCTATTAATATAGAAAACCTATTTATATTTTGTTTAAATTATCACAATACACTTCTTAGTATTAATTATAATCATACTATTAATCCTATACACTTTTTAATATTAGATCTAACTGTTCTCATCTATTTATTTTAGATCTAACCGTCCTTAATAATTTAGTCGTCGGACTACCACGGATCAGAGTTTTGGATAAGATCTCTTTTACGCCTATTATATATAAAGGATATAATTTTAAATTATTTTTCATAATTAAACATTTATAAATCAATTACTCTTTTAATATAAAGTCAATCACAATTATTACTATACATTATAAATTTATTTTATATACAATTACACTACTATACATTATAATTATATCATATCATATAATAAGAGTAAAAGAGATAATAAATCAATTAATAATGTCATATATCATGTGACTGATTTCCATCTACGATATATTAAATTAAAAAAAATTATATTTAGAGATTTACAACTACACTAAAAGTAGAATATAATAATATGTATGAAAGATAATTTAAAAATACTATCAAAGATGAACGATTCGAAACTCATTAAAAACAAATTTAAATATAATATTTAAAAATCAAAACATAGTAATATAGGTTAATCTTTTATAATAAAATATTATTTATAATATGTATTTGTAAATGTATATAAACGTCAAACACTAAATATATTTTTATTATTTAAAATATTAAATATATACGATAAAAGTGTATTACCATTATTTGGTGAATAAATTACTGATCCAAAAATAAAAACTATTTTGGAGTTAATCATAATTTACTTCTAAATATTAAATCAATCAATCATATAAAAGATTTTAGTTATTTACTTTACCTCTTCCAATTTAGTAGCATAAAATACTAATATTGTAAATGCTAATAAATAACCAATTACCTTTATTAGCTAAATTGCATTTTTTTTTATATTTTCTTACTAAAATTTATCCTTTTCTAAAACTATCACAAATAACATATATATAATTATCAGTTACCTCGAGCGATTAGCTTTTTTTCCCAAAACGTATTTTTTTATATTTTCTAACTAAAACCTTAAAGATATCAAGACAATTTCATTTAGTGACATAAAATACTAATAATTAACCAATTACTTTTATTAGTCAAAGCGTATATATTCTTTTTTATAACTAAAATTTATACTTTTTTATTTTTCCTAACTAAAATCTCTTATTTTCTAAAAATATAACGGGCAGTTCTATTTAATAAAATAAAATAATAATATGATAATTACTAATAACTAACCGATTAGTTTTTTTTTGCCAAAGTGTATATTATTTTTTTTGACAAGAGTGTATATTCTTTTTATATTTTCTAACTAATATGTCTCGTAACTAAAATCTCAAAAAAATATACACGGACTATTTCATTTAGTAGCATAAAATACTAATATTGTAAATCTTTCTATTAATAATAGCCGAACATGGGTCAATTAATTGGGGGGACATTTTATTCATGCTAAATTGGCAAGACATTTTAATGCATTTGAAATGTCCAAATTGCCCTTATGTTTATTATTCTTAAAAAAATTGATATTGAGTGGATTCGAACTTGGGTCTCCACAATAACTTGCACCTCCTCTTACCACCACACCACTCAATTACATGTGTTGTAAATTGCACACATCATATGTGTGTGTCGCTTGAGTAGAGAAATAATTATATCAAATATTTCTCTACTCAAGCAACACACACACATATGATGTGTGTAATTTACAACACATGTAATTGAGTGGTGTGGTGGTAAGAGGAGGTGCAAATTCTTGTATAGACCCAAGTTCGAATCCACTCAACAACGACATTTTATTTAATTTAAAATATTTAAATTTCCCATGTGTTTACTTTAAATATATATATATACCATGGGGGACCAGACTACCAACCAAACTTTTATTGTTCCGTCTATTATATAATAGTATAGATAGATATTTTATTTAACGATTTCCATTGATTTGATTGGAAAGATCTAATGACTATGGATCTAACGGTTCTTGATTTCATTGGAAATGTACTTAATTCACGTGAACATACTAGAAAATTCATTATATATTAAATTTTAATATTATGCATGTACACATTCTACAATGCAAATTACATTTCACAAACAAGAAAATGTTTCATTGTACACATTTTACAATGCAAATTACATTTCACAAACAAGAAAATGTATCATTCGCTCAATGAGCTAAATTAGTAAAATCGTGTAGGTTAATGTCTGTATGTAAGATAATTATATTTTGACATAGATCTTACACATAACAAATATCATAAGTATCGAATTTACTCATTTCTTAACTCAAAAACACCTCAACCAATGATACTTTTCAACGCTAACTATCTCACTATAGAGATCAAGTCCAGCTTTTGTACCCACAATGAGACGTCTGTCAAACGATCTATAAATTATCATAAACACCGAACTACTTAGAAGTTAAAATAATTATGCTAGATAGTGACCCGTGCCTTGCACGGGTTTTCATGCTAGTGCTAATAATTAACCGATTACCTTTATTAGCTAAATTGTATATATTTTTTTTATATTTTCTTACTAAAATTTATCATTTTCTAAAATTATCACAAATGACATATATATAATTATTAGTTACCTCGAGCGATTAGTTTTGTTTTTTCCAAAACGTTTTTTTTAATATATTTTCTAACTAGAACCTCAAAGATATCAGGGACAATTTCATTTAATGACATAAAATACTAATAATTAATCAATTACATTTATTAGCCAAAGCATATATTCTTTTTTATAACTAAAATTTCTAATTTTTTATTTTTCTTAACTAAAACCTCTTATTTTCTAAAAATATAACAGACAGTTCTATTTAATAAAATAATATTTAATAACTAACCGAATTAGTTTTTTTTTTGCCAAAGTGTATATTCTTTTTATATTTTCTAACTAATATGTCTCCTAACTAAAACCTCAAAAATATCACGGGCTATTCCATTTAGTAGCATAAAATACTAATATTATAAATACTAATAATTAACCGATTACCTTTATTAGTCAAATAATATATATTTTAATATATTTTCTAGCTAAAATTTCTCCTTTTCTAAAAGTATCACGGACGACATATATACAACTATCAGTTACCTCGAAGCGACACTAAAATCTGAAAATTATACAAGGACAATCCTATAAATTATTAAATCACGTCGAGTCAAATAAATATTCATTATAATTTTTTTAACAATTTAATATAACAAATGAATGCATAAATTAATCATCAAAATATAAAAGCAAACAAGATAACATATTAAAATTATTATTTATAATATTAATTTTAAAAATATAAATAAATATTAAATTTCGTCAAATATGTAATATTATACTTTTTTTTTCTTTAATAGATAATAGATCAACTATATCTTATATATAACTAACAAAAATTAAAATTAAAAAATTAAAAATTAAGTAAGAAAATATTTAAAAGTAACACTTGCAAAACAAAGTTTTATTAGTAGTTTGGTTAGTCGTTATTTCATTTGTTAATTCAATAGTAAACATATTTATATAAAAAAATTAACTATGCTAATTAGAACACATATCTTAAACTTATTTATTTGGGTCGTGTGATTAACTTATATTTTATAAGTGACCAATTTATGGGCTTATTTATTTAAAAATATTTTAGTACATCTTTGAAGATATTTATTTAAGAATAATTATTACACATCAATTAAAATAATATACTAATAAAGTATATAATTTTAATTAGTATAATATATTATAATTAATTATCACAACTTACTATAATTATTTTAAAAGTAAGCCTAATTATTTGAAAAACTTATGCAAATAGTCCTGTTTATTTTGAAAGGTTATTTATTATTTTTAACATGTTTTATTATTATAAATATAAATTTTAATAAAAATATATTTAGAGACCTACTTAGTTTTTTAACAAATTCATTTAATATCCAATTAATAAAAATATTATACACAAACATAAATAATAAGTTAATAACTATTAAATAATCTGTACATCACACGGGTTATAGGCTAGTATATATAACATATAGATAAATTAAACGTGAATTTTTTACAAAACAATTATGAGAACTATATAATAATAATAATAATAATAATAATAATAATAATAATAATATTAAGATTGTAACTTTGAGTTCAAGAGAAAATTTAAGAAAATATCAACATGGTAATTTGACTTGAACATAATTTTAGGAGAATATTAAGATAGTAATTTGACTTAAGAAGAAAGTTTTTGAGAATATAAGGTAATTAAGATTTATAGTATTGAAGATTTAAAGGCAATTTAGATTTTTTAATAATCTTTAATATTATTAATTCAAAATTTTGAGAAAATTAAAAAAATAAATCAAGGGAATTTGAGATGCGTCTCTCAAATCGTCTGGCACATCTCATATCGTCTCCTTATTACTTTTCTCGATTAAAAGATAATAAAAAATAATTTAGTAAATAAATTGGACTCGTATAGTAAGTTTAGTAGAATATTAATTTAAATTGAAAATTCAGAAGAATATTAAGATGAAATTTTCTATGTTAGTAAGTATATTCATTAATAAAAAATTAAGAGAATATTAAAATGTTATTTTTTTTTTTTGACTAAAAGCTGGAGTTTTATTACTTAATCAAATCCAACTCAATACAATTTTTGACTGAAACTGGGATAGAGTCCCCATCAAACGTACGACCTGGGTAATTATATGATTCCCTAGCCAATTGGTGAGCAACCATATTAGCAGATCGTTTAACATGAGACAAATAAACTTTGTTCAACCGTCTAAGATACTCCCTACAATCTTCAATAACTTTCCCAAATCGTGACTTCATCGGAGTTTTACTTCTAATTGCCTGTATCACCACAAGGCAATCTGAGACCACTGATACACTAGTCCATTTCAGCTCATAAATCCAGCTCAGGGCTTCCTTTACTGCCATGGCTTCCGCAAGAACTGGGTTAAGTAAGCAATGGTGAAGAATTGTCTTAGCCTGCACTAAACTACCATCATCTTTTCTAGCAGCTAAACCAAAGCCAACTGCGTTCTTGTCTTCGAAAACTGCCGCGTCCACTGATACCTTTATTGAATTCGGTTGAGGATTAACCCAAATAACAGCTCCATCTCCTTCGTTAACCGGCTGGAGAGAAGCAACTAAGAGTCTATTTTGGGCTGTTGACCATTGTAAAAGGTACTGCTTAGCAGTAGCGACCGTTTTGTTGACAGAGACAGTCTTTTGGTTCCAAACTAGCTCATTCCGACTTCGCTATATTCCCCAACAGAGTGCTAAGATTTCAGCTTGCATTTTTAAATTTGCCGCCATTAGAACATTATCTAGCCAGTTTCCAAACTCTGCTGCCATATACCTCCAAATATCCACCTTGATCAATAACCAACACTGCTGGGCAAAAGGGCATGTAACCAACCTATGCATGATTGTCTCATTGTCCTCGTGACAAACCGGACACAGGCATTGAACCTGCACTCTTTTGGAACATAACTGAACAAGTGTTGGTAAACAATTGGAGATAGCTCGCCAAACCACATCAACTGTTCTAGGAGGAGCTTTGACTCGCCAAATCTTGGCCCAGATACTTGATTTATCTTCATCACACCAAGCACCTTTTCTGTATTGCAGCAACTTATACGCACTTTTGACAGTGTAAACACCTGTGACATCATGAGCCCAGTACATTGAGTCTTCTACCACTGTACTATCTAACCTTATGTCCAAGATGAGTTTTTGATCTCACTCATTGAACACATCTTTAATGACATCATGATCCCATTCTCTGCTATGCAACTGCATCAACGAATTCACCTTCTTATCTTGCAACGCCTGGGACTCAGTGGTAATATATGGATTAGACCTATCCAATAACCACGGTTGTCCCTTAATATTGATGTTATCACCTGTACCGATCTCCCATCTGATTCCCTCTGCAACCAATTTTCTCGCCTCCCAAATACTACGCCAGATGAAACTTGGGTTGTGACCCAATTCAGAGTTCAAAAAATCTGAATTTGCAAAATACCTTGCCTTATACAATTTTGTGACCAGACTTTGAGTATTGGAAATAAGTCTCCAGCCTTGTTTACCCAACATAGCTAGATTAAAGCTCCTAAAGTCTCGAAATCCCATGCCTCCAGAAGATTTATGTCTTGACAACCTTTCCCAACTCATCCAATTCAGTTTTGAATTACTCGCCTGGTTTTGTCTCCACCAGAAATTTGACAAAGTCCTTTCAATATGCTTAGTGATTTCCATTGGCAAAAGGAACACATTCATAGCGTACGTAGGCAATGCTTGAGCTACTGTTCTGATTAAGACTTCTTTCCCGGATTTTGAGATAAATTGACCATCCCAACTATTCACTTGTGCGCAAGCTTTGTCCTTAAGATACCCCAGAATAGCCGTTTTATTCCTTCCCAACAAATTTGGGAGGCCAAGGTATGTACTGTGAACACCAGCTTCCCTCATCTGCAAAATTTGGCACACCATCTGTCTGTTATAGTCCAACACATTCGAGCTAAAGAAAACAGAAGACTTGCCTCTGTTTAATTTTTGTCCTGACGCCCTCGCGTAAACATTTAATAATTCCACCATCTTAGTAGACTCTGCTCTGTCTGCCTTACAATAAAAATAGGAATCATCAGCAAACAGCATGTGGGAAATCGATGGAGCATTTCGACAAACCTTAACACCATGAATCCATTGCTTAGCCTCATAAGTACGAGTAAGAGATGATAAACCCTCTGCACAGATTATAAACAGATAAGGGGATAGGGGATCCCCTTGTCTGATGCCTCTTGTAGGAATGATTGGTCCCATCACTTGCTCACCATGAACAATAGAGTATGAAACCGTAGAAACACAGTGCATCACCCTTTGAACCCACCAATCACCGAAACCCGTTTTCTTTAACATCGCCTCCAAATAGTTCCATTCTATACGGTCATAGGCCTTCGACATATCAAGTTTGAGAGCCATGAATCCTTCTTTGCCATTTTTCTTCCTCTTAAGATAGTGCATGACTTCATAGGAAATCATGATGTTATCTGAGATCAAACGCCCTGGTACGAATGCACTCTGTGTATTTGAGATCACCACGTCCAGCAAACCTTTCATACGATTTGCTATTACTTTAGTCACTATTTTTATGAGAACATTACACAGAGCTATAGGGCGAAGCTCCTCAATCATCGTTGGATTTTTCTTTTTTGGTATCAGCACTATGTTTGTCTCATTCAGGCCCTGTGGAAGCTCCCCTGTGTAGAAGAAATCACTTACCATTTTAACCACATCCTTACCAACCACATTCCAGTGTCTCTGAAAAAATGCAGGAGTCATTCCGTCTGGCCCCGGAGCCTTATCCGGGTGCATTTGGAACAGCGCATTTTTCACTTCTTCCTCTGATATTTCCTTCATAAGATCCAAATTTTGATCTGCCGTGATTTTCTTATCCACAGTATTAACCACCTCTTCAACATTATCTTGAGCAGACCTGAATAAACCTTCATAATAATTCTGAATATGAGCTTTCAACCCATCCTGCCAGGTAATCCAATTTCCATTCCCATTCTTCAACCTGTTGATACGATTCAGTCTGCGTCTAGTACTACAAGATTTATGAAAATATCTCGTGTTTTTATCACCAGATTGCAGCCATAATTGCTTAGAACGCTGCCTCCAGAAAATTTCTTTCTGATCCAGAATTAAATGTAACTTCTGTTTAGCCTCCTTGTACATGATTAACGACTGATCATCCCTTCCATTCTTGAACTTCTTAAGCTGTAACTTACACTCCTTTATTCTTTTACTGAAGCATCCTGTTATCTCCCGACCCCAGACCTCAAGATTTGCACCACATTGTTTCACTTTCTGGGTAATTATACTTTCCGCATCCTCTCTCCAGCTATCCTGAATAATTTGGTAACATAAAGGCTCTGTGATCCATGCGTTTTCGAATCGAAACTTCCTGATTCTTTGCAAATTCATATTTTCAATAGTTTTTTTGAAAATCCAACCGGATTAAAAGATTATGCAAAAATTAGCGGGTATACAAGATTACATAAAAATTGATTTTGTATATGATACAATTTTAAATCAAAAAATGATACAAAATCTGAGCCATTACATTCCTATTGTAAACAATATATAAAATACTATGTTAAATTAAATGTATTCTTAAAGGATAAAATTTATAAAATTTTGTACAACTACTTATTTTTCCATAAATTTTTCATCGGTATGGTTAGATTTACGTAAAAATTGATAAAAACCTCAAATTTTTGACACGTGGAGAACTAATTAGTATGTCATACTTTTATAGGCAATTTAAGATATAATATAAAGATTAAATAAAGATTAAATTCTAAATCAATATACTTATATAAAGGAGAAGACGGGGGCGGTGAGGTGGCGCTCTAGAATCGCTCCGTTCTATTTTTCTAATTTTCTCAATTTTTAATTTTAATAATTACAATTTCCTTTATTACAACTTCCTTTATTATTTTCGATTTTGTAGGAAGGAAATTGAAAATTACACTTTTATTATTTTCAAACTTGATAGAACTTTCTTTTATTATTTTCAAACTTTATAGAACTTTATTTGATTTAGAAAATTACAACTTCCTTATTATTTTCGAATTTGTAGGACTTGATAGAACTTTCTTTGATTTAGAAAATTACAACTTCCTTATTATTTTCGAATTTATAGGCTTGATAAAACTTTCTTTTATTATTTTCAAACTTGATAGAACTTTTTTTTATTTAGAAAATTACAACTTTCTTATTATTTTCGAAAATTATAGAACTTGATAAAACTTTCTTTGATTTAGAAAATTTATTTGATATAAAAAATTACAACTTCCTTATTATTTGATTTAGAAAATTACAACTTCCTTATTATTTTCGAAATTGTAGGCTTGATAGCATTTTTTATTATTATTTTCAAACTTGATAGAATTTTCTTTGGTTTAGAAAATTACAACTTCCTTATTATTTTCGAATTTGTAGGACTTGATAGAACTTTCTTTGATTTAGAAACTTTCTTTGATTTAGAAAATTACAACTTCCTTATTATTTTCTAATTTGTAGGACTGGATAAAACTTTCTTTGATTTAGAAAATTACAACTTACTTATTATTTTCGAACTTGTAGGCTTGATAGAAGAAAATTGAAAATTACACTTTTATTATTTTCAAACTTGATAGAACTTTCTTTTATTATTTTCAAACTTGATAGAACTTTCTTTGATTTAGAAAATTACAACTTCCTTATTATTTTCGAATTTTTAGGACTTGATAGAACTTTCTTTGATTTAGAAAATTACAACTTCCTTATTATTTTTGAATTTTTAGGCTTGATAGAACTTTCTTTTATTATTTTCAAACTTGATAGAACTCTCTTTGATTTAGAAAATTACAGCTTCCTTATTATTTTCGAATTCGTAGGACTTGACAAAACTTTCTTTGATTTAGAAAATTTATTTGATTTAAAAAATTACAACTTCCTTATTATTTGATTTAGAAAATTACAACTTCCTTATTATTTTCGAATTTATAGGCTTGATAGAACTTTCTTTGATTTAGAAAATTACAACTTTCTTATTATTTTCTAATTTGTAGGACTTGATAGAACTTTCTTTGATTTAGAAAATTATAACTTCCTTATTATTTTCGAATTTGTAGGCTTGATAGAACTTTCTTTTATTATTTTCAAACTTGATAGAACTTTCTTTGATTTATCAAATTACAACTTCTGAATTTTTAGGAACTTATGTTAATAATTGCAATTTTTTCTTTTATTATTTTCAATCTTGATAGAACTTTCTTTTATTATTTTCAAACTTGATAGAACTTTCTTTTATTATTTTCAAACTTTATAGAACTTTTCTTTTATAATACTTCTTGACTTTTAAACATAATGGATTTCCATGTTATTCACCTTACAAACACCTATAAATTAAAGGTCATTCATAACAAAAAATCTACACCGAAACTTTTTTACGTAGCTTCAAATTTTTACAACCATATTTACAATCAATACAACTATGGCCTACACCGTGTTGGATGCTTTGAACGACAACAACTATACATGGATGATAAGAGTACGAGTGTGTAGAATATGAGAATCTGTCAATCCAAATACTAAAGAATTGATCAGTCTTGACATGATTTTGATCGATGAAAAGGTTAATAAATCAAAATACTTATAACTTATTAGTTTGTCAAATTGTACGATGTTATTAACTTTTCTAAGATATGTTGTATGACAGGAAAATTTGATCCATGCTACGATCCCGAAGATTCTGGTCTCTCGATTCAAAGATCTTTTAGAGGAAGGCTCCGTGTACAACATCAAAAATATGAAAGTTGTTTCAAGTATATGGAAATATAGACCGTCTAAATTGATCTTCATACGCATAACGTTGCCTAAGAGATTGGAAGAAGGCATCGTCAACATATCAGTGCATGGATTTCAGTTCATATGTCCGGATATGATTGATGCACGTATTAATGACACCAACATACTCATAGGTTTTTGATGCAGTAATATATTAGGGTAATATATAAGTAGTACTATTATATAAGTTATAATTCAAACTATCATGTTCTAATATTATTTTTTCTATGTTGATTTAGATGTTGTGGGCTGCTTAACCTACTTTGGTGGCATTGAAGTTGTCAAAGGCGGTTGAGAAAAAAGAGATTTCAAAATTATCACAAATTAGTAAGTTAAACATTATATTAATTGTAATATAACTGTTAATTGTTTTTTTATTGTTTTTTCCGTTCATATGTCCAGATATGATCGATGC
Organism: Heracleum sosnowskyi; assembly: GCA_030848705.1. NCBI lineage: Eukaryota > Viridiplantae > Streptophyta > Magnoliopsida > Apiales > Apiaceae > Heracleum > Heracleum sosnowskyi. The sequence continues at coordinate 92,921,976 of CM061235.1, read as the reverse complement.
ACGTATTAATGACACTAACATACTCTCGGGTATTTTTCATGCACTAATATATTAGAGTAATATATAAGTAATAATGTTATATAAGTTAAAATTCAAACTATAATGTTCTAATATTATCTTTTCTAATAATACTATAAATATAAGTAATATTATATGTTTATAATGATTTTATCAATATAATTTTTTTAATATATATTTGGCAATGGTATTGGTCCAAAAAAAAATAAAAAAATCAAACTCTATAAACAAAAGGAATATGTAAATAATTTATAATATTACTTACCCAAATGCAAATTTTACAGAATATATTTTATTTGATAATTTAAATAATTTTGTAGATATTTATTTCACAATTTTTATTCTAATATTCTTTTTCTTAACAAATATATTCTAATGCCGCTGCGAAGCGCAGCTCAGTAACCTATTATGATTATAATATAAAGATTAAATCCCAAATAAGATTGTAATATAACGTTAAAAGAAAGATTTAATTCTAAAAAATATTAATTTTTATATATTTATTGTCTTCCCTATAAATTCGAATCTAAGTAAGATAATTTAATTTTGATTAAATAAAAATAGAGAAACTCTAGAAAAATATATTAAACTTAAATATGATTTAATTTAGTTGAGAAAAGAAGTTATTTTTGTTTAATTAAATTTTAAATAGGATTGACTTTATATATTTATTGTCTTTCCTGAAAATTCGAGTGTAAATAAAGAATGTTTTCCCTAAAAATTTGAATGTAAATAAGGAAATTTAATTTTATTGAATTAAAATTGAGGAATTCTAAAAAATTAGATAAATATGAATCGAGCGATTCTAGAGCTCATGGGGGTTTTCCTTTATATATATAATAAAGATATTGATTTGCAGGTAATTTTTTTAACTTATATACTAATACTGAAATTGCAGTATAATAAATTTAAAAATTGTAGTACAATGAATTTTGATTTACAAACAAGTTCATTTCGATTATAATTTCTTTAAATAAAGATTGTAGTTTGCCCAAAAATACAATGCATAAAATGTATAAAAAAACAAAATTTAATAGTGAACAATACAATATATTTAGTATACATATGATTTTAGAGGTACAAGGTCTACACTAAACATATAGTTTAAATATATTATTAATAATTTTTGAATTTTAAAATTATTAGTTAATTTGGATTCTATATAGAGTGGATGCAAAATAGCTAGAGCACACATAAAATTGGTAGATTTTATTAGGAGTTGGTATTTAGCAGAATTTCTTGAATTCACAGAAAAGTTTAAAGATAGACGATGAAATTAAACAATACGCACAACTTCTTTAAAATTTTCAGAGCCAATAAGTCCATGTAAACCACTAAATTTTCTTGATCGAATATATTGATTTTAAGGGCCTTTCAAAAAAAATTGTTGAATACATTTAAATTTCTTTAAAGTATTAGCCTTGAGACGGGAGAAATTATTACTTTATTGAAAAAAAATATAAACCCTCTCAATTATGTTGAAACCGAAAAAAAAATATTATTTTAGTAAATTTATTACTTTATTGTTGATTATTAAGGTTCAACTGTATGTATATACTGATTTTGATAAATTAGAATTCAAATTGAATACCCTGTCCAAATTCCAAAGTACTCCACAAAAAATTAATCGAATACACCCCACTTAGTTTGGGTACTTCGGAAAAATTGATTGTGAAAATACAAAATTTTGAGCAATGCCCTTCAGTCAACGGCCATTTGGACTAGCCTAATAAATGTAAATAAAAACATCTGCAAATGCAAAGTACTAGCAAACAGTTAGCCCATTGCTGTATAATAATGAAATGAAGCAATAGATCTTAAATGGGCCTTCTAGTATATAGGCTCATCATATAAAATCGAGGCCCAAAGAAAGAATGTTAACTGAAGAAAGGGATTAAAAACCCATGCAAATTTTACATATTTTCTACAACATAAACTCAGCCTAGACTGAATGCACACTGTGAAATGTGCTGAGAAATAAAAAGGTGCAAAGATAAGAGGTAAAATTACCAGCTGAATCAGAGCAAGAAGCCAAACCCAATTGTGCACTTAATTTTTAAAAACTATGAATTATTTTTTTTAGTTCACAATCCTATCCCACTGCTTAATATAAAAGATTTAACAGACCACATATATAGCTATATAAGTTAAATACCATACAGTCAAAGGCCATTGATATTAGGCACCCATGTACAAAACAAAAGGCTCTAGAGACTTCAGTACATAAGAAAGAAGAAACTGATCCTATCAGGATTTAATACTTATTAGAAGCTGCATTCTTTTCCATGGCAGCTGCTGGTGACCAAAGATCAGCACCATTACTGTTCGCCACATGCAAGATCGACTCCACCGGAACTAAACACAGGCCATTGCTCCTTAAATCCTTGCCCTGCTCCTTTTTTACTGGATTGACAAGCTCATTTTCTCCTGGATAGACACCTTCCTGTCAAAATTAACAAATCGGTGGTCAATTGAAACTCGTGCTATTTCAGCAGAACATTTACTAGCATTATGTAAGGTTACAGGCTATACACATTCATTTCAACAGGCAACAGTCTACTGATATCATTTTATCGTTTTTCAAAACATTAATAACTGCCTGATCGGGATCTTCAAGATTATATAAACATTTGTTTCATTTCAAAAGTCTACTTCCACTGTAAGCTTGTCATAACATGAATATAAATAAGTATATATCTAAGGTCAGTCAGTCAGGTGGCAGAAACGACAAAGTAACAAACAGATATTTTTTCAAGTATGCTTCACAATGTAGGAGGATGGCTTCATTCACTGCATATCAAGTTTTTACACTATTATCAGAGACCACTTTCGAATTTTTTTTATCACATTTGAGTGAAACAGTTGTGGGGCAAATACTTGTAAATCCTTTAGAATCACAGTGAACGCCTTTTTTACCAAAAGAAAAATGCCTAAACCAAACAAAACATACACATTGTATCTTGCTCATAGACCACGGCCAAGGGAGGATATGATGTACAAAGACTTTACTTCTAGTAGAGAAGTTGTTTCCGTGGCACGCCCTAGATTGGACAGCACTTTAAAATAAAGTGACACAGAATTGAACAAGCTATTCTTCTACAAGTCTTAATATGACTACGGAAACTAATAATATCAATTTTAATATATCATGTAAGAATAAAATTTTCTTTTCTTTGTCGTTAAACTAAAAAGAAACCGTTGTATACAAGAAGCGAACAAACCACTCTAAATGTCAGAATATGAGTTGTATATCTAAGATTTTAATTTTAACGTATTCTGTAATGAAAAACTTTCCTTTCTTTTGTCGCCTACAGAAAAGAAACAATGTTAACGGTATCATACGATCCCAAGTTCCCAACAATGCGGAATTTAATCTTAGTTGACTTGGGTTCAATCATACACCTATTAGATTTGTCAAGTTTTGTCAAAAAAATTGCCGCACATATATAGTTCACATAGTCTTCAACGTTACACAAATAAACATGAAAGGAAAAAAAGAGTAACAATCACATAACATTTTTCAATAACAAATTACATATTTACCCATTACTGCATTGATAAACATATTGCAGAGTCCTGTACCATGTGCCCACAAACAAGAAAATACCAGACAGCAACATACAGAAAAATATAGTCACAAGCAAGCCACATACATGTTTCAATCAAACAAGCACAACTTATATGTATACACACGCATGTGTGTGTGATGGGGGGGGGGGGGGGGGGTGGGGGTATGTTTGTAGGTAAGTATAGTTGAGAAAAAAAATTGTCCTTACATGCAGCTGGGCTTGAGAAGAAGACAGAGGAGTCTTTATATATGGAGAGCACAAGACCTGAACTTGCTCGTGCAGAAACTTGATGTATCCCATTGCTTCATGAAGCACGGATGCTGTATCAGTCTGTCATTAAAACAAAAGACAAAACTCAACATCACATAGCATTATGCATCTGCATTGTATGTTACATCAACATCTCGGTCTCAAATCGAAAGATGATATCTAATTTCTTTACGAAATGTATTTCAAATGTTTTGCTCTTTCTCGATTCTCGTCAATCCCTCATCCATATCAAATTAAACAACCAAATCAAACGTTATAATTATAAACAAACAAATATATAATAGGAAGGTGATTGAAACCTTATTAAATATAACTAGATTCTCATTTTGGGGAAAGAAAGATTAATAAAACAGTGATTTGTAATTAAAATTAATAAACACCTTGCCAAAGGGTGAGACAAGTTGCTGCAAAGCAGTGATTCTGTCCCCAAGCTTCTCCTTACCCTTCTTCCCCTGTACATAACACAAAAATAAAATTGAACAAATAAAAAAACCTCACCCCCCAAGCATGGCTTCCGAGCGAGATATATCGGGTATGTTTGATTTACAACTCTTGTGAACACTTTACCCAATTAATTAACAGAAACTATTGTAATTACATATATGCAATAAAACAAAATACTTTACATCCACAAATTTGTACCCTTGCATGCACATTCCCCGATGAGCTTTCGCCCTTGTTCTTCTTTCCACCCCTGCGTTTCCCCGCCGGAGCTCCGACACCGAAGCCCTCACCATCACCTTCATAACCACTTCTCTTTTTCTGCAAAGAGACAAATTAAAAAAATCTCGAAACTAAAAAAACATACACATATATGTAAGTATAATAAAAACTCACTTTAAAGCTGTCATAATCAAAACAAATAAACAAACCCCACATAGATTTCTTTACCAAAAATGAACAAAAAAATAAAATAAATGTCACTGACTTTGATTTTGCCATTATTTGCACAAGAGGTTGCTGATGAATTGTTATTGCTGCATGTGATTTCAGATATCTGACTCTGTAAAGGCAAGGTCAAATCACATTTATTTTCATAATCACCAAAGCAAAGCATCTTTTGAGACTCGTCGGTCAAATCGCCGGCGGCAAACATTTCTCCAGCAGAATCTTGAAAACCCAACATGTCATCATCGGAAAAAATGAGACGGTTTAAAGGGTCACCATAATTATCAGCCATTTTTAATTCCTCGTTTTTCAACAGACTTAAGTAAGTGAGAGAGAGTGAAGAAGTGACTGTATGAGAGAGAGATAGAGATGAGATTAAACAAGAACGGAAGCTTCTTTAGATAGGACAAAGCTAGTAAGTAGCACAGCTATGTGTGTGTTTTTTGGCTTGCTTTGTTGTGTTGTTTCACATACTACTTCTCTATAATCTAGAGCTTGTCACTCTAGATATGTGGCATCTAAGATGAATATGTGTCATCATTAAGTTATAATATTGTTTATGCAATCAATGCGGGTTTTTTCTAAAAAAATGTTTGTGTTTCAAAAGAAAAAAATTATTCCTTACTCGTTGGATTTTTCTAAAACGAACGTTTCTAATATTCACGATATATTAAATGATTTGGCTTTTAGTGGGTGATTTAAAACGTGTTGTGGTATGAGAAAAAGTACCGGTGAAAAAAATATGGTTGTAAAAATTATGTTCGATAATGTTTTTAAAGTTGCATTTTTTGAGATTTATATGAGGGCTAATGTGCAAATGAAATTTCGTAGCTTTTGCAAAAATTGAAAAGTAACTTATTCTAAAATTATGAAAAATCTACTAAATGCAGCTTTTCGAAAATGAATTTCATTAAATAATTTTTTACTAGGTTTTCAGCAAAAAGTTAGTTGTTGTTGTTTGCCGGTCAACAGGCTAAATAAGACTAAAATTTTCAACTTAAAAATAAAAAATTGATTATGAGAAATAATTTGAAATTCTGACATAAAATGTATCATATATATATATATATATTAACTCCTTATATATAATAAGCGTAAGGGAGATCTTATCCAAAATTTTGGTCGGTCACTGTACTACCAAAAGTATACGATCCGTTGGATTATAAAACTATAAATATTCAAATCGATGAGGACCGTCAGATATAATATTAAAAATTGTATTTGATTAATAATAGGACAGTATTTAAATACTAAAAGGTGTATTTTGATAATTTAAACCTATTATAAATGGGTTTTCTATATTGAATAGAAATCTTTTTGTAAAAATTCGTAATTATCTTTTCTCTTTATTTAATGGATAGTTCCAGTTAGATAATAATTATTAAACCATCATTAAATTAAAGATAATTTTGTAAGCTTCGCGTGGGCTGTAAAATCGTTAAAATCTGTTGTCTAAAACTCAAGATAGAGCCCAAGAGCCCAAACAGTAAAGTTATTATCTAAATTTTAATAAATATTTTTTTATTATTGTAGCACCAATTTAAATTTTTTTTCCCTAATTCTTTTAAATTTATAAATTCTATGTTTATTTCAATAAAATATTAAAATCAATTTAAGAAAAAATTAAAATCGATCTGGTCCGTGTACGATCAGTATACGACCAAATTAATAATTATAGTTAGATCTTAAATAGATCGATGAGAATTGTTAGATCTAATATTAAAAAGTGTATCTGATTAATAATAGAATTATATTTAAATACTAAAAAGTGTATTTTGATAATTTAAAATTTTTCTATGTAAAAAATCTTAAATATCTTTTCTCGTGAATTTATGTATAGTTCCAGTTAGATAATAATTGTTAAACCAAATATCAAGATAACAATTCATATCGATTACAATGATACCCTACATTATAAGAGACTTAGGAGAACTCTTGTACATGAATAAATTTAAACACTTTTTTTCCCTGAAAGAACATAACAATTCGATTAATCCAAATTATAATTATATTATTTTACATATAACAAACATAAAAGGATAATATCAAAATATTATTAAAATGTTGAGGGTTTCATATTCATAAACGATAATTTTGAATATAATACTTATATTAAAATGTGTATTTGATTAAAGGTAGTATTATATTTAAATACTAAGAAGTGTGCTTTGATAATTTAAACCAATTATAAATTGGTTTTCTATATTGAATTGAATTCTTTGTGTAAAACTTCTTAACCATCTTTTCTTTTCAGTTTATTTTATGGGTAGGTCAACTGGTCAAGTTAGATAATAATTATTAAACCATCATTAAATTAAAGATAATTTCGTTAGTTTCACATAAGTTGTAAAATCGTCAAAAATCAATTTCTAAAACTCAGGATAGAACCCAAATATTAAAGTGAGTATCTAAATTTTAATAGATATTTTTTTTATTATTGTAGCACCAATTTAATTATTTTTCCACTAATTCTTTTAAATATAGAAATTTTATGTTTCTTTCAATAAAGTATCAAAATTAATTAAGAACAAATTCAAATCGATAAAGAATATAATAATATGAGAATAAAATTTTATATAATCATAACATAATTTTTATTCTATTTAATAATTTTTAAGTAATAATGTATTTTAAAATTTTATTTACACCGTAAATAAAACCGAAACATTAAAAATAAAAGCAGTTAGTAAGATACTTATATCAGTATATACTTGATATCCTTATTATATTAAATCCTTATATATAATAATCATAATATGGATCTTATCCCAAATTTTGGTCGTAGACAACCAAATTAATAAGGACCATTATATCTTAACTAGATAAATGAAAATCGTTAGATCAAATATTAAAAAAGTTTATTTTATTAATAATATGATTATATTTAAATTCTAAAAGGTGTATTTTGATAATTTAAACCAAATATACCAAAATATAAATAATTTTCTATATTGAATAGAATTCTCCATGTAAAAAATTCGTGACTTTCTTTTCTCTTCCATGGACAATTCCACCTAGATAAAAATTGTTAAACCATCTTTTAATTAAAGATAATTTAGTTATCTTCATGGGGTGTAAAATCGTCAAAATCTGATTTTTAAAATCCAAGATAAAGCCCAAATTAATAAAGTGAATATTTAAATGCTAATAATAATTATTATGTCATCATTATTTTAACACCAATTTAATTACTTTTTTCTAACTATTTTAAATTTAGAAATCTATGTTCAAAAATTAAAATCAATCTTAGAAAAATTCAAATCAACAAAGAATATAATAATACGAGGATAAAATTTTATAAAATTGTGCATATTTTTAATCTTATTTTATTAAGTTTTATATCATAACTAATCAAATATTATTTATTATTAAATAATAAATTATACGTAAATGGTGGTTTTGTTTTATAAGAACTCATATAGACCTAATTTCATTGTTAGCAGAACTATATTCATATTAAAAAAACCTTATTTTGAAATTTTAGACTCAGCTACAGAAGAGGCCAAACTTTTTAAACCTATATACATTGTAAATTATTAAATTCGAAACTTTAAAAGTTTGTTAATCAATTAGTATAGTACTTTTCTGAAAAATTGTACTTTACAAAAAATATTATCAAATAACATATGTCTGCAAGAAAAAATGAAAAAATTCTTATATTTCAAAAAAACCTATAAATTTTAATATGTTGTTGGTAGATTCAAACCTTAGATCATTCTACATGATAATTTTACTGTTATATCTAACGTTTTTCAACAATTTAATTTGAAAGATTCAACGATTATGGATTGAGCGATCAAACAAAGCGACCAAAGATAAGAAGCTTTCATTATTTAGTCTTTAATATAATAACATAGATATTTACAGGATATACTATAAAAAAATGAAATTTATACAGAATTTTGATCACGGTGTACTGCTTTAAAAGAAGAACTATTACAATTTTTTTTTTTTTTAATTGATAATTTATTTTCTCAAAAGTTCAAAGTTCCCGCATCTTTAACATATTACAAAAAAGAGTATATTATATTTTATCAATAAATATTAAAAAAATTATAAATTAAAAAAATTATAAATATTAAGAAAAATTAATGATGTTATCATGGTAGTTTGGTCCTAAATACCGCCAAAACATTCCCAACCGTTAGATCCAATACTTTTAAAAATACATAATCAAGATTATATCATATAAAAAGAAGTTATTATCTAAAAATGATATAAGTTAAAAGATATTATATTAGGATTGGATTTTCTAAAAAGTCAAAAAATAAAAATAGTTGTAATTAAATAAGAAAACTCATTTAATACCAAAATAATAAAAATCGTTTAATGTTAAATATATAGGTGAAAACCGTTAGATTTAACATTTAAAACTGTATTTGGTTAATAAAGGGTATTCTAATAATCTAAACTACATATAAGTAGATTTCCTAAATCGAATAGAATTCTCAACATTAAATTTCGTCACTTTATTCTCTTTTTAGTTTTAGAATAGTTTTTAATTGAAAAAGAACTATTAAACCACAACTAAATTAAAGATTATTTTGTAAATTTCATGTGGACTATAAAATTGGCAAAATCTAATTTTTATAACTCAATATAAACAAATATTAAATTGAGCGTGTAAAATATAAACTATAATTTTTTTGGCTAAATCTTTTTTAACAATAATTTAATCATGTAAACTAATAAATTTTAAATATTAAAATATTCATAAATAAATATAATTATAAATATTAAAAAAACAATCGTGTGTTGCATGGGTAATAAAAATACTAGCTTATATCTCGTGCGATACACGGGTTTCTTTAATATTTTATTTATTTTATTTAGATTTTTGTAATTATATATTATTTTATGAAATTTTAATATATATTTATATGTGTATATAATAAATTGGATTTATATATCTAATAATATAAATAATTTAATTTAATAAATTGTTGACGTAATCTTTAGTAGTATTTTAGATATTAAAATATAAAATATTTTTAAATAATAGATCTAATGGTATGTATTTATTTGTTCTTAAAAAATCTAAATGTGACTAAAGTGCAAATAACAAAATATGTGATCTGCAATGTACCGAGTTTCTTCTAACATATGCTATTATTTTTACTTTTTTATTAATTATCTTATTTAAATTGTATGTTATAAAAAATTATATTAAACCCGGATTTTATAAGTTTAATATAATAATATTGTCATTATATATATATTTTGTCCGTGTTATTTTTAATTCGAATATGAGTTGTTTTACTTAAAAAATATAAAACAGACAACAGTTAGTTACTTATTAATAATTATATAAAATTATATTACATTTATATATATGTTGCCCATGTTACTTTTATAAAATTAGTTGTTTAAATTAGAAAATATAAAATTATATTATCTTTTTATATATTTGTTGCTCGTGTTACTTTTAGAAAATTAGTTGTTTAAGTTAGAAAAAAATAAAAAAGGTTATGTGTTTAGCTAAAAAGGGTAAGTGGTTATTTATTAATAATTATATATAACAATATTACCATTACATTTTTTTTTCATGTGTTATGTTTAGAATATGAGTTGTTTTAGTTAGAAAATGTAGAACAGATAATGTGTTTTTGCTGAAAAAGGTAATCAGTTATAAATATGTGATAATATTACCATTTTATATATACGGTACCTATTTTATTTTTAAAAGATGAGTTGTTTTGGTTAGAAAAATATATAAAATAGGTAATGTGTTTTAGCTGAAAAAATATAAAATTATATTTTCTTTTTTTATATATGTTGCTCGTGTTACTTTTAGAAAATTAGTTATTTAGGTTATAAAAAAATAAAAAAAGTTATGTGTTTAGCTGAAAAAGGTAAGTTGTTTTTTATTAATAATTATATATAACAATATTACCATTACATATTTATTTTCCATGTGTTATGTTTAGAAGATGAGTTGTTTTAGTTAGAAAATGTAGAACAGATAACGTGTTTTTGCTGAAAAAAGTAATCAGTTATAAATATGTAATAATATTACCATTATATATATATATATATATATATTACCTATTTTATTTTTAGAAGATTAGTTGTTTTGGTTAGAAAAATATATAATATAGGTAATGTGTTTTAGCTGGATAAAATAATTGGTTATAAATAAATTGATTATAGATAAGTCCGGCCCAAATACCGACCGACCGACTGACCAAAACTTTTAATGTTTCGTCTTAAAACCCGTGCGATGCACGGCTTTTTTTTAATAATTGTTAATTTTATTATTTATATTTTATATTTATTAATTACATTTGTTTAAAAAAATAAGTAGACTTGTTAAACTTTTTAAAATAATTAAAAGTATTAAAATATATTTTAAAATAAATAAGTAATGATTTGCCCGTGATATTTTGGAAAATGAGGGATTTAGTAAGGAAAAATAGAAACTAACATGTTTTCGTTGAATTTTAAAATATAAAAGTAACGGTTTGCCCGTGATATTTTTGTAAAAGAGGGATTTTAGTATTAAAAATAGGACAATTAAAAGTATTAAAATAGATTTTAAAATAAATAAGTAGGGGTTTGTCCGTGATATATTTGAAAAAGGAGGGATTTTAGTAAGGAATAAGAAAAAATAACATATTTTAGCTGAAAAAAGTAATTGTCCGTGATTTTTTTAGAAAAATAGGGGAAATGTAATTGCCAATTAAAATTATTAAAATAGATTTTAAAATAAATAAGTAAGAGTTTGTCCGTGATGTATTTGTAAAATGAGGAATTTTAGTAAGGAAAAGAGAAAAAGTAGCATGTTTTAGTTGGAAAAGATAATTACTCGTGATTTTTTTAGAAAAAAAGAGGATTTTGTTATAAAAAATAGAAAAAAGTAATGTATTTTAACTGAAAGAGTAACTTATTATAATAATGTTTATAATAATTAAATAAGGCAAGTACCGTACCAAAAAACAGGTACAAAAAAACAGGTACAAAAACTTTTAGCTTTAATAATATAGTATAGATTTTTGGAAAAGGGGAGGTTTTAGCTGTAAAAATAGAAAATGTAACATGTTTTAGTTGAAAAAGACAATTGTCCGTGATATTTTTGGATAATAAGAAGATTTTGTTCGAAAAAATAAAAAAGATAATGTATTTTAGTTGAAGAAAGGTAATTGGTTATAAATATGTTTTATTATTCAACAATATATCTTTATAGATAGGTAATGGTAATTAAGTAAAATCACAAAGTACCAAAAAACAGGTACCGTATCGACCAAATTTTTAATGTTTTGTCTGTTTTAGCTGAAAATTGTAATCGGTTATAAATATGTAATAATATTACCATTTTATATATATTTTACCTATTTTATTTTTAGAAGATGAGTTGTTTTGGTTAAAAAATATATAAAATAGGTAATGTGTTTTAGCTGGAAAAAGTAAGTGGTTATAAATAAATTGGTTATAGATAGACCCAACCCAAATTATAGATAGGCCCGACCCAAATACCGACCGACGATCGACCAAAACTTTTAATGTTTCGTCTTTAATAATAGATTATTTATATCAAATGAATAAAATTATTTAATAAGTTAAATGATATCTAAAAAGAAAAAAGAAAGTTGTTAACCAAAATAGAAAGGTGCTAACCAAAATATTAAGATTTTTAGTAATAAATTTCAGAAATGTTAAAATCCTCCGTGCACGGGTTATAGGCTAGTAATAATTATATAATAAGCGTAAGAGGGATATTATCCAAAACTTTGGCAGTCCGTCCCTACATAACCACTGTACAACCAAATTAATAAGGACTGTTAGATTTTAAATGGATAGATAATTATCGTTAGATCTAATATTAAAAAGTGTATTTGATTAATAGTAGGATTATATTTAAATACTTAAAAATATATTTTTATAATGTAAACTAAAAATATAATTAGGTTTTCTATATATACTTATATATAATAAACGTAAAAGGGATCTTATCTAAAACTTTGGTAGTCTGTACGATCACTGTATGACCAAATTAATGTGATGCACAGTTTTCTTTAATATTTTAATATTTTTTATTTAGATTTTTGTAATTATATATTATTTTATGAAATTTTAATATATATTTATATGTGTATATAATAAATTGGATTTATATATCTAATAATATAAATAATTTAATTTAATAAATTGTTGACGTAATCTTTAGTAGTGTTTTAGATATTAAAATATAAAATATTTTAAAATAGTAGATCTAACGGTCTGTATTTATTTGCTCTTAAAAAATCTAAATGTGACTAAAGTGGAAATAACAAAATATGTGCTATGTCATGTACCGAGTTTCTTCTAACATATGCTATTACTTCTTTTTTTTTATATTAATTATCTTATTTAAATTGTATGGTATAAAAAATTATATTAAACCCAGATTTTATAAGTTTAATATAATAATATTGTCATTATATCTATATTTTGCACGTGTTATTTTTAATTCGAATATGAGTTGTTTCAATTAAAAAATATAAAACAGACAATGTGCTTAAAAAGATAGTTAGTTACTTATTAATAATTATATATAATTATATTATATTTATATATATGTTGCCCATGTTACTTTTAGAAAATTAGTTGTTTAAATTAGAAAATATAAAATTATATTACCTTTTTATATATATGTTGATCGTGTTACTTTTAGAAAATTATTTGTTTAAGTTAGAAAAAAATAAAAAAGGTTATGTGTATAGATGAAAAGGGTAAGGGGTTATTTATTAATAATTATATATAACAATATTACCATTACATATTTATATTTCATGTGTTATATTTAGAAGATGAGTTGTTTTAGTTAGAAAATGTAGAACAGATAATGCGTTTTTGCTGAAAAAGGTAATCAGTTATAAATATGTAATAATATTACCATTTTATATATATGTTACCTATTTTATTTTTAGAAGATAAGTTGTTTCAGTTATAAAAATATATAAAATAGGTAATGTGTTTTAGCTGAAAAAATATAAAATTATATTACCTTTATATATATATGTTGCTCGTGTTACTTTTAGAAAATTAGTTGTTTACGTTAGAAAAAAATAAAAAAGGCTATGTGTTTAGCTGAAAAGGGTAAGTGGTTATTTATTAATAATTATATATAACAATATTACCATTACATATTTATTTTCCATGTGTAATGTTTAGAAGATGAGTTGTTTTAGTTAGAAAATGTAGAACATATAATGTGTTTTTGCTGAAAAAGGTAATCAGTTATAAATATGTAATAATATTACCATTTTATATATATGTTACCTATTTTATTTTTAGAAGTTGAGTTCTTTTAGTTAGAAAAATATATAAAATAGGTAATGTGTTTTAGCTGAAAAAATAATTGGTTATAAATAAATTGATTATAGATAGGGCCGACCCATTTTATAGATAGGTCCGGCCCAAATACCGACCGACCGACCGACTGACCAAAACTTTTAATGTTTCGTCTTTAATAATATAGTATAGATAATTATAAACAAAATAATTATAAATAAAATTTAAGTAACCGTGCATCGCACGGGCTATAAACTAGTATATATAAAAGCCTATAACCCGTGCAACACACGGATGACTTTAATATTAATTTTGAAATTTACTTTTAAATTTTTTGAGATTTTAATACTTCTGAACATGCTACTTTTTTAAAAAGAATTAAAAGTACTACTTTAATACTTTAAATCTAATAAAATTTATAGATTTTATAATAGTTTATTAGCTTAGTAAACATATCAGTAAAGATAACCGTCAAAATTATCAATATATTTTGTTGTAATATATATAAATATAAATATTTTCCAAAAAAAGGTCGTATTTTTGAATTCTAATTAAAGTACAAGTAAAAGAGTTTGTAGTTATGTTATATATGTGAGAAAATCGAAAATCAAAACTTTCAATGTTTCGGCTATTATATAATAGTACAGATAGATAGATTAAATAGAAGAAATTACCGAAAATTGAAATCAAAACTTTCAATGTTTCGGCTATTATATAATAGTATAATATAGATAGATATCGTCTGTGATAATTTTAGAAAAAGAGAAATTTTAGTTAAAAAATATAAAAAAGAATATACGTTTTGGCTAACAAAGGTAATCGGTTAATTATTAGTATTTATAATATTACTATTTTATGTTACTAAATGAAATTGCATGTGATATATTTGAAAAGAGTAATGCGAGATGTACCGAATTGGGTACCGAATTTTAGTACCAAATGATGTGGCATTGGTGATGTGGAAGTTTGAGATGATTTTATTGGGGGAATTAATGTGAATGCATGGGGATCCACTATTATTAATTAAGTTGTAGTCAATAAGAACATGACATGTGGTATTTGGGATCTATTTTGGGATCCAATTCGGTACCCCTAGCATTATTCTTTTGAAAATGTGAAATTTTACTTAGAAAAATTTTTAGTTAGAAAATATAAAAAAAAAAATTTACGCTTTGGGAAAAAAACTAATCGGTTAGTTATTAGTAATTATAAATATTATTATTTTATTTCATTAAAAAGAACTGCCCGTGATATTTTTGGAAAATGAGAGATTTTAGTTATAAAAAATAGAAAAGTAAAAATTTTAGTTAGAAAATATAAAAAAGAATATACACTTTGGCTAAAATAGGTAATTGGTTAGTTATTAAAAATTATTATTTTATTATTTTATTTTAATAAATGAAACTGTCTGTGATATTTTTGGAAAAGGAGAGGTTTTAGTAAGCAAAAATAAAAAGCTTATATGTTTTAGTTAAAAAAGGTAATTGCCCGTGATATTTTTGAAAAAGTAAGGGAATTTTTCAGAAAAAATAAAAAAATTAATATATTTTAGGTGTAAAAGGTAATTGGTTATAAATAAGTAATATTATTATTTAATAATATTTTTTTAAAATAAATAAGGGTAATTAAGTAAAAACACGAAGTACAATTAAGTAAAAGCACAACATACCAAAAAATATTTAGTACTATATCCAATGACTCTCATTAATTTAATTTAAAAGATCTAATGGTTAGAGATTGGATGACCAAACTATGAAGGACCAGACTACAAACCAACTACAAAAACTTTTAATGATTCGTCTTTAATATAATAATATAGACATATATTGATTCCTTTTTTGTTCTTTTATATGATATACTTATCATGTTGTCCGTATCTTCAATTCGTGTGTATATATACTAGCTTATAACCCGTGCGATGCACGGACTACCTAGTCTATTAATTTTTTTTTATTTTTAAGATATTTATCTTTGAATTAATATTTTATTACTATATGGCTGGTTTTTTTTTAATTTTTACTTAGAATTTAGTTTATTTTTGTTTGTAATTTCATAAAATTTGATAAAAGTAGTTTCTAATAATTTTTCATTATCTTGGTATTTTTTTTTATTTTTGGGTCATATGACATGTATAAGTGAATATGCTTCCAAACAATTTCGTATGATAGTTTTGTACTTTATAGAATGCATAATTGGGATTGTTGAGTCTATCACATTAACTTTTGCATGTATTGAACTTTGGAAGCTTTGGTCAAAAATAAATAAATTTGAAAGCTAATTATTTCATTATGAAGTTTTTATCAAATTTTTCAAAAAAATATAATATCAAAAGAAATAATATGTTTGGACAGTTGGAACATATAAATCACGGTGCTGCGTTTTATGATATAAATTAAAGAGTTCGAAAAGAAGATTAACCTTAATCGCTACTGTAACACCCCCAGATCCGGGGTCAGGAATCTGGGTTGTCACGCTCCATCAATTATATAATACCTGCATTACTTACAACATTCTAATAATATAACTCCAAAAGACCCCAATCACTTACGCGCGCACACACACAAGTTATAGCCTTGGAAATGAGCAACAATAAGTAACATTTGTTATTACAAATCAAATGTACTATCCAGGATCTCATCTATCATTTACAACCTCTACCTGAAGTTAAAATAATAGACCTCACAATTCTATACAAGGTTTAATAATACAAACCTATTCGAAAACAATTCTTACTAACTCAGTCTACAGCTGTTCTGCTAAATCCGACAGTATCCATCTTGCTGAACTAACTCAAGGGTGGTCTCTCCATTCCCTTGCTCTCGTAACACGAGGTGAATCGACAATGTTTTCTTCATGCTGAAAGATTTAATAAAGTAAGAATGAGCTAATAGTGCTCAGCAAGAAATCTATCCCAGTTTAAATCTTTAAACCTTTTAGAAAGATAATCCATATGGGATCCATGTTTAAAACTACTAGGGTTTATCCCCAAAATAGTATATCGTTCAAAATACCGTATGACTTATAATCATACTCATATACTCTTGGTAATCATTTGGAAATCCTTGGTATCAATATAATGAACCAAGATTCAAAACATATCTTTTAAAATAGATATCAAATAATGGAATCAAGGCTTAAAGCCTATCCATTGATTCAAAATACTATACAGTTCAATATACTGTATATCTTAAATACCTTTTTAACATATATAATCACATATCTATTTAGATATCTCATACTGCTCAAAATACTGTAGAATATCAGTAATGAACACCTTCTGTAAAAGAAGGAAGAATGAGCACTATAGCTCGACAATCAGATATAGCAGCTTAATCATATATGTAAGCTTATATCATAAAGGAAAACCTTTAAAACTTCATTCGTATACAGAATGATATATTTATTTCTCTTTTCGTCAAAACATACCATACAGTACGACTACTGTATGAGGAACATCATTACTCTTTACTGTCACATTATCAGTAACTCAGCGCCTAGGCTTTTGTTACAATGTACAGTTCAACTCCAATCGGAGGGAAGAAAGGGAATGTACTGGAATACACGATACACGGTGATCAGCCGTTATATCGCAACTTAACTTTTCTACTAGTAGAAGGACGACTTCCTGTTCGGTTATCACCCTGACCGCATACGGGCCATTGTGCTAAGAGATCACTACCTCGGGCCTATTTCGTCACCGGGTAAGCCTTAGCACGCAAGAGATCACTACCTCGGACCTATTTCGTCACCGGGTAAGCCTTGATAATTTTTGGCACTACCCCGGCACCTATTTCATTGCCGTGTAGGCCTTTCCAATTCCCATGATGAAAAACATTAATGAAACGGAAATCGGAAGTTAATTCCACATTTCCCAAGTACGAATACTTGTCAAAACTTTGTAACCGTTCAGAATACCTCACTCCAGAGTAATTGAAAGGAGTAAGTCAAAGTGTGGGTTGACATTAGTCAACGAGACTACCGATGATTACTACGTATTTTGAAATCATGACCAGGGAGTTTATTGAAATATCAGAGTTCAGCGAGTTTGAAATACTCTACTTAAATGGGGGAGCCATCCCCTAGTTATAAGTATTCTAGAGGAACAGTGGAAGTAAAACTCTGTCCTCGAATTCTTGAACTAGATTCCCAGTTTTCGATGAGTTGGAAAATACTAACCGCATTTAATTACCTTTAACTATCTGAAGATGATAGTTGAGAATCTCTATTTTAATACTCTTTTCTGGAAATCAGAAATTTATATATTTTTGTGTAAATAATAGAACCTTTAATCCTATAAGAAGGTTCTATGATTTTAAAACGCATTTGGAATATTTAATAAATACCCAAATAATAAATATTAAATTATTATACAATATAAAACCACCTAAGTGAATATTCAGAATAATATTCACTTAGTTAAATAATCTTCAAATAATAGGTATTGAATTGTCATTCAATATAAACTACTTAAGGGGATATTCAGAATAATATTCACTTAATTAAATAGTAATCAATTAATAAATATTGAATTATTGTTCAATATAAACACTTAAGTGAATATTCAAAAAATAATATTCACTTTAATCCAATAATATTCAAATAATATTTATTATAATATTATTTAAATATCTCACCTTAAATATCCATAATATAGATATTGGAAAATTTAATAATTCTTTAAAATATAACTGTCCCTGGAACCTTCCAGCTTTGGACAGTAGTTTAAGACAAAATAATAATTTGACTCCCGGTCTAAGTTTTAAAACCATCGTACAAGTACTCTATACTTAGAGTCTTTAACCTTTAACCTTGGTTTATATCTAGTACTTATCTAGCATATAAACCTTATATCTTATACCGCTGTTTATAAAGCGAAGACAATTTTACGCTATTTCACAGCATAAAGCAGCATATATAACAATACCACAACATATATCACAACAGCATTATTATATGGTATAGGGTTTGAAATCTTGCATGCATCTATCATAGGCATACATCACATCTCATCATTTTTAATACCATCACATCTATATACGATGTGAGGTTTGAAAGCATGCATAATATCGTATGCATATATTACATTTGAAAGCATGCATCTATCATATGCATATTATCATAATGTTGTACTTTAAAATACAGCATGGGATGAGAAAACTTGCCTCGGGTCCTTGGTCGTTACAGGTTCGAGAACTTGCCGGGAAATCTATAAACAAAGAAATACCCGATCAGTCCCCTGACTTAATCATTTAAAGTGCATTTAACTTAAGCACTAACGTTCTATTAACGAACATCAATTGTCTCGCTCTTGGTCATCTATAACCTCATAACATTCTGTAACTCTTAAGTCACAAGTTTGGGTGAAAATCTATTCACAAATCCCAAGTATTTTTCCTTTACCATTTCCTTGTTTTAAACAATCCCTTAAGGGTATTTCACTCGCGCAACCTTCGTTCGCGTATTTTTATAAAATCACCAACTCCTCTTTTTAACTCAAACCCTTCTAGGTTTCCTTTCCTAATTATACATACTACTATCCATTTTAATATCTCAATCCAATTCCAATTTTAAAGGGCTTGATCCCTATCTCAAAGTTCATACTATGAACTATCTAGTTACGCGAAACCGCTTTCACTAAAACGGGCGTTTCTCTTAAACCGTAAATCAAAACGATACGATTATTTCGCTAAAACAATCTAGGAAACAGAGCCTACATGCTCATGGTCAGAAACTTCAAGTTTATGCCCTGTTTTACAACCATGGTTTCTGTCTAAACTACCTAAGTAAAATCCGACATGGTAACGGCGCTTACGCGTACTTCCCGTGTTTTTAAACACTCAATCCAATCTACAATCAACCATCAACCAACCACCAATCAAACTCAAGCTAATACTACCATTTTTCTGTCCAAACAAGGTCATACTCTTACTCATAAGTTTATCCACAAATCAACCATTAAACATGCTTAAAATCATGCATACATGCTTTATTCTAACATAGTTTCAATCAAACACTTCTAACTTACTAGATCAAGAAAAAACCTTAATAAAGAAAGAAATTTATACCTTCCTTGGATCTTAACAAAGGCTATATATGGGTGATATATCCTTCCTTGCTCCTTAACTATGTTAATCAAACCTAAAATCATCAAAACAAAACAAGATTCTATGAGTTTACTATTCACATCACTATTCATCATCAACTTTGAATCCATTTTTGACCAAGCTATGATCCATGGATGAGGCTAAGATTAGAGATCTACCTTGGATATAGGATGAGGGTGATTTAGAGCCCAAGATCAAGAATTATGGTTGAGTGGAAGTGGGAGCAAAAAGTTTAAGCTCTTGGTTGAAGAAAATAGCCGAAAGTTGATGTTCTTCAAGATGCATCTCTTTTGTTTTGTTTTTGTTTGTTTTTCTTTTCTTTTCTTTTGTCTAATTAACCTTTAACACTTTGTAATTAAATTGTGTGGCTAATAACAAGGCTTGTCATCAATGACAAGGCTAAATTTGAACTTGTGGTGGTGGTGAAAGTGGTGACAAGGTGGTGATTCACCACTTTGTCATCACTTGGTCATGCTTATGTCATCTCCTTGCATCATGCTTATGTCATCATTTGTATCCTCAATCCTCTTATATATTGCACTTGATGATCTCATATAATACTCCTCCTTTGGTTAGGGTCTAATCCATAATTTGTTACGCTTTTGTTTCGCGATAGTTTCAAGTGGTTTTAAAAACGTTTCTCTGTACCAAAGCTAGGGGATACTTCCTTTATCTTTCCATTGTCTTGGTTTAATACATGGTTCTAGATTTCTCACCTTGGCTTAAGATATGATCATGGATTTCTCATTCTACATACTTCCTCAAAATGATCAAATCAATTCATCCTTGATTGTCCGATGAATAGTGATTAAAAATTCGAATGGGAATCTCCTGATTCTGATCCCGTTTACATTCTTTTATTCTTCCTATACATCAATAATATAACCTCGAAACATTCATTCCATGTCTTCCATATAGGGTGGTCTGAAAAATTTTCCATCAGCAAATTTACTATTCATCACATTTACTATTCATCAAATTTTTTTAACTAAGTCCAAAATTTGGGGTTATTACAGTCTCCCTTTCTTAAAAGGATTCCGTCCCGGAATCTAAGAAAATAGCCGAGGTTACTCTTTCAATATAGGAATCTTCCAGTTTCCAGGTTGACTCTTCAACCCTCTGGTTCCTTACAACACTTACTCATTCCGGTCTGTGATATCTACCGGATGCTTTATATACGCCAATTCTGGTTGTACTCTTATACACCCATTTTCTATCAACACCCGACTACTCTTGCAGTCGACGGTACAACGCTTACCATAACTTCGGTTCTCTGAAATGTTTCTTCCGGTTGGTCCGTCGGTCTACGGATCCTACGTAGTGCTTGCACTCAAACTCGTTGCCAAACATGTTTGGAAAACTCCTCCCGAATCGGGAGTTCATTCATTGGTCCTTATCTGACACGATGGTGACTGGAACTCCACGTCACCCGATTATCTATTTCGCAACTTTTCGATTAACGATCTCTTGCTGTTAATAAAATATGAGTAGACTCATTTGATCCATCAATTATAGCTCAATTGACGTCATAGTCCGACTCGATTCTTGTTGATCCTATCACAGAATCCATTATAGTAAAATTACATTCCTAATCAGGAATCTCTACTAACTGTGATAGTCAACTAGGTCTTTATTCTGCCTTCATTTTCTGACATATCCAATATTTACTTAATAATTGATAAGTCCTTTTTATCTATCCCATCACTTATGACATTTCCTTAACTTTCTTTACTCTCGGTGTAGCTGTCTCTTTATGACAGATCTTTATTCCTTAATTCATTCTGGCTCAATCAGGACCTTTAAATAATCCTTGCTGTACTCTTAACTTCGGACTTCATCCTTTCAGTCCCTCTTATTAGTCATTCCGAAAAATTAGCATTCTTTATCTCTTGAACATTGGGAACCCCAACTCGGTAAAAATACCTTATGATTCCTTTATCATCTTCCTCAGTCTTTAATGCTTTCTCCAACATTGACTTCCTACCTTTACCCGTCATTCGCTCTTGACATAACTTGATCTCCTGTAGCAATTTCGGTTGCATTGTAATCTCAACTAGTCTCTCAATACCATTTCCGGTTATCTTAACCTCAATTTCCATTTTCTCAAATCCTTGGATTAACTTATCCGACGATGTTATCATCTTAGGTCTCTTTTTCCTACTAAGGGCATTGGCCACCACATTGGCCTTCCCTGGGTGGTAAAGAATCCCACCATCATAATCCTTGATTAGCTTTAGCTATCTTTTCTGTTCTCATGTTAAGTTCTTTCTGGGAAGGTGTATCTAATGCTCTTATGATTGAGTAATTCTCGCACTTCTTTCCATACAAGTAGTGCCTCCAAACCTTTAAAGCGAAAACTATCGCTGCCAATTCTAAGTCATGCGTAGGGTATCTAAATTCATATTCCTTTAACTGTCTGGATGCATACGCAATTACCTTTCCGTGCTGCATAAGCACACACTCTAATCCTTTATGCGATGCGTCGCTACAGATCACAAAATCTCCCTTCCCGTCTGGCAGTACCAGCACAGGGCGGTGACTAGTCTCTTCTTTAATTTCTGGAAATTTTTCTCACATTTCTCGATCCATTCAACTTTTCCGTCTTTTGGGTAAGTCTGGTCAGTGGGGCTGCTATCATAGCAAAATCTTGTACACATCTCCGGTAATATCCGACTAAATCCACAAAATTACTCACCTCGGTTGGTGTGGTTGGTCTTCCCCAGTTGGAAGCGGCTTTTATCTTAGCAGGGTCAACCAGCACTCCTTCACGGTTGTCTACATATCCTAAAAATTGTACTTCCCTTAGCCAAAGCTCACACTTTGAGAACTTGGCATATAACTTTTCTCTTCTTAGTGTTTCTAACACTATCCTCAAACGTTCTTCATGTTCTTCCTCGGTCTTTGAGGTAAACCTAAATATTGTCGACGTCACTATGACACACTTATCCAAATATTTCTTGAAAACTCGATTCATCAAGTCCATGAAAGCTGCAAGTGCATTCGTCAGCCCAAACGAAATTACTAAAAACTCGTAGTGTCCATTCTTGGTGCGAAACGCAGTCTTGGTTACGTCCTCAGGTTTAATATTCAACTGGTGGTATCCAGTTCTCAAATCAATCTTCGAGAATTTAACTGCATCGTGCAGCCGATCGATCAAATCACCGATCCTTGGCAGGGGTATTCATTCTTATCGGTTAGCCTATTTAGCTCTCGATACTCTATGCACGGCCTCAGGCTGTCGTCCTTTTTCTTCACCAATTAACACTGGTGCATCCCACGGTGACGCACTTGGTCTTATCATTCCTTTCGCTTACCATTTCTACCATGGAGAAATTAATTTCTTCATCTCGACCGGAGCTAGTCGGTACGGGGCCTTCAAAACTGGCGCCGTTCTTGGAGCTAATTCTATAGCAGACTTTATTTCTTTATCGGGTGGTAATCCTGGGAGATCTTCTGGAAATACATCCTCGAATTCGTTGACAACAGGTATATTATGTACACTGGGTACTACCCGTTTCGTATCCATCACAGTCGCTAAACAAGTTTCACATCCTTCGAGATCAATCGTTCCCTCGTCCGACAATCTGAATTCTTACCTTCTTTCTATCACAATCGTTTCATTAACCAAGGTAACATAATCAGTCGTTTCGAACACTCCGTTATTCTGAATTCGCATCATGCGAAACAAACCTTGGCAATTTCCGTAATCCTCGATTCATAACTTATCGTACTCATTCGTTTTAGCTCTCAGCTTCAACACTCCACTTTTCCAAATACTAAGGAAAATACTTGCATGTCACCAAGAATACTTCAAGCAACATAATGCTTTATATATATAAAAAAAACTTTGTAAAAATTCTCGCTGAGGGGGCGACCTGGTTAGGTCTCAATCAAATTATCGTTTGAAAATCTTCCCACCATACTTCACTGCATACAAATGCATCGTGAATTCACTTATATAAATTTGACCGAAAGTTGAACTTAGTGATACAATAACTAGTTCATTTCAATAAACATTAACAACTAGCTGAACAAAATTTGCTAGTTCGATTAGTTTGGGATGCAGCATCTAGCTAGGATGATTAGCTAGATTTTAATCATATCATTAAAATTTCAACTAGTTAGAACAATTAACTAGTCACTCATTATGGCACATGCAATTAGCCATTTTCAATCTACTAGTACAAAATCTCGACATCATAGCCGAAGAAAGAAAACAAAATTTTGACTACTCGGATAATGAATTGAAAAGAAGAGTAAATAAGTTTGGGACGAACAAGGTAATTATAACCCTTGAATAGAATATAAGGTCTAAAATAGATGGTTCTTGGTATCGGAACAATCGATAACCTTCCACCAAACATTTCTCATTAGTGAAACGGTTCACCCAAAGGTGTCTCCGTACATAAACTTTGTCAAATTCTCCGATAGAATTGAATTCGAAATATCAATATCAAATTGATATCCTTTCTACGATTTCAACGTCTGATGTGCAAATCTCTCCTTAATAGAAGAAAAGAATTCACGAGTAGTCTCTAAAATATACATCATCTATGTTTTAAACACATAGCTAGATAGTTATGAACTCGACTGAGGAGTCCAAATATGAAGAAATAAGATGAATACTTAACAATAGTTGGTTGCATCCCAAGTTGAAGTAGGAAATTAGAAAGGTTACCTGACATGAACTATTCAAGGTAACACGGGCATGAATGGTTTTAGATTGAGTAGTACACCAGCAAGTAGATACCAAAAGTCAATGGTCATCATAGTTTCTAACATCACCCGTACGAGGATGATCTTATCTTTCTGCCTTCATGGCTTAGGGTACTAACCAACGGTACCTCAAAATCGTACAAGTCCTTAGACAGGTCGGGAGTTCGAACATATTTGTCATTCCACGATAATCGTCCAGAGATTGGGCCTCCTATGGCCGCATCAACACATCCTCAAAAGATGAAGGTCGATTAACGTATGTGTAATTTCTTATCACCAATCGTATCGAACGAATCCAACCCCAGGCCACCATAGGTCTCATCCCTCGTAGGTCCTGAGATTGTCGCATTGCTTGTTGCAACCATACGTGTCTTCATTAGAATCACGCTATCCATTCTTCATGTCTTTGATTTCTGAGTTGAGCCCTCATGGCCTATCGTACGAAATATACTCGCGATGCGATTTAGCGCGTTCGTCTCACGATAACGTTCTGGTACTATATGTACGCAAAAGTCTTCCTCTTAGGTAACAAAATACCCTGTTAGGCCGAATACACAATATAATCAAGTAGGTATGAGAATAACAATAAATAACACAGGTTTGTAAATCAACAAACTGAATTATATTAAATAATTCTCTCTTAGTGATGTTAATGAATCACAAAGAGCTACTAGGTTACAAGAATAATGTATTCAATATTCGCGTCCCTTCTAGGGATAACCTATCTGTGTTTATATAGTACACAGTTACATACAATCCTTATCTAATTGATACTCCTAAAAATTAGCTATACAATTGATATCAATTAAGGATTGCTTCAGTCTTCTGTCCAGTCTCCTTAGCTGTATCAATATATTCTGCTTCTTTCCATTTTCAGAATATATTGCTTCTAGAATCTTTATCTTTGCACCGACAACTAAGTCAACTTTAATCCTGTCAGACTTTACCAAACTCTGACCGGCTTCCTTTAAACTCTTCACCCTGTCAGACTTTAAATAAACTCTGACCGGCTTCCGATAAACTCTGATCAGTACCTGTTGCTTAAACAACTGATAAACAAACATCAGCAATTATATCTAACAATCTCCCCCAACTTGTTCATAATAAAATGTACAAGTTAAAAAGATAATTGATGATGTCAAAACATATAACAAATGCAGTGTTTAACATATGTCAGAGTTTAAATTTAAAACAGAGTTTAAATTTAACTTAGAACAGAAAACATAAAAACTTACAGTCAGACTTTATTTAATCTCTTGAATATCAGGCACTGTCCTGATATAATCTGACAGTAGTTTCTTCTCAGCTCTATTCAGTTCAGCAATCATAATCTTCTTCAGCTCCTTCATTTCTGGTTCATCTTCACCAATTTGATAAATGGCAGCCCTCAAAGAATATATGCTGTTTTTGTCCATTTCATTGCCAAGTCTGATATAAAAAGGTTTATCAGACTCTAGATTGAACTCAAGAACCTTTTTATTTAGTGCAGTTCTGAACCTAGTACTATTCCTTTTCATTTCTACCAACTTTCCATGTGCATCTCTGTATTTAGGAATGTATGCACTTGATACTCCAGCTCCACTCAAAACTTTGGATTTCATCATCCTTTCCTTCAAAACTCGAGCAGCATCATAAGTACTTCTATTCTTTACTTCAAATAGATATAGAACATACTCTAGCTCTTCCCAAAGTTTTAACTGGATATCAAATTCACCAAATCTATACACTCTGCCATCAACCATAAAATATAACAAGAATTCCTTTTTGATTCCTTTGTGAAAAATCATCTGTACAGATTCTAGTTTGTCAAGGCCTTCTTGAGTAATTCCAACTCCAAATTCTGCCAATGAAAACTTGTCTTGAGATCTGTTATTAGTTCTTCTCTCTCTGTGTGAACCCAGTCCAGATTTATCAAAGGCTTCTTTTCCCAATACTGTTCTGGTTTCTGAGAAATTTACAGCTTCAAGCTTTAAATCTTCAAGAATTTTTGGTTTGCTGAATCCTGGAAGTTGTGTAGATTTCTGTACAACTTGAGCAACGTCAGAGGTTGTCATAACTTTAGTAGTATCATCAACTTGAGCAGCGTCAGAGGTTGATTTTGCTAATCTTGTTTCAACTTGAGCAATGTCAGAGGTTGAATTATCTTTCTTCTCCAGGTTAGGCTCTTTAATCATTATGCCTTTACCCTTATCAGTGTTTCCAATCACAGGTCTCCTTGTATATTGTATACTCTGTTGTGTATTCTCTTTGATAGAAATACCAACTTCTTTCTTTCTAGGAGCCTTGATTTCCTTTTTCTTGTAGATTCCAGCTTCAAGATTTTTCTTGTGTTCCTCAGCAAGCATTTGCTCTTCAGCCTGGATATCTTCCATAGTAACATTCTTTCCATGCTCTTTAATGAATATTTTAGCAGCAATCTCTTCATCAGTAGATGGATTAGTTGAAACAACTAAACTCTTGAGTTTTGAAGTAGATTGGCCACCAGAGTTTATCTTGTCAGAGTTTGTTTGTTTATCAGAGTTTGAGTTTATTCTTTTCCTGCTTTGCCTTTGAGCACGAATCTTTCTTTTATTTTCTTTGCTTCCCCCATCAATAGAATCATCCCTCCGTCTCAGAGCTTGAGTGTCTTTGCATTTGTCTTTAGGTACACTCTCCCCCTTTTTGACATCATCAGAAAGTAATACTGATGTCAGCAATTCTAGAGCATTAGAAATAGAATTCAATTGAGTAGACATTTCAGCCTGATTCTCCTCAACTTTTCCAAGCCTCTTCTTGATTTCCTCAGAATCCTTGGCTTGCTGCTTGAATTGTGTAGAGTAAAATGATCTGTCAAGCTTCAAAGTTGTATCCCTGATAGAAAATTCATTCCTAAGATTTGTAAACATCTGTTGATTCTCATCAAATCTATTATTAAGAGATTTGACTTGAACAACAGTTGCCTGTAAGCTTGTAAGTACATCAGTATTTGAGATCTTCTTGACAGAATCAGATAGCAAATCTGCAGCCCTTTGTGCTGAGAAGACACAATCTGCATCAGCCCAATTGTTGTAGTACATATTCTGGAAATGCTCATTGGTCTGTCTATTTACTTCCCTTGCTTCATCACTATTAACATCATCAGCCAATGAAACTTGAATACTAGGGTGTGAATGAGAACCCTCAGCATCATTTCCAGCTTCTTCATTATTGTCTGCTTCATTTTCAACAAGAATATTTTCAGCAGTAAACTGTGCAGCTTCATCAATTTTCTCCTCTTCTATAGCTTCAGGATTATCAGAGTGAACCTGAGCAAAAACCTCTGCTTCTCTTTGAATCTGAGTAACCTTCTCACCTTTGTCAAGATCACAAGAAATAATTTCAGTGTGAGTGGCCAGAGATTCTTCTACCTGATCAGTTACTTGATCAGCTTCCACACCCTCTGTAAAATGATCAGAATGTATAGAGGTGTGTGCTTCAAAATCAAAAACTCTGCTATCAGAATGAGTAGCAGCTTCCTCAACTACATCATTAGCCATTGATGTAGGAGTTTCTATATCCAAATCCATCATCTTATCATCAGTATTTATCCTGTCTAGATTGACAGCTTCAGAATTTGCAGCATCCTCCTGAACAAACACTTCAGGAGCTTCAGTGTTTACAAACACTCTGTCCTCATCAGCATTTAGAATATCCTCCTCAACAACAATTGCAGGAGTAGCTTGAGGAACAGCTTCAGCCACAATCTCCTCATTCTCTGATGCAGGAGCTTCAGTTTCCTTAGAGACTCTGTCCATATTGACATTTATAGCACCAAAAAGATGTGCAACCACTAGTCTTCTTTTTCTCTGATGAAGAGTTTCTTCATCAGTTTCAGTCTCTGAGGCTTCAACAACAGACTTTGCCCTATTGGCTCTTCTTTTCTTTAGCCTTGTCTTCTGAGGCATCTCTTCAGGTCTCGATACCCCAGCTTCAGTAGATGGTCTCCTCGCAGGTTTAGTACCAATATGTTTGGTCCTACCTCCCCTTGCAGGTTTAACAGAAGTTGATGGAGGTAACTCTGTGTTTAAAGGTTCTGGTTGATATTCAGCTTGTGTTTGTGGATTTACTTGAGCATCCACAAACTGTTGCACAGAAGCAGATAACAAAAGGTCTCCAACAATTCCTTTCTTAACATCTTTGTTAATGAGATCAGTAAATACTCTCTTGTGTAATTTAAAACAAGAAACATCTTCATTAACAACATCTACCCCTTCAACACAGTAAGAAACCAAAAGCTGACAGAATCTAGAAAAATAAACAACTCCTCTATTCTCTGTCATCTTCTCCCCTAAGTTAGTCAAAACAAGTCGTGCAAAATCAAAATGATTATCATATAGTAAAGAATACCCGATTTGCAGACTGTCTGTGGGAATAGCATCCCAATTTGTGCATTTCTTTCCAAATGTCCTCGTGATGCAATCGAAGAAGAAACTCCATTCCTTGCGCAGAAACGGCCTTTTGAGTTGCCCAATCTTTGTCAATGGCCCAGAGTAACCAATCTCTCGCATCATTCGTATTAAATCCTCATCACCCATTCCAACAGTGTAAGAAGGATACTCAGGAAACCCCAATGCATCTCGAATAGTACCAGCAGTAATAACATACTCTGTTTCTTCAAACTCAAAGATTATGGATGGGCTCCCAGTTTCACCACCATCATCATAAACCCCTGTCTCCCAGAACGCCTTGATTTGTAAACCAGAAAGTTTGGCTGGTTCAACTAAAGCACGCCCAATCGCTGACTGAGCAAGAAACTTTTGAATCATATGAAATGCTTCTGGTGCATTTGCAGTGTTTAGTGGTGCAGTATAGTTGTTTGGAACGAACTCTAACCCAGAC
Source organism: Heracleum sosnowskyi (assembly GCA_030848705.1). Taxonomy (NCBI): domain Eukaryota; kingdom Viridiplantae; phylum Streptophyta; class Magnoliopsida; order Apiales; family Apiaceae; genus Heracleum; species Heracleum sosnowskyi. Next base: position 92,892,284 of record CM061235.1, on the reverse strand, counting down.
GAAACGAAAGCTGTGGTTGCCATTAGAAGATTTTGAAGAAGGAACAAGTAATTGATGCAACAGCTTAACAGAGTGTATGTGTAGAAAGGTGTTTGTGACTATGTGTGTGTGATAATAGATGTGTATGAGTAAGATGTGAAAAGTTTAACTGAAGATGTGTGTATTGTATTTAAAAGAAAATTAAAGATTAAAAACTGAAGAGTTGTTAATCATCAATACACAACTGTCTTACTCCTGTAATCATGTGAATGGGACACATGTCAAGCGTGCATACGCTGACAGCATATAATTGGCAGTTTCCAATACGCATGCGCAGTAAAAACAGCAATAATTACCGCCTGTTACACTTTTCTATGCAATTAACCTCTCTCCTCTGTTTAAAATATTCTTGAACAACTTTCCAATCTACACGGCAGACGAGGAGACACCTGATATCACATAAGACACTCATAATTTCCGCTTATTGGCCAAAAAAAAATCAATAATAATAAAATTATCAATTTTAATATCTCAGAAACATAATATCGAAGTAGCTCAACAGTCAGAAGAATAATGACTGTCGTGGAACTCCGCACTTTACTGTTCCCAGAGCTTCGAGCCAAGCAAAACCTTTCAGTTGCCCTGTTGGATGCTATAAAAGCTAGAGCATTGTAACAACAGGCAATCCATATCTTAAAAAAAATACCATACATCAAATGGCAGGAACCTTTGAATTCATGGATGTAGAATCATTCTTGAACATGAACTGGCGTCAACAAGCAAACTATATCATCGATGAGTTTCTTGTTTTGTCATTTCTGAATGATGAAGGGCTCATCGCTGATGATGAAATAGCGGAAGGACCTATCTCCAATCCCTATGTGCACATCATCCGTCCTGGACCATATGATGTGCCCATCCTTGCAGATGATGAGTCTATGGAGATTTGTATGATGCTCTTCTATCAGAGCTACTTGAAGGGTTCGAAAAAGAATTTCTTCTTGGAATCCTGCAAGCTGCAAACCAGAAAGAGAGTTCGAGAGGACGATGATGATGATTCAACATCAGGGGGTTGTCAAGCCTTGGAAATCCCAGATGGTATAATGATCAGATAACCGAACAAGTAGCTAGATAAGATTATGAAATTGTCTGAATGTAACCAAAGTTTGAATAAAAAAAAAATCATTGTTTTGCTTTACATATCAGTATCTCATAGTAATTGTAAAGTGAAAGAAATGATATCACTTTAAACAGTAAACTAACATACTCATCAGCGCTACTAATCACCATCAGGACTTATCAAACACACTCTTTCTTTTCTCTGTTTAATGCAAAATAGATCCTTTACCAATCATACTTTTTCGAAAAACAAATGTCTAATCTCAAAATTATAAAATGTCTGAAACAAAGAAATTATTTTAACCATCAGAGATTAAAACAAAGTTACCTCGGCATATGTCACACAATACATCAGTGTTTACCATTTGTCCTTCTTTGTCAATAAACTCTTTTCTCAAACTGTACAGGTGTGAAAATATGTGTGTGTAATAGCAGAGTTTACCGAAATCAATATTTAGATCATCTCAAAGCGCATAAAATCCTCAAACTAAAGTAGTAAAAACTGGTTGCCTAAACTCTCATGTATAACATAAAATCTGATTTTATATCTAAACTCTGTATACTGATATCCTTTCATTTGGATATGTCTTTTATTTTTCACCCCCTTTATATATATATATATATATATATATTTTTTTTTTTCCAGTAATCAGTGGTTGGCACTAGTCACCAAAAATCAAAGATTTTAGCCCTTATTTCATACAATAAGTTCCTGGATCTTCCTAGGCACAACATGATCTCAAAGGAATTTGTGCTCTTTTTGGCATCTTTTGATTTGAGGGTGAATTATTTGCAATTAATAATCAGAGTTTAGACTTTTCATCAGGTAATACAATTAATTTATGAGAGAAAATACAAACAGCTAATACAGACTCAGTGTATAGGATTAATAAACTAAGAGATGGTATAAATACAGAGACAGTATCATGCTGTGTTAACTTACTGCACATGTTTGAGATCAGAATCTATACAACTCTTAAGGATTCATAATTACTTACTGAGAATTATGCTTCATACAAATTTCTTCATTGGTCCATATGTTTCAGACAAAATTACAATCAGAGTATAGCATTAAACTGTAACAATCAGAGTATGACCAACATTTTAGGACTAACAGAGTTTAGCATCAGATTTTAACCGACAGAGTTTATGACACTGGTACTCATAACAGTTAATACATGCAAGGAATCATGAGCATTAAAAATCAAACATGTATAGATTTTGAGTCTAACCCGTATCTCTAGTCAGAACCAGAGATCATCCCAAGTTCATTTACCAATCTTGTAAAAGTAGCTTCACTCAAAGGTTTGGTGAAGATATCTGCAAGTTGTTGGTCTGTAGACACAAAATGAAGCTCAATGTCCCCTTCTTCCACATGTTCTCTGATAAAATGATACCTTATGCTGATGTGCTTGGTCATGGAGTGCTGTACTGGATTTCCTGTCATAGCAATAGCACTTTGGTTATCACAGAAAATAGGTATTTTAGAGTACCTTAACCCATAATCCAGCAATTGATTCTTCATCCATAAAATCTGTGCACAACAGCTACCAGCTGCTATATACTCTGCTTCAGCTGTGGATATGGAAATCGACTTCTATTTCTTGCTGTACCAAGAAACTAATCTGTCACCTAAAAATTGACAGCTTCCACTTGTACTTTTTCTGTCTATCTTACAGCCTGCAAAATCTGCATCAGAGTAACCAATTAGCTTAAACTCTGATTCTCTAGGATACCACAAACCCAAGGTTATGGTTCCTTTGAGATATTTGAAGATCCTTTTTACAGCTGTTAGATGAGGCTCTCTTGGATCTGCTTGAAATCTTGCACAAAGACATGTTGCATACATGATATCAGGTCTACTTGCAGTAAGATACAGTAATGACCCTATCATTCCTCTGTAGTTTGTCATATCTACTGAGGCTCCTGTGTCTTTGTCTAGCTTTGTTGCTGTAGCCATGGGAGTTGTAGCAGATGAACTATCAAGCATACCAAATTTCTTGAGAAGATTTCTGGTATATTTTGCTTGATTGATAAAAATACCATCATCTGTTTGCTTGACCTGTAAGCCTAGAAAATAACTAAGCTCTCCCATCATGCTCATTTGATACCTGGATTGCATAAGCTTTGCAAACTTCTTACAGAGTTTGTCATTAGTAGATCCAAAAATAATATCATCTACATAAATTTGAACTAAAAGCAAATCATCACCAGAATTGAAATAAAACAAGGTTTTATCAATTGTACCTCTTGTGAACCCACTTTCTAAAAGAAATTGAGCAAGAGTTTCATACCATTCTCTTGGTGCTTGCTTTAGTCCATATAATGCCTTGTCAAGCCTGTAGACATGATCTGGATACTTGGGATCTACAAATCCTGGTGGTTGTTCAACAAATACTTCTTCTTCAAGCTTTCCATTGAGAAAAGCACTTTTTACATCCATCTGAAAGACTTTAAACTTCTTGTGTGCAGCATTGGCCAGAAAGATTCTTATGGCCTCCAATCTTGCAACTGGAGCAAAGGTTTCATCATAGTCAATTCCTTCCTGTTGTGAATATCCTTTTGCCACAAGTCTAGCCTTGTTTCTTGTAATCACACCTTCACTGTCAGTCTTGTTTCTGAAAACCCACTTCGTACCTACAATTGATCTATTCTTTGGTCTAGGTACAAGTGTCCAGACTTCATTTCTCTCAAATTCATTTAACTCTTCTTGCATTGCTGTTATCCAGTTTGCATCTTGAAGAGCTTCCTCCACTTTCTTTGGTTCTGTTTGAGACAAGAAAGCATGATACAGACACTCATTATTTGTTGCACTTCTAGTTCTCACACTAGCATCAGGATCTCCAATTATGAGATCAGGTGTGTGTGCCTGTGTCCACCTTCTTGCTGTTGGTAAGTGGTTTCTTGCATCATTATTGGATCCTCCCCCTTGATCCATGCTTTCCTGATTCATATGTTGACTTTCTGCAGCATCTGAGGCTCCCCCTGAATTGGATGGCTCAGAGTTTGAACTGTCAGAGTTTGAATCAGTTTCCTCAACTGACTCACTTGCTGTGTCTTGTTGAGCTTCTTCACGCTCCCCCTCAACTGGTTCTCTATTTTGTTCAATTTGAGAATTTCCAGTTTCTCCAGTATTTACCAGTAGAGGTTCAGAGTATGCTTCGTCAGAGTTTGTCAACCCTGCTTCATCAGAGTTTATATCATCAGAGAATAGATCTTCATTTTCAAAACGCAGTTGATCATATCCATCCTTGTCTTCAAGTCCAATTATTTTCTTGTCATCAAATAACACATGTATAGATTCCATGATCACCTTAGTTCTTAGATTATAAACTCTGAATGCTTTTGTTGACAATGGATAGCCAACAAAGATTCCTTCATCAGCTTTTAACTCGAACTTTGTCAACTGTTCAGGATGAGTCTTCAACACAAAGCATTTGCATCCAAATATATGAAAATATTTCAAATTTGGCTTCTTATTTTTCACCATCTCATATGGTGTTTTCCCATGCTTGTTGATCAGTGTAGCATTTTGAGTAAAACAAGCAGTTTGAACAGCTTCTGCCCAGAAATATGTTGGTAATTTTGCTTCATCAAGCATAGTTCTGGCTGCTTCAATTAAAGTTCTGTTCTTCCTTTCAACTACACCATTTTGCTGTGGAGTTCCAGGTGCAGAAAATTCTTGTTTCACTCCTCTTTCCTTGCAGAAAGCTTCCATGATTGAGTTTCTGAATTCAGTTCCATTATCACTCCTTATAATTTTGACTTTGTGCTGTGATCCTTTGTCCCGTAGATTTACATGATCCATCAGAGTTTGAGCAGTTTCATCCTTCTTTGACAAGAAATACACCCATGTATATCTAGTATATTCATCAACAATTACTAGAGCATATTTCTTTCTGCCCATTGACATCACATTCACTGGTCCAAAGAGATCAACATGTAGAAGATGATAAGGTTCCACAACTGAAGATTCAGATTTGCTCTTGAAAGATGACTTCCTTTGCTTGGCTTTTTGACAAGAATCACACAAGCCATCTAGACTGAGTATAGATTTTGGAAGTCCCCTTACAAGATCCTTTCTTATTAGCTCATTGATGTTGTTCAAATTGAGATGAGAGAGCTTCTTGTGCCAATTCCAACTCTCTTCATTTGTCATTCTTGCAGTCAGACACACTGTTCTTCCATCAGAGTTTGTTACCAAACTTGCTTCATAAATGTTGTTGTGCCTGTGTCCAATTAGAACAACTTTTCCAGTAGATTTACTGATAACTTCACAGTATTCACTATGAAAATCTACATGGTTTCCTCTGTCACAGATTTGACTCACAGATAGCAGATTATGCTTGAGTCCTGAGACTAGAGCTACATTTGTAATGATGACACTTCCAAGATTGATATTGCCATATCCCAGAGTGTGTCCTATGTTGCCATCTCCATAGGAAACTTTTGGGCCAGCCTTCTCCTCAAAGTCTGATAGCAGGGCTTTATTTCCAGTCATATGTCCTGAGCATCCACTGTCCAAGATAAGTGTGCTCTCTATTATACCCTGCAATTACAAACAAATACTAAGTATTAGTTTTAAGGACCCAGACTTGCTTGGATCCTTTGTCTTTCTTAACAGTGTTAGCTTTTGCAGCGGAATTACTATCAACAGAGTTTAAGCTAACATTGTCAGACTTTACACTTGCAGAGTTTGCTTTAACCCACTTCAGATTGGGTTTTAGCTCATAATAGTTATGATAAATAGCATGATAACTCTTGCAAGTATAAATGGAATGCCAAGTGCTCCCACAGTGTGTGCATAAAGTTTGTGGTTTAACCCTTACATAATCATTCTTTACTCCTGATGTAGAAGATAAAGAATTAATATGTTTGTTCTTAGTGCAAAATCTAGCAAGATGATTAGAACTACCACAATTATAACATGTTTTCCTTGGAGCAGCACCAGTAGGCAAATGATTATTTCTATTATTTATGCCTATCTTTCCATTCCTATTCTTCTTGGACCCTTTTGGTTTCATGGCAGATCTTATCTCTTTCAGCTTATGATTAAACTGTTTCCCTGTCATCAAACCAACATTAACCTGTTTTTCACAAGTTTTTACTGGCTTTCTAACAGCTTCTCTTTCCATAAGTTTTTCTGTTTTAATATTTTCCTGTCTTTCACAGGCTTCACCTGATTCCATATCAGCTTCTCTTATTACAACAGATTTTAACTTATTGGTTTCTGGAACAAATTTCACAGGTTTAAGTTGTGGTTTTACCTTAACCTTGTCTTTAAACCTAAGTTCATCATTTTCACAATAACCTAAACCTACAGAATCAGTCTGAAACACTTGATGAGTGTCTCTTCCAGAATCTGTCCATGTCTTGATTATTTTTCTTTCTTTTTCTAAATCAGATTCTAGTTGCCTATACCTTTTAAGCAACTCTTGTTCAACATAAACATCATCATCTCTTTCTTTTTGAATCTGCTTCATATTTTCAAGTTCTCCTTCAAGAAACTTGTTTCTATCTTTAAGACTAAGATTCTCAGCTTTAATTCTTTCATTTTCTAAAGTCTGATCCCTATAGCTAACATGAACACTTTTCAGATATACTCTTAACTCAGATATATTATCAGTATCATAAGCATAAGTAGTTAGGGGTACCTTATTTTCAGATGATTCAGTCTCATCTCTGACAGTTGCCATAAGAGCATAATTTTCTCCATCATCAGAGTCTGAAGTATCTGCCCAGTCTTTGCCTTTAGAGATGAGTGCTTTCTCAGATTTGCCTTTCTTGCACTCTGGGGCATAATGACCCATCTCTTTGCACTTGTAGCACTGGATCTCAGATTTGTCCTTCTTTCCAGACTTGGTATCCCTTCCATCAGACTTTCTGAAATTCTTCTTCTCAGAATTTGAATCTCTCCTTGAGAATCTCTTTCCCTTCTTGAAGTTCTTGAACCCCATCTTCTTGAAGGTCTTCACCATCAATGCAGCCATTTGCATCATCTGTTCTTCATCATCATCAGAGTCAGAAGCTTCACTAGAGTTTGAGTCATCATCAGTGTTTGATGACTCACTCTCAGATTTAATGACTAAAGCCTTTCCCTTGGCTTTCTTCCTTGATGATTCCTTCTTAATGGGCTTCTCCTCGACTTTGAGAGCAACAGATTTTGTCTTCTTGCTGGATCTCCTGTTTCTTTATTCTATCTCAAGTTCATGAGTCTTTAACAATCCATAGATCTCATCAAGATCTGTATCAGCAAGATCATAATTATCTCTGATTGTTGTTGCCTTCAAATCCCACTTTTCAGGTAGAGACAACAGAAACTTGAGATTAGACTCTTCAAGCTCATATTCTTTATCAACCAGAGACAGATCATTCAACAATTTACAAAATCTGTCATAAGTCTCAGTCAAGGTTTCATTAGGTCTTGAATCAAAGTGCTCATACTCCTGTGTGAGTATTGTCTTTCTGTTCTTCTTGATAGCACCTGTTCCCTGGCATCTGACTTCTAAAGCATCCCATATCTCTTTGGCAGTCTTGCAGCCAATTACTCTGTTAGACATAACATTATCTAAAGCACTGTGGAGAAGATGTCTAACCTTTGCATCTTTTGCAATTGATGAGATGTCCTCAGGAGTCATATCTTTCTTTTCCTTTGGAACAGTCTTTTGTTCTTGTCCATCAACAACAGGGGACAATTTAGTTGGCATATGAGGACCATCATAAATTCTGTCAAGGTATTCTGGATCTGTAGCCTCCAGAAACATGGTCATCTTAACCTTCCAAATCGGATACTCTACTGGCCTGAGAATTGGAACCCTGATTGTTTCATATCGACTCACAGAATTGGGCTTAACCTGTTCAGCCTTAGGAGCAGTTTGATTTTCTTCAGACATGATTAATACTGTGTTTGAATCGTAAAACTGTATATATTAAACAGCCTTGGCTCTGATACCAATTGTTAGGCCGAATACACAATATAATCAAGTATGTATGAGAATAACAATAAATAACACAGGTTTGTAAATCAACAAACTGAATTATATTAAATAATTCTCTCTTAGTGATGTTAATGAATCACAAAGAGCTACTAGGTTACAAGAATAATGTATTCAATATTCGCGTCCCTTCTAGGGATAACCTATCTGTGTTTATATAGTACACAGTTACATACAATCCTTATCTAATTGATACTCCTAAAAATTAGCTATACAATTGATATCAATTAAGGATTGCTTCAGTCTTCTGTCCAGTCTCCTTAGCTGTATCAATATATTCTGCTTCTTTCCATCTTCAGAATATATTGCTTCTAGAATCTTTATCTTTGCACCGACAGCTAAGTCAACTTTCATCCTGTCAGACTTTACCAAACTCTGACCGGCTTCCTTTAAACTCTTCACCCTGTCAGACTTTAAATAAACTCTGACCGGCTTCCGATAAACTCTGATCAGTACCTGTTGCTTAAACAACTGATAAACAAACATCAGCAATTATATCTAACATACCCATCAACAGAAAAGACACCAACTCTGGTGGAATCGTTGTTCCCAAGGTTTAGACCTCACACGCAAGATAATGCCTTAATTAGTCCACGCAATTTAGTAATTCGGATCGCGTAAAGGACTGTAAACGTCTCAATCTTCACATATGCTGCCTTCTCGTGGCAAACTACGATGAACTACAAACACTTAGGTTCTTACTAAGTCAAGTTATCCATTGGTATTGGCCATTCTGACCTTACCTCAGCTGCGACCGAGACTCTGCTCCGCGTCTTATCTTAATCTCTTTGATAATCTGTGTACAATTCTAAACGTCCTTCTCATCATTATGATGATCTTCAATAGTCCTATCGGTCCTCCGATAAGTTCTCAACTAAACTCTTTAATCTTAACATCCTCGATGGCACTACCTCCGGTAGTCCACTTAACGAACTCTATATGAGTCCTCACGTCATTCTCTCACTTATAACTCTTAACACTCTCATATCCAAGTTTATAACTTAACGCTCTGATACCATTTCTGTAACACCCCCAGATCCGGGGTCAGGAATCTGGGTTGTCACGCTCCATCAATTATATAATACCTGCATTACTTACAACATTATAATAATATAACTCCAAAAGACCCCAATCACTTACGCGCACACACACAAGTTATAGCCTTGGAAATGAGCAACAATAAGTAACATTTGTTATTACAAATCAAATGTACTATCCAGGATCTCATCTATCATTTACAACCTCTACCTGAAGTTAAAATAATAGACCTCACAATTCTATACAAGTTTTAATAATACAAACCTATTCGAAAACAATTCTTACTAACTCAGTCTACAGCTGTTCTGCTAAATCCGACAGTATTCATCTTGCTGAACTAACTCAAGGGTGGTCTCTCCATTCCCTTGCTCTCGTAACACGAGATGAATCGGCAATGTTTTCTTCATGCTGAAAGATTTAATAAAGCAAGAATGAGCTAATAGTGCTCAGCAAGAAATCTATCCCAGTTTAAATCTTTAAACCTTTTAGGAAGATAATCCATATGGGATCCATGTTTAAAACTACTAGGGTTTATCCCCAAAATAGTATATCGTTCAAAATACCGTATGACTTATAATCATACTCATATACTCTTGGTAATCATTTGGAAATCCTTGGTATCAATATAATGAACCAAGATTCAAAACATATCTTTTAAAATAGATATCAAATAATGGAATCAAGGCTTAAAGCCTATCCATTGATTCAAAATACTATATAGTTCAATATACTGTATATCTTAAATACCTTTTTAACATATATAATCACATATCTATTTAGATATCTCATACTGCTCAAAATACTGTAGAATATCAGTAATGAACACCTTCTGTAAAAGAATCAAGAATGAGCACTATAGCTCGACAATCAGATATAACAGCTTAATCATATATGCAAGCTTATATCATAAAGGAAAACCTTTAAAACTTCATTCGTATACAGAATGATATATTTATTTCTCTTTTCGTCAAAACATACCATACAGTACGACTACTGTATGAGGAACATCATTACTCTTTACTGTCACATTATCAGTAACTCAGCGCCTAGGCTTTTGTTACAATGTACAGTTCAACTCCAATCGGAGGGAAGAAAGGGAATGTACTGGAATACATGATACACGGTGATCAGCCGTTATATCGCAACTTAACTTTTCTACTAGTAGAAGGACGACTTCCTGTTCGGTTATCACCCTGACCGCATACGGGCCATTGTGCTAAGAGATCACTACCTCGGGCCTATTTCGTCACCGGGTAAGCCTTAGCACGCAAAAGATCACTACCTCGGGCCTATTTCGTCACCGGGTAAGCCTTGATAATTTTTGGCACTACCCCGGCACCTATTTCATTGCCATGTAGGCCTTTCCAATTCCCATGATGAAAAACATTAATGAAACGGAAATCGGAAGTTAATTCCACATTTCCCAAGTACGAATACTTGTCAAAACTTTGTAACCGTTCAGAATACCTCACTCCAGAGTAATTGAAAGGAGTAAGACAAAGTGTGGGTTGACATTAGTCAACGAGACTACCGATGATTACTACGTATTTTGAAATCATGACTAGGGAGTTTATTGAAATATCAGAGTTCAGCGAGTTTGAAATACTCTACTTAAATGGGGGAGCCATCCCCTAGTTATAAGTATTCTAGAGGAACAGTGGAAGTAAAACTCTGTCCTCGAATTCTTGAACTAGATTCCCAGTTTTCGATGAGTTGGAAAATACTAACCGCATTTAATTACCTTTAACTATCTGAAGATGATAGTTGGGAATCTCTATTTTAATACTCTTTTCTGGAAATCAGAAATTTATATATTTTTGTGTAAATAATAGAACCTTTAATCCTATAAGAAGGTTCTATGATTTTAAAACGCATTTGGAATATTTAATAAATACCCAAATAATAAATATTAAATTATTATACAATATAAAACCACCTAAGTGAATATTCAGAATAATATTCACTTAGTTAAATAATCTTCAAATAATAGGTATTGAATTGTCATTCAATATAAACTACTTAAGGGAATATTCAGAATAATATTCACTTAATTAAATAGTAATCAATTAATAAATATTGAATTATTGTTCAATATAAACACTTAAGTGAATATTCAAAAAATAATATTCACTTTAATCCAATAATATTCAAATAATATTTATTATAATATTATTTAAATATCTCACCTTAAATATCCCATAATATAGATATTGGAAAATTTAATAATTCTTTAAAATATAACTGTCCCTAGAACCTTCCAGCTTTGGACAGTAGTTTAAGACAAAATAATAATTTGACTCCCGGTCTAAGTTTTAAAACCATCGTACAAGTACTCTATACTTAGAGTCTTTAACCTTTAACCTTGGTTTATATCTAGTACTTATCTAGCATATAAACCTTATATCTTATACCGCTGTTTATAAAGCGAAGACAGTTTTACGCTATTTCACAGCATAAAGCAGCATATATAACAATACCATAACATATATCACAACAGCATTATTATATGGTATAGGGTTTGAAATCTTGCATGCATCTATCATAGGCATACATCACATCTCATCATTTTTAATACCATCACATCTATATACGATGTGAGGTTTGAAAGCATGCATAATATCGTATGCATATATTACATTTGAAAGCATGCATCTATCATATGCATATTATCATAATGTTGTACTTTAAAATACAGCATGGGATGAGAAAACTTTCCTCGGGTCCTTGGTCGTTACAGGTTCGAGAACTTGCCGGGAAATCTATAAACAAAGAAATACCCGATCAGTCCCCTGACTTAATCATTTAAAGTGCATTTAACTTAAGCACTAACGTTTGATTAACGAACATCAACTGTCTCGCTCTTGGTCATCTCTAACCTCATAACATTCTGTAACTCTTAAGTCACAAGTTTGGGTGAAAATCTATTCACAAATCCCAAGTATTTTTCCTTTACCATTTCCTTGTTTTAAACAATCCCTTAAGGGTATTTCACTCGCGCAACCTTCGTTCACGTATTTTTATAAAATCACCAACTCCTCTTTTTAACTCAAACCCTTCTAGGTTTCCTTTCCTAATTATACATACTAGTATCCATTTTAATATCTCAATCCAATTCCAATTTTAAAGGGCTTGATCCCTATCTCAAAGTTCATACAATGAACTATCTAGTTACGCGAAACCGCTTTCACTAAAACGGGCGTTTCTCTTAAACCGTAAATCAAAACGATACGATTCTTTCGCTAAAACAATCTAGGAAACAGAGACTACATGCTCATGGTCAGAAACTTCAAGTTTATGCCCTTTTTTACAACCATGGTTTCTGTCTAAACTACCTAAGTAAAATCCGACATGGTAACGGCGCTTATGCGTACTTCCCGTGTTTTTAAACACTCAATCCAATCTACAATCAACCATCAACCAACCACCAATCAAACTCAATCTAATACTACCATTTTTATGTCCAAACAAGGTCATACTCTTATTCATAATTTTATCCACAAATCAACCATTAAACATGCTTAAAATCATGCATACATGCTTTATTCTAACATAGTTTCAATCAAACACTTTTAACTTACTAGATCAAGCAAAAACCTTAATAAAGAAAGAAGTTTATACCTTCCTTGTATCTTAACAAAGGCTATATATGGGTGATATATCCTTCCTTACTCCGTAACTATGTTAATCAAACCTAAAATCATCAAAACAAAACAAGATTCTATGAGTTTACTATTCACATCACTATTCATCATCAACTTTGAATCCATTTTTGACCAAGCTATGATCCATGGATGAGGCTAAGATTAGAGATCTACCTTGGATATAGGATGAGGGTGATTTAGAGCCCAAGATCAAGAATTATGGTTGAGTGGAAGTGGGAGCAAAAAGTTTAAGCTCTTGGTTGAAGAAAATAGCCGAAAGTTGATGTTCTTCAAGATGCATCTCTTTTGTTTTGTTTTTGTTTGTTTTTCTTTTCTTTTCTTTTGTCTAATTAACCTTTAACACTTTGTAATTAAATTGTGTGGCTAATAACAAGGCTTGTCATCAATGACAAGGCTAAATTTGAACTTGTGGTGGTGGTGAAAGTGGTGACAAGGTGGTGATTCACCACTTTGTCATCACTTGGTCATGCTTATGTCATCTCCTTGCATCATGCTTATGTCATCATTTGTATCCTCAATCCTCTTATATATTGCACTTGATGATCTCATATAATATGCCTCCTTTGGTTAGGGTCTAATCCATAATTTGTTACGCTTTTGTTTCGCGATAGTTTCAAGTGGTTTTAAAAACGTTTCTCTGTACCAAAGCTAGGGGATACTTCCTTTATCTTTCCATTGTCTTGGTTTAATACATGGTTCTAGATTTCGCACCTTGGCTTAAGATATGATCATGGATTTCTCATTCTACATACTTCCTCAAAATGATCAAATCAATTCATCCTTGATTGTCCGATGAATAGTGATTAAAAATTCGAATGGGAATCTCCTGATTCTGATCGCGTTTACATTCTTTTATTCTTCCTATACATCAATAATATAACCTCGAAACATTCATTCCATGTCTTCCATATAGGGTGGTCTGAAAAATTTTCCATCAGCAAATTTACTATTCATCACATTTACTATTCATCAAAATTTTTTAACTAAGTCCAAAATTTGGGGTTATTACAGCTACGGCGCAAGCGATTCAATTCCACGCCTTCTACTGAATTCCTTGATTCCCTTTGAGCGAAATGTGACCTTCGATCTCCCAAAGTTTTCTCTCCTCAAAGCCTCAAAATTCCAAAATCCTAGCTGTGTGTGGCTGCCCCTAGGTCTCAATTTCGATTTCTGTTGTGTATTTTTTTTCAGCTTTAAGGAGAACGAGAATATATATAGGCTTCGGTAGGGATCATGGATAATTAGGTTGGGTCTTCCAATGACATTCCGGGTCAAGCCCAATGTCATTAAATATTAATTCAATCCACTAAAGAATTAATATTCGCACTGCCGTTCCTAATACCGCAATTCTTTTATTATTTAATTCGGCTTCTATATTATTTGCTTATTAAATTCCCCACGTTTAAGATATCGCATGTCCATTAATTAAATTAATCACTGACAATTAATTTAATTAATATGTTATTTATCCTTGATCATCCACTCAACCTTATAATTATGTGAGAAATTAATCTGCATGCAGGGCTTCACATAATTATCTTTATGAGCTTTCAAGAGGACATCATCAACCCGAATATTATCAGGACATGGATTCCTTCTGTAATTAATATCCCACTCTGCATGCAATGTTGCTCAACACATAATATTATAATTAATAATTAATTATATCTTATATGAATCAAAGCATGTGCATTGCATACAAGTGTCAATCACTACATCTGGATTAAGAACCTAAGCAATAATAATATCATAGAATCTTAGTTCTTCTTAACTGTCAGAATAAAAGAACAATTCTAATATTTTGATCCTGTTCAATATACACAAAGTATACAAGTATTATTCAATAGGCAAGATAAACTATTCCCAAATAATACTACAGTCATTCCAGTGGGTTGTCTAATACCACTTAGACTGTGAACCTTTATTATATTATATATAGACACTGATAATCTAATCTTCTGTTATCCCATTTGATACTAGATTATCCATAATATATAATAAAAGACAATGTAATAATATGCAATCAAGATTCTCAATAAAATGGAAAATGTTATATACTTCAAACGAATAGTTCAGTATAAAACCCAACAATCTCCCACTTATACTCAAGCTATTATTTGAGTATATCAGTTTTTATTACAAGCAATCCACTACCTGTTTAAATAACTACTATGTGACTAGACATCTGACTCCTATCGCCTCCACGTGTTCCTCAAAAGCCTTAGCTGGTAAGCACTTCGTGAAAGAATCTACCCGGTTGTCCTTTGATGCTATATCGATCATAATGATACTTATGCTCGATGTGTTTTGCTGCCTTATGTTCTCGTGGTTCCTTTGTATTTGCAACAACACCAGTGTTGTCGTAATAAATTGTGATATGCCATGGCAAATCAGGAGCTACATCCAAATCCAGCAGGAAGTTCTTGAACCATACTGCCTCTTTGGCTGCCTCAGAGGCTGCCACGTATTCGGCTTCCATGGTTGAGTCTGCGATGCATTTCTGCTTCACAATCCTCCATATTACGGCTCCACCTCCCAAAGTAAAAACACACCCCGATGTTGACTTCCTCTTATCCCTATCTGTCTGAAATCTGAATCGGTATATCCCACAGGCAACAAGTCTGAGGCCTTGTAAATTAACATATACTTGTTAGTACTTTGCAGGTACTTAAGTATTATTTTTACTGCACTCCAATATTCTTGACCTGGATTAGACTGATATCTACTGACCATGCCCACGACAAAGCAAATATAAGGCCTCGTACATAACATCGCATACATTAAGCTTCCACATGCTGAAGCATAAGGAACTGCTTTCATGTTCTCTATCTCTTTAGGTGTCGTAGGACACTGCTCCTTCGATAGAGAAACTCCATGCCTGAAAGGTAAATTACCCTTTTTAGAGTCCTGCATGTTAAAACGAGCCAATACCTCATCAATGTAAGGTTCTTGAGATAAATCCAACATCATTTTGTCGCGATCTCTTATTACTTTGATCCCAAGGATGTATGCGGCTTCACCTAAGTCCTTCATTTCAAATTGTTTGAACAACTATGCCTTAATTGATGACAACATCTCTACATTGTTTCCAATGAGTAAAATGTCATCTACATATAACACTAGAAAAACCACTGCATTTCCCTCACTCTTCCTATACACACACGCTTCGCTTGGACTCTGATCATATCCATATGACTGGACTGCCTGATCAAAACGAATGTTCCAATACCTGGAAGCTTGTTTCAGTCCATAAATAGACTTCTTAATCTTACACACTAGATGCTCTTGGCCTTCCTTAATGAATCCCTCTGGTTGCTGTATATAGATGGTTTCCTTAAGACTTTCATTAAGAAAAGATGTCTTGACATCCATTTGCCAAATCTCATAATCGAGATGAGTTGCTATAGACAAAAGAATCCGGATTGACGGAAGCATAACTACCGGCGAAAAAGTTTCCTAATAATCGATCCCTTCTTTCTGAGTATATCCTTTCGCAACAAGTCTTGCCTTCCAAGCTTTCACCTTTTTATCAGATCCTCTTTTTCTCTTGTAGATCCACTTACATCCAATGGGGTTTACACCTTTGGGTGGTTCCACGAGCTCCCAAACTTGATTGGAATACATAGATTCCATCTCAGATTGCATAGCCTTATGCCATAGATCTACATCCTTATCTTTTAGTGCTTCTTCGTATGTCCTGGGATCCTCATCATGTTCACCAGAGACTAAGTTCGAAGACTCTCCCAAAAACATGAATCTCCCAGGTTGTTGAACAACCCTCCCACTACGACGAAGCACTGGTGCGGTATTAGTGATAAGTTGTGCATTTACTTGTGGTTGTTCTACTTGTACTATCAGCACATTAGGATCATTTGTTCCTCCCACTAATTCCTCTAAAACAATAGTACTCATGGGTTTGTGGTTCATTATATAGTCTTCCTCTAAGAATCTAGTATTGGTGCTAACAATGACATCCCGATCCTTAGGACTATAAAACAAATAGCCTTTCGTTCCAATGGGATAGCCCACAAACAACCTCACTTCTATACGAGAATCTAACTTAGTCACGTTCTTATTCAGCACATGTGCTGGACAACCCCAAATCCGAATGTGTCTTAGACTTGGCTTGTCACTAGTCCACAATTCTATCGGAGTCTTAGGAACCGACTTAGAAGGTACTAGGTTCAGAAGTTAAGCCGCTATTTCTAAAGCATGTCCCTAAAATGACTTGAGTAAATCCGAATAACTCATCATTGATCTAACACTCTCCAACAGAGTCCGGTTCCTTCTCTCTGCTACACCGTTCTGCTGAGGTGTGCCAGGTGCAGATAATTGGGATGTGATCCCATGTTCTGATAAATACTCCCTAAATTCTCCAAGCAGGTATTTGCCACCACGATCTGATCGTAGTGACTTGATACTTTTACCAAGTCGTTTCTCCGTTTTAGCTTTGTACTCCTTGAATTTATCAAAGCACTCAGACTTACGGCGCAACAAGTAAATGTACCCATATCTTGAATAATCGTCAATGAAAGTGACGAAATACTCATAACCACCTCTTGCTTGGATATTCATAGATCCACATAAATCAGTATGAACCAACTCTAATACTTCTTTAGCTCTATTCCCCTTTGCCTTAAAAGGCCTGTTAGTCATTTTACCTTCCAAGCAGGATTCACATACTGGAAATGGCTCCACTGCCAATGTGCTTAAAAGGCCCGTCTACTACCAGTCTTTGAATCCTCCTCAAGGTAATATGACCTAATCTTAAGTGCCAAAGAAGTGTTTGGTTCAAACTAGAAGGTTCCTTTCTTTTATTAGTGATAAAAGATGTGTTATTTAATACCCTATGTTGCAGTTGCAGTTGCAGTGCAGGTTGTCTAGGATTAATAATGTACAAATTGTCTTGCAATGTACGAGAACATATAACTTGTTTATTCATCATAATAGAAACATTATGATCCAAACAAACATTATAACCATCCAAAGCAAGTTTAGAAACCGAAATCAAATTCCTTCTAAAAGAAGGTACATAAAGACAATTGTTCAAAACCAAAATCTTATTACAACCAAAAAATAAAGTAACGTCTCCCACTGCTACTTTCGTAGCATCACCCATGAACACATATATCTCGCCATCTCTAAGCATTCTGGATTGCTGGAACCCCTGCATAGAATTACAAACATGGTCAGTGGCTCCTGTATCTACACACCAAGTGCTCGTAGATATAGTCGCTATATATGTTTTCGTAACTAGAGAAAGAGACATACCAATTTTGTTCTTCTTAGAAAGAGGCCAATCCTGTTTCCAGTGACCCGACTGCTTATACCTGAAGCACTTGCCCTTAGGCTTCTTCACAGCATTCTGAACTCCCAATGGTTTCACAACTTTCTGTTCCTGAGCCTTTTTTCTTCTTCTTCTTGCCTTTCGGTTTAGAAGAAGAACCTTTCGTAACCACATTCACTTGAACATTCTGCTGAAACAATCCTCCAGCTGTCTGAAGCTCTGTTAGAAGTTCCGCAAGACTATATAACCTCTTGTTCATGTTATAATTCAAGGGGAACTGTTCAAAATCTTTGGGCAAACTCATAAGGATGATATCGATTTGCGTTTCCGCATCAATCTCATCACCAAGGACCTCCAGTTCATTTATATGAGACATCATTAAAAGAACATGGTCCCTTACAGGTGTTCCTTCAGCCATCTGAGTTTTCATTAGAGATTTCATTGCTACTTGCCTAGCAGCCCTATTCTGATCTCCAAAAAGTTCATTGAGATTAAAAAGCATATCCCCAGCAGTGGCCATGGCCTGATGCTGATGCTGCAAAACACCCGACATTGTTGCCAGAATGTAACATCGCGACATCTCATCTGCCTTAATCCACTTCTTATAATACTCCTTATCCTCATCCGGAGCATCGACAGCAGGCTGATCCAGTTTGGGTTCAATAATACAAAATTTGTACTCCTCGGCAGTCAACACTATGTCCAAATTGCGTTTCCATTCAATATAGTTAGGCCTGATAAGTTTGTTATCCTTAAGTATGGTGAAAAGTGGATTAAAGCCCATTCTATCCTGAGAATCATACATATAACACATAATTAGAATGTCGCATATAAAAACTTAATACCTATAGACTCCTCTAACTATTAATTAAGATTAATGTACTAACACTTAAACACCATAAGTATCTGGTACACCACGATGGGTGACATATATACCACCTATATTTGTTTAAATGTTACTTCAGTCCTATTACTAAATAGTATGCCACGTTAGGGTGGTCTCTTACTACCTTTCATAGCTAAGTGTATACCATTATTTAAATCTTAAATTGATCCCTTAAATCAGACCTTTCTGTTTGATGTATCAATGGATAAATCCCAGATATTTTTGGAGAAGTCACATCGGTCTTGCTTAATACCCAACAACCTAGTCAGAAATATCCATTATCAACATCAATCAAGGAGTGTCCAATTATTTTCTCGAATTCTATGAAACTTGGTATGTCACGTTGGGGTGATCTTACCTTTCAATATTCATGATTAATTTAAGAAGTTTGTTCTAGTAATATCCTTAACACTACCAGACACCATAAATCATACGCCACGATGGGTGACATATATACAATTCATAATTGTCTTAGTGTTAAATTACATACAAACAATAATGGATGACCATGGGATTTAATATCAAATTAAACCCCTCTCCCACTTAGTATTTTACTTGTGAGGATTTTAATCCAGATGCATCGTCCTATGTTATTTCTTCGAAGTCCACATGTATCACAAAGAACAATACAAACCACGTATAACATAACAAGATACACATCATGATTAAACATAATAAACATAACCCTATGTCCATGTCGTTCTAGAATACTAAGGTTAATATCACATGACATGAAACACATATAAGGCACGTATAATAGCAATAATAAAAAAAAGTGGATAATCAATATGTAAAACATATTAATAAACCATCCACTATTATAGCCTCATCCAAATTTTAATCCAAAACATAGCAAGTGCGAATCGAACTTGAATTTCTGAAAACAATAAATCGCCGTTTTCAGGATGTAAACGATGTCAAACGCCTTATATCCGCGCGAGTGACCAAGTCAGTTTTGTTCATACGCCAGTTACTCTTTCCGAAAAGGTATTTTCGGGAAAATTCAGACACAGTACGCAAAATCAGCGAAACTCCTCAGAAAGAAACCAACAAGTAGCAGCGGAAACACTTCTTCTCTTGCAGCTCCGTTGATAAAACAATTAAATACAAACAAAATTGACCTATTCTATTACAATCTTATAACAAAAATAAAGAAAACATACACGATCAACCCTCGTGATTAACAATCGCAAATACAATAACCACGATAAACCACATGGGATCCAATTAGACCCGGCAATTTTATACACGACACGACTTACACGACACGAAATGACACGAAAATTTAGTGTTTGTGTTTGTATTTTAAGTACACGACACGAAAATACACGAACACGAAAGTACACGACCCCGATTTAGTGTCGTTTTTGGATTTACCCTTCAAGTACACGACACGACACGAAGTACACGACATAAATAAATATATAAATAATTAAAAATATATATTATATATGTAGTATAAATATTAATTGATATTACATGAAAGTAATGTGAACTTTAAGAAAATTCGTGTAAACATAATTATAAAAACATGGCCATAATAGTGGGTAGCAACCTGCATCACAAAATACATACGAGCAACCAATATATACATGCATATATAATTACGACATGAACATCATATCATAAAACGCAGAACCCTAGAACCAGGCTCTTGATGCCAATTGTTGGAACATATAAATCACGGTGCTGCGTTTTATGATATAAATTAAAGAGTTCGAAAAGAAGATTAACCTTAATCGCTACGACGCAAGCGATTCAATTCCACGTCTTCTACTGAATTCCTTGATTCCCTTTGAGCGAAGTGTGGCCTTCGATCTCCCAAAGTTTCCTCTCCTCAAAGCCTCGAAATTCCAAAATCCTAGCTGCGTGCGGCTGCCCCTAGGTCTCAATTTCGATTTCTGTTGTGTATTTTTTTTTTCAGCTTTAAGGAGAACGAGAATATATATAGGCTTCAGTAGGGATCATGGACAATTAGGTCGGGCCTTCCAATGACATTCTGGGTCAAGCCCAATGTCATTAAATATTAATTCAATCTACTAAAGAATTAATATTTGCACTACCATTCCTAATACCTCAATTCTTTTATTATTTAATTCGGCTCCTATATTATTTGCTTATTAAATTCCCCACGTTTAAGATATCGCAAGTCCATTAATTAAGTTAATCAATGACAATTAATTTAATTAATATCTTATTTATCCTTGATCATCCACTCAACCTTATAATTATGTGAGAAATTAATCTGCATGCAGGGCTTCACATAATTATCTTTATGAGCTTTCAAGAGGACATCATCAACCTGAATATCCCACTCTACATGCAATGTCATTGCTCAACACATAATATTGTAATTAATAATTAATTACATCTTATATGAATCAAAGCATGTGCATTACATACAAGTGTGAATCACTACATCCAGATTAAGAACCTAAGCAATAATAATATCATAGAATCTTAGTTCTTCTTAACTGTCAGAATAAAAGAACAATTCTAATATTTTGATCCTGTTCAATATACATAAATTATACAAGTATTATTCAATAGTCAAGATAAACTATTCCCAAATAATACTTCAGTTATTCCAGTGGGTTGTCTAATACCACTTAGACTGTGAACCTTTATTATATTATATATAGACACTGATAATCTAATCTTCTGTTATCCCATTTGATACTAGATTATCCATAATATATAATAAACAGACAATGTAATAATATGCAATCAAGATTCTCAATAAAATGGAAAATGTTATATACTTCAAATGAATAGTTCAGTATAAAACCCAACATGGACAACTTGGAAGAAGTTTATTGTCCACAAATACATCAGTACATGAAGTATTGTATTTAATTATTAATTATTGATATATAAGTTTGAGCAAGAACTTTTAGCATCCGTTTTATTGGTAGATTGTCATTGAATATTTTAACAACTATATACTAATAGTAAATATCTACTTCACCCACCCAAAAACAGTATTAAATAATTCCATACAATCCAACTCTTTACGTATATCAAACTTCATTTTTAGCAAAGCATGCCTTATCTTCCCTAACCATTATAATGTTAGAACATATATGTAAAACTATCAGCACATTCCTCCTCTGAGCATCCGTTTTATTGGTAGATTGTCATTGAATATTTTAACAACTATATACTAATAGTAAATATCTACTTCACCCACCCAAAAACAGTATTAAATAATTCCATACAATACAACTCTTTACGTATATCAAACTTCATTTTTAGCAAAACATGCCTTATCTTCCCTAACCATTATAATGTTAGAACATATATGTAAAACTATCAGCACATTCCTCCTCCGAGCAGTAAAGGCCATGAAAGCATGTTCATCTCACGAACATATTAGAAAAATTTCCTTATGTTAGTGGACCCCCTTTTCTTAATTTTGAATCAGACAAACCACAAGAAAGACTCCTCCCTGCAGTGTTCAAAAATGATTTGCCCCAGTGATGAGACCAACTCCAAGGCATACCACGCCCATTTCCGGGAGCTTTTGTGACATATGGATTACCATACTCTTCTTTGCTTTCCGTTTGATAATTTGCATGTTCTCCACTATGAGCTAATGAATTAGAGGCATAGACATTTCATATTGGGCAATGGCCTCTCTTGCAGCTACGGGCATTTCGAGTGTTTCTTGCACCTCAAAACTTGCGCTTCCTTGCTTAGACTATCAAAGTGGTCGTGACTGCTTGTTTGTACTTTTTTAAAGGGACTTTCATAGCGTGCATGTCTTCCGTGATGATGATTATGCTGTCATATCGACCTTCATGTACATTTTATGGGAGGGTCCTCGTGCAATCATCTTGTTTACGTCTCCCCTTTTGATTACGTTTTTGGCTCCTTGATCGAGCTTTTCCTAAATAAGTGCCATGGTTCAAAGCATTTTTTTTCTACTGGAGTCTCATGGCGAAATAATAATAAAACCATTACAATCCAAGTTGTTGTTAGTAATAAACTGCCATATAATATTCTTAGAAACCCAAAAAATGCTCATGTATAGCTTAGAAAATTTAATTTTCTAACATAGAAATTGAAATCACAATCCAGATAAATTATAACAAAGATCCTACATAAGATATAAAATTAATTTAAAGTATATATCAAACCTCCACTGTCATCGCCAATAATAAAAAAGAGTACCCTACACAGTATGTATAGTTTCACCAGGGTATATTGATCAATCTATTTAGACATGCCTGGAAATGTTTTCCGCACTACCAATTTAAGGTTGTCATGTGTTTAATTTCGTTAACTTCTAATAGAAAGATCTTAGAAACCACATATCAGAGCCCTAGAAACTACCTAAACTTGATGAAAACAGAGAAACAAACACAACCATCAATTCATAATCAGACGCTCTAAAATATAATTAATCACGTATACACTCATACAAGATTTTGATTTAGATTATACCTTTTATTGTATCTTGCGCACAATCCCTCGCTTCTACCTCTTAATTTACCCATATGTCAATGAAGAAGAGTTTTGACTCTAAAATTTAGACCAACATAAAGGTAAAAACCATTGCCTCATACGTAGAGGTGTAAATGAGCCAAGCCGATCCGAACTCTAGAGTGATCATGTATCGTTCGTTAAAAAAGTATCGAACTCGAGCTTAGATCGAGCTAAAAATTATGTTTGAGTTTTGTTCATTAAGGAAAAATGTTGTTCACGAATAGTTCGTGAACAACTTATGAACATGCTCACAAATTGTACTCGCGAATAAATTTTAAATGTATCATACTATTATTGTTAAAAAAATATTAATTCTAATTATATATATATCATACCATTTAACCTCCTTACACCAATTATATATATATATATAATAATAATTATTAAAAAATATTAATCATAACTACATGATAACAATTAGAATATCTAGCATAAAATATAAAATATTTTAATTAATGGAGTATAATTAATAAAAATTTCGAGTATATTCTAATAATCGAACATATATTATATTATGAGATTATTTATCAAATTTGTTTATGAACTACTAATGAACTTGTATATCGAGCATGTTAACGAGCTCAATTATCGAACTTATTCCCAAGCTTGCTCAGGAACTATGGTCACGAGATTGTTCACGAATACTATTCTCGAGCTTGTTCACGAAAACATCAATTGAATTTGTTCGCGAGCTATTGAGTCGAACTTTACCGTGATCAAGTTTGGCTCGTTTATAAATCGATCCTTAAAATCATGTTCAAGATCGACTCGTTTGTGAATCGAACCGAACCCGAATCGAGCTTTTCTCGAACCGAACACTGAGCCATTAGCGAGCGTATCGGCTCATTTACAGCCCTACTCATACGTATAAACCAGCGATTGTAAATGTAATGTGGCCTATATATATCACAACTCATATTCACCGAATTCCACATATGGTAATGTAAACTCTTACTGGATGGCATATAAACTCCAATTGGATGTCATAAAACTTAAATAAAGTGAATGAATATACAGAGCAATAGAAACTCCAATTAAAATTTAGTCAATTTAACATATATTCATGATTTCAAACTCGAATTTAATAGTATGATTTTACCTACAGCTTACACATATATATACCATTCAAATTCCAATAAAATAGAAGATATCAGTCAAGAGTTGTTGCATATCTATTGCAAGATCCAATGGTAGCTTCAGTTACTTTTGCAGCTTTATGAAATTACTATTAGAGGAAAGGAGATTGAGAGAGCCAATGTCTCCACCACAAACACAGCCCCAAGGCTGCTTAATCTTTCACGGCTTGACCATGCTACTGCCATTTATTACTATATTATAGTATGTGTAATTAATATGTAAATACATAAAGTAATAAAATTGGTTATTCCTCTGCCGAGTTTTAGTTCTCTTCATCAAAGTATCTTACACAATAGTACAACATAACTCTGAAATAATTAATTATCCCTCTTAATTAACCTATATTACAAAAAAAACATCAAAAGCCCTCTTAAAAATAGTGGGAGACCTTATAGGGTTCCTTATCACAGACAAATATAGTTAAACAACACAAAAAATAAACTGGGAGTTAAAGGTGTAGTTGTTGAGATACTCGATATAAGATCTCAAGTACTTCTATTTTTCTATTTTTTTGATGCAGTTTGGTGAGCCTTAAGAATAAATACTTTAACACTCATCCAGATGAATGAAGTGTCTTTTATGGGATAAAAAAATAAAATAGCCACTCTAGCAAAGACTTTAATATGAAAAAAATATATCATCTCCTTGAATATAGATCTATTTACTGAAATCATAGAACTATCAGGAAATAGCTTAACACGGAGATAAATTCAGAGTTAGAGAGCACGTTAGTCATTTACTACTTGGCTGAGCAACATGTAGTTTTCTAAAATATGTGAAGACGGTTTGTTGAACCAGAACTACTTGTAGAAATGGGGGGTTTGAATACAAGTAGTACTAATATGTCTATTTTTGTGTTTTCTTATTTAATGAACAAAATAATAAATATGCGGAATTGAAGTAACACAAACAAAGATGCTGCAACAATGATTTATGTTGAATAATCAAAGTTACAGACTCTACCAAGGATGTACAAGAATCCTTAGCAGCTACTTTCTATAAACAATGTTACAAAAACAAAGTCTCAATGTAAAACCTAATATGATCCCTAGGTTTTGACACACACACACACATATTATAATATAGAATGAGAGTATTTATACAATTTTCCTATCAACTAAACATCAAGTAAATCAATCACATGAATTATGGGATTCTGTCCCATCTGTTTAGGTTGACAACTTCAATCATCCAGCCTTTCTGATAAAAACATATCTTCTATCGATTCTTGATAATGATTTGAGCTTATCCTGTGATCTGTCTTCAAAGATAACAGAAGTTTCCATATCTGCAGTAAGCTTTATAGACTCTTATAGACTGCAGACTCTAACAGTTTCACAGACTCAGATCATAGACTCTTGTAGCAGTAAACTCTTCCTTGTACTCTAGTAACACCATCATCTTCATTTCTAACAATCTCCCCTTATTTATGCTTTATACAATAAGGCATAAATCTTGTTTGATGATGTCAAAACTTTATTACTATGTACACACTAGAATACAACAATATCAGAAAGTCTAATGATTATTGACTTCATTGATCATCTGGAATAAGAATTTTCTTGAAAGAAGAATTTCTGTTAATTAATTCATCCAACAGTACATCTTCTGTTCTAACCAATGCCTTGCCAATTTCTTCCTTAAGGAGAATCATATTAGAGTTAACACACAAGATTTGATGATGAAGTGCTCTGAACTGATCTGGCCTGTACTTGAATTTTGGCAAATGATCCAGACTCATAAAAGATAGTTCTCCATCCATAGCTTGATAACCAACATAATTCCCATGTTGATCTTGTTCAATTTCAAGAACATTGTACTCCATTTATTTATCAGAACCATCTAGAGCTACATACATAAGCTTGAATGGAGGAACATCAGTATGATACATCCTTTTATAAATCTTTTTGAGCTATTCATAATTTTCATCAAGCCAATTTCTTAAAACTGTATTCCAGCCTTGAGACACTTCAACTCTCTTCTCAAATAAGAATTTTACATAGGCAAGCTCCTTTTCCCTTTTGTGATAAATCAAAGTTTCTTGATCCATCCATCTTATCATTCCAGAAGATAAGAAGTATACAATGAATTATTTTTTAATCTCCTTGTCAACTGTTCCTTTTCTTGATACATGCTCCTTTACTTTACAGTCTTTAAAACAAGTTGAGCAGAAATCAATCTATTAAGATGTTTCTGTGTAACTGTCTCACCGACACAATCTGTCAATGAATGGGGATCAACTACATGCTTGACTACACTAGAAGTATCGCCTTGAGTATGACCAAGTCCAGTTTTAATTATTGCAGAATGAACCTGATTTTTCTGACTCATTATCCAATAAGTTGGTTCAACATGCTTTTGAGTAGACCCTATTTCAACAGTAGTCCCTGTCTTGACAAGAGGAACAATATCTTGCAGATACCTAGACTTTTGAACAAAACCCTCTTGTGGCTTAAATTGAAATTGTTGACCAACATCATGTTGAACAGTAGAACCTGGAGTTTCAATTTTCTTAGGTATTTGAGAAGTAGTAGATTGTATATTTTGTGACATTGTCACCTCCTTCTCAAAACCTATCTTTTACAAATCTATTGTGTCACAAGCACTCAGATCAGTAACCAGTTCATTTCTCAGCCTCAATCATTCCATTTCAGTAGAAACATGCATTTGTTTCTTAGAAGTTTCTCTAGACTCTGGTTGTCTAGACTCTGAAATCTTCTTTTTTGATTGTTGAGACTGCAACTGAGTTGTACTTACTCTTTTACCTTTCTGATTGTGACCACTTCCATCATCATCACCATCACCATCCTTCATTTTGGAAAGGCTTGTCTCTCTAGCATCATTTTTATAAGAACTTGCTTTAATTCTAGACTTGCTCCCTCCACTCTCCCCCTTTTTGACATCAGCAACAGGTGAAAGATATGGTGGTAGATTGAGAACATTTGTCATGTGTCCAAGCATATCCAGAATCAGAGCTTGATTTCGAAGAATAGTAGCCTGTTGGCTTTCCAAAGAACTCAATCTTGTCTCCACTAACTCCTAATTAGAAACAATATTACCCAAAGCCGCTGTAGTTGAATCTTGAAGAGTAGTTACAGTCTTAGAAAGATGTACTAGCTGCCCTTGAGTTTGCAAAACAGAAACATCAATGCCAGTAAATTCATAATGAAGTGTACTCAAAGAAGCATGAATAGTATCCAAGCTAGGAGTTTCATCTATATGAGTAGACTCAGCATGCTCTACAGCTTGCTGTCTGGAGATAGAAAGAGAAGCAAGATAAAAAGCATCATGATCAGAAATACCAAAAGTATAAAAAAAACCCTGCTAGCTCTTGATTGATGTTATAAAGCAACTTTGTTTGCATCAATTTTAGGCACTGATGATTAAGGTTGATCACCATCTGAACCAGAGTCAGAACTTGAAAAAGATCTGTCAGAGTTGTAATATCCGTGAATTTTATTATTTGATTAAATGATATATTTAATATAAAAATATTTATTGTGGAGTATTGGAATATTATTAAATGATAATTATTGTGTGATTATGTGCTAATTGGTGAGTCGGAAGCCCCTTTCAAATATTTCGTCATTTGGAATTTTCTTCAAATCTGAGCCCCGTTTTGATAATTCAAGGGCCCCGTTGGAATTTCGTACATTGATTATTATCTCTTCGTCTTTCTTATTCGAATCATTATCGGGAGAGATATTCGTATCATTTCATTCCTACCTATTTGATTCTGCAAGAATAATTCGTTTTGTTCAAAAAGGGAAAAATTGTTCCGAACCCTAATTGCTTAAGGGGACGGATATATCATTTTATATCAATATTACCTTTTTTATAGCCCTAGTATTCTTGAGCATTAGTTATATAATGATATGTATTGATTTGGATAATTATCAACCCTTGTAGATAATTATCTTCTCGTAAAACGTATTTTTAACCTAATTAGGGTTTTTAAACGATCCAGTGGATCTATAACGATCCAAAAGTGTTCCTTGGGGTATTATTTTTCCAAAAATATAAAAAGACGAATCGAACCTTATAACCTTCATAATCTGCATTGCGTATTATCAAAAAGTAAAAATTCCTGAAACGTGTTCTTCGTGTTCTTGAATCTTCAATCCATTCGTTCAAGGTGTTATTGATTTCAGAAATCAAAGTTCAAGTACTCAAATCAAAGCTCTTGATCTCTAGTTTCAGAATCTTCCAACCTCATCATCATCTGGTAATTTTTCGATTTATTATGAATTTTTCAATATTCGAATTAAATTAGGGTTCTTGATTAAATTGGGGATTTTCATTCTGTTGATTCTCCGTTCAATTGGTTGCTTCTAACATGTTCCTAGGGTTCTAATTAGCAAGAATCCATGATTTTATTTCGTGTTTAAGTTCAATTTAGTCGGGTTTGATTTTCGGGTTTTCGACCCGAAATCTTCTTTTACTTCGTTCATTCTTTCTGTTGATCTGACGTTAGTTATGATATGGGGCTTTGATTGTATGAGTTATAAGCTTCATTTTGGTATATTAATCTTTGAGTTTCATGTAGAATTAAAGTAGATCGGGTTTCCGGCCGAAGTCGTCGTCGGCGAGTTCTTTGAACGAATTCTGGGCACGATTCCGGCATGGGACAGATGTGTTTGTATGTGGGTTATGTTTGTCTTGAAAAAGCGAACAAAAGCCCTATGGTTTGGTTTTGTTTTGATCGGAAATGGCAAGTCCGGCCACCGGACGCCGGCCGGATTCTGGAAAACCTAGAATCCGGCGGGTTGTTCTTGGTGACCCGACTGTGTTCTTCTCGACCCGTTTACCCGTTATTTTCACTCGGTTTCAATCTTCAAAACCCTAATTCGATTTCTAAAAACTGTTTTTGAATTTTATTTTTTAAATTAATTCGAAAATAGTTTAAAGACTTTAAAAATTCATATTTTTATTTTAAAAATATATTTAAATATCAGAAAAATTCTGGAAAATTATATTTATTATTTTAAATCCGAAAATTGATTAAACTTAATTATTTTAATTATTTTTAATTAATAATTAATTTATTAATTAATTGGTTATTTCTTTTAATCAATTAATTCTTAAAAATTAATTATTAATTAGATTTAATTAATTAAAAATCCGATTTAATTATTTTCAAGCCTATTTATTTATTTAAAAATAGTTTGAGCATTTAAAAAGTGTCAATTAATTTTATTAATTGATTTATTTGCATTTAAATGTTTATATGGGATTTAAAAATCCGAGTTTTGATTTAAAAATTAATCGTGACTTATCTTAAATTCAAATAAGTTTCGTATGATGTTTTAAAAATATTTATAAGTGCTATATGGTTCATATTAATTGTGTGTTGTGTTTTATAGTCTGTATATGCCCGTACTAGGGCAAATACCTGAGTTTTAAATATCGTAAATCATTCCGGACGTCCGATACGTAACCGGTTACTTGTTTAAATGTGATTATTGATTGAATAAGTGTAGAGAGTAGAACGAGAATAGTTAGACTTATTGTGATGAGTTGTTTAATTATAGAATCGAGTTCCCGGAGCAAGGGAAATGGAAAGGTAGAGTGAGCAGAGTCGATCCGACAGCAGCATAGACCAGACAAGTATCTGTGCCTTTACTTGTGATAAAATTTATTATTGTCTTGATTACTTGAATACCATTATCCCCAGAACAATTCAAATTATCAATCTTTTAACCGCATTTGGACAACTGATTCCATTTCCTTAGAGATTCTTGATTCTTTGATTTGATCTGCATCGGAAACCCTTATTTCCAACTCACTTGATTATTGTTTACCACCCTTTGATTATTGATTATCATCCTTTGATTATCATTGACAACCATTGATCATTTGACTTCCATCGTTGACTATTGATTACGGTCATCGATTATCGATTACCAATATTGAACTCCTTATTGAATGAGTACACTGTACCGTTGAAATTACTTCATGATTATTTCTCAATCTTCATTTGATACTGAGCAGTTGAAGCTCTTTTGAAATTACTATACATTGAGTTATCTTATTGAGCATGTTATTGTTTATACCCTATGATAGATTTGGCATGTTTTAAAAATGGACCAGTAATTGGTCGGACCATATTTATGGTCGGAATAACTTAAGGCCCAGTTTGGCCTAGGATCCAGTAGAGGACTATGCTGTGAGCTAGTCCGGGGTTGATGCGTGGCTGGCCAGCAGCACAACCTTTGATTTGAATAAAATGTTTAAGCCAAATTCTAATTCTTTTCTTCAATTGTTATTGATACAAAGCATGTGTTAGCTAAATATTGTTGATTCTGATATCATAAATTCATATCCTTACAACTGTGATAGAAATGATTCATTGATGTTTGCTGAGCAATTTTGGCTCACTCTTGCTTGTTGTTTTCTAACCCTATTCCAGTGAAGCGAGAGTATGAGTCAGCATAGCGTGACCGATAGTTCACCAGCAGCCAGGAGAGCCCCTCGAGTCATTGTCATTGGCAGGGTAGTTGTTGTTTTGCTTTTCTAGATTAGATATCTAGATTTGAACTTTAGTCGTGATTTAATAACTCTGATAAAACTGGTATTGTATTAATAAAAGATTGTAGTAGCTTGTGTTCATTGCCATAATCTAGATGCGGTCTTGGTCAAGGGGTATTTGTGTCTTTATATATATTATGCATGTGTTAAAGAGTATTCCGTTGGTCGGATGACTCCTCAAATCTGTACCCCGGGTTTGGAGGGCGTCACAGTTGGTATCAGAGCAACAGGTTATGGTAATTGAAACAAGTTAGGACTTAGGGTCCAGGATAATATAGAGAGTTAGGAATTCACTTAAGGATATTAGGAGGTCGACTAGGGATATTATGCGTAGTAATTAAATATGGTTATAATTGCAGCCCCCTAGTTCTATTTCAGACTCAGACCCTTCCGAGGATACGATAGCAGAGATACCTACACCCGTTGAGAGAGCAGGACCGTCTCGGCCAATGCGATATTAGCCTAGGCATCAGCACCCAGTAGTCAGGAGAGATCAGATACCTTGTCCTATTCCACTCCGACAGGTAGCCCCAGCACCAGTGTCTCAGGCATCAGTTTCTGGACCTTTTTATCAGTTAGGTGAGCCCCCAGTTCCACACTATGTCTATCAGAGGGTGAGCAGAGAGAAGGAGTACCTTTATGGCCAGGTTATGGAGATGGGTAGGGTTCGTTCGATCGAGGTAGCCGCTATCCGAGAGAGGGACAGACTTAGAGATCAGATGAGGGACATTCAAATGAGGTTTAGGGTTACGAGGACCTTGGTTGAGACTCGATTGCACGAATTAGCTTCTAGTCAAGAGGGAGAGACAGTAGCAGTGATGAGACAGATTTTGGATTATGCGATGAGTGAGATTGCAGAGATTTCAGGACCCCCGTTATGGCCGGCATGAGCAGGTGATCTGTGAGCAGGTTTTAGGAGCAGACAGTTGTGGCATGGATGTATGGTTTCTAGATAGTTAGTATATAGATGCATATTGTAGAATCAGCAGTGCACCGGGATTATAGGAACGCCTCGGGTTGTTGTTGCATTTTTGTTGTATTGCTGATCGGCAGTTATGGTTCAGCCATGATATATTTTCTTTTGAAGCGTTCTACGCTTGTACTAACTCTATCTATATATATGATAAACCTCTTTTATAGAATTGTATTTATTCCCTTGTCATTCACTCCCAACATCATAACTATTATTCTACTTGTTGCAATGAGTGTATCCATACACCGTTGAGAAAATCTGTAAACCTTCGAGATATCAATTGTGATCCTTCCTTCTCTTATATGGACTGTTTGATTAAGCCAATTATTGTTTATTCATCAGCGATATGGCTCCTAGACGACAAACCCGTACGACTGATACCTCCGACCAAGAAGGTCAACAAAATACACCTCCCACAGGCCACATGGACCCGATGGTAATCCAGTTGTTAAATACTCTTACTCAACAGACTACCGCATTAGCACAGCAGCAACAAGCATTTCAGCAACAGCTCTTAGAACAACAGCAACAACATCAGCATCAGCAGCATCAACAACATCACCAGCAAGCAGCACCGACGATTACGTTCAAATCTTTCCAAGCAGCAAAACCTCCAGAATTTAAAGGATCAGCAGACCCTGTAGAGGCTAAGGCATGGTCGAAGGAGATGGAAAAGGCTTTTGCCTTGATAGAAGTGGCAGATGATAAGAAGACGGAGTATGCAAGCTATTTTCTGAAGAATGAGGTCAGTTATTGGTGGGAAACGAGTAGGGCTATGGAACCCGAGGGATTGATTACATGGGCAAGATTTACAGAGTTGTTTTTGGAAAGATATTTTCCGGACTATATGAGAGATCAGATGGAATTAAAGTTTTTGGAGTTAAAGCAGGGAAGTATGACAGTGCCTCAATATGAAACAAGGTTTACGGAGTTGTCAAGGTTTGTTCCAACCTATGTGGATACAGAGAAGAAGAAGGCCAAGAGGTTCCAGCAGGGACTGAGGTCTTGGATTCGTAGTAAGTTAGCTATATTGGAGTTGGACACCTATGCAGTGGTGGTCCAAAAGGCAATGATTGCGAAGACAGAGAGTGATTCTTACATGAAAGAGAGGGATAACAAGAAAAGGAAAGCAGGGATACCCGATAAGGGACAGCAACATGGAAGTTTTCAAGGGCAAGCAAATAAGAAACCAGGATTTCAGCCCGGAAGGAATGCAAGTTTCAGGAAACCAGATACCGGGAGCGTAGGACAAGATAACCGTCTACCAGCCGGCAGTCAGCAGGGACTTTCTAGACCCCCACTACCAGAATGCAAGACATGCGGGAAGCGACATCCAGGGATATGCCATCGATTGAATGTCACATGCTTTAAATGTAATCATAAGGGACATTATTCCCGGGATTGCATGATAGGCATTGTGTGTCATCGGTGTAAGAAACCAGGTCACATGATTAAGGACTGCAGAGCACCAGCAACCGTGAACAATATGATTCGGGCGATTGAAGCACCCCCAGTTGTTAATGTCCAGCCGTTAGCCAGGACCTACAATATGTCAATGGGAGAAGCAGTGAGAGATTCCGACGTGGTGGCAGGTACACTTCTAATAAATTCTATTCCTGCTAAAGTGTTAATAGATTCGGGAGCGACGAAGTCTTTTATTTCCGAAACGTTTGCTCGTAGATTGAATTGCGTAATGAAACCCTTAAGTGGAGTGTTGAATATAGAGATAGCTAATCAGGATCGTATAGCGGTCAGTTCATATTATCCTCGTTGTGAAATAGAGATTTTGGGAAATCGTTTTTATGTTGACTTGTTACCTTTTAAGTTAGGTGAATTTGATGTGATATTAGGGATGGATTGGTTGACTGAGTATGATGCGAGTATTGACTGTAAGAATAAGAGGGTTACTTTGATTACCCTAGAAAAGAAAGAAATAATATTTAGAGGAGAGAGGCAAAGAAAGAGGTTCCTGACGATGATTCAGGCTAAGAGATTATTAAAGCAAGGTTGTGAGGGGTATTTAGCTTATATGATAGATATAGATAAGGAAGTTTCTAAGTTAGAAGATATTCCAGTTGTAAATGAGTTTCCAGATGTTTTTTCGGAAGAATTACCAGGTTTACCTCCAGACAGAGAGATTGAATTTGCGATAGATTTAGCACCAGGCGCGGAGCCAGTATCTAAGGCCCCATACAGAATGGCACCAGTGGAGATGAAGGAATTGGCTACTCAACTGCAAGATTTGCTAGAAAAGGGAATTATTAGACCCAGCGTTTCACCATGGGGAGCACCAATACTGTTTCTCAAGAAAAAGGATGGAAGCATGAGATTGTGTATAGACTATCGGGAGTTGAACAAGCTGACTATTAAGAACAAGTATCCGTTACCTCGAATAGATGATCTGTTTGACCAGCTGAAAGGAGCCTTACATTTTTCAAAGATTGACCTACGATCAGGATATCACCAACTGAAGATTAAACCAGACGACATACCGAAGACAGCCTTTCAAACAAGGTATGGGCACTATGAATTCTTAGTAATGGCGTTTGGACTAACAAATGCACCCGCGGCTTTTATGGACTTAATGAACAGGATTTTCAAGAGATATTTGGACAAGTTTGTAGTGGTATTCATCGACGACATCTTGATATACTCAAGGAGAGAGGAAGAGCATGCAGACCATTTGCGGATTGTGTTGGAAACGTTGAGACAAGAAAGACTATATGCGAAGTTTTCCAAGTGTGAATTCTGGTTGAGAGAAGTTCATTTCTTAGGACACGTGGTGAGCAGCGAAGGCATCAAAGTGGATCCAGTAAAGATAGAGGCAGTGAAAGATTGGGAGAGACCAAGGACATCGACTGAAGTCAGAAGTTTCTTGGGATTAGCCGGATACTACCAGAGATCTGTGCATGATTTTGCGAAGATAGCTACTCCAATGACCAAGCTGACAAGGAAAAGCGAGCGATTCATATGGAACGATAAATGCGAAGAAAGCTTCCAAGAGCTAAAGAAGAGACTAACTACGACACCGGTATTGATGTTACCAGACGATCAAGGTCAATTCGTAATCTATAGTGATGCGTCGTACAAAGGATTGGGTTGCGTACTTATGAAACATGACAAGGTTATTGCTTATGCGTCAAGATAGTTGAGGCCCCACGAACAGAAGTATCCTACACATGATTTGGAGTTAGCAGCGATTGTGTTTGCATTGAAGATATGGAGACACTACTTGTATGGAGAGAGATGTGAGATTTACACTGATCATAAGAGTTTGAAGTATATCTTTACTCAGAAAGAGCTGAGCATGAGGCAACGAAGATGGTTAGAACTAATCAAGGACTACAACGTTTCTATCAACTATCATCCCGGCAAGGCAAATGTGGTAGCAGATGCACTGAGCAGAAAAGAGAGATTAAATACACTGACGATGACCAAAGAGTTATACAAGGAATTTGAGAAGTTAGAGATCGAAGTAAGTATTCCGAAGGATGCGACGGAAATGATTTATACCATAACGTTTCAACCTGAATTGTTGGAGAAGATACGGAAGTGCCAAGAGCAAGTTATGAATGATGATGTGAGTAAGATGACAGGTGAGGAAATATGTAGCCAACCGGACGACAAAGGGATCTTGAGATTTGCTTCTTGGATATGGATACCTAATGTAGCGGAGCTGAAAAATGAAATTTTGCACGAAGCGCATAACTCGAAGTATTCAATTCATCCAGGGAGTACAAAGATGTATCGAGATCTTAAGACGAACTTTTGGTGGCCAGATATGAAGAGAGAGATAGCGGAATGGGTAAGTAAATGATTTACGTGTCAAAGAGTCAAGGCGGAACATCAGAGACCAAGTGGATTACTTCAACCATTGGAAATTCCTGAATGGAAGTGGGAACACATTGCGATGGACTTTGTGGTAGGATTACCTAGAATGAAGGCTAACCATGATGCCATCTGGGTTATCGTGGATCGATTGACGAAATCTGCGCATTTTCTTCCGATTAACGAGAGATTCTCGCTAGATAAGTTAGTTCATATCTACATAAAAGAAATCGTGGTACGGCATGGAGTCCCAGTATCGATAGTGTCTGATCGAGACCCTCGATTCAATTCAAGATTTTGGAGGAGTTTTCAAGAGTGTTTGGGCACCGAGTTAAGAATGAGTACGGCTTATCACCCGCAGACGGACGACCAAAGTGAAAGAACAATTTAGACTATTGAAGATATGCTTAGGACATGTGCACTAGACTTTGAAGGCAGTTGGGACGATCATCTACCCTTGGTGGAATTTTCATATAATAATAGTTTTCACGCGAGCATCGGAATTCCACCTTACGAAGCTTTGTATGGACGAAAGTGTCGATCTCTAGTGTATTAGGAAGAAGTTGGTGAACGGAAGATGATAGGACCAGAACTAGTGTAACAAACAAAAGAAGTGATTCAATTGATTCAAAGAAGATTGATAACAGCTCAGGACTGACAGAAAAAGTATGCGGATCTAGCCAGAAAGGATGTGGGATTCGAAGAAGGAGAGCAGGTGTTACTAAAAGTCTCACCGTGGAAAGGATTAGTTAGGTTTGGAAAGAAAAGGAAGTTGAGTCCGAGATATGTTGGACCGTTTGAGATTTTGAAGAAAGTGGGCAAAGTAGCTTACGAGTTAGCATTGCCGCCGCATATGCAGCACGTTCATAATGTATTCCATGTATCTATGTTTAAGAGGTATCGACCAGATTCGAATCATGTAATAGAGTATGCACCCATAGAGGTCCAGGCAGATTTATCTTATGTAGAACGACCGATTCAGATATTGAATCGTAAGGAGAAAGTACTAAGGAATAAGACAGTAGCGTTAGTAAGAGTCTTGTGGAGGAATCCTAAAGTAGAAGAGTCTACCTGAGAGTTAGAGAGTGAGATGATAGAGAAGTATCCCCAGTTGTTTCCTTGATCTGATTCTGAGGACAGAATCCTATTAAGGGGGGAAGGATGTAATATCCGTGAATTTTATTATTTGATTAAATGATATATTTAATATAAAAATATTTATTGTGGAGTATTGGAATATTATTAAATGATAATTATTGTGTGATTATGTGCTAATTGGTGAGTCGGAAGCCCCTTTCAAATATTTCGTCATTTGGAATTTTCTTCAAATCTGAGCCCCGTTTTGATAATTCAAGGGCCCCGTTGGAATTTCGTACATTGATTATTATCTCTTCGTCTTTCTTATTCGAATCATTATCGGGAGAGATATTCGTATCATTTCATTCCTACCTATTTGATTCTGCAAGAATAATTCGTTTTGTTCAAAAAGGGAAAAATTGTTCCGAACCCTAATTGCTTAAGGGGACGGATATATCGTTTTATATCAATATTACCTTTTTTATAGCCCTAGTATTCTTGAGCATTAGTTATATAATGATATGTATTGATTTGGATAATTATCAACCCTTGTAGATAATTATCTTCTCGTAAAACGTATTTTTAACCTAATTAGGGTTTTTAAACGATCCAGTGGATCTATAACGATCCAAAAGTGTTCCTTGGGGTATTATTTTTCCAAAAATATAAAAAGACGAATCGAACCTTATAACCTTCATAATCTGCATTGCGTATTATCAAAAAGTAAAAATTCCTGAAACGTGTTCTTCGTGTTCTTGAATCTTCAATCCATTCGTTCAAGGTGTTATTGATTTCAGAAATCAAAGTTCAAGTACTCAAATCAAAGCTCTTGATCTCTAGTTTCAGAATCTTCCAACCTCATCATCATCTTGTAATTTTTCGATTTATTATGAATTTTTCATTATTCGAATTAAATTAGGGTTCTTGATTAAATTGGGGATTTTCATTCTGTTGATTCTCCGTTCAATTGGTTGCTTCTAACATGTTCCTAGGGTTCTAATTAGCAAGAATCCATGATTTTATTTCGTGTTTAAGTTCAATTTAGTCGGGTTTGATTTTCGGGTTTTCGACCCGAAATCTTCTTTTACTTCGTTCATTCTTTCTGTTGATCTGACGTTAGTTATGATATGGGGCTTTGATTGTATGAGTTATAAGCTTCATTTTGGTATATTAATCTTTGAGTTTCATGTAGAATTAAAGTAGATCGGGTTTCCGGCCGAAGTCGTCGTCGGCGAGTTCTTTGAACGAATTCTGGGCACGATTCCGGCATGGGACAGATGTGTTTGTATGTGGGTTATGTTTGTCTTGAAAAAGCGAACAAAAGCCCTATGGTTTGGTTTTGTTTTGATCGGAAATGGCAAGTCCGGCCACCGGACGCCGGCCGGATTTTGGAAAACCTAGAATCCGGCGGGTTGTTCTTGGTGACCCGACTGTGTTCTTCTCGACCCGTTTACCCGTTATTTTCACTCGGTTTCAATCTTCAAAACCCTAATTCGATTTCTAAAAACTGTTTTTGAATTTTATTTTTTAAATTAATTTGAAAATAGTTTAAAGACTTTAAAAATTCATATTTTTATTTTAAAAATATATTTAAATATCAGAAAAATTCTGGAAAATTATATTTATTATTTTAAATCCGAAAATTGATTAAACTTAATTATTTTAATTATTTTTAATTAATAATTAATTTATTAATTAATTGGTTATTTCTTTTAATCAATTAATTCTTAAAAATTAATTATTAATTAGATTTAATTAATTAAAAATCCGATTTAATTATTTTCAAGCCTATTTATTTATTTAAAAATAGTTTGAGCATTTAAAAAGTGTCAATTAATTTTATTAATTGATTTATTTGCATTTAAATGTTTATATGGGATTTAAAAATCCGAGTTTTGATTTAAAAATTAATCGTGACTTATCTTAAATTCAAATAAGTTTCGTATGATGTTTTAAAAATATTTATAAGTGCTATATGGTTCATATTAATTGTGTGTTGTGTTTTATAGTCTGTATATGCCCGTACTAGGGCAAATACCTGAGTTTTAAATATCGTAAATCATTCCGGACGTCCGATACGTAACCGGTTACTTGTTTAAATGTGATTATTGATTGAATATGTGTAGAGAGTAGAACGAGAATAGTTAGACTTATTGTGATGAGTTGTTTAATTATAGAATCGAGTTCCCGGAGCAAGGGAAATGGAAAGGTAGAGTGAGCAGAGTCGATCCGACAGCAGCATAGACCAGACAAGTATCTGTGCCTTTACTTGTGATAAAATTTATTATTGTCTTGATTACTTGAATACCATTATCCCCAGAACAATTCAAATTATCAATCTTTTAACCGCATTTGGACAACTGATTCCATTTCCTTAGAGATTCTTGATTCTTTGATTTGATCTGCATCGGAAACCCTTATTTCCAACTCACTTGATTATTGTTTACCACCCTTTGATTATTGATTATCATCCTTTGATTATCATTGACAACCATTGATCATTTGACTTCCATCGTTGACTATTGATTACGTCATCGATTATCGATTACCAATATTGAACTCCTTATTGAATGAGTACACTGTACCGTTGAAATTACTTCATGATTATTTCTCAATCTTCATTTGATACTGAGCAGTTGAAGCTCTTTTGAAATTACTATACATTGAGTTATCTTATTGAGTATGTTATTGTTTATACCCTATGATAGATTTGGCATGTTTTTAAAATGGACCAGTAATTGGTCGGACCATATTTATGGTCGGAATAACTTAAGGCCCAGTTTGGCCTAGGATCCAGTAGAGGACTATGCTGTGAGCTAGTCCGGGGTTGATGCGTGGCTGGCCAGCAGCACAACCTTTGATTTGAATAAAATGTTTAAGCCAAATTCTAATTCTTTTCTTCAATTGTTATTGATACAAAGCATGTGTTAGCTAAATATTGTTGATTCTGATATCATAAATTCATATCCTTACAACTGTGATAGAAATGATTCATTGATGTTTGCTGAGCAATTTTGGCTCACTCTTGCTTGTTGTTTTCTAACCCTATTCCAGTGAAGCGAGAGTATGAGTCAGCATAGCGTGACCGATAGTTCACCAGCAGCCAGGAGAGCCCCTCGAGTCATTGTCATTGGCAGGGTAGTTGTTGTTTTGCTTTTCTAGATTAGATATCTAGATTTGAACTTTAGTCGTGATTTAATAACTCTGATAAAACTGGTATTGTATTAATAAAAGATTGTAGTAGCTTGTGTTCATTGCCATAATCTAGATGCGGTCTTGGTCAAGGGGTATTTGTGTCTTTATATATATTATGCATGTGTTAAAGAGTATTTCGTTGGTCGGATGACTCCTCAAATCTGTACCCCGGGTTTGGAGGGCGTCACAGTTGGTATCAGAGCAACAGGTTATGGTAATTGAAACAAGTTAGGACTTAGGGTCCAGGATAATATAGAGAGTTAGGAATTCACTTAAGGATATTAGGAGGTCGACTAGGGATATTATGCGTAGTAATTAAATATGGTTATAATTGCAGCCCCCTAGTTCTATTTCAGACTCAGACCCTTCCGAGGATACGATAGCAGAGATACCTACACCCGTTGAGAGAGCAGGGCCGTCTCGGCCAATGCGATATTAGCCTAGGCATCAGCACCCAGTAGTCAGGAGAGATCAGATATCTTGTCCTATTCCACTCCGACAGGTAGCCCCAGCACCAGTGTCTCAGGCATCAGTTTCTGGACCTTTTTATCAGTTAGGTGAGCCCCCAGTTCCACACCATGTCTATCAGAGGGTGAGCAGAGAGAAGGAGTACCTTTATGGCCAGGTTATGGAGATGGGTAGAGTTCGTTCGATCGAGGTAGCCGCTATCCGAGAGAGGGACAGACTTAGAGATCAGATGAGGGACATTCAAATGAGGTTTAGGGTTACGAGGACCTTGGTTGAGACTCGATTGCACGAATTAGCTTCTAGTCGAGAGGGAGAGACAGTAGCAGTGATGAGACAGATTTTGGATTATGCGATGAGTGAGATTGCAGAGATTTCAGGACCCCCGTTATGGCCGGCATGAGCAGGTGATCTGTGAGCAGGTTTTAGGAGCAGACAGTTGTGGCATGGATGTATGGTTTCTAGATAGTTAGTATATAGATGCATATTGTAGAATCAGCAGTGCACCGGGATTATAGGAACGCCTCGGGTTGTTGTTGCATTTTTGTTGTATTGCTGATCGGCAGTTATGGTTCAGCCATGATATATTTTCTTTTGAAGCGTTCTACGCTTGTACTAACTCTATCTATATATATATGATAAACCTCTTTTATAGAATTGTATTTATTCCCTTGTCATTCACTCCCAACATCATAACTGTTATTCTACTTGTTGCAACGAGTGTATCCATACACCGTTGAGAAAATCTGTAAACCTTCGAGATATCAATTGTGATCCTTCCTTCTCTTATATGGACTGTTTGATTAAGCCAATTATTGTTTATTCATCAGCGATATGGCTCCTAGACGACAAACCCGTACGACTGATACCTCCGACCAAGAAGGTCAACAAAATACACCTCCCACAGGCCACATGGACCCGATGGTAATCCAGTTGTTAAATACTCTTACTCAACAGACTACCGCATTAGCACAGCAGCAACAAGCATTTCAGCAAC
The DNA here is from genome assembly GCA_030848705.1 of Heracleum sosnowskyi. Taxonomy (NCBI): domain Eukaryota; kingdom Viridiplantae; phylum Streptophyta; class Magnoliopsida; order Apiales; family Apiaceae; genus Heracleum; species Heracleum sosnowskyi. The sequence continues at coordinate 92,850,630 of CM061235.1, read as the reverse complement.
AGCTCTTAGAACAACAGCAACAACATCAGCATCAGCAGCATCAACAACATCACCAGCAAGCAGCACCGACGATTACGTTCAAATCTTTCCAAGCAGCAAAACCTCCAGAATTTAAAGGATCAGCAGACCCTGTAGAGGCTAAGGCATGGTCGAAGGAGATGGAAAAGGCTTTTGCCTTGATAGAAGTGGCAGATGATAAGAAGACGGAGTATGCAAGTTATTTTCTGAAGAATGAGGTCAGTTATTGGTGGGAAACGAGTAGGGCTATGGAACCCGAGGGATTGATTACATGGGCAAGATTTACAGAGTTGTTTTTGGAAAGATATTTTCCGGACTATATGAGAGATCAGATGGAATTAAAGTTTTTGGAGTTAAAGCAGGGAAGTATGACAGTGCCTCAATATGAAACAAGGTTTACGGAGTTGTCAAGGTTTGTTCCAACCTATGTGGATACGGAGAAGAAGAAGGCCAAGAGGTTCCAGCAGGGACTGAGGTCTTGGATTCATAGTAAGTTAGCTATATTGGAGTTGGACACCTATGCAGTGGTGGTCCAAAAGGCAATGATTGCGAAGACAGAGAGTGATTCTTACATGAAAGAGAGGGATAACAAGAAAAGGAAAGCAGGGATACCCAATAAGGGACAGCAACATGGAAGTTTTCAAGGGCAAGCAAATAAGAAACCAGGATTTCAGCCCGGAAGGAATGCAAGTTTCAGGAAACCAGATACCGGGAGCGTAGGACAAGATAACCGTCTACCAGCCGGCAGTCAGCAGGGACTTTCTAGACCCCCACTACCAGAATGCAAGACATGCGGGAAGCGACATCCAGGGATATGCCATCGATTGAATGTCACATGCTTTAAATGTAATCATAAGGGACATTATTCCCGGGATTGCATGATAGGCATTGTGTGTCATCGGTGTAAGAAACCAGGTCACATGATTAAGGACTGCAGAGCACCAGCAACCGTGAACAATATGATTCGGGCGATTGAAGCACCCCCAGTTGTTAATGTCCAGCCGTTAGCCAGGACCTACAATATGTCAATGGGAGAAGCAGTGAGAGATTCCGACGTGGTGGCAGGTACACTTCTAATAAATTCTATTCCTGCTAAAGTGTTAATAGATTCGGGAGCGACGAAGTCTTTTATTTCCGAAACGTTTGCTCGTAGATTGAATTGCGTAATGAAACCCTTAAGTGGAGTGTTGAATATAGAGATAGCTAATCAGGATCGTATAGCGGTCAGTTCATATTATCCTCGTTGTGAAATAGAGATTTTGGGAAATCGTTTTTATGTTGACTTGTTACCTTTTAAGTTAGGTGAATTTGATGTGATATTAGGGATGGATTGGTTGACTGAGTATGATGCGAGTATTGACTGTAAGAATAAGAGGGTTACTTTGATTACCCTAGAAAAGAAAGAAATAATATTTAGAGGAGAGAGGCAAAGAAAGAGGTTCCTGACGATGATTCAGGCTAAGAGATTATTAAAGCAAGGTTGTGAGGGGTATTTAGCTTATATGATAGATATAGATAAGGAAGTTTCTAAGTTAGAAGATATTCCAGTTGTAAATGAGTTTCCAGATGTTTTTTCGGAAGAATTACCAGGTTTACCTCCAGACAGAGAGATTGAATTTGCGATAGATTTAGCACCAGGCGCGGAGCCAGTATCTAAGGCCCCATACAGAATGGCACCAGTGGAGATGAAGGAATTGGCTACTCAACTGCAAGATTTGCTAGAAAAGGGAATTATTAGACCCAGCGTTTCACCATGGGGAGCACCAGTACTGTTTCTCAAGAAAAAGGATGGAAGCATGAGATTGTGTATAGACTATCGGGAGTTGAACAAGCTGACTATTAAGAACAAGTATCCGTTACCTCGAATAGATGATCTGTTTGACCAGCTGAAAGGAGCCTTACATTTTTCAAAGATTGACCTACGATCAGGATATCACCAACTGAAGATTAAACCAGACGACATACCGAAGATAGCCTTTCGAACAAGGTATGGGCACTATGAATTCTTAGTAATGGCGTTTGGACTAACAAATGCACCCGCGGCTTTTATGGACTTAATGAACAGGATTTTCAAGAGATATTTGGACAAGTTTGTAGTGGTATTCATCGACGACATCTTGATATACTCAAGGAGAGAGGAAGAGCATGCAGACCATTTGCGGATTGTGTTGGAAACGTTGAGACAAGAAAGACTATATGCGAAGTTTTCCAAGTGTGAATTCTGGTTGAGAGAAGTTCATTTCTTAGGACACGTGGTGAGCAGCGAAGGCATCAAAGTGGATCCAGTAAAGATAGAGGCAGTGAAAGATTGGGAGAGACCAAGGACATCGACTGAAGTCAGAAGTTTCTTGGGATTAGCCGGATACTACCAGAGATCTGTGCATGATTTTGCGAAGATAGCTACTCCAATGACCAAGCTGACAAGGAAAAGCGAGCGATTCATATGGAACGATAAATGCGAAGAAAGCTTCCAAGAGCTAAAGAAGAGACTAACTACGACACCGGTATTGATGTTACCAGACGATCAAGGTCAATTCGTAATCTATAGTGATGCGTCGTACAAAGGATTGGGTTGCGTACTTATGAAACATGACAAGGTTATTGCTTATGCGTCAAGATAGTTGAGGCCCCACGAACAGAAGTATCCTACACATGATTTGGAGTTAGCAGCGATTGTGTTTGCATTGAAGATATGGAGACACTACTTGTATGGAGAGAGATGTGAGATTTACACTGATCATAAGAGTTTGAAGTATATCTTTACTCAGAAAGAGCTGAGCATGAGGCAACGAAGATGGTTAGAACTAATCAAGGACTACAACGTTTCTATCAACTATCATCCCGGCAAGGCAAATGTGGTAGCAGATGCACTGAGCAGAAAAGAGAGATTAAATACACTGACGATGACCAAAGAGTTATACAAGGAATTTGAGAAGTTAGAGATCGAAGTAAGTATTCCGAAGGATGCGACGGAAATGATTTATACCATAACGTTTCAACCTGAATTGTTGGAGAAGATACGGAAGTGCCAAGAGCAAGTTATGAATGATGATGTGAGTAAGATGACAGGTGAGGAAATATGTAGCCAACCGGACGACAAAGGGATCTTGAGATTTGCTTCTCGGATATGGATACCCAATGTAGCGGAGCTGAAAAATGAAATTTTGCTCGAAGCGCATAACTCGAAGTATTCAATTCATCCAGGGAGTACAAAGATGTATCGAGATCTTAAGACGAACTTTTGGTGGCCAGATATGAAGAGAGAGATAGCGGAATGGGTAAGTAAATGATTTACGTGTCAAAGAGTCAAGGCGGAACATCAGAGACCAAGTGGATTACTTCAACCATTGGAAATTCCTGAATGGAAGTGGGAACACATTGCGATGGACTTTGTGGTAGGATTACCTAGAATGAAGGCTAACCATGATGCCATCTGGGTTATCGTGGATCGATTGACGAAATCTGCGCATTTTCTTCCGATTAACGAGAGATTCTCGCTAGATAAGTTAGTTCATATCTACATAAAAGAAATCGTGGTACGACATGGAGTCCCAGTATCGATAGTGTTTGATCGAGACCCTCGATTCAATTCAAGATTTTGGAGGAGTTTTCAAGAGTGTTTGGGCACCGAGTTAAGAATGAGTACGGCTTATCACCCGCAGACGGATGACCAAAGTGAAAGAACAATTTAGACTATTGAAGATATGCTTAGGACATGTGCACTAGACTTTGAAGGCAGTTGGGACGATCATCTACCCTTGGTGGAATTTTCATATAATAATAGTTTTCACGCGAGCATCGGAATTCCACCTTACGAAGCTTTGTATGGACGAAAGTGTCGATCTCTAGTGTATTAGGAAGAAGTTGGTGAACGGAAGATGATAGGACCAGAACTAGTGTAACAAACAAAAGAAGTGATTCAATTGATTCAAAGAAGATTGATAACAGCTCAGGACTGACAGAAAAAGTATGCGGATCTAGCCAGAAAGGATGTGGGATTCGAAGAAGGAGAGCAGGTGTTACTAAAAGTCTCACCGTGGAAAGGATTAGTTAGGTTTGGAAAGAAAAGGAAGTTGAGTCCGAGATATGTTGGACCGTTTGAGATTTTGAAGAAAGTGGGCAAAGTAGCTTACGAGTTAGCATTGCCGCCGCATATGCAGCACGTTCATAATGTATTCCATGTATCTATGTTTAAGAGGTATCGACCAGATTCGAATCATGTAATAGAGTATGCACCCATAGAGGTCCAGGCAGATTTATCTTATGTAGAACGACCGATTCAGATATTGAATCGTAAGGAGAAAGTACTAAGGAATAAGACAGTAGCGTTAGTAAGAGTCTTGTGGAGGAATCCTAAAGTAGAAGAGTCTACCTGAGAGTTAGAGAGTGAGATGATAGAGAAGTATCCCCAGTTGTTTCCTTGATCTGATTCTGAGGACAGAATCCTATTAAGGGGGGAAGGATGTAATATCCGTGAATTTTATTATTTGATTAAATGATATATTTAATATAAAAATATTTATTGTGGAGTATTGGAATATTATTAAATGATAATTATTGTGTGATTATGTGCTAATTGGTGAGTCGGAAGCCCCTTTCAAATATTTCGTCATTTGGAATTTTCTTCAAATCTGAGCCCCGTTTTGATAATTCAAGGGCCCCGTTGGAATTTCGTACATTGATTATTATCTCTTCGTCTTTCGTATTCGAATCATTATCGGGAGAGATATTCGTATCATTTCATTCCTACCTATTTGATTCTGCAAGAATAATTCGTTTTGTTCAAAAAGGGAAAAATTGTTCCGAACCCTAATTGCTTAAGGGGATGGATATATCGTTTTATATCAATATTACCTTTGTTATAGCCCCAGTATTCTTGAGCATTAGTTATATAATGATATGTATTGATTTGGATAATTATCAACCCTTGTAGATAATTATCTTCTCGTAAAACGTATTTTTAACCTAATTAGGGTTTTTAAACGATCTAGTGGATCTATAACGATCCAAAAGTGTTCCTTGGGGTATTATTTTTCCAAAAATATAAAAAGACGAATCGAACCTTATAACCTTCATAATCTGCATTGCGTATTATCAAAAAGTAAAAAATTCACGAAACGTGTTCTTCGTGTTCTTGAATCTTCAATCCATTCGTTCAAGGTGTTATTGATTTCAGAAATCAAAGTTCAAGTACTCAAATCAAAGCTCTTGATCTCTAGTTTCAGAATCTTCCAACCTCATCATCATCTGGTAATTTTTCGATTTATTATGAATTTTTCAATATTCGAATTAAATTAGGGTTCTTGATTAAATTGGGGATTTTCATTCTGTTGATTCTCCGTTCAATTGGTTGCTTCTAACATGTTCCTAGGGTTCTAATTAGCAAGAATCCATGATTTCATTTCGTGTTTAAGTTCAATTTAGTCGGGTTTGATTTTCGGGTTTTCGACTCGAAATCTTCTTTTACTTCGTTCATTCTTTCTGTTGATCTGACGTTAGTTATGATATGGGGCTTTGATTGTATGAGTTATAAGCTTCATTTTGGTATATTAATCTTTGAGTTTCATGTAGAATTAAACTAGATCGGGTTTCCGGCCGAAGTCGTCGTCGGCGAGTTCTTTGAACGAATTCTGGGCACGATTCCGGCATGGGACAGATGTGTTTGTATGTGGGTTATGTTTGTCTTGAAAAAGCGAACAAAAGCCCTATGGTTTGGTTTTGTTTTGATCGGAAATGGCAAGTCCGGCCACCGGACGCCGGCCGGATTCTGGAAAACCCAGAATCCGACGGGTTGTTCTTGGTGACCCGACTGTGTTCTTCCCGACCCGTTTACCCATTATTTTGACCCGGTTTCAATCTTCAAAACCCTAATTCGATTTCTAAAAACTGTTTTTGAATTTTATTTTTTAAATTAATTCGAAAATAGTTTAAAGACTTTAAAAATTCATATTTTTATTTTAAAAATATATTTAAATATCAGAAAAATTCTGGAAAATTATATTTATTATTTTAAATCCGAAAATTGATTAAACTTAATTATTTTAATTATTTTTAATTAATAAATAATTTATTAATTAATTGGTTATTTCTTTTACTCAATTAATTCTTAAAAATTAATTATTAATTAGATTTAATTAATTAAAAATCCGGTTTAATTATTTTCAAGCCTATTTATTTATTTAAAAATAGTTTGAGCATTTAAAAAGTGTCAATTAATTTTATTAATTGATTTATTTGCATTTAAATGTTTATATGGGATTTAAAAATCCGAGTTTTGATTTAAAAATTAATCGTGACTTATCTTAAATTCAAATAAGTTTCGTATGATGTTTTAAAAATATTTATAAGTGCTATATGGTTCATATTAATTGTGTGTTGTGTTTTATAGTCTGTATATGCCCGTACTAGGGCAAATACCTGAGTTTTAAATATCGTAAATCATTCCGGACGTCCGATACGTAACCGGTTACTTGTTTAAATGTGATTATTGATTGAATAAGTGTAGAGAGTAGAACGAGAATAGTTAGACTTATTGTGATGAGTTGTTTAATTATAGAATCGAGTTCCCGGAGCAAGGGAAAGGGAAAGGTAGAGTGAGCAGAGTCGATCCGACAGCAGCATAGACTTGGCAAGTATCTGTGCCTTTACTTGTGATAAAATTTATTATTGTCTTGATTACTTGAATACCATTATCCCCAGAACAATTCAAATTATCAATCTTTTAACCGCATTTGGACAACTGATTCCATTTCCTTAGAGATTCTTGATTCTTCGATTTGATCTGCATCGGAAACCCTTATTTCCAACTCACTTGATTATTGTTTACCACCCTTTGATTATTGATTATCATCCTTTGATTATCATTGACAACCATTGATCATTTGGCTTCCATCGTTGACTATTGATTACGGTCATCGATTATCGATTACCAATATTGAACTCCTTATTGAATGAGTACAATGTACCGTTGAAATTACTTCATGATTATTTCTCAATCTTCATTTGATACTGAGCAGTTGAAGCTCTTTTGAAATTACTATACATTGAGTTATCTTATTGAGCATGTTATTGTTTATACCCTATGATAGATTTGGCATGTTTTTAAAATGGACCAGTAATTGGTCGGACCATATTTATGGTCGGAATAACTTAAGGCCCAGTTTGGCCTAGGATCCAGTAGAGGACTATGCTGTGAGCTAGTCCGGGGTTGATGTGTGGCTGGCCAGCAGCACATCCTTTGATTTGAATAAAATGTTTAAGCCAAATTCTAATTCTTTTCTTCAATTGTTATTGATACAAAGCATGTGTTAGCTAAATATTGTTGATTCTGATATCATAAATTCATATCCTTACAACTGTGATAGAAATGATTCATTGATGTTTGCTGAGCAATTTTGGCTCACTCTTGCTTGTTGTTTTCTAACCCTATTCCAGTGAAGCGAGAGTATGAGTCAGCATAGCGTGACCGATAGTTCACCAGCAGCCAGGAGAGCCCCTCGAGTCATTGTCATTGGCAGGGTAGTTGTTGTTTTGCTTTTCTAGATTAGATATCTAGATTTGAACTTTAGTCGTGATGTAATAACTCTGATAAAACTGGTATTGTATTAATAAAAGATTGTAGTAGCTTGTGTTCATTGCCATAATCTGGATGCGGTCTTGGTCAAGGGGTATTTGTGTCTTTATATATATTATGCATGTGTTAAAGAGTATTCCGTTGGTCGGATGACTCCTCAAATCTGTACCCCGGGTTTGGAGGGCGTCACAAGAGTGACCTGGTGATAATGGATGTTTGTAAGACTTAGTTGCAAAGGTGGATTTTTATCCAGAGCAGAAGACCTATCCATTCTTTGAATTTGAGAAATGATAAAGAAGTTTTCAGTTGGTATTCCCAATTTGAAAGCTTCCAGCTCAGAATAGGGCCATTGTTGTTGAAAATACAATGCATCTGCATCCACAATCTTAGTTGCCTTGGAGGACTCTGTACCTTGTACAACTGCATTTTGGGAAACATTAACAGAGTCTAAAGGATAATCAAGATATAACATACCTGGTGTAGACTCTGAATGTTTAAGAACATCCTTCATTGAAGAAGTAGAAGGAGAAGAACTAGTAACAATAGTTGGGACTTCAACAGAGACTGACTCCTCCATAGAGTGATCAGGGTCTGAAGAATTAAGAAGTACAACACTTAAAGGAAGTGCATCAATAGGAATACTTGGATCCACAACTACTTGTTCCTGAGATTGAGAAGATAAGTCTTCTAGCCTCTCCTCTCCCTTCTTCTGTTGATTGAATCAACCACCCTCTTTGCATAAGCTTTCTTCTGAACTTCTGGCTTTGCATTATGAACTGCCAAATCTTGTCTTTCAAACATCTTCATGAGCTGAAAAGTTCCACTATCAATACCAGTATCAACTTCAAGATTGGCATCTCATGAGCTAGGGAATAATTGATCCCAGAAGTCAAAGGTTGGCTGTTTACCTAATCTCTCAGTCTCACCATGGGGTTGGGCAACCATATTCTCATGCTCACTAAGGTTTTCTAAAACTTTGTCACGCTCTACCTCTCCTTTTGCCTGGTCAGGAGACAGTCTCTCAGTTTGTGGCTCAATGGCCATCTTTTCAATATTTTCACTCAATTTGGGGAATGTGCTCTCGGATCCTACATAAAAATTGGGGGTATAAAAGAGTTGTGTACCTGAAGCTCTTTGGTGGAGGGAATCCTCTTGAATTGTCTGAAGGCTAGAGGTTTCCACCAAAGGCTGAGCATCACTAGACCCTGAACCCTTACACACTTCTGTCTTATCAGTGTCCAGTGGCTCCAGTATGCCACCTTCAGAATCATGTATAGTTTCAGAAATCCCCAGTAATACTTCAGGAGGTGTCAAAATATCTATAGAAACATCATGAGGTGTTGCTGAATGAGACTCTCCCACAAAAGGAATAGACTCTGATAGAATTCTGCTTTGAATTTCTTCATTTACATCTATCATAGTCTGATCCACAATATCATTGGAATTCTCAACATTAGTATCAGTCACCAGAGAAGGCCTATCAACATGAACAATGACTCCACTATCACCCAACCTCTGACTAGGTGGTTCTTGTGTTTGTGAGTCTATCTGTTCACTGTTAGATATAATTGCTAATGTTTGTTTATCAGTGTTTAAAGTATCAGGATTCTATCAGAGTTTAGCTGGAGTACTGGTCAGAGTTTGTTAAACTCTGACAGTCAGAGTTTGCTTAGCAGTCGATGTTATTCAATGAAGATTCTAGAAGCGATATTCTTTGATGATGGAAACAAGCAAAGAGATATCGAGATGGCTAAGGAAACGGAACAGAAGACAGAAGCAATTCTAGATTGATAATAATTGTATAGCTGATTTATAGGAATATCAATTAGAAGATTGTATGTAGCTGTGTACTATATAAACACAGATAGGTTAACCCTAAAAGGGATGCGAATACGTGAAAACATTATTCTTGTAACCTAGCAGCTCTCTGTGATATTTTACATCACCGAGAGAGGAGTTATTAATTCCATACAGTTTATTATTCATAAACAGTGTTTTTATTGTTATTCTCATACGTATATTTGATTATATATTGTGTATTTGGCCTAACAATTGGTATCAGAGCCAAGGCTGTTTAATCTATACAGTTTATTGATCTAAACACAAGTATAATCATGGCTGAAAATATCCAAGCAGGTTCTAATCCCGTAAAGGTTCAACCAACTTCTGTGAGTCGATATGAGAAAATTAGGGTTCCAATTCTCAGACCAGCGGAATATCCAATATGGAAGGTAAAGATGACCATGTTTCTGGAAGCCACAGATCCAGAATACCTTGATAGAATCAATGATGGTCCTCATATGCCAACTAAACCATCTCCAGTTGTTGCTGGTCAAGAAAAAAAGACCGTTCCAAAAGAAAAGAAAGATTTGACTCCTGAAGACATCTCATCAATTGCAAAGGATGCAAAAGTTAGACATCTTCTTCACAGTGCTTTAGATAATGTTATGTCTAACAGAGTTATTGGTTACAAAACTGCCAAAGAAATTTGGGATGCTTTAGAAGTCAGATGTCAAGGAACCAGTGCTATAAAGAAGAACAGGAAGACTATACTTACACAGGAGTATGAACACTTTGACTCAAGACCTGATGAAACTTTGACTGAGACATATGACAGATTCTGTAAACTGTTGAATGATTTATCTCTGGTTGATAAAGAATATGATCTTGAAGAGTCTAATCTCAAGTTTCTTCTATCTCTACCTGAAAGATGGGACTTAAAGGCAACAACAATAAGAGATAATTATGATCTTGCAGAGACAGATCTTGATGAAATCTATGGGTTGCTTAAAACTCATGAACTTGAGATAGAACAAAGAAACAAAAGATCTGGAAAGAAGACAAAATCTTTTGCTCTCAAAGTTGAAGAAAAACTTCTTAAGAAAGAGACATCAAAGAAGAAAGCTAAGGGAAAGGCTTTGGTCATAAACTTTGAAAGTGAGTCATCAAACTCTGATGATGACTCAAACACTGTTGAATCATCTGAAACCGAGGATGATGAAGAACAGATGATGCAAATGGCTGCTTTGATGGTGAAGACTTTCAAGAAGATGGGTTTCAAGAACTTCAAGAAAGGAAAGAGATTCTTTAGGAGAAATTCAAACTCTGAAAGGAAGAGTTACAAAAAGTCTGAAGGAAGGGATATCAAATCTGGGAAGAAAGACAAGTCTGACATCCAGTGCTACAAATGTAAAGAGATGGGTCACTATGCTCCAGAGTGCAAGAAAGGAAAATCTGAAAAAAACTCATCACTAAAGGGAGAGACTGGTTAGACACATCAGATTCAGATGAGGATGTCAATTATGCTCTCATGGAAACTGTCAAAGATGAATCTGAATCATCTGAAAATAAGGTACCCCTAACAACTTATGCTTATGATACTGATAATATATCTGAATTGAGAATTTATCTTAAAAGCATACATGTTAGTTACAGAGATCACACTTTAGAAAATGAGAGAATTAAATCTGAGAATTTAAAGCTTAGAGAGAGAAATAAATTTCTTGAAGAAGAACTTGTTAACATGCAACAAGTTAAAAAGGAAAGAGATGATGTTGTTTATGTTGAACAGGAAATGCTTAAGAAATTTAGGCAACTAGAATCTGAATTGGAAAAAGAGAGGAAGGTAATTAAAACCTGGACAAACTCTGGAAAAGACACACATCAGGTATTTCAAACAGATACAGTTGGGTTAGGTTACTGTGAGAAAGATGAACTTAGGTTTAAAGATAAAGTTAAAGTTAGAACACATCTTCCACCTATGAAATTTCTTCCTGAATCCAGTAAGCTAAACCCTATACTTGAAAAAGAAACGGTTAAGGAAGAACCAGTAAAAACTTGTGTTAAACAGGTTAATGTTGGTTTAATGACAGAGAAACAATTCAAGTATAAACTCAAAGAGGAAAAGTCTGTTGAAAAACAGAAAGTGTCCAGGAAGAACATAAATGGAAAAGTAGGCATTAATAAAAGTAATAATCATTTGCCTATTACTGCTGCTCCTAGAAAAACATGTCATAATTGTGGTAGTACTAATCTTGCAAGTTTCTGCAGGAAGAACAAATACATTAATTCTTTACCCTCCAAATCTGGAGTAAAGAATGATTATGTTAGGGTTAGACCACAGGCTTTATGCACTCACTATGGGAGTACTTGGCATTCTATTTATACTTGCAAGAATTATCATGCCATTTATCACAACTATTATGAGTTGAATCCAAATTTGAAATGGGTTAAAGTTGATTCTGCAAGTGTAAACTCTGATATTGTTAGCTTAAACTCTATTGATAAGAATTCCGCTGCAAAAGCTAACAATGTTAAGAAAGCCAAAGGATCCAAGCAAGTCTGGATCCTTAAAACTAACTCTCAGTAATTGTTGGTGATTGCAGGGCATAAGGGAGAGCACCCTAGTCTTGGACAGTGGATGTTCAGGACACATGACTGGAAATAAAGCCCTGCTATCAGATTATGAGGAGAAAGCTGGCCCAAAAGTTACCTATGGAGATGGCAACATAGGACGTACTATGGGATATGGCAATATCAATCTTGGAAGTGTCATCATCACAAATGTAGCTCTAGTTCCAGGACTCAAGCATGAGTTGCTATCTGTGAGTCAAATCTGTGACAGAGGTTATCATGTAGATTTTCAATCTGAATATTGTGAGGTCATCAACAAATCTACAGGGAAAGTTGTTTTAGTTGGACACAGACGGAATAATATCTATGAAGCAAGTTTGGTAACAAACTCTGAAGGAAAATCTGTGTGTCTCTGTCTGCAAAGATGTCTAGTGAAGAGAGTTGGAAATGGCATAAGAAGCTCTCTCATCTAAATTTGAACAACATCAATGAGCTAATTCGAAAAGATCTTGTAAGGGGACTTCCAAAATCTATACTCAGCTTAGATGGTCTGTGTGATTCTTGTCAAAAGGCCAAGCAAAGGAAGTCATCTTTCAAGAGTAAGTCTGAATCTTCAGTTGTGGATCCTTATCATCTTCTTCATGTTGATCTATTTGGTCCAGTAAATGTAATGTCTCTTGGCAGAAAGAAATATGCTTTAGTCATTGTTGATGAGTACACTAGATACACCTGGGTGTACTTTCTAGCAAAGAAGGATGAAACTGCCTTAATTTTGATGGAACATGTAAAGCTACTAGATAAAGGATCACAGGATAAAATGAAAATTATCAGGAGTGATAATGGTACTGAATTTAGAAATGCAATAATGGAAGAATTTTGCAAGGAAAGAGGAGTGAAGCAAGAATTTTCTGCACCTGGGACTCCACAGCAGAATGGTGTAGTTGAAAGAAAGAACAGAACTTAAATCGAAGCTGCCAGAACAATGCTTGATGAAGCAAAATTGCCAACTTATTTCTGGGCAGAAGCTGTTCAAGCTTCTTGTTTTACTCAAACTGCTACACTGATCAACAGGCATGGGAAAACACCATATGAGATGGTGAAGAAAAAGAAACCAAACCTGAAATATTTTCATATTTTCGGGTGCAAATGCTTTGTGTTGAAAACTCATCCTGAACAGTTGACCAAGTTTGAATTAAAAGCTGATGAAGGAATTTTTGTTGGATATCCACTGTCGACTAAAGCATTCAGAGTTTATAATCTGAGAACTAAAGTGATCATGGAATCTATACATGTGTCTATTGATGACAAGAAAATAACTGGAATTGAAAATGCAGAAAATCATGATCAACTACGCTTTGAAAATGAAGATATAAACTCTGATGATGTAAACTCTGACGAAGCAAATCCAACAAACTCTGTTGAAGCAAACTCTGAACCTCTACTGGTAAACACTGAGGAAGTTTCTCAGACAGAACATAATAGAGAACCAGTTGAGGGGGAGAATGAAGACACTTCAGGAACATCTCAACATGATGACTCACATTCTGAAAGTGAGTCAGCTGAAGAATCTAACACAAACTCTAAAAGTTCAAACTCTGAGCAGTCCAATTCAGGGGGTGCCTCAGAGAATATAGATGGTCAACAAGAAAATCAGGAGAGCATGAATCAAGGGGGAGGATCTAATAATGATGAAAGAAGCCACTTACCTACAGCAAGAAAGTGGACTCAGGCTCATACACCTGATCTGATAATTGGAGATCCAGATGCAAGTGTGAAAACAAGAAGTGCTACAGCAAATGAATGTCTGTTTAATGCATTTATATCTCAGACAGAGCCTAAGAAAGTGGATGAAGCTCTTCAAGATGCTAACTGGATAACAACAATGCAGGAGGAATTGAATGAGTTTGAAAGAAATGAAGTCTGGACACTTGTACCAAGACCCAAGAACAGATCTGTTGTTGGTACAAAGTGGGTTTTCAGGAACAAGACTGACAGTGAAGGAGTAATTACAAGGAACAAAGCTAGACTTGTGGCAAAAAGGATATTCACAGCAGGAAGGAATTGACTATGATGAAACCTTTGCTCCAGTTGCAAGATTGGAAGCCATAAGGATTTTTCTAGCATATGCTGCTCACAAGAAGTTTAAAGTCTTTCAGATGGATGTAAAGAGTGCTTTTCTCAATGGGAAACTTGAAGAAGAAGTGTTTGTTGAACAACCACCAGGGGTTGTGGACCCCAAGTATCCAGATTATGTCTACAGGCTTGACAAAGCACTTTATGGACTAAAGCATGCACCTAGAGCATGGTATGAAACTCTGGCTCAATTTCTTTTAGAAAGTGGGTTCACTAGAGGTACAATTGATAAAACCTTGTTCTATTTCAATACTGGTAATGATTTGCTTTTAGTTCAAATCTATGTGGATGACATAATTTTTGGGTCTACTAATGATAAACTCTGTAAGAAATTTGCCAAGCTTATGCAGTCCAGGTACCAAATGAGCATGATGGGAGAGCTTAGTTAGTTTCTAGGCTTGCAGGTAAAGCAAACAGATGATGAGATTTTTATCAATCAAGCAAAATATACCAGAAATCTTCTCAAAAAATTTGGTATGCTTGATAGTTCATCTGCAACAACTCCTATGGAAACTGCAACCAAGCTAGACAAAGACACAGGAGCTTCAGTAGATATGACAAACTACAGAGGCATGATAGGGTCTCTTCTTTATTTGACTACAAGTAGACCAGACATCATGTATGCAACCTGTCTTTGTGTAAGATTTCAAGCTGATCCCAGAGAGCCTCATCTAATAGCTGTGAAGAGAATTTTCAAATATCTCAAAGGAACCATAACCTTGGGTTTGTGGTATCCTAGAGAATCAGAGTTTAAGTTAATTGGTTACTCTGATGCAGACTTTGCAGGTTGTAAGATTGACAGAAAGAGCACCAGTGGAAGCTGTCAATTTCTAGGTGACAGACTAGTTTCTTGGTACAACAAGAAACATAAATCAATTTCCACATCCACAGCAGAAGCAGAGTATATTGCTGCTGGTAGCTGTTGTGCACAGATTCTGTGGATGAAGAATCAATTGCTGGATTATGGGTTAAGGTACTCTAAAATACCTATTTTCTGTGATAATCAAAGTGCTATTGCTATGACAGGAAATCCAGTACAGCATTCCACGACCAAGCACATCAGCATAAGGTATCACTTTATCAGGGAACATGTGGATGAAGGAGATATTGAGCTTCATTTTGTGTCTACAGATCAACAGCTTGCAGATATCTTCACTAAGCCTTTGAGTGAAGCTACATTTACAAGACTGGTAAATGAACTAGGAATGATCTCTGGTTTTGACTAGAGATACTGGTTAGACTCAAAATTTACTCTTCTGTGATATGTTGCTCATGTTTCTATACATATGTTAACTGTCATGCAAATCATGTTAGCATACTCTGTTAGCATACTCTGATGTTAAACTCTGATGTTAAACTCTGATTGTGGTATTGTCTGAAACATAAGGACCGATGAAGAAAATAGTATGAAGCATGATTCTCAGTAAGTAATCATGAATCCTTCTGAGTTATATATGATCTGATCTCAAATGTGTGCAGAAAGTTAACACAACATGATACTGTCTCTATATTTATAGCATCTCTTAGTTTATTGGTTCTATACACTGAGTCTGTATTAGCTGTTTGCACTTTCTCTCATAAAGTATATATGTCAAATGATGTCAGTCTAAACTCTTATAATTAGTTGCTGGTAACTCACCCCCAAGAAAAAGATGCATAAATAAATGCACAAATTCCTTTGAGATCATGTTGTGCCTAGGAAGACCCAGGAACTTATTGTATGAAATAAGGGCTAAAATTTAAAAATTTTGGTGACTAGTGCCAACCACTGATTACTGGAAAAGAATAAAAAAAATAAAAATAAAAATAAAATAAAATAAAATATATATATATAGGGGGTGAAAACATATAAATACATATAAAGGTACAGAGTTTAGATGACATCAGATTTTGTTTTGCATATGAGAGATTGGGCAACCAGTTTTTACTGATTTATTTTGTGGATTTTATGCACTTTGAGATGCTTTCAATATTTACATTCAGTAAACTCTGCTATTCACACACAAATAATCACAACTGTGCATTTTGAGAAAAGAGATTATTAATGAAGGTGAAGAATTGATAAACACTGATGAATTGTGTACTCTACGCAGAGGTAAATTTATTTTTAATCTCTGTTGATTAAAATAAATAAAGGAGTTTCAGACATTTCATAATTTTTTAGGAACATTATTGTTGAAAATAGAGAGTATGATTGAAAACGGTTTGTATGCATTTTGAAAATGATGAAGCGTGTAAATAGCAGTAATTATTGTTGTTTTTAATGCGCATGCGTGTTGGAAACTACCACGATTAGTGCTGTCAGTTAATGCATGTGTGACAACTGTCCCACTCACACACTTCACGAGTAAGCATGCTGTGTATCTTAATGATTAAAACTCTTCAGTTTTAATTCTTATTTAATCATTATACACACAACGTTCACAAGTTTTACAGATTCACTCTATTCACAACACATTTTCACACACACCTTTTCACAAACACTTTTCTGCATCCAATATTCTCTGAAAGTTCAAAGCTTTTCTCTGATAATTTTCAAATCATTTCTAATGGCAACCACAGTATTTCATTCTATTGGTCTAGAGTTCGTTCCTAATAACTATGCAGCACCATTTTCTAATGCGAACGCACCATAGGCGTTTCATTTGTTTCAAAATTTCCTTGCTCAGTCAGACATTGGGTATGCTCTAGTGGAACCAGCAAAGCTGCCTGGCTTGCAAATCAAAGCCTTCTGGGAGACAGGCGTGTTTGATGATGGAGGAGAGGCTGGCACTCCTTCGATTGTATTTGAATTTGAAGAACAAGAGTTTGTGGTCACTCCAACCACTATTCGTGATGCTCTTGGTTTTGAGGATTTCAATGCGTTCACAATCTCTGTTGGTGATGCTGAACTTCAAAGGATGATGAGAGAGATTGGTTACACTGGGTCATTGGCAAGGACTGGTAATTTGAAGCGACCGTTCTTGAGGAAGGAATGGAGTTTCTTCTTTGATTGCATAACAAGAGCGTTCGGGAAGAAGTGTACAAATTGGGATGCTATTCCAATTGACAGTCTGCAAATCGGGTATTCTCTTCTCTATGGTACTCACTTTGATTTTGCTAGACTAGTTTTGAATAATATAGGAGAAAAGATGACAGAGAATAGGGGTGTGGTTTATTTTGCTCGTTTTTGTCAGTTAATATTTTCTGCTTGTGTAACTGGGGTAGTCATTGTTGACGATGATGTTATTCCTTCATTTAAGTTGCACAAGAGAATATTCTCTGATTTAGTAAACAAGGATGTCAAGAAAGGGAATGTTGGTGAGTTATTGCTTCCAGCTATTGTCCAACAATTTCTTGAACCACAACAACCACAACAACCAGAACTCCAATCACAACAAATAAATACTGATCCTCAAGCTACTTCTCAAAGACCAAAGACTGGAGGTAGGACTAAGCATAGGGCTTTTAAGGCTGTCAAGGTTGTTAAATCACCTACTGATGCTGGTACTTCAAGGAAAAAGAGGAGGGCAAACATGCCAAATTCTGATGCAACTGAGCTCTTACAGCATAAAAGGAGGAAGTTGGTAGCTGATTATCTTTTTGATGAATTGGAAGAAACTGAAGCTCCAAAGATTTTTTTTAAGGATGCTAGTGAGAATGCTACTGTGCCTAATGAAGCCAGAGCAAATGCTGATGAGATGGCTGATTTTCATGATGATTTACCTGAGCCTATTCTGGAAATGGACATGGAAGAGAATATTGAAGCACATCCTTCTGCAACTCTTGAAGAGTTTGGCAGTGTTGGTGAAACTGAGGATGTGGCAGCTGATCAGCCTATAGTCATTCTTGATGAATCTATGGCTTCTCATACAGAGATTTTTTCTGTTACTCACCAGGGTATTGACAAGGGTGAGGAGGTTGAACAAACGTCCAAGGCTGTTGAAAATGTTATTTACACTGCTGAAGAGCCTATTGCTGAAGCTGTGGCAGAGAATGTTGTTGAGGCTGCTCAAGCTACTGAGACAATAAATGAGCAATTAAACTCTGAACATCTAGAAAATGAAGATTTTGTTCAAGACAATGTGGCTGAGAATGTATCTAATTCCCATGGTGCAAACTCTTTGGCAAAATTTGATGATACAAAGTCTGATGATGCAGCTGATTCTACATCTTCTCTAAGGATTTCTGCTCAACACAATCCTAAGATGACTGATATTGGTGGTACATCTAATCATGCTACTGAAGAACATTTTCAGGATATGTACTTTGCCAACTGGTCAAACAAAGATTGTATATTCACTGATCAGAGAGCAGCTGATTTTGTGACAAAGTCTGCTGCAACAATTACAAATCCTGAGCTTCTCACACATTTCAAAGCTACAATAGTTCAAATCAAGTCTCTTCACAACCGTTTTGATGAAACTCAGAAGTATGTTACTGGGTTGAGAAATGATGTGGTTGTAAGAGACATGTCTTTGAAACAGGATAAATCTATGCTGCTTTCCTTGGTTAAAGATCAAGAGGTTATCAAGAACAGACTGAGCAAAGTTGAAGACAATCAAACTGTCATGTCTGACAAGATTGATTCAATTGCTGCTTCACTTGAGTTGCTCACCTCAGTGTTGATTCCTGATGATGTCAAAAAGGGGAAGAGAGTTTCTAAGGACAAATGCAAGAAATCTCAAACTCTGAGTAGACAGGATGATACTACTGATGGTGGTGCAAAAGGTAAAGAGTTAAGGTCCAAATCAATTCAAGAGAAAGGGAGACTAAGGTCAAACTCTTCCAGGGCAAACTCTGAGAAAATAAATACTGGTGCTCAATATTCTTCAAGAGCTAGAAGCTTATTGCTTACTTCTCAACCATTTACTGATGAAGAGATTGCAGCTCAGTTGTTTCTGGAAGAACCTGGTACAGATGCAACCATAGAAGATATTCAAGCAGAAGAAAAGATGCTAGCTGAAGAGTATGAGAAGAATTTAAAGTCTGGAAAGATAAAGAAGACTGTGAAGGTTTCAAGGCCAAAAGAAAAAGGAATTATCATCAAAGAAAATGTAAACTCTCAACAGAGTTTACAATATTCAAGAAGGCCAGTTGAAGCTAGTTTGGATAAAGGCAAAGGGAAGCTTGTAGAAGAACAACAAATACTGAAGAAAGTTCAATCAACCTCTGACAATGCTCAAGTTGTTAAAACATTGGAAGCTGTGACAACCACTGATACTACTCAAGTTGTACAGACTCAGCTATCTTCTCAACTTCAAAGAACTTTTGGAAAACCAATCACAGTTAAACATTCTTTGATTCCTGGAAATACAAATATTCTCCAAAGCAGAACTATAATGGGAAAAGAATCTAGAGATAAATCTGGACTAGGATCTCATAGAGAAAAGAGAGTGAATAATAGTCCTATGGATTATACCTCTTTAGCTGAACCAGGTGTTGGTGTGACTCAAGAAAATCTTGATACTTTAGAGTCGGTTCAGTTAATTCACCTTAAAGGGTTGAAAAAGGATTTTATGTTATACTTCAAGACTGATGGTAGAGTATACAGAGTTGGTGAAGCTGACATTGGATTAAAAATGAAGGAAGAGCTGGAGTATGTGATGTATCTACTCAAAATCAAAAATCAAAGAACTCATCAAGCAACTGAGGTATTAAGAAGCAGAATGGTGAAAGCTAGAGCTCTTTGTGGCTTAAAGTCTGCTGGTTCTTACATACCAAAGTACAGAGATTACAATGGAAAGCTTGTTGAGATGCAAAGGAACAGTGCAAGACTCAGAACATATCTTGGTATAAAAGTGTTGGAATTTAATCTGGAGTCAGATAAATCCTTCATAATAAAGCTGGGAAATGAGATGAGAAAGAACAGTATCTATGCTCTGAGGGCAGCTATCTACCAAACTGGAGAGAGTGATCCAAAGTTAAAGGAATTGAAGGAGATAATGGTAGTTGAACTTGAGAGAGTTGAAAGAAGATTACTTATGGACTACATCATAACTGTACCTGATATTGAAGAAATTAAGTAAATGGAGTCTGTAAGTTTTTAAGTTTTCTGTTCTAAGTTAAATATAAACTTTGTGATTTTATAAACACTGCATTTGTTATATGTTTTGACATCATCAATTATCTGTTAACTTGTACATTTTTAGTATGCACAAGTTGGGGGAGATTGTTAGATATAATTGCCGATGTTTGTTTATCAGTGTTTAAAGTATCAGGATACTATCAGAGTTTAGCTGGAGTACTGGTCAGAGTTTGTTAAACTCTGACAGTCAGAGTTTGCTTAGCAGTCGGTGTTATTCAATGAAGATTCTAGAAGCGATATTCTTTGATGATGGAAAGAAGCAAAGAGATATCGAGATGGCTAAGGAAACGGAACAGAAGACAGAAGCAATTCTAGATTGATAATAATTGTATAGTTGATTTATAGGAATATCAATTAGAAGATTGTATGTAGCTGTGTACTATATAAACACAGATAGGTTAACCCTAAAAGGGATGCGAATACGTGAAAACATTATTCTTGTAACCTAGCAGCTCTCTGTGATATTTTACATCACCGAGAGAGGAGTTATTAATTCCATACAGTTTATTATTCATAAACAGTGTTTTTATTGTTATTCTCATACGTATATTTGATTATATATTGTGTATTTGGCCTAACATTCACCTTTACCACTGTCCACCAC
This sequence comes from Heracleum sosnowskyi, assembly GCA_030848705.1. NCBI lineage: Eukaryota > Viridiplantae > Streptophyta > Magnoliopsida > Apiales > Apiaceae > Heracleum > Heracleum sosnowskyi. The sequence continues at coordinate 92,829,882 of CM061235.1, read as the reverse complement.
TGGTGCAACAGTGCTCTCTCCTGACTGCAAATCGCCTCCTAAATCCTCCAAAGTTGTACTCGTTGTAGATTCACTCCTTGAACTGTCAGGATAAAGAAATTTTGATGTGAACATTCTCTAGTATACTGCATGGAGAGCCTGATCAAAAGAGTAGTTAAACTTGGACTATATTTCTTTCATAACACTTTGGTAATAAGCATTCTTCAGTTGATTCATCCTCAGCTCAAAAGTGTTATAGATAAAAGTATAAGTAGGAGGTCGAATCCTGCTTTTCAGAAAATCAAGAACTTCCTGTGAATGAGAGATTGTTATAGCCACAACTCCAAGTGCTTGCTTATAGGTAATATTATTATCCCACATTGCATCATAGGCCAAAACTGGTTCTAGTTCCTGCTCCTCAGTTTCAACCTCAGCAACAGACCCTGAAAGTTGTTTCCTTTTCTTTTGCTTTTTCAAAGTTCTTGAAGAAGGTTGTTGTGAGTCTGGTTGAGCAACTATGGGGATCTTTTCATTTCTTTCAGCAATAACATCCTCAGCAACAGAGACAATAGATGGAGTAAAGAGATTGTTGTAGACATACTGAACAACTAACTTTTGAGAAATTTTGAGATCTATCATCATCTTTTGCCACACCTTTTTGTGAGAACTAAGAAGTTGCAGAACCTTAGAGACTTGAGTATAAGATTTTTTATCTTGCACATGTTGCACTAAATAGTAGAGAATTACAAATGTATCATCAGAAGGTATAACTGTGTGCTGAATTAAGTCCTTTGTAGTCTTCTTAGTTAAACCTTCCCAAAATACCTCATCACCAGAGTCTGAGGATGTGTGAGACTCTCATTCAGTATTAGACCCTGGCAATGTAGTAGGAATTGTTGTGACGCCCTCCAAACCCGGGGTACAGATTTGGGGAGTCACCCGACCAACGGTACACAACATAAACCTGAAGATAACACATGCATAATATATAATAACATAAAATACCCCTTATCCAAGACCACATCCAGATTATGGCATGAAACAAGCTTCTAAGTGATAATTATTACAAACCAGTTTTCAGAGTTATTACACACTTAATATACAAAGCTAGACATCTAGTCTAACTTCCAAGATAAAACAACTACCCGTCCAATGACAATCACTCGGGGTGGTCTCCTAGCATCGGGAGAACTGTCACTAGCGCTGTGTCTGCTCATTCTCTTGCTTCACTGGAATAGGGTTAGAAACAAAACAAGTATGAGCCACATGTGCTCATCAAGCATGATATATGTATCAATCACAGTTCTATAATGAAAGGAAAGAATTCAATTATCTGAATCAACAATACACAAGTCAAACATATGCTTTTAACAATCTTTAATGAAGAAAGAGGAATTAGAATTGGACTTCTACATTTTTCAAATACAAAGGTTGTGCTACTGATCAGTCACGCAACAACCCCAGACTTGCTTATAGCAAAGTCCTCTACTGGATCCTAGGCCAATCTGGGCCTTAAATTATTCCGACCATAAGTATGGCCCGACCATTACTGGTCCTATTTAAAAACATGCCAATTCTATCACAAGGTATAAGCAATAATATGCATAACAAGATAAGTACACAATAACGGGGTGTAATAGTTGCAAAAGAGCTTCAACTATTCATTATCAAAGAAAGTCCGAGAAATAGATTCAGAATGGTTTCAACGGTACGATGTACTCGTTCAAGAAGGTAATCAGTAGTTGTAATCAATAATCAATGACTGTAATCAATAGTCAATGATAGAATCAAACTGTCAATGGTTGTAGGCAATAATCAAATGATGATAATCAACAATCAATGGTTGTAGACAAAATCAGATGAATTTGGAAATAAGGGTTTCCGATGCAGATCAAATCAAAGAGTTAAGAAAATTTACGAAAATGGAATCAGTTGCCCAAGTACGGGTAATGATTTATAATCTAACTTGTTCTGGGGTAATACCATGTAAGTATTGAAGACAATAACAATTTATCACAAGTAAAGGCACAAATACTTGCGTGGTCTACGTCGCTATCGGTTTTCTATCTCGTTCACTCTACTTTTCCCTTTCCCTTGCTCCGGGAACTCGATTCTATAATAAACAACTTAGAACAGTAAGTCTAACTATCCTCATTCTATCCTCGACACACAATTAATCAATAACACATTTTAAACTAGTAACCGGTTACGTATCGGACGTCCGGTCTAATTTACGGTATTTAAAACTTAGAAACTAGCCCTCGTACGGGCATTTACGGACCATTAAAACATATTAATCGACTCATATAAACCATATAGCACTTATAAATATTTTTAAAACAATATTCAAGGCTTATTTGAATTTAAATAAGTCACAAATAATTTTTAAATCCTTAAATTCTATCATTTGTATTGATTATTGTAACCTGTACTCATTGAAGTTAATCCTACGGATTAGAATTGTAGCACTCTTCGTGGTTAATATTTATAAAACGATATATTCCCCGACTCGTGTTTTGATTTGATAAATTTGATTTCGGACAAGAACACATATAAATATCCGCAAACGAAATCGAATAAATTGTAGAGAAATCTATTTTTATTGAAAATTTACTTATTTGGAAGTATTCAGATTATTTATCCAGATGTTGTAAATTGTTGTTTTTAATTTTCTACACGTTTATCTATTTAACTGCATTTTATAATATTCTGTAAATTAGGTGCATTTTTTATATATATTCTGCATTTTATTTAAACTGTTGCATTTTATTAATTATGTATTTTAAACTGCTTCAGTTGTTCATAATTTTATGCATTTTAATTTGTACATTTTTTTAAATTAATTGCATTTTTCTTTGATTATGTGAATATTCTGTTTATTATATGATTTTTTCTGTTAATTTCTGATTAGTTTTTAATTTTATGTAGTTATTCGGTTTTATTCTAGTCATATCAGTTGTTAATACTGATATGACTGTCAGTATGACTTATCCTAAGTCGTACCAGTCATATTAGATTTTTAATCTTTTTTTTTTTAATTTTTTTTCTTTTCTGTTTAATTTCTTCTTTTCTTTCCAGTCATATCAAGTTTGTACTTGTATGACTGTCGGTATGACTCTCAGACAGTCATACCGATAGTCATATAAGTTATATGTATTATATTTTTATTAAATCATGTTTTTATTATTTTCTATTTTTCTCTTCAGTCATATAAGATTTATACTTGTATGACTGTCGGCATGACTGTGCAACAGTCATACCAACCGTCATACAAGCTTGTCTATATATATATTTTGTATTTTTCTCTTATGACTCCCATCAGTCATACAAAGTTCAAGTTTTAACTTAACTTCTCATTTTTCTTCTCTCGTTTTTTTTCTCTCTGCATAGAACTACTACACATTTTTTTTTATGTTTTAAGTTATTTTTCTTTCGGTTTTTTATTTTGATAGAATCATTGATTAGATCTAATCAAAACATTTCTTTTGATTATTCATAATCATTGTTTGATTAAGAATTTAAAATGGGTCATTTTGTGTGAATTTTTGGATTTTAATTAATTGTTCTTATTAATTCGAAATCCCTAAATTCTTAGTTATATGTTTATTTATTTTTTGTTTTGTTTTAAAATGGATCAAAATTTTGAAATTGTTCGTACTAATTTTGTTGGGTATTTTGATCCACAAAAGTGCACCGTTGAACGTTTTAGATCGTGGATTCAATTTTTAAATGTGCATTCTTGTGTTAATTATGCTATTTGTGCATCTGCTGAATTAAAAATTGAACCCCTTCCATCTTTTATGTTCTACTACTGTTGTAGCTGCTGATGATCCGTCCTTCTATTTTAATATTTTAGATTATCAGTACACTGTCACCAAGGGAATTTTTTGTGATGTTTTACAATTCCCTAGAGATAATTTTGAACCTTTGCCTTCTGATAATGAATTAACTCAGTTTTTCACTGATATTCGTTATCAAGGTGATGTTGTTTTGAAAAAGCTTCTGAAAAGAAATTTATGTTGTGAGTGGGATTTGTTTTTTGATAAACTAGCTAAAGTCTTCGGTAATTGCACTAAAAACAATTTCCAAACCATTACTTCTCTTTTACAGAATATTGGTTTTGCTATTGTTTTTAACCATAGACTTGATATTGGTAGTATGTTGTGGGAACTCATGGTTAGGAGAGTTAGCAATGCTAGGAAAGATTTTGATAGTGGTAATCAGGCTAAATGTTGTTATCCTCGTTTTCTGACTATTATCATTAATCATTTTCGTTCCGATGCACATAAGGAGTTTTTCAGAAATGCTCCTTTTGTTGTCTCTCCAACCACCTCAAGCATGTTTTTCACCAGATTACAAACCACTTCAAGATACATTAGACTCCCAGTGGTTCCAGATTCTTTCATGAAATCTATTCTTCAACCAGCTGGTCAACATGTTCCTGAGCAATAAATAGTCACATCAGCCGGAACGTTAGATGCTATTCCACTACAGGTAGTACTTCCTATCCTTGGATCTTCTTCTGGCACCTTTGCTGAAACCCAAGAGGGTGTTAGGGCTGACCAAGAATTTGTAGAACCAGAAACTCTTACCCAGGTCATAGAGCCAAACACATAGTCAACTACCCCTTTGACCACTCAGCTTGAAGAAAATGTACATGTCAGACATAGAAGTAGTAGTGGAGAAGATTCTTTGAGAGATCCCGTAGCTCTGTCTCCCCCACCAAAGAAGAAAAGAACCTTTAGGGAGGCAACTGTTAGCCCGTCTGTATCCTCCCAACAGGATATGGATTTGGAAATGACAATTGAACAGTCTCTAGAGACATCCTCTCAACAGGATGAATCAATTGAAATTCGCCTTCGGGCCCTAGCAATTTGTAATGAGTCAAGCACACTCCCATTACTCACAATGGGAGAAGATATTCAATTAGATGAAACTCGGGACACCTTGTCAGGAGAGCACATAGGATCTGATACAGTGTCTACCATTGTTATGGTAGAAATGCCTTCACAGGAATCTAAGGGAAAATCTGATTCTTCGCCAACTCTAATAGAATCATTTTTTCCCCTCCCAGAGGGAACATCTCTGGCTCCCTTAAGGGATTTTCCACTCGCAGTTTATACTGGAGAAAGTGGAAGGCAACCTGGTGGGTCTATCACTGAAGAAATTCAGATCTCAAATCCAAATGATTTGATAGACTTCATTAGGGATTGGGATTCACGAACTCCCATTGCACCACCACTGACCTCTCTTAAAGGGGCTACGGTGATTTTTCCTGTAGGTACATCATCGCTTTATTGAAATAAACAGCTAGTAGTGAGAACTGAGAGTCAAACACGGAGTGAAACACAAGCACGTGAGTTGAGTGAAACACCACTGAGAGAAATTGAAGTGAGTGCACACACTAACACAAACTCTGCTTCTTTGTTAGCTCAAATAGCTGCTCTACAAAAACAATTGTCAGAAACCCAGGCCAAGAAAGAAATTCTACAAGCAAAAGTGGTTGAACGGTCTTCTTCTTCCACCTCTGTAACCAATCAGCTGGGAATTATCAAGGATGGTGTTTTTGAAAATTTCTCTGCTCCCCAAGCTAAATGCCATTCAACGGTCTCAGATATTAGTGGCTTCAGACATCTCTGGACTTTCAGATTCAAATGCTCAGATAGCATAGAGTGTCAAGGAGATTGCTTCCATTTCTGCCAAGGTGGACTTTATTCAGAAAACAGTATATGAAAATCAACTGTTTGATGCTGAAAGGTTTGCTAGAATTGAAGGAGGGATGGAGCATCTTAATGAAGGGATGAAGCACTTATCATTAATCATTTACTTTCTGATGAGCATAAGGAACTGTTCAGACTTGGTCGTTTTGATGTCTCTCCGACCATTGACAGGAAGTTTTTCCAAAGATTACAAACTTCTCACAAATACAGCACCATCCCAGTGGTCATAACTCCATACATGGCCAGATTCATCAATCTTCCTGCTTTTGTACCACAAGTTCCTGAACAATAGGTATCCACTCAAGCCGGAACTTCAGATGCAATTCCACTACAGGTAGTACATCCTAACCTTGAATCTTCTTCTGGCACTTTTGCTGAAACTCAAGTGGTTGTTAGGGCTGACCAAGAGTTTGTAGAACCACAATCTCTAACTCAGGTCATAGAGCCAAATACTGAGTCAACAACTCCCTTGGCCTCTCAACCTGTACATAATGCACTTGTCAGATATTGAAGTAGTAGTGAAAAAGAATCTCCGAGTGATCCCACAGCTCTGCCTCCACAAAAGAAAATAAAAACATATAATGAGGCATGTGTCAGCCCATCTGTATCCTCCCAACAGGATATGGACTTAGATATGGCCAATGAACCGCTTCTAGAGACATTCTCTCAACATGATGAATCTATTGAACTTCGCCATAGGGCCATGACACTTTGTACTGAGTCAAGTACACTCCCATTACTCATAATGAGAGAAGACATAACTTTAGATGAAACTCAGGACACTTTGTCAGGAGAGCACTTAGAGTTGATTATAGTGCCTACCATTGTCACGGTAGAAGTGTCTTCACAGGCATCAGAGGGAAAATCTAATTCTTTGCCTCCTATAACAGAATCATTTTCTCCCCTCCCAGAGGGAACATCGCTGGCTCCCCTAAAAGATTTTCCACTCGCAGTTTTAACTGGAGAAAGTGGAAGGCAACCTGGTGAGTATATCACTGAAGAAATTCAGACTTCCAATCCAAATGATTTGATAGACTTCACTAGGGATAGGGATTTGCGAACTCCCATTACACCACCACTGACCTCTCTTGAAAGGGCTAGGGTGATTTCTATTGCAGGTACATCACATCAAGGAGTAAGCAGACAACTTGTGTTGAGAGATGTGAGGCAAACACAAAGTGAAACACATGCACGTGAGTTGAGTGAAACACCTTTGAGATAAATTCAGGTGAGTGCACACACTGACATAAACACTGCATCGTTGTTAGCTCAAATAGCTACTCTGCAAGAACAATTATCCAAAACCCAGGTTGAGAAAGAACTTCTACAAGCACAAGTGGTTGAACGGTCTTCTTCTTCCACCTATGTCAACAATCAGCCAAGACTACTCAAGAATGATGTAGAGATCCCGAAGACAAATTTTCTCCCTAAGATCAATTCCATTCAACAATCTCAACTCCTAGTGGCCTCAGACATTTCTGGTTTATCAAATTCTCAAGCTCAGATCTCAGAAAGTATCAAGGACATAGCTTTAATTTCTGCTAAAGTAGATTTACTTCAGAAGACTGTCGATGAAAATCAACTATTTGATGATGCGAGGTTTGCAAGGATATAAGGAAGAATGGAACATCTCAATGAAGGAATGAAGCATCTATACTTTATGATCAAGAACTCTCATGCACCCAATGTTGAACAAAGGTCTTTCTTTGAAGGAAGTGATGATGAAGGTGGTCAGGGAGGTGGAGAGAGTAGAGATGTAAATCCTTAGACTCAAAAATCTAAATCTGGAGAGGATTCCTCAACTAAGGGGGAGAAGCAAGGAGGAGAAGGAAAAAAAAGATAACAAGGGCAAATGAGGAGATTCTCACCAGGGTAGTAAAGGGAAACAGATAATGCTGCCAGATGATGACTTCTACTACAGTGGTGAACAAGATGATTTTGATGCATTTGCTGACAAGGAGGAGCTCCCTGGAGTAAATGAAACTGAAGTACAAGCTAGTTTTGATGACTAGGAAGAAGAAGCTCCGGTTGACCCATTGTTTGAGAGAGAGTTGAGAAAGCAGCAGGCGGATCTTAGAAGAAGGGAAGATGAGCTTCAAAAGGCATCTGAAGTTATCACTCATAAAGTAGAATTGCAAAAGGCTGAAAATCTAGAAAAACAACGTCTTCACAGTCTGAAAGTTAAACAAAGAGAAGTGGACGTTAAGCTGAAAGTGGGAGATAGATGGGATAAAGCTAGGAGAGTGTTTACACTTCCACAGAAAAGCACGAACAATGATCGTGATTTCCTTCATCTTCTTGATAGATTTAAAACTGCAAATCCAGACAATTCAATCTACATGGATGCTTTGAAAATTGAAATCTCAAGGATTGTCACTAGATTTGATAGAGTTAGAGATGAAATGGATATCTACGTTTATTGTCAACAACAAGGGTCTTTCAAGGTCTCACTTCATATCTTTGAGAACCGAACACTTTCTGAGCTTTGGATTCTTCTTAACAAGGTATGCAGGACATCTGAATTGAATGAACTGCTTCGTGATCAACTTAAGGAATTTGCTAATAAGGCCAGTCCTCAAGTTATAAGTCTACCTTATCAAGTCAAGTTCTTTAAAAATAGCTCAATTCAGACCTGCAGCTTGGATCCTTTATCTCTGAAAGATTATCCTGCCAAACACTTAGTGATGTTGGAAAATTTGTTAAGGACTTCTGGGTTTGCTACCCAAGATAAGACTTAAGCTACTGATATGATTCAGGCTTATTGTTTAAAGAACATCAAAAGGTATAATCAGTTGAAAAATAAGCTGAAGCCTCTCACAGCTCAACCAGTTAGACCAGTAAGTCACTTTTCGGAAAGGGATCGTGTCTATGATCAAGACTTGTTAAACACCTTGGAGGAGTCTGAAGAAGGTGAGATTAGAGACCAAGACACGTGAACTGAAGCTCAAGTTTTAATGTAATATGTCTAGAGCTTAGGTAAATCAAGATAGGATCAATGTAATCATATGTTCAGTCTAGAGGAACATCTGTCTTGTATTTATCTTTATTGTTTGAATATGGAAATGTTAAATATGAACCAGAACTTTCTAGTATTTACTTAGTTCTTAAAGTTTTATCTTTTTCTTGTTTATTAGTTGAGTTATCCTCTAGGTATTTGGTTGTTATTGTCTAACAAACAAATAGGGGGAGATTTAAAGGCATATGCGCTGGCCTATTTGTAAACACCGAGGATTCGACTCAACTTAAACAAGAATGTAATAAGTAAATAATATTTAAACTGTCACAGGAATCTCAGAAGATAATATCAGTCAGGAGAATGAATATTAAAGTCAATCTACAGACTTGAAGTAATTCTACATTGAAAGAAGTTCATTAATTTGATCAAGCCTCGGTGAAGTATTCAAGAAAGTGGGTCTATTTAAAGTGACAGAGATTTCAACAGTGTGACATGAAGTGTACAGATTAATGAGTTTGATAAAGGGAAAAGAAAAAGAACCACAACTTAAAGTCAAAAGATGAAGAACAGTCATTGCAGTTAGTTACTTATGAACCAGATAACACATCGAGTGTCAACGTCATACAGTGGAAGTTCATCATTATTTTCAGTGCTTCACAGATTGATTCTGCTATAAAGGAATTGTATTAATTCTCTTTTAATTAATTAAATCAGTTAGTTAATTTATTTAATAAATTAATTCAACAAGAATTAATTTATTCCTTAAATCAATTATACATTTAATTAAATTAGAATTAATATTTATGCTAGTATGACTTTGAAAATGAACTGGTATGACTATCTAGCATAATCATACCGAAAGTCATAGTAGTTCAAAATGACAGTCATATTGATTGTCATATTGGTTCAGAAGGTAGTCATGCAAGTTCAAAATGACAGTCATACCGATTGTCATATTGGTTCAGAAGGTAGTCATGAAAGTTCAAATGACAGTCATACCGATTGTCATACAAGAAGAAAACTGATAGTCATATCAGTTAAAAAGGAACTGCTTACAAATATCTACAAAGGCAGTGGATTAAACGACTGTTCATTAGTTGATCAAAAAGCAGACAAAAACATTACATTTCATTCTCTTTGCTCTTCAATATCAAGCAACTGCCGAGCTCAACATTTAAGCCAGTGAATTTATTTCTAGTTATTATTGTCCAATCCAAACCACTAGAAGTTATTTACTTGTACTTGTGTGACTATCTAGCGGATAATTATCCCTACAAATTATCTCGAACTACTTTTTAGTATTCGATCTTTTTATTACAAATATAGATAAATTCATGTCGAATTTATTCTAATTTGTTTTAATTAATTTGATAATCATTCCCTGTAATTTGTATAGTAATTGTAACACCTTTCAAGTTTAATATCAGTTATTTTTAACTTGAATTTTGTTTCATTTTATTCCGCTAAAATTTTTTCTTGAATTATTATTTCACGAACCGAACAATTTAGAGAAAACAATATAGTTTGTATTCACCCCCCTCTACAAACATATCAGGACCTAACAAAGGATAAGGTTTGTGAAATCATAATCAATCGCATCAAGGTTTCAAACAATCATCCTGAGTATAAAGTCAGAAGAATCAGGAGTGATAATGACACTGAGTTCAAGAATTCAAGTATAAAGTTGTTTTGTGAGGAGAATGAAATTGTTCATGAATTTTCTGCAACAAGGACACCGCAACAGAATGAAGTGGTGTAAAAGAAAAATAGAACACTTATTGAAGCTGCAAGGACAATGCAAGATGAATCAAGGTTACCTACCTACTTTTGGGCTGAGGCAGTTAACACTATTTGTTTCACTCAGAACATTTCCTTGATTAATCAGGCAAAAGGAATGACTCCATATCAATTGATCAAAAAGAAGAAACCAACATTGGAATTTCTACATGTCTTTGGGTGTAAGTGTTTTGTACTGAGAAACCAAGGTGAAAATCTTGTAAAGTTTGAATCTAAGGCAGATGAAGCCATTTTTGTTGGATATGCAGCTGGCAAAGCCTATAGGGTTTACAATCACAGAATCAACATTGTTATGGAACCAATACATGTTGTTTTTTATGATAAAAGAATTCAAGGTCTTACAGATGAGGGTTTTTATGAAACTCTCAAATTTGAGAATGAGGTTGAAGGTATAGAATGCAATGAAGAAAATGATGAAGCTGATGATCATGATCAATCAAGAGTTAATGTTTCTTCAATAGATGGAATAAATGGCGCAAGTGAAAGAGAACCATTTATCAACAATGAAGCATCCGTTGAAGATCATTCTGATGCATCTGGTGATAGGGCATCCGTTGAAAGTCATCATGATGCATCCGTTGAAAGTCATTTTGGGAAATCCGTTGAAAGATCAGAAAACAGAATAACAAACTCAATTAACTCAGGAGGAGTTTCTCAAGGAAACTATACATCTCAACATGATCATGACAATGAAGCAACTTCATGAAGATCAAACCTTCCACCTCAGAGAAAATGGACTAGAGATCACCCATTTGAACTAATAATTGGTGATGCCTCTACAAAAGTTCAGACTAGAAGAGCCACTCAAGAAGAATGTTTATACAGTAGCTTTCTTTCACAAGATGAACCAAAGAAAGTTGAAGATGCTCTTCTAGATCCAGATTGGATATTAGATATGCAAGAGGAGCTAAACCAATTTGAAAGAAACAAAGTATGGAAGTTTGTGCCTAAACCTAAAAACAGAAGTGTTATAGGTACAAAATGGGTATTCAGAAACAAGATGGATGAAAATGGCATAGTTACAAGGAATAAATCTATATTAGTTGCTAAAGGCTATTCTCAAGAAGAAGGAATTGACTATGATGAAACATTTTCCCCTGTTGCAAGATTGGAAACAATAAAGATATTCCTAGCTTATGCAGCTCATGCCAATTTCAAAGTCTATCAAATGGATGTCAAAAGTACATTTTTGAATGGGGAACTGGAAGAGTAGGTGTGTGTCAGTCAACCTCCTAGTTTTGAAGATCCAAATTATTCAGAGTTTGTTTATTTCCTACTCAAAGCACTTTATGGACTGAAGCAAGCACCTAGAGCCTGGTATGACACTCTATCACAGTTTCTTTTGGAGAATCACTTCACTAGAGGTACTGTGGATAAAACTCTCTTTTTCAGAAATGTGAATGACTCTAGTATACTTGTTCAAATTTATGTGGATGACATAATCTTTGGGTCTACAAATGAGAAACTTTGCAAAAGGTTTGCCAAACTTATGCAAAGCAAATATGAAATGAGCATGATGGGAGAACTTACCTATTTCCTTGGTTTACAAGTTAAACAAGTGAAAGAGGGAATCTTTTAAGTCAAACAAAATATGTTTATGATCTTTTAAAGAAATTTGACTTAATGGATTGCTCTCCTTCAAAAACTCCTATGCCAACTGCTACTAAGATTGAATTGAATACTAAGGAAAAATCTGTAGACATTACAAACTATAGAGGCATGGTAGGCTCACTTCTATATTTGACAGCTAGTAAACCTGATATTATGTTTACTACTTGTTTATGTGCTAGATTTCAGGCTGATCCTAGAGAGTCTCATTTAATTGCAATTAAGAGAATTTTTAGATATCTCAAGGGAACACCAAACTTTGGCATTTGGTACCCTAGAGAATCTGGTTTTGATCTAATTGGTTATTCAGATGCAGACTATGCAGGGTGCAAGATTGACAGAAAAAGTACCACAGACACCTGTCAATTTCTAGGAAACAAGCTTGTATCATGGTTCAGTAAAAGGCAAAATTCAGTTTCTACTTCAACTGCCGAGGCTGAATACATTGTAGCTGGAAGTTGTTATGCACAGATACTTTAGATGAAAAATCAATTGCTTGATTATGGATTAAGAGTTAATAAATTCCAATTTTCTGTGACAACACTAGTGCAATTGCAATAACTGAGAATCCAGTTCAACATTCAAGGACCAAGCACATAGATATCAAGTATCATTTCATAAGAGAGCATGTGATGAATGGTACTGTGGAACCAAATTTTGTTCCAAGTGAAAAACAGCTTGTAGACATATTTACCAAGCCACTTGATGAATCAACATTCTCAAGGTTCGTAAGTGATCTAGGTATGCCTAATTACTCTTAAATCACTTTAAATATTTTCAAGTCTGAAATGCAGCCAGTATAATTTTGATTTTCTTGAGAATTGTCATTCTCAGAAAAAAATAATAATTTTTTCCAAGTCAAAATTGCTCTTTCAACCGATACCACTATCGGTTGAAGGTCAAACATATTACTGGGTTTTTACCTTTCAACGGATATCAGGTATTTGTTACTTCGATGGACACACTGAATCTGAAAAGGTTATTATCTCATCCGTTGAAATTCATGCTTTAATCTCAACCGTTGAAAGTCACTTGTTTATCCGCCGCTATATACATACATTTGTGTATATATATCTGCAGTAAATTCGTGGCAATTTTCTCTTTTAACTTTATTTTTCAACGGTTACTTTTTGCACCAATCAGGTAATTTATTTTAATTACTTGATTAAATTAATGACTTATTTGTGGGAAGTATAAATACTTTTTCTCTTCTAACAATTCATTTTTATCTTTCCCCAAATTCACTAAGGCAAATTACTCTCTTCTCTCTCAAAGCAAAACTTTTCTCTGCAATTAATCTCTCTTCAACAATGGCACCAACAAACAAGACCATGTCACTCACTGGCTTTACCTATGAGAAGAACAACTTCACTACTTTGGTGGATTTTGAAAATCACCCAGAAGTATACCACAAAATGATGAAGTTCATCAAGGGATGCAAGCTGTCTCATGCAATACTTGTTGCTCCAACCATCTTTTCTGAAGTTGTAGAAGAGGTATGGACTTCTTCAGTTTTTTATTCTGAGAACACCACACTCACCTTCAATCTCAAAGGTAAAGAACATGTTATTAATGTTGATGTTGTGACTACTTATTTAAGATTGCCTGAAAATAACTTTTAGAGAAGCGTACTGATAATGATATTGTTGCCATGCTTAATTCTATTCATTATGCTAATGAGACTACTTATTTAGGCAAAATCCAGAGAAAAGACATGAGAAAAGAATTGAGTTTCTTTTTTGATGCCTTTATTAAGGTCTTTTCTGGTAAAACTAGTAATTGGGATGCTATCACAACTTCCATGCTTGACATGATTTACATGCTCCTAAATGATAGGTATTTTAACCTAGGATCCATGATTCTAATTGAGCTAGGTGCTAAGTTAGGTCATAAGGAGTCTAGGAAAAAGAATATTTATTTTGCTAGATTTATCATGTTATTGGCTAACCATGTTGATAAGGACATGAAAATTGACCTTCCTGCCAAAAAGATGGATTGTTGGGTTCAAAATAAGAGAGTCTTTGAGGAATTGAATAAGATGAACCTAAACAACAATGTGGAGCTGTATTACTTGCATATAGTTGAGGCACTTCAGGTAACTTCTATCTCCACTACAACTTCTCCACCATCTATTTCTTTGCCTTCAAGTGCTACAATGGAGCCTGGAAATGTCCAACGGGCTCCTACCCAAGTAGCCAAAACAAAAGTTTCCAAACCCAAGTCAAAAATACAAACCTCAGGTGCTTCTCAAAAAGCATCTGTTGCAAAAACTACTACTCAACCTGAGGGGAGTGAACATGTGGTAGTGAGGGGAGAGGGAAGGGGTGAACAACAAAGAAACCCCAAGGACAAGGTGGGAGAGGTCAGTGAGTCCCAACCTAGCCACCCTGTATATTCTCAAAAAGATACAGTGGTTGAAAAAGAATTACACACATCCCTAGTGGCATCTTCTAAAAAAGATGTCACTATTGAAAAGAGTTCCCAACCAGGAACACAACACAGGGATAGGGACACCAGAAGCCCCAAATCAATCTCCAAAGCCTATGAAAGGATAAAGAGGGTTAAAATCATTGGGGATGCACATGATGCACACACTGTGCAGGCCAAAATCACAGATTTCGTGTCTCCACCTTCACAAAGTCAGTTTGATGTGACTCCAGTAAATATGGAGTCACAACCCCATTCTTTAAACATTCCAATCGATACAGAAACACCAAACTCACCAACTCTCTCTCTCTGGATGTGGACATGATCCAAACATTCCTGATTCTCCATCTCTTAAATTCATGGAGGAGCCCCACTCTGAAATTGGTGGTCATCATCTTTTAGATGATTTGTTGGACCACCAATCATCCTTTTCTGAAACTTTGGTTCAATCTGTGGCACCTCAATTAAAATCAATCTCCACAGATTCTACCATAGTTTCTGTTTCAACTGCTAGTTCTTTCCCTTCTTCAACGGATATCTCTCATCCGTTAATGAGTGTTTCTCTTTCAACAGATATGCCTCACATCAGCCATCCGTTGAAGCTAACTTCTACTACTTCAACCGATATTCCCCATTAGTTGAAGGTCTCTTCTACACTTGGAAATTCAATTTCAAGCATTACAACCATAATTGTAGATGAGCTAGTAGTAGTACAAACACTCTTAGGGCTGAGGGTAGGGAGTGAAATAACTGAGAGTGAGAGGCTGGATTGCAGAGACAGACTATTTCTTCCATTCTGGTAAAAGTAAGCATAGAGAGTACCACCTTAGTAGGTGAAGGTGAGGGTGTGAGAGGTGTGAGCCAGAGGGAGCCCCTGATGCAAGAAAAGAAAGATGAGAGACTGAAAGGGAAAGAATGATTTCGTTAGATTACCAAAATGAATTGAGTCAAATCAACCTGGATGCTGAGACATTTACTTATCCTGAGCCAGCCTATCAAGTCTTGGCTGGAAAGGGCAATGTGGAGGCAGAACAAATGTTGCACTTAGTCCACACTACTGAGTCAATGTTAAAAGCCAAAGATGTCATCTCCAATCTGCCTTCAGGAGCTGCTAAAGATTTTGAATATGACAGTGCATTTGAAGAAGAAGACAGTGGTGAAGATATGGGTTCAGATGGTGGTGAAGGAGTAGATGCAGGTCCTTCCAACTTAGAAAACACACCTGATTGGTTATTATCAAACCAGTTACTCAAGAGGATATCAATATGGCGCTTCTCAAGAAACATCAACAAGCTTTCATTGAATTCCAGACAGCCAACTCTACAAAGAAAATCATACTGTCCAAGTTTATGGCCTCTCTACAACTTCAAAAGATGCAGTTCCTTAGGCACAAAGTTCTAACAGAGGAGGTCAAAACTAAGATGGATGAAATCAAAGATGTTGTAGATAGAAGAATTGAATATGTCTTCCCTGTCAACATTGTCAACTCTATTAAAAGGAGGCTTCAAAAGGATGATCTTCTCTCTCAATCTGCGGAGACTCTTACTAAGAGGGTTGATTAGATGGAATAGAAGATGGACACCTAGCCAATCAAAAATTGCAGACTCAACTCCTACAACAATTATTGCAGGCTACTGGTATTGTTCAAACCCTTGATGATAACAAAAAGGGGAAGAGTGCACTAGTGGTCTCTGAACCAGCAATCATATCAAATCTACCAATGTCACAAGTTGAGGGGGAGCCTGCCAGCCTAAGTGTGCCATCTACTGTGGGGGAGCAATCTTTACCAACACCTCAGATAATTGAAAATCCAATTGAGTTTAAACTCAAAAAGGTGGCGGTGTCTCTTCCTCTAGTCAAAGCTAGTGATTTTGATTTCTCTGGTTTGAGTGAAGAAGAAATGGTTGCAAGGCAAAAGGAGATTGAAAGGACAAATGAAGCAATCACTCAAAGGATTCTAAATACTGAAAGACTAATCAAAGAATCCATTTTCAAAGATGTGACTACTTCTCAAATACCTTCATTGCCAGTGTCCTCAGAACCAGCACCCATCCATACCACAATTTTAAAAGTGATCACTCCAGAGATAGTTTGCCTTGATAGGCTTTTTGATATTGAACCCTCTTGTCTCAAGGAGTTTGAATCAATTCTAAGTGGAAGAACTGGTTCTCCACCTAAACATCATGGCAAGAACAAGCTAGAACTGGATTATCCATTCTCCAAGCCTGATGAAAACAAGGTGATGGGAAAATTGATTAAGCTGTTTAAAGGGAATTCTGATGTGAAGGCTAAAGAAGCTATGGTAGTAATCTACAGGAATGGAAAAGCATTGCATATCACAAACAACCATCCTAGATTCACTGAAGCCAAGAGAGAAGAAACCTCAAGACTTCCGAGGGAAGCTCATCCTGATTCCTTTGAATCTACACCTGAAAAGCAAGCAAGACTGGCAAAGGAATTATGGAATGAGTTAGAAAATTAGGAGAGTGAGGCTGAAGTAGCCCCTCCTCATAAAAAGAGGAACAAGGGAAAGATAGTGCCCAAAAAAAATCCAATCAGGAGGCAAAAGAGAAGATCCAATAGGCATGTCTCCCCTGAAAAACAAGAAGCTGTGAAGAAAACAGAGGCTAATCAATCACCTTTGAAGACTAATTCAACCTGTAACTCAATCAGACACTACATTCCATGGGACTCCAGTTGAGCTTAAAGATGAGCCCATAGAATTTGACAACTTGGTATTCCCTATGATTATACTAGAAGCTGAAAAGAAGAAAAAGAAGAGGGAGCCAAGGAAGAAAGTTCTTAAGGGACCAATCAAACTTCATTCTGTACCTCAAATAGTCAAACCAATAGAGAACAAGGATGATTATCTATACAAAGCTGATATTCAAGAATATTCAGACTTGGATCTCTTTCTGGATGAACTCATTGAAGTGAGAGGCATTGACAAACACAAGAATCTGCCTGAGAGACTCATGTTTGTCTACAAAGGTGGAGTGGAGAGACCATGGCCCTTGCAAAGAATTCTAGGAGAACGATACCCAACTTTGGTCAAGGTATTCTCAAGCTTTAAAAGTACAAGAGGATTCTCTCAAGTTGCAAGGGGATTAGTGATGAAACATATTCAGAAAATCAGGGCTAGCTGGAACTCACTAGAGAGTTTGTCTATGAAGTTAAAGATCCCATTCAATGGACATAAAATTCATCTTCAACCCTTTTGGATGATGTAATTCAGGGATGAAGATGGTTGTAGAAGGTTTTCCAGACTAGAGGACCAACTATCTAAGGCAAGCACTAAGTACCTTAGATGGTTTCAATCCAAGCTAGACCCTAAAATTGTTGAGGAAGAAAACTTCTACGGACAACTTCAGCAACAAATTGAGGCCAACTATGCAAGACAAGGAAAGATAAAGATTAAGCCTCCCAAAGAGAAGAAAAGGAACTAAAACTGCTCAGACTAGAGGAGTACTCTCTCTGTAATGTACTTCACACTTCAAGT
Organism: Heracleum sosnowskyi; assembly: GCA_030848705.1. Lineage (NCBI taxonomy): Eukaryota > Viridiplantae > Streptophyta > Magnoliopsida > Apiales > Apiaceae > Heracleum > Heracleum sosnowskyi. The sequence continues at coordinate 92,811,896 of CM061235.1, read as the reverse complement.
TTTTCACATCTTTATGATACTGTAGCTTAATACAAATTTTGCATCTTTCTGTATATTCTTAAGGAGTGTTTTGTTATCATCAAGCCCTGAATTTATGTCTGATTCTCAACCAGGCATAAATTGGGGGAGATTGTTAGGAATTATGTTGATTCTTGATGATAACCAAATTAACTCGGTAAAATTTGTACAAGTAAAAATGCAGCCTTCAACGGATAGCATGTGTATACAGTATCCATTGAATGGTAGATTATCAATTGATAAGACTATATGTAACATGTTCCTTTAGTTTCAATAGAAGTTGAAAGTATAAGTGTCAGGGTTGAATAAGTTATGTTGACTATCAATTGATATGTAGAATATGAAGGCTAATTGTAAATATTTGATGTCTTGCAATTTTACATAAGTGAAATGTATTTCAACGGATACAATTCAGCTTTCAAAGGATGCAACCAATACACCTTCAACTAATGCAACCAAGATACTTTCAACGGATGCTTGACAAATCAACCTCAATCGATACAAGGCCAATAATTTGCAGTTGAAAGTGTGATAGAGACAGTTCTGACAAGTCACATGGGTTGATGGAACAAAAAGGAGCATGGAAACCAGCATTTTGGGAAACTCTGAAGAAAAGGAAGCATTCTATTTTCTTCAGGGTTTCCCAAAATGCTGGTTTCCATGCTCCTTTTTGTTCCATCAACCCATGTGACTTGTCAGAATTGTCCCTATCACATTTCACAAGCACTTGAGCTTGGTGTAGCTTTAGCAGTTTCTTCCTTCAAATCCTCATGTCCTTCTGTACTTTCCACAAGTGCTACAGAACCACCTTTTTTCTGACTCTTCTCAATCTCTTCATCCTTCTCCATTTCCAGCTCATAAGTCTTTAACGTTCCATAAAGCCTTTCAAGAGTGAAACTCTTGTACTCTTGAGTGTTTCTCAGAGAAACAGTCATAGGCTTCCACTCTTTGGGCAAAGATCTCAGAAACTTGAGATTTGAGTCTTTGGTTTGATACACTCTTCCATATAATTTCAAGCCATTCAATAATTTCTGAAATCTACTAAAAGTGTCATTCAGAGATTCAACACTTTTAAAATGAAAGTGTTCATATTGTTGTGTGAGAAGTTGCATCTTGTTTTCCCTTACTTGCTATGTGCCTTCATATAGGGTTTGAATGGTGTCCCATACTTCTTTAGAAGAGGTACAGTTAATGACATTATCAAACATGTCATGTTCTAGACCATTAAACAGAATGTTCATGGCCTTTTTATCTTTGTGAACTTCAGCATCATCTTTAAGTGTCCACTCATAGGCAGGTTTGGGAATTGATCCATCCACAGCTCTTGCAAGCTCTTCAACACTGATAGCAGCCTTCATTGGCACATAAGGACCTTTCTCAAAGCAATCCATATAGCTTTCATCCATAGGTAAGAGGTGCAGATGCATCTTTACTTTCCAGTGAAAGTAATTGTCTTTGTCAAGAACAGGTATCTTAACTTCATTATCTTTCTTTTCCATGATTCTGATTGTCTTTGATCTTTAAACTTCTTGTATGTTAGAAGCTTGCTATGATAGAAATTGTTATTTTCCAAAATATAATCATATGATTGTAGAAGGGGGGGGGATTGAATACAATCCTTTAAAATTTTCAATTCTTTTACAAACAAATGACTTAAGAACATAATTAAAATTGCAGTAAATAAAAACACAAGAATAAAAAATTCAGGTGGATTGATTGTTCCACCTGAGAGATTTTATTTGAAGAAATCTCTGTGATATTTGGAATAAACACATAGTTGCGGTTACAATATTTTTGCTTCAACAAATTACAAGTATGAATATTTGCTTAAGTTTTTGAAAACTAAACTGATTTCTTAACTTCAAAAACATTGTTACACTTGGTTATATATCCCAAGTTTACAAGCTAAATTGCACTACTAGGAATGTACAATAGGTAAAGTCCAAAAGCTTGCTTTTCCACTCTAAGTCCAATGGTCCTCGAAATAATTTGCCTTTTAGCTGAATATCCTTGTTCAATCATCTATATTGACCAGATGAAAATAGAATGCTTCCTTTTCTTCAGGGTTTCCCAAAATGTCGGTTTTCATGCTCCTTTTGTTCCATCAACCCATGTGACTTGTCAGAACTGTCACTATCACACTTTCAACTGCTAATTATTGACCTTGTATCGGTTGAGGTTGATTTGTCCAGCATCCGCTGAAAGTATCTTGTGTTATTCCCAGACAATGAATCTAGATTGTAGAAGGGAGGGGGGGGGGGGGTTAAATACAATCTATAAAAAATTTCTTTTGTTCTTGACAGAAGAGATGTGATAAATTCAAGAACAGAAAAACAAACAAAGAAAAGGTTAACAGAAGAATTAAAAATTCAGGTGGATTGATTTATCCACCTGAGAGATTTTTATTAGAAGAAATCTTTGTGATGTTTATGAATAAACACACAGCTGCATACACATTATTCTAGCTTCAACAATTTACAAAGGATATTGCTTTGAGCTCTCTAAATTGCCTAACTGATTTCTTGAGTTCTAGAATAATGCTACACTTGGTTATATATCCCAAGTTTATAAGATATTTCGAACAGCTAATAATACAAAAAGTAACTCTGTCCAAAATCCTTGTTTCTCCATTCTGAGTAGTGGTCCATGTGTTGGTAGCTTGCCTTTCTTGACTGATTGTCTTTTATGGAAATGCTACTTTTGACCGGACAAAACAGAATGCTTCTTCTTCTCGTGAGCTTTCCAGAAATCCTGGTTTTCATGCTCTGTGAAATCTGTCAACCCATGTGCTCTGTCTGAACTGTCATTTTCACAAAGTACATAGTGAATCTGTAGAAGCTATTTGAGTTGTATCCATTGAGAGTATCTTGACCACATCCGTAGATGGCCAGTACTGCTATCCGTAGACAGTACTTTGTCTACATCCGTAGAAGGCTAATGTTGCTATCTGTAGACAATCAATTTCACTTATGTAAAATTACAAGGCATAGACTATTTACAATTAGCCTCCCTATTCTACATATCCATTAACAGTCAACATGACTTATTCAGCCTAAAAACTAATACTCCAACTTCTACATTAGGATTACAAATCAGGATTACACATCAGGACTGCACATCAGGATTGCATATCAGGATTGCATATCAGGATTGTACATCAGGATTGCATATCATGATTATACATCAGGATTGCACAAGCATGTTACATTGAGTCTTATCCGTAGATAAGCTACCCTTCTACGGATACTGCAAAAGCATGATATCTGTTGAAGGCTACATTTTTACTTATACAATTTTCACTAAGTTAGTCTAGTTATCATCAAGAAACAACATAGTTTCTAACAATCTCACCCAATTTATGCCTGGTCGAGAATCAGACATAAATTAAGAGTCTTGATGATAACAAAACCATTTCTAACAAATAAGCAGTAAACAATAAAAATTGTATTGAGCTACATTATTGAAATACTGAAGAGTTGAGAGATTTACATAGAGAATGCTCCTCTAGACTGAGCAGATTTAATTTCTTTTCTTCTCTCTTGGAGGCTGACTCTTTTGTCTCCCTTCCTTAGCATAGTTAGCCTTGATTTGATCTTGAAGCTTCCTGTAGAATGCATCTTCTTCAGCAATTTTTGGATCCAGTTTAGCTTACAACCATCTAAGGTACTTAGTGCTGGCCTTAGACAATTGGTCTTCAATCCTGAAGAATCTTCTACAGCCCTTGTCATCTTTGACTTCCATCATCTAGTAAGGTTGGAGATGGATTCTTTATCCATTGTAAGGGATCTTCATCTTTCTTGGCAAACTATCAAGAGAATTCCAGCTATTCCTGATTTCTTCAATCTTCTTCAAAATTGCACCTCTTGCAACCTTAGAGAATCCCCTTGTGTTCTTGAATCTTGAGAAAATCTTCACTAAGGTGGAATATCCTTCATTCAGCACTTGTTGCAAGGGTCATGCTATCACCTTCCCTCCTTTGTAGACAAAAGTTAGTCTTTCAGGCATATCTCTGAATTTGTTTGTGCCTCTTATATCATTAACTTCATCAAGGTAGAGATCCATGGTTGAGTACTCATGTATTTATGCAATGTACATAAAGTCTGCCTTATTCTTAATTGGCTTGGCAACTTTTGGTGCAATATATAGCTAGATTGGTCCTTGTTGAGCTCTTTTAACTGGTTTCCTTTTCTTTGACTTCTTTTCAGCTTCAATAATGAATTTAGGAAAAACCAAGTTTTCAAACTCAACAGGCTCTTCTTTGGGATCTACAGGAGTTTCATGGTAGGTGGTTTGATATTGAGTTGAAGTTGGAATGGGGTCTTCAAAGACAAGTCTTCTCCATGTATCGCTCTTCTCTTCCACTTTCTCAAGAGAGACAGGCCTATTTGATCTTTGCTTCCATCTGATAGGATTGGCCTTTGGCAATGTCTTCCTCTTCTTCAATTTTCTTTTGGTAGGGGCGTCTTCCTCTACAGCCTCACTACTTTCTTCGTCCATCTCCCTTATTAGTTCTTTGGGCAATCTAGTATGTTTCTCAGGTGTAGATTCAAACCCTTGGGGATTGGCTTCTCTCCTTAATCTGGCAATCTCTTCTCTCTCAGCTTCATTGAACCTGGGATGGCTGCTTGTGATATGAATTTCTTTACCATTCCTGTAAATGATAGCCATCCCTTGTCTGAGCTCTATATCTGTAGAAGCTTTGAGATTCCTGATTAGAGCTGCTAGCACCTTTGATTCATCAGGCTTGGGGAATGGATAGTCCACTTCTAACTTATTCTTGCCATGATGTCTTGGTGGAGAGCCAGTCCTGCCACTGAAGATAGGTTCAAACTCCTTGACACTTGACTGTTCAGCATCATATTCTTTTTGCAGGATGATAGTGTCAGGAGTGAGAACTTTCAGGATTGTTGTGTGGACATGCACTGACTTAGATGAAGATGAGGTCACAGCCTTGAAGATTGACTCATTGATTAGCCTCTCAGAGTTGAGGAAGGTTTGAGCATCCTTGGTTGGAGCATCTTTGGCTGAAGAAGAGACCACCTTAGTGAGTTGAAACTCACTTGGATTTGCAATAATTTGATGTGTCTCCCCCTCACTTGATGGCACACCCTTGACTGAAGTGGGTACTGTTTCAGAGACCACTAGTACACTCTCCCCCTTTTTGTTATCATCAAAGGTTTGAGTAACACTAGTAGCCTGCAGCAACTGTTGCATAAGCTGAGTCTGTATGGTTTGGTTGACCAAGAAGGTGTCCATTTGTTGTTCCATCTTCTCCATTCTGACAGTGAGGGCTGCCACATCCTTCACTAGATTGTCTTGCTTGAATATTTAAGAGGTAGAAGGAGCTACTGCATCAACTCTCCTTTCTAAAGCATCTTTTACCCCATCAAGATGGCCTTTGATATCATCTGTGTTGGCTATTTGTTGGAGGATGTGGGCCTGATGAAGCTGAAGGGATGCCACAAAGTTTTGGACTGTGGTGGCATATAGAGGATTGGATGTTTGAGCTTCACCATGTGCCCTCTGATAATTCTTGAGAATGAATGTCTTGGTGTCATTGTGAACATAAGAGTTGGAGAACAACCAAGGAGGCATCTCTTGTAGAGTGGAAGGGCCTTCTTCTCCTCCTTCACCACTTCCAGAATTATCACTGTCTTCAGAATCTTCATCATACTCAAAATCTTCGCCAGCTCCTGGAGGTAGATTAATGATTGCTTCTTTTGCCCTTGACATTGATTCAGTAGTGTGTACCAAATTCAACATCTTTTTTGCCTCCACATTGCCCTGGCCAGCCAAGACTTGATAGGCTGGATCAGGATAAGTAAATGTCTCAACATTCAGGTTGACTTGATCCAACTCATTTTGATAGTCAAGTTGGAACAGCCTCTCCCTGTCTGCATCACTAACATCCATTAACTCACTTGCAATGGCTGAGTCTTCCACCCTTATTTCTCATGTACCTGCTTTTCTCTCAATTTCTCTCTTTTCTTGCATAAGGGGCTCCCCCTGGATCACACCCTCACCTTCACCTACTAAGGTGGAACCCTCATTTCTCACTCTTACCAGACTGGAAGAAATAGTATGTCCCTCTTTCTCTCCCTCTCCTTTTGCCTGGTTGCAAACTAGCCCCTCACTCTCAGTAGCTTCACTCCTTTCCCTCAATCCTAGAAGTGTTTGAACTACTACTAACTCATCCACACTTGAAGTTGTAATATTTGAAGTTTGAAGTGCAAGTGTGGAAGGAGTATCCGTAGAGGTAGTAGAAGTATATGCCAACAGATAGCTACTTTGAGGCATATCCGTAGACAGACAAACACTTGTCAATGGATGAGAGATATCCGTAGATGAAGAAAAAGAAGTAGCTTTAGAAATTAGGACTATGGCTGAATCTGTGGAGATTGATTTTAAGTTTAGTGCCACGGATGGAGCCGAAGTCTTAGAAATGATGGATTGATGGTCCAACAAATCATCAAGAAGATGATGACCACCAATTTCAGAGTGGGGCTTCTCCAAGAAGGTTAAAGATGGAGAATCAGGAATAGATGTGTGAATCATGTCCACATCTAAAGAGAGAGTGGGGCTGTGACTCCACATTTACTGGAGCCACATCAAAATGAATTTGTGATGGTGCAGAAACACAACTTAAAGTTGTGGTTTGCACTGTGTGTGATCCCTGTGCAACCTCAGTTATCTTAGACCTCTTTCTCCTTTTATAGGCCTTAGATGTATCTGTAGGGCTTCTAGTGTCCCTATCCCTCTTGTGTTGTGTCCCTGGTTGGGGACTATTTTCAATAGCAACATCCTTTTGGGAGGATGTCACTAGGGATGTGTTTGATTCCTTTTCAACCACTGTATATTTTTGAGAAGATACAGGGTGGCTAGGCTGGGATTCACTAATCTAACCCTCCTTGTTCTTGGGGTTTCTTTGATGTTCACCCCTTCCCTCACCACTCACTACCACCTTCACACTCCCCTCAAGAGTTTTGGTAGTTTTTACAACAAGTGCCTTTTGAGAGACACCTGAGGTTGGCTTTTTGGATTTGGATTTTGGAATTTTAGAGGGGGCCACTTGGGTAGGAGGCTGTTGGACAGTTCCAGCCTCCAAAGTGGCACTTGAAATCAAAGAAATAACAGTGGATAAAGGTACAATTGAGGAAATTACCTGAGTTACATGTGCCTCCTGAGCTTCATTAAAAATTGGTAGGTACACCAATTGTACCTCCTTGTTGTGGTTCAGCCTATTCAAGTCCTCAAAGACTCTCTTATTTTGAACCCAACAATCTTTGGAGTTTTCAAGGAATTGGATCACCAGGTTACTTTCTACATGGTTAGCTAGCAACGTGAAGAATCTAGCATAGTATACATTCTTACTTATAGATGCTTTATTTCCTAGCTTAGTACCAAGTTCAAATATAATCAAGGATCCTAGGTTATAATAGCTATCAGTCAAAAGCATATAAGAAATGTCTAACATAGAAAATGTAACAACATCATAATTGCTAATCTTACCAGAGAAAACCTTAAGAATAGCATCAAAGAAAAAGCACCATTCTTTTACCATACCTCTTCTCTGAATCTTACTTAAATTAGCAGTAGGCAAAGCATAATTAATGGAATTTAGCATGTTAACAATATCATTATCATTATGCTTTTCTAACCTATTGTTTTCAGGAAAGTTTAGGCATGCTGTAATGACATCACTGTTGATCACATGTTCCGTACCTTGAAGAACGAAGGTGATTGTAGATTTGACAGAATCGAACACTGATGATTCCCAAATGGCTTCAATCACCTCAAAGTACAGTTTGGGGGCTTCGAACATGGCTTTTGAGAGCTTGTTGTTTTGGAGAAACCTCATCATATTGTGATATGATGTGTTCTTCTCATCGAAGTCCACCAGTACAGTGAAGTTGTTCTTCTCATAAGTGAAACCAGTGAGAGACATTGTTTTGTTGGTTGGTGCCATTGATACAGAGCTTGAATTACAGAAAGAGGTTTTTGCTTTGAGAGAGAAAGATGAGCTTTTGCCTTAGTAAATTTTGGGAATTGATAGAAAATGATTAACTGAGAGTACAAATCAATTTATACTCCCCCCAAATAATTCACTAAGAAAATCAAAATAATTAAAAGAAATTATTTGATTGGTGCAAGAAAATAACCGTTTAAAAGTAATGGGTTTAAAAAGTAAAGCCACGAATTTACTGCAATTACATACACACACTATACGCATGTAACTACAGATATGATTGTGGCTTTTAACGGTTACGATTAGAACTATACTATCTACGGATAGGATTTTACCTTTTGAGATTCGACATCCGTAGAGGAATAAAAAGTAGTATCCGTAGACATATAGAAAATCCAGTGTCAAAAATGACCATCAATAAATAAGGATATCCGTAGAGGGAGTAATTTTGACTTTAGACAAAATTTTACTTTTTCTGAGAGTTTTAATTCTCATGAAAATCATGTTGACACTGGCTGCATTACAAATTATCAGACATTTAAATTAATTAAGAGAAGTTAAGCATACCTAGCTCACTTACCAACCTTGAGAATGTTGATTCATCAAGTGGCTTGGTAAAAATGTCTGCAATTTGTTGTTCACTTGAAACAAAATGAAGTTCCACAGTACCATTCATCACATGTTCCCTGATGAAGTGATACTTTATGTCAATGTGCTTGGTTATTGAGCGCTGCACTGGATTCTTAGTAATGGCAATTGCACTAGTGTTGTCATAGAAAATTGGAATCTTATTAACTGTTGTTGATTTTTCATCCAAAGAATCTGTGCACAACAACTTCCAACTGCAATATATTCTGCCTCAGCTGTAGAAGTAGAGACAAAATTTTGCTTTTTACTGAACCATGAGACAAGCTTATTTCCTTGAAATTGACAGGTGCCTGTTGTACTTTTTCTGTCAATTTTGCAACCTGCATAGTCTACATATGAATAACCAATTAGATTAAAATCAGATTCTCTAGGGTACCAAATGCCAAGGTTTGGTGTTCCCTTGAGATATCTGAAAATCCTTTTGATAACAATTAAGTGAGATTCTCTAGGATCAGCCTGAAATCTAGCACATAGACATGTAGCAAACATAATATCAGGTCTACTAGCTGTTAAATATAAAAGTGAGCCTACAATGCCTCTATTGCTTGAAATGTCCACAGATTTTTCCTTAGTATTCAATTCAAGCTTAGTGGCAGTTGGCATGGGTGTTCTAGCAGGAGTACAATCCATTAGATCAAACTACTTTAATAGATCAAAAATGTATTTAGTTTGATTAATGAAAATTCCTTCTTTCACTTGCTTAACTTGTAAGCCAAGGAAATAGGTAAGTTCACCCATCTTGCTCATTTCATATTTACTTTGCATAAGTTTGGAAAACCTTTTGCAAAGCTTCTCATCTATAGACCCAAAAATTATATCATCTACATAAATTTGAACAAGTACACTAGAGCCATTAACATTTCTAAAGAAGAGAGTTTTATCAACAGTACCTCTAGTGAAGTGATTCTCTAAAAGAAACTGTGAAAGTGTGTCATACCAGGCTCTAGGTGCTTGCTTCAGTCCATAAAGTGCCTTGAGTAAGAAGTAGACAAATTCTGGATAATTTGGATTTTCAAAACCAGGAGGTTGACTAACATACACCTCATCTTCTAATTCCCCATTCAAGAAGGCACTTTTGACATTCATTTGATAGACCTTGAAATTGGCATGGGCTGCATAGGCTAGGAATATCCTTATTGCTTCCAATCTAGCAATAGGAGCAAATGTTTCATCATAATTTATTCCTTCTTCTTGAGAATAGCCTTTAGCAACCAGTCTAGCTTTATTCCTTGTGACAATGCCATTTTCATCCATCTTGTTTCTGAATACCCACTTTGTTCCTATAACACTTCTATCTTTAGGTTTGGGTACCAGCTTCCATACTTTGTTTCTCTCAAATTGGTTTAACTCTTCCTGCATAGCTAACACCCAATCTGGATCTAGAAGAACATCCTCAACTTTCTTTGGTTCTTCATGTGAAATAAAGCTATTGTATAAACATTCATCTTGAGTAGCTCTTCTAGTTTGGACATTTGATGATGCATCACCAATGATCAGTTCAAATGGGTGATCCCAAGTCCACTTTCTCCTTGTTGCAGGTGTAGGTCTTGAAGATGTAGCATCATTGTCATAAGCATGATCATGTGTTATTGAGGTTGATCCTTGACTCAGAGAAACTCCCCCTGAGTTTATTAGGTCGGTAAACCTGTATTGTGATCCACCTACGGATGCCCCAAAATGACTTTCTACGGATGTTCCATTTTGGCTTCCTACGGATGCTCCATTTTGGCTTCCTACGGATGCTCCATTTGTCCCTTCTATGGATGGCTCAATAGAACTTGAGTTGTCCATGTTTGAAATAATCATTCTTGGTGGGACTAGTTCATCATCTTCATCATCATAATATTGACCTTCCATCTCATTCTCAAACCTGAGAGTTGTAACGTCCCTAAATCCGGGGTCAAAGGATTTGGTCGTCACGCTGCAATCTCAATTCAAACAACCTGCTCAATATTAAATCAACACAATAATAACATCTGCGACCCCAACTCTACCAAGAATCTTTAAAGGTTATAGTGCTAGAAACAAGAATCCAAAATTCCATTACATAAAATTTTCTTCTTTACAACCATTCTCTTTACATACAATCTATAACACTAGTATAACTTCGATAAGAAGTATACCAGGAAACTAATCTTATACAATATAATATTTAACATAAATCAACTTTATACAAAACCTATCACTAGCTCTAAATACTCTGGATCAAAACGTCTTTACGCCAGTATCTTTTCCCATCTCTGACCAGCTACGCGGACAACTCTCGCCAATATACCTTCTTACTGAAAGGCTAAAATATATAAAGAAAACAAGTATGAGCGAAAGAATTGCTCAGCAAGTGCATTATCAAGTATAATATGAAAAGTTCCAAAATAAACTTTGGATTTTCAAATAGACCAGCCTTTGGTTAAAACATTTGAAATCTCTAAAATTCTCAAATCAAGTTTGGTGATTTGCCACAATTTCTCATTCAGCTTCTCGCAACTGAATAGTTTAAAACACAAAAAGATTTATATTGTTCGTCACGGTTACTTGAACAACAATAACTACAATCGTATGTAGAAAATATGAAATAAATATAACTCATACGTCTTCAAGACAGTAGTTTGTACAAAAATACTAGTTTTGAAGATAACAGATCTATTCACAACATCTTCTGAAACCAACAACTCTGGAAGGGTAGAATAATCCAGGAGTAAGAATGAGCCAACGCGCTCGGCCATGGAATAAAGAACACACCTCAAGACTTCAATATGGTACCGACTGGATATGCGGTATGATTAAAACTCATCAAGATAGATATCTCACGATTGCCAATGGAATCAAGGAAGAGGATTTCGACTATTTGGAAACCAATATATTAAGAGTAAGTGATTTCTGCAAGATTGAAACCATTACTTATTAATCAACGAACTAACAACTTCGAGCGAACGAATAAACCTGAGTATCAGGACATAACTCACAAGTACAGAACATATGGATGTAATCCATCTCAGATATAAGAAATGATATTAGAATTGGATTTTTCACATTTATCAAATCAAAGGTTGAGCTGCTGATCAGTCACGCATCAACCCCGGACTTGCTTATAGCAAAGTCCTCTACTGGATCCTTGGCCAATCTGGGCCTTAAGTTATTCTGACCATAAATATGGTCCGACCATTATTGGTCCCATTTTAAAAACATTCCAATTCTACATTATATACATCAGGTGTCAATACAATTGACAACCTTACTTTGACAATCAGGTGTCGGAAGAATCGACAACCTTAATACAAAAATTGCTGGAAAACTCACGTTCCAGGAAACAACTTAACTATGAAGAAGCAATAAGGAATAACAATACAATCTAGCATCGACGAGATCGACACAACAATGGGGTGCACATGAAAAAGTAACATCATGATAAACATCGACGAGATCGATGCAACACCTGGGATGATAATGAAGAATAAACAATAACATGCTTAACAAGGTTAAGTCTGATATAAAACAGGCATTATGATATCAACAGAAATTGCAACAGCTCAATATAGAGTAGGGTTCAAAGAACTGTCTCTAGATGGCCTCAACAGTATAAATTATCGCATTATGGAAGAATTAGTTAAGATTCACCAATTTGGTAAGTGACAAGAAAGTCAAGTTCGAGTTTAAGAAAAATTCAAGGTGAAGTTTATAAATAGGGAGAACAAGGTTTTACTGACTTCTGACAGAAATAGTTTAAGTCCTTCGAACATATACTTATAATAGATAAGCCTTGTATTTGAAGGAAGTAAACTAAATCATGAATATCATATATGAATTCGAATCAGGGAATGGATCAGATAATCGCATTAACAAGAAATGATAATAATACTTGCATAGGTGCAAGATGGAAAAATAGAATACTTGCAGAACAAGTACCACAACTTCGGATTTTAAAATAACATTTTACCCTCATAGGGTTCACAAGTTCCCACTCATCTAGGGTTGGCAATATTCCAACCTAATATTTTTAAATCAAGATTTTTGAAAGAAAGCCTTAGAGCAACCCCTATTTCACTCCAACGGTATTACCTATATTGGCTCCCTATTTTTTAAAATAGTATTTAAATAGTAGGAATGAAAGATGATAAGAGTAGTTTTCAATATTTAATTAATAAAAATGGAGTTGGGTGATGATGTGGTAAGTATAGGGGAGCAAAAATGGAACCCCAAATGTAGGGAAGCATTTTCTCTCACCTAAAATTTTTAGGTAAGGGGGAAAAGGGTTGGAGTGCTTGAATTTGAGTTGGTTCCCTATAATTGTATATGTGGCAAAAATATAGTTAAGGGGGGAGAGGGTTGGAGATGCTCTTAGTATACGGCCCATAACCATCTTTTAAATCGTTTCAATACAATAATTATATTTTTCCACTCAACATGGAAATATGAATCTAAACTCAAAAGGTCTAAAAGAATAATCGTCAATTTACGAGATTAAATAACATAATTGCAATTCAATGCAAAGGAATCGACATTTGGAAATTTAGTGAAAAATATTCAACTTGTATAATAATAATTCAAGATGATATCACTCAATAATATGTGAAAGGAATAGACACTTGCCTCTGGTCCTTAGCTATTTCGTAAGGCTGAGATAATACGATTCCCTCCTTATTCTGTCTTATCGCACGATTCTCTATTTCCGTCCTTCTTCGATCTAATGCTCTTGTGTATACCATTAATTTGATCCTACCGTTTTGAATCCACGCATCGATATCTCTATTGGAAGAAAATACTAGCAAATGTCCTCTTTGAGTGTTGACGTTCCCTTGGTGTTACGTCGCCTCAAAAATAACCCAATCAGTCGTAAACAATACCTCATCCTTCTCCAACGTATTTCATTTAACATACTTCGATAATCTGACTCGTCTCGCCCAATAGCCTCTGTTGCATAGATAACCATATCTCAATTGATAGAATAATCATGATTAATTAAATAAACAACTCACGTATCACGCTTATCAAAATCCCTATAATGTAAAAGTCAACATCTAAGTCAACGGTCTCGTAAATCTCATTTCCTAACAATACTGACAAATTTCTATTCCAACTACCCCTCGTGATGATATTAGACACGACCAAAATATTTAAACAAGTTCCAAAACACTTGTTCGTATTTATGACTCAATAAACAAATAATTCAAATATTTCACGTAACACACATTGTCATTTAATTGAGATAAATAAATTACATAAGTCTCGTAATGTCCAAGAAATAATTTTAGAAAAATATTCAACTCTCGTTTCAAAGGAATTAATCCTCAAAATATTTTTAGGTCAAAAATCGGATCATTCACATAATTTATGCAGCACATATTGACATTTAAATGCACTAATTACATCACTTATGTCATGTAACGTTCGAGAAATAATTTGTAACTCGAAAGAAAGGCCTAAAATGATTTTATAAATCATTTAGGAATTTTAAATAATTAATAAAACATTTTTAGGAATATTTTTCCTAATTTAAATCACTTTTAAATCATTTTCCAAAATAATTAAAGAATTTTGGAAAAGAAAAATATCAAAATAATTCCTTAAATAATTAAGGAATAAATAAATAAAAATTTCCAGAATTTAAAAGAAATTTTTAGAATTTAAAAGTCATTTTTAAAACTATTTTTCAAATTTAAATAAACAAAAATAGATTTTTATGAATTAAAAATAAACAATTTAGAAAATAATTTGGTCAGGGGACCAATTTGAAATTTTGAAAAACTTTTGGGACCAAACTTCATCATCTTCTAAACTTTAGGTACTAAAATGTAAAAAGCTCCGTTGTTAGCTTTAATGGCTAACCGGCCGCCGCCGGCGGTACAAATCCGGCCAAAATCCGTTCAACACTAAACATTTACCAAACTCAATGTTTTATATACCAAAACAAAGCTTGAAACACGCACAATCTAACCCACATATCCACATACACAAACAATCAACAGATTTTACGAACTAATGGTTTGAAAATTCGGAAAAAACAAGAAATCGAACTAGCTAATCTAGGAATAGAACGACTCAATTAAACATGTAAATCGATTACCCATAATCATATGAAGCTATGGGAACCATCAAAATCAACGGACAAACTCTAAATCAAAAAGCCCCAATTCGAGCTCAGGAACCCTAAATTTTTGAATTGGACAATCCGGGAATCAAACAATGAAATTGAACACATATTTGGATTCCTTACAACGATACGAAGCTATACATATCATCAATTCACATGAACAAGATCAGAATCAAAAAGCCCCAAATTTGACATAAACCCTAATTTTCCAGAATTAAATAAAAATTCGTATGAAATTGGAATATTACCCCACACAAAATCTGATGGTAGATTATGAAACTAGATTCCAAGACCTTCGATTTGACTATAAGAACGTTGAAATCGGACTCCGGTAACGCCTTCAAATTTGTGTTTGATTCTCAAGAACACGAAGAACACGGTTCAGAGATTTTAGATATTTAACGATAATTAAGCTTGATTATACGCAAAATAATGTACTATTCGCCTTTTTATATTAAACGGAAAATAATACCCCAAACGACATTTTTGGATTGATATTGATCCCATGGATCGCTTTAATACAATTTTATAGAATATACGCTTTACGAGACGATAATCATCCAGAATATACGGATAACTACAAGAATCGTTTAATAATAGATATACGAACCAAAATACCTCTATTAAGAATATTTCCGAATATTTCCCACTATAACGAATAAAATATTGGTACGAATGATATACCAATTTCCCGAATAATTAGGGAACGAACTGAGTTTTCTTTTCGATAATTAAAATAAAACGAAATAAAAATAACACTCTCTTAGAAATGAATTCCCAACACCACAAATATTCACATAGCATCTCAATGTCACTTATTCGACCATTTAACAAATAACTAACACATTTAAACACATAAAACATTTAAAAAGTTTTGATATGAAAATAATATTTCATTTCACATCAACTATTAACACGTAACTTTCCCGGATCTTACATCCTTCCCCCCTTAAAAGGATTCTGTCCTCAAAATCAGCTTTTGCAAACATATTCGGATACTTTTCCAACATCTCTCCCTCAAATTCCTAGGTTGTCTCTTCAACCTTAGGATTTCTCCTCAAACTCATACTAATTTGACAGCTCTATTACTTAACACTTTCTTATACCGACTCAATATCTTAATCGGTTGCTCAACATAGAACAAATTTAACTAAATCTCTATAGGTTCATATTCTATGAAATACACTATGAATACACTGCATATGGAGTGGTAAGCAAACTTGTACGCAACTTTCCCAACACGCAATAGGTTGACGTAAAGTAGCATTTCAAAATTGTCATAGTAAATGATGTTGTAAGGGAATTTAATCAATGGTAAATGATCCTTCCAATTACCTTCAAAATTTAGTGCACAACCATAGTCTGTTTTTAGTCGTTTGGATGGTCTCCTCATTCTGACCGTCTGTTGAATTCTTGAATTAAGTCGCGGATCTCTGTCAGATACAATTGAACCCGTCATTCCATGTCGTACTACTATCTCATTCAAATATAGATGAACCAACTCATCCAATGAATATCTCTCGTTAATCGGTCAATAATAACTCAAATAATATCATGATTAGCTCTAGGCCTTGGCAGCTCTACTACAAAGTCTATCTTAATATGTTTCCACTTCCATTCAGGAATCTCTTTAGTTGTAATCGTCTACTATATCTCTGTTATTCTGTCTTCATTTTCTAACATCTCAAGTACTTAAATACTCACCAACATCAATATTCTTTTAAATCTCTTATATGTCCTTGCATTTCCTTCTTATCCATTATACTTTCTCGTTCCCTCTTATAATTAAATTCCATTTCTTTTTCCATAATTCTTCCCTTAATATAGCCCTTTTTCTTCTTCTTTTTTTGATCAATACTGGTTGAATGCTAATTTCAGCCATTTCTTCTAATTAATCTTTTGTTATAACCTTAAAGCTCCCTCATCTCCAATTCTTGTACTGAAGATATTTACATCTTTAATCTCGCCTCACTACTTATAATGTCAACCTCCAATATAATCTCTTGGTTATTCTATCTACCTCCAATATAGCTAACAACTGCTTTCAACAATCACATACCTTCCGTGCCATATAAATATTCAGTTTAAACAATCACTCATTACCTTGTCCATTGTCCTTAAATCCTTGTTAAAGCCTCTTCATCTTCTTTTCTTAGTTATAAATACGGTGAGAAATACGCCTCATCAACTTGGTGACTTAGCTTCATACCTTAAAAATTGTTCTACTTAGTTCCAAGAACTTAATTAATCTCCATCTGATTTCCAAAATAATTCAGAAGATACATTCGCAGTAACACTCAGGACACCTTTCCCAGGGTACCATCTTATTCCCCAAATAACTTGATCAAATCGACATCATCTTGATTCTTATTCTATACATTCACATAGACTGGTAAGATCTACCTTAACTATAGTGAGAAAAAAGACTTGCAACCATATCATGTAATTCTGAAATACTCAAAGATCAAATCGTTCTCCATTATTACCCTAACATCGAATTTATAAGTTCTTATCATTGAGACAAAAATCTATTATGTCCATTTTCCATAACCTGGGATAACATCAGCACAATTACAGATTTTCCCAATTTCCAATCAACTCTTGAATTACCTAACTAACATAAATGGTTACTGAGGCTTCATAGCGCGTCATAGTTCCTTCAAATATTATTACATCTTCAAATATTGTCATTTTTGTCAAATAAAAGTTGACTCACCTTTCCACGTCGTAATGTTAATCGATAGGGAGAGAACAACTGGCTCCGTTATATGTTACTAGTATTCTAATCGCATCGTAATCCGCTTTCGCTCGTGGTATTTTAATCGCAAACTCTTCGTTCATAAAGGTAAGGTAAATTTCCTCCCAACCTGGTGGCATACCTTCCAGATTATTTGAAATAACAAACTTCATGATATTTTGAAGAGAAAAGGTTAT
Organism: Heracleum sosnowskyi; assembly: GCA_030848705.1. Classification (NCBI taxonomy): domain Eukaryota; kingdom Viridiplantae; phylum Streptophyta; class Magnoliopsida; order Apiales; family Apiaceae; genus Heracleum; species Heracleum sosnowskyi. The sequence goes on along the minus strand of CM061235.1, from coordinate 92,794,242 downwards.
GTATCATAGCAAATGTCCCACAATTGTGGTTATCAAATTTACATATTCTAAACCGATCATTATCGGAAATAAAAAGATCACTGAGGGATCAATTTGATCACATGAACTATAAGATCCGGGAAAATTACGTGTTATTATGTGATGTGAAATGAAATTTTAATTTCATATTAAGAGTTATTAAATGATTCATCTCTTTAAACGTGCTAAGTTATTCGTTAAATGATTGAAAATGTGATATTGTGGTGCTATGTGAAATGTGTGGGGAATTAGAAACTATTTTGAAAAGGATGTCATACTATTTTATTCTATTTTAATTATCGAAAAGAAAATTTGGATCGTTCCCAAATTATTCGGGACATTGGTATATCGTTCGTACCAATATTTCATTCGTTAAAGTGGGAAGTATTCGAAAATATTCGTAATTGAGGTATTTTGGTTCGTATATTTTGTATTAAACGATACTTGTAGTTATCCGTACTTTATGGATGATTATCGTCTCGTGAAACGTGCATTCTGCTTTATTAAAGGTTTAAAGCATATATTCTGTTATATTGTATTTAAAGCGATCCATCGGATCAGTATCGATCCAAAAATGTCGTTTGGGGTATTATTTTCCGTTTCTTATAAAAAGGCAAATCGTACTTTGTTTTCGTATAATCAAGCTTAATTATAGTTAAAAATCCGAAAAACCCTAGAACGTGTTCTTCGTGTTCTTGAGAATCAAACCAACTTTTGAAGGCGTTATCGGAATCCGATTTCAATGTTCTTGTAACCAAAATGAATCTTTCATCATCCTCTACCTAAATCCATCATCAAAATCCATGTGGGTATGATTTCTAAGTTTTTCCGATTTTTAATTTAATTATTTATTTCCAATTTTTGATTTAATTTGGGGGAATCTTTGTTATTGATTGTTCTTGCTAATTGATGGTATGGGTGTGTTTGTTATGTGATGTAGAGTATATATGCGATTTTTAATTTGAATTTGGGGTTCGTTTTCGAGCTAATCGGAAAGTTACAGGCTCGCCGGAGTTCTTGAAGCTTTGGCCGGAATTGTAGTTTGATTGAATTGTTCTTATTGATGTTTACATTAATGAATAGATCGGGGAACGGGGAATTAGTACATGTAATTAGTTTCGAGGTTGTGTTGATTTTTGGGTTGGCCGGAAAGGCGGTAGTACCGCCGCCGGCGAGAATGTTCTTGCCGATTTGGGCTAATTCTGTGAAGTTGTGTGTGTAATTAGTCGAGTTTTGTGATGACCCTGTTATTCCCGTGTTTTCCCCCTTGAAATCGATGTGTTTGAGTGTGTTTGTGGTTGCCGGAATCTGGGTGGGTTGGCCGGAGTCTGGTGGTGTTCTTGGCGACCCACCGTGTTCTTGACCCGTTTTTAAAACCCTACCCGACCCAGTTTTGATTTCAAAAACCCTAAATTCATTTCTAAAAACTGTTTCTGGATTTTTATTTTTAAAATAAATTCAAAAATAGTTTAAAAATTCTAAAAATCATATCTTTGATTTAAAAATACATTTTATTATTAAGAAAGTTTTATAAATTCCCAAATATTTAATTAAATTCGGAAATTGATTAAATTTAATTATTTTAATTATTTTTAATTAATAATTAATTAATTTAATTAATTGATTAATTCTTTTAATCAATTAATTCTTAAAAATTGATTATTAATTAGATTTAATTAATTTAAAATTTAGTTTAATTATTTTCAAACCTGATTTATTATTTAAAAATAGTTTGAGCATTTAAAGAATGTCAATTAATTTTATTAATTGATTTATTTGAATTTAAAATACTTATATTGGATTTAAAAATCCGATTTTTGATTTAAAAATTGTTTGTGGCTTATTTAAATTCAAATAAGCTTCGTGTGATGTTTTAAAAATAGTTATAAGTGATATATGGTTCGTATGAGTTGTGTAATGTGTTTTATAGTCAGTATATACCCGTACTAGGGCTAGTATCTGAGTTTTAAATATTATAAATTAGACCGGGCGTCCGATACGTAACCGGTTACTTGTGTAAATGTGTTATATGAATGATGTGAATTATCTGTTGTTGAGTCATGCATGCGAATAAATTGTGTTGAGACTTGTTTGAGTAATTGATCGTGTCTAATATCATCACGATGGGTAGTTGGTAGAGAAATTTGTCGGTAATGTTAGAAAATGAGATTTACGAGCCCGTTGACTTAGATGTTGACTTTTTATAGTATGGGGAGTTTCGTCAAGCGAGTTACGAGGATTACTTGTATAATTAGTTGTGATCATTCTATCAATTAAAATGTGGTTGTCTATGCAACAGAGGCTATTGGACGAGACGAGTCAGACTATCGAAGTATGTTAAATGAAGGACGTCGGAGAAGGATGAGATATTGTTTGCGACGGATTGGGTTATTTGTGAGGTGACGTAGCACCAAGGGAATGTCAACACTCGTAGAGGATATGTGCAAGTATTTTTCTTCCAACGGAGATATCGGTAAGATTGGTAAGTACGTTGAAGTTAAATTACAATCGTTTATGGAATGTGAGGGTTATACGTTGAAGGCTAAGTACCATCTCATGTTTGACTATCGAGGCTGGCACGTGGATTCGAAATGGTAAAAGCAGACTAGTGGTGTTCGCAAGAGCGTTAGAGCAAAGAAGGACGGAAGTAGAGAATCGTGCGATAAGACGGAATAAGGAGGGAATCGTATTGTTTCAGCATTACGAAATAGCTAAGGACCAGAGGCAAGTGTTTATACCCTTGCTTATTAATTGATTGATATTCTTGAATTATTATTATGCAATTGGCATACTTTTTCCTAAAATTTTAATGATGACTCTTTTGCATTGAACTGCAAGTATTTTATTTAAACTCGTAAGTTGACGAGCATTCTTTTATACTTTATGAACTTAGATTCATATTTGTAGGATTGATTGGAAAGATATACTTATTATATTGAAAGTTTAAAGAGATAATTATGGGTCGTATACTAAGGCTTTCTTTTAAAAGACATGATTTTAAAATATTAGGTTGGAATATTGCCAACCCTAGATGAGTGGGAACTTGTGAACCCTATGTTGAAAATGTTATTTTAAATTCCGAAGTCGTGGTACTTGTTCTACAAGTATTCCTTTTTCCATCTTGCATCCATGCAAGTATTTTATCATTTCTTGTTAACGCGATCATCTGATCCATTCCCTGATTCGAATTCATATATGTTGTGCATGATTTAGTTTACTTCCTTCAAATACAAGGCTTATCTATTATAAGTATATGTTCGAAGGACTTGAACTATTTCTGTCAGAAGTCAGTAAACCCTTGTTTTCTTCATTTATAAACTTCACCTTGACTTTTTCTTAAACTTGAACTTGACTTTCTTGTCACTTACCAGATTAGTAAATCTTAACTAATTCTTCCATAATGTGATAATTTGAACTGTTGAGACCATCTGGAGCCTGTTCTTCGAACCCTATTCTATATTGAGTTGTTGCAAATTCTGTTGATATCATAATGCCTGTTTCATATCAGACTTAATCTTGTTGAGCATGTCATTGTTTATTCTTCATTATATCCCAATTGTTACATCGAACTCGTCGATGCTTATTATATTGTCACTTTTCATGTGCACCTCCCCATATTGTGTCGATCTCGTCGATACTAGATTATATTGTTATTCCTTAATGTATTCTTCAGAATTGAACTGTTTCCTGGAACGTGAGTTTTCCAGCAATTGTTGTATTAGGTTATCGATTCTTCCGACACCTGATTGTCGAAGTAAGGTTGTCAATTGTTCTGACACCTGACGTATATAATATAGGATTGGAATGTTTTTAAATGGGACCAGTAATTGGTCGGGCCATATTTATGGTCGGAATAAATTAAGGCCCAGTTTGGCCTAGGATCCAGTAGAGGACTTTGCTATAAGCAAGTCCGGGGTTGATGCGTGGCTGGCCAGCAGCACAACCTTTGATTTGATAAATGTTAAAAATCTAATTCTAATATCAATTCTTATTTCTGGGATGAGTTACATCCATATGTTTTGTACTTGTGAGTTATGACCTGATATTCAGGTTTATTCGTTGCGTAAAATTGTTGGTTGTTGATTGATAATAGTGGTTTCAATCTTGCTGAAATCACTTACTCTTAATACATTTGGATTCCAAATAGTCGAAATCCACTTCCTTGATTCTATTGGCAGTCGTGAGATATCTATCTTGATGAGTTTTATTCATACCGCATATCTAGTCGGTACCATGTTGAAGTCTTGAAGTGCGTTCCTTATTCCTTGACCGAGCGTGTTGGCTCATTCTTACCCCTTGATTATTCTAACCTTCCAGAGTTGTTGGTTTCAGAAAATGTTATGAATAGACCTGTTATCTTCAAAACTAGTATTTTTGTACAAACTATGGTCTTGAAGACGTATGAGTTATATTTATTTCATATTTTCTACTTACTATTGTAGTTATTGTTGATTCGGTCGTCGTAACGACCAATATAAATCTTTTTGTGTTTTAAACTATTCAATTGCGAGAAGAAGAATGAGAAATTGTGGTAAATTACCAAACTTGATTTGAAAATATTAGAGATTACAAATGTTTAAGCCAAAGGCTTGTTTATTTGAAAATCCAAAGTTTATTTTGGAAACCTTTCGTATTATATTTAATAATGCGCTTGCTGAGCAATTCATTCGCTCATACTTGTTTTATTTATATATATTTTAGCCAGCCAGAAAGAAGGTGTATTGGCGAGAGTTGTCTGCGTAGCTGATCAGAGATGGGGAAAGATATTAGCGTAAAGACGTTTTGATCCAGAGCATTTGGAGCTAGTGATAGGTTTTGTATATAGATGTTTCCTATTGAATATTATATTGTGTAAAGTTAGTTGCCTGGTATACTTCTTATCGAAGTTATACTTGTGTATTAGAATTTATGTAAAGAGAATGGTTGTAAAGAAGAAAGATTGTTTGTAATGAAATTTTGGATTCTTTTTTCTAGCACTATAACCTTTAAAGATTCTTGGTAGAGTTGGGGTCACAGATATTATTATTGTGTTGATTATTATTGAACTGGTTGTTTGGATTAAGGGTGCAATGTGACGACCAAATCCTTTGACCCCGGATTTGGGGGCGTTACATGAACTCAATGTTGTGTGTCTTAATTAAGACAGTACTAAAGGTAATCAATCCTCTTGTGAAGCACAACACACAAGTGATGGCGTCCCAACAGACTTCTATCACATAGACAGATAGTCCTTGTGTTCCCTATAAATAGGGTTGTTCGTCTCAGTTAGAGTAGAGAAATATGAAAGAAATTTTGAAATCAGATTAACAATCAAGGCCTTTTGACCAGATATTCTCGGATATACACCTTGGATTGAAATTGAATAGATTCCAAAGGTGTTATTTCAGAAAAGAAGAACAACCAGAAAGGAAGTATCAACAAATAGTGTTACATCACAATTAGAGTTATCCACCCTTGAATAATGAAGGAGTTGGAATTCAAATAACATATTTTCAACAAGCCACAAAATTTGAAATAGACATCTCAACAATCTTTGACGCAATTTAAAACATGATTGATCAAGAGTATCAAATACAAGATCAAAAGGTGGAATATATTCACCAACACAGGTTTCACTTAAAGGAATGTCAAATATTTCATTAGGATGGGAAGGTATTAGCAAGGTCTTCACATATGCTTCCTCTGTCGACTCCTCCGATAGCTCGTTATTCGATTTCTAAGCCCTTCTTTTCCACGTCGCAAAGTTATAAATATCGTACGTTGTCGTCGACTCGTAATAGTCCTTAAAGATTCTGCCGTAGACATCTACAAACGTAAGAAGTTCTATCCAGCTCAGCACAACCATCTCAAGCGAGTACTCCTATCTTAACTTACTCATTGGTACTATATCCGATAGTCCAACACGAACTCTAAATGAGCTCTGAAGTTCCTTATATAACTATACACACTCCTACACACTCTCGTTTCTAGTTTTACTATAACCCTGCTCTGATACCAACTGTAACGTCCCTAAATCCGGGGTCAAAGGATTTGGTCGTCACGCTGCAATCTCAATTCAAACAACCTGCTCAATATTAAATCAACACAATAATAACATCTGCGACCCCAACTCTACCAAGAATCTTTAAAGGTTATAGTGCTAGAAACAAGAATCCAAAATTCCATTACATAAAATTTTCTTCTTTACAACCATTCTCTTTACATACAATCTATAACACTAGTATAACTTCGATAAGAAGTATACCAGGAAACTAATCTTATACAATATAATATTTTATAGAAATCAACTTTATACAAAACCTATCACTAGCTCCAAATACTCTGGATCAAAACGTCTTTACGCTAGTATCTTTTCCCATCTCTGACCAGCTACGCGGACAACTCTCGCCAATACACCTTCTTACTGAAAGGCTAAAATATATAAAGAAAACAAGTATGAGTGAAAGAAATGCTCAGAAAGTGCATTATCAAGTATAATATGAAAAGTTCCAAAATAAACTTTGGATTTTCAAATAGACCAGCCTTTGGTTAAAACATTTGAAATCTCTAAAATTCTCAAATCAAGTTTGGTGATTTGCCACAATTTCTCATTCAGCTTCTCGCAACTGAATAGTTTAAAACACAAAAAGATTTATATTGGTCGTCACGGTTACCCGAACAACAATAACTACAATAGTATGTAGAAAATATGAAATAAATATAACTCATACGTCTTCAAGACCATAGTTTGTACAAAAATACTAGTTTTGAAGATAACAGATCTATTCACAACATCTTCTGAAACCAACAACTCTGAAAGGGTAGAATAATCCAGGAGTAAGAATGAGCCAACGCGCTCGACCATGGAATAAAGAACGCACTTCAAGACTTCAATATGGTACCGACTGGATATGCGGTATGATTAAAACTCATCAAGATAGATATCTCACGATTGCCAATGGAATCAAGGAAGAGGATTTCGACTATTTGGAAACCAATATATTAAGAGTAAGTGATTTCAACAAGATTGAAACCATTACTTATTAATCAACGAACTAACAACTTCGAGCGAACGAATAAACCTGAGTATCAGGACATAACTCACAAGTACAGAACATATGGATGTAATCCATCTCAGATATAAGAAGTGATATTAGAATTGGATTTTTCACATTTATCAAATCAAAGGTTGAAATGTTGATCAGTCACGCATCAACCCCGGACTTGCTTATAGCAAAGTCCTCTACTGGATCCTTGGCCAATCTGGGCCTTAAGTTATTCTGACCATAAATATGGTCCGACCATTATTGGTCCCATTTTAAAAACATTCCAATTCTAAATTATATACATCAGGTGTCAGTACAATTGACAACCTTACTTTGACAATCAGGTGTCGGAAGAATCGACAACCTTAATACAACAATTTCTGGAAAACTCACGTTCCAGGAAACAACTTAACTATGAAGAATCAATAAGGAATAGCAATACAATCTAGCATCGACGAGATCGACACAACAATGGGGTGCACATGAAAAAGTAACATCATGATAAACATCGACGAGATCGATGCAACAACTGGGATGATAATAAGAATAAACAATAACATGCTTAACAAGGTTAAGTCTGATATAAAACAGGCATTATGATATCAACAGAAATTGCAATAGCTCAATATAGAGTAGGGTTCAAATAACTGGCTCTAGATGGCCTCAACAGTATAAATTATCACATTATGGAAGAATTAGTTAAGATTCACCGATTTGGTAAGTGACAAGAAAGTCAAGTTCGAGTTTAAGAAAAATTCAAGGTGAAGTTTATAAATAAGGAGAACAAGGTTTTACTGACTTCTGACAGAAATAGTTTAAGTCCTTCGAATATATACTTATAGTAGATAAGCCTTGTATTTGAAGGAAGTAAACTAAATCATGCATAACATATATGAATTCGAATCAGGGAATGGATCAGATAATCGCATTAACAAGAAATGATAATAATACTTGCATAGGTGCAAGATGGAAAAATAGAATACTTGTAGAACAAGTACCACAACTTCGGATTTTAAAATAACATTTTACCCTCATAGGGTTCACAAGTTCCCACTCATCTAGGGTTGGCAATATTCCAACCTAATATTTTTAAATCAAGATTTTTGAAAGAAAGCCTTAGTATACGGCCCATAACCATCTTTTAAATCATTTCAATACAATATTTATATTTTTCCACTCAACATGGAAATATGAATCTAAACTCAAAAGGTATAAAAGAATACTCGTCAATTTACGAGATTAAATAACATACTTGCAATTCAATGCAAAGGAATCGACATTTGGAAATTCAGTGAAAAATATTCAACTTGTATAATAATAATTCAAGATGATATCACTCAATAATATGTGAAAGGAATAGACACTTGCCTCTGGTCCTTAGCTAGTTCGTAAGGCTGAGATAATACGATTCCCTCCTTATTCTGTCTTATCGCACGATTCTCTATTTCCGTCCTTCTTCGATCTAACGCTCTTGTGTATACCATTAATTTGATCCTACCGTTTTGAATCCACGCATCGATATTTCTGTTGGAAGAAAATACTTGCAAATGTCCTCTACGAGTGTTGACGTTCCCTTGGTGTTACGTCGCCTCACAAATAACCCAATCAGTCGTAAACAATACCTCATCCTTCTCCAACGTATTTCATTTAACATACTTCAATAATCTGACTCGTCTCGTCCAATAGCCTCTGTTGCATAGATAACCATATCTCAATTGATAGAATAAACATGATTAATTAAATAAACAACTCACGTATCACGCTTGTCAAAATCCCTATAATGTAAAAGTCAACATCTAAGTCAACGGTCTCATAAATCTCATTTCCTAACAATACTGACAAATTTCTATTCCAACTACCCCTCGTGATGATATTAGACACGACCAAAATATTTAAACAAGTTCCAAAACACTTGTTCATATTTATGACTCAATAAACAAATAATTCACATATTTCACGTAACACACATTGTCATTTAATTGAGATAAATAATTTGTAACTCGAAAGAAAGGCCTAAAATGATTTTATAAATCATTTAGGAATTTTAAATAATTAATAAAACATTTTTAGGAATATTTTTCCTAATTTAAATCACTTTTAAATCATTTTACAAAATAAATAAAGAATTTTGGAAAACAAAAATATCAAAATAATTCCTGAAATAATTAAGGAATAATTAAATAAAAATTTCCAGAATTTAAAAGTAATTTTTAAAACTATTTTTCAAAATTTAAATAAACAAAAATAGATTTTTATGAATTAAAAATAAACAATTCAGAAAATAATTTGGTCAGGGGACCAATTTGAAATTTTGAAAAACTTCAGGGACCAAACTTCATCATCTTCTAAACTTTAGGTACTAAACTGTAAAAAGCTCTGTTGCCAGCTTTAATGGCTAACCTGCCGACGCCGGCGGTACAAATCCGGCCAAAATCCGTTCAACACTAAACCTTTACCAAACTCAATGTTCTATATACCAAAACAAAGCTTGAAACACGCACAATCTAACCCACATATCCACATACACATACAATCAACAAATTTTACGAACTAATGGTTTGAAAATTCGAAAAAAAAAACAAGAAATCAAACTAGTTAATCTAGGAATAGAAAGACTCAATTAAACATGTAAATCGATTACCCAAAATCATATGAAGCTATAGGAACCATCAAAATCAACGGACAAACTCTAAATCAAAAAGCCCCAATTCGAGCTCAAGAACCCTAAATTTTCGAATTGGACAATCCGGGAATCAAACAATGAAATTGAACACATATTTGGACTCCTTACAACCATACGAAGCTATACATATCATCAATTCACATGAACAAGCTCAGAATCAAAAAGCCCCAAATTTGACATAAACCCTAATTTTCCAGAATTAAAGAAAAATTCGTATGAAATTGGAATATTACCCCACACGAAATCTGATCGTGGATTATGAAACTAGATTCCAAGACCTTCGATTTGACTATAAGAACGTTGAAATCGGACTCCGGTAACGCCTTCAAATTTGTGTTTGATTCTCAAGAACACGAAGAACACGGTTCAGAGATTTTAGATATTTAACGATAATTAAGCTTGATTATACGCAAAATAATATACGATTCGCCTTTTTGTATTAAACGGAAAATAATACCCCAAACGACATTTTTGGATCGATATTGATCCGATGGATCGCTTTAATACAATTTAATAGAATATACGTTTTGTGAGACGATAATCATCCAGAATATACGGATAACTACAAGAATCGTTTAATAATAGATATACGAACCAAAATACCTCTATTACGAATATTTCCGAATATTTCCCACTCTAACGAATGAAATATTGGTACGAATGATATACCAATTTCCCGAATAATTAGGGAACGAACTGAGTTTTCTTTTCGATAATTAAAATAAAACAAAATAAAAATAACACTCTCTTAGAAATGAATTCCCAACACCACAAATATTCACATAGCATCTCAATGTCACTTATTCGACCATTTAACAAATAACTTAACACATTTAAACACATAAAACATTTAAAGAGTTTTGATATGAAAATAATATTTCATTTCACATCAACTATTAACACATAACTTTCCCGGATCTTACAAGAGTTTCATGAAAACCCTCATATATGAGACCTTGAATTCTGGAATCATCAAAAACAACATGTACAGATTCCATAACAATGTTGATTATGTGATTGAAAACCCGATAGGCTTTTCCAGCTGCATAACCCACAAAAGTGGCTTCATCTGCCTTTGACTCAAACTTTCCAAAATTTTCATCCAAAGACATGTAGAAAATTCAAGGATGGTTTCCTTCCCTTGAGCAAATGATATGGAGTCATCCCTTTAGCTTGATTAATCCAAGAGATATTTTGAGTGAAACAGATTTTCCTAGCATTGTCCTTGCAGCCTCAATTAGTGTTCTATTTTTCCTTTCCATCACTCCATTTTGTTGTGGTGTTCTAGTTGCAGAAAACTCATGAATGATTCCATTCTCCTCACAAAACAGCCTCATTATTGAATTCTTGAACTCAGTGCCATTGTCACTCCTGATTCTTCTTACTTTGAGATCAGGATGATTGTTAGCAGCCTTAATGTGATTGATTATGATTCCACTTGCCTCATCTTTTGAATACAGGAAGTATGTCCATGTAAACTTTGAAAAATCATCCACAATCACAAGACAGTATCTTTTCTTTGAGATTGACATGACATTTACTGGTCCAAATAAATCCATGTGTAATAGCTGTAGAGGTTGCTCAATTGATGAATCTAGCTTGCTTCTAAAAGAAATCTTTCTTTGCTTCCCTTTCTGGCAAGCATCACAAAGTTCATCCTTAGAAAATTCCAATTGTGGGATTCATCTCACCAGGTCTCTTCTTACCAGATCATTCATTGATTTGAAGTTTAAATGTGACAGCCTTTTGTGTCATAGCCAACTCTCATCTTTACTTGCTTTACTCAGAAGACAAGTGATAGAATCTGAACTTGTTGAGTTGAAGTCAGCTATATAAACATTTCCTCTTCTGTGGCCTGTCAACACCACATTATTGTTTCCTTTGTTTGAAACAACACAGACTCCTTGATTGAATGATACTGAGAAACCTTTATCACATAGTTGACTGATGTTAAGCAAGTTGTGCTTGAGTCCATCAACTAGTGCCACTTCATCAATGATGACATTTTCCTTTGAAATCAAGTCATATCCCTTAGTGTAACCTTTGTTGTCATCTCCAAAGGTAATGCTAGGGCCAGCTTTTTCCACAAACTCTGTGAGAAGGGTAGAATCTCCAGTCATGTGCCTAGGGTAGCCACTGTCTAGGTACCATAGATTATTTCTGTTTCCCTGCACACAACAAAACCAAATCAAGTTGGTTTTGGTACCCAAGTTTCCTTGGGTCCTGTCTTATTATCTTTTGCTTTGCCTTTCTTGTCATTTTACACCTTAATCTCAGGTTGAGTTAAATCAACCTTGACTCTGGGTATTGACCTTTGAGAGACAACATTCTGAGGATGTTCATATGCATACATGTTTGATGCAGGCACTTGAGGATGTTGTGCATACATAGTGTTCATGTGTGGCATGCTCCATATCATTTGTGGCATTGTGAATGCATTCATATAGGGAATTGGAACAAATGGCATACTGGCATACAAATTTGATGCATGATCATTATGTACAAACATGTTGTGCAAAACAAACATAGGCATATTGGGTACAGGCATTGACATAGGAACAGATGAATTCTTAACAGTTTTGCAATTGGTAGATAAATGATTAACACTACCACACTTTACACAAGTTTTCCTAGGAGCATACTTGTCAGGAGTGTAGTTGTTGTGTTTATTAATCTCTACCTTACCATTTCTGTTCTTTTTCTTTTTCACCTCAGCCTTGACCTCTATGTTCTCTAACTTGTCTCTCAATTGCTTGTTAGACAAGTGACCTATGTTAACATCCTTAGTTTTGGTTTTGCTGCATTCTCCCTGAACAAAAGTTTTGTTGGTTGGACCATACTTTTTGTTCAGCTTCTCAAGTTTTTCTTTACTAATACTAGATATACACTTCTTTGGACAGGTCTCATCCGTAGAGAAGTTACCTATCAACGGATAGTCACTATCCGTAGAAGTATCATCTCCTAGATTCTCAACATCTAGTTTCTCTTTTTCTTTTCCTACTGATTCCTTGTAGAATGTATCCACACCTTGAGCCTTAATTATGTTTGTGGCAACATTCCTGGAATCAGTCCATCTAGCAATTGTTTCTTGTTCTTTAGCTAACTGTGCTTTGAGAATTTCTTCTCTTTTTAGCACAGCTAGCAGTTCATCCTTGGCAACTTGACACTCTAATCTCATTTTCTCAAACTCAATAAATTGAGTTTCAAGAACAACATTCCTATCACTTAAAAACTGATTGGAATCTTTAATCCTAGTGTTTTCTTTTGTAAGCGATTTAAGAGAAATACACATATGATACAGTTCAGTAGACATATCATTAATTGCATTATTGCATTCCTCTGTAGAAAGTTCAGAGATGTTGGTAGTGATTACTTGATTGGATGATGAACTGACCTCCTGCTCACTTGAATCAGCCATCAGTGCAAGGTTCACAAATTCAGTGTCCTCTTCATAATCATTCACATCTTCAGCCCGGTCATAGTCCTGAGTTATGAATGCTCTTCCCTTTTGCTTGAGAAGATCAAAGTATTTCTTTTTGTAATCAACAGGCTCAAACTTCATGTCACTCTTCTCAACTTTTGGTCTTTTGCATTCATTAGCAAAGTGTCCTCCCATTCCACAATTGAAACATTTAAACTTGGACCTTTCAACATAGTTCTTGTTTGATTGAAAGTACTTTCTGAATGGCTTGGACACCTCAGGGTTTCTCTTGAACTTGAGCTTTGAGAATTTTCTTCACAGAAAAGCTAAATGTTCATCTAGATCATCCATTTCATCTTTGTTAGAGGGCTCACTTTCTTGAATCATCTTTCCTTTGCACTTTCTTGATTCAGTCCTACCTTCACAAGCACTTGTGCTTGGTGTAGCTTTAGCAGTTTCTTCTTTCATGTCCTCGGCCTTGTTAACACTTGCTATTAAGGCAACAAATCCAGTTTTCTTTTGGACCTTCTCAATTTCCTCATCCTGCTCCATTTCCAGCTCATATGTTTTTAGGGTTCCATACAGCCTTTCAAGAGTAAAATCCTTATACCCTTGAGTGTTTCTCAAGGAAACAGTCATAGGCTTCCACTCATTTGGCAAAGCTCTGAGAAATTTAAGATTTGAATCTTTGATTTGATACACCCTCCCATACAACTTTAATCCATTCAGCAATTTTTGAAATCTACTAAAAGTATCATTCAAAGATTCTCCACTCTTAAAGTGAAAGTGTTCATACTGTTGTATGAGGAGCTGCATCTTGTTTTCCTTGACTTGCTCAGTCCCTTCACAGATGGTTTGGACAGTGTCCCAAATCTCCTTGGCTGTAGAACAATTAATAACATTGTCAAACATGTCAGAATCAAGACCATTGAACAAAATATTCATGGCCTTCTTGTCTTTGTGAACATCAATGTTGTCATCAGGAGTCCATTTTGAAGGTAACTTTGGAATGGTGTTTGGAGCTCCTGCAGGTGCTTGAGCTATTGAGGTGTTTGGTTTCATTGGAACATGAGGGCCATGATCGATGCATTCTACATATCCTTCATCTATAGACATTAGAGGTAAACGCATCTTCACTTTCCAGTGAAAGTAATTCTCTTTATCAAGAACTGGTATTTTAACTCCATAATCCTTCTGACTCATGATTTTGATGTCTTTAGATCTTTAAACTTCTTGTATGTTAGAAGCTTGCTCTGATACCAATTGTTATTCCCAGACAATGAATTTAGATTGTAGAAGGGGGGGTTGAATACAATCTATAAAAATTTCTTTTGTTCTTGACAGAAGAGATGTGATAAATTCAAGAACAGAAAAACAAACAAAGAAAAGGTTAACACGAGAATTAAAAATTCAGGTGGATTGATTTATCCACCTGAGAGATTTTTATTAGAAGAAATCTCTGTGATGTTTATGAATAAACACACAGTTGCATACACATTATTCTAGCTTCAGCAATTTACAAAGGATATTGCTTTGAGCTCTCTAAATTGTCTAACTGATTTCTTGAGTTCTAGAATAATGCTACACTTGGTTATATATCCCAAGTTTACAAGATATTTCGAACATCTAATAATACAAAAAGTAACTCTGTCCAAAATCCTTGTTTCTCCATTCTGAGTAGTGGTCCATGTGTTGGTAGCTTGCCCTTCTTAGCTGATTATCTTTTATGGAAATGCTACTTTTGACCAGACAAAACAGAATGCTTCTTCTTCTCGTGAGTTTTCCAGAAATGCCGGTTTCTATGCTCTGTGAAATCTGTCAACCCATGTGCTCTGTCTGAACTGTCCTTTTCACAAAGTACATAGTGTATCCGTAGAAGCTATTTGAGTTGTATCCGTTGAGAGTATCTTGACCTGTTAGGTCCTGATAAGTTTGTAGAAGGTGGGTTGAATACAAACTATACCGTTTAATCGAATTTGTTCTTTTTAAGATTTAACAATTTAAGAACAAATTATTGCGGAATAAAATGAAACAAGATTCAAGTTAAATAAAACTTTATTAAACTTGAAGGGTGTTACAAATCAATGTACAGATTACAAAGTTTGAATCTCAAACTATTTAAAACAAATCTAGAATAAATTCAACATGAATTTATCTATTTTTGTAAAAAAAAGATCGAATAGTAAAACTAGTTCTAGATCAAATTCTAGGGATAATGATCCGCTAGATAATCAAGCAACAACAAGTAACTAATTTCTATTGGTTTAGATTTAACAATACAATTTAGAAATTAATTCCTTGAGCTTGAATTGAATGCCGGCAGTTGGTTTCTGTTGAAGATAGTGAGAGAGATGTAATGTAAAATGTTTCTGTCTTGTTTTTTGTGTTGTGTTGTGTCCAATTGATCACACACTTGTATTTAACAAACTGCCTTGATTAATCTCCACGCGCCATTACTTTTCTTTTGATTTGCATTAGGAAGACAACCGGGAAGACTGTCTTTTGGCTTGGGAAGACTTGCGGGAAGACTATCATTGGCTTAGGAAGGCTATCGGGAAGACAACCTGTTGGCCTAGGAAGACAATCGGGAAGACTTAATTCTAAGTCTTCCTAGTTCAAAAACTAAGTCTTCCTAGTTCATTTTTATTCTAATTTAAATAATCGTTAAATTAAATTATGTATTAAATTAATTCTTTACGGAATTAATCTAATAAATAATTTACTTAGTAGAAATAATTATTTATAAGAGAATAAATATAATTCCTTGTCTTCACAATGTTTTTCTCAGTCTTTCTAGTTATGTATTAATTCTATTTTAATTTATTGAATTAATTGATTTAACAAATAAATTAATTATGAGTGAATTAATTTATAGATTAAATTAATTAATTTATAGTTTAATTAATTTAAGGAATAAATTAATTCTGATGGAATTAATTTATAGTTTAAATTAATTAACTTCTAGAATAAATTAAAAGATATTTAATACTAAATCTGAGAACCACTGAAACTGATGACGAACTCCCACTGACTGATGTTGACACTCGATGTACTGTCTGGTTCATGAGCGACTAACTTCAATGAGGGTTCTTCATCTTTTGACTTTAAGTTGTGGTCCATCTTCTTTTCCCTTTTAACAAACTCTGTAACCTGTATGTTTCCTGTCACACTTCTGAAATCTCTGTCACTTTAATAAATCCACTTTCTTGAATACTTAACTGAGGCTTGATCAATAAATTGAACTTCTTTCAATGTAGAATTACTCCAAGTCTGTAGATGACTTTAATCTTCATTCTCTTGACATATATTATCTTCTAAGATTCCTGTGACATCTAGTCTAATATTTATTTATTACATTCTAGTTTAAGTTGAGTAGAATCCTCGAATTACAAATAGGCTATTGCATATGCCTTTCATGACCACATCCGTAGAAGGCCAGTACTGCTATCCGTAGACAGTACTTTGTCCACATCCGTAGAAGGCTAATGTTGCTATTCGTAGACAATCAATTTCACTTATGTAAAATTACAAGGCATAGACTATTTACAATTAGCCTCCCTATTCTACATATCCATTAACATTCAACATGACTTATTCAGCCTAAAAACTAATACTCTAACTTCTACATCAGGATTACACATCAGGACTACACATCAGGATTATACATCAGGATTGCATATCAGGATTGTACATCAGGATTGGATATCAGGATTGCATATCAGGATTATATATCAGGATTGCACAAACATGTTACATTGAGTCTTATCCGTAGATAAGTTTTTGCGGTATCCGTAGAAGGCTGCATTTTTACTTATACAATTTTCACTAAGTTAGTCTAGTTATCATCAAGAAATAACATAGTTCCTAACATCTTGGTTGCATCCATTGAAGGTGTTTTGGCTGCATCAGTTGAAGTACATTTCACTTATGTAAAATTACAAGGCATCAAATACTTAAAATTAGCCTTCTTGTTCTTCATATCAATTGATAGTCAACATGACTTATTCAACCCTAACACTTATACTTTCAACTGTTATTGAAATTAAAGGAACATGTTACAATGAGTCTTATCAATCGATAAGGTACCCTTCAACTAGACATGGCAATGGACCGTGTCGTGTACTTTCGTGTCGTGTACTTTCGTGTTTTCGTGTACTTGAATGTAAAACCCATATCCGACCCGTTTTGAATTCGTGTACTAAATTTGAAACACATATCCAATTCAAAACGTGTCGTGTACTTTACGTGTCGTATTCGTGTACATTAAACAAAAATTTAATTTAATTTAATTAAAGTTTATATATTATAAAACTATTTTAATTATGTAAATTTTTATGAAATATGTCTTAAATATGTATTAAATACAATTTTACAAACATTTGTAAATATAACTTATATATATAAATGTATACTTCTTATATATAATTGTATAACTTATTGCCAATTAGTCGTGAAACTTTTATTTATTGTTCATATGTAATTGCTTATATATTTTCTAAATATGCAATACTATAAATAATATATATTTTTTAAATTATTTATTTACTTCATTAATTCGTGTACTTTCGTTCTGTATCGTGTACCTATTGTGAAAACCCAAACCCGACACTAATTATATTCGTGTTTTTTCGTGTTCGTTGTTAGGAATATGTTGTTCTTGATGACAATTATAAAAACACTTAGTAGATTTTGTATTAAGTAATTTTGTAACTGTCAACAGAATGGCATGTTTTGCAGCGTTTCATTGACAGGAAGCTCATCAACGGAATGAGTGATGCAGCAACTACATTGTACAATACTTCATAGTTTGATATGAATTTTGTTGTGGGTATTAGATAGGTTTTCTAAGTCATGTTGACTAAGTACTAGATAGGCAAAATAGGTTAGTGAATTGTAAATATATTATGCCTTGTAATTTTGCCTAAGTGAAGACATGTCAACGGAATGAAGATTGCTCTATCAACGGAATGAAGACTACTCTATCAACGAAACGAGGGTTATACCATCAACGAAACAAAGAATAAAGCTATCAACAAAACACATCTTTCTACTATCAACGAATCATTATTGCTTTTTTGAATAGTTGACAAAGTGATAGTGACAGTTATCTGACAGATCTAAAGGGAGATATGGAAGTGTACTTTGCATTGGAAGCCATCAAAATGGTCACTGGAAATAAGGAAACATTCCAATTTCCAATTAGGTTCTTGGGAGTGATCATAATAAGCAAAAGGACAAAAACAAAGATCTCCAAGGACCATTGGACAAAAGGGATGAAAACAAAGCTACTGGCGGTTACCTTTAGTGTACTTTAGAGTAGCCAAAAATAGCATTGTAAACTTGGGAATATATATAACCAAGTGTAGCAGTTAAAACTAGAGTGAGAGAAAAAAACAAATAGATTGTATTAGCTATCTTTGAGAGCATACTTCTCTACATTCTTGTAACTGAGCAGCTGTGTACATTTTGTATCACAAATTATTTCCGCAATAAAAACACTTCAGTTGGATCATCAAACAATCCAACTGAAACTATTTAAGTGCTTGTGTTTTTATTTTATAAGTTCAGTTTTATTTTCGAAAGTTATTTCAAGTTTAAAATATCTAGAATTGTATTCAACCCCCCCCCCCCTTCTACAATTCTTTTTGGTCATTTGGGATTAACAATTGGTATCAGAGCAAGCTTCTAACATACAAGAAGTTTAAAGATCAAGACCAAAACAGTAACCATGGTGAAGAAGGATGCAGGTGTAAAGATACCAGTTCTTGATAAGGACAATTACTTTCACTGGAAATTAAAGATGCATTTACATCTCATGTCTATGGATGAGAGGTATGTAGACTGCATTGAGAAAGGTCCACACGTTCCCATGAAGTTTGCATCTAGAGTTGGACTGCCAGATGATGCTCCTGATGTAGAAATTCCAAAACCTGTCTCAGAATGGACTATTGAAGATGTTGCAGAAATCCATAAAGATAAAAGAACCATGAACATTCTGTTTAATGGTTTGGAGCAAGAGATGTTTGACAATGTCATAAACTGTACAACCTCTAAAGAAGTATGGGACACTGTTAGAACTCTCTGTGAAGGAACTGAGCAAGTTAGGGAGAACAAAATGCAACTTCTCATACAACAATATGAGCACTTTCATTTCAAAGCTGGTGAAACCCTAAATGACACGTTTAGTAGGTTTCAAAAGCTTTTGAATGGATTAAAGTTGTATGGAAGGATCTATCAAACCAAGGATTCAAACCTTAAATTTCTTAGAGCTCTTCCAAAAGAATGGAAGCCTATGACTGTTTCTCTCAGAAACACTCAAGAATACAAAGACTACACTCTTGAAAGGCTTTATGGAACTTTAAAGACATATGAGTTGGAAATGGAGCAAGATGAAGAAATTGAAAAGGTACAGAAGAAAGGTGGATCTATTGCATTGATTGCATCTGTGAACCAACTGGAAGATGACAATGAAGAAGCTGTAAAAGCCACAACTAGTCGAGCTAGTTGTAGAAGTGATGTTAGCAAGGGAAAAGGCAAGATGACAAAAGAAGAAGAACCAGCCAACTTGGATGACTTAGATGAGATTGATGAACACATTTCTTTTCTTTCAAGGAAATTCTCTAAGTTCAAATTCAAGAGAAACTCAGAAGCAAGGCCACCAAGGAGAGACTTTCAACCTAGCAAAAATAACTGGATTGAAAAGTCTAAGTCTAAATGTTTCAATTGTGGAATGATTGGTCACTTTGCTGGAGACTGCAGAAAGCCCAAGGTTGAGAAGGGTAACAGGAAATTTGAGCATGTTGATTATAAAAAGAAATACTTTGAACTTCTCAAGCAAAAAGAAAAAGCTTTCATGTCTCAGGAGTATGATTGGGCTGGTAATGGTGAAGATTCTGATGATGATGTTGAGTATGTCAACTTGGCTCTTATGGCTAACAATCATGAGCAGGAAGCAAGTTCCTCAAGCAACCAGGTAACAATTACTAATCTTTCTGAGCTTTCTAAAGAGGAATGCGATAGTGCAGTAAATGAAATGTCTACTATACTATATAATTTGCGTGTTACTCTTAAATCACTTACCAAAGAGAATTCAAGAATAAAAGAGACTAATTTGCTCTTAAGTGATAGGAATGCCATGTTAGAAGCACAACTCATTGAATTTGAGAAAATGAGGTGTGTTAGTAGGGATGCTAAGAAGGAACTTGAGAAAGTGTTAGAAAGGGGATAAATTCTTAAAACACAACTTGAAATAGAACAAAGTGTGATTGCAAAATGGAAGGATTCCAGGAATGTTGCTACCAACATCATTAATGTTCAAGGTATGGAATCTTTCTGTGAGCAATCATGGAAAAATAACAAAGAGAAGCTAGGGTATGCTGGTGAAACCTTAGAATCAGAAACAGAGTCAACAAACAACAATGATCATTTGTTGAAGGTTGATATGCCAACGGAATGCAAAGTTTCGTTGACAGATGAACCATCAACCGATCAGGCTGTTTCGTTGACAGAGAAAAGAAAAGAAGAACTCACTAGACTTAATAACAAGTATGGTCCTGTCACTAAGAACTTTGTTCAAGGTGAGTCTAGTAAATCAAATAAAGTTGAGAAGCCTGTTGAAAAAGATAATGTAGGTCACTTGTCTAACAAGCAATTGAAAGACAAGGTAGAGAAAATTCAAGTTGAGGCTAAGGGAAATAAAAAGAATAACAGGAATGGCAAAGTAGGGATTAACAAATATAACAATTACACACCTGATAAATATGCTCCTAGAAAGACATGTGTTGATTGTGGAAGTGTTAGTCATTTATCTACTAACTGCAAATCTGTTAAGAAGAATGCTAATGTGAAAATGCCTAAGCCTGCAATGAATGGTTCTATGCCTACAATGCATGTTATGCCTAACATGTTTGCTCCATATGCACAATTTCAGAATCCATATGCTAGCATGCCATTTGTTCCTAATCCATACATGAATATGTTTAATGTGCCACAAATGCCATGGAATGTGAATAACATGTTTGTTCCTCCAACTATGCATGCTGTGAATGAAAATGTGAGCAACCCTCAGAAATCAACACCAAAGATAAAGGTTGATTTAAATCAACCTGAGCCCAAGGTGAAAAATGAATTAAAAGGAAAGTCAAAGGCTAACAAAACAGGACCCAAGGAAACTTGGGTACCAAAATCAACTTGATTTGGTTTTATTGTGTGCAGGGAGATAAAAGGAATCTTTGGTACTTGGATAGTGGTTGTTCAAGACACATGACTGGTGATTCTACCCTGCTCACAGAGTTCCAGGAAAGAGCTGGCCCTTGTATTGCTTTTGGAGATGACAGCAAAGGCTACACTAAGGGATATGGCTTGATTTCAAAAGAGAATGTCATCATAGATGAGGTTGCATTGGTGGATGGTCTTAAGCACAATTTGCTTAGTATCGGCCAACTTTGTGACAAAGGATTTTTAGTTACTTTTTCAAAAGAAGCCTGTGTTGTTTCTAAGGTAGGGAACAACAATGTGGTCATGACTGGATTCAGAAGAGGGAATGTGTACATTGCTGACTTTAGTAGCACAAGTCCAGACACCATCACTTGTCTTTTCAGCAAGGCAAACAAGGATGAAAGTTGGCTATGGCACAAGAAATTATCTCATCTGAATTTCAAAGTTATGAATGATTTGGTGAGGAAAGATCTTGCTAGAGGAATTCCACGGGTGGAATTCTCCAAGGATGGTTTGTGTGATGCCTGTCAAAAAGGGAAACAAAAGAAGGCATCATTCAAAAGCAAGACAGAGTCATCAATTGTCCAACAGCTTGAGTTGCTTCATATGGATCTATTTGGCCCTGTAAATGTCATGTCCATTTCAAAGAAGAAATATTGTCTTGTGATTGTTGATGATTTTTCTAGATTTACATGGACCTTCTTTTTGCACTCCAAAGATGAGGCAAGTGAAATCATTATCAATCACATCAAGATGGTAAACAATCATCCTGATTTCAAAGTAAGAAGGATTAGGAGTGACGATGGGACAGAATTCAAGAATTCAAGCATGAAGGTGTTCTGTGAAGAAAATGGTATTTTGCATGAGTTTTCAGCAGCAAGGACACCACAGCAAAATGGTGTAGTTGAAAGGAAAAACAGAACACTAATTGAAGCTGAAAGGACGATGCTAGATGAATCAAAGTTACCAACTTATTTTTGGGCTGAGGCAGTTAACACAGCTTGCTTCACTCAAAATATTTCTTTGATTAATCAGGCCAAGGGAATGACCCCTTATCAACTACTCAAAAGAAAGAAGCCACTATTGGACTTTCTTCATGTCTTTGGATGCAAGTGTTTTGTTCTGAGAAATCAAGCTGAGCATTTGGGGAGATTTGAAGAAAAGGCAGATGAAGCAATATTTGTGGGATATGCAGCAGGGAAAGCTTACAGAGTCTATAATCTCAGAACCAACATTGTTATGGAATCTGTACATGTTGTTTTTGATGATCTCAAAATTCAAGGTCTCTATGATGAAGGTTTCCATGAAAGTCTTTCTTTTGAAAATAAGGAAGGAGATCAAGTGAATCATGTCAAGGCTATTGAGAAACAGCCTAAAGTTGTTGTATCTAGCACAGATGAAAGCAACAGTGAAGATGAAATTACTGCATTGAGATTGAAAAGAATAGCTGCTGGAAGATCAAATGGTCATTTCGTTGACAGTCATGATGGAGGATTCGTTGACAGTCAGGATGAGCGTTTCGTTGACAGTCAAAATGGTCATACCATTGACAGTCACAGAAATGCCTCTAGAAGTGATCAATTAGGGACAAAAAACTCAGGGGGAGTTTCTCAAGGACATATATTCAATCAAGGCAACCATGATCATGAAGCTACTTCTTCAAGAGCAAATCTACCTCCCTCAAGGAAATGGACTAAAGATCATCCCTTTGAACTAATTATAGGTGATGTTTCTTCAAAAGTCCAAACTAGAAGAGCAACTCAAGAAGAATGTTTATATAGTAGCTTTCTGTCTCAAGATGAGCCAAAGAAAGTTGAGGATGCACTTCTAGATCCAGATTGGGTTTTAGCTATGCAAGAGGAGCTAAACCAATTTGAGAGAAACAATGTTTGGAAGCTGGTGCCCAAGCCTAAGGACAAGAGTGTCATAGGCACAAAATGGGTGTTCAGAAACAAGATGGATGAAAATGGCATAGTCACAAGGAACAAAGCTAGATTGGTTGCAAAAGGCTATTCACAGGAAGAGGGAATTGATTTTGATGAAACCTTTGCTCATGTTGCAAGACTAGAAGCAATAAGGATTTTCCTAGCCTATGCAGCCCATGCCAATTTCAAGGTCTATCAAATGGATGTGAAGAGTGCTTTTCTGAATGGGGAACTGGAAGAGTAGGTGTATGTAAGCCAACCTCCTGGTTTTGAAGATGATGATTTTCCAGAATATGTGTACTTCCTCCTCAAAGCACTCTATGGTTTGAAACAAGCACCTAGAGCCTGGTATGACACACTTTCACAGTTCTTCCTTGAGAATCACTTCACTAGAGGTACTGTAGATAAAACTCTTTTTCACAGGGTCGTGAATGGCTCTACTATACTTGTTCAAATTTATGTATATGACATAATTTTTGGGTCTACAGATGAAAAACTTTGTCAAAAGTTTGCCAAGCTTATGCAAAGTAAATATGAAATGAGCATGATGGGAGAATTAACTTACTTTCTTGGTCTCCAAGTGAAGCAAGTTAATGAAGGCATTTTCATTAGTCAAACAAAATATATTCATGATTTATTAAAGAAATTTAACTTAATGGAATGCTCTCCTACCAAAACACCCATGCCTACTGCCACCAAACTTGAATTGAATATTAAGGAAAAATCTGTGGACATTTCAAGTTACAGAGGCATGGTTGGCTCACTTTTATATTTAACAGCTAGTAGACCTGATATTATGTTTGCTACATGTCTTTGTGCTAGATTTCAGGCTGATCCTAGGGAATCCCATTTAGTTGCTATTAAAAGAATTTTCATATATCTCAAAGGAACACCAAACCTTGGCATTTGGTATCCTAGAGAATCTGGCTTTGAACTAATTGGTTATTCAGATGCAGATTATGCAGGATGTAAAATTGATAGGAAAAGCACAACTGGCACCTGTCAATTCTTAGGAAACAAGCTTGTGTCATGGTTCAGCAAGAAACAAAACTCAGTTTCTACCTCCACAGCTGAGGCTGAGTATATTGCAGCTGGAAGTTGTTGTGCACAGATTTTATGGATGAAAAATCAACTACTTGATTATGGATTAAGAGTTGAGAAAATTCCTATCTTCTGTGACAACACTAGTGTCATTGCCATTACTGAGAATCCAGTGCAGCATTCTAGGACCAAGCACATTGACATCAAGTACCATTTCATTAGAGAACATGATATGAATGGTACTGTGGAGTTACATTTTGTTCCAAGTGAACAACAACTTGCAGACATCTTTACCAAGCCACTTGATGAATCAACATTATCAAGATTAGTAAGTGAGCTAGGTATGCTAAATTTCTCTTAATTATTTCTGAGATTTTTGAAAGTTACAATGTAGCCAGAAATTTGCTATGTTTTTCTGTGAATTAATTTTCTCAGGAAAAAGTGCAATTTTGTCTAAGCCAAAATTACTATGTCAACGAAACGCACCATTTCGTTGACAGTCTTAGCATTTTTCTGGGTGTTTCGTTGATAGCTCTTTTATATCAACGAAACGCGGCTTTATCAACGAAATAGACGGGACCTTAAACGGCCAATTCTGATTCGTTGATATAGCGCAGTTAATCTAAACCGTTGAAAATTGTCACGTCTTTTACCACGATCTATGCATACACCCCCGGTAAGTATAAATCATGGTAATATTTTAATTGTAACGGTTACATTTTTTAGCCAATCTAGTCATTCATATTTATTATTGGACTTAATTTTTGAGAATTTTTGGGGGAGTATTTAAGAAAATTTATTTTCTTTAATTCTTTTCTACATGCTCTCAAAAATTCCAAAGGCCTTCTTACTCTTTCTCTCTCAAAGCAAATCACAGTTCAAGCTTTCTTTACTCAACAATGGCACCCATCGTGAAACTCATGTCTGCTGGAGGGTTCATTTACGAAAAGAACAACTCCATTCCTTTTGTTGTTAAGGAAAGCCCGAACGGAATCTTCTTCAAGATGATGGATTTTATGATGAATTGCAAACTGAGCTACGCAATGTTTCACTCTACACCACTCTACAATGAGATAATCGAGGAGATTTGGACCTCATGTGAGTACAGTGGGACAAATTGCACTTTGCAATTCACCATTCAAGGTAATGAGTACATAGTCAATTCTGATGTGTTGCAAGCATGCTTACACCTTCCTGAAAATAATTGCTCTGTTTTGCCTACATATACTGAAATGATTAACATGCTAAATTCCATAAACTACTCTTTGCCTACTGATAATCTGGGTAAAATAATTAGGAGAGGTTTGGTTAGGGAATACAGTTATTTAGCTGATGCATTCATCAAGGTCTTTTCTGGTTAAATTAGTAATTTTGATGCATTAACTAATTCTATGTTGATTCTATTTACCATGCTCCTAACTGATAGACATTACAACTTTAGCACCCAACTTATGTATGAAATTGGTGCTAAGTTGGGTGATAAGGCAAATAGGAAGAAAAATATCTATTATCCTAGATTTCTGATGATGTTGGCTAACCATGTTAGTCCAGCACCATTGGTTATCTCTAACCCTGTTTCTAGGTTTGATTGCTTTGTACAAGAAAAGAGAGTATTGACAGACATACTGAGGCTGAACCACAATGGTGATGTTCCAGTGGTGTATCTGCCAATAATTGAGGTAACTACTGCTATCCCTGCTAGTATAGATGCTACTTCTACTGTTTTACCCAACCCTGTTGCTGTGGAGTTTGTAGTTGTGACCCAACAGGCTCCTGCCCCAGCAACAAAACCTAAATCAAAGAAATCCTCCAAGCCAACCTCAGGTGCTTCCCAAAAGGCACCTGTTGTAAAATCCACTACACAACCTAAGGGGAGTGGTGCAGGTGTTGTAAGAGGTGAGGGAAGGGGTGAACATAAAAGAAACCCTAAGGATAAGGAAGGAAAGATGAGTGAGATCCAGCCTAGCCCCATTGTGTCTTCCCAACAAGGCACAATGAGTAATATGGATTTAAGAACAAGTCTAGTTGCATCCTCCCAAAAGGATGTAATTATTGAAACAAGCTCTCCTCCAAGAGCACACTCCAAGAGGGTAAGGGACACTTCAAGCCCACAGTCTACTTTTTCCCAATACCAAAGGAGAGTGAAACAAAAATCCCAGGTTTCACAGGGTGCACACACACTGGAAGCAACACTTCCAGTATCTCAAATTCAGTTTGATGTAACCCCTATCATTACTCTGGGGTTACAGTCCCATTCTTTAAAAATCAATCTTGAACCAACTCCACAAAATTCACCAACTCAGTCATTAGATGTGGATATGATTCATTCATCTATCCCTGATTCTCCAACTCTTTTCTTGGAGAAGCCCCACTCTGAAATTGGTGACCATCACTTGTTAAGTGATTTGTTGGGCCACCAATCATCCTTTTCTGAAATTACAAGAGGATCTGTGGAACAATCTCTAAAATCAATCACCACAGATTCCACTGTAATCTCACTTTCTCAAAGTGCTTTCTTGACTTCATCAACGAAACAGTCTCTTTCGTTGATAAGTGTTTCTCCATCAACGGTATCCATACCGTTGACAGTTCAAACTACCATTCCGTTGATAGTTCATTCTGCACCTCTTATTGAAAATCAAGTTGTTTCCACAACTAGTGCAGATGATCTAGTGGTAGTTGAAACACTTCTAGGAATGAGAGGGAGTGAAATTGAGAGGCTGGCTTGCAGCCAGGCAAAAGGAGAGGCTGAGAGTGAGAGGCTGACTATTTCTTCCAGTCAGGCAAAAGGAGAGGCTGAGGGTTCCACCTTAGTAGGTGAAGGTGAGGGTGTGAGAGGTGTGAGCCATGGGGAGCCCATGATGCAAGAAAATAGAGGAGAGAGAGAAGGGACTACAAGAGCTATAAGGGAGGAAGCAGCCATTGCAAGTGAGTTAATGGAGGTTCATGAGGGAGAAAGGGAACTTACTTTCCAAGAGCATTATCACCAAACTATGGATAGTATTTCCCTGGATCCTGAGACCTTTACTCATCCTGTGCCATCCTATCAAGTTATGGCTCAACAGGGCAATGTGGAGGCAAAAAGGTATTTCAACCTAATCCATACAACTGCATCTATGCAAAGAGCAAAGGATGCAATCACCAATCTGTCTCCAGGAGCTGCAACAAGTGGTGAGTTTGATTTTTCTGATGATGATGACAGTTTTGGTGACAATGTACAGGTGGCTATCACTTCACAGACTGGGACTTCTGTGATGCCCCCTACACCAAACTGGCTTTCTCAAGATATGCATGGAAGAATCAACTTGGATACTACAATTACTAGGCAGTATAATTTGGCCTATCTGGCTCATGAGTCTGCAAGTGTCACTGACAAGAAATTCTACAAAGCCATCATGGATTCTCTGGAAATTCAAAGGCTACAGATGCTGCAGACTAGGAATGAAGCAAGGGAAATCAAGGATTCTATTGGGAACCTGAAGGATGCTTCTGATAGGAGGCTTAATGAAAAGCTCCCTCTTCTCACTGTGTCCAAGATGCACAGGTTTTTCTCTAAGGAACCTGAGGTGGCTACCTTCTTGAAGACTCTCTCTTCTAGAGTGGACAAGGTGGAAGCT
This sequence comes from Heracleum sosnowskyi, assembly GCA_030848705.1. NCBI lineage: Eukaryota > Viridiplantae > Streptophyta > Magnoliopsida > Apiales > Apiaceae > Heracleum > Heracleum sosnowskyi. The sequence goes on along the minus strand of CM061235.1, from coordinate 92,766,295 downwards.
ACTTTATCTCAAATGTAAAGGGAATAGGAGAAGCAACCCCAACTTTTAGCCCAGCTAGTGGCAGCTCAAGGACTCCCAGTCATTCCTTTTGATGATAACAAAAAGGGGGAGAAATCTAAGGAGCTTAACATTCAAGTTACAAAGGTTATGGTCCCAACCATCTCCCTGCCAAAGGAGCCACTGGCTATGGGGGAGTCAGGAAAGGATAAACTGGATGGTATTGACTTGATTAAACAAGCATCTATGAGGCTAACACTTGCTGAACAGATAAAAGACCATTGGGCTAACATAGATGCAAGAGTCAAGAAGATAGCTAAAACTACAAAGAATTCAAATTCATCAACGGAACAAGCTACTTCTACAACACCATCAACGAATGTCATGGTTTTAGTATCAACGGAATGGGAGCCACAAACCAATTCTTTCTATGAGGTAAAGCCCCTTCTACATGGAGTCACTCAAGGTCCAAGGAAGGAAAAAGGACAAACTTCATGCATTAGGGATGTGGAACAAGCTACTCTTCAAAGAAGCTTATCTCCCAAGTCCCCTGCTAAACCAAAGGGCAAAAACATAGCAAGGATTTTCTATCCTGCACCTTATCCAGATGAGCTCAAGCTTCTTGGACTACTTATCACAAAATGCAAGGAAAACAATGATTTTGAGATAAGGAAGCAAAGGGCAATTGTCTACAGGAATGGACAAGAAATCTGTGTTTGGGCTGGTCACCCAAACTTTGCTGAAGCTAAGGCTTAAGAGTCAGAAAGAGCAGCAATTTGAAGCACTTGCAGTTTCTCAGTCTCTTGATGAAGAAGAAAGACAGCTAGAAGAAAAAGCCAGAGAGGAAAGGAGTACAAAGAAGAGCATAAGGCAACCAAAGGCAAGAGCTAAGAGAAACATAGCCTTTGAGAATGATGACTCTCAGAGTATTGCAACAGACTCTTCTGTACCTATTGCACCTCCAACAATTCATGATCCAGTTTATGAGGTAAAGTTAGCCTGTGATCCTAAACATCCTGTCAATTTCCATGAACAGCCAATTGAGCCAAAGGGAGAGCCAATTGAGTTTGATGAGGCCAACTTTCCAAAATTCCTCTTTGAAATGGATCCAAAGAAGAAATCTAAGCAGAGGGCTGCCAAGGCTAAGCCAATTCTTGTAAGGAGACCACAAGCTGAGAAACCCCCTACCAACCCAGAAGACTTCATCTACATTGTTGATATCAGGGAGGAGTATGACCTACATATCAATCTTGATGACCTGGTTGAAGTGAGAGGAATAGCAGCTTCTTACAAACTACCAGAGAGATTGGTGTTTGTCTACAAGGGTGGGAGAGAACAGGTTTGGCCTCTACACATGATTCTGGGAGAAGACTATCAGACACTGATATCTGTGTTTAAATGTCTAAAGAAAGATTTTGGTTTTACCAAAACGGCCAAGTCTGAAGTTGTCTCCAAAATTTGCCAAATCAAAGCTAGTTGGAACAAGCCTAGTGCACTTCCCAGAGTATTGAAGGTCCCTCAAACAGGAAGAAAATTCATCTCCAACCTTTTTGGATGATGGAATTCAGAGACAAGGACAACTGTAGAAGATTCTTCAGAATAGAATACCAACTGGAAAAGGCATCCAATGAAACTCTCATATTAATGCAATCCAGGTTGGGGAATCAAGATGAAGAAGAGAAGATTTTCTACAGAAGACTTCAAGCTTAGATTGAGGAGAACAATGCAAGAAAAGGGAAGAAAACAAGACCACAGAGGCAAAGATGAAAAATCTGCTCAGATTAGAGGAGCAACTCTGTGCACTTGTTTTGTAAGATTTCTTACTTTGTATTTCAATTAAATTCAATGAAGCTTAATGCAATTTCTATTTTTATCATGTGTAATTTGACTGAGTGTTTTTGTTATCATCAAGGCTCTTGATTTATGGTCGTTATTCTATCAGTCATAAATTGGGGGAGATTGTTAGGAATATGTTGTTCTTGATGATAATTATAAAAACACTTAGTAGATTTTGTATTAAGTCATTTTGTAACTGTCAACGGAATAGCATGTTTTGCAGCGTTTCGTTGACAGGAAGCTCATCAACGGAATGAGTGATGCAGCAACTGCATTGTACAATACTTCATAGTTTGATATGCATTTTGTTGTGGGTATCAACAAAGAATAAAGCTATCAACAAAACAGATATTTCTACTATCAACGAATCATTATTGCTTTTCTGAATAGTTGACAAAGTGATAGTGACAGTTATCTGACAGATCTAAAGGGAGATATGGAAGTGTACTTTGCATTGGAAGCCATCAAAATGGTCACTGGAAATAAGGAAACATTCTAATTTCCAATTAGATTCTTGGGAGTGATCATAATAAGCAAAAGGACAAAAGCAAAGATCTCCAAGGACCATTGGACAAAAGGGATGAAAAGCAAGCTACTGGCGGTTACCTTTAGTGTACTTTAGAGTAGCCAAAAATAGCATTGTAAACTTGGGAATATATATAACCAAGTGTAGCAGTTAAAACTAGAGTGAGAGAAAAAAACAAATAGATTGTATTATCTATCTTTGAGAGCATACTTCTCTACATTCTTATAACTGAGCAGCTATGTACATTTTGTATCACATATTATTTCCGCAATAAAAACACTTCAGTTGGATCATCAAACAATCCAACTGAAACTATTTAAGTGCTTGTGTTTTTATTTTATAAGTTCAGTTTTATTTTCGAAAGTTATTTCAAGTTTAAAATATCTAGAATTGTATTCAACCCCCCCCCCCCCCTCTACAATTCTGTTTGGTCATTTGGGATTAACATTCGTGTACTTTCGTGTTCGTGTACCAAATTTTTGCACTCAAACACTAATTATTCGTGTTGTGTTCGTGTCGTGTTCACGTGTCGTGTACCAAATTGTCGGGTCTACCTTCAACGGATATTGTATACACATGATATCCGTTGAAGGCTACCTTTTACTTGTACAAATTTTACTGAGTTAATTTGGTTATCATCAAGAATCAACATAATTCCTAACATACTAGCTTAAAACTCGTGCGATGCACAGAATATTTTTAATAATTGTTATTTTTTTATTTATGTTTTAATATTTTATTAATTGCATTTGTTAAAAAAAAGTGAGTACGCGTGTTAAACTTTTAAATAATTAAAAGTATTAAAATAGGTTTTAAAATTAATAAGTAATGGTTTGCCCGTGATATTTTTGGAAAAGGACAGGTTTTAGTAAAGAAAAATAGAAAAAAGAACATGTTTGAGTTGAAAAAGGTAATTTTCCGTAATTAAAAGTATTAAAATATGTTTTAAAATAAATAAGTAAAGATTTGTGCGAGATATTTTGGAAAAATGAGATATTTTAATAAGAAAAAATATAAAAATTAACATGTTTCAGTTGAAAAAGGTAATTGTCCGTGATTTTTGTAGAAAAGAGGGGATTTTGTTTGAAAAAAGAGAAAAAAAGTAATGTATTTTAGCTGAAAAAAGTAATTGGTTTTAAATAATATCATTATTTAATTATATTTTTTTTAAAATAAGTAAGGGAAATTAAGTAAAATAAAAAATTATCAACCTACCGACCAAACTTTTAATGTTTCGTCTACTATATAATAGTGTTACGACCCGTTCTCGACCAGCTACCTCTTACTTCGGACCTGCAGAAGAAGAATGCGAGGGTGTTGGCCCCCGATTCACCTCCGGTGTAAGAAACAGTTAATATGATCTTGGGTATGATTCTCGAAACGTAAAAGACCTGTGTTTTTGTTATCAGTATCCAGAAAAGATAGATATTTCAGATAGATCCAACCTGTATATATAGTGCTTCCTGTTTGTAACCGAAGGAGGCTTAAGCGGGGGCGGGGCGGACGGGAGCGTGTCCCCCGCACCATAAATGACAGCCGTTTTGAGTGGAGGTACTGGGCTTTCGGATAGACTGGTGGGCTTACCAAGAGATGGGCCTTCGATATGGGCTCGGTCCGGTCCAACAAAATAATGGGCCTCCAACATGTCCCTGGGCTTTGTTCAGAGTATTTCCTCTGGGCGAAGACCAAAATTCGGCCCCTGCTTCGGAACAATGTTCTAGATCCCTCTTCGGGTAAGGACATTGGCAGTTGGGGGGTGTGACGTCACTTGGGAAACCGTGCCTCTTTAATTTGACGGCTGTCAGGTCTTGGGATCCGAGCTTGCATCCTGGCCGTTGAATTCGAAAAGACCCTGGGTTGTCCAAACGTCTTTTCTTTTCCTTTAAATCCCCAAATGCCACTTCATTCCCATTTTTTACGCAAACAAGCACTGCATTTTCTTCAAGATTTCAAACAAACAGGCACTTTATTTCAACATTGGGGCCGTTATCTCAACTCCAGAATTTCCAAGCCCTCCTATTCCACTCTCGCTTTATCTTCAAAACAGTAAGTAATCTCTTTATCTTTGCATCAGTTTTCATGTTTTGTTTGTAGCGTTGTTCACTACCGTGACTATAGCAGTATAGCAGATATGCATGTGTCCCTTTGTGCGTAGTTAGGGATGCGACTTTCTGGGTTTTGTATTTTTAGGGGAATTATTTCTGGGCTTTCATGATTGTTCCGGGTTTAAGGTCCTTTGGGGTCTTTAAATCCATCAGAACACTCCGGTCGCCCTGAATCCTTAGATTTTACTCTCTTTAGGCCTAGCCTATGGGCTGCGTTTCGTCTTTATATTCTAGAACATCTTCGACCGATCCTGGCCCCCTGTACTCGGCTATTATCCTTCATATTTTTAGTTTATTTATGTTGATTCCGAGTACATGGCTAATTGTCTCTTCATTACCGGATGCAGGGACATGGATCGGTCGACTCCATCTCCGTTTAGTGACGCCGCACTGTACCCAGCGGCGAACCATAGATCCACACTGGCCGAAGAGACGGTCGTTGGATTTTATGAAGAATATCACATTCCAAGGACCCTATGGTTCATTCATTTGGCCACTCGGACGGACCGAATATGGCACAATCCTAAGGTCTTAGAGATGCACGGAAAAACAGCTACAGGTCTCTCCGAAGCAGCACTTAAATGCGGCTTTCGGGTGCCGACGCTACAGCTTTTGAAGCATCTGTTCAAGGATATGGGGATAGCCTTAGGGCAGTTAGACCCAAATAGCTTCATACACATCAACGTGTTTCAAGCACGGTGTATGGCGGCGAACGTGAACCCCCGAACTTCACTCTTTTGGCATCATTATGATTTCCGACGCAACGGGAAGAGTAAGGGCTTTTATACCATTGCCCGAAAGACCAATAGGGTCGCCTGGGCTTCCACCAACTCTAACAATAAGGAGAGTCACACCAAGTGGTTCTTCTTCTCCGGCCCAAAAATCGCCCAATTTGCGGTATGGAAGGATGTAGAGCCGAAGGACCTCGTGATGCCTTCTATTCTGGGGGCTGACGCAGAGGATTACAGGAAATTGTGCGAGCTGGACATGGGAAGAGTCCCTCTGTCTCTTAGTCGCGATAAAGATTGGTTGTTCGCCCTCTGGGGTAATGGGGGTAACGGTTTATTTTCTGTCTTGTTTTCTACTTTGTAACTTCTTTTTCCTGGTTTTCCTTCGGTATTTAGACTGATATTTTTATTGACTCGCATTTTTCTGTGTGCAGTGTCTTCCCGTCAGGTTGTGATTGATCGCCGAATGAGAAAACTCCAAGAGGCGAAGGATGCCCGGGAGAGGGGCGAAGCTTCTGCCCAGACGGCTTTTGCAAGTGAGCGGCCGGTTGCCCCATCTCCCCAACAGACGACTCCTGCTACTTCTCCTCGCAGAGAGCGGGAAAAGGATTCTGAGCCAGAGGGGGAGCTGTTCAAAGAGCCCCGTAAAAGGAATCGGTCGAACGAAGAGGTGGTCAAGACTTATATTCCCCAGTGGGGTGTCTTGGCTACCGATTCGGTCGCCCTGGCTGCTCCTCAGTCGGCCCTTGAGGTGGGACCGGACCTTTGCCGAGGGATGATTCTCCCGGCTGACCGGGCAATATATGGAAAGCTCTCGGCGGCGAAGGCCCTCACTGAGGCGATGGGCCTCCTCTCTATGGTGAAGTCCTTTTCTTCTCTTCCACTTTTAATACTTTTGTCGTTTCCACTTGACTAATAATCTCCATTTTGTTTTCAGGCTGTCCCTCTTATCGCCTCTGTTGCTGACAAGACTGAGGACGATCGTGTCAGGGCGGTAAAAGCTGAAGGAAAACTCAAAGTGGCGGAGCCGGAGCTGGAGAGGGTCACCGGCCAGGCCGAAGCCTTGGTGGAGGAGAGGAATCTGCTTCGGGAGCAGCTGACATCCCAAGAGAAGCAGATAGCCGAAGTCCGTCTTCTGAAGGAACAGTTGGAGTCTAAGACGGCTCGGGTCGGCCGCCGTAATGAGCAGCTGAAAAGCCTTCGTCGTGAAGCTCGTAGGGCCAAAAAGCTTTTGGAGGTGACCGAAGATAGGTGCTTCCAAATGGGCTACGATGAAGCTGTTTTGAAGGCTAGCTCGGTCGGACTAGATTATAAGCTTTTGCTGGAGGCTGGGATGTCGGATCCTGTGACCCGAGAGGCTATAGTCGACGAGCCACCCACTGTTTCTTCGGGGGCCGATGAAGACTTGTCTGATTAATTTCAATCTTTATGTTTTATTTGAACTTGCCTTCGGGCTTTATTCAAACATGCCTTCGGGCTTTTGTAATATTCTACCTTCGGGCTTCAATAGTAGTTTGTCTTTTGTTTTCTTCAATATTTTGCTTCCCAATTTTATGCATCTTTGGCACTTCGTTAGCCTTAACATAATTCACTTTGCTTTTTTCTCTTATGCATCTTCGGCGTTTTATTTGCCTTAGCATACTTTTTCTTTATTATTTCTTATGCATCTTCGGCGTTTTATTTGCCTTAGCATAATTTTTTTTCTCTTCAGCGTCTTTGGTCGTAACCTAGCGTTAGCATACTTTTTCTTTATTATTTCTTATGCATCTTCGGCGTTTTATTTGCCTTAGCATAATTTTTTTCTCTTCAGCGTCTTTGGTCGTAACCTAGCTGCCCCTTGGTATTTTGAGGGGTTTTATAAATGAGTAAGGTCTTCTTCGGTCGGTGAGATTTTGTGCTCCCGGCCTTAGTCATGTTAAAACAAGTGAAATACTAAAACCAGTAGAAGAATTCAGTTCCCAAAATGGGTCCTGATAGTTTAATTTAACGTGCTAAATCGACTGATGAAAAGTGTACTTAGCTATAAAAACAAATTATGTAGGCGAACAAGTTGTCGATTTCATAATTTTAATCATATGTTCGTACATCGGACAGACATATACGGTCGCCCGCTTTTAGGTAAATATCTTCAAATTTGCGTGAACCAATACTTTGAAAAGAACAAACATAATAAGGCTGAGGGGCTTACTGATAAAAACGGCGAAGATGTGAAGCGTGCCAGGTGTTTTTGATTGGGCTGCCGTCCGAACGGTGGAGTTTATATGTCCCAGGTCGGACGACTTCCACGACTGTATAAGGACCTTCCCAGTTCGGCATGAGTTTGCCTTGTTTGGCTGGCATGGAAGTGGCTAGCTCTCTTAGTACTAGGTCGCCCACCTGGAAGGATCTCTTTTTTATTCCCGAGTCGTAATATTGGGCTGCCTGAAGTTGGTATCTTACGTTCCTCTGGTGTGCTACCTCACGTTCTTCTTCTAAGAAATCCACATTAGCCTTCAGACCAAATTCATTTGTCTCAACATTAAACACTTGGGTTCGGTATGACTCTAGTCCGACTTCTACTGGTAGAAGGGCATCTGTCCCGAATGCCAGTCTAAAAGGAGTTTCTCCGGTCGAAGACCTGGTTGTCGTTCGGTATGCCCACAAAACCCAAGGTAATTCCTCGGCCCACAAACCTTTGGCTTCGCCCAACCTCTTCTTAATCCCGTCAAAAATTATTTTATTAGCTGCTTCTATCGCCCCGTTGCCTTGGGGATGACCGACTGAGCTGAACTTCTGTTGGACCCTAAATTGGCTCAGAAATTTCTTGAACTTGCTCCCAACGAACTGTGCTCCATTATCTGATATACACACCATGGGAATCCCAAACCTTAATATCACCTGTTCCAACATGAATTTCATTGCCGCCGCTTCGGTGATGGCGGAGAGTGGCCTTGCTTCTATCCATTTGGTCATGTAGTCAATTGCCACTATACAATACTTTGCTTGCTTGGTGCTGGTGGGTAAAATTCCTACAATATCCACGGCCCACATGGCAAAAGGGATGAGACTAAGGACCGAAGACATTATCTCGGGTGGTTGCTTCGGAATTGTGCTAAATAGCTGGCACTGTTTGCATTTTTTGGCGTATTCCGTTGCATCTTCTTTCATCTTCGGCCAAAAGAATCCCTGCCTGAGAATTTTGAAGGCTAAGGACCTCCCGGCCAAATGCTCTCCGCAGATCCCTTCGTGAACCGTTTCTAGTGCCAACTTTTGTTCGTCAGGGTCCAGGCAGCGAAGGAGTGGCTGAGTTGCTGATCTTCGAAATAATCGGCCCCCTACCAAAGTGTAGTTGGTCGACCGATGGCGAATCTTTTGTGCCTCTCTTCGATCTAATGGCAGAGTACCCTTTTTGAGGAATGCCCTGACCGGCGTCATCCAATTAATTCCTTGGTGTATCTCCAGGCATTGTTTTCTGTCGATCGAAGGTGTCTTTGCTTCGGTCAGATAGATGGACCCTGTTAAATTGTGAGTATCTGCCGAAGCTAGCCTTGAGAGTGCATCCGCCCGACTGTTGTTTTCCCTGGCCACTTGGCTTAACTCAAAGGAAAGGAAAAACTGAGTGTTCTCGCGTACTTTTTGGGCGTAAGCCTTCGTACGAGGATCTTTCTACCCATACTCACTGCTGTACTGTTTTACCACCAACATTGAATCACTGAAGGCCTTTAGGTGTTTAACTTCTAAACTTCGGGCCAAATCCAAACCAGCCAGCAAAGCTTCGTATTCGGCCTCATTGTTCGTTACCGGGAAATTGAAGCGGATTGCCTGGCATATTTCGAATCCTTCAGGGCTAGTTAAGATCAAACCTGCCCCATATTTGTTACCGGCGACCGATCCATCCACAAACAGTTTCCATTTTCCCGGAGACTGTATCAGATGCTCTTCGGGAATGAGGTCTTTTGGGCCGGAAAAGGTGCACTCGATCATGAAATCTGCCAGGGCCTGAGCTTTGATCGAAGTTCTTGGTACATATTCTAGCTCATATTCCCCTAGTTCAATCGCCCATGCCACGATTCTTCCCGATGCTTCTGGCCTTTGCAGTATTTTCTTTAAGGGCTGATCGGTTATGACTTGGATCGTTCGCCCTTGAAAATAATGCCTTAACTTCCTGGAGGCCATTATGAGTCCATAAGCAAACTTTTCGGCATTAGGATACCTGGTCTCGGCATCCTTCAGTATGTGCGAGATGTAATAAACCGGGTGTTGGTTCCCTTCATGCTCTTTGACCAAAACGGCTCCCAGTGTTCGATCATTCACTGCCAAATATAGTTGCAATGTTTCCTTCGGGTCTGGTCTCATTAAGAGTGGAGTGTTTACCAAATATTCTTTTATTTCTTCGAAGGCCTTCTGGCAGTTCGGCCCCCACTCAAATGTCTTCGACCCCCGAAGCACTTCAAAGAATGGTAGTGCTTTCTCTGCTGACCTGGAAATGAATCTCCTCAATGCTGCTAACCGTCCGGTAAGCTTTTGAATGTCCTTGATGGTTTTCGGAGCCTCCATATCGACCACTGCTTTGATTTTTTCTGGGTTCGCCTCTATCCCTCGGGCGCTAACCATGTATCCCAGAAATTTCCCACTGCTTACTCCGAACGTACACTTGTTCGGATTAATCCTCATGTTATTCTGTCGGAGAGTTTCAAAGCATTCCTGTAGATCTTCCGCGTGGTCCCGCAGGAGGGATTTGACTATCATGTCGTCCACATAGCATTCCATGTTCCTTCCAATCATCTTTTTGAAGACTTTGTTGATCATTTTCTGAAAAGTGGCCCCTGCATTCTTCAAGCCGAAGGGCATTTTGATGTATGCGTATGTGCCATTTGGTGTGATGAATGCTGTCTTCGGAATGTCCTCGGCATTCATCGCAATTTGATGGTAGCCCGAAAAGGCATCTAGAAAGCTGAGAATTTGATGCCCCGAAGTAGCATCTATCAACTGATCAATATTCGGCAATGGGTAGTGGTCTTTCGGACAGTTCTTGTTGAGATCGGTATAATCGACACACATCCTCCATTTTCCGTTTGATTTTTTAACCACCACCACATTTGCCAACCACTCGGGATATCTAATATCCTCGATGAATTTTGCCTCGAGTAGCTTCTCAACTTCGGCTTGTATGACCTCCTGCCTTTCCATGGCGAAGTTCCTTTTCTTCTGTTTGACCGGCTTAGCATCACCTTTGACATTAAGACAATGTTTAGCGACCGAAGGGTCTAGGCCAGGCATGTCCTCGGGACCCCATGCAAACACATCATGATATTCCCTGATTACCTTGATGACCTTTTCTTTCAACTCGGGCTCCATTCCTTTCCCAATTTGGATCATTTTTCCCTTCTGACCCACATATAGCTCTACCTCTTCGGTTTCAACTGCTGGTTCGGCTATGGGGCTAGAAAGATCGGCCCCAAACTTTTCCAGCTCGATACTAAGCAGTTGGTGACTGCCTCCAACCTCGTTCACTTTCCTCTTTCTTTTTCCTCCTTCGGGGGTTTCAAACTCTTCATCCTTCGCGACATCCTCCAACATTATTATTCGGGCAGCTTTCTGATCGCCTCTCATTTCACCAATCCCATTTTCGGTCGGAAACTTCAGCTTCAAGTGGGGAACAGAAGCCACTGCCTGGAACAGAGACAAGGTGGGTCTTCCTAATATCCCATTGTAAGCGCTTTCCACCCGAACGACATAGAACTTTGCCTCCTTCTTTATCGTGTATGGTGCTTTCCCCAACAGAACGGACAAAGTTATGGTGCCTTCAATCGGCACAGGCTGATTCCCGAAGCCATAAAGAGGTGCTTCGTGGCATGGCTCCAACTGTTCTCCTCCCAGATTCATTTTGAGGTAAGTGTTGTGGTAAAGAATATTTACCGAGCTTCCTCCGTCCACCAACACTCGCCAGACCTTGTTCTCCCCTATAACCGGGTTGATGACAAGCGGGTCTTCGTGCGGCCATATGACATCTTCATAATCATCCTCGGTAAAGGAGATAGGGAGTGGTTGCTTGGCTGCACTAGTCTGATGAAGGTTATACACTTGTCGGGCGTATTTCTTTCGGGCAGTTTCACTATCCCGATCGAGTATGGTTCCTCCAGAGATGGTCCTGACTTCTCCCCTGTACTTCTCTCCGCCTTCAATCGTCTTTTGTTTTTCCATGGACTCTAACTTGTCCCTAAGGTCGCCCACAAACTGGGTCAGCTCCCCATCCTTGATCATCTTCTCGATCAATTTCTTCAAGTGAAAACACTCATCGGTATTATGCCCTTTATCTCTGTGGTAGTCACAGTACTTGTTCTCGTTCCTTCGGTTCTCAGGAGTTCTCATCCTTGACGGTCGAACGAATCCCGGTTTGCCTTTTATCTCATGGAGAATCTTCGAGATAGGCGTGTTTAGAGGTGTGAACACCGCGCTATCTCTATCTCTTCTTCGGTCGGCCCCTTTATCGGGCCTGTTGTCTGTTAACCTGCTCTTAATATCTCCTCGACCCCTTCGGTCGTCCCTTGAGTTGTTCTTCCTGTCTTCCCTGGAATCGTTCTTTCTCCCCTCCTTGTAACCCCCGATCGATTCTATTTTTCTCCTTATTGCCTCACCCCTCACATATATATCATTTAAAGACTTGGGGGGTATATCGTAAAGCGAGGAGCGCAGTTTTTTACCTTTAATTGGGTCAAGACCTGCCGCAAGGAAGCCAGCCGCTTTGACTTTGTCTAAGTTAGTGACCATCCCAGCCTCCTCCTTAAATCGAACCAAGTAATTACCCAGCTCTTCGTTCGACCTCTGTCTACAATGGATCAAGGCCTCGGTGTCCTTCTCTCTTCGACACAAATGGGAATAGTGCCTCAAGAATTTCCGCTTCACTTGTTCATAGGTTCCAATCGACCTTGGCCTTAACGACCGATACCACATGGACGCCGGTCCCCTGAGGTAGGTCTTGAACATCTTACACAGCATGACGTCACAATGCCCCATTCCAGTCATCAGGGCCTCGTATTTCTCACAATGGTCTGTTGGATCACCCTTGCCATTGAACTCGTTCATTTTCGGGAATTGCCTCCCTGGGGGTGGTCGGAAATCCTCAACCTCTTCGGTCACCACAGGCTCGTGGCTGACTTTTCTTTCGCCAAACATGGCTTTTTCGATTCTACGAATTCTATCCCGCGTGTCCGGTCCTTCATCATCCCCTGAATCAGAGGTGTAGGCAACCTTTGACCGGGACCTTCTTGAGTGCGACTCGGAGTCCCAGGACTCGTCTTCGTCATCTACGTCATCTCTGACCCGCTTCTCCCTTCGGGGCTCAGTCTCCAGGGTTTCCCGAAGAATTGCCTTCTCCTCTAAATCCAACTCCTCTCTTTGGAGCCTTAATGCTTGCAGCCTTAGGCGATAGGCCTCCCTCCTCTTGGCCAATCTTTCCGCCTCTTTGTCTTTTTCATTTTCAGGGCCCTTCCCCTTGGCCATCTTCTCCTCCCTCCATCTCATAATTAGTTCTCGTTGTTCTTCGGGAGTGGGGATGGGGCCTTCCTCTCCATCCAGATCAAAGATTCTGGGCTGGGTTGAGGGAGTTCGACTGATACCGAACCCGGGAGGAACGATACCTTCGCTACCTCCAGCGAGGGTGGAATTATCTTTCCCAGTAGTTCCGTTCGTCATAGCTCTTTGTAATAAATTCACAGAATGATCTTCTACGGTCCCACAGACGGCGCCAAATGTTACGACCCGTTCTCGACCAGCTACCTCTTACTTCGGACCTGCAGAAGAAGAATGCGAGGGTGTTGGCCCCCGATTCACCTCCGGTGTAAGAAACAGTTAATATGATCTTGGGTATGATTCTCGAAACGTAAAAGACCTGTGTTTTTGTTATCAGTATCCAGAAAAGATAGATATTTCAGATAGATCCAACCTGTATATATAGTGCTTCCTGTTTGTAACCGAAGGAGGCTTAAGCGGGGGCGGGGCGGACGGGAGCGTGTCCCCCGCACCATAAATGACAGCCGTTTTGAGTGGAGGTACTGGGCTTTCGGATAGACTGGTGGGCTTACCAAGAGATGGGCCTTCGATATGGGCTCGGTCCGGTCCAACAAAATAATGGGCCTCCAACAAATAGTACTAGCTTAAAACTTATGCGATGCACAGATTTTTTTTTTAATAATTATTATTTTTATTATTTATGTTTTAATATTTTATTAATTGCATTTGTTAAAAAAATAAGTAGGCGTGTTAAACTTGTTTAAATAATTAAAATAGGTTTTAAAATAAATAAGTAACGGTTTGCCCATGATATTTTTGGAAAATGAGGGATTTTAGTAAGGAAAAATAGAAAAAGTAACATATTTTAGTTGAAAAAGGTAATTGCCCGTAATTAAAAGTATTAAAATAGGTTTTAAAATAAATAAGTAGGGGTTTACCCGTGATATTTTTGGAAAAAGAATAGTTTTATTGAGAAAATAGAAAAAAGTAACATATTTTAGTTGAAAAATGTAATTGTCCGTGATTTTTTTTTTTGAAAAAGAGGAGATTTTGTTAGAAAAAATAGAAAACGAAATGTATTTTAGCTGAAAAGATAATTGGTTATAATTAATGTTATTGTTTAATAATTTTTTTAAAAATAAGTAAGAGTAATTAAGTAAAATCACTTAGTACCAACCGGCCGACCAAATTTTTAATGTTTCGTCTATTATATAATGATATAGATAAATAATTTTATATTATATATTTCTAATAATAAAAAAACTCATAAGGTTGATCTTAGGAAACTTACTTAGGGTTAGAAGTTTTTTAGTGTAAAAAAGGCGTGGTAATTTTGTAAATTAATAGAATTTTCTGTCATTATAATAATACCCTCGTGTATTTATATGAAAAATCTACTTAATCTTAGGTAACTATTTAAGAACGATTTTTAATTATCTAATTATATTTTAAATGTTTTAGAGGATTTTTTTAGATTTTCTAACTTTATCACGTTTTAGAGTTACTTTTATAATGTAAATTTTAAATAAAAAAGCATATAGTATAATAAATTAGTATAATTTTAATAAAAAAATTATAAGAACATAATTCATATTTTCAAAAAAATAGTATTTAATGAATGAAGCGAGGCGGAACGGGGACTATATATTCCCCCTGAGATAGGAAACGGAGAATGAAAATAAATGATGGCGAGGAATGGGACAAAAATGAGACAAATTTTTTTTTATCCTGATAGAGGATTTGTGATCCACACCCCGAATCCGTCACATTTTTAACCCTACCTACTTACTTGGACAAAAGTTCGCTTAAACAATTTGACCACAGTCGTCACGTACATTCGCATATACAGACAGAGACAATATGTGTGTAAATACGTAATGTATAGCTGGCGTTGCGGTTTCTGACTTGCATTTCAAGATTTTGGTTTTGTCGTCTCCGGTCAAACTTCAAACGTCCTTCCTTTACCCAAGAAAACTGTGGTTTATTCATCCAAAGCATTGTACAAACATGTTCCCAACCCGGTTTACTCGCATTTACTTTGTTGCTTTTAGATAAACCGGCTTTCACAAGTTCTCCGCCTTGATTACAATTATTTTCGTTCGACTCGTTTACGGAAAAAGAAAAAGATTAATTTTTTTCCATCAAACTTCTTAATTTTGTTAACCCCGGGAAATTAAGTCATCAATACTAAATAAAAATACTCTCTCACATCTTAATAATATTATCTATGTTTCATGTTTTATTCAATTATCTTAATATAAAATTAAACGAAAATTTGAATGTTGTTATTATTATTTACCAGGTACTATCATTGTTATTTTTTTGGCATGCAAAGGTAATATCCTTTTTCGAAATAGATAATAAAGTATGAGCGGCTCTTTTTGAGTTTAAAACGGATTATTTGTTTTTTGCTTTTCGATAAGAAGAAGTATTTTTAAATATGTTAACTTGATTGCATCAGGGTAATTGTATTACAAGAAGGTAATCTAGTTAAATATAGGCTACGCAAGGTAAAATTTAATTCCCATTGTGGTTTTAATAATTTGTGTGAGTAGTATATATATATATCAAACGAATTCAATCTTTGTGAATAACATTCGCTTCTTCTTGCAGAAATTCGTTGGAAAATCTGTGAAATCCCTTATATTCGTAAGTTTCGATATCTTTTTATTGTTTCAATTGTTACCTGGTCAAATTGTGAATTTTTGAATCAATTTATTTCGCATTGTATCGTACACCTTGATTTGCATGCTTTTCTATTTTAGTTTTCTACCATGATAGTTAAGAAGTCTAGATGTTTTATATTTCTTATAGTTAATGGCTTTTAAGATGCGAAGTGCGAAGTGATACAATCTTACGTTTCGATCTTAGAATACGTGCATAACATAGTGTAGCATTCTCACGTTCCCGGTACTTAAGTTGTAGTTGTGGTAAATAGGATATATCACGTGTGTAGTCGATTTACACGTCATCTATTACTATATTGAAATAATAAATTTTATTTATAATAACATGTTATTCCATTGGAGATGCTCTCGTATGCTAACAATATAGGTGTACTTATATATATATCACCTAATTTTTTTATTTTTAAACTATTGAATATGATCAATTCGTTAATTGTATTATTATCATGTAATTTTGCTCTTGTACAACTAAAACTGATTATGGATTCATTAGTGTATCAGCGTGTGTGGGTTCTGTCGTAATCAGATTAGCAGTCAAATTACTTGTATGGAATCTGAAGCTCACAAGGCATACCAAGCATATAATTTATTTAGGCATGTTTTGTTGTCCTAATGTATTCATTAACTCTGCGTTAATCCATTTATAGCAAGTTAATGTCATGAAGCAGTTTTATGATTATGGATTAACAGATATCTTCAATTTCTGTTGTAGAACTTGCTTGCAAGTGCAGGAACCATGAATACAAATGCTTCAAGTTCATCAGGCACCACAGCTGCAGCTGCTGCTTATCAAACGCAGGCCACAGAAAATGTTTACTTCAATGTGACTGGTGTTGATGTACATTTCGGTGTGGTTTGTCCACACAAACCTAGGCCTATATCTCAGATTTTAGCCAAGGTTGAGAAACATGGTCTTAGGGTACAGGCTACTGCACTTCCAGGAGATCATATCAAGAGCTTGTTTATAATTCATGCTCGTGTAAGTCCATTAATCAACTCTATCTTAATCAATCAAATTACTTATAAAATCTAGTGTGCATATGTGTGTCTCTACATTTATAAAAGATACATGTATATTATCATTGATGCAACCTCTGATCATTAACTTTTCATATTGATTAGGACGCTCGCGAGGGTATTGCTAAGGTTATTCCACTCAAGGTACAGTGCAATATGGCTGCCAAAGACATACAGAGCTTAATTTAGTCATCAACTTGGATCTCCCTGGAAGTAACATCAACAGAATTTTCGCACTGACGTCTACAATAAAGCCTTTAAATTTTTGTTAGTTTAGGAACATGTTAATTTGGGTTGGATGTTTGATTACCAAGTAAACTAGCTATACTCTAATATTTTTTGTTATTTTCGGCACAATTTAATTACAAGTTTCGGGGGAATTTTATGTAATTCTTAGTCACTCAACTTCTATACTTTTCCAACAAACCAATATATTTGAAGTACCAGCGTAAGAATAAGAAGACATAACTCAGCTAAGAAATCATAACTCAAAATCACTCGAGAACTCAATAAATATATAGAAATACCTTGAAACAACAACAATTTATAAGGTAAGCCGCGCCTTAACAAAAGAAACGAAAGTTCAAAATTTGTGGTGGATACTTAAACAGAAAATCCATTTTATTAAACAAAACATTACCCTCATTCGGACATGAAACCAAACACTTGGCATGCACTTCAGTTACAGCAAATATTCTTCAACTTATCAGCCGCAGCTTCCTCCACAGAATACTACAAGTACAATACAAACAATATAAAATTCATGCATGCCCCATACACACATGTCCAGAAAGTCGCGCTTAGTGTAGAACAGTTTTAGCGCGAGAACATGCGAAAAAAAATACAAAACTATCTAATACAAAAAATGCAGAAAATAATTCTCGTAAATTTTTTGCGTTAAAACTGTTCTCACCGAAACGCGAACCTCAAACTACGTAAGTTAGAAGTAGAGGTTGGTACCTTTTTGAGAACCCAAAGGGAATGTTTGTAAGTACGAGTAAGAAGTTCTTGAAGGGCAGTAGCGTCATTTGGATCTACTTCTCTGTAGTTGACGAAGTTTTCACGAGCATATTTAGCGTAGTATATTCTGGAATCTTCCGGTAGTCGTCGGACTAGCCGGAGTACTTCGCCGTATGCGCTTATAACTTTCTTCATTTTGGATTTCAACATTGATTTGGAAAATTGGGTTAGTTGAATTAATGAGAGTAAAAGAGTTTGGGTTTGGGCATTTTTATGTGGGCCATTACAATTGTTTTGTTTGAAAGTGAAAAGAGTTGGGCTTCCTATTTGGACCTGAAGTGGTCCATTTCATGTTTGTTTAGAAAAAATATTTAATTTTCAGAAAAATTGGGAAAAAAAAAATTACAGATATAAATTTATTTTTTAGATGTTAACGTTACATATTTTAAAATAAATAAATAAATTGGTCGAGAAATCTTAAGAACTGGCGCGAAACAAATGAAGCATCTTTAACTAACCATTTGACCGGCTGGCCAATCTGCTGTCTTCTTCTTCAACATTTTTCTGGTCTCTTTGATTTCATCGATGCATTCCATCTTTATACTATACAAACAGATAATGATAGAGATTGAAAAAGAGATACATACAAGCAAGGTGGCAGGGGACAAGGCAACTACAACAAAGCAAAAGAATCATATTTTTCTTAGCATTGAAACTGCATGGAGGATGATGATGATTGGGTTATGGTGGGACGACCAAGAGAGAAAGATTTGTGGAAACCAAGCAATTATGAAGAAGGAATTTTTGAGAAAAATAAGGCTCTTAAGGTGAGGTTTAATGTGCCAGCTGAGTACTGGACTGATGCTCTTCCTATTGGCAATGGTCGTCTTGGTGCTATGGTTTGGGGCGGTGTACTTTCCGAGACCATTAATCTTAACGGTAACTATAATCAGCTTTTCTTAAAGTGTTCAAAAACTGATCATTAGTCATTGTTGGAACTAGATTTTATGTTTTATTTTGGGTTTTTGGTTAAAATAAAAATGAAAGCCGTGCTTGGCGCGATGGTCAAGTGTCTACTTGTTATCCGTTAGGTCACGTGTATAAATAGTTGAAAACAGCTTTTTAGTGACAAAAAATGTTCACATGACCTTTTTCATACATGAATAAAAGAGATTTGTGACATTTCTAATATACCCTGCCTTGTTTTTTTTTTTTTTTAATTATTTTATTATTTTTATTTTTTCTTTTTTATATACTGAGAATTGAGATTGTTTCCAAGTTCGAATGTGACCTTGAGGATAGTAAATTGACACTTTATCCTCGCATCTACTAAATTTAATATGTCACATAGCTACATTACTATGTTAGTTATTATTATAAATGGAATTAAGTCGAACTTTGCCCTTTGACAGTCTTGCTTAAGCAACTTCACACCTTTGCTCTACTTCTAATGGTGTGTAATCTTTTTTAGTTTTATTTGATCAATTGTATGACACCAACATGGAAAGAAATCCTATATTGCATAATTTGCTTTCCAAAACGAGGTATCAAATTCATAATTCAGTGAATTGGGTGAGAATTGGTTCCAGTTCTGTACTCTGTATGATTTATGTAGTTTATGCTACATTACTTGTAGAAGTTTTCCATTGTAGTTAAGAGAGAAACTCACACCCTATTATTCTAAAAACTTTGTAGAGGACACACTTTGGACTGGGAATCCTGGTACCTACACAGATGCAAGTGCTCCAGAGGTGGTATCTGAGGTCAGGGGACTAGTTGATGCTGGAAAATATGCTGAGGCAACTACAGCAGCAGCTCCATTGTTGGGTAAACCTACTGAGGTATCCTGCTACATACCCAGTAAAATTTCTGTGTTGCAATCCAAGTACGATATTTAATATTGATCACGAAAAGAAAATTAAAGTAGCTTTCACATTATATCAAATTATATAAGTTTTGCATTCACTGTTAAATCATTTATGCTCAACAGGCAAGCCTGTCCTTTAGATCTTGTAACAGTTGGTAAATGTATCTTGATTTTAATTGTATGATCTGTCAACAGATTCTTGTGGCCGTTTAGGTAAATAGTTTCGGATATTAGAAATGCACTTTGTGGCACATCAAATTTGCTTTCTGTTTCTATAGAAATGCATTTACAGTCTGACAGATGAGACGCAATTGTATCCTGGGTAACAACTACATTGTGATGGTAGTGTGTTGTAAATGCCTTGCATATAAGTACTATATTTCCCAGTTTGTATATAAGTACTTCAAACTTAAAATTTGATGATGCCTTCGAAAAATCACCAAGGCGAGAAATACAACATTGTGCTTAGAATGTTAGAGCTGTACACCTATAACCAGAGGGTCTTTGACACGATGCAAATAGAATTTTGTTCACACACTGGCTTATCAGATAGGAGTTTAAACTGTCGTGTATTTTTATTTGAGCTCCACATCCCTACGTTGAGTTGTAGCTATTAACGATTTATGATTTGACATATCACTCGTGCATGCTATAGATAAGCTCAAACAGTTAACAAAATATTACACTGATAATATGTTTTTGTAATAAAGGTTTACCAGCTTGTGGGGGACATAAAGATAGACTTTGATGATACTCATGCGGCATACAATCAGGCAACCTATCAGAGAGAGCTGGACCTCGACACTGCAACTGTAAAAGTACAATACTTTGTAGGTGATGTAGAGTTCACAAGGGAACATTTTATCTCAAATCCAGATCAAGTATTTGTGACAAAGATTTCCGGAAGTAAACCAGGGTCTTTATCTTTTGCTGTATATCTTGACAGCATGTTAAATCATGAATTTCTAGTAAGTGCCAAGAATCAGATTGTCATGAAAGGAAGCTGCCCTGGCCAAAGAACTCCATCAGAGCTGAACGACAATCCTCAGGGTATTCAATTTTCAGCAGTTCTTGATGCGCAAATTAGTAATGGTGCTGGTGACATATATACCTTGGACGGCCAGAAGCTAAAGGTTGAGGGTGCAGATTGGGCTGTTATTCTTCTGGCTGCATCTTCCTCATTTAGTGGGCCATTTACAAAGGCTTCGGATTCCAAAAAGGATCCTACTCTGGAATCTCTAAGAACAATAAATTCGATAAGAAACTTTTCATACACTGAGCTTTTTGCTCGCCACCTGGATGACTATCAAAGTCTGTTTCAACGCGTTTCCCTCCAGCTTTCAAGAAGTTCTAAAACTGTTGCAAAAGACGGGCCTTTAGTTACTAATAGATATCTTAAAGACAGTAAAGAAGATAAGGTTTCAACTGCTCAGAGAGTGGAAAACTTTCAATCTGATGAAGATCCATCCTTGGTGGAGCTTATATTTCAGTATGGACGATATTTGCTTATTTCTTGTTCACGGCCTGGAACTCAAGCAGCAAACCTGCAGGGAGTATGGAACAGCAATGTCCAACCACCATGGGAGTATGTTCTGAAATTTTATCTATTTAATGTCCTCATTTCCCTCCCTATCGTTTGGTCAGTTTCTAACATAGTTTGATAGTAATAACCCCTACTTACAACATTTAAATGACTTAACACCTATAAGACTCAAGATATATATAAATGATTGCTGCCAAACAAAAAAAGAAGAAGAAATAGAAGCAAACCTGGATTTGTAGCTACATGAACTCATGTTTAGTTATCTCTGTCTAATTCCATCTTTTGGAGCTCATTTCAAATTCATTTTTGGTTCAGCTGTGCACCTCACTTAAATATCAATCTTCAAATGAACTACTGGCTTTCACTTCCCTGCAACCTTAACGAGTGCCAGGAGCCATTATTTGACTACATGTCCAACCTGTCGATCAATGGAAGTAAAACTGCAAAGGTAAGACTTCCTTTTTACTCTCGGAAACTCCATGGTCATTTAAGATTTTTGTCCATTAAACAATAATGTACTATATCTACAGTTATATATGCACGCAGAGAGGGACATGCCCGATACTAAAGTATGAGATACTGTATTATGTTTTCCAGAGCAGGAACTACAATATATTATAGTCATGATTAATATGTGGATGCAGTATCAAAATACTAAGAATATAGTTTTGTTTCTAGAGTGGATTTGTCCTTTCTGTACAGGTCTATGAAGATCTAATTGGGAAGATGAATCATAACAGCAGCAACCTTATTATCAGTTTAAAGTGTCATTGCATACAAGAGACTTATTAGTTATAGCTAATTATTTAATTTACACATGACACTATTGTATCCGTTCTTGGATGCATCAACTCTACGCACATTTTTATGTATTTAACTACAGAAATTTACAGGTGGACTATGAAGCAAAAGGTTGGGTTGCTCATCAAGTGTCTGATATATGGGCAAAAACATCCCGTGACCGAGGAAAGGTTGTGTGGTCTTTATGGCCAATGGGAGGAGCTTGGCTATGTACCCATCTGTGGGAGCATTACACCTTTACAATGGACAAAGTAAGAATCTTATTCTGTGCATCCATTCCTTTTTTCCTCCAATCCCCTCCTATTGCATTTCAGCTGTTGATGTTGGTTGAGAGAGTCTTTTGTGTGTCTGTGTCTTAAGCTGGTCGCGAATTTTCTACTGTCTTAATGTATTAAAACTGATCTGTTAAACACAGGTCAAGCCGCTAGATCTATCCAAACACACATGCATATACATAAGGGAAAACTTTTTACGTTGAAATCAGTATTCTACTACATATACTAATCATGAGCCAAGATGTAAGATGACTCAAATTCGAAGTTGGATTTCTTTATTTTCTGATTAGGACCAAGAAATATCAAGATAGACTGGTAGAGGAACTTACATGTGCCTATACTAATTAACTTGTTGTATAGCTTGTCCCATGCATAATAATCTGATAATTAATGATATTTTACCTTCATCTAGTTCTCTCGAACTCACACGAGAATCCTTGAAATCACTGTCTTCATAGAAGTATCCAAAATGCCTAGCAGTTATCTAATCATTATCTTTGATCTATATGATTAGGATTTTCTAGAGAAAGTATACAGCTTGCTGGAAGGATGTGTGTCTTTTCTCTTAGATTGGTTAATTGAAGGTCGTGGTATATATCTGGAAACCAACCCGTCAACATCTCCAGAGCATCCATTTATTGCTCCTGATGGTCAGCCTGCTAGTGTAAGCTACTCAACAACAATGGACATGGCAATCATTAGGGAAGTGTTTTCTGCCTTTGTTTCTGCAGCCAAGGTGAAACTTTGATTTTTTTTTTTTTTTTGACCAACTAGAACTTTGATTCTTAGTTTTAAGAATGTTCTCTTCCACTGTCCTTTACCATAAACTACTATAACTGTTGCACTAAGGAAAGATACTTAAGACAGATCTTGGGGAAAAGTGAGGATGATCTGGTCGAGAAGGTTCTTAAAGCTCAACCACGGTTGTCTCCAACAAAAATTGCTAGGGATGGTTCTATTATGGAATGGGTAGGTCATAATTCTCAAGTCAAATTCTAAATTCTCATGTCTTTGTTTCTCTTTTCATTTAATTGAATTGATTAATTCTTAGAAATCAGAAAATAGCTAAAAAACTTGCAGTGTGGGTACCGAGTATCGAAGTTACATCTTTGATCATCTCTACCAATACAGGCACTAAATTTTCAGGATCCCAAAGTGAGCCACAGACATTTATCACACCTATTTGGATTGTTCCCGGGCCATAGTATTACTGTTGAGAAAAATCCTGACCTTTGTAAAGCTGCAGAGTATAGTATCTTCAAAAGAGGTGAGTGTGAAGATCAGGGCAGAGATGCTTTTATTACGATTCTTTGTATTATTTTTTCTAGTTGTGTTAAGAAGAAGTAGTTTCACTTTTTTTTTGTTATCTGAGTGCCAGGTTTACTAATTTCTGCATTTACTGTAGTCTTAGTCCTTACTTTTAGGCATCCCTAATGCGCATTGTGCTTTCAAGAAGCTTTAAAGTGCATAATCACAGATCGACATTGTAAAATACTAGTAAGTCATGGCAGTAGAACAGGCCTAAAAATGATATATGTCGTTTAATCTTCCGGTATTCTGACAATCAAGTTACTGTTATTTAGGTAATTAGGTGCATTTCTGGTGTGGTCGGTTGATAAAATTTATAAGTGCATGCGCTTTCAGTAATGTTTGTCATCTTCAACAGGAGAGGAGGGTCCGGGGTGGTCAACTATGTGGAAAGCTGCTCTGTGGGCACGTCTTCATAACAGCGAGCATGCATATAGAATGGTTAAGCACTTAATTCAGTTGAGATATCCTACTGAAAGTAATTTTGAGGGAGGACTTTACAGTAACTTGTTTGGAGCACATCCACCGTTCCAGATTGATGCCAATTTTGGGTTAGTAGTGTACATCAACATCTGTTTGTATGATCATTTTATTTCCATGATAGAGATAATTACTACCGAAGAGCTTTTTAGTAAACCTTTTTATACATATTTTACATCAGTCTTTCTTGGTCTCAGTTTTCCTGCAGCAGTATCCGAAATGCTAGTCCAGAGCACTGTACAGGACCTGCACCTACTTCCTGCTCTCCCTCGAGATAAATGGCCAAATGGTAGCGTTAGAGGTTTGAAGGCGCGCGGTGGCCTGACGGTTAACATCTACTGGGGCGAAGGCGATCTTCGTGAAGTTGGTCTTTGGACAAATCACTCAAATTGTACCACCAGAATACACTATAGAGGAACTACAGTCACCTCAAAGCTATCGCGCAGCAGAGTTTACACATTCAATAAGCAGCTGAAATGCATAAAGACCTATGCTTTATAGAAGACAAAACTAATGTATGCGAATTCATGTTCCAAAATATTTATGCATACGAATTCTTCTAGCAAAATTTAAATGCATGAGTACATTCTTTTTCGGTTTCTGTCATCAGACAGCAAATTATATATTCTTGCCGGTGGATGCAGTTTGGTTGTGTTGTTCTGGATGAGATTTCATTGAATCTACATTTCAGATCATCACATTGACATATTGTAGTATGTGTGTTCTTCCCTATGTGATTGTTATGAGGCTCAGAATCCTATATATAAACAGGGTGCGGGATTAACCGCATTTTATATGTTTCGAATCTATTTACTTACTTTTGAAGGACATTTAAACGTTCATTTTCAAAATTATAGTGGTAAAAAGAATATTCCCTTCTATTCAATATCTCTATGGGGTAAAGAAGATTCAAAAAGAATTAACAAAAATTTTCGTTTATTAACGTTATCAACAATGAAAAATCATGATATTTTTTCTTTTTTTTCAAAAAAAACGTATCTAATTGATGAGAAGGCAAGAAACATCACACAACCTTCTATTACTATTACTGTTTTGGAGGTATCTATTTCCGACAGATCTAACTGGTCTAGAAATATTTGTACACTGTAGTCATTGGCTCATTTTATATCTCCAATTGTGAACTTTAAAATGCAACAAGTTCATTAACTTACAATTTTTTTTTAAAAAAACTTATGCTCCTGTTCAAATATCATAAAAAGAAATTAAAATTGTACTAGACAAAAAGTTAACATTTCAGCATAACTGATATGAAACAGAAGAGCAGTATAATAGCTTTAGCATTACAGAGTTAAAATTAGACTTTTTAAAACAATAATTTCCTACCAATATTTAACCCCAAAAAAAAAAAGTAGAATGAGTAATATCTTCATAAAACAATAATTTCCTACTAATATTTAAGAAAAAATAAATAGAATTAGTAAAATTTTCATAAATACAATAAAAAAATATTTTTATTTACATTACTCGCTATATTCATTTTTTTTTAAACAAAACTCGCTATATTCATTTTATCATATATCATATGCCTTTACAATATATCTAAACCCCTCACTAAAACCCTCATTTCTCCTCTCCTGTATTTCATCTCCCCCAAATTTCACAAATGGCATGGCGTGGGTCCCTCTCCAGAGCCCTAATCTCCACCGTCCGATCTCCATCTCTCCGTTCATCTCCGCCGCTCCCTCGCCTCCGTCCTCCTCCGCTTCCTCGCCGCCGCATCTCCTTCACGAACCCTAGGTCCATTTCAATCAAATCATTCTCAATTATTTATCATTTTAATTAATTCATTTCAATTTAATTAAATCATGCCTAATTGTATCATGTTTAGGAATTTGGGTGAACTTGGATGCGCACAGTCTTTGTTACCGATGCTAGCTGGAACTCGACTATGTTCGCATCTTAGTGTTAATGTTCGGGCGTTTTGCGAGTTGACTCATGGTACCTTTTGTCGTTCTTGTCAAGATCGCTAATAGTCGATTTGTGAGTTTATATTGTTAAAATGAAAATACTAATCTGCTTTGAATTTTATTGTGTGTGCATATGTTTTCTATGTGTGTGATTCATTTTTTATGGTTATTTAATGTTTACGGCTATTATTTGGTAATTTTGTTTGTTAGATGTTATAGTAATTGATAAATAGGTCGAACCCACTGTTTTATTGAGACTCTCTGAAATAAGTCCTTTACTGTAGTTTTATTCCTTTGAGCATATATATTCGTTTTTATTGAATATCAGGTAGTTTTGGGCCTCGCTTGGTTAGCGTAAAATATTGACTGCACAATATTTCCATATGTTTGTTTTCTCAGTTAATTTAGGTAAAAGAAAAATGTTGTGCAAGTTAAATGAAACAGATTAATGAAAATATTTACATTTCAGAAATTTGGGAAATTTTTTTACATTCAACTTGTTTCCCTTGTCTAATATTTTCTGAAACAAAATATCTAACACTAAACAAACGGAGCCTAAGAATGACATGAAATTGACACGTTTATGAACATGACAAGAAAGCCTAAATTGTCACCCTTTATCAATAATTGATTACTGGCTGTGTGTGTTAAGTGGTGTTTTGTGAGTTGGGAAGTGAACTATACCAAGTATTGGTTAGTTTGTGAAATATATGGTTGATAAAAGAAAAAGAAATATGGGGCTGGGATTTATAGGAATGAATGGAAAAGATGGGTGATGTGCAGCAATTCCAGTCATCAAGGCAGTGCAAAGATGCTGCGATGGAGGTTAATTTTCTTTCTAAAAACTTACTTATGTTGCATTATACAATAAGACGCTAAAAGTCTCCAAGGGCATCTACAAGAAACAGGAATTCCGTGTTTTTTTCTAATTTGGTTTGGTTATATACTCAAAACAGTTGAGATCGAAGATCTTGTAAAACAAGATTTTCAGTTTGGTTTTAAAATATTTTTCTACCCATCCTAATACACCCCTAATGACACAGTTCTCAAAAGAGCTATGAATATCTGTTACCCAATTAATATTCGTATACTTAAATAGAGTTATGCAACAGTGTGGAGTAGGATTGATTCTGTTGCTAGGTGGCAGCATATAGTCACATACTTGATACTTCCATCTTCCATTGTCTTTCTTGTCTACTTGGTTCCTACTATATTACTCCTCAAAGCTAAATTTATATGTGTGCTATGTATGTCACTAGGTTTGTCTATTCGTTGAACCTTGGATTTTATTCCTACATGTGTTACTTCAGAGTTCAGAGCCGGTCATTTCTTGGGCCTCTGGTTGAAATATTTCTACGTCATTTTTGTTTTTTATTAAAATATGAAGCTTGCATTATTCTGTTATTGATTCAGTTCTCTCATATCTGTTTCTCTCTATAGTGCATTACGGAGTGAGTCGCAGTTTGGGCTCATAATTATTGTAATAAGTTAGAGTAGAAGAGATTAGGTTTTAAAGATGAGAACTTAAATCACTGATGATAGTTGTAGTAGAAATTTGAAGTGGACCTTGCTTGTATAACTTAGAAATGAATTCGGAATCTTAAAATAGTAGGATTTTTTTTCTTTAATATGTACAGCTAGTTCTGAGGGAGCCTTACCAACTACAATATAAGTATTCTAGCTTTGGATCCCACAAATTTTCGAAACCTGACGCTGACCTTGAAGTTCTAGTGTTATATTTGATCAATTAATCATTTCCTTGAGTCCTATTACTGATAAAATTTATGATAGCAGCTTGGGTTGGTGGTTGTAAAATCAGCCCTAAAGAAATTAGACAACAATGATCGAAAACATATAACCCTTTTCATTTAATATTATGACCTTATTTTTATTCTTGGATTGAAAAGTTCTTATGGCACGCTCTTGATAACTCTTGGGAGGTGGTTATATGAATAAGTGATATCCTGAATACTTTATCTCTGCAATATTAATTAATAGTATAATTTTTGATAGTGTATTTTCAACTTTTAAATATACTTTTTTATCACTCACGTGACCAATTGACTCCCGTCCCCAGCTTTTAAAAATAAAATTTGAATAGAGGAATTTAAGTAGTAGATAGCTGTATGTTTGTGAAGTATTCATGCCTGTTACTCTAAACTAACACCTCTTTATGTTTAACCTGTAGGCACTTGAACATAATTACAACAGCTGGATGCTTTATCCTTTGAGATTGTCAGAGCTAGTGCCAAGTAGGTGGTTCATGCGGAGCTTGTTTTTTCATATTAAAACAAATCAAAAGACTACTCTTTTATTTCCGCATTAAAGGTTGCACTTACCAAAAATGTTTGAGATGCTTGTATGCATTTTACAATGGTAGTTGATCCTTAATGTATGTTAAAGATTATTGTTTTGTAATAAACTTCTAGTTAACTCTCCTGGGACCTTTTTATAGATGCAGAATTATTATTGGTTGTGGCTAGAGGAACTATACTGGTACCATTTTGTTTATGCAGAAGTTTATTTTAGTGGGTAGAGTAAATGTTGTGTCGTGTTATTTTTTATTATTTTTCAAGCAAGTTCCTTCAAGGAGTATGGTTAAATAGAGATCATTTTGAACTCTTTAAACTTCAAGAAATTATGCTGAGATAATCATTCGTGTCTCTTATTTTGTTTTTGTTTTTTCTTTTTGACAAGAGTGTTTTTTTTTTTGTTAAATCCATTGTTACACTATGTACAACTGGAGCCGACGGGATTAGGCATTCTTTTAGGTGACAATGAAATAATTTTTGAAGAATAATTACATAAATTCAAAACTTTCTTTTCCGATCTCCAATTTTTTTGTTCATATCCTTGTTTGTTTGTTCACTGTCATCTGTCATGCAATATTACTAAATACATCAGCTACTTCTTATTTAACTGGAGTCGGCTGAAAGGAGAGTTATGTTTAGATCATTTAAATTTAGATTTTTTAGATCACATATCTACTTAATACATTGTATTGTACTATATATTGCACTAAGAGATACGCCTCTGCCGGCAACGTATAAGAGGATATGTCGCATGCAGATGCGTGTCCTCCTGTGGGGCCCACAAACACAGACGCGAGCTCTCGCGATCCAAGGCGATGAAGAGCGATTTTTCCGACGAACTCTATTTCACTCCGTTCGGCATCTCCAGAAATTTTCCATTGACATTCTACACACCATTAGATTCGTCGTTCGACGATCTACAATCCTATACCATTTCAAACAAATTATAATTCCGAATTTTAAACCCCCAAAACTGGGAGATTTTGCCGGAGAGAAAGATGGAGAAGGAGATGATGGTGGTTACAGTGGTGGTGCCAATGGAGAGATACGCCTTCCAGGAAGGTGGGTATTTTGGGCAGTGAACCCGACGGTAAGTATTTTTGGCATATTGAACTCAAAAGTAGTGTACTTTGGGCAATTTCTCATCAAATATAACTGTTAAAAAAAATTCGTGCATGCCGAAATATTGAAAATTTTAGTTTTCGGTTTTCGTTCATTTATTTTATTTAATAAAATAATATAAAGTATAAATATAAAACATATTATCTTTTAATGAAAATATATTAGCTTTTATAAACACGCCTAAAAATAAAAATTCCCATAATATATCTTTTTATCATTAATAATGCCTTTTTTAATTATATATCTTTCAATTATTAATACAATACCAAAAATATCAAACACTATATTTTCTTAATATAAATGTCAATTATACTATATTCTATATATTTATTTATTAATAGAAAAAAATATTTTAACAACAAAGAAATATTATATTTTATTAAAAGAAACTCGTGCTTCGCACGGATTATAAGCTAGTTATAATTTAATAATAAACATGATTTAAAGATAATACAATATTCAAAAATTACTTCACAAGTAATAATGTCATGAAAAAATCTATATTATCTATCTATCAATCAATACTATTATATAATAGACGAAACATTAAAAGTTCGGTCGGTCGGTTTGGTACGTTGTGATTTTACTTAATTACCATTTCTTAAATTCGTGTTTTTACTTAATTAACCTAACTTATTTATAGAAATATATTATTAAATAATAATATTACATATTTATAACCAATTACCTTTTTCACCTAAAATACATTTTTTTTTATTTTTTCTAACAAATTCCCCTACTTTTTCAAATATATCACGGGCACTTACCTTTTTTAACTAAAACATGTTAGTTTTCCTATTTTTCCTTATTAAAACCCCTCATTTTTCAAAAATATCACGGACAAACCTTTAGTTATTTATTTTTAAACCTAATATTATAATTTTATTTTTTAAAAGTTTACCTATTTTAACATGTCTACTTATTTTTCTTAACAAATGCAATTACTAAAAATATTAAAATATAAATAATCAAATACCTATTTATAACCAATTACATTTTCAGCTAAAACACATTATAGATTTTTTCTAACAAAGTCCCTCATTTTCTAAATATATCACGGGAAATTGTCTTTTTCAATTTACTTTTTTTATTTTTCTCACTAAAATCCATTCTTTTTCTAAAAATATCACGAACAAACCCTTTACTTATTTATTTTAAAATGTATTTAAATAATTTAAATTATTAAATTTTAAAACCTCATTTTCCAAAAATATCACGGGCATTTACCTTTTTAAACTAAATATATGTTACATTTTTTATTTTTTCATACTAAAACCCCCCATTTTCCAAAAATATAACGAGCAAACCATTACTTATTTATTTTAAAATCTGTTTTAATGTTTTTAATTAATTAAAAGTGTTTAGCTATTTTAACATGCCTACTTATTTTTTTAACAAATACAATTAAAAAAATAATAATAAAATAACAATTAACAATCTGTGCATCGCACGGGTTTTAAGCTAGTACTATAATATAACAGACGCATTAAAAGTTTGGTTGGTCGGTCGGTCCGAAGTGATTTTACCTAATAGCCTTACTTATCTATACTATAATATAATAGACGAAACTTTAAAAGTTTGGTTGGTCGGTTGGTCCTAAGTGATTTTACCTAATTATCCTTACTTATCTATACTATTATATAATAGACGAAACATTAAAAGTTTGGTTGGTCGGTCGGTAACTTAATGTTTTTACTTAATTACCCTTACTTATTTATAAAGAATATTAAATAATAACATTATCTGTTTATTTTTCCTTACTAAAACCAATCCTTTTTCAAAAATATGACAGGCAAATCTCTACTTATTTATTTTAAAATCTATTTTAATACTTTTAATTACAGGCAATTACCTTTTCAACTAAAATACATTACCTTTTCTATTTTTTCTAACAAAATCCTCTTTTTTCTAAAAAAATCGTGGGCAAATTACCTTTTACAGCTAAAACATGTTACTCTTTCCATTTTTCCTTACTAAAACCTCTCTTTTTCCAAAAATATGACGGGAAAACCCTTACTAAAAACATGTTACTTTTTCTATTTTTTCATTTAAAAAAATATATATAACCAATTTCATTTTCACCTAAAATGCATTACATTTTCTATTTTTTCTAACAATATCATTTCTAAAAAAATCACGGGCAATTACGTTTTCAACTAAAACATGTTACTCTTTCTATTTTGCGTTACTAAAAGTCTAAAACCCCTCTTTTTCCAAATATATTACGGGAAACCGTTACTTATTTATTTTAAAATTTATTTTAATACTTTTAATTACGGACAATTACCTGTTTAGATAAAATATGTTACTTTTTTTATTTTTTCATTTTTTTCAAAAAACTATTATTAAATATTAATATTATTTATAACCAATAACCATTTCAGTTTAAATACATTATCTTTTCAATTAAGACATATTTTACTTTTTCTATTTTTTCTTTACTAAAACCCCTTCTTTTCTAAAAATATCACAAGTAAACCCTTA
Organism: Heracleum sosnowskyi; assembly: GCA_030848705.1. Taxonomy (NCBI): domain Eukaryota; kingdom Viridiplantae; phylum Streptophyta; class Magnoliopsida; order Apiales; family Apiaceae; genus Heracleum; species Heracleum sosnowskyi. The sequence goes on along the minus strand of CM061235.1, from coordinate 92,734,828 downwards.
ATTATTTATTTTAAAATTTTAATTATGGGAAATTACCTTTTCACCTAAAAAATGTTACTCTTTCTATTTTTCCTGAATAAAACCTCTCATTTTCAAAAAATATCACGGACAAACAGTTACTTATTTATTTTAAAATCTATTTTAATACTTTTAATCATTTAAAAAAGTTTAATACGCCTACTTAATTTTTTTTAGCAAATACAATTAATCTATACTATATATACAATAACCGAAACATTGAAAGTTTTGGTTTTCGGTTTTTGGTCATTTATTATATTTAATGAATAATACTATAAATACAGTATAGTTGTCAATTATACTATATTCTATATATTTCTATTATTAATACAAAAGAAAATAATCTAAAAATAATAATTTTACTATGAAAGAAATATTATATCACAGGGAAATCTCTACTTATTTATTTTAAAATCTATTTTAATACTTTTAATTACAGACAATTACCTTTTCAACTAAAATACATTACTTTTTCTATTTTTTTCTAACAAAATCCTCTTTTTTTCTATAAAAATCATGGGTAAATTACCTTTTACAACTACAACATGTTACTCTTTCTAGTTTTCCTTACTAAAACCACTATTTTTCAAAATATCACGGGAAAACCCTTACTTATTTATTTTAAACCTATTTTAATACTTTCATTACGACAATTATCTTTTCAGCTAAAACATGTTACTTTTTCTATTTTTTCATTTATAAAAAATTATAACCAATTTCCTTTTCAGCTAAAATGCATTATCTTTTCTATTTTTTGTAACAATATCCTTTCTGAAAAAATCATGGGCAATTACCTTTTTCAACTAAAACATGTTACTCTTTCTATTTTGCGTTACTAAAACCCCTCTTTTTCCAAAAATATCACGGGCAAACCGTTACTTATTTATTTTAAAACCTATTTTAATACTTTTAATTATGGACAATTACCTTTTCAGATAAAATATATTACTTTTTCTATTTTTTCATTTTTTGAAAAAACTATTATTAAATATTAATATTATTTATAATCAATAACCTTTTCAGTTTAAATACATTATCTTTTCTATTTTTTTAACAAAATTCTTTCTTTTTCTATAAAATCACGAGCAATCACCTTTTTCAACTAAGACATATGTTACTCTTTCTATTTTTCCTTACTAAAACCCCAACTTTTCCAAAAATATCACGGGTAAACCTTTACTTATTTATTTTAAAAATTTTATTATGAGCACCTTTTCAGCTAAAACATGTTACTCTTTCTATTTTTCCTTACTAAAACTTCTAATTTTCCAAAAATATCACGGGTAAACATTTACTTATTTATTTTAAAACCTATTTTAATACTTTTAATTATTTAAAAATGTTAACACGCCTACTTATTTTTTTAGCAAATGCAATTAGTCTATACTATTTATACTATAACCGAAACATTGAAAGTTTTGATTTTCGGTTTTTGACCATTTATTCTATTTAATGAATAATACTATAATACAGTATAGTTGTCAATTATACTATATTCTATATATTTCTATTATTAATACAAAAGAAAATAATATAAAAATAATAATTTTACTATGAAAGAAATATTATATTATATTAAAAGAAGCTCGTGCTTTGCACGGGTTATAAGCTTGTATATATAATGGTGATATTATTATATATATTTATAACCAAATATCATTTCCAGTGAAAACACATTATCTACTTTATATTTTATAACTAAAACAGCTCATATGCTAAAAATAACAGGGGCGATGTATAAATAAAACAATAATATATTATATATAATTATAATAAATAATCAGTTGACTTTTTCAGCTAAAACGCATTACCTATTTTATATTTTCTAACTTAAACAACTAATCTTCTAAATATAACACATGCAACACATATATAAAAAAGTAATATAATCTTTTATTATAATACCTGAGTCTACCACATCAGTTAACCAATCAGAAAACTATGAATTATTTTAGCACGAATCAGATGTCAATCCTAAATTTTAGACCAATCACAAGAGTCTAAAAACTTTCCTCGTATAATTTTACTAACCAAGGATGGTTAAACTATCCATACAATGTGATTAACCAATCAAAATTCACAAATTATTTTATTTTTAATTAGAATTTAAATTCATTAAAACTTTCCTCATCTAATTTATTAACCAAGGATGGGTCAATCCTAAATTTTAGACCAATCACAAGAGTCTAAAAAAATTTCCTCATATAATTTTATACTATAATTTAAATTCATTAAAACTTTCCTTATATAATTTTATAACCAAGGGGTGGTTAACCAATCACAAGAGCCAAAAACAATTCCTCTTATAATTTTATCAATCAATGGTGGTTAGACTATCTATACAACGCAATAAACCAATCAAAAATTAAAATATAATTTATTTTTAATTAAATTTAAATCTATTAAAAAATTTCTCATATAATTTTATTAACCAAGGGTGGTTAGACTATCAATACAACTTGATTAATCAATCAACATTCAATAATTATTTTGATTTTAATTAGAATTTAAATCCATTAAAACTTTTATCATATAATTTTATTAACTAAAGTTGGTTAGATTATCCATACAATGCGATTAACCAATCAAAATTATTTTGTTTTTAATTAGAATTTAAATATATTAACTATTAGATTTATATATTTCAATAATTTGATTATCAATTAAAATTATTTTATTTTTGATTAGAATTTAAATCTTTTAAGATAATTCTATATTTCGAGATTTTGATCACCAATTGTACCTATTTAATATAAAATCGTCTATTTTATGGATAAACTTCTAATATAACCTGTAACGCAACACACTGACTGAGGAAGAATTACGAGTATATGTATGACTTTAATAAATAATTTATATTTTTGATTGTTTAGTTGTTAAAAGTCGTAATTTAAGGTTTTTACACATAGATGTGAGGGTAATTATCCATTATAAATATTATTTATTGTAATTAAAAAAATCGATGTTAATTGATTATATAAAAAACTTAAATTAATCCATTCACTATTATATTTCTATATTTCGAGAATTTGATTATCAATTAAAATTATATTTCTTTCAATTATAATAATTCTTTATAATATTTATATACTTTGAGATTACGATCATCAGTTGTACTATGCATTCAAGTGTACTATGCGTTCAATAAAAAATCGTCAATTTTATAGATAAACTTCTAATATCACTCCATGATCTAACACACTTAATGAGGAAATATCATGAGTATATGTATATTTTTTACAAATTTAATCTATAATATATATATTTTGATTATTTAATTGTTAAAGGTCGTATTTTAAGGTTTTTATATAGAGATGTGAGGATAATTATCCAATATAAATATTATTTATTGTAATAAAAAAAATTCAATGTTAATCGATTATATTGAAAAATATAAAAAATATTACTGAATATATAAATAGATACTCGAAACGGTTGATTTTATTTTTTTGTAGATCTTTTGTGTATAAAAATCATTGTAATAATTTATTATAATGCTTGAGTCTAGATGCTATATAGTTTACCAATTAGAAAATATTAATTATTTTAAGATCAGTCAAAGACCACTCCTAAATTTTAGACCAAACATATTATAGATTTTTTTTTCCTTATTTATCATTTTCATCATATTTTAGTATTGTTAGGTCCTGATAAGTTTGTAGAAAAGGGGGGGTGAATACAAACTATACTGTTTTCTCGAATTTGTCCGGATCGTGATATAATAATTCAAGAACAAATTAAATCGGAATAAAATGAAAAAAGATTCAAGTTGAATATAACTTATATTAAACTTGAAGGGTGTTGCAATTACAGTATAGATTACAAGATTTGATTATCAAACTAATTAAAACAAATCTAGAATAAATTCGACATGAACTTATCTATTTTTGTAATAAAAAGATCTAATACTAAAAATTAGTTCGAGATAATGATCCGCTAGATAGTCACACAAGTACAAGTAAACTAATTCTAGTGGATTAAATATTACAATCAAGACTAGAATATAATTCACTTGTTTACAATGAAGGCTCGACAGTTGGTGTTTAATGGCAGAGAGAAGGAGAATGTAATGTTTTTGTGTTCTGCCTCTTGTTTTTATACTACAACTGAAGTCAACTGCTCTTGTAATAGATATTTGTACGCCTCTTGTTGAACTGGAATGACTTTCTATTTTGGCCTACCATGACTATCGGTGTGACTCTCAATAGAACTAGCATGACTTCCATTTCCTTCTTGTATGACTATCGATATGACTCTCAATAGAACTAGCATGACTGTCACTTTGAACTACTATGACTTTCGGTATGACTACGCTAGATAGTCATACCAGTTCATATTCAAAGTCATACTATCATATATATTAATTCTAATTTAATTAAATGTATAATTAATTTAAGGAATAAATTAATTCACTGATTTAATAAATTAAAAGAGAATTAATATAATTCCTTGATAGTAGAATCATTCTGTGAACCAGTGAAGATAATGATGAACTTCCACTGTATGGTGTCACTACTAGAAAAACTGCAATAGACATCACTGCTTTAACATCGGTCCTTATTGTAACCGATGTAAAAAGATATATTAACATCGATTTATAGAAAACTGATGTCTTTCTGTTATTAGGACATCACTTCATTAACCAACCGATGTCTTAAGTACACTTTAAAAAAATTCAGCTCGCGCCCCTCTCCAATTTGTCCCCCAGTAATCAATATTTTTCCCCGCTTATTACCAAATATACTTCCCCCCCTTAACCAAATTTTTGTTCCCCGCTCATTGCGGGTTGGTTATTCGTCAGTACCGGTTTAGCGTACGATGTGTTTGGAAGCCCTCGGCCAAACGAGTATTTCACAGAGAACCGACAAGGAATTCCATTAATAACTGGCCGTTTTGATCCTTTGGAACAACTCGATGAATTTAGTAGATCTTTTTAGGAGGCCCCAATGACCATAGATCGAACCTATCCAATTTTTGCAGTGTGATGGTTGGCTGTTCACGGCCTAGTTGTACCTACCGTTTCTTTTTTGGGGTCAATATCAGCAATGCAGTTCATCCAACGATAAACCTAATCCGAATTATAGAGCTATGACACAATCAAACCCGAACGAACAAAATGTTGAATTGAATCGTACCAGCCTCTACTGGGGGTTATTACTCATTTTTGTACTTGCTGTTTTATTTTCCAATTATTTCTTCAATTAATAAAACAAAGGAAAAGGAGAATAATAAATTATATGCACTCTCTCTTAGCCCATTCGGAAGGCTCTCATCTCATAATTATCCATGACGGTTTATGTCTCTAGCATGACCACTTGATGAAATGTGGAGGGAAGTGGGGTAAATGGCTGATACTACTGGAAGGATTCCTCTTTGGATAATAGGTACTGTAGCTGGTATTCTTGCAGAATCTGTCATATGTATCTGTCAAAGTTTCATCAGGTCTAGAGTCAAAGTGTTCATACTCCTGTGTTAAAATAGTCTTCCTGTTTTTCTTTATAGCACTTGTTCCTTGACACCTGACTTCTAAAGCATCCCAGATTTCTTTGGCAGTCTTGAAACCAATAACTCTGTTAGACATGACATTATCTAAGGCACTATGAAGAAGATGTCTAACCTTTGCATCCTTTGCAATTGATGAGATGTCCTCAGGAGTCATATCTTTCTTTTCCTTCGGAACAGTCTTTTGTTCTTGACCAGCAACTACAGGAGACAGTTTAGTTGGCATATGAGGACCATCATAGATTCTATCAAGGTATTCTGGATCTGTGGCTTCTAGAAACATGGTCATCTTAACCTTCCATATTGGATATTCCACTGGTTTGAGAATTGGAACCCTGATTGACTCATATCGACTTACAGAAGCAGATTAAACCTTTTGAGCATTAGAACCTCCATTAGAACCTGCCTGGGAGTTTTTAGTCATGATTATACTTGTGTTTGGATCAATAAACTGTATATATTAAACAGTCTTGGCTCTGATACCAATTGTTAGGCCGAATACACAATATATAATCAATATATGTATGAGAATGACAATCAAGAACACTGTTTATGAACAATAAACTGAATTATATTAAATAACTCTTCTCTCAGTGATGTAAAATATCACAGAGAGCTGCTAGGTTACAAGAATAATGTATTCAGTATTCGCATCCCTTTTAGGGTTAACCTATCTGTGTTTATATAGAACACAGTTACACAATCAATCTCTAATTGATATTCCTATAAATCAGCTATACAATTTATATCAATTTAGGATTGCTTCTGTCTTATGTCCCGTTTCTTTAGCTATCTCAATATATCTTGCTTCTTTCCATCTTCAAGATATATTGCTTCTAGAATCTTCAAGTATGCACCGACAGCTAAGTAAACTCTCACCCCGTCAGACTTTAACAAACTCTGACTGGCTTCTAGTGTAAACTCTGATAAGTACCTGTTACTTAAACACTGATAAACAATCATCAGCAATTATATCTAACAAAGGTCCAATTAACCCTCATACCGTTACTTTTACTAAATGTCAAATGTCTATTTTACCCTTCCGATATATACCGATATTGACTTTTTTGTCGTCTGTACCGTTAACGGCTAATTGGCCGTTACTGGATACCTCAGGGGCTAAAAGGTACGGGTTCAAAGTTTTAGGGCTGATGGGTATAAACCGTCAAACTTTAAGGGCTAAAAGGTCATTAAGCCGGGAAAAAAATATTAGTTATGTTATATAACATATTGATAATTATTAAAAAGAAAATTAAGATTGTACTTTCGGTGCGTAGCACGGGTAAAACGCTAGTTTTATATAATTATCAACAAATAACTAATTTCCTTTTTCAGCTCATCACCTATTTTATCTTTTCTAACTAAAACAAATCATTATCTAAAAATAACACGGGAGACATATATATAAAATGGTAATATTATAATATTAAACTTGTAAAATCCATGTTTATCATAAATTTTTATAACTTTCGATTCAAATAAAATAATTAATTAAAGATAACAGTGATAGACTATTGAGAGAAACAAAAAATATCACTGACAATAACTTTTTCAACTTATTTTTTTTAAAATATCATTTTCTAAAAATATCACGGGGCAAACCCTTTACTTATTTATTTTAAAACCTATTTAATGTTTTTAATTATTAAAAAAAATAACATGTCTACTTTTTTTTTCAACAAATGCAATTAATAAAATATCAAAACATAAATAATATTATAAAAATTATCAAAAATAATTCGTTCATCGCACGATTTTTAATCTACTCTTAAATAATAATACTAAACTATAATTGTAACACCCCAGTCCCACATCGAGGAGATTTGGGACTTCTGTTCAGTTTATAAGGCAAAGTACTACTACTAATTAGCACCAACAAATCATGATCTTTTGGGGGCCTATGGTGGGCTAGTCGTTACCCAAGTTGGTTGTGTTTGGGCCAGTAGGCTTCGGCTTATTCGGACTCGGAATCGGGACTTGACATAATTTTCGAAAAAGGCTCGGGATTTGACCCGGGTTGTCACATATGGTATCAGAGCCGACTCTCGAAAGCTTGTCGAGGCAAGTTGCCGGAGGTGGGGACACGAAGGTTGGTGGTATTATCCCACATTGGACAGAGGTCCGGAGGTGGGGACACGAAGCCAACCGGTATTATCCCACAATGGCTAGGGAGGAACAATCTTGGAACCTATGGGCTATCCGTTCAGGCTTGACGAGGACGTCAAGAGTTTAAGTGGGGGAGTTTGTAACACCCCAGTCCCACATCGAGGAGATTTGGGACTTCTGTTCAGTTTATAAGGCAAAGTACTACTACTAATTAGCACCAACAAATCATGATCTTTTGGGGGCCTATGGTGGGCTAGTCGTTACCCAAGTTGGCTGTGTTTGGGCCAGTAGGCTTCAGCTTATTCGGACTCGGAATCGGGACTTGACCCAATTTTCGAAAAAGGCTCGGGATTTGACCCGGGTTGTCACAATAATAAACAAAATTTGTAGTTTGGTTAGCACCTTCTAAATTTGGTTAAACAACTTTCTTATTTTATTTATCCTTTTATTTTAACTAATAGTAAATAAATCTATACAATTATATTAAAGACGAAACATTGAAAGTTTTTGTAGTCTGGTCCTAAAAGTTTTTGTAGTCTAGTCCTCCAAAAGTTTGGTCACTCAATTCATAGTCGTTAGATATTTCTGTTCAAATCAATGAGAACTGTTAGATCAAATATTAAAATTATTATATATAATATATTTTCTATTTTTCCTAACTAAAACATCTCATTTTCCAAAAATATCGCAGGCAGTTTCATTTAATAAAATTTCTAATAACTAACCCATTACCTTTTTTAGCCAAAGTTTATATTCTTTTTTATATTTTCTAACTAAAATTTCTCCTAACTAATTAAAACCTCTTATTTTCTAAAAATATCACGGACAGTTCGATTTAATAAGATAAAATAATAATATTATAATTACTAATAACTAACCGATTAGCTTTTTTTGCCAAAGTGTATATTCTTTTTATATTTTTTAACTAAAACCTCAAAAAATATACATGGGCTATTCCATTTAGTAACATAAAATACTAATATTATAAATACTAATAATTAACTGATTACCTTTATTAGCCAAATCGTATATTTCTTTTTTATATTTTCAAACTAAAATTTCTCCTTTTCTAAAATTATCACAGACGAGATATATATAATTATCTATTACCTCGAATGCGACACTAAACGCTAAAAATTAGACAAGGACAATCCTATAAATTATTAAATCATGTCGAGTCAAATAAATATTCATTATAATTTCTTTTTAACAATTTAATATAGCAAATGAATGCATAAATTAATTATCAAAATATAAAAGCAAACAAGACAACATATTAAAATTATTATTTATAATATTAATTTTAAAAATATAAATAAAGATTAAATTTTGTCAAATATGTAGTATTATACCTTTTTTTTAATATATAATAGATCAACTGTATCGTATATATAACTAACAAAAATTATAATTAAAATATCAAAAATTAAGTAAGAAAATATTTAAAAATAACACTTGCAAAAGAAAGTTTTATTAGTAGTTTGGTTAGTCGTTCTTTAATTTGTTCATTCAATAGTTAACATATTTATATATAAAAAATTAACTATGCTAATAAAGATATTTATTTAAGCATAATTAGTATAATATACTAATAAATATATTATTTTTAAGCATAATTATTACACATCAATTAAAATAATATACTAATAAAGTATATTATTTTTAATTAGTATAATATATTATAATTAATTATCACAAATTACTCTAATTATTTTAAAAGTAGGCCTAATTATTTGAAAAACTTATTTCAATAGTCCTATTTATTTTGAAAAGTTATTTATTATTTTTAACATGTCTTATTATTATAATTATAAATTTCAATAAAAATATATTTAGAGACCTTCTTAATTTTTTAACAAATTCATTTAATATCCAACTAATAAAAATAGTATACACAAACACAAATAATAAGTTAACAACTATTAAACAATCTGTGCATGGGTTATAGGCTATTATTATTATATAATAAACGAAACATTAAAAGTTTGGTCGGTACTAAAGTGTTTTTATTTATTATCCTTACTTATTTATTAAACGGAACAAACCGCATTAACATATTAAAACAACAAACCAAACAAATTTTAAAAATACAAAACAAAAAAATCATATCCACTATTTGACTATTTGATTATTGTTGTTCGTTGGTAGTTGAGCCGTCGAAATCCGAAGTATCCATTGTCATCCACAGATCGTTATATTTATTTATTTTACTTAACAAATGCAATTATTAAAATATTAAAATATAAACAATAAAATAATGAATATTAAAAATAATTTATGTATTTAAGATAGTACATGTAAATATTAAAATGATTATTTAGCAAAATGCAATGTTAAAATGAAAAAAGGTAATTCGGGACGCTGAGAGTATTTCTCTTGTACTCCATAAGTAAAACAATCGAATTACTTCCACGTTCAACTAACTTTATTGATCTCGTCTTTAAACAAGTAATCTTTTATGAACTAAAATGTACCCTAAATCGATGTAAATATTACCCTAATGAGTTGACGAATGCTCTAACACTAACCTTCTAACATTTTTGCCGTGTCGTGCCGAGTTGGCGAGCCATCGACTCGTGACGGGTTACGAGCCGTGCTGTGCCGGTTTCGGTTCAGAAATTTTAAACTCGTGCACGCCCCATTAGCTATACCGGTTTGTGCCGATTTGAACCAGACCCGTAACGAACCGAGTTACGCGAGCTGTTTTGGCGAGCCGGTTACGGGTCGAACCGTCGAACCCGCCGCCCGTTTGGCCACCTCTACTCATGATATACTACATGAATTCAGACTACATGTAATCATGAAAGATCATAAACGATCTTGATATACTGGATAATGCCGCTCTATTCACAACATTTTCTTTAAAGTGTGAAATATATAGCCAAGAAACATCGAGTAGAATGGAAATCGTGAAGGAGGATTATATATATGATGAAGAAAATTTTCTCTACCTAAACATTTTCCTTAAAGGAGGATTTAGTAGCAGACGAATTTGAGTGGTCGCTTTTAGCCGAGGTTTCTTGTAATGAACACCAAGACAGTGGCTGAAGTTGGGACTAGAATTGTCAGATATTTTCTTGTCACTTACTGGTGTATCATGACCTTGCTAGACCTAAAAAGCATTTCATTAAGAATGGATCTTGATACTTCACAATACCTCTCTATCCATTACATTTTCCTTATTCTAAAAACACATATATGTAAACGAATTAGACAAGAAACAGTAAGTGGAATGGAAACCGTCAAGGAGGGTTGTGAAGAAATACCAAGAGAGTGGCTGAGGTGAGACTAAGTGGGGATTCTCCTAAGATGTTCTCATGTCAGCTTTGCACAAAAACATTCTATAGTGTAAAATCTTTAGGTGGCCATCAGACTGCCTGCACACAGGACGAACAAGTATGAACCTGGAAGAAAAAGGATGACAAAGTTAGGAGATATTCCGTTGACAAGACCACTTGGCATACAAGCCCACTCGTTTCAACAAAATATACCAACTCCAATAAGGATTGTGGTATAAAACCACCAGAGGAACTATCTGATACAGAGAAACTCGACGTAAACCTGAAGTTGTAATAGAATTATAACCGGTCTCCCCCTCTTCTTCTTTTACTGTTACCACTACTTGACTGAGAAACTTACCCGAAGGTTGGACTGCTCTCAGGCGAATGTGGATTTCAGTGATATTCTACGTACTTCTCAAATATGTACTCTACTAACTTATGAAACAGACAACTCTGAGAGTCATTTTAAAATTCCTAAACCTTGGTAGTGTGTCTAGTGTAGAAGTAGCATGAGTGTTCCTTTATCTATATATATGCCTACCGAAGGCTATAGTCAAGTCCTTTACTTTTCCGGCCCTTGCTGCCGAGGAATAGTCCTACATCACCAAGTATGTAAATAAATTTGTTTTCTTTAGATGTGTTCTTTCACGTCTGAATCAATGGAGTGGTAATACTTATACAATGTTTTAGAAGTCTAGTGATCACCTTACTTTTGGTTGCACGATTAAGAGACATCTGAAGACAGGCATAGCTATGTAAGTGCAGCAATAACGTATCCAAACTGCAAATGAAATAACTAACCGTTCACAGATTATTAAAAACATTTTATGTAATGCATTAAATTAATTTTGAAACATTATATTATATTCTTATATAAAATAAACGTAAGAGATATTTTATCCAAAACTTTGGTCATGTATTACCAAACCAATAAGTTCATTTGATCTTAAAATAGATGAATAAAAACAGTTAGATATAATATTTAAAAGTATTTTTGATTGTTAGTAGAATCATATTCAAATACTAGAAAGTGTATTTCAATAATACAAACTAAATACTAAAAAGGTAACACTACTATGAACTACGCAATAACGGTATTCAATTTATATACGTCGATTTCTTACTGAATATATATGCAGATCGGTATCACTATAACTTTGCTTTAACTACATTTATGAAGCACGATTGTCAAGTTTCATTCTATCAAGTTCCACTAGCATTTTGCTCATTCTGTAAATTCATTTCATCACCAGCAGGTTCATGTGTAAAATGGGACCTTAAGCCAATCCAGCATTGGTAGTAATCATCATCCAGGTAACGAGACTCCAAAGCCCACTGGCAGACTCGGGGAATCAAACTAGATTCAAACATGAAGGCCATGGTATTCGTTATTTTCTGAGGCCCAACTTCATTTCCAAGTGCAACTGTAGCCTGTGAGAATAATTGACAGCGTAGATGTTTCATTAAAAGTACACTTTAAGGTCATCACCAAATAGAGTAAACTTGGTTGATTACCATACAATACAACATTCTGGAACAAAGGGATACCTCAAATGTTTTTGTATCAGGACCATGGGGAGTCATACAGCTGTGAAGGCTAGCACCACCAGGGAGGAATCCATCGGCTTTTGCCTGAAAGTTCGAGATATGATTTCAGGCAGTGTAAATCAATTGTGAGAGTCAAAGAGGAATTATGGGCCTTCCATAACCGAACCGAAAAGAAAAGCCAAAAGAGAAAGAATTCTTTGAGTAAGGTACAAAAGAAATCTTAATTTAGAGTGTGAACAGTTTATATAGACAACACAGACAAGAGGTGATAAAGTGGGTGCATAAGTTCATATGCATATAATTGACTATGCTGTAAATAATGCAAGAAATAACATTTCACCTCATATCCACCATAAATCAAACCCATAAATTCGCTCATACAGTTGCGGTGGTAGTATGGAGGTCTGAAAGTATGTTCTGCAACCAACCATCGTGGAGGGAAAATCACAAAATCAAGTAGTGCCACGCCAGGTTTGTCGGTCGGTGCTGTCAGTACTGCATTTCACATAAAACGTACACTAAGACGGAGTAAATGATCATTAATGAACAGTGTTTAGTAAAAATTAATTCACAGAAAAGGTTGCAAATAGATAGCAGCTACCTGTATTAATTGACGGATCCCCATGGTCAATTAAGACAGTATTGTAAGGGCAGAACTTAGCAAGGTCATACTGCAAACAGTAAGAGATTAACATCAGAACTACGAAGAAGTTAAGAGTAAACTTGTGCTGCTAAGGATAAAGATAGATGGTAAAGTGGTGGGAGGAAGCTGTATGGAACAAAACCTAATCATCTGATACAAGGCAAGAAGAAAACTGATAAAAAAAAAAGAAGCATAAGCCTACCTTATAAGGGACATAATTACCATGCCAGGCAACAACGTTAAATGGAGAAAAATCTTGTTTTGCAGTAAAAAGCTCCCCACCAAACTTCTGTACAATGGTGAAGCCTGAGCAAGTTCTCTCTTCAAACCAAGCTGTGGGAACAAGGAAATCCCTGGGCCCAGCAAGACCGTTGGAACCTATTGGAACCAATAATTAATTCATGAGATACAGCACAAACAAAATGGATATTATTCAATCATTTGTGCTTCCACCATACTGCAAATTTGTACCTATTGGGCCAAGGTCAGGAAGTTGAAAATGGGTACCAAAAATCTCAGCTACATAACCACGTGATGGTCCATCTGGCAGGTTAACAGCGAAACGGAATCCTTGAGGTAACACAACTACTTCACCAGGAGAGACTTGCAATCTTCCACATTCAGTTGTAATCCACAACTCTACACAGCATGTATAGTGAATTGTAATAAGCTTTTTCTCAAAGATAATCTATTTGAAATTAGAATGTCTGCAGAAATACACCATGACAATCAGGCCCAAGTGTTAACAGCTAAGAAGCATGGGTGCGGGTGCGGGTGCGCGGTGCGGGGGTGCGGCAAATTTTGAAAATATGGGGATTCGGGTGCGGGGGATACGGCAAATATTAAAATATTAAAAATATATATTATATGTTATATTATATATATTATCCAAGAGTTGCCATACATTTGTTCAGTTGCTCCTGCCCAAAATCCATTTTAAAAAATAATTTTTTGATGATACATGTTTTTTACACAAATTTAGCGCACATACATAATTAATAAGAGTCAATTAAAGAGACTAGCAATCAATAAAAAAATAATTATAAAAAAAGTGTAACCGTCGGTGGAAATTAAACAACACGGGCTATACATACACCATATATACAAAGTCAAACGACAGTCAAGCAAGTTATACATACAGATATATACACGTTATACATACAAAACTGAAACACCCAACTCAATCGAATCGACTACCCAATTTGACTGTGGAGAAACAGCGGAGATGACAAGAAAAAAGTTATCAATCCTGCCCTTCCCGCACCCCCACGAATCCGATCTGTAAAATACGGGGACACGCCGGGTGGCGCACCCCGTACGTATCCAGCCGCACCCCGCGCACCCCACACTCATACGTATTCAGTGCGCAGTTCGGCATGGTGGTGCCGCACCCCTGCTTTCTAGGTTAACAGTAAATCATTCATGGTAGCTTTCAGAACTACAGCTTCCAACTGAATCCTTGTTCTGAGTCCAGTATTTATAACTGGTTAGGGCATTTATAGAAAACAACACAATTATTGTCCTGTTGACCCTCCAGCAGTGGTAACCTCTGAATGCAGCAGTTCTATTACAGAGAATTTGAGACGACTTTGGAATAGTGAAAGATAATTTAGATTAAGGTATAATTCCTCATATTCTGAGCAAATCCAATCTGAAATCTCCTCTTTTGACCAATATGAATGAGAAAGATTAAGTTCAAGTGCTGGTCTCTCTATGGCTACGACTTCTCAAGAAACACAATTGATGTAGTGAACAGATATTCAGACAATATAATGTTGCATCTAATGAATTCTAACCTTTTTAGTGGGAGACTGGAAGTGCTAAAAAGGATGAAAACTGTACATGCATTCTAATAATGATTTCCACCATAAAATTTTACAGCGATAGGACTACTACTTACTCCCTTCTTGAGGCACTACCAGAAAATCACCATCAGCATTGCAGAAGGCGGAATTTTCCATTGATCTGTTCGCAGCATACCTGGATTAAGAAGAAAACATATATTCATCATAAAACATGTCTCACAATTTTGTCCATGAGAAGTCTTTTCTTACTAGAACTTGCCAAATAATTTTATTATAATGACTAATGCATCTCATGTTCCAAAGTGGCAAGTGAAATGCTTTGGAATTAAAGATATAACTATAAAATGCTAGTATTTGGTATTAGCTTATTTTGTTCTCTTCAGTTTGCCAGGTTGGCAGTATTGAACTGTTATATAGAGAGTTTATTAAAATTCACAACTTTCCTTGCAAGATGAATAGAAAGAAGACAGACCATCTATTCTACATCAGTTCAAGGGATATTGGTGCACGGAAGGCAAATAAACACACAACCTGGTGAAAGACAATGTTCATGTATTGGAGTGGATCATAAATATGGCGGCTTCATCGAATTAAATCAAAGAAAGAAGCTAAGTTTTTTACCTTCAATTTCTTATCTTGCATTTGCATTTGCATTTAATTTTATAGTGCCTTCACATGCTCATGTATTTGTTTTATTATGTTGCCTCGTGCAACTAATATTTTGAAAGTGATGCTTGTTTATTTTATTAATTAATAATATTATAATATAACATTCAGTTTGTCTTCTGTATGCGTTATCATGATTATTATAATGATAAGTTATCTTTGAATTAAATTCGTATACATGCATTTGCTTATGTTTCATGTTCACTAAACTATCGGACCAAGCAACTGCTGATATCCACAGCCAGCATCGATACAATTTTAGCCATGCACATGCCAGGCTCTTGAGACTTTTGGGTAAATCTCAATCAGCAGCAAGGTGGTGGCTTCAAAAGTTTTTAAACTCTGGTGTCATCAAGATTTAAATAAAATGGGTGCCAAAGTGCGGTGCACGGGAAGCACATACACGGGTTTGCAGTGCATACGAGAACTGAAGCAAGAAAGATTCACTCTTACAAACATAAGTACAGGAATTAGACGGCACAAAAAAAAAATCACACCAGTGTATCATTCTTTCACTTTTTGATCGACTGCTCTGGTTGGTTCCCCCAAAAGTTTTTAGGAGTTTTATTTCAGGACCTACAAGTGGGATCAACATGAAGTTCAAAAAGGAATTGAAAACACAATAAGTATAACGAACCAAATTCAGGCAGCTACAGAATTTAACAGCATCTATGGCTTCATCGAATGGAAATAAAGAAGTGGAGGATTATATCTCTGCTTCTTACTTTCAGGGCCTTTAAAGTTTAAACAACATTTGTGTAAAGTGACTGCTGTGAGGCCAGACTCTTTGTAAAATAAAATGGACTCAAGAGGTGATATGCATTGTGCAAACCAGAAAGAGTTAGAGGGAAAGCATGGAACACACTAAGAAGGGATACTTCCAAACACAAGAAACAATGTCCGGGACCCTAAATATTGCTCTGTGTCAACTCATGATTGCCCAAACTCTCACCAGAAATCATGACATACAACACCAATCTGAGAATCCTTGTCTTTTTCAAGAAACAAAGACACAATCAGAGAGGCTTAACAGCAACAAAAGTGACTAAAACAACAACGTCGATTAGTTGATCACGAGTGGATAATTGACTTTATCAGGAAAACATAATCTGTATATTATTGGAAAGAAAGGAGGAGGATTATACCTCTGATACTTCCAAAGCTGCAACAAGGATCAATGACGGGAGTCCAGCTATTTCACTTGCTGCGTTTTAACTTGTTCCGTATGCAATTCAGGGACAACCAAGTTTTCGATCATCTCTTAAAAAATAAAAAATAGAGGAACGTGGAACAGAAGACAAAGCATGTCCAGTCCAAGTGAGAGATTTGGGATTCAAAATATACGAAGGAGTTCACAAAGAACCTACTTTTATCAGCCAAGTCTGTTACAGTTGGCTCAAGAAGGAAGAATACTCGGGCAGAGACAATAACCTAAGGAGCCTTTTACAGATACACAGAGATTCCAGCAGATTCTTAAACTTATGCAGGAATTAATGAGAGGCTGGAAGGCTGTGCACAAGTTGAAGAAGCAAAAAGGCTTAAACGAAAATGCAAAAACAGAAAAAAGATAAACTGCAGCAAAACTAAAAGTACGAGTAAATGAATTGCTTCAAGGAAAAGAGAAAAGACGCTGGTTGAAGGCTTTACTTGTTTGAAGAAACAAGCAGCATCTCGTAAAAATTTCAAGTCAAACCTCATGACCACAACAAAATCCAGCGATAACATCGCAAAAATAAGCAGATGAATGAATTTAGCCTATGGTGGATTCTGTTTGTAATCATGGAGTTGAGTGAGTGTAAATACATATTAACACAGTCGTGGGGAATGCTATGAAAGTTTGAAAAAAGAAAATTATAAACTGGAGAGATGCAGCTTGGTGCAAGAGTGAACTTGATGAGGAACTCAGTGTCACACCAGCAACTCAATGAATATCCAATTTAAATCATGGACATAGGCACAAACGAGTCAACTCGGTGAGCCTTTCAACACAACAGCTCTTAATGGAAAAACTGAAGAAACAAACATGATCTAAGATCAATATTTCGCTAGAAGTCCGCCAGGAGCTTACCAAAAAGTTGGTAGATGTGGCAAAGGATGACAAACACATCCAAAAAAAAAAAAAGAACACGGAATGGCAAAATGTTTACGATACAAAGACAAGAAAAATGCATCCAGAAGACTTGTTTTGTCAAAATGTTTACGATACAGAGACAAGAAAAATGCGCAAAACCTGGAGGAATGAGATATGTGAGCAGCTTACCTGAAGAACATGAATTTAAACAGAAATGTTCAAATTTTTGTCAACTTCACTTCTAGAAAATGATCATGTATCATGGGTGAAAAAATATTCGCTAGAGGGCAAGCGAAAGTTCGAGTCCATTGCAATTTTCAAGTTTAAGCCCAGGCGAGTTACAAGCTCAAGCCTAGGCGAGCAAAACTCTAGCCTAGGCATGCTAAAGCTCAATCCAAGCGAGAAAAAAATCACAATACTTATATCAGACTATCAAAATACTGTGGATATAACTCCTGAAGTGAAACAAAGTTATTATACGAAGCAAGAATGTTCTTGTCATGCACAGACCATAGTCGCTCGCTGAAGCCTTGACTTGAAAACACAGCTAAGCTATCATTCCCACTAACTTCTAAAATAAATATTTATCTTGAATGTACAATATTTATCTTGGTAGCATTTATGATAAGTAATGTCATGCCTATTGCAAAATTCTAATTTTTAGCGTCACGTGGATAAACTTAAATGAAAGTATCTCTACAAATAATGCTGGTATTGAGCAATCGGAACCTGGTCAGGAGACTGCTACCGGGGTTTCTGGGAGACAAAAAACAAGGCATTAGGCAATATTGCTATACAGAAGTCACAACTACCACTCTCAGATCAAATGAATCCCTGATTCGATCACTGAATTTACCAGGTTCTGGGAAAAGGATGTAGCAGAAAGTTATTGCCTGTTTGCATCATAATCCTTCTTCTATATCTGGTTTTCCAAACGCTAAAAAAGAAGAAGCTATATTCACTATAGTCAAATTTTGCTCTAGATGCAGGACAGAGTTGTTTGTCACAAATTCAAGATCCCAAACTTGCGGTCAAATGACAATCACTCGGGGTAAAAGAGGTATCAGTCTTAGACTTATGATTTGTCAACGACACACGGGAGAAAATGATGATCAAATCATGGACTTGCGATCCGTCGACAAGCACATGGGGACAGCAAATTAATCGAATCTCAAAATTGTGATCAGTCAAAGATAACTCGGGGACAATAAATTTATATGTCCTAAACTAGTGATGAACAATTTAAATATTGAAGTAATACATCAACTGAAGGTAAAGGCTATATACACTTTACTCTGCAATAAGAATCAAAGTTACTTATGTTGACTTTGAAGATTGGAAGCAGAGACTGAACCGAAAAAAGCGATTAATGCAACGATAGTTCATATACCGGGGACTTTGTACCGGGAGATGAGAAGTTGGTAAGCAAAATCCTCACACAATTTTGTAACTTACAGACAACCTCATCAATTCGCAAGCAGAGTCGAGTATGATTTTTAATTAATCGAAATACATGACGCTTGGAAGCATTACAATGCGCAAGCAGACTCAAGCATGATTTGGGCCCAAATCGAATTGTTTGAGGCTTGAAAGCAAGGGTTTAACCATAAAATCTTCATGGAAGTTAACTTGTGGTGAGGCTTACAAGGAAATGTGGGCATAAATTAGGCAAATTGATACTATCTGTATGCTGAAAACGAATAAGTATCTACGAGCCGAGGAGTAAAACCTAGAGGTTCCATGAGAAACATGTGTACAATGCCTATGGTCGAACATCTTTGTACAGGTCGACCTTGATATAAATGTAGAGGGAATAAAAACCTCGAATACCCAACTACCATGGGAAACAAAATAAAATTAAGTGCTTGTTTGGTATACAATAGGAAATAACTTCTTAAGGTAAGTTTAATTTCCCGTCTATATAAAATTCCTAGGTAGTGGAAAATATTGTTTGGTTAACATGCAGGAACTTGTATTTGCAATAATATATATACACACCTATACATATAGGTGTACACATATGTGTCTATAGCTACTTTTTAGGAGGGGAAGTGTGGATAACCTAGATGGGGGTGGGTAAGTGACTTCCCACGTTTTACAGGTATTTACACTTCCTAAGTAATTTATAATACCCATAGTTTATGCAACCAAACAACTTTGCTATTTTTAACTTCTCAGGTATTTCAAATACCCACATAAGTATCTATCAACCAAACAACCTCTAAGTATTCACAGAAGTACCGGGGACTTGTTAATACAAAATATAAAACCCGACCCAATAATGAGATCGGTCCAAATTAAAGGATTAAAAAAGGGTAAAGGGTCATTAATCCAATACATCGAAAATATATGGTAACGATAAAAGTTACCATGCATGGCTGACTTGTTCCTAAAGAATGGGCTTGATTAAAAAAAACTATGTGGGCTTGATTCTTATAAAAGGATACGTATCCGAAATTGAATTATAAGAAGTAATTCCCTCAAGTTGAGCCCTAAATCACATAAACCTTTTTCCCCAAATACTATAAACCCTAATTTATATAACTCTATAAGAATACCCAATAATAAATTTTAATTTATCTCTATAAGAATACCATTGTTTATACGGCATCGCCATGGCGTCCACCTCGTCAATACAGTTGGTGTAAATACAGTTGGTGTATGGCGTCTTTGGCGTCTTTGGCGTCTATATGGCGAGCTTTGGCGTCCATGGCGCCAGACTCAACCAACTATGGCCCAATATTTATTATTAAAAGTGGCCCAATAGGCCCAAATACATGAAAAGAGAAGAGGATTTGGTTCCTATTGTTGAAAATGAAGACGTTGAAGATGATTTGGTTCCTATCGTTTATTGGTTATAAATCAAGTTTCCTCACAGTTCTTCGCAAAATCTCATTACCATCGGCTGCTATACTGGTTAGTAGAAATTTGGAGAGATTACAAAAGTGTTTCTATTCATTTCTTTACTATTTACAATTAGTGATAAGTGATACTTATTGTAGGTGATTCATGGGTTTAGGTTTGTGGTATTGAATCAATGAAGCAAAGTAAGGGTTATGAGACTACAACTGACATTGTAAAATGTGTAAGTCTTAAATTTTTAATTTTCTATTGTCATTACCATTTTTTGGGAATTAGGGTTCTTCAGTAGAATCTTAGTTTTATTTTCGGTTTTTTAAAGTACTTTGAAAATTCACTATCCGGTTAATATGTTCGTCTGTTGTATATGTGAGTTCTTCAGCAGAATTCTAATTTTGTTTATGAAGTTGTACAAGTTCTAGTGTGTTTGATGTTCTTGTGTATCAGGGTTCTTGAGCATATTTTTTTACTGTCTACGAGTTTGGTTGTTTGTATTTTGAATGATACTTTTCTCAATGAGATTACTTGAGTAGAATCCTAGTTCTGTATTGTATTCTATGAGAGTACTTGAGAAGAAACTAAAATTGTTAGCTAATTATATTGTACCTTTTTATCTATAAAAAAATGGTATCAGTACCATTTTTGGGTATTTGGGTTCTTAGTAGAATCTTAGTTTTATTTTCGGTTTTTGAAAGTACTTGGAAAATTCAATATCCGGTTAATATGTTCGTCTATTGTATGTTATGAGTTGCTAATTTGCTTGAGATGATTGCGATTGAATTAAAATGCAGCTCCACAATGGAAAAATTCGAGTGATAAAAGAAAATTGCGAAAAAAAAGTAAAATCATGATGGAGCAAGGAGTAAACACTAAAAGATGAAGTAAGTTTAGAAATGATTTCCCAGTTCAACATGGTGGATGACGATTTTGTGGAGGATTTGCCACAAGCTGCAAAAAAGGGGTAAAAAAACTACAAGTTATGTTGAAGGACCCTAAAGCGAAAAAAGTGAATTCTAGTGGAGCAAGAAATATGAATGTGATCAAATTTGTCTAAAATATTTTGTAAATAGTTAGACCTAATTCGTTTATAATATCTGTGTTCTAAAACATATGTATTAAACTGCCATAAAATGGTTAAATCTTTCGATTTTCGAGTATAAATAAATTTCATGTTTGTGTTTAATAAACACTTGTAAAGGTGTTTATTGCATTTTTTAAATGGATGATTAGATATGGTAGTAAATTAAAGTGCAATACATGTAGCTTCTATTTTGGGGATCGTAGGTATGATGGAATGAGAATTGGAGGTCATTTCGAAAAATGTTGTACACAATAGGTGATCCGAATAGAAGTTCTGCTGCAGAACTTTGAAATTCTGCTGTAGAACTTAAAAATTCTGCTGCAGAACTTGAAAATTCTGTTGCATAATGTACAAAATAGTAAAAAATATTTATATTATGAAACTAACATAATACATTTTATTAGTTTGCTTCGGTATTTAGAATAGACCGTTAATAAAATGAAAAGAAAACAAATTAGAAATGCAAGAATAATTTCTTTTAAAAATCGAATATGGTTACAAGTTTGTCTTTAAACTGCGTTATATTACTAAAATGGTGAATTGGTCCAAGAAAGATTGATTTATCGACACCCGAAGAATACAGTAATTTTTCCAACAACTTGATTGAATTTGGCAATGAGTTGGTAATTGGAAGTGAGGGAGATGTCGGTTCAGCCGCATGACTCATAGGTTCAAATGCAGAACTTACATGTGCTTATGAACAATTTAATTAAAGAAGAAAACTAGTAACATTAAATATAAAAGTTTCAATAAAGTAAAATACATGTAAAATGTATACTACACCCAAATTTTGAAGCAAAAGAAAAATTTATAAATAAAGCCTAATGTGATTATAATTTTGTGGTCCGAAATGAGCTATAATAACGTAAAGCTAAAAATGGTGAAACAAAGACTATTTTCTGAGGGTCGGACAACTTGCATGCAATTACTACAGTTTTTCACTTATCTTTGATAACATTCATTGAACCACTCCCACAACCTTTGTTTAGGATTCTGAACTAAAACAATATCGAAATGTGATTCGGCATCAATAAGTGCATAGATAATTGCATTATTAGACTCACTCCAGTTTGAGATGTAGAGCCTTTCATATAATGTCTATGATTTGCAAGCGGCCAACTTTTGGTAGAGTTTTTTAATGGCAAGACATTGATCTGTTATAACACATTGTGGTGGGTGATCCATGCATCTGTCAAAATCTCTCAAAGTCTAATCAAAATTTGTACGACATTCATTATCTAAAAGTGCATATGCGGCACGAAACATTACTCCAATGATTATCAAACCCCGTGAAAGGAACAAAGACCATGTTATATTTGTCATAAAATAGGTATAATCAAAATCAATATCTTATAAAATATTATAACCAAAGAGTAATAAGCTAAACAAAATAAGTTAGTGATGACGATACTGCATCAGAACATATGAATAATGTAGGTCACAAAACTCATGTTCTGCTACAGAATTACAGAATTGTAATTGAGTAAAAATTCTGCAGCATAACTTTAAATATATTAAAGTTATTTCCAGAACAAAAATTTAGATCAATTTGCCGATTCAGTAAAAATAGTAATTCTGTAGTAGAATTCTAATTATATAAAAGTTGTCAGAAAAAATCTATTTATATAAATGTACATGAGTAGAACTCTACAATATACAGCAGAGTTATTACAACTGAACACACTGAATTCTACAGCTGAACCTTGGGTTCTGCATTGTGTTTTGTACTAGAATACACAAGATTCTACAACAGTACACATTGAATCCTACTACTGAACCCTAGTATCTGCATTGTGTTACACAAAACTTTTTATATTTTTCTTATAAAATGTGGAGTAAACTACCGTGTTTTGCAATAGAACACACAAGATTCTACAATAGAACATTATGTTCCGTTTTGAGATGGAACACATGAACCATTGAAAATTATAAACACATGATCAAGAGAGTGTTTAAGAGAAAACATAGAAAAAATCATTCAACTAAGAGAGTGCTTAAATATGCAAAGAGAGCAGAAGTGTGTTATTACGATTTGCATAAATATATATATGAATATGCATGTACGTATATGTCTACAGAAACAGAAAAGGTTGAGAAGGTAAACAAAGTGTTGGGGAAGAGATAAATGATATAATCAAGGTGATACATACAACTACTAGTTGTAATGTTTTACTCATTCATTTTGATTGATCTTCAATTCAGTCAAACATGTTGAATTACTTACATGCCCTTAATATTGATTTGTATAAATTTAATATTAGTTGTAATAAAATTTCTCTTGATTGCCTAAAATAATCATCTGAGCCATTAAATCTAAATGAATCTGACGGTACATAATAGTTCTAAGGTTTAAGAGTGGGTTCTCTCCAGAGTCGGACCCTATATATATATATATATAGGCTTTTGTTCAACTAGAAACTAAAATTAAAATAGAAACTAAAAACTAATCTAAGCCCTTAGATTAATCTAATCTAATGGCCCTCTATTGCACCACACACAGTTAAAATACACCCTCACATACACAATCCCACCTAATTCCCTTCATTTTTAATTTGATTTTTCCCGTGAATCGGTGAACTTTTTTTGAAATCCGACTTCACTATATTTTTCTCCATCTTCCAACGATCAATATGCATACCATATATGCTATATTACGGAGTACTAAAATTTTAGTGATTTATGTAATAATAAATAGTGATTTACGCAGAAATCACTATTTATTCTTACGTGAATCACTAACATTTTAGTGATTCTCGCAGGCATAAATAGTGATTTATCGTCGAAATATATCAAATATGGTATGCAAATTAATTGTTGCGAGATAAAAAAAAATACAGTGAAGTCAGATTTCAAAAAAAGATAGCCAATTAACGGGAAAAATATAATTACGAATGGAGGGGATTAGGTGGGGTTGTATGTGAGAGGGTGTATTTAAATGTGTGTGGTGCAGTTTCTAGTTTTTAATTAGTGCAGGTTTCTAGTTGAATAGGACCCTATATATATATATATATGATTACATATAGCGTCCGCCATGGCGTCATGACCCTTACCAGCGACATGTCGTCGTTGCGCCGTACAAACAATGAAGAATACTGAATATAAAATTTTGATTTGGTGTCTTGAAAATTGGCATCAACAGGTAGCAAAAAGTAAAATTCACAAAAGATGTATCCACACAAGGAAAAAGGAGCTCACATATGAATAGCATAACCGTGTCGAAGATAGGAACTGCCAGCACCGCAAACAGTATACAATCCATGAACAAAATCAGTAGGAATGTGGGGGAAATCAACCGGCCTCCATCTCAATTGAGTGGGAGTAGCACGACTATTGGAGTGATTGAACTCGCTCACGAGTTTTCCGTGAGACGGAACCTGAGGTTTAAACGGTTCATGAGTCACCGATGGCTTGATCCGATACAACCAACTGAAAATGTAAACTTAATCTCGATAAGTACTAATCGCTTTTTACATTTTTACATAATAAAATTTTCACTCAAAATACGTGTCAAGCCGCATAAAAAAACCGTAAAAAATGAGATAAAAAACCGTAAAGAAATGAAAGGGATGCAGAGTAATTAAAATACAAGGAGGGATAGGGGGGACCTTCTTTGGTTAAGTTTTCGAGGAGCGGTGAAGGAAGTGCCGGAGATCTGCTCGGCGTAGAGACCGAAGGGACAGATGAGAGGACTATTTTGAGTTTCCGGCAGAGCTCCGGGAAGTGCTTCCGATGAAAAGTGGTTGCCGAAGCCAGAGAGATATTGTAAATCGGCGTCTTGTTGAGTCTCCATTATTTCAAATGATTGCTGCAACTCTTTATTTGTAGCTTGTACATTTTTCATGTGTTGCCTTATTACATTGCACCGGGTTCCGTGCAGATCGGGTCCTCTTTCGTCAACCATATATTTTAGTTTCGGGGTTAGACTATAAACCGGTCAATTCCAAATATGTTCAAATTAATTTAAATTAGATTTGACTGCATTTAATTATTTTAATTTCGTAAAACATACTCCCTCTAGTCTTATGCACGTAATTTTAAGTGTTTTGATTATATAATAAAAATAAATATTTTAATAAAAGTATAACATATATTTTTTTAAGAAAAAGAAAATTTTAAAAATATTAATTTTTATTATGTAATCGAAATACCTAAAATTACGTACAGAAAAGTCAAACATCTTATATAATAGACTAGAGGGAGTAAACACATAAAATTAAATTTCACAAAACATAAAATTTAATTCCAATATTAAATACTAAATATATATATATATATATATATAACAAATACTTTAACAAAAAAATAATTGTAAATTTGATTTCACTGTAAAATCATTTTGGAATAATTTGATTTTACCGTAGAATCACTTTGAATAATATACCAATAAATTAAATATTCGAATCAAATTATTAACACATAAAAATTTAGTATTTATAACTCCAAAATTACTAATGTCATATTAAATTTGAATATCATGAATTACATGTTAACATCTAATAGTTATAATTTTAGGTTTAAGAACACCAAACAAAAAACAGATTTTAATATTACTTAACATTCATTTTACTTGTTCCAAAGTATCATCAAATTTATATCAAAACCTATTGAAAAGATAAATAAATAACCTAACAAACAAATATTTATATTAATGTGTAGTTAATAAATAAGTATAAAAAATCTCGTTGCACATGCAATAAACTAATAAATACAACAGAGGAGTTCATACAATACAATGATACAAATGAAACTTATCTCCTTCTCTTCTAAATCCATAAGAGCATCTCCAACGGTGTTGGCTAAAATCGTTAGCTAAAATAATATAAAATGCTGATTATGTAAAATTTGCTGAACCTGTAAGATATTGTGTTCCAATGGAGTTGGCTATACTAGTTGGCTATATTTTAAAAATAGAATGTTATTATTATTTCAAGTTGTTAAAAATAGAATATATGATTTGAATATGGTAATAATTGATGTGGAGTTTTACTACAGGTCCATAGGGGTTCGACAAAAATAGCCAACATGGAGAGGTTGGCTAAAATTTTAGCTAACAGTTTTATCCCATTGGAGCGGATTTTTTTTTACACATTATCTAAATTTTTTATTTATGGCAATCCACCTATGATTTTAGCTAAGGGTTCTCCACCATCGGAGATGCTCCAAGATATTCTAAGATAATAAGAGAAAACAGAGAAAAGTACCAGATATTCAGACGAAAACAAAAAAAAACTTCAATCATAATTATTGACAACGGTAAATCAGTGAAATAAAAAGGTACCGGAGAGAGCAGCGAAGAGAAAAGTGGAGTAAGAAGAGAGTAAAGTGAATTTGAAGAGTTTAAACAAAAGTAAAGAAATACAGGGCCCGTTTGGCTGCAACTTTAAGTTGCAGCTTATGGCTTATAAACCCAAAAATACTTATTGGAGGTGTTTGACAAAATAAGTGAAATCAACTTATGGCTACTTAAAATGGATAAGTTGAATGTTAAGAATCCTTAACATTCAACTTATAACTTATAACTTATTCTCGATACACGCAATATATAATATCCTTCAAATCTTCAAAACCATATATCTTTTGATCTGTTCATTAAAAAATTGATATGTATATATCAAATTTCTCTACTCATCGAGATCTATCCATTGATATCCATTTATATATATTAAAAAATAAATATTTTAAAAATAATAAAAAAAAGTTAACTTATAAGTTCTGATTTACCCAAACACTCTACTGCTTATAAGTTCTGATTTACCAAACACTCTAGGACTTATAAGCTCAGCTCTACTTATCACTTATAAAGCACTTACTCATTTTAAGCTATAAGTCAACTTTTGCTTGATACCCCAAACGCCCACACAGTAAAGTAATGTTTGAGCGTTTAAAAAAGAATAAAATAGTACAGTTGTGACAGACAAGTGACAGAATTTATGTTACTCCCTCCGTCCCATTCATTTCTATACACTTTTCATTTCGGGATGTCTCATTCATTTCTATACATTCCAAAAATAGTAACTTTTAATAATATAAAACACTATTACACTCACTACTTTCTCCACTATCTCTATTCTATAACAATATAAATCACTATTACACCGATTATTTCCTCCATTATCTCAAATCTATTTTTAAATATTGATAGGTCCCACCACTTACTCAATTTTCATCTAATTTTACTCATTTTTTATATCTTTTCTTAGTTTACGTACCCAATCCCAGTGTATACAATTCACTGGGACGGAGGGAGTAGTAATTAAGTTTACTCATGTTACAAGAAAAAGACTTAAATACATGTTGGTACAATCAACTAACTACGTATTTTAATTTTTTTATAGTGAAAATTCTGATTTCTTGAATTTGGCGAAAAATAAAATATTGGATAAATTAAATTTAATATTTCTCTTCATTATGTAAGAAATAGAGTCTCATACACTATTACAATTCAAAAAACTACCGTACTTTCATAACGTAAGAGCATCTCCAAGGGCAATAGCTAAAATGGTTGGCTATTGTGGTTGGCTATAATGATTATATAAAATTTTTGCTAAAGGTAAAGACATGTACTCCAATGGTGTTATCTAAATTTTTGTTAGGTAAAATTATACACAAGGGGTTTGGTGGTTCAACAAATATAGCCAATCAAATATGATTGGCTATATTTTTTTGCTAAGGGGTATATGGTTGGAGTGCTCACACTTTTACATCATATCTAAAAAGTGACACATAGATGCCACATAGTCATTTTAGCTAAGGGTTTTATAGCATTGGAGATGCTCTAACAAATTTACATGGTATGTTATAATTTAATGAAAAAAAAGTACGATACTTCACAATCACTTCTTTTTAAATGAAAACAAAACTTTTTTAATAAAATTAATTAGGAATAAAATTTTAAAATTTAAAAAAAAATAGCAAGGCCTGAGCGACGAGGTCAAAAATACTAGTAGATTATAATTATAGTAATTGTTAGGTTCTGATAAGTTTGTAGAAGGAGGGTTGAATACAAACTATACTGTTTTATCGAATTTGTCCGTTTTAGAATAAAACAATTTAAGAACAAATTATGGCGGAATTAAATGAAACAAAATTCAAGTTAAATATAACTTATATTAAACTTGAAAGGTGTTACAAATATGGTACTGATTACAGGATTGAATCTCAAACTAATTAAAACAAATCTAGAATAAATTCGACATGAATTTATCTATTTTTGTAATAAAAAGATATAACAATAAATGATAATTTGAGATACGTTCTAGGGATAAAAATCCGCTAGATAGTTAAAGCAGTACAAGTGAATGAATTCTAATGGTTTAGATTTAACACTATGATTTTTAGAATTAATTCACTGATGAAAATGATTTGGCAGTTCTTGAGTTTTTCTTGACATTAGCTTTTCTTTAGATATAATGTTAAGTGTTATGTTCTTATGTCTTGATCTTCTTTTCTTATTAATACAACTTGTTAATCCACTTGACAAGCCTGCACGTGCATTTCTTTTGTCTTGGAATGACTATCAAAATAGTCATGAAAGACTATTAAAATAGCCTGGAATGACTATGCTTATAACTTGAATGACTATCAGAATTTAGAGAATTAATTTAGAATAAACTAAAATGAACTAGGATGACTATCGGGATGACTATCCCTGATAGTCATTCCGGTTCATTTTTAATGTAAAATGACTTGGAATGACTACCGGGATGACTATCCTTGATAGTCATTCCAGTTCATTTTATTTAAGTAATTTTAATTTAATTCTAATTTAATTCTAATTCTAATAATTAATTTATTTCATAAATTAATTCTGATGAATTAATTTATTCAATAAATTAATTACTTAATTTATTTGTTAAATTAATTCTGATGAATTAATTTATTCAATAAATTAATAACTAATTTAAAAGAGAATTTAAATTCTTACAAGATAGCATAACCAATCCTTGAACCACTGGAACTTGATGAAGAGAATTCACTGTCTGAAGTTGACACTTGATGTACTGTCTGGTTCATAAATGACTAACTCCAATGTCTGTTCTTCACCTTGACTTTAAGTTGTGGTCCATTAGCTGCTTTCAACTGTTGTTCAACCTTTGTAACCTTTACATTTGCTGTCACACATCTGAAATCTCTGTCACACTAATAAATCCACTTCCTTGAATACTTCACCGAGGCTTGATCAATAAATTGAACTTCTTTCAATGCAGTATTTCTTCAAGTCTGTAGGATGACTTTAAACTGTATTCTTTTGACCAATATGATCTTCTGAGATTCCTGTGATACTATGACAATTGAATTATTACTTACTTATTACAAACTTGCTTAAGTTGAGTTGAATCCTCGATGTTAACAAATAGGCCTATACATATGCCTTTCAGTGATTATATCGACGAAGGAGAGAATAGCTGGCGCAAGATGGAATTAGGGCACACGCAGAGGGAAAAAACTCGGGTTTGGAAAAAGTGAAAAGCACATTCCGCTGTTTTTTTGTGTATGGGCTTAATATTAGACTAGTTGGTTGCTACTAGAGGTGGCCAAACGAGCTGGCCGGGCGAGCCGAGCCGATTTTTTCGAGTGCCGAGTAGTTGTTGAATGAACACAGGATCGGCACGTTTTCGATGGCGAGGTGTGCCGGGCCGTGCCGAATTTAGGAATGCCTGACTCGTGAAAGTACAAGTGGGTTGGCGAGCGAGTCAACTCGCGAGCCGTGCCGAGCATGAGTTAAGCTAATAAGAATGATTTTCTTATATATAATGAGTTTCTGACTTCCGATATATGGATGTGTTTTCGGTCCTTTTAGACACGAATATAGAGTGTGTGTGGTGTACAATCAACAACTCTGGACAGTCTTCCACCTGTTTATTTTTCACCTTATCCCTGATAGTCATTCCAGTTCATTTTTAATGTAAAATGACTTTGAATGACTACCGGGATGACTATCCTTGATCGTCATTCCAGTTCATTTTATTTAAGTAATTTTAATTTAATTCTAATTCTAATAATTAATTTATTTCATAAATTAATTCTGATGAATTAATTTATTCAATAAATTAATAACTAATTTAAAATAGAATTTAAATTCTTACAAGATAGCATAACCAATCCTTGAACCAATGAAACTTGATGAAGAGAATTCACTGTCTGAAGTTGACACTTGATGTACTGTCTGGTTCATAAATGACTAACTCCAATGTATGTTCTTCACCTTGACTTTAAGTTGTGGTCCATTAGCTGCTTTCAACTGTTGTTCAACCTTTGTAACCTTTACATTTGCTGTCACGCATCTGAAATCTCCGTCACTCTAATAAATCCACTTCCTTGAATACTTCACCGAGGCTTGATCAATAAATTGAACTTCTTTCAATGCAGTATTTCTTCAAGTCTGTAGGATGACTTTAAACTGTATTCTTTTGACCAATATGATCTTCTGAGATTCTTGTGATACTGTGACAATTGAATTATTACTTACTTATTACAAACTTGTTTAAGTTGAGTTGAATCCTCGATGTTAACAAATAGGCATATACATATGCCTTTCAATCTCCCCTATTAGTTTGTTAGAGAATAACAACCAAATACCTAGAGGATCACTCTACTAAAACCAAGAAAAAGATAAGACTCTTAAGCTTAAGTAAATAATAGAAAGTTCTGGATCAAATATGACATTTCCAGATTTCACAAGTAAATATAAATACAAGACATATGTTCCTTTAGACTGAACATATGATAACATTGATCTTGTCTTGATTTATCTCAGTTTCCTTTACTAACCTGAAACTCCTCCTTTTTCCTTTTATATCTTTTTCAGCTCTCTCTTCCTAGCTTCTCCTAAATTCTCCTCCTTAGTTGAGGAATTCCCTACAGATATAACATTTTGAGTCTCTGAAACCAGTAGGAGATGAGATTGTTGATGGAGTTGATCTTGGGAAGTAAATTTGTCTTCAAGATTTTCTTGAGCAGTCCCAGCTGATTGTTGACAGAGGTGGAAGAAGAAGATCGTTCAACCACTTGTGCTTGCAAAAGTTCTTTACAAACCTGGGTTTTGAATAGATGTTCCTGTAGATCAGCTATGTGAGCTAACTACATTGCAGTGTATGTGTCTGTGTGTGTACTCACTTGAATTTCTCTTGTAAGTGTATCACTCATCTCACGTGCATGTGTTTCACTTAGTGTTTGACTCGCATCACTCAACATTAGTTGTCTGTTTGCTCCTTTTTGATCAGTATCTGCATTGAAAAACACCCTAGCCTCTTCAAAAGAGGTCAGTGATGGTGCAATGGGAGTTCTCAAATCCCGATCCTCAATCATGTCTATCAAATCATTTGGAATTGACATCTGAATTGATTCAGTGATAGACTGACTAAGTTGTCTTCCACTTTCTCCAGATAAATCTGCGAGTGGAAAATCCCTTAGGGAGCCAGAGATGTTCCCTCTGGGAGGGGAGAAAATGATTCTATTAAATGTGGCAAGAATCAAATTTTCCCTCTGATGTCTGTGAAGGCACTTCTACCGTAACAATGGTAGGCACTGTAACCAGTTGCAGGTGCTCTGCTTTCACTGTGCCCTGAGTTTCATCTAATGGAATTGTCTTCTCCCATTGTGAGTAATGAGAGTGTGCTTGACTCAGTACAAAGTGTCATGGCTCTATGGCGAATTTCAATAGATTCATACTGTTGAGAGAATGTCTCTAGAAACAGTTCATTGGTCATTTCAAAGTCCATATCCTGTTGGGAGGATACAGATGGGCTGACAGATGCCTTAGTATATGTTGAATTTCTTTAGAGGAGGCAGAGCTGTGGGATCATTCACTGTTTCAATCAAGATACTTCTTTGTTTAACAGTTGATTTATGTTCAGGCTGAGAGGTCAAGAAAGTTGTAGACTCATTGTTTGGCTCTAAGACCTGGGATAGAGATTGTGGATCTACAATCCCTTAGTCATCCTTAACAACCACTTGGGTTCAGCAATAGTAAAAGAAGTGGATTGAGAGATAGAAAGTAATACCTGAATTGGATTTGGCACTGAAGTTCCAGCTAAGCAAGAGCTAGAGCAGAAATTATATATACAATATATTTACAAAAACAACTAAGACAAATAGAAAATAAAAGATAATAAATAATAAGCAATAAAAATAAAATAATATATATACAAAAAAATAAAAAAAAATAAAGACTATTATCAATATAACTGGCATGACTATCGGGACGACTATGGAATAGTCATTCCAGTACAAATGACTTAAAACAGAAAAATAAATCAGAAAAACTAATAAAAAATAAAAAATAAATAAACCTAATTAAACTGTAATGACTACTAGAATGACTATGCAAGATAGTCATTCCGATAGTCATTCTAGAAGAAAACTAACATATATTTAACAGAAAAACACTAAAACTTGTTGCTAAAACAAAGAAAATTAAAAGAATTAAATCTAAAAACTGCTAAACTGTACAGAAAAATGCAAATAAAAAAATACAACCTAATATTCACAGTTCTAACAATAAATTGCAGAATAAAAATTAAGCAACAAAATATTTTCATAAAATGCAACAAATTTACATAAAATGCATAATTAAGCAGAAAATAATACAAAAACAAAGGAAAATTGCAGAATATTATAAAAATGCAACAAAAATATATAAACCTGCAGAAAAATTCAAACAACCATCTATACAATCTGAAACTAACTTAAATGATTCTAAATAATTAAATTTTCAATAAAAATAAATTTCTCCACTTAAAAAATATGAGAAAAATATTTTTAAAGAAAATTAATCATTCAGAATATTTAAATTAACAATTTTTACACATCAAACAAGAATTGGCAATATTTAACATTTAATATCAGCAAGAGAAAAATGATTTAAGCTAAGAACAAACATAACAGAGATACTGTTAATCACTAAGACTGTTCAACATACCCAATTTACCAACTAAACTGGTAAATGTAGATTCGTCAAGAGATTTAGTGAATATATATGCAGTCTGTTCTTCTGTGGGTACAAAGTGTAACTCCGCAGTTCCATTCATGACATGCTCTCTGATAAAATGATACATGATATCAATGTGCTTCGTTCTCGAGTGCTGAACAGGGTTGTTGGAGATTGCTATGGCACTTGTATTATTACATATGATAGGAATTTTGTCTAATACAAAGCCATAGTCCTTCAATTGATTTCTTATCCATAAGATCTGAGCACAGCAGCTTCCAGCAACAATATATTCAGCTTCTGCTGTTGAATTGGAAATTGTTTGTTGTTTCTTGCTATACCAGGAAATCAATCTACCTCATAGGAATTGACAACTCCCAGAGATACTTTTTCTATACACAACACTACCTGCATAATCAGAATCTGTATATCCAACAAGATTAAAACCAGAATCTTTAGGGTACCAAATACCTAAATTAGGTGTGCCCTTAAGATATCTCAAGATTCTTTTAACAGCAGCGAGATGTAAATCTCCAGGGTCCGCTTGGAACCTTGCACACAAGCATGTAGCATACATAATATTTGGTCTACTTGCAGTAAGATAGAGTAAGAAGCCAATCATACCTCTGTAGCTTGTAACATCTACCTTGATAGAATTATCACAAGCTCCAAGTTTGACAGCTTTTGAAGATGTAGTCATTGCTGATGTTGAATCCTTCATGTGATATTTCTTGAGGAGTTGTTTGAGATACTTGGATTGACAAATAAATATACCATTTGACCTTTGACTTACTTGTAATCCAAGAAAGAACTTCAGCTCACCCATCATACTCATTTCAAACTTACTCTGCATTAGCTTAGCAAATCTCTTACAGAGATCATCATTAGTAGACCCAAATATGATGTCATCCACATAGACTTGGACTAATATCATATCACTTTTTTGTTTCTTTGAAAAAAGAGTTTTGTCTATGATACCTCTAACAAAACCATTTTCTAAAAAAAACCAGAGAGAGTGTCATACCATTTTCTTGGGGCTTGTTTGAGACCATAGATAGCCTTGAAGAGAAAGTACACAAAGTCCAGCAACTCCTGATTTTCAAAGCCATGGGGTTGTTCCACATACACTTCTTCATCCAGCTCACCATTCAGGAATGCACTCTTAACATCCATTTGATAGACTTTAAAATTGGAGTAAGCTGCAAATAACATCTTGATAGCCTCAAGCCTAGCCACTGGTGCATAGGTTTCATCATAATCAATGCCTTCAGCTTGTGAATACCCTTGAGCAACCAGTCTTGCCTTGTTTCTAGTAACAATGCCATCCTCATCTAGCTTGTTTCTGTATACCCATTTAGTACCAACTACTTTCCTATTTTTTGGTCTGGGTACCAACTTCCAGACTTGTTGTTGTTCAAATTGATTGAGTTCATCTTGCATAGCAATCACCCAATCTGGATCAGTCAGTGTTTCTTCAGTCTTCTTTAGCTCCATCTCAGATAGAAACCCTGAATAATGACATTCATTCTGAGTAGCACTTCTAGTTCTAACTCCAACACCTGGATCACCAATGATCAGCTCAAAAGGATGAGCTCTATTTCATACAGTCTGTCTTGGAAGATTTGATCTTGATGATTCACCTTGAAATTCATTCTTGTATTGTGAATGACTAGTTGATCCTCCATTTCCTCCCCCTGAGTTGTTGCTTGAGTCCCTTGATGATTCTTCTCCAGTGTTGGTGGTATCTCCATTGTTACCAATGTTTCCACCACCACCACCACCATGATCGTTATTATTATTATTATTATTATTACCATCAACAATCTCATGTGGGGCTTCATCATCTGATTCTGAGGCTGACAAGTTATCAAACTTCAGTTCTTCAGATGAATCTTCTGTTTGGATACTAGGGAGCTTAGTGTCATCAAATGTTACATTGACACTTTCCTTCACTTGGTGACTGTCAATCAAGTACACCCTGTAGGATCTTCTGGAATAACCAACAAATATAGCTTCATATGTCTTGGCCTCAAACTTGCCACGTTTAACATCTCCATCCTTAAGCACAAAGCATTTTGCCCCAAATACATGAAAGTATTTGAGTGTTGGTTTCTTGTTGTTCATGATCTCATAAGGAGTCTTCATTAAGTCCTTGTTGATTAAAGTTCGATTCTGAGTATAACAAGCAATATTCGCAGCTTCAGCCCAAAAGTAAATTGGAAGTCTTGATTCACTTAACATAGTCCTTGCAGCTTCAATCAATGTACGGTTTTTTTCTTTCTACCACTTCATTCTGTTGAGGAGTTCTAGGTGCAGAATACTGTCTTGTTATTCCTTTATCTGCACAAAAGTCATTTAGAACTGCATTCTTGAATTCAGTTCCATTATCTGACCTTATAGCTCTAACAGGGAATCTAGAATCTAGCTCAATCAACTTTACATGATCAATCACCATCTGTGGGCAGTGGGGTCTCATCCTTGGAATGTAGGAATAAAACCCAAGTATATTTGGAATAGTCATCAACAATCACAAGTGCATATTGTTTCTTTGACATGGATATCACATTAACTGGACCAAACAAATCCATGTGCAGTAGCTGATGTGGTTCAGTTATTGATGATGTGTCAGTGCCCTTGTGAGAAGCTTTCTTTGACTTTCCTTTCTGACATGCCTCACACAGTCCTTCCTGTGTAAATTCCATATGAGGCAAACCTTTCACCAATTCCCTCTTGACTAAAGAGTTCATGGTTTTGAAGTTCAGGTGAGACATCTTCTTGTGTCATAGCCAACTTTCATCTGATGAAGCTTTGGCATAAAAACAAGTAACTTCATCTTTGGATCCAGAGTATAGATCAACTATGAACAAATCACCTTTCCTCACTTCTTGAAGAGCAGGATTTCCATTCTTCTTGTGAAGGATCTGACACTTCTCTTTCTCAAAGGAAACATCATATCCTCTGTCACAAAAATGACTGATGCTGATAAGATTGAACTTCAGACCTTCCACAATGGATATATCTTGAATGATAACATTTCCAAATTCCAAACAGCCATATCCTCTTGTAATACCCTTGCTGTTATCTCCAAAGGTAACTTATGGACCAGCTTTCTCAACCACATTTGATAGCAGGGCTCCATCTCCGGTCATTTGCCTTGAACAGCCACTGTCCAGAATCCACATAACACGGTTTACATGTGCCACACCCTGCAATATCAAATTGATTAGTCCTTCCTCGGAACCCAAACTTGATTGGGTCCGGCATACTTAAAGAATTGGCCTTTGTCAGGCAAAACAACATTTTTAATTCTAACTACTTCAACCTCTTTCACAAAAGAGTGTTTCCATTTATAGCCAACCTTAACACATTTCTGAGTAGGCTTAGGGATAAATGAATCCACTCTAGTCTTAGGAGGACTAGTAGTATTAGATCTAACATGCTTCTTATTATTAACATGTTGATGTGGAGCAGTCTTATCATCAGATACATGCTTACTATTAAAATAAGCATACATAACATTAAATGCACAAGACATGCAATTCACCACACCACATGCTTTATGAGACAGATTAATAGCAGGCATGTTGGTTCTACAGTTGTTTTGATCCACTTTATGGATGTCTGATTTAGTCTCTGTTGGTGAAACAACTTTGACTTGTTTCTCAGACATACACTTGTTGGACTGATCAAGTTCAAAAGCAAGATCCTCAATACGCATTTCCTCTTGGATAATAATGGAATATTCATTAAGAGGTTCTGCCAAGGATTCTCTAAAGAAGGGTGTTTCAATACCCTTAAGCACATATGGCACACCTCTTTCTTCAGCACTGACTCTATTAGGGGTGTTAATGTTTAATTCTCCAATAGACTCATTATAGTCAAAACCTATTCCTACAGTTTGACCAATAACTTGTTTATTGATGATTTCTTTAGCAGTCTTACATGACTTATAGTAAGCATTAACCTTGGTTTCAAGTTCACTGATCTGATCCTTAAGAATGGTTTCTAGTTGAATATAACAATTAACCATATTCTCAAGAAATGCTATTTTCTTAGTGAGATCATCCTGATTAACATGCACAAGTCTTAATTCTTTTACCTCCTTTTCAAGAGTTGTGTTCAAAAGAATTATTCTATCATTTTCACTACGTGCACAAGAAACAACACTACTAAGATGATAGATCATTTCAGAATCAGTAAACTTTACCTCTGACATGAATGATGAAGAGTGCTTCCCTCATTAGCCATTCAAGCTAGGTTTCCAACTTCACCGGCTTCTTCATCACTATCTGTATCATCCCAACTCTTTCCCTTGGCAATATAAGCTTTCCCAATCTTATTCTTCTTGCTAGAATCAAATGAGTTCCTTCCCACTTGCTTTGGCTTTTTACATTTTGTAGCAAAGTGACCCAACTCATTACAATTGTAGCACCTGATTGTGCTTTTGTCCACGATTCCAGTTTTATAGCCACCCCTTGTGCCATTTGAAGAAGAAGAAGAACCACCTCTCTGAAACCTGGGCTTGAACTTAAGATTAGGATTCCTTCTGAATCTGAAGTTGCCAAACTTCCTCACTATCATTGTCATTAGAATACAAACTATACCGTTTTATCGAATTTGTCCGTTTTAGAATAAAACAATTTAAGAACAAATTATGGCGGAATTAAATGAAACAAAATTCAAGTTAAATATAACTTATATTAAACTTGAAAGGTGTTACAAATATGGTACTGATTACAGGATTGAATCTCAAACTAATTAAAACAAATATAGAATAAATTCGACATGAATTTATCTATTTTTGTAATAAAAAGATATAACAATAAATGATAATTTGAGATACGTTCTAGGGATAAAAATCCGCTAGATAGTTAAAGTAGTACAAGTGAATGAATTCTAGTGGTTTAGATTTAACACTGTGATTTTTAGAATTAATTCACTGATGAAAATGATCCGGCAGTTCTTGAGTTTTTCTTTAGATATAATGTTAAGTGTTATGTTCTTATGTCTTGATCTTCTTTTCTTATTAATACAACTTGTTAATCCACTTGACAAGCCTGCACGTGCATTTCTTTTGTCTTGGAATGACTATCAAAATAGTCATGAAAGACTATTAAAATAGCCTGGAATGACTATGCTTATAACTTGAATGACTATCAGAATTTAGAGAATTAATTTAGAATAAACTAAAATGAACTAGGATGACTATCCCTGATAGTCATTCCGGTTCATTTTTAATGTAAAATGACTTGGAATGACTACCAGGATGACTATCCTTGATAGTCATTCCAGTTCATTTTATTTAAGTAATTCTAATTTAATTCTAATTTAATTCTAATTCTAATAATTAATTTATTTCATAAATTAATTCTGATGAATTAATTTATTCAATAAATTAATTACTTAATTTATTTGTTAAATTAATTCTGATGAATTAATTTATTCAATAAAATTAATAACTAATTTAAAAGAGAATTTAAATTCTTACAAGATAGCATAACCAATCCTTGAACCACTGGAACTTGATGAAGAGAATTCACTGTCTGAAGTTGACACTTGATGTACTGTCTGGTTCATAAATGACTAACTCCAATGTCTGTTCTTCACCTTGACTTTAAGTTGTGGTCCATTAGCTGCTTTCAACTATTGTTCAACCTTTGTAACCTTTACATTTGATGTCACACATCTGAAATCTCTGTCACACTAATAAATCCACTTCCTTGAATACTTCACCGAGGCTTGATCAATAAATTGAACTTCTTTCAATGCAGTATTTCTTCAAGTCTGTAGGATGACTTTAAACTGTATTCTTTTGACCAATATGATCTTCTGAGATTCCTGTGATACTATGACAATTGAATTATTACTTACTTATTACAAACTTGTTTAAGTTGAGTTGAATCCTCGATGTTAACAAATAGGCCTATACATATGCCTTTCAGTGATTATATCGACGAAGGAGAGAATAGCCGGCGCAAGATGGAATTAGGGCACACGCAGAGGGAAAAAACTCGGGTTTGGAAAAAGTGAAAAGCACATTCCGCTATTTTTTTGTGTATGGGCTTAATATTAGACTAGTTGGTTGCTACTAGAGGTGGCCAAACGAGCTGGCCGGGCGAGCCAAGCCGAGCCGATTTTTTCGAGTGCCGAGTAGTTGTTGAATGAACACAGGATCGGCACGTTTTTGATGGCGAGCTGTGCCGGGCCGTGCCGAATTTAGGAATGCCTGACTCGTGAAAGTACAAGTGGTTTGGCAAGCGAGTCAACTCGCGAGCCGTGCCGAGCATGAGTTAAGCTAATAAGAATGATTTTCTTATATATAATGAGTTTCGGACTTCCGATATATGGATGTGTTTTCGGTCCTTTTAGACACGAATACAGAGTGTGTGTGGTGTACAATCAACAACTCTGGACAGTCTTCCACCTGTTTATTTTTCACCTTATCTCTACACGCGTGGGATTCCCTTGCCATAAACCTTCCTTTTCGATCTCCCTTTCACATGCAATGCATTCATTTTTAAATAGATATTATTTCCCCGTCTCTCATAGTTCCGAGCGGGCCGGGCAAGGCAACTCGCGAGCCGTGTTGAGCTATTGGCGGGTTGGTGGTTTTGCGGGTTGGCGAGCCGAGTCGTTCCGATTCCGTGTCATAAAAACCGTGTTAGGAATATGTTGTTCTTGATGATAATTATAAAAACACTTAGTAGATTTTGTATTAAGTCATTTTGTAACTGTCAACGGAATGGCATGCTCTGCAGTGTTTCGTTGACAGGAAGCTCATCAACGGAATGAGTGTTGTAGCAATTGCACTGTACAATACTTCACAGTTTGATATGCATTTGATGTATGTATTAGATAGGTTTCCTAAGTCATGTTGACTAAGTACTTGATAGGCAAAATAGGTTGGTTAATTGTAAGTATATCATGCCTTGTAATTTTGCCAAAGTGAAGACATGTCAACAGTATGAAGATTACTCTATCAACGAAACAAGGATACACCATCAACGGAATGAAGAATAAAGCTATCAACGAAATACATTCTCCTGCCATCAACGGATCATTATTGCTCTTCTGTATAGTTGACAAAGTGATAGTGACAGCTTTCTGACAGATCAAAAGGAGATGTAGAAGTGTGCATTTGCATTGGGAGCCATTAAAATGGTCACTGGAAATAAGGAAACATTCCAATTCCCAATTGGGTTCTTGAGTGGGATCAGAATACGCATGAAGACAAAAGACAAGGATCTCCAAGGACCACTGGACAAAAGGAATGAAAAGCAAGCTACTGGCGGTTATCTTTAGTGTACTTAAGTGTAACCAAAAATAGTATTGTAAACTTGGGAATATATAACCAAGTGTAGTAGTTAAAATAGAAATAAGAGAAGAAAAACAAATAGATTGTATTAGCTATTTTTGAGAGCATTTCTTCTCTACAAATCTAGTAACTGAGCAGCTGTGTACATTTGTATCACAGATTATTTCCGAAATAAAAACACTTAAGTTGGATCATCAAACAATCCAACTGAATTATTTATATCTTGTGTTTTTACTTATTCAGTTCAGTTTTATTTATAAGTGTTTTAAGTTTAAGAAAATATCAAGAATTGTATTCAACCCCCCCTTCTACAATTCTGTTAGGTCATTTGGGATTAACAATTGGTATCAGAGCAAGCTTCTAACATACAAGAAGTTTAAAGATCAAGACCAAAACAGAAACCATGGTGAAGAAGGATGCAGGTGTGAAGATACCAGTTCTTGATATGGACAATTACTTTCACTGGAAAGTAAAGATGCATTTACATCTCATGTCTATGGACGAGAGGTATATAGACTGCATTGAGAAAGGTCCACACGTTCCCATGAAGTTTGCATCTAGAGTTGGACTGCCAGATGATGCTCCTGATGTGGAAATTCCAAAACTTGTCTCAGAATGGACTATTGAAGATGTTGCAGAAATCCATAAAGATAAAAGAACCATGAACATTCTGTTTAATGGTTTGGAGCAAGAGATGTTTGACAATGTCATAAACTGTACAACCTCCAAAGAAGTATGGGACACTGTCAGAACACTATGTGAAGGAACTGAGCAAGTAAGGGAGAACAAAATGCAACTCCTTATACAACAATATGAGCACTTTCACTTTAAAGCTGGTGAAACCCTAAATGACACGTTTAGTAGGTTTCAAAAGCTTCTGAATGGATTAAAGTTGTATGGGAGAATCTACCAAACTAAGGATTCAAACCTTAAATTTCTAAGAGCTCTTCCAAAAGAATGGAAGCCTATGACTGTTTCTCTAAGAAACACTCAAGAGTACAAAGATTACACTCTTGAAAGGCTGTATGGAACATTAAAGACATATGAGATGGAAATGGAGCAAGATGAAGAAATTGAGAAGGTACAGAAGAAGGGTGGATCTATTGCATTGTTTGCATCTGTGAACCAACTAGAAGATGACAATGAGGAAGCTGCAAAAGCCACAACTAGTCGAGCTAGTTGTAGAAGTGATGTTAGCAAGGGAAAAAGCAAGATGACAGAGGAAGAAGAATCAGAACCAGCCAACTTGGATGACTTAGATGAGATTGATGAACACATTGCTTTTCTGTCAAGAAAATTCTCTAAGTTCAAGTTCAAGAGAAACTCAGAAGCAAGGCCACCAAGGAGAGACTTTCAATCTAACAAAAGTAACTGGATTGAAAAGTCTAAATCTAAATGTTTCAATTGTGGAATGCTTGGTCACTTTGCTGGAGACTGCAGAAAGCCCAAGATTGAGAAGGGCAACAGGAAATTTGAGCCTGTTGATTATAAAAAGAAATACTTTGAACTTCTCAAGCAAAAAGAAAAGGCTTTCATGTCTCAGGAGTATGATTGGGCTGGTAATGGTGAAGATTCTGATGATGATGTTGATTATGTCAACTTGGCTCTTATGGCTAACAATCATGAGCAGGAAGCAAGCTCCTCAAGCAACCAGGTAACAATTACTAATCTTTCTGAGCTTTCTAAAGAGGAATGCGATAGTGCAGTAAATGAAATGTCTACTGTACTATATAATTTGCGTGTTACTCTTAAATCACTTACCAAGGAGAATTCAAGGATTAAAGAATCAAATCTGCTCTTAAGTGATAGAAATGCCATGTTAGAAGCACAGCTCATTGAGTTTGAGAAAATGAGATGTGATAGTAGGGATGCTAAGCTGGAACTTGAGAAAGTATTGAAGAGGGAAGAAATTCTTAAAACACAACTAGAGATAGAACAAAGTGTGATTGCAAAATGGAAAGATTCCAGGAATGTTGCTAGCAACATCATTAATGTTCAAGGTGTGGAATCTTTCTGTGAGAAATCATGGAAAAAGAACAAGGAGAAACTAGGGTATGCTGTTGAAACCTTAGAATCAGAATCAGAGTCAACAAACAACAATGATCATTTGTT
Organism: Heracleum sosnowskyi; assembly: GCA_030848705.1. Classification (NCBI taxonomy): domain Eukaryota; kingdom Viridiplantae; phylum Streptophyta; class Magnoliopsida; order Apiales; family Apiaceae; genus Heracleum; species Heracleum sosnowskyi. Next base: position 92,691,892 of record CM061235.1, on the reverse strand, counting down.
GAAGGTTGATACGTCAACGGAATGCAATGTTTCGTTGACAGATGAACCATCAACCGATCATGCTGTTTCGTTGACAGAGAAAAAGAAAGTAGAACTCACTAGACTTAATGAAAAGTATGGTCCTGTCACCAAGAACTTTGTTCAAGGTGAGTCTAGTAAATCAAAGAAAGTTGAGAAGTCTGTTGAAAGAGCTAATGTAGGTCACTTGTCTAACAAGCAATTGAAAGACAAGTTAGAGAAAGTTCAAGTTGAGACTAAAGGTAACAAAAAGAATAATAGAAACGGAAAAGTAGGGATTAACAAGCACAACAATTACACACCTGATAAATATGCACCTAGAAAGACATGTGTTAATTGTGGTAGTGTTAATCATCTATCTGCTAATTGCAAGTCTGTTAAGAAACCTGCTAATGTGAAAATGCCTAAGTCTACATTGAATGATTCTATACCTGCAATGCCTGTTATGCCTAACATGTTTGCTCCATATGCACAGTATCAAAATCCATATGCTGGTATGTCATTTGTGCCTAACCCTTACATGAATATGTTTAATATGCCACAAATGCCATGGAATAACATGTTTGTTCCTCCATCTATGCATGCTGAGAATGAAACTGTGAGCAACCCTCAAAGATCAACACAAGTGAAAAATGATCTGAGAAGGAAATCAAAGGCTAACAAGACAGGACCCAAGGAAACTTGGGTACCAAAATCAACTTGATTTGGTTTGTTGTGTGCAGGGAGACAAAAGGAATCTTTGGTACTTGGATAGTGGTTGTTCAAGACACATGACTGGTGATTCCACCCTGCTCACAGAGTTTCAGGAAAAAGCTGGCCCTTGTATTGCTTTTGGAGATGACAGCAAAGGCTACACAAAGGGATATGGCTTGATTTCAAAAGAGAATGTCATCATTGATGAGGTTGCATTGGTGGATGGTCTTAAGCACAACCTGCTTAGTATCAGCCAACTTTGTGACAAAGGATTTTTAGTTACTTTTTCAAAAGAAGCATGTGTTGTTTCTAAGGTAGGAAATAACAATGTGGTCATGACTGGATTCAGAAGAGGGAACGTGTACATTGCTGACTTTAGCAGCACAAGTCCAGACACCATCACATGTCTTTTCAGCAAGGCAAGCAAGGATGAAAGTTGGCTGTGGCACAAGAAATTATCTCATCTGAATTTCAAAGTCATGAATGATTTGGTAAGGAAAGATCTTGCTAGAGGAATTCCACAGGTAGAATTCTCCAAGGATGGTTTGTGTGATGCTTGTCAAAAAGGGAAACAAAAGAAGGCATCATTCAAAAGCAAGACAGAGTCATCAATTGTTCAACAGCTTGAGTTGCTCCACATGGATTTATTTGGCCCTGTAAATGTCATGTCAATTTCAAAGAAGAAGTATTGTCTTGTGATTGTTGATGATTTTTCTAGATTTACATGGACTTTCTTTTTGCACTCCAAAGATGAGGCAAGTGAAATCATTATCAATCACATCAAGATGGTAAGCAATCATCCTGATTTCAAAGTGAGAAGAATTAGGAGTGACAATGGGACAGAATTCAAGCATGAAAGTGTTCTGTGAAGAAAATGGTATATTGCATGAGTTTTCAGCAGCAAAGACACCACAGCAAAATGGTGTAGTTGAAAGGAAAAACAGAACACTTATTGAAGCTGCAAGGACAATGCTAGATGAATCAAAGTTACCTACTTATTTTTGGGCTGAGGCAGTCAACACAGCTTGCTTCACTCAAAATATTTCTTTGATTAATCAGGCCAAGGGAATGACACCTTATCAACTACTCAAAAGAAAGAAACCACTATTGGATTTTCTTCATGTCTTTGGTTGCAAGTGTTTTGTTCTGAGAAATCAAGCTGAGCACTTGGGGAAATTTGAAGCAAAGGCAGATGAAGCAATATTTGTGGGTTATGCAGCAGGGAAAGCCTACAGAGTCTACAATCTCAGAACCAACATTGTTATGGAATCTGTACATGTTGTTTTTGATGATCTCAAAATTCAAGGTCTCTGTGATGAAGGTTTCCATGAAAGTCTCTCTTTTGAGAATGAGGAAGGAGAACAAATGGATCATGATAAGACTATTGAGAAACAGTCCAAATTTGTTGTATCTAGCACAGATGAAAGCAGCAGTGAAGATGAAATTGCTGCATTAAGATTGAAAAGAATAGCTGCTAATAGACCAAATGGTCATTTCGTTGACAGTCAGAATGAGCGTTTCGTTGACAGTCAAAATGGACATTCCGTTGACAGTCACAGAAATGCTTCCAGGAGTGATCAATTAGGGACAACAAACTCAGGAGGAGTTTCTCAAGGACAAATATCTAATCAAGGCAATCATGATCATGAAGCTACTTCTTCAAGAGCAAATCTACCTCCCTCAAGAAAATGGACTAAAGATCATCCCTTTGAACTAATTATAGGTGATGTTTCTTCAAAAGTTCAAACTAGAAGAACAACTCAAGAGGAATGTCTATATAGTAGCTTTCTGTCTCAAGAAGAGCCAAAGAAAGTTGAGGATGCACTTCTAGATCCAGATTGGGTTTTGGCTATGCAAGAGGAGCTAAACCAATTCAAGAGGAACAATGTTTGGAAGCTGGTGCCCAAGCCTAAAGACAGGAGTGTAATAGGCACAAAATGGGTGTTCAGAAACAAGATGGATGAAAATGGCATAGTCACAAGGAACAAAGCTAGATTGGTTGCAAAAGGCTACTCACAGGAAGAGGGAATTGATTTTGATGAAACCTTTGCTCCTGTTGCAAGACTAGAAGCAATAAGGATTTTCCTAGCCTATGCAGCCCATGCCAATTTCAAGGTCTTTCAAATGGATGTGAAGAGTGCTTTTCTGAATGGGGAACTGGAAGAGGAGGTGTATGTGAGTCAACCTCCTGGCTTTGAAGATGATGATTTTCCAGAGTATGTGTACTTTCTCCTCAAAGCACTCTATGGTTTGAAACAAGCACCTAGAGCCTGGTATGACACATTGTCGCAGTTCCTTCTTGAGAATCACTTCACTAGAGGTACTGTAGATAAAACTCTTTTTCATAGGATTGTGAATGGCTCTACAATACTTGTTCAAATTTATGTAGATGACATAATTTTTGGGTCTACAGATGAAAAACTTTGTCAAAAGTTTGCCAAGCTTATGCAAAGTAAGTATGAAATGAGCATGATGGGAGAATTAACTTATTTTCTTGGTCTTCAAGTAAAGCAAGTTAATGAAGGCATTTTCATTAGTCAAACCAAGTACATTAATGATTTGTTAAAGAGGTTTAACTTAATGGAATGCTCTCCTGCCAAAACACCCATGCCTACTGCCACCAAACTTGAATTGAATACTAAGGAAAAATCTGTGGACATTTCAAGTTACAAAGGCATGGTTGGCTCACTTTTATATTTAACAGCTAGTAGACCTGATATTATGTTTGCTACATGTCTATGTGCTAGATTTTAGGCTGATCCTAGGGAATCCCATTTAGTTGCTATGAAAAGAATTTTCAGATATCTCAAAGGAACACCAAACCTTGGCATTTGGTATCCTAGAGAATCTGGTTTTGAACTAATTGGTTATTCAGATGCAGATTATGCAGGATGTAAAATTGACAGGAAAAGCACAACTGGAACCTGTCAATTTCTAGGAAACAAGCTTGTATCATGGTTCAGCAAGAAACAAAACTCAGTTTCCACCTCCACAGCTGAGGCTGAGTATATTGCAGCTGGAAGTTGTTGTGCACAGATTTTATGGATGAAAAACCAACTACTTGATTATGGATTAAGAGTTGAGAAAATTCCTATTTTGTGTGACAACACTAGTGCCATTGCCATTACTGAGAATCCAGTGCAGCATTCAAGGACCAAGCACATTGACATCAAGTACCACTTTATTAGAGAACATGTTATGAATGGTACTGTGGAGTTACATTTTGTTCCAAGTGAACAACAACTTGCAGACATCTTTACCAAGCCACTTGATGAATCCACATTCTCAAGATTAGTAAGTGAGCTAGGTATGCTAAATTTCTCTTAATTATTTTGAGATTTTTGCAGGTTAAAATGCAGCCAGGAATTTGCTATAATTTTTCTGTGAATTGATTTTCTCAGGAAAAGGTGAAATTTTGTCTAAGTCAAAATTACTATGTCAACGAAACGCACCATTTCGTTGATAGTCTTAGCATTTTTCTGGGTGTTTCGTTGATAGCTCTTTTATATCAACGAAACGCAGCTTTATCAACGAAATAGAAGGGACCTAAAATGCCCAATTCTGATTCGTTGATGTAGCGCTTTTTAATCTGAACCGTTGAAATTGCACGTTCTTTATCATGATCTATGCATACACCCCTGTAAGTATAAATCGTGGTAATATTTAATTCTAACGGTTACTTTTTAAGCCAATCAGGTAATTTAGATTAATTATTGGACTTAATTTCTGAGAATTTTTGGGGGAGTATTTAAGAAATTTCAATTTCTTTATTTCATTTCTACCTGTTCTCAAAAATTCCAAAAGTTTTTCTATCTTCTTCTCTCTAACAAGCAATACAGCTCGAAGCTTTTCCTCACTCAACAATGGCACCCATAGTCAAGCTTATGTCTGCTGGTGGGTTCATCTATGAGAAGAACAATTCTATTCTATTTGTTGTTAAGGAGAGTCCGAACAACATCTTTTTCAAGATGATGGACTTCATGAGGAACTGTAAGTTGAGCTATGCGATGTTTCACTCTACACCACTCTACAATGAAATAATCGAGGAGATTTGGACCTCATGTGAGTATAGTGGAACAAACTGCACACTGCAATTCACTCTTCAAAGTAATGAGTACATAGTTAATTCTGATGTTTTGCAAGCATGTTTACATATTCCTGATAATAACTGTGATGCTTTGCCTACTAACACTGAAATAACTACCGTGCTAAATTCTATAAACTACTCTTTGCCTACTGATAACTTGGGTAAGATAATTAGGAGAGGTTTGGTTAGGGAATACAGCTATTTAGCTGATGCATTCATTAAGGTCTTTTCTGGAAAGATTAGTAATTTTGATGCATTAACTAACTCTATGTTAATTCTCCTAACCATGCTTCTAAATGATAGATATTACAACTTTAGCACCCAACTTATGTATGAAATTGGTGCTAAGTTGGGTGATAAGGCAAATAGGAAGAAAAATATCTATTACGCAAGGTTTATGATGATGTTGGCTAATCATGTTAGTCCAGCACCATTAGTTATCTCTAACCCTACTGCCAGGTTTGAGTGCTTTGTGCAAGAGAAAAGAGTATTGACAGACATACTGAGGCTGAACCACAATGGTGATGTTCCAATGGTGTATCTGCCAATCATTGAGGTAACTACTGCTATCCCTATTAGTATAGCTGTTACTTCCATTGTCTCATCCAACCCAGTTGCTATGGAGTCTGTAGCTGTGACCCAACAGGCTCCTGCCCCAGCAACAAAACCAAAATCTAAGAAATCCTCCAAGCCAACCTCAGGTGCTTCTCAAAAGGCACATGTTGTAAAAACTACCACACAACCTAAGGGGAGTGAGTCTGGAGTTGTGAGAGGTGAGGGAAGGGGTGAAAGTCAAAGAAACCCCAAGAATAAGGAAGGTGAGGTAAGTGTTTCCCAGCCTAGCCCCATTGTGTCTTCCCAACAAGGCACAATGAGTAAAATGGATTTAAGCACAAGTCTAATTGCATCCTCCCAAAAGGATGTAATTATTGAAACAAGCTCTCCACCAAGAGCACAGTCCAAGAGGGCAAGGGACACTGTAAGCCCACAGTCTACAATTTCCCAGTACCAAAGAAGAGTAAAGCAAAAATCCCAGGTTTCACAGGGTGCACACACATTGGAAGCAACACTTCCAGTTTCACAAATTCAATTTGATGTAACCCCTATCATAACTCTGGGGTTACAGTCCCATTCTCTTGATATCAATCTTGAACTATCTCCACCAAATTCACCAACTCAATCATTGGATGTGGATATGATCCATTAATCTATCCCTGATTCTCCAACTCTTTTCTTGGAGAAGCCCCACTCTGACATTGGTGACCATCACTTGTTAAGTGATTTGTTGGGCCACCAATCATCCTTTTCTGAAGTTACAAGAGGATCTGTGGAACAATCTCTTAAATCAATCACCACAGATTCTACTGTAATTTCACTTTCTCAAAGTGCTTTCTTGACCTCATCAACGAAACAGGCTCTTTCGTTGACAAGTGTTTCTCCATCAACGGTATCCATACCGTTGACAGTTCAAACTACCATACCGTTGATAGTTCACTCTGCACCTCTAATTGAAAATCAAGTTGTTTCCACAACTAGTGCAGATGATCTAGTGGTAGTTGAGACACTTCTAGGATAAAGAGGGAGTGAAACTGAGAGGCTGGCTTGCAGCCAGGCAAAAGGAGAGAATGAGAGTGAGAGGCTGGCTATTTCTTCCAGCCAGGCAAAAGGAGAGATTGAGAGTTCCACCTTAGTAGGTGAAGGTGAGTGTTGGGATTTATGGGTGATAGCATAGAAACATCTTAACTTTGATTGTACTTAATTTTTTAAATTAAGTAGAACATACTGTCATAGCCAAAGTATGTTCTTGTAATCAGTATGTAATGTTATTCTAGTTGTATTGTTTGAAAGAAGTTCACTTATGTGTTCAAGCCTCAAAGAATGCTTTTTGGATGACAACATGAATAAAGGTTACTGTCCTAAAGCTGTGACAGTAAGATTACAAGAAGACAGAATGTTGCAAGTCACGACAGCATATTCACTCTGACAGCAACATTGGCGGAAGACTACGCGACAGCAACTAATGCCCTCGACAGCAAGTTTGGGATCCTCGACAGCACTCTATGCGGGGAACTCATACTGTCACCAAAAGATCATTCCTGTGACAGCAAGCTTTGCGGCAAAAGTAACTGTCTCAATAAAGATCCTTATGCTAGGTATCTTTCTCAGTCAAATCCCGTGACAGTTTAAATGTTCAAGAAACAGGCGTGATGCAGCATCCCTAAGCTGCACCAAGTCTGCAAGACTACGACAGAAGCTTCAAGGCACTACAAATCAAAAGCGAATCAATTCAAGAGCAAGGTCAAGTCTTTATCTGCTGAATTGGTTTAGCTGGAAATAGAATGAATCTAGGTTGCTTTCTTTGTAATGTATATCTGACATGTTAGCAATTTAGGAAAGTCACATGGGTAAGACAATCTGTAAGAAGCTGCCACTTGACAGTGACAGCAACTTCACAAACCCGTGACTGATAGTGATAGGGTTAGTCCTATACCTTCTATCAACTCATTCTAGAATTGTAACGAAGACAAGCAAGTGTCTTTGAAGAAAACCCGAAGCTCGAGAATTCTTTCTTGAGGTTGTAGCAACACTTTGCAAAATAAATAAAACATTTATTTTGTGAATCTTGTTCTTACTAAATACTGTTCGTGATTGCATATATTGCTGATAACGTTTAATCTTGATTTTAGTTGTTGAAATTTAGATTGAATTTTATCAGTATTGCATTCATCCCCCCCCCCCTTCTGCAATACACAAGGACTAACAACTGGTATCAGAGCTTTCAGATTAACATACATATCTGAGATCCCGGAGAAAATGCAGAAATCAAACAGTATCAAGATCCCAGCTTTTGATAAAGAGAACTACAGCATTTGGAAAAGAAAAATCTTGTTGTTTATCAAAGCTGCAAATCCACTATACCCAGGTATACTCGAGAATGGTCCTTTCATTCCAAGAAAGGAAATTGAAGCCACAACAGTAAATGGTGAGATTATTCCTGCACATTGGGTTCCCAAAGATCCCTCAGAAATCTTGGAACCTGAAAAGGAGAAAATGGTGCTAGATGATCATTTGCAACTTATCTTGCTCGATTCTCTCACGCTGGATAAAGCCATGTGTGGAAGTGTAATAAGCTGCACATCAGCCAAGGAGATGTGGATCATGTTAGCCTTACTCTGTGAAGGAAGTGAAGAGGTTAAGGGCAACCAAAGGCAAATTCTAATATCTCAATATGAGGCATTCATGGCCAAGCCTGGTGAAGACTTAACCTCCATGTTCGAAAGGTTCAGTAAGCTCTTAACTGAATTACAGATACATGGCAAGTACTATGACAGAAAAGAATTAAATGTCAAGTTCCTGCTCACACTGCCTGATCACCTTGAACACAAGACAACAGCCATACGAGAAGGAAGAGATCTCAACACTATAACCTTTGAGACACTTTATGGTATTCTGAAATCTTATGAACTCGAACTCTTTCAAAAGAGAGCCATACAAAGTGGAACAAGGAACAAGATGGCTAATATGTCAAGTGCCCTAGTAGCACATGTGCCAAGGATCACACAGCCAAGTGAAGTACTACAGATCACACAATCAACCCCAACACAAACCTTGAAGATAGAAGAGGTGGTTGAAGATGATGAGAAAGTGGTACTACAGCTTAAGGATGTGGAAGATGAAGACTTCTACACAATGGAGGAACTGGAAAGCATGGACAACCCTACTATGGCTTACATGGCCAAGAAGTTCAAGAACTTTAGGTTCAAGAAGGATAGGTCATACAAGCCTCAAGGCCAAGCATCCAAGTTCAGCAAAGGAAGCTCATCAAAGGCTGCTGTGGGAAGTTCAACCAAAGGAGGATACAAAACTGGATTTGTGGATAGATCAAAGTTCAAATGTTACAACTGTGGTGAACCTGGTCATTTTGCTACTGAATGCAAAAGACCCAAACAGGTTCAAAGATATGAGAAAGGAACTGGTGGATACTCCAAGAAAAATCAAGGTAGAGCCTATGTGGCTGAAGGAAAGTGTTGGGATGATTCTGATGATGAAGAAGAGGAAGAATATGTTAACCTAGCTCTCATGGCTAGTACTGATGAGGTAGCATCAACATCTTCAAGTCAGGTACCTTCGCTTGTCTTACTTGATATGTCTACTGATGAGTATAAGAAAACCATTAAAGACTTAAGTGCTGAAATGTTCAATGTCTATACTAGCTTATCTGCTGCTAATGAGGAAATCTCTAGACTAAGTAAGCTAAATGAAACACTTCAGTCTGAAAATGATTCTCTTTTTCTCAAAACCAGTTCACTAGGCTCTTTAGCTCAAGAGAATGCTAAACTTAAAAATGAATTAAAATGTGCTAAGGAGGTTGAGGAATTCCTGAGGAATGAGATTGCTGAAAATGAATTTAAGATTAAGGCCTATAGAAACTCATCAAAGATAGTTCAGGATTACAATGATAAGCATACAGAAAATCAGTCTGTTGGTATAGGTTTTTCTTATGGTAGAAGACCTGGAAAGGAAACTGTGATTCAAGATTGTCCTGGAGTTGCTGCTGTCAAACCCACCATTCTCAAGAAAGTTAAAACTCCTATTTTCAAAACTGCTGAAATTGAGTTTGATGAAGAAGCCATGCTCATCAAACAAGAAATTCTTGATGAGGATGAAGGTGTTGACAGCACATTCAAGGAAGGAAAGGATACTGTCAGAATCCCCAAGACAGTAAACTTACCAAGCAATCAGACAGTAAGTTCAAAGGATGCTGTCACGATTGGCATGACAGAATCTTTCAAAGATACTGTCAAGAATGATTCCAAGACAGTAACTCTCAAACCTTCTGTCAAGACAGTAGGAATAAAAGATACTGTCAAGGATAGTTCGACAGCAACTTTTGAACATACTGTCAATCCAGTAACTCCCAAGTCTAGAAACAGGAATGGTAAGGTAGGTGTCAATAAAGGAAATGGATACACTAATGTTGGTGGTGCTTCTAGGAAACTATGCAATAACTGTGGATCTACACATCACTTAACACATGTTTGTAAGAAACCAATTGAGGATAAGATCAATGCAACTGAACTCAATGGTAACTTACATAGAACCCCCCTTATGCATAGAACTATGAGTGTCTGTAATAACATTGATTGTATGCCATGCAAAATCACTGCCATGAGTACATGCTTTAACTTACCTGTTCTCTCTACTGAAAAATGCTCATACCTAAACACTGTTGAGACTTCTGAGCCTGCTGGCAACAGCAAAAAGGCTTCATCCACTAAGAAAAGGACCAAGTCCAATTCTAAACCTAAGTGGGTGAAAAGAGAAGTCAAACAGGAAGTCTTTGATAATGCTTGTGATGTTGTGACTGAAAGAAACTTAGGAAACACTGAAACTGCAGGACCCAACAAAGATTGGGTACCATATGCAACTTAGAAACATTCTGTTTTGCAGGGTAAGAAGAAAAATCAGGTCATGTGGATAATTGACAGTGGTTGCTCAAGACACATGACAGGTGATAAAGCCCTGCTATCACATTATGTAGAGAAAGCTGGCCCAATCATAACCTTTGGAGACAACAGCAAGGGTTACACAGTGGGATATGGCTGTCTGGAAATTGGAAATGTTGTCATTGAAGATATTGCTCTTGTGGATGGATTGAAGCACAACCTACTCAGTGTCAGCCAATTCAGTGACAGAGGATTTAAGGTTGACTTTGACATGATGGTGTGCAACATCTATCACAAGAAGGATGGAAGCCTCTCTCTAAAAGGGGTCAGAAAAGGAAGCTTGTTTGTTGCTGATCTAAGCTCGACAAAGAAGGATAAAGTTTACTATTTTTACAGTAAAGCTACTGTTGGTGACAGTATGCTTTGGCACAGGAAGCTCTCACATCTCAACTTCAAGACAATGAATATTCTGATGAAGAAGGAGTTAGTGAGAGGTTTGCCCCAACAGGAATTCTGTCAAGAAGGACTGTGTGAAGATTGTCAAATGGGCAAACTGAGAAGAGCTGTGCACAAGTCCAAGCAAGTAAACACCAACACAGAAGCACTCAAGTTAATTCACATGGACCTCTTTGGACCAGTCAATGTACCATCAATGGCCAGAAAGAGGTATGCCTTAGTAATGGTGGATGATTACTCAAGGTACACTTGGGTGAAATTTCTTGAATCCAAAGATGAAGCTGCTCAAGTGATTATTGATCAAGTCAGAGTTCTTGATAGAACCCCAAACTCAAAAGTTCAAATCTTGAGGAGTGACAATGGTACAGAATTCAGAAATGCCACACTTGGAAATTTCTGTAAAGATGAAGGAATTGTACAACAATTCTCTGCTGCAAGAACTCCACAGCAAGATGGAGTTGTAGAAAGAAAGAACAGGACTCTCATTGAAGCAGCTAGAACTATGTTGCATGATGCTAAGTTGCCAACATATTTCTGGGCTGAAGCTATCAACACAGCCTGTTATACTCAGAACAGAACCATGATCAACAAAACTCATGCAAGTACTCCTTACTGTCTGTTAACTGGAAAGAAACCTACTGTCAAATATTTTCATGTGTTTGGAAGCAAATGCTTTATGATGAAAGACAACCATGAGAAGAAAGGAAAATTTGACACCAAGGCATTTGAAGGATTATTCATGGGTTACAGCACAGAAAGGACTGCCTACAGAGTTTATGTTATGGAACACAGGATTATTGAAGAAAGTGTTAATGTCACATTTGATGAAACCAAGTTTCCAGGACTGCATGAAGAAGGAAAGATGCAGACATTCAGATTTGAGAATCAAGGATACCTGGAAGCTGAGGAGATTGTAGATGAAGAACCTAGCTTCACTCAAATTGTTGAAGTTGACAAAGATGCTGTCAACACCACTACTGTCATTCAAACTCCAGCTCAATCACACACCATAACATCTAACATTCAGAACAGTGTTGACTCTGGAGACAATGAAGAACATGGTGGAGACAATGGAATTGATGAGCATTCAACTCAACAAGCTGAAGCAAATGTTCCTGTTCAATCAAGTAGCTTGCCCAGAATCACCAGGTGGACCAAGGATCACACAAATGACCTTATAATTGGTGATCCTAATTCTGGAGTGAGGACAAGGAACAAAGTCTCTGCTGACAGCATGTTTTCATGCTTCCTGTCACAAATGGAACCCAAGACAATTGATGAAGCATTGTTGGATTCTGACTGGGTGATAGCCATGCAAGAAGAGCTAAATCAGTTTGAAAGAAACAATGTATGGAAATTGGTTCCAAGACCTAAGGGAAAGTCAGTGATTGAGACCAAATGGGTTTTCAGAAACAAACTTGATGAAAATGGATTGGTGACAAGGAACAAAGCAAGGCTAGTGGCTAAAGGTTACTGTCAACAGGAGGGAATAGATTATGATGAGACATTTGCTCCTGTTGCCAGACTTGAAGCTATAAGGATCTTTCTAGCTTATGCTGCACACTGCAACTTCAAAGTATTTCAGATGGATGTCAAAAGTGCCTTTCTAAATGGAGAGCTGGAAGAAGAAGTGTATGTGGAACAGCCACCAGGGTTTGAGGATGCTGAAATGCATAATTTTGTGTACAAACTCTTCAAAGCTTTGTATGGATTAAAGCAAGCACCCAGGGCATGGTATGACACACTTTCCACCTTTCTTCTGGAAAACCAGTTTACCAGAGGAGTTGTGGACAAGACACTTTTCTACAAGCATCATGGCAAGGACATTATTCTGGTACAAATCTATGTGGATGATATCATTTTTGGTTCTACAAATGAGAAGCTGTGTGAGAAGTTTTCCCATCTCATGAGTAACAAATATGAGATGAGCATGATGGGAGGATTGTCATTCTTTCTAGGGTTACAAATTCTTCAACAAACTGATGGAATCTTCATAAGTCAAGCTAAGTATATCAAGGAACTTCTCAAAAAGTTCAACTTGGAAGATTCATCTCCTGCAAGAACACCAATGTCCACAGCAACCAGTCTGGATCTTGATCCTAAAGGAAAGAAAGTTGACTCAAGCACTTATAGAGGCATGGTAGGATCCCTCCTATACCTAACTACTAGCAGACCTGACATCATGTTTGCTACATGTCTCTGTGCAAGGTTTCAAAGTGATCCAAAGGAGTCACACTTGGTAGCCATCAAGAGGATCTTTAGATACTTAAAAGGCACTCCTAACCTAGGCCTTTGGTATCCTAAGAATACTGGATTTGATCTAATTGGTTACTCAGACTCAGACTATGCTGGATGCAAGATTGACAGAAAGAGTACTACTGGTAGCTGTCAATTTCTTGGTGGAAGATTGGTCTCATGGTTTAGCAAGAAGCAGCATTCAGTTTCTACCTCAACTGCAGAAGCTGAGTACATTGCTGCAGGCAGTTGCTGTGCACAAATTCTATGGATGAAAAGTCAACTTCTAGATTATGGTCTAGTGTTAAGAGAAATTCCTATTTACTGTGACAACACTAGTGCCATAGCCATCTCAGACAATCCGGTTCAACACTCTAGGACAAAGCACATTGATATAAGACATCACTTTATCAGAGAGCATGTTGAACAAGGAACTGTGAAGCTGATTTATGTCCCAACTGACAAGCAACTTGCTGACATCTTCACTAAGCCATTGGATGAAGCAACCTTCAACAGGTTGGTAAGTGAATTGGGAATGCTGAATCTGGTATGTTAATTTACTAAGGTTTCTAAATTTTCAATTCTTATTGAAGCTCATGACAGCAACTTCAAACCTGCTGTCAAGAGAAGTTACTGTCTACTTGGTTTATGTCTGTTATGTGACAGCATGTGTTGATTTGACTTCTCATGTCAGTATTTTTGTGCCAGTCTCATACTTTTAAACCGTGTATGACTTTAATGTGGTTATCTGTTAAGTTTGAGAGTTAAAAATCTGTTCCATTGGACTTTCACACTCTTTTGCATTAATCTGTAGGATTAAAGGAGGACACGACCATTAATTACTTTTGTGGTAGTTGTATGGGTACTCTAACTGTTGACCATTAGACTTTAATCCTTAGACGGTTTTGCCTATAAATTAACCTTAGGTTTCACCAGTCTGCTCTCAGTTTTAAAGTAAATAATGGAAAACAAAGTAGGAATTGAAGTTGGTCTAAAGAAGTGTGATAGTGAACCCGACAATGAAGAGATCGACGAGCTCTTTGAAATGTTGTTGGACGCCATGGATGAGATAGACGAGGAAAAGGAGGCCAAGGCTAAGGAAGAAGAAGCCAAGGCTGTGGAAGAAGAGAAGGAGCTTCAGGCACTTCTTGAAAAAGAAGGCCGCTCTGAAGAAGAGATTAAGGAAGAAGTCTTAGAACTAGTTGATAAAATCATAGAATGATGTACTCAATGCTCACTTTTAATGATTTTATTAATAATAATAAAAGTTCCTGTTTATGTGGTTATTGAGTTTATGATTTGTCTGTGTTAATTGCTTAATATCTGTGTTCAAAAGATTACATTGCTAAATCCATAATTTGTCAATATTAAGTTAAGTGTATGAATCAAGCATTCTAATAAGTTCATGACAGAACCATTTCCTAATCGAAGTTACTGTCGTTAAGAAGGATACTGTCATGTGTTTCTTGACAGCAACCTTCTTGACAGCAGGAAAAGACTTTCTGTCAAGACTTGTAAAGGATACTGTCATTCATATGCTTAACGGTGACAGCAAGTTTTTGCGCAATAGTTGCTGTCGCGCAAAACCTACTGTCACCACCACTTCTTACTGACAGATTGTTTCTAGCGCACAGGTTACTGTCAACAATAGTGGACCGTTGCAATTGGATATTCACCCCACGATTGACAGTGAATAACGGGCAGTAACTCACGTGTTAAGAGAGTGGGTTAAGACACGTCCTTTAACTCCACTTTTTGAGCAAACGTTTGAGAAACCCATATTTATTCTCCAGTTACTCAGACATATCACTCTCACAAAACTCAAGGCAAAATACTTTTCTTCAAGCAAAAAGCTACTTTCTCACTTTCTTCTTTTCTTGAAATCTCCATGGCCCCCAATCAGACTCTCTCTCAAACAAACTTTGCTGGCATCTTTTCAACAAATGATGCTGGTGAAGATTTTAAAGGACTGGTGTTTTTCTTGAACAAGTCCTATCTTCGTTCAGCCATTACCTCAACTCCACATCTCGACCTAGACAAACTTGAGGAATTTTGGCGAACTGCTGTTGCTCAAACTGAGGGTGAAAACCCAGCTATTCAATTCAAGATAAATGGGCAACAATACATTCTCACAGCTGAGGTCATCAATACTGCTCTTGGAATTACACTGGAACAAGGACAACACTTTTCTCCACTTGCTAATGATGACACTCTGAAGAAGCTCTTCTTGAAGATTGGGTATGCAGGCCCTATTCTCGAAGAGGGAACAACCAAGTGGTACCCGTCTGGTGAAATGGACAGAAAGTATCTAAGGAAGGAGTGGAGCATGATATTTGATGCAATGGTCAAGGTGTTCTCTACCAAGTCCACAGGCTGGAATGGGATACCTTCCTACATCAAGAAACTGACACATTCTCTTGTCCATGGATACAAGGTGAATGTTGGAGCTCTCCTCATGGCACAACTCCGAGCTGCCATAGGTAAGAAGGTATCACTCTACCCTCGCTTTCTTATGATGTGTATCAATTCTTTCTGTGATTTTAATAATGATGCCCCTCGTCTAGAGGTTTGCTCTGTCTTGAAAAAGAACACACACACACTGTTATCTTCACAGGATCTAAATGCACATATTCCACTTTGCTTCACTCAGCACATGGTTGATCAAGTGTCCAACCTTGATTATCCATTACCTACTGGTTATGATTCGTTTTCTCTTGAGGATGAAGCTGGATTAGACCCAAATTCAGCTAACCCGCATTCAACACCATACACTCAGCCTAGGCCCTCTAGACTTCCCAAAGCCCAACGAGAAGCCTTGCAAGAATCCAGAAAACGATCCTTAGAAGCTGATGTTGGTGGTAGCTCTGTTAGTCAAGAGGGAGACACTGCACCTAGTGCAGCAAATAAGGAAGGTAGTCACACAGAACCCACAGTGGTTCCCCCTGAGCCTAAGAAGAAGAGAGCTAGGAGGACCAAAACCACTGTCAGCCACCCTGCAGTCTCCCAAAAGACTGTAGAGGAAACCAGGGAAATAAACTCCTCCCTAGATGTGCCTTCTCAACAAGGTGCTTCTATTGAAATTGGTCTGTCTCCCAAGGCACCCTGTACAGAGTCTGCACAAACTCATGGTTCCCAACCTGAGATACCCCCACTTGAAGAAACACACAGTGAGTTAGGGCACAGTGAGGATTTCTCTACTCCTATTGATGGTTCACATGTTTCATCTGTGAATCAGCCCCCACTCTCTACTACACTTTCACCTTCTTCCTTCCCTACACATTCATTTGTTTCTTCTCCACAACCTAGAGAAGGGGACAGTCCCAACCCTTCAGGTTTTGATCATCCATCTCCAATCATGGATGAGCCCCCATCTAGTGGTCCACAAGAACCCATTTCTCAAAGTGAGATGGACACCACTCCTCCAAACACTGAGCTAGGGCAAAGTGGTATTTTGTCAGAAAATGAAACAGCCACCACTTTGTCTGACCTCCAAGGAGCATCTTACCTTCAGGAAGATGCTGTCACAGCCTCTGTTGCTGTCAAAGACACTGGGGATGCTACTGTCCTGGGCACAGCTACTGTCAAAGGTGGAGAGAAAGATACTGTCACTACAGAACATACTGTCACTCCACCTCCCAAAGATGCTGTCATGCCAGAACCTGCTGTCCAGCCTACAACTGACAGTAACATTCCTACTCAGTATGCTGTCAAGCCCTCCCAGCCTAATTTTGATGCTGTACTGGTTGAGGATGCCTCTGATGATGACCTACCTCTTGCTAAACTCCTAAAGGTACATTCTAAATCTACTCCTTCCATGCATGTTAGTACTGCTCATACCCATGCATCTAGGTTGAGTGAGGGTGTGCAAAAGAAAAGAGAGATAAAAGAAAAGAGAGGTGAGCATAAAAATGAGAGGCAGCCAAATGAGCTGGCAAAAGGAGAGGGACTTGAGCATGTCCAGAGAGATATTGAGGGAGCCCACATTATTCAGGCACTAGGCCTTGAGAGTCAAACTGTGAGGGGTGATGAGATCACTCAAAAACACCCTGAGAGTGTGAGAACCCCCATAGCCTCCAAGCCCCTGTCTTTTCCTTCCCCTCCAAGAAGGTTAAGGTCTGGTGGCCCCTCTGCTACTTTTGGTGACAGGATTACAGCTCTTGAAGGACAGTGTCTTACTTTGGACTCCAAACTGGACTCTCTCTCTCAACTGGTGGTTGATGGTTTTGCTGCTACTCAACTCTCTATTCAGTTCCTAACTGACCTGGTAGCTGCCAACTCAACTAAGGGGGAGAAGGTAGCAAGATCAGAATCTTTGCCTATTCAAGAATCAGGTGGAACTCAGGGGGAGCCTGTAGCTGTGAAGACCAGAGGGGGAGCTAAAAGGAAAGCAATGTCTAAGGGGGAGCAAGTCAAACCAAGCAGTGCAAAACCACAGGATAAAGCTGAACAGCCTGTTGAAATGGAAATGGATGGAGAAAGGGTGTTAATGTCAAAGGAAACTCAAGATGCATTGCAAAGAAGACCTGCATCTAGACATCCAATCTTGCCTCCTGTGGTGATTAGAGAACCTACTCAAGAAACTTAAGAAACTGCTTTACAGAAGAAATGGAGAGAAATGGAGGAACAAAACAAACTTGGGAAAGGTAAAGGGAAACTGCCTGAATCCATCCATAAAGGAACTACTTGGTCCAATGGTACTGAGTATGATCAAGAGGAAGCCAATGTCTTGATGGTGGATTACAGGGAGAGCACATTATACAACCATGACAGTGAGTTTAGCAGTTTGGTGGAAGAAGCAATGAATGCTCCTAGCAACCGTCCAACCAACACCACAACACTGTTAAAGGAACAAATTATCAGTGTCAGTGTAATGGTGAATGATGAGAAAAGATGGGCTGTAAGTATTTATCTAACTTCTGGCATATCTTATTTCATCACAATGCAACTATTGCAGAGTCTGCCAGCAAAGGTGTTGTGTGCTTTGAAGGGAAAGATCAGGGCAACTCAAACACCATTTAATGAAATATTGGATATGCAAATCCAGAACCTGATCATACAGAAGCTACCTGAAGTCTACTCAAATCCACCAAGTGTTTTCTACAGATCTGAAACTAAGGATGGCACAAGAAGGAACAGCTTCATGAATATTGGTAGCCCATCCAGAATGGAAACCAAGTCAATTCTGAAGGTACTAGATGGAATACTCAGTTCAAATGCCAATCCAGGAAGAGTTCATGCTGTTCAAGAAATCTACAAAATGCTGGTGTTGAGAGACAAGGCACTGGGAGCTAGAATAAAGGAGCTAATCACTAGAGCCAATGCCAAAAGAAATGATCAAGGTGGAAGCTGCTTCTATAACATTCCTCCCCATGATGATGATGATGATGATGATGATGAAGATGGTAAGGATGGAGGTGGTGAAGCTTCTGGAAATGCTGGAAATGCTGGTGGAAGTAATTCTGGGAATACTGGTATTCAATCTCAGAATGAAGGCAATGAAGAAACTCCTAGCCAGGAAAAGAAAGATGCTGGTGCAACAGATGAAGAGGAGTCAAGAATACTGGAAGCTTTGGAGGCAAGCATTCTTAGATGTGCTATTGATTGCATAAATGCTGAAAAAGATGCTGTCACCAAAGGTACTGTCGACAAAGATACTGTCATAGAAGATGTTGTCTTGGAAGATGTTGTCGACAAGGATACTGTCAAGGAAGGTTCTGTCAAGGATGAAACCAAAGCTGCTGTCAAGCCCAAGAGACTGAAAGCTAAAGCAAAGGCATGGTTTACTAGACAGAAACCAACAGGGAAGCATAAGTACTCAGGAAAGGAAAAGGCCACTGGATTTGGCAGGAATCTCAAAAAGCCAATTCAATCAATTCCTCCCAACAGTCTTAAGATTCAACAAATGAAATCAAAAGAAATTAAGAGTGTTGAGGTTAAGCTGGATGCAAATCAAGAGGCCACTGAGTACATTCTGTGGTGGGAAGAATCAAGGTCTGCCAAGATTGACAAGGACTTCAATCTGGTAGCCACATCAACCAAGAACAGCACATCAACCATAGATAAAAGAAGAATTGATTTCTTCTATCTGGAAAGAATGGTAGAGTTGCTGGAGAGCTATGATAATGTTTCAGAGGCTGTCATGGAACATGTTCTAAAATATCAGGCAGATAGGGATGCTGAATTTTATCAGAAATTTGGCTATAACTTTGCAGATTTTGATGATGCTGATATTCTTACTGATCTCCCAGCCTCTCCTATACCATACCACTGGTACTATGAGTTTGATGACTCACCCACAGAAGAAGGGCAAGCCCAACCAACTCAGGAAGGGCAACCCAAGCCAAGAAAAGGACCTGAATCTTCTGCATATTCTCAAGCTCAGACAGAACTTGATAAGAAGGAAGCTGAATTACTAGAAATTCACAAGGCCTCTAACAAGGCAGAAAGTGAAGCTCCAAATTATCAACCATATATGCTGGAAAATCCCCTAAGAGTCAAGTTCCTAAAAGAAGAAATCTATGTTTGCAGCTTGCATAAGCTTAAAACATCCACTCTGAAGGATTTACAGTATATGGTAGCTGGTTCAATTCATCCCTTGGAACAGATTTGTTCTGATGAGATAGAGAAGTTATTGGAAGGGAGAAAAGGAGAAGACTCAAAGCTGGACAAGCAAAGAAGGAAGTCTCTCAATGCTTACCCTGGAAGAAGATTCAAGCTCATTAATGAAGAACTTCATTTCAGAACCTATCCATATGATATAGAGCAATGGCTGAATCTCAGGGATGTTAGCTCTCTCATATCCCCTTCCATAAAGAAGATCATTGATGAAGTAGAGGATGATGCAGTGTCTGCTGCTGAAATTTCTCTTGTAGAAAGTCTAAGAAGCTGCTTGGCAGAAGCTCTCAAAAGAGAGGATGCAGCAAGACAGAAGAGGAAATCTCAAGCTAAGTGAAAATTCTTGAATTCTGATCTTGTTAGTTAAGTTGTCAGCACATATTGTAAATTTGCTGTTATTTTCCATAAAAACAAATTGGGGGAGATTGTTGGGATTTATGGGTGATAGCATAGAAACATCTTAACTTTGATTGTACTTAATTTTTTAAATTAAGTAGAACATACTGTCATAGCCAAAGTATGTTCTTGTAATCAGTATGTAATGTTATTCTAGTTGTATTGTTTGAAAGAAGTTCACTTATGTGTTCAAGCCTCAAAGAATGCTTTTTGGATGACAACATGAATAAAGGTTACAGTCCTAAAGCTGTGACAGTAAGATTACAAGAAGACGGAATGTTGCAAGTCACGACAACATATTCACTCTGACAGCAACATTGGCGGAAGACTACGCGACAGCAACTATTGCCCTCGACAGCAAGTTTGGGATCCTCGACAACACTCTATGCGGGGAACTCATACTGTCACCAAAAGATCATTCCTGTGACAGCAAGCTTTGCGGCAAAAGTAACTGTCTCAATAAAGATCCTTATGCTAGGTATCTTTCTCAGTCAAATCCCGTGACAGTTTAAATGTTCAAGAAACAGGCGTGATGCAGCATCCCTAAGCTGCACCAAGTCTGCAAGACTACGACAGAAGCTTCAAGGCACTACAAATCAAAAGCGAATCAATTCAAGAGCAAGGTCAAGTCTTTATCTGCTGAATTGGTTTAGCTGGAAATAGAATGAATCTAGGTTGCTTTCTTTGTAATGTATATCTGACATGTTAGCAATTTAGGAAAGTCACATGGGTAAGACAATCTGTAAGAAGCTGCCACTTGACAGTGACAGCAGCTTCACAAACCCGTGACTGATAGTGATAGGGTTAGTCCTATACCTTCTATCAACTCATTCTAGAATTGTAACGAAGACAAGCAAGTGTCTTTGAAGAAAACCCGAAGCTCGAGAATTCTTTCTTGAGGTTGTAGCAACACTTTGCAAAATAAATAAAACATTTATTTTGTGAATCTTGTTCTTACTAAATACTGTTCGTGATTGCATATATTGCTGATAACGTTTAATCTTGATTTTAGTTGTTGAAATTTAGATTGAATTTTATCAGTATTGCATTCATCCCCCCCCCCTTTCTGCAATACACAAGGACTAACAGTGAGGGTGTGAGAGGTGTGAGCCATGGGGAGCCCATGATGCAAGAAAATAGAGGAGAGAGAGAAGGGACTACAGGAGTCATAAGGGAGGAAGCAGCCATTGCTAGTGAGTCAATGGAGGTCAATGAGGGAGAAAGAGAACTTACTTTCCAAGAGCTCTATCAACAAACTCTGGATAGTATTTCCCTGGATCCTGAGACCTTTACTCATCCTGTGTCGGCCTATCGAGTTTTGGCTCAACAGGGCAATGTGGAGGCAGAGAGGTCACTACAACTAATTCATACAACTGCATCAATGCAAAGAGCAAAGGATGTCTTGACCAATCTATCTCCAGGAGCTGCAGCAAGTGGTGAGTTTGATTTCTCTGATGATGAGGACAGCTTTGGTGACAATCAGGTGGCCACTACTTCACAGGCTGGGACTTCTGTGGTGCCTCCTACACCAAACTGGCTTTCTCAAGATTTACAAGGAAGGATCTCCCTGGATGCTGCAATCACAAGGCAGTACAATGAGGCCTATCTGGCTCATGAGTCTGCAAATGCCAATGACAAGAAATTCTACAAGGCTATTATGGATTCACTGGAAATCCAAAGGCTACAGATGATGCAGACAAGGATTGAGGCTAGAGAAATCAAGGACTCAATTAGCAATCTCAAGGATGCTAATGAAAGAAGGCTAGATGAAAAGCTTCCTCTTCTCACTGTGTCCAAGATGAACAGGTTTTTCTCTCAAGGAACCTGAGGTGGCTACCTCCTTGAAGACTCTCTCTTCTAGAGTGGACAAGGTGGAAGCTACTTTATCTCAGATGCAAAAGGAACAGGAGAAGCAGACACAACTCTTGGCCCAGCTAGTGGCAGCT
Organism: Heracleum sosnowskyi; assembly: GCA_030848705.1. NCBI lineage: Eukaryota > Viridiplantae > Streptophyta > Magnoliopsida > Apiales > Apiaceae > Heracleum > Heracleum sosnowskyi. The sequence goes on along the minus strand of CM061235.1, from coordinate 92,669,999 downwards.
CAAGGACTCCCAGTCATCTCTCTTGATGATAACAAAAAGGGGGAGAAATCTAAGGAGCTAGACATTCAAATCACAAAGGTTATGGTCCCAGCCATTTCCCTGCCAAAGGAGCCACTAGCTATGGGGGAGTCAGGAAAAGCTAAACTGGACAGCATTGACCTGATTCAGCAAGCATCTATGAAGCTACAGCTTGCTGAACAAATTAAAGACCACTGGTCCAGGATAGATGAAAGAATCAAGAAGTTAGCTGATTCTGCAAAGATTTCAGATCCATCAACGAATCAAGCTTCTTCTACAGAGCCATCAACGGATGCCATGGTTTTAGCATCAACGGAATGGGAGCCACAGACCAATTCTTTATATAAGGTAGAGCCCCTTCTACATGGAGTCACTCAAGGTTCAAGGAAGGAGAAAGGACAAACTTCATGCATTAGGGATGTGGAACAAGCTACATTGCAAAGAAGCTTATCTCCCAAGTCCCCTTCTAAACCAAAGGGCAAAAATATAGCAAGGACTTTCTATCCTGCACCTTATCCAGATGAGCTCAAGCTTCTTGGATTACTTATCACTAAATGCAAGGAAAGCAATGATACTGAGGTAAGGAAGCAAAGGGCAATTGTCTACAGGAATGGACAAGAAATCTGTGTTTGGGCTGGTCACCCAAACTTTGCTGAAGCTAAGGCTGAAGAGTCAGAAAGAGCAGCAATGCAAGCACTTACAGTTGCTCAATCTCTTGATGAAGAAGAAAGACAGCAAAAAGAAAAAGCCAGAGAGAAAAGGAGTGCAAAGAAGAGCACAAGGCAACCAAAGGCAAGAGCTAGGAGGAATATAGCCTTTGAGAATGATGACTCTCAGAGTATTGCATCAGACTCTTCTGTACCAACTGCACCTCCAACATTTCCTGATCCAGCTCTAGGGGTAAAGTTAGCCTTTGATCCTAAACATCCTGTTAATTTCCATGATCAGCCAATTGAGCCAAAGGAAGAGCCAATTGAGTTTGATGAGGCCAACTTTCCAAAATTCCTCTTTGAGATGGATCCAAAGAAGAAATCTAAGCAAAGGGTTACCAAGGCTAAGCCAATTCTAGTAAGGAGACCACAAGCTGAAAAACCTCCTACCAACCCAGAAGACTTCATCTACATTGCTGATATCAGGGAGGAGTCTGACCTACATATCAATCTTGATGACCTAGTTGAAGTGAGAGGAATAGCAGCTTCTTACAAACTACCAGAGAGATTGGTGTTTGTCTACAAGGGTGGGAGAGAACAGGTTTGGCCTCTACATAGAATTCTGGGAGAAGACTATCAGACACTACTATCTGTGTTTAAATGCCTGAAGAAAGATTTTGGTTTTACCAAAACAGCTAAATCTGAAGTTGTTTCCAAAATTTGTCAAATCAAAGCTAGCTGGAACAAGCCTGATGCACTTCCCAGAGTATTGAAGGTCCCTCAAACAGGAAAGAAAATTCATCTCCAACCTTTTTGGATGATGGAATTCAGAGACAAGGACAACTGTAGAAGATTCTTCAGAATAGAAGACCAACTGGAGAAGGCATCCAATGAAACTCTAAGATTAATGCAATCCAAGTTGGGAAATCAAGATGAAGAAGAAAAGATTTTCTACAGAAGACTTCAAGCTCAGATTGAGGAGAACAATGCAAGAAAAGGGAAGAAAACAAGACCACAGAGGCAAAGATGAAAAATCTGCTCAGTCTAGAGGAGCAACTCTGTGCACTTGTTTTGTAAGATTTTCTACTTTGAAATTTAATTAAATTCAATAAAGCTCAATGCAATTTCTACTTTTATCATGTGTAATTTGACTGAGTGTTTTTATTATCATCAAGGCTCTTGATTTATGGCTGTTATTCTATCAGTCATAAATTGGGGGAGATTGTTAGGAATATGTTGTTCTTGATGATAATTATAAAAACACTTAGTAGATTTTGTATTAAGTCATTTTGTAACTGTCAACGGAATGGCATGCTCTGCAGTGTTTCGTTGACAGGAAGCTCATCAACGGAATGAGTGTTGTAGCAATTGCACTGTACAATACTTCACAGTTTGATATGCATTTGATGTATGTATTAGATAGGTTTCCTAAGTCATGTTGACTAAGTACTAGATAGGCAAAATAGGTTGGTTAATTGTAAGTATATCATGCCTTGTAATTTTGCCTAAGTGAAGATGTGACGCCCTCCAAACCCGGGGTACAGATTTGAGGAGTCATCCGACCAACGGAATACTATTTAACACATGCATAATATATATAAAGACACAATTACCCCTTGACCAAGACCGCATCCAGATTATGGCAATGAACACAAGCTACTACAATCTTTTATTATTACAAACCAGTTTTATCAGAGTTATTACATCACAACTGAAGTTCAAATCTAGACATTAAATCTAGAAAAGCAAAACAACAACTACCCTGCCAATAACAGTGACTCGAGGGGCTCTCCTGACTGCTGGTGAACTATCGGTCATGCTATGCCAACTCATACTCTCGCTTCACTGGAATAGGGTTAGAAAACAACAAGCAAGAGTGAGCCAAAATTGCTCAGCAAACATCAACGAATCATTTCTATCACAGTTGTAAGGATATGAATTTAAGATATCAGAATCAACAATATTTAGCTAACACATGCTTTGTATCAATAATGATTGAAGTAAAGGATTAGAATTTGGCTTATACATTTTATTCAAATCAAAGGTTGTGCTGCTGGCCAGCCACGCATCAACCCCGGACTAGCTCATGTCATAGTCCTCTACTGGATCCCAGGCCAATCTGGGCCTTAAGTTATTCCGACCAATTACTGGTCCATTTTTAAAAACACATGCCAATTCTATAATAGGGTATAAACAATAACATGCTCAATAAGATAAACTGAATGTATAGTAATTGCAAAAGAGCTTCAACTGTTCAGTATCAACGAAGATCGAGAAAGGATCATGGAGTAGTTTCAATGGTACAGTGTACTCATTCAATAAGGTAATCAATATTGGTAATCGTTAATCAATAACCGTAATTGGTAGTCAAGATGGAAGTCAAATAATCAAAGGTTGTCAATGATAATCAAAGGATGATAAATAGCAACAATAGGTGGTAAACAATAATCAAGTAAATTGGAAATAAGGGTTTCCGATGCAGATCAAATCAAAGAATCAAGAATTTCTAAGGAAATGGAATCAGTTGTCCAAATGCGGTTAAAAGATGGATAATTTGAATTGTTCTGGGGATAACGGTATTCAAGTAATCAAGACAATAATAATTTTTATCACAAGTAAAGGCACAGATACTTGCCTGGTCTAAGCTGCTGTCGGATCGACTCTGCTCACTCTACTTTCCCCTTTCCCTTGCTCCGGGAACTCGATTCTATAATTAAACAACTCATTACAATAAGTCTAACTATTCTCGTTCTACTCTCGACACTTATTCAATCAATAATCACATTTAAACAAGTAACCGGGTACGTATCGGACGTCCGGTATAATTTACGATATTTAAAACTCAGATATTTGCCCTAGTACGGGCATATACAGACTATAAAACACAACACACAATTAATATGAACCATATTGCACTTATAAATATTTTTAAAACATCGTCTGAAACTCATTTGAATTTTTAATAAGTCATTACTAATTTTTAAATCAAAAATCGGATTTTTAAATCCAATATAAACATTTAAATGAAAATAAATCAATTAATAAAATTAATTGACACTCTTTAAATGCTCAAACTATTTTTAAATAAATAAATAGGCTTGAAAATAATTAAACTGCATTTTTAATTAATTAAATCTAATTAATAATTAATTTTTAAGAATTAATTGATTAAAAGAATTAACCAATTAATTAATAAATTAATTATTAATTAAAAATAATTAAAATAATTAAGTTTAATCAATTTTCGGATTTAAAATAATAAATATAATTTATCAGAATTTTTCTGATATTAAAATATATTTTTAAAATAAAAATATGAATTTTTAAAGTTTTTAAACTATTTTCGAATTAAATTTAAAAATAAAATTCAAAAACAGTTTTCTGAAAATGAATTAGGGTTTTGAAGATTGAAACCGGGTCGAAAAATCGGGTAAACGGGTCGGGAAGAACGAATCCGGGTCACCAAGAACAACCCGCCGGAATCTGGGTTTTCCAGAATCCGGCCGGCGTCCGGTGGCCGGACTTCGCCGTTTCCGATCAAAACAAAAACAAACCATAGGGCTTTTGTTCGCTTTTGCAAGACAAACACAACCCACATACACACACATCTGTCCCATGCCGGAATCGTGCCCAGAATTCATTCAAAGAACTCGCCGGCGACGACCTCGGCCGGAAACCCGATCTACTTAAATCCTACATGAAACTCAAAGATTAATATACCAAAATAAAGCTTATAACTCATACAATCAAAGCCCTTTATCAAAAACAATGTCAGATCAATATCAAGAACGTACGAATCGAAAGAAGAAATCGGGTCAAAACCCGAAAATCAAACCCGACTAAATTGAACTTAAACATGAAATTAAAGCATGGATTCTTGCTAATTAGAACCCTAGGAACATGTTAGAAGCAACCAATTGAACGGAGAATCAACAGAATGAAAATCCCCAAATTAATTAAGAACCCTAATTTTAATTCGAAACTTGTAAAATCAATATAAAATCGAATACTTACCAGATGATGATGAGGTTGGAAGATTCTGAAACTAGATTTTTGGGGCTTCGATTTGAGTATAAGAACTTCAAATTTGGACTTCAATAACCCTTAGAACGAATTGATTGAAGATCAAGAACACAAAATAATTTTTGGGAATTTCGAATATTTTTGAGTAATTTCTGAAGAATTGCTAGGGTTATGAAGTCTGATTGGTCTTTTTATATTTCTGGAAAAATAATACCCCAAATAACATTTTTGGATCGATATTGATTCGTTAGATCGTTTAAAAACCCTAATTAGGTCAAAAACACGTTTTACTAAAAATAAGGGGTTAAAAAGGTTGATGATTATCCAAATTGATATATATCATTATATAACTAATGCTCAAGAATACTAGGGCTATAACAACTTCAATATTGATATAGAACGATAAATCCGTCCCCTTAAGCAATTAGGGTTCGGAACGATTTTTCCTTTTTCGGATCAAAAATTGAAATTAATTTGCAGAATCAAATAGGTAGGGTTAAATAGAATCCCATAACCCTTTCGATAACGATTCGAATACGAAAGACGAAGAATTAAAAATGAATGTACGAAATTTCAACGGGGCTCTTGAATTATCAAAACGGCTCAAATTTGAAGAAAATTCCAAATGACGAAATTTTTGAAAGGGGCTTCCGACTCACCATTTAGCACATAATCACACACTAAATATCATATAATAATATTCCAATATTCTAACATAAATATTTTAGATTAAATATATCATTTAATCAAATAATAAAATTCACGGATATTACAGAAGACATGTCAACGGTATGAAGATTACTCTATCAACGAAACAAGGATACACCATCAACGGAATGAAGAATAAAGCTATCAATGAAATACATTCTCCTGCCATCAACGGATCATTATTGCTCTTCTGTATAGTTGACAAAGTGATAGTGACAGCTTTCTGACAGATCAAAAGGAGATGTAGAAGTGTGTATTTGCATTGGGAGCCATTAAAATGGTCACTGGAAATAAGGAAACATTCCAATTCCCAATTGGGTTCTTGAGTGGGATCAGAATAAGCATGAAGACAAAAGACAAGGATCTCCAAGGACCACTGGACAAAAGGAATGAAAAGCAAGCTACTGGCGGTTATCTTTAGTGTACTTAAGTGTAACCAAAAATAGTACTGTAAACTTGGGAATATATAACCAAGTGTAGCAGTTAAAATAGAAATAAGAGAAGAAAAACAAATAGATTGTATTAGCTATTTTTGAGAGCATTTCTTCTCTACAAATCTAGTAACTGAGCAGCTGTGTACATTTGTATCACAGATTATTTCCGAAATAAAAACACTTCAGTTGGATCATCAAACAATCCAACTGAATTATTTATATCTTGTGTTTTTACTTATTCAGTTCAGTTTTATTTATAAGTGTTTTAAGTTTAAGAAAATATCAAGAATTGTATTCAACCCCCCTTCTACAATTCTGTTAGGTCATTTGGGATTAACAAACCGAACTCGTAAATGCCCCGTAACTTACAACGGTTTTGTGCCGATTCGAACAGGCCCGGTTCGAGCCGAATTAAACGAATTTTTTTGACGCGCCGGGTCCGATTCAGCCGTTTGAACCCGCCCGTTTGGCCACCTCTAGTTGCTACATATACACATGTTTCATTATTTTCCCAAATTAATTTCATTATTGTTTTCTCTTTAAATTTATTCACGTTTCATCTTCTTCATGTTTATCACATAATTTTCAAATTTAAATTCAATTAAAACAAATGACTTGATAACATAGATAGATATGGATAGAAGAGCCCAACAAAATAAGATATTCAATTAAAAATCCTAATTTAGCTTACAAAATATTATTCATAATTTATATAAATGAAAAATGGTTAATTTTGTGTGAAAAGATACATTTACCCTTGAAAACGCGTTACTTGTTAGCCGAGTTATTAAAAATAGACGGTGATACCCTGGTTTGCAAATTCAGTATTGTAAGTAGAGTTTTTCAAAGATCAATTTTGCATGTGGTGTTTCGGTAGAAGTACAATTACACAAGATGAACTTTACTCTAATTCAAATCAAATATAAGTTTAATTTGGATAGAATTCTTAATATAAAAATATGCAACCTCCTCTTTTCTTTGATCTTCAATTTCGAATAGTCCCGGATAGATAATAATTGTTAACTCATCATTAAATTAAAAATTATTTTGTAGGTTTTGCATTGGCTATAAAATTGTTCAAATATAATATTTTAGAACTCGAGAATGAATAAAAAGTAAAGTAGCTCCTAAAATCTAATAAAAAACGATCACTTTTATTTATTTTAGCTCCGATATAATTAATTTGTTAATAAAAATGAATTTTATATTTAATCGATAAAAATCTTCTCTAAAAAGTTCAAAATTTTATGAAAAGTATATTAAAAATAAATATTTTATTATTAAAATTAAAAATAATATAACTTAAAACTTATGGTTGTTTTTAAAAATTGAAAATTTATTATTGATTTTAGTTTGTTGGATATCTTATTACTTGTTTCAAAAATAAATTACGTTAAAATTACGTAGAAGGTTAATTAATTAACTAGTAAGCATTCATTAAAATATAATTTTATATTGTTGTTTAGTTCTATTTTAAAAAAAAATTGTTAGAGATCTTATTAATAATTTCAAAAATGAATTTTATCTTATTATATAATAAAAGTAAAATAGATTAAAAAAAATGAGTATTGCCATAAGTCATTGATTTCTTGACATATTAAAAAAAATATTTATTTATGAAGATCTTGTCTATAATCTATATTATATTATTAAAACCGAAACTTTGAAAGTTTTGGTGTCGGTTTTTGGTTTTCGGTACTTTTTCTAATTAATAAATTAATAATATAATCAAAATTTGGGAAAGTTTTATTCTACATTAATATTTCACTATATTTTACTACATAAAAATCAAATAATATTGAAATCTAATAAAAAAAAATGGAAATGTGGGATCTAATTTGTTTAAATTTAGGATACACTCCTACAAACATACTTCTTTCTTTTTAGGATAACGAAAGCTACTACAAATCAAATCTTTAATGAAATTGTATTATTGTCAAGTTACCAAAATAGTAACTAGATGACTGATTTTTATAATTAAAAAATATTTTTTCTAACAAAATCTACTCCTTTTCCAAAAATATCATTACAATTATCTTTAAATTAAAACATATTACCTTTTATATCTGTTATTACTAAAATCTATGTTTTCCAAAAATATGAGTGCAATCCTTACTTATTTATTTTAAAACTTATTTTAATACTCTATTTAATATATAATAAAATAATATAAAAATAGTAACTAACTGATTGCCTTTTATAATTAAAAAAAAAAATCTAACAAAATCTACTTCTTTTCCAAAAATATCACGACAATTACCTTTAAATTAAAACATAATATCTTTTATATTTGTTATCACTAAAATCTCTATTTTCCAAAAATATGAGGTGCAATCCTTACTTATTTATTTTAAAACATATTTTAATACTCTATTTAATAAATAATAAAATAATATAAAAATAGTAACTAGCTGATTGTCTTTTATAGTTAAAACATTTTTTTCTAACAAAATCTAATTCTTTTCCAAAAATGTAACGGGCAATTACCTTTAAATTAAAATATATTACCTTTTATATTTGTTATCATTAAAATCTCTCTTTTTCAAAAATATCAAGTGCAACTTATATATTTTAAAACCTATTTTAATACTTTTAATTATTTAAAAAAACTTACCTTTTTTTTTTTCTAACAAAATTTACTTATTTTCCAAAAATATCACGGGCAATTACATTTAAATTAAAATATATTACCTTTTATATTTGTTATGACTAAAATCTCTATTTTCCAAAAATATCAAACGCAACCCTTACTTATATATTTTAAAACTTATTTTAATACTTTTAATTATTTAAAAAAATTACCTATTTTAATAAGTGAACGTATATTTTTTTAAAATACAATTAATATAATTAAAACACATCTAAAAGTATTATGGGCAGTTACTTTTTTTAATTAAAACATGTTAGTTTTTCTATTTGTCCTTATTAAAAAATTTTACTTATTTTAACATGTCAACGTATTTTTTTTAATAAATACAGTTAATATAATTAAAACACTTCTAAAAATATCACGGACAATTACTTTTTTTAATTAAAACATGTTAGATTTTCTATCTGTCCTTATTGTTAATATTATTTTATTATAAAATATTATTAATAATACCCCATTTATCTTCCTCGGTCTCATTTGTATTTTTTTTATTTTTTTTTATGTTCAAATAAATATTTAAGTTTCTTATTTTATAATTTATCATATTAATTTTTAATTTATTTAATATTTTCCGTTTACATTAAATTTTTTAGTTTATTATTTTTAAGGCCCGTGTTATAGACTAGTAATACTAACAAGAAAGAAAGATAATCTAAAAGTATTATCAAAATGTCAAATGTTGAAAACTCATTAACAACATACTTGAATTTACTATAAAAGATTCTGCATATCTAAATACATGTCAATAATTCCAATTACATCGATTACATATAAAATCTAATATTTGTAACTTCAAAATTACTAACAATATATATTATAACTTAAATATCAACCAATTATTACGCGTAAATATCTCATACTTATATTATTAGGTTTAAGAATACAGCTAAAATTGATTATAAGATCTCCCACACACACTTCTGCTTCTTCAAACTTCTATATATCAGTGTTATCTCCAATTCTTCACACCCCACCCTTTCTCCTATTCCATCACATGATTATAAGTAGGTTAAAGTGACACACACAACAGTTCTAAAGTAATACTATCAGGTAAGAATCAAATGAGAATGCAGTGTCTATTATTCAATAATCGTCATTAACATCAAATATTTTTCTACTTCAAATTTGACTAGCTACAACCTACATGACTATCAAAGATTACATGCAATGGAAATATGCAGCAAGATTTCATAAACTACAAATACCAAAACAAACATATTTGCTGTATCACTGCTCGATTTCATGGACTATAATTGGAGCCGTTGAAAGATGTCAATCTTATACATTTCGTTCTATCCGAGAAACTAAACTATACAAACTATGAAAAGGATTAAGACTAGAAGCAAACTCATAAACTGGAATATAGAAATGGTGAAAGGTCATTCCTATTGTCAGATGTTTTCTTGTCACTTACTACCGTCTTGCTTGACCTAAAAAGCATTTAACTACCGATCTCGCGTACTTGATAATACCACTCCATTCACAACAGTTCTCCTAAAGTACTCCTTATTCTCAAAAGACTTGTGAAACAGCCAAGAAAACGGTGAGTAGAATGGAAACAGTGAAGGGGGATTGTGATGAAGAAACATCAAGATAGACAGTGGCTGAAGTTGAGCCTAGGTGGGGATGTAGGGCTGTAGGCTCACCGGTTGAAGATTCTGACTTGTCAACAGGCACTTCTCCTGAGATGTTCCCATGTGAATTCTGCACAAGGAATTCCCATCAGAATGCACACAGGACAGAGAGGTATGAAGCTAGAAGAAAAAGGATGACAAAGCTGATAGATATCGCAGTGACAAGATCACTTGGCGTAGAAGCCCACTCGTTTGTACAAAAACCAAGCAGGGAGGGGATACCAGTCTCAGCAAGATTTAGCAAATCCAATAAGGATTTTGGTATTAAGGTACCTTACTTGAACCTGAAGTTGTAATAGAGTAACCAGTCTCTGCAACTAAGGGTATCTTGCTCCCCGGTCTTGTGCTATGGGTTACAGAAATCTACTAATCAAATACTCACTAACTTTAGAGTCAACTTTAATGATAACTGGTTGTGCATTCATACAAATATATACATGTTACACATATAAATTGTCTATCAATTCAAACTAATATCAACATTTTTCGCCAAACCTGGACTGCATAACCTCTGGGTTTCATCATTAACTTTACAGAAATGACCTTACTTTTGGTTGCAAGAAAGAGACGTCTGAAACAAGCATAGCTATGTAAGTGCAACATTAGTAGCAAAACAACATGTCTTCCTGCAAATGAAATAATTAATCATTCGTGTATTACATGTAGAGCTCTACTTAAGGCTATCATTAGTATGCTTATGACAAATAATTAAAAACCACAATTTAGGTGCTTATGCTATAAATCAGACTCACTATCCCAAAATGGGGAGATGAAGCACACCATTGCAAATAGCTGCTACCTTCAGGCAAATTTCTTATTGAATCCGTATGTCTCTATCCTTTTTCTACCAGGCAAATTAAAATACATTATAAATTTATACTTCCTACATTATATAGTCCATGTTAACAGTATATCATATGTTACGCATTGGCCATCCTACACTCTCTTCTTCGATATTATGTACCCAACTTAGTTTCTGACTTCCTGGCATCTGGATATTCTTATTCTTATGTTTTTAAAAACCTCTAGCACAAGTCACAGCCTAAGGTGAAAGATTTACTTGCTCAATGGTTGATGCTTCTAGTGTACACTAAAAAGTGATGTAGTCAAAACAACCTGATGGTCACCATACATGCACTCAGCAAGAAACCTATTTATCTTCTAAAAAACAACACAGATGGTCTAATAAATATGGAAGAACACTTGCATATTTAACTTGCAGAAGAAAAAGCTTGAAACGCGACTCATTTTTAGCAGCTTCTCTAAGAACAGCTGATTTATATTCTCATTATAACTGTTATCCAAACAAATGTCCTTAATCATGAGGACTCAACAAGGTCTAAGTTGTGGATAAAAAAAGTACCAGTGACCAAGTAGATCACCTTTAGGCTTAAGGGCGCTACTGGGCTCAAAACAATTATTACACATGTTTTTTTATTTTACACTATGCCTATATCTAGTATGCAATATGTTGAATAAATTGTGACATTATCATTAAATTATTTATTTGACAATGTACTTAATGAAGATTATATAGCTTGGCAAGAAATACAGAGACAGACAGATCACATAGACATAAGACAATAATGATGAGGAAACAGCAAAATGATTTCTTTCAAGTTTCAATAGATAGATGAATACTTTTGACATGCCTTTTTAGATCTGAGGATTGAGGAATCCTAATTCCTTCCAAAGTCTTAACAAACAGAAGCAATCCTATACTAAACTATATCAAGCTGCATATAAAGCTAAACAGAGAACCACTTCCCACCAAGAATATATTGAATCAGCCAATCAGGTGCCAGCCAATCATCTTTTCACTAACACGAAACACTGCTCTCATAATGTACTGTTATCGTTCTATATGTTACCAAGAATAGCCTTCAAATTATTTCTGCACAAATCTGTCAGTTCCATCTTTCAGAATTTGTCTTGGTATCTGTTGTGATGATAGCCTCAGAAGTATGATTGAGGAATTGCTGGGGGCGAGTTTAACTTTGCAACACACTTGAACTGTTTAGGTAAAGAAAACAATAGGAATTATTTACTATTTCTATACTAGCTAAGAGGTAGTTATGCAGCTCGAAAGTTAATTGTGCTACAACAGAAAATGTATGATCTATTTGGGGACATTGATGTACCTTATGTTGCATGTACTTTTCTCTTACTGCTTGAGAAGAACTCCCCTTCTTACACAATTGCAGATCATGAAGCGCAAGTACACAACACTTCAATTCAGATGCTTTGTAACCACTGTATAGCTGCAATGCTAAACTCTGCAATAAAAATAAAAATCATAAAGCTGTATAATTAATCATGTAAATATATAATAAGTATGAATCGCTAGCCTACGAGTCTAGGAACATGTTCAAATTTATATGCAATCCTGTATTTTAAATGAACCAAGAGTAAATTTCAAGAGCAGTGATACAGTATATGATTGTCATAATAAAACTTAAGAAACTTGTCACATTAAAATGTAGTCAATATTTAGATGCATATGAAATTACAAATATGATAAGGATAAGAGGTATATCTTACCCATGGATGCTTCTCTGGTTGAAGCGTAAAGTTTGAAAGAAAGATGGCTGAAGCAGCAACCATTGATGGATTGAACCAAAGAAAACCATAATCTAATAGGCTAAGCTCCGCAAGATAGCAAGCCAAGAACTCAAACTTCAGGGTTGAAGGCTAAGGCAAAGCAAGTTCACTGACTCAGTAAATGTTCAGTCACAAAGGAAGAATTATAATAGTAGGGAAGAAGGGAATTCAGGTTCTAGCTTACCGTGGAATTTTCTTGAGCAGTCCTGGTAAAACTTCTGCAAATTCATAAGAAACCCTCAATTAGGAACATGAAATCGGCATTTACATACTGTATAAAACATTACAATTTACATATAAACAAGAACATAAAAATGTCGTATGCAACAATCAGAATGCTCTTACCTCAGAAATGTTTTTGTTGTTGGATTGCTAACTTCGAAGTTTAAAAACTTTAGGATCTCCTTTTCCATTTCGACCACCTGTGCATTATCCCAGAAGATTTACATGCTATTGAATTGCGCGCATGGAAAATTGACACATACATATATGTTTAAAAAAAGAGAACCCACCTCCTCTTTGGCATAGGTATTGTCAGTTATATAGCAGAAATCTTCAATATGAGGCGGAGTGATTTCTTCATGTTTCCTATCATTAATTACAGTTTAGCTATTATAAATAGAACCGAGAAATCTAATGAAATTCTAATTATAGAGTTGAACAAACATACGAGGCTATGAGCATGCAAGAAACACCAAGAAGCTGGAGTTTGATCCTGCTCAAGACATGAGATGAGAGGAATCTATCAATGTAGGATACAGTGAGATAAAGGGTATCTGAGACAAGCTTGTACTCCTCTGCAACCTCCACCAACCAGTCCACAAGGATTTCCCGCATACCTACTGTAATATCCTTCTGAACCTTTTCCATATAATTAGATAGGGGTCTCCTTTTCTCCTCAACCTAAACATATCAACATCAGTTTATAAGAAGTGAGACAGTTTATCAATCGTAAACCACATATTGAGTATTAGGTTCTTCTCTCACTTCTATAGATCTGTAACATTTACTAAACAGTAATATGTACTAGGCATTCAACATATACCATATTACACTTGTTATCCAGCCCTTGAATTTTGAAAAAGCTAATAGTTGGGACACTACACAAAGATGGAAATGCAAAACTGTTCTATAATGATGAAAATTGTCCCGGTACAAACACAAATCGAAGTGGCCTCAAATAAAATTAGTAGACAAAAGCAGCAGAAAAAGTTCTCACAAAATTCGACAATCAAATACACTTAAAAACCAACCGATATAAGGTATATACAAATACTAGAATACTTAAAATTACATTGAATCTTTAATTCTTCAGTACAAAGTACAAACGCAGAAAACAATTGAAGCAACTACATAAAGCAATCTATTCATTGCAATATCATTCACATAAACAAAAAATAATTTAAATACAGATCTATCTTCATATAAACAAAACCTAAATTATTCAAATATATCCACAAAATCATGCACATGAGGAAAACTAACCTAAATAGGAATCCGTGGCATATGTCCCACCCAAGTCCCAACCAAACAAGAAGTCATAAATAGTGATGTCATTACTCCGACATCTATAGATGTGTTCTTAAAATTACTGGTTTCTATAGATGTGTTCTAAAAATTACTGGTTTCGGCAATGAATAAACCGCTAAACCCACAACTTGACTTCCATCCCACTAAAATCATTCAATAAATTTAACTTCACACACACACACAGAGAGTCAAAGAACAGTTACATAACCAAGTAACAAACTAACAACCCATGACGCCAGCTTAGACTTAAAAACATCGAAACACATAGCATTAATATCTCCAATACCTCAAATTCAACTTCAAATCACCAAAACAATCAAAACCCCTCCACATTACACAATTACCCAAATCACAAAATTACAATAATTCATAAACACTACAACACAACCCAACTAAAATCCCATCAACAACACAACTTCCATTCCAATACCAACATTATACAAACATATATTATATACACTTTACAGAGTACAAACACACACCACAAAATTTAAGTACCCAATAAAACACACACACAACAAAAATTTATACCTCTAAAGAGTGAAGATACTGATATATAAGCGAAGAATAGCCACACTTCTTCAACTCCCCATCTTCCTTCTCCACGGTCTTCTTAACCGTCTTCTTCAGTATCGGTTCAGGTGTACAAAAATCATCAAAACCCAAATCTATATTCCCTTTATTAACACTAATTTCACTCAACACAGCCCTTTTCTTAGGAGACATCACCTGCGAATTAACCGCGTTCACCGATGCGAATGCTCGTTTTTTCGACGACCCGTTTGCTGAAACGCAGTTCTCATCATTACCCATTTGTGAATTTGTGTAATTTGAAGTGAGAGTTTGTGAATTGAGTTGTGTGGTTTCTAGGGTTTTAGCAATGAAATTGAAGAAAAGTGTGTGTGTGTGTGTGTGTGTATATGTGTGTGAAATGATTGAGGGGGGGTGAATATAAAATTAAAAGATGTATGCCGCCAATTTATTATTTTAAATTATGTGTTTTGCCGCGCGCTGTGGCTCGCTAATTTTCGGTTTGAAATTTTTTGAGGCCCGGGTTTAAATTAAATTTTGGGATGCTGTGCTGATTTGTATTTTATCAGGAAACTAGTTGAAAAAGCCGCGCTTCGCGGCGGCGTAATAATTTTTTTTAAATTTTTTATCAAATAACTTACGAAAATTACTTGGTCCTCGCTAATAAGCCGTCCTCCCGTGAAACACGTTTTCCTTTTTAATATCAAAATCTCAAATTTAATATATTGAATATATATTTGTCTTAGATATTAATTTTTATGTTACTATACTCCTTTCTAATGAGACACTCTTTCGTCGAAAAAACACCTATATAACTTTACATATTCTACTTCAAATAGAACTTTTAGTTATGTATTACAAACGCTTATTCTACTTCCAATAGAACTTTTAATTGCAAGTATTTCTTTTATATCCGAACTTTTCTCCTTTATAAATCGAAACACCTATTCTACTTCAAATAGAACTTTGCAAGAACTTCTCTTATATTTGAACTCTTCCCCTCTACAAATTCAAACACATATTCTACTTCAAATAGAACTTTTAATTATATGTCTTCGCTATAAATTCGAATTCTTCTCCTCTATAACTTCGAACACATATTCTACCTCTAATATGCTAAAGAATATTTTTTGATTTATTAGTATTTAAAATTGTAAACCTCTAAAAAAATTAGAAAAATAGATTGAGACGATCTTAGGGGTGCCACCTTACCTCCCGTGTATCCTCCTTTATATATATATATATTGATATATTTTCGGACGAATTTTTGCTGGATGAAGTCGATGAGTTTTTTTTTTTGTCAGAATATTGAATATATAACTCTGTGGATTGAAATTTTTTTAAGATAAAAAGTTTAATAATATAAACAGAGTAAAAAAGATAATATATTCACTTATATGTTCAATTTATCTTTAATATATGTGTAAAATTGGATAAAATAAAATGGTATCGAAAGAATAATTTTTTTGATAAATTTGATGTGTTTGACAAAAATTTTAATTTCATTCTCCAAATAATAAAATAAATAAATGATGATAAAATATTTTCATTATGTACACTGTATTATTCTTTGACAATGAGTTGAGAAAATCAGTATTTATATTGTTTATACTAGTTTATAGCCCGTGCGATGCACGGTTATTTAAATTTTATTTATAATTATATTTTTATTATGATGCAACACACGATTGTTTTTTTAATATTTATAATTATATTTATTTATGAATATTTTAATATTTAAAAGTTATTAGTTTACATGATTAAATTATTGTTAAAAAAGATTTAGCCAAAAAAAATTATAGTTAAAAATTTGATATTTATTATATTTTACACGCTCAATTTAATATTTGTTTATATTGAGTTGTAAAAGTTAGATTTGACCAATTTTACGGTTCACATGATATTCACAAAATAATCTTTAATTTAGTTGTAGTTTAATAGTTCTTTTTCAATTAAAAACTATTCTAAAACTAAAAAGAGAATAAAGTGACAAAATTTAATGTTAAGAATTCTATTCAATTTAGGAAATCTACTTAACTTATATATAATTTAGATTATTAGAATAAACTTTATTAACCAAATACATGTTTTAATGTTAAATCTAACGGTTTTCACCTATCTATTTAAGATTAAACGATTTTTATTATTTTGGTTATAAATGAGTTTCCTTATTTAATTACAACTATTTTTATGTTTTAACTTTTTGGAAAATCCAATCCTAATATAATATCTTTTAACTTATATTTCTTTTTATATGATATAATCTTGATCATCTATTTTTAAAAGTATTGGATCTAACGGTTGAGAATGTTTTGGCGGTATTTAGGACCAAATTACCAGGATAACATCATTAATTTTTCTTAATATTTATAATATTTTTAATTTTTAATTTTTTTAAATATTTATTCCTAAAATATAATATACTCTTTTTTCTAATATGTTAATGATGCGGGAACTTTGAACTTTTGAGAAAACAAATTATCAATTAAAATATTATTTTTTTGTAATGGTTCTTCTTTTAAAGTAGTACACCGTGACGATCAAAATTCTGTATAAAATTCATTTTTTATAGTATATCCCGTAAATATCTATGTTATTATATTAAAAACTAAATAATGAAAGTTTTCTTATAAGTGTGTTCACTTTGTTTGATCACTCAATCCATAATCGTTGGATCTTTCAAATTAAATTGTTGAGAAACGTTAAATATAACAGTAACGTAGAATGATCTAAGATTTGAATCTACCAACAACATATTAAAATTTACAAGTTTTTTTTGATTTTTTTTTTGATTTTTTTCTTTCAGACATAGGTTATTTATAATATTTTTTGTAAAGTACGCTTTTTCAGAAAAGTACTATACTAAATGATTAACAAACTTTTAAAGTTTCGAATTTAATAATTTACAATGTATATAGGTTAAAAAAGTTAGGTTTGTTCTGTAGCTAGTCTACAATTTCAAAAGACTGTTTTTTTAATATGAATATATTTCTGCTAACAATGAAATTAGGTCTCTATGAGTGCTTATAAAACAAAATCACAATTTGCGTATAATTTATTATTTAATAATAAATTATATTTGATTAGTTATGATCTATAACTTAATAAAATAGGATAAAAAATATGCACAATTTTATAAAATTTTATCCTCGTATTATTATATTATTTGTTGATTTGAATTTTTCTTAGATTGATTTAAATTTTTGAACATAGATTTCTAAATTTAAAATAGTTAGAAAAAAATAATTAAATTGGCGTTAAAATAATGATGACATAATTATCATTATTAGAATTTAAATACTCACTTTACTGATTTGAGCTTTATCTTGTGTTTTAAAAATCAGATTTTGACGATTTTACACCTCACGTGAAGATAATTAAATTATTTTTAATTAAAATATGGTTTAACAATTTTTATCTAACTGGAATTGTCCATGAAAAATAAAAGAAAGTCACAAATTTTTTACATGGAGAATTCTATTCAATATAGAAAACTTATTTATATTTGGTATATTTGGTTTAAATTATCAAAATACACTTTTTAGAATTTAAATATAATCCTATTATAAATAAAATACACTTTTTTAATATTTGATCAAACAATTTTCATTTATCTAGTTAAGATATAATAGTCCTTATTAATTTGGTTGTCACGATCAAAATTTTGGATAAATCCCTATTATGCTTATTATATAAAATAGTTTAATACAATAAAGATATCAAGTACATACTGATATAAGTATTTTACTAACTGTTTTTACTTTTAATGTTTCGGTTTTATTTATAGTGTATATAAAATTTTCAAATACATTATTACTTTAAAATTATTAAACAGTATAAAAATTATGTTATGACTATATAAAATTTTATTCTCATATTATTATAGTCTTTATCGATTTGAATTTGTTCTTAATTTATTTTAATACTTTATTGAAAGAAAGATAAAATTTCTATATTTAAAAGAATTAGTGGAAAAATAAATAAATTGTTGCTACAATTATAAAAAATATTTATTAAAATTTAGATACTCACTTTACTATTTGGGTTCTGAGTTTTAGAAATTGAATTTTGACGATTTTACAACCCATGTGAAACTAACGAAATTATCTTTAATTTAATGATGATTTAATAATTATTATCTAACTTGACCGGTGACCTACTCATAAACCGAAAAGAAAAGATGGTTAAGTATTACATTCAAAATCATTGTTTATGAATATGAAACTCTCAATATTTTAATAATATTTTGATATTATCCTTTTATGTTTGTTATATGTAAAATAATATAATTATAATTTGGATTAATCAAATTGTTATGTTCCTTCAGAAAAAGTTCTCCTAAGTCTCTTATAACGCAGGGTCCACATTTATCATTGTTATATGATATACATGAGCATTATATTGATAATTTTTAATACTGTAATCGATATGAATTGTTATCTGATATTTGGTTTAACAATTATTATCTAACTTGAACTATACATAAATTAAATAGAAAAGATATTTAAGAATTTTTACATAGAAAAATTTTAAATTATCAAAATACACTTTTTAGTATTTAAATATAATTCTATTATTAATCAGATACACTTTTTAATATTAGATCTAACAATTCTCATCGATCTATTTAAGATATAACTGTAATAATTAATTTGGTCGTATAGTGGTCGTACACGGACCAGATCGATTTTAATTTTTTCTTAAATTGATTTTAATATTTTATTGAAATAAACATAGAATTTATAAATTTAAAAGAATTAAGAAAAAAATTAAATTGATGCTACAATAATAAAAACAATTATTAAAATTTAGATAATCACTTTACTGTTTGGGCTCTATCTTGAGTTTTAGACAACAGATTTTAACAATTTTACAGCCCACACGAAGCTAACAAAATTATCTTTAATTTAATGATGGTTTAATAATTATTATCTAACTGGAACTATCCATAAACTAAATAGAAAAGATAATTACGATTTTTAACATAAAAATTTCTATTCAATATAGAAAACCTATTTATAATTGGTTTAAATTATCAAAATACACCTTTTAGTATTTAAATACTATCCTATTATTAATCAAATACAATTTTTATTATTATATCTAACGGTCCTCATCTATTTGAATATTTATAGTTTTATAATCCAACGGATCATATACTTTTGATAGTACAGTGACCGACCAAAGTTTTGGATAAGATCTCACTTACGCTTATTATATATAAGGAGTTAATTAAACATCAAGTTCGAGTTTTATTGATAGTATATTGAATTTAATATTTATAGTATTACTTTGTCTTGAAAGATAGAAACAAAAATTAAGAATACGAATTTCATCAAATATTTATAAATTTAATATTTATATCTTTATACGGAATACTTATACTATTAACTAGTTTACTAAGCCGCGTTTCGCAGCGGCTTTATAATAATATCTTTAAATTTTCTCAAAAAATATTTTACAAAATACGTTTTTAAATAAAATAATATTTCTAATATAAAATTAAGTTTTG
Source organism: Heracleum sosnowskyi (assembly GCA_030848705.1). NCBI lineage: Eukaryota > Viridiplantae > Streptophyta > Magnoliopsida > Apiales > Apiaceae > Heracleum > Heracleum sosnowskyi. Next base: position 92,649,708 of record CM061235.1, on the reverse strand, counting down.
TTTTGAGTTATATATATAAAGTTCTAGATCGTTCAATCAAAAATTATAATTATACCTTTAGAGCTATTAAAATCTTCAATACCTCCAAATCTACTCCAAGTAAGAAAAAAAAATCAAAAAATATAAACAAACATCCTTTTTGTTGCTGGAGAATTTTTTATTAATAATGATCTCTTTTTGTCAAAACAAATAACAACAACAACTTCTTCTTTTAAAAAAAATAAAAATTAATGACCTATTCTCAATATTTCTTATTCTTGTATGACTTTTGTAGATGCATCGACTTATTGAATTTTGTTTAAAATGCACACACTGAATAAATTCTTCAGTCGAATAAATCTTAACTTGATATTTTCGAAATACATATACTATAAATTTCTTAATATACAATTTTTATCTTTGAATTTTAGTGTATGAATTACAGAAAATATTTTACTAAAAGATATAATATTTTCTCATAAAAATTAGAGCAATAACTATCCAAACGTTAAAAAACAATGATAAAATTTGTTTTTGAAGACATGATGAATTCTCCATCTTCTAGTTACCTTGTATACAGGTGTATCAACTTTTAACTATAAATTCAAAACTAATAATGTACACACATAAACATATAAATCAATTCACAACTGAATGTACATGAAAATCACCTTGTCCTGCCTATTATTTTAATTGATTAACTGACTTATTAATCCATGTTTTAACTCAATCAACACTAATAGCAAATAACTTGTTTTGTCAAAGATTTTAATATGATCCTGCATTAGGATACAAATAAACGTAATAAGATAAATAACATAAAGGAAAAAGTCTCATACTCATGTACTCATATACACACTGTTAGGCTCAAGACATGTCTGAATACCACTATTAACAAGCCTACACTATGTGACTATGTCACATTACATGACCTAGTGAGTTCTATCACTGGGATATAGTATAGGTCTCTAAATGTACTTGTCTTGTTCTCATGAACATTAGCTTGACCATGTATGTTCAAAGTTATAATGAGCTTAGTAAAGTTTCTTGCATCTATATTGTATATAGGCCATTGAATAATTGTCCTGGGAGAAATTCATAAGTGTTCATGCAGCAGGATAGAGATAAATAAGGCTATGAAGAAATAAGTTGCAGAAATTTGTCTAAGGCATTATATAGCAAAGTCAGAAGAAAACTATGTCGTGAAGTCACCAATATCCATGTCGTGAAGTACTATGTCGCATAGTCCATTTTATACTATGTCGAGAAGTCCTCAAGACACATGTCGTGAAGTGTTGAAGTCAGCAAAGTCAAAGAAGCCTAGATCGTGAAGTCCTCAGAAGCCCTATGTCGCATAGTCATCAAATGACCTATGTCGCATAGTCGTCAAAAGACCTATGTCGCATAGTCATCAAATGACCTATGTCGCATAGTCGTCAAATGACCTATGTCGCATAGTCTTCAAATGACCTATGTCGCAAAGTCTTCAAAGGCTATATCGCGTAGTCCTCACAAGTGAGATCGCGAAGTCAGGAATGAAGTGGAGTTCACGATATCAACACTTAGCCGTTTACAACAAGACAAATCAAGGTACAGAATCAAGAATCAAAAGAGACAAATACTGAAGCATTTATTCTGGCAAGGTGGTCCAAAGAACAGATGGCAAATCTACAGCTAAACTTGGAGAGAAAGATAAGAGACAAGCAGCTACAGAAACGGGAAAGACTCCGAAAAGCAGGTGGTCCTTCCTGACACAGTTAACGTCTTATGGCAGGACAAGTTGGACTTTCAGCAAGGGGTAACTGTGTAAAAATAGGTGTGTGCACTAGTTTGTATAGGGCTTATATATATCATGCACATCCTATTGTTAGCTACAAGAGAGATACACATAGTTTTTATCTTAAGCTCTTTTCTCTGTAAGCAAGCAAGTTCAAACTGTTCTTGTTTAGAAGCCAGAAATTCGTTTGTGAATTTCCTGGAAAGCTGTAGTATTTAATTTGCTTATATAAAGTAGATTAAAGTGATTGTGTGTGTTGTTTACTTTCCGCATATTGCATAGCATAATCATATACAGTCTTTTACTTAGTTTCCAAGAATCGAAAAATATATCAAACTATCCATTCACCCCCCCCCCCTCTGTCTAGTTTCTAGGTGATATTCATTGCTAACACACACTTTTAACATGAACAAACAAAAAAGTAAAACAAAAAAGTAAAGAAGAACAATGTTGACAACAAAAATTGCAGTAGACAATTAACAGAGTTTAGGTGTATATTTTTACTATTAATTAGCTGTTTGTATGAAAATATTAAAGGTAATTAATTATTTACCAAGTAATTACTTAATTTCTTATGCAAGACCGATCTAATTTCTTAACTTTTTATTTACCAATATGTTCTTGTATTTCCTATTATTTTAAATTAAAAAAGAAAGTTTAGGAGAACAGAATGTTAAGATTGTAATTTCATTTAAAAAGAAATATTATGAGAATATATAGATAATAATAAAGGGAATTTCAAAATAATGTAAAGTAGTACATTTTTTTAATTTAGATATTTGAAGGCAAGAATATTATAATTGAATATTTAGTTTCCTCCATTAGTAAAATCTATTGTATATTTACTTTCTCCATTAGTAGTGATTTTAAATGCAAGAATATTATATTTACTTTCCTCCATTACTAGAGATTTTAAATGCAAGAATATTGAAATTGTATATTTAGTTTCCTCCATTAGTAAATATTTAAAAGGCAATTGAGATTTTTTTCTAATCTTTGGTATTAATTACTTAATTTCTTATGCAAGACCGATCTAATTTCTTAACTTCTTATTTACCAAAACGTTCATGTATTTTCTATTATATCACATAAAAAAAGAAGAAAGTTTAGGAGAAGAAAATGTTAAGATGTTAATTTCATTTGAAAAAAATATTATGAGAATATTTAGATAATAATAGAGGAAAATTTAAAATAATGTAAGGTAATACACATTTTTTTATAATTTAGATATTTTGAAGGCAAGAATATTATAATCGAATATTTAGTTTCCTCCATCAGTAAAGATCTATTGTATATTTACTTTCTCTATTACTAGAGATTTTAAATGCAAGAATATTATATTTACTTTCCTCTATTAATAGAAATTTTAAATGCAAGAATATTGAAATTGTATATTAAAAAGGCAATTGAGATTTTTTCTAATTTTTGATATTAATTACTTAATTTCTTATGCAAGACCGTTCTAATTTATTTACTTCTTATTTACCAAAACGTTCCTGTATTTTCTATTATATTACATAAAAAAAGTTTAGGAGAGCAGTATGTTAAGATAGTAATTTAATTAAAAAATATTATGAGAATATTTATATCATAATAGAGGAAAGTTCAAAATAATGTAAGGTAATACACTTTTTTCTAATTTAGATATTTTGAAGGTAAGAATATTATAATTGAATATTTAGTTTCGTTCAATAGTGATATTTAGTTTCCTCCTGCAAGAATATTGAAATTGTATATTAAAAAGGCAATTGAGATTTTTTCTAATTTTTGATATTAATTACTTAATTTCTTATGTAAGACCGTTCTAATTTATTTACTTCTTATTTACCAAAACGTTCATGTATTTTCTATTATATTACATAAAAAAAGTTTAGGAGAGCACTATGTTAAGATAGTAATTTAATTAAAAACTATTATGAGAATATTTATATCATAATAGAGGAAAGTTCAAAATAATGTAAGGTAATACACTTTTTTCTAATTTAGATATTTTGAAGGTAAGAATATTATAATTGAATATTTAGTTTCGTTCAATAGTGATATTTAGTTTCCTCCTGCAAGAATATTGAAATTGTATATTAAAAAGGCAATTGAGATTTTTTCTAATTTTTGATATTAATTACTTAATTTCTTATGTAAGACCGTTCTAATTTATTTACTTCTTATTTACCAAAACGTTCCTGTATTTTCTATTATATTACATAAAAAAAGTTTAGGAGAGCAATATGTTAAGATAGTAATTTAATTAAAAAATATTATGAGAATATTTATATCATAATAGAGGAAAGTTCAAAATAATGTAAGGTAATACACTTTTTCTAATTTAGATATTTTGAAGGTAAGAATATTATAATTGAATATTTAGTTTCGTCCAATAGTGATATTTAGTTTCCTCCATTAGTAAAGATCTATTGTATATTTACTTTCTCCTAGAGATTTTAAATGCAAAAATATTATATGTTTCCTCTATTAGTAAGTATTTAAAAGGTAATTTAGATTTTTTTGAATTTTTAATATTTTTAATTCAAAAATTTGAGAAAATTAGAAAAATAATACGAAGCGATCTTAGAGCGCCACCTCACCGCCCCGTCTTTTCCTTTATATAATAGTATTGATTCCACTTCTTTTTTTGAAAACACTATTAACTCCACCTAAAGTACATGAAATTTAGGTTTGGACCTCATCTCTTACGTAATAAATTTAGTATTATATTATTGGAAAATGCTAAATATTCCAAATTTTATCCTAAATTTTTTAATAAATTCTGATGTGTCACAAATAAATTTGATAATTTTTATAATAATAAAACAATACCTCACATGTATTTATATGCGCACTCAATTAAAATTCAATACATGTTATGCCACGTAGCACTACCCTATATTATTACTAGGGGTGATCACAGTTCGGGTTAAATCGCATAATCCGTAAAAATCAATATGATTTTGAACCGATTTGAACCGAAACTAAAGTGTGGTTCGCAGTTTCGGTTCAACTACTTTAAAAAACCGCGGATCGTGGGTTGGTTTCGGGTTGACAAGAACCCAACCCGCTCTCAATCCGAACCGCATATATATATATATACAAGCCTATAACCCGTGCGATGCATGGATTAATTTTAGTATTTTTAATTTTTAATTTTAGTATTTTTATATGATTTATTATTATTTTTTATATTATTTTATTATCATTTGTTAGTATTTTGATCTTAAAATTTTTTAATATGTTGTCGACGGAATAATATATTGAACTTTTGAATGTAGCTTAGAAAAATAGATGATATAAATATTTAATAATAATAATATACTAGCTTAAAACCCGTGCGATGCACGGATTATTATTAATAATTATTATTTTTATTATTTATGTTTTAATATTCTATTAATCTGCATTTGCTAAAAAAATAAGTAGGCGTGTTAAACTTTTTTAAATAATTAAAAGTATTGAAATAGATTTTAAAATAAATTAATAACTGTTTGCCCGTGATATTTTTGGAAAATGAGGGGTCTTAGTAAGGAAAAATAGAAAAAGTAACATGTTTTAGCTCAAAAGGTAAGTGTCCGTAATTAAAAGTATTTAAATAGGATTCACAATAAATAAGTAAGGATTTGTCCGGAATATTTTTAGAAAATGAGGGGTTTAGTAAAGAAAAATCAGAAAGAGTAACATGTTTTAGTTGAAAAATGTAATTGCCCGTGATTTTTTTAGGAAAAGAGAAGATTTTGTTAGAAAAGATAATGTATTTTAGCTAAAAAGGTAGATTATATCATAATGAGAGGAAAATAAATCTTTTGCTTATATGGCTAGGAGATATCCTAACATTAGGTTCAAGAGGAAGCAACCATTCAAGTCTAGATTCAATGGTGGGAATGCTGGTGGTTCAGGTAGCTCAAACTCCTTCAACAAGGGAAAAGGGATTGCTGGTGCAGGTAAAGGAGGATACAAATCTGGGAGTGTGGATAGGTCCAAAATAAGATGCTATAACTGCAATGAACTTGGGCATTTTGCCACTGAGTGCAAAAGGCCTAAACAAGTCAAGAAGGACAAAGCATACTTAGAGCTTGAAGCTAAGTATGAGGCTCTACTCAAGAAACAACAGGGCAAAGCTTTTATTGCTGAGGGAAAATGCTGGGATGACTCTGATGAAGAAGAAGAACAAGAGTACTCAAACTATGCCTTGATGGCATTTTCTGATGATGGTGATTCAAGTCAGGTACCTATTCTTACTTCTCTTGATATGACTCCCCTTCAATATAAGCAAACTGTTGAAGATATGAGCACTGAGATGTTTAATATTCATACTAGCATGTTAGTAGCTAATGAAGAAATTGATAGACTAATTGCTAAGAATGTTGAGCTTACAGAAAAGAATGAGAAACTTGAGTTAATGGTTGTGAACCTGGATGGTTTGAAAAAGGAGGTTGAGTATCTTAAAAACAAAGTGATTTGTGCTGAACAGATAGAGAAAGCCCTTAGGGAACAAATTGCTGAAACTGAACTGAAACTAAGAAGCTTTAAAAACTCCTCTGACCTTATTCAAACCTATCACAAGGAACACACTGGAGACTGCAAGGTTGGAGTTGGTTTTGACTATGAAAATGACAAGGGAAGGAAGAAGGTCAAGGGCAAAGGAAAGGAAACTTTTACAAACAAAAATGCCCCAACCATTCTGTCAAGTGTTGAACAGCCCATCTTCAGAAAGAGTGCTGTTGAGTTTGATGAGGAACTACTGATCATCAAGCAACAGCTACTTGAAGAAGATGAGGCTGCTAAAAACACTTCTTCTTTTCCTGAACTTGTCAATCAGAAAGAGACCAAAGACAATCTTGTCAAGAGTCCTAAAGCAAAGAAAGAAGCTGTTAAGAAAAAGAAACAAAACAGAAATGGTAAAGTTGGTGTTAGCAAGGGAAACAACTATGCTTATGTGCCAAATGCTCCCAGGAAACAATGTCAAAAATGCCTATCTGTTAATCATTTGACTCATAAGTGTAGTAAGCCTGAAATTGTTGAAGTTGACAACCTGAGTAACCATTCTGCCAGCATAAATTCTAGTCATGATTCTTTCTGTGGTAAGCCAAACTGCATGACATGTTATGTGACTGTGATTGCTAATTGTTTATCTCTTAAACATAAACTTGACTCTGCACAATCTGGTGAATCACACACACACATATGCATTCTCACAGGACAGGGTCCCCAATCAAGGTTGAGAGGGTGAAAACTTCATGTGAGCCTAAGAGTGTAAACTCCAAAGCCACAGAAAAAGTGAAGTCTCCTACTATGAGAAATGCAATTCTTGGACAGTGGATGCTCAAGTCACATGACTGGTGATATAGCCCTGCTATCACATTTTGAGGAAAAGGCTGGCCCATCAGTAACCTTTGGAAATGACAACATTGGTTATACAATGGGATATGGCAGTGTTAAATCTGGAAATGTCATTATTGAAGATGTAGCATTTGTTGAAGGACTGAAGCATAATCTCTTGAGTATTGGACAATTTACCAACAGAGGTTTCAAAGTGGAATTTGATGAAGACCTTTGTTCAATCTCAAAAAGGGAAAGTGATGAAGTTGTTCTAACTGGTGTGAAGAAAGAAAGCTTGTTTGTAGCTAATCTCAAGGCTGCAGATAAGGGAGAAATTTGCTGTTTCTACACTAAAGCCACGAATGAGGAATTCTGGCTATGGCACAAGAAGTTGTCTCACTTGAATGTTCAGGCAATGAACTCTCTAACCAAGAGAGAACTTATCAGGGATTTGCCTGCCTTGGAGTTTGTGCAAGATGGAGCATGTGAAGCTTGTCAGAAAGGAAAAATTAAAAGATCCAGTCACAAGAACAAGTTGCTCAATACAAACTCAAAACCTCTGCAGCTAATTCACATGGACTTATTTGGCCCTGTGAATGTAATGTCCCTCTCCAAAAAGAAATATGCTCTAGTGATGGTAGATGACTATTCAAGATATACTTGGGTGGAATTCCTATTCTCCAAGGATGAAGCACCCCAAGTCATAATAGAGCATATCAAGAGAGTTGATAAAGAAGCACAAAGCACTGGTTCCTCTGTAGTTGCTTTGAGAAGTGATAATGGGACTGAGTTTAGAAATTCAACATTGTATGAGTTTTGCAAAGATAAAGGAATTTCTCAACAATTCTCAGCTCCTAGAACACCTCAACAAAATGGAGTAGTTGAGAGAAAGAATAGAACTCTCATTGAAGCTGCAAGGACAATGTTGCTGGATGCAAAGCTACCCACTAGCTTTTGGGCTGATGCTGTTAACACAGCATGCTATGTGCAAAATAGAACATTAATCAATAAGAAGTCTGGCAAAACTCCTTACTCATTAATGACTGGAAAAAGAGCATCCTTCAAGCACCTGCATGTGTTTGGAAGCAAGTGCTTTGTGATGAAAGATACCTCTGAGCATGTTGGAAAATTTGATGCTAAGGCATTTGAAGGTATCTTCATTGGATACTCTCTGGAAAGGACAATATACAGAGTGTTTGTACCCAAGCAACACAAAGTTATGGAAAGCATGGATGTTACTTTTGATGACAAGAAGACTCCTGGACTGAAAACAAGTGATCAAGACAGTGTGCCATTGAGATTTGAGAATCAAGGTTATCTTGAGGATTCTGAAAGTGAAGATGAACCCCCTGTTCAAACTGTTCTAGAGAATGAAATCCTTGAAGTTGACAATCTTCTTCAAACACCTGTGCAAGGGTTCACAAACACAGGGGGAGAATAAGAGAATGCACCTGTCAACCAATATGAGCTTGGAACAGATCAAGGAAATGAACAGGGGCACACAAGAAAATGGGACAGAGCCCACACTAGGGATCAAATCATTGGAGATCCTAGTGAGGGAGTTAGAACAAGAAGGGCAACATTAAATACATGTCTGTATAGCTGCTTTCTGTCACAAGAGGAACCTAAATTAATTGAAGAAGCTTTGAAGAATTCTGATTGGATTGTTGCCATGCAAGAAGAGTTGAATCAATTTGAGAAAAACAAAGTATGGGAACTAGTACCTCCTCCAAAAGGAAAGAATGTTATTGACACCAAATGGGTGTTCAGAAACAAGATGGATGAAGAAGGAGTGGTAATTAGAAACAAAGCAAGGTTGGTTGCCAAAGGATATTGTCAGCAAGAAGGCATTGACTATGATGAGACATTTGCACCTGTAGCTAGACTGGAAGCCATCAGAATCTTCCTAGCTTTTGCAGCTCACTCAGATTTTAAGGTGTATCAAATGGATGTGAAAAGTGCATTTCTCAATGGTGATCTTGCTGAAGAAGTTTATGTGTCTCAACCACCTGGCTTTGAAAGTGAAGACTTCCCAAACTTTGTGTATAGACTGCTCAAGGCACTCTATGGACTCAAACAGGCACCAAGAGTCTGGTATGAAACTCTATCTCAATTCCTTCTTGAGCATCAATTTACCAGGGGTACAATTGACAAAACCCTATTCTTCAAGAAGCATGGAAATGATATCATTCTTGTTCAAATCTATGTGGATGATATCATCTTTGGCTCTTCAAATGAAAAACTCTGTGAAAGGTTCTCTAAGTTGATGCAAAGCAAATATGAGATGAGTATGATGGGAGAGTTAACCTACTTTCTAGGCCTGCAAGTACATCAAAGGGAGGATGGCATCTTTATAAACCAATCTAAGTATGTCAAGGATCTTTTAAAGAAATATGGTTTAGAAGAGTCATCCCCAGCTAAAACTCCTATGTCTACTGCAATCAAGCTGGATGAAGACAAGAAAGGCAAGAGAGTTGATATCAAGGACTATAGAGGAATGGTTGGATCCCTACTCTATCTCACAGCTAGCAGGCCAGACATCATGTTTTCCACATGCCTTTGTGCAAGGTTCCAGTCTGATCCCAATGAATCTCACATGATGGCCATCAAAAGGATTTTCAAATATCTGAAAGGGACTCCTAATCTTGGGCTATGGTATCCATAGGGCACTGGGTTCAACCTGGTTGGTTACACAGATTCTGATTATGCTGGATGCAGAATTGACAGGAAGAGCACCTCTGGAAGCTGTCAATTCTTAGGTCAAAGGTTAGTGTCCTGGTTTAGTAAGAAACAACAGTCCACAGCAACATCCACAGCTGAGGCTGAATATATTGCTGCTGGAAGTTGCTGTGCTCAATTGCTTTGGATTAGAAATCAACTCATGGATTATGGGCTAGTGTTAGAACACATTCCTCTAATGTGTGATAATACTAGTGCAATATCCATAGTTGCCAATCCTGTTAATCATTCTACTACAAAGCACATTTTGATCAGGTACCATTTCATTAGGGAACATGCTGTAAATGGTACCATAGAAGTCTCTTATGTTCCAACTGAGAAACAACTAGCTGACATATTTACTAAACCTCTGAATGAAGCAGTCTTCAACAGACTTGTGAGTGAAATTGGAATGCTCAATCCTTCATTTAGTTGCTCTAAGTAAGTATGCCAGTAAATTGTTGCAGCAGTAAATTTTCACTGTATTTAAATGCTCTATTCATATGGAGTGAAAATTGGCTGAGATATGATTTATAAATATTTCAGTACGTTACTGCATATTTCTTAAAATCATTTGGTGATGAAGTTGTGAGCTTTTGAGACATCTCGATATAGATGACTTTCAGAGTTCACGACATAGTTCAAATAAAACAGACTTATATCGCAAACTGTTGAGATTGTGAGACTTCGCGACATAGTTCATTTCATGAGTTTGCGACATAGTTCATTTTATGACTTCGCGACTTAGAATAACTATATCGACAAGTCTCCACATTTGACAGAATTTTGATTTAAATTAATTTTATTTCAAAATTTGATAAAAGTCTGACAATTTGCTTATAATTACTAAAGAGAGCTTTAGACAGGGTATTTCTACTATATCGCAAAGTCTCCCCGATCCTTTCATCTTGAGGACTTTGCGACATAGTTCATTTCTGAGACTATGCGATATACTGTGCAAGACTTTGCGGTACAGGCCATTTTTGACTTCGCGACATACAAATAGACTGTACAAATTCATAACTCCATATCGCAGTGTCTCTATCATATAAATACCCTTTTCTAACCGTTCACAACTTTTTATCTTGTCTATTGCTCTCAAACTCTCAAACTCTCAAACCTAAGCAAAGATTCTCTACTCTCTTCTTCACTCTCTCCTTTTGAAATGGTACCCAAATCTCAAACAGTATCATCCTCAATTCCGTTAACCATTCCCAAAGAAACAAATCTTCTCACCATTCCCTCTGAGGCTGAGGCTAACCCAAGGTACAAGTGTTTTGTACGGTTCTTGAACACTTCCTACCTACGCCAAGCCCTAACCCTGAACCCTACCTTGTATGTCGATGTGTTGGAAGGATTCTGGAGAACGGCGTTGGTATCAACAATGGCTAGGGAAGATGGAACCTCATTCCAGGAGGTTAGTTGTTCAATTGGAGGCAAACACTTTCAGTTTGGTGAAAGGGAAATCAATGAAGCTTTGGGGTTCAAGGTGGAGGGTCATGACCAAGAAGCTACTGATGCTCAAATTGTAGACTTCATGACCTTCATTCGGTATGCAGATGAGATAGATACTGGAAAGCTAAACAAGAAGTTTGTAAGAAGGGAGTGGTCATTTCTGTTTGACGCACTCCAGAAGGTGTTTCTCTGCAGGAAGACAGGATGGGACCATATCAGTCACATTGTTGTGAAGCTAGCCTACTCCCTGGCCAACAACCAGGAGATCAATGTGGGAGCCATAATTCTCAAAGAATTGGCTCAAAGGCTAGGCAGGACCGTTCGTGGTAGAGGTAATGACATCTTTTACCCTCGTTTCCTTCAAGTTATTTTAAATTTTCTTGATGCAAATATCCATGAATTGGAGGGTATAGATAACACTAAAATGGCTTATTCCAAGTCCATGTCCAAAGTACTATTTGGTTCATTGGACACAAGGAATCAAGTGGATGTGATTCTAAGTGTGACCAAGCATTTGCAGGACACATTTGAGTCTTATCCACTTGATAAGCCCATATACCATGAACTTTCCTGGACAGGGAAGGCTAAGACTGAAGGTGCTACACAGTCTAACCCCAGCCTTCCTATCCCATCCAGCAATCCTACTGAAAACACCACTGTAGAGGTTAGGCAGCCAAGTGCATCAATCTCTCAAAAGGTTGATGTTACTAAAAAGAAGACAAAGAAGAGAGCCCTAACAGTGATCAATGAATCTGTAGAGGTAGAAAGTGAGAATCCTGAGTCACCTCTCACCAGACAAAAGAAGAAGTCAAAATCTATAGCCACCACTGCATCCTCCCAACAGGATTCAGATGTGGAAAAAGGGGTACACCTGTTACTGTCTATGGCCTCTCAACAGGTCATTGGCATTGAAAAGAGCAGCCTCCCCACTGCACCCTGTACAGAGTCTGCACAGGGTCAAGACCTCACTCTTGACCCTAGGAGTGATAAGGCTGATCATACACAGAGTGGAGAGCACATCACTGTTGAAACTCCTCCTATTTCTCAGGGGAGTTGCCAAACTCTAATCTAAACCCCACTTCTCTCTCAGATTCTTCCATTAAAATTTCTTCTGAACAAGAGAGTCATTCCAATGACAATCTTGCCTTTGATCAATCACAATTCTCTCCTGTGATTGAGCCAATTTCAAGTGACATGGTGCATGACACTATGCTCACCACCCAGGAACCACATCTAGTTGGTCAGGGAATGCATGCTGGGGCATATCCTAATGACACCAACACAAACATGGAGGATTCACCAGTTTTCACTGGAGACTCTATGTCAAATTCTCCCATCCTTCAGGATGTGGAACTGTCTTCACAGACAAATAGGTCTGATGTTGTAACACATCCCATTTCAATGAAGACAACATCAGACCCTACAACCATTCCAAGGTTGGAGGAGACTCAAAATCCTACATCTCATGAAGTGCCTAGCACTAGCTCTCACTTGGCTCAGGCCACTATGTCAGAATGGCTGAAGCCTGTGCACCATGACGGGCCTTCAGGATCATCATCTGTGCCTTCCAAAATGACAGAAGAAGCCATACAAGATCTCCATGTGGCACATATTGATGAGTTCTCAAAGATAGCTCAACATCTCCTCACCTCAAATCTCCCAAATGCTGATTATGAAGCCATTTTACTCTGCCACAAGGAGGATGTTGAAGCTCAGCATGAGAAGATAGTGGATGCAGCTGAACCAGAGGGAAATGTGGATGCTTGGTTGGATGCTAAGAGGACTCTCAAGCTCAAGGATGCCCTAGCTTTTCTAAGAGAAGACTACCTCACTTCTCTGGGCTCCAATGCAAAGGATCTTTCTCCTGCTGCCATCTATGATGCTGTTAATGATGTCTACAGGAATCAATTAAAGGCTCTGCACTATCTTGGGAAAGGGCTTCAATCAGAGATTTCTTCAATCCAGGAGGAGACAGACAGATCCCTCACTAAGCTTAGAAACTCATATCTCTCTGATTTTCCCAAGGTGGATGGCATCCTTAAAGAAATCCAGAAGACAAACTCTACTGTAAGCATGATGGACATCTCTCTGGCCATGGTCACAGACAACATCAGGAAGCTGGCTACAACCCTGGAAAATCAAATCAAGGCCAATATCAACTCAAATGCAATGCTAAATGTCATTTGGAAGAATCAATATGGTGACAAATTGGTGGATGAAGTCCCTCTGTCAAACATCTCCAAATTTGAGTTTGCCAAGATCAAGGATCAATCTCTCAATTCTTTCAAGTCTCAACAGCTATTCTCAAAGGTGGATGGTCTTGAAAGAGAAGTGGCCTCTCTGAAAGATGAAAACAGGGTGCTTGTCAATTCTCTCAAACAGCTCAATGACAAGCTGGATGATCAAGGCAACAACACCTCCAATATCCTGCTGGTGCAACAACAGATGCTGACTTCAATGATGAAACAAATGAACCTGCCTATCCCTGGGGAAGCTCAAGACATCTTGTCTGATCCCAAGCCTAAGGGGGAGAAACAAAAGGAGGTCATTCTGAAACAGAGAGGGGGAGTACCTGCCAAGCAGCCAAAGCATAAGGGCAAGGGCAAACTCATTGAAGAAACCATAAAGCCAATCATTCTTCCCCCTGTAGAGGTCATAAGTGCAGAAGGTCAGAAGAGCACAATCTCATCCACCTACTATCCATCCACAATGCCTAAAGATATCTCAACTCCTCAACCTGCTCAATCTACTCCCAATGCTCAACCTGTCAAAGCTACAACAATCACAGAGGCCAAGCTACAGGAAGTTGCCAATTCAAACATCTATCATGATGAGGCCTTCCTGGAGTTTCTGAAAGCCATCTACAGTAGTGCTCAAGGAGATGCAAGGATGTACAGACAGAAGATCAAGGAAAGCATCAAATATTTCACAGTGGCAGTAAGGAAAATCAAGGATGTCCATCTAAGAGAGATAATCATGGTGTGCAAGGACAACTGCTTGTGGCACCTAGCTTTTCAAACTCTAGAGAAACTGAGATTTACTGAGCTGTCAATCATTCTGGATTTGATTGAAAAGCATGGGATGAATAATGAAAGTCTTTATAATGACTTGAAGATGGACCAGAATAAAAGATTGCCTGAGGTTATATCCAAGCCAAGGACAATAATTTACCAAAGCCTATCTCAAGACAGTAGTATTGACCAACTAGTAATTCCCTCAGACCTTTTAATGAAGAACAATGCAAAGATCAACCAGGTGCTGCAAATGCTGAGAGCTAAGAGAGGAGCTAGGACAGCTGAGGAGCTAGAGATGATTCACACTCTACAATCTTTTCTGATTCATGGAGTTATTCCTGAATCTGTCAAAGAAAAGAGCAAGAAGAAGGATAGTGAGGATGATGATGAGGAGAAAACCTACAGAAGGAGATCTCTTTCTAGGAGTAATAAGGATGGACCAAGTGACAGCAGCAAAAGCAAATTCTCAAAGAAGACAAAAGATGCTGATGATAGCAAGAGGGATTACAAGGGGACAAAAGAATCAGCAAAGAGATCAAAAAGTGGAATTCAGCAAGTCAAGGACATTTCTAATAGTACTTTAACCAAAACACAAGACTCTAAGTCTAGGGTGGGTACTGTTAGTAATGATCCTCCAAAATCATTATCTAAGGCTTCTGAACCTGAATTGCCACAGAAGAAAGATGAAGCCACAAAAGGAATATCAAGAAAACACTTCCACAAAGTTACAGCTAGTGGAGTGTTACAGTGGATGAAGGGGAAGGGAATGAAGCTACTTCCAAGTGATGTGGCACTGAAGACTGATTCTCCTTGTTCCAGAAAGGTGTCTCTTGTGAAACATATGAAGATCAAGAGTGTACCCAGAAGGATAAGGATAACAAAGAAGACTGGAAAACTCACAAATGTTATTGGCATCAATGTGCTTCCACTAGATGAGGACTATGATGAAGATGCCCTAGCATTTTTGAGGGCTCAAAGGATCTTTGAAGTCAAAGTGAAGTTGGATCATCTAGAGATCAAGTACACTGATGGAAGAGAAAGAATAATGAAGCAAGAGGGATGGCAACATTTTGACACCTATGAGCAAGAAAGAATCAATGCCTTGTTAAATTTTGAAGAAAAAGAAGAAAGGTTGTGGAAAATAGAGATTGCCAGATTCATGAAGATGCACTCTGACTATGAAGAAAATCTAAAGAAGCTGAATGAAGAAAAGAGGTGTGAGAAAGAAAAGAAGATGGCTGAGATGGAAGAAAGAGCAAAGGAGCTAAGGAAGAAAGGGCTGTGCAGGGTAAAGCAAAATCCTTATACTGTTGAGTACAAAAATCATTATGGAGGGATAAACAAGATAAGGATGGAGTTCATACATTCATATGTGGAAAGTGCCCTCAGAACAGCAGCTGAAGATCTAAAAGATTCTCCTCTCATTGAAGAACTGATTGCAAGGGATGAAATTTTACTGGCCATCTCTGAAATAAAGAAGAATGAAGAAATAAGGAAGAAGAAAGTCTATGATGATTTCTTAGAGAAACAATTGGAAACTGAAGCTATGTAGCTCAAGGAGAAATTCTGTAAGACTAAATTTCCAAGTTGTTATCAAATTCTGTTCTTAAATTTATCTTCTTTATACTTGTTCTTTTTATGTTAGTTAGGATTGTTATCAGACATGAAATTGTGCCTAAGGGTCTTACTCACAATTTGGGGGAGATTGTTAGGCTCAAAACATGTCTGAATACCACTATTAACAAGCCTACACTATGTGACTATGTCACATTACATGACCTAGTGAGTTCTATCACTGGGATATAGTATAGGTCTCTAAATGTACTTGTCTTGTTCTCATGAACATTAGCTTGACCATGTATGCTCAAAGTTATAATGAGCTTAGTAAAGTTTCTTGCATCTAGATTGTATATAGGCCATTGAATAATTGTCCTGGGAGAAGTTCATAAGTGTTCATGCAGCAGGATAGAGATAAATAAGGCAATGAAGAAATAAGTTGCAGAAATTTGTCTAAGGCATTATATAGCAAAGTCAGAAGAAAGCTATGTCGTGAAGTCATCAATATCCATGTCGTGAAGTACTATGTCGCATAGTCCATTTTGTACTATGTCGAGAAGTCCTCAAGACACATGTCGTGAAGTGTTGAAGTCAGCAAAGTCAAAGAAGCCTAGATCGTGAAGTCCTCAGAAGCCCTATGTCGCATAGTCATCAAATGACCTATGTCGCATAGTCGTCAAAAGACCTATGTCGCATAGTCATCAAATGACCTATGTCGCATAGTCGTCAAATGACCTATGTCGCATAGTCGTCAAATGACCTATGTCGCATAGTCTTCAAATGACCTATGTCGCAAAGTTTTCAAAGGCTATATCGCGTAGTCCTCACAAGTGAGATCGCGAAGTCAGGAATGAAGTGGAGTTCACGATATCAACACTTAGCCGTTTACAACAAGACAAATCAAGGTACATAATCAAGAATCAAAAGAGACAAATACTGAAGCATTTGTTCTGGCAAGGTGGTCCAAAGAACAGATGGCAAATCTACAGCTAAACTTGGAGAGAAAGATAAGAGACAAGCAGCTACAGAAACGGGAAAGACTCCGAAAAGCAGGTGGTCCTTCCTGACACAGTTAACGTCTTATGGCAGGACAAGTTGGACTTTCAGCAAGGGGTAATTGTGTAAAAATAGGTGTGTGCACTAGTTTGTATAGGGCTTATATATATCATGCACATCCTATTGTTAGCTACAAGAGAGATACACATAGTTTTTATCTTAAGCTCTTTTCTCTGTAAGCAAGCAAGTTCAAACTGTTCTTGTTTAGAAGCCAGAAATTCGTTTGTGAATTTCCTGGAAAGCTGTAGTATTTAATTTGCTTATATAAAGTAGATTAAAGTGATTGTGTGTGTTGTTTACTTTCCGCATATTGCATAGCATAATCATATACAGTCTTTTACTTAGTTTCCAAGAATCGAAAAATATATCAAACTATCCATTCACCCCCCCTCTGTCTAGTTTCTAGGTGATATTCATTGCTAACACACACTTTTAACATGAACAAACAAAAAAGTAAAACAAAAAAGTAAAGAAGAACAATGTTGACAACAAAAATTGCAGTAGACAATTAACAGAGTTTAGGTGTATATTTTTACTATTAATTAGCTGTTTGTATGAAAATATTAAAGGTAATTAATTATTTACCAAGTAATTACTTAATTTCTTATGCAAGACCGATCTAATTTCTTAACTTTTTATTTATCAATATGTTCTTGTATTTCCTATTATTTTAAATTAAAAAAGAAAGTTTAGGAGAACAGAATGTTAAGATTGTAATTTCATTTAAAAAGAAATATTATGAGAATATATAGATAATAATAAAGGGAATTTCAAAATAATGTAAAGTAGTACATTTTTTTTAATTTAGATATTTGAAGGCAAGAATATTATAATTGAATATTTAGTTTCCTCCATTAGTAAAATCTATTGTATATTTACTTTCTCCATTAGTAGTGATTTTAAATGCAAGAATATTATATTTACTTTCCTCCATTACTAGAGATTTTAAATGCAAGAATATTGAAATTGTATATTTAGTTTCCTCCATTAGTAAATATTTAAAAGGCAATTGAGATTTTTTTCTAATCTTTGGTATTAATTACTTAATTTCTTATGCAAGACCGATCTAATTTCTTAACTTCTTATTTACCAAAACGTTCATGTATTTTCTATTATATCACATAAAAAAAGAAGAAAGTTTAGGAGAAGAAAATGTTAAGATGTTAATTTCATTTGAAAAAAATATTATGAGAATATTTAGATAATAATAGAGGAAAATTTAAAATAATGTAAGGTAATACTAATTTTTTTTATAATTTAGATATTTTGAAGGCAAGAATATTATAATCGAATATTTAGTTTCCTCCATCAGTAAAGATCTATTGTATATTTACTTTCTCTATTACTAGAGATTTTAAATGCAAGAATATTATATTTACTTTCCTCTATTAATAGAAATTTTAAATGCAAGAATATTGAAATTGTATATTAAAAAGGCAATTGAGATTTTTTCTAATTTTTGATATTAATTACTTAATTTCTTATGCAAGACCGTTCTAATTTATTTACTTCTTATTTACCAAAACGTTCCTGTATTTTCTATTATATTACATAAAAAAAGTTTAGGAGAGCAGTATGTTAAGATAGTAATTTAATTAAAAAATATTATGAGAATATTTATATCATAATAGAGGAAAGTTCAAAATAATGTAAGGTAATACACTTTTTTCTAATTTAGATATTTTGAAGGTAAGAATATTATAATTGAATATTTAGTTTCGTTCAATAGTGATATTTAGTTTCCTCCTGCAAGAATATTGAAATTGTATATTAAAAAGGCAATTGAGATTTTTTTCTAATTTTTGATATTAATTACTTAATTTCTTATGTAAGACCGTTCTAATTTATTTACTTCTTATTTACCAAAACGTTCCTGTATTTTCTATTATATTACATAAAAAAAGTTTAGGAGAGCAATATGTTAAGATAGTAATTTAATTAAAAACTATTATGAGAATATTTATATCATAATAGAGGAAAGTTCAAAATAATGTAAGGTAATACACTTTTTTCTAATTTAGATATTTTGAAGGTAAGAATATTATAATTGAATATTTAGTTTCGTCCAATAGTGATATTTAGTTTCCTCCATTAGTAAAGATCTATTGTATATTTACTTTCTCCTAGAGATTTTAAATGCAAAAATATTATATGTTTCCTCTATTAGTAAGTATTTAAAAGGTAATTTAGATTTTTTTGAATTTTTAATATTTTTAATTCAAAAATTTGAGAAAATTAGAAAAATAATACGAAACGATCTTAGAACGCCACCTCACCGCCCCGTCTTTTCCTTTATATAATAGTATTGATTCCACTTTTTTTTTTTGAAAACACTATTAACTCCACCTAAAGTACATGAAATTTAGGTTTGGACCTCATCTCTTACATAATAAATTTAGTATTATATTATTGGAAAATGCTAAATATTCCAAATTTTATCCTAAATTTTTTAATAAATTCTGATGTGTCACAAATAAATTTGATAATTTTTATAATAATAAAACAATACCTCACATGTATTTATATGCGCACTCAATTAAAATTCAATACATGTTATGCCACGTAGCACTACCCTATATTATTACTAGGGGTGATCACAGTTCGGGTTAAATCGCATAATCCGTAAAAATCAATATGATTTTGAATCGATTCGAACCGAAACTAAAGTGTGGTTCGCAGTTTCGGTTCAACTACTTTAAAAAACCGCGGATCGTGGGTTGGTTTCGGGTTGACAAGAACCCAACCCGCTCTCAATCCGAACCGCATATATATATATATATACAAGCCTATAACCCGTGCGATGCATGGATTAATTTTAGTATTTTTATATGATTTATTATTATTTTTTATATTATTTTATTATCATTTGTTAGTATTTTGATCTTAAAATTTTTTAATATGTTGTCGACGGAATAATATATTGGACTTTTGAATGTAGCTTAGAAAAATAGATGATATAAATATTTAATAATAATAATATACTAGCTTATAACCCGTGCGATGCACGGATTATTATTAATAATTATTATTTTTATTATTTTTATTATTTTTATTATTTATGTTTTAATATTCTATTAATCTGCATTTGCTAAAAAAAATAAGTAGGCGTGTTAAACTTTTTTAAATAATTAAAAGTATTAAAATAGATTTTAAAATAAATTAATAACTGTTTGCCCGTGATATTTTTGGAAAATGAGGGGTCTTAGTAAGGAAAAATAGAAAAAGTAACATGTTTTAGCTAAAAAGGTAAGTGTCCGTAATTAAAAGTATTTAAATAGGATTCACAATAAATAAGTAAGGATTTGTCCGGAATATTTTTAGAAAATGAGGGGTTTAGTAAAGAAAAATCAGAAAGAGTAACATGTTTTAGTTGAAAAATGTAATTGCCCGTGATTTTTTTAGGAAAAGAGAAGATTTTGTTAGAAAAGATAATGTATTTTAGCTAAAAAGGTAGTTGGTTATAAAAATGTTATTATTTAATAATAATTTTTTTAGAAAATGAAAAAATAGAAAAAGTAACATAATTAAAAGTATTAACATAGATTTTAAAATAAATAAGTAAGGATTTCCCCGTGTTATTTTTGGAAAATGAGGGATTTTAGTAAGAAAAAATAGAAAGAGTGGCATGTTTTTGTTAAAAAGGATAACCGCTCGTGTTTTTTTTAGAAAACGAGAGGATTTTGTAAGAAAAAAATAACAAAAGGTAATGTATTTTAGCTGAAAAGGTGGTTGATTATAATATTATTATTTTATTTTATTAAATAGAACTATTCGTGATATTTTTGGAAAATTAGAGGTTTTATTTAGGAAAAATAGAAAAGTAGAAATTTTAGTTAGAAAATATAAAAAAGAATATACACTTTGGCTAAGAATGGTAATGAGTTATTTATTAGCAATTATAACCTTATTATGTTATTTTAATAAATGAAACTGTCTGTGATATTTTTGGAAAATGAGATATTCTATATACTAATTTTAATATTTTATCAAACAATTCTCAATGATTTGATCAAAAATATCTAACGGTTATGAATGGAGTGACCAGACTACAAAAACGTTCATGACCAGACTACAAAACTTTCAATGTTTCGTCTTTAATATAATAGTATAGATTGTTGACGGGATTCGAATCTTGAACCCGTGGGAGTATTTTAGATACCAAGAAAATAATATTCTTTTAATATTACATCAAACGGTTCTCGTTTATCTATATTTATATCTAACGGTTATTATTTAGAGAACCAAACTACCAACCAACCAAATATATGGTAGTTTGCTTATAATAGTATTTTTTTAATACTAGCTTATAGCCCGTGCGATGCACGGTTACTTAAAATTTATTTATAATTATTGTGTTTATAATTATATTTTTATTACGATGCAACACACGATTGTTTTTTTTAATATTTATAATTATATTTATTTATGAATATTTTAATATTTAAAAGTTATTAGTTTAATATTTTTAATAATGAAAGCTTTCTTATAAGTGTGGTCGCTTTGTTTGATCACTCAATCCATAATCGTTGGATCTTTCAAATTAAATTGTTGAGAAACGTTACATATAACAGTAAAATTATCACGTAGAATGATCTAAGATTTGAATCTACCAACAACATATTAAAATTTACAAGTTTTTTTTGAATTTTTTTTCTTTCAGACATAGGTTATTTTATAATATTTTTTGTAAAGTACGATTTTTCAGAAAAGTACTTTACTAATTGATTAACAAACTTTTAAAGTTTCGAATTTAATAATTTACAATGTATATAGGTTAAAAATGTTAGGTCTGTTCTGTAGCCGAGTCTACAATTTCAAAATACGGTTTTTTTAATATGAATATAGTCCTGCTAACAATGAAATTAGTTCTTTATGAGTGCTTATAAAACAAAATCACCATTTGCGTATAATTTATTATTTAATAATAAATTATATTTGATTAGTTATGATCTATAACTTAATAAAATAGGATAAAAAATATGCACGATTTTATAAAATTTTATCATCGTATTATTATATTCTTTGTTGATTTGAATTTTTCTTAGATTGATTTAAATTTTTGAACATAGATTTCTAAATTTAAAATAGTTAGAAAAAAGTAATTAAATTGGCATTAAAATAATGATGACATAATAATCATTATTAGAATTTAAATACTCACTTTACTGATTTGGGCTTTATCTTGTGTTTTAAAAATCAGATTTTGACGATTTTACACCCCACGTGAAGATAATTAAATTATTTTTAATTAAAAGATGGTTTAACAATTTTTATCTAACTGGAATTGTCCATGGTAGAAAGTCACGATTTTTTTACATGGAGAATTCTATTCAATATAGAAAACTTATTTATATTTGGTATATTTGGTTTAAATTATCAAAATACACTTTTTAGAATTTAAATATAATCCTATTATAAATAAAATACACTTTTTTAATATTTGATCAAACGATTTTCATTTATCTAGTTAAGATCTAATAGTCATTATTAATTTGGTTGTCACGATCAAAATTTTGGTTAAATCGCTATAATGTTATTATATAAAAGAGTTTAATATAATAAGGATATCAAGTACATACTGATATAAGTATCTTGTTAACTGCTTTTACTTTTAATGTTTCGGTTTTATTTATAGTGACTATAAAATTTTAAAATATATTATTACTTTAAAATTATTAAACAGAATAAAAATTATGTTATGATTATATAAAATTTTATTCTCATATTATTATAGTCTTTATCGATTTGAATTTGTTCTTAATTTATTTTAATACTTTATTGAAAGAAAGATAAAATTTCTATATTTAAAAGAATTAGTGAAAAAATAAATAAATTGGTGCTACAATTATAAAAAAATATTTATTAAAATTTAGATACTCACTTTAATATTTGGGTTCTATCATGAGTTTTAGAAATTGAATTTTGACGATTTTACAACCCATGTGAAACTAACGAAATTATCTTTAATTTAATGATGATTTAATAATTATTATCTAACTTGACAAGTTGACCTACCCATAAACCGAAAAGAAAAGATGGTTAAGTATTATATTCAAAATTATTGTTTATGAATATGATACCCTCAATATTTTAATAATATTTTGATATTATCCTTTTATGTTTGTTATATGTAAAATAATGTAATTATAATTTGGATTAATCACATTGTTATGTTCCTTCAGAAAAAATATGTTTAAATTTATTCATGTACGTGAGTTCTCCTAAGTCTCTTATAACGCAGGGTCCATGTATCATTGTTATATGATATACATGAGCATTATATTGATAATTTTTAATATTGTAATCGATATGAATTGTTATCCGATATCTGGTTTAACAATTATTATCTAACTCGAACTATACATAGATTAAAGAGAAGAGATATTTAAGAATTTTTACATAGAAATTTTTTAATTTATCAAAATAAACTTTTTAATATTTAAATATAATTCTATTATTAATCAGATACACTTTTTAATATTAGATCTAACAATTATCATCGATATATTTAAGATTTAACTGTAATAATTAATTTGGTCGTATAGTGGTCGTACACGGACCAGATCGATTTTAATTTTTTCTTAAATTGATTTTAATATTTTATTGAAATAAACATAAAATTTATAAATTTAAAAGAATTAGGAAAAAAAATTAAATTGGTGCTACAATAATACAAAAAATTATTAAAATTTAGATAATCACTTTACTGTTTGGGCTCTATCTTGAGTTTTAGACAACAGATTTTAACAATTTTACAGCCCACGCGAAGCTAACAAAATTATCTTTAATTTAATGATGGTTTAATAATTATTATCTAACCGGAACTATCCATAAACTAAAGAGAAAAGATAATTACGATTTTTTACATAAATATTTCTATTCAATATAGAAAACCTATTTATAATTAATTTAAATTAATTTTTTTATATTAAAATTGGGCTCTATCTTGAATTTTAAACAACAGATTTAACAACATTAGTTACATTTATATATGAAAAATCGCACTCACAATCTAGTGATTTAACGCAAAGTCTGTCGCAATTGATGAAACATGTGTTAGAAGTGCGTCAATAATGATGAATCTCGAAAAAAAAGTCGAGGATTGGAGTAAATATATAATAAGATTTTTTGGATTTTTTTGGAATTAATGTTGAGCTAATTACAATGTAAAGTCGTATCTCTATAATTAATAAAATCTAAAACATTGACCAACAAAAAGTAATGAATAATATGCAGAAAATGTAATTTTTAATTTTTAATTAAAAATTTTTACTTTTAATTTGATCCATGTAACTAAAATGTATATCCATATTCAAGTTTGTACTAAATCAATATTTTTATTTGGCCCATTTTTAAATAATAGAGAATTTACATGCAAACTTTAAATATCATTGATATGATTTTACAATATTTTTGATAGGCTCACAAAAAATAAATAAATTAAATTAATGTTATCAATTAATGTTAATTCTATATTTTTTGATGAAATATGTATTTTTTACAATAAAAAAAATCAAAAATTTGGGTGAATACCCAGTCCCAGAATGGGTACTGGGTATATGGACAGATACCCAGTCTGAAAAAACGTATTTCAGAATACCCAGTCTGAGAAAGCGTATTTCAAAAAAAATTTGAGCCGAATACCCAGTCTGAGAAAGCGTATTACAAGATACCCAGTCTGAAAAAGCGTATCTCGAGATACCCAGTCTGAAAAAGCGTATTTCACTGGTATTTTTGGCCAGATTTTCAAAATGTGGTATTCTGGTCACTAAATTTAAAATTTGTGGTAATTTTGACTATCACCCTTATTCTTACTATTACTATTTACCATTACCATTATATATTATACTCCCACCATCCCATTATACATGTTTTTTTTGAAAAATAAATTTGTCTCATATTACATGTCCCACTCCTCTATCAATACAAATTTAATGATAGTTTTCCAAAACTATCCCCATATTAATTATTTTTAAGATTTGATTTTTTTCAAAGTTAACACTATTCTCATTTTTCAATGTATTAATTGAAAAAATTTATCCAATCAAGATTTTTCTTAATATGTGTGATTTTTGCAAAATAGACATGTAAAATGCGATGGAGAAAGTGCCTTTTATTTAATAAATTTTTAAATACCGTCTACATAGCACATAAATAAACTAGATAAATTAAATAAGTGCTTACTTCCGAACCCCCTCTCTTAAAAAAATGTATTTTTAAGAGATGAACATGGCACCATCCACAGCTAGGCCCAAACATTCAGTTGCTTTGTAAATATAACATAGGCCAACATTAACTCCAGGAAGTTCGTGTCCATGAGCTTTTCATGGTTCAACGCAGAATATGGGACACTTGGTAGAAGCCAACACTTATGTTTCAAAATACTTATTCACTTTTGATTTTTGACATCTAATTTAAAGTACACTGACCGGATATATATATATAAAAAATTTTTTGAATAAAAGTTTGATATTTAAATTTTTATTCACAAAAAAAAACTAAAAAATTAATTGTCTAGCTATTCAGTCAAAGCATTTTAAAATGCACATTCAAAAATAGAAAGCAGACATGTATTGTGAAACAAAACAAGTACTGTACTGAAAGTTCAGAGATATACTCATCTATCTGAGCACTGAAAGAATTCTCTCTACACAATTTAGCAAAATAAAAATAAAGTCTCTACACTAATAGATGCAAACAAAAAGTAAAGAATACAGGTTTTTTTTAACAAAAAAACCAAAGTACAGAATATTCAAATCAGTTTACTTATCTCCGGAGGAATGGGTAAATGTCTAGCTGGAAAAACTTTCCTAATAATGTAGTAACCAGAAAAAATCTGCTGCCAAAAACAACACTTTGCCACTATAAATGGCACTCTAGTTAAAGGAATATGGCAGTCGACCAAACCTTCTTTACCCCAAAAACAACATCTAAAATTGCATTCAGGATCAAATCATCAAACATGTAGACTGATAACAAATCTTAGATGTATCTGCATAATGATATTGCTTAATGATACTTTTACGTCTTTTTAAGTCTTTCCGACAACTTATGATCACTTTCTGAGCATATGTGCTGAGGTTGAATGTGACAAACCTGCACAAAGAAACTATAACAATCATTGCCAAGTGCAATGGTTGCTACAGTGAGTACCAAATATATGATTTGCTTCTTCAAGGGACTCTGAATTTTTTTTCCCTTCCTCTTTCTTGCTTCTGAATGTTAAGGCTTCTAAATAGCCATCAAAACCAAAAACTCACGAGATAGATTCCTTACTTTTGGACTGGATTCTGCTACTTTTCCGTACTCCCTGGGTTTTTGGAGGATTAACTTTTGCATTCTGCTTAGGTGGCTCCACACTTGTATTAGGTTCTGTGGCTTCACTACCAAACTCTGCTTTTCTTTTCCTAGTTTTTGCAACACTAGAATTTTGCCTACTGCCTTCCTCTGCAACCATTTTTGATGTTATGTCTTTGTCACGGCATTCTGTCACAGCAGCCATTCCTTTATCTTGTTTTTTCTTTTTGACTTCACTGCAAGTAGCATTATCCAAGACCAATTTGGAGTTGGATTTAGACAAGTTCACGCTTTTCTGACGGGGAGTGCCTTTGTCTGAGGCGAATTTAGCCGCATCTGATATCTTGCGTGGTGAGTGTCGAAAGCTATGACGAGCATTTTCAAACCATTTGCTTACCTGTTTAACAAAGAATATTTAGCAGAGAGGTAGAAAGAAAGATCCTGATAACTAACAAAAGGACATTTATTTACCTGCTGGACTGAAAGTCCTAATTCTGTAGCCAAACTTTCTTTCACAGCACGCTGAGGGTATTGATTTTCCTTGAAGGATTGGAGGAGTCCCTGCACACCAAAATTAACATCAAAGTGCTAATGCATTGTGGAAAGTGTACATACATAGAACTGATCGTGTTGGTATACACTGTACTGTTAGTTGCACACCACAGTTTGCACAATATGTTCCTATTTAAATAACACAATATATATTATAACATCATAATTAATGATGACAAGGGAACATGATTCACAAATTTGACCACAATAATACTGTAAACAAACTTGCATATAAGTGTTTTCTTTACAAACATGTACATTGTTCCTTTATCAATCCTCCATGCCTTCTAAAATATTACTTATTGAATCACACAACAGTTACTTAGAAATATCAGAGCAGAGCTTAGAGATTTTTTTTTTCAACCAGAGTATAAGATTTGTTTTAACTCCATTTAACCAAGAGGATTACAATGCAATAAGTTGAAAATGAGGTCTTGGATACCTGGGTTGCATGTTCCCCAAATGATGATTTAGAAGTGCTTTTACCGCTAGTGGAGGAAGAGCCCTTCCTTAATCTACCAGGGGTAGATTTCGTGCCATCGGCATCAGACTTCTCTTTAAGTCTAGAAGAACTTTTACCACTAGTCGCCGAAGAACTTCTACGAGATTTAGCAGAGGTAGAATTTGTGCCATCAACGTCAAACTTCTTTTTGAATCTACCCTTAATTTGGGTAGTTTCACACGTTTTCTGGTCCAGCTCCAAATCACCGGTCTCTTTCTCATCCGTAGTAAGAGTTTCTAAATTAGGTGAGAATGAATCTTTTTCATCAGAATTATTCTGTTCTGTATTTGGTGACGCTAAATCCCTGTAGTCTTCGTCACTTGAATCAGAAGACGTGTTTCCATATTCCTCCTTCAAAATCAGGGATTCATGAACAAGCGGAATCAATGTAGGCAGAAAAAACTAAAATACCGTATATTACTCAACTAGGAAAGATCAAAATTCTTAAAACACTGTTAAATCCAAATGTGCCTAAGATGTACCTGATTTCAAGCAATACATATATTAAATTTGGGTACATCTATATAATTATTAAGGATGTCATATTCATTGAAATCAATATAAAGAGTGTAAACATCATGCGTAATAAATCATTGTCTTTTAATCTGAAAAACGCATCCTGTACGAACACACACATATACACGTAGCTAAAACATTAAATACAAGACATCAATGTTATAGAATGAGATTATCCTAGTAATTCCATCTTCTCCTTTTAATCACATATTTTTATCTAAGATTCTTAATGTAACTAATCCATTGCATTCTTCTCCATCCAGATACTGCCAAAAATCTTACAAAGTTTAAGATACCTTTAGTTGATAAGAAAATATATACTATATGGACATTAATGACTTAACCACAACCCAAGTACAAATGAATTCCCATGGGAGAACGGTCTTTGAGTACATAAATGTCCGAGGTGGCTCATTACAGTGTGCTTTTTAGTGCATAGGAAACATAGGTTAACTATGGTGATGTATAAGTTGTACAGGAACAAAAAGAATATCTAGTCGCATAACAGCACATGCATCATGCATCTACAATGTCCAATATGTCTCAAAAGTCACAAATTGTCATGCACACAAACAAAAATTAATCGCTAATTACAAAAGACTTGTGTTATAAGAGGTGCTTACATCATGTAGCTTTTTGTAGTCCAATCTCTCTACTTGTCTTCTCGGATAAATAGAGGCAGAATCACCTTCAGGATCGCCAGTCTTTTTGCCATGCTCCGTAGTAAGATCTTCTAAATTAGGCGACAATGAATCTTCTTCGTCAGAATTATTCTTTTTTGTATTTGGTGACGCTAAATCCATGTAGTCATCATCGCTAGAATCAGAAGACGTGTTTCCATATTCCTCCTTCAAAATTAGGGATATGAAGAGTAATCAATTTAGGCAGGAATAACTTATCTACCACATATTACTTGACTAGGAAAGAGCAAAACTCTTAAAACACTGTTCAATCCAAATGAGCCTAAGATGTACCTGATTTGGAGCAATACATGTATCAAATTTGGATACATCTATAAAAATATTACGTACGTCGTACATTTCATCGAAAACAATATAAAGAGTATAACATTATTCTTCATATTTCATTCCAAGTCTTTTGATCTGCAAGACACATACTATACGCACATACGTTTACAATTAAAAAATAAATACAAGATATCAATGTTATATGATTAAGATTATCCTAGTAAGTCCATCTTCTCCTTTTAATCACTTTCTTTTCCCAAGATTCTTAAAAAATATATAACTAATCCATTGCATTCTTTTCCTTCCAGATACTGCAACAAATCTTACAAAGTTTAAGATATTTCTCTTTGAAAATAAAATATATACCATATGGACATAAACGACTCACCCACATCCCCAGTATTGGTGAGCTCCCACGGGAGAACAGTTTTTTTGAGTGTATCATTGTCCAATGAGGCTCATTGTGTGTGCTTTTTAGTGCATAGGCAGAATAGGTTAACTCTAGTGTTGTCGAAGTTGAACAGGAACAAAATATTCTCTTGTGGCATAACACGACATGCATCACACATCTACAATGACCACTATGTCTCAAAAGTCGCACAACTATTCTTGGACACAAACAGACTTGTCAATCTCTATAGAACAATTAGTCATTAAATTACAAAAGACTTGTTTAATAAGAGGTGCTTACATCATGTAGCTTCTTGTAGTCCAATCTCTTCAATTGTCTTCTCAGATACATATTGGCAGGATCACCTTCTTCAGGATGTCCATCTTCCTCATCGTTCCTGACGCGATCCGGGGATGAGGTCACTGGTCCTTGAACTTCACCAGAAGGTTTGCACTTATCAAACACAACAGTAAGATCTTCTGAATCAGATGTGAAATCAGAACTTGAGCTTTCCATTTTAGACTTGTGATCAGTATTTAAGCCATCAGGATCATAATCATCATCCTCTGAATCATCTGAAGGAAGACCCAAGAACAGTTCCTTCTGAGGTAAAACCCGCTGATCATCTGATGCCGAATGATTATTAGAGTCATCTGAACTCGATCCATCTACCTGCACTTTCTCATTCAAATTAGGATCATCAGGATCATAATCATCATCCTCAGAATCATCTGAAGGCAATCCAGATAAATCATCTAGATTTTTCCCAGCTGCTGCTGCTGCCTCTTCTGCGAAGACTTTCTGCAGATGCAAAAAGTAAGAAACGTCAAACCAAAATGCATATTTTTAACTTGCAAATGCCTAACTAAAGTTGTTGTTTTGACCTCCCAGCTGTCACTGACAGAAATATTTGTTCCTTGAGAATCATTAAGTAACTCTAAGCAGTCAACCTTGCAATCACATCCTGGGCAAAGCCAACCCTCATCACCAGGAGGAACTGAAGCATATTACATCAAGAAAGCAAGGGAAAAAGATGAGGAATAAGACACATTAATCACAAGAGACAAAGGTTCTAAACATCATTCTTGTTTTAACGATTAAAATGTTACTGTGTTCTTTCAGCAACGGTGGGTCTAAACAGAATTGGTGGAATCCACGCTCGCAATCACCATCACAGAGGATGATGTCATTACTAAGTGTCACATCTGTGGATCCGCATTTTGCACAGAATATCTGTCACAACATCTATATCTTATTAAAGCATTCATTAAAGAAAACTTCATAGTTTCAACAGAATTATTATAAAATTAAGGAGAAACATGGTGCATTGACCTGCACAATAACTTACATCTTCACTGTCAATTTCTCCTTCAGAATCAAATAGAGTTTCTGGAATTCTCCCCTCGGTACATAATGAATCCAGACGCTGAAATAGATCTCTGATTTTCAATTTACGTCGGAGAATTTCAGATTTTGCCCGTTGAAGCTCCTTCTCTGGTTTTAATTTTTCTAAGCTGAATCATTACAAAAGTAAATGACCAGAATGAGGATTAAACAAAAATCAGAAAAATTTACTGTAGAATCATCCAGAAACATCACAAAGATTTGCACTCACTAATTCCTCTATAAAATGGACATCAAAGTAAATAGGCTTATTTCTAAGAGAATTTCCAAGAGCCTCTTAGTCCCCTCCGTAAATATAATACAAAATATTAGCTCAAGCAATCAAGTGCATATACTACTCCCTTATATCCACTCCTTATATATTTACTATCAACAAAATAGTACAATATTTGGGAATTGAGATGGTGGGAAGCCGCCAGGGGGAGATGGAGAGAGGGGTGGGGGGGGGGGGGGGGGGGGGGGAGTTGTAAAAGTTAATAAGGTACTGAGTCTTTATAAGTTATAATTTTATAGGAACACATATTAGTTACTGACTAGTAACTACGAGAGAGATAGAGAGTTGTAAAAGTGAATAAGTTACTGAGTCTTTACAAGTTATAATTTTATATGAACACATATTAGTTACTGACTAGTAATTATAAGCTATTAAACCATTATATACGATACTCATTGATATAATAATTAATCTATTTGATCACTTTATTTGCAACATGAAGAACAAGCACAAATCACATTTCTAGGTTATGAAGTATAGTTACGAAAAGTAACAATATACATGTTAACAAAAATTAGGGATGACTGTAACTAGGATTTAAATAAAATACATTGGATAAGTTAAATAATAATAATATAGTAAATAATAGTTGTAGGAGGTTATATTTATATTTCTATTTACATGTGCTACTTTTACTAATTACTCATATCTTAAAATTACATGTGGTACTTGTATCAGTCTACATGTTAAAAACTCATTTGGCCAATCAACTGCTTTGCCTCCAAAATCCAAGGTGCTTGGTTGAGTCGATGACAACTATCGGACTCGCCAATCAGTCGAGACATAACAACCTCGGGTTTTTGAATGTCTTTTACTAACAAGTTTAAAGATCTCAAATACATGCAATTATATTTAACTCTTAACTACGCATGCAAGGGACACAATGTATCAGCCTTAGGACTAGTTTACAACTCAATAACGATGTTTAGTATGCAACTTGAAAACTAACTAACAACAATCAGGCCACAAGAAAAAAAGTACGTATGAAGTTCAATGATTTTAAAAAGTGCAAACCTTTGCCCTTTCCATCCTTCCCCCGCGTAAGCATCAATGAAACTCTTTTCATAGTTTATTCTTTGTAGCAAATATCTTAGATGTGTCCTTATTCTAGAGAATTCATCGACTTTATTTTTCTCCATTCGTTTTTTCCTCTTCTTCTTTTTCTTTTCTCTGTCAGCACTTTCTTCTGTCACAGTATTAGTTGTGTCAGGTGCTTTAGATTTTTCCTGCGACCTTGAGCGCAATAATCTGCTGCTGGTTACTGACAATTTTTGATTCTTTTTTCTGTTTTCCGTTAAAACCTTGGCACTACCCTCTAAAGATGTCAGGGAGATTTGTCCCTTTCCAGGCAACACTGGAGTTCCTTTAACAGTGTCTTCCGAATGGCTAGGACCCTCAGTAGCAGTCTCATGACCAGGTCCCAATTGCTCAAAACCAGAATTGTTTGAAGCATTATCTGTTGGCAGTCCTAATAGATCACCACTATATGTCCTGGATTGAGTGTCTATCTTTGAAGTGGACTCCAAACAATTATTTTGGGTCACTTTTTCAGGAAGTGTTCCCTCCTGTTCCATACTAATATGATCAAATTCAGAATTTTGGTCTTTTATTGGTCCATTGTCAGTATTTTCTGTGGTAATCACATGATTTTCTTCTGCTTCATTCTCAACCATATCAGAACCAAGCTTATTATTATGGTCCGGAGTAACTTGTTTGGAGCTTGATAATATTCCGGTGAGATTTTCCGCTTGAACTTTCACAGGAGTAGGACTACCCAATTTTGTATCTTGTGGCAATTCTCCAAAAGGCAGAAGTTTAACTGAATCTTCTGCAGATGGTACTATCTTAGCACCAACAGAGATATATACCTCAACCTTCGTTCCTGCTGATTGTACATCTTCAGCCATTGCATTTTCCATTCGCACTGGTGTAGTACATCTACCATTTGGGACAGTATGATGTACTTGCTCTAATTCTTTTGGCTTCGTGTTCGTGACTGGGCTTTCTCCCATTGTACTGCATAGTTTCATTAAAGATACATCAATATTAACAGTTCACCTGGATTTTCAGAGTTTTGGAAATCAATGATAATACAAATGTGATTTCTCTACTCATCCTGCAGCAGATACATGTAATACAGAGCCACATTCATCATAATGTTTTCCCTGCATATAGCAATATAACAATTGATGTAGTAATCACAATCCACTAAAGGCAGCACTATAAGAAGGGTACTAAAAATATGAAGTGTGTGATTGCAAGTGGAACCATAAAGAGGGAAACACCAAGAAAAGGATTAAAAACGAAAAAAGTACATCCAGGACTACCTGAACTTTTGAGTAAAGATGAATCATGTTGCAAGTTCATTCATTTTTAACTTCCCATATGTAGAACAGCAGTCGCACATTTTCCGCATGTCCTTTTCTTCTTCTATTTAGGTCTACTAGGTTTTTCTTGAGTGAAAGGAAGTTGAAAACTTTTACCCTAAATTTCTTTTATTTAGGTCTACTAGGTTTTCTTCAGTGAATGGGAATTGAATACTTTAACCCTAAACGAGAATTGGTATAAGAGACTATACTAAGTTCTGTATGTAGACTAGTCTCACAAGCAACATGGACCGCCAACAGTTTGGACGCCGATTCGATTAATTAATTAAGAGAACACTAATACTTAAAAGCTTGAAAAAGGAAATACAAAGTTGAATTGAGAAAAGACGAAGGGAAAATACGCGAGGAGAGACCGTAAAGATTTTATGAAATCTTAATTCCTCAACTAATCAAACTTCTTAGTAAGAATGATAATCACATTTGGAGAACGCCAAAATGGTCAAGGGAGATGAAACTGCATTAGAAACTAAATTTGTTCAAGTATAGAACATGGAATATTAGGTGCACCGAGATAATGTGGTTGTGTCCGCTTCTATGAATCTACGAGTTGCATAGAGTACAAAACTGAAGATGCTTTCAACAATGTTGAGGAATCTTTTGTGGCAAATGCTTTGGTTGTTTAAGAGGAAAAAATGGATGTTGATATTATTGAGGTCGAGTACATCAACTTTATCATTTCGGAATACTTTCTTGAGTCTTCTTGCCTTCTACAAAACTTGTGGTCGAATTTACTCTAACAAGGGGAGAATAATGGGAAATGGTAGTGAAGAAATTTTATACTTGTTAGTAATTCGTTATATATACATATATATACACACACACACTATGAAGGAAACGAAAGTTACTTATATATAAGTCCTACACATGGGTGATGTATGACAACATAGAAAAGCAAAGATTACCCACTATTGGGTGATATAATCGCAACCTAATCACTACCCCAACATAAATCCCAAGAAAATTTTGGTACATAATCCAAGTTGAATAATATGTGGATGTACATCATTATATATACAGAATAAATAAAAGAACCAAATGGACTACCGGTAACCAATTGGACTTTATTATAAATAAACAAATAATTTAATAAACTCCTAGCCCCACACTTAAAACATATAAATAAATAAATTATTTTCCTCTACACCAAATATATATAGTCTAATTAAAAATGTATAAAGGACTCCATCACTTTCGTTTCCTATCAATTGGGCTAGTAGCTAGTTAAATTTATAATTTATCTACAATAAGCCCAGTTGTTTTGGGCTTTAGACTTTAGTCCATTAGGTTATTTTATTAAGATTTTTATTCCTTATATAAGTATTGTGATCCCCACATATTATATTAGACTTGATTATTGAGGTATTATCAAATATAATACTTGGTCTTTTTGTTTATGAATTGTGATCCATAGTTTTTCATCTAAAATCCTTGGTCATCCACCCAAGTTACCTTTTCATCGTTTTAAATCAATAGGTTCAATGTTTCCTAAATTTGTCCTACACCAACTCCTTTTGGGAGTGTTGGTTATTTAACAAAAATTAGTGGGCAAGTGATTTTTTTTATTAAGGTCTCTCTCTTAGAGTTACATGCGCATGAAAATTCATCTTATATCTTTCAGTATCCATAATTACAATTTTTAATAATTCACCACTGTTGCCATGTTTCATGATGAATCAAAGGTTTATCTTTTACAAGTGTTACAATATTTGACTAGACAAGCAGTGACATAAGGCTGATAAGAGTAGTCTAATGAAAGTCTCAGTTTCCACTTTCCATACATGTGGAATTAATTTCTACAAACCTTACTCAACCAGATTTCTTATCCAGATTGTGAAATACAAGTAAAAGTGTCACTTCTAGATGACCTTGTATACCATCGATGATAAAAATTCAAAGAGATATGGTAAAATATATTCAAGAAAGAAAAAGAAGGCTCCAGAAAATGATCAAGTTCAGTGAATGCCCAGATTCATGAATAAGAGTCCTAAATCTTATGTAAACAAGTCTAGAAGTTTCTTAGGAGTCCAAAGGTCCCTTGACTTGCAAGTCTTGAATGTTATCGAGCTAGAAGCTTCCTATGAGACCTATAAATATTTGTACTCAAATTTGTTTTGAGGCAAAGTTGAATGAATTAAGTTTCTTACTTTTCTTGGGTGTGAGACCTAAGCAATCTAGGTGTGCGGCCTAGCTTATTCTCCTTTTCTTTCATAAATTAGTTCATCGCTCTCCCTTTTGTCCCATTACTTATTTTCTGAACTGTTCGGTCTAAAGTTCTAAGTGCTGAATCTAAAGATCCTGCATCAAATTTGGCATAAGAGCGAGGCAGGGATATGTCGACACAGTGGACGTACTTTCAAGGTAAGCTCACTGATGCGGAACGGGATGAACTGTTGTTGCAAATGATAAAACAACTTAATTCTATGAATCTGCGGTTGGGAGAAGTTGAAGCAAGGATCAATCAGAATGAGGAAAGGTCGAATGCAACCGTCAATGACAAAGATTGATTGGCATCTGATGTAAATAACGAGGAAGGCAATGGACAGCCACATGGAGAAGAAAATCGAAGGCGTGAAGCAAGAGATGGAATAATAGGCTCCCTTGTGTGCAGCAGCTACATGTGTACGATTGGGGCAGAAACTTCATGGCTGATTCTGATGAGGAAAAACCCTTGAATCTGGTTGTTCAAGCATACTTGATGCTCCAAAAATTAAGGAGGCAAATTGGAGAAGGACAACAATATTTCAAACACTAGTAACTAGTGAACATGAGTTACTTAAGCTGGTTGAATGTGATTTCAGCCTCGGTAGTGGAATGACTAAAACTTCCTACAGAGCCACACCCTCAACCCTATCATGTTCCTTGGATCGACATTACATCCATTCCAGTAAGTAAACACTGCCTAGTTCCAATAATGTGTAATCGTTACAAAGATTCTATTCATTGTAATGTTGTACCCATGAATGTGACGCACACACATTTTACTTGGACGATCATGATTGTCTGATTATGATGTACACCATCGTGACAAGGAGAATACCTAGGAAGGTAATATTTTTACACCTCATCCTAAAAGTTCTGAGCAACCGAAGAAAATGAAAAATATCAGGCCAAAAGCTTCAGAAGTTGATAAATCATCAGACCAACCATCTAAACAGGAGACCAACCACTTAAACAGGAGAAGAAGGTCCTTTAGTTACTTGCAAAGTAGAAGTTCATGCACGAAAGCAATGACACTGGAGTTATTTATGGAATGGTGATAAAGCGAGTAAATCAAAATGAAGACTCAACAGCCAAGAAATTACCAAGTGAAGTTGAAACATTATTGCAAGACTTCTTTGATATTGCTGCCGACAAACTACCTGATGCTTTAACTCTAATCCACAATATACATCCAATTGATCTTGTCCCAGGACCAAAACTTCCAAATCTTCTGGCATACCGAATGGATCCCACTGAACATGCTGAACTAACGAAGCAGGTGGAAGGTCTTTTTACAAAAGGATTCATTAAAGAAAGCCCAAGTCCAGGTGCATTCCTGGCTCTTCTAACACCAAAGAAGGATGAAGTTGGTGCATGTATATAGATAGCCCGTAGCCGTGCAATTAACAAAATTACCATTAAGTATCGCTTCACAGTACCACGACTCGATGTTATGCTTGATATGTGGCAGGTGTTACTAAATTTACAAAGGTAAGGAGTGGCTACCATCAAATCCAAATTCGGACCAAAGATGAACGGAAGACTGCATTTAAAACCAAAGATGGGCTTGCCATTTGGGTTATGCAATGCCCCTAGCACATTCATAAGGATGATGACTCAAATATTTCAGCCTTTTATCCGTAAGTTTCTGGTTGTGTATTTTGACGATATTTTAATATATAGCAAGACCAAGGAGGAGCATCTCTCTCATCTAAGACGGGTTCTAAGAGTTCTACGACAAGATAAAGTCTACATCAACAAGAAAAAGTGTTCTTTCATGACATTCAATGTTGTATTTTTGGTATTTATTGTATCATCCAAAGGTGTGGCAGTGTATACGGAGAAAATGGCCGCCAATATAAATTGGCCAGTACCACAATCATTACATGAGACGAGTTTTCATGGATTGGCAACCTTTTATCAGCGTTTTATTAAAAATTTCAGCACTGTAATGGCTCCAATAACATATTATATGAAGAAATGGCAATTTAAATGGACCTTGGCAGCTTCTAACACATTTGAGAAGATTAAGGAGTGCATGACTCAAGCTCCGGTTCTGCGGCTGCTAGATTTTACAAAGGTGTTCGAAGTCGCATTAATGCTTCACATGTAGGAATTGGAGGAGTACTCAGCAACGAAGGCCATCATGGCATGGGAAGTGGATTGAGTTCTTGTAAGAATAACTTTTGTCAAGTTCGGTGAATGCCCAGATTCAAGATATGGTAAAATATATTCAAGAAAGAAGAAGGTTCCAGAAAATGATCAAGTTCGGTGAATGCCCAGATTCATGAATAAGAGTCCTAAAATTATGTAAACAAGTCTAGAAGTTTATTAAGGAGTCCGAAGGTCCCTTGACTTACAAGTCTTGAATGTTATCTAGCTAGAAGCTTCCTACGAGACCTATATATATTTGTAATAAGATTGGTTTGAGGCAGAGTTGAATAAATTTTGTTTTCTTACCTTCTGGGTGTGAGACCTAAGCAATCTAGGTGTGAGGCCCAGCCTATTCTCCTTTTCATTTCATAAATCACTTCATCATTCTCTCTTTGTTCCACTACTTATTTTCCAAACTGTTCGGTCTAAAGTTCTAAGCAGGGCCATCTATGAGGGTGTGCAAGAAGCCCTCTTGCACTTGGCCTCAAAATTTTTAGGGCCCCAAATTTAATATTGTATCTTTAAGACATAAGTACCTATATTTATCAGTCATGGAAACTAAACATCCCTCCTTATGCAATCTCTCTAAGTTGGTTTAGACGTCCAAAATCCATTATTGATGATTTAGTTGTTAGTAGTAGTATTAGAAACATATATTTTCATTTAATTTGTATAAATTTTAAAAAAAAATTAGAGCCTAATCTTATACTCCCTCTGTCCCTCTCATTTCT
The DNA here is from genome assembly GCA_030848705.1 of Heracleum sosnowskyi. Taxonomy (NCBI): domain Eukaryota; kingdom Viridiplantae; phylum Streptophyta; class Magnoliopsida; order Apiales; family Apiaceae; genus Heracleum; species Heracleum sosnowskyi. The sequence continues at coordinate 92,611,470 of CM061235.1, read as the reverse complement.
TTACATACCAAAAATAGTAACATTTTATAATATAAAATTCAATCGCATTCACTACTTTCCTCCACTATACCTACTTTATACATTAAATATTGATTGGTCCCACCACTTTACTCATTTTTCTTACTTTTCCCTATTAATTTACACTTTTTCTTAACCTCCGTGCCGTCCCCTCAATGTAAAGATTTGAGGGGGACGGAGGGAGTACTAAGCACAGGAACCCCCCCCCCCCGGAAAGTTTAAGACGGGCCTGGTTCTAAGCGCTGAATATAGAGATCCTGCATCAATCGAGACCCATATGGAGCTGACACCCAAATAGACAGTTTACTAACACATAAAAACAGTGCAACAAACATAAACCACAAAACAATAATGCTCATGCATCATAAAGAACTAAGGATAGTGGGAATCGGGGTGCTGTACCAAACACATCTCATGAGCATCTCTACCAGTCTGCCTAATACAAAGAATTGAAAAAGAAACTACAGAAACTTTTAAAATAGGTAAATGAACTTAACTCTTTTTAAGTAGTCCTACACTCATACGTGCATCCCTCATCCACCAAAAATCTAATTAGACCAACTACATTGCACACCCACATCAAAATGAACACGTTTAAACTCATCTCTCACCCACCGGTAAAGTTCAAATTCAGACAACATAATTATATCAAAGCATAGCATACAAGCAGTGGACAGTGGTTGCAGAATACTCTTTAAATATAAAAACAGCAGGATTTGAACCAAATACTCAATCAAAAAATGCAGCACATTCAACCAACTCGGCAATCAGATTTCTGTAAACATCTGATAAAATAAGCTCTGTATTTGATTTCCAGAGTAAAAGAATTTGTTGTAAGCGGAACTAAAACAGTATAAACTTAAACTTAAACTTAATTTTTATAAATATATGACATGTACTTAAATTTTGGGGTAAATCAGGGCTAAAAAATTTTCTTGTAATCGAGATTAGAACACTCAACCTTCTAAACCTTTGCATTGTGCCACTAAATCTACTATATAAATATGTTCCATTCAAAATCAACACTTACTTAAATCTCAGCGTATGCCATTGGTAACCCTGGTTACCGCATAGCTCCGCGCTCGGATACAGGAATACAACCTCCTCATATTATATAATCGTAGATTTAATACCACATTATTACTACAATTAAACCTCGGTAAATAAATACCTTCAGGACCAGAGAATTTTATCAATTCATCCAGATTATTCATTCATCGAGGTTAAAAATATGCTATCGGCCGATAAACTTATCCAGATTGTACTATAAGAGCTTCTAAAATCCGCAACGTAAAACATTTTTGAACCTTGACAACATTACTAACTAAAAGCATCCAAAAGCCAGACCATACATCAAACAGTTTAACTACACACAAGCAACACTCAATTATTTAACCTAACATACATATTATACACACGAGTACAACACATACATTAACCACAAAACCCTAGAATCTATAATTCACAAAACAAAACAAAATGAAAATAGATACACACAAGACATTACGCTTTATATGCATATGAGAGGAGCTTAGCTTACCTAGTGGAGGTGAAAGTGAGATCGAACAATTGAAGAAAATGAAGTGAAGAACTGGGATGGTTGAGCTGTGAGAGAGAGAGAGAGAGAGAGAGAGAGAGAGAGAGAGATTTATGTATAGGGAGGCGAAGAAAAATACGTAGGTATATAGTACTTTTTTTGTTTTATAGAGGAGTAAAAAAAAGTGGGAGAGAGAGAGAGAGAGAGTTGTTTTAATTTGGTGTTCCCGAGACGTTCTCTCACCGCCGATAAAAATAAAATCGAGTCTCTGGCATTTATAAGCACCTAGTTACTGTATTTTATTGTAGTAAAAAAAATAGGTTAGTGTTTGAATTTGACACGTATTCTTTGACGATAACTTATTTTTGTTTTATTTCTATTTTATAAATCTTTGTATATTTACCATTTACTAGTTTATAATCCGTCCGCTCAATTTACTATTTGTTTATTTTGAGTTAATAAAATTGAATATAATTTACGTATTAATTTAATGGATTTCATTATTAAGTTATAACTATTTTTTAAGTTTAAACTTTTGAAAAATATAATTATAATACAACATCTTTTAACTTATATTATTTTTAGATAATAATTCTTCTTTTTATATGATATAATCTTCATCGTATATTTTAAAAATATTGTATCTAACTGTTGAGATTGTTTTGGCGGTATGGAGGATCGGACTACCAGGATAAGTCTTATCATGTGAAAGGCACAAATCATATTTTAAAATTTATAATTATATTAAATCACGTGTTTTTCTTAATATTTATAATTTTTTAATATTTAATTCAAACATTATTTTTGTAATATATTGATGATATTGGAACTTTGGACTTTTGAAAAGAAAATTATCAATTAAAATTTATATTAAAAATTGTAATAGTTCTTGTTCTTTTGAAGTAGTAGTACACTATGACGATTAAAATTCTGTATAGATCCATTTTGTACTTATTATATCCTATAAATATCTATATTGTTATATTAAACAATAAACATTGAAAATTTTCTTGGTAGTCCTATCGCTTTAGTTTGGTCACTCAATAAAAAATCGTTGTATCTTTCAAATTAAATTCATGTGAACCGTTAGATATAACAGTAAAAGTTATTACATAGAATGGTCTAAAGTTTGAATCTACCAACAACATATTAAAATTTAGAGATTTTTTGAAAAATATGATTCTTTTTTAAAAAAAATTGCATAAAAAGTAATTTTATATAATTTTTTTTGCAGAAATACGATTTTCATAATTTTTTTCAAGGAGAAAATTGTGAAACATAATACAAATGTATGCAAACACAAATGTAACAAAAATCATCTGCAATTATTTTCCAGAAAACGAAAAAATAAGTTGCATCTAGTTCCAAATCGTAAAAAAAGAAGTTGCATTTGGTTGATTCTGGATGCAAACCGTTTCACAAAAACTTTCAAACGATAGTAGAGCCACAAATAGGTTCAGAAAAAGTAGTGTTGTTGATAATTTCTCTAAAATTTATCATTTATAATATTAATTTTAAAAATATAAATAAAAATAAAATTTCATCAAACATATATTATTATATTATATTTGTTTTAACATACACTTAACAAAAGTAAAATTAAAATTTATTAAATTTAAATGATAAATCAATTAAAAGTAATTCGTACTTTGCATGAGATATAAGTTAATAATAAGTATAATAGGTCATGTTCCTCGTAGAAACCATGACCGAACTATTATTTATATTTTAAAATTATATATATATATATTATAATATATATATATATATATATATATATATATATATATATATATATATTATAATATAGAGTCCATGGGAAAAACTATCAAGAAATACAAGATATACGATTTGAAGGCAATTGATATTTGATTGACAATTTTAATCAAACACCAACATCAATCACAAAAATCCTCCATTAAAACCACAAAATCTCACCATTGTTTTCATCAATTTTTGAAAAAAAATTCAAGTTATGGTATAAACACAACTAGAGTAAAAGCCCGTGCGAGGCACGGGCCTGTTTATATACTGAAAAAATAAATTCGCACCAATATGTACACATATCAAAATAATTTTGTAAATATGGTAAATGATAGTATTTTGAATTTATATTATATGTGCATAGTATTATATATATATATTTTTTCTAATTGAATAAGATTTCATAAAATTTGGATAAATTCCTATAAGATAAAGATCAAATGATTGTCTTTAGTCTTCAAAATATTGGTTTAGTTTTGAATGTCGTGACGTGAATTTTATCAAATTTAAAAGTTCAAGATAATTTAAATGGTTATTTTATCAGAGTTCTCCGTATATAAAATGAATGTATGTAAACTCATGTATTGTTAATAAAATAACAGTATATTTGTAATATAATATTGGTCACAAATGTACGAATATACTTTAAATATATCATAAAATTTCTTACTTTTAATTTCGTATATAAGATGTATGTAAAGTAATATAATTTTAATGAAATAAAAGTATATTTATAAAATATAAAATTGGTCATTCATGTAAGACTATACAGTGAACACAATATAAAATCTCTTTATTTTATGTAAAAGTCAATCTTGAAGTTGTCTTACTCTTTCCTTCATATGTACATATTTGTACCCTTTTAAACTCAATTGTATATGTTTAGTCTAGTTTTAATTATAAAATATCTAAGATCGTAGTTTAAGAATTACATAAATTGAAATTTTTTATTTATGTAATTTAGAATCATTTTTTAACACAAACATAAAATTTTATCCCATGCGATTTTAATATTTGAATTATAAATAATCTTGTGATTGATCTTATATGAATTATAATATAGTTAAATAATTTAACATTTGTGTAGAGTAATTATTAATTAATTTAATATTCTTTTTGTCTAGACTCAATTGTATTTATATGTATAATATATGTTTTAAACGCTGGCGATTAGCCGCTAGAAGATGATTAATCAATCCGAATGTGTTAAAATCGGATCGGAAAATAAATTTTTATAAAAATCGATCTAAAAATCATATAATTTGGATTAACTGGGCACATATTGGTTTAATCAGTCGAAAATTGGCTTACGAACTGATTAAACCGAACAAAATCAACCCAGCCCCTTTTTCGACCAACCAAGCCGACAAAGAAAACCCGATACTTAATTGGGTCTAAAAAAATTTCAAACCTATTTTAATGGTTGCATATCAGTTTTATATATTTCGGCCGACCCAACCCAACCCTATTTAAATTACAAATTTTGTTCGATAATTTAAATATATATATATATATATATATTCAAATAATTATATGTAACTGTACATTATATAATACAATATATCATCTTATTTATAGATGTGTACATAACTAAAATTATTATGTTAATAAAAAAAATATTAGCACTAAAATCGTAAGTTATACGTATTTTAGCTTTACTTGAATTTTTGAAATGAGGACATTGTGTAATATTTATTTTTTATAAAAATTATTTAACACATCCAAACCAACCCAACCCGGCGCAAACTTAAGGACGATACGTACGGTTGGGTCATGAATTAATTTTTTGTGAGTTGGATTAAAAAATTTCAAACTTATTTAATTAGACTGGGTTGCAAAAATGCTTCCAACCCCCGACAACCTGACCCATGAACACCCCTAACTATGATTCCCATTTTTTTTAGTTCCTTGTATAATTCTAAAATATAAAAGTTACGTATAATATGTTACTTATTTTAGATCAAATTTTGATTTTATATTTTTCAATACTTGAATAATTCGTATAAAGATAATAATTAAGGGTGAAATAATAAAATTTGTAAAGAAATAGATAATTATATATTAAAACTACGAAAACTTAAAAAAAATTGAGCTATATAAATAATATAAACTAACATTTTTTTATTAAAAAATTGAATAAGCATGTTGTATAAATATTATAAAACAACATATTATTTACTCAAAAGTTGAAATAATAAAAAATAATATGATGAACGAATATACTTTATCTAATAATAATTTGAAAATAAACTCAAAACTCAATGTAGCACACTCGATTATGGTATGAAACTGTTACGAGGAGGCAAACATTTTGATTCTCGATGTTTACACACAAATTTGACATTTTCTATCTTCAGTAATAAACAAAGGGATGACATGTTTGTAATTTTAAAAATACAAGGGTAAAGCTGTAATTTCATGAATACTTTTTGGGCTCTTTTTGCCTTTGATGATCTTTTAATATATAGAAGTAGATTTAAAAAAAAAATTGTTATGTATGTAAAATTATATACTTAGACTGTCTTGTTCTTTTTTCCCATGAATATATATTTTTTCATATATATATAATTTTAAATTTAGCTATCTATTTTAAGTCTATTATTCATTACATACATTATCTAACAGTCTAGTTTAGAAATTAAGTAAATTGAATATTTTATATTATAATGTAGAATTATTTTTTAACTCAACTTTAAATTTATATATCTAAAAATTATATGATATAATTATATCCACACGTAAATGAAATATTTATCTTTCTTAAAATATTATCCTATTATTATCAAATAATCTAATATATACATAACGAAGGATTTTTTGAACAAATTCATATTTTTCCAATTTGAATTTGGTTACATTTATAAATAATTTAGAATTTCTTGTTTATAAGAAATATAAACCAACAATATATTTAATCAAAAAGTAAAGTAAAAAAGAGAAAATAAGATTATAAGGGAACTTGTAGCTTATCTAATAAGATGTTTAAAGTTAACTCAAAAATTGATGTAGCACAATGGTTATGATACTTTATTTGTAAGTGGAAGGTTTGTGTTTGAATCCTTACAACAACAAAATTTAATATAATTTTTGCATAAATTATAGAGGAGTGGCATTTTTGCAATTATATGATAAATAAGGGTAAAACTGTAATTTCACAGCCATTTTATTGGCATATTTTGCCCTTGGTTGGCTTTTAATATATAGAAGAAGATATAAGATATCAATGTTAAATAACAGAACATTTACATACAAGTATGTTTAGTTGTAAAACTTTATAATTCATGTGCTTGACTTAAAATTCAGAGTGCATAATTGTTAAGTTCAGTTATAGAATATAAAAGGTATGGTGTAAATATAATATGAGATAACGGTGTTAACATTGTAAAAAAAAATAAGTTCGGTTGCAAAACTTTGTAAAAAAAATAAGTTTAGTCGTAGAACTTTGAAGTTTACGTGCATTTTAAAGTTCTATAGCTGAACACCATATTTTTACACCGAAAAAATAGGTTCAGTAATAGAAATATATTATGTCACGAAATTATTTTTTTGTAAAAAATTGTTTTAATAAAATAAATTAAAATTTTTAAAGAAAACAAATTTTAAAATTAAAAAAGCAGCCAAAAGATATGTGAGATAAAAAAAAAGATAAGTAACTGATTAAATTTTCTTACTTAAATCTATTCTATATCTAATATAGCAACTTGGGGGTTCCTTAAGCAAATTAATTCCTGGACAGTTTTGCCCTCTTACTTCCTGCTGTATTGTCCAATTTGCCCTCAATTGCTGTTGTCAATTTTGCCCTCCGACTTAATGCTCCGTTACAGCTCTAAATGCTCCTAATTTCAGTTTTATTTTGTCTGGCCCCTCCTCAGTCCTCACGTCCCTTCGTATTGCTACGACACGTCAACAACGTTCGGCGCACTTGTCACCACCGCTGTTGCAAGCAAATTTGAGGAAGGTAAACATGTGCTATACTTCTTTCTCTTCTCCCTCCCTCGTACGCATATGTAATTTGTGTGTATATATAATCTTCCAAAAAAAAATTAATCAGTATTCCTGATTCTTCCCCAAATCAAAAAAATTAATCATTGGAATTATTTGTTCCTGATTCTTCCCCAAATTAGTCCACTAATCTAGAAGTATAATAGGTTACATGGAAGGTACATCAAGGAAGAGGGGTCGGCCTCGAATTCCTGTTACAGAGGATGTGATTGAATCCCGACGGCTGGCTAAACAGCGCTACAATCAGCGCTACAATGCTCGGCGTGCTGAAGGTGCCTATGGAACTTGATCCTCGCCCCTTACATACTTGTGTCATTTACACGGCTGTCCAACAAAAACATTCTTGTCCTTCATTTTATCATTTTACAGGAACTACTTCCCATGGTCCCTCGACGGAGACAACGGTTCATTTTACAGGAACCACTTCCCATGGTCCCTCGATGGAAACAACGGTTGATGCAGCGTCTATTCCACTGAGAAGAAGAGGTGGAGGTAAGACCATAATTAGATACTTATGACAGGCTTTCGATTTTTGTTGGTTCAATATTGGTGTGCATCTGAACAGGGGGTGTTTGATTGCAAACAATAAAAAAATGTAGTCATGTTGATGAGATCAAATAGATATAGTAAGTTGTCCGCTGTAGTAGAATTATAAAAGCAGGGCACTTTTTTCACTGATTGTAAAACAATACAATAGAATCGCCGCTGCTCTGAAATCAAATTCTACTTCATTTCTCAACTTGAATACAAATCAATCTTATCTTTTCCGCCACAATTATACAAAAAAATCTGTTGTATCTATAGTCTCCTCCAAATCATACAAGCCTCCCATGGCTGCTCTTAGTACTACTGTCGGAACCAACTCTGTTGGGTTATCTGAAACTTTTACAAAGTTAAAGAAACAAGGAAAAGTAAGCATTTACAATTTTAAATTCGTGTTTGTATTTTTGTATGTATGTTACACATTGATTATATGCGATTTGGATTATATTCACTGTTTAAGGTTTTGTCTGCCTCTTAATTGTGTTTAACTCATCGTTTGATAAATGAATAGAGTTGCTTTATGAAGTATAAATCATAAAATTACAAAAATTACAAAACCAATAAAGTCTTGGTATATATCCAAGCATGGAAGTTCCATCAGAGATTTTTTGCTGAACATGACTTGAAATTTTGAGACTTGTAGTTTTGGGTGCATAAAACATATGAATAATCTCATTCATGGCTGATAGTCAAACCTACTAACAGTAGCAGATTCATACTATTGAGTCTATTCAGCTTGTGATGGTTTTGGTTTAATCAAAGGAATGCTGACCAAAGAAATACTATCCTTTAGAATCCCAAATGCATTCTAGGCTTCGCTGTTGAGCTTATAAGATATTGGAGGGCTACATAGCACCTGTAAGCACATGTTCGATTCTTGCTCTTTTTAATTTGAACTAATATTCGATTACTACCTCTCATTCGTAATTTGTACAACTCTCATAGTCCATTTAGACCAAAAGTCATAGTGTTATTTTCAACCAGTGGACATTAAGATCTGGAGATTAATATGGGGTGTTTGACTTTTAGTTAGGCCCTTTACGTAAATTACAAGGACAAATGCTTGAGCAGAAACATCTTAATATATATATATATAGTACCTCTGAATTTGACCAAATATATATATATATATGTATATAGTACCTCTGAATTTGACAAATACCTCGACAATACATATCTGACAAATAAGTTTTGTAGTATAATATATGTATCTCATTTTGCATGTTCTTGTAGTCTCTGCTGCGGAGTCCCCACGTAGGCGTGGATCCATTGACAAGAAGAAGACAAATTTTGGCGAGTACATAAACTTTTTATGTACTCCTAAGAACCTATCATACCCTTGTCAGAAAAAATAAAATGGCGCCACTGATGTGCATATTCTGCTTGCAGCAACCACCAACATAATTTTGGACATCGGAGCCCAGGATCAGGTGTGTGGGTACTGTGGGGCGCTTGTCTGGGCAGCGGAGTTTACTGGCAGACATGTTGGACCTGGCCCCAAGGCATACTCTATATGTTGTGCAAAGGGCAAGGTGCAGCTACCATTGCTACAAGAAACCCCTCCTGAGTTAGCACAGTTGCTAACTGGAGCTGGTCGGAGAGAGTTGAGGTTTCAAAAAAATAGCCGGATGTACAACACCATTTTTGCATTATGCTCCTTCGGCGGAAATGTTGATGAGACAATAAATAATGGTTCGGGACCATATGTGTTTCGTGTCAACAATGACGTATATCACAGTATCGGTTCTTTACTACCGCCGGATGGCTACACACCAAAATTTGCTCAATTTTACATGTATGATGGTCAGGAGGCAATCGATCATCGCTTAAACTTTCCCCGTAGTGGGGACAAATTAGACCCCGATATTGTGAATTTGATATTACAAATGCTTACTCGAGATAATGTTCTGGTAGGAATATATAAGCAATTACGAGAAAGGTATCATGTAGCGCAACAAATACCTGTTTGCCTAAGGCTACTGGAAAGGAGGTCCACTGATGGGCGCTTTGTCAACCTCCTTGGTATAAATGATTATGAGTTTGCCGGCCTTGCAGTTGACGAAGACCTATCCAATCGTAAGGATATACTTGTGCACTATAAACAAAGGGGCTTGGAGAGGATAACTGAACTCCACCCATGTTTTATGTCCCTACAATACCCTTTGTTGTTCCCTCGTGGAGAAGACGGGTTTCGACTGGGGATTAAATATCGCGGTGCCACCAATGCAGGCAAGGATGATGAGAACACGGTTAGCATGAGAGAATTCCAAACATTCAGATTGCAGTATCGTTCTTCAGAGGGGCACACTTTACTATTAGGTGGCAGATTATTTTTGCAATATGTCGTTGATGCATGGTGTTGCATTGAGCGTGGGAGACTAAAATGGGTAGAGTTGCATCAATCAATAATTCGATCTGAACTATATAACAACCTTGTTGACAGTTTTAGCCGTGGCGATGTCTCTGCAGCTGATGTGGGAAAGCGCATTGTCCTACCATCTAGCTTTACAGGTGGATTCAGGTATATGCAGCAAAACTACCAAGACTCATTGGCCCTGTGCAAGGAATACGGCCATCCCGACCTATTTGTGACATTCACTTGTAACCCGCAATGGGTAGAAATACAACGTGCACTCGCGAATACAGGATGTAGAGATGCATCTGTGCGACCAGACCTTGTAGCCCGGGTCTTCAAACTAAAACTCGATGCCATGATGTCAGATTTTATGAAGAAAGATGTATTGGGCCGTGTCCTCGCAGGTGCTCCTACGAAACTTAAAGTATGCTTGTAAAAAACTTTATGTAATTGACACTGCTATGCTTTATATATAGACATTTTTAAAGAGTTGTTGTCCCGCTGAAATGCTTTTTTGGTTAGCTTGTAAAGTATTTGGATTTTAGGTGTTTCAGTTTGTTACGAGTCTGTGCGAGAGAACGTCCTTTACAGACCACCCATCATTGTCTGACAATTTACTGACATATGTGCAGCTGTGTACACTATTGAATTCCAAAAACGTGGACTACCACACGCTCATATTGTGCTATGGCTAGCGGATGGCGACAAGATAATGTCTACAGATGAAATTGACTCCGTTATTAGCGCTGAGCTCCCTGATAAAGAGACCGACAAAGTAGCATACGAGGCCGTCGCTCAATTTATGATGCATGGACCATGTGGCGAGGCAAACCCTAGGTGCCCATGTATGGCCAATGGGAAGTGCACAAAATACTATCCAAGGCCATACACAAGTAGTACTACAATAGATTCAAACGGATATGCTACTTACCGGCGGCGAGATACAGGACAGACGGTAGAGGTTAACAAAATTCACCTGGACAACAGGTGATTTCCTCACATATTCATGCACCGTTAATATTACTACCTCCTGCCCTTCTACGTACTGTTCTTCATTTCATGTTTGCCCCGGACATCATTTCCCCTCACTCTAAATCGTAATTAAACAAACCCCTATTGTCGTAACTGTATAACTTCTTGAAATAGCAATTGGATTTGATTAAACATACTTGAAACTAATTTACAAGTCACATCTAGCAAAGTTCTCCCTAATTTAAAGTACAAATTTACACTATTATATGATGTTCATGTCTAGGTAATTTCATGTCTTCTTCAGGGAAATCTGGAAAATCAAATAGTCATAATATTTATATGGTTGGAGTCTGATAACTTTGACTTGCATTTCAGTTATAGACCATGTCGGGTTGTTTGCATTCTTATCACCCCCTTGTATAGTTACTTATAGGTCATTTGGAAAGAAAAACCGGAATCGTGAACTTATGTTATATATATATATATATATATATATGTATATATATATATTATAATATATAAAAAAAAGGAGAATATATGCATTTTTGGACTAATGTTTCTGTAAAATAAATAAGATATGTAATTACTAGCTTCGGTTTAACTACACTTTGGAAATCTTATAAAATAAATTTGTATTTATAACATTTCATCTCTGGAATGGCACCATTCCTGATAGAGTATATGTGTTGTCAAATTGTGAATTTGGTGAACTAGCAGCTACAGAAAAAGAAACAAATTCATGCACTCTTAAAAGATGAAAATCATTAAACTAGCAAAAACAAAGCCTGACTATAGTAATATTCTTATTTGTTTACTTTTATTGTCTCATTATAATTTGTCATTTTCTATACAATCAACTAAACTAACGTGCAGTATATTTTGGTTGCTCAGGCATGTCGTGCCTTACAACCGTGGCTTACTTGTCAAGTACCAGGCACACATCAATGTGGAGCGATGCAACCGTTCACAGTCAATTAAATACCTTTTTAAGTACATTGGTAAAGGGCCTGATAAGGTTACTGTGGTTATGGAGCGAGCGGACACAAATTCAGTCGTTCCATACATGCCATCCCCCACCCCAAGAAAAATTGACTTGGATGAGGTGAAAAATTACCTCTCATGTAGATATGTGTCGGCTGCTGAAGCTTCATGGCGGATATTTGGATTTCCTATACACCATAGAGAGCCATTTGTGCAGCGTCTATTCTTCCATCTAGAGAATGAACAGGAAGTCAGATTTCGAGATAATGAAGCTCTACCACAAATACTTGGTAGATTCCAGCCAGATTCCAGCATGTTTGTCCAATGGCTATTAAATAATCGGAGAGATGAAACAGGTTGCGATCTTACATTTGTAAGATATCCCACAAGGTATCGTTGGGATAGCGCTGGAAAGTTCTGGGCTGCTCGAAAACAGAAGATTGATGTTGTTGGCCGCATGGTGTATGCTCATCCAGCGAGTGGTGAACGTTTCTACTTGCTCCTCTTGCTCAACCATGTTGCTGGTGCACAATATTTTGAGGATATCCGAACTGTTGATGGAGTTGTGTACCCAACATACAAAGAGGCTTGCTTTCACAGAGGTCTTCTAGAATCTGACAAGGAATGGCATCTTGCATTGGATGATGCCGCGAATTTTGCCACAGCACCACAACTCAGGGACTTATTTGTCACTATGTTGCTGTATTGCGAGGTCACCAACCCACTTGAGCTGTGGGAGAAACACTGGTGTGATCTATCAGATGACATTGAATATACACAAAGAAAAATGTTGAACTTCCCCTCACTTGTAATGTCTGATTGTGATAAACAAACATTTGCCCTGGAAGCAATCAATGCCTTGCTCAACCAGCACGGAAAATCGTTGGAAGACTATCCCGGCCTACCAGAAATAAATAGGGCCTCCACCTCTAAGTTCCGAAACCAGCTACTGCTGGAGGAAATGATGTACGATCGCCAGGCTCTCGGAATTGAAGCAGCTAAATATATTGGTTGTCTAAACCACATGCAATGCTTGATATTTGATATAGTGATCCAATCAGTTACTTTGGGAACAGGTGGTTTTTATTTCGTCTATGGGCATGGTGGCACAGGTAAAACGTTCTTGTGGTCGAGCATCATTTGTAGGCTAAGGAGTGAAGGCATGATAGTGTTGGCGGTTGCCTCATCAGGTATTGCTTCCCTCTTAATAGAGGGTGGAAGAACAGCACACTCCAGATTCAGAATACCAATAGACGTAAATGAGGCAAGTACTTGTGAAATTAAAAAAAAACGCATCTAGCTGAACTAATATGCAAAGCCAGCCTCATCATTTGGGATGAGGCTCCTATGACACACCGCCATGTTTTTGAGGCCGTTGACCGAAGCTTCCGTGACATCCGCGTTGCTGTGAATCCAAACGCAGCCTCTATGCCCTTTGGCGGTGTAACCGTGGTGCTTGGTGGGGATTTTAGACAAACACTGCCTGTTGTACCAAAAGCGGGCCGTGAAGGTATTGTCGCTGCCAGTATAAGCAAATCTTATCTATGGCGAGAATGCAAAGTATTCACTCTTCTAGAGAATATGCGTGTGGACAAAGATGTGCCCCCAATTACTGTTGATGGCGAGGTTGTTAATTTCAAGGATTGGATGTTAAGGCTGGGCAACGGAGTGCAACAAACATATGACCTCGGTGACGGCACTGACTCATCATGGATCAACATCCCGAAAGAGGTATGACAGGTGCCAACATATATATATATATACATGTATATATGCTTCTTTCCATGCAATATTAGGGTCACCAAATATTAGGCATTTTTTACTTGCATTTAGTTATATGTGCTTATACTAAACTAAGAGTACGCTTTTTGGCGCCGATTCGCTGCAAGTGGGTTCAAAACTCATGGTATATGTGTAATTTTAGGTGTAGACACCATATTGATAAAAAATAATGTTGTAGTAGGCTAGCCATAAAATCAATACTCGCTTAGACTATACCAAGCGCACAGGTGCAAGTGACCTATTCTGGTGATCCCGTGAAAGCAATTGTTGATGAGATCTATAGAGACCTCAACAAAAACCATGGTTCCCTTGAGTACCTACGTGACAGAGCCATACTGACACCTCTTAATGAGTACGTGGACAAAATCAATCGAGAGGTATTGGATAGGTTACCTGGAGAATCTAGAGTGTATAAAAGCTCTGATACAATCTGCAAGGGCTCTTCTACTAATGCCAGCGATGAAGTCCTATATCCACCAGAGTACCTTAATTCTCTTAAGTTCAGCGGTGTTCCAAATCATGAGCTGGAGATAAAAGTGGGGATCCCCATAATGCTGCTACGCAACCTGAACCCGAAGAAAGGATTGTGTAATGGCACCCGGCTAATTGTGACTCAGTGCTACCCATTCCTCTTAGAAGGTTTGATTATAACCGGAAACAAAATTGGTGAAAAGGCGTATATACCGAGAATATGCATGTCCCCGGCCGACAAAACAATGCCATTTGTCCTCAAGAGGAAGCAATTCCCAGTTTCAGTCTGTTACGCAATGACTATTAACAAAAGCCAAGGACAGACAGTTAAGAACGTAGGACTGTATTTACCCAAATCGATGTTTTGTCATGGCCAGCTCTATGTTGCCGTATCAAGGGTGACCTCACCTGCTGGTTTAAAAATTGTTTGTGTTAGCGAAGATGACATTTGTGATGGTTATACGAAGAATGTTGTATATCGTGAAATCTTCAATGACATTGTCTCTACAAATTGACATTGCGTCTAGCAACAACAAAAAAATCACGAACCACACCTTTCTAAAGAATGCCAAGCTGAGCCTTGAAAGTTGTCTTCTTTAGGGATTTTCCTTCCTCGGTGTATTATGCAACCTACTGTGACATATATGTCTGCATCTGTAATTACAGAAACATGTGAATGGTTTAGTAAAGGGGCTAAAATTACATCGTTTATTGATAAAAAATAATAAATATATATGTATAAGTTTGGATCATTTTATAATATGTAATAAATATATGTATAAGTATGCATATTAATTTTGTAGCATTTAATAATATGTAATAGATTTATTGATGGTAAAAGACCAAAATAACCCTAAAAATGTATATTTCTTTTATAAATAATAGACTTAGATACTAATGTGGAGATTTTATTAGTAAAGGAGATATTGTAATCAACTTATGAATCACATTTTAAGGGCACTTTGAACACTTTTTTTTAAAACGGATCCTTGAACACGTATTAAATAGTACATGTGAGTAGATTAAGACAAAGATATTCAAAGTGTTACATCATGAATCCCTCACAAGATATTCAAGATGCGATGTCATAGCCGAAGGTGTTGAAGATGGGCTTAAAAGGTACATATAAAAAGAACCTAACACCTTTTTTTGGACTATTCTGATTTCTGAAAGATAAAGGCAACTAATACATTGGTGTTTAATACTACAGTTTCTCTGAAAGAGGAATATCACCTCGTTTCCTAATTATTGATGACGGATGGCAACAGTTTGGTACCGATAATAAGGGTAGCGATTGTGTTGTGCAAGAAGGTGCACGGTAAGTCTCAATAGATGTTACTCTTTGTACCACGAAATTACAGGTTTGCAAGCAGGTTGAAAGGAATAAAATTGGTCTCGATTGAAATTACAGATTTGCAAACAGGTTGACAGGAATGAGAGAGAATGTAAAATTTCAAAATAAAGAAAAAACTGACAACCAGCCCCCAGGCCTGCAGATCCTCGTGAATGATGTGAAGAAACATCACAGTGTGAAGTATGTTAATTGTTTTGCTACACTGGCTGCTTTTTATCTCTCTTCCCAAACTATATATTCCATATTCCTCCTGTAAGCTAGGTTTCAGTAGTAATGCACGGTTATGTTCTCCTCAGTCATTGCATATTCAGTAAACTGTGATTGGGTCCATAATTTCTTTTCTGCATTTTAAGAATCCCAAGTGCAATGGATTGTACAGTTAACTCATGCTAGCTTGTCCATTTGTTCATATTAGCTTTTGTTCTCTATTAGTTGGTATTCATTTTTTTGTTAAGGTTAATTACATAATGTTAAAACTCGCGCTCACATGCCTCCACCGTGGCTTGATCCCTCGACCTCTTATTACAAGGAGTAAAGGGATATCCGTAGGCTAAGCCTTGCAGATTGTTCTCTATCTTTGTCCTACATCATTTTCTATGTGTGCTATACAAAGCCTTCTTTTAACAACTAGTATCTTTGCTTGTAACTTAGTGTGGTCTGTAAACTTCTTACTTTGTCATATCATCCATCTTTTCTTACAGGATATAGCAAATTATGAGTTAGCTTCTACACATCCGATCAGACTTGGACTGGCTCTAAACTTCTCTGTGTTCTACTACGAAATTCTGAATTCGCCTGACCGAGCATGTAACCTTGCAAAACAGGTGACACTACATATGTTCTAGCATTTTCATAGTGCTTGCTCTTTTTTTATTTTCAACTTAGCCTGACTCTCAACTTACTGTTGTTATTGGTGTGCGCACAGGAAGAGACATATTTATTTATAAATTTATAAAGTACTATACTTATATAACATACATCGATTGAGTTCAAAAAATCTTATATTGAAGATAGTCTGTAAAGTGTAGCATAGATAGTGTCTTGATAACATTATTAATATATGGAGTACTATATACGACCCGTGTTTCAGTTTTTTAGGTTGCTAAAACATAAACACTTGAATGACATGGAAATCTGAGATGTAAATTACCGCATCTTGCTATATACTTCACCCTTTTAAATTTTCATATCATACATAAATTGACTTCTTTATAAACAACATATTAATGTTTTTTCTCTTACTCAGCTCATTCGTGTGTCTAACTAATATTTAACTTGTAAAGTATTAGTATACATCTTCACTGTTGAGCATGTCAATATATCACTATTATGATTGAGCTCATGATTTTGAAGCAGCTGTTATTTTCGTAATCCTTGCACTTAAAGGCTGTAACACATTTGAAAGATGAATATAGATAACCAATCATAAAGCCAAAACTCACGAGTCTTGTCCCATAAAAGGACTTTTGAGATGGAGAGAGTGAATATATTGAAATTTATGTGCACTTCCAACTATTTATCAGGACTTCTGTACTTGTCCACTAAATGGTATGTTTTATAAAAGATCTTCTCATTAACAGTATTTTATGGTAATTTAATATATTGTCCGGATATGGGATATCTTCAGCAGCGGGCACCTTATATATAATTTTGGATTGGTGTGCACAATCATGATAGTCAGAGCTTCTGATGACTTCTACCCTCGAGACCCTGCTTCTCATACTATAAACATTTTGTCAGTGGCTTACAACACTTTGTTCTTCGGAGAATTTATGCAACCTGATTGGGATATGTTCCATGTAAGTAAATCTGCATTATGATAAAGACCAATTGGCTTATGTTAAAGATTTATGAAGAATGAAGAGTAGTTGATTATAGGTCTAGCAAAGTTCACCTGGCTTTAAGATTTTGTACACTAAAACTATCATGTAATTATTAGAAATAAAAAAGTTCTGATGATGAAGTCCCTACAGTGAGATAATGACTATGCATCACATTATCACATAATGGGCTACTTTAATCAGGATTCATCTGACAAAAGGTAGTAGTCTGGCAAAAAAAAGGAAGTTGAAATTATATTTTGATTGCAGAGTCTTCATCCAGCTGCCGATTATCATGCTGCAGCTCGATCAGTTGGAGGCTGCCCAATATATGTGAGGTAAATTAACCTTGGACCTTGATAAATTCATCGAGTGTGTTTAGACCTCTGCATCTGAAGTCTAACGTGCTTCTGTTTTTGCTTCGTAAAGTGACAAGCCTGGAAACCACAACTTCGATATTCTTAGAAAGTTGGTACTTCATGATGGATCAGTGCTGCGTGCTCAATTGCCTGGCAGACTGACACGTGATTGCCTTTTCACCGATCCAGCTAGAGATGGAAAAAGGTTGCTACTTCTATTATTTTATAACATGATTAAAACTTGTTTCTATACTCGTAGCTGGTAAAATTGAATTGGATTTGAAATAGCAATAGAGCTTTTCCAGCATTGGTAACGCATTGTCTAATTAGACAACATCTTGCTTCAAATGTTTTGCAGCTTGCTCAAAATTTGGAATGTAAACAAGTGCAGTGGTGTGGTGGGTGTGTTGAATTGTCAAGGGGCAGGTTGGTGCAAGGATGTAAAGAAGACCCGAACCCTGAGCATTCCTGTCCCCGAACAGGAGATGTATCGATAGCGTATTGAAATTAGTATTTAAACTACTCTATAAGATTATCTGTGGAATGCAGTAGCTTGTAGCAACAAGAATGCAGACTACTTAATAAATTTATCTGTCCGAATGTTGTAGCTTATAGAAACCAGAATGCACTGGTCGAGAAAATATTATGGAATCAAAGCTTTTTTTCGTGAACTTTTTTTAAGATGACTTACAAATAACTTAATTTTTATTTGGAATTGTTAATTTTAAATGTACACTTTATTCATCTACTGGTTTTTATTCAACTTAGGGTAAAAAAGACAGGATTACAGGAATGTTAACTAAGTAATGTGATTATTGTTCACATCTCACATTAGCATGGATTTGCACCACTGTTACCATACTAACTCATTACACTTTATATTAACAAAAAAAAACAAGATAATGAAAGAAAGACGATAGATAAATGGGCGGGGAACCATAAAAAAATTCAACCAATTAAGTTTGTTAGCTATTCCAAAAAATAAATAAATTTGTTATATCAATTTTTATAAGAATATTTTATGATTTCCTACCAATGTTACTCGAAATAAAATGGCAATGCAAGGTCTCTGTATTTTACTTGCTATTCTAATTGATTTTTACCTGCAATCCATATAAATAACTGGGGGAAAAGGATATGAGAAATCTTTCTTTTACTTTTTTAGAAGAAATCTCTCTGTTACTTATATATATATAAATGAGCCAAGCCTATTAGAGTAGATTAATAGATTTGTTTTTTAATTAAAATTTATAATTGTTACGAAATTAGGTTTAACCAAAAATACATATGTTTATGCATTAATACTGCACTCACTGAAAGATAATTTAAAATATTAATAAATAATTAAAGATACTGAAAATACATATTTTTACGAAATTTAAAATATTACGAAATTAGGTTTAGCCAAAAATACATATGTTTATGCATTAACTGTGTAATTTAAAATATTAACGAATAATTAGAGATACTGAAAATACATATTTTTAATTACAAAGTTATTAGACATTTATGAAAGTTATTGAGGAATGAAACTTTGCGAGAGTTACTTTTTTCATGAACAACGTACACACTGACACTGATTACCGTTACCGTTTATGATTACCGTTACCGTTTATGATTACCATGTAAGAATTGAAATTACTAGCAAACACAGCCTTCTAAAATATATCAAATCATAGTAAAACGGCTCCTTGCACAACTTCAAGGGCTTTTAATGCCACCAATAAACTCAGATTTATCGTCATGTACACAGGCTTCTCACCTTCAGAAGGCTACAAATTTAAGCTCACCTTCAGAGCATAATTTGCATCCAATACTTACAACTGAAAATAGCTCAATATACTCCATACCCCATTACAAATTCTTCAGACATGGAAGGTCTCAGCCAACTCGGTTATGGCTATCAAGGGAACAAGTTCCTGGTGCGTTTCATTAGGTTATGGGAAAGCTGTTCCTTCCACACATACTATGCTACAATGCTTAATTTTATACTGCTTGATGCAAATGTAAGTGTTAACTTGTACTATAGCAAATCTTTGCAATTAATTACCTCCCAGTTGTACACATGCTTAACCTGAAAAATTGTCCGCAGAATGAACAACACTGGGCAATTGCTCCAATTTCTGAACGAGATCGTCTATTTGCTTCTGTATGTGAAGGGTTCTTATACTATATAACAGGTTTTAAGATCGTTGCTGCACAGCCTTCTTGGAAGCCTATTGACACAAACATAACACTCGTCTTTGGTAAAAATACAAAGGTTCTAGACTATTTATTTAGAAGCTCAATTCCCTGCCTAAGATTCAGGCTATGTACATGGCCAACAATTCTTTCCAGGGCTAACATGAACACTGTTCTCAGCGGTATTTAGTTTATTATACCTCTTCATATCATGTAATTTAAGAAAGTTATTGTGTGCATATATAACGTTCATTGTTTTTGTTGAATTCTCAGATGTAGGTGGAGTCATCATAGACGTGGGGGATATCGAGTACCAAAGAAACGACATCAAAAGGCTAAAACTCACTTTGCTTGACAGGAGGTGAACTCATCTGTCTAATTCACTTACCAATTTGTCTCCGTAGCCCTATTAAAATTTCACTGCAGCTAAAATTGAACTACAAAACTACATCCAATCGAACTCATGCAGCCTTTCAACAATACAAATAACTTTGTGGGGAGAAAAGTCACGCCTATTCCAATTTGATTTCAAGGACTACCGCAGCAAAAATGTGGTCCTCATAGTTACTGGATTATTGGTTAGGAACAGGACAGGTAGGCCTCGTGACAAAAATAGACAGCTTCTTTTCAATCCCAATGTAAAACCAGGCTGATTAGTATATATGCTACATAACTAATGTCGTAATCAAATTTGCAGGAAGAATTCATCTAACATCCACACAGGCAACAACCCTATACTTCAATCCAGAATGCGAGGAGGTGCGCAACCTTGGGGGTTATGTCAAAGCAACATATGGTGATTTCATTTGCCAGGTACCTTACGATGCAGAATACCGGTACCACTATTTTCCGGAACCAAGCAAACGTACCCCATACTTGCCATTATATGATCTTTTACAGACTAGACTTTGGGTCTACCAAAAGGTATTTTTATCCTAGACATCTTTGCATCGTTCATTATGACAAAGTAAAAAATAAATTTCCTTCGAAACTACTAACATATTTGGCCACAATACTTAACATATAAGTTCCGGTGCAATGTCACAATCATTGATATTCTCCTTCGTGGCTCCCACTACGACGGCGCATGCCTTGAATGCAAAGATAGCGTCCTCGATGAGCATGTGTATTGTTGTTCCACGTGCGGGAGGAGCTTCGTAACACCTATCAGTAGGTAATAGTTTGGACCATATATTTTCTTAACAGAAGGTTCAAAAACCGACACATAAACTGACTATGTTTGCGGAAATTTGCTCACCAGTCCCAGCATTGTTCTACTCGTCGGGGACCATACTGGAGAGACTGAATTCACCCTCCAACCACGCGAGCTTAAACAATTAACAGCCTACTCTCGAGAGGAGGTTTTAAGAAATCGAAGAATTGTAAGCATACTTTTCATGAAGTCAGTTTACT
The DNA here is from genome assembly GCA_030848705.1 of Heracleum sosnowskyi. NCBI lineage: Eukaryota > Viridiplantae > Streptophyta > Magnoliopsida > Apiales > Apiaceae > Heracleum > Heracleum sosnowskyi. The sequence goes on along the minus strand of CM061235.1, from coordinate 92,589,917 downwards.
TACCTCAACTATTTCCCACTCAAAACCCATAACTGATAAACACACAAAACTATAAAAGTATCACACATCATTAACGGTTGTTGTACTTGTATCTCTTCGTGACAGGTTCATGGGACCTTCACCTTTCCGCGTGCTCTTCGCGTCATAAAAGGCGCCCAGTGTACATTTGAGGTTGTAGTCACTCCCTCCTCTTATACAAATACAACTGGAAACTTCGAGATAGAACAGGTCGTGAAATATACAAAGATGCAGGCTGGGAACCAGTTTAATTAACACTGTTTCATTCACTTTCAAGGTGGCCTGGTAAGAATATTAACTCAACACAGCACATCAACTACATCACACTTTCTTATGTCAATGTACCCTTTAATATATAACGTTGTTGAAATTGAAAGCGTTTGAATGCACATATCAGCATCATGCAACCAGTGTTAACGATCGTAACCCCATTCTAAGCATCTGCTCTTCCTACAACTTAAAAGTTACCACATCATGCTTCATGCCAAGTCAGAGCATTCTATAACAAAATCAATCTCCAAATATCGGTCTTCCCAACTCGGAACTCTATTTTTTCAAGTTATAATTTAACGACCTGCATGAATATTGCGATACTAGACATGAAAATTACACTGTTGTTTACGTATCTCATGTGATGACTGTTGTCGAGCTTACAGATATTCAATGTCCAAATCGTTACTTATTTATTGATGGGTTCACCAATGTTGCAGGAAAACCTTATTTGTCCACTCCCAAGCTATTGTGCTGTGTAGTAATTGTCAAATAGGCATATGTCAGCTACTTCTTCACAGGGCTCACCTTTCTGAAGACTTTAAAGTGAAGACTTTAAGGTGAAAGAAAGAGTAACTTTTTACCAGGGAAACAGTTTGGTTGTGGCTAAATTTGTTATAGGGAGCTTACCTTCTTCGCTCAATTTCCTTTATTTTGTAATGTTAGTATGCATATATTTCATTATATGGACCTTAACTTATGTTTCTTCTCAGTAGACAAAACTGAATGAATATTTCATTACTCAAACTGTTTTTTACTATTCCTGTTTTATTTTGTTGTCTTCCCCATCAATCATATTAAAGCAATAAAGAACCTGGAGCAGTTAGCCCGTGGAAGATAAATCACGGGCTTGATTCTTGTGATCAAACAAATTTAATACATTCTTAAGTTTTTGGGCAAGTTTGTGATCAAACAAATTTAATACATTTTTGTCCTTGTTTCGTGCACGAAGTGCTACCTCAGTGGCTCAACCATATAATGATGATTCAATTGTCAATCAAGTTTTGTATCCCGAAAAGCTGGATCACTTTGGAGATGGTATGTCACAAATTGCAAATCGAAGATAGCAAAACTAAAGGCCAGGCAGGAATTGAAAGACACATTACACGGTGTACTAGCAAATCAGAATCACACAAGAAATGAGCCAGTGACTACACTCCTTTGTTAGATCAGAATTCAATGATCGTCAGAAGCTAGACTCAACTGATCAGGATTGCTGACGTCATCAGTATTACATGGTCATCAGTATTTGATCAAGCGTCAGTATCTTATTGATCATCAGGATTCCTACTCAGACTATGATCAGGATTGATCATCAGAACTTGAAGCTGATCAGGATTCCTACTTCAAGTTATATTTGGAGTCTAGATAAACATGGAAGTTTATTCTATTTGTTCCTGGTTTGTAGAATGTAGCTATCGATTAAGGATAGGTTTCTATCTTTGTTGTTGATTAGGACTTATCTTGTTATTGATAGAGAAGCTGTGTGCACTATATAAACACAGTCTTGGTTTCGATTTATGTATTCATTCGAGAGAGAACATAATCGAGGGAATCAAGAGAGAAGCTCTTAAGAACAGAATTTCTTGAGAGAGTTTTTGTAAACTAGCAGCTTTCAAGAACATCAGAATTTCTTGAGAGAGTTTGTAACAGTTTTATATCAGATTTAATAAAGCTGTTATCTTTCTTTTCATATTTGTGATATATACATTAAGAAGTCGATTATCTTACACTATTGTATTCAACCCCCCTTCTACAATAGATTATTACTGGGCAACAATTGGTATCAGAGCAAACTGATTTAATTCTGAATCAGATACGATCTAAAGATGTCGACAACCAAGTATGAAAGCATGAAGATTCCCATCTTAAAGATATCAGAATATCCTACATGGAGGGTAAAGATGCTGATGTACCTGGAGGCTATGGATCCTGACTACTTGGACAGGATTCGTGATGGACCATATATACCAACAAAGTTCGTAGAACGAACAGATACAGTACCAGAACATTATGTGGTCAAAGCTAAAGCTGAATGGACTCCAGAAGAAAAAGCTCATGTACTCAGGGAACCAAAGATAAAGAATATCTTGCATAATAGCCTTGATGCTGTTATGTCAAACAGAGTGATTGCATGCAAGTCTTCAAAAGAAATCTGGGATACTTTGGAAACTCAGTGCCAGGGATCTGCATCTGTCAAGAAAAACAGAAGGGCTCTATTGATTCAAGAATATGAACAATTCGATGCAAGACCTGAAGAGAGCCTGACTGATCTATATGATAGATTCCTGACACTATTGAACATCTTATCCTTAGTTGACAAAGTATATGAAACTGAAGATTCTAACACCAAATTTCTTAGAGCTTTACCTGAAGAATGGGATACTCAGACCTCAATCATTAGACACCCGTATGATCTGAACATTGTGTCTCTTGATGAGATCTATGGGATGCTAAGAACTCATGATCTTGAAGTTCAACAGAGAAAGAACAAGAAAAGCAGCAAGGCAAAGTCAATTGCTTTGAATGTAGAAGCTAAATCAAAAGGAAAAGCTATGGAGGTCTCTAGAAGTAAATCAAGAGTAGCTGAGTCAGATCCTGACGACTCTTCATCAGATACTGATGGCAATCCTGATGCCAATACTGGTGATGATTCTTCTGACTCAGACATGGAAGAGATGGTTGCTATGATTGTCAGAAACTTCAGAAGGATGAAGTTCAGGAAGAATAGAAGACAAGGCAACTTTCAGAAAAAGACCTTCAAAGCAGACAAAGACAAGTATATCAAAAAGGACAGCAAGAGTAGCAAATTTGACAAGTCAAAGGTTAGATGCTACAAGTGTAATGGTATGGGTCACTTTGCTTCTGAATGCAACAAGACAAAGGCACTCATCACATCAAGCAAGGATTGGATGGACTCCTCCTCAGAATCTGATACTGAGGTAGTCAACTATGCGTTAATGGCCAATGCTGATGTAACTGCTGCTCCTGATGATAAGGTACTAAATACTATCTTTGATTTTGATACTGATAATGCTTCTGAGTTAAGACGTTTTCTAAAGTCATTACATATTAGCTTTAGAAGTCAAACTGCTGAGAATACTAGAATCTTATCTGAGATGTCTGACCTTAGGAAGAGGAATGAGATATTAGAAGCTGAATTTTCTCGTATGCAAGAAGTACAAAAAGAATGTGATAATGCTAAACACATGCACTTAGAGATGACATCTAAATGTACTTCCCTTGAAAAAGAACTTGAATATGCTAATGAGAAAATCAGAACCTGGACAGACTCTGGTAGGAAATTTCATGAGATTAATACCTCTAAGAATTGGAAAGAGTGTCTAGGATATAAGTCAGATGAAGATAAGAAATTAGCAGAGAAATTTGTCATTGATGAGACAGTCAGTCCAAAGACCTATAGACATGTTATAGACTCAACCAAATCTAAGATTACTCCTGTTAATTTTGTTTTTGGTAAGGATTCCAATTCTACTTTTGAAAAGGGATCTTCTTCTACTCAAGGAATTAAAATTATAAAGTCTAAACCTGTCATGAACAAAGTCACTAAGAATGTAGGTCTATTGTCTCAGAAACAGCTTAAAGATAAAATCTGTGAGGTTACAGATAAGAAAAAGGAAGCTACTGTTAAGAGAAACAGGAATGGTAAAGTTGGGATCAATAAAGAGAATGGTTATAAATATATCCCAAATGCACCTAGAAAGTGTTGTTTCAACTGTGGTAACTCTAATCATCTTGCTATTGATTGTAAGAAGAGTAAGAAGAAGATTACTGATATTTCTAAGTCTAATGTTAGGAATAGATCAGTACTCTATAAACCGCAGAAGTCCTGTTTTCATTGTGGTAGTCTATGGCATTCTATTTATACATGTAAAGAGTATCATGATTTGTACTATAACTTTTATGATCCACTGCCAAAGTTTGAAAGTAGTACAAAGTCTGATAGAACTGAAAATGTCATAGTGAAGCATGCTTTTGTTAATACTGATACTGACAAAGCAAATCCTGATGGAGTAAATCCTGTCAGGACTGCTAAAGTCAAAAAGTCTTCTGCTGTTAAATTTAATAAAATGCATGAACAAGGAATCCAACAAGTGTGGGTTCCTAAACATTCTGACTAGTGTTTTACTATTCTGATGCAGGGTAAAAGGAAAAATGTGTTAGTCATGGATAGTGGATGTTCTGTGCACATGACTGGAAACAAAGCCCTGTTATCAGAATATGAGGAAAAAGCTGGCCCAACTGTGTCTTATGGAGATGGCAACATTGGACAAACCTTGGGATATGGCAATATAATCATTGGAAATGTCATCATTGAAAAAGTAGCTCTAGTGAAGGGACTAAAACACAACTTGTTGAGTATTAGTCAAATCACTGATAGAGGTTATCATGTCAATTTCTATTCCACACATTGTGAAGTAGTCAGTAAAGCAACAGGAAAGATAGCACTAACTGGCTACAGGCATGGTAACATATATGAAGCCAACATTCTCTCAGATACTGATGTCTCCCCTACATGTTTCATCAGTAAAGCTTCAGTAGATGAAAGTTGGAATTGGCACAAGAAACTTCTCATCTCAACTTCAGCAACATCAATGAGTTGGTTAAGAAAGAGTTAGTAAGAGGATTACCTAATGTCTTATATACACCTGATGGACTCTGTGATGCATGCCAAAAAGCAAAACAAAGAAGGACATCATTCCAGAGTAAATCAGAATCCTCTATTGAAGAACCATATCACATGCTACATCTTGATCTGTTTGGTCCAGTCAACATCATGTCCATCAGTAAGAAAAGGTACACTCTTGTAATTGTTGATGAATATTCTAGATTCACCTGGGTGTATTTTCTGCACAGAAAAGATGAAACTCCTGAAGTTCTGTTGGATCATGTGAGAATGATTGAGACAACCACAAAGTACAAAGTCAAGATTCTGAGAAGTGATAATGGTACTGAATTTAAGAATTCAAAGATGGAAGAGTTCTGCAAATACAAAGGAATCATTCAACAATTCTCTGCTCCTGGCACACCTCAGCAAAATGGAGTAGTAGAAAGGAAGAATAGAACTCTTATTGAAGTTGGCAGAACTATGTTGGAAGAAGCTAAATTACCTACATATTTCTGGGCAGAAGTAGTCAACACAGCATGTTATACACAAAATCTCACATTGATAAACAGGCATGGTGTCACTCCTTATCAGTCACTCAAGGAGAAGAAACCAAGTCTGAAGCATTTGCATGTGTTTGGCTGTAAATGTTTTGTTCTCAGAACTCATCCTGAACAACTAGGGAAATTTGAAACAAAGGCTGATGAAGGAATATTCATAGGTTATCCTACATCAAGAGCCTTCAGAGTTTTTAATTTGAGAACAAGAACTGTCATGGAGTCAATTCATGTATCTTTTGATGATAAGAAGATAACTGGAATCATTGAAGACTCGCATGATAGATTGTTATTTGAAAATGAAGCTTCCAAGGAACCTGAAGAAAGTGAATCAGATCCTGTCAATTCATCAGATACTGATGGGTCACCAAATCCTGATGACTCACCAGGTACTGATGGTGCTAATACTGATGATGCAAACAATAGTGATACAACTAGTAGTGCTAATGTTGAGGGGGAGCAACGGCATTCAACTACAAGTTCAGAGTCAACTCAATCATCAGGACAAAATTCTTCAGATACTGATTCAAGTGAAGATCCTGATAACACATCAGGAGGGAATAGCAATAATTCAGGAAGAGCTTCAAATCAATCAAATTCTTTCAATCAAGATAACACCAATCCAGGGGGAGCATCTACTTCAAGAAACAATTTGACACCAGCAAGGAAATGGACAAAAGATCATTCCCCTGATTTGATAATTGGAGATCCTGATGCAGGTATTCAAACAAGAAGTGCAACTCAGAATGAATGTCTATACAATAACTTTCTATCCAAGGAGGAGCCTAAGAAAGTTGAAGATGCACTTAAAGATGCTGATTGGGTTACTGCAATGCAAGAAGAACTGAATGAATTTGAAAGGAATGAAGTCTGGAAACTGGTACCAAGACCAAAGAATAGATCAATTGTTGGTACAAAGTGGATTTTCAAGAACAAGACTGATTCTGATGGAGTCATTATAAGAAATAAAGCTAGACTAGTTGCAAAGGGGTATTCCCAACTAGAGGGAATTGACTATGATGAAACTTTTGCTCCTGTTGCAAGACTAGAAGCCATCAGGATATTTCTTGCTTATGCAGCACATAAGAAATTCAAGGTTTTCCAGATGGATGTTAAAAGTGCTTTCTTAAATGGTGAACTGGAGGAAGAAGTTTATGTTGAACAACCTCCTGGTTTCATTGATCCTACATATCCAGATCATGTCTACAGACTGGATAAGGCACTTTATGGACTAAAGCAAGCTCCAAGAGCATGGTATGAAACCTTAGCTCAATTCTTACTGGAAAGTGGATTCAAAAGAGGTGCAATTGATAAAACTCTATTTTATTTGAATCATGGTAAGGAGTTGCTGTTAGTTCAGATTTATGTTGATGATATCATTTTTGGGTCAACAAACAATAAGCTGTGTGAAAAGTTTTCCAAGCTTATGCAGTCAAGATATCAAATGAGCATGATGGGAGAAATGAGTTACTTTCTGGGTCTTCAAGTTAAACAGACTGATGAAGGGATTTTTATTAATCAGTCTAAATATACAATGGTGAAGTAAAGAGATATGGAAATCTCTTCAGGACAAAGCTTAAGAAGGAATGGAATTTCTTCTTTGATACAATCAGTCGCTGTTTCCTGAACAAGACATCAAATTTTGATGCTCTTCCATCAGGATCTCTTAAAATTGGGTACTCTCTTATCCATTCTACAGTGTTTGATTATGGGTCTTTTATCTTAAAAGCTTTAAGTGATAGGAAATCAGATAAATTGGGTTCTGTCTGTTTTCTTAGATTTTTACAGTTGATATTTAATCACTTATGTCCTAATGTTGTTTTTGAGGATGATGTAGTTCTACCAATCTGTAGAATTACTGAGAATAATGTTAAGTCCTTAGTCAACAGTGATAAGGCAAATGGTTTCATAGGAAATGCTTTTATTCCTGATGAGGTTAGGTTTTTCTTACATCAGAAAATGCCTACTCATTATGGACTACTTTCTAATGCTATGGGGCAAGGCCCAACCCACCTTGTTCCTGACACAAGCATGCAACCTAAACAGTTTAAACAGTTCACAACCACCTCTACTGTCTCTCAAAAGACTTTAGTTGTAAAATCAAAGAAATCAGCTAGAACTGATGTGTCTGGAAGGCAATCAGGTTCAAAGGATTTTTCCTCTACACCACTCACTAAAAAGAAGATACAAGGGGGTGTACAAGGGGTCCTGGTGAAGAAAGCTGATAAGGTTGTTAAGAATGTTCCTGTGAAAAGGAAGTTAAGGTTGATTGATGAAAGTGATTCAGAGGATGACTTACCTATATCCTCTGTGATGAATGTGAACAAGGAAGTTGCTGATACTGCTACTAAAGCTGTGGTACCTTTATCAAAACCACAAAAGACAAGGAAATTATCAAAGAGTAGGTATCATATTCCTTTGACAGTGCAAATGAAGGATACTGATATTCAGACATCAAATCCTGATGAGTCATCTACTCCTGATGCTCTAGCAAATCCTGATGTTAGTATTCCTGATGCAACTACAAAAGTTGTCTCTATATCAGACTCTCCAGCCTCTCCATCTCAGATTAGAGAAATTTCTTGGGAGAAGGTTTCTACAACTGCTTCCTTGGTTGGTCTTACACCTACATCAAAGAAAAAGAGGAATGCAGAAGAGTTAGTCTATCAGAGACAGAAGAAGCTGAAAGGATCAAGCCCACAAGAACCTGAATTTCAGAGTAATTCAGCAGCTACTGTTGATCCTGCCACACAAGAACCACTCAATCAAAGTTTGGGTGAAGGCTTAGCTAGTGGAATGGTCACACAAGAACCATTTTCTCAAAGGGAGAATGAAGATATCAACATTCCAGCTACACAAGAACCATCTTCTCAAAGTGAAGATGCAGGCAAAGCTACAGCTTCTGTTGAAAGATTGGTCGAGAACATTGTCAATGAGGGAAGCACACAAGAACCTTTAACTCAAAGTGTTGAAGCAGCTTCTGAACCTCAAGCTCCACAAGAACCATTGGTAGCAAATACTGATGCAAGTATATCAAATCCTGACGATGTTCATCCTGACGCTAGTGGTGCTCCTGATAATGAACCTATTTTGATACAGCCACTTCGTTCAAGACCAATGGATCATCCTATCTCAGAACCACAGGATAAACTGAAAGGTATTGCTATTCCTGATCCTGATATTACTCATGATACTGCTGATGATACTTATGATGATAGTGATGATGATAATGAGAATCGAAAAGAGAAGGAACAGCTTGCTACAGCACTCAAAATTAGTCTTGGAACTAATTTTGGTTCATCAAGTACATATATGGCTAGCAATGCTTTCACTGGGAAAGATCAGAGACAAGATTTTTCTACTCCTTCCTTTGATCCTGCAGAGGCATTTAGACAGAATGAATGGAACAATTCATGGCACCAATCTGATGAATCTATCAGTTTTTCTTCTGCTATTGAACATGCCTATAATGCAGTGAAATCTATTGAGAATCAAGACTTGAAGAATCATCTGAAGGCTACTACTCTGTTATCCAAAAGCCTGAAAAGTAAGATTGATTCTATCAAGGGTTCAACTGAAAAAGTGAGGACTGATATCTTTAATAATTTTACAAAGGTGCCTACTACTTTACAACTAAGGGTAGTGGAATCCCAAGTGAAATCTGTTGTTTCAGAACAAACCTCAATCAATCAAAGAATTGATTCTCTGGATACTAAGGTAACTGAAATTCAAGCCTCTCTTTCCTTAATTTTGCAATTATTGTCAAATCCTGATGTCAAAAAGGGGGAGAAGGTTATTCAGACAAAATGTACACCTGATCTAGTATTAAGAAATAATGATGATGATACTGGAGATGATGGTGGTGACAAAGTGATACAAGGAGAAACCTCTGATGCTGTTGTTAGGAAGACAATCCAAACTTCTCAAAGTCAAACAACGCAGTCAACTCATGTTTCTGATTCTGGAGTTAAGACAGTAAGAACATTTGTTAGGCTCAAGACATGTCTGAATACCACTATTAACAAGCCTACACTATGTGACTATGTCACACTACATGACCTAGTGATTTCTATCACTGGAATAGAGTATAGGTCTCTAAATGTACTTGTCTTGTTCTCATGAACAATAGCTTTATCATGTATGCTCAGATTTATAATGAGCTTAGTAAAGTTTCTTGCATCTAGATTGTATATATAGGCCATTGAATAATTATCCTGGTAGAAGTTCAGAAGTGTTCATGCAGCAGGATAGAGTTGAATAAGGCTATGAAGAAATAAGTTGCAGGAATTTGTCTAAGGCATTATATAGCAAAGTCAAAAGAAAGCTATGTCGTGAAGTCACCAATATCCATGTCGTGAAGTACTATATCGCATAGTCCATTTTGTACTATGTCGAGAAGTCCTCAAGACACATGTCGTGAAGTGTTGAAGTCAGCAAAGTCAAAAGAGCCTAGATCGTGAAGTCCTCAGAAGCCCTATGTCGCATAGTCATCAAATGACCTATGTCGCATAGTCATCAAATGACCTATGTCGCATAGTCATCAAATGACCTATGTCGCAAAGTCTTCAAAGGCTATATCGCGTAGTCCTCACAAGGGAGATCGCGAAGTCAGGGATAAAGTGAAGTTCACGATATCAACACTTAGCCGTTTATAACAAGACAAATCAAGGTACAGAACCAAGAATCAAAGAAGACAAATACTGAAGCATTTGTTCTGGCAAGGTGGTCCAAAGAACAGATGGCAAATCTACAGCTAAACTTGGAGAGAAAGATAAGAGACAAGCAGCTACAGAAACGGGAAAGACTCCGAAAAGCAGGTGGTCCTTCCTGACACAGTGAACTTCTTATGGCAGGACAAGTTGGACTTTCAGAAGGGGTAGCTGTGTAATATTGTGTGTGCCAAGTTTGTATAGGTGAATATATATATCGTGCACACACAACTGTAAGCTGTAAGAGAGATACACATAGTTATTTGCTAAGCTCTTTTCTCTATAAGCAAGCAAGTTCAAACTGTTCTTGTTTAGAAGCCAGAAATTCGATTGTGAATTTCCTGGAAAGCTGTAGTATTTAATTTGCTTATACAAAGTAGATTAAAGTGATTGTGTGTGTTATTTACTTTCTGCATATTACATATCATAATCACATACAGTTGTTTACTTAGGTTTCAAGAATCGAAAAATATATCAAACTATCCATTCACCCCCCCTCTGTCTAGTTTCTAGTAGTATTCATTTCTAACAAGTGGTATCAGAGCGTAGGCTGTTAACGTACAAACAGGAAAAGATCAAGAATGAGTTCACAGAAACTAAGCAGTATCAAGATTCCTCCCTTTAACAAGGAACACTACAGTTTATGGAAGAAGAAGATGTTGCTTTTCATCAAAGCTTCTAACCCCATGTATTTAGATATTCTAAAGCATGGTCCCTTCATTCCAATGATCGAGATTGGTGAAACAACCAATGGCACTGAGATTGTACCAGCAAAACATGTGCCCAAAGATCCCTTAAAATACACTGATCCTGAAAAGGAAAAAGTAGCATTGGATGGACATCTTCAACTGATCATTTGTGAATCTATGGACTTCAACATGTATGGCACTGTTGCTCATTGTACTAGTGCCAAGAAGATGTGGGATCTTATAGAAGTGCTCTGTGAAGGAACTACTGAAGTAAGAAAGAACAAGAAGCAGATTCTTGTTTCACAATATGAAGCCTTCATGGCTCAGCCAAAAGAGGGAATCACAGAAGTGTTTGAGAGATTCAACAAGCTGATAAACGAGCTCAAACTCTATGACAAACACTATGAAACAGAAGAGCTCAATATGAAGTTTCTACTAACTCTGCCAGATCACTTGGAACCAAGAATCTCTTCCCTTAAAGAAAGAGATCTGACAAAGATTGGTTTTGATGTGTTGTATGGTGTTTTAAAGACATATGAGTTAGAGCTGTTTCAAAAGAGATCTATTCAAGCAAAGCAAGGATTAGTGGCTAATACCTCCTGTGCACTTATTGCTGACAACCTAAGTCAAAGAATGGACTCTCTTAAAATCAGTCAGGTCAAGATTGAGGAACTGGAAGTTGAAGACACTGGTGATGAAACTCAGGTTGTGTATGATTTACCTGAAGAGGATGAGTTCTACAGTATAGATGAGCTGGACAAAATGGAAAACAAATCTTTTGCTTATATGGCTAGGAGGTATCCTAACATAAGGTTTAAAAGAAAGCAGCCATTTAGGTCCAAGTTCAATAATGGAAACACTGGTGGATCTAGTGGCTCAAACACCTTCAATAAAGGAAAAGGGATTGCTGGTGCTGCTAAAGGTGGATACAAGACAGGAAGTGTGGATAGGACCAAAATAAGGTGCTATAACTGCAATGAACTTGGGCATTTTGCCACTGAGTGCAAAAAGCCTAAACAAGTCAAGAAGGACAAAGCATACTTAGAGCTTGAAGCTAAGTATGAGGCTCTACTCAAGAAACAATAGGGCAAAGCTTTTATTGCTGAGGGAAAATGCTGGGATGACTCTGATGAAGAAGAAGAACAAGAATACTCAAACTATGCCCTGATGGCATTTTCTGATGAAGGTGATTCAAGTCAGGTACCTATTCTTACTTCTCTTGATATGACTCCCCTTCAATATAAGCAAACTGTTGAAGATATGAGCACTGAGATGTTTAATATTCATACTAGCATGTTAGTAGCTAATGAAGAAATTGACAGACTAACTGCTAAGAATGTTGAGCTTACAGAAAAGAATGAGCAACTTGAGTTAATGGTTGTGAACCTGGATGGTTTGAAAAAGGAGGTTGAGTATCTTAAAAACAAAGTGATTTGTGCTGAGCAGATAGAGAATGCCCTTAGAGAACAAATTGCTGAAACTGAACTGAAACTAAGAAGCTTCAAAAACTCCTCTGAACTTATTCAAACCTACCACAAGGAACACACTGAAGACTGCAAGGTTGGAGTTGGTTTTGACTATGATAATGACAAGGGAAGGAAGAAGGTCAAGGGCAAAGGAAAGGAAACTTTTTCAAACAAAAATGCCCCAACCATACTGTCAAGTGTTGAACTGCCCATCTTCAGAAAGAGTGTTGTTGAGTTTGATGAGGAACTACTGATCATCAAGCAACAGCTACTTGAAGAAGATGAGGCTGCTAAGAACACTTCTTCCTTTCCTGAACTTGTCAATCAGAAAAAGACCAAAGACAATCTTGTCAAGAGTCCTAAAGCAAAGAAAGAAGTTGTTAAGAAAAGGAAACAAAACAGAAACGGTAAAGTTGGTGTTAACAAAGGAAACAACTATGCTTATGTGCCAAATGCTCCCAGGAAACAATGTCAAAAATGCCTATCTGTTAATCATTTGACTCATAAGTGTAGTAAGCCTGAAATTGTTGAAGTTGACAACCTAAGTAACCTTTCTGCTAGCATAAATTCTAGTCATGATTCCTTCTGTGGTAAGCCAAACTGCATGACATGCTATGTGACTGTGATTGCTAACTGTTTATCTCTTAAACATAAACTTGACTCTGCACAATCTGGTGAATCACACACACACATACATTCTCATAGGACAGGGTCCCCAATCAGGGTTGAGAGGGTGAAAACTTCATGTGAGCCTAAGAGTGTAAACTCCAAAGCCACAGAAAAAGTGAAGTCTCCTACTATGAGAAATGCAATTTATGACAGAAGAATTATTAATCAAAATGTTTCTAAATCATCTGGACCCTACCAAGTGTGGGTACCAAAAACAACTTAGTCACTTTGTGAATGCAGGGCAACAGGAATAAAAGAGTCATATGGATCTTGGACAGTGGATGCTCAAGTCACATGACTGGTGATATGGCCCTGCTATCACATTTTGAGGAAAAGGCTGGCCCATCAGTAACCTTTGGAAATGACAACATTGGTTATACAATGGGATATGGCAGTGTTAAATCTGGAAATGTCATTATTGAAGATGTAGCATTTGTTGAAGGACTGAAGCATAATCTCTTGAGTATTGGACAGTTTACCAACAGAGGCTTCAAAGTGGAATTTGATGAAGACCTTTGTTCAATCTCAAAAAGGGAAAGTGGTGAAGTTGTTCTAACTGGTGTGAAGAAAGGAAGCTTGTTTGTAGCTAATCTCAAGGCTGCAGATAAGGGAGAAATTTGTTGTTTCTACACAAAAGCCACAAATGAGGAATTCTGGCTGTGGCACAAGAAACTGTCTCACTTGAATGTTCAGGCAATGAACTCTCTAACCAAGAGAGAACTCATCAGGGATTTGCCTGCCTTGGAGTTTGTGCAAGATGGAGCATGTGAAGCTTGTCAGAAAGGGAAGATTAAAAGATCAAGTCACAAGAACAAGTTGCTCAATACAAACTCAAAACCTCTGCAACTAATTCACATGGACTTATTTGGCCCTGTGAATGTAATGTCCCTCTCCAAAAAGAAATATGCTCTAGTGATGGTAGATGACTATTCAAGATATACTTGGGTGAAATTCCTATTCTCCAAGGATGAAGCACCCCAAGTCATAATAGAGCATATCAAGAGAGTTGATAAAGAAGCACAAAGCACTGGTTCCTCTGTAGTTGCTTTGAGAAGTGATAATGGGACTGAGTTCAGAAACTCAACATTGTATGAGTTTTGCAAAGATAAAGGAATTTCTCAACAATTCTCAGCTCCTAGAACACCTCAACAAAATGGAGTAGTTGAGAGAAAGAATAGAACTCTCATTGAAGCTGCAAGGACAATGCTGCTGGATGCAAAGCTACCCACTAGCTTTTGGGCTGATGCTGTTAACACAGCATGCTATGTGCAAAATAGAACATTAATCAATAAGAAGTCTGGCAAAACTCCTTACTCATTAATGACTAGAAAAAGAGCATCCTTCAAGCACCTGCATGTGTTTGGAAGCAAGTGCTTTGTGATGAAGGATACCTCTGAGCATGTTGGAAAATTTGATGCTAAGGCATTTGAAGGTATCTTCATTGGATACTCTCTGGAAAGGACAACATACAGAGTGTTTGTACCTGAGCAACACAAAGTCATGGAAAGCATGGATGTTACCTTTGATGACAAGAAAACTCCAGGACTGAAAACAAGTGATCAAGACAGTGTGCTATTGAGATTTGAGAATCAAGGTTATCTTGAGGATTCTGAAAGTGAAGATGAACCCCTGTTCAAACTGTTCTAGAAAATGAAATTCTTGAAGTTGACAATCTTCTTCAAACACCTGTGCAAGGATTCACAAACACAGGGGGAGAAGAAGAGAATGCAACTGTCAACCAAAATGAGATTGGAACAGATCAAGGAAATGAACAGGGGCACACAAGGAAATGGGACAGAGCCCACACTAGGGATCAAATCATTGGAGATCCTAGTGAGGGAGTTAGAACAAGAAGGGCAACATTAAATACATGTCTGTATAGCTGCTTTCTGTCACAAGAGGAACCTAAATTAATTGAAGAAGCTTTGAAGAATTCTGATTGGATTGTTGCCATGCAAGAAGAGTTGAATCAATTTGAGAAAAACAAAGTATGGGAACTAGTGCCACCTCCAAAAGGAAAGAATGTTATTGACACCAAATGGGTGTTCAGAAACAAGATGGATGAAGAAGGAGTGGTAGTAAGAAACAAAGCAAGGCTGGTTGCCAAAGGATATAGTCAGCAAGAAGGCATTGACTATGATGAGACATTTGCACCTGTAGCTAGACTGGAAGCCATAAGGATCTTCCTGGCTTTTGCAGCTCACTCAGATTTTAAGGTGTATCAAATGGATGTGAAAAGTGCATTTCTCAATGGTGATCTTGCTGAAGAAGTCTATGTGTCTCAACCACCTGGCTTTGAAAGTGAAGACTTCCCAAACTTTGTGTATAGACTGCTCAAGGCGCTCTATGGACTCAAACAGGCACCAAGAGCCTGGTATGAAACTCTATCTCAATTCCTTCTTGAGCATCAATTTACTAGGGGTACAATTGACAAAACCCTATTCTTCAAGAAGCATGGAAATGATATCATTCTTGTTCAAATCTATGTGGATGATATCATCTTTGGCTCTTCAAATGAAAAACTCTGTGAAAGGTTCTCTAAGTTGATGCAAAGTAAATATGAGATGAGTATGATGGGAGAGTTAACTTACTTCCTAGGCCTGCAAGTACATCAAAGGGAGGATGGCATCTTTATAAACCAATCTAAGTATGTCAAGGATCTTTTAAAGAAATATGGTTTAGAAGAGTCATCCCCAGCTAAAACTCCTATGTCTACTGCAATCAAGCTGGATGAAGACAAGAAAGGCAAGAGAGTTGATATCAAGGTCTATAGAGGAATGGTTGGATCCCTACTCTATCTCACAGCTAGCAAGCCAGACATCATGTTTGCCACATGCCTTTGTGCAAGGTTCCAGTCTGATCCCAAGGAATCTCACATGATGGCCATCAAAAGAATTTTCAAATATCTGAAGGGGACTCCTAATCTTGGGCTATGGTATCCAAAGGGCACTGGGTTCAACCTGGTTGGTTACACAGATTCTGATTATGCTGGATGCAGAATTGACAGGAAGAGCACCTCTGGAAGCTGTCAATTCCTAGGTCAAAGGTTAGTGTCCTGGTTTAGTAAGAAACAACAGTCCACAGCAACATCCACAGCTGAGGCTGAATATATTGCTGTTGGAAGTTGCTGTGCTCAATTGCTTTGGATTAGAAATCAACTCATGGATTATGGGCTAGTGTTAGAACACATTCCTCTAATGTGTGATAATACTAGTGCAATATCCATAGTTGCCAATCCTGTTAATCATTCTACTACAAAGCACATTGAGATCAGGTACCATTTCATTAGGGAACATGCTGCAAATGGTACCATAGAAGTCTCTTATGTTCCAACTGAGAAACAACTAGCTGACATATTTACTAAACCTCTGAATGAAGCAGTCTTCAACAGACTTGTGAGTGAAATTGGAATGCTCAATCCTTCATTCAGTTGTTCTAAGTAAATATGCTGGTTAATGGTTGCAGCAGTAAATTTTCATTGTATTTAAATGATCTATTTGTTTGGAGTGAAAATTAGCTGAGATATGATTTATAAATATTTCAGTATTTTACTGCATATTTTTCAAAATCATATTTGTTAGTGGAGTTGTGAGTTTTTGAGACATCTCGGTATAGATGATTTTCAGAGTTCACGACATAGTTCAAATTAAACAGACTTATATCGCAAACTGTTGAGATTGTGAGACTTCGCGACATAGTTCATTTCATTTTGAAGACTTTGCGACATAGTTCATTGTTGAGACTATGCGATATATTCTGCAAGACTTTGCGGTACAGGCTATTATTGACTTCGCGACATACATATAGACTGTACATATTCATAACTCCATATCGCAGTGTCTCTATCATATAAATACCTTTTCTAACCGTTCACAACTTTTCATCTTGTCTATTGCTCTCAAACTCTCAAACCTAAGCACAAATTCTCTACTCTAATTTTCACTCTCTCTCTCTCTCGAAATGGCACCCAAATCTCAAACTGTATCTTCCCCTATCCCTTTAACAATTCCCAAAGAAACCAATATTCTCACCATTCCCTCTGAGGCTGAGGCTAACCCAAGGTACAAGTGTTTTGTACGGTTCTTGAACACTTCCTACCTACGCCAAGCCCTAACCCTGAACCCTACCTTGTATGTTGATGTGTTGGAAGGATTCTGGAGAACGGCGTTGGTATCAACAATGGCTAGGGAAGATGGAACCTCATTCCAGGAGGTTAGCTGTTCAATTGGAGGCAAACACTTTCAATTTGGTGAAAGGGAAATCAATGAAGCTTTGGGGTTCAAGGTGGAAGGTCATGACCAAGAAGCTACAGATGCTCAAATCATAGAATTCATGACCTTCATTCAGTATGCTGATGAGATAGATACTGGAAAGCTGAATAAGAAGTTTGTGAGAAGGGAGTGGTCATTTCTGCTTGACGCACTCCAGAAGGTGTTTCTCTGCAGGAAGACAGGATGGGACCATATCAGTCACATCGCTGTGAAGCTAGCCTACTCCTTGGCCAACAACCAGGAGATCAATGTGGGAGCCATAATCCTCAAAGAATTGACTCAGAGGCTAGGCAGGACCGTTCGTGGTAGAGGTAATGACATCTTTTACCCTCGTTTCCTTCAAGTTATTTTAAATTTTCTTGATGCAAATGTCCATCTATTGGAGGGTATAGATAACACTAAAATGGCTTATTCCAAGTCCATGTCCAAAGTACTATTTGGTTCATTGGACACAAGGAATCAAGTGGATGTGATTCTAAGTGTGACCAAGCATATGCAGGATACATTTGAGTCTTATCCACTTGATAAGCCCATATATCATGAACTTTCCTGGACAGGGAAGGCTAAGACTGAAGGAGCTGCACAGTCTATCCCCAGCCTTCCTATCCCATCCAGCAATCCTACTGAAAACACCACTGTAGAGGATAGGCAACCAAGTGCATCAATCTCTCAAAAGGTTGATGTTACTAAAAAGAAGTCAAAGAAGAGAGCCCTAGCAGTGATAAATGACTCTGTAGAGATAGGAAGTGAGGATCCTGAGTCACCCCTTACCAGACAAAGGAAGAAGTCAAAATCTAAACCTACCACTGAATCCTCCCAACAGGATTCAGATGTGGAAAAAGGGGTACACCTACTACTGTCAATGGCCTCCCAACAGGTTATTGGCATTGAAAAGAGTAGTCTCCCCACTACAACCTGTACTGAGTCTGCACAGGATCAAGAACTCACTCTTGACCCTAGGAGTAATAAGGCTGATGACACACAGAGTGGAGAGCACATCACTGTTGAAACTCCTCCTATTTCTCAGGGGGAGTTGCCAAAATCTAGTCTAAACCCCACTTCTCTCTCAGATTCTTCCATAAAAATTTCTTCTGAACAAGAAAGTCATTCCAATGACAATCTTGCCTTTGATCAATCACCATTCTCCCCTGTGATTGAGCCAATTTCAAGTGACATGGTGCATGACACTGTGCTCACCACCCAGGAACCACATCTAGTTGGTCAGGGAATGCATGCTGGGGCATATCCTAATGACACCAACACCAACATGGAGGATTCACCAGTTTTCACTGGAGACTCTGTGCCAAATTCTCCCATCCTTAGGGATGTGGAACTGTCTTCACAGACAAATAGGGCTAATGTTGTAGCACATCCCATTTCAATGGAGACAACATTAGACCCTACAGCCATTCCAAGGCTGGAGGAGACTCAAACTCTTACATCTCATGAAGTGCCTAGCACTAGCTCTCACTTGGCTCAGGCCACTATGTCAGAATGGCTGAAGCCTGTGCACCATGACAGGCCTTCAGGATCATCATCTGTGCCTTCCAAAATGACAGAAGAAGCCATACAAGATCTCCATGTGGCACAGATTGATGAGTTCTCCAAAATAGCTCAACATCTCCTCACCTCAAATCTTCCCAATGCTGATTATGAAGCTATCTTACTTTGCCACAAGGAGGATGTTGAAGCTCAGCAGGAGAAGATTGTGGATGCAGCTGAACCAGAGGGAAATGTGGATGCCTGGTTGGATGCTAAGAGGACTCTCAAGCTCAAGGATGCCCTCACTTTTCTAAGAGAAGACTTCCTAACTTCTCTGGGCTCCAATGCAAAGGATCTCTCTCCTGCTGCCATCTATGATGCTGTGAATGATGTGTACAAGAACCAGCTGAAGGCTCTGCACTATCTTGGGAAAGGGCTTCAATCAGAGATTTCTTCAATCCAGGAGGAGACAGACAGATCCCTCACTAAGCTCAGGAACTCTTATCTCTCTGATTTTCCCAAGGTGGATGGTATCCTCAAAGAAGTCCAGAAAACCTCCACAAATGTATCCATGATGGATGTGACTCTTGCCATGGTCACAGACAACATCAAGAAACTGGCTTCTTCACTGGAAACTCAAGCAAAAGCCACCGTCACCTCCAATGCTATGTTAAATGTCATGTGGAAAAATCAGTATGGTGATAAGTTGGTGGATGAAGTCCCTCTGTCAGACATCTCCAAATATGACTTTGCCAGGGTCAAAGATCAATCCCTAAACTCATTTAGGTCTCAACAATTATTCTCTAAGGTGGATGGCTTAGAAAAAGAAGTGGCCTCTCTCAAGGATGAAAACAGAATGCTATCTACATCCTTAAGCCAACTCAATGACAAGCTGGATGACCAAGGCAACAACACCTCAAACATCTTACTGGTGCAGCAACAAATGATGACTTCAATGATGAGATCCATGCACCTGCCTATCCCTGGTGAAGCTCAAGACCTTTTGTCTGATCCCAAGCCTAAGGGGGAGAAAGTTAAGGAGGTCATTGTGAAAAAGAAAAGGGGAGTACCTGCCAAGCAGTCAAAACTTAAGGGCAAGCTCATTGAAGAGACAATAAAGCCAATCAATCTTCCCCCTGTAGAGGTCATCAATGCACAAGGCCAGAAAAGCACAGTCACCACTACCTACTATCCCTCCACAATGCCAAAAGATATCTCCACTTCTCAACCTGCTCAACCTACTTCCAATGCTCAACCTGCCAAAGCAACAACAATCACAGAGGCCAAGCTACAGGAAGTTGCCAATTCTCACATCTATCATGATGAGGCCTTCCTGGAGTTTCTGAAAGCCACCTACAGAGATGCACAAGAAGATGCAAGGACTTACAGAATGAAGCTCAAGGAAAACATTAAGTACTTCACAGTTGCAGTAAGGAAAATCAAGGATGTCCATCTAAGAGAGATAATCATGGTGTGCAAGGACAACTGCTTGTGGCACTTAGCTTTTCAAACTCTAGAGAAACTGAGATTCACTGAGCTGTCAACAATAATGGACTTAATAGAAAAAGGTGGGGCTAACAACAAGAGACTGTTTGATGACTTGAAGATGGATCAAGATCAAAGACTGCCTGAGGTTATCTCAAAGCCAAAGACAATAATCTTCCAAAGTCTATCTCAAGACAGCAGCATTGACCAGTTGGTGATCCCTTCAGATTTGACAAGAAAGAATAATGCAAAGATCAACCAGGTGCTGCAAATGCTAAGAGCCAAGAGGGGAGTCAGGACAGCTGAGGAACTAGAGATGATTCACACTCTACAATCTTTTCCGATTCATGGAGTCATTCCTGAATCTGTCAAAGAAAAGAACAAAAAGAAGGATGGAGATGATGATGATGATAAGGAGAAAACCTATGAAAGGAGATCTCAGTCAAGGAGAGATAAGGAAAGGAGCAAATATTCAAAGAAATCAAAGGATGCTGATGATAGCAAGAGGGATGACAAGGGGGCAAAGGAATCAGTTAAGAAAACAAGAAGTGGAATTCAGCAAGTCAAGGACATTGCTAGTAGTACTTTAACCACAACACAAGACTCTAAGTCTAGGGTGGGTACTGTTAGCAATGATCCTCCAAAATCATTATCCATGACTTCTGAACCTGAATTGCCACAGAAGAAAGATGAAGCCACTAAAGTAATTTCAAGAAAACACTTCCACAAAGTCACAGCTAGTGGAGTGTTACAGTGGATGAAGGGGAAAGGAATGAAGCTACTTCCAAGTGATGTGGCACTGAAGACTAATTCTCCTTGTTCCAGAAAGGTATCTCTTGTGAAGCATTTGAAGATCAAGAGTGTACCCAAAAGGATGAGGATAACAAAGAAGACTGGAAAACTCACAAATGTTATTGGCATCAATGTGCTTCCACTAGATGAGGACTATGATGAAGATGCCCTAGCATTTTTGAGGGCTCAAAGGATCTTTGAAGTCAAAGTGAAGTTGGATCATCTAGAGATCAAGTACACTGATGGAAGAGAAAGGATAATGAAGCAAGGAAGCTGGCAATATTTCTATAAGTATGAGCTTGAAAGGATAAATGCCTTACTGAATTTTGTAGAAAAAGATGAAAGGACATGGAAGATAGATATTGCCAGGTACTTGAAGATGCATGCTGATTATGAAGAAAACATGAGGAAAGAGAATGAAGAGAAAAACATACAGAGAGAGAAAGAAATGGCTGAGATGGAGGAGAGGGCTAAGGAGCTAAGGCAGAAAGGGATGTGCAGGGTCAAACAAAATCCTTACATTGTGGAGTACAAAAACTCACATGGAGGTCAAAGCAAAATAAGGATGGAGTTTCTTGATTCCTATGTAGAAAGTGCACTCAAGGCTGCAATTGATGACTTGAAAGGCTCACCTCTCATTGAAGAACTGATTGCAAGAGAAGAACTTCAAGAAGCCATCATAGACATGAAGAGAAAAGAAGAGATAAGGAAAAAGAAGATATATGATGATTTGCTAGAGAAGCAATTGGAAGCTGAAGCTGCTGAGCAACAAAAGTAAACTGTAAGCTTCCAATTTTTCGATGTAATCAAATTTCTGATCTCAATTGTCCTCTCTGTTACTAAATTTCCTTTTATGTAAGTTAGGCTTGTTATCAGACATGAAATTGTGCCTAAGGATCTTACTCACAATTTGGGGGAGATTGTTAGGCTCAAGACATGTCTGAATACCACTATTAACAAGCCTACACTATGTGACTATGTCACACTACATGACCTAGTGATTTCTATCACTGGGATAGAGTATAGGTCTCTAAATGTACTTGTCTTGTTCTCATGAACAATAGCTTTATCATGTATGCTCAGATTTATAATGAGCTTAGTAAAGTTTCTTGCATCTAGATTGTATATATAGGCCATTAAATAATTATCCTGGTAGAAGTTCAGAAGTGTTCATGCAGCAGGATAGAGTTGAATAAGGCTATGAAGAAATAAGTTGCAGGAATTTGTCTAAGGCATTATATAGCAAAGTCAAAAGAAAGCTATGTCGTGAAGTCACCAATATCCATGTCGTGAAGTACTATATCGCATAGTCCATTTTGTACTATGTCGAGAAGTCCTCAAGACACATGTCGTGAAGTGTTGAAGTCAGCAAAGTCAAAAGAGCCTAGATCGTGAAGTCCTCAGAAGCCCTATGTCGCATAGTCATCAAATGACCTATGTCGCATAGTCATCAAATGACCTATGTCGCATAGTCATCAAATGACCTATGTCGCAAAGTCTTCAAAGGCTATATCGCGTAGTCCTCACAAGGGAGATCGCGAAGTCAGGGATAAAGTGAAGTTCACGATATCAACACTTAGCCGTTTATAACAAGACAAATCAAGGTACAGAACCAAGAATCAAAGAAGACAAATACTGAAGCATTTGTTCTGGAAAGGTGGTCCAAAGAACAGATGGCAAATCTACAGCTAAACTTGGAGAGAAAGATAAGAGACAAGCAGCTACAGAAACGGGAAAGACTCCGAAAAGCAGGTGGTCCTTCCTGACACAGTGAACTTCTTATGGCAGGACAAGTTGGACTTTCAGAAGGGGTAGCTGTGTAATATTGTGTGTGCCAAGTTTGTATAGGTGAATATATATATCGTGCACACACAACTGTAAGCTGTAAGAGAGATACACATAGTTATTTGCTAAGCTCTTTTCTCTGTAAGCAAGCAAGTTCAAACTGTTCTTGTTTAGAAGCCAGAAATTCGATTGTGAATTTCCTGGAAAGCTGTAGTATTTAATTTGCTTATACAAAGTAGATTAAAGTGATTGTGTGTGTTATTTACTTTCTGCATATTACATATCATAATCACATACAGTTGTTTACTTAGGTTTCAAGAATCGAAAAATATATCAAACTATCCATTCACCCCCCTCTGTCTAGTTTCTAGTAGTATTCATTTCTAACAACATTGGTGCAATCTCAGATCCTGACGGAAGATCAAATCCTGACACCTGGTCATGGACACATTCTTGCTACAATTCCTGAAGGTGATGAAGATGTAATTATTGATAATCCTGAAGATGCATCAAATTTATTCCAGAAGTTTTCTACAAAAGATGGCAGAATTGTTACTCTATATCACACTGATAAAAGAGTTCAACAATTATATGCAAGAAAAGCACTCTCTACAGCAAGTGAAGAATATCCAGATCTCTCACATGAAGAATTCTTGAGATTACAGAGAGAGACAATGGAAAGCTATACTGCTCCTGCTAGAGGTAGAGGAAGCAGAGGTAGAAGAGGTGCTAGAAGAAGTAGAAGAGGTTCTTCAACTCAAATAGTACCTAGACAGACAAGGTCTAGAGGGTTAAGAATTGAAGAAATTCCTGAAGCTTCACAAAATCTAACAGATCCTGTTATCAAGGATATCATGGAGAAAGAAGACAAGGAATTTGTTGAAGAAGAACCTGAATTGAGAAGAAAAACAAGTAAATCAACTCTCAGCAATACAACTCAAATTGAAGATTCTAATCCTGACAATATTCAAGATCCTGACGAATCTGAAATTCTGCAAGAGGTTGATTTGATAATCTTATCTACTGTTGTTGATTGTCACAACAAAGAAGTAGATGAAGAAGAAGAAGCCAGAAGAAGAGATATTACAAAAAGAACATATGAAGATTTCAATCTCTATCTACAAAGGCTTAAAGTTTCAAATGAAAGACAATGGAGAAATCCAAGCAGACAAGAATCTTTACTTGAAAGAAGCTACACTCATGAAAAGGAGAAAGACAAGAAGTGGGAACACAGAAGTACACTGAAGTGTGATACACCTATCAATTTTCAGTCTGGTGGAATTATTACAAACGCTTCAAGTGTTGTTGATTTATCTGAGATGGTTAGATCAAAAACACTCTGGTTAAAGATGTTTTCGAATCTGAAGCAAATGTCAAGTTACACAAGAGGAGGTATTGGACACAGGGATGCTGAATTTCTAAACATGACTTATGTTGATCCTTACTCCTTAACTGAAATTGGAGGTACTTTAACTTCTGAAAACCTGAACAATTTATTAGCTGTTGATATAGTTATAAATTGTCATGATGGTTTTGAAAAGAAAGAAAAGCTTCTGTACTTCATGAAAGATGGTAGTGTGAAGATTCTATCTATTCAAGATCTGCTGATAAAAACTACACAGGAACTGAAATATGTTCACTATCTGTTAAGATGGAAGAACCAAGTGTACAAAGTATGGGCTGACATGATTTTGTCAACTATAAGAAGAAGACTGGATGGAAACAGTAATTTCGATGGTAATTATATTCCCATGTACTTAAATCAAAGAGGTCAGGATGTGGAAATGCAAAGAGGTACTGCTGTTAAAGAAGTAACTTTTGGTATGACCCAACTTACTCTCAATCCTGATGGGAAAGAAATTGCTTATCTTTTGCTTGAAAAGCACAGTCTACAGAAAAGCTCCATACAGAATCTCAGAGCAGCTATCTACCAGATTAATGAGGAAGATAAAGAACTCAGAAATCTTAAGGAAAGACTGATTCAAATTCTTGAAGAAAAAGAAGAAAGTTTATTATCCAACTTCTTGAAGATGAATCTGTTCTATCACAAAGCTTAAACAGATAAGTTGTTTCTGAAGATACTCGTACATTTTGATACATGTTTTTGACATCATTGAATATTTGGAATCTATACTTTATTTCACAAAGTATGAGATTGGAGGAGATTGTTAGATCAGAATTCAATGATCGTCAGAAGCTAGACTCAACTGATCAGGATTGCTGACGTCATCAGTATTACATGGTCATCAGTATTTGATCAAGCGTCAGTATCTTATTGATCATCAGGATTCCTACTCAGACTATGATCAGGATTGATCATCAGAACTTGAAGCTGATCAGGATTCCTACTTCAAGTTATATTTGGAGTCTAGATAAACATGGAAGTTTATTCTATTTGTTCCTGGTTTGTAGAATGTAGCTATCGATTAAGGATAGGTTTCTATCTTTGTTATTGATTAGGACTTATCTTGTTATTGATAGAGAAGCTGTGTGCACTATATAAACACAGTCTTGGTTTCGATTTATGTATTCATTCGAGAGAGAACATAATCGAGGGAATCAAGAGAGAAGCTCTCAAGAACAGAATTTCTTGAGAGAGTTTTTGTAAACTAGCAGCTTTCAAGAACATCAGAATTTCTTGAGAGAGTTTGTAACAGTTTTATATCAGATTTAATAAAGCTGTTATCTTTCTTTTCATATTTGTGATATATACATTAAGAAGTCGATTATCTTACACTATTGTATTCAACCCCTCTTCTACAATAGATTATTACTTGGCAACATCCTTTTAACAAGAGATATTTTTTTTCAAAAACATTATAAGAAATATCAAAACCGAATATTATTAGTTGATATAGAGAAAAAAGACTCGATAGTTTATAAATTTATTAGCCTGATTATTATGTCTTTTACACGTTACAGCTTGAAACCTGAGTTCCCATAGCATGCTTTAGTAACTGATTTCTTCTACTAATGCTTCATTATAATACCATTATTTCCTATTAAGTAGCTACCACGTCATTGAAAGTAAATGCAAAAATGATGCAGCAGTTACAAATAATTTAACCCAAGTAATGCCTAATGACTAATGACTGTCATCTCCAAACATTTACGTCTACAGTTACGAAAAAAAATTACTAAATGATATCTTCAAATAATAAATAAATTGTGTGCCTTGTATTACTTGGGCCACACTCCTCCCACGACTATAAAACCCAACCACGAGGAGCAGCTTAACTCATACAAATCTTTACTATTCAAGCTATCTCCACCACATCACCACTTATGGCGCCACATTATACAATGATATCTGCTCTCAACCCACACACAGCAAAGGTCACCATCCTCGTACGAACAACTCGCATCTGGGAAGCAACCAACAAAGAGACCAAAGCTTTGCTGCATACTGATGTCGTGTTTGTTGATGAGGAGGTAAATTTCTACATTCTTTTACAAATTCTCTGCCAAGGTGTTTTTTTTGGCTATATTCTATCCCCTCGTGCATCTCTCAATATGTTGTGAAACATTTTTGGCTATTTTGGCTATTTACTTTGTCATCTCCAGAAAAATCGATCATGGTGTATATTGTTTCAAGTGTAACTCCTGTTTGCAAATTTTATAGTCGTAAAATTCCATTATTTGATTCCGACTCGGAACATTTTGGTTATACAATGATGGTATATATGATCCTATACAATTTAGAGTTTAACATATTACGCCATCTCATTCTTTGTAAATAACAGGCTTCTCAGATTACAGTTTCCATCTGGAACAACCAAAAAGATGACTACTTTCCACTGCTAAAAGAAGGTGATGTTTACACAATCACGGATTTTAGAGTTGGACCTGCGCAAAAGAAATACAGAGCAATCAACGCAGATATAGCTCTAAGCTTCTATCACAGAACAAGGGTTGTACAAGTCGAGGATACAGGTCTCATTCCGCGCTTCAAGTTCCAGCTCACCACCTTTGACGCAGCAGCAGCTCTAGTGTGGGACACAACAAATTTCCTAAGTAATTAGCCAATCAAATAAATATGGCCACACCAAATATTTCACATCACACATCTCACTGCGTGAATCACATATTTGCAGATGTTATTGGTATGGTGAAGGATTTTAGTGACCTGGAGCCAACCTCGAGTGGAGCCAGAAAAATGGATGTGTTATTGCTTGATGATAGGTCATGTGTACTCCTATCATGCTCATGCTGTTGGTCAAATTTTCATCAACAATCCCTCCTTTTTAAATAGGTTACATGATTTGAAACTCCCCATTATCATTGTGCAGGAAAAGGGAGATTGTTGTGACCTTATGGGAAGATAAGGCAATTCATTTCCAGGAAGGCTTGGCTTCTATAAATGGTGAAGCGGCATTTGTTATCATAACTGGACTGCTCCCCAAAAAATTTTCAGGTTTGCTAATATTCGTGTTTAGAGGCCTATATATTATTTATTACAATTTATGGAAAAATATAACATATCATATTCGATTGTATAACGTTCCAGTTACAAGAAAAATCTTAAATAGGGCGCAAATAAATAGATATAGCAAGGTTGTCCACTGTAGTAGAATTATAAAAGCAGGGCACTTTTTTCACTGATTGTAAAACAATATAATAGAATGGCCGCTGCTCTGAAATCAAATTCTACTTCATTTCTTAACTTGAATACAAATCAATCTTATCTTTTCCGCCACAATTATATAAAAAAAATCTGTTGTATCTATAGTCTCCTCCAAATCTTACAAGCCTACCATGGCTGCTCTTAGTACTACTGTCGGAACCAACTCTGTTGGGATATCTGAAACTTTTACTAGGTTAAAACAACAAGGAAAAGTAAGCATTTACAATTTTAAATTCTTGTTTGTGTTTTTGTATGTATGTATGTTACACATTGATTACCTGTGATTTGGATTGTATTCACTGTTTAAGGTTTTGTCTGCCTCTTAATTGTGTGTATCAAGCTATATTAATTCAATTCATGAAAAAAAACCTTATCAGCATGGATTCTATATCCAATTATAACATATGTACATACTGATTATTTAGCTTGAAATTTTAAAATTGGTTAAATGGCTATTGTTTACCTTAAATCCTTGCAAACACTCACATTGCCTCAGTTAATTTCTATACAACAAATTCGGATATCTCGACTACTTGGATCAGGTACACGATCGACGTGTCAGTTTACACGGCAATGCATTATATACTGATATATTTAATCGCATCGTGACTCTTCAGGAAACAATATCATCTTGTCAACTGGGGACGCTACGAAGTCCTACTTCAATATAGACCATGAACCTGTCAAGGACCTCGTGAACAAAATACTAGCATCGACAGGACAGACACCTGCCACTCTGCTGCCACCGTCCCAGAAAAAATTTGTCTCCACACAAGAAAACACGGTCACTGAGGCTACAATCCAGGAAATACTTGACGCTGAACTACCGGCAGGAAAAAAGGTTAACATTGCAGCTCATAACACTCCCGCTTACAAACTAATATACCTTCTTATTGCTCACCCGTTATTCATGACACAAAGGAACTGCGCTTCCTATGTGAGGCTACCATTATAGATGTCTCCCGATATGATGGGTGGTATTACAATGCATGCCCCAATTGCCCTCGTAAGATACGCATCCAGGACAACAAACTGTATTGTGATGCTTGCACCGACGAAATCACTTCTTACAAACCACGGTAACATTGTGCATTAAAAACTTCTCATCATGCCTTCGTATAATCTCTGCATTCTGCTGCAAATATTTCTATGTATTTCCACATACTACATCAGTTCCACAGACAAAACATTCAAACAAACTTGATCTACCCATTTGCTTGTCAATGTAAAACTCCATATATTCATGCTTATTTCTGACGCAATTTTACCGTGCACTATTTATAACAGCTATAAAGTGATTGTGGTTGTGAAAGATAACTCAGCTAAGACTACTTTCACGTTATTCAATAAGGAAGTGGAGCGCCTCATAGGAGTGCCCGTCCAGAACCTCATCGACACAATTGGACAGGTCATTGTTTCTGTACCCTATTAAAAAAAACTTCAATAGGTCCATATTTTGCTCTACTAAACATTAATTTTTAAGAAAAATTCAAAATATTAACCCGCTGGACACAAGCAGGACAAGTTGACAATAGAGGTTCCTCCTACTGTGAGGAACGTCATAGGCAAGAAATGTGCCTTTGAGGTCAAGCTTAGTTCATTCAATCGAGATGGGCGTGAGGGTTACGGTGTTGCTCGGCTCTCTGAAATAACTGGTACACCGCCAATCGCCGAAGAAGGGAGCAACGCTGATGCAGAAAGCACTAGCAAGAAGCCAAGATTGGCATGAACCAGCAAGAAGAATATATCTACTGGCCACACAGAGTTGCTGCAAGAAAAATAGCACTTTATTCCACCTATTACAAATTACATTTGCCTTTCTCACGGACTTTGGCACCATAATTTAATTGAACAATCAGTCTCTTTAACAACAAATAACACTTATTGACCATTCCTAATGAATACACAGGTAGCTATACTACCACATAAATAACAATTTCCACAAAATTAGAGCCCCAACTACCATCTCTGTCTAACACATCTCGTCGATTGACAATTTAACATCTTAATTAATTTACATTACTATCTCCCTCATCCTCAACAGTGTGACTCTATGGTTATGTTACCTAAGCAAAAAATGAATTTTCACTTCCTAATGTTGTCAATTACATTACAACATTCGATCCAAAAATCTTCAAGATGTCACATTTAATTTACAACGATTTACAATTTATACTACTTCTTTCAAAGTTTTGTTGCGGATCTAAAATGTGTTTTCATGTATTCACTTCAGTCTACTCACTGTTAAGTCCATGAATAAAATGCGTCCACACTGTTACATAAATAAAAAAACCCTTGTATTTACGTAAGTCAAAATATTTTGCACCAACTCAAACAAACACCAACATTGCAGCAACAACCCTCGTGGATCATACTCCAGTAAACAACATCAGTTCGCACAATCTAGAGCATGCCCGTGCTTTGCACGGGATACTGAGCTAGTTAATTGAATTAATAGTGTATTTGTTTTTATTTCTAACAATACCATTACAAAAATTTTAACTTGAAAATTAAATGATTCTGGACAGTTGATTTAAAGGCAATCTAATGACTAATAATAGTTTTACAATTCTTTTTGGTATTGGATCCTCTTTTGATCCTAACCCTTTAAAATTATATATATATATATATATATATATATGTGTGTGTGTGTGTGTGTGTTATAATATAGAGTTTGAGGGCAAAATTGTCAAGAAACACAAGATATACAATTTGGAGGCAATTGGTATTTAATTGACAATTATAATTAAAAACCAGCATCGATCACAAAATCCTGCATTAAAATCACAAATTCTCACCATCGTTTTCATCATTTTTTGAGAGAAAATTCAAGTTATGATATAAACATAATATGAGATAACAGAATCTTTATATACAAGTAAGTTTAGTTGTAGAACTTTATAATATATGTGCTTGACTTAAAATTCAGAGTGCTTTACTTTTAAATTCAGTTGTTGAACATTTAAAGGTATGGTATGAATATAATATGAGATAACAATGTTCAATAGCAGAACATTGTAAAAAAATTAAGTTCAGTTGCTAAAAGAAAGTAAGTTCAGTTGTAGAACACCGTATTTTTACAATGAAATAAAATAAGTTCTGTAATAGAACTATAATATCTCAGAAATTATTTTCTTGTAAAAAAATATTTAAATAAATTAAATTTTTTAAAGAAAATAAATTTTAAAATTGAAAAATCAGCTAAAAGATATGTGAGAAAAAAAAAGATGAGGAACTGATTAAATTAATTGAATTAATAGTGCATTTATATTTATTTCCAACAATATCCTTATAAAAATTTTGTACTTGGAAATGAAATGAATCTGGAGGGTTGATTTAAATTTTAAAGGCGATTGTTAGGTCCTGATATGTTTGGCATGACTATCAATTTGGCCCTGTATGACTGAGCAAAGAACCAATATGATAATCGGTATGACTATCTGATATGGACAAAAAAGTAATTCTAGAAATATAATTAATGATACATTAATTATACCTAGAATGGTCCAAGAATACGGCCCAATAAGCAAGAC
The DNA here is from genome assembly GCA_030848705.1 of Heracleum sosnowskyi. Classification (NCBI taxonomy): domain Eukaryota; kingdom Viridiplantae; phylum Streptophyta; class Magnoliopsida; order Apiales; family Apiaceae; genus Heracleum; species Heracleum sosnowskyi. The sequence goes on along the minus strand of CM061235.1, from coordinate 92,558,940 downwards.
CCAAAACCCTGATTATTTATTAAATTCGTAATTAATAAATAAGGGAAATATACAGCTCAGGAAAGAAGTCCAAAATATGGTAAATTCATCAAAGAAGGATCCAGAATCCCAAATAAAAGAAATAATGAGTCATAGCCTTTATCAACAAGGAAAAGACTTATCCTGCAAGAAATACAATGTTTATCCAATATCAAAAAGGAGACTTATTCGCTAAGACTCCTAAACTTACCCTAAATATGAGGCTCCAGACGCCTATATAAAGGACCTGATCCTACAATCAGAACTACGTCTTTGGCTTGATTCTTGTTAGATATAATTGCTGATGATTGTTTATCAGTGTTTAAGCAACAGGTACTCATCAGAGTTTATGCTAGAAGCCAGCCAGAGTTTGTTAAAGTCTGACGGGGTGAAAGTTTGCTGAAGCTGTCGGTGCTAATATGAAGATTCTAAAAGCAATATATCTTGAAGATGGAAAGAAGCAAGATATATTGAGACAGATAAGGAAACGGAACAGAAGACAGAAGCAATCCTAATTTGATATAAATTGTATAGCTAATTTGTAGGAATATCAATTAGAGATTGATTCTATGTAGCTGTGTACTATATAAACACAGATAGGTTAACCCTAAAAGGGATGCGAATACTGAATACATTATTCTTGTAACCTAGCAGCTCTCTGTGATATTTTACATAACTGAGAGAAGAGTTATTTAATATAATTCAGTTTATTGTTCATAAACAGTGTTCTTGATTGTCTTTCTCATACATATATTGATTATATATTGTGTATTCGGCCTAACAATTGGTATCAGAGCTTAGGTTGTTTAATATATACAGTTTATCGATCCAAACACAAGTATAATCATGGCTGACAACTCTCAGGAAGGTTCTAATGCAGGTTCTAATGCTTAGAAGGTTCAACCAACTTCTGTTAGTCGATATGAGTCAATCAGGGTTCCAATTCTCAAACCAGTGGAATATCCAATATGGAAGGTTAAAATGACCATGTTTCTAGAAGCCACAGATCCAGAATATCTTGATAGAATCAATGATGGTCCTCACATGCCAACAAAATTGGCTCCCGTTGTTGCTGGTCAGGAACAAAAGACTGTTCCAAAAGAGAAGAAAGACTTGACTCCTGAGGACATCTCATCAATTGCAAAGGATGCAAAAGTTAGACATCTTCTCCATAGTGCTTTAGATAATGTCATGTCTAACAGAGTTATTGGCTGCAAAACTGCCAAAGAAATTTGGGATGCTTTGGAAGTCAGGTGTCAAGGAACAAGTGCTATAAAGAAGGATAGGAAGACCATTCTAACACAGGAGTATGAACACTTTGACTCGAGATCTGATAAAACTTTGACAGATACATATGACAGGTTCTGTAAATTGTTGAATGATTTGTCCCTGGTTGATAAAGAATATGAACTTGAAGAGTCAAATCTCAAGTTTCTTCTATCCCTACCTGAAAGATGGGATTTAAAGGCGACAACAATCAGAGACAATTATGATCTTGCAGAAACAGATCTTGATGAAATCTATGGGTTACTTAAAACTCATGAACTTGAAATAGAACAAAGAAACAAGAGATCTGGAAAGAAGACAAAATCTGTTGCTCTCATGGTTGAAGAGAAACTCATGAAGAAAGAAACATCAAAGAAGAAAGCTAAGGGAAAAGCTTTGGTCATAAACTCTGAGAATGAGTCATCAAACTCTGATGATGACTCAAATACTGATGCTTCTTCTGAATCAGAGGATGATGAAGAAAAGATGATGCAAATGGCTGCTTTGATGGTGAAGACTTTCAAGAAGATGGGTTTCACAAACTTCAAGAAAGGAAAAAGATTCTCTAGGAGAGATTCAAACTCTGAAAGGAAGAATTTCAGAAAGTCTGAAAGAAGGGATGTCAAATCTGGGAAGAAAGACAAGTCCGAGATCCAGTGCTACAAGTGTAAAGAGATGGGTCACTATGCTCCAGAGTGCAAGAAAGGAAAATCTGAAAAAGCACTCATCACTAAAGGAAAAGACTGGGTAGACACTTCAGATTCAGATGAGGATGTAAACTATGCTCTCATGACAACTGTCAAAGATGAATCTGACTCATCTGAAAATAAGGTACCCTTAACAACTTATGCTTATGATACTGATAACATATCTGAATTGAGAATTTATCTTAAAAGCATACATGTTAGTTATAGGGATCAGACTTTAAAGAATGAAAGAATCAAATCTGAGAATCTAGGTCTTAAAGAGAGAAATAAATTTCTTGAAGAGGAGCTTGTTAACATGCAACAAGTTCAAAAGGAAAGAGATGATGCTGTTTATGTTGAACAAGAATTGCTTAAAAGATATAGGCAAATTGAATCTGAATTAGAGAAAGAGAGGAAAGTGATTAAAACCTGGACTAATTCTGGAAAGGATACACATCAAGTGTTTCAGACATATACTGTAGGTTTAGGTTACTGTGAGGAAGATGAACTTAGGTTTAAAGATAAAGTGAAAGTTAAACCATAACTTAAACCTGTGAAATTTGTTCCTGAATTCAGTAAGCTAAAATCTGTAGTTGTGAAAGAAGCTGTTATGGAGTCAGTTGAAACTTGTGAACAACAAGTTAATGTTGGTTTAATAACAGAAAATCAGATTGTGATAGAAGCTGTTAAAGAACCAGTAAAAATCTGTGATAAACAGGTTAATGTTGGTTCGATGACAGAAAAACAATTCAAACATAAGCTCAAAGAAGTAAAGTCTGTCAACAAACAGAAAGTGTTTAAGAAAAATAGGAATAGAAAAGTAGGCATTAATAAAAGAAATGATTATCTGCCTAATTCTGATGCTCCTAGAAAAACATGTCATAGTTGTGGTAGTACTAACCATCTTGCCAGGTTTTGCAAGAAGAACAAAGATATTAATTCTTTACCCTCCAAGTGTGGAGTAAAGAATGATTATGTTAGGGTTAGACCACAGACTTTATGCACACACTGTGGGAGCACTTGGCATTCCATTTATACTTGCAAGAGTTATCATGCTATTTATCACAACTATTATGAGCTAAAACCCAACCTGAAATGGGTTAGAGCAAACTCTGCAAGTGTAAAGTCTGACACAGTTAGCTTAAACTCTGTTGATAATAATTCCGCTGAAAAAGCTAACAATGTTGAGAAAGCCAAAGGATCCAAACAAGTCTGGATCCTTAAATCTAACTCTTTGTAATTGTTTGTGATTGCAGGGCATAAGGGAAAGTACCCTAGTCTTGGACAGTGGATGTTCAGGACACATGACTGGAAATAAAGCCCTGCTATCAGATTATGAGGAGAAGGCTGGCCCAAAAGTTTCCTATGGAGATGGCAACATAGGACGTACTATGGGATATGGCAATATCAATCTTGGAAGTGTCATCATCTCAAATGTAGCTCTAGTCCCAGGACTCAAGCATGACTTGCTTTCTGTGAGTCAAATCTGTGACAGAGGTTATCATGTAGATTTTCAATCTGAATACTGTGAAGTTATCAGCAAATCTACAGGGAAAGTTGTTCTAGTTGGACACAGACGTAACAACATCTATGAAGCAAGTTTGGTAACAAACTCTGAAGGAAAAGCTGTGTGTCTATCTGCAAAAATGTCAAATGAAGAGAGTTGGAAATGGCATAAGAAGCTCTCTCACCTAAACTTGAACAACATCAATGAGCTGATAAGAAAAGATCTTGTAAGGGGACTTCCAAAGTCAATACTCAACTTAAATGGTCTGTGTGATTCTTGTCAAAAGGCCAAGCAAAGGAAGTCATCTTTCAAGAAAAGAAGTATGCTCTAGTTATTGTTGATGAGTACACTAGATACACCTGGGTGTATTTCTTAGCAAAGAAGGATGAAACTGCCTTAATTCTGATGGATCATGTGAAATTACTGGACAAAGGATCACAGCACAAAGTGAAAATTATAAGGAGTGATAATGGTACTGAATTCAGAAATGCAATAATGGAAGAATTTTTCAAGGAAAGAGGAGTGAAGCAAGAATTTTCTGCACCTGGTACTCCACAGCAAAATGGTGTAGTTGAAAGAAAGAACAGAACCTTAATCGAAGCTGCCAGAACAATGCTTGATGAAGCAAAATTGCCAACTTATTTCTGGGCAGAAGCTGTTCAAACAGCTTGTTTTACTCAAAATGCTACACTGATCAACAAGCATGGGAAAACACCATATGAGATGGTGAAAAATAAGAAGCCAAATTTGAAGTATTTTCATATTTTTGGATGCAAGTGCTTTGTGTTGAAAACTCATCCTGAACAGTTGACAAAGTTTGACTTAAAAGCTGATGAAGGAATTTTTATTGGATACCCACTATCAACTAAAGCATTCAGAGTCTACAATCTGAGAACTAAAGTGATCATGGAATCTATACATGTGTCATTTGATGACAAGAAAATATCTGGAATAGAAGATGTAGAATATCATGATCAACTTCGCTTTGAATATGAAGATCTAAACTCTGATGACGTAAACTCTGATGAAGCAAATCCAACAAACTCTGACAAAGCATACTCTGAACCTCTACTGGTAAACACCGAGGGAGTTTCTCTGACAGAACAATATAGAGAACTAGTTGAGGGGGAGCATGAAGATGCTTCAGAAACATCTCAACGTGATGACTCAAATTCTGAAAATGAGTCAACTGAAGAATCTAACACACACTCTGGATCAAACTCTGAGAATGCAAACTCTGAGCAGTCAAATTCAGGGGGAGCCTCAGAGAATGCAGATGGTCAAGAAGAAAATCAGGAGAGCATGGATCAAGGAGGAAGATCTAATAATGATGCAAGAAGCCACTTACCAACAACAAGGAGGTGGACACAAGCTCATACTCCTGATTTAATTATTGGAGATCCAGATGCAAGTGTGAGAACAAGAAGTGCTACAAATAATGAATGTCTGTTTCATGCATTCTTGTCTCAAACTGAACCAAAGAAAGTGGAAGAAGCTCTTCAAGATGCTAAATGGATAACAACAATGCAAGAGGAGTTAAATGAATTTGAAAGAAATGAAGTTTGGACACTTGTACCAAGACTAAAGAACAGATCTATTGTTGGTACAAAGTGGGTTTTCAGAAACAAAATAGACAGTGATGGAGTGATTACAAGGAATAAGGCTAGACTTGTGGCTAAAGGCTATTCACAGCAGGAAGGAATTGACTATGATGAAACCTTTGCTCCAGTTGGAAGATTGGAGGCAATAAGGATTTTTCTGGCCTATGCCGCTCACAAGAAGTTTAAAGTCTTTCAGATGGATGTGAAAAGTGCTTTTCTCAATGGGAAACTTGAAGAAGAAGTGTTTGTTGAACAACCACCAGGGTTTGTAGATCCCAAACATCCAGATTATGTCTACAGGCTTGACAAGGCATTATATGGACTAAAGCAGGCACCTAGAGCATGGTATGAAACTCTAGCTCAATTTCTTTTAGAAAGTGGGTTCACTAGAGGTACAATTGACAAAACCTTGTTCTATTTTAATTCTGGTGATGATTTGCTGTTAGTTCAAATCTATGTGGATGACATAATTTTTGGGTCTACTAATGACAAACTCTGTAAGAAATTTGCCAAGCTTATGCAGTCAAGATACCAAATGAGCATGATGGGAGAGCTTAGTTATTTTCTAGGCTTGCAAGTAAAGCAAACAAATGATGGGATTTTTATCAATCAAGCAAAATATACCAGAAATCTTCTCAAGAAATTTGGTATGCTTGATAGTTCATCTGCCACAACTCCCATGGCTACTGTAACAAAGTTAGACAAAGATACAGGAGCTTCAATAGATATGACAAACTACAGAGGAATGATAGGGTCTCTTCTTTATCTTACTGCAAGTAGACCAGACATCATGTATGCAACATGTCTTTGTGCAAGATTTCAAGCAGATCCCAAAGAACCTCATCTAACAGCTGTGAAGAGAATTTTCAAATATCTCAAAGGAACCATAACCCTTGGTTTGTGGTATCCTATAGAATCAGAGTTTAAATTAATTGGTTACTCTGATGCAGATTTTGCAGGTCGTAAGATAGATAGAAAAAGCACAAGTGGAAGCTGTCAATTTCTAGGTGACAGATTAGTTTCTTGGTACAGCAAGAAACATAAATCAATTTCCACATCCACAGCAGAAGCAGAGTATATTGCTGCTGGTAGCTGTTGTGCACAGATTTTATGGATGAAGAATCAATTGCTGGATTATGGATTAAGGTACTCTAAAATACCTATTTTCTCTGATAATCAAAGTGCTATTGCTATGATAGGTAATCCAGTACAGCACTCCATGCCCAAGCACATCAGCATAAGGTATCATTTTATCAGGGAACATGTGGAAGAAGGAAATATTGAGCTTCATTTTGTGTCTACAGACCAACAGCTTGCAGATATCTTCACCAAACCTTTGAGTGAAGCTACCTTTACAAGGCTGGTAAATGAACTTGGAATGGTCTCTGGTTTTGACTAGAGATATTGGTTAGACTCAAATTCTATACTTCTATGATTTGGTGCTCATGTTTCTTTGCATATGTTAACTATCATTAATACCAGTTTGTCAAACTCTGTTCGTCATACTCTGTTACACATACTCTGTCAGTCATTCTCTGATGTTAAACTTTGATTATGATTTTGTCTGAAACACATGGACCGATGAAGAAAATTGTATGAAGCATGATTCTCAGTAAGTAATCATGAATCCTTCTGAGTGATATAAATTCTGATTTCAAAATATGCAGAAATTTTACACAGCATGATACTATCTCTATATTTATAGCATCTCTTAGTTTATAGATCCTATACACTGAGTCTGTATTAGCTATTTGCACTTTCTCTCATAAATTAATTGTATTAACTGATGAAAAGTCTAAACTCTGATAATTAGTTGCTAATATTTCACCCTCAAATCAAAAGATGCCAAAAAGTGCACAAATTCCTTTGAGATCATGTTGTGCCTAGGAAGATCCATGAACTTATTGTATGGAATAAGGGCTAAAATTTTTGATTTTTGGTGACTAGTGCCAACCACTGATTACTGGAAAAATAAAAAAAAATAAAAAAATAAAAAAATAAAAAAATAATAGAAGGGGGTGAAAATAATAAATTTATAGGTACAGAGTTTAGATAATATCAGATTTTGTTTTAAATATGAGAGTTTGGGTAACCAGTTTTTACTGATTTATTTTGTGGATTTTATGCACTTTGAGATGATCTAAATATTTATATTCAGTAAACTCTGCTAAGTCACACACAAATATTCACACCTGTATACTTTGTGAAAAGAGTTTATGAATAAAGAAGGAGGATTGGTAAACACTGATGAACTGTGTACTCTACGCCGAGGTAATTTAATTTTAATCTCTGATGATTAAAATAAATTTTGTTTGTTTCAGACATATTATGATTTTGAGAAAAGAAATTTGTTTTTTTGAAAATTCAAAAGAGAATGATTGGACAGTTGTACAAGAGTGTATTAAACAGAGGCGAGAGGTTGAGTGTCTAGGAAAGTGTAAAAGGCGGTAATTATTGCTATTTTTACTGCGCATGCGCATTGGAAACTGCCAATTACTGCTGTCAGTCATTGAATGTGTGCCACATGTCCCACTCACACGTTTCACGGAGTAAGACAGTTGTGTGTATTGATTAGAAACTGTTCAGTTTTTAATACTTTCTTTATGTATTAATATACAATACACATATTTGTTTAAACTTTTCACAACTTACTCCAATCCACACACATACACATTTTCACAAACACTTTCACTGCAAACACTCTCGTATTTTCTCTAAGTCATTCTCTGATTATTTCTCAATCGTACTAATGGCGTCTACTGCTTTTGTTTCTTCTGAACTTGAGTTTGTTCCTAACAATTATTCTGCTCCTTTGAGTAATGAGAACGCACCGGAGGCGTTTCATTTGATGCAAAACTTTCTTGCTCAATCTTCACTTGGGCGTGCTCTTGTTGAACCAGTGAAGCTTTCTGCGATTCAAATCAAAAGCTTCTGGGAGACTGGTATTTATGATGATGGTGGAGATGCTGGTACTCCATCTATTGTTTTTGAGTTTGAGGAAGCAGAGTATATTATTACTCCTGGTACAGTTCGTGCAGCAATGGGATTTCCTGAACATAATGCTTACACTATTGATGTTGGTGAGGCTGAATTGATGAGGATGATGAGGTAAATCGGCTATGGTGGATCTTTGGCAAAGATTGGTCAACTGAAGCGACCGTTCTTGAGGAAAGAGTGGAGTTTTTTCTTCGACTGCATAACTAGAACGTTCGGCAAGAAATGCACAAACTGGGATGCCATACCTACTGAAAGTCTACAAATTGGGTATTCTCTGATCTATGGTACTCATTTTGATTATGGTAGCCTAGTTCTTAACAATTTGGGTGAAAAGATGACTGAAAATAGGAGAGTAGTTTACTTTTCTAGATTTTGTCAGCTTTTATTTACTGTTTGTGTTGGTGGGGTAGATATTTCTGATGTAGATGTGATTCCATGTTTTAAATTGCACAAACGTATATTCTCTGATCTTATAAACAAGGATGTGAAGAAGGGAAATGTAGGTGATCTGTTATTTCCTGCATTAGTGCAACAGTTTGTGAATAATTCTATCCAAGTAGAACAACAACCAGAACCAGTAAATACTGAAGCATCTCCAACCCAACCAATTCGTACTGGAGGTAGAATTAAACACAGGGCTTCTAAACCTGCAAGGATTGTTAAGCCAACTACTGAAGTTGGAGTTTCAAAATCTTCTGTGCCAAACTCTGTTGGTACATCTAAGAAGAGCAGGGCAAAGAGACCAAGGTCTCATGATGAAGAAGACTCTGAAACCTTACATCATAGAAGAAGGAGACTAGTAGCTAACTATCTCTTTGATGAGTTAAATACTGAAGCTGTTCCTGACGCTGAACAGAATGAAACTCCTAATGTTGTTATTGAGGAGGTTGCTGTAAATGATGAAACTACTGTTCCTACAAAGGACAGAGTAAATGCTGAAGTCAATATTGAAGACAATGAAGCTGATATTGTCAGAGCAGATGCTGCAAGTGCAGATAACTTTGTTGATAATTTGGATATGGAATTTGAAGCACATCATTCAATCAGTGTTAGTAACACTGAGGATGTGGCAGCTGATCAAACAACTCTAGTAGTTGATGAGTCTGTAGCAACTCATACAGAGATTCTCTCTGTCACCAATCACATTCCTGAATTGGGTGAAGAGGTTGATCAGGCAGCAAAATCTGTCTCTTCTGAGAAGATTGTTGAAGTTGAGAACATGGCTGCTGTTCCAGAAAAAGAAAAAGTTGCCGAGGATGTAAACTCTGCAAAACTGAATGAAACTGTAGCAGAGAAAGTTCAAGATGAAGCTGCACAGTTAAATACTGAAGCTACTGCAGAGAATGTTATTAATGAAGCTGCAGAGCCTATCCAAGACAATGTTGATGCAGATGATGATCAATATTCTGAACATTCTCTTCATGCAAACTCTGACATCAATGTTGAACTTTCAGACTCTGATGAACCTTTTCTCAGAGATCCAGCTGCTGAATCTATAAAGGACAAACAAACTGCCATTGAAGCTCACTATAGAGAAATGTATTATGCAAATTGGTCAGGGGCAGATTGTATTTTCTCCAAACAAAGGACTGCTGATTTTGTAGATAAATCTGCAAAATAGATTTCAAATCCAGAGCTTCTTAGTCATTTGAAGGCTACAATAGTCCAAGTGAAATCTCTTAATAATAGATTTGATGAGACTCATAGGGCTGTCATGAGCTTAAGTAATGATATTGTTGCTAAGGAGTTGGCTTTGAAGAATGATAGAACCAGATTATCTTCTATGATCAAGGATCAAGTGGAAATAAAGCAAAGGTTAAGCAAAGTAGAGAGCAATCAAAGTGAAATGTCTGCAAAGATTGATTCAATTGCTACTTCTTTGGAGTTGCTGACATCAGTGCTAATTCCTGATGATGTCAAAAAGGGGGAGAGTGTTCCTAAAGACAAATGCAAAAGGATTCAAAATCTGAGACGGAGGGATGATGCAACTGATGGTGGAAGCAAGGAAGCTAAGAGGAGGTCAAACATTATTCAAGAGCAAGGGAGACTTAGGTCAAACTCTGCTAGAACTCTGATAAACTCTGAGAGAGCAAATACTGAAGCTCAATCTACTTCAAAAGCTAAAAGTCTATTGGTTTCTTCTCCACCAACTACAGATGAAGAGATTGCAGCACAGCTATTTTTAGAAGAGCATAATGGTGAAGCTACAGTTGAGGATATGGAGGCTGAAATGAATATGCTATCTGAAGAGCATAGAAAGAAAATTGATTCTGGTAAATACAAAAAGAAAGCTGTAAAAGCTCCAAGAAAGAAAGAATTGGGTATCTCTATCAAGGAAAATTCTCAACAGAGTATACAATACTCAAGGAGGCCAACAGATACTGTTTCTGGTAAGGGCAAAGGAAAGTTGATAGAAGATACAGTATCCAAGAAAGACTATTCAACCTCTGACATGGCTCAAGTTGAATCAAGACCTAATCAATCAACCTCTGACGTTGCTCAAGTTGATAATTCTGTTAAAGCTGTGACAACCTCTGACACTGCTCAAGTTGTACCAACTCAATTAATATCTCCACAACTCCAAGATACTTTTCGAAGATCTTCTAAGGATGAAACTCTGAAGCCAGGAAATGTGAACATTCTACAAAGCAGAACTGTGATGGGAAAAGAGTCTTATGATAGATCTGGTTTGGGTTCACATAGAGAGAAAAGAGTGAATAACAGTCTTTTAGATCATACATCTCTGGCAGAATCTGGTGTTGGGGTAACTCAAGAAAACCTTGACAAGTTAGAGTCTATTCAGATGATCTATCACAGAGGAATCAAAAAGGAGTTTCTGTTATATTTTATGGCTGATGGAAGAGTTTATAGAGTTGGAGAAGCTGATATTCATCTAAAACAATGGGAAGAGCTGGAGTATGTTTTATATCTACTGAAAGTCAAAAATCAATCTACTCACAATGCTGCTCAAGTTTTAAGAGAGAGAATGATGAAATCTAAAGTCTTGTGCGGAGCTAGAATTTCAAGTGCTTATGTTCCTAAGTACAGAGATGCTCATGGAAAGATTGTAGAGATGAAAAGGAACAGTGCTAAATTCAATACAACACTTGGAATTAAAGTTCTGGAATTTAACTTGGAGTCAGACAAATCTTATTTTATCAGGCTAGGGAATGAGATGAGGAGGAATATCATCTATTCTCTGAGAGCTGCTATCTACCAGACTGGAGAGAGTGATCCAGAATTAAAAGAATTGAAGAAAATCATGGTAGATGAGCTAGAAAAGGCTGATAGAAGACTACTCATTGATTATCTTAGAACAGTGCCTGATATTGAAGAAATTAAGTAAATGCTGACTGTAAGTTTTTAAAAGTTTTCTGTTCTAAGTAAAAGTTAAACTCTGTTATGTTATAAACACTGCATTTGTTATATATGTTTTGACATCATCAATTATCTGTTAACTTGTACATTTTAGTATGAACAAGTTGGGGGAGATTGTTAGATATAATTGCTGATGATTGTTTATCAGTGTTTAAGCAACAGGTACTCATCAGAGTTTATGCTAGAAGCTAGTCAGAGTTTGTTAAAGTCTGACGGGGTGAAAGTTTGCTGAAGCTGTCGGTGCTAATATGAAGATTCTAGAAGCAATATATCTTGAAGATGGAAAGAAGCAAGATATATTGAGACAGATAAGGAAACGGAACAGAAGACAGAAGCAATCCTAATTTGATATAAATTGTATAGCTAATTTGTAGGAATATCAATTAGAGATTGATTCTATGTAGCTGTGTACTATATAAACACAGATAGGTTAACCCTAAAAGGGATGCGAATACTGAATACATTATTCTTGTAACCTAGCAGCTCTCTGTGATATTTTACATAACTGAGAGAAGAGTTATTTAATATAATTCAGTTTATTGTTCATAAACAGTGTTCTTGATTGTCCTTCTCATACATATATTGATTATATATTGTGTATTCGGCCTAACAATTCTCAGTACTAATTGAGATACGTAGGCATCTTGTGAGGACCGATTTAGTCTCGAAACACAAGTGCAACCATTAAAGCTCGAAGCTCATTAAACCTTAGCATTAAATACACAAGCACGTTTTTTATTCCACAACATTTGGCGCCGTCTGTGGGAAGACAACATCAACCATGGCAAACACACGAAGAACAACTCGAGATACTCCAGTTTCTGAGGAACTTCCTATCACCTCTGAGGCTGATACTCAGGAAATCAACCACCGCCAACTACTGGCACTGAAGGGGCGAATATCCCCACCAATACTCAAGGACCAGAGATCCCAATTTCGGCTGAAGGGACGAATCCCCTGCAAATGGTCATTCATGGATCTAATCCACAAGAGACCGCTCACCAGCAACCAATCACGACCTCCCCGCTGCTCATGAATGCACCAAGTGGTCTTCAACTCCACACTACTGATCTCCCCCGATACACTACTCAAACTTTGGGGATGCCCAGCTATGGCATGCCCCCTCGACCCATGGCGGGCGGTAGTGGTCTCAACCCCATTTACCATGAAGCATATGTCCCTCCTTATATACAAGGTCTGGGACCTCAGAATCTACAAACTCAAACTCGAAGGACCCCTCTGATTCAAGATTATTTGGGACCATATACCGAGGAGGAGAATGACTCAACTGAAGAAGAAATGGATGTTGCCCCAAGGAGAAGACGTTCTTCCCAAACAAATCGGGAACAACCCCAAACTACTAAAGAGAAAATTGCAGCCCATAAGGCAGAGACTGCAAGACTCAAGAAACTCCTTGCTGAGGAGGAGGCCGCTCAATCTCAAGGCCGATCAACTGGAAGAGTCCCGATAATCAACCTGGACCCAACACCAAGAAGGACTAAGATGGCTGAAGCCCCAAGGGGTGATCCTAGTGTTTTGTTGCCCCTAGGAGATCCTGATGATCCTACACCTCCGTTTATTCAAGATATCATGAAAGCCACCATATCCAGGAAATTTAAGATGCCAACGATTAAGGCTTATGATGGAACGGGGGATCCCGCAAATCATGTAAGAACCTTCTCCAATGCACTGTTGTTGCAGCCAGCCAATGATGCGGTCAAGTGTAGGGCGTTTCCACAAACCTTGGCAGGCATGGCCCAACGCTGGTATAGCCGTCTTCCTCCCAACTCTATTGGGTCTTTCAAAGAATTAATCAAAGCATTCATCAATCAGTTTGTTAGTGGAAGGGTGCATGAGAAAAGTTCTGCATCACTCATGGCAATCCAACAAGGAAAGAATGAAGCCTTGAGAGATTATATCAACCGATTTACTCGGGAGGCTTTGAAAGTCCCGGATTTAGAGGACAAAGTAGCTATGATAGCTTTGCAGCAAGGAACCACTGATGATCACTTCAAAAGGTCATTGGCAAAACATCCACCCGAGAGCATGCTGAAGCTCCAAGATAGAGCCGGAAAGTACATCAAGGCGGAAGAAAGCATGAGAAAGTATGAACCCACTGCTGGCGGCAGTGGGTGTTATTCCCAAATGACCTAACAGAATTGTAGAAGGGGGGGGGGGGGGGGTTGAATACAATTCTTGATATTTTCTTGAAACTAAAACACTTTATAAAATAAAACTGAACTGAATAAATAAAAACACAAGATATAAATAATTCAGTTGGATTGTTTGATGATCCAACTGAAGTGTTTTTATTGCGGAAATAATCTGTGATACAAAAGTACACAGCTGCTCAGTTACAAGGTTGTAGAGAAGAATTGCTCTCAAAATAGCTAATACAATCTATTTGTGTTTCTTCTCTTTTTTCTAAAGTAACTGCTACACTTGGTTATATATCCCAAGTTTACAATTCTACGTTTGGTTAAACTAAAGAATAATAGTAGTAACCATCAGTAGCTTGCTTTTCATTCCTTTTGTCCAATGGTCCTTGGAGATCTTAGCTTTTGTCTTCATGCTCATTATAATCATTCCCAAGAGCCTTATTGGAAATTGGAATGTTTCCTTATTTCCAGTATCCACTTTGATGGCTTCCAATGCACAGTACACTTCCATATCTCCTTTTAGATCTGTTCAGTAAACTGTCACTATCACTTTGTCAACTGTTCAAAAAGCAACATTGATTCGTTGATAGCAAGGAGATGTGTTTCGTTGATAGCTTCATTCTTCATTTCGTTGATGGTGTTTCCCTCATTTCGTTGATGGGTAAACTCCATACCGTTGACAGAGTAATCTTCATACCGTTGACATGTCTTCACTTAGGCAGAATTACAAGGCATTACATATTTACAATTAACCAACCTATTTTGCCTATCTAGTACATAGTCAACATAACTTAGAAAACCTATCTAAAACATATAATAGAATGCCTATCATACTGTGAAGTATTGTACAATGCAATTGCTACAACACTCATTTCGTTGATGAGCTTCCTGTCAACGAAACACTGCTAAGCATGCTATTTCGTTGACAGCTACAAAATTGACTTTACACAAATTCTACTAAGTGTTTTATGCTTATCATCAAGAACAACATATTCCTAACAATCTCCCCCAATTTATGACTGATAGAATAACAGCCATAAATCAAGAGACTTGATGATAACAAAAACACTCAGATACATCATAAATTACAAAAGTAGAAAATGTATTAAGCTTCAAAACTTTATAGACAAAATATAAGACTTACAAGACTAATGCCCACAAGTGCTCCTTTAGTCTGAGCAAATGTTTCATCTGTGACTTCTTTGTGGCATAGTCTTCTTCCCTCTCTTGGAGTTGTTTTCCTCAATCTGGGCCTGTAGTCTTCTGTAGAAGATTTTCTCCTCTTCATCTTGATCACCAAGCTTGGATTGCATCAGCTTTAGAGTTTGATTAGATGCCTTCTCCAGCTGGTCTTCCATTCTGAAGAATCTTCTGCAGTTGTCCTTGTCCTTAAACTCCATCATCCAATAGGGTTGAAGATGGGTTTTCTTTCCTGTTGAGGGAACTCTAAGTATCCTGGGAAGAGCCTCAGGCTTGTTCCAGCTAGCCTTTATCTGACAGATTTTGGAGACCACCTCAGACTTGGCTGTTTTGGTGAAACCAAAGTCCTTTTTCAAGCATCTAAACACTGAGAGTAGTGTTTGATAGTCTTCTCCTAAAATTCTGTAGAGAGGCCACACTTGTTCTCTACCTCCCTTGAATATGAACACTAGTCTTTCAGGCAACTTTTGAGAAGCTGCAATTCCCCTTACTTCCACCAGGTTGTCTAAGTCAAGATGTAGACTGGATTCTTCCCTGATGTCAGCAATGTACATGCAGTCCTCTGGGTTTGAAGGGGGTTTTTGAGATTGTGGCTTTCTCACAAAAGCAGGCTTTGCTTTGACAGGCCTCTTCTTTGTCTTCATTGGTTGGTCCTTTTCTAACAGGAACTTTGGAAAGTATGCCTCATCAAAATCAATTGGTTCCTCTTTTGGCATGATTGGTTGATCATGAAAATTGACAAGATGTGCAGGATCACAGGCCAACTTTCCCTCAAAAACTGGATTAGCAATTGTTGGAGGTGCAATAGGTAAAGAAGAGTCTGATGCAGTACTCTGAGAATCAGCACTCTCAAAGTCTATGTTTCTCCTAGCTCTCTCTTTGGGTTGCCTTGTGCTCTTCTTTGAACTCCTTTCCTCTCTAGTGCTTTCCTCTTGCTTCCTTTCTTCTTCATCTAGAGCTTGAGCTACTGTAAGAGCTTGCATAGCTGCTCTTTCTGATTCCTCAGCCTTGGCTTCAGCAAAGTTTGGATGACCAGCCCAAACACAGATTTGCTGTCCATTCCTGTAGACAATTGCCCTTTGCTTCCTTATCTCATAATCATTACTTTCCTTGCTTTTTGTGATGAGTAGACCAAGAAGCTTGTGCTCATCTGGATAAGGTGCAGGATAGAAAGTCCTTGCTATGTTTTTGCCCTTTGGTTTAGCAGGGGACTTGGGAGATAGGCTTCTTTGAATTGTAGCTTGTTCCACATCCCTAATGCATGAAGTTTGTCCTTTTTCCTTCCTTGGTCCTTGAGTGACTCCATGTAGAAGGGGCTCTTGTTGATAGAAAGAATTTGTCTGTGGCTCCCATTCCGTTGATGCTATTGCCATGGCATTCGTTGATGGCTGTTCCGTTGATGGATTTGAGTCCTTATCTTCAGTAATCTTCTTGAACTTTGCTTCTATGTTGGACCAATGTTCTTTGATTTGTTCTGCAAGTCTCATCCTCATGGAAGCTTCTTGTATAAGGTCAATACCATCCTTTTGCTGCTTGCCAAGCTCCCCCATTGCTAATGGCTCCTTTGGTAGGGAAATGGCTGGAACCATAACCTTGGTAATTTGAATGTCTAGCTCCTTAGATTTCTCCCCCTTTTTGTTATCATCAAAAGAGATGGCTGGGAGTCCTTGAGCTGCCACTAGCTGGGCCAATAGTTGTGTTTGTTTCTCCTGTTCCTTTTGCATCTGTGATAGAGTGGCTTCCACCTTGTCCACTCTAGAAGAGAGAGTCTTCAAGGAGGACTCCACTTCAGGTTCTTTAGTGAAAAACCTGTTCATCCTGGACACAGTGAGAGGAGGAAGCTTTTCATCTAGCCTCCTATCATTAGCAGCCCTAAGGTTGCTGATTGAATCCTTGATCTCTGTAGCCTCAATCCTTGTCTGCAACATTTGTAGCCTTTGAATTTCCAGAGAATCCATTATGGCTTTGTAGAATTTCTTGTCTCTTGGTCCTGCAGACTCATGAGCTAGATATGCTTCTTTGTACTGCCTTGTGATAGCAGCATCCAAATTGCTTCTACCATGCATATCTTGAGAAAGCCAGTTTGGTGTAGGAGGCACCACAGAAGTCCCAGTCTGTGCAGTAGTGGCCACCTGTAGATTATCACCATAGCTGTCCTCATCATCAGAGAAATCAAAGTCTCCACTTGCTTCAGCTCCTGGAGGTAGATTGGTCAAGGCATCCTTTGCTCTTTGCATTGATGCAGTTGTGTGAATTAGTTGTAGTGACCTCTCTGCCTCCACATTGCCCTGTTGAGCCAAAATTTGATAGGCTGACACAGGATGAGTAAAGGTCTCAGGATCCAGGGAAATACTATCCAGAGTTTGCTGATAAACCTCTTGGAAAGTAAGTTCCCTTTCTCCCTCACTGACCTCCATTAACTCATTAGCAATGGCTGCTTCCATCCTTATTTCTCCTGTAGTCCCTTCTCTCTCTCCACTCTGTTCTTGCATCATGGGCTCCCCATGGCTCACACCTCTCACACCCTCACCTTCACCTTCTAAGGTGGAACTCTCAATCTCTCCTTTTGCCTGGCTGGAAGAAATAGCCAGCCTCTCACTCACATTCTCTCCTTTTGCCTGGCTGCAAGCCAGCCTCTCAGTTTCACTCCCTCTCAATCCTAGAAGTGTCTCAACTACCACTAGATCATCTGCACTAGTTGTGGGAACAACTTGATTTTCAATTAAAGGTGCAGAGTGAACTAACAACGGAATGGTAGTTTGAACTGTCAACGGTATGGATACCGTTGATGGAGAAACACTTGTCAACGAAATAGACTGTTTCGTTGATGAAGTCAAGAAAGCACTTTGAGAATGAGAAATTACAGTAGAGTCTGTGGTGATTGATTTTAAAGAATGGTCCACAGATCCCCTTGCAACTTCAGGAAAAATTGGTTGATGGCCCAACAAATCACTTAACAAGTGATGGCCACCAGCTTCAGAGTGGGGCTTCTCCAAGATTAGAGTTGGAGAATCAGGAATAGATGTATGGATCATGTCCACATCTAAAGATTGAGTTGGTGAATTTGATGGAGATAATTCAAGATTGATGTTTAGAGAATGGGACTGTAACCCCAGAGTAATGATAGGGGTTACATCAAACTGAATTTGAGAAACTGGAAGTGTTGCTTCCAGTGTGTGTGCACCCTGTGTACCCTTGGACTTTTGCTTCATTCTCCTTTGGTATTGGGAAAATGTAGACTTTGGGCTAGAAGTGTCCCTTACCCTTTTGGACTGTGCTCTAGGAGGAGAGCTTGTTTCAATAATCACATCCTTTTGGGAGGATGCAATTAGACTTGTGCTTAAATCCATGTTACTCATTGTGCCTTGTTGGGAAGACACAATGGGGCTTGGCTGGTACACACTAACCTGTCCTTCCTTATCCTTGGGGTTTCTTTGATGTTCACCCCTTCCCTCACCTCTCACAACTCCAGACTCACTCCCCTTAGGTTGTGTGGTAGTTTTTACAACAGGTGCCTTTTGAGAAGCACCTGAGGTTGGCTTGGAGGATTTCTTTGATTTTGGTTTTGTTGCTAGGGTAGGAGCCTGTTGGGTCACAGCTACAGACTCCATAGCAACATTGGAAGGTAAAACAGTAGAGGTGTTAGCTACACTAACAGGGATAGTAGTAGTTACCTCAATGATTGGCAGATACACCACTGGAACATCACCATTGTGGTTCAGCCTGAGTATGTCTGTCAATACTCTCTTTTCTTGCATAAAGCACTTGAACCTGGCATTAGGGTTAGAGATAACTAATGGTGCTGGACTAACATGGTTAGCCAACATCATCAGAAACCTAGCATAATAGATATTTTTCTTCCTATTTGCTTTGTCACCCAACTTAGCACCAATTTCATACATAAGTTGGGTGCTAAAGTTGTGATATCTATCATTTAGAAGCATGGTTAGGAGAATTAACATAGAGTTAGTTAATGCATCAAAATTACTAATCTTTCCAGAAAAGACCTTAATGAATGCATCAGCTAAATAACTGTATTCTCTAACCAAACCTCTCCTAATTATTCTACCCAGATTATCAGTAGGCAAAGAGTAGTTTATAGAATTTAACATGGTAGTTATTTCAGTGTTAGTAGGCAAAGCATCACAGTTATTATCAGGAATATGTAAACATGCTTGCAAAACATCAGAATTAACTATGTACTCATTACCTTGAAGAGTGAATTTTAGTGTGCAGTGTGTTCCACTATACTCACATGAGGTCCAAATTTCCTCGATTATCTCATTGTAGAGTGGTGTAGAGTGAAACATTGCATAGCTCAACTTGCAATTCTTCATGAAATCCATCATTTTGAAGAACAGACTGTTCGGGTTTTCCTTGACAACAAAAGGGATGGAGTTGTTCTTCTCATAGATGAACCCTCCAGCAGACATAAGCTTGACTATAGGTGCCATTGTTGATTAAAGGAAAGCTTCGAACTGAATTGCTTGTTAGAGAGAAGAAGAGAGAAAAAGCCTTTGGAATTTTTTTAGAACAGGTAAAAAGAAATAATAAAACTAAAATTTCTTAAATACTCCCCCAAAAAATCTCAGAAAATGAATCCAATAATAAATGTAAATTACTGGATTGGCTTAAAAATATAACCGTTACTCTTAAAGTATTACCATGATTTATGCTTACAGGGGTGTATGCATAGATCGTGGTAAAAGACGTGTCAAATTTCAACGGTTCAGATAAAAAGCGCTAAATCAACGAATCAGGATTGGGCGGTTAAAGTCCCGTCTTATTTCGTTGATAAAGCTGCGTTTCGTTGATATAAAAGTGCTATCAACGAAACACCCAGAAAACTGCTAAGACTGTCAACGAAATGGTGCATTCCGTTGGCATAGTAATTTTGACTTAGACAAAATTTTACCTTTTCCTGAGAAAATTCATTCACAGAAAAACATAGCAAATTTCTGGCTGCATTTTAACTTGCAAATATCTCAAAAATAATTAAGAGAAATTTAGCATACCTAGCTCACTTACTAATCTTGAGAATGTTGATTCATCAAGTGGCTTGGTAAAGATGTCTGCAAGTTGTTGTTCACTTGGAACAAAATGTAACTCCACAGTACCATTCATAACATGTTCTCTAATGAAATGGTACTTGATGTCAATGTGCTTGGTCCTTGAATGCTGCACTGGATTCTCAGTAATGGCAATGGCACTAGTGTTGTCACAGAAGATAGGAATTTTCTCAACTCTTAATCCATAATCAAGTAGTTGGTTTTTCATCCATAAAATCTGTGCACAACAACTTCCAGCTGCAATATACTCAGCCTCAGCTGTGGAGGTAGAAATTGAGTTTTGTTTCTTGCTGAACCATGACACAAGCTTGTTTCCTAGGAATTGACAGGTTCCAGTTGTACTTTTCCTGTCAATTTTACATCCTGCAAAATCTGCATCTGAATAACCAATTAGTTCAAAACCAGATTCTCTAGGATACCAAATGCCAAGGTTTGGTGTTCCTTTGAGATATCTGAAAATTCTTTTAATAGCAACTAAATGGGATTCTCTAGGATCAGCCTGAAATCTAGCACATAGACATGTAGCAAACATAATATCAGGTCTACTAGCTGTTAAATATAAAAGTGAGCCTACCATGCCTCTGTAACTTGAAATGTCCACAGATTTTTCCTTAGTATTCAATTCAAGTTTGGTGGCAGTAGGCATGGGAGTTTTGGCAGGAGAGCATTCCATTAGGTTAAACTTCTTTAATAAATCATGAATGTATTTTGTTTGACTAATGAAAATGCCTTCATTAACTTGCTTTACTTGTAGACCAAGAAAGTAAGTTAATTCTCCCATCATGCTCATTTCATACTTACTTTGCATAAGCTTGGCAAACTTTTGACAAAGTTTCACATCTGTAGACCCAAAGATTATATCATCTACATAAATTTGAACAAGTAAAGTAGAGCCATTTACAACCCTGTGAAAAAGAGTTTTATCTACAGTACCTCTAGTGAAATGATTCTCAAGGAGGAACTGTGAGAGAGTGTCATACCAGGCTCTAGGTGCTTGTTTCAAACCATAGAGTGCTTTGAGAAGGAAGTACACATAGTCTGGAAAATCATCATCTTCAAAACCAGGAGGTTGACTTACATACACCTCCTCTTCCAATTCCCCATTCAGAAAAGCACTCTTCACATCCATTTGATAGACCTTGAAATTGGCATGGGCTGCATAGGCTAGGAAAATCCTTATTGCTTCTAGTCTTGCAACAGGAGCAAAGGTTTCATCAAAATCAATTCCTTCTTCCTGTGAATAGCCTTTTGCAACCAATCTAGCTTTGTTCCTTGTGACTATGCCATTTTCATCCATCTTGTTTCTGAACACCCACTTTGTGCCTATAACACTCCTGTCATTAGGCCTGGGCACCAGCTTCCAAACATTGTTTCTCTCAAATTGGTTTAGCTCTTCTTGCATGGCTAAAACCCAATCTGGATCTAGAAGTGCATCCTCAACTTTCTTTGGCTCATCTTGAGACAGAAAGCTACTATATAGACATTCTTCTTGAGTTGCTCTTCTAGTTTGGACTTTTGAAGAGACATCACCTATAATAAGTTCAAAGGGATGATCTTTAGTCCATTTCCTTGAGGGAGGTAGATTTGCTCTTGAAGACGTAGCTTCATGATCATGATTGCCTTGATTGGATATTTGTCCTTGAGAAACTCCCCCTGAGTTTGTTGTCCCTAATTGATCACTTCTAGAAGCATTCCTATGACTATCAACGGTATGACCGTTTTGGCTGTCAACGAAACGCTCATTCTGACTGTCAACGAATCCACCACCATGACTGTCAACGAAATGACCATTTGGTCGGCTAGCTGCTATCCTTTTTAACCTTAATGCAGCAATTTCATCTTCACTGCTGCTTTCATCTGTGCTAGATACAACAACTTTAGGCTGTTTCTCAGTAGCCTTATCATGATTCACTTGTTCTCCTTCCTCATTCTCAAAAGAGAGACTTTCATGGAAACCTTCATCACAGAGACCTTGTATTTTGAGATCATCAAAAACAACATGTACAGATTCCATAACAATGTTGATTCTGAGATTAAAGACTCTGTAAGCTTTCCCTGCTGCATATCCCACAAATATTGCTTCATCTGCCTTTGCTTCAAATTTCCCCAAATGCTCAGCTTGATTTCTCAGAACAAAGCACTTGCATCCAAAGACATGAAGAAAATCTAATAGTGGCTTCTTTCTTTTGAGTAACTGATAAGGGGTCATTCCTTTGGCCTGATTAATCAAAGAAATATTTTGAGTAAAGCAAGCTGTGTTAACTGCCTCAGCCCAAAAATATGTAGGTAACTTTGATTCATCTAGCATTGTCCTTGCAGCTTCAATAAGTGTTCTATTTTTCCTTTCAACTACACCATTTTGCTGTGGTGTTCTTGCTGCTGAAAACTCATGCAAAATACCATTTTCTTCACAGAACACCTTCATGCTTGAATTCTTGAATTCTGTCCCATTGTCACTCCTAATCCTTCTTACTTTGAAATCAGGATGATTGCTTACCATCTTGATGTGATTGATAATGATTTCACTTGCCTCATCTTTAGAGTGCAAAAAGAAAGTCCATGTAAATCTAGAAAAATCATCAACAATCACAAGACAGTATTTCTTCTTTGAGATGGACATAACATTTACAGGGCCAAATAGGTCCATATGAAGCAATTCAAGCTGCTGGACAATTGATGACACTGTCTTACTTTTGAATGATGCCTTCTTCTGTTTTCCCTTTTGACAGGCATCACACAAACCATCCTTGGAGAACTCCACCTGTGGAATTCCTCTAGCAAGATCTTTCCTCACCAAATCATTCATAACTTTGAAATTCAGATGGGATAACTTCTTGTGCCATAACCAACTTTCATCCTTGCTTGCCTTGCTGAAAAGACAAGTGATGGTGTCTGAACTTGTGCTACTAAAGTCAGCAATGTACACATTCCCTCTTCTGAATCCAGTCATTACCACATTGTTGTTTCCTCCTTTAGAAACAACACAGGCTTCTTTTGAAAAAGTAACTAAAAATCCTTTGTCACAAAGTTGGCTGATACTAAGCAAGTTGTGCTTAAGACCATCCACCAATGCAACCTCATTTATGATGACATTCTCTTTTGAAATCAAGCCATATCCCTTTGTGTAGCCTTTGCTGTCATCTCCAAAAGCAATACAAGGGCCAGCTCTTTCCTGAAACTCTGTGAGCAGGGTAGAATCACCAGTCATGTGTCTTGAACAACCACTATCCAAGTACCAAAGATTCCTTTTGTCTCCCTGCACACAACAAAACCAAATCAAGTTGATTTTGGTACCCAAGTTTCCTTGGGTCCTGTCTTGTTAGCCTTTGCATTCCCTTTTGTACCATTTTTCACTTTGGGCTCAGATTGATTCAAATCAATCTTTACCCTTGGTGTTGATTTCTGAGGGTTGCTCATATCTTCATTCATAGCATGCATAGTTGGAGGAACAATCATGTTATTCATGTTCCATGGCATTTGTGGCATGTTAAACATATTCATGTAAGGATTAGACACAAATGGCATGCTAGCATATGGATTCTGAAATTGTGCATATGGAGCAAACATGTTAGACATAACAGGCATTGTAGGCATGGAACTGTTCATTGCAGGCTTGGGCATTTTCACATTAGCAGATTTCTTAACAGATTTGCAGTTAGTAGACAAATGACTAACACTTCCACAATTAACACATGTCTTTCTAGGAGCATATTTATCAGGTGTGTAATTGTTGTGTTTGTTAATTCCTACTTTGCCATTCCTGTTATTCTTTTTATTTCCCTTAGCCTCATTATGAACTTTCTCTACCTTGTCTTTCAATTGCTTGTTAGACAAGTGACCTACATTAGCTCTCTCAACAGGCTTCTCAATTTTCTTTGATTTACTAGACTCACCTTGAACAAAGTTCTTGGTGACAGGACCATACTTGTCATTAAGTCTAGTGAGTTTATTTTTTTCTTTGTCTGTCAACGAAACAGCCTGATCGGTTGATGGTTCATGTGTCAACGAAACATTGCATTCCGTTGACATATCAACCTTCAACAAATGATCATTGTTGTTTGTTGACTCTGTTTCTGATTCTAAGGTTTCACCAACATACCCTAGCTTCTCTTTGTTCCTTTTCCATGATTGCTCACATAAGGATTCCACGCCTTGAACATTAATTATGTTGGTAGCAACATTCCTGGCATCCTTCCATTTTGCAATCACACCTTGTTCTATCTCAAGTTGTGTTTTAAGAATTTCTTCCCTTTGTAACACGTTCTCAAGTTCCTTCTTAGCATCCCTACTAACACATCTCATTTTCTCAAATTCAATGAGCTGTGCTTCTAACATTGCATTCCTATCACTTAAGAGCAGATTGGTCTCTTTTATTCTTGAATTCTCTTTAGTAAGTGATTTAAGAGTAACACGCAAATTATATAATACAGTAGACATTTCATTTACTGCATTGTCGCATTCCTCTTTAGAAAGCTCAGAAAGATTAGTAATTGTTACCTGGTTGCTTGAGGAACTTGCTTCCTGCTCATGATTGTCAGCCATAAGAGCCAAGTTGACATACTCAACATCATCATCAGAATCTTCACCATTACCAGCCCAATCATACTCCTGAGACATGAAAGCCTTTTCTTTTTGTTTGAGAAGTTCAAAGTATTTCTTTTTATAATCAACAGGCTCAAATTTCCTGTTGCCCTTCTCAACCTTGGGCTTTCTGCAGTCTCCAGCAAAGTGACCAAGCATTCCACAATTGAAACATTTTGACTTAGACTTCTCAATCCAGTTTGTTTTGCTAGGTTGAAAGTCTCTTCTTGGTGGCCTTGCTTCTGAGTTTCTTTTGAACTTGAACTTAGAGAATTTTCTAGACAGAAAAGCAATGTGTTCATCAATCTCATCTAAGTCCTCCAAGTTGGCTGGTTCTGATTCTTCTTCTTCTGTCATCTTGTCTTTACCCTTGCTAACATCACTCCTACAACTAGATCGACTAGTTGTGGCCTTTGCAGCTTCTTTATTGTCATCTTCAAGTTGGTTCACTGATGCAATTAATGCAATAGATCCACCCTTCTTCTGTACCTTTTCAATTTCCTCATCTTGCTCCATTTCCAGCTCATAAGTCTTCAAGGTTCCATAAAGCCTTTCAAGAGTGTAGTCTTTGTACTCTTGAGTGTTTCTGAGAGAAACGGTCATAGGCTTCCATTCTTTTGGAAGAGCTCTAAGAAATTTAAGGTTTGAATCCTTGGTTTGATAGATCCTCCCATACAACTTTAATCCATTCAAAAGCTTTTGAAACCTACTAAACGTGTCATTTAGGGTTTCACCAGCTTTAAAATGAAAATGCTCATATTGTTGTATAAGGAGTTGCATTTTATTTTCCCTGACTTGCTCAGTTCCTTCACAGAGAGTTCTAACAGTATCCCATACTTCCTTAGAGGTTGTACAGTTGATAACATTGTCAAACATCTCTTGCTCCAAACCATTAAACAGAATGTTCATGGTCCTTTTGTCTTTATGAACTTCTGCAATATCTTCAACAGTCCATTCTGAGACAGTTTTTGGAATCTCTACATCAGGTGCATCATCTGGCAGTCCAACTCTAGAATCAAGCTTCATGGGAACGTGTGGACCTTTCTCAATGCAGTCTACATACCTCTCATCCATAGACATGAGATGTAAATGCATCTTTACTTTCCAGTGAAAGTAATTGTCTTTATCAAGAACTGGTATCTTCACACCTGCATCCTTCTTCACCATGGTTTCTGTTTTTGGTCTTGATCTTTAAACTTCTTGTATGTTAGAAGCTTGCTTTGATACCAATTGTTATTCCCAAATGACCTAACAGAATTGTAGAAGGGGGGGGGGGTTGAATACAATTCTTGATATTTTCTTGAAACTAAAACACTTTATAAAATAAAACTGAACTGAATAAATAAAAACACAAGATATAAATAATTCAGTTGGATTGTTTGATGATCCAACTGAAGTGTTTTTATTGCGGAAATAATCTGTGATACAAAAGTACACAGCTGCTCAGTTACAAGGTTGTAGAGAAGAATTGCTCTCAAAATAGCTAATACAATCTATTTGTGTTTCTTCTCTTTTTTCTAAAGTAACTGCTACACTTAGTTATATATCCCAAGTTTACAATTCTACGTTTGGTTAAACTAAAGAATAATAGTAGTAACCATCAGTAGCTTGCTTTTCATTCCTTTTGTCCAATGGTCCTTGGAGATCTTAGCTTTTGTCTTCATGCTCATTATAATCATTCCCAAGAGCCTTATTGGAAATTGGAATGTTTCCTTATTTCCAGTATCCACTTTGATGGCTTCCAATGCACAGTACACTTCCATATCTCCTTTTAGATCTGTTCAGTAAACTGTCACTATCACTTTGTCAACTGTTCAAAAAGCAACATTGATTCGTTGATAGCAAGGAGATGTGTTTCGTTGATAGCTTCATTCTTCATTTCGTTGATGGTGTTTCCCTCGTTTCGTTGATGGGTAAACTCCATACCGTTGACAGAGTAATCTTCATACCGTTGACATGTCTTCACTTAGGCAGAATTACAAGGCATTACATATTTACAATTAACCAACCTATTTTGCCTATCTAGTACATAGTCAACATGACTTAGAAAACCTATCTAAAACATATAATAGAATGCCTATCATACTGTGAAGTATTGTACAATGCAATTGCTACAACACTCATTTCGTTGATGAGCTTCCTGTCAACGAAACACTGCTAAGCATGCTATTTCGTTGACAGCTACAAAATTGACTTTACACAAATTCTACTAAGTGTTTTATGCTTATCATCAAGAACAACATATTCCTAACAGTGGGAACTCAAAGAAAAGAAAGGAAACTCAGGAGTACGACGTCAAGGAAAAGTTTTCCAGAACGTCAAAGGATTCTGATTCTCCACCCAAGAGGAACAATTTTGGGCCAAAATTCATGGAGTATACAAGATTGAACACTCCCAGGAGTCAAATTCTGATGGAGATAGCTAAGGAAGGAGATCTCAAATGGCCGAAGCCAATGAGGGCTGACATGTCCAAATGGAACCAAAACCAATTCTGTAGGTTCCACAAGGAAGTCGGTCATAACACCGACGATTGTAGGCAATTGAAAGATGAAATTGAATTTCTGATACGAAGAGGAAAACTAAGTAAGTTCACCGAAGATGGAAACCAAGGGAGTCAAAGGGGGAACTATGAAAGAAAGGATTATGATAGAAGGGACAACGATCAAGATCGAAATCCCAAGCCCCGAGGGCCGGTAATCAACATGATATTCGGAGGGCCAACTGCTGCTGGGTCCTCCCGAAACTCAAGAAAGGCTTATGCTCGAGAAGTAATGACCGTGGTTGGAGAAGCACCGAAGCGTGCCCGAACAGAAGTATCAATAGGTTTTGATGATTCAGACCTAGAGGGAGTGAAGTTTCCCCACGATGATCCCTTAGTCATCGTTCCTGTGATAGGAAATTCTGAAACCAAGAGAGTTTTGGTCGACAATGGAGCTTCAGTGGACATCTTATTCCATGATGCTTTTATCAATATGGGCTATACTGACTCTCAGTTGACACC
This sequence comes from Heracleum sosnowskyi, assembly GCA_030848705.1. Taxonomy (NCBI): domain Eukaryota; kingdom Viridiplantae; phylum Streptophyta; class Magnoliopsida; order Apiales; family Apiaceae; genus Heracleum; species Heracleum sosnowskyi. The sequence continues at coordinate 92,531,477 of CM061235.1, read as the reverse complement.
CTCAAATATGCCCATATATGGATTCAATGGAGTGGAATCAAAGGTGGAAGGCACTATCCAACTCCCAATGACGATGGGGCAAGGGTCAAATACGTCTACTCAGATGTTGAACTTCATAGTTATAAAGGCAACTTCAACTACAATGCAATCCTAGGAAGGACTGGTCTTCATGTGTTCAAGGCCGTTGCCTCATCCTATCATCTGAAAATCAAGTTCCCAACGAGGAATGGAATTGGAGAAGAACGGGGAGACCAAAAGATGTCTAGAAGCTGTTATGTAGCCGCGCTAAGGACAGATGGAATCGGGGGGCAGGTTCTCCCAATTGAAGACATGGATATCAGTGATAATGAGGACCGAAGAGGGAAACCAGCGGAGGATTTAATCCACATTCCCTTAGTCCCTGGTGAACCAGAGAAGGTGACTTATGTTGGAGCTCTACTGCCTGAGCCATTGAAAAACAAGCTCATATCTTTTCTTCAAGAGAATAATGATTTTTTTGCCTGGACAGCGGCCGACATGCCAGGGATTGATCCCCAATTGATAATTCACAAGTTGAATGTGGATCCTGAAAGAAAGACGGTGAAACAAAAGAAGAGAAATTTTGCTCCAGAAAGACAAGAGGCCATTAAACAAGAAGTAGAAAAGCTTCTGGAGGCCGGATTCATTGAAGAGATACAATTCCTGGAATGGTTGGCTAACCCTGTGATGGTCAAAAAGGCCAATGGAAAATGGAGGACGTGCGTGGACTTCACTGACTTGAATGATGCATGCCCTAAGGATTGTTTTCCCTTACCAAGGATTGATGCATTAATAGATGCTACAGCTGGACACGAGATGCTCAGCTTCATGGATGGCTTCAGTGGATACAACCAAATTAAAATGCACAAGGATGACATCTCCAAGGTATCATTCATCACTGAATTTGGTGTTTTCTGTTATCTAGTCATGGCATTTGGACTTAAGAATGCAGGGGCAACTTACCAAAGGGGGGTTGAATACAATTCTTGATATTTTCTTAAACTTAAAACACTTATAAAATAAAACTGAACTGAATAAGTAAAAACACAAGATATAAATAATTCAGTTGGATTGTTTGATGATCCAACTGAAGTGTTTTTATTGCGGAAATAATCTGTGATACAAAAGTACACAGCTGCTCAGTTACAAAGTTGTAGAGAAGAAATGCTCTCAAAGATAGCTAATCCAAACTATTTGTTTTTCTTCTCTTACTCTATTTTAACTGCTACACTTGGTTATATATTCCCCAAGTTTACAATACTATTTTTGACTACACTAAAGTACACTAAAGGTAACCGCCAATAGTTTGCTTTTCATCCCTTTGTCCAGTGGTCCTTGGAGATCCTTGCTTTTGTCTTCATGCTTATTATGATCACTCCCAAGAGCCCAATTGGAAACTGGGATGTTTCCTTATTCCCCATGTCCATTTTAATGGTTTCCAATGCAAAGTACACTTCCACATCACCTTTAGATCTGTTCAGTAAACTGTCACTATCACTTTGTCAACTATTCAGAAAAGCAATAATGATTCGTTGATAGCAGGGAGATGTGTTTCGTTGATAGCTTTATTCTCCATTTCGTTGATGAGTAAACTCCATTTCGTTGATGAGTAAACTTCATTCCGTTGATGGTGTATCCTTGTTCCGTTGATAGAGTAATCTTCATACCGTTGACATGTCTTCACTTAGGCAAAATTACAAGGCATGATATACTTACAATTAACCAACCTATTTTGCCTATCTAGTACTTAGTCAACATGACTTAGAAAACCTATCTAGTACATACAACAAAATGCATATCAAACTGTGAAGTATTGTACAGTGCAATTGCTACAACACTCATTCCGTTGATGAGCTTCCTGTCAACGAAACACTGCAAAGCATGCCATTCCGTTGACAGTTACAAAATGACTTAATACAAAATCTACTAAGTGTTTTTATAATTATCATCAAGAACAACATATTCCTAACAATCTCCCCCAATTTATGACTGATAGAATAACAGCCATAAATCAAGAGCCTTGATGATAACAAAAACACTCAGTCAAATTACACATGATAAAAGTAGAAATTGCATTGAGCTTCATTGAATTTAATTAAAGTACAAAGTAGAAAATCTTACAAAACAAGTGCACAGAGTTGCTCCTCTAGACTGAGCAGATTTTTCATCTTTGCCTCTGTGGTCTTGTTTTCTTCCCTTTTCTTGCATTGTTCTCCTCAATCTGAGCTTGAAGTCTTCTGTAGAAAATCTTCTCTTCTTCATCTTGATCCCCCAACTTGGATTGCATTAATCTTAGAGTTTCATTGGATGCCTTCTCCAGTTGGTCTTCTATTCTGAAGAATCTTCTACAGTTGTCCTTGTCTCTGAATTCCATCATCCAAAAAGGTTGGAGATGAATCTTCTTTCTTGTTTGAGGGACCTTCAATACTCTGGGAAGTGCACCAGGCTTGTTCCAGCTAGCTTTGATTTGGCAAATCTTGGAAACAACTTCAGACTTAGCTGTTTTGGTAAAACCAAAATCTTTCTTCAGGCTTTTAAACACAGATAGCAGTGTCTGATAGTCTTCTCCCAGAATTCTATGTAGAGGCCAAACCTGTTCTCTCCCACCCTTGTAGACAAACACCAATCTCTCTGGTAGTTTGTAAGAAGCTGCTATTCCTCTCACTTCAACTAGGTCATCAAGATTGATATATAAGTCAGACTCCTCCCTGATATCAGCAATGTAGATGAAGTCTTCTGGGTTGGTAGGAGGTTTTTCAGCTTGTGGTCTCCTTACTAGAATTGGCTTAGCCTTGGTAGCCCTTTGCTTAGATTTCTTCTTTGAATCCATCTCAAAGAGGAATTTTGGAAAGTTGGCCTCATCAAACTCAATTGGCTCTTCCTTTGGCTCAATTGGCTGATCATGGAAATTAACAGGATGTTTAGGATCAAATGCTAACTTTTCCCCTAGAGCTGGATCAGGAATTGTTGGAGGTGCAGTTGGTACAGAAGAGTCTGATGCAATACTCTGAGAGTCATCATTCTCAAAGGCTATATTTCTCCTAGCTCTTGCCTTTGGTTGCCTTGTGCTCTTCTTTGCACTCCTTTCCTCTCTGGCCTTTTCTTCTTGCTGTCTTTCTTCTTCATCAAGAGATTGAGCAACTGCAAGAGCTTGCATTGCTGCTCTTTCTGACTCTTCAGCCTTAGATTCAGCAAAGTTTGGGTGACCAACCCAAACACAGATTTGTTGTCCATTCCTGTAGACAATTGCCCTTTCCTTCCTTATCTCATAATCATTGCTTTCCTTGCTTTTTGTGATGAGTAGACCAAGAAGCTTGTGCTCATCTGGATAAGGTGCAGGATAGAAAGTCCTTTCTGTGTTTTTGCCCTTTGGTTTAGCAGGAGACTTGGGAGATAGGCTTCTTTGCAATGTAGCTTGTTCCACATCCCTAATGCATGAAGTTTGTCCTTTCTCCTTCCTTGAACCTTGAGTGACTCCATGTAGAAGGGGCTCTACCTTATATGAAGAATTGGTCTGTGGCTCCCATTCCGTTGATGCTAAAACCATGGCATTCGTTGATGGCTCTGTAGAAGAAGCTTGATCCATTGATGGATTTGAACTCTTTGCAGTACCAGCTAACTTCTTGATTCTTTCATCTATCCTGGACCAGTGGTCTTTAATTTGTTCAGCAAGCTGTAGCTTCATAGAAGCTTGCTGAATCAGGTCAATGCTGTCCAGTTTAGCTTTTCCTGACTCCCCCATAGCTAGTGGCTCCTGTGGTAGGGAAATGGCTGGAACCATAACCTTTGTGATTTGAATGTCTAGCTCCTTAGATTTCTCCCCCTTTTTGTTATCATCAAGAGAGATGACTGGGAGTCCTTGAGCTGCCACTAGCTGGGCCAACAGTTGTGTCTGCTTCTCTTGTTCCTTTTGCATCTGAGATAAAGTAGCTTCCACCTTGTCCACTCTAGAAGAGAGAGTCTTCAAGGAGGTAGCCACCTCAGGTTCCTTAGAGAAAAACCTGTTCATCTTGGACACAGTGAGAAGAGGAAGCTTTTCATCTAGCCTCCTGTCATTAGCATCCTTGAGATTGCTAATGGAGTCCTTGATTTCTCTAGCCTCAATCCTTGTCTGCATCATCTGTAGCCTTTGGATTTCCAGTGAATCCATAATAGCCTTGTAGAATTTCTTGTCATTGGCATTTGCAGACTCATGAGCCAGATAGGCCTCATTGTACTGCCTTGTGATTGCAACATCCAGAGAGATCCTTCCTTGTAAATCTTGAGAAAGCCAGTTTGGTGTAGGAGGCACCACAGAAGTTCCAGTCTGTGAAGTAGTGGCCACCTGATTGTCACCAAAGCTGTCCTCATCATCAGAGAAATCAAACTCACCACTTGCTGCAGCTCCTGGAGATAGATTGGTCAAGGCATCCTTTGCTCTTTGCATTGATGCAGTTGTATGAATTAGTTGTAGTGACCTCTCTGCCTCCACATTGCCCTGTTGAGCCAAAACTTGATAGGCTGATACAGGATGAGTAAAGGTCTCAGGATCCAGGGAAATACTATCCAGAGTTTGTTGATAGTGCTCTTGGAAAGTAAGTTCCCTTTCTCCCTCATTGACCTCCATTGACTCACTAGCAATGGCTGCTTCCTCCCTTATGACTCCTGTAGTCCCTTCTCTCTCTCCTCTATATTCTTGCATCATGGGCTCCCCATGGCTCACACCTCTCACACCCTCACCTTCACCTACTAAGGTGGAACTCTCAAACTCTCCTTTTGCCTGGCTGGAAGAAATAGCCAGCCTCTCACTCTCATTCTCTCCTTTTGCCTGGCTGCAAGCCAGCCTCTCAGTTTCACTCCCTCTCAATCCTAAAAGTGTCTCAACTACCACCAGGTCATCTACACTAGTTGTGGAAACAACTAGATTTTCAATAAGGGGTGTAGAATGACCTATCAACGGAATGGTAGTTTGAACTGTCAACGGTATGGATACCGTTGATGGAGAAACACTTGTCAACGAAATAGACTGTTCCATTGATGAAGTTAAGAAAGCGCTTTGAGAATGAGAAATTACAGTAGAGTCTGTGGTGATTGATTTGAGAGATTGGTCCACAGATCCCCTTGCAATTTCAGAAAAAATTGGTTGATGGCCCAACAAATCACTTAACAAGTGATGGCCACCAGCTTCAGAGTGGGGCTTCTCCAAGATTAGAGTTGGAGAATCAGGAATAGATGTATGGATCATGTCCACATCTAGAGATAAAGTTGGTGAATTTGGTGGAGATAGTTCAAGATTGATATCAAGAGAATGGGACTGTAACCCCAGAGTAATAATAGGGGTTACATCAAACTGAATTTGAGAAACTGGAAGTGTTGCTTCCAGTGTGTGTGCACCCTGTGAACCCTTGGACTTTTGCTTCACTCTCCTTTGGTATTGGGAAAATGTAGACTGTGGGCTTGAAGTGTCCCTTACCCTTTTGGACTGTGCTCTAGGTTGAGAGCTTGTTTCAATAATTACATCCTTTTGGGAGGATGCAATTAGACTTGTGCTTAAATCCATTTTACTCATTGTGCCTTGTTGGGAAGACACAATGGGGCTAGGCCGGGAAACACTTACCTCACCTTCCTTATCCTTGGGGTTTCTTTGACTTTCACCCCTTCCCTCACCTCTCACAACTCCAGACTCACTCCCCTTAGGCTGTGTGGTAGTTTTTACAACAGGTGCCTTTTGAGAAGCACCTGAGGTTGGCTTGGAGGATTTCTTAGATTTTGGTTTTGTTGCTGGGGCAGGAGCCTGTTGGGTCACAGCTACAGACTCCATAGCAACTGGGTTGGATGAAACAATGGAAGTAACAGCTATACTAACAGGGATAGCAGTAGTTACCTCAATGATTGGCAGATACACCACTGGAACATCACCATTGTGGTTCAGCCTCAGTATGTCTGTCAATACTCTCTTCTCTTGCACAAAGCACTCAAACCTGGCAGTAGGGTTAGAGATAACTAATGGTGCTGGACTAACATGATTAGCCAGCATCATCAGAAACCTTGCATAATAGATATTTTTCTTCCTATTTGCCTTATCACCCAACTTAGCACCAATTTCATACATAAGTTGGGTGCTAAAGTTGTAATATCTATCATTTAGAAGCATGGTTAGGAGAATTAACATAGAGTTAGTTAATGCATCAAAATTACTAATCTTTCCAGAAAAGACCTTAATGAATGCATCAGCTAAATAACTGTATTCCCTAACCAAGCCTCTCCTAATTATCTTACCTAAGTTATCAGTAGGCAAAGAGTAGTTTATAGAATTTAGCATGGTAGTTATTTCAGTGTTAGTAGGCAAAGCATCATAGTTATTATCATGAAATCCATCATTTTGAAGAACAGACTGTTCGGGTTTTCCTTGACAACAAAAGGGATGGAGTTGTTCTTCTCATAGATGAACCCTCCAGCAGACATAAGCTTGACTATAGGTGCCATTGTTGATTAAAGGAAAGCTTCGAACTGAATTGCTTGTTAGAGAGAAGAAGAGAGAAAAAGCCTTTGGAATTTTTTTAGAACAGGTAAAAAGAAATAATAAAACTAAAATTTCTTAAATACTCCCCCAAAAATTCTCAGAAAATGAATCCAATAATAAATGTAAATTACTGGATTGGCTTAAAAATATAACCGTTACTCTTAAAGTATTACCATGATTTATGCTTACAGGGGTGTATGCATAGATCGTGGTAAAAGACGTGTCAAATTTCAACGGTTCAGATAAAAAGCGCTAAATCAACGAATCAGGATTGGGCGGTTAAAGTCCCGTCTTATTTCGTTGATAAAGCTGCGTTTCGTTGATATAAAAGTGCTATCAACGAAACACCCAGAAAACTGCTAAGACTGTCAACGAAATGGTGCATTCCGTTGGCATAGTAATTTTGACTTAGACAAAATTTTACCTTTTCCTGAGAAAATTCATTCACAGAAAAACATAGCAAATTTCTGGCTGCATTTTAACTTGCAAATATCTCAAAAATAATTAAGAGAAATTTAGCATACCTAGCTCACTTACTAATCTTGAGAATGTTGATTCATCAAGTGGCTTGGTAAAGATGTCTGCAAGTTGTTGTTCACTTGGAACAAAATGTAACTCCACAGTACCATTCATAACATGTTCTCTAATGAAATGGTACTTGATGTCAATGTGCTTGGTCCTTGAATGCTGCACTGGATTCTCAGTAATGGCAATGGCACTAGTGTTGTCACAGAAGATAGGAATTTTCTCAACTCTTAATCCATAATCAAGTAGTTGGTTTTTCATCCATAAAATCTGTGCACAACAACTTCCAGCTGCAATATACTCAGCCTCAGCTGTGGAGGTAGAAATTGAGTTTTGTTTCTTGCTGAACCATGACACAAGCTTGTTTCCTAGGAATTGACAGGTTCCAGTTGTACTTTTCCTGTCAATTTTACATCCTGCAAAATCTGCATCTGAATAACCAATTAGTTCAAAACCAGATTCTCTAGGATACCAAATGCCAAGGTTTGGTGTTCCTTTGAGATATCTGAAAATTCTTTTAATAGCAACTAAATGGGATTCTCTAGGATCAGCCTGAAATCTAGCACATAGACATGTAGCAAACATAATATCAGGTCTACTAGCTGTTAAATATAAAAGTGAGCCTACCATGCCTCTGTAACTTGAAATGTCCACAGATTTTTCCTTAGTATTCAATTCAAGTTTGGTGGCAGTAGGCATGGGAGTTTTGGCAGGAGAGCATTCCATTAGGTTAAACTTCTTTAATAAATCATGAATGTATTTTGTTTGACTAATGAAAATGCCTTCATTAACTTGCTTTACTTGTAGACCAAGAAAGTAAGTTAATTCTCCCATCATGCTCATTTCATACTTACTTTGCATAAGCTTGGCAAACTTTTGACAAAGTTTCACATCTGTAGACCCAAAGATTATATCATCTACATAAATTTGAACAAGTAAAGTAGAGCCATTTACAACCCTGTGAAAAAGAGTTTTATCTACAGTACCTCTAGTGAAATGATTCTCAAGGAGGAACTGTGAGAGAGTGTCATACCAGGCTCTAGGTGCTTGTTTCAAACCATAGAGTGCTTTGAGAAGGAAGTACACATAGTCTGGAAAATCATCATCTTCAAAACCAGGAGGTTGACTTACATACACCTCCTCTTCCAATTCCCCATTCAGAAAAGCACTCTTCACATCCATTTGATAGACCTTGAAATTGGCATGGGCTGCATAGGCTAGGAAAATCCTTATTGCTTCTAGTCTTGCAACAGGAGCAAAGGTTTCATCAAAATCAATTCCTTCTTCCTGTGAATAGCCTTTTGCAACCAATCTAGCTTTGTTCCTTGTGACTATGCCATTTTCATCCATCTTGTTTCTGAACACCCACTTTGTGCCTATAACACTCCTGTCATTAGGCCTGGGCACCAGCTTCCAAACATTGTTTCTCTCAAATTGGTTTAGCTCTTCTTGCATGGCTAAAACCCAATCTGGATCTAGAAGTGCATCCTCAACTTTCTTTGGCTCATCTTGAGACAGAAAGCTACTATATAGACATTCTTCTTGAGTTGCTCTTCTAGTTTGGACTTTTGAAGAGACATCACCTATAATAAGTTCAAAGGGATGATCTTTAGTCCATTTCCTTGAGGGAGGTAGATTTGCTCTTGAAGACGTAGCTTCATGATCATGATTGCCTTGATTGGATATTTGTCCTTGAGAAACTCCCCCTGAGTTTGTTGTCCCTAATTGATCACTTCTAGAAGCATTCCTATGACTATCAACGGTATGACCGTTTTGGCTGTCAACGAAACGCTCATTCTGACTGTCAACGAATCCACCACCATGACTGTCAACGAAATGACCATTTGGTCGGCTAGCTGCTATCCTTTTTAACCTTAATGCAGCAATTTCATCTTCACTGCTGCTTTCATCTGTGCTAGATACAACAACTTTAGGCTGTTTCTCAGTAGCCTTATCATGATTCACTTGTTCTCCTTCCTCATTCTCAAAAGAGAGACTTTCATGGAAACCTTCATCACAGAGACCTTGTATTTTGAGATCATCAAAAACAACATGTACAGATTCCATAACAATGTTGATTCTGAGATTAAAGACTCTGTAAGCTTTCCCTGCTGCATATCCCACAAATATTGCTTCATCTGCCTTTGCTTCAAATTTCCCCAAATGCTCAGCTTGATTTCTCAGAACAAAGCACTTGCATCCAAAGACATGAAGAAAATCTAATAGTGGCTTCTTTCTTTTGAGTAACTGATAAGGGGTCATTCCTTTGGCCTGATTAATCAAAGAAATATTTTGAGTAAAGCAAGCTGTGTTAACTGCCTCAGCCCAAAAATATGTAGGTAACTTTGATTCATCTAGCATTGTCCTTGCAGCTTCAATAAGTGTTCTATTTTTCCTTTCAACTACACCATTTTGCTGTGGTGTTCTTGCTGCTGAAAACTCATGCAAAATACCATTTTCTTCACAGAACACCTTCATGCTTGAATTCTTGAATTCTGTCCCATTGTCACTCCTAATCCTTCTTACTTTGAAATCAGGATGATTGCTTACCATCTTGATGTGATTGATAATGATTTCACTTGCCTCATCTTTAGAGTGCAAAAAGAAAGTCCATGTAAATCTAGAAAAATCATCAACAATCACAAGACAGTATTTCTTCTTTGAGATGGACATAACATTTACAGGGCCAAATAGGTCCATATGAAGCAATTCAAGCTGCTGGACAATTGATGACACTGTCTTACTTTTGAATGATGCCTTCTTCTGTTTTCCCTTTTGACAGGCATCACACAAACCATCCTTGGAGAACTCCACCTGTGGAATTCCTCTAGCAAGATCTTTCCTCACCAAATCATTCATAACTTTGAAATTCAGATGGGATAACTTCTTGTGCCATAACCAACTTTCATCCTTGCTTGCCTTGCTGAAAAGACAAGTGATGGTGTCTGAACTTGTGCTACTAAAGTCAGCAATGTACACATTCCCTCTTCTTAATCCAGTCATTACCACATTGTTGTTTCCTCCTTTAGAAACAACACAGGCTTCTTTTGAAAAAGTAACTAAAAATCCTTTGTCACAAAGTTGGCTGATACTAAGCAAGTTGTGCTTAAGACCATCCACCAATGCAACCTCATTTATGATGACATTCTCTTTTGAAATCAAGCCATATCCCTTTGTGTAGCCTTTGCTGTCATCTCCAAAAGCAATACAAGGGCCAGCTCTTTCCTGAAACTCTGTGAGCAGGGTAGAATCACCAGTCATGTGTCTTGAACAACCACTATCCAAGTACCAAAGATTCCTTTTGTCTCCCTGCACACAACAAAACCAAATCAAGTTGATTTTGGTACCCAAGTTTCCTTGGGTCCTGTCTTGTTAGCCTTTGCATTCCCTTTTGTACCATTTTTCACTTTGGGCTCAGATTGATTCAAATCAATCTTTACCCTTGGTGTTGATTTCTGAGGGTTGCTCATATCTTCATTCATAGCATGCATAGTTGGAGGAACAATCATGTTATTCATGTTCCATGGCATTTGTGGCATGTTAAACATATTCATGTAAGGATTAGACACAAATGGCATGCTAGCATATGGATTCTGAAATTGTGCATATGGAGCAAACATGTTAGACATAACAGGCATTGTAGGCATGGAACTGTTCATTGCAGGCTTGGGCATTTTCACATTAGCAGATTTCTTAACAGATTTGCAGTTAGTAGACAAATGACTAACACTTCCACAATTAACACATGTCTTTCTAGGAGCATATTTATCAGGTGTGTAATTGTTGTGTTTGTTAATTCCTACTTTGCCATTCCTGTTATTCTTTTTATTTCCCTTAGCCTCATTATGAACTTTCTCTACCTTGTCTTTCAATTGCTTGTTAGACAAGTGACCTACATTAGCTCTCTCAACAGGCTTCTCAATTTTCTTTGATTTACTAGACTCACCTTGAACAAAGTTCTTGGTGACAGGACCATACTTGTCATTAAGTCTAGTGAGTTTATTTTTTTCTTTGTCTGTCAACGAAACAGCCTGATCGGTTGATGGTTCATGTGTCAACGAAACATTGCATTCCGTTGACATATCAACCTTCAACAAATGATCATTGTTGTTTGTTGACTCTGTTTCTGATTCTAAGGTTTCACCAACATACCCTAGCTTCTCTTTGTTCCTTTTCCATGATTGCTCACATAAGGATTCCACGCCTTGAACATTAATTATGTTGGTAGCAACATTCCTGACATCCTTCCATTTTGCAATCACACCTTGTTCTATCTCAAGTTGTGTTTTAAGAATTTCTTCCCTTTGTAACACGTTCTCAAGTTCCTTCTTAGCATCCCTACTAACACATCTCATTTTCTCAAATTCAATGAGCTGTGCTTCTAACATTGCATTCCTATCACTTAAGAGCAGATTGGTCTCTTTTATTCTTGAATTCTCTTTAGTAAGTGATTTAAGAGTAACACGCAAATTATATAATACAGTAGACATTTCATTTACTGCATTGTCGCATTCCTCTTTAGAAAGCTCAGAAAGATTAGTAATTGTTACCTGGTTGCTTGAGGAACTTGCTTCCTGCTCATGATTGTCAGCCATAAGAGCCAAGTTGACATACTCAACATCATCATCAGAATCTTCACCATTACCAGCCCAATCATACTCCTGAGACATGAAAGCCTTTTCTTTTTGTTTGAGAAGTTCAAAGTATTTCTTTTTATAATCAACAGGCTCAAATTTCCTGTTGCCCTTCTCAACCTTGGGCTTTCTGCAGTCTCCAGCAAAGTGACCAAGCATTCCACAATTGAAACATTTTGACTTAGACTTCTCAATCCAGTTTGTTTTGCTAGGTTGAAAGTCTCTTCTTGGTGGCCTTGCTTCTGAGTTTCTTTTGAACTTGAACTTAGAGAATTTTCTAGACAGAAAAGCAATGTGTTCATCAATCTCATCTAAGTCCTCCAAGTTGGCTGGTTCTGATTCTTCTTCTTCTGTCATCTTGTCTTTACCCTTGCTAACATCACTCCTACAACTAGATCGACTAGTTGTGGCCTTTGCAGCTTCTTTATTGTCATCTTCAAGTTGGTTCACTGATGCAATTAATGCAATAGATCCACCCTTCTTCTGTACCTTTTCAATTTCCTCATCTTGCTCCATTTCCAGCTCATAAGTCTTCAAGGTTCCATAAAGCCTTTCAAGAGTGTAGTCTTTGTACTCTTGAGTGTTTCTGAGAGAAACGGTCATAGGCTTCCATTCTTTTGGAAGAGCTCTAAGAAATTTAAGGTTTGAATCCTTGGTTTGATAGATCCTCCCATACAACTTTAATCCATTCAAAAGCTTTTGAAACCTACTAAACGTGTCATTTAGGGTTTCACCAGCTTTAAAATGAAAATGCTCATATTGTTGTATAAGGAGTTGCATTTTATTTTCCCTGACTTGCTCAGTTCCTTCACAGAGAGTTCTAACAGTATCCCATACTTCCTTAGAGGTTGTACAGTTGATAACATTGTCAAACATCTCTTGCTCCAAACCATTAAACAGAATGTTCATGGTCCTTTTATCTTTATGAACTTCTGCAATATCTTCAACAGTCCATTCTGAGACAGTTTTTGGAATCTCTACATCAGGTGCATCATCTGGCAGTCCAACTCTAGAATCAAGCTTCATGGGAACGTGTGGACCTTTCTCAATGCAGTCTACATACCTCTCATCCATAGACATGAGATGTAAATGCATCTTTACTTTCCAGTGAAAGTAATTGTCTTTATCAAGAACTGGTATCTTCACACCTGCATCCTTCTTCACCATGGTTTCTGTTTTTGGTCTTGATCTTTAAACTTCTTGTATGTTAGAAGCTTGCTTTGATACCAATTGTTATTCCCAAATGACCTAACAGAATTGTAGAAGGGGGGGGGGTTGAATACAATTCTTGATATTTTCTTGAAACTAAAACACTTTATAAAATAAAACTGAACTGAATAAATAAAAACACAAGATATAAATAATTCAGTTGGATTGTTTGATGATCCAACTGAAGTGTTTTTATTGCGGAAATAATCTGTGATACAAAAGTACACAGCTGCTCAGTTACAAGGTTGTAGAGAAGAATTGCTCTCAAAATAGCTAATACAATCTATTTGTGTTTCTTCTCTTTTTTCTAAAGTAACTGCTACACTTGGTTATATATCCCAAGTTTACAATTCTACGTTTGGTTAAACTAAAGAATAATAGTAGTAACCATCAGTAGCTTGCTTTTCATTCCTTTTGTCCAATGGTCCTTGGAGATCTTAGCTTTTGTCTTCATGCTCATTATAATCATTCCCAAGAGCCTTATTGGAAATTGGAATGTTTCCTTATTTCCAGTATCCACTTTGATGGCTTCCAATGCACAGTACACTTCCATATCTCCTTTTAGATCTGTTCAGTAAACTGTCACTATCACTTTGTCAACTGTTCAAAAAGCAACATTGATTCGTTGATAGCAAGGAGATGTGTTTCGTTGATAGCTTCATTCTTCATTTCGTTGATGGTGTTTCCCTCGTTTCGTTGATGGGTAAACTCCATACCGTTGACAGAGTAATCTTCATACCGTTGACATGTCTTCACTTAGGCAGAATTACAAGGCATTACATATTTACAATTAACCAACCTATTTTGCCTATCTAGTACATAGTCAACATGACTTAGAAAACCTATCTAAAACATATAATAGAATGCCTATCATACTGTGAAGTATTGTACAATGCAATTGCTACAACACTCATTTCGTTGATGAGCTTCCTGTCAACGAAACACTGCTAAGCATGCTATTTCGTTGACAGCTACAAAATTGACTTTACACAAATTCTACTAAGTGTTTTATGCTTATCATCAAGAACAACATATTCCTAACAGTGGGAACTCAAAGAAAAGAAAGGAAACTCAGGAGTACGACGTCAAGGAAAAGTTTTCCAGAACGTCAAAGGATTCTGATTCTCCACCCAAGAGGAACAATTTTGGGCCAAAATTCATGGAGTATACAAGATTGAACACTCCCAGGAGTCAAATTCTGATGGAGATAGCTAAGGAAGGAGATCTCAAATGGCCGAAGCCAATGAGGGCTGACATGTCCAAACGGAACCAAAACCAATTCTGTAGGTTCCACAAGGAAGTCGGTCATAACACCGACGATTGTAGGCAATTGAAAGATGAAATTGAATTTCTGATACGAAGAGGAAAACTAAGTAAGTTCACCGAAGATGGAAACCAAGGGAGTCAAAGGGGGAACTATGAAAGAAAGGATTATGATAGAAGGGACAACGATCAAGATCGAAATCCCAAGCCCCGAGGGCCGGTAATCAACATGATATTCGGAGGGCCAACTGCTGCTGGGTCCTCCCGAAACTCAAGAAAGGCTTATGCTCGAGAAGTAATGACCGTGGTTGGAGAAGCACCGAAGCGTGCCCGAACAGAAGTATCAATAGGTTTTGATGATTCAGACCTAGAGGGAGTGAAGTTTCCCCACGATGATCCCTTAGTCATCGTTCCTGTGATAGGAAATTCTGAAACCAAGAGAGTTTTGGTCGACAATGGAGCTTCAGTGGACATCTTATTCCATGATGCTTTTATCAATATGGGCTATACTGACTCTCAGTTGACACCCTCAAATATGCCCATATATGGATTCAATGGAGTGGAATCAAAGGTGGAAGGCACTATCCAACTCCCAATGACGATGGGGCAAGGGTCAAATACGTCTACTCAGATGTTGAACTTCATAGTTATAAAGGCAACTTCAACTACAATGCAATCCTAGGAAGGACTGGTCTTCATGTGTTCAAGGCCGTTGCCTCATCCTATCATCTGAAAATCAAGTTCCCAACGAGGAATGGAATTGGAGAAGAACGGGGAGACCAAAAGATGTCTAGAAGCTGTTATGTAGCCGCGCTAAGGCCAGATGGAATCGGGGGGCAGGTTCTCCCAATTGAAGACATGGATATCAGTGATAATGAGGACCGAAGAGGGAAACCAGCGGAGGATTTAATCCACATTCCCTTAGTCCCTGGTGAACCAGAGAAGGTGACTTATGTTGGAGCTCTACTGCCTGAGCCATTGAAAAACAAGCTCATATCTTTTCTTCAAGAGAATAATGATTTTTTTGCCTGGACAGCGGCCGACATGCCAGGGATTGATCCCCAATTGATAATTCACAAGTTGAATGTGGATCCTGAAAGAAAGACGGTGAAACAAAAGAAGAGAAATTTTGCTCCAGAAAGACAAGAGGCCATTAAACAAGAAGTAGAAAAGCTTCTGGAGGCCGGATTCATTGAAGAGATACAATTCCTGGAATGGTTGGCTAACCCTGTGATGGTCAAAAAGGCCAATGGAAAATGGAGGACGTGCGTGGACTTCACTGACTTGAATGATGCATGCCCTAAGGATTGTTTTCCCTTACCAAGGATTGATGCATTAATAGATGCTACAGCTGGACACGAGATGCTCAGCTTCATGGATGGCTTCAGTGGATACAACCAAATTAAAATGCACAAGGATGACATCTCCAAGGTATCATTCATCACTGAATTTGGTGTTTTCTGTTATCTAGTCATGGCATTTGGACTTAAGAATGCAGGGGCAACTTACCAAAGGGGGGTTGAATACAATTCTTGATATTTTCTTAAACTTAAAACACTTATAAAATAAAACTGAACTGAATAAGTAAAAACACAAGATATAAATAATTCAGTTGGATTGTTTGATGATCCAACTGAAGTGTTTTTATTGCGGAAATAATCTGTGATACAAAAGTACACAGCTGCTCAGTTACAAAGTTGTAGAGAAGAAATGCTCTCAAAGATAGCTAATCCAAACTATTTGTTTTTCTTCTCTTACTCTATTTTAACTGCTACACTTGGTTATATATTCCCCAAGTTTACAATACTATTTTTGACTACACTAAAGTACACTAAAGGTAACCGCCAATAGTTTGCTTTTCATCCCTTTGTCCAGTGGTCCTTGGAGATCCTTGCTTTTGTCTTCATGCTTATTATGATCACTCCCAAGAGCCCAATTGGAAACTGGGATGTTTCCTTATTCCCCATGTCCATTTTAATGGTTTCCAATGCAAAGTACACTTCCACATCACCTTTAGATCTGTTCAGTAAACTGTCACTATCACTTTGTCAACTATTCAGAAAAGCAATAATGATTCGTTGATAACAGGGAGATGTGTTTCGTTGATAGCTTTATTCTCCATTTCGTTGATGAGTAAACTCCATTTCGTTGATGAGTAAACTTCATTCCGTTGATGGTGTATCCTTGTTCCGTTGATAGAGTAATCTTCATACCGTTGACATGTCTTCACTTAGGCAAAATTACAAGGCATGATATACTTACAATTAACCAACCTATTTTGCCTATCTAGTACTTAGTCAACATGACTTAGAAAACCTATCTAGTACATACAACAAAATGCATATCAAACTGTGAAGTATTGTACAGTGCAATTGCTACAACACTCATTCCGTTGATGAGCTTCCTGTCAACGAAACACTGCAAAGCATGCCATTCCGTTGACAGTTACAAAATGACTTAATACAAAATCTACTAAGTGTTTTTATAATTATCATCAAGAACAACATATTCCTAACAATCTCCCCCAATTTATGACTGATAGAATAACAGCCATAAATCAAGAGCCTTGATGATAACAAAAACACTCAGTCAAATTACACATGATAAAAGTAGAAATTGCATTGAGCTTCATTGAATTTAATTAAAGTACAAAGTAGAAAATCTTACAAAACAAGTGCACAGAGTTGCTCCTCTAGACTGAGCAGATTTTTCATCTTTGCCTCTGTGGTCTTGTTTTCTTCCCTTTTCTTGCATTGTTCTCCTCAATCTGAGCTTGAAGTCTTCTGTAGAAAATCTTCTCTTCTTCATCTTGATCCCCCAACTTGGATTGCATTAATCTTAGAGTTTCATTGGATGCCTTCTCCAGTTGGTCTTCTATTCTGAAGAATCTTCTACAGTTGTCCTTGTCTCTGAATTCCATCATCCAAAAAGGTTGGAGATGAATCTTCTTTCTTGTTTGAGGGACCTTCAATACTCTGGGAAGTGCACCAGGCTTGTTCCAGCTAGCTTTGATTTGGCAAATCTTGGAAACAACTTCAGACTTAGCTGTTTTGGTAAAACCAAAATCTTTCTTCAGGCTTTTAAACACAGATAGCAGTGTCTGATAGTCTTCTCCCAGAATTCTATGTAGAGGCCAAACCTGTTCTCTCCCACCCTTGTAGACAAACACCAATCTCTCTGGTAGTTTGTAAGAAGCTGCTATTCCTCTCACTTCAACTAGGTCATCAAGATTGATATATAAGTCAGACTCCTCCCTGATATCAGCAATGTAGATGAAGTCTTCTGGGTTGGTAGGAGGTTTTTCAGCTTGTGGTCTCCTTACTAGAATTGGCTTAGCCTTGGTAGCCCTTTGCTTAGATTTCTTCTTTGAATCCATCTCAAAGAGGAATTTTGGAAAGTTGGCCTCATCAAACTCAATTGGCTCTTCCTTTGGCTCAATTGGCTGATCATGGAAATTAACAGGATGTTTAGGATCAAATGCTAACTTTTCCCCTAGAGCTGGATCAGGAATTGTTGGAGGTGCAGTTGGTACAGAAGAGTCTGATGCAATACTCTGAGAGTCATCATTCTCAAAGGCTATATTTCTCCTAGCTCTTGCCTTTGGTTGCCTTGTGCTCTTCTTTGCACTCCTTTCCTCTCTGGCCTTTTCTTCTTGCTGTCTTTCTTCTTCATCAAGAGATTGAGCAACTGCAAGAGCTTGCATTGCTGCTCTTTCTGACTCTTCAGCCTTAGATTCAGCAAAGTTTGGGTGACCAACCCAAACACAGATTTGTTGTCCATTCCTGTAGACAATTGCCCTTTCCTTCCTTATCTCATAATCATTGCTTTCCTTGCTTTTTGTGATGAGTAGACCAAGAAGCTTGTGCTCATCTGGATAAGGTGCAGGATAGAAAGTCCTTTCTGTGTTTTTGCCCTTTGGTTTAGCAGGAGACTTGGGAGATAGGCTTCTTTGCAATGTAGCTTGTTCCACATCCCTAATGCATGAAGTTTGTCCTTTCTCCTTCCTTGAACCTTGAGTGACTCCATGTAGAAGGGGCTCTACCTTATATGAAGAATTGGTCTGTGGCTCCCATTCCGTTGATGCTAAAACCATGGCATTCGTTGATGGCTCTGTAGAAGAAGCTTGATCCATTGATGGATTTGAACTCTTTGCAGTACCAGCTAACTTCTTGATTCTTTCATCTATCCTGGACCAGTGGTCTTTAATTTGTTCAGCAAGTTGTAGCTTCATAGAAGCTTGCTGAATCAGGTCAATGCTGTCCAGTTTAGCTTTTCCTGACTCCCCCATAGCTAGTGGCTCCTGTGGTAGGGAAATGGCTGGAACCATAACCTTTGTGATTTGAATGTCTAGCTCCTTAGATTTCTCCCCCTTTTTGTTATCATCAAGAGAGATGACTGGGAGTCCTTGAGCTGCCACTAGCTGGGCCAACAGTTGTGTCTGCTTCTCTTGTTCCTTTTGCATCTGAGATAAAGTAGCTTCCACCTTGTCCACTCTAGAAGAGAGAGTCTTCAAGGAGGTAGCCACCTCAGGTTCCTTAGAGAAAAACCTGTTCATCTTGGACACAGTGAGAAGAGGAAGCTTTTCATCTAGCCTCCTGTCATTAGCATCCTTGAGATTGCTAATGGAGTCCTTGATTTCTCTAGCCTCAATCCTTGTCTGCATCATCTGTAGCCTTTGGATTTCCAGTGAATCCATAATAGCCTTGTAGAATTTCTTGTCATTGGCATTTGCAGACTCATGAGCCAGATAGGCCTCATTGTACTGCCTTGTGATTGCAACATCCAGAGAGATCCTTCCTTGTAAATCTTGAGAAAGCCAGTTTGGTGTAGGAGGCACCACAGAAGTTCCAGTCTGTGAAGTAGTGGCCACCTGATTGTCACCAAAGCTGTCCTCATCATCAGAGAAATCAAACTCACCACTTGCTGCAGCTCCTGGAGATAGATTGGTCAAGGCATCCTTTGCTCTTTGCATTGATGCAGTTGTATGAATTAGTTGTAGTGACCTCTCTGCCTCCACATTGCCCTGTTGAGCCAAAACTTGATAGGCTGATACAGGATGAGTAAAGGTCTCAGGATCCAGGGAAATACTATCCAGAGTTTGTTGATAGTGCTCTTGGAAAGTAAGTTCCCTTTCTCCCTCATTGACCTCCATTGACTCACTAGCAATGGCTGCTTCCTCCCTTATGACTCCTGTAGTCCCTTCTCTCTCTCCTCTATATTCTTGCATCATGGGCTCCCCATGGCTCACACCTCTCACACCCTCACCTTCACCTACTAAGGTGGAACTCTCAAACTCTCCTTTTGCCTGGCTGGAAGAAATAGCCAGCCTCTCACTCTCATTCTCTCCTTTTGCCTGGCTGCAAGCCAGCCTCTCAGTTTCACTCCCTCTCAATCCTAAAAGTGTCTCAACTACCACCAGGTCATCTACACTAGTTGTGGAAACAACTAGATTTTCAATAAGGGGTGTAGAATGACCTATCAACGGAATGGTAGTTTGAACTGTCAACGGTATGGATACCGTTGATGGAGAAACACTTGTCAACAAAATAGACTGTTCCATTGATGAAGTTAAGAAAGCGCTTTGAGAATGAGAAATTACAGTAGAGTCTGTGGTGATTGATTTGAGAGATTGGTCCACAGATCCCCTTGCAATTTCAGAAAAAATTGGTTGATGGCCCAACAAATCACTTAACAAGTGATGGCCACCAGCTTCAGAGTGGGGCTTCTCCAAGATTAGAGTTGGAGAATCAGGAATAGATGTATGGATCATGTCCACATCTAGAGATAAAGTTGGTGAATTTGGTGGAGATAGTTCAAGATTGATATCAAGAGAATGGGACTGTAACCCCAGAGTAATAATAGGGGTTACATCAAACTGAATTTGAGAAACTGGAAGTGTTGCTTCCAGTGTGTGTGCACCCTGTGAACCCTTGGACTTTTGCTTCACTCTCCTTTGGTATTGGGAAAATGTAGACTGTGGGCTTGAAGTGTCCCTTACCCTTTTGGACTGTGCTCTAGGTTGAGAGCTTGTTTCAATAATTACATCCTTTTGGGAGGATGCAATTAGACTTGTGCTTAAATCCATTTTACTCATTGTGCCTTGTTGGGAAGACACAATGGGGCTAGGCCGAGAAACACTTACCTCACCTTCCTTATCCTTGGGGTTTCTTTGACTTTCACCCCTTCCCTCACCTCTCACAACTCCAGACTCACTCCCCTTAGGCTGTGTGGTAGTTTTTACAATAGGTGCCTTTTGAGAAGCACCTGAGGTTGGCTTGGAGGATTTCTTAGATTTTGGTTTTGTTGCTGGGGCAGGAGCCTGTTGGGTCACAGCTACAGACTCCATAGCAACTGGGTTGGATGAAACAATGGAAGTAACAGCTATACTAACAGGGATAGCAGTAGTTACCTCAATGATTGGCAGATACACCACTGGAACATCACCATTGTGGTTCAGCCTCAGTATGTCTGTCAATACTCTCTTCTCTTGCACAAAGCACTCAAACCTGGCAGTAGGGTTAGAGATAACTAATGGTGCTGGACTAACATGATTAGCCAGCATCATCAGAAACCTTGCATAATAGATATTTTTCTTCCTATTTGCCTTATCACCCAACTTAGCACCAATTTCATACATAAGTTGGGTGCTAAAGTTGTAATATCTATCATTTAGAAGCATGGTTAGGAGAATTAACATAGAGTTAGTTAATGCATCAAAATTACTAATCTTTCCAGAAAAGACCTTAATGAATGCATCAGCTAAATAACTGTATTCCCTAACCAAGCCTCTCCTAATTATCTTACCTAAGTTATCAGTAGGCAAAGAGTAGTTTATAGAATTTAGCATGGTAGTTATTTCAGTGTTAGTAGGCAAAGCATCATAGTTATTATCAGGAATATGTAAACATGCTTGCAAAACATCAGAAATTAACTATGTACTCATTACCTTGAAGAGTGAATTGCAGTGTGCAGTTTGTTCCACTATACTCACATGAGGTCCAAATCTCCTCGATTATTTCATTGTAGAGTGGTGTAGAGTGAAACATCGCATAGCCCAACTTACAGTTCCTCATGAAGTCCATCATCTTGAAAAAGATGCTGTTCGGACTCTCCTTAACAACAAATGGAATAGAATTGTTCTTCTCATAGATGAACCCACCAGCAGACATAAGCTTGACTATGGGTGCCATTGTTGAGTGAGGAAAAGCTTCGAGCTGTATTGCTTGTTAGAGAGAAGAAGATAGAAAAACTTTTGGAATTTTTGAGAACAGGTAGAAATGAAATAAAGAAATTAAAATCTCTTAAATACTCCCCCAAAAATTCTCAGAAATTAAGTCCAATAATTAATCTAAATTACCTGATTGGCTTAAAAAGTAACCGTTAGAATTAAATATTACCACAATTTATGCTTACAGGGGTGTATGTATAGATCGTGATAACAAACGTGCAATTTCAACGGTTCAGATTAAAAAGCGCTACATCAACGAATCAGAATTGGGAATTTTAGGTCCCTTCTATTCCATTGATAAAGCTGCGTTTCGTTGATATAAAAGAGCTATCAACGAAACACCCAGAAAAATGCTAGGACTATCAACGAAATGGTGCGTTTCGTTGACATAGTAATTTTGACTTAGACAAAATTTCACCTTTTCCTGAGAAAATCAATTCACAGAAAAATTATAGCAAATTCCTGGCTGCATTTTAACTTGCAAAAATCTCAAAATAATTAAGAGAAATTTAGCATACCTAGCTCACTTACTAATCTTGAGAATGTGGATTCATCAAGTGGCTTGGTAAAGATGTCTGCAAGTTGTTGTTCACTTGGAACAAAATGTAACTCCACAGTACCATTCATAACATGTTCTCTAATAAAGTGGTACTTGATGTCAATGTGCTTGGTCCTTGAATGCTGTACTGGATTCTCAGTAATGGAAATGGCACTAGTGTTGTCACAGAAAATAGGAATTTTCTCAACTCTTATTCCATAATCAAGTAGTTGATTTTTCATCCATAAAATCTGTGCACAACAACTTCCAGCTGCAATATACTCAGCCTCAGCTGTGGAGGTAGAAACTGAGTTTTGTTTCTTGCTGAACCATGAGACAAGCTTGTTTCCTAAGAATTGACAGGTGCCTGTTGTGCTTTTCCTGTCAATTTTACATCCTGCAAAATCTGCATCTGAATAACCAATTAGTTCAAAACCAGATTCTCTAGGATACCAAATGCCAAGGTTTGGTGTTCCTTTGAGATATCTGAAAATTCTTTTAATAGCAACTAAATGGGATTCCCTAGGATCAGCCTGAAATCTAGCACATAGACATGTAGCAAACATAATATCAGGTCTACTAGCTGTTAAATATAAAAGTGAGCCTACCATGCCTCTGTAACCTGAAATGTCCACAGTTTTTTCCTTAGTATTCAATTCAAGTTTGGTGGCAGTAGGCATGGGAGTTTTGGCAGGAGAGCATTCCATTAAATTAAACTTCTTTAATAAATCATGAATGTATTTTGTTTGACTAATGAAAATGCCTTCATTAACTTGCTTCACTTGAAGACCAAGAAAGTAAGTTAATTCTCCCATCATGCTCATTTCATATTTACTTTGCATAAGCTTGGCAAACTTTTGACAAAGTTTCACATCTGTAGACCCAAAGATTATGTCATCTACATAAATTTGAACAAGTATAGTAGAACCATTCACAACCCTGTGAAAAAGAGTTTTATCTACAGTACCTCTAGTGAAGTGATTCTCAAGGAGGAACTGTGAAAGTGTGTCATACCAGGCTCTAGGTGCTTGTTTCAAACCATAGAGTGCTTTGAGGAGGAAGTATACATATTCTGGAAAATCATCATCTTCAAAACCAGGAGGTTGACTTACATACACCTCCTCTTCCAATTCCCCATTCAGAAAAGCACTCTTCACATCCATTTGATAGACTTTGAAATTGGCATGGGCTGCATAGGCTAGGAAAATCCTTATTGCTTCTAGTCTTGCAACAGGAGCAAAGGTTTCATCAAAATCAATTCCTTCTTCCTGTGAATAGCCTTTTGCAACCAATCTAGCTTTGTTCCTTGTGACTATGCCATTTTCATCCATCTTGTTTCTGAACACCCATTTTGTGCCTATGACACTCCTGTCCTTAGGCTTGGGCACCAGCTTCCAAACATTGTTCCTTTCAAATTGGTTTAGCTCTTCTTGCATAGCCAAGACCCAATCTGGATCTAGAAGTGCATCCTCAACTTTCTTTGGCTCATCTTGAGACAGAAAGCTGCTATATAGACATTCTTCTTGAGTTGCTCTTCTAGTTTGGACTTTTGAAGACACATCACCTATAATAAGTTCAAAGGGATGATCTTTAGTCCATTTCCTTGAGGGAGGTAGATTTGCTCTTGAAGAGGTAGCTTCATGATCATGATTGCATTGATTGGATATTTGTCCTTGAGAAACTCCCCCTGAGTTTGTTGTCCCTAATTGATCACTCCTGGAAGCATTTCTGTGACTGTCAACGGAATGTCCATTTTGACTGTCAACGAAACACTCATTCTGACTGTCAACGGAATGTCCATTTGGTCTACTAGCAGCTATTCTTTTCAATCTTAATGCAGCAATTTCATCTTCACTGCTGCTTTCATCTGTGCTAGTTACAACAACTTTGGACTGTTTCTCAATAGTCTTATCATGATCCATCTGTTCTCCTTCCTCATTCTCAAAAGAGAGACTTTCATGGAAACCTTCATCACAGAGACCCTGAATTTTGAGATCATCAAAAACAACATGTACAGATTCCATAACAATGTTGGTTCTGAGATTGTAGACTCTGTAGGCTTTCCCTGCTGCATATCCCACAAATATTGCTTCATCTGCCTTTGCTTCAAATTTCCCCAAATGCTCAGCTTGATTTCTCAGAACAAAGCACTTGCATCCAAAGACATGAAGAAAATCCAATAGTGGCTTCTTTCTTTTGA
This sequence comes from Heracleum sosnowskyi, assembly GCA_030848705.1. Taxonomy (NCBI): domain Eukaryota; kingdom Viridiplantae; phylum Streptophyta; class Magnoliopsida; order Apiales; family Apiaceae; genus Heracleum; species Heracleum sosnowskyi. The sequence continues at coordinate 92,507,360 of CM061235.1, read as the reverse complement.
GTAGCTGATAAGGGGTCATTCCTTTGGCCTGATTAATCAAAGAAATATTCTGAGTGAAGCAAGCTGTATTAACTGCCTCAGCCCAAAAATAAGTTGGTAACTTTGATTCATCTAGCATTGTCCTTGCAGCTTCAATAAGTGTTCTGTTTTTCCTTTCAACTACACCATTTTGCTGTGGTGTCCTTGCTGCTGAAAACTCATGCAAAATACCATTTTCTTCACAGAACACCTTCATGCTTGAATTCTTGAATTCTGTCCCATTGTCACTCCTAATCCTTCTTACTTTCAAGTCAGGATGATTGTTTACCATCTTGATGTGATTGATAATGATTTCACTTGCCTCATCTTTGGAGAGCAAAAAGAAAGTCCATGTAAATCTAGAAAAATCATCAACAATCACAAGACAATATTTCTTCTTTGAAATAGACATGACATTTACAGGGCCAAACAAATCCATATGAAGCAACTCAAGTTGATGGACAATTGATGACTCTGTCTTGCTTTTGAATGATGCCTTCTTTTGTTTCCCCTTTTGACAGGCATCACACAAACCATCTGTAACAGCCCCAAATCCGGGGTCAGGGATTTAGGGTTGTCACAATCCATGTACTCCTTGCCTTACCTGTATTACTCACACCATTCATAATTCACCTGCTCATGACCCCACAACATATGTCTCACACACACACAAAGGTTAGAGTCTCAGAAACGACACAATACAACAACTGCGGAATAAATAACTTTTATTACAATACCCAAATGTCTTTTAAATCTGTTACTGATACAATTTCTACGTATTGTTACATTACCAACTTAGCCTTCTGATGCTCACAATCCTCTAATACCATTCATGTCTATACATAAGTTGAATACCAAAGCCGTAGCCTGATTCGATTGGTTCGTACTACTCCCGGGATCACTGCTAGAAACTGTTTATGGAAACGCCTTGCGAGGTAGGTGCCGACCCATTGGCATCCTGCTTCGCTGCTATATAATATATATAAAACAATAGCAAGAGTGAGCGATAGCTCAGCAAGGTAATAAAAGTAAGGCATAATTCTGCCTTTAACTCAACCCAGAATAAAGCGGGTATAAGACAATAGTTTGTCAAAATATCTCGATACTGAAATTATTTCCTTATCAGAATGTATTCCCAAAAACAGTACCATTATTGTATTTCAAATATCATTTCATAATATTTCTGCAAACTTTTGCTATATTATGAACAAGTTTCTAGTATAAAAGATGAGGTTTCAAAGTAAACCAAATATAACCTTTCCGAAAAATATCTGCTATATAAGCAGAATATCAACACAAAACTTAAAAGATGAAGTTATAAGGTGATTTAGTATAAACAACTCTCTTACCATAACTCATGTTATGTAAGGTATCCACAGAGTCATAACTCATAAAATAAAAGATGAAGTTGCATGAATTTATTGTCACTTCATTTTCAAATACTTTCGACCCCCTGCCCACATGATTGGTTTTTCATCCCAATACATGTTGCAGGAATATCCAAATTGGATGATGAACTAATACTGGAGTTGCTACCGCGTCCGCTGTGCCTAACCTTGCTATGATCAGTAGCAGGTCGCACCGCTCAAATAGTTTTCTACATGTAGATGGAAGAATCACGACAACCTGACCTTGTCTACTGCCTTACTGTGACCTCCCGGCCCATTTGGGGCAATAAAAGAAATTGGATGGGCCCACGCAACTTGACCACTTACACCACTCCTAGTTCAGATGAAATCCATGACTCTGAAACGTAAAGATCGTCCTCCTTTCCCCAAGTGTAACACTTGTTGATACGACTCCACTAAGTAGTTATATCTAGGTTGGAAAGGAAGATTCTCCAATATTTCCCAAGCTATTGCTTGTTAATGGATATCGACTTGTTCCAGGAATTTACCCCTCGATTGTTGAGGTGGTAACACAATATTTGACTTGCAGCAATTACATAGCTTTGAGAAAATATCTGTCCCCTGACAGTTTTGAGTTGAGAGTTTAAAAAGAGTAGTAGTCACTTAAATCAGGTTTCCCATATTTTTGATAGTTGAGCGAGCATTTAAATCCCCTTTAAAGGACAGATTTAAATGGAAAAACATTATTTTGGGAACCTCTTTTGATTTAAAATAATTAATAAAATTTATTAAATAGTAAACCCTCAAATGAATATTCGAAAATAATATTCATTAAGTAAATAAACCATGAATGAATATTTAGAAATAATATCCATTAAATAAATGAAGATTAAATGAATATTCTACATAACATTCATTAACTAATAAACCTCGAATGAATAATTCAAAATAATATAAACCTCGAATGAATATTCAAAATAATATAAACCTCGAATGAATATTCAAAATAATATAAACCTCGAATGAATATTCAAAATAATATAAACCTCGAATGAATATTCAAAATAATATTCATTAAATAATAATCTCCATTGAATATTTGAAAATAATATTCATCAAATAAATAAAACCCAAATGAATATTCAAAAGTAATATTCATTAGGTAAATAGTCCTTAAATAAATAATCCTTAAATAGATAATCAGTAAATGAATATTCAAAAATAATATTCATTAAGTAAATAAACCTTGAATGAATATTCTACATAATATTCATTAAATAAATAATTAATCCTCGAATGAATATTCCTAAATTATATTTACAATAATATTCTTAAAGTCAGTAATCCTCAAATAAATATAAATAATATTCTCTAAGTCAAAAATCCTCGAATAACCGTTACCCGATATCTTTATCGGAAAAATAATCATTTAAAATATACCGAAAATATATCTACTTCCGGTCTAAAGAATAAAATCATACGCCCTTTACCTAGGGTATTTATAAAAACCTGGCTTATAACTGATATCCCATATCTAGCTTATAAGCCAATTACCAAATCATTTCCAAGTAATAACATTCGAATGAGGTAATATTCAAATAACATTCCTCAAATCATTTCCAGGTAATTAATACTTTCTAGAAATATAATTAATGTTTAATAATAGCAGTCCTCAAAATAATTAGTACACTGCCGCTGGAATCCCTCCGGGTTTCTACGGCTATCTCCATATCTCAAATACTGACTCCCGGTCTAGAGTCGAAAACAAGAAGTATGCTCTTATCTCTAGAGCTATAAGGTACACCAGTTTATAACTACTTTATCTCAAAACTCATATATAAACCAAAATCAAACTCTATATATAACATGTATCGCAAAATTTTATAACTCCACACATGGCAAAAGCAGTAATATATAATCAATACTTCAAAGTATAGATTTATAAAACTTGCCACAATACTTGCAACAAAGATTTGGTATATAAATTGGTGTTGTATTTGACTTCTTTAATCAAATATAACATAAGAATAAAATGCATTAAAACTACAATATTGATTATGTAAATATTAATTATGTAGGTTACAAATATGTTTACATAATGACATTTATTTATAATTAAATGGGCGGTTACTTTTGGGATGGAGGTGTATTGATGTTGCCTATATATTGTGGTTTTAGTCCATCAAGAAAAAGAATCAGAAAAGCTTGTTCACAATATTACCGGAATCCCCAAAAATCTCTTTCATATTATATATTTATTCCTTCATTGGTATCAAAGCCCTTAGCAATTCCGATCGACACGCTTTTATCTCATCAAGTTTGGACTGGTTTTTTCACTTCAGTTTGACTTTAGTTTCTGCCTGTGCAGCGTCCATACGCTTTCTTCCTTTCCTTGTGTCATATGCTGGCTTATATATGTTTTCTTTATATATGTTCGGTTTCTATTTATGATTGAATAGTTTTAATTATATTAGGTCTTTATTCATTCTCATCCACCTTGCCATGCTTGTCCGTCTAATTAGATAACCTGGTGTCTAATGTACGTACTAGGTGGGTTGGTTTCTCTTTTATCAATCACTTGAATTTTTCTTTGTATGTCATTTTGGTTGCCCATATCAAGCTTGCATGTATTCGTGCTTGTTGTTTGTCTATTTTATTGATTTTTTTTGTTGATACAAGTGGTTAACGTGTATGTTATTGTGATTAAACTAGGTAATTTATAGTGTTTAACTCTTTTTTTTTGGCATGAATGTTATTAGAAAACTCATGCTATAGTTGTGTTTGTTATCTGTTTATTAGTACCCTGTTTTTTTTAATTAAATTTATTTTGTTTTTCATTAATTATTTGCATATATTGTAACGTACATTTTTTTTGTCATAATTGCATGTTTTTATTAAAAGCTTATGTCCAAGGTTTTCTTTTCATTTTAATAGTTGCTAAAACTTTGGTATTTTTTTTCGTTTTGTATTTTTTTAATAAATTATGTGTTAATATCGTGCTCGGGACTTATGTGATATTTCATAGTTGTGTATCTTTTCCTTCGTTTTTGAGATCTTGTTTTACCCCTTTTGTCCACTATTTTTTATTATCATGTCAACTTGTTTGTTTTGTTAGTGGATCTCGTGGGTGGTAAATTTGTGTCCATTTTATTGGTTTTGGTTAGATAAAATTCATATGTTGTTTATATCACTTAGTGTTACCATGCTAGTCATTCAATTGTGACTTATTTTTTTTATACCAATTTTGATTGCTATTTATTTATTAGTTTTTCCTTGTTAATATTATTGTGGTTGGTTTTTACACATCTCAGTTCTTTTATGGTGTTGTATAGCTCGAACAGTGTCTATATTTTTTTTGTTCGTTCTTATTTTTGTTAAAATTGATTACCTGTTTTTGCCTACTTTGGTTTTGGCAATCTGTTTTTTTTGTTATTTGTTTTAAAATGGCTAGTTATTGGTTTGTGCGAGAATATGGAATCCATCATTGAAATAGACGGTATTGCATTAAAAGAAAATTTTAGTAATGCTCGGAATAGAGAGCAAATGAAATATTAATTTATCGATGTAGTCGAATCCAATGTTGATGATATGATAAATGAAAGCTACGTATGATTGGTGGAGAGAAGTACATGAAAATTGGAATTCGAGGACAAAATGTTGGTTCTCAAGGATTTTTTTTGTGTTTTGAAATGAGGCGTAATCTCATTTTCGTTACCGTCTTAACTAAAAATGGTTTAGAAGTGCGGTTTTATAATGATGATTGTTAATTGTAAAACACAATGAGGTGTTTGCTATCAGTATATATGAACCCAGGCAACTGTTGTTTCAGCTTCAGATTGTAACCAAGATCCGGATTGATAAAGTGGATTTGAATATTGATAATGAGCCATTGAATGTGGTTGTATAGAAATGGTCGAGAAATTTACCAAGGTGGAAGAATGACTATTATGAATATAATAGTGAAATATCATATTTATTTGTGGACATGGGCATTGGAATCAAATTGGATCCATAATTTATCTAAGTGATGAAATTACAAGAAATTGGCTCGCGATTAGAAGTCATAAAATTGCAATTGAGTTTGTAGTATAGAAACAAATGTGAGAGCTTTGTGTCCTTCCTAAATATAGAAAATTCACAGGTTTTAAGTGAATTTTGGAAAGAAAATATAAGACTAATGAGTCTGTTTTTTTTACATTTGAGATTTTCCTAGTTGAAAAAGTTCGATCTAGAAAATACGAAAATATTTTGTTGAGAGTAAATTAGACAATTGTGTCTGCACTTTGAAAAGTGGGAGTTAGTTTATGAAAATATTGTATATTTTAATGGTATGTCGTAAAAGTAAAACTAAGTTGAAACTTAGTAGTAAATTTGAGATTGAATACATGGGTGAACTAATATTTGTTTAGGAAATTCGGACTAAGGGATAAGAATACTAGAATGTTGAGTTTGAATTCTGAGAAGTATTTTATTTTTTTTAGTAAAATTGCTTAATCATTTTAGGATGCAGAATTGCAGTCCTATGCCAACCTTATTAGTAATGGGAAACCGATTAATGCAGAAAAGGAACCACTAAATGTATTATGCGCAAGTAGTTAGAAGTTGGATGTATTTTATGTTGTGTAATCGATTGACTTGACTTGACATTTTTAGTTAATCACTAAAAGTATTTGGAAGAATTTTTTTGCTTGAGCCTAGTGAGAGGCTATAAAAAGGATCATGATCATGTACTTAGAGAGTACGTTGTGTAACAAATTGGTGAATTAGGCAGACGTGCCTGAAACTATTGTTTATTGCGATATAAGTATCGAAGGTGATATTGGTAATAAGAAATCAACTTTGGGATACATATTTGATTTTTGTGGAACTGAAAGGGCAAAAACGACAATGTGATGTACATTCTCGCTAGTTATATATTTGTGGAAACATTTATGAAATTGTTATTTTGATAGAACTTTAGAATATTAAGTTCATGGCATGGTGAATGTTGTTCTAAAGATAAGTGGGAGCACAAGTGAACTGATTGAAAGCAAAGCGATAATCACTAAAAGTATTTGGCAAAGAAGCCAAGTGACATATGTTTGTTTGATTGGATTTAGAAATATGTAAGTTGTGAAAATTTTAAATGCATTATGACGGATATTGGGAGTGCGTTTTGAGATAGATTTAATGATTATACATCCTGCTAAAAGTGGGAGTCTAAAAGTATTTGACAAAAGTGTCAAGTGGGAGATGTTGTATTTGACTTCTTTAATCAAATATAACATAAGAATAAAATGCATTAAAACTACAATATTGATTATGTAAATATTAATTATGTAGGTTACAAATATGTTTACATAATGACATTTATTTATAATTAAATGGGCGGTTACTTTTGGGATGGAGGTGTATTGATGTTGCCTATATATTGTGGTTTTAGTCCATCAAGAAAAAGCATCAGAAAAGCTTGTTCACAATATTACCGGAATCCCCAAAAATCTCTTTCATATTATATATTTATTCCTTCAATTGGGAATACACAAGTATTGAACATTGGAAAATATACCTACTCTGAATAATAGAGTAAGGTTTAGTAAACTTGCCTGATGCTCGAGAAGTGATAGGGGTTCGCGACGATGCCGGACAATCTAGACAAAGTCAAACGAAAATACACGGTTAATCCCCTCGATAAACCACTTATAAATCAATGCTTAAACACGTAAGCGAAACACAACCAAGGCATAACTTGCTCGCTCTAGCGTCACACTAAGTCCATGTTATTCGTCAAATACTTATATCATAAGTTTGGTTCGAAATCCATTCTCAAATCCAAGTTATACTTAACCATTTGGAACCTTGGTTTCTAAGTCTCGTTTTCAGTGGTTTTCACTTGCGCAACCTCGGCTAAAACATTTTTATAAAATCGAAAAATGATCTTTTTAATACGAATCGTTTTCGTGAGCCTTCCTAACTGTCTCTAGTATTATTCCTCAAAGTTTCACATTTTAATATGGCTCCAAAGTGGTCCAAATATAGCCTCAAAGTTGCTGAACAGAGATGAGTCATTCTTCCGAATGGCGTTTACTAAAACTCACTTTTCTCCTAAACCGTAAATCGTATAGACATGATCTTTATATCAAAACAAACCTTAAAACAAGACCTACATGTTCATGGTCAGTTCTGTTCAAAAATATTACCAGACCAGTTCGTAATTCTTGCTCAAAACAGCCTTAAATCAATTGGGCATTACGACGGCTATAATCGTAACGTTTTCCATTTTCAAAACACACTCAAATCAATACCAAACAATCCCAAACTCACCATCCACCTTATACACCCTCCACTCAGTCAAATCCTCCATGAATAATCACAATAAATTCATAACCCATTCTCCAAACTCAACCAACAATTCATCTAATTACTTAATCATGCTCTTAACTTTACATAAACATCAAAACCATTTCAAAACTCATATCAAACTCAAAGGGGCAGAGGTTTATACCTTCCTCCAAGCTTTCTTACTGCTATATCCCTTATGTAACCTTAGATCCTTGCTTAATACAACCTTTGGAAGCTACAAACTCAATATCCAAAAACAAAACAAAACACAAGTTACTATTCATCATCTTCTCCGACTGTTAATCACTGAAATAGAAGGGGTAAATCACGGGGTTGAGGTGATTTCTTACCATGGTTACGTCGGGCTTCTCGAGATCTTCGATTTGAGCGGTAGAACGCCAAAAATGGACCACGGAATCTCAAGTTATGATCATTTATTTCTCTCCCATTTTCTTTCTTCTTTCTCTCCCGAATTTTCTTCTTCCTTTTCTTTTCTTTTTGTCTTGATAATAATGAAAAGGCTGATATTTGTGTTTAAAAAGTGGTGAGTCATCACCTTTTGGTGAGTCACCGGGACACGTGTCGCGCATGCATGCGTTTGGTTAAAGTAGCTTTACTAGTTCGCTTTCCTTTCACATGGATGATCCAAATGTTGCATTCTCGAATTAATCTTGTTACATGTTACTTCCATGTCTATATTTAATCCTGTAAATATTGTCTTGCTTCTCTTGAAACGATTCAAAATATTTTCTAAAGGGCGAATAAAACTCTATGCGGTTCTCGCAGTGAATAGTAACTATTCACTATTCACTTCCACAATCGAATCCTTAAATCGACTTTAATAAATAATAAAATTCCAAATATTAAATCCTCCAATCCTCAATTTTAATATCTCATTTCTTGAATATAATAATATATAATTTGCTGCCCGGTCAAATACTGTACCAAAATAAAATTTGGAATTTCTGAATTCCGATCGTCTTTGCATGCACTTATTTACTCCGTAGATCACTAATATGACTTTGGAATATCCACACTACGTCTCGTACATAGGTGGCATGAAAATTTTTCTTAACCCTCAAAATCACTATTCATCCACCAAATCACTATTCACTGATACACTTAATCATAATCAGAAAAGTTTTAAATTTTTCCAAAAATTCGGGTTATTACATTCTCCCCTCCTTAAAAGGATTCCGTCCCGGAATCAACTTAGGAGTAACTGGGGTACTTCTCTTCCATTGCACTTTCTAACTCCCAGGTGGATTCTTCCACCTCTTGATTTTCCACAACCTCTCACTAGCTTGGCAACCTCGTCACTTAGCACTTGCTCTTTTCTATCCGTGATTTCCACAAGTTGTTCTTTGTAAGTCAGACCAGGTTGTATATCTACCTGCTCGTACTCTACATATGCCGGGCATCTTTAGTATACCGTCGTAGCATTGACACATGAACCCCGTTATGACCATTCTACAAGTTTGGGAGGTAAGGCTGGCTCGTAGGCCACCTTCCTGACGCGTTTTAAAATCTCAGATGGCCCAATGAATCTCGGGCTCAACTTCCCTTTCTTTCCAAATCTCATTAATTCTTTCCATGGATATCTTTTAGCATCACGAATCTCTAACCTCATATTCTCTATCTTGTTTGTACAGAAAATACACCAACATAAACTTGCTTGTCATCCATCAACATGCCATTTAGTTTATCAATAGCAGTACTATCTCTATACTCGCGGGCTTAGTCCGCATACTTTCTCTGCCTGTCTTGGTTGTCACTAGCCGCTTGTTGGTGAAATCTTTTGTCTTTCTAGTTTGTTGGACTAACTTGGGTTTTGTGTAAAATCTCATCCTTTAATTCCCGATTATTCGGAATCCATCTCTGTCTCATTTTAATTAAGGGTATCGGCCACCACATTGGCCTTCCCCGGATGGTAGTGTATCTCACAGTCATAATTCTAGGTCAATTCTAGCCATTTCTCCATCTCATGTTATCTACTATCACGGGTAACTCAAAGCCAATTCATTACATTCCATAAAAATTTGTGGGTGCATTAGTCAACCCAAAATAACCTCGATGAAAACTCGGAGTGTCTATTCCTAGTACGAATCGCAGTCTTGGGTATATCCTCGGATTTAACTTCCAACTGGTGGTACCCAGTTCTTAAATAAATTTGGAAATACACAGCGTTTTTCCGCTGATCAAACAATCATTTACCAGGGTACCTATTCTCCATGTCAAACTCATACAACTCTCGAGATTTCATAATCTTGTGCTAACATCTTTCTCTCTTACAACAACACCGGGCTCTCCACGGTGGCACACTGGGTCTTATCATATCCTTGCCCAGCAATTCTTGTAACTGAGTCGCTAACTCTTCCATTCTCACTGAGGCTAACAGGAGATGCGGCACTATAACCTGAATACTTGTTATTCATTCTCATGTCATCCAAATCGATATCTGGTAGCTCATTAAAACCTTGTACAATCTCCCAAAACCATTGTAGTTTCCTTTATACTTGGTATCTCTTTTCTTGGCGTCAACCATAAGAGCTAATTAAGCCTCGTATTTCTGACGTAATAGTTTCTTAGTCTGAACTATACTCAAGAATCTCTGAATCTGTCTCCATCCTTTATTTATTACTCTCTATCCCTTACAATCAGTCTGGGCTCCATTGGGTGTCAACCAACCCATTCTTATTATAATATCAACTTCTCCCAACTTGAAAGGAATCAGGTCTATCAAAAGTGTCGACCTCATGTTTCTAGTTCACAATCTAGATGTACCAGTCTTATGGAAAATCCCTTGATTGACTATTTCTACTTGTAATTATTCCTCTAAAAACAACACGCTGCACCTCTCCCAAGTCACAATACCAGCTCCCTCTGACTCCATCGTCAGTACTTACCTTGCTAACCCAGAGGTAGTGTCCATTCGTAAACAACTCCTCCAAAACCTCAATCTCACCATAAGGCATCTATCTAACAACGTTGTCACTGGAGTTCACGGCACATTACTATTTCTTTCACATATATCGATTGACACGCTTTCCATTATCATAATATCCTTGGGAGAATAAACCAATTTCATCATAAGTAACATTCTATTCGTCTTAGGGATTCGCTCCTGTCATAGGTGATTCCGTTGCAAATCTAATTCCTATCAGCGAATTTTGACTTATTTGACCTGGTTGGCCTCCCCTTAGAATTCAACGAGGATAACAATATCATGGGGCCTTGAAAAGACAGCTCCCATATCAAGGAAAACGTCACACACTGGTGATCATAAGGTTATGAGTTTTAAAGTAATCTTATTGGAGGTAAAAGAATTTACCGAGAGATCAACATGATCATAAGAACTCAACGTTGTGTGCCTCGATTGAGACATTACTAAAGGTAATTAGCCTTCTTGTATTTCACAACTTACAAGTGATGGCGTCCCATCAGACTTCTATCACACAGACAGATAGTCCTTGTAGCCCCTATAAATATAGGGTTGTTCGTCTCAGTGGAAGTTGAAAAGTATGAAAGCAATTCGAGATTAATTTAATGATTATCGCCATTCGACAATATTTCTCAAAGGAACACCTTGGATTAAAATTGAACAGATTCCAAAGGTACGGTTTCCAAAGAAAATACAAAGAAAAGAATAACCAAGAAGATACTGGTACTTAACAAGCAAGGGTTATTCATTATTTGAAGGAAAGTGAAAGCTTAAATAACATCCTTTTGCAGGGCTTCGAAAGCCTGAAAGTAGGCATTGTGATAGCCTCTGGCACAAGTGAAACTGAATATGGTTTAGCACAAATGTTATAAAACAACTTCGAAGAGGGAATATACCCTTTATCAGAGTCTTTCCTGGGGAGAGGTTAAGATAGATCATAGATTGGGGAAATATCCCACATAATTTGCAAATGGGGAGGGTATTACCAAGGTCTCTACGGATGCCTTTTACGTCGGCTCCTCTAATGGATAATCGTTCAATTCCAAAGCTTTTCTTCTCCATGTACACCCTAAGGTGCTCGATACTTACGTAATTGCCGACTCATAATAGTCGCTAAGGATTCAACCATCGACCTTTGCAATCGCAGGGAATTCTATTCGACTAGGCGCAAACATCTCAAGTAAGCGTTCTGTTCTATAAGAAGACTTCGATACCGTCGTCGCCCATAGCAATGACAATTCCACATGTCGACTGGGCGGTACTTAGGAAGATCGTTAGAAACTACAAGCCTAAATCCGGTCTCTATTTCAATCATCTTTATACCCAATATTCCTTCTCCCATATCAATCACGTGTGCTACATAAGCTTAACACTTTTGGCACAATAGCCTTTTCATTTAAGTCAATCCCGGAATTTCTCAGTCCGTCTTGGTCCTTAAATAATTTCGCCTTTACCGTCCAATCTCAACTTCACCATTTTATCTCTACAATCAATTATAGCAATCAGGGTCTGTCCACCAACCCATATAGCGGTTATCTTACCCAATCCACAGGGTTCGCTCTAGTTTCCACTCTCTTTGGTGACATCCTCTGGTAATCAGAAAGACAAGGTTTGCCAAAATTTGCTGAATTTCTTTCCAAAATCAGGGAAACTTGATCAATCTATTTACCTACTAATAATGCTCGGATCTGATCTCCGACCTTTCTGTTTTATCCTCATAATTCCTCCCTGGTTTCCTGAGGGTGGTAAATCTCGTTCTCGATTCCGTCTTAGCGTGCTTGTCTTACAATATCATTTGCATGGTACATATACCCAAAATTCTCCTTGAGATAATAAAATCCCTCAATGATGTAATAGACACTCTTTCCAGTGGAATCGCTGGTCGTGGGGGATTGAAACCTCATAGCCAAAGCAATTCCTTTCACTATTCTAGGCAACTAAGTACCCTTGATCGTTCGTGAAAATCTGAACATCTTGGTTCTTACGTATGCCGCCTCCTTATGGGCAACTATAACCGATCACGAGTAACAGGTTTCGTTCAAGTCGAATCAATCCACTGATACTGGCTATACTGCCTCTACCTCTTCTGCTTTGGAGATTCTACTCCATTTTCTTTGTCATATCTCTTGATGAATCATAACGATCCTAAACTCTCGTATCGGCACCTATTTATCCTCTGAAGGTTCGTCTGGTCCTATTATATGACCTCAAGTAACATACCACATCTTTATCAATCAACACGTTCTCTACTAGACTTTTTCCTTGACCCACCATGGGGTCTTCCTCTAGATCCTCCTATGGACCTTCCTTTATCGGGTGTCCGTTCATTTCAAGGAACGCATCATCAATTGCCTACTCGAAGGCCTCGGGGTCTGGTATCTCAGAGTCCCATCAATCTATAACTCCTACGAGTCGAGGTGACTAACCATGAAGTCCTAAGTACGGTTTCCCAGAAGAAGTCCCCTCTTGGGCTTCATCTTAAACAGTCAGGGTCATGTCCTCTAACCCGACTACGAACTTAATTTGAGCTCTAAATGTCCTTATCATTATTAAGGGTATTGTAAGACTCGATCTCCTATCGTTTCTGAGGACTGTAACCTAATGCTCTGATACCATCTCTGTAACAGCCCCAAATCCGGGGTCAGGGATTTAGGGTTGTCATAATCCATGTACTCCTTGCCTTACCTGTATTACTCACACCATTCATAATTCACCTGCTCATGACCCCACAACATATGTCTCACACACACACACAGGTTAGAGTCTCAGAAACGACACAATACAACAACTGCGGAATAAATAACTTTTATTACAATACCCAAATGTCTTTTAAATCTGTTACTGATACAATTTCTACGTATTGTTACATTACCAACTTAGCCTTCTGATGCTCACAATCCTCTAATACCATTCATGTCTATACATAAGTTGAATACCAAAGCCGTAGCCTGATTCGATTGGTTCGTACTACTCCCGGGATCACTGCTAGAAACTGTTTATGGAAACGCCTTGCGAGGTAGGTGCCGACCCATTGGCATCCTGCTTCGCTGCTATATAATATATATAAAACAATAGCAAGAGTGAGCGATAGCTCAACAAGGTAATAAAAGTAAGGCATAATTCTGCCTTTAACTCAACCCAGAATAAAGCGGGTATAAGACAATAGTTTGTCAAAATATCTCGATACTGAAATTATTTCCTTATCAGAATGTATTCCCAAAAACAGTACCATTATTGTATTTCAAATATCATTTCATAATATTTCTGCAAACTTTTGCTATATTATGAACAAGTTTCTAGTATAAAAGATGAGGTTTCAAAGTAAACCAAATATAACCTTTCCGAAAAATATCTGCTATATAAGCAGAATATCAACACATAACTTAAAAGATGAAGTTATAAGGTGATTCAGTATAAACAACTCCCTTACCATAACTCATGTTATGTAAGGTATCCACAGAGTCATAACTCATAAAATAAAAGATGAAGTTGCATGAATTTATTGTCACTTCATTTTCAAATACTTTCGACCCCCTGCCCACATGATTGGTTTTTCATCCCAATACATGTTGCAGGAATATCCAAATTGGATGATGAACTAATACTGGAGTTGCTACCGCGTCCGCTATGCCTAACCTTGCTATGATCAGTAGCAGGTCGCACCGCTCAAATAGTTTTCTACATGTAGATGGAAGAATCACGACAACCTGACCTTGTCTACTGCCTTACTGTGACCTCCCGGCCCATTTGGGGCAATAAAAGAAATTGGATGGGCCCACGCAACTTGACCACTTACACCACTCCTAGTTCAGATGAAATCCATGACTCTGAAACGTAAAGATCGTCCTCCTTTCCCCAAGTGTAACACTTGTTGATACGACTCCACTAAGTAGTTATATCTAGGTTGGAAAGGAAGATTCTCCAATATTTCCCAAGCTATTGCTTGTTAATGGATATCGACTTGTTCCAGGAATTTACCCCTCGATTGTTGAGGTGGTAACACAATATTTGACTTGCAGCAATTACATAGCTTTGAGAAAATATCTGTCCCCTGACAGTTTTGAGTTGAGAGTTTAAAAAGAGTAGTAGTCACTTAAATCAGGTTTCCCATATTTTTGATAGTTGAGCGAGCATTTAAATCCCCTTTAAAGGACAGATTTAAATGGAAAAACATTATTTTGGGAACCTCTTTTGATTTAAAACAATTAATAAAATTTATTAAATAGTAAACCCTCAAATGAATATTCGAAAATAATATTCATTAAGTAAATAAACCATGAATGAATATTTAGAAATAATATCCATTAAATAAATGAGGATTAAATGAATATTCTACATAACATTCATTAACTAATAAACCTCGAATGAATAATTCAAAATAATATAAACCTCGAATGAATATTCAAAATAATATAAACCTCGAATGAATATT
Source organism: Heracleum sosnowskyi (assembly GCA_030848705.1). Taxonomy (NCBI): domain Eukaryota; kingdom Viridiplantae; phylum Streptophyta; class Magnoliopsida; order Apiales; family Apiaceae; genus Heracleum; species Heracleum sosnowskyi. The sequence continues at coordinate 92,492,299 of CM061235.1, read as the reverse complement.
CAAAATAATATAAACCTCGAATGAATATTCAAAATAATATAAACCTCGAATGAATATTCAAAATAATATTCATTAAATAATAATCTCCATTGAATATTTGAAAATAATATTCATCAAATAAATAAAACCCAAATGAATATTCAAAAGTAATATTCATTAGGTAAATAGTCCTTAAATAAATAATCCTTAAATAGATAATCAGTAAATGAATATTCAAAAATAATATTCATTAAGTAAATAAACCTTGAATGAATATTCTACATAATATTCATTAAATAAATAATTAATCCTCGAATGAATATTCCTAAATTATATTTACAATAATATTCTTAAAGTCAGTAATCCTCAAATAAATATAAATAATATTCTCTAAGTCAAAAATCCTCGAATAACCGTTACCCGATATCTTTATCGGAAAAATAATCATTTAAAATATACCGAAAATATATCTACTTCCGGTCTAAAGAATAAAATCATACGCCCTTTACCTAGGGCATTTATAAAAACCTGGCTTATAACTGATATCCCATATCTAGCTTATAAGTCAATTACCAAATCATTTCCAAGTAATAACATTCGAATGAGGTAATATTCAAATAACATTCCTCAAATCATTTCCAGGTAATTAATACTTTCTAGAAATATAATTAATGTTTAATAATAGCAGTCCTCAAAATAATTAGTACACTGCCGCTGGAATCCCTCCGGGTTTCTACGGCTATCTCCATATCTCAAATACTGACTCCCGGTCTAGAGTCGAAAACAAGAAGTATGCTCTTATCTCTAGAGCTACAAGGTACACCAGTTTATAACTACTTTATCTCAAAACTCATATATAAACCAAAATCAAACTCTATATATAACATGTATCGCAAAATTTTATAACTCCACACATGGCAAAAGCAGTAATATATAATCAATACTTCAAAGTATAGATTTATAAAACTTGCCACAATACTTGCAACAAAGATTTGGTATATAAATTGGGAATACACAAGTATTGAACATTGGAAAATATACCTACTCTGAATAATAGAGTAAGGTTTAGTAAACTTGCCTGATGCTCGAGAAGTGATAGGGGTTCGCGACGATACCGGACAATCTAGACAAAGTCAAACGAAAACACACGGTTAATCCCCTCGATAAACCACTTATAAATCAATGCTTAAACACGTAAGCGAAACACAACCAAGGCATTACTTGCTCGCTCTAGCGTCACAATAAGTCCATGTTATTCGTCAAATACTTATATCATAAGTTTGGTTCGAAATCCATTCTCAAATCCAAGTTATACTTAACCATTTGGAACCTTGGTTTCTAAGTCTCGTTTTCAGTGGTTTTCACTTGCGCAACCTCGGCTAAAACATTTTTATAAAATCGAAAAATGATCTTTTTAATACGAATCTTTTTCGTGAGCCTTCCTAACTGTCTCTAGTATTATTCCTCAAAGTTTCACATTTTAATATGGCTCCAAAGTGGTCCAAATATAGCCTCAAAGTTTCTGAACAGAGATGAGTCATTCTTCCGAATGGCGTTTACTAAAACTCACTTTTCTCCTAAACCGTAAATCGTATAGACATGATCTTTATATCAAAACAAACCTTAAAACAAGACCTACATGTTCATGGTTAGTTCTGTTCAAAAATATTACCAGACCAGTTCGTAATTCTTGCTCAAAACAGCCTTAAATCAATTGGGCATTACAACGGCTATAATCGTAACGTTTTCCATTTTCAAAACACACTCAAATCAATACCAAACAATCTCAAACTCACCATCCACCTTATACACCCTCCACTCAGTCAAATCCTCCATGAATAATCACAATAAATTCATAACCCATTCTTCAAACTCAACCAACAATTCATCTAATTACTTAATCATGCTCTTAACTTTACATAAACATCAAAACCATTTCAAAACTCATATCAAACTCAAAGGGGCAGAGGTTTATACCTTCCTCCAAGCTTTCTTGCTGCTATATCCCTTATGTAACCTTAGATCCTTTCTTAATACAACCTTTGGAAGCTACAAACTCAATATCCAAAAACAAAACAAAACACAAGTTACTATTCATCATCTTCTCCGACTGTTAATCACTGAAATAGAAGGGGTAAATCACGGGGTTGAGGTGATTTCTTACCATGGTTACGTCGGGCTTCTCGAGAGCTTCGATTTGAGTGGTAGAACGCCAAAAACGGACCACGGAATCTCAAGTTATGATCATTTCTTTCTCTCCCATTTTCTTTCTTCTTTCTCTCCCGAATTTTCTTCTTCCTTTTCTTTTCTTTTTGTCTTGATAATAATGAAAAGGCTGATATTTGTGTTTAAAAAGTGGTGAGTCATCACCTTTTGGTGAGTCACCGGGACACGTGTCGCGCATGCATGCGTTTGGTTAAAGTAGATTTACTAGTTCGCTTTCCTTTCACATGGATGATCCAAATGTTGCATTCTCGAATTAATCTTGTTACATGTTACTTCCATGTCTATATTTAATCCTGTAAATATTGTCTTGCTTCTCTTGAAACGATTCAAAATATTTTCTAAAGGACGAATAAAACTCTATGCGGTTCTCGCAGTGAATAGTAACTATTCACTATTCACTTCCACAATCGAATCCTTAAATCGACTTTAATAAATAATAAAATTCCAAATATTAAATCCTCCAATCCTCAATTTTAATATCTCATTTCTTGAATATAATAATATATAATTTGCTGCCCGGTCAAATACTGTACCAAAATAAAATTTGGAATTTCTGAATTCCGATCGTCTTTGCATTCACTTATTTACTCCGTAGATCACTAATATGACTTTGGAATATCCACACTACGTCTCGTACATAGGTGGCATGAAAAATTTTCTTAACCCTCAAAATCACTATTCATCCACTAAATCACTATTCACTGATACACTTAATCATAATCAGAAAAGTTTTAAATTTTTCCAAAAATTCGGGTTATTACACCATCCTTGGAAAACTCCACTTGTGGAATTCCTCTAGCAAGATCTTTCCTCACCAAATCATTCATAACTTTAAAATTTAGATGAGATAATTTCTTGTGCCATAGCTAACTTTCATCCTTGCTTGCCTTGCTGAAAAGGCAAGTGATGGTTTCTAGACGTGTGCTACTAAAGTCAGCAATGTACACATTCCCTCTTCTGAATCCAGTCATTACCACATTGTTGTTTCCTCCTTTAGAAACAACACAGGCTTCTTTAGAAAAAGTAACTAAAAATCCTTTGTCACAAAGTTGGCTGATACTAAGCAAATTGTGCTTAAGACCATCCACCAATGCAACTTCATCTATGATGACATTCTCTTTTGAAATCAAGCCATATCCCTTTGTGTAGCCTTTGCTGTCATCTCCAAAAGCAATACAAGGGCCAGCTCTTTCCTAAAACTCTGTGAGCAGGGTAGAATCACCAGTCATGTGTCTTGAACAACCACTATCCAAGTACCAAAGATTCCTTTTGTCTCCCTGCACACAATAAAACCAAATCAAGTCGATTTTGGTACCCAAGTTTCCTTGGGTCCTGTTTTGTTAGCCTTTGCTTTTCCTTTTATATCATTTTTCACCTTGGGCTCAGATTGATTTAAATCAATCTTTATCCTTGGTGTTGATTTCTGAGGATTGCTCACATTTTCATTCACAGCATGCATAATTGGAGGAACAAACATGTTATTCATATTCCATGGCATTTGTGGCACATTAAACATATTCATGTATGGATTAGACACAAATGGCATGCTGGCATATGGATTTTGAAATTGTGCATATGGAGCAAACATGTTAGGCATAACAGGCATTGTAGGCATAGAACTATTCATTGCAGGCTTGGGAATTTTCATTTTAACAGTCTTCTTAACAGATTTGCAGTTAGTAGATAAATGACTAACACTTCCACAATTGACACATGTCTTTCTAGGAGTATATTTATCAGGTGTGTAATTGTTGTGTTTGTTAATTCCTACTTTGCCATTCCTGTTTTTCTTTTTATTTCCCTTAGCCTCAACTTGAACATTCTCTAACTTATCTTTCAATTGCTTGTTGGACAAGTGACCTACATTAGCTCTCTCAACAGGCTTCTCAACTTTCTTTGATTTACTAGACTCACCTTGAACAAAGTTCTTGGTGACAGGACCATACTTATTATTAAGTCTAGTGAGTTCATCTTTTCTTTTCTCTGTCAACGAAACACCCTGATCGGTTGATGGTTCATCTGTCAACGGAACATTGCATTCCGTTGACATATCAACCTTCAATAAATGATCATTGTTGTTTGTTGACTCTGTTTCTAATTCTAAGGTTTCACAAACATACCCTAGTTTCTCTTTGTTCTTTTTCCATGATTGTTCACAGAAAGATTCCATACCTTGAACATTAATGATGTTGGTAGCAACATTCCTGGAATCTTTCCATTTAGCAATCACACTTTGTTCTATTTCAAGTTGTGTCTTAAGAATTTCTTCCCTTTGTAACACGTTCTCAAGTTCCTTCTTAGCATCCCTACTAACACATCTCATTTTCTCAAATTCAATGAGCTGTGCTTCTAACATTGCATTCCTATCACTTAAGAGCAAATTAGTCTCTTTTATTCTTGAATTCTCTTTGGTAAGTGATTTAAGAGTAACACGCAAATTATATAATACAGTAGACATTTCATTTACTGCACTATCGCATTCCTCTTTAGAAAGCTCAGAAAGATTAGTAATTGTTACCTGGTTGCTTGAGGAGCTTGCTTCCTGCTCATGATTGTTAGCCATAAGAGCCAAGTTGACATATTCAACATCATCATCAGAATCTTCACCATTACCAGCCCAATCATACTCCTGAGACATGAAAGCCTTTTCTTTTTTCTTGAGAAGTTCAAAGTATTTCTTTTTATAATCAACAGGCTCAAATTTCCTGTTGCTCTTCTCAATCTTGGGCTTTCTGCAGTCTCCAGCAAAGTGACCAAGCATTCCACAATTGAAACATTTAGATTTAGACTTTTCAATCCAGTTACTTTTGTTAGGTTGAAAGTCTCTCCTTGGTGGCCTTGCTTCTGAGTTTCTCTTGAACTTGAACTTAGAGAATTTTCTTGACAGAAAAGCAATGTGTTCATCAATCTCATCTAAGTCATCCAAGTTGGCTGGTTCTGGTTCTTCTTCTTCTGTCATCTTACCTTTACCCTTGCTAACATCACTTCTACAACTAGCTCGACTAGTTGTGGCCTTTGCAGCTTCTTCAGTGTCATCTTCCAGTTGGTTCACAGATGCAATCAATGCAATGGATCCACCCTTCTTCTGTACCTTCTCAATTTCTTCATCTTGCTCCATTTCCAACTCATATGTCTTTAATGTTCCATACAGCCTTTCAAGAGTGTAGTCTTTGTACTCTTGAGTGTTTCTGAGAGAAACAGTCATAGGCTTCCATTCTTTTGGAAGAGCTCTAAGAAATTTAAGGTTTGAATCCTTGGTTTGATAGATCCTCCCATACAACTTTAATCCATTCAAAAGCTTTTGAAACCTACTAAACGTGTCATTTAGGGTTTCACCAGCTTTAAAGTGAAAGTGCTCATATTGTTGTATAAGGAGTTGCATTTTGTTCTCCCTTACTTGCTCAGTTCCTTCACATAGTGTTCTGACAGTGTCCCATACTTCTTTGGAGGTTGTACAGTTTATGACATTGTCAAACATCTCTTGCTCCAAACCATTAAACAAAATGTTCATGGTTCTTTTATCTTTATGGACTTCTGCAACATCTTCAATAGTCCATTCTGAGACAAGTTTTGGAATATCCACATCAGGAGCATCATCTGGCAGTCCAACTCTTGATGCAAACTTCATGGGAACGTGTGGACCTTTCTCAATGCAGTCTACATATCTCTCATCCATAGACATGAGATGTAAATGCATCTTTACTTTCCAGTGAAAGTAATTGTCCTTATCAAGAACTGGTATCTTCACACCTGCATCCTTCTTCACCATGGTTTCTGTTTTGGTCTTGATCTTTAAACTTCTTGTATGTTAGAAGCTCGCTCTGATACCAATTGTTATTCCCAAATGACCTAACAGAATTGTAGAAGGGGGGGGGGGGGGGTTGAATACAATTCTTGATATTTTCTTAAACTTAAAACACTTATAAAATAAAACTGAACTGAATAAGTAAAAACACAAGATATAAATAATTCAGTTGGATTGTTTGATGATCCAACTGAAGTGTTTTTATTGCGGAAATAATCTGTGATACAAAAGTACACAGCTGCTCAGTTACAAAGTTGTAGAGAAGAAATGCTCTCAAAGATAGCTAATCCAAACTATTTGTTTTTCTTCTCTTACTCTATTTTAACTGCTACACTTGGTTATATATTCCCCAAGTTTACAATACTATTTTTGACTACACTAAAGTACACTAAAGGTAACCACCAATAGTTTGCTTTTCATCCCTTTGTCCAGTGGTCCTTGGAGATCCTTGCTTTTGTCTTCATGCTTATTATGATCACTCCCAAGAGCCCAATTGGAAACTGGGATGTTTCCTTATTCCCCATGTCCATTTTAATGGTTTCCAATGCAAAGTACACTTCCACATCACCTTTAGATCTGTTCAGTAAACTGTCACTATCACTTTGTCAACTATTCAGAAAAGCAATAATGATTCGTTGATAGCAGGGAGATGTGTTTCGTTGATAGCTTTATTCTCCATTTCGTTGATGAGTAAACTCCATTTCGTTGATGAGTAAACTTCATTCCGTTGATGGTGTATCCTTGTTCCGTTGATAGAGTAATCTTCATACCGTTGACATGTCTTCACTTAGGCAAAATTACAAGGCATTATATACTTACAATTAACCAACCTATTTTGCCTATCTAGTACTTAGTCAACATGACTTAGAAAACCTATCTAGTACATACAACAAAATGCATATCAAACTGTGAAGTATTGTACAGTGCAATTGCTACAACACTCATTCCGTTGATGAGCTTCCTGTCAACGAAACACTGCAAAGCATGCCATTCCGTTGACAGTTACAAAATGACTTAATACAAAATCTACTAAGTGTTTTTATAATTATCATCAAGAACAACATATTCCTAACATTATATACAAGGTCTGGGACCTCAGAATCTACAAACTCAAACTCGAAGGACCCCTCTGATTCAAGATTATTTGGGACCATATACCGAGGAGGAGAATGACTCAACTGAAGAAGAAAGGGATGTTGCCCCAAGGAGAACACGTTCTTCCCAAACAAATCGGGAACAACCCCAAACTACTAAAGAGAAAATTGCAGCCCATAAGGCAGAGACTGCAAGACTCAAGAAACTCCTTGCTGAGGAGGAGGCCGCTCAATCTCAAGGCCGATCAACTGGAAGAGTCCCGATAATCAACCTGGACCCAACACCAAGAAGGACTAAGATGGCTGAAGCCCCAAGGGGTGATCCTAGTGTTTTGTTGCCCCTAGGAGATCCTGATGATCCTACACCTCCGTTTACTCAAGATATCATGAAAGCCACCATATCCAAGAAATTTAAGATGCCAACGATTAAGGCTTATGATGGAACGGGGGATCCCGCAAATCATGTAAGAACCTTCTCCAATGCACTGTTGTTGCAGCCAGCCAATGATGCGGTCAAGTGTAGGGCGTTTCCACAAACCTTGGCAGGCATGGCCCAACGCTGGTATAGCCGTCTTCCTCCCAACTCTATTGGGTCTTTCAAAGAATTAATCAAAGCATTCATCAATCAGTTTGTTAGTGGAAGGGTGCATGAGAAAAGTTCTGCATCACTCATGGCAATCCAACAAGGAAAGAATGAAGCCTTGAGAGATTATATCAACCGATTTACTCGGGAGGCTTTGAAAGTCCCGGATTTAGCGGACAAAGTAGCTATGATAGCTCTGCAGCAAGGAACCACTGATGATCACTTCAAAAGGTCATTGGCAAAACATCCACCCGAGAGCATGCTGAAGCTCCAAGATAGAGCCGGAAAGTACATCAAGGCGGAAGAAAGCATGAGAAAGTATGAACCCACTGCTGGCGGCAGTGGGAACTCAAAGAAAAGAAAGGAAACTCAGGAGTACGACGTCAAGGAAAAGTTTTCCAGAACGTCAAAGGATTCTGATTCTCCACCCAAGAGGAACAATTTTGGGCCAAAATTCACGGAGTATGCAAGATTGAACACTCCCAGGAGTCAAATTCTGATGGAGATAGCTAAGGAAGGAGATCTCAAATGGCCGAAGCCAATGAGGGCTGACATGTCCAAACGGAACCAAAACCAATTCTGTAGGTTCCACAAGGAAGTCGGTCATAACACCGACGATTGTAGGCAATTGAAAGATGAAATTGAATTTCTGATACGAAGAGGAAAACTAAGTAAGTTCACCGAAGATGGAAACCAAGGGAGTCAAAGGGGGAACTATGAAAGAAATGATTATGACAGAAGGGACAACGATCAAGATCGAAATCCCAAGCCCCGAGGGCCGGTAATCAACATGATATTCGGAGGGCCAACTGCTGCTGGGTCCTCCCGAAACTCAAGAAAGGCTTATGCTCGAGAAGTAATGACCGTGGTTGGAGAAGCACCGAAGCGTGCCCGAACAGAAGTATCAATAGGTTTTGATGATTCAGACCTAGAGGGAGTGAAGTTTCCCCACGATGATCCCTTAGTCATCGTTCCTGTGATAGGAAATTCTGAAACCAAGAGAGTTTTGGTCGACAATGGAGCTTCAGTGGACATCTTATTCCATGATGCTTTTATCAATATGGGCTATACTGACTCTCAGTTGACACCCTCAAATATGCCCATATATGGATTCAATGGAGTGGAATCAAAGGTGGAAGGCACTATCCAACTCCCAATGACGATGGGGCAAGGGTCAAATACGTCTACTCAGATGTTGAACTTCATAGTTATAAAGGCAACTTCGACTACAATGCAATCTTAGGAAGGACTGGTCTTCATGTGTTCAAGGCCGTTGCCTCATCCTATCATCTGAAAATCAAGTTCCCAACGAGGAATGGAATTGGAGAAGAACGGGGAGACCAAAAGATGTCTAGAAGCTGTTATGTAGCCACGCTAAGGCCAGATGGAATCGGGGGGCAGGTTCTCCCAATTGAAGACATGGATATCAGTGATAATGAGGACCGAAGAGGGAAACCAGCGGAGGATTTAATCCACATTCCCTTAGTCCCTGGTGAACCAGAGAAGGTGACTTATGTTGGAGCTCTACTGCCTGAGCCATTGAAAAGCAAGCTCATATCTTTTCTTTAAGAGAATAATGATTTTTTTGCCTGGACAGCGGCCGACATGCCAGGGATTGATCCCCAATTGATAATTCACAAGTTGAATGTGGATCCTGAAAGAAAGACGGTGAAACAAAAGAAGAGAAATTTTGCTCCAGAAAGACAAGAGGCCATTAAACAAGAAGTAGAAAAGCTTCTGGAGGCCGGATTCATTGAAGAGATACAATTCCTGGAATGGTTGGCTAACCCTGTGATGGTCAAAAAGGCCAATGGAAAATGGAGGACGTGCGTGGACTTCACTGACTTGAATGATGCATGCCCTAAGGATTGTTTTCCCCTACCAAGGATTGATGCATTAATAGATGCTACAGCTGGACACGAGATGCTCAGCTTCATGGATGGCTTCAGTGGATACAACCAAATTAAAATGCACAAGGATGACATCTCCAAGGTATCATTCATCACTGAATTTGGTGTTTTCTGTTATCTAGTCATGGCATTTGGACTTAAGAATGCAGGGGCAACTTACCAAAGGTTGGTGAACAAAATTTTTGGACACGTAATTGAGAAAACCATGGAGGTCTACGTAGATGACATGTTAGTCAAGAGCCTCGATAAGGTCGATCATATAGAGCACCTCCGAGAGGCATTCGAAGTTCTGAGGCACCACAAGATGATGTTGAATCCATCTAAGTGTGCCTTTGGTGTAGGATCGGGAAAGTTTTTAGGTCTGATGGTTTCCAAGAGAGGAATCGAGGCTAATCCCGACAAAATCAAAGCAATTCTAGACATGGAACCACCAAAGACTGACAAGGATGTCCAAAAACTAACGGAAAGAGTGGCAGCATTGGGAAGATTCATCTCCAAGTCGGGAGAAAAATGCTTACCTTTCTTCAAAGCACTTAAGAATGTGAAAAACTTTGAATGGACAACTGAAAGCCAAGAGGCCTTTGAGGCCCTGAAGAAATATATGGCTGAAGCACCACTGTTGGCAAAACCAAATCCAGGAGAAACTCTCTACTTGTACTTGGCAGTTTCTAACACAGCCCTTGGAGCTGTTCTGATAAAGGAAGAATTGAAAGTGTAGAAGCCCGTTTATTATGTGAGCAAGATCCAACATAGAGCAGAAATAAACTACTCTACTATAGAGAAGTTTGCCTTAGCCTTGATCATGGCCTCAAGAAAGCTACGCCTATACTTCCAGGCACATAAGATAGAGGTCCTGACCAATCAGCCTCTAAAAAACATCTTGCATAGCCCTCAAGTTAGTGGAAGATTGATCAAATGGGCCATTGAATTGGGAGAATTTGACATCAAGTACAAGCCTCGAATGGCCATAAAAGCTCAAGCACTTGCTGATTTCATGGTTGAATGTACTATTGACAACCAGGAAGTCGGGGGGGGGGGGCAGGAAGTGATAGAGGAAGACAAGAAAGATGAAGAGATGGTGTTCAAAGAATATTGGGTGCTCTATTTTGATGGAGCATCAAAAACAAAATCAAGTGGAGCAGGTTTAGTGCTACAAAGTCCTGATGGATTTTTCATAGAGTACGCACTGAAACTTGACTTCCCAACGACAAACAATGAAGCTGAATACGAAGCCCTGATAGCTGGCTTAGGGCTGGCTGGAGCCTTGAGAGTTAAATCTCTGAAAGTATGTGGAGATTCGAGGCTAGTAGTTTCCCAAGTAAATGGGGAGTTTCAAGCCGGAGATGAAGTCATGGCCAAGTACTTAAAACTTGTCAAGGCCATTATGACTCAGTTTGATGAATGCTATGTGGAACATTTTCCAAGGGAAGAAAACATGAAGGCTGATGCCTTGTCTAAATTTGCTTCTTCCGAAATTGAAAACTATGCATGGAGTGTATACTTCCAAGTCTTGAAGACCCCAAACATCAATGGAAAGTTGGTAGCACCTATTGATGTTGCTAGCTGTTGGATGGATCCCATCAAAGCTCATCTGGAAACTGGGTGGTTACCCAACGACACTTCAGAAGCACGAAAGTTGTATGTGAAAGCACTAAGGTATGCCCTGATTGAGGGAATCCTATACAAGAAGTCTTTCGTCATTCCTTATCTGAAATGTTTGAGACCTCAAGAGGCAGAATTGGCCCTAAGGGAGGTACATGAAGGAATTTGTGGGCAGCACTTGGGGGGCAGAGCCCTTGCTCATAAAGTCACTCGTCTAGGTTTCTATTGGCCAAGCATACTTGCTGATGCTAAAAGCTATGTGAAGAAATGTGAACGATGCCAAAAGCATGCACCAGTGGTTAGACAGCCACCAGAGATGATGACATCCATTAACTCACCTATCCCCTTTGCCATATGGGGAATGGATATACTTGGGCCATTTCCAATGGCCAGTGCTCAAAGAAAGTTCTTGATAGTAACAATCGACTACTTCACCAAGTGGATTGAGGCTAAACCTTTAGCCAAGATAACCACCAAACAGGTGATGCATTTCTTCTGGGAAAATGTGATATGTAGATACAGGATTCCACGAATCCTGGTCACGGACAATGGAACTCAGTTTAACAACGATGAGTTCAAGAAGTATTGTGATGAGAATGACATCAAGTTACGATTCACTTTTGTTGCCCACCCTCAAGCAAATGGGCAAGCTGAGGTTGCAAATTCAATTATCCTGGATGGACTAAAGAAAAGAGTTGAGCGCTCAAGAAACACTTTGGTGGACAAATTGCTCCTCATACTATGGGCATATCGTACTACTTGTAAAGTCACCACTGGAGCTACCCCCTTTCTGTTGTCATATGGGGCAGAGGCAGTGGTTCCAGTGGAGATTACTCACACGTCTCCGAGAATTGAGGCTTATGAGCCAGAAACAAATGAAGAAGGCTTGAGGCTAGCTTTAGATCTAATTGATGAAGTTAGAGATGAAGCAAATGCCAAGATAGTTGAACATCAGAAACGAGCATCTTTCTATTACAACCTAAGGGTTAAAGAAAGGTTCTTTCGACAAGGAGACTTAGTCCTTCGAAAGATTGAGGCATCCGGAGTTGGACAAAAAGGCAAGTTGGCCCCAAATTGGGAATGACCATATCACGTCAAGAACGTATTTGGTCGATGTAAGACCCCAGATTTTGGGTAGAATTAAAACTTTTATTATATGTTGATGTAAATATGGATAGTGGCAATGACTTTGAGAATCAAGCTATGAAATGAATATGAATTTCGGTTTTCAAACATTTTGAGAATAGTAAGAATGGACTGAACATATAGATAAGAATAATCTCTCTGGGGAATAAGAATACAATATTCCAAGGAAGGAAAATATTTTTATGTCATCCAAATCGATATCTGGTATACATCCGACAACTCCGTAAACAAGATAGCGTGTGCCCGAGAAAGCACTAGAACATTTCTAAGTGCAAGAAGTAAAGAGAAATAAACCAGGAATATTGGATCGGATATTGAACCAAGGGATTATAGAAAAACCACTGATGAATAGTAACTTTTGATGAATGGTAAATTTTTGTCGTTTAAAAAGTTTTTCAGACCACCCCATATGCGGAACGATATAATAAACTTTCAAGGGCGTATTAGTGATCTACGATGTAAATGAAGGAATGCAAAAGCTGTCAGAATCGGAAAAATAGCATTTCTGTTTTCTCCGAAATTTCACCAATAACGGACAGATTAATTATTATTTGAGAATAATTGAGGATTTAAATTATCAATTCCATGGATATGGATTTAATAAAAGAATTAGAGATATTAAGAACAAATACGATAAACTACTTCGATAGAACACTTAAGAAACCCTGCGAACATTCTACGCGATTAAACGAAGACGGAACAACGAAACACTTACGAGATTAAATATAGACTTGGAAGTAACATGTAACAAGATTAATTCGAGGAATGCAACATTTGGATCATTCATGTGAAAAGAAACAAACTAGTAAAGCTGCTTTGCCACCATGACCCTCCAGTGCTTGACATGTGTCCCTGCTTGCCACCATGACCCTCCATAGCTCGACACGTGTCCCTGTGACTAGCCAAAGTGTGGTGACTCACCACTTTCTAATACAAAATATCAGCCTTATCATTAATTGGACAAAACAAAAAAGAAAAGAAGAATTCATCCATTTTGAAGAGAAAACCCGAGGGAGAAATGAGGAGAAAAATGGGGGAGAAAGAAGTGATCGTAACTTGAGATTCCGTGGTCCGTTTTTGGCGTTCCACCACTCAAATTGAAGCTCTCGAGAAGCCCGACCTAACCATGATAAGCAATCGCCTCACCTCTGTGATTTACCCTTCGATTTCAGTGAGTAACAGTTGGAGAAGATGATGAATAGTAACTTGTATTTTGCTTTGTTGCTTTTGATATTGAGTTTGTGGCTTCCAAAGGTTGTATTAAGCAAGGATCTAAAGGTTACATAAGGAATATAGCAGCAAGCAAGCTTGGAGGAAGGTATAAACCTCTGCCCCTTTGAGTTTTATATGAGTTTTAAAGTGGTTTTGATGTTCATGTAAAGTTAAGATCATGATTAAGTGATTTAGTGATTGTTTGGATTTGTTTAAATGTGTAAAATGATGGGTGTTGGATTTGAGCCTCACCACTGATCTTAGAGGTGTAGGTTGGTTGTTTGTTGAGGTTGTGGATGTATGGTATGCCCGGTGTGGCTTGGTTATGTTGTGACAAAATTGGATTATTCGATTTTAAGCCGTCGTAATGCCCGATTTTCGGTAACTCTATAAACTGCCTAGAATCCGAAACCTCAACTGCCTCTTTTGGTTCAGTGATTAACATGAGTGTGTAGAGCCTTGTTTCTAGTTTACGTGAGCGCAAGAATCATGTCATTACGATTTACGGTTTATGAGATATGACCATTTTAGTGAAAGTGGTTCAAGGAATGAGATTGCAGAAATGTACCAACTTTGTGGCTATGTTTGAGACCCTTAAGAGTTGTTTTAAAATATGAAATTTTGTATTGAAGTGTCAAGGGCAGTTACGAAGGTTTGTACGAAGGTTTCGAGTCCAAAAGATTATTTTCCGATTTTATAAAAATGTGTTAGCCGAGGTTGCGCAAGTGAAAACCACTAAGAGCATGACTTAGAAACCAATGTTGAAAATGGTTAAGTATAACTTGTATTCGAGGATCGATTTCGGACTAAACCTACGACTGAAGTAATTGTCGACTAAACATGGACTTAGTATGAGCCTATAACGAGCTAGTAATGCCTTGGTTGTGTTTCGCTTACGTGTTTAAGCATTGAGTACAAGTGGATTATCCAGGGGATTAATCGTGCGTTTTCTTTGACTTTGTCTAGATTGTCCGGCATCGTCGCGAACCCCTATCACTTCTCGAGCATCAGGCAAGTTTTCTCTTTCCATGCTGTATTTTAAAGTACCATATTCTGATGTATGCACATACTAGATGCAAATTTTCAAAACCCATACTTACGGTTGTTGTGATAATAAATTGTTTTCATATATGATATGTAGATGCGATATATAAATTGCATACTTGTTTTCAAACTGCTATATATATAGCGATATCCGAGGATATGACTTGATGTAGGGCTTATAAGCTAGATATGGGATATCGGTTATAAGCCAGTTTTATATATAATGCCCTAGAATAAGGGCGGATGATTTTCTCTAAGATCATAAGTAGTTATATTTCTGTATAGTGTTGTATAGTTTTGAGATAAATGATTATATCGTGTTAAATAGAATTTGCCTTTTGGATATTATACGAGCTTTGAGATAATGTACTTACGAACCGGTATACCTTGTAGCTCTATAGGTAAGAGCATGTTCATTGTTTCGACTCTAGACCGGGAGTCGATATTTTTGTTATATAGGTAGTCGTGGAAACCGGAGGGATTCCAGCGGCAGATTACTATTCATCTTGAGGAATATTATTAATAATCATTATTTATGTTCCGGAAAGTATTTATTACTTGGAAATGACTTGGTAATTGGTTTATAAGCTAGATATCGGGTAACTGTCATTTGAGGATTATTTATTTAATGAATATTATTTTGAATATTCATTTGAGGATTATTTATTTAATGAATATTATTTTTGAATATTCATTTGAGATTTATTTATTTAATGAATATTATTTTAGAATATTCATTTGAGGATTATTTATGTAATGAATATTATTTTGAATATTCATTTGAGGATTATTTATGTAATGAATATTATTTTGAATATTCATTTGAGGATAATTTATTTAATGAATATTATTATTTATATTCATTTGAGGATTATTGACTTAAAGGATATTATTTATATTCATTTGAGGATTATTGACTTAAAGAATATTAATTATGAATAGTCATTTGAGGATTATTGACTTAAAGAATGTTATTTATGAATATTCATTTAAAGATTATTTACTTAATGAATATTACTTTTGAATATTCATTTGAGACTTATTATGTAAGGAATATTATTTTCGAACATTCATTTGAGATTTATTAATTAATGAATATTATTTTGAATATTCATTTGAGGTTTACTTATTTGAGAAATATTATTTTTGAATATTAATTTAATCACTATTTACCTGATGAATATTATTTTCAAAGATTCGTCTGAGGTTTATTTATTTAATAAATATTATTAATTATTTTCAAATCAAAAAGAGGTTCCCAAAACATTATTTTTCCATTTGAATATGTCTTTTAAGAAGATTTAAATGCTCGCTCAACTATCAAAAATATGGGAAACCTGATTTAAGTGACTACTACTCTTTTTAAACTCTCAATTCAAAAACTGTCAAGGGACAGATATTTTCTTGGAGCAATTTAATTGCTGCCAGTCTAATGTTGTGTTACCACCTCAATGATCGAGGGGTAAATTCATGGAACAAGTCGATGTCCATTAACAAGCATAGCTTGGGAAATATTGGGGAATCTTCCTTTCCAACCTAGATATAACTACTTAGTGGAGTCGTATCAACAAGTGTTACACTTGGGGAAAGGAGGACGACCTTTACGTTTCAGAGTCATGGATTTCATCTGAACTAGGAGTGGTGTAAGTGGTCCAGTTGCGATTGACCCATCCAACTTTTATGCCCCAAATGGGCCGGGAGGTCACTGGAAGGCGGTAGACAATGTCAGGCCGTCGTGATTCTTCCATCTACATGTAGAAAACTATTTGAGCGGTGCGACCTGCTACTGATCATAGCAAGGTTAGGCACAGCGGGCGCGGTAGCAACTCCAGTATTAGTTCATCATCCAATCTGGATATTCCTGCAACATGTATTGGGATGAAAAACCAATCATGTTGGCAGGGGGTCGAAAGTGTTTGAAAATGAAGTGGCAATAAATTCATGCAACTTCATCTTTTATTTATGAGTTATGACTCTGTGGATACCTTACATAACATGGGTTATGGTAAGGGAGTTGTTTATACTGAATCACCTTATAACTTCATCTTTTAAAATATGTGTTGATATTCTGCTTACATAGCAGATACTTTTGGAAAGGTTATATTTGGTTTCCTTGAAACCTCATCTTTTATACTAGAACTTTGTTCATAGTTTGAATATCGAAAGTTTGCAGAAATATTATGGAAATGATATTTGAAGTACAATAATGGTACTGTTTTTGGGAATACATTCCGATAAGGATATAATTTCAGTATCGAGATATTTTGACAAATTATTGTCTTATACCCGCTTTATTCTGGGTTGAGTTAAAGGCAGAGTTATGCCATACTTTCATTACCTTGCTGAGCTATCGCTCACTCTTGCTATTGTTTTATATATATTATATAGCAGCGAAGCAGGATGCCAATGGGTCGGCACATACCTCGCAAGGCGTTTCCGTAAACAGTTTCTAGCAGTGATCCCGAGAGTAGTATGAACCAATCGAATCAGGCTACAGCTTTTGGTATTCAACTTATGTATAGATATGAATGATATGAGAGGATTGTGAGCATCAGAAGGCTAAGTTGGTAATGTAACTTTACTTAGAAATTGTATCAGTGACAGATTCAAAAGACACTTGGGTATTGTAATAAAAATTATTAATTCTACAGTTGTTGTATTGTGTCGTTTCTGAGACTCTAACCTGTGTGTGTGTGTGTGTGTGAGAGAGAGACTTATATTGTGGGGTCATGAGCAGGTGAATTATGAATGGTGTGAGTAATACAGGTAAGGCAAGGAGTACATGGATTGTGACAACCCTAAATCCCCGACCCCGGATTTGGGGCTGTTACAGAAATGGTATCAGAGCGTTAGGTTACAGTCCTCAGAAACGATAGGAGATCGAGTCTTACAATACCCTTAATAATGATAAGGACACCTAGAGCTCAAATTGAGTTCGTAGCCGGGTTAGAGGACATGACCCTGACCGTTTAAGATGAAGCCCGAGAGGGGACTTCTTCTGGGAAACCGTACTTAGGACTTCATGGTTAGTCACCTCGAATCGTATGAGTTATAGATTGATGGGATTCTGAGGTACCAGACCCCGAGGCCTTCGAGTAGGCAATTGATGATGCGTTCCTTGAAATGGACGGAGACCCGATAAAGGAAGATCCATAGGAGAATCTAGAGGAAGACCCCATAGTGGGTCAAGGGAAGAATCTTGTAGAAAATGTGCCGATTGATATAGATGTGGTGTGTTACTTGAGGTCTAATAATAAGGCCGGACGAACCTTCAAGGGATAAATAAGTGACGAGACGAGGGTTTAAGGATCGTTCATGATTCATCAAGAGGTATGACAAAGAAAATGGAGTAGAGTCTCCAAAGCAGAAGAGGTAGAGGCAGTATAGCCAGTTTCGGTGGATTGATTCGACTTGAACGAAACCTGTTACTCGTAGTCGGTTATAGTTGCCCATGAGGAGGCGGCATACGTAAGAACCAAGATGTCCAGATTTTCACGAACGATTAAGGGTACTTAGTTGCCTAGAATAGTGAAAGGAATTGCTTTGGCTATGAGGTTTCAATCCCCCACGACCAGCGATTCCACTGGAAATAGTGTCTATTACATCATTGAGGGATTTTATTATCTCAAGGAGAATTTTGGGTACCATGCAAATGTTATTGTAAGACAAGCACGCTAAGACGTAATCGAGAACGAGATTTACCACCCTCAGGAAACCAGGAAGGAATTATGAGGATAGAACAGAAAGGTCGGAAATCAGATCCGAGCATTACTAGTAGGTAAATAGATTGATCAAGTTTCCCTGATTTTGGAAAGAAATTCAGCAAATTTTGGCAAACCTTGTCTTTCTGATTACCAGAGGATGTCACCAAAGAGAGTGGAAATTAGAGCGAACCCTGTGGATTTGATAAGATAACCGTTATATGGATTGGTGGACAGACCCTGATTGCTATAATTGATTGTAGAGATAAAATGATGAAGTTGAGATTGGACGGTAAAGGCGAAATATATTTAAGGACCAAGACGGACTGAGAAATTCCGGGATTGACTTAAATGAAAAGGCTATTGTGCCAAAAGTGTTAAGCTTAGGTAGCACACGGGATTGATATGGGAGAAGGAATATTGGGTATAAGGATGATTGAAATAGAGACCGGATTTAAGCTTGTAGTTTCTAACGATCTTCCGAAGTACCGCCCAGTCGACATGTGGAATTATCATTGCTATGGGCGACGACGGTATCGAAGTCTTCTTATAGAACAGAACGCTTACTTGAGATGTTTGCGCCTAGCCGAATAGAATTCCCTGCGATTGCAAAGGTCGATGGTTGAATCCTTAGCGACTATTATGAGTCGGCAATAACGTAAGTATCGAGCACCTTAGGGTGTGCCTGGAGAAGAAAAGCTTTAGAATTGAATGATTATCAATTAGAGGAGCCGACATAAAAGGCATCCGTAGAGACCTTGGTAGTACCCTCCCCATTTGCAAATTATGTGGGATATTTCCCCAATCTATGATCTATCTGACCTCTTTCCAAGAAAGAATTCTGATAAAGGGTATATTCCCTCTTCGAAGTTATTTTATAACACTTGTGCTAAACCATATTCAGTTTCACTTGTGCCAGAGGCTGTCGCAATGCCTACTTTCGGGTTTTCGAAGCCCTGTCAAATGATGTTATTTAAGCTTTGACTTTTCTTCAAATGATGAATGACCCTATGGTGATACCTCACCACTTGTTTGTTAGGTACCAGTATCTTTTTGGTTATTCTTTCTTTGTATTTTCTTTGGAAACCGCACCTTTGGAATCTGTTCAATTTTAAAATCCAAGGTGTTCCTTTGAGAAATATTGTCGAATGGCGATAATCATTAAATCGATCTCGAATTGCTTTCATACTTTTCAACTTCCACTGAGACGAACAACCCTATACTTATAGGGGCTACAAGGACTATCTGTCTGTGTGATAGAAGTCTGATGGGACGCCATCACTTGTAAGTTGTGAAATGCAAGAAGGCTAATTACCTTTAGTAATGTCTCAATCGAGGCACACAACGTTGAGTTCTTATGATCATGTTGATCTCTCGGTAAATTCTTTTACCTCCAATAAGGTTACCTTAAAACTCATAACCTTACGATCACCAGTGTGTGACGTTTTCCTTGATATGGGAGCTGTCTTTTCAAGGCCCCATAATTTTGTTATCCTTATTGAATTTCAAGGGGAGGCCAACCAGGTCAAATAAGTCAAAATTCGCTGATAGGAATTAGATTCGCGACGAAATCGCCTATGTCAGGAGCGAATCCCTAAGACGAATAGAGTGTTAGTGACATATCAATGAAATTGGTTTATTCTCCCAAGGATATTATGATAATGGAAAGCGTGTCAATCGATATATGTGAAAGAAATAGCGATGTGCCGTGAACTCCAGTGACAACGGTGTTAGATAGATGCCCTATAGTGAGATTGAGATTTTGGAGGAGTTGTTTACGAATGGACACTACCTCTGGGTTAGCAAGATAAGTACTGACGATGGAGTCAGAGGGAGCTGGTATTGTGACTTGGGAGAGGTGCAGCGTGTGTGGTTCTAGAGGAATAATTTTCGGAAATATATGGAGACCCGGATGAAAATGAACGTTAAAGAGTTAAAACAAGAAACCATGACTGTGACCGAGTATGAGGCCAAGTTTTTCGAATTATCGAGGTTTGTTCCGGAGTTTGTGAACACAGAAGAAAAGAAAGCCAGTAGGTTTCAACCAGGGCTACCTCCAACAAGCAACCCACTGTCAGGACCTTTAAATAATAGGTACCCTTGTAAATGATTGTTTGATCAGCGGAAGAACGTTGTGTATTTCCAAATTTATTTAAGAACTGGGTATCACCAGTTGGAAGTTAAATCCGAGGATATACCCAAGACTGCGATTCGTACCAGGAATAGACACTTCGAGTTTTCAGCGAGGTTATTTTGGGATTGACTAATGCACCCACAAATTTTTATGGAATGTAATGAATGGACTTTGAGTTATCCGTGATAGTAGATAACGTGAGATGGAGAAATGGCTAGAATTGACCTAGAATTATGATTGTGAGATACACTACCATCCGGGGGAGGCCAATGTGGTGGCCGATACCCTTAATTAAAATGAGACAGAGATGGATTCTGAACGATCGGGAATTAAAAGATGAGATTTTACATAAAACCCAAGTTAGTCCAACAAACTAGAAGGACAAAAGATTTCACCAACAAGCGGCTAGTGACAACCAAGACAGACAGAGAAAGTATGCGGACTAAGCCCGCGAGTATAGAGATAGTACTACTACTGATAAGCTAAATGGCAAGTTGATGAATGGCAAACAAGTTTATGCTGGTGTATTTCTGTGCAAACAAGATAGAGAATATGAGGTTAGAGATTCGTGATGCTATAGGTATCTCCAGGGAAAGAATTAATGGGATTTGAAAAGAAAGGGAAGTGAGCCCGAGATTCATTGGGCCATCTGAGATCTAAGACGCACCAGGAAGGTGGCCTACGAGCCAGCCTTACCCCCCCCCCCCCCCCAAACTTGTAGAATGGTCATAACAGGGTTCATGTGTCAATGCTACGTCAGTATACTATAGATGCCCGGCATATGTAGAGTACGAGCACGTAAACATACAACCAGACTTGACCTATGTGGAGCAACCATGGAAATTATAGATCGAAAGGAACAAGTACTCCGAAACAAGGTCATCAAACTAGTCAGAGTGGTATGGAGGAATCATAATGTGGAAGAATCAACTTGGGAGCTAGAGAGCGAGATGCTAGAAAGATATCCCCATTTGTTTTCAGAGTGATTCCGGGACGGAATCCTTTTAAGGAGGGGAGACTGTAAGACCCCAGATTTTGGGTAGAATTAAAACTTTTATTATATGTTGATGTAAATATGGATAGTGGCAATGACTTTGAGAATCAAGTTATGAAATGAATATGAATTTCGGTTTTCAAACATTTTGAGAATAGTAAGAATGGACTGAACATATAGATAAGAATAATCTCTCTGGGGAATAAGAATACAATATTCCAAGGAAGGAAAATATTTTTATGTCATCCAAATCGATATCTGGTATACATCCGACAACTCCGTAAACAAGATAGCGTGTGCCCGAGAAAGCACTAGAACATTTCTAAGTGCAAGAAGTAAAGAGAAATAAACCAGGAATATTGGATCGGATATTGAACCAAAGGATTATAGAAAAACCACTGATGAATAGTAACTTTTGATGAATAGTAAATTTTTGTCGTTTAAAAAGTTTTTCAGACCACCCCATATGCGGAATGATATAATAAACTTTCAAGGGCGTATTAGTGATCTACGATGTAAATGAAGGAATGCAAAAGCTGTCAGAATCGGAAAAATAGCATTTCTGTTTTCTCCGAAATTTCACCAATAACGGACGGATTAATTATTATTTGAGAATAATTGAGGATTTAAATTATCAATTCCATGGATATGGATTTAATAAAAGAATTAGAGATATTAAGAACAAATACGATAAACTACTTCGATAGAACACTTAAGAAACCCTGCGAACATTCTACGCGATTAAACGAAGACGGAACAACGAAACACTTACGAGATTAAATATAGACATGGAAGTAACATGTAACAAGATTAATTCGAGGAATGCAACATTTGGATCATTCATGTGAAAAGAAACAAACTAGTAAAGCTGCTTTGCCACCATGACCCTCCAGTGCTTGACATGTGTCCCTGCTTGCCACCATGACCCTCCATAGCTCGACACGTGTCCCTGTGACTAGCCAAAGTGTGGTGACTCACCACTTTCTAATACAAAATATCAGCCTTATCATTAATTGGACAAAACAAAAAAGAAAAGAAGAATTCATCCATTTTGAAGAGAAAACCCGAGGGAGAAATGAGGAGAAAAATGGGGGAGAAAGAAGTGATCGTAACTTGAGATTCCGTGGTCCGTTTTTGGCGTTCCACCACTCAAATTGAAGCTCTCGAGAAGCCCGACCTAACCATGATAAGCAATCGCCTCACCTCTGTGATTTACCCTTCGATTTCAGTGAGTAACAGTTGGAGAAGATGATGAATAGTAACTTGTATTTTGCTTTGTTGCTTTTGATATTGAGTTTGTGGCTTCCAAAGGTTGTATTAAGCAAGGATCTAAAGGTTACATAAGGAATATAGCAGCAAGCAAGCTTGGAGGAAGGTATAAACCTCTGCCCCTTTGAGTTTTATATGAGTTTTAAAGTGGTTTTGATGTTCATGTAAAGTTAAGATCATGATTAAGTGATTTAGTGATTGTTTGGATTTGTTTAAATGTGTAAAATGATGGGTGTTGGATTTGAGCCTCACCACTGATCTTAGAGGTGTAGGTTGGTTGTTTGTTGAGGTTGTGGATGTATGGTATGCCCGGTGTGGCTTGGTTATGTTGTGACAAAATTGGATTATTCGATTTTAAGCCGTCGTAATGCCCGATTTTCGGTAACTCTATAAACTGCCTAGAATCCGAACATTCAACTGCCTTTTTTGGTTCAGTGATTACCATGAGTGTGTAGATCCTTGTTTCTAGTTTACGTGAGCGCAAGAATCATGTCATTACGATTTACGGTTTATGAGATATGACCATTTTAGTGAAAGTGGTTCAAGGAATGAGATTGCAGAAATGTACCAACTTTGTGGCTATGTTTGAGACCCTTAAGAGTTGTTTTAAAATATGAAATTTTGTATTGAAGTGTCAAGGGAAGTTACGAAGGTTTGTACGAAGGTTTTGAGTCCAAAAGATTATTTTCCGATTTTATAAAAATGCGTTAGCCGAGGTTGCGCAAGTGAAAACCACTAAGAGCATGACTTAGAAACCAATGTTGAAAATGGTTAAGTATAACTTGTATTCGAGGATCGATTTCGGACTAAATCTACGACTGAAGTAATTGTCGACTAAACATGGACTTAGTATGAGCCTATAACGAGCTAGTAATGCCTTGGTTGTGTTTCGCTTACGTGTTTAAGCATTGAGTACAAGTGGATTATCCAGGGGATTAATCGTGCGTTTTCTTTGACTTTGTCTAGATTGTCCGGCATCGTCGCGAACCCCTATCACTTCTCGAGCATCAGGCAAGTTTTCTCTTTCCATGCTGTATTTTAAAGTACCATATTCTGATGTATGCACATACTAGATGCAAATTTTCAAAACCTATACTTACGGTTGTTGTGATAATAAATTGTTTTCATATATGATATGTAGATGCGATATATAAATTGCATACTTGTTTTCAAACTGCTATATATACAGCGATATCCGAGGATATGACTTGATGTAGGGCTTATAAGCTAGATATGGGATATCGGTTATAAACCAGTTTTATATATAATGCCCTAGAATAAGGGCGGATGATTTTCTCTAAGATCATAAGTAGTTATATTTCTGTATAGTGTTGTATAGTTTTGAGATAAATGATTATATCGTGTTAAATAGAATTTGCCTTTTGGATATTATACGAGCTTTGAGATAATGTACTTACGAACCGGTATACCTTGTAGCTCTATAGGTAAGAGCATGTTCATTGTTTCGACTCTAGACCGGGAGTCGATATTTTTGTTATATAGGTAGTCGTGGAAACCGGAGGGATTCCAGCGGCAGATTACTATTCATCTTGAGGAATATTATTAATAATCATTATTTATGTTCCGGAAAGTATTTATTACTTGGAAATGACTTGGTAATTGGCTTATAAGCTAGATATCGGGTAACTGTCATTTGAGGATTATTTATTTAATGAATATTATTTTGAATATTCATTTGAGGATTATTTATTTAATGAATATTATTTTTGAATATTCATTTGAGATTTATTTATTTAATGAATATTATTTTAGAATATTCATTTGAGGATTATTTATGTAATAAATATTATTTTGAATATTCATTTGAGGATTATTTATGTAATGAATATTATTTTGAATATTCATTTGAGGATAATTTATTTAATGAATATTATTATTTATATTCATTTGAGGATTATTGACTTAAAGGATATTATTTATATTCATTTGAGGATTATTGACTTAAAGAATATTAATTATGAATAGTCATTTGAGGATTATTGACTTAAAGAATGTTATTTATGAATATTCATTTAAAGATTATTTACTTAATGAATATTACTTTTGAATATTCATTTGAGACTTATTATGTAAGGAATATTATTTTCGAACATTCATTTGAGATTTATTAATTAATGAATATTATTTTGAATATTCATTTGAGGTTTACTTATTTGAGAAATATTATTTTTGAATATTCATTTAATCACTATTTACCTGATGAATATTATTTTCAAAGATTCGTCTGAGGTTTATTTATTTAATAAATATTATTAATTATTTTCAAATCAAAAAGAGGTTCCCAAAACATTGTTTTTCCATTTGAATCTGTCTTTTAAGAAGATTTAAATGCTCGCTCAACTATCAAAAATATGGGAAACCTGATTTAAGTGACTACTACTCTTTTTAAACTCTCAATTCAAAAACTGTCAAGGGACAGATATTTTCTTGGAGCAATTTAATTGCTGTCAGTCTAATGTTGTGTTACCACCTCAATGATCGAGGGGTAAATTCATGGAACAAGTCGATGTCCATTAACAAGCATAGCTTGGGAAATATTGGGGAATCTTCCTTTCCAACCTAGATATAACTACTTAGTGGAGTCGTATCAACAAGTGTTACACTTGGGGAAAGGAGGACGACCTTTACGTTTCAGAGTCATGGATTTCATCTGAACTAGGAGTGGTGTAAGTGGTCCAGTTGCGATTGACCCATCCAACTTTTATGGCCCCAAATGGGCCGGGAGGTCACTGGAAGGCGGTAGACAATGTCAGGCCGTCGTGATTCTTCCATCTACATGTAGAAAACTATTTGAGCGGTGCGACCTGCTACTGATCATAGCAAGGTTAGGCACAGCGGGCGCGGTAGCAACTCCAGTATTAGTTCATCATCCAATCTGGATATTCCTGCAACATGTATTGGGATGAAAAACCAATCATGTTGGCAGGGGGTCGAAAGTGTTTGAAAATGAAGTGGCAATAAATTCATGCAACTCCATCTTTTATTTATGAGTTATGACTCTGTGGATACCTTACATAACATGGGTTATGGTAAGGGAGTTGGTTATACTGAATCACCTTATAACTTCATCTTTTAAAATATGTGTTGATATTCTGCTTACATAGTAGATACTTTTGGAAAGGTTATATTTGGTTTCCTTGAAACCTCATCTTTTATACTAGAACTTTGTTCATAGTTTGAATATCGAAAGTTTGCAGAAATATTATGGAAATGATATTTGAAGTACAATAATGGTACTATTTTTGGGAATACATTCCGATAAGGATATAATTTCAGTATCGAGATATTTTGACCAATTATTGTCTTATACCCGCTTTATTCTGGGTTGAGTTAAAGGCAGAGTTATGCCATACTTTCATTACCTTGCTGAGCTATCGCTCACTCTTGCTATTGTTTTATATATATTATATAGCAGCGAAGCAGGATGCCAATGGGTCGGCACATACCTCGCAAGGCGTTTCCGTAAATAGTTTCTAGCAGTGATCCCGAGAGTAGTACGAACCAATCGAATCAGGCTACAGCTTTTGGTATTCAACTTATGTATAGATATGAATGGTATGAGAGGATTGTGAGCATCAGAAGGCTAAGTTGGTAATGTAACATTACTTAGAAATTGTATCAATGACAGATTCAAAAGACACTTGGGTATTGTAATAAAAATTATTTATTCTGCAGTTGTTGTATTGTGTCGTTTTTGAGACTCTAACCTGTGTGTGTGTGTGTGAGACTTATATTGTGGGGTCATGAGCAGGTGAATTATGAATGGTGTGAGTAATACAGGTAAGGCAAGGAGTACATGGATTGTGACAACCCTAAATCCCCGACCCCGGATTTGGGGCTGTTACAGTCGAGGTTCCTACAAGTTGGAAACCCTGGAAGGGATTGAAGTGCCAAGAACTTGGCATGCTGCGAACTTGAAAGTCTATTATATTTAAAGTGTGTCTTGACTAGACTCACTACTAGTACAAGTAGAAATAAGGTCGATGAAACCAATCCAAGTTTTTAAACTTGAGTATTATGTAAGGGTTGAACCCATTTTCAAAGTTCTTCATCATGTTTTACATGCATTACATATTGATAGATATGCATAAAAATGCCAGCTAAACATGCAAAGTCAAGAATCAGGAAAATAACACAAGCCATGAATGGCCAAGAAATACAAATAAAACTAAACTTACAAAGAGTTTAAGTTAAGCCCGAAGGCTGGAAATACATGAAAAGTACAAAGCCATGAATATCCACAAACAAGCTACAAACTACACTTCACCCCCTTTGTCACCAACATCTGTCTCCTCTCCTGAGCTAGAACCAGAAGAATGCTCATCAGCATCATCAGCAGAAGTGTCACCAAGGGGTGATGAATGCACTGGATCTAAAATCCTAGCATCTTCCTCCATGTCATCTACTCCATCCAAGATACACTCTAAGGGAGTAGGAGGGTGAGGAGCTAGAAAGTCAGCAGCGTCAAAAACCCCGGGATGCTTGGCCAAGATAGCCTGAACAACATCCTACCATCCTGATGTATACTGGACTGGGAAAAGAATCTCGGCATGCTTCTCGATCAAGTCCTTGTACTCCTGAGAGTCAAGGTACTCGTCAATGCAATCATCCTTGCTCTTCCTCAGCTCAACCAGATCAGCTTGAGCGTTAGCAAGCTCCTTCTCCTTCCTAGCAAGAGTCTCCTTAAGAGACTTAACCTCCTCTTCAGACCTCTCCAACTTGACCCGGTTGGCCTCAGAAGAGGTACGCCAAGCCTTAGCTTGGAACAATGCCCCCTGGAAGTTGGCATTGGTCTGCCAAAAGATAAAAGTTAGAAAAGTAAAGTAAAAACTTAAGAGAAAGAGAAGGGCTGGAAAGAGAAATACCGCAACAATAGCCTGAGCTCCTAAATGCTCAACACCCTCGAGGGTGGAATCAGCAACGAAGTCCTTGTAATCACAAGGAGTAAGGGAATGGTATGACCAGTCCACAGCATGCTTCGACACCCCAGTAATGGTGTCCTTCTTCCTAATACCCCAGTTGGGGCGCCACACTGAAGACTTGGTAGACACAGGAATGTCAGCCTCGCCTTCAGGGATCTCAGAAGGGATCAAAAAGCTGGGGACACCAGACTTCCCCCTTGGATCATCTCCAAGCCTAGCCCTCTTCATCCTGGATGTCTCCACATCCTTGGGCTCATTAGTCTTGTTTATAAAGGCCGCAGCTGTTAGAAAAAATAAACCAAAGAATGGTTAGAAGAAATTTTTTGAAAGACAGGAAAATAAACATAAAGAAAAGGGATAAGTAAAAGTACCCTTATCAGAAACAGTAGAGAGATGGACAAACTTGAGGACAAACTCTTCCAGTATTTCCCAAGCCACGGTAGTCCCATTATCCTTGATTAGCACTGAGTAGGCATGAGATTCCTCCTCATTCAAGTCAATATTTCTGGGACTACCATCTGAAACTCTCCCAAAAGATCTACGGAACAGGGTTCCCCAGTCCCCTCCTTCCCAGACAAGATACATAAACTCATTTTTCCATTTGGGGTTGTTGTCTGGGATAGATTTTGGGTGAAAAATGAAAGGGAAGCCAACCCCATGACTAATGTACACCCAACCCAAGTTGTTGGCAGAGCTATTCTTGAATTGAAAAATCTTTCTAAACAAAGGTACAGAAAGTGGAAGATTATTTCGAAGGCATAAAACCATAAAACAGTTAATTATCCTCCAAGCATTGGGGGGTAATTGACAAGGGTTGACTTGAACATCTGCCAAAAGCCTAGGAATAAACTCATGAAAGGGGAACCTAAGGCCGACAACTATGGCATCCCTATAAATACATAAAGCATTTGTAAATGAAGGAATGCAAAAGCTGTCAGAATCAGAAAAATAGCATTTTCTGTTTTCTCCGAAATTTCACCAATAACGGACGGATTAATCATTATTTGAAAAATATTGGAGGATTTAAATTATCAATTCCATGGATATGGATTTAATAAAAGAATTAGTGATATCAAGAACGTTTACGGTAAACTACTTCGATAGAACACTTAAGAAATCTCTGCGAACGTTCAACGAGATTAAGTTGTAACCGAACAACGTGACACTTAGTGGATTAAATAAAAGCATGGAAGTAACATGTAACAAGATTAATCCAAGGAATGCAACAATTGGATCATCCATGTGAAAGGGAACAAACCAGTAAAGCTACTTTATCTCCAAACTCCCCATGGCTTGACATGTGTCCGATGATGAGGCAAAGAAAACTATGACTCACCACACTAATACAAAATATCATTTTCTATCAAATCAACCAAGGCAAAAAGCAAAGAAAACTCTCCCCACCCTATTTCTTCAACAATCTGCCAGCATGACCAAGGGAGAAAAAAATTCATAACTTGAGTTATACTCATCCTTAAATCACCAAATTTTAACCATAGCTTCTCCACTCCATGGGTAACATTTGTTCAAAATTTCATGGTAAAAAAAGGAGTGTAGCCTAGCCAAATCTCTTCCCCAAGTTGGAGAACCCAATCTGTCCAGTTTCTGTCCAGCGGAAAGATGGGGCTCAAAACCCTATCTAGGAAGCTTCAAATTTGATGATCTATAACTCAAAATAAATCTTATCAAGAGCACAAGGTCTGGTAAAACGTTTAGCACCAAACTCTTATTTTTCGATTTGTTATGGATTTTACAAGATGAGGATGAATAGTAACTTCAAGTGGTTTCTTGTTTTGATCTTGAAGTTTAAGGCTTGTAAAGGATAATCAAGGAGCAAGGAAGGGTATACTAGCCATCTATAGTCTATATTAAGTACCAAGGAAGGTATAAACCCTCTCACACTTTTACTTATGATTTGATATTAGTGTATAAATGGATGATTGTTAGTGATAGTATGATTTAGAGATGATTTACATGATATGTATGAGGTTTAATGGATTGATTGATGGTTGAACTAGTGATTAGTGTTATGAGTATATTTAGACAGAAATAAAGTGATTTGGATGAGATCCTTGGGTTGTGGATTGATGAATTGATTAGAGTGTTTTAAACACGAGAATCGCGTTTAAGCGTCGTTACCATGTCAAATTTTACTTAGGAAGTTTGGACAGAAATCCCGAATACTTTAAAGGGCATAAACATAAGGTTTCTGACCATGATCATGTAGGCCCTGTTTCCTAGTTTGTTTTAGCGAAAGAATCGTATCGTTTCGATTTACGGTTTAGGAAAAACGTCTGTTTTAGTGAAAGCGGTTTCGCGTAACTAAGTAGTTCATTGCATGAACTTTGAGATAGTGGTCAAACCCCTTAAGCGACTTATTGGAATGTGAGACTTTGTGTTAACATGCTAGGTACGTTTAAGAAGACCCTCGAAAAGATTTCGTGTTAAAAGTATTATATTTCAATTTTATAAAAATGCGTGAGCGAGCATGCTCGAGTAGGAGTTCTTAAGGAGTTAACTTGAAAATGGACTTGTACTTGAGTTAGTATATACCTAGTATGGTGAAAGCGTTTAAATTATTAATCTTGAACCTTGTGTTGATTCTAGATTACTGGACCAACCTGAGACTTATTGCTACTTCGGGATTTCCAGGCAAGTTTTCTCATTCCATGCTGTATTTTAAAGTACCATATTCTGATGTATGCATATAATAGATGCAAGTTTCTAAATCTATACTTTGAAGTATTGACTATATAATACTGCTTTTGCCATGTATAAAAATTGGACAGTTTTGTGATATATCTTATTTCTTGTTGAAATAGATTTGACCTTTGGATTATATAAAATCTTTTGAGTTAAGTAGTTATGAACTGGTTTACCTTGTAGCTCTAAATATAAGAGCATATTCATTGTTTTCGACTCTAAATCAGGAGTCGGTATTTTGAGCTATGTAGATAGCCGTGGAAACCCGGAGGGATTCCATCGGAAGAATACTATGTATTTTGAGGATTGTTATTTGGGTATGATATCATTCGAGGAATGATATTTGCTTACTATATCTTTCAAGGAATGTTACTTGAGTATTATCTCAGTCGAGAAATACTATTTGAATACTATTTCAGTTATATATGCTAATGGAAGGCATAACTGTTTTCGAAAGTATATTGTGATACTTGCTATATGATTTGATATTGCCTTATAAGCTAGATATGGGATATATTAGTTATAAGCCGGATATTGCTAAGACCCTTAGTGAAGGGCATATGATCTTCATTCTTTAAATATAGATCGGGAGTCAGTGTTTTGAAATATAAAGATAGTCGTGGAAACCCGGAGGGATTCCAGCGGCAAATTATTGTTTATTTCGAGGAATGTTATTTGAGTATTACCTCAGTCGAGAAATATTAGATGAATACTAATTCGAATATTCATTTGATGATTATTTAATTAATGAATATTATTTTGAATATTCATTCAATCTATTTATTTAATGAATATTATTTTTGAATATTCATTCAAGGTTTATTTAATTAATGAATATTATTTTGAATATTCATTCAATCTATTTATTTAATGAATATTATTTTTGAATATTCATTTAAGGTTTATTTATTTAATAAATATTATTTGATTATTTATTAAATACTTTTAACCCGTTTTAAAATGAGTTATATTATTTAAAGTTATTCTTGACCTTCAACATTTTTTAAGGATATTCTAAGTTGTATTATTAATTATTTTAAATCAAGGAGAGGTTCCCAAAACACTGTTTTTCCATTTAAATCTATCTTTTAAGAGGATTTAAATGCTCGCTCAACTACCAAAAATATGGGAAACCTGATTTAAGTGACCGCTACTCATTTTAAACTCTCAACTCAAAACTGTCAGGGGACAGATATTTTCTCTGAGCAATTTAATTGCTGCAAGTCAAATGTTGTGTTACTACCTCAACGATCGAGGAGTAAATTGATGGAACAAGTCGATATCCATTAACAAGCAATAGCTTAGGAAATATTGGAAAATCTTCCTTTCCAACCTAGATATAACTACTTAGTGGAGTCGTATCAACAAGTATTACACTTGGGGAAAGGAGGACGATCTTTACGTTTCAGAGTCATGGATTTCATCCGAACTAGGAGTGGTGTAAGAGGTCCAGTTGCGCCGACCCATCCATTTTATTGCCCCAAATGGGCTGGGAGATCCGGAAAGGCGGTAGACAATGTCAGGCTGTCGTGATTCTTCCATCTACATGTAGAAAACATATTTTGTTGTACGACCTGCTACTGATCATAGTAAGGTTGGGACAACGGGCGCGGTAGCAACTCCGGTATTAGTTCATCATCCATTTTGGATAATTCTGCAACATGTATTGAAAGGGACTATGGATGACATCCTTGGTACAGGTTTACCGATCATGTTGGCAGGGGGTTCTGCAACATGTATT
Organism: Heracleum sosnowskyi; assembly: GCA_030848705.1. Classification (NCBI taxonomy): domain Eukaryota; kingdom Viridiplantae; phylum Streptophyta; class Magnoliopsida; order Apiales; family Apiaceae; genus Heracleum; species Heracleum sosnowskyi. The sequence goes on along the minus strand of CM061235.1, from coordinate 92,460,213 downwards.
GAAAGGGACTAAGGATGACACCGTGGTACAGGTTTACCGATCATGTTGGCAGGGGTTGAAAAATGTTCAAAAAAATGAAGTTACAATAAATCCTTGCAATTTCATCTTTTATTTTATGAGTTATGACTTTGATAAAACTTTACTCAGATTATATATGCATAAGTGGATTTTGGGTTACAGAAACTTTATATTGAATTTCCTTGTAACTTCATCTTTTATGTTATACTAGTATCTTATCCGTTTAATGCATAGCCTGTGGTTATAAAGATATTTTCGAACTATATAGTGTTTTGAATCAATGAATAGGCTTTAAGCCTTGATTCCAATATTTGATATCTATTTCAAAAAGATATGTTTTGAGTCTTGGTTTATCATATTGGCACCCAGGATTTCCAAATGATTACGAAGAGTATCTGAGTATGATTATAAGTCATACGGTATTTTAAACGGTATACTATTTTGGGGTTAGACCCTAGTAGTGATAAAAGCTTGGATCCCATATGGATTATTTCCCTAAAAGGTTTAAAGATTTAAACTGGGATAGATTTCTTGTTAAGCACTATTAGCTCATTCTTGCTTTATTAAATCTTTCAGCATGAGGAAAACATTGCCGAATCCACCTCGTGTTATGAGAGCAATGGAATGGAGAGACCACCCTGGAGTTAGTTGATGCATGATGGATACTGTTGGTGTGAGCAGAATAGTTGCAGCTTGAATTAGTGAGAATTATTTTGAGTGGGTTTGTATTACTAAACCTTGTATAGAATTGTGAGGTCTATTATTGTAACTTCAGGTAAAGGTTGTAAATAATAGATGAGAACTTGGATAGTACATTTGGGTTGTAATAACAAATGTTGATTAGTGTTGCTCACTTCCAAGGCTATAACTTGTGTGTGTGTGTGCGTAAGTGATTGGGGTCTTTGGAGTTGTATTATGAGAATGTTGTAAGTAATGCAGGTATTGTATCATTGATGGAGCGTGACAACCCAGATTCCTGACCCCGGATCTGGGGGTGTTACAGCATTTGACCGCCAGTGACATGAACGGTCACCGGGGCCGGCAGGAACAAGTTTTAAAGGGGCCTTTACCCTATACATCTTATTATAATCTTTAATCATATCTACATCATGAAACCTATTACTGCAATCATATGAATCTAAAGCAAACACATACGGGTACTCATCCCCACGTTCATTAATCATATCATGCAAAGACATGTATTTAGAACGAATTGGAATAGGGGTACCTCGTTTGGATGCATAATTCATCTTTTGCAAGCGTTGAGAAGCACGATCAGCCATCAAACCCAGAAATTTTTTCAAATCTTCAAAGCAAAACCCAGAATCTTCAAAGCAAAACCCAGAATCTTCAAAGAAAACCCAGAAATCTTCAAAGAAAAACCTAGAATCTTCAAGAATTCTTCAAATCTTCAAAATAAAAACCCAGAAAATGGTGAGATTCAACGGAAAATCTCGCCGGGAATCGCCTTGTGACAGAACCCTAGCAGAGCTACTTAGAGAGAATTTTAGAAGAAATTTAGCAGAATATCTTTGAGGAATGGAAAGTGAGAAATGAATGGAAACAACTGAGATTTCACCCTTTTATAGGGATGACAGCCGGTCAATGGGCCGGTTGAAGGAAGGGCAACCGGCATCAGCCGGTATAGCCCATAAAAGATTACAGGCCCATTAATAAATTGGAACAGTTAAAGGCCTAAGGCCCAAATTGAGCCCAACATAGGTGGGCCTTAAAGAACACAAGAGGTACAACTTGAAGAAGCCTGGTCGAATGTGTTCGATCAAGGCCCAAAATGGCACTAATCTTCGATCAGAAACCTGGTCGAATGAGTTCGAATAAAGCTCAAAATGAACCATGTATTCGACCAGAATCCTGGTCGAATGAGTTCGAATAAAGCTCAAAATGAAACATGTATTCGACTAGAATCCTGGTCGAATGAGTTCGAATAAAGCTCAAAATGAACCATGTATTCGACCAGAATCCTGGTCGAATGAGTTCGAACTAGGCAAAAAAATGAAGCATATCTTCGACCAGAAACCTGGTCGAAATCATTCGACCAGGGGGAGAAATGGCATTAAGCTTCGACCAGAAACCTGGTCGAAATCATTCGACCAGGAGGAGAAATGGCATTAAGCTTCGACCAGAAACCTGGTCGAAATCATTCGACCAGGAGGTGAAATGACATTAAGCTTCGACTAGAAACCTGGTCGAAATCATTCGACCAGGAGGCAAATGCAAGGCAAAATTCGACCAGAATCCTGGTCGAAGGACTTCGACCAGGAGCTAAAGTTGAGGTCGAATTCGACCAGGATCCTGGTCGAAAATATACTAAAAATTCAAAAATTGATTTATTTTCCAAGGAATTGATGAAAAATCCCGATTCCTGTTTTGAGAAAATTACAAAAATTGGTTTAGAGCTATATGTTCATAAAACCAAGCCATAATACGAAAGAAAACTTCGTAACTCCCGAATAAAATAACTTCTACGATAATCCAAGAGAGATTTTCCTAGAAGTTGGGGGGCAAATGATATGGACAGAAAAGTAATTTTAGAAATATAATTAATGATACATTAATTATACCTAGAATGGTCCAAGAATACGGCCCAATAAGCAAGGCCCAAAACCCTGATTATTTATTAAATTCGTAATTAATAAAAGGGAAATATACAGCTCAGGAAAGAAGTCCAAAATATGGTAAATTCATCAAAGAAGGATCCATAATCCCAAATAAAAGAAATAATGAGTCATAGCCTTTATCAACAAGGAAAAGACTTATCCTGCAAGAAATACAATGTTTATCCAATATCAAAAAGGAGACTTATTCGCTAAAACTCCTAAACTTACCCTAAATATGAGGCTCCAGACGCCTATATAAAGGACCTGATCCTACAATCAGAACTACGTCTTTGGCTTGATTCTCATTACTAATTGAGATACGTAGGCATCTTGTAAGGACTGATTTAGTCTCGAAACACAAGTGCAGCCATTAAAGCTCGAAGCTCATTAAACCTTAGCATTAAATACACAAGCACGTTTTTTATTCCACAACACTATCCTTGATAGTCATACCAGTTCATTTTTCAAAGTCATAACAGAATAATACTAATTCTAATTTAAATAATCTTATAATTAATTTAAGGAATAAATTAACTCTTGTTGAATTAATTTATTGGATAAATTAATTAATTGATTTAATTAATTACAAGAGAAGTAATACACTTCCTTGATAGCAGAATCAATTCTTGAACCACTGAGATTAATGACGAACTTCCACTGTATGATATTGACACTCGATGTACTGTCTGGTTCATGGGTGACTAACTTCAATGATTGTTCTTCATTTTTAACTTTAAGTTGTGATTCTTTTTATTTTCCCTTTATCAAAACTCTGTAACATGTACACTTCTTGTTACACTAATGAAATCTCTATCATTTTAAATCGATCCACTTTCTTGAATACTTCATTGAGGCTTGATCAAATAAATGAACTTTTTTCAATGTAGAATTACTTCAAGTCCGTAGATAGACTTTAATCTTCATTCTTTTGACTGATATTCATGTGACAGTTTGTATATTATTTACTTATTACATTCTTATTTAAGTTGAGTCGAATCCTCGGTGTTTACAAATAGGCCAATGCATAGCGATCCAACGACTAATAATAGTTATACGGTTCTTTTTTAGTATTGAGTTCTCTCTTGATCATAAACATAAGAGGATCCTATAGGAAAATGTATCATATTAACCGATTATCAAACTTTTAATGTTTTAGTTTTAATAATCACAATATATATAGGTTAAAAATTAGGTATTTTTTAGTAGATGAGTTAAAAATTTTAAAATACACTTTTATTTATTTGAATATAGTCATACTAACAATGAAATTAGGTCTCTTTTTTTGCAGTTGAGTTATTATCGAAATTATTTTTTTCACCATTAGATAATAATTTATTATTTAATAATAAATAATATTTGATTAGTTATTATTTACAAATTGTTAAAAGTAGATAGAAATATGTACGATTTTATAAAATTTTAATCTCATATTATTATATCTTTACCGATTTGAATTTTTTTTAGATTGATTTTAATAATTTATTAAAGGAAACATAGAACTTCTAAATTTAAAAAAACATAAATAATATTAAAATAATAAGTATTATTATAATTTAAATACTCACTTTACTATGGGTAGTTTTAAAAATTGGATTTCTATGATTTTACAACACACCCGAAAGTAACGAAATTATCTTTAATTTAATGATGGTTTAACAATTTTTATCTAACTAAAACTACCCATACTAGAATAGAGAGTTGCGAATTTTTACATGGAGAATTCTATTCAATATAGAATACCCATTTATATTTGGATTTAAATTATCAAAATACACTTTTTAGTATTTTAATATAATTTCACTATTAATCAAACACACTTTTTAATATTAGATCTAATGGTTCTCATATCCTTATTAATTTGATCATCCAAGGACCAAACTTTTGGATAAGATCCCTCTTACACTTGTTATGTATAAGGATATAATTGCATTTGTTATAAATGTTTTATTGATAATAAAATATTTAAGTAATTAAACTTGTCGAAAAATATTTTAAAATAAATAACACTACATATGTGCTTAAATAAATAATTATGTATATTTTACTTAAAATAATGTTTGTAAAATAGTTCTGTTACCTTAAATTACAAATATTTAAATTATTATGAAAATTTATGAAACAAAATTTTAAAATAAATAAATTTTAGAAATCTGATTTACATTGTATTTTGGAATTATTTTTTTGAAAACTATTATTAAAATTCACGTACCAAGAAAAGAGTATCAAATATTGAATATTTTCGATTACAACTTTCAATATTACAATATAAACATGTATTTAGTTAAAGAAAAATTTTAGGGAACCTAAAATTTTTCTCAAATAATCAGAGTATGCGGGTACTCTTTTCGCTCGGAAAAATATACAATTATTTATGAAAAACCCCCTAAAATTGATCTCACGAGTTTTATATATGTGTGAGTCTAGGCAATAATATTTATCATCTCTTTATATGAAAATTATTTTTAATTTCAAGTAGTTAACTGAGGTGACCTTGATCATGATACTCTTTATTTATACTCCATTGTATAAATTTATTGAACGTTGGAGTATGGAATTAGACCGGTGTCACCTGAAACATTACAAGTGAGTACTCGTTTGTATGTTGGAGTCTGCTGCTCTAGCCAAAATTGAAGAAACAAAAAAGGTAAGGCAAAAGAATGTTCAAGTCTTGCAGTTGGTATAGGAGGACGCAACGATGCTGCTGGATTTTAGTGAGATCTTTGCTGGGAGTACTTATAAAACTTACACGAGGAAGTTAAGTGATTGTATTTCACTGGATGATTTACATGTACATTATATAGGAAAATCTAAAGTACAATTACAAATATATGAATACATTCCGAAATTATAGTGCTAATTTCTATCTGTTTGTTGTACAAAGATAATTCCAATCTGGAGCCTTCAGTTGCAAGAGTGGATAAGTTCCAGTAGCTAGCTTTGTTGTTTGCTGGAGCTATCCAGTATATTTCCAGACTTGTAGATAGATAATGTTTATCTAATGCATGTGATTTATATTGTAATCCAGCAGTAAGATTGGCAAGAGCGCGATTTTCAGATTCTGTAGAGGAGTTGCTTCTTAGATTTCCAAGAAATTGGACTAGAGCCAATCATGGTGAAATAGCCTGTAGTTGAACGACGAGTTGTAGGACATCCATCCTAGTCAGAATCTGTATATATCCTTGCAATTGCAGGTTACTCGAAGAAGAGAGAAAGATGCAATGATTTATGGTACCTCGTAGATACCGCAATATACGAAAAACAGCATCAAAATGACAGTTGCGAGGATGTTACATAAATTAACTAAGATAATTAACTGAATACGTTATATCCGGTCGATTGACAGTAAGATAAATAAGTCTACCAATGAGACAACGATATTGACTAGGATCAGATAGCAAAGTGCCATCTGAAGGAAGTAATTTATGTTGTTCCATAGGAAATGGAGATGGCTTACAATTAATAATTAATAAATCCAGAGTCTTGTAAAATATCTAAGACATATTTCCGTTGACATAGAAATATACCTTTGGAAGAACGAGAAACTTCTATACCTAAAAAAATATCGTAAATTACCTATATTTTTAAGGGAGAAGCGTGACTCAAGACGAGAAATGATAGATGAAATGGTTGATGCATCATTCCCTGTAATTATTATGTCATCGACATATACAAGAACAAAAAGAGAAATATTTGACGTGTGATATGTAAAAAGAGAGTGGTCTGCTCGAGATTGAGAAAAAATTTCTTCAATAAGAGCCGAAGATTTGTTTTTTTTAAACCATTCACGAGAGAATTGTTTAAGGCCGTATATAGTCTTGTTCAGCCACAGACTAGAGAATCACCTTTCTTTTGAAAACCAGGAAGCATACGCATGTACACTTCTTCAGAAAGTTCCCCATGTAAGAAGACATTATTGACATCAAGTTGGTGTAAAGGTCATTGTTTAACAACAGCTAGCAATAGACAGAAGAGCACGAACAATAACAAGTTTCGCAACAGAGGCAAAAGTATCATGATTGAAAGGCATATGTGTAGGCCTATTTGTTAACATCAAGGATACAACTCAACTTAAACAAGTTTGTAATAAGTAAGTAATAATTCAATTGTCACAGTATCACAGGAATCTCAGAAGATCATATTAGTCAAAAGATTACAGTTTAAAGTCATCCTACAGACTTGAAGCAATATTGCATTGAAAGAAGTTCAATTTATTGATCAAGCCTCGGTGAAGTATTCAAGAAAGTGGATTTATTAAAGTGACAGAGATTTCAAATATGTGACAGCAAATGTACAGGTTACAAAGGTTGAACAACAGTTGAAAGCAGCTAATGGACCACAACTTAAAGTCAAGATGAAGAACGAACATTGGAGTTAGTCAGTTATGAACCAGACAGTACATCAAGTGTCAACTTCAGACAGTGAATATTCTTCATCAAGTTCCAGTGGTTCAAGGAATGGTTATACTATCTTTTCAGAATTTAAGTTCTCTTTTAAATTAGTTATTAATTGGGTTTGATGGCCCTAAAGTTACCTTTAGATAATTATCTAAAGTTAAGTCATATTTCAATACAAAAGTAAGGTTATTTTTGTAAATACAGGGGGTGAATTCTATTATTACAAAAATGCCATCTAACTTTTGTACACAAAATGCAAATGACTTTAGGTAATTTGCCTAAAGTTAACTTTAGGAACCTTTTTCTCTTATTAATTTAGTTATTAAATTAATTCCTCAAAATTAATTTAACAAATAAATAAATTAATTAATTTAAATTAGAATTAAATTAGAATTACTTAATTTAAATGAACTGGAATGACTATCCAGGATAGTCATCCCAGTAGTCATTTTGATTAAAAATGATCTGGAATGACTATCAAGGGATATTCATCCTGATAGTCATCCTAGTGCATTTCTTATTATTTTAATTTAATTCATGTATATTCTGATAGTCATTCCAATATAAAAGATAGTCATTCCAGGCTATTTTAATAGTCTTTCATGACTATTTTGATAGTCATTCCAAGTGAAAAAACAATGCATGTGCAGAAGTGTTTTGTCAAGTGGATTAGTACAAAAGAAAAGATCAAGACACAAAAGCAAATTAATCAAGAACATTACATCTACTAAACCTTCTGTGAAGAACACTGCCGTGGACATTTCTTTTGTGAATTAAATTCTAGAATCATTGTGTTAAATCTAAACCACTAGAATTCATTCACTTGTACTAACGTATCTCAAATTATCATTTATTGTTATATCTTTTTATTACAAAAATAGATAAATTCATGTTGAATTTATTCTAGATTTATTTTAATTAGTTTGAGATTCAATCTTGTAAGACGATCTATGCTTGGATAGTTGGATGTCCTAGGCGACAATGCCAAATATCCATAGGCTGGGATTGACATACTTTATTCACTGAATTGATACCTACAAATGGTTGAAGACGATATAGGCCAGAAATACGAATGCCTTTACCAATCACCATCTTCGTGGTGCGGTCCTGAAAAAAAGAACTTGATGAGAAAGAAGCCACACAATTTAAAGATTGTGTAAACTGACTGACTGATATTAAATTTAATGTGAATGTAGGAATATGGTAAACATTCTGTAATATAAAGTGAGGAGAAAAAGTCACTATGCCAATATGTTGAACATTGGCGAAGGAACCATCAGGAAGCTGCACTGTGAGACTATTAGTTACAGCTTGATAAGAAGAAAAAGAATTGATATCACAGGATATATGGTGTGTTGCACCGGAATCGATATACCACATAGATTCATTCACAACAGGTTGAGATTTGAAGATTAAATTACCAGAAAAAACATTGTTATTACCTGCAAGGTTAACACGAGCATTGTTATCCTCTGGTTGATTGATGAGAGCTAGCAATCGGCTATATTGTTCAGCCGTGAAAGATGCTGCAGGTGGTGGTGTAACAGCATTAACAGATGATACGTGGCGATCAGGATTACTTAAATTGTTATGGGAATGAGTGTTGGAGCGATCTGGAAAGCCATGAATGCGATAACAAGTAGTCCTGGTATGTCCATACCGAGTACAATGATCACAATATAGACGTTGTCGCTTAGCAGTACTTCCGGAGCGTGAAGGACGAAGATCAGATGACTTGATATTCAGTGCTGCAGACTCAACCAACGGGACAACAGAGTTGTTGAGAAATTGTTGAGCTTCCTCTTGCTTAACAAAGCTGAAAATCTTCTCTGTAGATGGGAGAGGCTCCATCAACAGGATATTGCTTCGAGTGGTGGAAAACCGATCATGAAGGCCTTGGAGAAACTCCATGGCCCTATCACGATGATCGCGATCAATTTTAAGTTTACTCGCACCACAGATGCAAGGAGCGGAAGGCTCAATAGATGAAAGTTCCGCCCAAAGAGCTTTGATTTTCGTGTAATAAACAATCACAGAGAGATCTTCTTGTTTCAAAGTAGCAATAGCAGACTTCAAGTGATATATTTTAGTAAGATTGGACTGAGAGAACCTTACCTGTAGTTCTGTCCATAATTGGAGGGCAAATTCAGCAAAGAGGCAGCTTGGTCAAATATATGTATGAATTGAGTTAATAATCCAGCTTTCAACCAAATCATCAGCGCGTTTCCAGTACATCAACTCTTGTTTATCAGTTGGTGCAGGCAATGATCCATCAATGAATCTGATCTTTCCCTTGGCGTTGAGTGCCTTCGATATCCCTTTTGCCCATGCTGAGTAGTTGTCTCCTGTTAGAACTGGAGAGAAAAAAACGGAGGTGGGATTCTCCGATGGATGGATGGAGTAAGGGTCAGTCTTACTAGGGGCATCAGAGGTGACATTAGAAGGTGTTTTGGTGGCCGTGGGAGAGGAAGTCTGTGATGGGGAGGAGGTGGTTTCAGATGGGGTTGTCATTGTGCTGGATATTGAGAGCGAGGAAAAACAACCTGACTACTGATACCATATAAAACTTACACGAGGAAGTTAAGTGATTGTATTTCACTGGATGATTTACATGTAGGAAAATCTAAAGTACAATTACAGATACATGAATACATTCCGAAATTGTAGTGCTAATTTCTATCTATTTGTTGTACAAAGATAATGCCAATCTAGTGCCTTCAGTTGCAAGTAGGGCTGAGCAACGGTCGGTTCGGTCGGTTTTTAACGATTAAACCGGACCGGACCGTATCTGGCGGTTTCGTAAATTACTAGACCGGACCGGACCATTTAAAAATTGAGACCAGACCGAACCAGACCTGAATTAAACGGGTTGGTTTGGGCGGTTCGGTTTTAAACCTAACTAGACATTCGAAGATAAATGAACTAAAAAATTAATGATATTACTAAAATTTGATAGGTAGTTGCTACACAAAAATATATTGATATTAATAATTAAAGCATAAATAACATCCTTTCCGAATAAAATTACAAAGTGCAAGATATGAGGTATAAAAAATATGTATTTTTTTCTTAGGATTTTAAGATAGAAATACATTTAATAAAGTGTAAGATGTGAGATATCAATAAAATGAATAAATATATTATTTTATAATATAAAAAAATGGAACGGTCTGGTTCGGTCTTAATGGTCCGGTTTGAATATGAAAACCGAATCGAACCATTAAATAACGGTTTTTATTTATATCAAACCTAAACCAAACCGAACCGCCAAAAAAACCGTAAAATGCGGTTTGGTCGGTTCGACCCGGTCCGATTCGGCCGGTTTGGTTTTTTTTTGCTCAGCCCTAGTTGCAAGAGTGGATAAGTTCCAGTAGCTAGCTTTGTTGTTTGCAGAAGCTATCCAGTATATTTCCAGACTTGTAGATAGATAGTGTTTATCTAATGCATGTGATTTATATTGTAATAGTACTCGTTCTGATGCAGGTTTTTAAGTGGTGTTGGTGCTTGCAGGTTTTCTAACTGGAGTTTGCTGTGGTGGGATGGTGGTGGTTTGTTATTTGCTTTGTTAGGTTATGTCGTGTTATTGCTCTAACACTACAAGAAAACAGAGCATAACCGACCGTCAAAAAGGGTCGGTTATATCTGAAATCGGTCGGTTTTACGTGTAAAACCGACCGTCATCGATGGTCAGTTTTAGACTGGTCGGTTTTAAGAGTTGGTCAGGTTTAACACATATAACCGACCACGGGTCGGTCGGTTATGTCCGTTTTAAATTCCTTAAAGTGGGTCCTAAGAATAACACGTGTCAATACGTGTCCTATGATGTCAGCAGAATAAAACCGACCGGTGGCGGTCGGTTATGTCCGAAAAAAATTGTTTTGACTATAACCATAACCGACCGAAGTCAAAGTGTGCAAATCGGTCGGTTTTATGGCAGTAGTCGCTCAAAATTGCATAACCGACCGTCGTATAACCGACCACCATTAAGGAAGACGGTCGGTTATATAATTTGAATGCGGTCGGTTATGGTGTACACCGGTCAGTTTTCTGTGTTTTGGAATGGTAAAAAACGGTCAGTTATGTGTATTGTCGGTCGGTTTTCTGGGTATTTTTAAAAAAAAAATTGCAGGTTCTGTAGTTTTATGCCCTGTACCATTCATTTCATATATACCATTCCAATGAGCAATACCAATCAATATCAACAACAATCAATACCAATCCCAATCCAAAAACCAATCCATTCCTAAACTCATTATCATAAAATAAATACAAACATAATTCATAAAATACCAACTTAATTAGATCCGATACAAACGGATCATAAAATACCAATGTTAACTCCGACATAATCGGATCAACCATACAAACCAAAATATGGGTCCGATATAAATGGATCAACCACACAATGTTAAGTCCGATATTATCGAACATCCAACAAAACATAGTTCATTACAATTACTAAAGTTCAGATTCAAAGTTTCTAAACCATACAACCACATAATTAACTACTCCGACAAAGAAATAGGAGAGTCGTCGGAATCACCCCCATCTTGGCCATTGCCTTCACCGTCGCCATTCCCGTTGTCACCCTCAATGTCCGAGACCTCATCCACATCGGTATAATCTTTTTCTTCCTGCGCAAGTCGATCCTTTTCCTATGCACACATATAAAACTGTTAGGTCCTGATAAGTTTGTAGAAGGGGGGTTGAATACAAACTATACCGTTTTATCGAATTTGTCCGTTAAATGATTTAACTGTTTAGAACAAATTAGTGCGGAATAAAAACTGAAACAATATTCAAGTTAAATAGAAACTCTATTAAACTTGAGAGGTGTTACAATTCAGTGCACAGATTACAAGGTTCTTGTTAAAACAAATCTAGAATAAATTCGACATGAATTTATCTATTTTTGTAATAAAAAGATCGAATACTAAAAAGTAGTTCGATTGAAATTCTAGGGATTATGATCCGCTAGATTGTCAAAGCAATACAAGTAATTGAATTCTAGTGGATTGGATATAACATTTATGTCTAGAATTTATTACAAGGATTTAAATTGAATGCTTATGGTTGGTTCGCTTGAAACTGCAGAAGAAAGAAAATGATACTTTGTTTGCTTCTGTCTTGTTTTGTTGAAATGTAATGATCTGCCTTGTTTGAACACACACAAGTATATAAACAAGTCAACAGAGTATTATTCCCACGCGCCAATCAAATACTCTGCATTTCATTTAGATTTACACTCAGTAGTACTATCAATTAAGCCTTGTAGTACTATCGGTAGGACTACCAGTTTGAACTGGTAGGACTATCGGTAGTACTATCATAGATAGTACTACTAGTACAAATCTGATAGTACTACTAGTATAAATAGAATTAGGATAAAACTGAATTAATTTTATTCTACTTTTAATTGATTTAATAAATGAATTAATTCTTTTAGAATTAATTCACTGATTAAATAAATTAACTAAATGACCCAAATAATTTCATAAATAAATTAATTCTGAGAATTAATTTATACATTAAATTACTTAAGATCTAGATTGATTAATTTAATATATGAATTAATTCTGAAAGAATTAATTCATAGATTAAATTAAATATCTTATAGAATAATATTAAAAGGGAAATAAACTAATTCTTAGAACCACTGAAATTGATGACGAATTTCCACTGACTGACGTTGACACTCCATGTACTGTCTGGTTCATGAGCGACTAACTTTAATGGTTGTTCTTCATCTTTAACTTTAAGCTGTGATTCTTTTCTCCTTCTATTTAAACAAGGACTGTAACCTGTACTTTTTCCCGTCACACTTTTGAAATCTCTGTCACTTTAAATAGATCCACTTTCTTGAATACTTCACTGAGGCTTGATCAAATAAATGAACTTCTTCCAGTGTAGAATAACTTCAAGTCTGTAGATGACTTTAATCTTCATTCTTTGACAGATATAACCTTCTGAGATTCCTGTGACACTTGATTTTTATTATTTACTTATTACATCTTAATTAAAGTTGAGTAGAATCCTCGGTGTTTACAAATAGGCCTAGACATATGCCTTTCAATCTCCCCCTATTTGTTTGTTAGACAATAACAACCAAATACCTCTAGAGGATAACTCAACTAAAACAAGAAAAGATAAGACTTTTAAGAGCCAAGCAAATAATAAAAAGTTCTGGATTAAATATAACAATATCCAGATTCAAACAGTAAAGATAAATACAAGATAGATGTTCCTCTAGACTGAACATATGAATACATTTTCCTATCTTGATTTACCTAGCTCTAAACATATAATAATTACAAATGAGCTAAACCTATCATGCCTTCAGTCTCTAATTTCAACTTCTTCAGCTTCTTGCAAGGTGACTAGAAGATCTTTGTCAAGGACACGATCACTTTCAGAAACCACACCACTTGGCATCACTGGTTGAGTGGTAATCTTCTTCAATCTATTCTTCATTTGAGCATACCTTGGAATTTTCTCCGTGCAGTAGTCTGAAATCATATCAGCAACTTCAGACTTCTCTACAGAAGCAAACCCAGAAGTTCTAAGAAGATTCTCCAACTTAACCAGTTGCATAGCAGTCTGTAGCTTCATAGAATCAGGATCCAGCCTCACAGTCTCTAAAGTTGTACCTCTGTAGATTTTGACTTCATAAGGAAAATGTACAACTTGAGGGCTGGCCTTCATAGCAGAATCTCTAAGCCGGTCATATAGAAGCTCATTCAAGCAAGAAGATCTCTTTACTTTAATCATCAGAATCCACAATTCAGATAGAGATCTTCTTTGTAGGAGGTCAAGAGAAATGGTGAATGACCCTTCAAGCGCACTTGAGACATAGATGAACGATTCTTGCCTCACTTGATCAAATGCAGACGTAATCCTTAGGATATCTTCCTTCAATGCCTTCATATATAATGAGTTGTCTGGATTAACAGTTCTGATCTTCTCAAGCAGCTTCAGAAAAGTAGCATCATTGTTTGTGCCTCTCTGAGGGATATCAAACATCTCCCTTGCCTTATCCCATTTACTTCCTTGCTTCATCCTAACATCCAATCTCCTTTCCTTGACATGAATACTATGAAGACGTTGTTTGTCTTCATGTTCAGCCTTTTGAATTTTCAGCTTCTGAGATATGATGTCGGAGACCTTGGCTTGCTCATCCTCCTTTCTCCTTAGCTCTGCTTGCTGTTTCTTCAACTCCTTTTGAAACAAAGGGTCAGGTGTATATAGATCAGCTTCATCTTCCCAATCATCAAAGTTGGCTGCCTCCTCAACCTCCTCCTCACCAAAAGCTTCTTCAGGTATGGTCTTCTGCAGATCACCAGATGTGTCAAAGTGGAAGTCATCCTGTTCACCATGGTAGTAGTAGGCATCATCAAAAGCAGACTCCTCCATTGATTGTTTACCTTTCCTCTTATCTCCTCCAGAAGCTTCTCCAGCTTCCCTCCTTTCTTCTCCTTTCTTCTCCTTCTCCCCCTTAGTTGAGGAATCCTCTACAGTTTGAGCTGTGGAAGCCCTAGGATTCACCTCAGTTGTTCTCCTTATCTCTCCTCTTTTCCTTCCATCTCTTCCTTCATCAGCCTCATCATCCTCATCATCATCTCCCTCAAAGAATGATCTTTGTTCTACAGTAGGTTGATGTGATTCCTTGATCATGTTGTACAGGTGCTTCATCCCTTCATTAAGATGCTCCATTCCTCCTTCAATCCTAGATATCCTTTGCTCATTAAACCTCTGGTTTTCATCAGATGTTTGCAGAATAAAGTCCACCTTGGTAGAAATAGCAGCAATCTCCTTGACACTCTCCGATATCTGAGCATTTGACGTTATAATATCAGAGATGTCTGAAGCCACCAGTACTTGAGATTGTTGGACTGAATTCAGCCTCGGGAGTAGATTATCCTTTAGTCCTTCCAGGTCATCTTTCACAGTACCCAGCTGATTTGATACAGAGGTGGTAGATTGTGCAACCACTTGTGCTTTCAGAAGATTGTTCTCAGCCTGGGTTTCTTGTAACTTCCTTTGTAGATCAGCTAGTTGGTTCAACAAAGCAGTGTTTGTGTCAGTGTGTGCACTCACCTCAATTGCTCTCAGTGGTGTTTCACTCAACTCACGTGCTTGTGTTTCACTCGGTGTTTGATTCATATCTCTCACCACTAACTGTCTGTCAAGATTCTCAGTAGATGTACCTGCAGGAAAAATCACCCTAGCCCCTTCAAGAGAGGTCAGTGGTGGTGCAATGGGAGTTCGCAATTCCCGATCCCTGAATGAGTCTGTCAAAATATTTGACATTGTATACTGAATTTCTTCAGGGACAGACTCATCAGGTTGCCTTTCACTTTCACCAGTAAAAACTGCGAGTGAAAAATCCCTTAGGGGAGCCAGAGATGTTCCCTCTGGGAGGGGAGAAAATGATTCTATTATAGATGGCAAAGAATCAGATTTTCCCTCTGATGCCTGTGAAGGCACTTCTACCGTGACAATGGTAGGCACTGTTTCAGATCCTAAGTGCTCTCCTAACAAAGTGTCCTGAGTTTCTTGTATTTGGATGTCTTCTCCCATTGTGAGTAATGGGAGAGTGCTTGACTCATTACAGATTGCCAGGGCCTGATGGCGAATTTCAATAGATTCATCCTGTTCAGAGGATGTCTCCAGAGACTGTTCAATGGCCATTTCAAGGTCCAAGTCCTTTTGGGAGGACATGGATGGGCTTACAGATGTCTCTCTATAGGTTTTTCTTTTCTTTAATGGTGGAGACAGAGCTGTGGGTGCACTCAGTGTTTCTTCACTTCTTGACCTTTATCTTATTAAAGAAGCAGTTCCAGGTTGAGAGGTTAAAGGATTAGACACTGTGTTTGGCTCTCTGACCTGGGATAGAGATTGTGGTTCTACAACCTCTTGGTCTGTCCTATCAACCACTTGGGTTTGAGCAGAGGTGCCAGATGATCCAGAGATAGGATGTATTACCTGTAGTGGCAGTTCCTCTGAAGTTCCAACTGCAATGACTAGTTGTTGATCAGGAACAAAGGGTTCAAAAGTAGGTAGGTGAATGAAATGAGCCATGAATGGACTTACAACCACTGGTGTCATATTCCATTTACTAGAAGTATGGAGTCTTTGATAGAACTTACTAAAAGTAGTAGGAGAAGGAATAGATACAGCATTTGAAAACAACTCCTTGTGAGCATCAGATAGCACATGATTGATTAAGATAGTGAGAAATCTAGGATAGAAACACCTGACATTTCTACCACTATCATGATCAATCCTGGCATTAGCTACTCTCCTAACCATAAGACTCCAAATAAGATGACCAATGTTAAGTCTAACATTAAACACAATAGCATAAGCAATGTACTGCAACAAGGATGGAATATGTGGAAAATTGCTCTTAGTGCAATTGCTGAAAACCTTAGCTAAAGTATCAAATAAGATATCCCATTCACAGACTAGATTTGCTTTACTGAGTTTAGGCAACTCCAAAGGACCTTGATAATGAATTCTGGTGAAAAACTGAATTAATTCATCATCAGAAGGAGTCCTATCAAAGTTATCCCTAGGAAGTTGAAACACTTCACAAAACAAATCCTCAGTAATAGTATATTGTGTGTGCTCAATAGTGAAAGATATAGAATTTAAATTCTCAGAAATTACAGCAGTAGAACACAACAATCTAAGTGGTTCAATCTTTAAATCAGCAGATAAACATATAGCACGACTCACACAACATTGCGAATTTAAAAACTGAATCCAAGGTCGAAAACGATCAATCGGACATCTCACCGGATCAAAATACCCAATGTAATTGTTTTTAACAACCTCAAAATTCTGAGCCATAATTTACTAAGTAAGAATTAACACAGAAAATCAAAAACTTAAATAATTATGAATAATTAGAATTTTAGGATTTTAAAATTAATTAAAATTAATTAAAAAATCCAAATATTCAAAGTTCTCCAAAAATTACCAAATTTTAGTATGTTAATCCTTGACACAAACCACACACAGTACTATTTTTAGAATCCAAAAACACCTCTTTAATCACTAAAAACGAAGAGAAAAACCCTTTGAAATTCAAAAACTCGAAAACTAAAAACTCAATGAAACTTGAATTTTAAGTGCTCGAATTAATGGGCTTGAGAAGATCTGTTCAGTGATGGTTTCAGAATTAAAAACAAGCAAGAAACGAATCTGGAAATTGAAAAAGAATTGGACAGCACTTCGTTTCTATGAAAAATCGAGAGAGAAAGATAAAAGTCAGTTATGTAAAAACATGAACTGATAGGACTAAGTAAAAAAGTAAAAATAAAAAACTGTATATATATAAACCTGTTAGTACTATGGTAAAAACACAGTAGTACTATCAGAATTAAAAAGAAAATGAAAAACAAATAAAAACTAATAGCTTAGAAGTACTATCCAGACACGGTAGTACTAAGAATTAAAAGGAAAAACAAAAAAAACAAAAATATAAAAACAATTAGTAGTACTATCAACAAAGACTACGGTAGTACTAAAAAAACAGAAAAGAAAAAAAATGAGAAAAGCGGTAGTACTAATAAAAAGAACTAGTAGTACTATCACTGGATAGTACTACCGATAGTACAACTAGTTCAAAACTAGTAATACTAACGAAAATTAAATAAAAATAAAAAGGAAATGCTGAACATTACTGAAACTTTACAGAAAAATGCAGAAATAATATAGAAATGCATGAAAAATACTTACAAACCTAGAAAAATTCACAGAAAATTCCATAAATCCTAGAAAAATATGCAGAATATTATAGAAATGCATAAAATTAATATAAACTTGCAGAAATATTTAAACAACAATATTTACAATCTGAAAAATATCTAAATAATTCTAAATAAATATATTTTCAAGAAAAATACATTTCTCCACTTAAAAAAATATGAGAAAAATATTTTTAAAGAAAATAAAATATTCAGAACCATTTAAATCAACAAGCATGCAATTATTAAATGAGAACTCTCAGTGAATATCATTAACAAAGCAAAAGAAAATGAATTTTGAAAGAACAAACATGACAGAGATATAGTTAATCACTAAGACTGTTTAACATACCCAATTTACCAACTAACTTGATAAATGTGGATTCATCAACAGATTTAGTGAATATATCTGCAGTCTGTTCTTCTGTGGGTACAAAATGTAACTCCACAGTTCCATTCATGACATGCTCTCTGATAAAATGATACCTGATATCAATGTGCTTCGTTCTCGAGTGCTGCACAGGGTTGTTGGAGATTGCTATGGCACTTGTATTATCACAAAATATGGGAATTTTGTCTAATGCAAAGCCATAGTCCTTTAATTGATTCCGTATCCATAAGATCTGAGCACAACAGCTTCCAGCAGCAATATATTCAGCTTCTGCTGTTGAATTGGAAACTGTTTGCTGTTTCTTGCTATACCAGGAAATCAACCTACCTCCTAGGAATTGACAACTCCCAGAGGTACTCTTTCTATCCACAACACTACCTGCATAATCAGAATCTGTATATCCAACAAGATTAAAACCAGAATCTTTAGGGTACCAAATACCTAGATTAGGTGTACCCTTAAGATATCTCAAGATTCTTTTCACAGCAACGAGATGAACATCTCTAGGGTCCGCTTGGAACCTTGCACACAAGCATGTAGCATACATAATATCTGGTCTACTAGCAGTAATATAGAGTAAAGAGCCAATCATACCTCTGTAGCTTGTAACATCTACCTTGATAGATTTGTCAGAAGCTCCAAGTTTGATGGCTGTAGAAGATGGAGTCCTTGCTGATGCTGAATCCTCCATGTGATACTTCTTGAGGAGTTCTTTGAGATACTTGGATTGACAAATAAATATACCATTTGACCTTTGACTTACTTGCAATCCAAGAAAGAACTTCAGCTCACCCATCATACTCATTTCAAACTTACTCTGCATAAGCTCAGCAAATCTCTTACAGAGATTATCATTAGTAGACCCAAATATGATGTCATCCACATAGACTTGGACTAATATCATATCACTTTTGTGTTTCTTTGAAAAAAGAGTTTTGTCTATGATACCTCTAACAAAACCATTTTCTAAAAGAAAACCAGAGAGAGTGTCATACCATTTTCTTGGGGCTTGTTTGAGACCATAGATAGCCTTGAAGAGAAAGTACACAAAGTCCAACAACTCCTGATTTTCAAAGCCAGGGGGCTGTTCCACATACACTTCTTCATCAAGTTCACCATTCAGGAATGCACTCTTAACATCCATTTGATAGACTTTAAAATTGGAATAAGCAGCAAATGCTAAGAACATCCTGATAGCCTCAAGTCTAGCCACTGGTGCATAGGTTTCATCATAATCAATGCCTTCAGCTTGAGAATACCCTTGTGCAACCAGTCTTGCCTTGTTTCTAGTAACAATGCCATCCTCATCTAGCTTGTTCCTGTATACCCATCTTGTACCCACTACTTTCTTGTTCTTTGGCCTGGGTACCAGCTTCCAGACTTGCTGTTGTTCAAATTGATTGAGTTCATCTTGCATAGCAATCACCCAATCTGGATCAGTCAGTGCTTCCTCAGTTTTCTTTGGCTCCATTTTAGAAAGGAATGCTGAGAAAAGACATTCATTCTGAGAAGCACTTCTAGTTTTAACTCCAACATTTGGATCACCAAGGATCAGCTCAAAAGGATGAGCTCTATTCCAAACAGTCTGTCTTGGAAGATTTGATCTTGATGATTCACCTTGAAATTCACTTTGATGTTGTGAGTGACTAGTTGATCCTTCATTTGCTCCCCCTGAGTTGTTGCATGTTTGCCTTGATGATTCTTCTCCAGTGTTGGTGGTATCTCCATTGTTACCAGTGTTTCCACCACCATCACTATGATCATTATCATCATTGTTATTATCATCACCAGCAATAACTTCAGGTGAGACTTCATCATCTGATTCTGAGTCTGGCAAGTTATCAAACTTCAGCTTTTCAGATGAGTCTTCTTTTTGGATACTGGGGAACTTAGTGTCATCAAAAGTAACACTGACACTTTCCTTTACTGTGTGACTGCCAACCACATAGACCCTGTAAGATCTTCTGGAATATCCAACAAAAATAGCTTCTTGTGCCTTTGCATCAAACTTGCCACGTTTAACATTGTCATCTATAAGCACAAAGCATCTTGCTCCAAATACATGAAAGTACTTGACAGTTGGTTTCTTGTTGTTCATGATCTCATACGGAGTCTTCATTAAGTCCTTGTTGATTAACGTTCGATTCTGAATATAACAAGCTGTATTCGCTGCTTCAGCCCAAAAGTACGTTGGAAGTTTGGACTCACTTAACATAGTCCTTGCAGCTTCAATCAATGTACGATTCTTTCTTTCCACTACTCCATTTTGTTGAGGAGTTCTAGGGGCAGAATACTGTCTTGTTATTTATCAGCACAAAAGTCATTTAGAATGGCATTCTTGAATTCAGTACCATTATCTGACCTTATGGCTCTAACAGGGAATCTAGAATCCAGCTCAATCAACTTCACATGGCCAATCACCAGAAATGGGGTCTCATCCTTGGAATGTAGGAATAAAACCCATGTGTATTTAGAATAGTCATCAACAATCACAAGTGCATATTGTTTCTTTGACATGGACATCACATTAACTGGACCAAACAAATCCATGTGCAGTAGCTGAAGAGGTTCAGTTATTGATGATGTATCAGTGCCCTTGTGAGAAGCTTTCTTTGACTTTCCTTTCTGACATGCCTCACACAGTCCTTCCTGTGTAAATTCCATCTGAGGCAAACCTCTAACTAATTCCCTCTTGACTAAAGAGTTCATAGTTTTGAAGTTAAGGTGAGACATCTTCTTGTGCCATAGCCAACTATCATCTGATGAAGCTTTAGCATAAAAACAATTAACTTCATCTTTGAATCCCGAGTTCAGATCAGCTATGAACAAGTCACCTTTCCTTACTCCTTGAAGAGCAGGCTTTCCATTCTTCTTGTGAAGGATCTGGCACTTCTCTCTTTCAAAGGAAACAGAATATCCTCTGTCACAGAACTGACTGATGCTGAGAAGATTGAACGTCAGACCTTCCACAAATGAAACATCTTCAATGATAACATTTCCGTACTTCAAACAGCCATATCCTTTCGTAATACCCTTGCTGTTATCTCCAAAGGTTACTACTGGGCCAGCTTTTTCAACCATATCTGATAGCAGGGCTCTATCTCCGGTCATATGCCTTGAACAGCCACTGTCAAGAACCCATATAACACGGCTTACCTGTTTAACTCCCTGCAATACCAGATTGATTAGTCCTTCCTCGGAACCCACACTTGATTGGGTCCGGCATACTTAAAGAATTGGCCTTTGTCAGGCAAAACAACATTTTTAACTACAACTACTTCAACCTCTTTCACATAAGAGCGTTTCCATTTATAGCCAGCCTTAACACATTTCTGAGTAGGCTTAGGGATAAATGAATCCACTCTAGTCTGAGGAGGACTAGTAGTCTTTGCTTTAACATGCTTCTTACTATTAACATGTTGACGTGGAGCAGTCTTATCACTACATACATGCTTTTTATTAAAGAAAGCATACATTACATTAAAAGCACAAGACATGCAATTAACCACACCACATGCTTTATGAGAAGAATTAATAACAGGCATGTTAGAACAATTGTTTTGATCCAACTTATGGATATCTGATTTAGTCTTTTTAGTTGTAGCAACTTTGACTGGAATATCAGATATGCACTTGTTGGATTGCTCAGCTTCTAAAGCAACATCTTCTTCATGAATCTCCTCAGCAATAATGATAGAGTATTCATTCATAGGCTCTGCCTCAGACTCCTTACAGAAGGGTGTTTTAATACCCTTAAGTATATATGGAACAGCCTTCCCTTCAGATTTGAAGTTACAAGGGGAATTAATTCCAAGAAGTCCAATAGTCTCATTATAATCATACCCTATACTGACATGATTACCAACAGCTTGCTTATTGAGAATCTCTTTAGCCGTCTTACATGAGCTAAAATAGGCATTAGCTTTAGTCTTGAGCTCACTAATCTCTTTCTTAAGAATGGTTTCCAGTTGAATATAACATTTAACCCTATTCTCAAGAAAAGCTATTTTCTCAACAAGTTCATCCTGATTAACATGCACTAGTTTTAATTCTTTATCTCATTTTCAAGATTTGTGTTCAAAAGAATTATTCTATCATTTTCAGTGCGAGCACATTCTAAGGTGCCACCAAGATGACGAATCATTTCAGTATCAGTAAACATTACCTCTGACAAGTGTGCAGATGAAGTACTTGCCTCTTTAGCCACTAAAGCAAGGTTCCCAATCTCACCTGCTTCTTCATCACTGTCAGTGTCATCCCAACTCTTTCCTTTAGCAACATAAGCTTTCCCAATCTTGTTCTTCTTGCTAGAATCAAATGTGTTTCTAGTCACTTGCTTTGGCTTTCTGCATTCAGTAGCAAAGTGACCCAACTCATTGCAATTGTAGCATCTGATTGCGCTCCTTTCCACAGTTCCAGTTTTGTAGCCACCCCTTGTGCCACTTGAAGATGAAGAACCACCTCTCTGAAACCTGGGTCTGAACTTAAGATTGGGATTCCTCTTGAATCTGAACTTCCCAAACTTTCTGACTATCAAAGCCAAATCACCATCCTCCAGCTGATCAAGTTCTTCTAAGGAATAGAAGTCACCACCAGATTGATCAATGGATGTTAATCCATATTCAGCATCAATAACATTCATGTTAGAACTGGAAGGTTGAACATGCTTCACTTCCAGTTTCTGTGGGACTTCAGCAGCCAATGCAGTAGAGGTACCAACAATCTTCCCAGTTCCATACAGCTCCCTTTGTTGAATCTGCTCCAGCTCATAGGTCTTCAGAACACCATACAATCTCTCCAAAGCAATTTCATTCATATCTCTTGCTTCTCTAATGGCAGAAATTTTGTGCTCCAAATGAGGTGGAAGTGTAAGAAGGAACTTCTTGTTAATCTCCTTGTTGGTGTAGTGCTTCCCATTGAGATTCAGATCATTGATTAACTTGTTATATCTCTCAAAAACCTGAGAGATACCTTCACCAGGGTTTGATCTGAAATGCTCATATTGTGAGGTGAGAATCTCCAGCATATTCTCCCTAACTTCCTCTGTCCCCTCATTGATTATCTCTATAGTTGCCCAAATGTGTTTAGCAGTATCACAGTTGAGAACATGATTATGCATGATTGGATCAAGACAATCAATAAGGATCAACTGAAGACAGGAATCCAAGGTAACATCCTCTTTCTCATCAGGAGTGTAATCCTTGGCATCTTTAGGGTACATTCTGGCAGCCCTAGTCACAACATTATTCTCAATGAGTTCTCCCTCAATAATCATAGGGACTTTGGGACCGTTCTTCAGCACATCAATGTATTTAGGATTTGCAACCTTAAGAAATAGAAGCATTTTCTTTTTCCACATAGGATAATGCTCCTTGCTGAACATAGGGATTTTGACAGTACCAACTTTCTGTGTAGTAGACATCTTTTGAGATTTTTAGGAATAAGATAAAAAATCAGAGTTTAAAAGAAAAATCTCAAAACAATTGGATCTTTGATTTGTATATCAATCAAAAGGCTCTGATGCCAATTGTTAGGTCCTGATAAGTTTGTAGAAGGGGGGTTGAATACAAACTATACCGTTTTATCGAATTTGTCCGTTAAATGATTTAACTGTTTAGAACAAATTAGTGCGGAATAAAAACTGAAACAATATTCAAGTTAAATAGAAACTCTATTAAACTTGAGAGGTGTTACAATTCAGTGCACAGATTACAAGGTTCTTGTTAAAACAAATCTAGAATAAATTCGACATGAATTTATCTATTTTTGTAATAAAAAGATCGAATACTAAAAAGTAGTTCGATTGAAATTCTAGGGATTATGATCCGCTAGATTGTCAAAGCAATACAAGTAATTGAATTCTAGTGGATTGGATATAACATTTATGTCTAGAATTTATTACAAGGATTTAAATTGAATGCTTATGGTTGGTTCGCTTGAAACTGCAGAAGAAAGAAAATGATACTTTGTTTGCTTCTGTCTTGTTTTGTTGAAATGTAATGATCTGCCTTGTTTGAACACACACAAGTATATAAACAAGTCAACAGAGTATTATTCCCACGCGCCAATCAAATACTCTGCATTTCATTTAGATTTACACTCGGTAGTACTATCAATTAAGCCTTGTAGTACTATCGGTAGGACTACCAGTTTGAACTGGTAGGACTATCTATGATAGTACTACCGATAGTCCTACCAGTTCAAACTGGTAGTCCTACCGATAGTACTACTAGTACAAATCTGATAGTACTACTAGTATAAATAGAATTAGGATAAAACTGAATTAATTTTATTCTACTTTTAATTGATTTAATAAATGAATTAATTCTTTTAGAATTAATTCACTGATTAAATAAATTAACTAAATGACCCAAATAATTTCATAAATAAATTAATTCTGAGAATTAATTTATACATTAAATTACTTAAGATCTAGATTGATTAATTTAATATATGAATTAATTCTGAAAGAATTAATTCATAGATTAAATTAAATATCTTATAGAATAATATTAAAAGGGAAATAAACTAATTCTTAGAACCACTGAAATTGATGACGAATTTCCACTGACTGACGTTGACACTCCATGTACTGTCTAGTTCATGAGCGACTAACTTTAATGGTTGTTCTTCATCTTTAACTTTAAGCTGTGATTCTTTTCTCCTTCTATTTAAACAAGGACTGTAACCTGTACTTTTTCCCGTCACACTTTTGAAATCTCTGTCACTTTAAATAGATCCACTTTCTTGAATACTTCACTGAGGCTTGATCAAATAAATGAACTTCTTCCAGTGTAGAATAACTTCAAGTCTGTAGATGACTTTAATCTTCATTCTTTGACAGATATAACCTTCTGAGATTCCTGTGACACTTGATTTTTATTATTTACTTATTACATCTTAATTAAAGTTGAGTAGAATCCTCGGTGTTTACAAATAGGCCTAGACATATGCCTTTCAAAAACAATTAAAAAGTAAAAAATAAAGTGCAATGGATATAATTAAAAAATGAGGATTAACTATTACCTCTCGGAGCGGACGAGGATGAGTCGGCTTCGCCTCGGGTGGAATCCCTATAGCGTGTAGCTAGGGTGGGAATGAGATCGGTAGCTCGAGCATTGGGGAATCCCACAACATAATTTTTTTGGGTTTTTCACCTTCGGGCACCCCCGTTGCTTCCATCCACCAATCCCATGGCTCATCTCTCTCACCCGTTTGAGTCACCTCCACCGGCATACGGTCAAGAATAGAGGCATATCGTTCCTACACATTTTTTAAGTTTGATTAAAACAATCAAACTTTTAAATGCTTATAATTGAACACTAAAAAAACAAAAATAGAATAATACCGCAATGCGCATGGCTCCCGGAGTAGTATACACGGGATTGTTCGGATCGGAGCCAACTTTCTTATGACATTTATCCCAAACCTCAAGTCTAGTCGGAGGCTTACGACTTTTCTTTGTCATTTCCTTCCAAATGTAAAATAGCTTACATTAGTATATATAAAATGAAATAACGTTGTGTGTGTTTGTATGTGTACATATTTAAATATTATTACCGCTTTCACGGCGTTGAATGACCGAGCACCGGCACTATGCAACCGCTCAACTTGTTGGCGGTTGTTGGCTCCAACCATTGCCCTATGCAAGTGTCCTTCATTTGTCTCCCAATATTTCAAAAGATCTTTCCAAAACAAAAGGGACCAATAAGCGGGCTTTAAGGACTCCTTCGACACCCCGGTTTCCTTTACTTTTGTCTAAACTCTCTTCTTAAGTTCATTCATTGTTCTTTTTATTGTTTTCTTAATGTGATCTTCAACGATCCTTCTTGATTGCAAACGGCTTTGCCCCTTTTGATGCCTATAGAATTTCTACAAAATATAAAAAAGGGATAGGGTCAAATTCATAATCAAATCAAGTTAAAAAACAAATCAAGAAACAAACATTATAAACTAAAGAATCATGGTTTTACTTACAAAAAACTCCTCAACCCTTTGTTCTAACCATTTTGGAAAAGTCGCATCGATGTCACTAAACGTATAATAACCCATGGGCCACTTCTCGCGAACCATCCCAAGCAAAGTCTTTTTAGCCGTATCATCTTCAATACTACATTTAATAACATATTAAACTATCAACACAACACAAATGAACACTATCTACAAGACATATATATATATATATATATATCATCTTTGCACTACTAAAAAAGAGACACGAAGTACACAAAATTAGACTTACTGTCCATCGGAGATATTGATACGTGTAGGTCTATCGGGTTCTATAGCTCCATAAATTCCATATGAATGTGATCGCGGTCTCCTTCCTCGCCACACTCGTGCCTCTCCCGCTGTCATGTTCCCAAGTGCGGGGTCCGGGTGTTCCTCATCACCATCCGAATCCGTTGGCTCATCACGTAAAGCCAAAGTGTTCTTCCTTGTTGGCCTCATCTCCGTATCCTTGCCCTTGCCCTTGCCCTTAACAACCTTGCTTTTTCCCTTACTCACATTCTTTCCTTTACCCTTATCCTTCTCATTTTCCTTACCCTTTCCTTTGTTATTTTTAGCCATCATACACAACACCATGCCAAGCAAAACGATTCCGATTAACCAACCAATGAGCACCTACAATATAAATAACAAAACTTTGTTAACTATATAAAATATCACAAGTAATATCACATAACCGACCAATACGTGCATGCAAAATAACCAAATCAAATATCACAAGTAATATATCACATAATCTTTGAAAATATATAAATTTTAAGAAAATGATTAAATTACAAAATAAAATTTTGTATCTCTATCTCTATATCTTTTGTTTTTCCCCAATTAAATAAAATTAAAATTTTGCACAAAATTAAAATTAATATCTCAACAAATCATAATTCAATTCAACACCCAAGCACAATACAATCCATATATATTAACTAAAAGTCAATCCAATCCAAATCGAGAAAATACAAGCAAAATCTTATGAAGAATCGAGCAACTACAAACAAATACAATAAGCAAAATCTAACAAAACCGACGAACACTTGCATGCAAAAAAAGCACAGAACTATGGTTACCAAAAACAAGCACAAAACCATGTATTAAACGGAAAAATCGAGAAAATCAAAGAAGTCGAAGCAAAATTAACCGAGAAAAATCGATTAATCATGTATATATTGACTTAATCATGTATACATATATGTAACCATGTATATTATATATATACATACATATAATCATATATATGTATAAAACAATTAGGGAAACATACATCAAATTGTTGAAACGAAGAAGATGAAGCCATTTGCCTTGAGTTTACACGGATTTGAGCCATGGAATTGAGAGAGTAGAGAGTAGAGAGTAGAGAGATTTTTGTGTTAAGTGATAGAAAGAATAGAATGTGAGCAGTTGTTTTTTTTTTATACCCAAGATTAAAACTGACCGATGGTGTGGTCGGTTTTAGCGTAGTTTTTTGTGCAGTAGTTTTTATAAATGTGATACACATACATAAAAGAAAACTATTTACAAAATAGATAAAAGAAAACATACATTATATGTTTTGTATCACTTATCCTCTTTGCTTTCTTGAGTTTGCTTTCTCTTTATCTCCAAACTTTCTTTTCTATGTTTACATACTCCATTTGAAGAAATAAGAACTTTAAACCAAAAACAATAAAGTAGCAGGTTATAACCGACCGCTTATCGGTCGGTTATGTCTTTCTTCCCAAAACGGCGTCGTTTCAGCCTCAGCAGGTACAAACAATTTAATTTAAATTATTTTTTATTCAGTTTCGGCGCCCACTTAAAACTGACCGAATGAATCGGTCGGTTTTGTGCCTGCCACGTCAACAATATAACCGACCGATCTCGTGTCGTCGGTTTTATCTCTGCCACATCACTAAAAACGGTGTCGTTTCTGTGTGTGCTACAGGTGAAACCGACTGCTAGATGCATGGTCGGTTTTACCTTTCCCCCATCGCGTGCCACGTTAGCTGAAACGATGTCGTTTTTGGTTTATCCACAGTTAAAACCGACCAACTCGACCTACGGTCGGTTTTAATCACCCCGTTTTTATTCGGTCGGTTTTAAGTGGTCGGTTTTAAACAGTTTTCTTGTAGTGTAAGTGGTTGGTTTCGTTTTCTCTCGTTTGTATGTGGAATCTTTCTAGTAATGAAATGTTTATTTATCAAAAAAAAAAACAAATGAGTATTTGTTATCTTGGGGTAAACGAGAATCTAACACAAAACCTGGATGACGAGATAAGAGCTTTCACATCTTGCTTGCAAGTAGGTAGAAGTTAAGTCTTTGGGATGCAAACTACTGTTCTTAGTCTTCATCGTCTCTTTATTTTGAGGAAATCACAACCTTTTGTTTATGATAGCATAATTGCAGGGAACTACTTAGGAATAAGGTGTCTGAAGGTAGTTACATTGTTATTTCTTGATAATTAGATCAAAAAAAGATATAGGCCTTACAGACAAGTCATATACATAGACACCGAGTCATGGAAACGTTTATGCACCTATAGAAATGTGCATCTTCACATAAATATGAACCAAGCCAGACATGCATGATCTTCTACAAAAGATGCAGCTCAGATAATAGCTCGGGCTTAACCTAGAATTTTGAGATTATCAGATCATGCACGAGGCTGAACTGCTGAAGCTAGAAGGCTATCCACTAAAAGCTCGTTTACCCTGACTTTTTATTCCCTCTTCAAATTTTTCCAGTTTTTGACAGCCTCCTCAATCTCCTCGGGAGTATTTCCCTCAATCTTGCTCGACAATGTTTGGCAAGTCAAATCCATCAGACTCTTTATTTTCAGGTAGGTTGCCGCCTGAAATCACAAAAGAAAACTGATAATCAAACATTCTGAAGCAATCACAAATGACAAACATATATCCTCTTTCTACCTTGTTGAACTTGAACATCGATTCAGGATATACACTATACTTATGCAAAAAAACGTATCTAATTATTCAATTGCAATGTACAACTACTCATAATAGGCTTATCGATTATGAATCTATCATCTTGTCTCGTTTGCATCACGAAGAAGATATGAACACTAAGGTAGAAAGTAGCAAGATATAAGCAGCAGAACTAATCCATTTGGATATTAGTGGTTAGCTTTAGAGGAACACCACTAGAAAAATCTACATTAAAAAGAGGTGAAATTATTGGCAACAACAATATTTGTACGTGTACAAATATACTAAAGGTATGTCCTCACTCCTCAATAGCCAGACAACTTACAAGAAGGTCATGCTTTCATTCTACACTTTGGTGACATGTGTAAACGCAAAACCAATTTATTGTTCGGGTAACACATAGAACCTCCTCTTATTCTACCCAGGGCACTGTTTGTAGAACCTCCCCTAGACCACAAATAGCATCATGCTACTCTTAATGCAAGTAAACCTCACACTGTGCTTGTCAACTTATATTATCCGGCCAGAAAGATTGGCAATAAGCAAAATGGCCGATGTCAATTATGTAGCATGTAGGCCAAGAGAGATGTGAAACCATATGAAAACAGTATATAAAGACTCGGGAAAACTTTCAATTACAACAGTAGCCATCATCTCTATAATTTAGTGTTCATCTTTTTAAAATTAGGAGTTGGATACATTTTAGACATAGGATCACAAGATTTGTAACTCTTTATGGATGAGAGAATTCCCAATTAGATAGGTAAATCCTCTTTTTTCTTTTGAATTTTCTGCAAATTGGAACTGACAGTATTTGTTCCAGACCAGATTTCTGTTACTATCTTTTGAACATGACAATATATGCTGCAGTTTTCTTATCAATTTGCTGCAAATCGGAACTGACAAGATCTGATCTGGGGCCAGGGTGCAATTGTGGAGCTGGGAAAGGAATTTTTTTGCTAAAAATATCATGTCCTAAAACCAGGGGAGGGCTACATGGTACCAAGGTTATCCCATGTCTAACCATAAAACTTTTAGCACATAGATCAGTTATATGTCATAAATAATACTATTTTCCAGTTCGGGCTAGCAGATT
Organism: Heracleum sosnowskyi; assembly: GCA_030848705.1. Lineage (NCBI taxonomy): Eukaryota > Viridiplantae > Streptophyta > Magnoliopsida > Apiales > Apiaceae > Heracleum > Heracleum sosnowskyi. The sequence goes on along the minus strand of CM061235.1, from coordinate 92,430,017 downwards.
CGGTTAATAGAGTAGCCTAGGCTTAATTCTTTCCACATGACTGTCTAAAACATCGAACGATTAATAGAATGATGTCAAAAAATCGTTACCAAGTACTAAGCATCATATGATATGTAAAGAAAATAATGTTAAAAGTCATAAGAGAGGGTATAAGAAACCATACGTGAGAGAGAAGAAACAGAGAGCCAGGATCAACATCGACAAATCTAGCATCAAAAGCCTCGAGACCCTCGTGTTCTTCAGCATAATGAGTATAGTTATAGAAAACCTTGTCGGATTCTTCAATGTGACGAGTAAGGTAAGTGACAACCTTAAGCATGGTCGAAAACTTGATATCTGGAAGCACAACAACGATTTCCTCAAGGTCAACCAACAGGGCAGGTTTGATTAGTTCCATGATCACCTTAGAGTGCAAAGCCACCTTCATATCTATCGTCAGTACTCGAGACTCTTCTTCTTTTTCACCACATTGCAGTATGATCTTCTTCTTTGCATGGGACGTCATTGTGGCTGGGGGGTTTTTGCTGCTGCCGGCTAAATCAGAATACAAAGAAAAACAAACAGATTGACTCACGTATAATTTAGGGCTGCCTTTGTAAAAGATAGATATATATATAGTTTTTGGGTGTCTGTTTTTTAGTAGGGCCAACATGCCTTTTTAAAATAAACCGATGATTGTGTTTTATTGACTTTTATCAAATTATAATAGGATTCGTAAAAGCTACTTTAAAATACTTATTCCAATTTTAATATTTTATTTTTGTAAATTTATAATTCTATATAGTTTTGTAGATCTATACTTTTATACTACTAGCCTAGATGCACGTATTTTTTAATAGTTACTAACTTATTATTTAGGTTTGTGTATAATATTTTTATTAATTGCATATTAAATGAATTTGTTAAAAAACTAAGTAGGTCTCTAAATATATTTTTATTAAAATTTATAATTCTAATAATAAGACATGTTAAAAATAATAAATAACCTTTCAAAATAAACATGACTATTTAAATAAGTTTTTCAAATAATTAGAGTAATTTGTGATAATTAATTATAATATATTATACTAATTAAAAATAATATACTTTATTAGTATATTATTTTAATTGATGTGCAATAATCAATATACTTATATAAAGGAGAAGACGGAGGTGGCGCCTCTAGAATCGATTCGTTCTATTTTTCTAATTTTCTCAATTTTTCACAATTTTTAATTTTAATAATTACAACTTCCTTTATTATTTTCGATTTTGTAGGAAGCAAATTGAAAATTACACTTTTATTCTTTTCAAACTTGATAGAACTTTCTTTTATTATTTTCAAACTTGATAGAACTTTCTTTGATTTAGAAAATTACAACTTCCTTATTATTTTCGAATTTGTAGGACTTGATAGAACTTTCTTTGATTTAGACAATTATAACTTCGTTATTATTTTCGAATTTGTAGGCTTGATAAAACTTTTTTTTATTATTTTCAAACTTGATAGAACTTTATTTGATTTAGAAAATTACAACTTCCTTATTATTTTCGAATTTGTTGGAGTTGATAGAACTTTCTTTGATTTAGAAAATTTCTTTGATTTAGAAAATTACAACTTCTTTATTATTTTCGAATTTGTAGGAGTTGATAAAACTTTCTTTGATTTAGAAAATTACAACTTCCTTATTATTTTCGAATTTGTAGGACTTGATAGAAATTTCTTTGATTTAGAAAATTACAACTTCCTTATTATTTTCGAATTTGTAGGCTTGATAGAACTTTCTTTTATTATTTTCAAACTTGATAGAACTTTTTTTGATTTAGAAAATTACAACTTCCTTATTATTTTCGAATTTGTAGGCTTGATAGAACTTTCTTTAATTATTTTCAAACTTGATAGAACTTTCTTTGATTTAGAAAATTACAACTTCCTTATTATTTTCGAATTTGTAGGACTTGATAGAACTTTCTTTTATTTAGAAAATTACAACTTCCTTATTATTTTCGAATTTGTAGGCTATTATGTTAATAATTGCAATTTTTTTTTTATTATTTTCAATCTTAACTTTTTTTTTAATTTTCAAACTTGATAGAACTTTCTTTGATTTAGAAAATTACAACTTCCTTATTATTTTCGAATTTTTAGGATATTATGTTAATAATTGTAATTTTCTCTTTTATTATTTTCAATCTTGATAGACCTTTCTTTTATTATTTTCAAACTTGATAAAACTTTCTTTTATTATTTTCAAACTTGATATAACTTTCTTTTATTATTTTCAAACTTGATAAAACTTTCTTTTATTATTTTCAAACTTGATATAACTTTCTTTTATTATTTTCAAACTTTATAGAACTTTTCTTTTATAATACTTCTTGACTTTTAAACATAATGAATTTCCATGTTATTCACCTTACAAACACCTATAAATTAAAGGTCATTCATAACAAAAAATTTACACCGGAATTTTTTTACATGGCTTCAAATTTTTACAACCATATTTACAATCAATACAACTATGGCCTACACCATGTTGGATGCTTTGAACGACAACAACTATACCTGGATGATAAGAGTACGAGTGTGTAGAATGTGGGAATCTGTCAATCCAAATACTGAAGAACCGATCAGTGCTGACATGATTTTGATCGATAAAAAGGTTAATAAATCAATATACTTATAACTTATTAGTTTGTCAAATTGTATGATGTTATTAACTTTTCTAAGATATGTTGTAAGACAGGAAAATTTGATCCATGCTACGATCCCGAAGATTTTGGTCTCTCGGTTCAAAAATCTTTTTAGAGGAAGACTCTGTGTACAACATCAAAAATCTGAAAGTTATTTCAAGTACATAGAAATATAGACCACCATCACATGGGTCTAAATTGCTCATACGCATAACGTTGCCTAAGAGATTGGAAGAAGGCATCGTCAACATATCACTACATGGATTTCAGTTCATATGTCCGGATATGATTGGTGCACGTATTAATGACACCAACATACTCTCAGGTTTTTGATGCAGTAATATATAAGTAATACTATTATATAAGTTATAATTCAAACTATCATGTTGTAATATTATTTTTTCTATGTTGATTTAGATATTGTAGGCTGTTTGACCTACTTGGGGGCATTGAAGTTGTCAAAGGCGGTTGAAAAAAAAGAGATCTCAAAATTGTCACAAATTAGTAAGTTATGCATTATATTAATTTTAATATAACTGTTAATTATTTTTTATTGGTCTTGTAATTTTATATTACTTCTTTGGTTACCCCAATTTATTTGTTTTACTTTTTTAATTTGTTCTAATTTTTTTCTTAAAAAGATCCATCACCAGTACCATATCTTTGTGAGAAAAGTTGGTCGAGATGTTGATACAAATTTATACAAGGAGGATGGTGGACCCTATATAATAATTGTCACATCTACCCAGATTAAAAAATTTAAAAGTAATTATCTTTATTAATGTTTTTATAATATATAGTTTTAGAAATTGCACACATATAAATCTATCTTATCTCGATTGAACAAATATCATTAGATATTATACAAATATTTGCTTCATTGATATTATTGATTTAATTCTTATATTAGTTTTTTTAACCATTTATTTACTCTTATATGCAGATACAATTAGCTTTTCTACCACAAGAAATAGTAAAATTTATACAAATTTGGATACACCGTATGTGTCATCCCTGAGAAAATAGTAATATTATATGTTTATATTGATTTTTATCAATATAATTTTTTTAATATATATATGGCAATGGTATCGGTCCAAAAAAATAAAAATCAAACTCTATAAACAAAAGGAATATGTAAATAATTTATAATATTACTTATCCAAATGCAAATTTTACATAATATATTTTATTTGATAATTTATATAATTTTATAGATATTTATTTCACAATTTTTATTCTAATATTCTTTTTCTTAATAAATATATTATAATGCCGCTGCGAAGCGCGGCTCAATAACCTAGTTATTCTTAAATAAATATCTTTAAAGATGTATTAATTTTTTTTTTAAATAAATAAGCCCGTAAATTGGTCCAAGTATATTGACTTATAAAGTATAAGTTCATCACACGACCCAAATAAATAGGTTAAGAGATGTGTTATAATTAGCATAGTTAATTGTTTTTATATAAATATGTTTACTATTGAAAGAGCAAATGAAAGAACGACTAACCAAACTATTAATAAAACTTTTTGTGTTACTTTTAAATATTTTCTTACTTAATTTTTAATTTTTTTTACTTTTAGTTTTGTTAGTTATAAATAGGTTATAGTTGATTTATTATATATTAAAGAAAAAAAGTATAACATTACATATTTGACAAAATTTAATTTTTATTTATATTTTTAAGATTAATTTTATAAATAATAATTTTAATATGTTGTCTTGTTTGCTTTAATATTTTGATGATTAATTTATGCATTCATTTGCTATATTAAATTGTTAAAAAAATTACAATGAATATTTATTTGACTCGACATGATTTAATAATTTATAAGATTGTACTTGTATAATTTTGTCGCATTCGAGGTAACTGATAGTTATATATATGTAATATATATATATATATATATATATATATATATATATATATATATATATATATGTAATATATATATATATATATATATATATATATATATTATTTGGCTAATAAAGGTAATCGATTAATTATAAGTCTTTATTATATTAGTATTTTATGCTACTAAATGGAATAGCCGTGATATTTTTGAGGTTTTAGTTACGAGACATATTAGTTAGAAAATATAAAAAGAATATACACTTTGACAAAAAAAAACTAATCGGTTAGTTATTAGTAATTATAATATTATTATTTTATTTTATTAAATAGAATTGTTCGTGATATTTTTAGAAAATAAGAGGTTTTAGTTAGGAAGAATAAAAAAATAGAAATTTTTAGTTATAAAAAAGAATATATTGTTAGGCTCAAGACATGTCTGAACACCACTATTAACAAGCCTACACTATGTGACTATGTCACATTACATGACCTAGTGAGTTCTATCACTGGGATGTAGTATAGGTCTCTAAATGTACTTGTCTTGTTCTCATGAACATTAGCTTGATCATGTATGCTCAAAGTTATAATGAGCTTAGTAAAGTTTCTTGCATCTAGACTGTATATAGGTCATTGAATAATTGTCCTGGTAGAAGTTCAGAAGTGTTCATGCAGCAGGACAGAGATAAATAAGGCTATGAAGAAATAAGTTGCAGAAATTTGTCTAAGGCATTATATAGCAAAGTCAGAAGAAAGCTATGTCGTGAAGTCAGCAATATCCATGTCGTGAAGTACTATATCGCATAGTCTATTTTGTACTATGTCGAGAAGTCCTCAAGACACATGTCGTGAAGTGTTGGAGTCAGCAAAGTCAAAGAAGCCTAGATCGTGAAGTCCTCAAATGACCTATGTCGCATAGTCTTCAAATGACCTATGTCGCATAGTCTTCAAATGACCTATGTCGCATAGTCTTCAAATGACCTATGTCGCAAAGTCGTCAAAGGCTATATCGCGAAGTCCTCACAAGTGAGATCGCGAAGTCAGGAATGAAGTGGAGTTCACGATATCAACACTTAGCCGTTTACAACAAGACAAATCAAGGTACAGAATCAAGAATCAAAAGAGACAAATACTGAAGCATTTGTTCTGGCAAGGTGGTCCAAAGAACAGATGGCAAATCTACAGCTAAACTTAGAGAGAAAGATAAGAGACAAGCAGCTACAGAAACGGGAAAGACTCCGAAAAGTAGGTGGTCCTTCCTGACACAGTTGACGTCTTATGGCATGACAAGTTGGACTTTCAGCAAGGGGTAACTGTGTAAAAATAGGTGTGTGCACTAGTTTGTATAGGGCTTATATATATCATGCACATCCTATTGTTAGCTGCAGAAAAAGAGAGATACACATAGTTATTTGCTAAGCTCTTTTCTCTGTAAGCAAGCAAGTTCAAACTGTTCTTGTTTAGAAGCCAGAAATTCTATTGTGAATTTCTTGGAAAGCTGTAGTATTTAATTTGCTTATACAAAGTAGATTAAAGTGATTGTGTGTGTTATTTACTTTCTGCATATTACATATCATAATCATATACAGTCTGTTACTTAGTTTTCAAGAATCGAAAAATATATCAAACTATCCATTCACCCCCCCCCCCCTCTGTCTAGTTTCTAGTAGTATTCATTTCTAACAAGTGGTATCAGAGCGTAGGCTGTTAACGTACAAACAGGAAAAGATCAAGAATGAGTTCACAGAAACTAAGCAGTATCAAGATTCCTCCCTTTAACAAGGAGCACTACAGTTTATGGAAGAAGAAGATGTTGCTTTTCATCAAAGCTTCTAACCCCATGTATTTAGATATTCTAAAGCATGGTCCCTTCATTCCAATGATCGAGATTGGTGAAACAACCATTGGCACTGAGATTGTTCCAGCAAAACATGTGCCCAAAGATCCCTCAAAATACACTGATCCTGAAAAGGAAAAAGTTGCACTGGATGGACATCTTCAACTTATCATTTGTGAATCTATGGACTTCAACATGTATGGCACTGTTGCTCATTGTACTAGTGCCAAGAAGATGTGGGATCTTATAGAAGTGCTCTGTGAAGGAACTACTGAAGTAAGAAAGAACAAGAAGCAGATTCTTGTTTCACAATATGAAGCCTTCATGGCTCAGCCAAAAGAGGGAATCACAGAAGTGTTTGAGAGATTCAACAAGCTGATAAACGAGCTCAAACTCTATGACAAACACTATGAAACAGAAGAGCTCAATATGAAGTTTTTACTAACTCTTCCAGATCACTTGGAACCAAGAATCTCTTCCCTTAAAGAAAGAGATCTAACAAAGATTGGTTTTGATGTGTTGTATGGTGTTTTAAAGACATATGAGTTAGAGCTGTTTCAAAAGAGATCTATTCAAGCAAAGCAAGGATTAGTGGCAAATACCTCCTGTGCACTTATTGCTGACAACCTAAGTCAAAGAATGGACTCTCTTAAAATCAGTCAGGTCAAGATTGAGGAACTGGAAGTTAAAGACACTGGTGATGAAACTCGGGTTGTGTATGATTTACCTGAAGAGGATGAGTTCTACAGTATAGATGAGCTGGACAAAATGGAAAACAAATCTTTTGCTTATATGGCTAGGAGGTATCCTAACATAAGGTTTAAAAGAAAGCAGCCATTTAGATCCAAGTTCAATAATGGAAACACTGGTGGATCTAGTGGCTCAAACACCTTCAATAAAGGAAAAGGGATTGCTGGTGCTGCTAAAGGTGGATACAAGACAGGAAGTGTGGATAGGACCAAAATAAGGTGCTATAACTGCAATGAACTTGGGCATTTTGCCACTGAGTGCAAAAAGCCTAAACAAGTCAAGAAGGACAAAGCATACTTAGAGCTTGAAGCTAAGTATGAGGCTCTACTCAAGAAACAACAGGGCAAAGCTTTTATTGCTGAGGGAAAATGCTGGGATGACTCTGATGAAGAAGAAGAACAAGAGTACTCAAACTATGCCTTGATGGCATTTTCTGATGATGGTGATTCAAGTCAGGTACCCATTCTTACTTCTCTTGATATGACTCCCCTTCAATATAAGCAAACTGTTGAAGATATGAGCACTGAGATGTTTAATATTCATACTAGCATGTTAGTAGCTAATGAAGAAATTGATAGACTAACTGCTAAGAATGTTGAGCTTACAGAAAAGAATGAGAAACTTGAGTTAATGGCTGTGAACCTGGATGGTTTGAAAAAGGAGGTTGAGTATCTTAAAAACAAAGTGATTTGTGCTGAGCAGATAGAGAAAGCCCTTAGGGAACAAATTGCTGAAACTGAACTGAAACTAAGAAGCTTCAAAAACTCCTCTGAACTTATTCAAACCTATCACAAGGAACACACTGAAGACTGCAAGGTTGGAGTTGGTTTTGACTATGATAATGACAAGGGAAGGAAGAAGGTCAAGGGCAAAGGAAAGGAAACTTTTATAAACAAAAATGCCCCAACCATATTGTCAAGTGTTGAACAGCCCATCTTCAGAAAGAGTGCTGTTGAGTTTGATGAGGAACTACTGATCATCAAGCAACAGCTACTTGAAGAAGATGAGGCTGCTAAAAACACTTCTTCCTTTCCTGAACTTGTCAATCAGAAAGAGACCAAAAACAATCTTGTCAAGAGTCCTAAAGCAAAGAAAGAAGTTGTTAAGAAAAAGAAACAAAACAGAAATGGTAAAGTTGGTGTTAACAAGGGAAACAACTATGCTTATGTGCCAAATGCTCCCAGGAAACAATGTCAAAAATGCCTATCTGTTAATCATTTGACTCATAAGTGTAGTAAGCCTGATATTGTTGAAGTTGACAACCTGAGTAACCATTCTGCTAGCATAAATTCTAGTCATGATTCTTTCTGTGGTAAGCCAAACTGCATGACATGCTATGTGACTGTGATTGCTAACTGTTTATCTCTTAAACATAAACTTGACTCTGCACAATCTGGTGAATCACACACACATATGCATTCTCATAGGACAGGGTCCCCAATCAGGGTTGAGAGGGTGAAAACTTCATGTGAGCCTAAGAGTGTAAACTCCAAAGCCAAAGAAAAAGTGAAGTCTCCTACTATGAGAAATGCAATTTATGACAGAAGAATTATTAATCAAAATGTTTCTAAATCAACTGGACCCTACCAAGTGTGGGTACCAAAAACAACTTAGTCATTTTGTGAATGCAGGGCAACAGGAATAAAAGAGTCATATGGATCTTGGACAGTGGATGCTCAAGTCACATGACTGGTGATATAGCCCTGCTATCACATTTTGAGGAAAAGGCTGGCCCATCAGTAACCTTTGGAAATGACAACATTGGTTATACAATGGGATATGGCAGTGTTAAATCTGGAAATGTCATTATTGAAGATGTAGCATTTGTTGAAGGACTGAAGCATAATCTCTTGAGCATTGGACAATTTACCAACAGGGGTTTCAAAGTGGAATTTGATGAAGACCTTTGTTCAATCTCAAAAAGGGAAAGTGGTGAAGTTGTTCTAACAGGTGTGAAGAAAGGAAGCTTGTTTGTAGCCAATCTCAAGGCTGCAGATAAGGGAGAAGTCTGCTGTTTCTACACTAAAGCCATAAATGAGGAATTCTGGCTATGGCACAAGAAGCTGTCTCACTTGAATGTTCAGGCAATGAACTCTCTAACCAAGAGAGAACTTATCAGGGATTTGCCTGCCTTGGAGTTTGTGCAAAATGGAGCATGTGAAGCTTGTCAGAAAGGAAAAATTAAAAGATCCAGTCACAAGAACAAATTGCTCAATACAAATTCAAAACCTCTGCAGCTAATTCACATGGACTTATTTGGCCCTGTGAATGTAATGTCCCTCTCCAAAAAGAAATATGCTCTAGTGATGGTAGATGACTATTCAAGATATACTTGGGTGGAATTCCTATTCTCCAAGGATGAAGCACCCCAAGTCATAATAGAGCATATCAAGAGAGTTGACAAAGAAGCACAAAGCACTGGTTCCTCTGTAGTTGCTTTGAGAAGTGATAATGGGACTGAGTTCAGAAATTCAACATTGTATGAGTTTTGCAAAGATAAAGGAATTTCTCAACAATTCTCAGCTCCTAGAACACCTCAACAAAATGGAGTAGTTGAGAGAAAGAATAGAACTCTCATTGAAGCTGCAAGGACAATGCTGCTGGATGCAAAGCTACCCACTAGCTTTTGGGCTGATGCTGTTAACACAGCATGCTATGTGCAAAATAGAACATTAATCAATAAGAAGTCTGGCAAAACTCCTTACTCATTAATGACTGGAAAAAGAGCATCCTTCAAGCACCTGCATGTGTTTGGAAGCAAGTGCTTTGTGATGAAAGATACCTCTGAGCATGTTGGAAAATTTGATGCAAAAGCATTTGAAGGTATCTTCATTGGATACTCTCTGGAAAGGACAGCATACAGAGTGTTTGTACCTGAGCAACACAGAGTCATGGAAAGCATGGATGTTACCTTTGATGACAAGAAAACTCCTGGACTGAAAACAAGTGATCAAGACAGTGTGCCATTGAGATTTGAGAATCAAGGTTATCTTGAGGATTCTGAAAGTGAAGATGAACCCCATGTTCAAACTGTTCTAGAGAATAATATCCTTGAAGTTGACAATCTTCTTCAAACACATGTGCAAGGGTTCACAAACACAGGGGGAGAAGAAGAGAATGCACCTATCAACCAAAATGAGCTTGGAACAGATCAAGGAAATGAACAGGGGCACACAAGGAAATGGGACAGAGCCCACACTAGGGTTCAAATCATTGGAGATCCTAGTGAGGGAGTTAGAACAAGAAGGGCAACATTAAATACATGTCTGTATAGCTGCTTTCTGTCACAAGAGGAACCTAAATTAATTGAAGAAGCTTTGAAGAATTCTGATTGGATTGTTGCCATGCAAGAAGAGTTGAATCAATTTGAGAAAAACAAAGTATGGGAACTAGTACCTCCTCCAAAAGGAAAGAATGTTATTGACACCAAATGGGTGTTCAGAAACAAAATGGATGAAGAAGGAGTGGTAATAAGAAACAAAGCAAGACTGGTTGCCAAAGGATACTGTCAGCAGGAAGGCATTGACTATGATGAGACATTTGCACCTGTAGCTAGACTGGAAGCCATCAGAATCTTCCTGGCTTTTGCAGCTCACTCAGATTTTAAGGTGTATCAAATGGATGTGAAAAGTGCATTTCTCAATGGTGATCTTGCTGAAGAAGTTTATGTGTCTCAACCACCTGGCTTTGAAAGTGAAGACTTCCCAAACTTTGTGTATAGACTGCTCAAGGCACTCTATGGACTCAAACAGGCACCAAGAGCCTGGTATGAAACTCTATCTCAATTCCTTCTTGAGCATCAATTTACCAGGGGTACAATTGACAAAACCCTATTCTTCAAGAAGCATGGAAATGATATCATTCTTGTTCAAATCTATGTGGATGATATCATCTTTGGCTCTTCAAATGAAAAACTCTGTGAAAGGTTCTCTAAGTTGATGCAAAGCAAATATGAGATGAGTATGATGGGAGAGTTAACCTACTTTCTAGGCCTGCAAGTACATCAAAGGGAGGATGGCATCTTTATAAACCAATCTAAGTATGTCAAGGATCTTTTAAAGAAATATGGTTTAGAAGAGTCATCCCCAGCTAAAACTCCTATGTCTACTGCAATCAAGCTGGATGAAGACAAGAAAGGCAAGAGAGTTGATATCAAGGTCTATAGAGGAATGGTTGGATCCTTACTCTATCTCACAGCTAGCAGGCCAGACATCATGTTTGCCACATGCCTTTGTGCAAGGTTCCAGTCTGATCCCAAGGAATCTCACATGATGGCTATCAAAAGAATCTTCAAGTATCTAAAGGGGACTCCTAATCTTGGGCTATGGTATCCAAAGAGCACTGGGTTCAACCTGGTTGGTTACACAGATTCTGATTATGCTGGATGCAGAATTGACAGGAAGAGCACCTCTGGAAGCTGTCAATTCCTAGGTCAAAGGTTAGTGTCCTGGTTTAGTAAGAAACAACAGTCCACAGCAACATCCACAGCTGAGGCTGAATACATTGCTGCTGGAAGTTGCTGTGCTCAATTGCTTTGGATTAGAAATCAACTCATGGATTATGGGCTAGTGTTAGAACACATTCCACTAATGTGTGATAATACTAGTGCAATATCCATAGTTGCCAATCCGGTTAATCACTCTACTACAAAGCACATTGAGATCATGTACCATTTCATTAGGGAACATGCTGCAAATGGTACCATAGAAGTCTCTTATGTTCCCACTGAGAAACAATTAGCTGACATATTTACTAAACCTCTGAATGAAGCAGTCTTCAACAGACTTGTGAGTGAAATTGGAATGCTTAATCCTTCATTTAGTTGCTCTAAGTAAGTATGCCAGTAAATTTTCACTGTATTTAAATGCTCTATTTGTTTGGAGTAAAAATTAGCTGAGATATGATTTATAAATATTTCAGTATTTTACTGCATATTTTTCAAAATCACATTTGTTGGTAAAGTTGTGAGTTTTTGAGACATCTTGATATAGATGATTTTCAGAGTTCACGACACAGTTCAAATCAAACAGACTTATATCGCAAACTGTTGAGATTGTGAGACTTCGCGACATAGTTCATTTCATGAGTTTGCGACATAGTTCATTTTAGGACTTCGCGACTTAGAATAACTATATCGACAAGTCTCCACATTTGACAGAATTTTGATTTAAATTAATTTTATTTCAAAATTTGATAAAAGTCTGACAATTTGCTTAAAATTCTTAATAGAGAGCTTTAGACAGGGTATTTCTACTATATCGCAAAGTCTCCCCGATCCTTTCATCTTGAGGACTTTGCAACATAGTTCATTTCTGAGACTATGCGATATACTGTGCAAGACTTTGCGGTACATGCCATTTTTGACTTCGCGACATACAGATAGACTGTACAAATTCATAACTCCATATCGCAGTGTCTCTATCATATAAATACCCTTTTCTAACCGTTCACAACTTTTCATCTTGTCTATTGCTCTCAAACTCTCAAACCCAAGCACAAATTCTCTACTCTCTCTGTCACTCTCTCTCTCGAAATGGCACCCAAATCTCAAACAGTATCATCTTCTATCCCTTTAACCATTCCCAAAGAAACCAATCTTCTCACCATTCCCTCTGAGGCTGAGGCTAACCCAAGGTACAAGTGTTTTGTCCAGTTCTTGAACACTTCCTACCTACGCCAAGCCCTAACCCTGAACCCTACCTTGTATGTCGATGTGTTGGAAGGATTCTGGAGAACGGCGTTGGTTTCAACAATGGCTAGGGAAGATGGAACCTCATTCCAGGAGGTTAGTTGTTCAATTGGAGGCAAACACTTTCAGTTTGGTGAAAGGGAAATCAATGAAGCTTTGGGGTTCAAGGTGGAGGGTCATGACCAAGCAGCTACAGATGCTCAAATCATAGAATTCATGACCTTCATTCAGTATGCTGATGAGATAGATACTAGAAAGCTGACTAAGAAGTTTGTGAGAAGGGAGTGGTCATTTCTGTTTGACGCACTCCAGAAGGTGTTTCTCTGCAGGAAGACAGGATGGGACCATATCAGTCACATTGCTGTGAAGCTAGCCTACTCCTTGGCCAACAACCAGGAGATCAATGTGGGAGCCATAATTCTCAAAGAATTGGCTCAGAGGCTAGGCAGGACTGTTCGTGGTAGAGGTAATGACATCTTTTACCCTCGCTTCCTTCAAGTAATTTTAAATTTTCTTGATGCAAATGTCCATGAATTAGAGGGTATAGATAAAACTAAAATGGCTTATTCCAAGTCCATGTCCAAAGTTCTATTTGGCTCATTGGACACAAGGAATCAAGTGGATGTGATTCTAAGTGTGACCAGGCATATGCAGGACACATTTGAGTCTTATCCACTTGATAAGCCTATATACCATGCACTTTCCTGGACAGGGGAGGCTGAGACTGAAGGAGCTACACAGTCTAACCCCAGCCTTCCCATCCCATCCAGCAACCCCACTATAAACAGTACCATAGAAGTTAGGCAGCCAAGTGCATCAATCTCTCAAAAGATTGGTGTTACTAAAAAGAAGTCAAAGAAGAGAGCCCTAGCAGTGATAAATGAATCTGTAGAGATAGATAGTGAGAATCCTGAGTCACCTCTCACCAGACAAAGTAAGAAATTCAAATCCAAACCTACCACTGGATCCTCCCAACGGTTCAACAATGCATTGGCTAGTTGCCCAATCTGATTCTCTAAAGTTTTCAACGACACCGCTTGACTCTTGTACATCATTCGAAGCTCTTCCAATTCAGACTTCTCAGACTGATTCAATGAATTCCCTTGAGATGGTTGAAATCCCGGTGGAATGAATGGTTGCCTTGGAGCATAAGGTGGTGGTTGATAGTTCTGATTATATGGCCTTGCATTGAACTGCTGATTTTGTGGTTGCTGAACACCACCCTGATTGTTGCTCCAACTGAAATTAGGATGATTCCGATTGTTGGGATGATACACATTAGGTGCTGGTTGCTGAGTTCTCTGAAAGTTACTAACAAACTGTGCTGATTCAGCTGAGATAGCACACAGATTCGTGTCATGAGCCCCTGCACACAATTCACACACCATAGCAACCTGGTTAGTCCCAAGATTAGAAAGGGAATCTACCTTCATTGTCAACGCTTTGAGTTGAGCAGCAATAGCAGTAGCTGCATCCAATTCAAGAACTCCAGCCACTTTAGCAGGTGGCAAGCGTTGAGTAGGATTCTGAAACTCATTGGCCGCCATCATCTCGATAAGATTATAGGCATCCTCATAGCTTTTTGCCCACAGTGCTCCTCCAGAAGCTGCATCAAGCATAGGCCTTGACTGAGCTCCCAATCCATTATAGAAATTGCTGATTACCATCCAATCCAGCATCCCATGATGAGGACAACGTGCCAAAATCTCCTTGTACCTTTCCCAAGCTTCCCCCAAAGATTCCTGGGATTGCTGAGCAAACTGAGAAATAGAATTCCTATAAGCTGCTGTCTTCGCCATGGAGAAATACTTCGTCAAGAATTTTTGAGCACAGTCTGCCCATGTTTTAATAGAACCTGATGGCATAGAATGTAACCAACTCTTGGCTTTATCCCTAAGAGAGAAGGGAAATAGCCTCAATCTGATTGCGTCATCTGTAACTCCGTTGAATTTGAAGGTATCACAGATCTCAAGAAAGTCCCTAATATGAGCATTGGGATCTTCAGCAGGCCTACCCCCAAACTGAACCGTATTCTGAATCATCTGAATGATGTTTGGCTTAAGCTCGAAATTATTTGCCCCAATAGCTGGACGAACAATGCTGGTATGAATGTCCTCCACTTTTGGCTGAGAGAATTCACTCAAAGCCTTCGCTGGTTGTGCTTGATCTTCCATATCTTCTTTTGATTCACGATTGTTTTCTACACTGATGTTCTCAAAGTCAAGTTTCCTTCGTGCTAGTTCTTCTCTTCTTGCTAATTCTTCTCTACGTGCTCGAGCTCGTGTACGCATACACTCTCAATAAGTACCTGAAATTCACCTACAAGAAAATTGGTGAGAAACGTCCTAGTCACCGAACTTTAATGACCACTGATGGTAAATACTGAAACTAAACAAATAAAACCGAAGTCCCCGGCAGCGGCGCCAAAAACTTGTTACGACCAAACTCAACACGCAAGTGCACGTGGTCACAAGTAATATAGATAGCAAATAAGATTCGTTCCTACAGGGACTCGTTGTTTGTCTAGTTAATTCACTCACCAATGTATGATTATTATCCGATGCTAAAACAAATAATAAAGTGGATTTTTGTTATCACTATAATTAATCTAAGAATTATAACTAATTATCAACTACTTGAACTGAGATTTATGTCGAATTACTTATGCAAATAAAACATGGAATTTTAACTTCATTAAACAATCCATCTATAGTCTTCAATTCTCTATCCCTTTCATGTGATTTATTAATACCTGATCGAACACACAAAACTGATATAAACCAACTTTCGTTGCACAAATACCATCCTAAATAATATCCACAATAAAGATAGAAATCACTTAGTCTCCCAATTATGCTTAGTCCATATATGTCTATAAAGATTGAAAACATAATGGTTGAAGTACAAGCATTCAATTGATCACATAGTCGTCATAAAACGGTTAGAGTTACGACACTAATTATGAATGATATTCTCACGCATAAACCTATGCTAGCATGTCAAGTTCTAAACTCTTAAATCCACTTTCGCTTCAATAAGAATTAACACACAATTACAGGAGTTAGCTACTCTCCTATAACGAATTAAAACAACCATGATAGGATATCGCATCAATCACACTATAGGCATCGAGAAAATTCAACAAATAAACTTCATGAATAAATCCACTAAAACCCCATGACAACGAATTAGTTCATAATCAAACTAATCGTCACCATGGGTTCTAATGTAAACATGATTGAAGAAAACGAATCAATATTGGAATAATTATCAAAGGTTCTAAAGAATACACCCAAACCAAGCATCCACAAGCTAGAAAGAATACAAGAATAAATTGAAAACTATCTTCTTCCTTGCTTCTTCGTGCTTTAAAACTCCGTATATAATATGTGGTATGTGTAACTCCTGTTCTCTAGGGTTTTCTTCTCTTTATATAGGCCTCCAGGTGCAAATAAGTCGTACGGAATTGTAATTTGACTTCCACTCGAAAAATCAGCAAATCGGGTTCAAAACAGGAAATTTCGTCAGAATGTCTGGCGCTGCCGCGCCACAGTTACATAGGAGAGCGGCGCTGCCGCGCCATAGATTTACTGTTCCGTTTTCATGCGGCGCTGCCGCGCCATAGGAAAGCTCAAACACGGCGCTGCCGCGCCGTGCCTTCTGTCCAGGAAGACGAATTTTTCCATTTTCTTCGTTTTAGCTCCAAATTGCATTCCGATTGCTCCGCTTCATTCCCATTACACCTGTGATAGATATTCCTGCACAATACCCTTAAAAGAGATCAAAAATACCACAACTCGAGTACAAACAATCGTTTTAAGCCATACGGAAACGTTTTAAGTGAATAAAATACCCACTTATCAATGCCCTAGCATTTTTGAGGGCTCAAAGGATCTTTGAAGTCAAAGTGAAGTTGAATCATCTAGAGATCAAGTACACTGATGGAAGAGAAAGAATAATGAAGCAAGGGGGATGGCAACATTTTGACACCTATGAGCAAGAAAGAATCAATGCCTTGTTAAATTTTGAAGAAAAGGAAGAAAGGTTATGGAAAACAGAGATTGCCAGATTCATGAAAATGCACTCTGAATATAAAGAAAATCTAAAGAAGCTGAATGAAGATAAGAGGTGTGAGAAAGAAAAGGAGATGGCTGAGATGGAAGAAAGAGCAAAGGAGCTAAGGAAGAAAGGGTTGTGCAAGGTAAAGCAAAATCCTTATACTGTTGAGTACAAAAATCATTATGGAGGAATAAGCAAGATAAGGATGGAGTTCATACATTCATATGTGGAAAGTGCCCTCAGAACAGCAGCTGAAGATCTAAAAGGTTCTCCTCTCATTGAAGAACTGATTGCAAGGGATGAAATTTTACTGGCCATCTCTGAAATAAAGAAGAATGAAGTAATAAGGAAGAAGAAAGTCTATGATGATTTCTTAGAGAAACAATTGGAAACTGAAGCTATGTAGCTCAAGGAGAAATTCTGTAAGACCAAATTTCCAAGTTGTTATCAAGTTCTGTTCTTAACTTTATCTTCTTTATACTTGTTCTTTTTATGTTAGTTAGGCTTGTTATCAGACATGAAATTGTGCCTAAGGGTCTTACTCACAATTTGGGGGAGATTGTTAGGCTCAAGACATGTCTGAACACCACTATTAACAAGCCTACACTATGTGACTATGTCACATTACATGACCTAGTGAGTTCTATCACTGGGATGTAGTATAGGTCTCTAAATGTACTTGTCTTGTTCTCATGAACATTAGCTTGATCATGTATGCTCAAAGTTATAATGAGCTTCGTAAAGTTTCTTGCATCTAGACTGTATATAGGCCATTGAATAATTGTCCTGGTAGAAGTTCAGAAGTGTTCATGCAGCAGGACAGAGATAAATAAGGCTATGAAGAAATAAGTTGCAGAAATTTGTCTAAGGCATTATATAGCAAAGTCAGAAGAAAGCTATGTCGTGAAGTCACCAATATCCATGTCGTGAAGTACTATATCGCATAGTCTATTTTGTACTATGTCGAGAAGTCCTCAAGACACATGTCGTGAAGTGTTGGAGTCAGCAAAGTCAAAGAAGCCTAGATCGTGAAGTCCTCAAATGACCTATGTCGCATAGTCTTCAAATGACCTATGTCGCATAGTCTTCAAATGACCTATGTCGCAAAGTCGTCAAAGGCTATATCGCGAAGTCCTCACAAGTGAGATCGCGAAGTCAGGAATGAAGTGGAGTTCACGATATCAACACTTAGCCGTTTACAACAAGACAAATCAAGGTACAGAATCAAGAATCAAAAGAGACAAATACTGAAGCATTTGTTCTGGCAAGGTGGTCCAAAGAACAGATGGCAAATCTACAGCTAAACTTAGAGAGAAAGATAAGAGACAAGCAGCTACAGAAACGGGAAAGACTCCGAAAAGCAGGTGGTCCTTCCTGACACAGTTGACGTCTTATGGCAGGACAAGTTGGACTTTCAGCAAGGGGTAACTGTGTAAAAATAGGTGTGTGCACTAGTTTGTATAGGGCTTATATATATCATGCACATCCTATTGTTAGCTGCAGAAAAAGAGAGATACACATAGTTATTTGCTAAGCTCTTTTCTCTGTAAGCAAGCAAGTTCAAACTGTTCTTGTTTAGAAGCCAGAAATTCTATTGTGAATTTCTTGGAAAGCTGTAGTATTTAATTTGCTTATACAAAGTAGATTAAAGTGATTGTGTGTGTTATTTACTTTCTGCATATTACATATCATAATCATATACAGTCTGTTACTTAGTTTTCAAGAATCGAAAAATATATCAAACTATCCATTCACCCCCCCTCTGTCTAGTTTCTAGTAGTATTCATTTCTAACATATATGTTTTGGCTAATAAAGGTAATTGGTTAATTATTATTATTTTATGTTACTAAATGAAATTTCCTATGATATCTTTGAGCTTTTAGTTAGGAGAAATTTTAGTTAGAAAACATAAAAAAGAATATAGGTTTTGGAAAGAAAAAAAACTAATCGCATTCGAGGTAACTCATAATTTTAGAAAAGGTGAAATTTTAGTAAGAAAATATATTAAAAAAATATTCAATTTAGCTAATGTTGTAGAATAAAAAACGTACTTGTGTAATTAATGCTAAGGTTTAATGAGCTTCGAGCTTTAATGGCTGCACTCGTGTATCCGGACTAAATTGGTCCTCACAAGATGCCTACGTATCTCAAATTGTTATTGAGAATCAAGCCAAGACGTAGTTCTGATTGTAGGATCAGGGACCTTATATAGGCGTCTGGAGCCTAGTATTTATGGTATGTTTAGGAGTCTTAGCGAATAAGTCTCCTTTTCGATATTGGATAAACATTGTATTGTTTGCTGAATAAATCTTTTCCTTGTTGATAAAGGCTATGACTCATTAATTGCCTTTAATTGGGATTCTGGATCCTTCTTTGACTAATTTGCCATAATTTGGGCTCTTTTTATGAGCTGTATATTTTCCCTATTCATTAATTACGAAATTAATGAATAATTAAGGTATTGGGCTTTAAACATCGGCCTTTTGTTTGACCAGTCAATTATATTTCTATAATTACTTTTCTGACCACATCATTTGCCCCCCAACTTCTGGGAAAATATCCTTGGGGTTTTCGTAGAAGTTACAGCGTGTTTTTCCCAAAATTTTCCATTTTTCAGGGCATTTTTGACCTCAAATTAGGTCATTTTCGACCAGGATTTCGACCAGGAATTCAGTGTAAAATCGACCAGGATTTCGACCAGGACTTCAGTGTAAAATCGACCAGGATTTTGACCAGGACTGTCCCCAGGTCGATGGGCTCGACCTCGAATTCCAAGTCTATTTCGACCAGGAACTTTCGACCAGGATCCAGTTCATATTCGACCTGGAAGTTCGACCTCAGATTCTTGGTCACTTTCGATCAAGATGTGTCGACCGGAAGTCAGTATGATTTCGACCTGGAACGACCTTCCTTCGACCTCATTTTTGTTCCCAGGTCGATGAGCTCGACCTCGAATTGTAGGCCAATTTCGACCAGGATCTTTCGATCTCAGTCAGCCTTCCTTCGACCTCACTTTTGTCCCCAGGTCGATGGGCTCGACCTTGAATTGTAGGCCAATTTCGACCAGGATCTTTCGATCTCAGTTTCCTGTTTGTTCGATTAGGAATCCTTAAGTCATTTTCGACTAGAATTCCATATTTTTCTGACTTTATTTTGGAGCGAAGTCGAACAAGATGACCTCAATTCCCCATGTATTTTCGATCTCGTTTGTTCGATCTCATCCCCTCGTTTTTCGACCTCGTTTTAGCGTGAGGTCGAGGGATGCGAATTTGTTTTATAGTATATTTTCGAACTCAATCGTTCGATCTCGACCCAGGGTCCTTTCGACCTCAATTTGCCATCTTTTTTGACTTGTTTTTAGTACGAAGTCGATGGACACGACCTCAATTTCGTGTGTATTTTCGACTAGGGTCACACGACCTCGGTTTAGGGTCTTTTCGACCTCAAACCTTTAATTATTTCATTTTATTTGGAAGTGGGGTCGTTTGATACGACCTCGTTTTCTTGTACACTTTCGACCAGGGTCGTGCGATCTCGAATTAGAGTCTTTTCGACCTTGGTTTTTTCATTTTTTGCCTTGGTTTTATTCCAAGCTTTATTATTTTTGGGCTTTTAAATAGTCCAATTTTAATTTTGGGACTTAATTCTTTCCAGCCTTGGGCCTTAATGGGCCTTTTTGACTTGGGCTTCGATTTTGCCTGAGACTCATTTTACTTGGGCCTTTGCTTTTGTAATCCAAAAATGGATTTATGGGCCATACTGGCTATAGACGGTTGCCATCCCTCAACCGGTTGATCTTCCAGTCATTCTCACTATAAGAGAGTGAGATTTCTCATTTCACTCTCACTTCTCACTTTTCACTTTCCAAAATTTCTCTCTAGTTTTCTCTCAGTTTTTATTCCGTGGTAAGGCGATTCCCGGCGAGCTTTTTACGGTGGTGTTCTTGTTTTTCTGGGATTGATCTTCATCCCTTGAAGATTTCTGGGCTTTAATCTTCATCATTTGAAGATTTCTGGGTTTTAACCTTCCTCATTCGAAGATTTCTGGGTTCCCTTGAAGTTTTTCTGGAAATTTCCTTTGAAGATTTGAAGGTTTGAAGATGTCTGACAAGGCTGCCCAACGACTTCAAAGAATGAACAAAGCTTCAAAGAGAGGTATCAACATTCGCTCCCCTCATATGTCTCTTCAGGATATGATCTTAGAGCGTAGTGATGAATATCCTCATGTATCACACTTAGATTCATTTGATTGTAGTAATAAGTTCCATGAAATTGATTTAATTAGGGATTATAACAAAATGTATAGGGTTAAGTCCCCCTATAGATTAGTTCCAGCAGGCCCAGGGGACCGTTCTTGCCATTGGCGTCCTGATGCACTTTGCATATATAAGGATGCCATTGTTGCAGGACTTAGGTTTCCCATGCATGAGTTCATTCCCAGGCTTTTGGCTGATGTTGGGATTAACCCTTGCCAACTTCCTCCAAACGCCTGGAGAATAATTATGTGTTTCATTGTTCTTTGTTTGAAGAACAAATTTCCTTTATCTGTAGCCTTGTATAGAAAAATCTTTCAATTTAAGAATAGTTCGGCCATTACTTTGGGTTGGGTTTATATCAACCACCGTCCTTCCACTCCCCCCATATTTCACCCCAAATCCATTCCGGATAATAACCCAAAATGGAAAGAGGAATTTATGTATTTAGTTTGGGAAGGAGGGGATTGGGGCACCCTTTTTCGTAGTTCTTTTAGTAGAGTTTCGGATGGTAGCCCTAGTGATATTATCCTGAGTGATGAGGAAGCCCATGCATATGCTGAACTTACAAAGGATAACTATGCCACCATGGCTTGGGTGCTCCTGGACGAGTTCCAGCTTAAGTCCTTGGGACTTTCCAACGTTTCTGATAAGGGTAATTCTCACCTCATATCTTTCTTTATTCATTCAAGATTGACTTATACCAACTGTTTCTTTCCTTGTGTCTTTTGCAGTTGCGACCTTTATCAATAAGTCCAACGAGCCTGAAGACGGGGAAACAGCCCGGATGAAGAGGGCACGCTTAGGGGGGAAGGACCCTCGTGCTTCTAGTGTTCCAGCTTTCATAAGGCCACATGTGGACCTTACTGAGGATGCTGAAGGCCCTCCCTCGGGCAAGAGCGCAGTTTGGCGCCCCAACTGGGGTCTTAGGAAGAAGGACACCGTGGTGGGAGTGTCCAAACATGCTGTGGAGTGGTCTTACCACTCTTTGACTCCTTGTGACTACAAGGATTTCGTTTCTAACTCCACCATCGAGGGGGTGGAGCATGCAGGATCCCAGGCCATGGCGGCTGTAAGTATTTTTCTCCTTCTTTTCTTTGTAGTTTTTAATTTATTTCAAGTTTTAAGTACTTGACTTGTAACTTTATTTGCAGATGAATGCCAACTACCAAGGGGCCCTCTTTCAGGCTAAGTCTTGGCGCTCATCTTCTGAGGCCAACCAAGGCAAGTTCGAGAAGTCCCAGGAAGAAATGGCTTCAGTTAAGGCCACTTTGGCTAGGAAGGAGAAGGAGTTGGTTGACTCCCAGGCTGAGCTGGTGTCCTTGAGGAAGGCCAAGGATGATTTTATCGACGAGTATCTCGACTCTGAGGAGTACGGGGACTTGATTGATAAGCATGACGGGCTCCTCTTCCCAGTTCAGTACACTAAGGGATGGGATGACGCTCTTGCTGCTGTTTTGGAGAGGATGCCTGGATCCCTCTCTATTTCTGATTTTCCAAGCCCTCACCTTCCTACTCATATGGAGTTGGCTTTGGCTGGAGAGGAGGATATGGAGGAGGATGACAGGATTCTAGACCTGGATCATACTTCTCCTCCCGGTCAGGCTGCTGGAGCTGATGATTGCGCCCCTCACTTGGGAGAGGAAGAGGAGGATGAGGAGGAGGCCGTGGACAAGGCTGCTTAGATGTAGTTTTACTTATGGCCATTCATGGCTTGTACTTTTTTATGTACTTTCAGCCTACGGGCTTAACTTAACTTTTTTATTTAAGTTTTTATCCAGCCTTATTTATATCTTGTGGCCATTCATGGCTTGTGTTGTTTTCCTTGCTTCTTGAATGTTTGTCAACACTCACAGTAGATAAGCTTTAAAACATGAAAATGCTGAATTTATTCATAACTTGAAGATGGGATCAACCCTTACATAGTATCCCAGTTTAAAACTTGGGTTGGTTTCATCGAACCTTATTTATAGTAGTGAGTCCACTTGGAGACACCTTAAACATAATAAACTTTCAAATTGGAGGCATGCCAAGTCCTTGGCACCTCTTGCCCTTCAAGGGTTTCTAGTTTGTACGAGCCTCGACCAAATACGTTCTTGACGCGATATGGTCCTTCCCAATTTGGGGCTAACTTCCCTTTTTGTCCAACTCCGGATGCTTCAATCTTTCTGAGAACCAAGTCTCCTTGACGAAAGAACCTTTCTTTAACCCTTAGGTTGTAGTAAAAGGATGCCTTCTTTTGATGTTCAACTATCTTGGCGTTCGCCTCATCTCTAACTTCGTCAATTAGATCCAAAGCTAGCCTCAAGCCTTCTTCATTTTCTTCTGGTTCATAAGCCTCAACTCTTGGGGAGGTGTGAGTAATTTCCACTGGGACCACTGCCTCTGCTCCATAAGCCAATAGGAATGGAGTTGCCCCGGTGGTGACTTTGCAAGTAGTACGATATGCCCAAAGTATAGGGAGTAATTCGTCTACCCAAGTGTTTCTGGAGCGTTCAACTCTTTTCTTTAGTCCATCAAGGATGATTCGATTTGCAACCTCAGCTTGCCCATTTGCTTGAGGATGGGCGACAGAAGTGAAGCGCAACTTGATATCGTTTTCATCACAATACTTCTTGAACTCATCGTTGTTAAACTGGGTTCCATTGTCCGTGACCAGGACTCGTGGAATTCCATATCTGCATATCACATTTTCCCAGAAGAATTGCATCACTTGCTTGGTGGTTATCTTGGCTAATGGCTTAGCCTCAATCCACTTGGTGAAATAATCAATTGCTACTATCAAGAACTTTCTTTGAGCACTTGCCATAGGAAATGGCCCGAGTATATCCATTCCCCACATAGCAAAGGGGATAGGTGAGTTAATGGATGTCATCATCTCTGGTGGTTGCCTAACCACTGGTGCATGTTTCTGGCACCGTTCACATTTCTTGACGTAGTTCTTAGCATCAGCAAGTATGCTTGGCCAATAGAAACCTAGACGAGTGACTTTATGAGCCAGGGCTCTGCCCCCCAAGTGTTGCCCACAAATCCCTTCATGCACTTCCTTTAGGGCCAATTCTGCCTCTTGAGGTCTCAAGCACTTTAAGTACGGAATAACAAAAGATTTCTTGTATAGGATTCCCTCAATTAGGGCATACCTTAGTGCTCTGACGTATAGCTTTCGTGCTTCTGAAGTGTCGTTGGGCAGCCACCCAGTTTCCAGATGAGCTTTGATGGGATCAATCCAACAACTGGTGATACCAATGGGGGCTACCAACTTTCCATTGATGCTTGGGGTCTTCAAGACTTGGAAGTATACACTCCCGGCATAGTTTTCGATTTCAGAAGAGGCAAACTTAGACAAGGCATCAGCCCTCATATTTTCCTCCCTTGGAATGTGCTCCACATAGCATTCATTGAACTGAGTCATAATGGCCTTGACAAGCTTTAAGTACTTGGCCATGACTTCATCTCTGGCCTCAAACTCCCCATTTACTTGGGAAATCACTAGCCTCGAGTCTCCACATACTTTCAGAGTTTTGACTCTCAAGGCTCCAGCCAGCCCTAAGCCAGCTATCAGAGCTTCATACTCAGCCTCATTGTTTGTCGTCGGGAAGTCAAGTTTTAGTGCATACTCTATTAGGAATCCATCAGGACTTTGTAGCACTAAACCAGCCCCACTTGATTTTGTTTTTGATGCTCCATCAAAATAGAGCACCCAACATTCTTTGAAGGTCATTTCCTCATCTTTCTTATCTTCCATAGTTACTTCCTGCCCCCCGACTTCTTGGTTGTCAATGGTGCATTCAACCATGAAGTCAGCAAGTGCTTGAGCTTTTATGGCCGTTCGAGGCTTATACTTGATGTCGAATTCGCCCAATTCAATGGCCCATTTGATCAATCTTCCACTAACTTGAGGGCTATGCAAGATGTTTCTTAGAGGTTGATCAGTCAAGACCTCTATCTTGTGAGCCTGGAAGTAGGGGCGTAGCTTTCTTGAGGCCATTATCAAGGCTAAGGCAAACTTCTCAACCATTGAGTAGTTTATTTCTGCCCCATGCAGAATCTTGCTCACATAGTAGATGGGTTTCTGAACCTTTACTTCTTCCTTTACCAAAACAGCTCCAAGGGCTGTGTTGGAAACCGCCAAGTATAAATAGAGAATTTCTCCTGGCTTGGGTTTTGCCAACAGTGGTGCTTCAGCCATATATTTCTTCAGGGCCTCAAAGGCCTCTTGACTTTCAGTTGTCCATTCAAAATTTTTCACTTTTTTGAGTGCTTTGAAGAAGGGTAAGCACTTCTCTCCAGACTTGGAGATGAATCTCCCCAGAGCAGCCACTCTTCCCGTCAGTTTCTGGACATCCTTGACAGTCTTTGGTGGTTCCATGTCTAGAATCGCTTTGATTTTGTCGGGATTAGCCTCGATCCCTCTCTTGGAAACCATCAGGCCTAAAAACTTTCCTGAGCCTACACCAAAGGCACATTTGGCTGGATTCAGCATCATCTTGTGGTGCCTTAGCACTTCAAAAGCCTCTCGGAGGTGCTCAATATGATCGGCCTTATCAAGGCTTTTGACTAACATGTCATCTACGTAGACCTCCATAGATTTTCCAATCAAGTGCTCAAAGATTTTGTTAACCAACCTTTGATAGGTTGCTCCAGCATTCTTAAGTCCAAAAGCCATGACCAAGAAACAGAAGACACCAAAGTCAGTGATGAACGACACCTTGGCGATGTCATCTTTGTGCATCTTGATTTGATTGTATCCGCTGAAGCCATCCATGAAACTTAGCATCTCGTGCCCAGCAGTGGCATCTATCAGAGCATCAATCCTTGGTAAGGGAAAACAATCCTTAGGACATGCATCATTCAAGTCGGTGAAGTCGACGCACATTCTCCACTTCCCGTTAGCTTTTTTGACCATCACGGGGTTAGCTAACCATTCTGGGAATTGGATTTCCTCAATGAATCCAGCTTCCAAAAGCTTATTCACTTCTTGCTTAATGGCTTCAAGCCTCTCTGGAGCAAAACTTCTTTTCTTTTGTTTCACTGCCTTCCTTTCTGGATCCACATTCAATTTGTGAGATATTAGTTGGGGATCAATCCCTGGCATGTCAGCCGCTGTCCAAGCAAAAACGTCATTGTTTTCTTGAAGAAAAGATGCAAGTTTGCCTTTCAATGGTTCGGGCAGTAGTGCCCCAACATAAGTCACCTTCTCTGGTTCATCCGGGACTAAGGGAATTGGGATTAAATCCTCAGCTGGTTTCCCTCTTCGGTCCTCATTGTCACTAGTGTCCATATCTTCAATGGGGAGAACCTGCCCCCCAACTCCATCAGGCCTTAACGCGGCTACATAACAGCTTCTAGCCATCTTTTGGTCTCCCCGTTCTTCACCAACCCCATTCCGAGTGGGGAATTTGAGTTTCAGGTGGTATGATGAGGCAACAGCCTTAAACGCATGAAGACCCGTCCTCCCAAGGATCGCATTGTAGGTTGAGGTTGCCTTTATAACTATGAAGTTCAGCATCTGAGTGGATGTATTCGTTCCTTGTCCCATGGTCATTGGGAGTTGGATAGTGCCTTCCACCTTTGATTCCACTCCATTGAACCCGTATATGGGCATATTAGAGGGTGTCAACTGAGAATCAGTGTAACCCATCTTGATAAAGGCATCGTGGAACAAGATATCCACAGAGGCTCCATTGTCGACTAAGACTCTCTTTGTTTCAGAGTTGCCTATCACAGGTACTATGACAAGAGGATCATCGTGGGGGAACTTCACCCCTTCCAAATCAGAATCATCAAAACTTATTGATACTTCTGTTCGTGCACGCTTCGGTGCTTCTCCAACAATAGTCAGTACCTCTCGGGCATAAGCTTTTCTTGAGTTTCGGGAGGACCCAGCAGCAGTTGGTCCTCCAAATATCATGTTGATCACAGGCCCTCGGGGCTTGGGATTTCGATCTTGATCGTTGTCCCTTCTATCATAATCCTTTCTTTCATAGTTCCCCCTTTGGCTCCCTTGGCTCCCATCCTTAGTGAACTTGCTGAGTTTTCCTCTTCGTATCAGAAACTCAATCTCATCTTTCAGTTGTCTACAATCATCGGTGTCATGACCGACTTCTTTGTGGAACCGACAAAACTGATTTTGGTTCCGTTTGGACAGATCAGCCCTCATTGGCTTTGGCCATTTGATATCTTCTTCCTTGGCTATCTCCATCAGAATTTGACTCCTAGGAGTATTCAATCTTGCATACTCCGTGAATTTTGGCCCAAAGTTATTTCTCTTGGGTGGAGAGTCAGAATTCTTTGATGTTCGGGGAAACTTTTCCTTGACGTCGTACTCCTGAGTTTCTTTTCTTTTCTTCGAGTTTCCACTACCACCAGCAGGGGGCTCATACTTTCTCATGCTTTCTTCAGCCTTGATATATTTCCCAGCCCTATCTTGGAGCTTCAGCATGCTCTCGGGTGGATGTTTAGCTAACGACCGTTTGAAGTGGTCATCAGTGGTTCCTTGTTGTAGGGCTATCATAGCCACTCTGTCTTCCAAATCTGGGACTTTTAAAGCCTCTCGAGTGAATCGATTGATGTAGTCCCTCAGGGCTTCATTCTGTCCTTGCCGGATTGCCATGAGAGAGGCAGAGCTTTTCTCGTGCACCCTTCCACTTATGAATTGATTGATGAAGGCTTTACTCAATTCTTTGAAGGATCCAATGGAGTTGGGAGGTAGACGGCTATACCAACGTTGAGCCATACCTGCAAGAGTTTGGGGAAACGCCCTACACTTGACCGCATCGTTGGCTGGCTGCAACAGCAGTGCATTGGAGAAGGTTCTCACATGATTAGCGGGATCTCCCGTTCCATCATACGCTTTAATCGAAGGCATCTTGAACTTTCTGGATATAGCCGTTTTCATGATGTCTTGAGTAAACGGTGGTGTAGGATCATCGGGATCTCCTAGGGGCAACAGATTACTAGGATCACCCCTTGGGGCTTCAGCCCTCTTGGTCCTTCTTGGTGGATCCAAGTTGATTATCGGGATTCCTTCAGTCGTTTTTGCTCTAGCGGCCTCTTGTTCTGCCAATACTTTCTTAAGCCTTGCGACTTCTGCCTCATGGGCCGCAAGATTGTCCTTAGTAGTTTGGGGTTGATCTTGGTTAGCTTGCGAAGATCGTTTCCTTCTAGGAGCGACATCGTCCCCGGTTGTATAACCCTCATCCTCGGTGTAGGGCCCAGAGAAATCGTCTCGAAACATCTGACAAGTTTGGGTTTCACGGTTTTGGGGTCCCAAACCTGGTACGTAAGGGGGCACGTAAGCCTCATGGTAGATTGGATTAGTTCCGCTACCACCCGCTGTGGGGCGAGGGGGCATGCCATAGCCGGGCATCCCCAAAGTCTGATTTGCGTATTGAGGGAGATCAGTAGTGTGGAGTTGAAGACTGCGAGGTGCGTTCACAAGCAATGCAGAGGTTGTAATTGGTTGCTGGTGAACGGTCTCTTGTGGATTAGATCCATGAATGACCATTTGTAGGGGATTCGTCCCTTCAGCAGTAATTGGGACTTCTTGTCCTTGAGTATTGGTGGGGATATTCGTTCCCTGAGTGCCAGTAGTTGGCGGTGGTTGGCTCCCATGAGTATCAGCTCCGGAGGTGATAGGGGGGCCTTCAGAAGTGTCAGAATCTCTGTTTGTTCTTCGCGTGTTTGCCATGGTTGATGTTGTTTTCCCACGGACGGCGCCAAATGTTGTAGAATAAAAAACGTACTTGTGTAATTAATGCTAAGGTTTAATGAGCTTCGAGCTTTAATGGCTGCACTCGTGTATCCGGACTAAATTGGTCCTCACAAGATGCCTACGTATCTCAAATTGTTATTGAGAATCAAGCCAAGACGTAGTTCTGATTGTAGGATCAGGGACCTTATATAGGCGTCTGGAGCCTAGTATTTATGGTATGTTTAGGAGTCTTAGCGAATAAGTCTCCTTTTCGATATTGGATAAACATTGTATTGTTTGCTGAATAAATCTTTTCCTTGTTGATAAAGGCTATGACTCATTAATTGCCTTTAATTGGGATTCTGGATCCTTCTTTGACTAATTTGCCATAATTTGGGCTCTTTTTATGAGCTGTATATTTTCCCTATTCATTAATTACGAAATTAATGAATAATTAAGGTATTGGGCTTTAAACATCGGCCTTTTGTTTGACCAGTCAATTATATTTCTATAATTACTTTTCTGACCACATCAGCTAATAAAGGTAATCGGTTAATTATTAGCATTTACGATATTAGTATTTTATGATAATAAATGGAATAGCCCGTGTATATTTTTTGAGGTTTTAGTTAAGAGATATATTAGTTAGAAAATATAAAAAGAATATACACTTCTTGTCAATATATATATATATATATATATTATTTTTAATAATTGTTAATTTTATTATTTATATTTTATATTTTATTAATTACATTTATTAAAAAAAATAAGTAGGCGTGTTAAACATTTTTAAATAATTAAAAGTATTAAAATAGATTTTAAAATAAATAAGTAACGGTTTGCCGTGATATTTTGGAAAAAGAGGGGTTTTATTAAGAAAAATAGAAAGTAATATGTTTTCGTTGAATTTTAAAATATAAAAATAATGATGTGCCCGTGATATTTTTGAAAAAAGAGGGGTTTTAGTAAAAAAAAATAGAAAATATGACATATTTTAGTTGAAAAGGGTAGTTGCCAATTAAAATTATTAAAATAGATTTTAAAGTAAATAAGTAAGGGTTTGCCATGATATATTTGTAAAATGAGGGATTTTAGTAAGAAAAATAGAAAATATAACATGTTTTAGCTAAAAAATGTATTTGCCCGTGATTTTTTTAGAAAAAGAGGAGAAAGGTAATTGCCAATTAAAAGTATTAAAATAGGTTTTAAAATAAATAAGTAAGGGTTTGCTCGTGATATATTTGAGAAATGAGGGATTTTAGTAAGAGAAATAGAAAAAGTAACATGTTTTAGCTGAAAAGGAAATTCCCCCTGATTTTTTTAGAAAAAAATGGTAATTTATTTTAACGGGTAACTGATTATAATAATTTTTATAATAATTAAATAAACAATTAAATAAGGCAAGTACCGTACCAAAAAACAGGTACCAAAACTTTCAATGTTTCATCTTTAATAATATAGTATAGATAGATACATAGATTTATAATATTAGTATTTTATGCTACTAAATGGAATAGCCCGTGATATTTTTGAGATTTTAGTTAGGAGAAATATTAGTTAGAAAATATAAAAAAATATACGTTTTGGGAAAAAAAGCTAATCGGTTAGTCATTAATAATTACAATAATATTATTTTATTTTATTAAATAAAATTGTTCGTGATATTTTTGGAAAATGAGATGTTTTATTTAGAAAAAAAATAGAAAATTAGAAATTTTAGTTGGAAAATATAAAAAAGAATATACACTTTGGCTAAAAATGGTAATGGGTTAGTTATTAGCAATTATAACATTATTATGTTATTTTATTAAATGAAACTACTTGCGATATTTTTGGAAAATGAGGTGTTTTAGTTAGGAAAAATAGAAAAGATATTATATATAACAATTTTAATATTTTATCTAACGGTTATCATCGATTTGATCATAAATATCTAACGGCTATGAATGGAGTGACAGACTACAAAAACTTTGAGAACCATACTACAAAACTTTTAATGTTTCGTCTTTAATATAATAGTACTAGCTTAAAACCCGCGTGATGCACGGATTGTTAATTGTTATTTTATTATTATATTTTTAATATTTTATTAATTGCATTTGTTAAAAAAATAAGTAGGCATGTTAAAATAGCTAAATACTTTTAATTAATTAAAACAAATTTTAAAATAAATAAGTAAGGGTTTGCCCGTTATATTTTTGGGAAATGAGGGGTTTTAGTAAAAAAAATAAAAAATGTAACATATATTTAGTTTAAAAATGTAAATGCCCGTGATTATTTTGGAAAATGAGGTTTTAAAATTTAATAATTAAAAGTATTTAAATTCGTTTTAAAATAAATAAGTAAAGGTTTTTCTATGATATTTTTGGAAAAAAAACTAATTTTAGTGATAAAAATAGAAAACGTAAATTGAAAAAGATAATTTTCCGTGATATATTTAGAAAAAAAAGGATTTTGTTAGAAAAAATCTATAATGTATTTTAGAGTAATTGGTTATAAATAGGTATTTGATTATTTATATTTTAATATTCTTAGTGATTGCATTTGTTAAGAAAAATAAGTAGACATGTTAAAATAGGTAAACTTTTAAAAAATAATTATAATATTATAGGTTTAAAAATAAATAACTAAAGATTTGTCCGTGATATTTTTGGAAAATGAGGGGTTTTAGTAAGCAAAAATAGAAAAACTAACATGTTTTAGTTAAAAAAGGTAATTGTGATGTTTGAAAAAGTAGGGAAATTTGTTAGAAAAAAGGTAATTAGTTATAAATAAGTAATATTATTATTTAATAATATATTTCTATAAATAAGTAAGGTTAATTAAGTAAAATCATAATGTACCATACCGACCAACCAAACTTTTAATGTTTCGTCTATTATATAATAGTATTGATTGATAGATATAGATTATAGTTTTGGTTTTTGATTTTCTATTTTTGATTTTCATTCTATTTAATAAATATTAATAATATAAAGACACGATGCATTAAAGTCAAATTTTAATTTAATGTTGATATATGGTCTATCCGTTTTTTAAGATTTAGTACTCATTTTAACTTTGATTTGACCCATGTTCATCTATTGAAAATTTGTATAACAATTTTAAATGTCATTAATGTATTCTATTATATTTTTAATAAGCTAATTAATAAATATCTATGTCAATATTTCAATTCTGGTAATCTCATCAATGCATATCATTACATAGGGTCTTGCTCTATTGAGAACCCCACTAAAATGAGATATGAGATCTAATCTCGACCTTTCATTTTTAATACTATAAATAAATCTGAACCAATCATTTATTTTAATTTTTAATTTTTGTTTTATATCACACATCTGATCAACTTCAACACCATGCCCCAACCACCAGCAACTATCACCTCCGGCCACCACTTCCGGCGATCACCTCCGACCATCATCAGAAAATCACCACTGTCATCTAAAAATCACCACCGTAAAAGAAATCACCATAACTAAACCACCTCACTGCCACCTTGTCTGGCCACTCTCCGACAACCACAACAAGAAAAATCACCACTGTCTATTAATATTAATCACACCTTCATCTTCAACCTTTATCTCGTTGCCACCTCATGTCACCAACTATGACCAACAACAACCTCCAGCCAACTACAAATCACCTCGTTTAAGCAGAAAATTATCATAACCAAACAAAAATCACTGAAACGCCACCACTTTCGATCACCTATAAATCATCATTATGTTAACAAAATTACCATATTCAAACATAATTACCAAAATTAAACAGAAATCACTAGATTAAAACAACTTAATCACCAGACCACCACCGTCACACTGCCACTGACTCCAACCATCACCTACAATCATCGCCATCAAAAATCACCGCCATACACCACCATATCCGTCGGCACAAATCGTATAATCACTAAATTATCTCTAAATGACCAAAAAATCAACATAAATGATCAAATATTTAACATAAAATCACCAAAGCTCCAATAAAAATCACCACCGTAAATCATAATTAAACCAGATTTATGAACATTTCATTCTTTAGATTTGTCATCACCACATCTTCAATTGACCTGACTGAACTTTAAAGCTTTGTTCACTTCAAAGCAAAGCTATCATAATCGTAACCACTACTTACGTTGTTCATAGATTTAGGGAGAGATGAGAAGAGATGTGACCGGAGACATAGAGGAGAGAGATTGCGAGATGTTTCGTAAAACTTTTATGATCGGCAGAGTTTGGTGGTAGTCGGAGAGAGATAGAGACAGAGAAGAGGAATGTAGAAATGGAGGGGGAGAGAAAGAATCTAGGGAGAGTAACGTATATGTATTATCTAATTTAACGGTAGAGATTAAAAGAAAATAAGGGCTGAGATTAGATCTCAGTTCTCACAATTAGTGGGGTTCTCATATGAGCACAAGCCTACATAATACATATATATGTAATCAAAATTTTACTAAATTAATTTTTATATGTATTTATTACATTATATGAAAAAATATTTTATTAAATTAATATTAGTTATTACACTTTTATTATTTAATTTTAAATATTAAATGTTCTCTTTTATTTAAGTCATCATTATTGTTATATATAAATAATTTTTATTAATTAATAATATTTGAAAATACCATGTGCGTAACACGGGCTATAATTAGTATGTTTAAATGAGTTATGTCATGAATGGCGCAAGCTTGATTTTTTTGGTCATTTTTAGTGTATATTTTATACATTTTTTATATTTGCGTGCTAAAAGTTTAGTGTTCTAATAATTTAATCTCCAACGATCATATAACTGTAAATTAAATAGAAAACAACCAAAATTAAGGTAGAATTACCAACATTACAGAGGTATTTAACTTTTTTTTTAGTGAGAACACTGTATAAAATATACGCAATTACACCATAAATTTTTAATAAAAAAAAATCACTAATTTTTGTTACTCAGTGACATGTGTTCCCCTATACCTCTATATTATTTTATTTATCTATCACATATGATTAGAGATGTTTAAAAAGGCCGAAGCCTGATCCGATCCGCAAAAAAGTTTGAAAAACCCGACCTGAAAAAAGTCCGGCTCAATTTGGTCCGGCCAGAGGGCCTTAAATGTGTATATTATTTTTCATCAAGCCCGGCCCGGTCAGAAGCTCGAAAATCCCACGCTTTTGAAAAGCCCGAATGAAGCTCGGACTTAAAAATCCTGGTTTGACCCGGATAAAAGCCCGAGCTTTTTGAGAGATCCGGATAAAAACCCGATATTTTATAGATAAAATCTGAAAATATATAATATTTTAGATAAATTTTAAGAATATTAAACTTAGCAATAGAGGGAATGTAAAGAATTATGAGATTAAAAAGAATCAACTATTATTCTTTCAAGAATATTTATTGAGTGTAGTGTATGTTATTCATGAAATGGTCATGTACAGATTCGTACGGCTCATGGTCATCTTAAGTTAACGCACAAAGTTATTGAGTTGCACTCATGTTTATGATTAACATTATTCTAATAAATTTTTAGTATTAGGTATCGTGGTATTTGTTATTATGTAATCTGGATTTTAATATTTTGGGGGTGTAGCTCTTTAGGGGTTACTTCTTTTTAAAGCTTTGCTTTTTGATATATTAATATATTAACTTTGTAAAAAAAGACATATATATATATATATTAAAAAAAACCAGAATAAAACCCGGATTAAAGGGCTTTTGATTTTAAATGAATTTTTAAAATTTTCGGCGCCGGACTCCAGTTCCAAGACAAAGTAGAAAACCAATTTCTATTTTCTACTTAGAATGCCATTTCATTATTGGTTCCATTCCTTTTCACCAAAAATTGTAATCTATTACTCCTATTAAATATCTTTATAAATTGAATAAATTACAATATAAAGTAATTTTTAATTAGTGATTCATTATTTATTAGTAAGCTACTGGAACAAAACGATCAGTAAAATGATTGCAGTAAATAAGTAAATAGAAAACAGGCGTGGCGAGTGCATATATGTACAGAAAATATAAGTGGATGATATTAATATAAGAAGAGGCTAGAGAAGGCTGGTGGATGGGTTAACCCCGGTTGTTTCATGGCAACCTCCTCCTCCTTCTCCGCCGTCTCTCTTTCTTCTCCGATCACGCGCCGCCGTCTCTCCTTCTCGCCGTTCACGCTCCGTTTCTCTATCTCCACTCCCTCTCGCTTCTCCCGAACCCTAGTACTAGCTTCATCTTCATCATCATCATCCTCTCCTCATCATAATCCTTTTGGTAATTCACGCTCTCAGGTACAACAAATTATATCTGATTATATGTAATTATGTTTTTAATTATGTGTAATTCAGTTTGTTTAGTGAAATGAATTTATTTGGAAGTGGAAAGTGTTGATCTGGATTGAATTGTATTAATTTTGAGTTCTCATGTGAAATTTTCGAAGCTCGTAGTGTTCGGAAATTTTGGATTTAGCTTCGCTGTTTAGAGAGGTGTTATTGGTTTGTTTACAGATACTTTGAGTCCGGTGAATTTTGTCAATCTAGGCGTGCTTGCTGATTTTAGATTACACGCCTGTATGTGTATGTATATCCGAAGAGGTGATTGAGTACAAAATGATTTAGCTTACCGGTTTATTATCCGTGGATATGTTTATATAGATTTGATTTACTGCTTGCGGATAAGTGCACTGTAGTTTGGCTGCTTCCATTTACTGATTATAATATGATAAATTAAGAGCTGATCAATTAATAATTGTGAGGTGTACTTTTTGATACATAGTTTGAAGCTTTGGACTAAGTTGATAATATAGAATCGAAGGTGTGGTTTTAGTCTAAGCTTTATGTGTTTAGTTATATATGAGTGCACCTTGAGTTGGTAGATTATACTGCTTACACTAGAGGTTTGTTGATATTGTCCCCTATACAACCTAGGTTCAGGTAAAAGGAGGGGAAAATTCTTTTTCCTTGAATGTTAAATCATGGATTTGGTCTCAAATTGGTTTTGTAACCTGCTAATGGGGCTTATATGTATATAACAATTGTGGTTTAACAGCACTAATTAATAGAGAAACGGGCGCACAAGAAATGTCTTGATTTTGCTTGAGTTTTTTAGGCCCGTACATTAACACATATATCACTAAGTAAATAACAATGATTACATGTGACAAATTTTAGCATTCTCATGTGTACACTGCTCTCAAGGCACTAAAGAGTAGAGTCTGGGCTTAGATAACGGTAAGGTAGTTCCCAAGGACTGTACCAAGGGTAAGTATGTTGAGCATATCATTTGACTATTTAACTGTTTAATTTTCAGAAATCGGTTCTTTCAGATTTGATTCAAGAAATAGAGCCTTTGGATGTGAGTGTCATTCAAAAAGATGTTCCTCCTACTACTGTTGATGCCATGAAGAGGACCATATCAGGAATGTTAGGCTTACTTCCGTCAGACCAGTTTGAAGTATTGATAGAATCTTTATGGGGACCACTCTCCAAGTTGCTGGTTTCTTCGATGATGACTGGGTATGTTTATTTTCTTGCAGCATCGTCTAGTTTTATTTGCCACTAGAAAGAAGGATCAGATGAGAGAATGAAGTTTGTTAACTGTGGATCACTGCATCTTCTAGTTCTATTTAAATATCTTCAATCAAGCTCCATCTGCGAATTATGACTCCCATATGTATACTGGGTTAAAATAATAAATATATGGATCAATTGGTCTTTGGGCCGGACTATAATAATAGAAATATTGACTTCTAAAAATAAAATCTTAATTATTAATATAATATGCATTGGTCGGTGTTCTTGGTTGGGTTTAAATGATAAAAATATCAGCTTTTAAAAGTAGGATCTTACACATAGTATACATGACATGATTGTGTTAAAAAAGGACGACACCTTAAAATTAATATCCTACATGTTATATTTTAGTATCTAAAAAATTATTAACTTAAGATATACAGTTCTTTTAAAGACGGGTTTGGAAAAATAGGTTACATCAATCATTTACTACTTATCAATAATTTTTGTTAATTTATTTCTATTCATTAATCTACTTATTATTTATTAATAATTATATTAAAAAATTTAAAATCTAATTAATATTAACATACAATCAGCGATGCTTCTCTGTGTGTGTGTGTGTGTGTACTATATATATATGTTCTTCTTTTCCTTACGAATATTTTAAAATTTTAAGCTAAATACCTTGTTACTGCAGGTATACTCTACGGAATGCAGAGTATAGGCTTTGTCTTGAGAGGAACCTTGACATACATGAGGAAAATATTGAAAAACACAAAATTGAAGATTCTAAGCTTGAAGATCAAGTGTTACTGCTTGATAACAATGAGATTATTAAAATTTGGACACAAGACGAAGTTCATGATTCTGCAAACACAAATGAGAACGTAAATGATATTTCTGATCTTGGGGAAATGTCTCCTCAAGTGAAAGAACTTATTTCAAAATTGCAGTCTAGTCTGTCATCTGTCAAGAAGGTAAAGATAAAAGTGCCATTACAACTATTTACTTTAGCAAGTTGAAAGCCTGTTTTACTTGAAATGTACTTTACTTTGTGAAGTTATTTTTTAAGCATAACATATGAATGTATAACTATATTGGGGCAAGCTTGCTTAGTTTTTACTTAAGTTTTACTCCATCAATTTCTATAATTTTTGTTTACTTTTGTGATAAACTTAGTAAATAATCAAAGCACTTTTTTTTTGCCATGGTTTCCTCTGGAGTGCCTTTGTAATAGTTCTTTAATTGTTGTTAAAAGGAATCTAATTATGACAGTTGGAGCCACAAAATATATTAAAGGTAAATTGGATTTGAGAGATCATGGTAATGGATTATATATCAGACATGCTTGTAATTTGTTGTATGCTGAGCTAGGGTATTTGTTTCTAAACACACAAAAGTTGCTAGATGATGCTGGTATTGAACTATGTTAGAAGTCCTTACCTTTTATTTATTTAAAGTTGGGCATGGTAAATTTTCTTATTTCTGAAGTGACATAAATTAAAACATATATGTGACCGCTCTTTAGTATCTGCGTTGATAGCACATTTGGAAAAACGACTAGCTAACCAAATTGCATCAGGCCTTAGGCGTAGATAGCGTGGGACAAACTTGCAGGCTAGTTTTTTGGTAGTTACTATATACTGGAACAAGGTGGGGGCCCTTGAGGTTGCTTGACAAAGCTTAATACGAGATTTTGGAGAAGTTAGAGTGAAAGAAACATAAAATTTAGAAAAGTGAGAAAATGACGGATCAGTGAAAGTATCGACAAAAGGCTTTTTAAGAAACAAACAGCTGGACCCGGAGAATTGATGAGACGATAACTGATTGATGCAATCTCCTGCAATTTTGTCTTTCTAGCGTACTATTTCTTTTACGTAATCTAACACTTAAAAAAACCCGAAAATGTAGAAGGTAATTACCATGCAAAATAACTTTGTACCAGTACGTCAGAGTATGTTTGGTTATAGTTACTGTAGCATGGAGTTTATTGTCTTTCAATGAGCAGAGAATACTGAAACAATTTTTGCAGTGTTAATGTTATATGTTGATGCTTCTTTCTACATTATATTTGTATGCAGTATTACTCATTCCTTGTTCAATAACATATCTTCTTCACTGGGTAAACATGCATTCTTATAGACCTTACTGTTTGCATATTTAAGGAGCTACGTGAAGCCAAGAGGAAAAGTGCTGCTCTACAGATGCAGCAGTTTGTTGGGGAAGAAAAAAATGATTTGCTGGATTATCTAAGATCATTGCAGCCAGAGAAGGTTTATATCGCACTGCTCCTAACATTTATTAAATAAATTTTTTAATTTTTATTTTACTTCTGATTGTCTAAGCAAGTGGTTTCATATTCAATGTATGTGCGCAGTGTGTGGACTATGTGAATAGTTACTGCTTTCTTGGGTCTTATCATGTAGCACAAGTTTATATTTTAATCAAATTGAGTAATTATTTGTTTTGCTTATATGAATAGTTTCAATATTCATGTTCTTCCTGTAATTTAAATGTGGGTTGTGGATGCCCTGTTATCTATGGATTTTCCTATTTTGTATCTGTTTTTATCAAGTTGAGTTGAGATTAAGCCCAGGTCTAGTGGGTCTAATCAGTTGGCCATTGCAACTTGGGTATTCCCCATGTCAAAAATATACATTGACAAATGAAATTATATCTATCAAGTGCATTTGAATGGCTGTTTTCTCCTTTTCGCTTTCTTTTATTATTATTTGGGACCTACATTTCTAATCTAGATCACGCTTTTAACAGGTAGCTGAATTATCAGAGCCAACTTCCCCTGAATTGAGAGAGACAATCCACTCTGTTGTCCATGGTCTCCTGGCAACCCTTTCTCCTAAAGTGCATTCAAAGGCACCAAATTTACCGGACAATACTTCAAGTGGAACTGCTAATGGTGGAATCAAGGAAGACCATGCCGATCTTGTTGAGAACACATCCCTTCAGTTTCATCCCTTAGTTTCGTTGACCCGGGATTATCTAGCACGTCTACTGTTTTGGTTAGATAGCTCTCTATCTCTTCTAAATTCTATGAACTCGGTGCTGCACATTTACCAGTTCTGTTATTGCTACTTCCACTAACCTCCATAGCGAATGCCTATCTACTTGGCTGTATGCTGTTATCTCTGTACAATTCCGGTTGTGCTGAAAATACTTGGAAAAAGCTTCTAATAGTTATTTCCATTGACGAGAACAGGAAACAATATGTCATAGTCCTAGTAGCCTAATTTGAACGTGAATCTCCTCTATTATGTTAAGGGACGTCAGTGGTATTGTATAACAAGTTGATCCTAAGTAACACTTGCTAAGAACAATTTAAAGAGGTGATTATAAAACTTAGAGTGGAGTTGCCATACACTGCAACTGTTCATAGGAAAGTGTGTTTCTAGTCCCTCTGGTTTATGATATACCCCTTCTGCTAGCTGCTTCTTTAAATGTGCCAACTTGCCATGTTACCGTCCTCGAGCTCGAGTATTTGTGTCTTGTGCAGTTCATTATCATTGTTATTTTTTCAATGATTTGTTGGTTGAGTTGTTTTTTTACTCAAGAAGTTTTAAAATTTGAAATGTCTTAGATGCTAATTACAGTATAATCTAAGAAATAGATCTTTTACAGACTCCAGGATTCTAGGATAGATAACCTTACAGTATTGTTCAAAGTAGGTATGATTTGTTAGTGTATTCAGTTTCCTATCCTCTTGTTATAGGCTGATTGTATCAGTCTTGTAAATTTTTAATTCAATATTACATTCTTTTTTACTCTCTTTGCGCCACATCTTATGATTTTGCCTGTCAAATGTGCTCATTCGCTCTGGATGGTTGCAAAGTGTAAGCAACAGTATCTCCAGTTTATGTATATTAATCTCCATCTTATTCGTCATTGTTTAGGTGTATGCTGTTGGGCCATTATGTCAGAGGCCTAGAGCATCGTTTAGAGCTTATGGAACTTCTATCGTTGCCCAATGACAGTAGAGAAGATGCCTCTGCTGTTAGCGAT
Source organism: Heracleum sosnowskyi (assembly GCA_030848705.1). Lineage (NCBI taxonomy): Eukaryota > Viridiplantae > Streptophyta > Magnoliopsida > Apiales > Apiaceae > Heracleum > Heracleum sosnowskyi. The sequence continues at coordinate 92,389,682 of CM061235.1, read as the reverse complement.
GAACAAGTAGCCTGAAGAAGTCTTCATTTGTTTAGGCACATAAATGTCTCTAATGGTTAAATTGTTGTTTGGTAAATTATTTGATAATGTGAAGTTGGTTTCAAATTGTATAGATGCTACTTTTGCTCTTACCGAGTGTATATTACATCTGATACCCAATAATGCATTCTGCAAATTCATTTTTGCTCGTATTGTATTTATTCATTTCCGGAAGCATATCATTCAATAAGGCTCTTATAGTAATCATTCATTACTCAGCCCCAAATGGTGTCCACAATGGATGTTTTTACTATGCAAATTGTGGTCGAATTGTTCTTGATTCATTTACTGAATCGTATATGTTATTAGTGAATTCTCTTCTAGAACCAGTATGCTATACAGTTTTTGGAAAATTTTATTGTATAACATTTCTCTTGCTCGATGTTTCCTTTAGCAAGTGAACAAAAAAAATGGAACCTTCACTAATTCGGTTGGCTGGAAATTGAGTTTATGACATGATTATACTGGAAGCTGCTGTTTAGCTCCGCGTAATAACTCATTTCTCTCAAGCCCGGAAAGCTGTAAGCATAGATTCCCTGTACTCATCGTAATTGAAGCACAAATCGCAAAATGCTTTGATAAAAAAAGACTAGAAAGAGTTGAAATACAATACAAAAGGCCTGGTGTAATGGGATGTGATTTAACACAGCACAACTTGCAAATCCTAGAACATTTGTTAGCATTATGAAACATAATACAGCAAAGTTTGGGAAGCTTGGTGCCATATAGTAGTGACCCCAATTGTACAAGATTTTTCAATAGATGTTGGATTGCTAACAATCACCAATACTCACTCTGAATCAGAGGAGTCTGGATTTGTGCCTTGTCTGACACTTCTGGTTTTCGCACTAGACTTTGATGGCTTTAAAGATGATTCACCCTCAAGAATGATAACTTGAGCTTTGGCCAGCCTATCTTCAAGCTCCTCCGTGCCGAAGTCATCTGTCCCACCAAGTTCATCAAATCCTACCTAAATTGTAAGCAGTAGAATTTTAACACACAAAAGAATTAAGAAATTAAATTGGGGATTCATTGATGATTTACTAAAAGAAATCAAGCTATACCACATAATCATCCACTTTGGCCTTTTTGACAAGGGCCAGGGTCGGAAGTACAACAATCTTCAGCTTCTCAGTCAAAAATGGACTTTTCTCTGCATTGATCTTCACAAAACGTGTCTCTATGTGCTGCTTGGCCAATATACTCAAATGTTTGTCCATCACCTGCAATTTAATAAGAATTATATCCCTCTACTTACAAATTAACACAAAGCACATAAAATCAACTCTAAAGAACGGCCATTCTCCTTCAGCAAATAAAATAAAAAAATCTCCCACATACCTATGCTTTAACCAAATTATTTTACAAGTATAATATGTCCTTAAACAAGTTCCCTCAAAGTTATGCTCCATACTAAATATATGTACATAGTGTTCCACCCTATAGAGAACCATGCATATATGGAAAACTTAAGAGCTAAATAATGTTCCTAGATCTAACCACTTAACAATTAGATTAAACTATATGCAAATATATATTTACAACTGTCTATTAACAGGTTACAACTTAATTTCTTTTAATTTTATATCAGAGTTTTTAAAGTTTACAAAAAAGCTACAAATCAATTTTATTTTCTAATTACTCCGTAAAATTTGTATGCAGAATTGGTGATCATTCTGCAAATGCAGCAAATCAAACCAAACAAACTCACTTTTCATAATTCCTAATGATATTGGTGATTCTGCAAATCTAACACTGCAGAATCACAACATAACATTGCAGGTTGATTGAGAACCACCGGCAATGAGGAAATCGAATGGACAAAATGAAAGCTAATATTGGTTATAAAACAAAATAAAGGTTGCTGAGATTCCTGAGAAGATACTTCAAGAAAATTTGTTGATTAGTGTCCTATGATAAGAAAAAGGTGGGATCTTTAGAATTTGGGAGCCCTTGTTAATGAAAAACTTGCGAAGAACTACGCTGATCCACAATAATCCACAATATGAACCCTTGCAGTTCATATTTTATTGATATAAAAATGTGATTCGGATTGCTAATGCAATATGATCCAAGGGAAACCATTAGCTAAATGGCTATTACATTCAATAAGCTCTCATATGAACATTTGCCTATATTATACATACTCATCCTCAGTATATTTCAATGATAAGTTTCCGAAACATAGACTACGTAGTTGTCAAGAGAAGGCTAGCCACTGCTCAACTGACTAATACCTCCTTCACAAGACAACCTACTGAAATGCAAACAAAACAATGTACCAGGAAAAAAAACAATCTTTAGTCAATTAACTACATATATTACTGAAATGCAAACAAAACAATGTACCAGGAAAAAAAACAATCTTTAGTCAATTAACTACATATATAGCCCCCCCCCCCCCCCCCCCCCCCCTACCTTGTAGAGATTGTTAGTTTTTTTACCAAATCTTATAACACCAATTAACAAACTAATTTTGAATTCAAAACAACAATTTCATGTAAATTACTAAAAGAACATATTCAATAATAGTCGGGTAATTCCACTCCACTACAAGATCAACACATACTAATATACTATCAAACTTTATGCATCACACACTATACACAAGACAAAACATAAAACTAATCACACACACAAAATAAACATACCTTGCAAGGCCAATTTTCGCGATAAAAATGGCAAACAACGCGATCACTAGCCTTAACAACAGAAAAGAACTCCTTCTCAGCCTGAATCTCCGAATACTCACCATGACCTAACGCAACCCACTGTCGCCTCTTCTCAGCCATTTTCTTCATCTGTTGTAACCTCCTCTCTCTCAAAACCTCGATATCCTCTAAATCGAGACGATCTAGAGCTGAGATCTCATCATCTATCTTATCTTCCACCGCTTTCACTACTGTTAACACTTGCTTCTCCAAGATCTGTCAAATTCCCCAATTATCATCATCATCAAAAAAAAAAAACACAGTCACAGAAACACACACACTCTCTCTCTCTCTCTCTCTCCTTTGTGTATAAATCAGCAACACACACATTTCCCAAACAAGCATCAATTTACACATACATTTCTAGGTTAAAAATTAAATTTGTACAAACATACACACACATATATCAGCAATGAATACGTACACAATCACATATAATTTTATGTGTTTAAATAAGAAAGATAGAGGGAATTGAATGAGTACCTCTTGGACGTTAGGATTATCCATGATTTAATTTATGAAATTTTGAATCTTTCTGTGTAAATCTTCGAGATTTAAAATATGAAAATGCGAGTAGAGAGAACGAGATGGAGGCCGGAGGGAGATTAATTGCTATGCTCTGCTTTTGAGTCTTATAATACGAAGCGGTGTCGTTTCTGATTTTTCCTTTCTATTTTTATTTCCCTTATTTTGAAATTACATGATAAGTTCCAATTTTCAAATTTAAGGATTATTATGATATTATTTAAAGGTCTAAATTATCGATAATATAAATTTAATAAATCTATATACTATTATATTAAAGACGAAACATTGAAAGTTTTGTAGTCTGGTCATCAAAGTTTTTGTAGTCTGGTCAGTCCATTCATAGCCGTTAGATATTTTTGATTAAATCGATGAGAACCGTTAGATAAAATATTAAAATTATTAAATATAATTTCTTTTCTATTTTTCCTAACTAAAACATCTTATTTTCCAAAAATATAGCGGACAGTTTCATTTAATAAAATAACATAATAATGTTATAATTGCTAATAACTAACCCATTACCATTTTTAGCCAAAGTGTATATTCTTTTTATATTTTCTAACTAAAATTTCTACTTTTCTATTTTTTCTAAATAAACCTCTCATTTTCCAAAAATATCACGAACAATTATATTTAATAAAATAAAATAATAATATTTAAATTATTAATGACTAATCGATTAGTTTTTTTTTTCAAAACTTATATATTTTTTTTATATTTTCTAACTAATATTTCTCCTAGCTAAAATCTCAAAACTATCACGGGCTATTCCATTTAGTAGCATAAAATACTAATATTAGAAATCTATCTATCTATCTATACTATATTATTAAAGACGAAACATTAAAAGTTTTGGTACAGTACTTGCCTTATTTAATTATTATAAAAATTATTATAATTAGTTACCGTTTTAGTTAAAATACATTACCATTTTTTTTAAACAAATCACGGGCAATTTCCTTTTCAGCTAAAACATGTTACTTTTTCTATTTCCCTTACTAAATTCCTTCATTTCCAAAATATATCACGAGCAAACCCTTACTTATTTAAATTAAAACCTATTTTAAGCAATTACCCTTCCTCTCTTTTTCTAGAAAAATCACGGGTAATTACATTTTTCAGCTAAAACATGTTCTATTTTTTATTTTCCTTAATAAAATCTCTCCTTTTCCAAATATATCATGGACAAACCCTTACTTATTTACTTGAAAATCTATTTTAATAATTTTAATTAACAATTACCCTTTTTAACTAAAACATGTCACCTTTTCTATTTTTCTTACTAAAACCCCTCTTTTTTTTTTCAAAAATATCACGGGTAAATCGTTACTTTAATATTTTAAAATTCAATGAAAACATGTTACTTTCTATTTTTCTTACTAAAAGCCCTCTTTTTCCATAATATCACGGGCAAATCGTTACTTATTTATTTTAAAATCTATTTTAATACTTTTAATTATTTAAAAATGTTTAACATGCCTACTTATTTTTTTAATAAATGCAATTAATAAAATATAAAATATAAATAAAAAAATTAACAATTATTAAAAATAATATGTGCATCGTAAGGATTTTAAGCTATATTATTAAAGACGAAACATTAAAAGTTTGGTATTCGGACTTACGGACGGTCGATACTTAGTGATTTTACCTAATTACCCTTACTTATTTTTTTTTTTAAACTATCACTAAATAATAACATTATTTATAACCAATTAACTTTTCAGCTAAAATGCATTACCTTTTTTTTTATTTTTTTCTAACAGAATCCTCTATTTTCCTAAAAAAAAGACGGGCGATTATCTTTTTTAACAAAAACATGTTACTCTTTCTATTTTTCTTTACTAAAACCCCTCATTTTCCAAAAATATCGCGGGCAAACCATTACTTATTTATTTTAAAATCTATTTTAATACTTTTAATTATGAGCACTTTTTCAGCTGAAACGTGTTACTTTTTCTATTTTTTCATTTTCTAAAGAAACTATTATTAAATAATAACATTTTTATAACCAACTACCTTTTCCACTAAAATACATTTACATTTTCTATTTTTTCTAACAAAATCCTCTTTTTTTTAAAAAAAAAATCACGGGAAATTACCTTTTTCAACTAAAACATGTTACTCTTTCTATTTTTCCTTATTAAACCCCCTCATTTTCCAAAAATATCCGGGGCAAATCCTTACTTATTTATTTTGAAACCTATTTAAATATTTTTAATTACGGACACTTACTTTTTCAGCTAAAACATGTTACTTTTTCTGTTTTTCCTTACTAAGACCCCTCATTTTCCAAAAATATAACGGGTAAACAATTATTAATTTATTTTAAAATCTATTTTAATATTTTGAATTATTTTAAAAAAATTAACACGCCTACTTATTTTTTTTAGCAAATTCAAATTAATAGAGTATTAAAACATAAATAATAATAAAAATAATTATTAATAACAATCTGTGCATCGCACGGGTTTTTAAGCTAGTTTAGTAGTAATCATAAAATATTATTATTTGTTTTACTTAGAATTTTATATTATGGTGAACTTAACTATACCTTTTAAATAAAAGATTATTTCTAATTTTCAAATAATATTTCATCGGCTTATAATCTGTCAGGGCACATATTCTTTAATACAATTATTAATTTAATTTATACTAATATATATATATATATATATATATATATATATATTATATTTAGTTCATATAATAGTTTGTTATTTTCCGGTAATTATTAAGTTTGAAATTCTTTACTTTTATAAGTATATGAGAAATAAACTAGAAATATTAAAATTTAAGGATATTATGAACTTGATTAATATAAATATATATATTAATATTTTTAAAACTAGTAATATAAATTTAAGAACGTAATAATTTGTTGATGAAAATCTATTATATATATAATACAAACATAAGAGTTTGGTTAAACAATTTAATTCGTGGACACTTTTGTCCTCCTAATTTTTGTCCATTGACAATTTTACCCTCATGTACCTCATTATTATGTATTAATAGTTTTCTAATTAATATACATGTATTAATTGCTATAATATTTATGCATATTAATTGTGTATAACTCGTTACTACATAACATTAATTTTATATTTAGGAATACTTTATTATTTAATATTTTTATTTAATTACAGTTAATTTATCGTACTTTCAACAAAAAATATTATTTGAGGATAACATAATATTAAAACAAATTAATCAATATATATCTAAGTAATCTTGTAACAAAATTTTATATGTACAAAGGAAAAAAAAAATCAAAAATACTTCACACTTTATAACATTTTTTTTGAAAGGCACCATATTTTATAACTAATACATATAACTTGTTTTTTAGAGAAACATTTGAAATTCATAATTTACGTAAGCTCTGAATTAAATTAAAATTTGAGTTAATTCTCATCAACAAACATAGAATTTTTATATATATTACATCGAATTTTTATGTATATCACTTTAATAAAATTAGAGATAATTAATATCATCACAAATTACTTTCCAAAATTACTTATGATATAATTTATTTATCACACTTTTAACACGTAAATACGTCAAAAAAAAGTAAAATTTTCGAATTGAGAACATGTCTGTGAGCTAGTTCAAACTTATTTTAATACATTTGAGATATAAATATAAGACCACTTCCCGGCGTATATCTTTATTTGTTATTTTACTCACCCGATAAGTATTGATTACCACATATCAACAAACTACTAGAAGTCTTAAATTTAATTTTAATTGTATACATGAAAGTATAGTATTAAATTGACAGGTTTGGAAATTTTTATGTTTACAATTAATTTATTTTCAAAAAAAAAATGTTTACAATTTATTTGATAATATTTTTCATACACTCATTTTTCATCCTAGTCACAATATGAGTAGATGTACAAGTCGAGCCTTCCAAGAAACTTAAAACTGAATTGTACATCTGTATGCAGTAAAAACGATAATACAGTAAAACTAGAAAGGAAGGCCATCTCCCTAAACCAAAAAAAATCAAGGATGTCGTCGAAACCTGATAATTTGTGAAATGAAGAACTGAGTTCTTGTATTGAAAGTGAAAAGTACATACAATATGATTTAACACTAGACTATATAAGCTGCTTGGAGCCAAAATCTGTTACTCTAACCGAATCTGTTACTCTAACTGAATTGACAACTGTAATATTCTAATATACAAAAAAAATAAACTAATTAATTATTTACATCATCAGCATCATTAGTATCAGTACTGACATCAGTATCAGTACTGAGTACTGACATCATTATCAATTCCACTAGTCTTGACATCCCCCCTCAAGTTAGGTTGTATACCAGAGTGATGCAGACCTAACTTGGAACACAAATCAAGCATCTGGTGAGAAGGCAAAATTTTGGTGAGGACATCAGCCAGTTGGTTCTTTGTAGGTAGATAAGATAACTGTAATAAACCCTCCAATACCTTATCACGAGTGAAATGACAATCAGTCTCAATGTGTTTCGTGCGTTCATGGAACACAAGATTTTTTTCAATATGTAATGCAAATTGATTATCACAAAACAAAGTAACAGGTTGTAAATCACTAACTCCCAGTTCTTTTAATAATTGGACAACCCAAGTTACCTTTGATGCTGCTGCAGCCATCGCCATATACTCAGCCTCAGAACTAGATCGAGACACTGTAGGTTGTTTCTTTGACTTCCAAGTAACAGAAGAACCACCTAACAGCAAGACATACCCTGTAACAGACCTCCTAGAATCTGGACATGAAGCCTAGTCAGAATCAGAATAGGCCTAGAAAGTCAACTTATCAGGATTTTGAAGCTTAATCCCTTGACCTTTAGTAGAAGAAAGATATCTCAAAGTATGATGCAAGGCTGCATAGTGAGATGTTCTTGGAGCTTGCATAAACTGACTCAATAATTGGACAATATAACTGATATCAGGCCTAGTGTTCGTAAGAAAATTTAACTTGCCAACAAGAGATCTGTAAACTTCTGAATCATGTAAAACATCACCCTCACTGGAACTCAGCTTGAGATTTAAAGGCAGTGGTGTAACAACTGGCTTTGACAAATCCAAATTAGAATCTTGCAACAACTCCCTTGTGAACTTATTTTGACTCATGACAATGCCATCATCTAAATATGTAATTTCTATGCTTAAAAAATAATGAAGAATGCCAAGATACTTGATGCTAAAAGTATTATGCAAATGAGTCTTAAAGTATTGAATATGTTGAACATTAGTTCCTGTGACAATAATGTCATCTACATAAACATCCAATATAGTGATGTCATCTCCATGTCTATGTAAAAACAAGCTATAATCACTCTTTGCTGAACAAAACCTTGATTAATCAATTATATAGACAATTTTGCAGACCGTTGTCTAGAAGCCTGTCTCAAACCATACAAAGATTTTCCAAGTCTGCAAACTAGATTCAAAGGATTGGGAATACCCTCAGGTACTGTCATGTATACGTCTTCTTATACATTACCATGCAAGAAAGCATTATTAACATCAAGTTGAAAAATCTTCCATTTCCTACTAGCTGCAACTGATAGAATACATCTGACAGTACTCATTTTTACTACTTGGGAAAAAGTTTCATTGAAATCTATACCAAATTTCTGATTAAATCCTTTAGCCACTAATTCGGCTTTGCATCTCTCTAATGATCCATCAGAATTTAGCTTAACTTTATATACCCATTTTGATTCAATTGGCTTCTTTCCTTTTGGTAATGGAACTAAATCCCAAGTTTTGTTGTTTTGTAAAGCTTCAATCTCTTTATTCATAGAAGCCACCCAGATTGGAGATTTAGAAGCTTCAAAGTATGATGTTGGTTTAGAAATAACAGATTGTTGAGATAACGGAGTATGATGAGAAGATGGTAAAGAATCACTAGATACTAAATTGCACCAGTGAGAAGAAGTATGATCATTTGTGACAGAAAAATGATTGCAATAGTAGTCATGCAAATAAACAGGAGCTTGCCTATTTCTAGTAGATGTTCTAACTATATATGTAGGAAAATCAATATGAAGAGCTGAAACATTATATGTGTTACTATTGGTTGGATTAGATTCAGTATGAGAATGGGTAGAAGAAATGAGTTCTGAATTAGATTCAAACATATAAGATTCAGTCTGAGATGTAGTAACTGGAAATTGATAATTATAGTCTGTATCTATAACATCAGTATCATGAGATAAGAAAATAGAATTCAAAAAATATGACTGAGAAGTAGAAGAAATTATGTGAAAAGGAAATATAGTTTCATAAAAAACCACATCTCTAGAAATGATGAGATTATTGTGTTTGAGATCAAATACTCTATACCCTTTTGTTCTGGTGGAATAACCTAAGAAAACAACAGTTATTGCTCTAGGATCAAACTTAGTCCTTTGAACCTTATAAGTTGAAACATAGCAAAGACATCCAAAGGTTTTCAAATAAGAGATGTCAGGAGTAGAATTGAACAATTTAAAATATGGTGTAAGATTCCCAATAGATTGTAAATGCATCCTATTTATGAGATAAGTAGCACAAAGTATAGAATCCCCCCAGAATTTAGGTGTCAACTTGGCTTGAATGAAAATAGCTCTAGTTGTTTCTAATAAATGTATGTGTTTTCTCTCCACAACACCATTTTGTTGTGGAGTATAAGCACAGCTGGTTTGATGAATGATACCCTTGTTTTTGTACAGTTGTGCACCATTCCCAGAAGAAAGCTCTAAAGCATTATCAGATCTAATGTAGAGAACAGTAGTATGAAAATGATTTTCCACATAGTTGAGAAAACTTGTCAAAACATAATGTACCTCAGACTTATGCTTGATAAGATGAACCCAAGTATATCTGGAAAAGTCATCAACAATGGTTACAAATTGGGTACAACCAGTAAGAGACTTAGTTTTGTAAGGTCCCCAAATATCCACATGCAATAGTTGAAACACAGTTATAGATTTTATCTGACTGATAGGAAAAGATTTCCAAACTTGTTTTGCTGCTGGACAAACTTGACAAACAGTAGAATCTAAACAGCTTTGAACATATGTAATAGGAACAATCAGCTTCAATTTATTAAAAGGAAGATATCCCATCCTAAGATGCCAGAGTTGAGCTTCCTTGACATTTGTAGACTGTGCAGTATTACAATACTTGATTGTAGAACCAGAACTTGAAATATAAGGCAACAGAGTATACAAGCCATTAGATATGCTACCAAGTTGAATATGAGACTTTTTCAAGGAATGGCCCTGAAGAAATCATTTATCATCAGTAAAAATCACTTGACAAGCTAAATCTGCACATAACTTGGTTACTGAAATCAATCGAAACTGAAAATCAGGTACATGGAAAACGTTTTTGAGTGTAATGTCATCAGTCAACCTTATAGAGCATGTATGCAACACTTTTATTTTATTTCCATCTGGAATGGTAATAGAATCACTTTCCTTGACAAGTTGAAATGTTGTAAAACAGTCAAGATTGGGACATATGTAATCAGTTGATCCACTATCAATGATCCAGATACTAGCAACATTAGAGAACAAACAAAATTTAACTGCCAGTAAAGTTATATGCTTGTTATTATCAGATTCATCCTGTCCATTCTTTTGATTAATCAAACTCAGCAAATGATTGTATTGAGCCACAGTAACAGTCTCATCACCAGTTTGTAACTCCTCGGTATTAGAGTGATCTGCACATGAATTATCTGTAGATTGAACTGACAATGCTGCAACCTTCCGGTTCTATTTTTCCAGAAATCCAGGTGGATAACCATTTAGTTTGAAGCACCTTTCCACGCTATGACCTGGAATCTTGCAGTGATTGCAGAAATAAGCAGGCTTATTAGTTTTCCTATTTTGCATCATAGAAGGTCTGGAACTATTAGAGTCATGTTGAAGATTAGCACCACCAGAGACACCAGTATTAACATTATAGTGATTGCCACCAGAGATACTAGTATTATAGGAATTCTTGTTGCCTTGATACGAAGAATTAAATCTTCTCTTTTCAACATAAAATGCCATTGGCTCAGTTTGAGAAGAAGAAATCTCCTTATGCCTTTCTTCTTGTGCAAATAACCTGTAGGTTTGAGCTATATTAGGTAGAGGCTGCATCATCAGCACATTACCTCTCACCAAAGGAAATTGTTTAGACAACTTCATCATGAACTGAAGAACTCTGTGATCTTGTTGTCTTTGAACCAGTCTCTGAGATAAATTACATGTACACTTGTTGCAAGTGCAGTAAGGCAATGGATTGGCATCATTGATACCATCCCATAGAGTTTTGATCTTAGTAAAGAATTCAGAAACAGAATCATTTCCTTGATTAATGTCTAACAGTTGTTGTTCCAGAGAATAAACCTGTGCCATAGATGTATAGCCATATCTATCTTCCAAGTCCTGCCAGATTTCTACAGCCGTTTGAAAAAACAACACACTCTTTGCAATAACCTCATCCAGATTAGCCAATAACCAGAATATTACCAAATTAGTACACCTCTCCCAAAATTTATACTCTGGAGATGTAATCCCAGGCTTAACAATCGTTCCATCAATGAAACAAATCTTATTCTTAGCAGATAGAGTTAAAACCATAGAACGTCTCCAATTATGAAAACCGACTTCGTTGAATTTAACAGAAACAAATTGCGTTACAGACGCATCAGAAGGATGTATGTAATACATACTAGAAGGATCTTGATTACCTTGTAAAGTAGCAGCCATAGCTCAAGAATCACAGAAAAAAACGTTTAAACTGAATTACTGCGAAATTGTTTGACGAAATGTCTCAACGAAAAATGTTGCAGATCAAAGAACGAAAGAACTAAAAACCTTAGAAATTAACAAAGATTGATAAGCAAACACTAAACTACACCATTCTAATCAAGAAATGTCACAAATCAAGAATCTTAACTGATGAACAATCAAGAAACTGTTGAATGAACAGAAACAATCAAGAATTCAGAAAGAAAACGGTGAATTTTAGAATGAGATATCAACGAAGATAACACGAAATGGGAAAAAAACACTTGTATTTAGCCTATCTCTGAACAATTCACCATGAAAATTGGTTTAGCCTGCTCTGATACCATGATAATTTGTGAAATGAAGAACTGAGTTCTTGTATTGCAAGTGAAAAGTACATACAATATGATTTAACACTAGACTATATACAAACTGTTTGGAGCCAAAATCTGTTACTATAACTGAATCTGTTACTCTAACCAGCTGTAATATTCTAATATACAAAAAGAATAAACTAATTAACTATATACATCAGTATCAGTACCACTAGTCTTGACAAAACCAACAAATTTAATGGAGCTATCTTGACAAAACCAACAAATTTAATGGAGCTATCTTGGGGCAACTGAAGGTGGAGATACTAAAATACATGAAGCCCAAGCAACTAGGAGTTCGTAAGTTGTGTTTGTAAAGAGCTCCGGAAGCTTTGCTCGAATGATTATTTATGGAGACACGAGATATATCCTTTGTTGTACAACAATGATGATCTTGTTATCTTACGCCGCAAATTTGGATTACCTGACCCTCCTGCTGCAAACCCGTTTATATTTTATTAGTAACTTTGTAAATTTTATTAGTAACTGTGTAAGGATATTTGGTTTCATTGATGTTTATTACAGCATGTGGTAGTAGTTGTCTACTCCATGGTTTTGCAATTCTACGAGATTTTTTCGCTCAGCTTGTTGTCCATTTATCTTATACAATGTACCTTAGATATATTTGAGGCATGGTGTAACATATTTAGCATGAGATATTCTTTTAAACATCATTAGAATTTGGAAATCAAAAGTAATGATACTAGCCAGGGTATGTGAGTCCCAGGCAGCTATGATTGATACTAATCCCGAACATATGGCAGAATGTACTACTGTATATTCCCTCTGTCTCAATAAACTCTTCCTGTTTAAAATGCCGGCACTATTCATAACCTGAGACAAATTACTAATTTACGCATAATCTATAAGACCAAATATAGTCATGAGTGATCTTGTTAGATTCGTATTTATGAGTACTTTAATACAATGAAGTTTTTATATTTAATACTAATACGAAATTGAAGATATTAACGATCAAAAGTGTGCATTGACAAACGTGTCCAAGAGAAATGGGAAGGGTTTTATGAGACGGAGGGAGTACTAAATAGCTTTGAAACCACAGGACTCAGCACTTGAATATAGTGGTAATATTTAATCTAATATATACCTGTTGATTTTTGTTTGTTTTTAAATAATGCAGATGTTTAAGTTGTCCACGTTTTAAGAATATTTCGAGTTTATAAGATATTTGAAAAAATTGTTGATGTGAATTAAGATGTGTACTAATCAGACTCAAACTATACCATAATTTGTTTAGGTTCTATTGATAGATACTAGTAAATTAATGGTCCAATAACTTTTTAAGCGTATTTTATGCTGTATTTTATCGAGTTATATCTTATATATATACTAGCTTAAACTATGCACGGATTGTTAATTGTTATTTTATTATTATTATTTTAATATTTTATTAATTGTATTTAAAAAAAAATAAGTATGCATGTTTAAATAGCTAAACATAATTAGCAAAAAAAATAGCTAAACACTTTTAATTAATTAAAAATATTAACATACATTTTAAAATAAATAAGTAAGGGTTTGCCCTTTATATTTTTGGAAAAGGAGGGTTTTAGTAAAGAAGAATAAAAAATGTAACATATATATTTAGTTAAAAAAAGAAAAATGCTCGTGATATTTTTGGAAATTGAGGTTTTAAAAATTAAAAATTAAAAGTATTTAAATGTGTTTTAAAATAAATAAGTAAATGGTTTGCCCATGTTGAAAAAGATAAATTCCCGTGATATATTTAGAAAATGGGGGACTTTGTTAGAAAAAAACTATAATGTATTTTAGCTGAAATGGTAATTGGTTATAAATAAGTATTTGATTATTCATATTTTAATATTTTAAGTAATTACATATGTTAAGAAAAATAAGTAGGCATGTTAAAATATGCAAACTTTTAAAAAATAATTATCAATACTAAAATAGGTTTAAAAATAAATAACTAAAGGTTTGTCCGTGATATTTTTGGAAAAGGATGGGTTTTAGTAAGGAAAAGTAGAAAAACTAACTTGTTTTAGTTAAAAAAAATAATTGTCCGTGATATATTTGAAAAAGTAGGGGAATTTGTTAGAGAAAATAGAAAAAGTAATGTATTTGAGGTGAAAAGGTAATTGATTATGAATAGGTAATATTATTATTTAATAATATATTTCAATAAATAAATAAGGTTAATTAAGTAAAAATACGAAATACAATTAAGTAAGGGCAATTAAGTAAAATCATAACGTACCAGACCGACCAAACTTTCAATGTTTCGTCTATTATATAAAGATACTAGCTTAAAACTCGTGCGATGCACGGATTATTAATTATTATTTTATTATTATTATTTTAATATTTTATTAATTGTAATTGTGCAAAAAATAAGTAGTCATGCTAAAATAGCTAAACACATTTAATTATTTAAAAACATTAAAACATATTTTAAAATAAATAAATATGGGTTTGCCCGTTATATTTTTGGAAATGAGGAGTTTTAATAAGAAAAAATAAAAAATGTAACATATATTTAGTTTAAAAAGGTAAATGCCCGTGATATTTTTGGAAAATGAGGTTTTAAAATTTAATAATTAAAAGTATTTAAATACGTTTTAAAATAAATAAGTAAAGAGTTTCTTGTGATATTTTTGGAAAAAGAATGGATTTTAGTGAGAAAAATAGAAATAGTAAAATGTAAAAGGCAATTTCCAATACAGTTAGAAAATCTATAATATATTTTAGCTGAAAAGGTAATCGGTTATAAATAAGTATTTGATTATTTATATTTTAATATTTTTAGTAATTGCTTTTATACTTCGGTGATTGCAGAGGATGGTTCAAATTGATAGTACATTACATGTAGCCATGTAGGCAATGTAGTTGTTTTTACTGATTTAACTTGCGGAAAAATGTGCCTGTTTGTGTTGGAATTTCGTTTACAAGATATGATCAGATTAAGCTTAATGAAATTATGAATCAATTGGTCAGTAATGGAATTGTCTAAGCAACAAGATATAATTCAAATTTATTTATTCATTGTGGTGGTAGCAACTAGCAAGCAGTACACCTTCTTGTAAGGACCCTGATCAGATCATAGCGAGATATATGTCACCGTGAACTCTTTAGTAGAGAAACCATAAGTCTGAAGAGACTGCAGATCATAGAGGGCAATTCAAGGACACTTGGGCTTGCCTTTGGAGTTGATCATGTCTCTGTAACAAGGGCACTCATGCTTGTTCCCATATGTCCCAGAAGGCACACACTTGCACTTTTCACAACATATTCCACAGTACTTCATGCACCTGTCTTGTATTCCTGCCTTTGAGCACCTCTCTTTGCATTTCCCTCCGCAATTAACTGTCAACAGAATTTTCAACAGCATTCATTAGCAGAAGATTTCGATTACCTTCTGCTGGAGAGAAAATCAGCATGCAGGGTGGGGGTCTGCTAACTATTGGTTCCCCTAGGAGTATTATAAAAAACTAATTGCATTCAAATATACCAGTAAATGATAATTGCAAAGTTGATAATTAGTAAGAGTAGGTCTTACATGAGTCCTCAGCCATGGTTGGTTCAATGAAACAAGCTGCAAGGAGCAGAGCAAAAACCAAAAGACTTCCCAAAAAGATCTTCATCTTCTTAGCTAGCTAGTTTGTTTTCAAATGCTAAGATGCTGAGTGACTGCTTTTTATGGTTTCTTAATGCTTTTTTTGCATGTTTGTTTCATAAGATGATGTGTTGAAGGTTCACAATCAAATTCGAGTGTCGGACACGGGTACGGCATGAAATAAAGAGTCGAGTGACATAATTTTAGTAGGTGAGTGTCGGAGGGTGGGGAGGGCAGACCAATGACACGTACATAGTGCACAAGCTACACAGTAGATAGTACATATGTAAAGGGTTTAGAAACAGCTGTCAGTGAGCCAAGAGCCTATGACTGTCACATGGCTTCTACGGTTCTTGCAATTAATCAGTGAGGACTTGTACATTCTAAAAGTTGATTGTTCTAAGTTGGTTAACTCCTAGTCCTGGGGAACTTCAAAATTTTAAATCTCGGGCGTGGTTGATTTTATTCTTCATCTTTCGCTTGCTTGATTCTTGTATTCCTATGTACCTGTTATACATTATACTCTGGTATACTTTCGAGTTTTAGTATAGAAATTTTAATGTGCCAATAGTTTAGCTGATGTCTTGCCTGTGTTCTAGTATCACGCTTGAATTCCCAAAAAATGAAAAGCATTGGTCAAAAATATCAACCAGTATGCCAAGCAGATAAACCTTTGTAACACCTAGGAGGATACAATAATTCTACAGATCTCTAAATGGTACTGGACATACCAGTAAATGGCAGTAATACCACTCTACCAAACAAAACAAATCTTACACAGTATATCCGACTGGAAGCATTGTCCGAGGATTGTAAGATGTACGCAGACCATTTTAATTGACATAAACAAGAATCATACTACATCTAACTTCCATTCAGCTGAATCTGATTCAGTACTTGTAATCAACATCAAACGTTAGGGACATACCATTATTTGTACTGGTACAACTCCTTTTTCGTAAACATCACATGTGCTTATGTGCATTCTTCTTGTTCGCAATATTGCAATACATTGTGTAATGATTTTTGGGATTAAAATTTCTACTTGTTGTGGGATACATATTGATACTACTGCCAATGCCTATGATTCCATGTAATGGAAGAAAGGGGGAAAGAAAGGTAAAACCAGACTGAAACAATTTCAGGATCAACAACAAAAGACAGAAGCTTCCACTTGGTCACAATATTCACCCAAATGTTACAAACTAACAATCTAGCAATACTATTGCAACCAACCATTTATACTCTTACTACCTCCCTGTACTTGTAGCAGGTCAACCGCAGATTTTACTAAATAATGATCAATTGTTCATCTATCGTATGTTTCCGTGTTGATCCAAGGTGCTGGAAAGATAGATTGTAGATTGAACTTTATTATGCAGCAAAAACAGAACATGTTCTAAGCTTGTGGAGCACAAAGATCTCTTAAGTATGTCAACTTCTTCCATCTCAGACTTGTCGATGTCTATAAACTACCCAACAAATGAGTAAGAAATGAACATCGATCCTTCACATCATTCATGTACATTATAAGTACTCATATTAACTTATTCCTTAAGCTAATGCAGCAGTTCAAGTAATGTGATCCCTTGTTCGAATTAAACAAAACCTACAAGACATTATGGCAGTAATATAATTACAAAATCATTGAAACAGCTTCAATAGCAAATGACCATGGCCCAAAAAGATGGAATGTTATTACTCAACAAAACATGACCATAGCCCTACTGGCCCAAATGATCTGTTTAGGGCTTTGCTAATCTGTTATTGGATTATCTGCAACAAACTTGATTGTAAAATCTTTTGTATAGTCACCAAACAATGAATTAAAATATCAGAAATTTTACATATGGGTTATCTTCAGGACCAAGCTGTTTTTATTTTTAGCCAAGTCCTGGACCAAGCTATTGCCCTGTGTTTGGAATTTACTTTGATCTTTATACATTTCTGAGCGAAATCAATTTTAAATATGTACACAATTCATAAATTTATTGCCCAACTCTCGAATACAATTTTCAAAAAAATGAATTCTTTCATTCAAGAAAGTTCATTATTTAACGGGAAAATAAATTGATACGTCACTAAACTATTCCCGTTTTATTGTTCAAGTCCCTGAAAAAAAGATTCTGCAGTCCGGGTAATTAAACTTTTGAAATTTTTTGGATCAGGTCCTTCCGTCAATTGGATTCTGACGGACGTTAGAATCTAGCTGATGCGGCAAAAATTTGTGCACAAATTATAATTTAATCAGAAAGTGAGAGTGACGGTCGCATGCTTCACATCAAATGTTCTTGACATCGAAAGCCACTTAAAAAATTCAGTAATTTTCAACCATTCATACAAAGAAGCGATGTAGCTGTTATATGAAATATCTGCCAACTCCTTTTTATGTAATCCCACCCTTCCCATATTTGCTTATTATTCTCGGACATGCCTAATTAAATTTACTATTCGTTGCCATAGTTCTAAAAATCGGTCGATTTCTGAAAAATCGCCGATAAATCAGCCAAAAATCGGTTAAAATTTTGGAATCGATTCGGCCGATTATGCAAAAATCGGCAAAAATCGCCGATTTTTGCCGATTTTTCAACCGAATCACCCGATAAATCGTAAATCGGTACCTCAACCGATTTGTTCCGATTTCCGAAATCTGCAACACTGTTCGTTGCAAATAATAATTAATAAGGCTCTTTAGTCTTTGATGTTTGTTGACTTGTAATTTCATTATCCATTAACATGTATAATTTGACAGCCGACTACAACTGGCTGGCCAACTTCATCTATAACTAATTGTTTCAAAGGAAAATGTCAATTGTATCGTATCCACTTCAGTTTCTGAGGAAAAAAATCAAAAATATTAATAGCAAGATTTCCGTTCAGACGAATTCGTTCCAGATTTTTCATTGAAAAATGCTCGAGACCCCAAAGTTGTTCAATTTATTTATTTTTAAATACTGATGTGTGACATTGATGAGGGGCGGACGTACAGTCAGGGAAGTGGGTGCTCAGGAACTCACTGAGCCTAGTGCTAAGCTCATATTATGTAGCAATTTTAGTGAAGAAATCCACATAAAAAAAATACAAGGAACCCGTTAAATTTATTTGAAATTCACTAAATTGAAGCCCAAAACTGAAAAAAAAAAAAAAAAAAAAAAAAACCAAATTCAGTACTAATTCTATTGCAGCAGTCTTGAGAATTGAAATCCTGAATTACAATTTAAAATCTACAATTGGTCAGTGAACTCTCTCTTATACAAGGAACTCATTCACAAAAATTCCTAAATCCGCAACTTGATAACTTTTTTTCAAATAATATATCCTGTGTGCATATCATTAATGTGTTTTTCATGGATGAGCTTAGAAAAAATAATGAACGAGTGAACTGAATTAGGCTTTGAGCATCAAGAGATCAATCCTAGCGACCCAGTTGGTGATGATAAATATTCCATGTAGCTGCTGGCTTCCATTTGATAAGGCCCCATTTTAAGTACGGGGTGAGTGCCTTCTTTTTCACTCCCTATTTCAAAGTGAAAGCTGTAAAGAAAAGCTCTCCTTCAAGATATCGGACCCCTGTAGCTGCAGCCTGTATGCAAGATTTAATTAATAAACGATAGTACAGTACTATTCGATCATGTTTTTTTTATTGTAAAAAACTCTAGAAAGCGAAGTGACGACACCCAACCAACCTCACCATCCGAAGAACTATGCATCGATGATAGATCCAAGCTGCTACACGACGAACCGCGAAGCAACATCCCACTAAGCGAGAATCATGAACCACAAACAGCGCGCCATGCACAAAGGGATAATTAGACAAGAAATTGTTGGTTTAAGTAATCATAACCTATATAATTATCCAGTTTTAATCGGTTACGATAATATTCTACTGATTCTGGCTTTCAAAATTCTTCAAGAACGTCCCGCACCGATAGACTCAGCTGGTTAAGGCCAGGATTATTGGGTCTTACCATCCCGAGGTCCCATGTTCAACATGAAATTCACAAGTCACAACTGCGGCTGGATGGTAATAAACAAGTGTAAAGGCAGTGATCAGATAGTGCAGATAGCAATGTACGTAGCTAGATCTCGTCTAGAGAGATTAAGGGTGTGTTTAAGTGGGTTTTTGTCATGCATGCACGTGCAATGCCGCGTAAACTAGAAGGTTGTTGGCATGGCGATTCAAGATGCCATCATGCTTCTCTTTTGACAAAATGAGTCAGGACTCAGGACCCCCCATCCCCTCTTGATTTAGCAGCTAGCCACCAAGACCAAGACACACATGTAAACACAGACTCTGCAAAGCCAAAATAGTAAACAACATCAAACATGATTCCAAATATAACTCAGCTGACTTATTTTGATTCAATGAAATTTCGCTAATTTTTAGAAGTTAACGGGGACATAAAATAAAATTTCTACTTACTTTTTATTAAAAATCGTAAATCTATAAAAAAAAATAGTAACTATAATTTTTGATTTGGCCCAAATTACTTCAGTCTAGGTTGACACCTCTCTGATTCCTCCCCGAGAAACCCAGGGTTGGAAGGCCGCGCTGATTACAGGATCGGAGAAATATTATGCAATGTCTTGCAGGAAGAAAAACATTTTCATGTACTTATAACATAGATCCGAAGAAGATATAATTACAATTGTTAATCGACATATAAATTGAGTTTAGTTGAAGGATGATCTATATATGTAAAGTGTGTAAGATTTACTTGCATTGTTTAAGGCAGATCGAGTCCGAAAGCAACAAGCTGGTAAGAATATGTATGTCTGTATGACTGCATGTCTGCAACTATGAGTCTCTGTAGACTGTAATCATATGTCTTTAGCTACATATAATAATAATTGTTAAACAGACATAATAACAACAAATAACAACAATTTTCTGAATTTCAGGAGAGTAGTATTCTCTCCGTCCTCTCATCTTTTTACATTGTTTGACACACATTTTAAGACTACTATAAAGTATAGCTTTGCAATTTATTTTTAAAACTTTTTTTTCTAAATAAAATTTTAAACATTATATTTTTATTCAGAAGAAGAAGAAATTTAAAATAATTTATTGAAATCTATAATATAGGAATCATAAAATGCGTGTCAAATCCCCGTTTTTTAATATAAAGAATTAATGAGGACGGATGGAGTATATATTATCTACAGGTAACACAGGTGCTAAGCAATTTATATAATAATACTCCACTTGTTTCGAACGGATCAAGAATATAGAAAAGAAAATGGCTCACGTTATATTATTTTTCTGGTGCATATGGCTCACAAATCACAATATATAGTATTAATATTAGCTTCAACTTTAGGGGACAACCATGCATGCATATATTCAGACTCAGAGATTACATATATTAGGCTCATTGATGATTTCGGTAAAGCAAACCCCTTAAATTTATTCGTTGTTTATAATTTGTATATATCATTCAGAAATGTTATTTCATTTTTGTACAATTCTATGAAATCTATACTCTTTATTAATAAGCAAAACAATGTGAAAATGGCGCGCGGTACTAAAATACCAAAGTACCAAAGTATCAAATTTGGTTACCAAAGTACCAAATTTGGTTATCACTTAACCCGGGTTCGATTCCTCACAACTACATAATTATACAAGATTTATTTACTTTAAATTCTTTAGTTTCATCCAGGATTCGAATCCTTACAACTACGTAATTATACAAGATTTATTTATTTACTTTAAATTCAATAGTTTCATCGAACGTTAGATCAATTGTCTATACCTACATAATTAAATAGTTATTTATTTATTATATACTAGCTCATAACCCGTGCGAAGCACAGATTAAGAATAAAAATTAAATTATTAAAAAAACAATTTAAAATATTGAGAAAAAAAATAATTTATAAGTTTTATTTAAATATGTACTTGCAGAGAATTTAACATGAAATTAATATGAAAGTCTATAATAAATAAATATTATTTAATTATGTCGATGGAAAGAATCAAAAATTTGGTAAAATCAAAGAATTGAAATTGAATAAATAACTAACTTATATAATTGTAGTTGCAGCGATTCGAACACGAGTTTGGAATGAAACCAATTAATTTAGATATATCACACTAACCAAAATTTGGCTTTGTACTATTGTTTTGCAACGAATAAGAGTTTTCCTCATCAATAAAGTCCCCGATCCCCCGAATAATTTTATTATACTTCTTTCCATTCCCGCCATCAATTCCCGAGTTGTTTTTATACTTCTCTCTGTTCTTGTTCTCAACGCAAATAATTTCTTAAATTCTCGTTGCTGAATGGGGTGGAGAACACAGCAAGATCGACGGGGCGGATAAAATACTCATATGTAGTTGTTAGAAGTATGAGAGATACCCAAATTTGGCTTTGTACTATTGTGTTCCAACGAAAAAGAGTTTTCCTTATCAATCAAGCCCCAATCCCGAATTATTTTTATGTACTTTTCTCTGTTCCCGCCACCAATCCCCGTGTTATTTTTATGTTTCTCTTCTCTCTGTTCCTGTGTCCTGAACATGAATAATGTCTCAAATTCCCGTCCCGAATGGGGCGTGAGAACAGAGTAATATCGACGGGACGGATAAAATACTCATCTGTAATTGTTAGAAGTAGGAGAGATATGAATTGTACCGATCGAAAGTAACTTATAAAATAATAGGTAATATAAAAAATCTTTTGATCTCAATCAAATTATACGTGTACGGCGGTATACATAACATATCAACATATGAGAACATTAAGTTGGATATCTGATTTTGATTTTATAATAAATCTTATTTATATTAATTTAGAATTATGTTAATTATATTAATATAATAATTATATTTTTACCGCTGTATATGACATACTACTCCCTCAGTCTCATCCATTTATTATCGTTTCAAATGGGAGGTTCGGCACGCATTTTAAGGCTTCTATAAAATATAGTTTCATTACTTATTTTTAAAAAAAGTTTTCTTTGAATAAAAATCCAAACATTTAATTTTTATTCAAAGAAGAAATTTTTTAAAAATAAATAATGGAATTATATTTTATAAGAGCCTTAAAATGCGTGTCAAACCTTCCATTTTTAATGATAACAAATGGATGGGACGGAGGGAGTACATTATTAAGAGTGGGTTTTTGATTTTAATAAAGTAATAAAAATTAACTTTTAATTAAATAATAAATCCTATTATATTAATTTAGAATTATATTAAATATATTAAGATAATAAATATATGTATACTGTGGTATGTGGTATACATGACATACAATACCAATAACTGTTTTTAATAAAGACTAAGTATAGGTTTTTAATTTAATAATAAATCTTATTATATTTATTTAGAATTATATTAATGTATAGGTTTTTAATTTAATAATAAATCTTATTATATTTATTTAGAATTATATTAATAATATTAAGATAAAAATAATATGTATACCGCGGTATACATGGTATACCATTAAAAGGGGCTTTCTGCTTTTAATAAAGAGTATAGATATTTAGAATTATATTAATAATATTAAGATAAAAATAATATGTATACCGCGGTATACATGGTATACCATTAAAAGGGGCTTTATGTGGTATACATGGCATACAATACCAATAACTGTTTTTAATAAAGAGTAAGTATAGGTTTTTAATTTAATAATAAATCTTATTATATTTATTTAGAATTATA
The DNA here is from genome assembly GCA_030848705.1 of Heracleum sosnowskyi. NCBI lineage: Eukaryota > Viridiplantae > Streptophyta > Magnoliopsida > Apiales > Apiaceae > Heracleum > Heracleum sosnowskyi. The sequence continues at coordinate 92,365,997 of CM061235.1, read as the reverse complement.
TTAATGTATAGGTTTTTAATTTAATAATAAATCTTATTATATTTATTTAGAATTATATTATAATATTAAGATAATTAAGATAAAAATAATATGTATACCGCGGTATACATGGTATACCATTAAGAGGGGCTTTCTGCTTTTAATAAAGAGTATAGATATTTAGAATTATATTAATAATATTAAGATAAAAATAATATGTATACCGCGGTATACATGGTATACCATTAAAAGGGGCTTTCTGCTTTTAATAAAGAGTATAGATAATAAATCTTATTATATTTATTTAGAATTATATTAATAATATTAAGATAAAAATAATATGTATACCGCGGTATACATGGTATACCATTAAGAGGGGCTTGTATACCATTAAAAGGGGCTTTCTGCTTTTAATAAAGAGTATAGATAATAAATCTTATTATATTTATTTAGAATTATATTAATAATATTAAGATAAAAATAATATGTATACCGCGGTATACATGGTATACCATTAAGAGGGGCTTTCTGCTTTTAATAAAGAGTATAGATTTTTATCATTCAATTCTCGAGAAATACATTTTTAAATAATACTTATTAATAATTTATTAATACTAATATTTTAATGTCGACTTATGCTCTGTTCGTGCTTGGCACGGGTTATAAGCTAGTATATTAAAAGTTCAAGTAGTAAAAACTTATTTCGTCGTATCATGTTTTGGGTTTCGATTTTAACATCATGCACTTTCAAAAGTTTATCAACATGAATACCCCAAAGTGATATGAATTGGACAAACATTCTCTTGTCTTAATCAGCATCTTCATCATCAAGTGATTACGGAATTAATAAAAGATTGAAAAGAGGGTCATGGAGAATTCTTGGTTGTTAAGCAACAACCAGGCTCCTTTTGTCTACTCTCAAGTCTCTCCACTTTCTTTTCTTTTTAACTGAAATCAACCCCTAGATATATAGAGAAACGACATACAATTATACAACCAACCATGTACCCGAGTGGTCTCATCTAATTATATTGATGGAAAAAGAATCATGAAAGTGTTGAATTGCACACTTGTACAGCGAAATTTTAACCAAAACTTGTAATTTTTCAGTGCTCAATGCCTCACTGTGACGTTTTAATCAAATGAAAGATATGTTTTGTAAAGTATGATGGGACTAAACGGGACAACATCCTACATCACGAAAATAATATCAGTACGGGTGCATTCTATATTTTACCTCACATTTACATGTGAAATCAGGTGATAGTTTAGTCAAACGGGCTCATGATCATCTTCTTATAAACATTTCATTTTGTTTGTTTGCTTGATATAGATAAGTGGTGATACAAGATCTTGAGGTCTTTTTCGATATTTTAAAATTTTAGAGTGATTTGTTAATAACATGGTATCAGAGTTCAGATTTAGGAAAAGATTCATATTCGAGTCCTCCCACCCTCGTTATTCAATTTATGGAAAATGCTAGAGTCACAAAATTTGGTACAAAAAATTATTATCAAATGACATGGCAACTCCTGATTCGTTATAATAATAAGTGGACCCCCTGCATTCACACTAACAACACCAATTAAAATATTTCAAACTGCCACATCACTCATGCCATGTCATTTGGCAACAATTTTTTGTACCAATTTTTGTGCCTCTAGCACTACTCTTAATTTATATATGTATTTGTATGTTTGCTGCTTTCTCTCTGGTCATTTATGACGAAATGTATCATGCAAAAGTGAGAAAGAACTCTGTCTCACTCTCGAATCCGAATTGATACTATTGCTCTCAATTCGGATTGTGGGGCAAATTTCAACCAAATTTTTTCTAAGTTACCCAAAGTTTCATAACTATTGGACTTGATAAAGAACCATGTCTCACTCTCGAATCTGGATTGATATCATTGCTCTGAATTCGGATTGGGGGGCAAATATCAACCAAAGATTTTTCTAAGTTATCCAAAGTTTCATAACTTTGGACTTAAGAAAGAACCCTGTCTCTCGAATCCGAATTGATACCATTGCTATGAATTCGGATTGTGGGGCAAATATCAACCAAAGTTTTTTCTAAGTTACCCAAAGTTTCATAACTTTGGACTTGAGAAAGAACCCTGTCTCACTCTCGAATCCGAATTGATACTATTGCTCTCAATTCGGATTGGGGGGCAAATATCAACCAAAAATTTTTCTAAGTTACCCAAAGTTTCATAACTTTGGACTTGAGAAAGAACCTTGTCTCACTCTCGAATCCGGATTGATACCATTGCTATCAATTCGGATTGGGGGCAAATATCAACCAAAGTTTTTTCTAAGTTACCCAAAGTTTCATAACTTTGGACTTGAGAAAGAACCTTGTCTCACTCTCGAATCCGGATTGATACTATTGCTCTCAATTCGGATTGTGAGGCAAATTTCGACCAAAGTTTTTTCTAAGTTACCCAAAGTTTCATAACTATTGGACTTGAGAAAGAACCATGTCTCACTCTCAAATTCGGATTGATACTATTGCTCTCAATTCGGATTAGGGGATAAATACCAACCAAAGTTTCTTCTAAGTTACCTAAAGTCTTACATGGAGAACTCTACTCCCCCATCCAGAAAATCTGAATAAGGGAGTGGGGGCAAATGATAGGCTATGAAAGACCGGATTGCAATAGAAGTCCTAATTCAATACTCAAGCTCGGATTCTGGTACATGGAGTTGGTTGGGAGTCCTAATTCAAATCCCAACTCGGACTCTTGGATGTAGCACATCCAACGGCGCCTGAGCCCTGACTCGCTGACAACCCTGACTCATCTCTCAGACATGACTCAAGACAAACCGAAGTCCACATTATTCAAGAATGGATAAGCTCAAATTGATAGGCTATAATGCCCGGACTCGGACAAAAGCCCTGATTCAATGCTCAGCTCAAGACTCTTTCGCCTAAATTCGGCTGAGAGTCCTGACTCGATTCTATGCCTTCGACCCTGGCTGGTAACAACCTTGACTCGCTCCCGAAGTCTGACTTAAGGAAAATTCAATTCCACACAACATTCAATGATGGATAAACTCAAATGACGTGAGATAAAATCAAAAACTATGAAGTGGAGAATACATGTGATGATTGAGAATCACACCTGGCCACGACACCTTTGAATAGCCAATGATTGACACAATTATGTCTTACATAAACCACGTGCCAGCAGAAGCCTGACACACGACACCACAATTCTCACATGGGCACGTGTGACCTATCAACATCACCCAGGTGTGTTACCTACCTAAGATCCAACGCTCATGATTGCAGGTACACCCCTGAACCATAATTTTGGACCTATAAATAGCCCAAGAAGGAAAAGTTTAGGGTTACACTCTCTCATTCTCTATACACACTATAAACACACCCTCCATATTTAGATATCTCTATAGTCTTATCTTCTCTTCCAAAACCCACATTTATTCTCACGCCGGAGGCGCCGCCAGGATCCAAACCCCCCCTCTGGTGTTGTTTTGCAGACACCCGCCAGCAATTACACCGTTCCCAGGTGTGGAAACGGCTAGGAAGGACTGGATCGGATTCTGGAGTTATCAGTTATAGTATAAGATTTTGTTAAAAATTTCAAGTTATTGGTTCGCAGAATATTGTTAAATGATCGACTATTTTTGGATAAATTATATAGTTGAAAAGAGCTCCATCGCAACTCCGTTTCAGTTGCTTCTCATGTTGGTTCTGATTGTAAACAGTTATTGCAAAGGTAATCTTGTTTCTTAGGTATTTATGCAGAGTGTAATATCCCAGCTGAGGTGTTATCTCTTCTCTGTATAAGTGAAAGTTTATCTCTTTTACTAAAATAAATAAATAAAATATTAGGGAATTCAACAATTTTTTTTAAAAATATCTCAAATGTTTATGTGTTCTTTTTAATTCATAATATTTTTAATAAAGATATGAAACCACACATATCTATACTATAATATTATAAGCAAATCACCCTCTATTTGGTTTGGTTGGTAGTTTGGTCATTTAGTTTGGTTCTCTAAATAATAACAGTTAGATGTAAATATAGGTAAATGAGAACCGTTGGATGTAATATTAAAAGAATATTATTTTTTTGATATCTAAGATGCTCCCACGGGTTCAAGGTTCGAATCCCGTCAACAACATATTAAAAAAATTTAAGATCAAAATACAAATAAATGCTAATAAAATAAGTTAAAAAATACTAAAAAAATCATATTAAAAAATACTATTATAAGCAAACTACCATCTATTTGGTTGGTTGGTAGTTTTGTTCTCTAAATAATAACCGTTAGATATAAATCTATCTATCTATGCTATAATATTATAAGCAAATCACCCTCTATTTGGTTGGTAGTTTGGTTATTTAGTTTGGTCCTCTAAATAATAACCGTATAAATGAGAACCGTTGGATGTAATATTAAAAGAATATTCTTTTTTTGATATCTAAGATGCTCCCACGGGTTCAAGTTTCAAATCTCGTCAACAACATATTAAAAAATTTTAAGATCAAAATACAAATAAATGCTAATAAAATAAGATAAAAAATACTAAAAAATCATATTAAAAAATACTATTATAAGCAAACTACCATCTATTTGGTTGGTTGGTAGTTTGGTTCTCTATATAATAACCGTTAGATATAAATATAGATAAATGAGAACCGTTTGATGTAATATTAAAATAATATTATTTTCTTGGTATCTAAAATACTCCCACGGGTTCAAGATTCGAATCTCGTCAACAACATATTATTATTATTAAATATTTATATCATCTATTTTTCTAAGCTACATTCAAAAGTTCAAGATATTATTCCGTCGACAACATATTAAAATTTTTTAAGTTCAAAATACAAATAAATGATAATAAAATAAGATTAAAAATAATAATAAATCATATAAAAATACTAAAATAATAAATTAAAAATACTAAAATTCATCCGTACATCACACGGGTTATAAGCTTGTATATATATATATAGGTGATATGGTCAGAAAAGTAATTATAGAAATATAATTGACAAGTCAATGGAAAGACCGATATTTAAGGCCCGACACCCTAATTATTCATTAATTTCGTAATTAATGAATAGGGAAAATATACAGCTCATAAAAAGAGTCCAAAATATGGTAAATTCATCAAAGAAGGATCCGGAATCCCAATTAAAGGCAATTAATGAGTCATAGCCTTTATCAACAAGGAAACGAATTCTCCAGCAAGAAATACAATGTTTATCCAATATCAAAAAGTAGACTTATTCGCTAAGACTCCTAAACATACCATAAATACTAGGCTCTAGACGCCTATATAAGGACCCTGATCCTACAATCAGAACTACGTTTTGGACACAGCTCCATACGTCATCTACTACGTTTTGGACACAGCTCCATACGTCATCTACTACATTTTGGACACAGCTCCATACGTCATCTACTACATTTTGGACACAGCACCATACGTCATCTACAACGTTTTAGACTTCATCCTCGAATAAGGACATACAAGTCACTACGTCCTTGGTGTGCCCCTGCCGCCATAGCCCCGAGGGCAACACCAAGAACTACGTCTTTGGCTTGATTCTCAATAACGATTTGAGATACGTAGGCATCTTGTGAGGACCGATTTAGTCTCGAAACACAAGTGCAGCCATTAAAGCTCGAAAGCTCATTAATCCTAGTAATTAAATTCGCAAGCTCGGTTTTTAATCCACAACATTTGGCGCCGTCTGTGGGAAGACAACATCAACCATGGCAAACACACGAAGAACAACTCGAGATATTCAAACTCCTGAGGATCGCCCTGTCACCTCTGAGGCTGATACTCACGGAAATCAACCACCGCCAACTACTGGCACTCAAGGGACGAATATCCCCACCAACACTCAAGGACCGGAAATTCCAATTTCGGTTGAAGGGACGAATCCCCTGCAGATGGTCATTCATGGATCTAATCCACAAGAGACCGTTCACCAGTAACCAATCTCGACTTCTCCACTCATCATGAATGCACCGAGAAGCCTTCAATATTGATCTCCCTCAATACGCGAATCAGACTTTGGGGATGCCAAGCTATGGCATGCCCCCTCGACCCATGGCGGGCGGTAGTGGAACTAATCCAATCTACCATGAGGCATATGTGCCCCCTTATATTCAAGGTCTGGGACCCCAAAATCAACAAACTCGCCAGACCCCTTTCGTTCAAGATTACTCGGGCCCATACACCGAGGATGAGGGTTGTACAACTGGAGAGGATGTCGCCCCAAGAAGGAGACGTTCTTCCCAGACAAATCGGGATCAACCCCAAACTACTAAGGAGAAAATTGCAGCCCATGAGGCAGAGACTGCAAGACTCAAGAAACTCCTTGCTGAGGAGGAGGCCGCTCAATCTCAAAGTCGAACGACTGAAGGGATCCCGATAATCAACTTGGATCCACCGGCAAGAAGAAATAAGAGGGCCGAAGCCCCAAGGGGTGATCCTAGTATTCTTTGCCCCTAGGAGATCCTGATGATCCTACACCACCGTTTACTCAAGACATCATGAAAATGGCTATATCCAGAAAATTCAAGATGCCTTCGATCAAAGCCTATGATGGAACGGGAGATCCCGCAAATCATGTAAGGACCTTCTCCAATGCACTGTTGTTGCAGTCAACCAACGATGCGATCAAGTGTAGGGCGTTTCCACAAACCTTGGCAGGCATGGCCCAACGCTGGTATAGCCGTCTTCCTCCCAACTCAATTGGGTCTTTCAAGGAACTAAGCAAAGCTTTTATCAATCAGTTCATTAGTGGAAGGGTGCATGAGAAAAGCTCTGCATCACTCATGGCAATCCAGCAAGGAAAGAATGAAGCCCTAAGGGACTACATCAATCGATTCACTCGGGAGGCTTTGAAAGTCCCGGACTTAGAGGACAGAGTGGCTATGATAGCCCTGCAACAAGGAACTACTAATGACCACTTCAAAAGGTCGTTAGCTAAACATCCACCCGAGAGCATTAAGTTGAAGCTCCAAGATAGAGCCGGAAAGTATATCAAGGCTGAAGAAAGCATGAGAAAGTATGAACCCACTGCTAGCGGTAGTGGAAACTCAAAGAAAAGAAAAGAAACTCAGGAGTACGACGTCAAGGAAATGTTTCCCAGAACGTCAAAGGACTCTGATTCTCCACCCAAGAGAAACAATTTTGGGCCAAAGTTTACGGAGTATGCAAGATTGAACACTTCCAGGAGTCAAATTCTGATGGAGATAGCTAAGGAAGGAGATCTCAAATGGCCGAAGCCAATGAGGGCTGACATGTCCAAACGTAACCAAAATCAGTTCTGTCGGTTCCACAAAGAAGTCGGTCACGACACCAACGATTGTAGGCAATTGAAAGATGAGATCGAATTTCTGATACGAAGAGGAAAACTCAGCAAATTCACCAAGGATGGAAATCAAGGGAGTCAAAGAGGAAACTATGAAAGGAAGGATTACGACAGAAGGGACAACGACCAAGATCGTAACCCTAAGCCCCGAGGGCCAGTCATCAACATGATATTCGGAGGGCCAACTGCTGCTGGGTCCTCCCGAAACTCAAGAAAAGCTTATGCTCGAGAGTTAATGATCGTGGTTGGAGAAGCACTGAAGCATGCCAGAACAGAAGTGTCAATAGGTTTTGATGATTCAGACTTGGAAGGGGTGAAGTTCCCCCACGATGAACCTCTAGTCATCATACCTGTGATTGGCAATTCCGAAACAAATAGAGTCTTAGTCGACAATGGAGCTTCAGTGGATATCTTGTTCCACGATGCTTTTATCAAGATGGGTTACACTGATTCTCAGTTAACACCCTCAAATATGCCCATATACGGATTCAATGGGGTGGAATCAAAAGTGGAAGGCACTATCCAACTCCCAATGACCATGGGGCAAGGGATGAATACGTCTACTCAAATGCTGAACTTCATAGTTATAAAGGCAACTTCGACCTACAATGCAATCCTGGGAAGGACTGGTCTTCATGCGTTCAAGGCCGTTGCCTCATCATATCACCTGAAAATCAAGTTCCCAATGAGGAATGGGATTGGTGAAGAACGAGGAGACCAAAAGATGGCTAGAAGTTGTTATGTAGCCGCGTTAAGGCCTGATGGAGTCGGGGGGCAAGTTCTCCCAATTGAAGACATGGATACTAGTGACAATGAGGACCGAAGAGGGAAACCAGCTGAGGATTTAATCCCAATTCCCTTAGTCCCTGGTGAACCGGAGAAGGTGACTTATGTCGGGGCACTACTACCTGAGCCATTGAAAATCAAGCTCATATCTTTTCTTCAAGAGAACAATGACGTTTTTGCTTGGACAGCGGCTGATATGCCAGGGATTGATCCCCAATTGATAACTCACAAGTTGAATGTGGATCCTGAAAGAAAGACGGTGAAACAAAAGAAGAGAAATTTTGCTCCAGAAAGGCAAGAGGCCATTAAACAAGAAGTTGAAAAAATTCTAGAGGCCGGATTCATTGAAGAGATACAATTCCCGGAATGGTTGGCTAACCCCGTAATGGTCAAAAAGGCCAATAGAAAATGGAGGATGTGTGTGGACTTCACTGACTTGAATGATACATGTCCTAAGGATTGTTTTCCCTTTCCAAGGATTGATGCATTAATAGATGCTACAGCTGGACACGAGATGCTCAGCTTCATGGATGGCTTCAGTGGATACAACCAAATCAAAATGCACATGGATGACATCTCCAAGGTATCATTCATCACTGACTTTGGTGTTTTCTGTTATCTTGTCAAGGCATTTGGACTTAAGAATGCAGGGGCAACATACCAAAGATTGGTGAACAAAATTTTTGGACACCTAATTGGAAAAACCATGGAGGTCTATGTAGATGACATGTTAGTCAAGAGCCTCGATAAGGCCGATCACATTGAGCACCTCCGAGAGGCATTTGAAGTGCTAAGGCACCACAAGATGATGTTGAATCCAGCTAAGTGTGCCTTTGGTGTAGGCTTGGGAAAATTTTTAGGCCTGATGGTTTCCAAGAGAGGAATCGAGGCTAATCCCGACAAAATCAAAGCAATTCTAGACATGGAACCACCATGGACTGTCAAAGATGTCCAGAAACTAACAGGGAGAGTGGCAGCATTGTGAAGATTCATCTCCAAATCAGGAGAGAAGTGTTTACCCTTCTTCAAAGCACTCAAGAATGTGAAAAACTTTGAATGGACGACTGAAATCCAAGAGGCCTTTGAGGCCCTGAAGAAATACATGGCTGAGGCACCACTATTGGCAAAGCCCGAGCCAGGGGAAATTCTCTATTTGTACTTGGCAGTTTCTAGCACATCCCATGGAGCCGTTTTGGTAAAAGAAGAATTGAAGGTTCAGAAACCCATCTACTATGTGAGTAAGATTCTACATGGGCCAGAAATAAACTACTCAACGATTGAGAAGTTTGCTTTAGCCTTGATAATGGACTCAAGAAAGCTACTCCCATACTTCCAAGCTCACAAGATAGAGGTCTTGACTGATCAACCTCTGAGAAACATCTTGCATAGCCCTCAAGTTGGTGGAAGATTGATCAAATGGGCCATTGAACTAGGGGAATTTTACATCAAATATAAGCCTCGAACGACCATCAAAGCTCAAGCAATCGCTGAATTCATGGTTGAATGCACCATTGACAACCAAGAAGTCGGGGGGCAGGAAGTAATAGTGGAGGATGAGAAAGATCAAGAAATGGTCTCCAAAAAGAATGTTGGGTGCTCTATTTTGATGGAGCATCAAAAACAAATTCAAGTGGAGCTGGTTTAGTGCTACAAAGTCCTGATGGATTCCTCATAAAGTACGCACTAAAACTGGACTTCCCAACGACAAACAACGAAGCTGAATATGAAGCTCTGATAGATGGCCTAGGGCTGGTTGGAGCCTTGAGAGTCAAAACTCTGAAAGTATGTGGAGATTCGAGGCTAGTGGTTTCCCAAGTAAAAGGGGAATTTGAGGCCAGAGATGAAGTCATGGCCAAGTACTTGAAACTTGTCAAGGCCATCATGACTCAGTTTGATGAATGTTATGTAGAGCACATTCCAAGGGAAGAAAACATGAAGGCTGATGCCTTGTCTAAATTTGCTTCTTCCGAAATTGAAAACTATGCAGGGAGTGTATACTTCTAAGTCCTGAGGACCCCAAACATCAACGGAAAGTTGGTAGCACCTATTGATGTTGCTAGTTGTTGGATAGATCCCATCAAAGCTCATCTGGAAACTGGGTGGTTACCCAACGACACTTCAGAAGCACGAAAGCTGTATGTGAGAGCATTAAGGTATGCCCTGATTGAGGGAATTCTATACAAGAAGTCTTTCATCATTCCTTATCTAAAATGCTTGAGACCCCAAGAGGCAGAATTGGCCCTAAGGGAAGTACATGAAGGAATTTGTGGGCAGCACTTGGGGGGCAGAGCCCTTGCTCATAAAGTCACACGTCTAGGTTTCTATTGGCCAAGCATGCTTGCTGATGCTAAAAGCTACGTGAAGAAATGTGAACGGTGCCAAAAGCATGCACCAGTGGTTAGACAACCACCAGAAATGATGACATCCATTAACTCACCTATCCCCTTTGCCATGTGGGGAATTGATATACTCGGGCCATTTCCAATGGAAAGTGCTCAAAGAAAGTTTTTGATAGTAGAAATCGACTACTTCACCAAGTGGATTGAGGCTAAGCCATTAGCCAAGATAACCACCAAAAAAGTGATGCATTTCTTATGGGAAAATGTGATATGCAGATACGGGATTCCACGTATCTTGGTCACAGACAATGGAACTCAGTTTAACAACGATGAGTTTAAGAATTATTGTGATGAGAACGATATCAAGTTACGCTTCACTTCTGTCGCCCATCCTCAAGCAAATGGGCAAGCTGAGGTTGCAAATCGAATTATCCTAGATGGACTGAAGAAAAGAGTTGAACGCTCCAGAAACACTTGGGTGGACGAATTGCTCCCCATACTATGGGCATATCGTACTACCTGCAAAGTCACCACTGGAGCTACCCCCTTTCTGTTGGCATATGGGGCAGAGGCAGTGGTTCCAGTGGAGATTACTCACACGTCTCCAAGAATTGAGGCTTATGAGCCAGAAACAAATGAGGAAGGCTTGAGGCTGGCCTTAGATTTGATTGATGAAGTTAGAGATGAGGCAAATGCCAAGATAGTTCAGCATCATAAACGAGCATCTTTCTATTACAACCTAAGGGTTAAAGAGAGATTCTTTCGACAAGGAGATTTAGTCCTCCGAAAGATTGAGGCATCCGGAGTTGGACAAAAAGGCAAGTTGGCCCCAAATTGGGAAGGACCATATCGCGTCAAGAACGTATTTGGTCGAGGCTCGTACAAGCTAGAAACCCTCGAAGGGCATGAGGTGCCAAGGACTTGGCATGCCTCAAATTTGAAAGTCTATTATGTTTAAAGTGTGTCCTGATTGGACTCACTACTAGGACAAATAGAAATAAGGTTCGATGAAATCATGAGTTTCCTAGAAAGCAAATGAAGGGTTGAAACCCCAGAAACCTAAGACATTCAGTCCAAACCCCATCATTCGATATGCTCAATGAAAGGCTTGAAGCCAAAACAAGACAGTATAAGACATAAAAGGCTTATACAAATGTCAAGTTAGCCTCGAATAAGGCAAAATCGTCGTAAATGTGTAGGTCGCTCCACACTTTACACCAAGACGATACTCGTGAAACACTAGTGTATATTAAAATCCCCAAAAACGGGTAGTAAGTCCCAGGTAAGGGATAAAAAGACCCCAAGTCTCGAAAAAGACCGGTATTACTTCTATGAAATCCTAGTGCATTATCATAGACGTTGGGAAGCGCGATCAGCCATTTTAAACCCAGAATCTTCAAAAAAAGCCCAGAATCTTCAAAGAATTCTTCAAAACTTCAAGTAAGAAACCCAGAAAACGATGAGATTCAACAGAAAATCTCGCCAGGAATCGCCTAGTGACTGGAAACCCAACCGGTTAAGGAAGGGCAACCGTCTATAGCCAGTTAAGGCCCACAAATCCATTTATGGATTATAGAGATTAAAACCCAAATAATTTGGGTCTCAGGCAAATTTGAAGCCCAAACAATAAAGGCCCAATAAGGCCAAAGGCTGGAATAATTTAAGTCCAATTAAAAATTGGGCTAGTTAAGGCCCAAGAAAAGAATGAAATTTGAAATATAGCCAAGGCAAAATAAAAGATTTAAGGTCGAAAAGACATTAAATCGAAATCGTACGACCGAGGTCGAAAACATATGGGAAAAAGAGGTCGATTCCAACGACCTCGCTCCCAAATAAAGTCGAAAAATAATGAAATTGAGGTCGAAAAAACCTTAGAACGACATCGAAGGCTCGAAGTCGAAAATATACGAGGAATTGAGGTCGTTTCCATCGACTTCGTACCAAAAATCCAGTCAAAAAAATTGAAAATTCGAGGTCGAAAAGACCCTAGATCGAAGTCGATTGATTGAGATCGAAAATACACTATAAATCGAGCTCGAACCCCTCAACCTCACACCCAAATGAGGTCGAAAACAGAAGGATTCAAGGTCGAAACAAGAGTGAACGAGGTCTAAGCGTTCGACCTCACGCCAAAATGAGGTCGAAAACGACCTAGAGATCGAGGTCGATATTGACCTAGAAATCATGGTCGAAAAAGGCTGGAACGAGGTCGAATGACCCAGGTCAAAAATGACCTGCAAAATGAGGTCGAAAGTATGAGGAATCGAGGTCGAATGACCCAGGTCGAAAATTACCTGTAAATCGAGGTCGAAAGTATAAGGGATCGAGGTCGAATGACCGATGTCGAAAATGACTGGGAAGTCGAGGTCGAAACCATCGACCTGGGACCAATCAAGGTCGAAAAAAGGCTGGATCGAGGTCGAAAAAGACTTAAAAATCGAGGTCGAAACCTTCGACCTCACTCCAGTCGAGGTCAAAATCCATATCGAATTTCAGGTCGAAAATGACCTGTTTTGTGGTCGAATTTGAGGTCGAAAATGACTTGTTTCCTGGTCAAAAAGGAGGTCGAAAATGACCTAATTTGAGGCCGAAAATGCCCTTAAAATGGAAAATTTTGAGGAAAAACATGTTATAACTTCTACGAAAACCCCAAGGAGATTTTCCCAGAAGTTGGGGGGCAAATGATATGGTCAGAAAAGTAATTATAGAAATATAATTGACAAGTCAATGGAAATGCCAATATTTAAGGCCCGACACCCTAATTATTCATTAATTTCGTAATTAATGAATAGGGAAAATATACAGCTCATAAAAAGAGTCCAAAATATGGTAAATTCATCAAAGAAGGATCCGGAATCCCAATTAAAGGCAATTAATGAGTCATAGCCTTTATCAACAAGGAAACGAATTCTCCAGCAAGAAATACAATGTTTATCCAATATCAAAAAGTAGACTTATTCGCTAAGACTCCTAAACATACCATAAATACTAGGCTCTAGACGCCTATATAAGGACCCTGATCCTACAATCAGAACTACGTTTTGGACACAGCTCCATACGTCATCTACTACGTTTTGGACACAGCTCCATACGTCATCTACTACATTTTGGACACAGCTCCATACGTCATCTACTACGTTTTGGACACAGCACCATACGTCATCTACAACGTTTTAGACTTCATCCTCGAATAAGGACATACAAGTCACTACGTCCTTGGTGTGCCCCTGCCGCCATAGCCCCGAGGGCAACACCAAGAACTACGTCTTTGGCTTGATTCTCAATAACGATTTGAGATACGTAGGCATCTTGTGAGGACCGATTTAGTCTCGAAACACAAGTGCAGCCATTAAAGCTCGAAAGCTCATTAATCCTAGCAATTAAATTCGCAAGCTCAGTTTTTAATCCACAACAATAGGCTAGTGATCAAATACAAATTTATGTCTATATTATGTGTGTGTCACATTATTTTATACAAATTTAAAAAAAAAATCGTTGAGTTCTCTAACTTTATTTAATGAATAAATAAAATAAAATCATTTCCCACAACTTCATATCTATAATTTATTGATACCACTCTCTCATGTCAGCCAACAATACCACAACTTTTAAGATAAGTTTGGTAACAAGTATACAACCCTTAAACATAAATAAACTCCAACTAGAAACAATGCTAGTACAAATAAACAAGTACATTTGTATACGTACAGTCCAGCTAATCAAATATTAATTGCGTTAATTGCTCCACCTTTTCTGTGTTTGCATTTTCCAACTTTTTAACTTTTGTATGGAACTATGACAAAGGAAGGACCGAGAAGGGGCGTAAAATGATCTTAGATAGAATTAGTTACCTTTTTACTTATTTATTTATAATATTTAAATTTGGATTCAATATCATTTTATTCAAATATAGATTGATCTTAAATATTGAGTTTCGGATCCAAATCAAATATAAACAATTATCGTATTTTTTTTTCAAATCGAATAATTTGTGATCTCTCGAATACGAGTTAAATATGATCCACTAACATTAAATATCTTTTTATTGAAACTATATAAATGATTTTTTATTCTAAAATAGAAAAATAATATCCTTAAAAATATAATAATCACAATTTGAAAGTTTAAATATACAATATATTAAAATTTAAATATATGATGTATTAAGTATATATGATGATAATTGTTGCATTATAAGAGTGAATAAATCGTATTTTGTGAATATTTAAATTTATAAAAAATGTTAATAAATTATAAAATGGTTATTTACTTAGAAATGTAATAAATTAAAATTTATAATCAATATTCGGGTTTAAACCATCATGGATCATATTTGGATAGTATCATTTTATAAAAATAGTATGAAATATGAGCTGGTATTAGGTGTCTATATTCGGAATCATATTTTATTCGTATTTGATTTTAACAACTAGATTTGAAATATTTATAAAATGGATATGAAACATGTATCGTACTCTTAAAGAATGTAAGTCGTGATTATGGATAATTCGGATCAATTTAGAGCCTATATTCGATTAACTAATATTTATTTTCGTGAGGAAATGGCCATGATATCCTATTTACAAAAAATTTAAATAGGTTAACAATAAATTAATTAAGAAAAGGAAATTATAATTATAATTTTATGATGTAGCAGACCAGTTAAAGAATGAGCAGCAACCCAGTTAATGGTCAAAAAGCAGTCCAGTTCTGTAGTGGGTCAATTTCCGAACCTGGCCCAGCAGTATCCGATTCTCCGGGGCTTACTGGTCCTACGTCTATCTCATAAATTATTTCCACAATTAAGTTAGGTCAAGGTGATTTTTTTTTTTTTTTTTGCTAAGTAGGTCAAGGTGATTTTATTTTTAGGTGATGTAGATTTTAAAGCATTTCAGAAATAGAAATTCAGGAATATTTAATTAAAATTTTAAATAATTTTTAAATATTTGATGATATTTAATTTAGATTTGTAAATATTTTTAAAATCTTGGGATATTCAGTTAGGATTCTTAAAATTCTTTTAAAATCTAGATGTATTTAATTTGGATTAAAAAAATTCATTAAAATCTGATAGTATTAAAAAAATCCATGGATTTTCTTGGATTTAATAAAATGGTGGATTTTGATGGATTTGTTAGTATATTTAGAAAATCCATGGATTTTCTTGGATTTAATAAAATGGTGGATTTTGATGGATTTGTTACTATATTTATTAAGTTTTGAAATTCAGCTGAAATCTATAAGATTCTGATGAATTTGTTTGAAAATTTTCAAAATGTGTCGTACTCTACATCAACTCTGTGAGATTTTACATCAGCTCTGCAAAATTCGAGTACACTCCTCCTAATGTACGTTTTAAAAATGTAAAAATCATATTTTTTTTAAATCAAATTATAATTACAAACTTCAAATTATAAAATGTTCGGAATTGAAAAATGATAATTTTAAACAAAAATTGAAGAAAGGTTCCTATGATTGAGGTTTTTTCTAGACTTGATAAAAAATTGAAACGTAATTCATTTTTTGACAAATTAACGTTGTATACTTGGTGTTGGAACCAAATCTGTGTCGGGTCGGATTCCCACGAGGTTCGTCGGATTAACATGCAAAGAGAAGAATGCGAGGGATGTGTCCCCCGATTCACTTCCGGTGTGAGAATCAATTAATAGGCTCCAAGTAGTAATTATAACGTACAAGAGTTTGTATGTATTCAAGTAAGTGAATAAGGAGTTCTAGTTGAACCTGATATATATAAACCTGTTAGCCGGTTGTTCCTTTCCGTATGCTTCGAGAGAGATTCGTTCGATGGGGACGTGGATGCCCACGTCTCGGTAAGTTGCTAAGACCGGGTCATACACGACCAACGGTAACATATAAGACTTAAGGCCGGTTTAGCTGCATTTTGTTCGGTCCATTCAATTGGGCCTACGATCTAACAGCCCAATCTCGTTTGGGCATCCAACATGTTCCTGGGCTTTAGTCGGATATTTCATTCTGACAAAGTCTGAAACCAAGCCTTTCTTCGGGAAGAGTCCTCAGCTTTTCTACTTTGAATATATGACCATGACACGTCACCTGGGAAGTTGTGCCAACTCAATGATGACAAATGTCTGACCCCGAGTTTTGTGCTCTATCATAGCCGTTGAATTCAAAACGTCCCCATCTGGACCATCGAATCTGAAACGTTTCATCTCTACTGTCCAAACGTCACTCAATTACCTTATAAACATTGATTATCCCCCCATTTCAACTTCTACCATTTCACGCAAACATACTCTTTTACCGTTAAGAAATCCAGCCTCCTAACGCGTCAAGATCAAGTCAGAGCACTTCCACTCCGTCCTTTGTGTTAGGCTCAAGACATGCCTGAATACCACTATTAACAAGCCTACACTATGTGACTATGTCACACTACATGACCTAGTGATTTCTATCACTGGGATATAGTATAGGTCTCTAAATGTACTTGTCTTGTTCTCATGAACATTAGCTTGATCATGTATGCTCAAAGATATAATGAGCTTAGTAAAGTTTCTTGCATCTAGATTGTATATAGGCCATTGAATAATTATCCTGGTAGAAGTTCAGAAGTGTTCATGCAGCAGGATAGAGATAAATAAGGCTATGAAGAAATAAGTTGCAGAAATTTGTCTAAGGCATTATATAGCAAAGTCAGAAGAAAGCTATGTCGTGAAGTCACCAATATCCATGTCGTGAAGTACTATATCGCATAGTCCATTTTGTACTATGTCGAGAAGTCCTCAAGACACATGTCGTGAAGTGTTGAAGTCAGCAAAGTCAAAGGAGCCTAAATCGTGAAGTCTTCAAATGACCTATGTCGCATAGTCTTCAAATGACCTATGTCGCATAGTCTTCAAATGAGCTATGTCGCATAGTCTTCAAATGACCTATGTCGCAAAGTCGTCAAAGGCTATATCGCGAAGTCCTCACAAGTGAGATCACGAAGTCAGGAATGAAGTGGAGTTCACGATATCAACACTTAGCCGTTTATAACAAGACAATTCAAGGTACAGAACCAAGAATCAAAAGAGACAAATACTGAAGCATTTGTTCTGGCAAGGTGGTCCAAAGAACAGATGGCAAATCTACAGCTAAACTTGGAGAGAAAGATAAGAGACAAGCAGCTACAGAAACGGGAAAGACTCCGAAAAGCAGGTGGTCCTTCCTGACACAGTTAACGTCTTATGGCAGAACAAGTTGGACTTTCAGCAAGGGGTAACTGTGTAAAAATAGGTGTGTGCACTAGTTTGTATAGGGCTTATATATATGATGCACACCCTATTGTTAGCTGTAAGAGAGATACACATAGTTATTTTGCTAAGCTCTTTTCTCTGTAAGCAAGCAAGTTCAAACTGTTCTTGTTTAGAAGCCAGAAATTCGATTGTGAATTTCTTGGAAAGCCGTAGTATTTAATTTGCTTATACAAAGTAGATTAAAGTGATTGTGTGTGTTATTTACTTTCTGCATATTACATATCATAATCATATACAGTCTGTTACTTAGTTATCAAGAATCGAAAAATATATCAAACTATCCATTCACCCCCCCTCTGTCTAGTTTCTAGTAGTATTCATTTCTAACAAGTGGTATCAGAGAGTAGGCTGTTAACGTACAAACAGGAAAAGATCAAGAATGAGTTCACAGAAACTAAGCAGTATCAAGATTCCTCCCTTTAACAAGGAGCACTACAGTTTATGGAAGAAGAAGATGTTGCTTTTCATCAAAGCTTCTAACCCCATGTATTTAGATATTCTAAAGCATGGTCCCTTCATTCCAATGATCGAGATTGGTGAAACAACCATTGGCACTGAGATTGTACCAGCAAAACATGTGCCCAAAGATCCCTCAAAATACACTGATCCTGAAAAAGAAAAAGTTGCACTGGATGGACATCTTCAACTTATCATTTGTGAATCTATGGACTTCAACATGTATGGCACTGTTGCTCATTGTACTAGTGCCAAGAAGATGTGGGATCTTATAGAAGTGCTCTGTGAAGGAACTACTGAAGTAAGAAAGAACAAGAAGCAGATTCTTGTTTCACAATATGAAGCCTTCATGGCTCAGCCAAAAGAGGGAATCACAGAAGTGTTTGAGAGATTCAACAAGCTGATAAACGAGCTCAAACTCTATGACAAACACTATGAAACAGAAGAGCTCAATATGAAGTTTTTACTAACTCTTCCAGATCACTTGGAACCAAGAATCTCTTCCCTTAAAGAAAGAGATCTAACAAAGATTGGTTTTGATGTGTTATATGGTGTTTTGAAGACATATGAGTTGGAGTTGTTTCAAAAGAGATCTATTCAAGCAAAGCAAGGATTAGTGGCTAATACCTCCTGTGCACTTATTGCTGACAACCTAAGTCAAAGAATGGACTCTCTTAAAGTCAGTCAAGTGAAGATTGAGGAACTGGAAGTTGAAGACACTGGTGATGAGGTCCAGGTCATCTATGATTTGCCTGAGGAAGATGAGTTTTACAGCATGGAGGAACTGGACAAAATGGAAAACAAATCTTTTGCTTATATGGCTAGGAGGTATCCTAACATAAGGTTTAAAAGAAAGCAGCCATTCAGGTCCAAGTTCAATACTGGAAACACTGGTGGATCTAGTGGCTCAAACACCTTCAATAAAGGAAAAGGGATTGCTGGTGCTGCTAAGGGTGGATACAAGACAGGAAGTGTGGATAGGACCAAAATAAGATGCTATAACTGCAATGAACTTGGGCATTTTGCCACTGAGTGCAAAAAGCCTAAACAAGTCAAGAAGGACAAAGCATACTTAGAGCTTGAAGCTAAGTATGAGGCTCTACTCAAGAAACAACAGGGCAAAGCTTTTATTGCTGAGGGAAAATGCTGGGATGACTCTGATGAAGAAGAAGATCAAGAGTACTCAAACTATGCCTTGATGGCATTTTCTGATGATGGTGATTCAAGTCAGGTACCCATTCTTACTTCTCTTGATATGACTCCCCTTCAATATAAGCAAACTGTTGAAGATATGAGCACTGAGATGTTTAATATTCATACTAGCATGTTAGTAGCTAATGAAGAAATTGATAGACTAACTGCTAAGAATGTTGAGCTTACAGAAAAGAATGAGAAGCTTGAGTTAATGGTTGTGAACCTGGATGGTTTGAAAAAGGAGGTTGAATATCTTAAAAACAAAGTGATTTGTGCTGAGCAAATAGAGAAAGCCCTTAGAGAACAAATTGCTGAAACTGAACTGAAACTAAGAAGCTTCAAAAACTCCTCTGAACTTATTCAAACCTACCACAAGGAACACACTGAAGACTGCAAGGTTGGAGTTGGTTTTGACTATGATATTGACAAGGGAAGGAAGAAGGTCAAGGGCAAAGGAAAGGAAACTTTTACAAACAAAAATGCCCCAACCATACTGTCAAGTGTTGAACAGCCCATCTTCAGAAAGAGTGCTGTTGAGTTTGATGAGGAACTACTGATCATCAAGCAACAACTTCTTGAAGAAGATGAGGCTGCTAAGAACACTTCTTCCTTTCCTGAACCTGTCAATCAGAAAGAGACCAAAGACAATCTTGTCAAGAGTCCTAAAGCAAAGAAAGAAGTTGTTAAGAAAAGGAAACAAAACAGAAATGGTAAAGTTGGTGTTAACAAAGGAAACAACTATGCTTATGTGCCAAATGCTCCCAGGAAACAATGTCAAAAATGCCTATCTGTTAATCATTTGACTCATAAGTGTAGTAAGCCTGATATTGTTGAAGTTGACAACCTGAGTAACCATTCTGCTAGCATAAATTCTAGTCATGATTCCTTCTGTGGTAAGCCAAACTGCATGACATGCTATGTGACTGTGATTGCTAACTGTTTATCTCTTAAACATAAACTTGACTCTACACAATCTGGTGAATCACACACACATATGCATTCTCATAGGACAGGGTCCCCAATCAGGGTTGAGAGGGTGAAAACTTCATGTGAGCCTAAGAGTGTAAACTCCAAAGCCACAGAAAAAGTGAAGTCTCCTACTATGAGAAATGCAATTTATGACAGAAGAATTATTAATCAAAATGTTTCTAAATCAAATGGACCCTACCAAGTGTGGGTACCAAAAACAACTTAGTCATTTTGTGAATGCAGGGCAACAGGAATAAATGAGTCATATGGATCTTGGACAGTGGATGCTCAAGTCACATGACTGGTGATATAGCCCTGCTATCACATTTTGAGGAAAAGGCTGGCCCAACAGTAACCTTTGGAAATGACAACATTGGTTATACAATGGGATATGGCAATGTTAAATCTGGAAATGTCATTATTGAAGATGTAGCATTTGTTGAAGGACTGAAGCACAATCTCTTGAGTATTGGACAATTCACCAACAGAGGTTTCAAAGTGGAATTTGATGAAGACCTTTGTTCAATCTCAAAAAGGGAAAGTGGTGAAGTTGTTCTAACTGGTGTGAAGAAAGGAAGCTTGTTTGTAGCAAATCTCAAAGCTGCAGATAAGGGAGAAATCTGCTGTTTCTACACTAAAGCCACAAATGAGGAATTCTGGCTATGGCACAAGAAGCTGTCTCACTTGAATGTTCAGGCAATGAACTCTCTAACCAAGAGAGAACTTATCAGGGATTTGCCTACCTTGGAGTTTGTGCAAGATGGAGCTTGTGAAGCTTGTCAGAAAGGAAAAATTAAAAGATCCAGTCACAAGAACAAATTGCTCAATACAAATTCAAAACCTCTGCAGCTAATTCACATGGACTTATTTGGCCCTGTGAATGTAATGTCCCTCTCCAAAAAGAAATATGCTCTAGTAATGGTAGATGACTATTCAAGATATACTTGGGTGGAATTCCTATTCTCCAAGGATGAAGCACCCCAAGTCATATTAGAGCATATCAAGAGAGTTGATAAAGAAGCACAAAGCACTGGCTCCTCTGTAGTTGCTTTGAGAAGTGATAATGGGACTGAGTTCAGAAATTCAACATTGTATGAGTTTTGCAAAGATAAAGGAATTTCTCAACAATTCTCAGCTCCTAGAACACCTCAACAAAATGGAGTAGTTGAGAGAAAGAATAGAACTCTCATTGAAGCTGCAAGGACAATGCTGCTGGATGCAAAGCTACCCACTAGCTTTTGGGCTGATGCTGTTAACACAGCATGCTATGTGCAAAATAGAACATTAATCAATAAGAAGTCTGGCAAAACTCCTTACTCATTAATGACTGGAAAAAGAGCATCCTTCAAGCACCTGCATGTGTTTGGAAGCAAGTGCTTTGTGATGAAAGATACCTCTGAGCATGTTGGAAAATTTGATGCCAAGGCATTTGAAGGTATCTTCATTGGATACTCTCTGGAAAGGACAGCATACAGAGTGTTTGTACCTGAGCAACACAAAGTCATGGAAAGCATGGATGTTACCTTTGATGACAAGAAAACTCCTGGACTGAAAACAAGTGATCAAGACAGTGTGCCATTGAGATTTGAGAATCAAGGTTATCTTGAGGATTCTGAAAGTGAAGATGAACCCCCTGTTCAAACTGTTCTAGAGAATGAAATCCTTGAAGTTGACAATCTTCTTCAAACACCTGTGCAAGGGTTCACAAACACAGGGGGAGAAGAAGAGAATGCACCTTTCAACCAAAATGAGCTTGGAACAGATCAAGGAAATGAACAGGGGCACACAAGGAAATGGGACAGAGCCCACACTAGGGATCAAATCATTGGAGATCCTAGTGAGGGAGTTAGAACAAGAAGGGCAACATTAAATACATGTCTGTATAGCTGCTTTCTGTCACAAGAGGAACCTAAATTAATTGAAGAAGCTTTGAAGAACTCTGATTGGATTGTTGCCATGCAAGAAGAGTTGAATCAATTTGAGAAAAACAAAGTATGGGAACTAGTACCTCCTCCAAAAGGAAAGAATGTTATTGACACCAAATGGGTGTTCAGAAACAAGATGGATGAAGAAGGAGTGGTGATAAGAAACAAAGCAAGGCTGGTTGCCAAAGGATATTGTCAGCAAGAAGGCATTGACTATGATGAGACATTTGCACCTGTAGCTAGACTGGAAGCCATCAGAATCTTCCTGGCTTTTGCAGCTCACTCAGATTTTAAGGTGTATCAAATGGATGTGAAAAGTGCATTTCTCAATGGTGATCTTGCTGAAGAAGTTTATGTGTCTCAACCACCTGGCTTTGAGAGTGAAGACTTACCAAACTTTGTGTATAGACTGCTCAAGGCACTCTATGGACTCAAACAGGCACCAAGAGCCTGGTATGAAACTCTATCTCAATTCCTTCTTGAGCATCAATTTACCAGGGGTACAATTGACAAAACCCTATTCTTCAAGAAGCATGGAAATGATATCATTCTTGTTCAAATCTATGTGGATGATATCATCTTTGGCTCTTCAAATGAAAAACTCTGTGAAAGGTTCTCTAAGTTGATGCAAAGCAAATATGAGATGAGTATGATGGGAGAGTTAACCTACTTTCTAGGCCTGCAAGTACATCAAAGGGAGGATGGCATCTTTATAAACCAATCTAAGTATGTCAAGGATCTTTTAAAGAAATATGGTTTAGAAGAGTCATCCCCAACCAAAACTCCTATGTCTACTGCAATCAAGCTGGATGAAGACAAGAAAGGCAAGAGAGTTGATATCAAGGTCTATAGAGGAATGGTTGGATCCTTACTCTATCTCACAGCTAGCAGGCCAGACATCATGTTTGCCACATGCCTCTGTGCAAGGTTCCAGTCTGATCCCAAGGAATCTCACATGATGGCTATCAAAAGAATCTTCAAGTATCTAAAGGGGACTCCTAATCTTGGGCTATGGTATCCAAAGGGCACTGGGTTCAACCTGGTTGGTTACACAAATTCTGATTATGCTGGATGCAGAATTGACAGGAAGAGCACCTCTGGAAGCTGTCAATTCCTAGGTCAAAGGTTAGTGTCCTGGTTTAGTAAGAAACAACAGTCCACAGCAACATCCACAGCTGAGGCTGAATACATTGCTGCTGGAAGTTGCTGTGCTCAATTGCTTTGGATTAGAAATCAACTCATGGATTATGGGCTAGTGTTAGAACACATTCCTCTAATGTGTGACAATACTAGTGCAATATCCATAGTTGCCAATCCTGTTAATCATTCTACTACAAAGCACATTGAGATCAGGTACCATTTCATTAGGGAACATGCTGCAAATGGTACCATAGAAGTCTCTTATGTTCCCACTGAGAAACAATTAGCTGACATATTTACTAAACCTCTGAATGAAGCAGTCTTCAACAGACTTGTGAGTGAAATTGGAATGCTCAATCCTTCATTTAGTTGCTCTAAGTAAGTATACCAGTAAATTGTTGCAGCAGTAAATTTTCACTGTATTTAAATGCTCTATTTGTTTGGAGTGAAAATTAGTTGAGATATGATTTATAAATATTTCAGTATTTTACTGCATATTTTTCAAAATCACATTTGTTGGTAAAGTTGTGAGCTTTTAAGGCATCTCTATATAGATGATTTTCAGAGTTCACGACACAGTTCAAATTAAACAGACTTATATCGCAAACTGTTGAGATTGTGAGACTTCGCGATATAGTTCATTTCATGAGTTTGCGACATAGTTCATTTTATGACTTCGCGACTTAGAATAACTATATCGACAAGTCCCCACACTTGACAGAATTTTGATTTAAATTTATTTTATTTCAAATTTGATAAAAGTCTGACAATTTGCTTAAAATTCCTAAAAGAGAGCTTTAGCCAGGGTATTTCTACTATATCGCAAAGTCTCCCCAATCCTTTCATCTTGAGGACTTTGCGACATAGTTCATTTCTGAGACTATGCGATATACTGTGCAAGACTTTGCGGTACAGGCCATTTTTGACTTCGCGACATACAAATAGACTGTACACATTCATAACCCCATATCGCAGTGTCTCTATCATATAAATACCTTTTCTAACCGTTCACAACTTTTCATCTTGTCTATTGCTCTCAAACTCTCAAACCTAAGCACAAATTCTCTACTCTCTTTTTCACTCTCACTCTCGAAATGACACCCAAATCTCAAACAGTATCATCCCCAATCCCTTTAACCATTCCCAAAGAAACCAATCTTCTCACCATTCTCTCTGAGGCTGAGGCTAACCCAAGGTACAAGTGTTTTGTACGGTTCTTGAACACTTCCTACATACGCCAAGCCCTAACCCTGAACCCTACCTTGTATGTCGATGTGTTGGAAGGATTCTGGAGAACGGCGTTGGTATCAACAATGGCTAGGGAAGATGGAACCTCATTCCAGGAGGTTAGCTGTTCAATTGGAGGCAAACACTTTCAATTTGGTGAAAGGGAAATCAATGAAGCTTTGGGGTTCAAGGTGGAGGGTCATGACCAAGAAGCTACAGATGCTCAAATCATAGAATTCATGACCTTCATTCAGTATGCTGATGAGATAGATACTGGAAAGCTGAATAAGAAGTTCGTGAGAAGGGAGTGGTCATTTCTGTTTGACGCACTCCAGAAGGTGTTTCTCTGCAGGAAGACAGGATGGGACCATATCAGTCACATTGCTGTGAAGCTAGCCTACTCCTTGGCCAACAACCAGGAGATCAATGTGGGAGCCATAATTCTCAAAGAATTGACTCAGAGGCTAGGCAGGACCATTCGTGGTAGAGGTAATGACATCTTTTACCCTCGTTTCCTTCAAGTTATTTTAAATTTTCTTGATGCAAATGTCCATCTATTGGAGGGTATAGATAACACTAAAATGGCTTATTCCAAGTCCATGTCCAAAGTACTATTTGGCTCATTGGACACAAGGAATCAAGTGGATGTGATTCTAAGTGTGACCAAGCATATGCAGGACACATTTGAGTCTTATCCACTTGATAAGCCAATATACCATGCACTTTCCTGGACAGGGGAGGCTGAGACTGAAGGAGCTACACAGTCTAACCCCAGCCTTCCCATCCCATCCAGCAACCCCACTGCAAACAGTCCCATAGAAGCTAGGCAACCAAGTGCATCAATCTCTCAAAAGGTTGGTGTTACTAAAAAGAAGTCAAAGAAGAGAGCCCTAGAAGTAATAAATGAATCTGTAGAGTTAACTAGTGAGAATCCTGAGTCACCTCTCACCAGACAAAAGAAGGAATCCAAATCTAAACCTACCACTGGATCCTCCCAACAGGATTCAGATGTGGAAAAAGGGGTACACCTGTTACTGTCCATGGCCTCCCAACAGGTCATTGGCATTGAAAAGAGCAGCCTCCCCACTGCATCTTGTACAGAGTCTGCACAGGGTCAAGACCTCACTCTTGACCCTAGGAGTGATAAGGCTGATAATACACAGAGTGGAGAGCACATCACTGTTGAAACTCCTCCTATTTCTCAGGGGGAGTTGCCACAATCTAATCTAAACCCCACTTCTCTCTCAGATTCTTCCATAAAAATTTCTTCTGAACAAGAGAGTCATTCAAATGACAATCTTGCCTTTGATCAATCACAATTCTCTCCTGTGATTGAGCCAATTTCAAGTGACATGGTGCATGACACTATGCTCACCACCCAGGAACCACATCTAGTTGGTCAGGGAATGCATGCTGGGGCATATCCTAATGACACCAACACAAACATGGAGGATTCACCAGTCTTCACTGGAGACTCTGTGCCAAATTCTCCCATCCTCAGGGATGTGGAACTGTCTTCACAGACAAATAGGGCTAATGTTGTAACACATCCCATTTCAATGGAGACAACATTAGACCCTACAGTCATTCCAAGGCTGGAGGAGACTCAAAATCTTACCTCTCATGAAGTGCCAAGCACTAGCTCTCACTTGGCTCAGGCCACAATCAATGAATGGCTGAAACCTGTGCAACATGACAGGGCTTCAGGATCATCCTCTGTGCTACCACAATTGACGGAAGAAGAATTACAGGATCTTCATGTGGCACAGATTGATGAGATCTCTAGGATTGCTCAACATCTCCTCACTGCAAATCTCCCAAATTCTGACTATGAGGCTATTCTTCTCACTCATAAGGAGGATGTTGAAGCAAAACAGGACAAAATTGTGGATGAAGCCCAGCAAGTTGGAAATGTGGATGCTTGGCTGGATGGCAAAAGGACAGTCAAGCTTAAGGAGGCTCTAGCTTTTCTCAGGGAGGACTATCTTACATCCTTGGGGTCAAATGCCAAAGGTCTCTCTCCTGCTGAAATCTATGATGCAGTTAATGATGTCTACAAGAGCCAACTTAAGGCTATGCATTTTCTTGGGAAGGGTCTTCAGTCAGAAATCTCCACCATTCAGGAAGAAACAGCTCATTCTAATGCTCAACTCAAGAATTGTTTTCTTTCAAGCTTTCCCAAGGTAGATGGCATTCTTAAGGAAGTCCAGAAAACTGCCTCAAATGTCACCACAATGGACTGCACCCTAGCTATGGTTTCAGATAATATGAAGAAGCTCTCTACCAAGCTAGACAATCAGGTGCAGGCCAACATCAACTCAAACTCCATGCTTACAGTACTCTGGAAGAATCAGTATGGGAACAAGCTTGTTGATGAGGTTCCTATTTCTGATATCTCCAAGTTTGATTTTTCCAAACTCAAGGATCAATCCCTTAACTCCTTCAAATCTCAACAACTTTTCTCAAAAGTGGACAGCCTGGAAAGAGAGGTAGCTGATCTGAAAGCAGAAAACAAAGGACTATCTCACTCCTTGGAGCAGCTTAATGCTAAGATGGATGATCAAACCAACTCCACTTCTAACATTTTGTTGGTGCAACAACAAATGATGACCTCAATGATGCGACATATGAACCTGCCTATCCCTGGGGAAGCTCAAGACATCTTGTCTGATTCCAAGCCTAAGGGGGAGAAAGAAAAGGAGGTCATTCTGAAAAAGAAATGGGGATTACCTGCCAAGCAACAGAAGTTTAAGGGCAAAATTTCTGAAGAAACAATAAAGCCAATAATTCTTCCCTCTGTAGAGGTCATCAGTGCAGAAGGTCAAAAGAGCACTATTTCAACCACCTTCTATCCATCCACAATGTCTAAAGATATCTCAACTCCTCAACCTGCTCAACCTACTTCCAATGCTCAACCTGCCAAAGCTACAACAATCACAGAGGCCAAGCTACAGGAAGTTGCCAATTCTCACATCTATCATGATGAGGCCTTCCTGGAGCTTCTGAAAGCCACCTACAGAGATGCACAAGAAGATGCAAGGACTTACAGAAAGAAGCTCAAGGAAAACATCAAGTACTTCACAGTTGCAGTAAGGAAAATCAAGGATGTCCATCTAAGAGAGATAATCATGGTGTGCAAGGACAACTGCTTGTGGCACCTAGCTTTTCAAACTCTAGAGAAACTGAGATTCACTGAGCTGTCAACAATAATGGACTTAATAGAACAAGGTGGGGCTAACAACAAGAGACTGTTTGATGACTTGAAGATAGATCAAGATCAAAGACTGCCTGAGGTTATCTCAAAGCCAAAGACAATAATCTTCCAAAGTCTATCTCAAGACAGCAGCATTGACCAGTTGGTGATCCCTTCAGATTTGACAAGAAAGAATAATGCAAAGATCAACCAGGTGCTGCAAATGCTAAGAGCCAAGAGGGGAGTCAGGACAGCTGAGGAACTAGAGATGATTCACACTCTACAATCTTTTCTGATTCATGGAGTCATTCCTGAATCTGTCAAAGAAAAGAGCAAAAAGAAGGATGGGGATGATGATGATGATGAGGAGAAAACCTATAAAAGGAGATCTCAGTCAAGGAGAGATAAGGATGGATCTACTGAAAGCAGCAGGAGCAAATATTCAAAGAAATCAAAGGATGCTGATGATAGCAAGAGGGATGACAAGGGGACAAAAGAATCAGTTAAGAAAACAAGAAGTGGAATTCAGCAAGTCAAGGACATTGCTAGTAGTACTTTAACCAAAACACAAGACTCTAAGTCTAGGGTGGGTACTATTAGTAATGATCCTCCAAAATCATTATCTAAGACTTCTGAACCTGAATTGCCACAGAAGAAAGATGAAGCCACAAAAGGAATATCAAGAAAACACTTCCACAAAGTCACAGCCAGTGGAGTGTTACAGTGGATGAAGGGGAAGGGAGTGAAGCTACTTCCAAGTGATGTGGCACTGAAGACTAATTCTCCCTGCTCCACAAAGCTACCTCAAGTGAAGCATATGAAGATCAAGAGGGCAGCTAAGAGGACAAGGATAACAAAGAAGAATGGGGTAATCACTAATGTTGTAGGGATCAAAGTGCTTCCTCTTGATGAAGACTATGATGAAGATGCCCTAGCATTCTTGAGAGCTCAAAGAATCTTTGAAGTCAAGGTGAAGCTAGATCATCTAGAGATCAAGTACACTGATGGAAGAGAGAAGGTTATGAAGCAAGGAGGCTGGCAACATTTCTATAAATATGAGCTTGAAAGGATAAATGCCTTACTGAATTTTGAAGAAAAGGAAGAAAGGACATGGAAAATAGATGTTGCCAGGTTCTTGAAAATGCATGCTGATTATGAAGAAAACCTAAGGAAAGAGAATGAAGAAAAGAGGTGTCAGAAAGAGAAGGAGATGGCTGAGTTGGATGAAAGAGCAAAGGAGCTGAGGAAGAAAGGGCTGTGCAGGGTAAAGCAAAATCCTTATACTGTGGAGTACAAAAATCTTTATGGAGGAAAAAGCAAGATAAGGATGGAGTTTATACATTCTTATGTGGAAAGTGCCCTCAGAACAGCAGCTGAAGATCTAAAGGATTCTCCTCTCATTGAAGAAATGACTGCTAGAGATGAAATTCTAATGGCCATCTCTAAAATAAAGAAGAATGAAGAAATAAGGAAGAAGAAGGTCTATGAAGATTTCTTAGAGAAACAACTGGAAACAGAAGCTATGTAGCTCAAGGAAAAATTCTGTAAGCCTAAAATTCCAAGTTGTTATCAAACTCTGTGCTTAACTGTATCTTCTTTATATCTGTTCTTTTTATGTTAGTTAGGCTTGTTATCAGACATGAAATTGTGCCTAAGGGTCTTACTCACAATTTGGGGGAGATTGTTAGGCTCAAGACATGCCTGAATACCACTATTAACAAGCCTACACTATGTGACTATGTCACACTACATGACCTAGTGATTTCTATCACTGGGATATAGTATAGGTCTCTAAATGTACTTGTCTTGTTCTCATGAACATTAGCTTGATCATGTATGCTCAAAGATATAATGAGCTTAGTAAAGTTTCTTGCATCTAGATTGTATATAGGCCATTGAATAATTATCCTGGTAGAAGTTCAGAAGTGTTCATGCAGCAGGATAGAGATAAATAAGGCTATGAAGAAATAAGTTGCAGAAATTTGTCTAAGGCATTATATAGCAAAGTCAGAAGAAAGCTATGTCGTGAAGTCACCAATATCCATGTCGTGAAGTACTATATCGCATAGTCCATTTTGTACTATGTCGAGAAGTCCTCAAGACACATGTCGTGAAGTGTTGAAGTCAGCAAAGTCAAAGGAGCCTAAATCGTGAAGTCTTCAAATGACCTATGTCGCATAGTCTTCAAATGACCTATGTCGCATAGTCTTCAAATGAGCTATGTCGCATAGTCTTCAAATGACCTATGTCGCAAAGTCGTCAAAGGCTATATCGCGAAGTCCTCACAAGTGAGATCGCGAAGTCAGGAATGAAGTGGAGTTCACGATATCAACACTTAGCCGTTTATAACAAGACAATTCAAGGTACAGAACCAAGAATCAAAAGAGACAAATACTGAAGCATTTGTTCTGGCAAGGTGGTCCAAAGAACAGATGGCAAATCTACAGCTAAACTTGGAGAGAAAGATAAGAGACAAGCAGCTACAGAAACGGGAAAGACTCCGAAAAGCAGGTGGTCCTTCCTGACACAGTTAACGTCTTATGGCAGAACAAGTTGGACTTTCAGCAAGGGGTAACTGTGTAAAAATAGGTGTGTGCACTAGTTTGTATAGGGCTTATATATATGATGCACACCCTATTGTTAGCTGTAAGAGAGATACACATAGTTATTTTGCTAAGCTCTTTTCTCTGTAAGCAAGCAAGTTCAAACTGTTCTTGTTTAGAAGCCAGAAATTCGATTGTGAATTTCTTGGAAAGCTGTAGTATTTAATTTGCTTATACAAAGTAGATTAAAGTGATTGTGTGTGTTATTTACTTTCTGCATATTACATATCATAATCATATACAGTCTGTTACTTAGTTATCAAGAATCGAAAAATATATCAAACTATCCATTCACCCCCCCTCTGTCTAGTTTCTAGTAGTATTCATTTCTAACACTTTGCATACTCAAAATCCCAACCATCAGTAAATCTCCGTAACTACACTTCTTTTCCTTATTTTCTGATTGTCATGCATATATTTTGAACTGTGCATATTTATAGATACTAAGATGTTTGAATATAGATGTATGTATATATATGGTCTGTTACGGGTTCGTTGGGTTTAGGGTTTTTTCTTTCATGACAGAAATGTATACGCTTGCAATTTTGATAGAAAGGTCTGTGGTAGGGGTTTAAATCAGTGTTTAGTGTGTAGAATAGATAATAGTGGATACATAATGCCCTTAGCCTAATAGGACTAGGCCCGTTAGGATGCCCTTCGGTTAAGAACACTCTTCGGAGTGGCTATGTCCTTAATTAGAACCTTCTTCGGTCATCCCTACTAAATTATTAGAGTTCGTTCGACCGATCCTGGCCCTCTGTACTCGAACAGATAGAGACCAAGGCGAACCAAGCCGAGAAGACTTTTCGGATGGCCAGGGAAGACCTCGAGAAGCTGGAGGACACTTGGAATGAAGAACTTTTATCTTCTGTTAGTTAGAGAAAAAAATTAACCTTTTGAAAACTAAAATGGTGTATATAATTCATATTTTGATAAATTAAAAATAATTCATGAAATTTATATAGTTTATTTAAAATTTTAATTACACTCTGATTTTAATTTTACGCTGATTCTTACAGAGTTCATGTAAAATTTCGTACAACTGATATTAAATTTGACATATTTTCAAACATTCCTGATAAATTCATCAAAATTTCATGAATTTAGTCGTATATCAAAACTTAAAAAATACGCTAGCAAAATTTTAAAATCTATCATTTTATTAAGTTCAAAAAAATTCATAAACTTTTGAATATCACCATAGTTTAATGATTTTTAAAAATTAAAATTGAATATACCTAAACTTTAAAAGACCTCTTATAATACTAATGGAGTACACCAAATTTTAAACATATTTTACAATTCAAATTAAATAACTTGAATTTTAATTTTATTTTAAAATCTATTGCATGTTGTGGAATTTCTAAAATCTAGGAATATCCTTCAAAATATCAATTGAATATACCCAAAAATACAAAACATTCTTATAACCTGTTTACGAATGGGACTATAAAATAATTCTTACAAACATTTGTTTTAAAGAAAATCGTGGCCCTGAGAGGGGTACTACATCGGATTATAGCAAATTCTCGCGTAAACATAAAAAGGTAGATTTGTAAATTAAAGATGCATTTTAAATATTAGTTTACTAAATCACGTTTCGTATCGGATTTATAATAATTTTTTTAATTTTTTTTAAAAATATTTTACAAAATATATTTTTATGTCAAATAATTTATAATATATTATTAAAGCTAAAATATTGAAAGTTTCGGTTTTCGATCATTTATTCTATTGAATAAATAAAAAAAAATAAAAAAATAGTAATTAATTGATTGCCTTTTGTTCTCACTAAAATCTTTATTTTTCAAAAATATCAGTTACAACCCTTATTTATTTTAAAATCTATTTTAATGCTTTAAAATATTTAAAAAATCTTACATATTTTAACATGCCAAAGTAGTTTTTTAACAAATACAATTAATGTAATTAAAACACTTCTAAAAATACCACGTACAGTTATTTTTTTAATTAAAACATGTTAATTTTTATGTCTGTCCTTATTATTCGTCTTTTATAATTAAAACACTTTTTTCTAACAAAATCTACTCATTTTCAAAAAATATCACGGACAATTACGTTTAAATTAAAACATATTACCTTTTATATTTGTTCTCACTAAAATCTCTATTTTCCAAAAATATCAGGTGCAACCCTTACTTATTTATTTAAAACCTATTTTAATGCTTTTAATTATTTTAAAAAGTTTACCTATTTTAACATGTGAACGTATTTTTTTAACAAATACAATTAATATAATTTAAACACTTATAAAATATAACGGGCATTTACATTTTTAACTGAAACATGTTAGTTTTTTTATTTATCTTTATTATTAATATTATTTTAATATATAATTAAATAATATTAATAATGCTCCATTTATCCTCCTCAATCCCATTTGTATTCTTTATTTATTTTTTCTATGTTTCAATTAATTTTTAAGTTTCTCATTTTATAATTTATCATATTGATTTTTTATTTTTTATTTAATATTTTACGTTCCCATTAATGTTTTTAGTTTGTCATTTTTTTAATCTCCTTGGATGGCCTGTGTCGGGTTATAAGCTAGTATTTATAACATAAAATTAAGGTTTTTTTTAATTCTCCGTTTATTTTTGTTCATTTATCTCAATTTTGAATAAATATAGAAAATAACAATTGTTTAAAGTATTTCATTATGTTAATATTATATCAAATATTAGTATATTCATCACTTTATTTTTCTCGAAATTCATATTGTAAATTTTATTTTAAAATACATAATACAACATCAATGTTAAATTTTAGCATATAATACGTTACTCGTAATGAATCACTCTCACATTAAACTTGTTTTCTTTTAATAACTCGCTTTCTCGTTGTTAGCAAATTTAAACAGATAACAAATCTATTACTAAAAAAATTACATCATATATTAATCAATTTTCTTATTTCATAAAATTAAATTTAAAAAAAATTCAAAATTTTATTTTTCAAGAAAAAATATATGAGAATATTAAGATGGTAACTTCAAGTTCAAAAGAAAGTTAAGAGAATATCAATATGGTAATTTGACTTGAATATAAATTTTAGGACACTATTAAAATAGTAATTTGACATGAGAAGAAAATTTGGGAGAATATAAGTTAATTAATATTCTCATTACTAAAGATTTGAAAAGCAATTTCTCAAATCATCTACTTTATTATTTCCTCGATTAAAATATAGTAAAAAAGAAAGTAGTAAATAAATTGGACTTGTAGAGTAGGTTTAGAAGAATATTAATATAGTGTACTTATTTTCCTTCATTAGAAGATAATAGGAAGAATTTAGTAAATAAATTGGATTTGAAAAGAAATTTTAGAAAAATTTAATATAACATATTTAGCTTTCTTATTTGAAAAATATCATTACTCTAGTGTGAATGCATGAGATTCACTTTATTATTATCTAGTATTCTATAGGTAAAAATATTAAAATTGTATAGTAGGTTACTCTATTAGTAAAGAGTTAAAAGGTAATTGATATATTTTTTTAATAAAAAAATTAGGAGAATATTAAAATTATATATTTAGTTTGCTTCATTAGTAAAGATTTAAAGACAAAAATCTTATAATGTTATATTAGTTTCCTGTATTAGTAAAGAACTAGCTCTTTAGCCCGTGCAATGCACATACATACTTTAAATATGAGTAAATTGTTTATTTTTTCGACAAATTTTTGTACGTTCGCGTATTAGAGTAGCAATTGATGAGTTATACGACATTAAAATTAGTACAAGTTTGTATTACACTTATATACATGAAAGTTTTTTTTTTTGTTAGCTTGTACTGATTTGGACCGTATTTGTATCGTAACAAACATAATACTTAAAGCATGTCAGAAATTATGTATAGTTTGATTTAATAGAGATAAATAATTATAATTCACAGACACACTTTAATTTATAAATTTTCTCAAATAAAATTTTAACAATATTTAATTCATAAAAATTTACAATAAATCTAAATGATACTATAATAGTATGATATATATAATATGTAAGTATATATGGTCATATATTATCATAAATTTACATAAATATAAGTATTTATATGTATAAATATGTATATATATATAGGTAAATGTTGTATGTATATATAAGTATGCATATTAATTTGCAGCATTTAATAATATGTAATAAATATATATGTATAAGTTTGGAGCATTTAATAATATGTAATAAACATATGTATAAGTATGCATATTAATTTTGTAGCATTTAATAATATGTAATAAATTTATTGATGTTAAAAGACTAAAATAACCCTAAAAATGTATAGTATAAGTAAGGGTAAAATGGTCCATTTGATTTAAATTACTTATACCAAACCCCTCGTTGTGGTATTATTAACTCCTTATATATAATAAGCGTAAGGGAGATCTTATCCAAAACTTTGGTCGGTCACTGTACTACCAAAAGTTTATGATCCGTTGGATTATAAAACTATAAATATTCAAATAGATGAGGACCGTTAGATATAATATTAAAAATTGTATTTGATTAATAATAGGATAGTATTTAAATACTAAAAGGTGTATTTTGATAATTTAAACCAATTATAAATAGGTTTTCTATATCGAATAGAAATCTTTATGTAAAACATCGTAATTATCTTTTCTCTTTAGTTTATGGATAGTT
The DNA here is from genome assembly GCA_030848705.1 of Heracleum sosnowskyi. Lineage (NCBI taxonomy): Eukaryota > Viridiplantae > Streptophyta > Magnoliopsida > Apiales > Apiaceae > Heracleum > Heracleum sosnowskyi. The sequence continues at coordinate 92,330,880 of CM061235.1, read as the reverse complement.
CCAGTTAGATAATAATTATTAAACCATCATTAAATTAAAGATAATTTTGTTAGCTTCGCGTGGGCAGTAAAATTGTTAAAATCTGTTGTCTAAAACTCAAGATAGAGCCCAAACAGTAAAGTGATTATCTAAATTTTAATAATTTTTTTTTTAATTTAAACCAATTATAAATAGGTTTTCTATATTGAATAGAAATCTTTATGTAAAAAATCGTAATTATCTTTTCTCTTTAGTTTATGGATAGTTCCAGTTAGATAATAATTATTAAACCATCATTAAATTAAAGATAATTTTGTTAGCTTCGCGTGGGCTGTAAAATTGTTAAAATCTGTTGTCTAAAACTCAAGATAGAGCTCAAACAGTAAAGTGATTATCTAAATTTTAATAATTTTTTTTTATTATTGTAGCACCAATTTAATTTTTTTCCTAATTTTTTTTAAATTTATAAATTCTATGTTTATTTCAATAAAATATTAAAATCAATTTAAGAAAAAATTAAAATCGATCTGGTCCGTGTACGACCACTATACGACCAAATTAATTATTATAGTTAGATCTTAAATAGATCGATGAAAATTGTTAGATCTAATATTAAAAAGTGTATCTGATTAATAATAGAATTATATTTAAATACTAAAAAGTGTATTTTTATAATTTAAAATTTTTCTATGTAAAAATTCTTAAATATCTTTTCTCTTTAATTTATGTATAGTTCGAGTTAGATAATAATTGTTAAACCAAAAATCAGATAACAATTCATATCGATTACAATATTAAAAATTATCAATATAATGCTCATGTATATCATATAACAATGATACATGTGGACCCTGCGTTATAAGAGACTTAGGAGAACTCATGTACATGAATAAATTTAAACATTTTTTTTTCTGAAGGAACATAACAATTTGATTAATCCAAATTATAATTATATTATTTTACAAATAACAAACATAAAAGGATAATATCAAAATATTATTAAAATATTGAGGGTTTCATATTCATAAACAATAATTTTTAATATAATACTTAACCATATTTTCTTTTCGGTTTATGGGTAGGTCAACTGGTCAAGTTAGATAATAATTATTAAATCATCATTAAATTAAAGATAATTTCGTTAGTTTCACATGGGTTGTAAAATCGTCAAAATTCAATTTCTAAAACTCAGGATAGAACCCAAATAGTAAAGTAAGTATCTAAATTTTAATAAATATTTTTTTATAATTGTAGCACCAATTTATTTATTTTTTCACTAATTCTTTTAAATATAGAAATTTTATCTTTATTTCAATAAAGTATTAAAATAAATTAAGAACAAAATCAAATCGATAAAGACTATAATAATATGATAATAAAATTTTATATAATCATAACATAATTTTTATTCTGTTTAATAATTTTAAAGTAATAATGTATTTTAAAATTTTATATACGCTATAAATAAAACCGAAACATTAAAAGTAAAAGCAGTTAGTAAGATACTTATATCAGTATGTACTTGATATCCTTATTATAATAAACTCTTTTATATAATAAGCATAATAGGGATTTATCTAAAATTTTGATCGTGACAACCAAATTAATAAGGACTATTAGATCTTAACTAGATAAATGAAAATCGTTTGATCAAATATTAAAAAAATGTATTTTATTTATAGTAGGATTATATTTAAATTCGAAAAAGTGTATTTTGATAATTTAAACCAAATATACCAAATATAAATAAGTTTTCTACATTGAATAAAATTCTCCATGTAAAAAATACGTGACTTTCTTTTCTCTTCCATGGACAATTCCAGTTAGATAAAAATTGTTAAACCATCTTTTAATTACAAATAATTTAATTATCTTCACGTGAGGTGTAAAATCGTCAAAATCTGAGTTTTAAAACACAAGATAAAGCCCAAATCAGTAAAGTGAGTAATTAAATTATAATAATGATTATTATGTCATCATAATTTTAACGCCAATTTAATTACTTTTTTCTAACTATTTTAAATTTAGAAATCTATGTTAAAAAATTAAAATCAATCTAAGAAAAATTCAAAACAAAGAATATAATAATACGAGGATAAAATTTTATAAAATTGTGCATATTTTTTATCCTATTTTATTAAGTTATAGATCATAACTAATCAAATATAATTTATTATTAAATAATAAATTATACGCAAATGGTGATTTTGTTTTATAAGTACTCATAGAGACCTAATTTCATTGTTAGCAGGACTATATTCATATTTAAAAAAAAACCGTATTTTGAAATTGTAGACTCAGCTACAGAACAGACCTAACTTTTTTAACCTATATACATTGTAAATTATTAAATTCGAAACTTTAAAAGTTTGTTAATCAATTAGTATAGTACTTTTCTGGAAAATCGTACTTTATAAAAAATATTATCAAATAACCTATGTCTGAAAGAAAAAAAATGAAAAAATTCTTTTTTTTTTTAAAAAAAAACCCTGTAAATTTTAATATGTTGTTGGTAGATTCAAATCTTAGATCATTCTACATGATAATTTTACTGTTATATGTAACGTTTCTCAACAATTTTAAAAGAAGAACTATTACAAAAAAAAATATATTTTAATTGATAATTTATTTTCTCAAAAGTTCAAAGTTCTCGCATCATTAACATATTACAAAAAAGAGTATATTATATTTTAGCAATAAATATTTAAAAAAATTAAAAATTATAAATATTATAAATATTAAGAAAAATTAATGATGTTATCCTGGTATTTTGGTCCTAAATACCGCCAAAACATTCTCAACCGTTAGATCTAATACTTTTAGAAATAGATGATCAAGATTATATCATATAAAAAGAAATTATTATCTAAAAATGATATAAGTTAAAAGATATTATATTAGGATTGGATTTTCCAAAAAGTTAAAACATAAAAATAGTTGTAATTAAATAAGGAAACTCATTTATAACCAAAATAATAAAAATCGTTTAATCTTAAATAGATAGGTGAAAACCGTTAGATTTAACATTAAAACCTGTATTTGGTTAATAAAGGTTATTCTAATAATCTAAACTACATATAAGTTAAGTAGATTTACTAAATCGAATAGAATTCTCAACATTAAATTTCGTCACTTTATTCTCTTTTTAGTTTTAGAATAGTTTTTAATTGAAAAAAAAACTATTAAACCACAACTAAATTAAAGATTATTTTGTGAATTTCATGTGAATCGTAAAATTGGCCAAATCTAACTTCTATAACTCAATATAAACAAATATTAAATTGAGCGTGTAAAATGTAATAAATATCAAATTTTTAACTATAATTTTTTTTGGCTAAATCTTTTTTAACAATAATTTAATCATGTAAACTAATAACTTTTAAATATTAAAATATTCATAAATAAATATAATTATAAATATTAAAAAAACAATCGTGTGTTGCATCGTAATAAAAATATAATGATAAACAGAATAATTATAAATAAAATTTAAATAACCGTGCATCGCACAGGCTATAAGCTAGTATATATAATATATTTAAAGGTAATAATATTAAAATCGTATATTTAGTTTCCTCAATTAGTAAAGATTTTAAAATCACATCTCACCGCTCTCGTCTTTTTCTTTATTTAAGTATATTGATTTACATGTGCAATTTAATTTGTAAGGTAATACTTTATAACTTGTGAAAGATATCTGAAATCATTTGTAGGACATTTATCTCTATATGAAAATATATCCCAACTTATTTTATTTGAAAAAAACAAGATATGAAAATGTTAAAAGTTTTTGGAATCAAATTTTGAACTTAAAATTTATTGATCAAATTCGAATTGAATTTAAGTCCATCCTTAAAGTTTTTAATGGGATAAAATAAATTCGAAATCACATTTAATAATTTATTCTTCAAAATCAACTTGAATAATGAATATACTATACCATATTGCCCAGGTCTTCGATGGGACTCCAACACCAATAAAGTCGCGAGCCCGTAATGGTTTTAACCGATTGTAAATAGGGAAAATAGATTGTTTTGTCACTAAACTATATGGTCTTTTAGAAACTTACCACCGAACAATAATTTTACTCAAAATTATCACTAACGTTACAGACGTTTGTGATTTTTGCCATTCCGTTAAATTTAACATTTAAATTTTAAAAAAATAATGAAAAAATAGATGTTTTTACCACTGAAATCTTGTGTATACTAGGGAATTTTTGTCCGCGCTACGCGCGCTCTAAGATATTTTTAATTTTTTTACAGTTAATTCAAAAAAATTGTTAGTAAAAATATTTTATTTATAAATGTTAAGAATTGTGTTTATAAGTTTTTGCGGTTATGACAATGAGTTTGGAGATATTTTTGAAAATTGTCAACACTAATGTTTTTGAAAAGGTCAGTGCACATAAAATATTGCAATTTTACCAATAGAGTTAACGATATCTAAAATAATTATTTTTATGATAATTTTCAACACATATGTCTTTTTATTATGAACCTAATAAAATTAATTTGTATTTTGATTTTTTTTTTTAAATTTCTAAAAATACAAAGGTAAAATGTGATTTATTTGTAAATATTAATTAAAAAATTGCATATTGTAACATAACATCATAATTTTTATTAGTATTTTTAAATTTCTTTTGTCATTAATAAAATTATTATTTTCAATCAAAATCTAAATATACTTATTTGGTAAAAAGTATTCCAATCTAAATAGAAATTAGTAAAATTTGGAGACAGGTGTATCTGTCCTAATTAACTCCTAATTAAGTCCCAATTTACTGTGTCTTGCAACTATATCAAACACAATCTTCAACTGCTATACACATCATCTGCAATTTGGGAAATTCAGCTTTTCAATCGACCACAACTTCACGAACTATCGAATGGAGGTTAGCAACACGAATTTTCAGTTTCTTTAGCATTATGTTATGCGGTTTTGTGTATTGATTGATAATTGATTGAGCAAAGTTACAATGATCGAAGATGGTTTTAGATTCTTGTTAAATATTGTTCCTCTTCAGGAATATGTACACTGTAGTTTGAATTTGTTAGTTAAACTAAGTTATTTCTGTTTTAAATGCAGAGAAAATTACTTCCAACTTATATGAAATTGAGAACTGATTGTACAACAGGTAAAAATTATTGATTTAAGTTGTACTTTGTACATCAAAATCACATCAGTTGTCTTTGTCTTGTTTAATTGAATTATGGTCTGTTTAGGAGAAACTCGCAAACCATTATCCAGTTTTATTGCATCAAATGTAGAAAGAGATGAAGACGGGTCATTTGTAAGTAAAATAGTCCTATAATCTTGATTAAAAATAGAATAATCATGCATATGCTGCTGCGTATTATGACAAATTATGTTTTTTTTTATGCAGAGGATTCCATCTTCTTTTCTTGACAAATTTGGAAGTTCTCTTTACTACCATTTACAAATTAAGTGTAACAATATATTGTGGCATGCCATTTACGATAACAATAAGAAAAAAATTCGTGGTCTATATGATTTTTTAAGATTCTATGATCTGCGAATGTACTCGGTGGTGATTTTTGACTATTTTGGATGTGGTAAGTTTGCTGTGAAATGTTACACACATAATGCGACTGCAATGGTCAATCCAACTATTGAGCCTGTTGAGTTTTTCAAAAATGAAAAATCAAGATATTTGATGATGGATCAGTTTGTCTATGGTCATAATCATCTAGAAATTGAAAAACTTATAGCAATATCATCATATGATTCGATCAAGGAAAGTACAAAGGAATTCAAACTTGAGGTCAAAAGAGTCGACAACATGCAAGAAATGCAATATCTGGTAAAGACTTCATTATTTCATCAGAGTTACTTATATCTGACAAATGCTACATTTACATTCTTTTTATATTATACTAACATTTATGTTAACAGGAATTGGAGAAAGATCTAGAGGATCTTTACAAAAACTGGAAAGGAATGGATAAGATTTACCTTACTCTTGGGATGAGGATGTGGGAAATAGAGGTTCATTGCGATGTTGAATCATGCACGTTTGGTTCTGGTTGGTATAATTTTCTCAAAGACTTGGACATTTCAACCGGGGATGTTATAGCTATGAATATAGCAGAATCTCCCGATATTGTTCTTACATGCATTTTTAAAAAAGAAGAGCTAATATTTGAGAAAGAAGCAGGTATCATTCTAAATATTTATATATGTATACATAATAAATTCTAAATTTCCTCTGCATTTCTTTATATAAATCATGTCCTTTACAATGTAAAACAGGAGTGAGGGATGGAATGAGATCATTCTTCAAAATTATACTTGAAACAACACTAAAACATGGATATATCGTAAGTACATTATATTTTTCAATTAGGTATTGCCGGCTTTGATTGGAGTGGAGACAGAAAAATCTCTGTGCAGTGTTTCTCAAATTAGAATATATGGGATGGAGTGGCAAATAAGATATCATGAAAAATTAAGAATTATTTATGGTTTGGAAAAGGTTGTTCAGCACTTTAGTCTGGTGGAGTTTGACGCTATTGTTTTTAGTTTTGATATGTGTGGAGAGCTTTGTGCAAGGATTTTTAAGAGTAATGGAATGGAAATCATATACTATACACCGGGAAGCATTTGTAGCGTGCAAAAATGTGAAGATTGTTTTATTTTTGAGGAAGAAATTTCTGATTCTCGTCTGGATATGGGTATGTCTCGTAATATACTTTTTTGTATTTCATTTTGAACTAATATATCTATCAGAAAAACATTATAATTATTTGTATATAACTTTTGAAGGTGATGCAAAACTTATGGATGTAGTTACTGCGGGCAAAGTTCGGAGATATACTGTTAACATACCTGCTGTCATGGCTAATGTGGTACCTGATAATATAGGCCAGGTAGTTGTTGATGAAGCAGTAGATATTGTGGAACCTGATGTGGTAGAAAATGCAGAAGATGCTGACACTCTGCAGTTCTCGAAGAGGTTGATTCCCTGCAACATGAACGGAAGATGTCATGGAATGGTATATTGACATTTTTTTATGATCATATAGTATAATACATTGTATAATGTCATCTCAATTTAATTCTAAAATGTATGTAAATATTTTATGTGTAGCATATACCTGCTGACATTAAAATCGGTGATCGAGATTGGGAAAGAGGAGATCGTGTCGTCTTCGGGACTGGAGAAGGAATATGGAATATAACTATTGTTTTAAATAATGGGAATGCCAAATTTTCCGGTGGATGGAGCAGATTTGTCAGAGATAATAATTTGAATTTGAATGATAACCTGCGTTTCACTTTGCGCGAGGAAGCAAACACTGCTGTATTTGATGTCGAAGTTAATCCAATAGATTGATATGCTCACAATATTTTGGTACTTGTAACATAACTTTTAGAAGCATGGTGCTTCTTAGTAGTGGATGTTAAATATTGGAGGATCATGTAGAATACTTTGTGGCAATCGTCTCAAGTTTGTAGAATACTTTGTGGCAATCGTCTCAAGCATTGATCTGATGGCAATGTAGCAGGATCATGTAGAATACTTTGTGGCAATCGTCTCAAGTTTGTAGTAACATATGCAACATTTGGAGAGAAATTTTCTTTATTGTTTGTGGAATCAGCACTTGACAATGCATTACTTCCATTTTTTCCACGAACTCTTCTATTTGCATCTTCAGATTCAATCAAAACATGGATGTCAAACATGAAAAACCTCTCGTGTGAATCACAACATGGATGTCAAACATGAAAACATATTAATTGTATTGACGAATATAACATTTGAGTTGACTAACAAAATCAAACATACCTTGATTTTCATCATAATTACTTATCTGAAGGACTATTTCAACATTCCGACCACGCACACGACGTTTTGTACCTATACAGAGACGTAAATCATCATATCATTGACAGCATTATAATAACTTAAACATCAGAATGAGAACCTGATATAGAACTCCGATGAGAATCCATAAACACGTAGTTTCTGTGAGATATATTTGATTATTTTACAGAGAAGTCGCCACTATCACGATTAGGTCTGCAAAACTTGAAAAGAAACAGAAGAAAGAAACGGACGTACAAAGAAAAGAAAAGAAGGAAGAGATTGAGAAAATCAAGGAAGATATTGTAATCATAAATGTGTAATTTGAAATTCAAAATTAGGATAATATTATTTGGTATATGGGTCAACAAAATGGATAGTCCATGGATCTTGTGAAATATAGTAGAAACATAGTATAAATAGGATCCATGGGTAAATTTTTTTACCCATTGGGTAAATTCCTCATTACACTTTAAGAATATATAGATTAGAAAGTAACCAATGGACATTTAAATAATTAAATATAGCCACTAACGTTACATGTATTATTGTTTTTAATCATTCCGTTAAATATAAATGAAATCTCAGTTAAAATAACATTGATTTGGACTTAATCTTCCACATAATATTTTCCAAATAATTATTTTTCCCCAATTTGGTATTGTAAAATTTTCAAGATAATTTTTTTTTGATTTAGAATCTAATATTTTAATTCAAAATATCTAGACATTGATTGAAAAGACTAAATTAGATATCTCTTTTTTTTTTTTGTGGTCAAATTTGGTTTATGAAATCTTAAAAATCAATGATACGAATCTAAAACATTTATACATATATATAATAATATTATGTTTTTAATAAAAATATATAATTTCATTAATCTTTTGTTTAATATGATAAGTTTTAAACGAATATTATTAACAAGATAAATGATTTCAATATTATTGAGTTGATTTATGAAAAGATAATAAAATTTATGCAATAATATCTCTCTATTCATGTTTAGTAGCTAATTTTTAATAATTATGCAATAATATTTGTCTATTCATCATATTAATAATATTTCAACGACACATTAACGACACAGTTAACAAAATGACTAGAAACAAAAACTAATGTAAGGTTAATGGTTAAAATTAATTATTTGATAGTTCAATGATTACTTTATAAAAAACTCAATAGTTGAGTGATAAAAAAATCTATTTTCCCTTACTAAATTTAACGGAATGGCAAAAATCACAAACGTCTGTAACGTTAGTGATAATTTTGAATAAAATTATTGTTCGATGATAAATTTCTAAAAGACCATATACTTTAATCACAAAACAATCTATTTTCCCATCGTAAATATAACATAACCTAAGCAAAGCTCCGTTACGAGCACTCCACGCCCCCGTTGCGCGTGCCATAAACACATTCTCCCCACTCTCTCTCTCTCCCCCTCTCTCTCAATAAACAAATCACAAATCTCCCTTCCCTTCTTCTCTCTCTATAAAAATTCCACACTATTTCCTTGACCAGTTTTGTAACTCCTCTCCTCTCTGCTACTCCACTCTCTCTCTCTCTCTCTCTCTCTCTCTCTCTCTCTCTCTCTCTCTCTGTTGATCACTTCCATTCTTTGACACAATCTTGCAACACCAATAACCCCCCGCAATTGCAGTAACACAATAAAAACACACAACTGTTACAGCTTTTTTCACATATTATACCAGCTTTTTACACACACAAATATTTACATCAAGACCCATCTAACATACAACGATGGAGAAAAAACAAGGGTTTTTCTCATCAGTACGAGAGGAAGTGGTGCGAGGATTATCACCGGGTCGGTCAAGAGCCAAGAGTCCGGGTCGGGTCGGGTCATCAATATCGGGTCTACTTTTTCGAAGAAAAAATCACACCTATGACAAAAATTTGGAAAACCCAGAACATAATGTATCAAGATCCGGAAGTGTGAGAACATTGGCGCCGTTAATTGAGGGTCCGGATGGAGGTGAAACTGAGGATTGTAAACGGGTCGGGTTAGGTCATTGGATTTTGGGTCAGCTTTCTAGAGCTCCATCAATGGCTAACTCAAATGGGTCTAGTCCTAATAGTAATAATACTCACAAAAAATCTGATTTGAGATTGCTTCTTGGTGTTATGGGTGCTCCTTTAGCTCCTCTTTATGTTTCTACAGCTGATCCTTTGCCTCATCTCTCCATCAAAGACACTCCCATTGTAAGGTTCTAATCTTTGTATCTATATGTGTGTGTTTTGTGTGTATACATGTGTTTTAGTATATCATATATTTGATGGGTTTTAAGTGTTTGGTTGTTTTTTGGTTATGAAGTGTGTATGCTTACACACACTGACACACACACATGATTGTAAGTGTGTGATTGAGTTGAAGTTGTTTTCTTTTTGACTAAAGCACTGACTCGGGGAGTTTAGTGTTTGACAGTAGTTGTGGTACTTAAATTTGTTTTACTAGGGAGTGTGTTCTGGTAAAAAAATATACAGTATGTGTAAACTTTGACTTTAAGTGTTTGTTGAGGGAATTTTGTTTGTCCTTTTGTTGCTTGTTTTGTTAATGTACTAGTATTAGTATTATTATGATTTAAGACCTTAAAAAATGGATCTATGAAGTCGCAGGATCAGTTTGTGATTATGTTGATGTTTTTGCTTTGCTTGACTTGCTTGTTGGGTTTATATATAGTGGGTTAGGTTGGATTTTTTTTGTTTTTTGTTTCTTTTAAATATTGTTTCGGAATATCAGTAGAGGACTAGCAGTGGTAAGGGTAGTTTTATGTGAACAAATACTACATGTTAATTTTTTAACTTGAACATGTACTGTTTGTGTGGCATTTTTGTTAGAGGTGATTTGGATTTTGATTTTGGGTTATGATGTTACAGGAAACGTCGTCTGCTCAGTACATATTGCAGCAATATACTGCGGCATCAGGTGGACAGAAGGTCCAGGAGTCGATAAAGAATGCTTATGCAATGGGGAAAGTGAAGATGTTAGCTTCGGAGTTTGAAACTGCCACAGGAGTAACAAAGAACAAGAATGCTACAAGAGATGCTGAATCGGGTGGTTTTGTTCTGTGGCAGATGAATCCAGATATGTGGTATGTGGAGCTTGCAGTTGGGGGAAGCAAGGTTCTTGCTGGCTGCAACGGGAAGCTTGTGTGGAGGCACACTCCCTGGCTTGGTGCTCACACTGCAAAAGGTCCAGTTAGACCCTTACGGCGTGCCCTTCAGGTAAACCCGTGTTCTAATGCTTGTGTATCCAGCAGTTATTTCCTTTTTTTAGACCTTGATTTAATGATATATTATTTACACTTGCAGGGTCTTGATCCGAGAACCACGGCTAGTATGTTTGCTGATTCAAAGTGTATTGGAGAGAAAAAAATTAACGGGGAGGAATGCTTCATCCTTAAGCTTTGTGCCGATCCTCAAACATTAAAGGCCAGGAGTGAAGACCCAGCAGAGATTATTAGGCATGCTCTATTTGGCTACTTCAGTCAAAAGACAGGATTGCTTGTTCATATGGAAGATTCTCTTCTTACCCGCATGCAATCTAGTGGCGGTGATGCAGTTTATTGGGAAACTACTATCAATTCTTTTATGGAGGATTACCGGCCTGTGGAAGGAATCATGATTGCTCACTCAGGCCGTTCTGTGGTGACACTATTCAGATTTGGAGAGATGTCAATGAGTCATACAAAAACTAGGATGGAAGAAGCTTGGACCATTGAAGAGGTTGCCTTTAACATTCCAGGCCTTTCTTTGGACTGTTTCATCCCACCAGCAGATTTGCGATCCGGATCCATTAGCGAAGCTCGTGAGCTACCTCACAATGGAAGGGAAAAGAGTGCAACAGGCGGTGCAGCTCACCGGGCAAAGGTGGCAGCACTAGAAAACACACATGACGATGACATGGATTGGAAGGTTAAGGTCTAATGCAAGGGTAGCATGATTATATTAGTTTGTTTATATGGGTAGGTAGTTACTGATTGACTTACACATAAATTACATATAGAAGTTAGGTTGATCAACTTAGTTGACCTAGTCCTCTATTGATCTGTACATAGAGCATAATTATTCACAGGTCCTTCGTATACCTAGGCGAATCTTTATACTCTCACTGCAGATTCCAACTACGGAGTTGGAGCTTGGATTTCCCAGTAACGGATGGAGCAAATGGAGGTTATGATTTTTTTTGTTTGCCTTTCATGAATACGGAGGAGCATGGTGAAACTTCAAATAGAACCACCATCGTTCTTTTTATGGCTTTCTACTATCTTTCTTGCTATAGTGTATGGGTCATTAGCAGAACCATAATAACTGCTATTTCGCGTTTGAAACTAGTGTCCTTGTAGTCCATGTTTTCTTTGTGTTAGATCTGGCGTGGTGTTTATTAATTAATATACCTGCATTGTTATCTTATCTGTTCAGGACTTTGGCACCCATTTTAACAGGATGATTCTATCTTTTAAATGTGCTCTGTGATATTGAATGCTTACACTCTTTATAGTATCAGGGAATTTATCCCTGATTTGTTTAGTCTGAGACTCTTTTATCTTTTTAGAATACTTTAACCTTTGAGGACCATAAAGGATGTAAAGCTGGGCTTTTACACTGGGAATAAACATTTGTTTATCCTAATTCTTAGTTATCCCTTGTTCATTGGGTGTTCTTTTTCCTTCTTTGGCTAAAGAGAGCATCAAATGTGTGTTGGTTCTAGGAAATTTCAGGAGTTGAAGATTCTTTAAGCATCTTTTTAGTTGTACAGCTCTTTTTATCCTGTTATTTACGAACTCATCCAATACTTTTTGTTCTAGTGGAGGTTTACTTAGTTTGGCCTTGCTGGTTACCCTCCCTCTTGCCAGTACACCAAATCATGTGTTTCCCAACTCACCGTTTCGTTTCGTTAGTTTTCCCAGAATGTAGTGCTGGACTCTCTGATATTTCATTGCCAGATTGTTCGAAAATCCACTGCATTCGCCAAATTACTTGAGTTACCAAATAATTTAGACAAAATGCAAGGGCATTACTGCCTGTGGTGCAGCTTAACTACTCAAGTTGCAAGTTTTTTCTAATGTTGTTAGCAGTGTCAATTCTGAGAAGACACACTCTTGTGTGTCAACAACAGAACAGACTCGCAATTGGGAAAAAAGAAGATCCAAACTATAGGAAAGTTTTAAGACTTTCTAGTTGAGCTACATTAACATATGTGAAATAAATGAGCAATAAGCAATGCCAAATATTTGCCCTGCAATGAAGGATAATAATAAATAGAGCGTGTGAAAGAGGCTAATATTATCGACCAACCCCTAGTGCACTTTAATGTTGATACTATCGCCTTGCCAATTCTTCATCTAACTTTGAGTTTTCACAATAATATGGGAATCTAGGCCCTCATTTATAGTACCACTTTATCAATCATGCAATGCCACATTCATGGTGGTCCTTGAGCATTCAATAGCTTCCAAGCGTTCGTTTTTAGATATTTGGGAGCGGCTCAAATTAATTCTCTCCACAAAATTCTTCGTAGTACTGGAGGTACCTAATTAGGTACTAAAAATTGGTACAAAATGATGTGATATTTAGAAATGTTTTTATTGGTGCTATTAATGTGAATGCGTGTTGGTCCATTAATATAAGAACCAATCAAATTATAACACATGTAATTCAGTATATTTTTTTTATCAAATTCGGTACCCCTAACATTATTCTTCATATTTTATTATGTACTTATTCTCTAAGTTCCTTTTTATTGTTTACTTAACTTTTTGTTGTTGTTTAAATAGCAAGGGTATAAAAGTAAAAGGAAGATGATATTTAATGTGGTGTAGTGTGTTAATAAGCCTCCTTGGTCTGGGATTTTTTTTCTAAAAAAATAGGAATGAAGGGAGTATAAATCATACATGGACCTATAATAATATAAATCTCCAAATAATAATTATTTTGCACTGAAAAATTGAATATTATTTTCTAGCACAGTTGAGTACTATAGTATCTTTATAGCATTATGGCTTAAGAGTTGTGATATGCAGAGATAACATTAATATGTTGGTGGGTGCGGCCTACCAGGATCAGATATTTTTAATTTTTGTCTTTGCTGCTTCAGAATTAGGTTTACATTCAACTCAATAAATACATACATGTGTTTTTTAAAGTTTGTTACATAGTCCTTGTCTAAAAAAAAGGTGTTTGTTTTGTAGTATTCATATTAAAAAAACTATAATTTTATGAAAGTAGAAAAACTCAATACGTGTTTTTGAAGCCAAACTATTATACTCTTCTATATTATTATGATTGAGTTAAATATCAAAGTGGTCTGAAGACCGTATAACGCAATCAAATGAAAAGTTATGAACTCTAGTATTTATCATATTATATTTAGATTTTAAAAAAATTATTTACTATTTACCTATAATTTTATAGTTATTTACTTTGATTTAATTAAAAATAAATAGTAAATGAATTTTATTTACTATTTACCTATAATTAGTGATAAAAGTTATATATGATCTTCACTTGAGTGACCACTATACTATAAAATTAGTAAATTTTATAAAAATTGATCAAGGTGACAAAAATGAGCAGGAGAGAAGGTGTAACAATTTCTTTTCTTTCTGTCAATTTGGGGTTAGGCCCAAATTACTAAAAGGGCCTGTTTCGACAAGGATGGAGGTTTGTTCAAAAACTTGAAATTAATTGCTCTGCATTCGATCATGTCCCGTTCTTTGCCGGACATGCAAGATAGTGTTTTCTTTTTCTGTTTTTTGTTGGCTAATTACAAAATACAACCGATTTTTAGTTTTTACAACCAAGTTTCTAATTTATAATTCCGTAAATTAATCGATTTAGCTCCATATGTATATTACATTACTACCTCTATTCGATGTCGGAGTCTCCTTAGTTATAAATATTCTGTTAAATGTTAATCTCTTTGTACTGTACATGCACTAGACAGCCTGCAACTTGTGCTTAGATCCTCATTAACAAGTTAGAGTAAAGCTGTAAAACTGAATATATGGAGGAATCACAAACATGTTTACCAGAAGACATGTTGGTAGATACATTATTTACACACCCTAATTCCTACTAAGAAAAGGATTAAATAATGATAAGAAGTACTACTACACTGCAGATCAGTTTGGAATAAATGTCCGTAAGCATAATTCTGGAGTAAAGGTTTATGGAAGCTGTAACGGGTTGTTGCATGTGTGTGTCCGATGTTCAGTTACGTAGTGACAGTATCATATATCTGTTGAACCCCGTTATTCGGAGGGCTAAAAATATTCCGAAGATTCCCATTGAAGTTCATGATCCTAATGGACGTGTTGATTTGTGCAGCATTGGATTGCAAACAGCAGCTCAGAATATTGATCCGATAGGGTTCACATATGATGGTAACTACATAGTAAAGAATGATGCTCGGCGAGCTATAAGGAATGTTGCTAGCTCGGACAGATTTTATTTGTGCGACCTCGGGAAATCAGAGTTAAAGGAATGCACGGTGCCACAAGATCTTCGGGCAATAGATTATTTGGTGGGGAATCTTGTTTTGCTTAATGAACAAACTTTAGATCCTTTTGTGGAGTTGGAGGCAACATGTTCTACTAAAACTACATTTGTATTGTGTAAGAGACGACCACCAAAGAAGAAGGAGAAGGATGATATAATGCGTAAGAGACAGAATAAATTACAAGGAATAATAAGAAAATATAACAGTATTTACTTTTACTGTCTTGTCTGTGCTGGTGAATAAGTTGTTAGGAATGTGGGTCATTAGAATAAGGACGTGGCTTTCTATTTTGTTTGTATCTGAGACTATAAGTCCCTCATTCTCTCTTGGTAATGACCAGGGCAATTATTGTAACATCCATCTGGATCTTGAAACATTTTGTCCCTCAACCCTTTGAGTAAAAAATTCTCTGCACTTTATTATTTCCAGGCTTTTGTGATGCTTGTTATCATGGTATCAGAGCTAAAGTGCTGAAGGAGTTTTCTTGTTTTCTGTGTGTTATCGTCTGTGTTTATTTCTCAGACTTTCTTGATTTTTATTGTTTCACAATGGCGGCTAGAGTCAGTTATCAAGAAATGATGCAACCATGGTTTCTTCATCCTTCAGACAATGCCACCTCTATTCAGGTTGACAAGCTACAGGGGTCATCTGATTACAGAGCTTGGCGGCGTTCGATGGAGATCAATCTGTCATCTAAACGGAAGTTGGGATTCGTCACAGGTACTGTTTCTTTACCTATTGATGATCCTGTAAAAGCAGAGATGTGGGATACTTGTAATAATATGGTTATAGCATGGATTACAAGTAATGTTTCACCCACCATTAAAAGATCTATCATGTATATGACCAGTGCTAAAGACATATGGTTTAATTTAGAGAAGAGATTTTCCTTGACTAATGGTAGCAGAAAATACAAGCTTTGTAGAGATCTTTATGATTTAAAACAGGACACATCGTCGATAACAGAATACTATACGTCTATGAAAACAGTGTGGGAGGAACTGGATACCCTTACTATGCTTCCTATTGTTACTAATCCCACAGCTGAGGTTACTAAACTCTTAGAGGCTATAGAGTTGCAGAAGGATGAATCTCGTCTGTTTCAGTTTTTAAATGGTCTTGATGAGCAGTATAATGCTCAACGTAGTCAATTGTTGCTTCAAACCCCCTTGCCTACTGTCGAATTAGCTTGTTCAGCCTTGGAACAAGAGAAAGCTCAAAGATGTATGCCGGGTTTAAACAAGGCAGGTGGTGAATTGATGGCTATGTATAGCAGAACTAATCCTGATAAAGTTGTGATTTGTACCACCTGTGGGACTAAGGGACATGTCACTGAGAGATGCTGGCAAAACATTGGTTACCCTCGTTGGCATCCTAAACATAATCCTACCAAGACTCAGTCTTCTACCAGACGTCCTTCAAATCAAACTGGTAATAAATGGAACAATAACATGAAGCCAACACAACAGTATCCTCAGAAATTTGCAGCTGCAGTTCAAACTGAAGCATCAGGATCTGCTAGCAATACATCTGCTTTCACTCCTCAGCAACTCGAACAATTAGCAAAATTGCTTCCTCAGTTGTCCATGATTGCACCAAAGTATGATGACACAGATGATGAAATCGACTATCATTTCTCTGGGATGATCTCTTGTTTTAGTGCTGCGGCCAATCTCACTGAATGGATAATCGATTCTGGGGCAACGGATCATATGACAGGAAATAGTGCAATACTCACAGACGTTTCTGTTTTCACGGGAACTCGCAGCATAAATCTGCCTACTGGGCAAGGAGCTCAAATATCTCACAAGGGGCAGGTACATTTGACCACTGACTTAGTCTTAAAGAATGTACTCTGTATTCCCTCTTTCAAACACAATTTGATTTCTGTGCAAAAATTGTTTAAAGATAATAGCTGTGACATTCATTTTTTTCCCTCTCACTGTGTGATTTCTAACAAAGTCACAAAGGATATATATGTTGTTGGGTATGCTCGTGATGGGTTATATTACGTTGACTCTTCTATGCCTGTGAAATCTGTTTGTTTAAGTGCTGAGACTACACATATTGATAAAGACCTAGCTTTGTGGCATCACAGACTGGGCCATGCCTCTTTTTCCACCCTCAAACACATACCTGCCATCCCAAGCTATCATACTGCACCTACTCAACTGTGTGTGTCATGCCCTATGTCTAAAATGACCAAACAACCTTTTTATTTAAGCACATCACATGCTACTGCAATGTTTGAACTTGTGCACATGGACATTTGGGGTCCATATAAAACTCCATACAGAACCAAGTATAGATACTTTCTTTCTTTAGTCGATGATTTTTCTAGACACACATGGGTCTATCTTCTTGAGTTAAAATCTGAAGCACTTTCTCAACTCAAAGCCTTTCTTGAATATGTATCCACCAAATTTTCCACAAAAATTCAAATCATTCGTTCAGATAATGCTTTGGAGTTCACTTCTTTGGCTTGTCATCAATTTTTTACAAATCATGGCATTACTCATCAAACATCGTGTCCATATAGGCCCCAGCAAAATGCTCGGGCTGAACGTAAACACAGACACATCTTAGAACTTGCACGAGCCTTGCGGTTTCATTCTGGTCTACCTCTGGACATGTGGGGTGCTTGTGTCATGACCTCTGTGCATTTAATTAACCTCTTGCCTACTGTTGTTCTTCAAAACAAATCTCCTCATGAGGTATTACATAAGACTGCACCTCAATATGACCACTTGAGAGTTTTCGGGTGTTTGGCGTTTGCCTGTAATCCTACTCCTTCCACTGACAAGTTCGACCACAGAGGGGTTCCTTGTTTGTTCATTGGTTATCCTCCCAACCAAAAAGGGTATAGGCTTCTCAATTTACTTACCAAACAAGAATTCTCTTCCCGTGATGTGATATTTCATGAAACTGTTTTCCCCTATCATACAAACTCTTCTGTCAACTATATGCAACCTGTCCCACCCACAATGCCTATTATTGAAAATGTTGTATCGTATGATATTGACTTTACAGGCCTTCCTACTGATGGAGATGACTCAATCTCTCATCCAACCACACACACTACTTCCCTAACTGAGAATGATTCACCCATAAATAGTCTTGACACAACTATGTCTTCTCCATCACCTTCTCCTGTCCAACCAACTCGTAGATCCTCTAGACCACATGTTCAACCCAGTTGGTTAAAGGACTTTGCTGCAACTGTTCAAACGGGTCCTGCTTCACATTTAGCTTTCACAGCTGTTGATACTCCATTCTATTGCTTTCTCACAACTGTCACAAAGACTCATGATCCTTCATCTTTTAAAGAGGCTGTGGTACATGCTCACTGGGTTGACGCCATGAATCTTGAATTACAAGCTTTGGAAATAAACAATATGTGGGAACTTGTGGAGCTCCCACCTGGAAAACATGCCATAGGCACGAAATGGATATTTAAAACAAAGTTCTTACCTGATGGGTCTGTAGACAAGCATAAAGCACATCTGGTTGTTCTTGGGTGTCACCAAAGGCCTGGTGAGGATTATTTTGAGACGTTCGCCCCAGTGGCAAAACTCACCACTGTTCGAACTTTAATTGCAGTAGCTGCTATGCAAAAGTGGATAACACACCAAATGGACGTCTCGAACGCGTTTCTTCATGGTGACTTATCAGAAATTGTGTACATCAAACTTCCTAAAGGATACACTCAGCTGGGCAGTAGAATCACGCTTAATATGGAAGCAATATCTTCCTCTACAAAGTTGGTTTGTCGATTAAAGAAATCTCTCTATGGGCTGCGTCAAGCTCCACGCACCTGGTTCTTTAAACTGTCTACAACTTTACTGAAAATGGAATTCAAACAGTCTAAGACGGATTATAGTTTGTTTAGTAAGCATACTTCATCTTCTATTACACTTATTCTTGTGTATGTTGATGATCTATTGTTGGCTGGTAATAGCATGGAAGGCATCACTGAACTTAAACAAGTGTTGGCTCGCACCTTTCATATGAAAGACATTGGACAATTGCGGTATTTTCTGGGCTTGGAGATTGACTCTAATGACAATGGAATTTTTGTTAGTCAACGCAAATACACTACAGATATTCTCAAGGAACACAACCTACTCACTGCTAAGCCACTCCAGTTGCCTCTGGATGCTCATCAAAAGCTAACTCCTGAACTTGGGGATCCTCTACCAAACCCAGGTATATACCAACGTCTCTTAGGTCAACTCATCTATTTAACTATTACTCGACCAGATATCTGCTTCAGTGTTCAAATGTTGTCCCAATACATGAACAAACCAACCACTGCCCATCTTCAAGCTGCTTATCGTCTCCTAAGGTATCTCACTGGTACAATCTCTCAAGGCATTCTACTTGCATCCCAGTCTGCGGCTCAGTTGACGGCTTACTGTGACAGCGACTGGGCTTCCTGTCCAATGACACGCCGGTCCACTTCGGGTTATTGCATATTTCTGGGTAATTCCCCTGTATCCTGGAAGTCGAAGAAACAACCTGTTGTTGCACGATCCTCTGCTGAAGCCGAATATCGGGCCATGGCACTCACTACTTGCGAGGTTACTTGGCTCTCAGCCCTTCTTAAAGACCTTGGCCTGCATAAGCTGCCTCCAACCATAATCAACTGTGATAACAAAGCTGCTCTTGCAATTGCCGCAAACCCTGTCCTCCACGAACGAACAAAGCATGTTGAACTCGATTGTCACTACGTTCGTGATCAAATTAAAGCAGGCAACATTGTCACTTCTCATGTATCCTCTCAGAATCAAGTCGCTGACATCTTCACTAAAAGACTACCAGTTACTTTGCATAGTACTCATATGGACAAGCTGACAGCCTCACTCACTCCTCTGTCACTTAAGGGGGAGTAATAAGAAAATATAACAGTATTTACTTTTACTATCTTGTCTGTGCTGGTGAATAAGTTGTTAGGAATGTGGGTCATTAGAATAAGGACGTGGCTTTCTATTTTGTTTGTATCTGAGACTATAAGTCCCTCATTCTCTCTTGGTAATGACCAGGGCAATTATTGTAACATCCATCTGGATCTTGAAACATTTTGTCCCTCAACCCTTTGAGTAAAGAATTCTCTGCACTTTATTATTTACAGGCTTTTGTGATGCTTGTTATCAAGGAAGGAGGAGAAAAAGGAAATTAGAAGAGGTTGAAACGAAGATATAGAGATTATCAACTTCAAATTTTAATATCGATCTTAGGTTTTTTCTGGTTAGCTTGTGAGTATTCTGATTCGGGGAAATCATGTTAGTCACTTATAGGTCTTTTGGATTAAAAGATTTTAAAACACTATTAACATTCTAGCTTAATGCATTATATACCGTTGCTACTGCGCTTGTATTTCATGTACAATTGTAGATACTATGTAATCAAACCAAGGCTTATGAATTTTTCTTCTAATTGATATATGAACTTTTATGATGTGCGATAGAAATGACTCTGCACTTTATTGGTTTTTTTACCTTGCTAAGCAATGCATATTTTCTTCACTAGCAAATTACTAGGAGTTTGATACAAGAATTCATACAGGTTCTTGTTTAGTTTGCTGCTTTTACTTTATTAGTTATATATATATTTTTGGCTTAATTATAACATAAACCTTTAAGTATAACTCTTTGTACACATAAAACCCTAAAAAAAATATTGTACACATCAAACCTTTAAGTATCAATTATGTATATATAGACCCCTCTTCAAAAAAACACAACCTAGTAAGGTGGGATTTGAGTGGTATTCCATGCCACCATGTCATCTCTTGCTTGAATAAGATGGGGTACAATGTCGATAATTATATAGATGTTTATTTTTCAATCAGAGAAGCTTTTTTAAGGATAATATTTCCCAAAAATGGACACGAACTATGGTTATTTGGTAGTGTGCTTTGGAGCAGGGTCAGTGTATACATAACCAATATTTGAAGGTTCGATGTGTACGACTTTTTTCTTTAGGGTTCTATGTGTACAAAAAATCATACTTTAAGGTTTATGTTATAATTATGCCATCTTCAAGTTTACAAAGAACTAAAGCTGACAAAACTGAAAATAGCAAGTAAGACTCAAGATTTATTTCAACTATCCATGTAAATATTAACCAGTTTAAAGAAATTCGGTATTTTTACACGTCATCTTCCATTTTGAACGACACACACAGTATCAAAAACCCTAAAACCACACAGTATCAGACCATAGAGTTCTGGAGAAAATGGTTTGTATATCTATATCTTGCCGGGCAATGTAGCCTTGAAATGAACATCTCACTTGACCTGTCACTTATGCTCAGCAGGCCACAGCTGCAGTGTCAGATCCGATTCCTTCTCTGCTGTTGAAGTAGCGTTTTATGCTGATCATGACGCTGGTGTGATTGATCAATTTTTTTGATCAAATCTACACAAACACTTTCTTCTTTGGTCTCTTCAGCAGTGTTCTTCTGTTGACTCTCTTGGGTTGATTTAATCTCCTCTTCTTTTGTCTCTGTGTCTTTATTTTGTTTAGTTCTTTCATATACTCCACACAAGACAATCTTCTCGTTCACACTGGCATGTAACATGTTTGTCAAGCATATTAAAACCATTCATCTGTAAGGAATATCATGAATTCAATTTAATAGATTGATTTTGAAATTCACAAACCTTTTCATCAGCTGAATTTAGTTCATACTCGTGCATTATCCAGTTAGTTTTTTGTCCCCTGCCCTTCACATTTGCAGCTTTAAGATAGTACACCAGAGTGCGCTTGATCAGCAGTTGGGTACCTTCACTCTTTTTTCCTGCAGAAGCACACCAATAACCTTTCCCGTCCTTAGTTTGCCGAGCATTCTTACTAATTTAATCCTACTTAGTTGATCTCCTAACTAACTTTCAAACTAGAGGCACTAGAATCTTGTTTACACAGTTAAACTGATATCATCATTCAATTTTAACAGCTAATACACACATTGTTCAATTTCTATTGTCTTACGGGAGTCGTAGGAGGAGGGGAAACTGTCTGGCTTTACGAAGGCTGAAGCCCTGCGGTAGCTACTAGCCATCTTAACAGGAAATATGCAGGCTGGCTCCTGAACCTATCGTTCCCCTGTATCCATCCCTACGTACGAAATACCCTACGGAAGCAAAAGACAGCTGGCCCCTCTCATACGACAAGCATACCTCTCCATGTCATCCTTCCTGATCCCCCCAAAGGCCTAGATACCCCCTCCCTCCTGGTCACCTACCCTATATGGGTAGAGTGCCAGCAAGCCATCAGCTATAAAAATAGAAAAAGGAGAATTAAAAAAGACTAACGCCAAACTGAGAAACACCTCACAGACACTCTCAAACCTCTGATAATCACTACTGGTCATCTCTAAGATCCTTACAGCCATTAGCTGGGAAGCACCACAGGGAATTGCATGGATAAAACTAAGATAACAGGAAATTATGATAAATTCATTGGGCGTATCATCCCCCCACACCTCATATGCATAGTGATGGCCGTAGGTTTCTCCGAAGAAGCCGTAGAGATCATACGACCATTATCAGAAGATTTGGAATGTTTTTCTGTGTTTGTCCCTCCTCTGGTCCGTTCTTTTCTCTTTCCCTTTTATCCCCCTGGGGTCTTGTAGGGTTTGTGATTCAGCAAAGCTACGTGTACACGTGTTGTCTTTCCCAGGAAATCAGAAAAGAGGTGGTGATAAGAGCAAAGGACACGTGTGATACATGTGTCAAGCATGCACTGGTGGGGGAAATTAACAATTCCCTTCGGAAGGACCGTAGGAGGTGCTATTTGGCTTCAGTGAGAGGGAAGAAAGGAAAAGTATAGCCGTAGGCGACTCCCTATGGCTACGGCATGGAGTATAGTTTTATTACATGCCATCATTTGCCCCCCAGTGTTTGTAGCTTTCTTTAGGAAGCTAGAAAAAATTGTATTCCTTATCTTTTGGTGTTAAGTTAAAATCAAGCAAATCGTGAATATTGAAATGCACTTGTGTGAGAAAAAGCAAGGATGTGATAAGATGTCAAAATTGAGATATATTTCTATCATAAACCAAGGCGCAGGCGGTAGACTAGCTTTTGAGCTTGAACCTGAGCTTGTGGGAGTACCAAGAATAGAACTAATTCCATATGCCTTGCAGCAAGAGTCATAGTTAGAGCTTATATTGGGAATTGTGTTTTAGCTGGTAGGACGCTACAGTCACTAGTAGTGAAGAAGTATTATAATTAATAAAAAGAATCAAAATATATGAGCAGTTAAATTACCCCTTGTCTAAACAGGTAATCAGAACCGGTTCATGTCGTAGCTTCTTACGGGCTACATATATTGGCTTTGTTTGATGTGCTTTGAATACAAAGAATCAAAATATATGAGAAATTAATTGCATCCTGTTAAAACAGGTGATAGAAACCAGTTCATGCCGTAGCTTTTCACGGGCTACATATGTTGGCTATTTAATGAATAGTTGTTTTATTGAAACCGGTTCATGTCGTAGCTTCATGTGAGCTACATATATTGACTTTTTAATGAACAGGTGTTCTACTGGATCAGAAACTGCAGCTGCTGAACCTAGACAAGTTATAGAGGCAGCAAAAAACAAGCTGACATCAACAACCGTGAACCAAGTTAAAGCACAGTTGTGAAAGACTATATAGCTACATTAACTGTCTAATATAATCAGTTCAAACCATAGTCGTGAGAAAGATTTTTAAACACTGATTTCGTGATGAACTAACTGTTTTACTTAAAATCAGTGCAAGCCGCTGTAGAGAGGCTATATGTTGGCCTCATTATATGAATGCCTAAGTATGCAAGTTTAAAAATTATGACTATCATAGCTGATGTGATACCATATTTGATAAGATTATCAAAGTATTTGTGAATCAAGGGATATTGTCAGATAATCTTGGATATAAAGAATCAAAACATACGAGTAATTGTATCATTCCTGTCAAACAGGTACTGGAACCAATTCATGTTGTAGCCTCATATGAGCTACATATGCTTGCTTTTAAATGAATGAGTGTTTTACTGGAACCGGTTCATGCCGTAGCTTCTTACAGGCTACATATATTGGCTTTTTAATGAACGGGTGTTTTACTGGAACCGGTTCATGCCGTAGCTTCTTACGGGCTACATATATTGGCTTTTTAATGAACGGGTGTTTTACTGGAAGTCAATCCATGTCGTAGCTTCTTAGGGGCTACATATATCGGCTATTGAATGGAAAGACTACCCGACCATGCCCATAGCCAACATGGGGCTAGATTCGCAGGCTTTTGAATGGTGGGGTTAATGGAATCCTTATATAAGAAAGGCATGGCCTCACTCTGTGAGGCTAGGGTGCAGGTTGCACACAAATTATATTTTAACACAGATGCATTCATATTCATGATTTACATAGTAAATCGGCTTCATATCTAGACCGTAGCTCCTTACGGGCTACACATATTGGCTTTCATTTACAAACACAGTTCATGGCCTTTATACAAAAGGCATTGTTTTAAAAATTAGTATGATAACATGCCATAGCCATAGGGATGCCATATTTAGTGGCTTTTTGTTTGATCCGGAACTTGATGCAAAAAGAACACACATATGCATGTATATGTCGTCGACTTCGTACTTAAAGTTCATATTACGAAATTCATTCTTTTTTTTTTCTTAAGAATATCTTTCCCAAGCAAATTGTTTACTCCGACATTGCAATTGCCTAACCAATTTTGTTTGTTTGTTTTTTTTTTTTTTAACTTTTAGAAACAGAATATATATGTACTTCGAAATGTATAATTAGCAGGTTGATGAGAGTGAAAGTGTAATACCTGGAAATACGCCGAAATGTTGATATGAGCAAAACAAAGTCAGTGAAAGAGATGCTTTCTGCTAAACAAGGGTCTCCACATTGCATCATTTGTTGGAGGTTGGCGGTAAGTACCGACGCACTAAAGATGGTTCCAAAGGAGAAGAGTTCCATAGAAAGTTTGATCATGATGAAGTAATCCATGTAGCAAGAATTTTCAGCATATCTTTGTCTGAATCCTCTTCTTTAGTAGAGCAATCTACACGAGTTTAATAATTCCAGCATGTTTATTAAACAAAGATGTTGGATATGCAGTATCAGATTTATGTTTCCTGCCAGAATTAAGAAGAAATGTCTTTCCATATACTGGGAAATATCTACCCTTTTAGTCTCAAACATAATAGAAAACCAAGCTTTCAATGGACAAAAGGAACTCAGCATCCGTTGTGGTTTGTAATAAAAATAACAGAGTCCCCCATAAACCATGCCTGAAAAGTATATAGGAATAATTGCACTTCTTTTCCTATGACGCGTGCAGTAAATTTCGATATTGTACTATTCTGGAAGTTTCATTACACTTTCCAAGAGCTCCATGACACTAATGTATTTTCAACTTCATAGAAGCTCCCTTTCTGGATTGAACTCATTCACATCTTTACCCCATATTTCCTCACTGTGATGTATGACTAGTACTGGAATCCATATTGATAATCCCTTTGGAATGTCAAGGTCTCCTAGCTTATAATCCTCGAATGCCATTCTCGGAAGCACATGGGCTGGAGGATAAAGCCGAAGTGATTCATTAATCACCATGTTTAACAGGGTAAGTTTGGAGAGATGATCAATTGAGGGTGAGGTTCCGTTACAGACTTGTTTGATCTCGGCTCTGACTTTATCTTGCCAAGAAGGATTGCTAGCAAGGAGCATAACAGTCCATGTAAGTAAAAGAGCAGTTGTGTCATGTCCTGCAAAAAAGAACGTCTTGCATTCATCCCTTATCAACTGCAAATTTAGACTAATTTCCTCATTTCCTCATCTTGTTTTATTATGCATCTCATCCAGCGACATCCCTAACAAATCATTTCCATACGAACTGCTTCGCCCAACCTCCACGCAGTCTTTTCTGCTCTGTATAATCTCCATTAATAATTTCTCCACCTCCATTTTCAATGACTTTATTTCCCTATTGTATTTACTTGGTAAAAACCTGCCACCAGGAAAGCACAAGTGTCGGCTAGCCTGTGCACACTAATTTTGTAAAACGGTGAGGAGATGAAATATTTGCTTTCCCATTTCGTAGCTACTATCAAATTCTGTTCGAGATATGATATCAGCAGTAAGGCGAGTCATGTACTCGTCAATTTCGAACTCAGTCTGTCCCAACTTTATTTGGTTTTGTAATGATTGTAGCATCTGCTTAGTGCTTTCAACCATGTACCCCGCATAGCTCTTGAGTTTATCACCCATGAATGCAGGGGCAACAATGTGACGTTGATGATACCAGTCGTTGCCGTTAGCCATCAACAAAACACCTGGCATCATACTAGGGAGGAAGTAGTGGCTAAAAATGATCATCACTATAGCTTCAAATGCAGGCAACATACACCATGGGACCTATACATCCCCCTCTTAAGCTTAAAAGTTCCAACAGGTCGTTTATGGTACAAATTATACCTAATACTCATCATCATCTCTGACACCGCTACTATCGAACGGGTTCCGGGCAATATTAATTTCACACCCAATTTCACGCGTTATCACTACTACCTTGTTATTACCAATACTTTGTCGATAACAACACATCATTAAAGTATATTATAAGATTTTCAAACCCTAACCTGAGAATTGAATGGTAACCGAGTCTGCAATGGATTAGTTCGAAGGCAGCTTGAACAAGTAATATTGTTCCTATGTTGGGGATGGCCACGATATCGTTGTGTGCAGGTAAGTACACGATCCCCGGCGGCGGCGCCAAATGATGGCCGTAGGTTTCTCCGAAGAAGCCGTAGAGATCATACGACCATTATCAGAAGATTTGGAATGTTTTTCTGTGTTTGTCCCTCCTCTGGTCCGTTCTTTTCTCTTTCCCTTTTATCCCCCTGGGGTCTTGTAGGGTTTGTGATTCAGCAAAGCTACGTGTACACTTGTTGTCTTTCCCAGGAAATCAGAAAAGAGGCGGTGATAAGAGCAAAGGACACGTGTGATACATGTGTCAAGCATGCACTGGTGGGGGAAATTAACAATTCCCTTCGGAAGGACCGTAGGAGGTGCTATTTGGCTTCAGTGAGAGGGAAGAAAGGAAAAGTATAGCCGTAGGCGACTCCCTATGGCTACGGCATGGAGTATAGTTTTATTACATACCATCACATAGAATCTTGGCATAAGTATTAAAGAATGCTAGATATCATGAGCTGTACGAATTCAGTGAAAATTTGATAATTTCGACAGCAACTTAATTATGGTTGAATTCTTATAATAACTTCAAATAACAAAAGAAACCCTGGTAGATTCTTGGTCATTATTGCACAAGGAGTATTATATACTAAATTTCAATTCATCCTCACAACAGGTGATACATAAATTTGCAAAATCGAGGACTAAAAGTAACATTACCAAAAATCATTATTTTCGAAGTGTAACTCTATCATCAACAAACTAAATCAACACATGCAAATAAAAAACAAGAAACCCAAATCATCTTTGATAATGAACATCAAGATTTAATGTGAAGTCTTCATCATCATCACATTATACGATCATGATCATTGAAGCGAGTACCTTGAAGATCAGTAGGGCAAACTTGGTAAACATCCAGTTCAGGAATCAAGTCAAGATTGACCTCTGGTTCTTGAATATCATGAACCTTGTTGCGTAAATACTTGTGTATCTCGTTCGGTTTTGGTTTGAAAATGCAGCCTAGCGGCAAATGCTCCATGGATTTTCATGAATCTTTCTTTCTTGGCTAATACTTAGATACTGTACACAGGAGTGTGTGTATATAATGATTGTAATATTTCAAAGGCGGGAAATGTTACAGACGTTGCAATTTATATAGGCGTGTCGGTCGGGTGCTTTGTTATCTGTTATATGTAAGTGAAAATTTCTTTTGTGATTTGTCAACCATTCTTCTTTCTTTTAGCGGTATAAAAAAATTAACTGAAGAGAATATAGGGAGTAACAATTAAAATATATTTTAATTATTTACATTAGTATATAAATTTATGCATAGTTTTGAAATTTGCTCCGTTTGTCTCTGTTTTTAACATTTTCACAAGTCATGAATAATAAATACCGTAAATAATAAATGATAAAAGTTTTCTCACAAGTCATGAATGTTTTCTTACTGTGAGTGCCGGTGCAATCATGGTCGATAGCTCAAATAGTTTATAATAAAGCGGGTGAAGTGAGTAAAGCGGGTATATGTAAATACATTATTTTTAACAAATTGCTAGACTATCTCTTCCGGAGGATAGGCAATTATTTCGATTTTATGTTTGTTCGACTCGACTATCTTTGTAAATGCCGTATGACTTTTTATTAATGAATTGATTCCATTGTTCTTAAAAAAAATGATAAGATAAAGTCGCTTTTTTATTCTAAAAGCAACAATCGTCTATGAAATTCTAGTCCTTCCATAAGTTTTGTAAATTTATTTATTTCTGCATTCTAAGAGCAACTTCAATATAAAATTTAAAACGCTAAAATAGTGTAAATTTTAGTATAAAATCAACTCGCAACCTTAAAATAATGTAAAATTTACATTAAATAAATAATGCGACAATATATTTGGTGTAATTTTTACACTAATTTGATATTTTTCATAATTCCTACAATGTTATCAAAGAAAAAGAACTTTCATAAACCGTGTGCAACTCTATCTTTCACATCTGATCAGCTACAGAAGCTCATATACATACAACTACAGCAGCTGTATGTATACATAACTGTTGAAAGTAAACTGGCTAAAATACCCCTTTCATACTGTAACGCCATCCAACTGACATGACGGAATGCAATAAAGTGTTAAAAAATAAATTGTTCGGCCACTAAAGTGGCTAAATTAATAATTCGGCCATTTTTCTGCCAAAAAATTATAGTTCGAGCCACTAAAGTGCAATTAAGTCTTTAACACACGGTTGAGACTTTTTAGAATGTAGCGATTGAGGATTTGATGTTTCAATGACAAAAGCTGTCGATGGCGGTTACACGTATTTGTTAATAAAAATAAATTTATTTCTTTAATTTTTCATTATTTATGTTATATTCTAACAAAATACCTATTTTTGAAAAAAATAGAATGATTTTTTAAATATTTAGTGCAAAATATAAGGTAAATGTATTGAAGTTTATTTAATAAAAGAGTTAAATATCAAATTGGTCGCTAAAGTAAAAAACATATATCACTTTCATCACTGATCTCAACGGGGTATCGTTTCAATCAGTGTAATCATCGTAAACATCAAACAGATAACTCTAAATATGTGTTTGGAAAGTAAAAATAATTTTTCTCGAGTTCTACACATATTTCTTCAATGCTACTGCAATCAAATGAAAAGTTATGAATTTTAGTATTTCAGATCATATATTCAGATTTTAAAAAAATTATTTACTATTTATTTTTAATTAAATTAAGAATAATGACTATAAA
The DNA here is from genome assembly GCA_030848705.1 of Heracleum sosnowskyi. Taxonomy (NCBI): domain Eukaryota; kingdom Viridiplantae; phylum Streptophyta; class Magnoliopsida; order Apiales; family Apiaceae; genus Heracleum; species Heracleum sosnowskyi. The sequence goes on along the minus strand of CM061235.1, from coordinate 92,301,099 downwards.
ATTAAAAATAAATAGTAAATAAAGTTTTTAAAATCTAAATATAATATCTTAAATACTAGAGTTCATAACTTTTCATTTGGTTCCAGTAACATTCAAGAAATATGTGTAGAACTCGATATAAATTATTTTTACTTTTCGAACACATATTTAGGGGTATACATTTGATATTTACGATGAATTTAGTGATTGCAGTAATATCTCATTAAAATTAGTAATAAAAATGATATCTGATCTTCAATTAAATGACTAATTTGATATTTAATCCTTTTATAAAATAGCGTAATTTTCAAGTTTTATGGATTGGAGAAGGGAGATGGTAACTTATCATTTTGTGTTTGGCAGCTAAAAGCCTAAAACCACTCACACACTCTCCAAACCCCCAAAAAATCTCTTCATATTTTCCAAAGAGTGAATGCTCAACTAAAATCTTTAATGGCTGAGAAGCTTTCAGTCCCTCTTGTTCTTCCAAACCCACCACCAAGTAAGCCCTTTTTTCAAGAAAATCACCACAATCCAACCACCACTTCTCCTTCACTAACCCCTCTTTTTCAAGATTATCTTCTTCAGCAAAACCCCAAAACCAGTTTCTCACAAACCCATAAACCCAAAACCCCAAATTTCAATTCTTTTTCAAGAACTAAAAAGCGTCTTGGGAAGCATAAGGACCCAAATAAAGGCAAGCCATGGTCAAGTTTCAATCTTTCTCCATTAGGTGAGCAAACCCTTCAAGCTTTATTGAATTCTAGTTTCGAAACTGATCAATTTGATGGAATTATGTGTAATTTGGTTAGTGAAGTTGATGAAAAGTCTTGTTTTGAGTTAAAGTCTTTGTCTTTTGATGTTTTGGGGGTTATTAAGGGGTTAGGGTATCATCAGAAATGTGATTTAGCTTTGAGGGTGTTTGAGTGGGTTCAAAATCGAGAGGGTTTGGAGAATTTGTTAGATGGGTCTGTTGTTGCTGTGATGATTAGTATGCTTGGTAGAGATGGTCAGGTTTCGACTGCTTCGAATTTGTTTCATAAGCTTTATAAAGATGGTTTTGTTGGTATTGATGTTTATGCGTATACTTCTTTGATAACTGCGTGTGCAAGAAATGGGAGGTATAGAGAAGCTATATTGGTTTTCAAGAAAATGGAGGAAGAGGGTTGTAAACCTACTTTGATTACGTATAATGTGATTTTGAATGTGTATGGGAAAATGGGTATGCCTTGGAAGAAAATTACGGAAGTTTTTGATGATATGAAGGGTTCTGGGGTTGCTCCGGATGCTTATACTTATAATACTCTGATAAGTTCTTGTAGACGTGGGTCTTTGTATGAAGAAGCTAAACGGATTTTTGAGGAGATGAAGGTAGCGGGCTTTACTCCGGATAAGGTTACTTTAAATGCGTTATTGGATGTTTATGGGAAGTCTGGGAGACCGAAGGAAGCTATGAATGTTCTGAAGGAGATGGAGTTCCATGGTGTGTTGCCTAGTGTTGTTACTTACAATACGTTAATTTCAGCTTATGCTAGGGACGGTATGTTGGATGAAGCCATGGAGTTTAAAAATCAAATGGTGGAAAAGGGTATGAAGCCAGATGTGTTCACTTATACTACTTTATTGTCAGGCTTTGAGAAGGCTGGCAAAGATGAGGCTGCAACGAGGGTTTACGAAGAGATGAGGAGTACAGGCTGCAATCCGAATATCTGTACTTTCAATGCCCTGATAAAGATGCATGGTAACAGGGGGAATTTTAATGAAATGATGAAGGTTTTTGAAGAGATCAAGCTTTCTGGTTGTTCTCCGGATATTGTCACTTGGAATACACTTCTGGCAGTGTTCGGGCAGAGTGGTATGGACACAGAGGTTTTTGGAGTGTTTAGAGAAATGAAAAGATCAGGTTTTGTTGCTGAAAGGGACACCTTTAATACTTTAATTAGTGCATATAGCCGGTGCGGAGCTTTTGACCAAGCAATGATTGTTTATAAGAGGATGTTAGAAGCAGAAGTAACTCCTGACCTTTCCACCTATAATACTTATTTAGCAGCGTTGGCACGAGGAGGGATTTGGGAAGACTCTGAGAAAGTAATCGCCGAAATGAAGGATAGAGGGTGCAAGCCTAATGAGCAAACATTTAGTTCATTACTGCATGCTTACGCAAATGCAAATGAAATTGAACGGGTGCGCGCTCTTTCAGATGATATTTATTCTGGCAAAAGTGAGCCACATGTTTTTCTTTTAAAGTCCCTTATCTTGGTTAGTAGCAAATGCAACCTTTTAATGGAAACTGAAAGGGCTTTCTTGGAGTTCAGAAGGAAAGGTTATTCTCCTGATGTAACTATTCTGAATGCTATGGTTTCTATATATGGCCGGCGACAGCTTGTTACCAAGGCTAATGAGATTATAAACTTCATGTTAGAGAGTGGGGTAACTCCTACTTTGACAACATACAATAGTTTGATGTACATGTATAGTCGATCAGCAAATTATGAGAAATCTGAAGAACTACTGAGAGATCTTTTGGGGAAAGGAATCAAGCCTGATATCTTTTCATATAACACGGTAATATATGCTTACTGCAGACGAGGTAGATTAAAAGATGCATCACGTGTGCTAACAGAAATGAAGAAATCCGGAGTTACTCCAAATGCAATCACATACAACACCTTTGTGGCCAGCTATGCAGCTGATGCAATGTTCGTTGAAGCTGTTGATGTGGTTCAATACATGATCAAGCAAGGTTGTAGACCAGATGAAAGCACATACAATACCATTGTAGATTGGTACTGTAAGCTTAACCGTCGAGATGAAGCAATTAAATTTATTGCTAACCTTCGCCAACTCGATCCACACATTCGTAAAGGGGAAGATAGTAGACTATCAGACAGAATTGCGAACGTGCACCGATCAAGAGAGAGGAAAGAATTTTGAGCATACTTTTGAACCTTTACTAGACACATGAAAGTTGCAGCTCAGTTGGAATTCCCAGATAGTCACTATAAGCCACTTCTGCTGCCTGTAATATGTAGTATGCTGGTCAGACAATGGTCAATGATGTATGCTGTTGTATACTATAATTTAGGCCTTCAATATACTGTAGCATCATATAGATTGTGTATATAAGAATTTTGAGCTAGCACAAGGCCTACAAAGATTCCAATTAGAATGTGGAAAGGTAAGAACCTCAAGGTTGGTACACTATACATTATTATACAGCACTGCTAAAATATGAATTGTCCCCTAATGTCATAATCGTTTTTCTGCCTTTGTCAGGATAATTTATTAATTATGTGGTTCTTAGTCTTCTTTATAGTTATAAATCAACAAGCTATCCTATGGTTGGTTACTTAATTGTTACCTGCCTTACATTGTACTAGATTTGGTTTGTTCTATGAATTGGTTCAGCTTATTGGTGGTGTTAACACCATATTCTTGACCTGGATTCTATGTACTTTAGTATCTGATAGATTGCTTGCACGAGGCTCTTGAGGTATATGCTAAGGTGTAAGTGCGCGGTTTCCACAAGGCCTTCAATGTTTCTAAGGGGAACTTGGAATGGTAGAACCTCGAGATATGTACATCTGCATTACTAAAGAACTGAAATATGGCATAAGGAAAAAAAGAATTATGACAACTCTTCCCTTTATGTTAATATCTGGCTTCCTTTGTAACAGTTTATGTTCATAAATCATCAAGCTTATTTTCTTAAAGGTCAGTTGTTAGTGTGCTTTGCTGTTATTATGCTTATTTGCACCACAGAGATTCGGATTCATTTAGTATCTGGATTCTGACAAAGTGTTGAATGTTGAAGTTCTAATTTCATCTTTTATTTGCTAGAACACATCTTCCTGCAAGTCATTACATCTAGATAGTGTATGTTGGTATGTTTTTGGACAGGTTTGAGAGCCGAAGTAACCATAACATCGTATTATCGACGTGATTGGTATGTTTTTGCACAGGTTCGAAGGAGGTTGACGATGAACACCTTGTAAGGCGCTGCTGAGTGCTGAGTGCCAACAACGCTTTATTTGACTCTAACTTGACACGGCGACACCATATCATTTATGTTAGGCTTCATTTGACTCTAACTCGACACCATGTCATTCATAACAATAACTATGCAAAGAGAAAGTTAAATAAAATGTAAAATTTACAAGGAAACTGAGAACGGTCTATTTGAATCACAATTTAATTCTCATGCTTATAGTTGTCATCAGAAGTTCAACAAGATTGTTGTCAACTAAATTTATTTGCACCACAGAGATTATGACCTTATTGAGCCGAAAGTATCCGGATTCTGTTAAAATATTGAAGAAAATTACAAATTTTTATGCGTGAAATCAAAATGGAAATGATAAACTGTTTTTTGGGTTGGGATTAATCCAGTTTTTGATCATAATTTAAAATTTTAGTATTCTCCTATGTCTCTTCCTACCTTACTTCCCTCCCCCGTCGAATACCATTGTAAAAGTGATACAATGTCTACATTTTCGATACAGTATATATTAACATTTCATGTGATTAATGTGAAAAATCATCTAACAGTATCATTCCACTGTTATCATTGCCAAAGTCATGAAATATGTTATAATCTTTAAATAAAAAAAATGAAATGTCTGTGTGTGCCACAAATGTTTTTTTTCTAATTTAATAACCTTAAAGTTGGAGGATAGGTTGGAAATAACAAGTACTACAGCAACATAGAGGCAGTTATATAAAAGATATAGCATTGACAGGTCAAGACCAAAATTAACAAAACAAAGCATGAAGGTCGAAAGTATGCATATCAGAAACTGATAAATAACCAGGGAGACAGAAACAGTACCTGTAGCCATAGCTTAACAGTGTATAAGAACAGGAAACGAAGCAACAGCTGAGTCGTCAGGACTTCGAGAAACCCTGACTGTTCTTGAAGAGTTATTCGCCCCCACTTACTGTGTCAGGTTGTCGGCGAGATACTACTTCCAGGATAAAACAGCTCCGAGCAAGGTGTTCACAGCAACAGCAGCGCTCAACTACGACCAACACCTCAGTCGCCGGAGAACCAGAAAAACTACAGGGAAAACTGTATGGAGAGGGAGGGCAGAGAGAGTTTTGAGAGAAGTGTATTTGCAAAATTCTGTATCTCAACTGAGCTACAAGAGCCACTATTTATAGTGGTTCCTTTCTGTAACTGAAGCACATGAACAATTATTTCGTAACTGCAGCACAGACTTTAATTTTCGTAACAGCTGATCATATTAAAAAAAAAATCAAAACTGACCATTAAAGAATAAGACGTTTTGATTGAATTTAATAACCTGTAGCTGTTACATATTTTTCATGTTTATCCACATATCAGTTTTAATATTTATTTTTAAACATATCCATCAAAATCATGTCCAGGTTTATATCAGTTTCTGTTACCCATCAGAGTTTAGTTTCTGTTGGCCATCAGAGTTTAACTTGTTGTCCATCAGAGTTTAACTAGTTGTCCATCAGAGTTTACTGACAAACCAACTCCATCAGAGTTTACTAGTTAAATACTGATAACCCAACCCAATTTGACAACTAATAACCCAGCCCAATTTGATAAATTAATTCTAATAAAAATATTAAATCACATAAATAAAAACTCTCGCCCAGGTCGCCTCGCGTACGCGAGACGCCGAGACATTCGCCCAAATCGTCCTTCGACCCGACCCGGTCCGGTGCGTGGCGAGGCGGGCGGCGGCGCGCGTGTGTGTGTGCGCGCGTGAAGCACACACTAACACCATGCACCATCACACACCTTAGTAGTTGTATACTACTCATGTGTGTAATGCTATATAAAGCCACCAAGTCCCCTTATTCTTTTCTATGTGGGATAAATGAAACATCATTATCACAAGCTTTTTCAAGCTACTACCTTCATCTCAATTTCTCTTATGGATTTAAACAAGAAAATTATTAAACCCATACATGAAAGTTTAAGTTCCCATAGCAAGGAACAACTTCCAATCATTAGAAATTTGAATTAACATCAAGAATATAGTTAATTATATCCTTAAACTATCAATTTTTCTAACAATCCCCCACAAATCCATATAGAAATGTAGACAGGTTCTTAACATGACTCGGGTTTTCAGAGTCGGTACCCTTCCGGGTTTGAACCCTCCTAAGTCCCCTACTTCGATGGCTACCGGATTCAGATGGAATTATTTCACCTTGAATCTTAATCCGTTAAGTGTAACCATTCTCCATAGACGACGACAAGTCAAAGGCTATGGTGCCAATCTACGGCTTTGAGACATTAATGGTCTTGTCTCGATCTTGTTCGTCGAATGCTTCAAGGAATAACCCTTTCCTCTAATTGCGACCTCACAATCACATTCGCTTAGCTGAGCATCTCCAGAGATGTACTGCAACCATCTCGTCAAATGACTTGACCCCATTCAGAGTTCTTAAACTCTTACTATTCAGCAGTTTCAGTACCTTTTAGGTTTACAGGGGATAGACTCAGATACTAAGTATCATCTCTGTATCAAGGTACTCCCAACTCATCCTTACAGCTTGTTATTACCACAGTGAATACACTTCGAGGGATCTCCTCTCATGTGTATTGGGTTCCCACTGTTGATGAGTCGTGATGGGTTGTCAGTCCCATCCCCAACCTCGACTTAAGGACCACTGCAGGTTCCAGTCCTTTAGTCAAAGGATCGGCTATATTTTCCTGAGTTCCAATGAACTCTACAACTATAATCCTATCAGACACTAATCCCCTTATAGACTTAAGTCTAACTTGGATGTGTCTTTTTGTTTTAGCATTGTACTTTTTACTGCTAATCTTGTCGATAGTTGTTCGACTATCACAATGAATAGCAATAGCAGGAAGCGGTCTGCTTACTACAGGTATCACGGACATCAGTCCGTGTAACCATTCAGCCTCCGTCCCAGTGGCATCAAGTGCACACAACTCGGCCTCAAAAGTAGACCGAGTTACTATAGTCTGTTTTGTCGACTTCCAGGATATTGCTCCACCCCCTAGGGTGAACACGTATCCAGTCACTCCATTGGAACCAGACTTCTTAGCTATCCAACTTGCATCACTGTACCCTTCAAGTACACCAGGAAATCTCCTATAGTGTAATCCAAGGTACATTGTGCCTTTCAGATATCTAAGCACTCTATCAAGAGCATCCCAATGAGTTCTGTTCGGACAGCTTGTATATCTAGCTAGCTTAGACACAGAATATGATATATCTGGTCTAGTACAGTTAGCAAGATACTGCAAGCTTCCAATAATCTGAGAATACCTTAACTGAGACACAGGTACTCCCGAACTATTCTTGACAAGGGCAACTTTAGGATCATAGGGTGTACTAGCGATTCTACATTGTGAATAACCATATTTCTCAAGTATAGATTTCTCTATATAATGAGATTGTGATAGGGTTATTCCATCAGCTGACTGAGTCAGCTTGATACCAAGAATCACGCTAGCTTCACCCATATCCTTCATCTCAAAGTGCCTTTTCAAGAAATCCTTTGTCTCGTTAATAATCTCAATATTGGTTCCAAACAGTAGTATGTCATCAACATATAAGCATAATACGACACATTCACTACCTTTAACTTTTGAGTAGACACACTTATCGCTATCATTACTAACAAAACTGAATGTCACAATCGTTTCATCGAACTTCTTGTGCTAGTCCCTGGGACCTTGTCTTAAGCCATAAATAGATTTGATTAACTTACATACTTTCCTTTCGTTGCCAGATGCAACAAACCCCTCAGGCTGATCCATATAAATCTCTTCTTCAAGTTCACCATGAAGAAAAGCTGTCTTTACATCCATTTGATGGATGATTAGACCATGTACGGAAGCCAATGCTACAAGCATTCGGATTGTTATCATTTTTGCAACAGGAGAGTATGTATCAAAGAAATCAAATCCTTCCATTTGCTTAAAACCCTTAGCCACCAGTCTAGCCTTGTACTTCTCTATTGAGCCATCAGGGTTCAACTTCCTTTTAAAGATCCACTTGCACCCAATAGTAGAACACCCAGGAGGGAGATCAACTAACTCCCATGTTCCGTTAGAAACAATAGAGTCAATTTCACTCTTTACAGCGCCCTTCCAGTGCCTAGACTCCGAGGAGTCCATAGCCTGTCGGAAAGTTAAAGGTTCGTCCTCGACATTGTAAGTGATGAAATCACTTCCAAAGTCCTTGACTACCTTTGCACGCTTACTCCTCCTAGGTTCCTCTTCCTCCATAGGAGTAGAGCTACTACCAAGTTCCGCCCCCACATTTGTCATCTTTTCCACATGATCAGGAATAGAACTTGATGTGTGAGTGAGATCTTCCTCAGAAGTACCTTGAGGTATACCAGTCTTCATAGGATAGACATCCTCAAAGAATGTAGCATCACGAAATTCAACTATCGTGTTAGCCACTATACCATCTATGTCAGATTTTATTACCAAAAATCTCATAGCTGTAGTGGTTTCAAGATAGCCCAGAAAGATACAATCAACCGTCTTCGGACCTAGTTTCTTCCTCTTGTGTTCAGGGACAAGTACCTTTGCAAGGCACCCCCACACTCGAAGATACTTGAGACTAGTCCTCTTGCCTTTCAATAACTCATAAGGTGTCTTATCCATGTGTTTCAGAGGGACTCTGTTCAGAATATGGCAAGCCTGTTAATCCCAAATGACCTAACAGAATTGTAGAAGGGGGGGTTGAATACAATTCTTGATATTTTCTTAAACTTAAAACACTTTATAAAATAAAACTGAACTGAATAAATAAAAACACAAGATATAAATAATTCAGTTGGATTGTTTGATGATCCAACTGAAGTGTTTTTATTGCGGAAATAATCTGTGATACAAAAGTACACAGCTGCTCAGTTACAGAGTTGTAGAGAAGAATGCTCTCAAAGATAGCTAATACAAACTATTTGATTTTCTTCTCTTTCTCTATCTTAACTGCTACACTTGGTTATATATTCCCCAAGTTTACAATACTATTTTTGGCTACACTATAGTACACTAAAGGTAACCGCCAATAGTTTGCTTTTCATCCCTTTGTCCAGTGGTCCTTGGAGATCCTTGCTTTTGTCTTCATGCTTATTATGATCACTCCCAAGAGCCCAATTGGAAACTGGGATGTTTCCTTATTCCCCATGTCCATTTTAATGGTTTCCAATGCAAAGTACACTTCCACATCACCTTTAGATCTGTTCAGTAAACTGTCACTATCACTTTGTCAACTATTCAGAAAAGAAATAATGATTCGTTGATACCAGGGAGATGTGTTTCGTTGATAGCTTTATTCTTCATTCCGTTGATGAGTAAACTCCATTTCGTTGATGAGTAAACTTCATTCCGTTGATGGTGTATCCTTGTTCCGTTGATAGAGTAATCTTCATACCGTTGACATGTCTTCACTTAGGCAAAATTACAAGGCATGATATACTTACAATTAACCAACCTATTTTGCCTATCTAGTACTTAGTCAACATGACTTAGAAAACCTATCTAGTACATACATCAAATGCATATCAAACTGTGAAGTATTGTACAGTGCAATTGCTACAACACTCATTCCGTTGATGAGCTTCCTGTCAACGAAACACTGCAAAGCATGCCATTCCGTTGACAGTTACAAAATGACTTAATACAAAATCTACTAAGTGTTTTTATAATTATCATCAAGAACAACATATTCCTAACAATCTCCCCCAATTTATGACTGATAGAATAACATCCATAAATCAAGAGCCTTGATGATAACAAAAACACTCAGTCAAATTACACATGATAAAAGTAGAAATTGCATTGAGCTTCATTGAATTTAATTAAAATACAAAGTAGAAAATCTTACTAAACAAGTGCACAGAGTTGCTCCTCTAGACTGAGCAGATTTTTCATCTTTGCCTCTGTGGTCATGTTTTCTTCCCTTTCCTTGCATTGTTCTCCTCAATCTGAGCTTGAAGTCTTCTGTAGAAAATCTTCTCTTCTTCATCTTCATTCCCCAACTTGGATTGCATTATTCTTAGAGTTTCATTGGATGCCTTCTCCAGTTGGTCTTCTATTCTGAAGAATCTTCTACAGTTGTCCCTGTCTCTGAATTCCATCATCCAAAAAGGTTGGAGATGAATCTTCTTTCCTGTTTGAGGGACCTTCAATACTCTGGGAAGTGCACCAGGCTTGTTCCAGCTAGCTTTGATTTGGCAGATTTCGGAAACAACTTCAGACTTAGCTGTTTTGGTAAAACCAAAATCTTTCTTCAGGCATTTGAACACAGAAAGAAGTGTCTGATAGTCTTCTCCCAGAATTCTATGTAGAGGCCAAACCTGTTCTCTCCCACCCTTGTAGACAAACACCAATCTCTCTGGTAGTTTGTAAGAAGCTGCAATTCCTCTCACTTCAACTAGGTCATCAAGATTGATGTGTAAGTCAGACTCCTCCCTGATATCAGCAATGTAGATGAAGTCTTCTGGGTTGGTAGGAGGTTTTTCAGCTTATGGTCTCCTTACTAGAATTGGCTTAGCCTTGGTAGCCCTTTGCTTAGATTTCTTCTTTGGATCCATCTCAAAGAGGAATTTTGGAAAGTTGGCCTCATCAAACTCAATTGGCTCTTCCTTTGGCTCAATTGGCTGATCATGGAAATTAACAGGATGTTTAGGATCACAGGCTAACTTTTCCCCTAGAGCTGGATCAGGAATTGTTGGAGGTGCAATTGGTACAGAAGAGTCTGATGCAATACTCTGAGAGTCATCATTCTCAAAGGCTATATTTCTCCTAGCTCTTGCCTTTGGTTGCCTTGTGCTCTTCTTTGCACTCCTTTCCTCTCTGGCTTTTTCTTCTTGCTGTCTTTCTTCTTCATCAAGAGATTGAGCAACTGCAAGTGCTTGCATTGCTGCTCTTTCTGACTCTTCAGCTTTAGCTTCAGCAAAGTTTGGGTGACCAGCCCAAACACAGATTTGTTGTCCATTCCTGTAGACAATTGCCCTTTGCTTCCTTACCTCATAATTATTGCTTTCCTTACTTTTTGTGATGAGTAGACCAAGAAGCTTGTGCTCATCTGGGTAAGGTGCAGGATAGAAAGTCCTTTCTGTATTTTTGCCCTTTGGTTTAGCAGGAGACTTGGGAGATAAGCTTCTTTGCAATGTAGCTTGTTCCACATCCCTAATGCATGAAGTTTGTCCTTTCTCCTTCCTTGATCCTTGAGAGTTGAGTGACTCCATGCAGAAGGGGCTCTACCTTATATGAAGAATTGGTCTGTGGCTCCCATTCCGTTGACACTAAAACCATGGCATCCGTTGATGGCTCTTTAGAAGAAGCTTGATCCGTTGATGGATTTGAATCCTTTGCAGTACCAGCTAACTTCTTGATTCTTTCATCTATCCTGGACCAGTGGTCTTTAATTTGTTCAGCAAGCTGTAGCTTCATAGAAGCTTGCTGAATCAGGTCAATGCTGTCCAGTTTAGCTTTACCTGACTCCCCCATAGCTAGTGGCTCCTTTGGCAGGGAAATGGCTGGGACCATAACCTTTGTGATTTGAATGTCTAGCTCCTTAGATTTCTCCCCCTTTTTGTTATCATCAAGAGAGATGACTGGGAGTCCTTGAGCTGCCACTAGCTGGGCCAATAGTTGTGTCTGCTTCTCCTGTTCCTTTTGCATCTGAGATAAAGTAGCTTCCACCTTGTCCACTCTAGAAGAGAGAGTCTTCAAGGAGGTAGCCACCTCAGGTTCCTTAGTGAAAAACCTGTTCATCTTGGACACAGTGAGAAGAGGAAGCTTTTCATCTAGCCTCCTGTCATTAGCATCCTTGAGATTGATAATTGAGTCCTTGATTTCTCTAGCCTCAATCCTTGTCTGCATCATCTGTAGCCTTTGGATTTCCAGTGAATCCATAATAGCCTTGTAGAATTTCTTGTCATTGGCATTTGCAGACTCATGAGCCAGATAGGCCTCATTGTACTGCCTTGTGATTGCAGCATCCAGGGAGATCCTTCCTTGTAAATCTTGAGAAAGCCAGTTTGGTATAGGAGGCACCACAGAAGTCCCAGTCTGTGAAGTAGTGGCCACCTGATTGTCACCAAAGTTGTCCTCATCATCAGAGAAATCAAACTCACCACTAGCTGCAGCTTCTGGAGATAGATTGGTCAAGGCATCCTTTGCTCTTTGCATTGATGCAGTTGTATGAATCAGTTGTAGTGACCTCTCTGCCTCCACATTGCCCTGTTGAGCCAAAACTTGATAGGCTGACACAGGATGAGTAAAGGTCTCAGGATCCAGGGAAATACTATCCAGAGTCTGTTGATAATGCTCTTGGAAGGTAAGTTCCCTTTCTCCCTCATTGACCTCCATTAACTCACTAGCAATGGCTGCTTCCTCCCTTATGACTCCTGTAGTCCCTTCTCTCTCTCCTCTATATTCTTGCATCATGGGCTCCCCATGGCTCACACCTCTCACACCCTCACCTTCACCTACTAAGGTGGAACTCTCAATCTCTCCTTTTGCCTGGCTGGAAGAAATAGCCAGCCTCTCACTCTCATTCTCTCCTTTTGCCTGGCTGCAAGCCAGCCTCTCAGTTTCACTCCCTCTCAATCCTAAAAGTGTCTCAACTACCACCAGGTCATCTACACTAGTTGTGGAAACAACTAGATTTTCAATAAGGGGTGTAGAATGACCTATCAACGGAATGGTAGTTTGAACTGTCAACGGTATGGATACCGTTGATGGAGAAACACTTGTCAACGAAATAGACTGTTTCGTTGATGAAGTCAAGAAAGCACTTTGAGAATGAGAAGTTACAGTAGAGTCTGTGGTGATTGATTTGAGAGTTTGGTCCACAGATCCCCTTGCAACTTCAGGAAAAATTGGTTGATGGCCCAACAAATCACTTAACAAGTGATGGCCACCAGCTTCAGAGTGGGGCTTCTCCAAGATTAGAGTTGGAGAATCAGGAATAGATGTATGGATCATGTCCACGTCTAAAGATTGAGTTGGTGAATTTGATGGAGATAATTCAAGATTGATGTTTAGAGAATGGGACTGTAACCCCAGAGTAATGATAGGGGTTACATCAAACTGAATTTGAGAAACTGGAAGTGTTGCTTCCAGTGTGTGTGCACCCTGTGAAACCTGAGATTTTTGCTTCACTCTCCTTTGGTATTGGGAAAATGTGGACTGTGGGCTTGAAGTGTCCCTTACCCTTTTGGACTGTGCTCTAGGTTGAGAGCTTGTTTCAATAATTACATCCTTTTGGGAGGATGCAATTAGACTTGTGCTTAAATCCATTTTACTCATTGTGCCTTGTTGGGAAGACACAATGGGGCTAGGCTGGGAAACACTTACCTCACCTTCCTTATCCTTGGGGTTTCTTTGACTTTCACCCCTTCCCTCACCTCTCACAACTCCAGACTCACTCCCCTTAGTTTGTGTGGTAGTTCTTACAACAGGTGCCTTTTGAGAAGTACCTGAGGTTGGCTTGGAGGATTTCTTAGATTTTGGTTTTGTTGCTGGGGCAGGAGCCTGTTGGGTCACAGCTACAGACTCCATAGCAACTGGATTGGATGAAACAATGGAAGTAACAACTATACTAACAGGGATAGCAGTAGTTACCTCAATGATTGGCAGATACACCACTGGAACATCACCATTGTGGTTCAGCCTCAGTATGTCTGTCAATACTCTCTTCTCTTGCACAAAGCACTCAAACCTGGCAGTAGGGTTAGAGATAACTAATGGTGCTGGACTAACATGATTAGCCAGCATCATCAGAAACCTTGCATAATAGATATTTTTCTTCCTATTTGCCTTATCACCCAACTTAGCACCAATTTCATACATAAGTTGGGTGCTAAAGTTGTAATATCTATCATTTAGAAGCATGGTTAGGAGAATTAACATAGAGTTAGTTAATGCATCAAAATTACTAATCTTTCCAGAAAAGACCTTAATGAATGCATCAGCTAAATAACTGTATTCCCTAACCAAACCTCTCCTAATAATCTTACCTAAGTTATCAGTAGGCAAAGAGTAGTTTATAGAATTTAGCATGGTAGTTATTTCAGTGTTAGTAGGCAAAGCATCACAGTTATTATCAGGAATATGTAAACATGCTTGCAAAACATCAGAATTAACTATGTACTCATTACCTTGAAGAGTGAATTGCAGTGTGCCGTTTGTTCCACTATACTCACATGAGGTCCAAATCTCCTCGATTACTTCATTGTAGAGTGGTGTAGAGTGAAACATCGCATAGCTCAACTTACAGTTCCTCATGAAATCCATCATTTTGAAAAAGATGCTGTTCGGACTCTCCTTAACGACAAATGGAATGGAATTGTTCTTCTCATAGATGAACCCACCAGCAGACATAAGCTTGACTATGGGTGCCATTGTTGAGTGAGGAAAAGCTTCGAGCTGTATTGCTTGTTAGAGAGAAGAAGATAGAAAAACTTTTGGAATTTTTGAGAACAGGTAGAAATGAAATAAAGAAATTAAAATTTCTTAAATACTCCCCCAAAAATTCTCAGAAATTAAGTCCAATAATTAATCTAAATTACCTGATTGGCTTAAAAAGTAACCGTTAGAATTAAATATTACCACGATTTATGCTTACATGGGTGTATGTATAGATCGTGATAAAGAACGTGAAATTTCAACGGTTCAGATTAAAAAGCGCTACATCAACGAATCAGATTGGGCGGTTAAATTCCCGTCTTATTTCGTTGATAAAGCCGCGTTTCGTTGATATAAAAGAGCTATCAACGAAACACCCAGAAAAATGCTAAGACTGTCAACGGAATGGTTCGTTTCGTTGACATAGTAATTTTGACTTAGACAAAATTTCACTTTTTCATAAGAAAATTAATTCACAGAAAAACATAGCAAGTTTCTGGCTGCATTTTTAACTTGCAAAAATCTCAAAATAATTAAGAGAAATTTAGCATACCTAGCTCACTTACTAATCTTGAGAATGTGGATTCATCAAGTGGCTTGGTAAAGATGTCTGCAAGTTGTTGTTCACTTGGAACAAAATGTAACTCCAAAGTACCATTCATAACATGTTCTCTAATAAAGTGGTACTTGATGTCAATGTGCTTGGTCCTTGAATGCTGCACTGGATTCTCAGTAATGGCAATGGCACTAGTGTTGTCACAGAAAATAGGAATTTTCTCAACTCTTATTCCATAATCAAGTAGTTGATTTTTCATCCATAAAATCTGTGCACAACAACTTCCAGCTGCAATATACTCAGCCTCAGTTGTGGAGGTAGAAACTGAGTTTTGTTTCTTGCTGAACCATGAGACAAGCTTGTTTCCTAGGAATTGACAGGTGCCTGTTGTGCTTTTCCTGTCAATTTTACATCCTACAAAATCTGCATCTGAATAACCAATTAGTTCAAAACCAGATTCTCTAGGATACCAAATGCCAAGGTTTGGTGTTCCTTTGAGATATCTGAAAATTCTTTTAATAGCAACTAAATGGGATTCCCTAGGATCAGCCTGAAATCTAGCACATAGACATGTAGCAAACATAATATCAGGTCTACTAGCTGTTAAATATAGAAGTGAGCCTACCATGCCTCTGTAACCTGAAATGTCCACAGATTTTTCTTTAGTATTCAATTCAAGTTTGGTGGCAGTAGGCATGGGAGTTTTGGCAGGAGAGCATTCCATTAAATTAAACTTCTTTAACAAATCATGATTGTATTTTGTTTGACTAATGAAAATGCCTTCATTAACTTGCTTCACTTGAAGACCAAGAAAGTAAGTTAATTCTCCCATCATGCTCATTTCATATTTACTTTGCATAAGCTTGGCAAACTTTTGACAAAGTTTCACATCTGTAGACCCAAAGATTATGTCATCTACATAAATTTGAACAAGTATAGTAGAACCATTCACAACCCTGTGAAAAAGAATTTTATCTACAGTACCTCTAGTGAAGTGATTCTCAAGGAAGAACTGTGAAAGTGTGTCATACCAGGCTCTAGGTGCTTGTTTCAAACCATAGAGTGCTTTGAGGAGGAAGTATACATATTCTGGAAAATCATCATCTTCAAAACCAGGAGGTTGACTTACATACACCTCCTCTTCCAATTCCCCATTTAGAAAAGCACTCTTCACATCCATTTGATAGACCTTGAAATTGGCATGGGCTGCATATGCTAGGAAAATCCTTATTGCTTCTAGTCTTGCAACAGGAGCAAAGGTTTCATCAAAATCAATTCCTTCTTCCTGTGAGTAGCCTTTTGCAACCAATCTAGCTTTGTTCCTTGTGACTATGCCATTTTCATCCATCTTATTTCTGAACACCCATTTTGTGCCTATGACACTCCTGTCCTTAGGCTTGGGCACCAGCTTCCAAACATTGTTCCTTTCAAATTGGTTTAGCTCTTCTTGCATAGCCAAGACCCAATCTGGATCTAGAAGTGCATCCTCAACTTTCTTTGGCTCATCTTGAGACAGAAAGCTGCTATATAGACATTCTTCTTGAGTTGCTCTTCTAGTTTGGACTTTTGAAGACACATCACCTATAATAAGTTCAAAGGGATGATCTTTAGTCCATTTCCTTGAGGGAGGTAGATTTGCTCTTGAAGAAGTAGCTTCATGATCATGATTGCCTAGATTAGATATTTGTCCTTGAGAAACTCCCCCTGAGTTTGTTGTCCCTAATTGATCACTCCTGGAAGCATTTCTGTGACTGTCAACGGAATGACCATTTTGACTGTCAACGAAACGCTCATTCTGACTGTCAACGGAATGACCATTTGGTCTACTAGCAGCTATTCTTTTCAATCTTAATGCAGCAATTTCATCTTCACTACTGCTTTCATCTGTGCTAGATACAACAACTTTGGACTGTTTCTCAATAGTCTTATCATGATCCATTTGTTCTCCTTCCTCATTCTCAAAAGAGAGACTTTCATGGAAACCTTCATCACAGAGACCCTGAATTTTTAGATCATCAAAAACAACATGTACAGATTCCATAACAATGTTGGTTCTGAGATTGTAGACTCTGTAGGCTTTCCCTGCTGCATAACCCACAAATATTGCTTCATCTGCCTTTGCTTCAAATTTCCCCAAGTGCTCAGCTTGATTTCTCAGAACAAAACACTTGCATCCAAAGACATGAAGAAAATCCAATAGTGGCTTCTTTCTTTTGAGTAGCTGATAAGGGGTCATTCCTTTGGCCTGATTAATCAAAGAAATATTCTGAGTGAAGCAAGCTGTATTAACTGCCTCAGCCCAAAAATAAGTTGGTAACTTTGATTCATCTAGCATTGTCCTTGCAGCTTCAATAAGTGTTCTGTTTTTCCTTTCAACTACACCATTTTGCTGTGGTGTCCTTGCTGCTGAAAACTCATGCAAAATACCATTTTCTTCACAGAACACCTTTATGCTTGAATTCTTGAATTCTGTCCCATTGTCACTCCTAATCCTTCTTACTTTCAAGTCAGGATGATTGTTTACCATCTTGATGTGATTGATAATGATTTCACTTGCTTCATCCTTGGAGAGCAAAAAGAAAGTCCATGTAAATCTAGAAAAATCATCAACAATCACAAGACAATATTTCTTCTTTGAAATAGACATGACATTTACAGGGCCAAACAAATCCATATGAAGCAACTCAAGCTGATGGACAATTGATGACTCTGTCTTGCTTTTGAATGATGCCTTCTTTTGTTTCCCCTTTTGACAGGCATCACACAAACCATCCTTGGAAAACTCCACTTGTGGAATTCCTCTAGCAAGATCTTTCCTCACCAAATCATTCATAACTTTAAAGTTCAGATGAGATAATTTCTTGTGCCATAGCCAACTTTCATCCTTGCTTGCCTTGCTGAAAAGACAAGTGATGGTTTCTGAACTTGTGCTACTAAAGTCAGCAATGTACACATTCCCTCTTCTGAATCCAGTCATTACCACATTGTTGTTTCCTCCTTTAGAAACAACACAGGCTTCTTTAGAAAAAGTAACTAAAAATCCTTTGTCACAAAGTTGGCTGATACTAAGCAAGTTGTGCTTAAGACCATCCACCAATGCAACCTCATCTATGATGACATTCTCTTTTGAAATCAAGCCATATCCCTTTGTGTAGCCTTTGTTGTCATCTCCAAAAGCAATACAAGGGCCAGCTCTTTCCTGAAACTCTGTGAGCAGGGTAGAATCACCAGTCATGTGTCTTGAACAACCACTATCCAAGTACCAAAGATTCCTTTTGTCTCCCTGCACACAATAGAACCAAATCAAGTCGATTTTGGTACCCAAGTTTCCTTGGGTCCTGTTTTGTTAGCCTTTGCTTTTCCTTTTATATCATTTTTCACCTTGGGCTCAGATTGATTTAAATCAATCTTTATCCTTGGTGTTGATTTCTGAGGATTGCTCACATTTTCATTCTTAGCATGCATAATTGGAGGAACAAACATGTTATTCATATTCCATGGCATTTGTGGCACATTAAACATATTCATGTATGGATTAGACACAAATGGCATGCTGGCATATGGATTTTGAAATTGTGCATATGGAGCAAACATGTTAGGCATAACAGGCATTGTAGGCATAGAACTATTCATTGCATGCTTGGGGATTTTTACTTTAACAGTCTTCTTAACAGATTTGCAGTTAGTAGATAAATGACTAACACTTCCACAATTAACACATGTCTTTCTAGGAGCATATTTATCAGGTGTGTAATTGTTGTGTTTGTTAATTCCTACTTTGCCATTCCTGTTATTCTTTTTATTTCCCTTAGCCTCAACTTGAACATTCTCTAACTTATCTTTCAATTGCTTGTTGGACAAGTGACCTACATTAGCTCTCTCAACAGGCTTCTCAACTTTCTTTGATTTACTAGACTCACCTTGAACAAAGTTCTTGGTGACCGGACCATACTTATTATTAAGTCTAGTGAGTTCATCTTTTCTTTTCTCTGTCAACGAAACACCCTGATCGGTTGATGGTTCATCTGTCAACGGAACATTGCATTCCGTTGACATATCAACCTTCAACAAATGATCATTGTTGTTTGTTGACTCTGTTTCTGATTCTAAGGTTTCACAAACATACCCTAGTTTCTCTTTGTTCTTTTTCCATGATTGTTCACAGAAAGATTCCATACCTTGAACATTAATGATGTTGGTAGCAACATTCCTGGCATCTTTCCATTTAGCAATCACACTTTGTTCTATTTCAAGTTGTGTCTTAAGAATTTCTTCCCTTTGTAACACGTTCTCAAGTTCCTTCTTAGCATCCCTACTAACACATCTCATTTTCTCAAATTCAATGAGCTGTGCTTCTAACATTGCATTCCTATCACTTAAGAGCAAATTAGTCTCTTTTATTCTTGAATTCTCTTTGGTAAGTGATTTAAGAGTAACACGCAAATTATACAATACAGTAGACATTTCATTTACCGCACTATCGCATTCCTCTTTAGAAAGCTCAGAAAGATTAGTAATTGTTACCTGGTTGCTTGAGGAGCTAGCTTCCTGCTCATGATTGTTAGCCATAAGAGCCAAGTTGACATATTCAACATCATCATCAGAATCTTCACCATTACCAGCCCAATCATACTCCTGAGACATGAAAGCCTTTTCTTTTTGCTTGAGAAGTTCAAAGTATTTCTTTTTATAATCAACAGGCTCAAATTTCCTGTTGCCCTTCTCAACCTTGGGTTTTCTGCAGTCTCCAGCAAAGTGACCAAGCATTCCACAATTGAAACATTTTGACTTAGACTTTTCAATCCAGTTTGATTTTTTAGGTTGAAAGTCTCTTCTTGGTGGCCTTGCTTCTGAGTTTCTCTTGAACTTGAACTTAGAGAATTTTCTTGACAGAAAAGCAATGTGTTCATCAATCTCATCTAAGTCATCCAAGTTGGCTGGTTCTGGTTCTTCTTCTTCTGTCATCTTACCTTTGCCCTTGCTAACATCACTTCTACAACTAGCTCGACTAGTTGTGGCCTTTGCAGCTTCTTCAGTGTCATCTTCCAGTTGGTTCACAGATGTAATCAATGCAATAGATCCACCCTTCTTCTGTACCTTTTCAATTTCCTCATCTTGCTCCATTTCCAGCTCATAAGTCTTCAAGGTTCCATAAAGCCTTTCAAGAGTGTAGTCTTTGTACTCTTGAGTGTTTCTTAGAGAAACAGTCATAGGCTTCCATTCTTTTGGAAGTGCTCTTAGAAATTTAAGGTTTGAGTCCTTAGTTTGGTAGATTCTCCCATACAACTTTAATCCATTCAGAAGCTTTTGAAACCTACTAAACGTGTCATTTAGGGTTTCACCAGCTTTAAAGTGAAAGTGCTCATATTGTTGTATAAGGAGTTGCATTTTGTTCTCCCTTACTTGCTCAGTTCCTTCACATAGTGTTCTGACAGTGTCCCATACTTCTTTGGAGGTTGTACAGTTTATGACATTGTCAAACATCTCTTGCTCCAAACCATTAAACAGAATGTTCATGGTTCTCTTATCTTTATGGATTTCTGTAAGATCTTCAATAGTCCATTCTGAGACAAGTTTTGGAATTTCTACATCAGGAGCATCATCTGGCACTCCAATTCTAGATGCAAACTTCATGGGAACGTGTGGACCTTTCTCAATGCAGTCTACATATCTCTCATCCATAGACATGAGATGTAAATGCATCTTTACTTTCCAGTGAAAGTAATTGTCCTTATCAAGAACTGGTATCTTTACACCTGCATCCTTCTTCACCATGGCTTCTGTTTTTGGTCTTGATCTTTAAACTTCTTGTGTGTTAGAAGCTTGCTTTGATACCAATTGTTAATCCCAAATGACCTAACAGAATTGTAGAAGGGGGGGTTGAATACAATTCTTGATATTTTCTTAAACTTAAAACACTTTATAAAATAAAACTGAACTGAATAAATAAAAACACAAGATATAAATAATTCAGTTGGATTGTTTGATGATCCAACTGAAGTGTTTTTATTGCGGAAATAATCTGTGATACAAAAGTACACAGCTGCTCAGTTACAGAGTTGTAGAGAAGAATGCTCTCAAAGATAGTTAATACAAACTATTTGTTTTTCTTCTCTTTCTCTATCTTAATTGCTACACTTGGTTATATATTCCCCAAGTTTACAATACTATTTTTGGCTACACTATAGTACACTAAAGGTAACCGCCAATAGTTTGCTTTTCATCCCTTTGTCCAGTGGTCCTTGGAGATCCTTGCTTTTGTCTTCATGCTTATTATGATCACTCCCAAGAGCCCAATTGGAAACTGGGATGTTTCCTTATTCCCCATGTCCATTTTAATGGTTTCCAATGCAAAGTACACTTCCACATCACCTTTAGATCTGTTCAGTAAACTGTCACTATCACTTTGTCAACTATTCAGAAAAGCAATAATGATTCGTTGATAGCAGGGAGATGTGTTTCGTTGATAGCTTTATTCTTCATTCCGTTGATGAGTAAACTCCATTTCGTTGATGAGTAAACTTCATTCCGTTGATGGTGTATCCTTGTTCCGTTGATAGAGTAATCTTCATACCGTTGACATGTCTTCACTTAGGCAAAATTACAAGGCATGATATACTTACAATTAACCAACCTATTTTGCCTATCTAGTACTTAGTCAACATGACTTAGAAAACCTATCTAGTACATACATCAAATGCATATCAAACTGTGAAGTATTGTACAGTGCAATTGCTACAACACTCATTCCGTTGATGAGCTTCCTGTCAACGAAACACTGCAAAGCATGCCATTCCGTTGACAGTTACAAAATGACTTAATACAAAATCTACTAAGTGTTTTTATAATTATCATCAAGAACAACATATTCCTAACAAAGTCGTATTCAGAGCCTCTCCCCACATGTATTTAGGCAACCCAGAGTTAATAAGCATACTGTTAATCATATCTTTGAACGTTCTGTTCTTTCGCTCAGCGACCCCATTAGACTCAGGTGTGTATGGTGGAGTAACTTCATGAACTATTCCATTGCTTGCGCAAAATTCATTAAAGGAGTTACTCGTATACTCACCACCTCTATCTGATCTCAACCTTTTAAGTACCTTACCAGTTTGTTTCTCAACTTCAGTTTTATAAATCATGAATTTGCTAAGTGCTTCATCCTTATGTCTAAGTAAATAAACATAACAGTATCTACTACTATCATCTATAAAAGTAATGAAGTATCTAAAATGATCCTTAGTTAACATACCACCAAATTCACAAATATCAGTGTGTACTAAATCTAACAAGTCTGAATCCCTAACAACATTATGAAAAGGTTTCCTTATTTGTTTAGCAGACACACATACTTGACATTTAGAATTCTTTTCTATAGTATGTTTTGGAATCAACTCTAAGTTCATCATATTTTTAAGAGCACCAAAGTTTAAGTGACCAAGTCTAGCATGCCATAAGTTGGATGATTCTACATAGTTAACAGAAGAAGTAATTTCATTAAAGGAAGTGCCCAAAACAGGCTCAGCATTTATAACAAATAAACCATTTGACAAGTAACCCTTGCCAAAGAAAGTACCAGTGTGAATAAGAACTACTTTATTACATCTTAAGGAAATTTCAAAACCATTCGTAACTAAACGACTTCCACTTATTATATTTCTACGCATTTCTGGAACATGATGCACTCTTGTCAGGGATAGAATACGCCCCGAAGGAAACTTCAGGTCCACGTCTCCCACTCCATGAACTTGAGCGGCACTCGCATTCCCCATCGTCACTGTCATGCTATGACTCTGTTGATAAGATACAAATAAACTAATATCAGCACAAATATGCACATTAGCTCCAGTATCAATCAACCATTCATTTGACAGATAAGTGGAAAATAGTACAGGGTTGTAGGTCACATACCGGTTTTCGTTGGTTTCAGAAGCCGAAGCCTCACCAACAACCATGTTCACTACAGGCCCACTTGTGGTTCCAACTACAGCATTCGCTTGCGCTACCACCTCGGTTTTCTTCGCTTTCTTTGTAGGACAGTCCTTACTCCAGTGCCCAACCTGCCCACAAGACCAACATGGTTTGTTTGCCTTTGGTTTCTTGGCCTTATCCTTGTCTATCTTAGGTTTATTAACATTTCCCTTCCTAGCAACAGCCTTCCTTTTCTATCCTACGGTTACTACATTCACCTTCGAGCTACCGTGTTCAGATGGCATCACATGTCCCTGTTTGGACTTGTGTTGTTCTTGCACCGAGATGTCCAGCATAAGGTTGGTCCAGGTGATCTCTCCTTTCTGTCTTTTCAGGGAGAGAGCGAACTCTTCCCAAGACTTCGGAAGCTTTTCAATCACGCTCATAACCTTGAACTTATCAGGGAGATCCATGTCGGATTCCTTCAAAGCATGCACTATCATCTCGAACTCATGCACCTGCTCAGTCATGGATTTGTTGTCTACCAGCTTAAATTCAAGGAACCTCGCTACAGAATACTTTTCCAGACCTTGAGAGTCAGTATTGTGAGTGAGGTCCAGCTTCTCCCATAAGAGCTTAGCACTATAGGCATCAGATGAATAAACATCAAACAGAGTGTTTGTTAAGGCTGCCAGAATGGCTGCCCTAGCCACCCCATCCTTCTCAGCCCACATTGCATAAGCCTTAACTGTTTCAGCTTTTTCTTGAACCACCACCGGTTTCTCATACTCCACAACAGGCCACAGACCCTTTACAGTTAACCACAATTTCATCCTTTTCTGCCAGCGTGAAAAGCCGACACCACCGTTGAATTTCTCAGGTAAGCCCGTTAGTTCAACGGGTTGTGGGAAACGGTAAGTGGTCCAATCAATGACCCCAGCAGACACATTAGACGTACTACCATCTACAGTAACTTCAGTTTCGTTAACCATTATGCTAAATAATATATAACAAATTATCTTTTCAAGAATGTTGGAAATATTAACAATTACAGCAACATTGAGGCAGTTATATAAATTATTTAACAAGTCCAGGCCAAGACAACAATTAACGAAACAAATCATGAAGGTAAATAACATGCATATCAGTGACTGAATAAACGAAGAAAAGAAGAGAGGTGTACCAGGAGCCATAATAGTGTATAAAATAAGTTTAAAAATTAGCTGAGTCGCCAGTCCTTGCAAGAAGTCCTGACTGTTCTTGAAGAGATAATTGCCCCCACATGAAAGTTTAAGTTCCCGTAGCAAGGAACAACTTCCAATCATTAGAAATTTGAATTAACATCAAGAATATAGTTAATTATATCCTTAAACTATCAATTTTTCTAACAGGATAATTATTAGAAGTGTTAAACAATCATTCACTGAACAATAAAAGTGTGTGTTTGCAAAGAGATACGACTGGGTGGCATACCTTTCTTTGGGTCGCCCAGCCTCAGAGTCGGGAACTTGGCATGGGAGACGAAGGAGGTTGGTGAACACCTCGTAAGGCACTGCCGTGTTCCGACAACGCTTCATTTGAATCTATCAGGATTCAGAACACCATATCGTGCATTATGATAACTCCAAATCCCGATCTAGTCCTTCCCGGCCGATCCCACGCCTGGAAGCGGTGTCGCTGCGGTTGGGACTCTGCAAAACAACATCGGAGGGGGGTTGGGACCCTGGCGGCGCCTCCGGCGTGAGAATAAGTAACGGCTTTGGAAAGGGAGACAGAACTATAGAGAAATCTCAATATGGAGGGTGTATGTATAGTGTGTGTATAATATAGGCTAAGCGTGTGAAAGAGAATGTAACCCCTAGACCTCTTTTCCTTGGTCTATTTATAGGCCAAGAATTAGGGTTTAGGGGTTGTACCTGCAATCATGAGCGTTGAATCCTAGGTAGGTAGGACACCTGGGTGATGTTGATGGATTGCACGTGTCCAGGTCCTGGATTGTGGTGTCGTGTGCCAGGCTCCTGCTGGCGTGTGGCCTGAATAGGACATAATTGTCCCCATCATTAGGTATTCTTACGTGTCGTTATTAGGTGTGGCCGTCAGTGATGACCTAGGCACGTCCCGTAATGAGGGATAGTTCTTCTCACGCAAAATATTGCCTTTGTCGCCAGGAGAGTCAGACTTATAGCTGAGACATAGTCTGGCTATGAGTCCGGACTGGTACATAGGTAATGACTCCAAGACGAGTCCGGACTAGGAAGTGAGTCATGACTCGAATGGTAATCCGGGTTCCAGGTAACACCTGGCTCAAAGATGAGCCTGGGCACATTATATGCAAGAAAGTTAAATAGCTGTAGAAATTACTTGGAAACTGACCACCATTTGTATGTTGATCTATTTGAACTGCAACTTGCAACTATTAGACTTCAATGACATGGTGCAGCATTAAGAATGAAGCACCAAAATAGAAGTCTAAGCTGTGAATTCAATACATGTTAATGTACAAAATCAAAATACAGGAACAATAGCAACACGAGGCAGAATTGTATTAAAATGTAAATATGTAAAGTCTCACTGGTACCATCATATTAAGAAACAAAATTAAGGAAATACATAAAATCCCAACATTAAAGTTCATAACCATAGAGAAAGGGGTGTTGTCTCGGAAATCTTCACACTATGAGTTCTGATCTTGTTGTCCTGACCTCAAGTGGAAGCTCATCAGCAGATGTTTGAGCCTTGGCACTTTTAGCTTCAGAGATTGTACGCTACCCACCTTTAGTTGACGGTTTGGTTTGCGTAGCTTTATTAACTTCAGTGATGTTTAGCTTTGGTGCATCTTCATTAGCGACATGGTTCATAACAGTATCCTCAAGGTCATCTAGTGAAGGGAGGTCATTTCCATGCTCCACAGCAGGCTCTACTATCTTCTTGCATTTAGATTTGTCCCTAAAATTCATGACCGACTCATACAAGGCAGTAGGTGTTACAACAGTCCCAGCCCATATGGTAATCAAATTCTTTTCAGACAACCTGTTAAACATTTTCATCAGATCTTCGTCTGTTTTTAGTTTCTGGTGTGTCTTCTTAAATACATAAGCAAAAGTTGGAAATTTAAACTCCAACTTTTGACCCTGTTTTAAAGCTATATCTTCATACTTTATTACAATATCCAGCAATGAACACTTACGTATCTCCACCCTGATATCTACTACATTCTTCTCCCTCCAGTTGAATCACAAAATTTTAGCAGAGGGTCTGGTTTCCATAGCTTCATCAACTTCAGTGATGTTTGTCTCTTGTACATCTTCATTAGTGGCATGCTTCACTGAAGTATCCTCATGGTCATCTAGTGAAGAGAATTCATTATTAGATAAATATTTTTTAAGATTATAGCTAATGTTTTAACATGTATTTAAACTGTAATAGTGCTGGAGTTGCAAAATAAAAAGAAAGGGGTGCTACATTTAAGTCAAAAATATTTTGCCGTCCCGCTAGGAAAATGCAAATAACACGAAGGTATTATTATCAAGATCCTTGTATATATATCATCCATGGCAATTGTAAATCTCATCTTGAATCAATTACCAATAATATCAATGAAAGGGAATGAAAGGAGAAAGCAATAAAACATATATGTTCCCACATGCTCCAAAGGTAACTGCTGACACACTTCAGAAATAAACGTGTGATAGACATAAAAATCAAATTCAAAGTACAACCACAAAAGGACCAATACAGCTAAATACAAGATTATAGGTTTTAAATGCAATAAGATAATGCTAGTTCCAGTTCAAGATGATAAATAAGCAATCATAGTAACATGGCAATTTGGTACTCAATGTAGTTTTTCCATAGCAAAAATCTGGTACACGAGATAACAATCCATTCTATCAATGAGGATGGAGTTCTTGGGAGTGAGTTTCAAGTAGTAAAAGGCAACTCATGTATTAACCATAAAAACAGACTCACATCCCAATAATTGCTAATCACATGTGATGTTGTCTCATCATATAAATCTATAGTTCTAGAAGGATTTAAAGCAGAGATTTTATCTGACTACGCAAGCTACCAGATTGATGAACCCAAGGTTCAGGTAATAATGAAGAAGATATTTAATCCTCAGGTCAAACAGTTGCTAAAATGAATTACATTATTCCTCAAACGCTTGAACACTAGCCTTTTCATGCAGCACTGCCCAGTCACCTCCAAGAATGTAAGGGTTTGAATCCATTACAAAACCAAAATCTGAAAGGGAAACATGTACAGAGTTGGATGGCTTTTGCATAAATATCCCACTCGCATGTAACATACCATTTAAAGCAGTAGATCTTTGACAAGCTATCTGTTGAGGGAGCTCTTTCATATGTCTTGAACCCGCCAATCCTATACAAGGTTCTATTAATCTTTTTAGATAGAAATCCAAACCATTATTTAGCACATTAGTGCAGTCTACAGAAATGGTAAGGCCCTCCATCTCCAACTTCCGCTCCAGAATAATCATTAAAGATCTAGTATCAGGTAGCTCACAAGTTTGCTGACAGGTCAATGGATGAAACTTCTGTTGAGTTCCACCGGAAAGAGCTTCACCTGCACCCTTGTAAATTGATATTCCCAAAGTAGCAATAACAGGACTTCTACTCTGAATGCCCGGACTTCCATCAGCCTGCTCAACTTCTTCCTCGTCTTCTACCGATGCAACTTCAATAGGGGGTCTGCTACCAATAGATAGTTGTCCGGTTCCACTTTGCTGACTCTTCCATACTTGGTCGAGGGGACCTGGATGATCTCGAAACTTGCGATCTTGATTCACAAGAGACCTATTAACTGGGAGGCAGTTGGCAACTTCTACATTAGGGGAAGCTACCACTGCCGTGTTTTTAGCCCTCGACAGAGGAACTTCACCAACAGAAGCATTCTCAAGGATGGTTCGAATGAGTTGGTTGTGAAGAGAAAGATTATCCCTTCCAATTATTTCCATACAGGATTTATCAAAGTCACATTTCTTGACCTTAAGAGATAAGAATCTTTTGAGGAGATCAAAGTAATTCTCCGCTCTCTTGCTCCCAATTCTTCGATAAATAACTGCCTTCAGCTCAACAGCACCAACTGGAGTAGGCTTCTGGTTGGCTACCATATTGAATCAGGACACCTTAACATTGACCAAAAGAAAACCTGCATCAGCATCTCCGACAATAGAAAAAAAAACAATAATCATGTTTCTACAATTCTACACCCTATCCAACAAAACCTACATCTCTACATACACATTTAAAAGTTATCATCTATTCAAAAAACAAAACTAGCATGCCAAAAAGCACACCTTTAACATAATTCACTTAGTAGGAATCTAAAGCAATCAAGAATATATCACAACCTGCACTAGTGATTATAATCAAAAAGGAAACTTAACTCTTCCTAACATCCAATCTAAAGTAATTCCCGAAAAGGAAAACAAGCAGAATCTGAAAAATCAGCTAAAAGGATACATATACAAACACACACACACAAATAGTTTAATTAACACTTTAACAATAAATACGACTAAACTACATCATTAAACCATGATTCCTGAATCTAACTAAAACCCATTTCAGAGTTCATTGAAATCCAAAAACCCAATTAAGAAAACAAGCAATTGAGCATAAACAAGTACAATACCTAAACTGATGAAACACCCACGTTGTAGTTCTTGAAATATAGTTGTAAATTCTTGATTTTCTGAAAATTGGGCGTTTTAATATCTTAAATTGAACTCTTTTGGAATCTAATGAAGCAGACCAAACAAGAACTAATGTAAAAAGAGCTTGTACTTCAAAACATGTTTTAAGAAAATAAAACATTATAGATTCTTGTCTGATCTTTACAAGGTAAGAAGCGATGAGTAATAAAAACCCCAAATTATAATCCAATACTCTATGATGCATCAAGAAATTAAAGAATATTGCCTTATATCACAAAACATACATACCTGTCGCGAAATTGAATTTAGGAGAAAAGACGGTGACAAATAGATTTGAAAGGAATAATCCCAAATCGCCCGTTGTTTCAGATGAAAAATCAAGAGAGCTCTCCCCAAATTTGCTAGTTTTGCCCCAATTCTGCTCGCTCACTCAATACCGCTCCAATTTCTTATATTATATAGCCCGAGTTTGACTTAACCCGGTATAAGGCACCGAGTGTAGATAATTTGGAGCGTGATATGTATATTTTAGACTCTCAAAATTAATAGGTAGTCTTTTAAAAAAAAAAAGTAGACAATGTTTTAACATTTATTTAAACTGTAACGGTGCTGGAGTTACAGAGTAAAAATAAAAGGGTGCTACAAGTTAATCGAAAAAAAATTGTCGTCCCACTAGGAAAAAGCTAATAGCACGACGGAAATGTAGACAATATCCTTATATATACATAAATATTATCCATGACAGAAAAGCTCGAGGCAGATTGTAAATCTCATCTTGAATCAAGGACTACCAGTATGATTAAAAAGGGAATGAAAGGAGAAAGCTATAAAACATTTAGACGAGAAACTTTAGTATGTTCCCACATGCTCTATTGGTAATATTGACACGTATAGGTAACTAGTCACACACTACAGAAATTAAAGCGTTACAGACAATAACATCAAATTCAAGGTAGAGCACCAAAGGAACAATACAGCTCAATACAAGATTGTAGATTTTAACTGCAATAAGATAATGTTAGTTCGAAAATAAGATGGTAATTGAGTATAAGCAATCATAGTAAGTAGTAACATGGCAATTTGGTACTCCGTGAAATTTTTCTATAGCAAAAATCTGGTACACAAGAGATAACAATCCATTCCTTCACTGAGGATGGAGTTCTTGAGAGTGAGTCTCTAAGTATAAAAAGGTAATTCGTGTATTGACCATGTAAACAGACTCACATCCCAATAACTGCTAATCACATGTGATGTAATCTCATGATATAAATCTATAGTTCTAGAAGGATTTGAAGCAAAGAATTTATCTGACAATGTGAGCTACCGCATCATGGTGAACCCAAGGTTCAGGTAATCATGAAGAAGAGATTTAATCCTCTGGTTCAAACAGTTGCTGAATGAATTACATTATTCCTCAAATGCTTGAGCACAAGCCTTTTCACGCAGCACTGCCCAGTCACCTCCAAGTATGCAAGGGTGTGATTCCATTACAACACTAAAATCTGAAAAGGAAGCACATATAGAGTTGGATGGCTTTGGCAAAATTATCCCACTCGCAGGTAACATTCCATTTAAAGCAGATAATCTTTGACCAGCTATATGTTGAGGAGGCTCTTTCATACGTCTTGAACCCGCCAATCCTATACAAGGTTCTATTAATCTTTTCAGGTAACAATCCAAACCATTATTTAACACATTAGCACAGTCTACAGAAATCTTAAGGCCCTCCATCTCCAACTTCCGCTCCAGAATAATCATTAAAGATCTAGCATCAGGTAGCTCAAAAGTCTGCTGACAGGTCAATGAATGAAACTTCTGTTTAGTTCCACTACAAAGTGCTTTACGTGCACCTTTGTACATTGATATTCCCAAAGGAGCAGTAACAGGACTTTTACTTTGAATGCCCGGGCTTCCAGCAGCCTGCTCAACTTCTTCCCCATCTTCCACCGATAAAACTTCAATAGGGGGTCTGCTACCAAGAGAAAGTAGTTCCGTTTCACTTTGTTGACTCTTCCCAAGTGGGCCAAGGGGACTTGGACGATCACGAAACTTTTGATCTCTGTTCACCAGAGACCTGCCATTTATTGGGAGGCCATTAGCAACTTTTACATTAGGGGAAGCTACCGCTGCCACGTTTTTACCCCTCGATAGAGGAACTTTACCAACATACGAATTCTTAAGGATCGTTCGAATAAGCTGGTTGTGAAGAGAAAGGTTATCCCTTCCAATTATTCGCATACAGGATTTAGTAAAATCATTTTTCTTGAGCTTAAATGAAAAGAATCTCTTGAGCAGATCAAAGTAATTCTCTGTTCTCTGGCGCCCAATTTTTCTGTAAATAACCGCCTTTAGCTCTACGGTACCAACTGGAGTAGACTTCTGGTTGGACACCATATCGGATAAAGACACCTTAACATTGACAAATAGAAAACTTGCATCAGTAACTCCGACACTATCCGAAAAGATATAAAGTTCATGGTTCTACAATTCTACATCATATCCAACAAAACCATTTACAGCTCTACAGTCTACACATACATTCAAAAGTTATCACCTTTCCAAAATTTAAAACAACTAGCATGCTGAAAAGCATAGCTTTTACACAATTCACTAAGTAAGGATCTAAAGCAATCAAGATTAAATCACAACCTACACTAGTGATTATACTCAAAATGGAAATATCAATCTTAAGTAATACCCACAGGAAAACATGTAGAATCTGAAGATTCAACTAAAAAGATACATATAAACACACAGACATACATATATAGTTTCATTAACACTTAAACAATAATTACAACTAAACTACATCATTAAACCATAATTCTTGAATCTAATTAAAACCCATTTCAAACTTAACTAAAATCTAAAAACCCAATTGAGGAAATAAGCAATTAACATAAACAAGTCAAGAAATTACCTAAATAGATGAAACACCCACGTTGTAGTTCTTGATTTTCCCCAAATTGGATGTTTAAATATCTGAAAATTGAACTCTTTGGGAGTCTAACGAAGAAGACCAAACAAGAATTTATGTAAGAAAAGCTCGGACTCCAAAGTTCAAACTATGTTTCAAGAAAATACAACATTACTATTCTCGTCCGATCTTTCTAAGGTAAGAAGCTTTGAGTTGCTAAGGGCGTGTTTGGCTTGTTTTATTGCCACTTTTGGTTTCTGTTTATGGGGAATAAAACATAGTAAAATATTTACCCAAAATGTAAAGGGGGGAAAGTAAGAAATGGCTTGGTTTGCTGCCAAAAATTGGCGCACTTTTATCGAATTCATTTTTCTTCACTGTAGCTTTGAATTTGATAATCTGAAGGCACGAAATATGTTGGGAAATTTTTATAATTTTGAAATGTTGTTATATTTTATATTTTTTGCGAGCAGAAAATTAAAACTTGACTTGCATTCAAAAATTTAGAATAATTTTATATTTTAATTCCGTCAACCGAAAGGTAAATAATTTAACACCTCCGTGATCATAGACTGTGTGTGTCACAAGTAAAAAATTTATGTACTCTATATGTTTAAACAGTCTTTTCCTATTTTTAGCACAGAAAATAAACACTCTTCAATGGAAACATGTTATACTGCGAAAAAATACACTCCCTCTTAAAAAGATGTCAGCACAATTATTCAACACATTCAGTATTTTCAATATTACAGTTTCTGAAGAGTAGAGAAACAATTATTCACAATGTTCTATGTTTTAAACTTTGTATATATGTTCAACTCGGTCACTCCTAGTAAATTCTCAAGATATGTGGTAAAAAAGGACATGCGTTAAGCACTCCCGGCTAACCTGGTAAAATACACCTAATTTAAAGACATATGATTTCGATAGAAATAGACAATTAATTTGATCACTTGTCAAAGTGTCTACATACAATTCATAATTTTACTAAATTACTTGAAAAATGTTGAACTTTTAGGATACGCTGGTCAATAACTAACACCCCATTCCTATTTGCACGACAAAATCATTAATATGGTGATTCCCATTGTCTCTATTGCCTACTATCTGCTGGAACTGGTGGAGCTTGACCAAATTTCAGCATGTAAGCAGTTTCATATGCCGGCCGCAGAGACAAAATCACTTGAGCATCAAGATATGCATCACAGGAGAAACACCAAACTGATAGGTCGCTGTATTTCAGAGCAGCAAGTTGGATGATAATAAAATGAAATTGATTGATGGCGATAAATATATAAATAAAAGATTGGAAGTGAAAGTAGGCATACCTGTAGCTTAGTGCAAGACAATGTTTGCTCTGTTGAAAGTGCTCGAGCATATGTTTATTCACAAAACGACTGCACAAAACTTCCTTGCAGCATAAGCATAACCAATTCTCACTTGGATGTTGGCACCTTTAAATATATAGTTTTACAGGCAGTATGAGTTTCTAGTATTTGCTAATAAAGTTGGCCTATCAATGTATCAGGCAAATTGACTTTGACGACATTTTAAAATAGTCATGTGCTATTAGACTATGTAAGTTTGATCCTTTTAGTACATATCACATATATGCTAGTATGATGCAACTTATGTGATTACTGTTAAGGAGCAACAATCACTCCCTAAATTTGACAACAAAAAAAAGCCTCACAAACGAAAAGAACTTAATGACTGTCAGATAATGGTGATATGTACTGGTTAGAACATTAGGCAATCAAGCAAACTTTTGTTGAGTGTACATACATGTCAAAGCCTATCTAATTTCATAACTAGATAAAAATTACAAATGCACTTATTCTAGTTCCTGAGTAGATTGATCGAAACATTTTAGTCCAATGCTAAACTAGAAAGAACTGGTCAAGGAAACAACAAACCGACTAGCCTGAACATGCAAATACAGAATGGATTAATCTTATTAATCAAGCAGGACAATAATAAATATTTTACACTTGCGATTTTATAAACACGATACATTACTTGTATCAAACCAATAAACGAACTCATTTATTTAAGAATCTTTTTAACCAGACAAACATTAACTTTACCTGGCTATTTATGGTATTCATTTCCAACTATACTTTGTTGAGAACAAAACTTTACCAATCCCTGCTAGGTTTGGAAACATAACCTATTGTTCAACTATTGACCCCTACTCAGAATACTACAAAAGTTTATTTAAACCGTAAGCATTACTCCAGTAGCACAGTTATATGCTGCTCCTACAAAAGTTCAATACTATTTTTTATCTATTTGGCTGAATGTTAATAATAGTTTTTTAACAAATGTCAAACTAAATGTAGTATAAGAAAGAGTGTGTTTCTCTTCCCTCAATTCAGTCTAGAACCTAATAAAGCTTTCTAAAGCTGCTAACTCTGTAAAACCTCAAGCAAAACTCTCTACTACAAATTCTAGAGCTTAATAACCACAGTAGCACCATAAATCCGACTTGCATGAACCTTTCATGGATCCAAAAAGGTAAGTATATGCCTTGATTGATTATAGTACACTAGCTGGGTAAAATTGTGAACACAATAATTATAATTATAATAACTATGAACCACCAAAACAAAACCATAAACATGAAGAAAATAGAGTTACTTAAAATTTGAAATTTCTTTGGGCTTTTGACCCGGTAAAAAATTGTAGAAATCTGGCAGGTTCATTATGAGATCATCCGTTTGAATCTGTTCTTAATTTATCTCAGGAACAGGGACCGAATTCTATATATCAAGATTATTGTAATAACATTAACTAAATATCATTACGGAACATTCCCTAATTCAACCCACCATTAATTGAAGCAACTTTACTCCACTGTTTGCAGTTCAGAAATCCAATTACACAACACCAAATCACCAACCAACTAATCATCTTACTAATTCTTCTGGTGAGCAATTTTTATCCTAAGCTGCTAAAAAAGATAAAGCACGGGAGCATTCTACTAATTAATAGCATACTTACCACTTACCTTATACAGTACAACCCCCCTTCTTCCCCACCTCCCTTAAGGATGTTAATGACACGACCAACAACCAAACCCAACCATTCACAAAAGTTTAAAAAATGACACAACACGACTCAAAAGGAAGTGCACACTCGTAATATATGATACTGACCATTACGCTTTATCTGTTAAAAAAATTGAAAAACATCTTACATTGCCTTTAAAATCAGCCTAAATAGAATTAATAATATAACCAAGAAAGCATGGTGTAATTTGTTGCTCATCAGCCAATCTATCATTTAAAGGAGGGACAATTTATCGAAAATAATTCCATTAACCTTACATTACATCTTTATCGAAATTAGATCAATCGTAAATCGAAACAAACTCAATACATTTACCAAAATTCTAACAAGCCTAAACACAAAATTCCCACCCAAAACACACACAAACACAAACATAAACATTTTTATAAATTAAAAAAAACAATTGTAAAGTGTATACATAGAAGAAGAGATTAAAAATGGGTGTTAAAAGAGTGAGAGTACCTGTTACAAGGAGTATTGGGTGTAGGAATATGGGTCAAATCGGAAGATAAAGAGGCCAGATGATCACAGTGGGTTCGGGCTTCGACCCAGCCCGATTCGGATCCGTCAGGTTGATACACAAAGTTAAAGCTAGGTTGTGACGATGATGAAGACGACGATGCCATTTGTCCACAATATCACAAGTGTAGGCAAGGGAACAATTCGCTTTACTCACCAATTTTGTATTCTACAAATTCTCTGGCTGAGGCCCAATACACAATTAAGGGCCTGTTTGGCTCTTATTTAAGTTAAAACTTACGAGAGTGCCTGTGTACTCAGCTTAGACCCGGCAAATCGGATAACTGGTTCGGTTTCGGATTGGATTAATGTTCGGTTATGATATATTTTTGGTATAGTTCGGATCAGATCGGATTTGTTTCGGTTCGGGTCTAATTCGGATTAAAATCGGATGAAATTTGGATTAAAATCGGATGAATATGGTCCAGATCAAATTCGGTTCGGATCTTTTCGGATCATTACTCATTCATTTTTTTTAATTTGTAATACTTTAAAAATATCTTATTATATAAAATAAAGTACTTTTTCAAAAGTATTGATTAAATATCTATGATATTTTTGACATAAAATTATTCTAATTAAGAATTTTGCTTATAAATATATTAATTTATTGAATTAAAAGTGGCCTTATATATGTGGCTGTAAATATCATAACTCAACTAAAATTGAATTCACCATTTTTTTAGTTTGGATTTAAATCGGATTTCGTATTTCGAATCATATTCGGTTCGGATAATTTATTATTCGGTTATGATCAGTTCGGATCATAATCGGATCGGATAATTTTCGGTTAAATTTTCGGTTCGGATAATTTTCGGATCGGTTCAAATCGATTTTCAGATAATTATCGGTTTAACTAATTCGGATACAAAATCGGATTCGGTTCTATGAATTTCGGTTCGGTTCTTCGGATCCGGACCCATTTTGCCAAGTCTAACTCAGCTTATTTGATAACTTATAACTTATAAATTGACAAGTTGAATGTTAAAAATCACTAACATTTTACTTAACTTATCAACTTATTCTTTGATTTCTTTATTTTTCTAATATTTTATATTTTTACCTTTGTGTTTTTAAATATTTTTTTAATTTAAAATACAAGACTTATAAGTAAATTTATCCAAACACCCGTATAACTTATAAGAATCCATCAACTTATCACTTATAAAGTATTTTTACTCCTTTTAAGATATAAGTCAACTTTTTTGTGATACCCAAACGCGCACTAAATTTATTTTACTCCGTTTTCTTTTAAAATTACCGATTTCTTATATCACACAATTATTTGTACTTTAGTTTAAAAAATATATCTATACTATATTATTAAATCCGAAACATTAAAAGTTTTGGTTTTCGGTTTTCGGTTTTCGGTTAGTTTTTAGTTTTCGGTACTTGAAAGGCATATGCTATAGCCTATTTGTAATTCGAGGATTCTACTCAACTTAAACAAGAATGTAATAAGTAAATATTAGATTAAAGGTCACAAGAATCTCAGAGAGTTTTATATGTCAAGAGATTGAAGATTAAAGTCATCTACAGACTTGAAGTTATTCTACATTGAAAGAAGTTCAATTTATTGTTCAAGCCTCAGTGAAGTATTCAAGAAAGTGGATTTACTACAGTGACAGAGATTTCTAGTTGGTGACACAAGAAGTACAGGATACAGAGTTTATTCAAAGCTAAAGAAAAGAAGCCACAACTTTAAATGTTTTAAAGATGAAGAATTATCATTGAAGTCAGTTATTCATGAACCAGACAGTGCATCGAATGACGACATCTGTTAGTCCTTGTGTATTGCAGAAGGGGGGGGATGAATGCAATACTGATAAAATTCAATCTAAATTTCAACAACTAAAATCAAGATTAAACGTTATCAGCAATATATGCAATCACGAACAGTATTTAGTAAGAACAAGATTCACAAAATAAATGTTTTATTTATTTTGCAAAGTGTTGCTACAACCTCAAGAAAAAGATCTCGAGCTTCGGGTTTTCTTCTCAGACACTTGCTTCTCTTCGTTACTATTCTAGAATGAGTTGATAGTAGGTATATGACTAACCCTATCACTATCAGTCACGGGTTTGTAAAGCTGCTGTCACTGTCAAGTGGCAGCTTCTTACAGATTGTCTTACCCATGTGACTTTCCTAAATTGCTAACATGTCAGATATACATTACAAAGAAAGCAACCTAGATTCATTCTATTTCCAGCTAAACCAATTCAGCAGATAAAGACTTGACCTTGCTCTTGAATTGATTCGCTTTTGATTTGTAGTGCCTTGAAGCTTCTGTCGTAGTCTTGCAGACTTGGTGCAGCTTAGGGATGCTGCATCACGCCTGTTTCTTGAACATTTAAACTGTCACGGGATTTGACTGAGAAAGATACCTAGCATAAGGATCTTTATTGAGACAGTTACTTTTGCCGCAAAGCTTGCTGTCACAGGAATGATCTTTTGGTGACAGTATGAGTTCCCCGCATAGAGTGCTGTCGAGGATCCCAAACTTGCTGTCGAGGGCAATAGTTGCTGTCGCGTAGTCTTCCGCCAATGTTGCTGTCAGAGTGAATATGCTGTCGTGACTTGCAACATTCTGTCTTCTTGTAATCTTACTGTCACAGCTTTAGGACAGTAACCTTTATTCATGTTGTTATCCAAAAAGCATTCTTTGAGGCTTGAACACACAAGTGAACTTCTTTCAAATAATACAACTAGAATAACATTACATACTGATTACAAGAACATACTTTGGCTATGACAGTATGTTCTACTTAATTTAAAAAATTAAGTACAATCAAAGTTAAGTTGTTTCTATGCTATCACCCATAAATCCCAACAATCTCCCCCAATTTGTTTTTATGGAAAATAACAGCAAATTTACAATATGTGCTGACAACTTAACTAACAAGATCAGAATTCAAGAATTTTCACTTAGCTTGAGATTTCCTCTTCTGTCTTGCTGCATCCTCTCTTTTGAGAGCTTCTGCCAAGCAGCTTCTTAGACTTTCTACAAGAGAAATTTCAGCAGCAGACACTGCATCATCCTCTACTTCATCAATGATCTTCTTTATGGAAGGAGATATGAGAGAGCTAACATCCCTGAGATTCAGCCATTGCTCTATATCATATGGATAAGTTCTGAAATGAAGTTCTTCATTAATGAGCTTGAATCTTCTTCCAGGATAAGCATTGAGAGACTTCCTTCTTTGCTTGTCCAGCTCTGAGTCTTCTCCTTTTCTCCCTTCCAATAACTTCTCTATCTCATAAGAACAAATCTGTTCCAAGGGGTGAATTGAACCAGCTACCATATACTGTAAATCCTTCAGAGTGGATGTTTTAAGCTTATGCAAGCTGCAAACATAGATTTCTTCTTTTAGGAACTTGACTCTTAGGGGATTTTCCAGCATATATGGTTGATAATTTGGAGCTTCACTTTCTGCCTTGTTAGAGGCCTTGTGAATTTCTAGTAATTCAGCTTCTTTCTTATCAAGTTCTGTCTGAGCTTGAGAATATGCAGAAGATTCAGGTCCTTTGCTTGGCTTGGGTTGCCCTTCCTGAGTTGGTTGGGCTTGCCCTTCTTCTGTGGGTAAGTCATCAAACTCATAGTACCAGTGGTATGGTATAGGAGAGGCTGGGAGATCAGTAAGAATATCAGCATCATCAAAATCTGCAAAGTTATAGCCAAATTTCTGATAAAATTCAGCATCCCTATCTGCCTGATATTTTAGAACATGTTCCATGACAGCCTCTGAAACATTATCATAGCTCTCCAGCAACTCTACCATTCTTTCCAGGTAGAAGAAATCAATTCTTCTTTTATCTATGGTTGATGTGCTGTTCTTGGTTGATGTGGCTACCAGATTGAAGTCCTTGTCAATCTTGGCAGACCTTGATTCTTCCCACCACAGAATATACTCAGAGGCCTCTTGATTTGCATCCAGCTTAACCTCAACACTCTTAATTTCTTTTGATTTCATTTGTTGAATCTTAAGACTGTTGGGAGGAATTGATTGAATTGGCTTCCTTAGATTTCTGCCAAATCCAGTGGCCTTTTCCTTTCCTGAGTATTTGTGCTTTCCTGCAGGTTTCTGTCTAGAAAACCATGCCTTAGCATTAGCTTTCAGTCTCTTGGGCTTGACAGCAGCTTTGGTTTCATCCTTGACAGAACCTTCCTTGACAGTACCTCTGTCGACAGCATCTTTCAAGACAGCATCTTCTATGACAGTATCCTTGTCGACAGTACCTTTGATGACATCATCTTTTTCAGCATTTATGCAGTCAATAGCACATCTAAGAATGCTTGCCTCCAAAGCTTCCAGTATTTTTGACTCCTCTTCATCTGTTGCACCAGCATCTTTCTTTTCCTGGCTAGGAGTTTCTTCATTGCCTTCATTCTGAGATTGAATACCAGTATTCCCAGAATTACTTCCACCAGCATTTCCAGCATTTCCAGAAGCTTCACCACCTCCATCCTCACCATCTTCATCATCATCATCATCATTATCATCATGGGGAGGAATGTTATAGAAGCAGCTTCCACCTTGATCATTTCTTTTGGCATTGGCTCTAGTGATTAGCTCCTTTATTCTAGCTCCCAGTGCCTTGTCTCTCAACACCAGCATTTTGTAGATTTCTTGAACAGCATGAACTCTTCCTGGATTGGCATTTGAACTGAGTATTCCATCTAGTACCTTCAGAATTGACTTGGTTTCCATTTTGGATGGGCTACCAATATTCATGTAGCTGTTCCTTCTAATGCCATCCTTAGATTTAGATCTGTAGAAAACACATGATGGATTTGAGTAGACTTCAGGTAGCTTCTGTATGATCAGGTTCTGGATTTGCATATCCAATATTTCATTGAATGGTGTTTGAGTTGCCCTGATCTTTCCCTTCAAAGCACACAACACCTTTGCTGGCAGACTCTGCAATAGCTGCATTGTGATGAAATAAGATATGCCAGAAGTTAGATAAATACTTACAACCCATCTTTTCTCATCATTCACCATTACACTGACACTGGTAATTTGTTCCTTTAACAGTTTTGTGGTGTTGGTTGGACGGTTGCTTGGAGCATTCATTGCTTCTTCCACCAAACTGCTAAACTTACTGTCATGGTTGTGTAATGTGCTCTCCCTGTAATCCACCATCAAGACATTGGCTTCCTCTTGATCATACTCAGTACCATTGGACCAAGTAGTTCCTTTATAGATGGATTCAGGCAGTTTCCCTTTACCTTTCCCAAGTTTGTTTTGTTCCTCCATTTCTCTCCATTTCTTCTGTAGAGCAGTTTCTTGAGTTTCTTGAATAGGTTCTCTAATCACCACAGGAGGCAAGATTGGATGTCTAGATGCAGGTCTTCTTTGCAATGCATCTTGAGTTTCCTTTGACATTAACACCCTTTCTCCATCCATTTCCACTTCAATAGTCCTTTCAGCTTTATCCTGTGGTTTTGCACTGCTTGGTTTGACTTGCTCCCCCTGAGACATTGCTTTCCTTTTAGCTCCCCCTCTGGTCTTCACAGCTATAGGCTCCCCCTGAGTTCCACCTGATTCTTGAATAGGCATTGATTCTGATCTTGCTACCTTCTCCCCCTTAGTTGAGTTGGCAGCTACCAGGTCAGTAAGGAACTGAATAGAAAGTTGAGTAGCAGCAAAACCATCAACCACCAGTTGAGAGAGAGAGTCCAGCTTGGAGTCCAAAGTAGCACACTGTCCTTCAAGAGCTGCAATCCTGTTACCAAAAGTAGCAGAGGGGCCACCAGACCTTAACCTTCTTGGAGGGGAAGGAAAAGACAGGGGCTTGGAGGCTATGGGGGTTCTCACACTCTCAGGGTGTTTTTGAGTGATCTCATCACCCCTCACAGTTTGACTCTCAAGGCCTAGTGCCTGAATAGTGTGGGCTCCCTCAATATCTCTCTGGACATGCTCAAGTCCCTCTCCTTTTGCCAGCTCATTTGGATGCCTCTCATTTTTATGCTCACCTCTCTTTTCTTTTATCTCTCTTTTCTTTTGCACACCCTCACTCAACCTAGATGCATGGGTATGAGCAGTACTAACATGCATGGAAGGAGAAGATTTAGAATGTACCTTTAGGAGTTTGGCAAGAGGTAGGTCATCATCAGAGGCATCCTCAACAAGTACAGCATCAAAATTAGGCTGGGAGGACTTGACAGCATCTTTGGGAGGAATGTTACTGTCAGTTGTAGTTTGGACAGCAGGTTCTGGCATGACAGCATCTTTGGGAGGTGGAGTGACAGTATGTTCTGTAGTGACAGCATCTTTCTCTCCACCTTTGACAGTAGCTGTGCCCAGGACAGTAGCATCCCCAGTGTCTTTGACAGCAACAGAGGCTGTGACAGCATCTTCCTGAAGGTAAGATGCTCCTTGGAGGTCAGACAAAGTGTTGGCTGTTTCAGTTTCTGACAAAATACCACTTTGCCCTAGCTCAGTGTTTGGAGGAGTGGTGTCCATCTCACTTTGAGAAATGGGTTCTTGTGGACCACTAGAGGGGGGCTCATCCATGATTGGAGATGGATGATCAAAACCTGAAGGGTTGGGACTGTCCCCTTCTCTAGGTTGTGGAGAAGAAACAAAAGAATGTGTAGGGAAGGAAGAAGGTGAAAGTGTAGTAGAGAGTGGGGGCTGATTCACAGATGAAACATGTGAACCATCAATAGGAGTAGAGAAATCCTCACTGTGCCCTAACTCACTGTGTGTTTTTTCAAGTGGGGGTATCTCAGGTTGGGAACCAGGAGTTTGTGCAGACTCTGTACAGGGTGCCTTGGGAGACAGGCCAAATTCAATAGAAGCACCTTGTTGAGAAGACACATCTAGGGAGGAGTTTATTTCCCTGGTTTCCTCCACAGTCTTTTGGGAGACTGCAGGGTGGCTGACAGTGGTTTGGGTCCTCCTAGCTCTCTTCTTCTTAGGCTCAGGGGGAACCACTGTGGGTTCTGCTTGACTACCTTCCTTATTTGCTGCACTAGGTGCAGTGTCTCCCTCTTGACTAACAGAGCTACCACCAACATCAGCTTCTAAGGATCTTTTTCTGGATTCTTGCAAGGCTTCTCTTTGGGCTTTGGGAAGTCTAGAGGGCCTAGGCTGAGTGTATGGTGTTGAATGGGGGTTAACTGAATTTGGGTCTAATCCAGCTTCAGCCTCAAGAGAAAAAGAATCATAACCAGTAGGTAATGGATAATCAAGGTTGGTCACTTGATCAACCATGTGCTGAGTGAAGCAAAGTGGAATATGTGCATTTAGATCCTGTGAAGATAACAGTGTGTGTGTGTTCTTTTTCAAGACAGAACAAACCTCTAGACGAGGGGCATCATTATTAAAGTCACAGAAAGTATTGATACACATCATAAGAAAGCGAGGGTAGTGTGATACCTTCTTACCTATGGCAGCTTTGAGTTGTGCCATGAGGAGAGCACCAACATTCACCTTGTATCCATGGACAAGAGAATGTGTCAGTTTCTTGATGTAAGAGGGTATCCCATTCCAGCCTGTGGACTTGGTAGAGAACACCTTGACCATTGCATCAAATATCATGCTCCACTCCTTCCTTAGATACTTCCTGTCCATTTCACCAGACGGGTACCACTTGGTTGTCCCCTCTTCGAGAATAGGGCCTGCATACCCAGTCTTCAAGAAGAGCTTCTTCAGAGTGTCATCATTAGCAAGTGGAGCAAAGTTTTGGCCTGCTTCCAGTGTAATTCCAAGAGCAGTATTGATGACCTCAGCTGTGAGAATGTATTGTTGCCCATTAATCGTGAATTGAATAGCTGGGTTTTCACCCTCAGTTTGAGCAACAGCAGTGCGCCAAAATTCCTCAAGTTTGTCTAGGTCGAGAATTGGAGTTGAGGTAATGGCTGAACGAAGATAGGACTTGTTCAAGAAAAACACCAGTCCTTTGAAATCCTCACCAGCATCATTCGGGGATAAGATGCCAGCAAAGTTTGTTTGAGAGAGAGTCTGTTTGGGGGCCATGGAGATTTCAAGAAAAGAAGAAAGTGAGAAAGTAGCTTTTTGCTTGAAGAAAAGTATTTTGCCTTGAGTTTTGTGAGAGTGATATGTCTGAGTAACTGGAGAATAAATATGGGTTTCTCAAACGTTTGCTCAAAAAGTGGAGTTAAAGGACGTGTCTTAATCCACCCTCTTAACACGTGAGTTACTGCCCGTTATTCACTGTCAATCGTGGGGTGAATGTCCAATTACAACGGTCCACTATTGTTGACAGTAACCTGTGCGCTAGAAACAATCTGTCAGTAAGAGGAGGTGGTGACAGTAGGTTTTGCGCGACAGCAACTATTGCGCAAAAACTTGCTGTCACCGTTAAGCATATGAATGACAGTATCCTTTACAAGTCTTGACAGAAAGTCTTTTCCTGCTGTCAAGAAGGTTGCTGTCAAGAAACACATGACAGTATCCTTCTTAACGACAGTAACTTCGATTAGGAAATGGTTCTGTCATGAACTTATTAGAATGCTTGATTCATACACTGAACTTAATATTGACAAATTATGGATTTAGCAATGTAATTTTTTTGAA
Source organism: Heracleum sosnowskyi (assembly GCA_030848705.1). NCBI lineage: Eukaryota > Viridiplantae > Streptophyta > Magnoliopsida > Apiales > Apiaceae > Heracleum > Heracleum sosnowskyi. The sequence continues at coordinate 92,257,532 of CM061235.1, read as the reverse complement.
CACAGATATTAAGCAATTAACACAGACAAATCATAAACTCAATAACCACATAAACAGGAACTTTTATTATTATTAATAAAAACATTAAAATTGAACATTGAGTACATTATTCTATGATTTTATTAACTAGTTCTAAGACTTCTTCCTTAATCTCTTCTTCAGAGCAGCCTTCTTTTTCAAGAAGGGCCTGAAGCTCCTTCTCTTCTTCCACAGCCTTGGCTTCTTCTTCCTTAGCCTTGGCCTCCTTTTCCTCATCAATCTCATCCATGGCGTCCAACAACATTTCAAAGAGCTCGTCGATCTCTTCATTGTCGGGTTCACTATCACACTTCTTTAGACCAACTTCAATTCCTACTTTGTGTTCCATTATTTACTTTAAAACTGAGAGCAGACTGGTGAAACCTAAGGTTAATTTATAGGCAAAACCGTCTAAGGATTAAAGTCTAATGGTCAACAGTTAGAGTACCCATACAACTACCACAAAAGTAATTAATGGTCGTGTCCTCCTTTAATCCTACAGATTAATGCAAAAGAGTGTGAAAGTCCAATGGAACAGATTTTTAACTCTCAAACTTAACAGATAACCACATTAAAGTCATACACGGTTTAAAAATATGAGACTGGCACAAAAATACTGACATGAGTAGTCAAATCAACACATGCTGTCACATAACAGACATAAACCAAGTAGACAGTAACTTCTCTTGACAGCAGGTTTGAAATTGCTGTCATGAGCTTCAAAAAAAATTGAAAATTTAGAACCCTTAGTAAATTAACATACCAGATTCAGCATTCCCAATTCACTTACCAACCTGTTGAAGGTTGCTTCATCCAATGGCTTAGTGAAGATGTCAGCAAGTTGCTTGTCAGTTGGGACATAAATCAGCTTCACAGTTCCTTGTTCAACATGCTCTCTGATAAAGTGATGTCTTATATCAATGTGCTTTGTCCTAGAGTGTTGAACTGGATTGTCTGAGATGGCTATGGCACTAGTGTTGTCACAGTAAATAGGAATATCTCTTAACACTAGACCATAATCTAGAAGTTGACTTTTCATCCATAGAATTTGTGCACAGCAACTGCCTGCAGCAATGTACTCAGCTTCTGCAGTTGAGGTAGAAACTGAATGCTGCTTCTTGCTAAACCATGATACCAATCTTCCACCAAGAAATTGACAGCTACCAGTAGTACTTTTTCTGTCAATCTTGCATCCAGCATAGTCTGAGTCTGAGTAACCAATTAGATCAAATCCAGTATTCTTAGGATACCAGAGGCCTAGGTTAGGAGTGCCTTTTAAGTATCTAAAGATTCTCTTGATGGCTACCAAGTGTGACTCCTTTGGATCACTTTGAAACCTTGCACAAAGACATGTAGCAAACATGATGTCAGGTCTGCTAGCTGTTAGGTATAGGAGGGATCCTACCATGCCTCTATAAGTGCTTGAGTCAACTTTCTTTCCTTTAGGATCAAGATCCAGACTAGTTGCTGTGGACATTGGTGTCCTTGCAGGAGATGAATCTTCCAAGTTGAACTTTTTGAGAAGTTCCTTGATATACTTAGCTTGACTTATGAAGATTCCATCAGTTTGTTGAAGAATTTGTAACCCTAGAAAGAATGACAATTCTCCCATCATGCTCATCTCATATTTGTTACTCATGAGATGGGAAAACTTCTCACACAGCTTCTCATTTGTAGAACCAAAAATGATATCATCCACATAGATTTGTACCAGAATGATGTCCTTGCCATGATGCTTGTAGAAAAGTGTCTTGTCCACAACTCCTCTGGTAAACTGGTTTTCCAGAAGAAAGGTGGAAAGTGTGTCATACCATGCCCTGGGTGCTTGCTTTAGTCCATACAAAGCTTTGAAGAGTTTGTACACAAAGTTATGCATGTCAGCATCCTCAAACCCTGGTGGCTGTTCCACATACACTTCTTCTTCCAGCTCTCCATTTAGAAAGGCACTTTTGACATCCATCTGAAATACTTTGAAGTTGCAGTGTGCAGCATAAGCTAGAAAGATTCTTATAGCTTCAAGTCTGGCAACAGGAGCAAATGTCTCATCATAATCTATTCCCTCCTGTTGACAGTAACCTTTAGCCACTAGCCTTGCTTTGTTCCTTGTCACCAATCCATTTTCATCAAGTTTGTTTCTGAAAACCCACTTGGTCTCAATAACTGACTTTCCCTTAGGTCTTGGAACCAATCTCCATACATTGTTTCTTTCAAACTGATTTAGCTCTTCTTGCATGGCTATCACCCAGTCAGAATCCAACAATGCTTCATCAATTGTCTTGGGTTCCATTTGTGACAGGAAGCATGAGAACATGCTGTCAGCAGAGACTTTGTTCCTTGTCCTCACACCAGAATTGGGATCACCAATTATAAGGTCATTTGTGTGGTCCTTGGTCCACCTGGTGATTCTGGGCAAGCTACTTGATTGAACAGGAACATTTGCTTCAGCTTGTTGAGTTGAATGCTCATCAATTTCATTGTCTCCACCATGTTCTTCATTGTCTCCAGAGTCAACACTGTTCTGAATGTTAGATGTTATGGTGTGTGATTGAGCTGGAGTTTGAATGACAGTAGTGGTGTTGACAGCATCTTTGTCAACTTCAACAATTTGAGTGAAGCTAGGTTCTTCATCTACAATCTCCTCAGCTTCCAGGTATCCTTGATTCTCAAATCTGAATGTCTGCATCTTTCCTTCTTTATGCAGTCCTGGAAACTTGGTTTCATCAAATGTGACATTAACACTTTCTTCAATAATCCTGTGTTCCATGACATAGACTCTGTAGGCAGTCCTTTCTGTGCTGTAACCCATGAATAATCCTTCAAAAGCCTTGGTGTCAAATTTTCCTTTCTTCTCATGGTTGTCTTTCATCATAAAGCATTTGCTCCCAAACACATGAAAATATTTGACAGTAGGTTTCTTTCCAGTTAGCAGACAGTAAGGAGTACTTGCATGAGTTTTGTTGATCATGGTTCTGTTCTGAGTATAACAGGCTGTGTTGATAGCTTCAGCCCAGAAATATGTTGGCAACTTAGCATCATGCAACATAGTTCTAGCTGCTTCAATGAGAGTCCTGTTCTTTCTTTCTACAACTCCATTCTGCTGTGGAGTTCTTGCAGCAGAGAATTGTTGTACAATTCCTTCATCTTTACAGAAATTTCCAAGAGTGGCATTTCTGAATTCTGTACCATTGTCACTCCTCAAGATTTGAACTTTTGAGTTTGGGGTTCTATCAAGAACTCTGACTTGATCAATAATCACTTGAGCAGCTTCATCTTTGGATTCAAGAAATTTCACCCAAGTGTACCTTGAGTAATCATCCACCATTACCAAGGCATACCTCTTTCTGGCCATAGATGGTACATTGACTGGTCCAAAGAGGTCCATGTGAATTAACTTGAGTGCTTCTGTGTTGGTGTTTACTTGTTTGGACTTGTGCACAGCTCTTCTCAGTTTGCCCATTTGACAATCTTCACACAGTCCTTCTTGACAGAATTCCTGTTGGGGCAAACCTCTCACTAACTCCTTCTTCATCAGAATATTCATTGTCTTGAAGTTGAGATGTGAGAGCTTCATGTGCCAAAGCATACTGTCACCAACAGTAGCTTTACTGTAAAAACAGTAAACTTTATCCTTCTTTGTTGAGCTTAGATCAGCAACAAACAAGCTTCCTTTTCTGACCCCTTTTAGAGAGAGGCTTCCATCCTTCTTGTGATAGATGTTGCAAACCATCATGTCAAAGTCAACCTTAAATCCTCTGTCACTGAATTGGCTGACACTGAGTAGGTTGTGCTTCAATCCATCCACAAGAGCAATATCTTCAATGACAACATTTCCAATTTCCAGACAGCCATATCCCACTGTGTAACCCTTGCTGTTGTCTCCAAAGGTTATGATTGGGCCAGCTTTCTCTACATAATGTGATAGCAGGGCTTTATCACCTGTCATGTGTCTTGAGCAACCACTGTCAATTATCCACATGACCTGATTTTTCTTCTTACCCTGCAAAACAGAATGTTTCTAAGTTGCATATGGTACCCAATCTTTGTTGGGTCCTGCAGTTTCAGTGTTCCCTGAGTTTCTTCCAGTCACAACATCACAAGCATTATCAAAGACTTCCTGTTTGACTTCTCTTTTCACCCACTTATGTTTAGAATTGGACTTGGTCCTTTTCTTAGTGGATGAAGCCTTTTTGCTGTTGCCAGCAGGCTCAGAAGTCTCAACAGTGTTTAGGTATGAGCATTTTTCAGTAGAGAGAACAGGTAAGTTAAAGCATGTACTCATGGCAGTGATTTTGCATGGCATACAATCAATGTTATTACAGACACTCATAGTTCTATGCATAAGGGGGGTTCTGTGTAAGTTACCATTGAGTTCAGTTGCATTGATCTTATCCTCAATTGGTTTCTTACAAACATGTGTTAAGTGATGTGTAGATCCACAGTTATTGCATAGTTTCCTAGAAGCACCTCCAACATTAGTGTATCCATTTCCTTTGTTGACACCTACCTTACCATTCCTGTTCCTAGACTTGGGAGTCACTGGATTGACAGTATGTTCAGAAGTTGCTGTCGAACTATCCTTGACAGTATCTTTTAATCCTACTGTCTTGACAAAAGGTTTGAGAGTTACTGTCTTGGAATCATTCTTGACAGTATCTTTGAAAGATTCTGTCTTGCCAATCGTGACAACATCCTTTGAACTTACTGTCTGATTGCTTGGTAAGTTTACTGTCTTGGGGATTGTGACAGTATCCTTTCCTTCCTTGAATGTGCTGTCAACACCTTCATCCTCATCAAGAATTTCTTGTTTGATGAGCATGGCTTCTTCATCAAACTCAATTTCAGCAGCTTTGAAAATAGGAGTTTTAACTTTCTTGAGAATGGTGGGTTTGACAGCAGCTATTCCAGGACAATCTTGAATCACAGTTTCCTTTCCAGGTCTTCTACCATAAGAAAAACCTATACCAACAGACTGATTTTCTGTATGCTTATCATTGTAATCCTGAAGTATCTTTGATGAGTTTCTATAGGCCTTAATCTTAAATTCATTTTCAGCAATCTCATTCCTCAGGAATTCCTCAACCTCCTTAGCACATTTTAATTCATTTTTAAGTTTGGCATTCTCTTGAGCTAAAGAGCCTAGAGAACTGGTTTTGAGAAAAAGAGAATCATTTTCAGACTGAAGTGTTTCATTTAGCTTACTTAGTCTAGAGATTTCCTCATTAGCAGCAGATAAGCTAGTATAGACATTGAACATTTCAGCACTTAAGTCTTTAATGGTTTTCTTATACTCATCAGTAGACATATCAAGTAAGACAAGTGAAGGTACCTGACTTGAAGGAGTTGATGCTACCTCATCAGTGCTAGCCATGAGAGCTAGGTTAACATATTCTTCCTCTTCTTCATCATCAGAATCATCCCAACACTTTCCTTCAGCCACATAGGCTCTACCTTGATTTTTCTTAGAGTATCCACCAGTTCCTTTCTCATATCTTTGAACCTGTTTGGGTCTTTTGCATTCAGTAGCAAAATGACCAGGTTCTCCACAGTTGTAACATTTGAACTTTGATCTATCCACAAATCCAGTTTTGTATCCTCCTTTGGTTGAACTTCCCACAGCAGCCTTTGATGAGCTTCCTTTGCTGAACTTGGATGCTTGGCCTTGAGGCTTGTATGACCTATCCTTCTTGAACCTAAAGTTCTTGAACTTCTTGGCCATGTAAGCCATAGTAGGGTTGTCCATGCTTTCCAGTTCCTCCATTGTGTAGAAGTCTTCATCTTCCACATCTTTAATCTGTAGTACCACTTTCTCATCATCTTCAACCACCTCTTCTATCTTCAAGGTCTGTGTTGGGGTTGATTGTGTGATCTGTGGTACTTCACTTGGCTGTGTGATCCTTGGCACATGTGCTACTAGGGCACTTGACATATTAGCCATCTTGTTCCTTGTTCCACTTTGTATGGCTCTCTTTTGAAAGAGTTCGAGTTCATAGGATTTCAGAATACCATAAAGTGTCTCAAAGGTTATAGTGTTGAGATCTCTTCCTTCTCGTATGGCTGTTGTCTTGTGTTCAAGGTGATCAGGCAGTGTGAGCAGGAACTTGACGTTTAATTCTTTTCTGTCATAGTACTTGCCATGTATCTGTAATTCAGTTAAGAGCTTACTGAACCTTTCGAACATGGAGGTTAAGTCTTCACCAGGCTTGGCCATGAATGCCTCATATTGAGATATTAGAATTTGCCTTTGGTTGCCCTTAACCTCTTCACTTCCTTCACAGAGTAAGGCTAACCTGATCCACATCTCCTTGGCTGATGTGCAGCTTATTACACTTCCACACATGGCTTTATCCAGCGTGAGAGAATCGAGCAAGATAAGTTGCAAATGATCATCTAGCACCATTTTCTCCTTTTCAGGTTCCAAGATTTCTGAGGGATCTTTGGGAACCCAATGTGCAGGAATAATCTCACCATTCACTGTTGTGGCTTCAATTTCCTTTCTTGGAATGAAAGGACCATTCTCGAGTATACCTGGGTATAGTGGATTTGCAGCTTTGATAAACAACAAGATTTTTCTTTTCCAAATGTTGTAGTTCTCTTTATCAAAAGCTGGGATCTTGATACTGTTTGATTTCTGCATTTTCTCCGGGATCTCAGATATGTATGTTAATCTGAACGCTTTGATACCAGTTGTTAGTCCTTGTGTATTGCAGAAGGGGGGGGATGAATGCAATACTGATAAAATTCAATCTAAATTTCAACAACTAAAATCAAGATTAAACGTTATCAGCAATATATGCAATCACGAACAGTATTTAGTAAGAACAAGATTCACAAAATAAATGTTTTATTTATTTTGCAAAGTGTTGCTACAACCTCAAGAAAAAGATCTCGAGCTTCGGGTTTTCTTCTCAGACACTTGCTTCTCTTCGTTACTATTCTAGAATGAGTTGATAGTAGGTATATGACTAACCCTATCACTATCAGTCACGGGTTTGTAAAGCTGCTGTCACTGTCAAGTGGCAGCTTCTTACAGATTGTCTTACCCATGTGACTTTCCTAAATTGCTAACATGTCAGATATACATTACAAAGAAAGCAACCTAGATTCATTCTATTTCCAGCTAAACCAATTCAGCAGATAAAGACTTGACCTTGCTCTTGAATTGATTCGCTTTTGATTTGTAGTGCCTTGAAGCTTCTGTCGTAGTCTTGCAGACTTGGTGCAGCTTAGGGATGCTGCATCACGCCTGTTTCTTGAACATTTAAACTGTCACGGGATTTGACTGAGAAAGATACCTAGCATAAGGATCTTTATTGAGACAGTTACTTTTGCCGCAAAGCTTGCTGTCACAGGAATGATCTTTTGGTGACAGTATGAGTTCCCCGCATAGAGTGCTGTCGAGGATCCCAAACTTGCTGTCGAGGGCAATAGTTGCTGTCGCGTAGTCTTCCGCCAATGTTGCTGTCAGAGTGAATATGCTGTCGTGACTTGCAACATTCTGTCTTCTTGTAATCTTACTGTCACAGCTTTAGGACAGTAACCTTTATTCATGTTGTTATCCAAAAAGCATTCTTTGAGGCTTGAACACACAAGTGAACTTCTTTCAAATAATACAACTAGAATAACATTACATACTGATTACAAGAACATACTTTGGCTATGACAGTATGTTCTACTTAATTTAAAAAATTAAGTACAATCAAAGTTAAGTTATTTCTATGCTATCACCCATAAATCCCAACAACATCAATCAGTGGAATTAAATCATCTATATTCAGTGGTTTTCAGAAGATAAAGGAATGCAATGATTTTAAGTTATCTTCTTTTAATTAATTAAATTATTAATCAATTTAATTAATAAATTAATTCTTTCAGAATTAATTTATTTATTAAATTAATTAATTTAGTTGTTTAAATTATTTATTAATTTAATTCTAGAAAAGAATTAATTTAATTAAGAATTTAAATTAACTAATTTGATTAAAGGAATTTAATTTAATACTCTGTATGACCTGACCTGAAGAAATACTCTGTATGACCTGACCTGAAGAAATACTCTGTATGACCTGACCTGAAGAAATACTCTGTATGACCTAATACTCTGTATGACCTCTGCTAGGTCATACCGAGCTCTGCTAGGTCATACCTAGAGTTGGTAGAAGTACCTCAGGTCATACCGTGTTTTATATAGGTCATACCGAGTTCTGTTGCTAGGTCATACAAGTGTATTATTGTTTTATTAAATCATTTTGATTTAATTAAGCAGGTCATACAAGGCAAAAGCATTTGTATTTACCCGAGGCTGTGCAGAATGAAAAAGAGACTTGTATTATCAAAAACAAAGCAGCAGACATTTTTCTCTCAAGAACAAACGAAGAAGCCATTTGATCTCATTTCTTCTCAAGCAATTAATTCTAGTTTGTATTGTTAAATCCAAACCACTAGAAGTTGATTACTTGTATTGCTTTGATTATCTAGCGGATTTTTATCCCAAGAATTTATCTCGAACTTGCTTTTAGCATTCGATCTTTTTATTACAAATATTAGAAAAGTTCATGTCGAATTTATTCTAAATTTGTATTAATTAGTTTGAGATAAATACTTTGTAATCCTTATTGTATTTGCAACACCCTTCAAGTTTAATATAGTTTATATTTAACTTGAATTTTGTTTCATTTATATTCCGCATTAATTTGTTCTTAATTGTTAAATTATTCAAAGAACAAATTCGATAAAACGGTATAGTTTGTATTCAACCCCCCTTCTACAAACTTATCAGGACCTAACAATTGGCATCAGAACCTTTTGATTGATATACAAATCAAAGATCCAATTGTTTGAGATTTTTTTTTAACTCTGAAATTTTTATTTTTCTAAAAATCTCAAAAGATGTCTACTACACAGAAAGTGGCTACAGTAAAAATCCCAATGTTCAGCAAGGAGCACTATCCTATGTGGAAGAAGAAGATGCTCTTGTTTCTTCAAGTGGTTAATGTTGAATATCTTGAAGTGCTGAAGAATGGACCAAGAATTCCTATGTTTGTTGAGAGAGAGCTAATAGAGAATGGTGTTGTTACTAGGGCTGCTAGGATATACCCTAAGGATCCCAAGGACTACACTCATGAAGAAAAAGAAGATGTTTCCTTGGATGTCTGTCTACAGTTGATACTGGTTGATTGTCTTGATCCAATCATGCATAATCATATTTTAAAATGTGTTTCTGCTAAACACATTTGGGATACGATTGAAATAATCAATGAAGGGACAAAGGAAGTCAGAGAGAATAAGATGGAAATTCTCACCTCTTCATATGAGCACTTCAGATCAAATCCAAGGGAAGGAAGAGTGGTTAGTATGTCTACTTCACTGGTAGCTGGAGTCCCACAGAAACAAGAAGCGAAGGTTGTTCTACCTTCCAGTCCTAACAAGGATGTAATTGTAGCTGAATATGGTGTTACATCTACAAGTCAATCTGGTGGTGATTTTTATTCTATGGAGGAGCTTGAACAATTGGAAGATGAGTCTATGGCCTGGGTAGTGAAGAAGTTTGGAAACTTCAGGTTCAGGAGAAATCCTAGTTTCAAGTTCAAGACATATGCTGACGAATACCAGACAGGTGGTTCTTCATCCTCAAATAGCACAAGGGGTGGCTATAAAACAGGGATGGTTGAGAAGAACAAGTCTAAAGAAAAGAGCTGGAATGATACAGACAGTGAAGATGAAGAAGTTGGGAATCTTGCACTCATGGCAATAGGAGACAAACTCTTTGCGTCCATGTTATCTCCACCCGACATGTCTAAGGTAAAATTCACTGATACTGAAATGATTCATCATCTTGGTGGCACCATAAGTTCTGCACGCACTGAAAATGATAGAATAAATCTTTTAAACACAAATCTTGAAAAGGAAATAAAAGATTTAAAACTAGTGCATATCAATCAAGATGAACTTACTAATAAGGTAGCAGTTCTTGAGAAAAGGGTTAAATTGTATCAACAACTGGAAACCATTCTCAAAGATCAGATTAGTGAGCTTAAAACCAAAGCTAATGCCTATTACAACTCTTGTAAAACGGCTAAAGAAATTTTCAATAAACAAGCTATTGGTAATCATGTCAGTATAGGTTATGATTATAATGAGGCTATTGGATTGCTTGGTATTAATACACCTTGTAGAGTCAGAGAAGAAGGAAAGGTTGTTCCTTATATACTTAAGGGTATTGAAACACCCTTCTGTAAAGAATCCATAGCAGATCCTATGAATGAATACTCTATAATCATTGCTGAAGAGATTCGTGAAGAAGATATGGCTTTGGAAGTTGAACAGTCCAAAAAGTGTATATCTGATATTCCAGTCAAAGTTGCTACAACTAAAAAGACTAAATCAGATATCCATAAGTTGGATCAAAACAACTGTAGAACTAACATGCCTGCTATTAATTCTTCTCATAAAGCATGTGGTGTGAGTAATTGCATGTCTTGTGCTTTTAATGTTATGTATGCTTTCTTTAATAAAAAGCATGTATCTAGTGATAAGACTGCTCCACGTCAACATGTTAATAATAAGAAGCATGTTAAAACAAAGACTACTAGTCCTCCTCAGACTAGAGTGGATTCATTTATCCCTAAGCCTACTCAGAAATGTGTTAAGGCTGGTTATAAATGGAAACGCTCTTATGTGAAAGAGGTTGAAGTAGTTTTAGCTAAAAATGTTGTTTTGCCTGACAAAGGCCGGTTCTTTAAGTATGCCGGACCCAATCAATTTTGGGCTCCGAAGAAGGTCTAATCAATTTGATATTGCAGGGAGTTAAACAGGTAAACCGTGTTATATGGATTCTTGACAGTGGTTGTTCAAGGCATATGACCGGAGATAGAGCCCTGCTATCAGATTTGGTTGAGAAAGCTGGCCCAGTAGTTACCTTTGGAGATAACAGCAAGGGTATTACGAAAGGATATGGCTGTTTGAAGTACGGAAATGTTATCATTGAAGATGTTTCATTTGTGGAAGGTCTGACGTTCAATCTTCTCAGCATCAGTCAGTTCTGTGACAGAGGATATGCTGTTTCCTTTGAAAGAGAGAAGTGTCAGATCCTTCACAAGAAGAATGGAAAGCCTGCTCTTCAAGGAGTAAGGAAAGGTGACTTGTTCATAGCTGATCTAAACTTGGGATTCAAAGATGAAGTTAATTGTTTTTATGCTAAAGCATCATCAGATGATAGTTGGCTATGGCACAAGAAGATGTCTCACCTTAACTTCAAAACCATGAACTCTTTAGTCAAGAGGGAATTGGTTAGAGGTTTGCCTCAGATGGAATTTACACAGGAAGGACTGTGTGAGGCATGTCAGAAAGGAAAGTCAAAGAAAGCTTCTCACAAGGGCACTGACACATCATCAATAACTGAACCTCTTCAGCTACTGCACATGGATTTGTTTGGTCCAGTTAATGTGATGTCCATGTCAAAGAAGCAATATGCACTTGTGATTGTTGATGACTTTTCAAAATATACATGGGTTTTATTCCTACATTCCAAGGATGAGACCCCATACCTGGTGATTGGCCATGTGAAGTTGATTGAGCTGGATTCTAGATTCCCTGTTAGAGCCATAAGGTCAGATAATGGTACTGAATTCAAGAATGCCATTCTAAATGACTTTTGTGCTGATAAAGGAATAACAAGACAGTATTCTGCCCCTAGAACTCCTCAACAAAATGGAGTAGTGGAAAGAAAGAATCGTACATTGATTGAAGCTGCAAGGACTATGTTAAGTGAGTCCAAACTTCCAACGTACTTTTGGGCTGAAGCAGCGAATACAGCTTGTTATACTCATAATCGAACTTTAATCAACAAGGACTTAATGAAGACTCCGTATGAGATCATGAACAACAAGAAACCAACTGTCAAATACTTTCATGTATTTGGAGCAAAATGCTTTGTGCTTTTAGATGACAATGTGAAACGTGGCAAGTTTGATGCAAAGGCACAAGAAGCTATTTTTGTTGGTTATTCCAGAAGATCTTACAGGGTATACTTGGTTGGCAGTCACACGGTAAAGGAAAGTGTCAATGTTACTTTTGATGACACTACATTCCCTAATATCCAAACAGCAGATTCATCTGAGAAAATGAAGTTTGATAACTTGCCAGACTCAGATTCAGATGATGAAGCCCCATCTGAAGTTATTGCTGGTAATGATAATAACAATGATGATAATGATCATGGTGATGGTGGTGGAAACACTGGTAACAATGGAGATACCACCAACACTGGAGAAGAATCATCAAGGGAATCAAGCAATAACTCAGGGGGAGCAAATGAAGGATCAACTAGTCACTCACAACATCAAAGTGAAATTCAAGGCGAATCATCAAGATCAAATCTTCCAAGACAGACTGTATGGAATAAAGCTCATCCTTTTGAGCTGATCATTGGTGATCCAGATGTTGGAGTTAAAACTAGAAGTGCAACTCAGAATGAATGTCATTTTTCAGCATTTCTATCTAAAATGGAGCCAAAGAAAACTGAGGAAGCACTGACTGATCCAGATTGGGTGATTGCTATGCAAGATGAACTCAATCAGTTTGAACAACAACAAGTCTGGAAGCTGGTACCCAGGCCAAAGAACAAGAAAGTAGTTGGTACTAGATGGGTATACAGGAACAAGCTAGATGAGGATGGCATTGTTACAAGGAACAAGGCAAGACTGGTTGCACAAGGGTATTCTCAAGCTGAAGGCATTGATTATGATGAAACCTATGCACCAGTGGTTAGACTTGAGGCCATCAGGATGTTCTTAGCATTTGCTGCTTACTCCAATTTTAAAGTCTATCAAATGGATGTTAAGAGTGCATTCCTGAATGGTGAGCTTGATGAAGAAGTGTATGTGGAACAGCCCCCTGGCTTTGAAAATCAGGAGCTGCTGAACTTTGTGTACTTTCTCTTCAAGGCTATCTATGGTCTCAAACAAGCCCCAAGAAAATGGTATGACACTCTCTCTGGTTTTCTTTTAGAAAATGGTTTTGTTAGAGGTATCATAGACAAAACTCTTTTTTCAAAGAAACACAAAAGTGATATGATATTAGTCCAAGTCTATGTGGATGACATCATATTTGGGTCTATTAATGATAATCTCTGTAAGAGATTTGATGAGCTTATGCAGAGTAAGTTTGAAATGAGTATGATGGGTGAGCTGAAGTTCTTTCTTGGATTACAAGTAAGTCAAAGGTCAAATGGTATATTTATTTGTCAATCCAAGTATCTCAAAGAACTCCTCAAGAAGTATCACATGGAGGATTCAGCATCAGCAAGGACTCCATCTTCAACAGCCATCAAACTTGGAGCTTCTGACAAATCTATCAAGGTAGATGTTACAAGCTACAGAGGTATGATTGGCTCCTTACTCTATCTTACTGCTAGTAGACCAGATATTATGTATGCTACATGCTTGTGTGCAAGGTTCCAAGCGGACCCTAGAGATGTACATCTCGTTGCTGTTAAAAGAATCTTGAGATATCTTAAGGGTACACCTAATCTAGGTATCTGGTACCCTAAAGATTCTGGTTTTAATCTTGTTGGATATACAGATTCTGATTATGCAGGTAGTGTTGTGTATAGAAAAAGTACCTCTGGGAGTTGTCAATTCCTAGGAGGTAGGTTGATTTCCTGGTATAGCAAGAAACAGCAAACAGTTTCCAATTCAACAGCAGAAGCTGAATATATTGCTGCTGGAAGCTGTTGTGCTCAGATCTTATGGATAAGGAATCAATTAAAGGACTATGGCTTTGCATTAGACAAAATTCCTATTTTGTGTGATAATACAAGTGCCATAGCAATCTCCAACAACCCTGTGCAGCACTCGAGAACGAAGCACATTGATATCAGGTATCATTTTATCAGAGAGCATGTCATGAATGGAACTGTGGAGTTACACTTTGTACCCACAGAAGAACAGACTGCAGATATATTCACTAAATCTGTTGACGAATCCACATTTATCAAGTTAGTTGGTAAATTGGGTATGTTAAACAGTCTTAGTGATTAACAATATCTCTGTCATGTTTGTTCTTTCAAAATCATTTTCTCTTGCTGATATTGAATGATATATTTTGCCAATTCTTGTTTTTGTATAAAGCTTGTTAATTTAAAGATTCTGAATAATTTATTTTCTTTAAAAATACTTTTCTCATATTTTTTAAATAGAGAAACCTATTTTTATTGAAAATTTATTTATTCAAGAATCATTTAAGTTAGTTTCAGATTGTAAATATTGTTGTTTAAATATTTATGCAAGTTTATATTATTTTTATGCACCTCTATATTATTCTGTATAGTTATTGCATGTAAATAGTTTCCTGTAAATATTTTTTTTTTATATTTTAGTTTATTATTATTATTTATTATCTTTTATTTTCTATTTGTCTTAGTTGTTTGTGTAAATATATTGTATATATTATTTCTGATCTAGCTCCTGCTTAGCTGGAAATTCAGTGCCAAATCCAATTCAGGTATTACTTTCTATCTCTCAATCCACTTCTTTTACTGTTGCTGAACCCAAGTGGTTGTTAGGGTTGACCAAGGGAATGTAGATCCACAATCTCTATCCCAGGTCTTAGAGCCAAAACAATGAGTCTACAACCTTCTTGAACTCTCAGCCTGAACAGAAATCACCTGTTAAATAAAGAAGTATTTTGATTGAAACAGTGAGTGATCCCACAGCTCTGCCTCCTATAAAGAAATTCAACATATACTGAGGCATCTGTCAGCCCATCTGTATCCTCTCAATAGGATATGGACTTTGAAATGGCCAATGAACTGTTTCTAGAGACATTCTCTCAACAGGATGAATCTATTAAAATTCGCCATAGGGCCATGGCACTTTGTACTGAGTCAAGCACACTCTCATTACTCACAATGGGAGAAAACAATTTCATTAGATGAAACTCAGGACACAGTGAAAGCAGAGCACCTGCAACTGGTTACAGTGCCTACCATTGTCACGGTAGAAGTGCCTTCATAGGCATCTGAGGGAAAATTTGATTCTTTGCCAAATTAAATAGAATCATTTTCTCCCCTCCCAGAGTGAACACCTCTGGCTCCCTAAGGGATTTTCCACTCGCAGATTTATCTGGAGAAAGTGGAAGGCAACTTGGTCAGTCTATCACTGAAGCAATTCAGATTTCAAATCCAAGTGATTTGATAGAAATGATTGAGGATCGGGATTTGCGAACTCCCATTGCACCACCACTGACCTCTCTTGAAGAGGCTAGGGTGAGTTTCAATGCAGGTACTGATCAAAAAGGAGCAAACAGACAGCTAATGTTGAGTGATAAGAGTCAAACACTGAGTGAAACACATGCACGTGAGATGAGTGATACACTTACAAGAGAAATTCAAGTGAGTGCACACACAGACACATACACTGCAATGTAGTTAGCTCACATAGCTGATCTACAGGAACATCTATTCAAAACCCAGGCTGATAAAGAAATTTTGCAAGCACAAGTGGTTGAACGGTCTTCTTCTTCCACCTCTGTCAACAATCAGCTGGGACTACTCAAGGAAATTTTGAAGACAAATTTACTACCCAAGATCAACTCCATCAACTATCTCAACTCCTACTGGCTTCAGATACTCATAAAGTTAATTCTGTAGAGAATTCCTCAACTAAGGGGGAGAAGTTTTAGAGAATTCTGGTGATCAAGCTAGTAAAAAGGGAGCTGAAAAAGATATAAAAGGAAAAGGAGGAGTTTCAGGGGAGTAAAGGTAAGTTATCTATGTAAATGTTATATGTATAGAGCTTAGGTAAATCAAGACAGGTTCAATGTTGTCATATGTTCAGTCTAGAGGAACATCTGTCTTGTATTTACCTTTACTGGTGAAATCTGGAAATGTCATATTTGATCCAGAACTTTCTAGTATTCACTTAGGCTTAAGAGTCTTATCTTTTTCTTGGTTTTAGTTGAGTGATCCTCTAGGTATTTGGTTGTTATCTTCTAACAAACAAATAGGGGGAGATTGAAAGGCATATGTTATAGCCTATTTGTAATTCGAGGATTCTACTCAACTTAAACAAGAATGTAATAAGTAAATATTAGATTAAAGGTCACAGGAATCTCAGAGAGTTTTATCTGTCAAGAGATTGAAGATTAAAGTCATCTACAGACTTGAAGTTATTCTACATTGAAAGAAGTTCAATTTATTGTTCAAGCCTCAGTGAAGTATTCAAGAAAGTGGATTTACTACAGTGACAGAGATTTCTAGTTGGTGACACAAGAAGTACAGGATACAGAGTTTATTCAAAGCTAAAGAAAAGAAGCCACAACTTTAAATGTTTTAAAGATGAAGAATTATCATTGAAGTCAGTTATTCATGAACCAGACAGTGCATCGAATGACGACATCAATCAGTGGAATTAAATCATCTATATTCAGTGGTTTTCAGAAGATAAAGGAATGCAATGATTTTAAGTTATCTTCTTTTAATTAATTAAATTATTAATCAATTTAATTAATAAATTAATTCTTTCAGAATTAATTTATTTATTAAATTAATTAATTTAGTTGTTTAAATTATTTATTAATTTAATTCTAGAAAAGAATTAATTTAATTAAGAATTTAAATTAACAAATTTGATTAAAGGAATTTAATTTAATACTCTGTATGACCTGACCTGAAGAAATACTATGTATGACCTGACCTGAAGAAATACTCTGTATGACCTGACCTGAAGAAATACTCTGTATGACCTAATACTCTGTATGACCTCTGCTAGGTCATACCGAGCTCTGCTAGGTCATACCTAGAGTTGGTAGAAGTACCTCAGGTCATACCATGTTTTATATAGGTCATACCGAGTTCTGTTGCTAGGTCATACAAGTGTATTATTGTTTTATTAAATCATTTTGATTTAATTAAGCAGGTCATACAAGGCAAAAGCATTTGTATTTACCTGAGGCTGTGCAGAATGAAAAAGAGACTTGTATTATCAAAAACAAAGCAGCAGACATTTTTCTCTCAAAAACAAACGAAGAAGCAATTTGATCTCATTTCTTCTCAAGCAATTAGTTCTAGTTTGTATTGTTAAATCCAAACCACTAGAAGTTGATTACTTGTATTGCTTTGATTATCTAGCGGATTTTTATCCCAAGAATTTATCTCGAACTTGCTTTTAGCATTCGATCTTTTTATTACAAATATTAGAAAAGTTCATGTCGAATTTATTCTAAATTTGTATTAATTAGTTTGAGATAAATACTTTGTAATCCTTATTGTATTTGCAACACCCTTCAAGTTTAATATAGTTTATATTTAACTTGAATTTTGTTTCATTTATATTCCGCATTAATTTGTTCTTAATTGTTAAATTATTCAAAGAACAAATTCGATAAAACGGTATAGTTTGTATTCAACCCCCCTTCTACAAACTTATCAGGACCTAACAGTACTTTTTCTAATTAATAAATTAATAATATAATCAAAATTCGGGAAAGTTTTATTCTACATTAATATTTTACTATATTTTACTACATAAAAATCAAATAATATTGAAATCTAATCAAAAAAATGGAAATGTAGGATCTAATTTGTTTAAATTTTGGATACACCGCTACAAATATACTTTTTTCTTTTTAGGATAACGAAATCTACTACAAATCAAATCTTTTATGGAATTGTATTATTGTCAAGTTGCCAAAATAGTAACTAGATGATTTGTTTTATAATTAAAATATTTTTTTTCTAACAAAATCTACTCCTTTTTCAAAAATATCATTACAATTATCTTTAAATTAAAACATATTACCTTTTATATTTGTTATTACTAAAATCTATGTTTTCCAAAAATATGAGGTGCAATCCTTATTTATTTATTTTAAAACCTATTTTAATACTCTATTTAATCAATAATAAAATAATATAAAAATAGTAACTAATTGATTGCCTTTTATAATTAAAAAAAAAATCTAACAAAATCTACTCCTTTTCCAAAAAATATCACGACAATTACCTTTAAATTAAAACATAATATCTTTTATATTTGTTATCACTAAAATCTCTATTTTCCAAAAATATGAGGTGCAATCCTTACTTATTTATTTTAAAATTTATTTTAATACTCTATTTAATAAATAATAAAATAATATAAAAATATTAACTATCTGATCACCTTTTATAATTAAAACATTTTTTTTCTAACAAAATCTACTTATTTTCCAAAAATATCACACGGGCAATTACCTTTAAATTAAAATATATTACCTTTTATATTTGTTATCACTAAAATCTCTCTTTTCCAAAAATATGAAGTGCAATCCTTACTTATATATTTTAAAACTTATTTTAATATTTTTAATTATTTAAAAAAATTATCTATTTTAACAAGTAAATGTATTTTTTTAACAAATATAATTAATATAATTAAAACACATCTAAAAATATTATAAGTATTTACTTTTTTTTAATTAAAACATGTTAGCTTTCCTATTTGTCCTTATTAAAAAAACTTACTTATTTTAACATGTTAACGTATTTTTTTTAATAAATACAAGTAATATAATTAAAACACTTCCAAAAATATCATGGACAATTACTTTTTTTAATTAAAACATGTTAGATTTTCTATATTTCATTATTATTAATATTATTTTATTATAACTTAATATTAATAATACCTCATTTATCTTCATCAGCTCCATCTGTATTTTTTAATATTTTTTTACGTTCCAATTAATATTTAAGTTTCTCATTTTATAATTTATCATATTAATTTTTACTTTTATTTTAATATTTTCCGTTCACATTAAATTTTTTAGTTTATTATTTTTTAAAGCTCGTATGTGTACTTTAAAATTACATCCGTTAGGTATTGAAAATCAGAACTAATACCAAAAGCTTTAAATCTAGTTTGGTGTGCCTTGTCAAATTGTTTATCTGCATTGTCTCAATTACAGGAAAAACATGTACAAGTGCAGAATTGGTGTCCAATGTGTTCAAATGAACCTGAAACCATAACTCATGCTTTAATTGTATGCTTTAATTGTATGTCCGTTTGCTGAGCAATGCTGGAGAACTTTAAACAAAAACATCAGAGGAGGCGAGACAATGGTGTTTGCAACATGGTTGGAGCATTCATTCTCTATTTGTAACAATGATCAACGTGCTGAGATTGTGACTTTATGCTGGGCAATCTGGAGAGTCCGGAATGATGTAGTCTAGGACCAAAAATCTTCAACAATTAACAAGGTGGTTGCTGCAGCAAAGCAGTATCTTACACAGTGGAAAGCAGCCCAAGGCAGGTCATGTACTGCTCTTCTCCAACCTAAGTTGACGGGGATGGAGCCATCGCTTGGGTTAAACCTCAACCGAACATAGTTAAGATAACAGTTGACGCAGTCATATTTGAAGATCATGAAGAACCAGGTTTTGGACTCATTGCAAGAGATTCTGAAGGTGAGCTCATTCAAGCAAAAGCGGTTATACATCACGGGGTAGTCTTACCAATAACAGCTGAGATCATGGCAATAAAAGAAGCTTTGAGCTGGATAGATAGCATGAAATGGACAGAGGTGATTCTGGAGTCTGATTGCCTCGTCGTGATTCAAGCTCTGCGTAACAAAACACCAATGAGATCACACTTTGGGAGTCTCATTGAGGAGTGTCGTAGTTCATTACGTCAGTGAAACAATATTGCTTTGTATTTCATTAAACGGTCTGCAAACATGGTTGCGCATACACTTGCTAGGGAAGCATGTTTTTATCCAGATCGTAGTTTTGATAGGTTCTCTATTCCTATTGAGATTAAACATTGTATGTAGTTGAATTTGAATGGTTAATGTTATACAAGATTTTCGATAATGGGCCCTAAGCAGGTCCATAAGCGATTTGGGCCTGAAAGGAAGTTATGTTGGTATAATTCGGGCTTCGGCTCGCACCAAATGTTTTGGATGAACTGGAATGACTAAGTATAACGGGCTCGAACGAGCTTTAATCATTTTGGGCTCGCACGAGTCCCTATTTATGATGCTTAGGTACTGATGAGCCTGTGGTACTTGGGAAATAAAATGGGTTGATTTGTTAGGTTAGGGTCAAGTATTATGGGCCCTAGCCATGATAAGTCTGGGCTCTCACCATTATGAAGTAATGGGCTCGTGTTACTTATCAGAAATGAAAATAATTGAACATAGGTGAGCTCGCACCACTTACACTACGAAAGGGTAATTTTCATATGTCTTGTGCGATGCGAGCCTGGCCAGCTCGCACCGTGGGTGAAGCCCAAAATATGGAAATTCCTGTTTATGGAATGTTTCTTGGTTGACACGGGACATACCTACAATCATGGGAAGAAATGCGGAGATGCCGCGAGATTGTAGGAAAACGTGTGAAGACCGGATTATTTATGGGAACTTGAGGAGGATTGATGATCCTTAGACTATTTATGGGAACTTGAGGAGGATTGATGATCCTTGGAACTATTTATGGGAATATGAGGTGGATTGATAATCCTTGAGTTATTTATGGGAACATAAATCCTGACTATTTTATGGGCTTGGACTGAATGGGCTTATTCAATGACTTGTTCTCCAAGAACTACGTGAGGCTTGATCCCTATATAAAGGGGTACGTAGGCACCTTGTATGATACACAATTGACACTCGGCAAGTGCAAGAGAAAAAACCCATTCTCTATTCAATTTCTGAGGAGTCATCATACAAGTCCAGCCACAACTTTCCATAAACCTCCAACACACTGTTGTACGAAATTCTCCTAACAACAATTGGCGCTAGAAGGAGGGGCTCTCAGTATCTTAAGGAGAAGGATGTCGAAGAACAACAAGAACGATGACAAGGGGATTGTGCACAAGAAGGATGCCATACCACAAGGAGCAAGGACGGATCCACCACCCCACGGAGAGGGAGGACCAAGCAAAATCACCCCTGTCATGCCTCAAGTCGCACCGGTTACACTAGATGGCCAGAAGATCCTAGGCTACCTCGAGGGGATCGAGCTCCAATTCAAAACTATGAACGCCCGGCTAGCTAAGGTCGAGCAGAACTCAATCAAGAATGCGAAGAGGAAGGCTCGAAGGCTCAAGGGCACTAGGGACAAGAAGGATAAAACCTCTAAAAACTCATACACGAGTTCGACGAGGTAGCTGATGGGCTAAAGAAGACCGGGTCTCTTGAGACAGATGAGATATCTCCAAGCCAGGAGGAGCGAGGCAGCCAGGCTTCGAGCGAGCCGCGGCATGAGCCAGCTTCGTCCGAGGCTAGATCCACTAGTGTTTTGGATCGAATTGGGAAGAAGCTAACTGAGCACGATCTAAGGCTTAGATTGGAAAAATCTAAAACACGGAAAGAGGCGCCAGAGAGGACTCCGCCTAGAACAGAACGAAGGGAGAGGACTCCGCCTAGAACAGAGCGAAGGGAGAGGACTCCGCCTAGAACAGAAAGAAGAGATAGGACCCCGCCTCGAACTCATAGAAGGGAGCGAAGGGAAAGGGCTTCCCCCCACCATTCTAGCGGAGAGAGGTCTGACAAGAGAATTGGAGACCTAAGGGTTGGTGATTTGAGACGCCTGCTGATGCAGATGGAACATGAGAAGAGAGCCCCACCCCCTGCAACGACCCCATCTCCTTTCACTCCTGTAATAAGGATGTCCCCTCTGCCCCCGGCGTTTAGAAATAACCTCGAGCTTGCCTTCAATGGAGATGCGGATCCTGCTGAATACTTGGCCCGTTTCAATACTGAGATGGAGGTCTACCAGGTGCCTGACCTAACTCGTTGTCGATTATTCGCTGCCTCATTAAGGGGGAGTGCCCAACAGTGGTTTACTAAGTTAGGGCCAGCTAGCATTAGCACGTGGAGACAATTGGGAGATCTATTCTTAAGGCAATTTCAGTCCACTCTTCATTATGCCCCACCGGTGGCTACCCTTGCAAACATTAAGCAGGGAGAGACAGAGTCCCTGCAGGATTATTTCATGAGATTTAATGTTGAGGTTCCTAGAGTTCGAGGAGCAACAGAAGAAGCCCAGAAGAATTTCCTAATTGCTGGATTGAGGGAGGGCTCTAAATTCTGGAAAACCCTACAGGCTAGGGAACCGGAAACTTTGGCCAAATTTTATGAACAAGCGGAGCCTCACAAAAGGGTAGAGAAATCTATGAGAGATCTAAGAAGCAGTGGCCGAAGGATGGAGAAGAGAGGGAGATCTTCTAGTCCAGAAGAAAGGAGAAAGACTTTCAGAAGGATCCCTAGCCCAAAGAAGTTTAACAAGACCAAGGAAAACAAAGAGACTGGAAGGCCTTACACAACAAAATGGCAGAATCATACCCCTTTGGTGGCTTCCATTGATCATATATATGCCACTTACGCTGGGAAGGGGGTATTCAAGAAAGCCACCCCGCTAACGGAATATAGTAAAAGGGACACCTCTAAATACTGTGCTTACCATGAATCTACAGGACATCACACGGCCGATTGCCGACAATTGAAGGATGAAATTGAGAGCCTGATTCGACAGGGAAAGCTAACGGAATGGGTCGTAAAGGAAGTACGGAAGCATAAGTCTGAGTACCATCAGGTGCCCCCTCCACCCCCGATAGCAAAGGATGATGACACAAAGAGAACTGCTAGAGAAGATAGCATTCACGTTATTATTGGAGGACCTCATGTGGGAGGAGATAGCAAGAAAGCCATGGAGAGATATGCCCGAGAGGCAAAGGACCGTCCTCTCACCAACGTTCATCGTCTTGAACAAAGGCCTCCCCACCTGTTCACAAAAGAGAGGGATGACATTATGTTTAGTGAAGAAGATGCCAAATGGGTGCACCACCCTCATGCTGATGCTCTTGTTGTGAGGATGAAAATCGGGTCTACCAATGTATATCGGGTACTGGTGGACAATGGGAGCGCTGTAAATGTCTTAACCTATGACACTTACAAAAAACTTGGATTCCTGGACAGAGAATTGGCCTCAAGCGGAAACCAGCTCTACGGGTTCACCGGGGCTTCAGTAGGAATTCGGGGAACAATCCAGCTACCGGTCAGTTTGGGAGACAACCCCCACGTGGCCACACAAATTGTCACTTTTACTGTGGTGGACCAGCCGTGTGCTTATAACGCCATCATTGAGAGACCGCTCCTTAAGGAGATGAGGGTAGTTACCTCTGTCTATCACTTAACCATGAAGTTTCCAACTCCTACAGGCATCGGACAAGTGAAGGGATGCCAATATGACTCAAGGGTATGCTACAACCAAGCCGTGAAAGGGGCAGAGAAGTTAGATGTTCGACGAGAAGTGGCAGACCTTAGGGAACAAGAGCCCGTGGAAGATGGTGAGGAGAAGAAACGGAAGCGTGTGGACACTCTCATGTCAGATGTTTGTAACATGATATCTATAGAGGAGCTCCCGGAAAACTACTTTGAAAATTTGGGAATTGAAGTGGAGCCTCGGCCCGGGGCCTTAATGATGGAACCCTCTCAACCCATAATGACACTGCATGAAGGGATAATAGAGGAGGCTAGTGATGATGAGGAGAGCCCAGAACAGATGGCCGCTAGGTTGAATAAAGGCAAATGGGTGAAGAAGGAAACTTCAATCTTAATAAACCTACCAACCGGGGTCTCCCGAGAAGTCACTATCACAACAGAAGGGAACCTCCCACAGGAAGAACCAAAGGAATCCATCACCAATGGGGGTCATCCTAGCATCACTGAGATAGGAGAGCCTAGCAGGGATATAAGTTTCGGTGAAGATTTGGACCCAAGAATGCCTCCCCTACTAGACGGAGCTGGAACATTTGAGGATATCATTCCTATCTTGGCGGATCCAAATGACTCGGCTAAAGTTTTGAGAATTGGAGCAAATCTCGGCCCCAACATAAGGAATAGTCTCGTCTCATTCCTCAAAGAGAACCTGGATGTGTTTGCATGGTCTCACGCCGACATGATAGGGATCGACCCAGAGGTGATGTGCCATAGGCTAAACTTAGATCCTAGCAAGAAGGGAATAAGGCAGAAGAGGAGACCTGTTAGTGGAGAGAGGGCAGAGGCCCTCAGGGAAGAGGTGGACAGGTTGATGGAAGTCGGGCTCATCAAGGAGTCATTCTACCCGACTTGGTTGGCTAATCCTGTGCTGGTGAAGAAGCCAAATGGAAAATGGAGAACTTGTGTGGACTTCACCGACTTAAACAAAGCTTGTCCGAAAGATAGCTTCCCTCTTCCTCGTATCGATCAGCTCGTGGATGCTACGGCAGGATATGCATTGTTAAGCTTCATGGATGCCTACTCAGGCTATAATCAAATTCCTATGTATGGGCCAGATCAAGAACACACTTCGTTCATCACTGATCGAGGCCTATACTGTTATATTGGGATGCCTTTCGGGCTAGTGAATACAGGAGCAACTTATCAAAGATTGGTGAACAAGATGTTTAAAGATCACATCGGGAAGACAATGGAGGTGTATGTTGATGACATGCTTGTTAAGTCAAAGGAGGCCAAAGATCACATGCGGCACTTGGCAGAAATGTTCACTATCTTACGGATCTACAGAATGAAGCTCAATCCCCAGAAATGCGTGTTTGGAGTAGAGTCGGGAAAGTTTCTAGGATTCATTGTTAACCACCGGGGAATTGAGGCTAACCCGGCCAAGATCAAGGCTCTATTAGAGATGAAGTCACCTCGAAAGGTGAAAGATGTGCAGAGTCTCACAGGGAGGATCGCGGCATTAAATAGATTCGTCTCCAAATCTTCTGACAAGTGCCATGAGTTCTTTAAAGCTATTAAAAAGGTGGGCAAGAATTTTCAATGGACAGAGGAATGTGAAGAGGCCTTTCAGAATATAAAGAAGCATTTGAGCACACCACCCTTATTGTCTAACCCACAACAGGGGGAGGTAATGGTGCTTTATTTGGCTGTGTCTGAGTATGCGGTGAGTGTGGTGCTAGTCCGAGAGGAAGGCGATACTCAGCTCCCTATATACTATATGAGCAAAAGGCTAGTCGGTGCAGAGACTCGGTACTTGAACATGGAAAAACTGGTGTATGCTCTAATCCTTGCCTCAAGGAAGCTTCGTCCCTACTTCCAAGCTCATAAGATCGAGGTGAGAACTGCCTATCCTCTTAGGCAAGTGTTACACAAACCAGAAACCTCAGGAAGAATGTTGAAATGGGCGGTCGAGCTAGGCCAGTTTGATGTGGAGTATAAGCCTCGGGTCGTAATTAAAGGACAAGCTCTGGCAGATTTTGTGTTGGAATTCCCACCTCAAGTAGAAGAGGACTCTAGGGCCTTGCAAATTTACCCAGAGGTGACAATGGAGGAAAATCAGAATAGTGCCCCTTGGTGGAGCCTATATGTTGATGGGGCATCTAATGGAGATGGAGCCGGAGCTGGATTCGAGTTAGTGAGCCCAGAAGGATGTAGAGTGAAGAGGGCTGTTCACTTCACTTTTCATGCAACAAACAATGATGCTGAGTATGAGGCCTTGATCAACGGATTCAAGTTGGCATTAGAGCTGAAGGTGGAAAACCTTAACGCTTTTAGTGACTCCATGATTGTGGTATACCAGATAAATGGAGGGTATCAGGCACGAGGGCCTAGAACGGAGTTGTATTTGCGTTGTGCAGAGAGGTTAATCAAGCTATTTAATGAAGTCAGCCTAGAGCTCATCCCTCGAGGCCAGAATGAGACGGCGGACGAGCTTGCTAAGTTCGGTTCACGTCGCGAGACCACTCTGTTAGGGTCAACACCCTTGGAAATACAGAGGAGGCCTAGCGTGCCAGAGGTAAAGCTCATGGTTGTGGCAGAACAGGCTACATGGATGTCTCCACTCTTAGCTTATATCAAAAATGGTGTGTTACCAGATGACAAGAATGAAGCGCGGCGGATGCGATATATGGCTGCAAGATATGCAATATATGATGGAGACTTGTATAGGAGAGGCTTCAATGTGCCCCTACTCAAGTGTGTTGATGGAGATGAGTGCAATTATATACTAAGGGAAGTTCATGAAGGTATCTGTGGCAATCACTCGGGGGGTAGCTCATTGGCACAAAAGATACTTCGTTAAGGATACTACTGGCCGTCTCTCAAGAAAGATGCTTTTGAGTTTGCTAGAGTTTGTGACAAGTGCCAAAGGTATGCAAATTTTCATAACAGCCCGGTGGCACCTTTAACCTCACTCATGAGCCCTTGGCCCTTTGCCATGTGGGGGATAGATTTGATTGGAGAATTGCCCAAGGCTAAAGGCAGTGTGAAGTACGCTGTGGTCGCTGTGGATTACTTCACTAAGTGGGCAGAGGCTGAGCCCTTAGCCACAATAACTGCAAAGAAGCTCATTGATTTTGTGTATCGAGCTATTGTCTGTCGATTTGGAATACCCTACAAGTTGATCTCAGATAATGGTAAGCAGTTTGACAGTAAGGAGATGAGAGAATTTTGTGACCGGTTGGGAATGCTGACGAGTTTCAGTGCAGTAAGCCATCCACAGACAAATGGTCAGACTGAGGCAATCCACAAAATTTTGAAGCACACGTTGAAAGCAAAGCTTGAGGATGCTAAGGGAAATTGGCCAGAGGAACTTCCACAAGTTCTATGGTCTTATAACACCACTCCCCGAACCACAACGGGTGAGACCCCCTTCTCCTTGGTGTATGGATGTGAGGCTATGGTCCCGGTAGAAGTGGGAGCTAGATCTTTTAGAAGAGCTCATTATGACCCAGAGAATAGTGAGAAGAATCATCGTCTTTACTTAGACATGATTGAAGAAACACGGGTTGATTCCCAAGCAAGGCTGCTAGCATATCACCAGAGAACTGCCAGGCATTATAACCGCAAGGTGAGAGCCCGACCTTTCCGGGTAGGGGACTTGGTTCTCCGTCGAGTCATGCCTAACACCAAGATAGTTAATCATGGAGTGTTTGGTGCAAATTGGGAAGGCCCATATCAGATCAAATCAGTTTTATGGGAGGGAACTTATCATCTCAATGACATACGAGGAAAGCTCATACCAAGGGCTTGGAATGCTGAGCACTTGAGGAGATATTATCAGTAGTTTCTATCTATTTAAGACTTAGCATGCATTAATATTTATCCTAAGTCTCGGGGGGTAGTGTCATATAGGCACCTTCCCTTGGCATACAATGTAATAAGTCTAGGTCTGTTATTATTTAAGAAGATGGAGGTTTTTATTATCTAAATAAAGTTGAAGTTTATTGAGCATTACGAAAATTTTACTTTCTTTTTATTTTGGATTGGGCCTCGGCCCATCAATTATGCAAAAAAAAAGAGAGCTTGTGCGAGGCGAGTCCTCTCTAGAAACGAGCTCAGGAAAGTTGGGAAAATATTAAAAAATTGAACTAGAAGTTTGTGCGAAGTGGGTCTAAATACGATGCAAGGTGGGGCCTCGCGTGAACAGATCAAAGTTGGCATGAAAATATTTTTAATTGGGCCTCGGCCCATTAGTCAGAAAAGAAATTTTTTGCGAGACGAGGCCTCTTTATATGACGAGTTTGTGCGAAGCGAGGCCTATATAGGAGGAGAGTCTCATAAGCTTGTGGAGTATTTGTGTGAACTCAATTTTATGTAAAGCAGATCAACTTAAACGGGGTAGAACTCGGTGCGAGGCCCATAAAAGCGAGCCCTAACAGGTCGAAAAATCAAAGTATGGAAACTTTGTACAAGTGGAACCTGGTGAAAATTGGGCGCATACAAAAACAATAACAATAGAAAGATGCAAGATATGAATGATAAATATAAATAGGGTGCGACCACAAAGTACTTGGAAATTGTTAAAATATTAACTGGCCATGGCCATAAAGTTTTACAAACTGCGAGGCAAACGGGGTGCCCGCATCCCCAAAATAGACGTTCAAGATTGAGGAGTTTCATCATTGCCCCCTTGTGCGGTGCGAGCCTCCTCTGCGAGCCGAGCCTCCTCTGCCAGCCAAGCCTCTTCTTTCATTTCAAGACGAAGCTTCGCAGCATAGCTCACAGTGGCGGCGCCTAGAGGACTCCAATCAAAGTCAGGGCACTTCACCATAAAGCCCTTCATAAAATTCTTGGAACCTAGGGCCTTTGCATCCCTAACATCTGTGTCCCGGCTCGCTTCGAGCGCTGAGACTTTGGCCTCGAATTCAACGCCTTGGGCTGCCAGTTTAGCCTCGAACCCAGCAACTTGGGTCTTTAGAAATTAGTTCTCGGAAGCAGCAACAGCTAGGGCAGTAGAATGCTCATCTTTCATTTTTTCCACAAGTGCTCGGGACTCGCGCAAATCTTTTTCAAGACTTGTAGTCGCATCAAGGACACTTTGCTTCGCTTCTTCAGCCAACTTCACATTTGCTCGCCTCGCTTCGTCTAGCTTGAACTTTAAAACTTTGTTATCCTTGTCAAGGCGAGCGCTGGCTTGACCCATGGAGCGAAGCTCTTTGTTCCTGTTCATTTGCCTTATGAACACCTCGGTTGCAGCCTGGGTAAGGGCATCATTATTGGCCTCGAACGAGCCAGTGGTCCATTCTTTCAAATCACCCTCAGAAATGTGTGGCCCAGCGAGTCGAACCAGTGTACTAGCCACAACATTCCCTTGAGGAGGGGGAGGGAGTTCCTTGCGAAGCCGCTTGGACGGTTCGATTTCCACGGGGCCATCTTTGGAGTGTTTTGTTCTTTTCTTAGGTGGAGAGACCCCCCCAGTCTTGAGATATTCAGTAAGAGTAGTTTTTTGAAAAGGGATCTCTTTTGGTTTTAACACACGGTTCGAGCCCCCGGCGTGCGAGCCGGCCTGGCTGGCAGTAGGGACGGCTTGAACATGAGTTTCCTGTTCAGCCAAGAAGGGAGGTGGAGAAATAGCCATTCCTGCAATAAAACGAGGACAAAAGAGTTAGTCAAAAGCATATTTGATAAATAATATAAGACAAGATGCGAGGACTTCAATAAACAACGGTGCGAGCCGGAGGCTCACACCGAGTATGGAACTTACTTTTTCTTTTTCTTTTGGACACCTTATTAGGGGTCAATCGAGTTCCCTCTTTTAGAAAACCGTACTCGATAAGGTTGGCCGTTGTGATTAACTTTTTAATATTTCGATCGGCAACAGGGGTGTTCAAAAGGTTGTCGGCGTTAATTTTGTCTTGGCCGGTTAGTCTCGTTCTAACAGGGGGCTCTGTTAGAAAGGCAAAGCAAGTGTTAGAATACAATAACGGTGCGAGCCTAAAAGGAACGGTGCGAGCTAAAAAATCAATTTTTACTTACCAGGGTCATAATAAAAGTGCGTTTGGACTCTAGGGACTTCATGAATGTAGAAGAAAGGATTTTTCCAGCGACCAGAATTGTTGGGCCCTCCATGGATTAACTTCTTTTTATTGTAGCATGCCCACACAGAAAAATAAAAGTACCCAAAATCAGATGAGTGCTTGAGGGTCAGGAAATATCCAAGTTGTCGAGCCGTGAGAGTAGGGTACCCTTATTTTTTGTAAAGTATATACAGTGCTATGGCAGATCTATAGCCGTTGGGATTGATTTGTAGCGGTGCGAGCCCATAGTACTCCAAAACCTCTTGAATAAAAGGATGGAGGGGTGCACTAATTCCTAACTTCAACAGAAAAGAAGACAGAACCATACGGGGCGCTCGACCTCCATTTTCTTGATGATCGAATCGGTAACATCTCATGTGCGGTGCGGGGAGAATTATACGGCCCGCTGGCCTAAATTGATTCACTAGGTCACAAAGATTGTCCTCGGTTAATGAAGTGGACATGTCTCGACAGGCTAGAATTTTTCCCTCCTCTTGATTAGGGGTTGAGCTCTCGTCGCCGTCTGGAATTATGCGTCTTTTAAGAAATACCTCCCCTTCAAGCTCGGGCTGTTTGATGGGATCATATGGAATTGGGGACGGTTCGGGCACATAAGCATAGTTACAAAAATCTGTTTCTTTTGATACATCTGCTACCTCCTCGCTAGTAGGGCTGTCATATGACCAAGTCGAACTAATGTCATCATCCTCATTCTGTTCGAACCCTTCTTGAGGAGTAGCGGTGCGAGCCACCTTTTTTCCCTTACGTTTTTCGTAAAAAGCGCTTCCCAAAGAGCTATCTGTGGACTCTGAGTCAGATATATTTACTGGATTGTTTGCTGAGCACGATGCGAAGCGAAGCTTGTTCTCTCTTTCCTGTAAAAGCTGTGTGACGCGAGCATCTGCTTCCTCTTGACTAAAAGGTAGTACAGGACGATTGAATAGGGAATCAAGACCAAGCGAACTGGAAATACTTGGCCCTATTTTCTTGTTCCTCCATGAATATAAGTCTTTCTTTATAGTGTAATTTTCTGGGGCAGAATTTGGGTCGAGTTGAAGTCCAAGCGAACTAGACCCACTGACTCGCATCGCACTCTCAATCCTGGCTATATTGGCCGCCCCTTCAGGAGTGATGGCCGAATTTGGGGAAATAGGCTGGCTTAGGCGACCTGAGATGGAGGTCAATTCCCGTTGGAATTCCTTTGAGCCTCTAAGCTCAGGGGGGTACTGGTTCAAAGGGGAGGGAGTAGCTGAAGAATGAATTGAGCCCGGTGTGTCGCCGGGTGAGCCCATGGAGATGGATGGGGTCGCACTCGACATCTGAAAAAAGATGGTGAAGGTTAGTGTGTGCCCCTAAGAGGAAAAAGAAGTAAAAATTCCTAAGTGTCCTCACATCGCGTTAAGAATCATGCTACTGCGTTCGATACGAACACAGATTGTTTTAATAAAACTCAGGTTCGGCTCGAACCGTGAGTTGGGCACTCCTCGATAAGAAGGCCCGGTTCGCAAAAATTACCTCGAACAAACAGTATAATATAAACAGCAAAACATATGAATCAAAGGATGTTTAGAGAAATAAAACTTACTTTGTGAAGAACTGGAAGATGAACTTGAAGAACTACTGGAAACTTGCCGGGAAGTGATGATAATTCTCGCCGTGTTTGATCCTTGAACAAAATTGACAGAGTTTTGTTACTGTTTTTGATGAAATGAAATTATGGTAGGAAGTTTTGAGGTATTTATAGAGGTGAGGAGAGAGAATGTGGGGGACGCGTGTCACCATGTGAATGGACGGCACATATTCCCACGAACAGCTGTAAGCCATTATGAATGGACACACACCTGATTGTGGTGTGCGAGCCGGGCAGAGGGCTCGAACCGCAGTGATTGATGAAAAAATGAAAATTCCTTATTATGCTAAGGAATTTTGGGGGGTAGTTGTTATACAAGATTTTCGATAATGGGCCCTAAGCAGGTCCATAAGCGATTTGGGCCTGAAAGGAAGTTATGTTGGTATAATTCGGGCTTCGGCTCGCACCAAATGTTTTGGATGAACTGGAATGACTAAGTATAACGGGCTCGAACGAGCTTTAATCATTTTGGGCTCGCACGAGTCCCTATTTATGATGCTTAGGTACTGATGAGCCTGTGGTACTTGGGAAATAAAATGGGTTGATTTGTTAGGTTAGGGTCAAGTATTATGGGCCCTAGCCATGATAAGTCTGGGCTCTCACCATTATGAAGTAATGGGCTCGTGTTACTTATCAGAAATGAAAATAATTGAACATAGGTGAGCTCACACCACTTACACTACGAAAGGGTAATTTTCATATGTCTTGTGCGATGCGAGCCTGGCCAGCTCGCATCGTGGGTGAAGCCCAAAATATGGAAATTCCTGTTTATGGAATGTTTCTTGGTTGACACGGGACAGACCTACAATCATGGGAAGAAATGCGGAGATGCCGCGAGATTGTAGGAAAACGTGTGAAGACCGGATTATTTATGGGAACTTGAGGAGGATTGATGATCCTTAGACTATTTATGGGAACTTGAGGAGGATTGATGATCCTTGGAACTATTTATGGGAATATGAGGTGGATTGATAATCCTTGAGTTATTTATGGGAACATAAATCCTGACTATTTTATGGGCTTGGACTGAATGGGCTTATTCAATGACTTGTTCTCCAAGAACTACGTGAGGCTTGATCCCTATATAAAGGGGTACGTAGGCACCTTGTATGATACACAATTGACACTCGGCAAGTGCAAGAGAAAAAACCCATTCTCTATTCAATTTCTGAGGAGTCATCATACAAGTCCAGCCACAACTTTCCATAAACCTCCAACACACTGTTGTACGAAATTCTCCTAACAACAGTTAATAAAATCTCCAGCTTTTCGTCAAAAAAAAAATCAGAACTAATAGATTGATTTATTGATTTATGATTAATTGGAGATTAATCAGATATTTTTTTGATAAATCGAGATTGTTTTGATAATCGATAAAATATTTTAGAAAGATTAATAAGACTTTTTTTTGAAAAAACAGATTTTTTTTGAAAAATGATTACGAATAGGGAAGTAAATGAGTCAATACCCTCACTGTTAGTTAAAAAATATTTGACTCAAATTTGTTTGAATTATAAATGAGTCTGAATATGAACATGATTTTGAGATTCGTGTCGTAAATAAGCTTTATTCGAACAAAAATGAATTCGGTTCAAAATTCAAAAATATATTGATTAATATAGTCATGAACAAGCTCGTGAATATAATTCACAAAGTAGTTCATGCACAAATTCCATACATGTAATATACGTTTGTCATATGTTTCATCAATATTTTTGAAGAGTCGTGAATTCATGATGAATAATTTTTGTGTTTGTATTTATTTATGGGATTAATTTTTTTCCATTTTATTTATTCACTATTTTCCTTTTTTAGATTTATACATTATTTTTAATATATATAATTAAATAGCGACACATTTACATTGTGAAATATAGTTACACATTATTTAAATATAAGTGAATGTTCAATTTAATGTATCTCATTGAAACTATAAAATTTAGAATAATAAGATTAAAATACGTTATTAAATAAAACAAATAAAAGTAGTATAAGTATAAAAATAATATGATATTATTATTCATCGATTTCTTTACTATATGATTAGATAACAAAATCAATTAATAAAATGGATAATTTTAATTTAATAATAGAAAAAAGTTATGAAATATTCATATTTTGGTTGTGTCAGTTAAATTCGTTCAAAGTTTGGTCAATTGATAATTTCAGTCTTTAAGCATATTCATAGATTTCGAAATTATATATCTTACTTTTTTTTTTAATGCATTTTATTGAAAAAAATATTTAGGCATTCGTGAGCACAAATTTACATATGGTATTTACAGGATGTTTGTAATCTAACATTTATGAGTAGTTGTTCGTGAGGCATGTTCGTGAGCTGCTCATAAACATGTTAATGAATAATATTTTAATTTATTGAGTCGATACATAAATAAAAAATTTAACTAGATAAAAGTTCAAATTAAATAATTTATAATAAGCCAAAACATCTATCTATTATATATATAATAGAGCAACTAGGGGGTTGCTTGAGACAATTTATTCAGTCTGAAATTATTAAAATACCCCTACTTATTATATAATAATAATTTTGTAATAAATGCATGTATTAATTACATCTAATTGATTAATCATCATTAACACGTCTATATTTATTAATCTATCATTATTAAATATAATAATTTATAATTATATTTATTTATTTATTTACTAATAATTAAATGATTAGATAATTAATATCTATAATTATATCTAACTCATTATTATGCAAGTATTGATTACAAAATAATTAGTATAGTTAATGAAGATTAGTTATTAATGATTAGAGACATCAAAATGTGTTAATAACGAAGATATTAATATGAAGTAAATAGAGTAAAGGGTTGAAAAGTCATTTTATACTTTGAGGGTATAGTTGTCTTTTAACGGTGAACAAATTGGCTCAATGTACAACCAATGAGATAATAAAATAGGGATAAAAAGGATAAGAGAGGAGTCTCCAGAGAGTGACGTCGAAAATAGAAGGCAACCATCGTAGGAGGGGGCATGAAAGGGGAGAGAGAGAGATCAAAATACAGAACCAAAACAAAAGTTGAGAAGAAAAAGTGGAGGAGACGGCGAAAAAGGAAAGAAAAGCCAAAGAGACAGTAAAAGAGGGATAAGAAGGATAAGATAGGGTCTCCAAAGAGTGATGCCAAAAATAGAAGGCAACTACCACCGTAGGAGGAGGCATGAGAGATAGAGGCAAATAAAATAAATAAATTAACCCCAAAAAAGCACAAACTCGACAATATCGATAAAGAACAATTTGTCACTGCCAGCTCAAACAACAACCCATGACAAATATTTACTTTATGAGCTTACCAACCCAAGTGCATTTACATGCACAAAGCTTACAAATATGGTTCAAGCATTCCATCAAACACATAATACACACTTTAAATAAACACAAACTAAACCGTCAAAGAATGCATTTGAGTAAACAATTATGATGCACACTAAATAAACAAAGCATAACATGCATTTCAGTAAATGTGTTGTAATATATTACGTCTTCACGATGATCATTACATAAGAGAGGGGTCTCTAGAGAGTGACACCGAAAATAGAAGGTAACCACCATTGGAGAGAGAGAGAGAGAGAGAGAGAGAGAGAGGGGGGGGGGGAGAGGGAGAGCGATCAAAATACAGATCCTAAACAAAAGTTGAGAAGAAAAAGTGGAGGAGACGGAGAGAAAGGAAATAAAAGCCAAAGAGACAGTAAAAGAGGGATAAGAAGGATAAGTGAGGGGTCGCCAAAGAGTGACGTCGAAAATAGTAAAAGAGGGATAAGAATGCAATAATTTTTCAATGAACTAAGAATTTCAATGAGTCAATTTATTCAATGCGAAATGATGATTATACTCTCAAATTTCGAAATGACATTTTAATCTATATTATAATTATCTTATATCAATATATCTGTAACTTATAAAAATACGTTGAAATTAATGAAACTTACGAAATATTATAGAACATGTTCGTGCCTCGCACGGGCTATAAAGCTAGTAAATAGTTAATAGTTCAATTCAGTTGGACTCATTTACGAGTTAGGGGTGTGCAAGACAAAATATTTAGTTCGGTTATTAAAATTCGGACTGGATATTCAATTTTTTGGATAATTAAAAATTTATTTTGGTTTTCATTTACGTCAAAACTGAATTGGAAATTGTATAATTCGGGTTTAAATTAAAATATGTAAGACTTATTTTAATTTGTAAAAAATATAATATTTATTATTTTTTGATATATTATTGTTAATTTTACAAATTATGAAGAAATTGATAACATTTTATATTTCAACATTTACAAATACATATTTTTCGTAGTTTTATTTTGAGTTAGTATATTCATTCATGGTTTTAATTAGTTTTATATTTTTCCTAATAAATTTTAGGAAACATTTTTTTTTAGATAAGCCAAATATATTTCATAGAATGCCAAACGATACTTAAACAGCTGAGAAAAAGGAATACACCTGAAGAAAACGAAGCTAAGAACCAGCCCTGAAATAAGAAACTAGGTACCATGCCTAAACAAAAAGAGGCGCTAAGCCACTGGCCCTAAATGTCGCTACTAACATTAGTCGTCCAAAACAGTCATTTCAACATCCCCACAGCTAACTTAGAAGAGCTGCCTTTCTCGAATAATGATATGAGTTTTGAATTTTTGGGTACCTAAAATGCAGAAAATTCACCTGTTGTGGGGAGACAAACGCCTTCATTCAAATTTGGTCCACTGTCCTCTACTAGGACTCTTTTGTTCTTCTCATTTGCTGGAGCAATTACAGAATAGGTTAGCGATAAATGAGGGACAAGGTCTCTGAATATGATATCCTAATTAGTCGGAGCTGAGATGAACCGGGACTCTATAGGATTAAAGCTCTGATTAGATGATGTAAAGGAATGAGAAATAGTTGAGAAACCCTCCAACATAGAAAACGGTTCATGCGCCAACAATGGCAAATGAGGTTGAGTGTACATTTGCTGGTCAATCGTCATTGGGCCTGAGAATGGATTCAATAAGTTCATCTTCCCATCAGTTAAGGACACCCGATTGTTAGGAAAATGATTTCCAACTTGCACCAGTACTCCCTCTCCTCCTAGCTGATGGGAAGGAGGATGAGTTAGTTCATTAAATCCAAAGTTTGATTGATTCTCAAAAGCTGGGCGATCATGAGGTCCTAAGCCGTTGTCCAAATCCAAAATCTCCTCCAATCTTCTAAATGGAAAAGGAACTTCTACACAGTCGTGAAAACCATATTCTACTAGGTACAAAGGGTCGGGGCTCCATTCCTAGTGACATAAATTGTGTTGATTTCGCAGCTCCTAGGTTGAGATCCATCTTCAAAGACCCAATTGATTTTGCATGCATGATATTTATTTGTTGAACAGCCAACGTGCCCTACAAGAAAAACGACTAAATTTGACCGAAAAATTTCGGTCATATTTAGCTAAATTTGACCGTCAGCAGTCATATTTGGTCAAATTTGACCGAATTGTGTCGGTCATTTTTAAGCTAGTCAAATTTAGCAAAATCGGTCATATTTATGTTAAATTTGACCGACTAAAATTGACCGATTAAATTTGACCGAAATTTTCAAAATTTTGAAATTTGAAATTTTTTGAATTTGGTGTCTAACGTCCATCGAATTTGACCGGCGTTGGTCAAATTTATAAATTTGACCGAAAACGGTCACATTTATAAAATTGACCGAAAGCGGTCAAATTTAACTATAACACATATTCAACAAACCCAGCAGCTTTCTGCTACATTCTGCTAGATTTTTGAAAAATATTCTGGTAAATACTACATTATATCTTGTTGATTTGGTGTCCCTTATTAACACAAACATCACCATATTTTATCTTAAATAAATAGTTCAAGAATCAAAATAATTTCATATCAAATATAATATTTATTAATGATGATTTCTTTACGAATATGGTTATCTAAATTCAACTAAAGGTTCAAAATTGGATTTTACGAAACTATTTTTGTTAGTTAGTTTAATGAAAATGGACATCGGAGATATTTTGCTTGACACTTTGACCGTCAGAGTTGTTTTATTGCCGGAATTCTTTTTATCACCGGAAATATCATTCCACAAGTTGATTTGTAAAAAATAGATAAATAAGTAAGTATAAATATATGGGTGTATACATATAGATGTGTGTGTGTGTGTGTGTGTATTTTTGTATGTGTGGGTGGAAAGAAGGAGGGAGAGAGGGTGGAAGAAGGGGTGAAGAGAGGGGAGAGATAATGAATGATGTATGTATGTGTTATAGCCAAAATTCGGTAACGGGTTTTTAGGTTAGGATCGGCTCAAGTATGGATTCAATTGGGAATATCTAAGATGTAATTAGGGCTAGAATTAATATAAAGAAAGGTTAGGGCTTGCCCTCATAGGGGAAAGGGCGCACTCCTTTAGGTCGTCCACCCCTTGAGGGCGCGCCCTCACGGTAATAACAGCTTGGTGGATGATTTGACAGCTATATTGACATGGCATGACGTAAGGCAGATTCAGGATTTGTCCTTTTAGGGGAGAAGGTATGCCCCTTTGGCCACCTAACCCCTAAGGACGCGTCCTCTCGGGGTGAACTGACAACACTACATGGATGGAAGACTTGACAGAGAATAATGACTTCTTTTACTTGAGACTGACACAAGGAAGATCTAGGGCTTGTCTTCATGAGGACGAAGGCGCGCCCTTTAGGCCGTCCACTGCTTGAGGGCGCGTCCTCCCGGTTTGAAGATACAACTTGATAATGAAAAATGGTTTCCTCGGTTTGGTATTGGCTAAATATTGAAGAATTCCCTCCTAGGATGTGCCCTAGGAAGGGGATGTCCGTGACTGAAGGCCTCCTCCTGTATTCAATGGGTGTGCCCTCATTGGGGATGTGGGGTTAATCTTGGTGTGTGCTTTGGGAGCTCTGTTCCTGTACTCAATGGGCGCGTCCTCATTGGGGAACTTTGGAGTAATCCTGCACTTTGCACCCAAACACTTGGGATCACTTGTCCTGCTATCTGGTGGGTGCTTCTCATTCGGGGGACAAGGATGCGTCTAGCATTTAAGGTAAGTCATGGCTATACCTGCGTCTATGAATTAAGGAAATAGCTGGTAAT
This sequence comes from Heracleum sosnowskyi, assembly GCA_030848705.1. Lineage (NCBI taxonomy): Eukaryota > Viridiplantae > Streptophyta > Magnoliopsida > Apiales > Apiaceae > Heracleum > Heracleum sosnowskyi. Next base: position 92,219,484 of record CM061235.1, on the reverse strand, counting down.
GGATAGGACTAGTCCTCGACGGGGGAAGTTTCCTTATCCATGAAGTCCTGACGTCATAGACGAGCCTTGGGCCTTTGTGACTAGGCCTTATCGTTAGACATTCCTAAAGTGAGCTAAAACTCTAAGTAGGGAAATAGATGGAAGTCCTACCTTCAAGTAAGGAAAGATAAGGAAGACATATGCTTAAGTATGGAAAGAATCCTATACATGGAAGGCGGTGGGAAAAGTCTTACGACTACGCATGGAAAGACAACAAAAGACTTCGGATGGGCTCCGAAGATCAAAGACCAAGCCCATGGAGGAAACTTCCTCCCCAAGAACTACGTTGGCTTGATTCCCTATAAATAGGGATACATAGGCAAATTGTAAGGGGTCGAATGTTGAGAACTCTGAGGCAGCTAACATAAACCCTAAGCAATCTCAGCCACCAATTAAACACAACCATCATACTCCGACGAAATTACCACCTAAGGACCACCGTTGTAGATCTTGATTCCGGCGATAAACCCCAAACTTTGTTAATACCAAATTCCTCCGTTAACAAATTGGCGCTAGAAGGAGGGGGGCGAATTAAGATCTAAATCTTTGGAGGAAAAGATGTCACAAAATCGCAACGAACGTCCTAGGGATGAGGTCTTATCTGAAGACAGTGAAGAGAACAACCATGCCCGCCATGAGGAGTACGTTCCCCATAGTGTTCCAAATCCATCTTATGGAACACCTATTGTAGGGGGACGACCACCGGTGCTCATAAGTAATTCTGACTTGATGGAACAACTCTATCGCATGGGTGATGCCTTGAATGGCTTTGAATCAAGGCTGGATACGGTCGAAAGAAGCGAAGGAAGGGGTCGGGTCAGGCGACAACCCCATAATCACCATCGTACAGGTAGAGGCACCACGGGTCAGAGGAGGTTTCAGAATGTTACCCCAAGAAGGTTAGAGTATCAGGAGGATGGAGTCCCTATTGTTGAACTCCCCGATGATGAGACGGGCAGCCAAGACCAACCTATGAGGGAACGACGTCCATCTCCACACCCTCATAGGTCAGGGCGATCTGAAAGTGAAATTCGAAGGGCTGATGAACTCCACCGAGACCAAGAACAACGATTGAACAGGTTGAAGGATCGTCTTGGTATAAGACTTAATACTGATGATCTACGATTGTTGTTGGTCGAATGGCAGAGGGACAGAGAGGTAAGAGGGGAACAACCTCTTGATCCACAGCGTGAGCCCCCTGTTGACAGGTCGAGGCCCCATGGACAAGATCATACTCAACCTCGCAATAATTCAAGACGTAACTTAGAAGTGCAACCCCGTAGTCCACAGCGAGAGCCCCCTGTAAACAGGTCAAGGCCCCATGGACATGAGCGAGCACCTTCACGAGATGACCCGCGTAATGATCAAGATGCGAGGCCCCGTGATTCACAGCGAGCGCCCCCTGATCTCAGGTTGAGGCCCCGTGATCATGAGCGAGCCCCCCGATCAGGAGGGTCAGGAAGGAGAGGGGGTATGGAGTTGGATTATAGGAGTAGGGATAGCGATCGAAGGAATAGATACGATGCCCCTTACCATGGAGGACCTTCTGGAGGAAGGGATCCGCACATAACACCTGTCTCGTCCCAAAGTAGGTCAGGAGGACGACAGGAAGGGCTAGGGACGCGCCCTCACAATCAGGAGGATAGGACACATCCTCATAGCCATGAAGTAAGGACGCGCCCTAATAGTCATGAGGGAAGGGCGCACCCTCCAAGTCCCAATCCAAGGATGCAAGAGACTCCTGCAACCCAAGTAGAGATCCAGCCTCCTCAAACACCACCTCAACCTCCGCCTACCGGTAATATTCAGACTAATGTCCAAACTATCCCAGGTGTGGGAAGCTTCAATGTGGATGACCTGAAAAAACTCCTCACACATCTTGAGGGAGGAAGAGTCACTTCAACGGCTCAAGCTCCTTCTCCATTCTCTGCAGCAGTAAGGGAGGCACAACTTCCAACAGGATACAGGAATACAACCAACGACTTACGCTTCCATGGGAATGCCGACCCTGTTGAGTTCTTGGGAAGATTCAATATAGAGATGGATGTATATCAAGTGCCTGACTTGGCTAGATGTCGTCTTCTGGCAGCAACCTTTAGAGAGAGTGCGCAACAGTGGTTTCAAAAGCTTGGACCAGGTGTGATTACTTCATGGGAAATTATGAAAACTTTGTTCCTGACAAAATTCCAAGCTACTGTGAAGTATGCCCCCCCAGTGACTACTTTGGCCAATATCAAACAAAAGGAAGGAGAAAGCTTGCAGTCATACTTCAAAAGGTTCAATGCTGAGTCTACCATGGTCAGAGGGGCAACCGATGAGTCACTAAAAAGTTTCTTGATTGCGGGACTCCAAGTCGGAACTGACTTCTGGAAGCACTTGCAAGGGAAGGACCCAGCAACCTTAGCAGACCTCTTTGCCCAAGCTGAATACTTTAAGATCGTTGAGCAATCTCTTGCTGATAATAAAAAGTCCGACTCCCAAGGGAAGGGGAAAGGTTCTAAGAGGAAGGATAGGTCTCCAAGCCCTGACTACCGGAGGAGAGGGTATAGTCCGAACAGGGTGAATGTCACTAATGCAAGGAGAGGTTGGACTCCACCAGACTATGACAGATTGAATAGATATCAAACAGGGAGTTATACACTTGCTGCTTCTGTTGAGCATATCTTTGAGGTAAATAAGGACAAGGGTTTATTCAAGAAGCCAACACCGTTATCCTCGTGGCAGAGCAAGGACAAAAAGAAGTATTGCTCATATCATGAATCTACTGGACATAATACCCACGAGTGTCGACAGCTCAAGGAAGAAATTGAAGAATTGATCAAGGCTGGATACCTAACTGACTGGATTGTCAGAGAAGTAAAAAAGCATAAAGACGACACTGACAGGAGGATGGAAAGAGAACATGCTCCTGAAAGGGATGATGACAGATCTAAGGACGTTCAGTTTGCCCGGGCTGGAAGCATTCATACTATCTTTGGAGGACGTCATTTTGGTGGTGAAAGTAACAACGCACTGGAAAGGTATGCCAGGGAAGCACGTCATAAGCCCTTAACTAATGTGAACAGCTTGGAACTTAAACCTCCCAAGTTGTTCGGGGGGGAATCAGTAGATATTACATTTACTGAGGAAGAAGCAAGATGGGTACATCATCCTCACAGTGACGCCTTAGTCGTTGCCATACAGATTGGTCCTATGAATGTACACTGAGTATTTGTGGACAATGGAAGTTCGGTGAATATTCTCTACTACAGCACTTATAAGAAGTTGGGTTTGCCTGATAAGGATATTGTCCGAGAGGATGCTTGGATTTATGGTTTCACTGGAGAAGCTGTCAGAGTTATGGGTGCAATTAAGCTCCCGGTTACACTTGGTGAAGGTCCTCTGTCTGTGACTCAGATGATAGAATTTATGGTATTGGATCAAGAATCTGCCCACAATGCTTTGGTAGGAAGGCCTTTGCTGAAAGATATGAAGGTAGTTACTTCCATTTATCATTTAATAATGAAATTCCCTACTCCAAATGGGGTTGGTTCAGTTCGAGGGTCACAATATGATTCAAGGGAGTGCTATCATAGAACTGTCAAGGGTTTTCGTCGTAATGGATTAGGAGGACGCGCCCTTCCCCAAGAAGATGCCCAGGGATTGCTCAAAAATTCTAAGGGAGAGATTCATGTTCATTACACGGTTCAAGAGCCAGAAGATGATGTCCCTCAGCTGAGGGCGCGCCCTAAGATGTTACTATTGGAGACGCCCCCCCTAATTGATGAACTTCAAGAAAGAATTGTTGAGAGCACCTATACCCTACAGGGCGTGCCCTCAAGGAAGGAAGAGCTTGTTGAAGATGCACCCTCAGGGAGAGAGACATTTAATGACATCTTCCCAAGGGAAGAAGGGTATGTGGAGGACGCGCCCTCAATAGAGGATGAATTTGTGGAAGACGCGCCCTCAAAGAGTGAAATGCCTGTTGAAGATCCTCGTATTTTTGATCTTGATCTTGATCCAAGAATTCCTATCCTACAGGAGAAGACGGGTCCTGCGGAAGACACAATCTCAATCCCGATAGACGCAGCAGATCTCAGTAAGGTTCTCAAAATTGGATCACAGCTAAGCAATGAGTTGAGAACAGGCTTGACTAATTTTCTTATGACCAACCTGGATGTGTTCGCTTGGAGTCATGCTGATATGATAGGGATTGATCCTAAGGTCATGTGCCATCATCTGAACATATATCCTAATAAGAAAAGAATGCGTCAGAAGCGGCGTGCAATCAGTGGAGAAAGGGCAGTAGCTTTAAAGGAGGAGGTCGACAGACTCTTGGATGTGGGTTTGATCAAAGAATCCTTCTATCCCGAGTGGTTGGCAAACCCGGTGTTGGTGAAAAAGCCTAATGGGAAATGGAGAACTTGTGTGGACTTCACGGATTTGAACAAAGCTTGCCCAAAGGATAGTTTCCCACTCCCTCGGATTGATCAGTTGGTGGATGCTACGGCTGGACATGCTCTCTTGAGTTTCATGGACGCTTACTCAGGGTATAATCAAATTCCCATGTATGGACCCGATCAAGAACATACATCCTTTATTACTGACAGAGGTTTGTATTGCTATATTGGAATGCCCTTTGGTCTTATCAATGCAGGGGCAACATATCAAAGATTGGTGAATATGATGTTTAAAGAGCAGATTGGCAAAACTATGGAGGTGTATGTAGATGATATGCTTGTCAAGTCCAAGGAAGCAGTAGACCACGTGAGGCACTTGGAAGAAATGTTTGGAATCCTGCGCAAGTACAGGATGAAGTTAAATCCTCAAAAGTGTGTCTTTGGTGTTGAGTCGGGGAAGTTTTTAGGCTTTATTGTGAATCATAGAGGAATTGAGGCTAATCCGGAAAAGATCAAAGCACTCCTTGAAATGAAGTCCCCTACCAGTGTAAAGCAGGTTCAAAGCCTTTGTGGACGGATTGCAGCTCTAAATCGTTTTGTCTCAAAGTCTTCTGATCGTTGCAAAGAATTTTTCAAAGCCATTAGGGGGGTCGATAAAGATTTCATGTGGACTCCTGCTTGTGAAGACGCTTTTCAGAAAATCAAGGAACAGTTAGGTAAGCCCCCACTCTTGGCCAAGCCTGTGGATGGTGAAGTATTGATTCTTTACTTGGCCATCTCTATTTACTCCATTAGTGCTGTGTTAGTACGAGAAGAGGATAGTTTACAGTCACCAGTTTACTATGTAAGTAAGAGGTTGTTGGATGCAGAAACCCGATATTCTAGCATGGAGAAGTTGGTATATGCTTTGGTGCTGGCTGCACGAAAGCTGCGTCCCTACTTTCAAGCTCATAAAATTGAAGTGCGAACTTCTTATCCCATGAGACACATTTTACATAAACCTGAAGCTTCAGGAAGGATGTTGAAGTGGGCAATTGAATTGGGACAGTATGATTTGGAATATGTTTCTCGAACGGCAATCAAGGGACAAGCCTTAGCCGATTTTATTCTGGAGTTTGAAGATGAGAGTATGGGACGAGAAATCATTCTGGTGAACCCTAACCCCCTTGCTCAAGAGGCAAGCCCTTTGAGAGAGGAGTATCCTTTTCCTTGGTGGACTATGTATGTGGATGGCGCAGTCAACAATGATGGAGCAGGTGCTGGAGTTGTCTTGACTTCTCCTGAAGGTCACCTTCTTATGAGTGCTATCAATTTCAAATTTGCGGTAACTAATAATGAAGCTGAGTACGAGGCATTGATTAATGGCTTGAAGTTAGCTTTGGAAATGAATGTGAAGAATTTGGTGGTGTTCAGTGACTCGAAATTGGTTGTTCAGCAGGTTGAAGGAGGGTTCCAGACTAGAGGACCAAAGACAGAGGCATACATGATGAGTGTACGTCGCTTGATTCAACAGTTCAACATAGTCAGACTTGAAGGAGTTCCTCGTGAAGAAAATTCCAAGGCCGATACTTTGGCCAGGTTGGGTTCCCAAAGAGACACGGTGTTGATGGGAGACATTCCATTGGAAATTCAAGAAATTCCTAGTATCCCCGAGATTGAGCTAATGGTTGTAGATGAAGTACCAATGAAGACTTGGATGACTCCTATCCAAGAGTATGTACAAAAAGGAATTTTACCCGATGATAAGGGGGAGGCCAGACATTTGAAATACCAAGCAGCAAGGTATGTGGAATATGATGCGGTTTTGTATCGAAGGGGTTTTAATCAACCCTTACTAAGGTGTGTTGATGGAGACGAGTGCAACTATGTCTTAAGAGAGGTTCATGAAGGAATATGTGGTAATCACTCGGGGGGTAGTTCCCTTGCTATGAAAGTGTTACGACAAGGATATTACTGGCCAACCTTGAATGATGATGCTATGAAGTTTACAAGAGCGTGTGATCAGTGCCAACGCTTTGCGAACTACTCATCTATTCCCGCTACGACATTGACTTCAATGATAAGTCCTTGGCCTTTTGCTATGTGGGGGATTGATCTTATTGGAGAGCTTCCTATGGCTAAGGGGGGGGTGTCAAGTATGCTGTTGTGGCTGTGGATTATTTTACTAAGTGGGCAGAAGCTATGCCCTTGGCAAAAATAACGGCCAAGAAAATCAAAGATTTTGTTTTTAATTCCATTGTGTGCAGGTTTGGGATTCCTTATAAACTCATATCTGACAATGGGAAGCAATTTGACAGCAAGGAGTTAAAGAAGTTGTGTGAAGATTTGAAGATTAAGAAAGATTTTGCAGCAGTCTATCATCCTCAGAGCAATGGGCAGACGGAGGCCATCAACAAGATAATCAAGCACACACTGAAGACCAAGTTGGAAGAAAGTAAAGGTAACTGGCCTGAGGAGCTACCTATGGTACTATGGTCCTACAATACCACACCAAGATCTACTACTGGAGAGTCTCCATTCATGTTGTCTTATGGCTTTGAAGCAATGGTTCCTGTAGAGGTTGGATCTGGATCATTCAGGAGGGATCACTATGACAATGAATCTAATGAGGTCAACCAACGGCTTCATCTTGATTTTCTGGAAGAAACACGTGCAATATCATCCCTAAGATTAGCTGCATATCAGAAAAGAGTGGCAAGGTTTTATGATCGAAGAGTGAGGGTACGTCGTCTCAAGGTTGGTGATTTGGTGCTACGAAGGGTGATGCCTCATACCAGAATTGCCAGTCATGGGGTTTTTGGTGCCAATTGGGAAGGACCTTACAGGATCAAGTCTGTGCTTTGGGAAGGAACTTTTCACTTGGAAGATTTGGGTGGCAATCTTATACCAAGAGCTTGGAATGTGGAACATTTGAAGAAGTATTATCAGTAGGGAGTGGTTGTGTACCCCCTATATTATCTATTTAAAATAAACTAGAAGAAATGAAGTTCCTCCTAGTCTAGGGGGGTAGTGCATGTATATCCTACCTTAAATAGTTGGGATTTTCAAGTTTTATTTCCCCATAGCATTAGCCTTGGGACCAGTGTGGTTTTCACACCGGAGCGCATTATTTATGAAGATTATTCCAAAAGTTTTATCAAGAATTATAATTGTTTATAGACTACCAAAGATTTTTGCTTCATGAGGACGCGCCTTGAAGAAAAAATGGCAAGGCGCGCCCATAAAAATAAATTTGATCTGCTGGGAGACAAGTACATATTTATTATGCCATCCTAAATATTTTCCTTAAGGAGGAAACGTCTTTACTATGATCACAAGGTCAATACGCGATGCATCCAACATACAAGTTACGATAGTATGTATTCTGACAAACATGAAATACTCGCCAAATATTTATGAAGGTTATTTCAATTGTCTTAGACTTCCTCATTGAAATTATAGGTTATCATTTCAGAGAGCGCGCCTTATATAAACAAAAGTGGTTTTAACATAAGCACTGAAGAGAAAATTAAATCAAATACAAGGGAATAAACCCTTGTTAAAGTTATCAAGAAAGGACACCAGTTAACTTACAAATTGCAAGGCAGTAGAGGGCCTGCATCTCAACATGTTTCAATTTAAAGAAATCTCAGGACGCGTCCTGAGTTTGGTCATTTACCCTTTCAACATCTTGAAGATTTTCAGGAATTCCAGCGGGATCAGGAACTTGCTCATTGAGATGGGAAGCAGTGATAGTATTCTCATGCATACCATCTGAGGACGCGCCTTCGTCATTCTCACTTGCGGGTGATGCCTCCTCAAGTCCAAGAAATATCCTTTTCGCCTTGATAGAAGCCGCTTCATCAGCTTTGAACTTAGTGATCCATGCAACAGTTTCCTCGCCAAATTTTGTAAAGTCATAATCAGGATCTTGTGCTAAGAATCCAGAAGCATAGTTCCTAAAGCCATCCCTGAAAGAAGTCTTTTCAATCCTCTTTTTCTCTAATAACCAACCATTCTGTTGATCAGCAACAAGTTCAGCTATCTGCTCAGAAAGTTTGCTTTTCTCTCCCTTCAGAGTATCAATGGTAGCACTCAAATCAAGTGAAACTTCTTCTTGGGTCTTCAGCTCACTCTCATAATAGCTTTCTTTAGAACGAAGTTCGCTTTTCAACTTGTCAATAATCTTATCACGATCTTCAACCTTTTTGGAAAGCTTGTTTCTTTCCCTCTCCATGATATCAAGGCGCGTCCCTTCTTGTTGGAGAGTTGATTGACGGTGAAGAGCGGAGACCAAAATCTCAGAAGATGCTTTGATTATTGCTTCATTTTCCTCAATAGGAGTCCTGTTTCTCCATTTTGTAATTTCATCATCCTTTACATAAGGAATAGCAAGAGGACTAAGAGTAGAAGAAACAAGTGAAAAGGATGAAGGATTGGTTTTGTTTTTCTTTGAGAACGCGTCCTCAGGAGTAGTGATGGTTTTGTCACTCTCTTTCCTTTTTCTTTCCTTTTCCAGGTTGATGATTGCTGGCTCTTTTTTCTCTTTCTGCGATTTTTTAATGTTTTTCTTGACAAGACGCGTCTTGGCAGCTTTAGAAACTCCAACGCTGGGAGCAACTCCCATTTCAAGACCCCAACCAGCTGGAAGATCGTCCATACCTGTGGAAATTAAACAAGATGTAAAGTTAGGGCGCGTCTTCAATATTAAAACAATTTTTATGACATTGGCATTCTACAAGAATAAAACAAGTACAGTGCATATTAAGTGAACCCTAAGATTGGAAAATTCGTGCTACCAGGCTTGGAGGACGCGTCCTCATGAACGCTTTCCTCAATTTCAGTTTCTTCCTCTTCATCCTCTTCATCAGAATCGTAATCTTTAGAACCTCTGATGGGAACGCCTTTTCTAAAACGTTGGAAAGGCACAATGGATCCCACTTCTTTCCTCAAAATCCCAACTCTTTTTAAATTATCCTCAGTGATTAAGACTTTAAGATTAAACCTTGAAGACGGGAGTGAGGTAATCTTTTCAGCTCGCCTCTTGGCTTCTCCAAAAAGTTCCTTTGTATTTCTGTTATCTAAGTTTTACAATTTGTGAATGAAAAATTAGTTAAAGAGAAAATTTTCCAAGGGCGCGCCCTTAAGGAAAGCTTGAAAGGAATAAATGTGTGCTTACTATGGTTGCAGTTGAAGATGACTCTGACCCTTTCAACGTTCCAAAGATAAAAGAACGGTTCCTTCCAATTTTTCTCATTGCTTACTTTTCCACTGGAAAAGCCCATTTTATTATGCTTATGTTGAGGAGTCAAAAAGTAATAACCCTTAGAGCTCTTCCTGATGGCAAAGAAATAGCTGAATTCTTCCATGTTTGGAGGAGTGGATATTCCTTCATCATGGTATAATATAAACAAGGCGAGTGCTAACTTATATGAGTTTGGGGAAAGCTGGATTGGGGCTATGTCATACCATTGGAGAATATCCTTGAAATATGGATGGAGAGGCGCGCCTACTCCTAATGACATTAGCTTGGGAGAAGTAACCATTCGTGGTACCCTGAAAGGTTTTGGCCATTTAAAGACATGAGGCCTCATCATAGAAGGAGGACGCGCCCATTGACCTTCCATACCGTAATATGTCATGCACCATGTAATTTCGGTTATGGATACAGTAGAAGACATCCCAACACAGAATAATTTATTGCCTTGTTTTCTCATTCTCCTTTTATCTGCCTCGGTCAACGTATTTACATATTGGCCCCAATCATAATCCCTTTCCTCTTCGGTGATTTCAGGGTGGATAAATGGATTCGGAGAAGGTTTTGGAGGAGGTAAACGGTCATCAATATCTGGGTATGATCCTTCTGAGAACGCGTCCTCATCGTCAGATGTGTTTTCAGAATGGGACGCGCACCCCTCAATAGGAGAAATGATTTTCTTTCCTTTTCTTCTTTGCATTCTATCTTCTATGTCTTTGTCTATAATCCCTTCTATATCATCAATAACTGGTATAAACTCATGAGGGCGCGCCCTGTCACGTCGGCTAGTTACTTCGGGGTTTACATCATCAACATGAGGTAAGGATGAATTAGATTTGGTATTTGAAGACATTATTTTAGTGTTATTTCTGAATGGAGAAGCTCCTTGGAGATGTTCTATTGCTTGAGTGTGAAAAGAAAGGATTGAAGATGAGCTTTGTGCTGGAAAAGAGAGTGAAGGTGGGGAATAAATCCCCAAGCGTTTGTTAAAATCATTGAAAGGATGAAACGGGGACGTGTCCTTACCCTCCAGCTGAAAAGAAAAAGGAAAAAGATGGTAAGGACGCGTCCTGAAAAGAAAGTATTAAAAAAGAAAGGTGTAATCCGTGTCATGGTGAGAACGCGCCTCAAAAGTATATACGGGGTCATTCTTAAGTTGTATAAAACACGTCCTAAATCTACGTTCGATAATTGAAGCGGCAGAAACACAATTCAAAATTAAACAACGGGAAAATGAAGATTAAAACATCGATAGATACAAATATACATACATTTTTATCAAGAACATAAAAAAAACTCAACGGTCATGTCATCGATTTAGTCCAAATATACAGCAAAAACATGAAATGAAGACATAAAAATATACCTTTTTGGTTGATGAACAAGATCCGAGAGTAAAAACGACAAAAATGGGAAGCTTTGATCGGATTCTGCTCGGAAAAAATGAAGTGCGGCGGTTTTCTTAATTTTCTGGAAATAAAAGAGTCGAGTGAAATAATAGGTCAACTTTTCAGGTATTTATAGACGAAGGCACGCCTGGTGGAAGACAGCTGTCAAACACGTGTGATAAAGGAAGGACGCGTACTCATGCAGGACGCGCCCTATCTGTTAAGGAACTAGAAAATTTTGAAAAAGCTGTACGAAATTCAGTGTATTGTTTTTTAACTTCACATTGAATTGGGGGGTAGTTGTTATAGCCAAAATTCGGTAACGGGTTTTTAGGTTAGGATCGGGTCAAGTATGGATTCAATTGGGAATATCTAAGATGTAATTAGGGCTAGAATTAATATAAAGAAAGGTTAGGGTTTGCCCTCATAGGGGAAAGGGCGCACTCCTTTAGGTCGTCCACCCCTTGAGGGCGCGCCCTCACGGTAATAACAGCTTGGTGGATGATTTGACAGCTATATTGACATGGCATGACGTAAGGCAGATTCAGGATTTGTCCTTTTAGGGGAGAAGGTATGCCCCTTTGGCCACCTAACCCCTAAGGACGCGTCCTCTCGGGGTGAACTGACAACACTACATGGATGGAAGACTTGACAGAGAATAATGACTTCTTTTACTTGAGACTGACACAAGGAAGATCTAGGGCTTGTCTTCATGAGGACGAAGGCGCGCCCTTTAGGCCGTCCACTGCTTGAGGGCGCGTCCTCCCGGTTTGAAGATACAACTTGATAATGAAAAATGGTTTCCTCGGTTTGGTATTGGCTAAATATTGAAGAATTCCCTCCTAGGATGTGCCCTAGGAAGGGGATGTCCGTGACTGAAGGCCTCCTCCTGTATTCAATGGGCGCGCCCTCATTGGGGATGTGGGGTTAATCTTGGTGTGTGCTTTGGGAGTTCTGTTCCTGTACTCAATGGGCGCGTCCTCATTGGGGAACTTTGGAGTAATCCTGCACTTTGCACCCAAACACTTGGGATCACTTGTCCTGCTATTTGGTGGGTGCTTCTCATTCGGGGGACAAGGATGCGTCTAGCATTTAAGGTAAGTCATGGCTATACCTGCGTCTATGAATTAAGGAAATAGCTGGTAATGGATAGGACTAGTCCTCGACGGGGGAAGTTTCCTTATCCATGAAGTCCTGACGTCATAGACGAGCCTTGGGCCTTTGTGACTAGGCCTTATCGTTAGACATTCCTAAAGTGAGCTAAAACTCTAAGTAGGGAAATAGATGGAAGTCCTACCTTCAAGTAAGGAAAGATAAGGAAGACATATGCTTAAGTATGGAAAGAATCCTATACATGGAAGGCGGTGGGAAAAGTCTTACGACTACGCATGGAAAGACAACAGAAGACTTCGGATGGGCTCCGAAGATCAAAGACCAAGCCCATGGAGGAAACTTCCTCCCCAAGAACTACGTTGGCTTGATTCCCTATAAATAGGGATACATAGGCAAATTGTAAGGGGTCGAATGTTGAGAACTCTGAGGCAGCTAACATAAACCCTAAGCAATCTCAGCCACCAATTAAACACAACCATCATACTCCGACGAAATTACCACCTAAGGACCACCGTTGTAGATCTTAATTCCGGCGATAAACCCAAAACTTTGTTAATACCAAATTCCTTCGTTAACAGTATGTAATGAGTGTATATATAGGATATGGGTTTGCTGTAATAAATCTGGACCGTTGGATTGCAATTTTGGTTTGCTAATCTGGATCGTTTAATGTGTTTCACGCGGATTGCTGATATGGCATTAAATTTGACTACATTCGGTCAAATTTATAAATTTGACTACATTCGGTCAAATTTATAAATTTGACTACCTTCGGTCAAATTTATAAATTTGACTACCTTCGGTCAAATTTATAAATTTGACTGGTTTCAGTCAATTCAGTAAATTTGACTGATTAGGGTTTGCGGTCAAATTTGTATTTAAATTTGACTACCGTCGGTCAAATTTATAAATATGACCGAAACTGGTCAATTTTATGAAGATGATAAAATTTCAATTTGTTATAATAATTATTATGCAAAACTTATAATCATTTGATTGTTTGCATGAACTCTTTAAATCTAAGAAAGTTAACATCCATACGGTTGGATCGTTCAAATTATAATTTGAATAACACAAAATTACTAACCCTAGTCACTAAATGCTTAACCCCTAAATTCAATCCTAAACCATGCATATTTAAATAAATAATTTGAACTATGTATCACATTGTTACTCAAACACCATTATTATATCTTAATTTTTTAATGTACATAAAATGTTGTAACACTACGCCCAAAAATTATTTGTAATTTTTAAAAATTAGTGAGCAATTATTAACAATATTCAAACTTCTTGAATATACGAAAAATTAACAAATTTTGAACATTTTCAAATTTAATTTTTTTAAAGTGCCTCGTATAATTTTTAACATGTAGTTCTTGTTATTTTGAATACTCTAATATTTTTTCATAATTTTAAAAAATGATAAATTATTTATTTTATATTTTTGAAAATTTTGAATTTATATAAATTTGACCGAGGGCGGTCAAATATATATATATTTAACTATTTTTGGTCAAAATTACATTTAAATATTTTAGGGTAGTTTTGGCGGGAAATTTACCGCCTAAACTTAAATGTGACTACCTTCGGTCAAATTTATAAATTTGACTGATTTCAGTCAATTTAGTAAATTTGACTGATTAGGGTTTGCGGTCAAATTTGTAATTAAATTTGACTACCGTTGGTCAAATTTATAAATGTGACTGAAAATGGCCAATTTTATAAAGATGATAAAAAATCAATTTGCTATAATAATTATTATGCAAAACTTATAATAATTTGATTTTTTGTATGAACTCTTGAAATTTAAGAAAGTTAACATCCATACGGTTGGATCGTTCAAATTTTAATTTGAATAACACAAAATTACTAACCCTAGTCAGTAAATGTTTAACCCCTAAATTCAGATCCTAAACCATGCCAAGGAATAATTTGAATTATGAATCATATTGTTACTCAAACATTATTATTATCTCTTACATTTTTTAATGTACATAAAATGTTGTCACACTACGCCCATAAAAATATTTGTAATTTATAAAAATTAGTGAGCATTTATTAACAATATTCAAACTTTTTGAATCTATGAAAAATCAATAATTTTTTACCATTTTCAAATTTAAAAATTTGTTAAGTGCCACATATAATTTTTAACATGTATTTTTTTATTATTGTGAATACTCTAATATTTTTTTCATAATTTTAAAAAATGATCAAGTATTTATTTTATATTTTTGAAAATTTTGAATTTATATAAATTTGACCAAAAGTGGTCAAAAATACTAAATATGACCGACAGTGGTCAAATTGATGAAGTTGATAAAATTTTCTTTCATTATAATAATTAGGATGCAATGTTTATTATTAAATAATGTTTTGCATAGGCTCTTCAAAAGTAAAAAGGTAAACATCCGTACGGTTAGATCGTTCAAATTATTAATTAAATATTACGAAACTAGTAACCCTAGAAGTTAACCGCCTAACCCCTAAATCCAAATCTCAAACCACTTATTTCATCAAAAAATTTGAACAATATAACGTATTGCCGAGATTATTTTGAAATGATAATTATTATAATATATATCAATTTTTAATGTGTAGACTATGTTGTCACTCTAAATATATAAATTAATTGTAAATTTTAAAAGTTAGTAACTATTTATTTATTTTTTGAAAATTTCTTTAATAAATATAGCATCAACGTTTATTGATCTCTTCCCAAATATATATATGTTTAGTGCACAAAATAATTTTATACACGTAGTTTTTGTCATTGGGGTACTCTATTATTTTTTTTGGAATTAAAAAAATTGTTTAAGTATTTATGTTAAATTTTTTAAAAAAATCGATTAAATTTATTTTCCAATTATTTTGGTTGAGAATTGGAGGGAGTTTTGGCGCCAAAACCCGGCTTTAAATTTGACCGTCGACGGTCAAATTTAAACTTTAGCAAATTTTGGCTACTTGACGGGAAATTTCCCTCTTTTTTTTGGGGCACTATGTAGTAAAAATGACTAACTAAATATGACCGACATTAAATGTGACCGTTGTTGGTCAAATTAATCTCAAGCAAATTTTTGTCCTTGGCGGAAATTTTCCCACCAATTTTTTGTGGATCTCGAGTACTAAAAATGACCGACTAAATATGACCGATATTAAATATGACCGACGGAGGTCAAATTTAAGACTGACCGGTAATCAACCGAGGTTGACCTTAAATATGACCGCTGACGGTCAAATTTAGCCGCGATCATTTTTAGTCGCTCAAATTTACCCTTGTTTTTTTGTAGTGGTGAGACCTTCCTGCTCTAAATCTTCCTCATCATGTTCAACTAGCATATCAAAAGTTAGGATGTTATTAGTTTCAATGTGTATGTGAGAGGTGTTTATCTTAACAACGAGCTTCATGGCTAAGTGGATGACCCAAATCTGTGATTGGAAACCCACCCTGCATCGGACCCATAATCCCCAAAGGCATTTGCCTTCATAATCTCTAGCCACAATGCCAACTCCATTCATATTTGCATTTTCAATGAGCTTCTTCTTCGAAGACATTATGAATATTGATATTTATTATTCCCATTAAAGGATGAAACCAAAGGCTCTGAAGAGTCATTTCAGGATGTTTGAAGCATCAAAGAGAAAAGACAGCATTGAAATGGATACTATTTCACTCACTTTATCTTCTTATATTATAATTTGTTAACAAATTATTTTAGACAAAATAATTAATTTATTAATAATAACTTATTACTTATATGTCATATATTGAATTATTTGTTTTCAATATTTTAATTATTAATTGATTAATTATATAAATTATATTTTAAAGAAAAATAAAAAAGATAGATCAGATCCGGATATCCAGTTTCAGTATTTCTGTAATTATGTCGCATATTTTTCGAATCAAATCACATTTTCTAAGAGGGATGTATTCAATTTAGATTTTACTAGATTAATTATAATTCATGAATTTTAAAAAATTGTTGTTTATTTTAAATGATTAATAGTAATCCATGAATTTTAAAGAATTAAGTTAAAATCTCGTAGAGTCTCGGTAATTTTGGAAGAGTTTTCGTGAAATAGTTCAAAATCTCATGAATTTTAACAAGATTTCAAAAGATAAAAAATACAATAACAATCCATCAAAATTCATAGATTTTTTAATATCATGAAATTTTAATGAATTTTCTAAAATCTAAATACCTGGACTTTTAAAATTCAATAAAATCTTTTAAAATTCAGAATGAATACACCCCTATAAATTCTATATTTTGTAAAAAAATAATATCAATTTCGTATTTATTTTAAAAAATTTCCAAACTATTTCAAGGTGGACAAATATGGCCCTGACAAAGCATTTTAGCCCATCTAAGTGAATCCAATAAGTTGAAAGCCCAAAACGAGATTAGGGTTTATTTTACCCTACATATCAAATTATCTACACTACACTTCTCAAAGCTCAAATTACTTTTCCAATCTGCAGCGGCGAAGAAGTGCGTTACATTTTAGAAGAGAGAGAGAGAGATGGGTCACTCTAACATCTGGAACGCGCATCCTAAGACTTACGGTCCTGGCTCTCGTGCTTGGTAACTAATCTCTCTCTCTCTCTCTCTCTCTCTCTCTCTCTCTCTCTCTCTCTCTCTCTCTCTCTCTCTCTCTCTCTCTCTCTTCATGTTGTTTTTTTTTCGTTTAATTCACTGTAATGTTATTGTGTTTTGTTAGTTGATATTGAAATTAGTTGTTATCATTTTGCGTTTTACATATAATTCATAATTATTAGGTTATATTTAAGAAGTTTTTATTTGTTTATAATTGTATTAATTAAGTGTAAGTATTTGATTGTGAGTGACAATATGCAATTGAATTGGATAGGTGCATTTTTTTAGTTATAACGAAGACACTGGTTTTTGAACACTGAAGCTGGGTTCAGGATGTAGAAAATGCCTGATTAGATGTTTGCGGTTATGTTAAATACCCTTGATATAGCTCGATTGCAGATGATTGCATATTATTCTTATAGTCTTTATATACAAAATGGATACTGTTTCATTCTATTTCTATACGTAAATGTGATCATTAATATGTTCTTGCTGTTTTATTCTATTACATTAGATTTGTGTTTGGATAGAGAGTTAGGTCGGAAAGGATTGCGTAAGTGCGTCTGGATTGGGGTTTAGTTAGGGATGGGTTTAAAATTTGAGAATCTGAATCTTGTTTATGAAAATTTGAAATGAAAGTTTTTTCTTTTGGAGGTTTTATAAAGGGGGTTTGGGAGTGATAACATTTTAAGGAATTCACAGTTTCCTACACCCTAAATTGAGATGATGATGTGACCTCTTCCTGTTTTTGTTCCCAAATATGACCTCTCCCCACTCTTTGCTCTTCCTGTTTTCGTTCCCAAATATGACCTCTCCCCACTCTTTGCGGCTTCTTTCCACTGCCATTTCTCAGTAGGCAGCCATCTCCATGCCTGATCATAGAAAATAGGGTGTAACTTAGAAAATACAACTTTCATTACCTTTTCTAAATTGAGATGATGATGACGTGACCTCTTCCTGTTTTTGTTCCCAAATATGACCTCTCCCCACTCTTTGCTCTTCCTGTTTTCGTTCCCAAATATGACCTCTTCCCACTCTTTGCGGCTTCTTTCCACTGCCATTTCTCAGTAGGCAGCCATCTCTATGCTTGATCATAGAAAATAGGGCGTAACTTAGAAAATACAACTTTCATTACCTTTTCTAAATCGATACTCTTATTTATAATTCCTCCCCAACGAGGTTTCATGTTTGATATTTGCTTTGATCCACTCAATGCCCCTGGCATAATATATTAATATCCATTCTTGCACAGACATGGTGGTTGACAAATCATTACATTGAAATTAAATTAAAGTTGAAACTGAAGTGAACCCGTATATAGTCTAGAAATAATTGAAGTTTGCAACTGATTTATATTTGGACAACAGTCATTGGCTTGAGTTTGCGAAGCAATAGGTGTGTCTCAATTTCAAAAAGTGCAACTGCAGGAAATGCATCGTGCTTTGTTTTGCCTTCTGACATTAACTATGATAAAGATATGTTATATGAGTACAATGTGTCCATTTTCTTTTGCAGCCGTGTTTGTGGGAACCCTCATGGATTGATTAGAAAGTATGGGATAATGTGTTGCAGACAATGCTTCAAAACAAATGCCAAGGAGATTGGCTTTGTTAAGGTAAATAGTAATCTTTTTAAGTTGAAGAGTGTTCAATTAAAGACATAAAGTTTGCGAAGTGAGGTTCTTACACATACATTTTATGGTCATTTAGTTTTCCCCTTGTATCTGATTTTGTCATATTGTTTGTGCAATTTCACTTGGATCCACACTTGTCATACATATAAATATCGTGCTATAAATATCTAAAATTGTTTGTTGTTTTTCTTAGTGAATTGGACCTGGTATTCATATAATTAAATTGCTTTTATTTTGCAGTATCGTTAAAAAGGGCACGTCATTGATCAATATTGAAGATGATCATGCCAAAGAAGGATAATGGTAGTTGTTTTTATATAAATGGAGCTTCGTGAAATTACATTTGTTTTTGGAGACAAATTATTGATCCAGCTGGTGTATTTGCTGACCAAGTAATTTGTAGACTTTAAATTTATTGTTAGATGACTTGAAATATTTTAAGTGTTTTATGGTTTATTTCCTTGTGTTTAGTTGCATCTTATATTTGTGATATATTTAACATCCTTATATGATCTGGTTCTAGTCTGGTAAAACTCCTAGGGAACATTTTGGAATGATACTGATCCCCTATGTGTTGCGGGTAAATCTTGTTGACTTGGGAATGATTTTTAGGTATTGGAAATGAACTTGAATTCTACTTCCTAGTAAATATTCATTAGATAAGACTTGCTGGTAAACATTGTTTCGTCCCATTATATGAGATCAACCTTTGTTGAAACCTTAATGACATAAGGTGGCCACTGAATCTGCATACAAAACCTGTTTTATGGTACAAAATTTTGTGTTACATCACCCTGGGACCTGGGATAGTTTGTTTACAGCTTGTCTTGTGTAACAAAGGAATTGAGTAATTTGCGAATTTCCAAAAAAGTTTATGAACCGGTTTCTATTTGAATATGATGTATACAATACAAGTTTGAGTTTGAACACCTTGCTTAAGAAAGATGCATACTAGATTACTAGGTATTATCTCTACTTGGAAGAAGTGCAAGTTTAGCTTCTTATTGAAAAGCATGAATTGGATAAGTTCTTTATTTCTATGGAGAAGCAAGCAACAAGGGAAAGCAGATTGTTGAAAATACATTTAGATGTCAAATTCAACACTTTAAAATGATGGAGCCTCCCTCTATGATCCATATATTTTTGTACGGAAGAAGCAGAAAGGGAGAGTTTTAAAGCAAAAGCAATGCATAAAAGTTGTTAAGTGAAGCATTAATCACTTTTAAAGTGGGCTTAATGACTTGTTACCTTAGCACACAACAATATACACGAATGTGTGATTGTGTGGAGCTTAGAGTTCAACCCAAGCCACATGAATTTACTCCACATGAATTTACTTGACAGAGAAAAAAGTCGCAAGATTTTAGATTTGTGATAACATATTCTTCATTACATTTGATATACTAATCGATAGATCGAAATGCGTATGAATTCATGCATAGATTTTGTCAATTTCGTTGTATACTATCTTTCATACACAATACACTAAGATAGAAGTTGTGTTTTATTGTTCTGATGATCTGATATTCACATCTATAGCTCACAAGGCCATGTCTTGAATTATATTGATACCGTCTCCATGTCCCTTAGTAATGTCGACAATGTTATTTTATTGGAATTGTTCCATTCAAGTCTCTCACCATGCTTGCTATTATTGTGCGTGTTTGGGGTATCACAAAAAATTGATTTATAACTTAAAATGAGTAAGTGTCATATAAGTGATAAGTTGATGAATTCTTATAAGTTATACGGGTGTTTGAATAAATTTACTTATAAGTTAGTTAAGAGTTTGCTAAATTAAATTTGAAAAAATAATTATTAAATACAATGATTTAATAATTATTTTTTAATTTAAAATGCAATTGTTGAAATCATTGTATTTAATAATTATTTTTTCAAATTTAATTTAACAAACTCTTAACTAACTTATAAGTAAATTTATCCAAACACTCGTATAACTTATAAGAATTCACCAACTTATCACTTATATGACACTTACTCATTTTAAGCTATAAGTCAATTTTTTGTAATACCTCAAACACGCACATAATGTGTTACTCTCTTCGTCCCTCATTAGTTGTCCTGTTTTGTTTTGTTTTTTCGCAATCAAATTGATCAATCTATGATTAACATTTATATATTTTCATTTTATAATTTACAAAATCTGAAAAATACATATTAAAGTGAACTAAATATACATTTTCAATGATATAATTTTATTACACTTTTATTCATATTGAATATGTAATATTTGATCACAATTTGGTGAATTCAATCATTCAAAAGTCAAACGGGCTAATTTTTTTTTTTTTTTTTTTTGACAAAATGCAAATTCATATCATTAAATTAAAACAAGTCTAGCCGGGACAAATCCCCAACTGATAATGCAATCAGGTTGATAAACAATAAAGCGAGCTAAACAAATAGTCGCATTGTTTCCAGACTGCTTAACACACTGAATCCATGGATTCTTGAAATTGAAAATGAATACAAAGGCTTCTCGAGTAATCCAGCCAGCATCGGTCCCGAAAATGGTAGCTTCACAATTGACCTTCACAATAGTTCCATGGCTGTTGCGGTGTTCAGGCGACTCAGTTACAAAAACTAAGCAATGAGGAACAATAGTCCTCGAATAATGAACAACTATAATTTGTGAAAGGTGAGCACATGCGGTCACAATCATTCCAAGCATACCCCAGCTATCTACATGCCGGGATCCAGCTATAGACATGCCGAAAGTTCCAAGCATACCCCAGCTATCTACGTGCCAGAATCCAGCTATAGACATGCCGAAAGTATAACTGATGTGGTAATCCAGATCTCCCAAAACCCCATCCAAATCATTCTCATTGATAACACACAAACTCGCATAAAGCGAGAAAACACGCATAAAGCGAGACGAAAACAAAACACACATAAAGTGAGACAAAAAACAAAACACGCATAAAGCGAGACAAAAGCAAAGCTAATCGATTTTATTGAATCTGGAAAAACAAAATCGGAAGAAAATGAGGGAGGAAGGAGGAGAGAGGCGGAGGGAAGAGAGAGGAGAGAGGCGAATGGGGGAGGGGGGAGGCGGCTCAGACGACTCTCATTAGGGTTTTTTTTTAATGTTTCTGTTTAGGGTAATGCTACATACCCCAAATTCATTCTCTCAAACGGGCTAATTAGAGATGAAGGGAGTAGGAAAACATTAGATTCTACCTCATATCTTTCAAAATTAGAATGAGAAGTGTAAAAAATTCCTTATTGCATTCGAAATAACATGTCTACTTTACATTTTAAAATAAAGCAAGTAAATTTAGATTAAAAAATTTTAAAATTCTTTTCCGCATTAAATTTATTTCAAAAAACATAATATGACGATCACTAAATAATGTCCTCTCATAGAGGCATAGGTAAAAAACATATGGTCCATCATAAAAAATGATTGGACCAGTATCTACTGGTATTACCGTAATGTCAAGAGTTTGAATTTTATAAAAAACAAAATATGTGCGTTAGTTAGTGTGTTAATTAATAAAAAAACAATGGTTAGACTTTACTCGAAAAAACAAATTTTACTAACAAGGACTAAACGAAAAAATATGCAAGGAGACTGTTATTCTTAATAATTATGCTAAGATTAAAAAGGAAAATACTTGGACCACCCAGGGTCAATTATATGACCTACAGTTTTGATTAAGTGAAGACTTTTAATGTGGTCCCATTTTAAGTTGCAACACTCCCATCAATCTACTTATAACTACTTCAATGGACCAAATTCAACTCTCTTAAAAACATATGCACACACAGTTATTACAAGAAACACTAATCAAATACTATGATTAATTGTAAGTAATGAGGAGTGTATAATTATAGGTACATTAAAATGGTGATTTAGTTAACGTAACGTTTCTCCAAAGATTGATTATAGTATCTCAAATACTCACCTAAATATGCACCTATAGTGTGTGACATTTGCAGTCACTTTCTCTCACTCACAAGCACACACACACACTGACATTCTCTTCTTGGGGTGCTTCATTTACAAGCATAGATTTTTGAAAAAGGTGGGATCTTTGAAATACCCATTAAGTGATTTTTAGTTATTTTGTGAAATCTTGAAATTTGCAGGTTTTGTGGGAGTGATGGTGTTCTTGGGTATGTGCCATTTTTGAAAGATGATGCGAGGTTAGTGCTTGAATCTGTACTGTGTGTATGTGTTTTTGTGGTTTAAGTGATGATGGTAGCTGCAATTTCTGAAGTGGTTTCGAATAATTCATCAAGAAATGCTAAAACAAGTCAAGTAGATGATAATTTAAGAAGACCATTGGAAAAAGATAATGGAATTAACCCTAGAAAACCCAAATTAAGGCAAGTTTCTTCAAGATATTTGACCCCTTCACCTTCAACTTCAACTTCTAATTCTTCAGTTTCTACATCATCTTCTACTTCAAGAAGATGTGCATCTCCTTTGGTTTCAAGAAATAGTACAAATGGTTTAAGTAGTCCAGCTGTGTTGCCTAAAAGGTCGGTATCCGTGGACCGGAGAAGACCCTTTAGGCAGGATCTTGGTTCTAAAGTAGGGAATGTTAGTGAGGTTTCAGCTGCTACTAAGATGCTGGTCACTTCTACTAGGAGTTTATCTGTTTCATTTCAAGGGGAGGCGTTTTCGCTTCCCATTAGTAAGACTAAAGTTGCTCCGGCTTCACCTAATTTGAGTAATGTGAGGAAGGGTACACCTGAAAGGAGGAGGAGTAATACCCCAGTGAGGGGTAAGCTTGATGGTGGCGGAGATCAAGTGGAGAATTCTAGACCAACTGACCAGCATAGGTGGCCTGCTAGAAGCAGACAACCAAATCCTTTATACAGGAGTGCAGATTGTAGCAGTGACATAAATAGTAACCTAATTGGATCCGGAAATGTTATAAGGGCACTTCAGCAGTCGATGAATGGTGACAGTAGGAGGGCATCTTTTGATGGTAGATTAAGTCTTGATTTGGGCAATGATGAGGTTCTGAAGTCGGTTGAACGAACCCCAAATGGTAATTCAATTAATTTTTCATCTGTGGCTTCTGATCTTACTACATCAGATACAGAAAGTGTTTCTTCTGGTAGCACCTCAGGCATGCGAGAATTCAGTGGGGCATCACTTGGACGTAACAGGCCTCGTGGAATTATTGCATCAGCCAAGTTTTGGCAAGAAACAAACAGCAGGCTGAGAAGGTTGCAGGATCCTGGTTCACCATTATCAACAAGTCCTGGTTCGAAAATTAAAGTTCCACCGAAGTTTATTCAGTCAAAAAAGTTCCAAGGTGATGATCCGTTATCATCACCACACACAATGGCATCTCCTAATCGAGGAGGAGCCAGACCTGCATCACCAAGTAAGCTAATGACATCTGTCGCATCATCGCCGTCAAGGGGGGTGATTAGTCCATCCCGGGCCCGCCATTCAATTAGCAGTACCATTAGTAGTCATTTCAGTGAAACACCCTCAGTTCTTAGTTTTGCTGTTGATGTCCGAAGGGGCAAAGTGGGAGAGAACCGTCTTGTTGATGCTCATCTCTTGAGGCTTCTGTATAACCGACAACTGCAGTGGCGCTTTGTAAATGCTAGGATAGAAGCTACATTGTTGGTGCAGAAACGCAGAGCGGAGGTAAGCAATTTAAAGTATATGTTCTGTTAAGTCTTCTAGAAAGTGAACTTGTATTTATGCAGTAACTAATCATAATAAACCACTTCTCGTGCTTCTAATTTGTTTCACAAGGTAAACTATTAGGGTAGAATGATATAGAAGGCAAGTAGCTCAAAATATAGAGTTATTATTACAAGTTTTTCTCTTAAGATCTTGGGCTGCAAGTGCATGCCGATTTGTTTGTTTATACTTTCTCGTGAAATTTTGTGTGCTATATCCTTGGGGCTCTGCCATTATATCATCATTTTTCACAATGGCAAAACAAATTATAAAGATAGCCCTTCAGGAATTCTATTAAGTGTTACAAAGTCAAACGAGCAGTCATGCTAATATTGTCAATATGCATTTCAAATTTTATTTTGATCAAGTAGATAATAAGTTAAGATAGTAACTCTTATAGGCTGCATCCTTTAATTCAGAGGACCTTCTCCAAGCCAAGAACATTTCAGAAAATAAACTTGGATCTTTATAGACACAAGAGCAATTACCGTCAAAGACTCAGAATATTTTTGGCCTTACTAAGACATTCAGCTTTTGTTTCCTGAAAGATTGTTTTTAGCTTTCATATACTATTTTCTACAATCTTACACTGGTATTAGTGAACAGAAGGGAAATGTCTACCGTTTTAAGTACATTTTTTACAGAATAACCTTAGTAAAATAAAGTCAGTAAATAGATTCAATATTACAGAAATCAAGAATTCGAAAATTCAGCAAGGGGCATGGTCCAAACCATGTTAGTCTAGCATGCTGTGCTAAATGAGTAATAAAAAAAAGTTGATATAATTGAAATTTCTGCACCACTCCTGGCCTTGTTGACTTACCCCATCATATGCACATAGTTTGGTCATTATGATTTCTTATGTTAGAGAAACCGCAACCGAGCCAATTCATTGGTTTGGCTTCTTGTTTAGGTTTTTCTCGGGATTCTGGTACTTTGGGATCGATTTCAGTTTTAGTTCTGCTCTGATGCTCACCTCTAGATCAGAGTGATACTTCCACTACCAAGCGATGGAGTAAAGACAGCTGGTCCCTGACAAGTGTTTATTGCCAATCAACTATCAGCGGTTATTTCTCGCTGATAGGTACACTAAAATGTTTGTCTGAAGTGCTGATAGGGTGACGTGGCCCCTTCATTCACATAAAATCCGGTGTGACTCTTTCAGTGATAAAAACCGCTGACAGATGGTTGCATTAATCGTTTGTCAGGGAATCAACCCTGAGTTAAGGCGTCTTGATCAATAAGTTTTAGGGAGTAAATGAAGTACCACGGTAGTGATATCATTAATTTTGTTGTTAAAATATTTATCATGTATGTATATTGTATATACAAAATAATCTGCTGCAAAGGTGCCGTTTATGGTGCTTAATATGAGGAAAGGTTTACAATGTTTGAGGGTCCAAGGATTAAATAAAAAGTAGAATTGATATGGACCTTAATTTGAAAAGTTTTTTGTAGCAGGTTTCCTGCTAGTTCTAAAACTTAGAAGCCAAACATCACTTCTAGGACATATTAACAATGGTAACATCAGTTAATGTTTTTTATTAAATAATAATCAACTAATTTTAGCTGTCCTTAGACCTTAAGAAGACAAGATGTATACGATCTGTAGTTGCAAGTCGTGACCCAGCTACATAATTATCTTAGTTAATCATCCCAATTGATTTGGTTTAATAAATCCTTTCCTTTTACCAGAAAAATCTGTGGAATGCATGGCTAACAATCTCAGATCTACGCGATTCTGTCACAAAAAGAAGGCACAGATTACGACTGTTGAAGCAAAAATTGAAATTAGCCTCCATCCTTAAACGACAAGTGAGTATTAGTCCCTCGTATCTCTATTGAGAGCAAATTCTGACCCAGCTACTTATGTATTGTATGATCACTTTTTCTCTTGCCTGATGCTAGCTTATAAAATATTTACTGCACCTACTACTCTGTGACCCAGCTTATGTATTGTCTTTCCTAGGACAAAAAAAAACTGTTTTTGTGTGGGAAAATATAGGTTCTTTGTACTTATTATCACATGAGCTTCTAATAGTATGTTGCTTTTTATAATGAATAAAATTATGCATTCTTGTCACACCATGGTCTCTGGAAAATGTTTCACCCGATCCAGTCTTTATATCTTTTTCCAAAAAATATTCATTTAGCGTAAGTGGTTCACTGATCAGTCCTTTTCGCAGAGCTCTGTATCAAAACATGGGCACCAAGGTTTCAGAGTCTAAGTTCTGTTCTTATATATCTGTTACTTTACGACATTTAAATCTAAAGATATCCACATGTTTCTGTTGTTGATGTGTGAACGTTTTTATTGACTTTCCTACCACCTTGTTTCTTCATTTCTTGCTGGTTCTTATAGTGTGCATAGGATGTAAGACCCAGTTACACCCCAATAATTCAATGTACAGGGATGTATGAATGGTTATGGCTTTGGGTGTCTTCTTTATCTGGTTAGAGATCATTGTTATACACCTAATTTATCAGATATGTATCCTTTACCTTCTTCACCCCTTTTCCTGTCATCTATGATTTTTTCACTATAGAAATATGCACCATTTCCATTATTGCTTAAGATAGCTCAGTCCACTAGCGCTTTTTTTTTTCGTTGAAAAAAATCATCAAAATAAAATGTATAAGTTTTGTTTATCCAATGGAATACCTTTGAAGCATCGCGTTATCATTTTGGTGAATCCTGTAGATGGGTCTTCTAGTTTCACCTTTCTCTGCAAGTCCACTTAGCTTACCTGTGGACTTATAGCAACCAAATAACTTTAATGCAATTCATTCATGATAAGAGGGAGGAATTGTTTT
Organism: Heracleum sosnowskyi; assembly: GCA_030848705.1. Classification (NCBI taxonomy): domain Eukaryota; kingdom Viridiplantae; phylum Streptophyta; class Magnoliopsida; order Apiales; family Apiaceae; genus Heracleum; species Heracleum sosnowskyi. Next base: position 92,192,598 of record CM061235.1, on the reverse strand, counting down.
CATTATTTTTGCTGTTTATAGGGAAGTTTACGTATAAATCATCTGTATTTCTTGATTGCATTGCATATAGAGTCTCCATGCATGTTTGGTCAATCTATATTCTTTTTTTTATAAGAAAAAAATTTCATACAAAAAAGCTCCACCCTATAATGCATTTTCTAAGCTATCTTAGGTTATGCATAAGAGAGAAGTTAAGAGACTTGCATAACTTATGAAATTTCTGAGACTTAAATTGTAGTATATGATATATAATCCTTGGTCTTATAATTTGTATTTTAATTAAGAGTAAATTGCAAATTTGTGGCCGAACTTAATCTCATTTTGCATTTTGCTGGTCAGATTTTCAAATTTGCAATATAGTGGCTAGACATTACTTTTATTTTTCGAAAAGATGGCTAAGGGCCACTTTTTTGAAAAAAAAGTGGCTCTTAGCCACCTTTTTGAAGACTAAAAGCAATATTTGGCCACCAAATTGCAAATTTGAAAATGTGGCCACTAAAATGCTAATGCGGGTAAAGTCCAGCCACCCTTTTACAATTTACTCTTTAATTAATGACTTTTTAAAATCAAGTATATTAATTACATTAATTGTGGTTCCATTGAATGCTACAGATGGCTTATCTTGAAAACTGGGATGCTCTAGATATAGACCACTCTGTTTCATTACTTGGAGCAATAGAAGCATTGAAGGCTAGCACTCTTCGGCTTCCAGTTGTTGGAGCACTAGTATGCCCATTTTCTCATTCTCAGATTTCCTTTCTTCAATCATTCAAGTATACGGCATCCACTCAACATATTCATGAGTGAGCTTGAGCATATTGCTGAATATTAATTGTTTGCAGGCTGACATTCAAAGCCTAGAAGAAGCTGTTAGTTCATCTCTTGATGTGATGCAGGCAATGGGCTCCTCAATATGCTCACTTTTGTTAAAGGTAATCTCACTCATTTGAGACCCTATGTCATTTGGTTTGTTTTCTTCTTTAATTTTGTACTAGTTCTTGTTGGTAAAGGTCTTTACCAAGATTTAGCAATGATAAGAAGACGTTATTACTTGGTCGTTAGTTCGGTTGTCTCTGAGGTTCTTTACTGAATTTTCATCATTTGTCTACTGATTCTAATTAAGTAGTTTAAACTTTGGTTTGAAGACCAGTTGTGTACTATGATTGGCCAACCACATGAAATTTCCAATTTCCCATCTTTACTGAAGATTGCATTTATCTGTAACTACTTGAGGTAGAAGCTTGCAATAGATTCAGTTTAATCAGTAATTAGTTATATAACCTATAATTTCATGGATTATCGTGGTCAGGGTCATAATATATTAACTTCCAATATGCGATCACAAATGTTAGATATTTCAGTTTATGCATTATTTAAATATTTATTAGAAGTCACGTGGTGTCCTATGTTGACCAATACATGATGTCATATGTAATTAATGGCTCCAAACTCATTTAGTAGCACTTGCAACGGATCTTGTTTGTTCCGGTGCAAGCACTTACACTAAACTATGTATAAATTTCGATCAGAAGTAGCTTCGAGAAGCATAAAAATAGATGTGTGTATATTAAGTTCTGAAACGGCAATATATGTCTTAATATTGTTAAAATAAAACATCTTCACTTTGTAATTGGAGCTTGGACTATAAGAAGGCGTCCACTTTCTGATCTATGAAAACATCTACTAGAGAGCAGGAAGCCGCTGTTATCAATAGGTTCAAATTTATCTTTCATTTGCGAATAATGAGCCTAGGGAACATAATTGCCTTCTCGGTGATTTTATTGGGTTTATGTTTGTTTCTCTTTTTTATTTGAAAGCAACATGTATTCTCTTTAATAGAAACAACAATTAAATACCAGGAAGCTCCTGCTGTGAATAGGTTCAAATGTTGTCATTTGCGCATATTTAGCCTAGGGGTAATTGCCTTCTTGGTGTATTAGGTTTATGGTTCTTTGATAAAAACACCACTAGGATATCCGGAAGCTGCTGTTGTCATAAGTTTAAATTATTTTTTCATTTGTGTATAATAAACCTAGGGGCAATAGCCTTCTTGGAGATGATAGTAGGTTTATGTTTCATCCTCTTCAATATAAAAGCAATTATAAACTAATAGAAGCTTTCTTCATCGTTATACATATACGGGTAGGATTTGTGATCAATGGAAAAAGCCACTGAATAATAGCTGATATCATCTACTCTCTACTCTTTAATTTTATCAACTCAGTTGCTTATTACTTGTTTGAGGGTGAACTGTAGGTTCCTTTATTTTTCTATGTTGGATTGAGTAGAAATGCTTACTTGATGAGAGTTTGATGTTACTATTTCAAAAATCATAAGAGCAATTTTGAGCACTCGGATGATACCTAACTTTGGCTGTTATATCTAGGTGGAGGAACTGAATTCCTTGGTGGCTGAACTTGTACAAGTTTGTGGAAAAGAGCGGGTTTTACTGGAACAGTACAAAGATTTCTTGTCCATGCTAGCGGTGATGCAGGTAAGAGCTGCCTTCTGCTCTACTGCCATAAAGCACCTTCCAAACCAGTTGCTGAAAGTTTCAGTCTTTCACCCTTATTTTTTTTCTCTTTTAAATCAAAGCAGGTTAAGTACTGTAGTCTGAGAACGCATATGTTACAGCATAACCATTTACCAACAGCCTGACAACAAGTGTAGGACTGATAAGATAAGCTAACAAAAAACGGAAATCTTCAACCTAGAGAATGCAACAAGCGAAGTCTTACAGCAGTGACGGATTCTCATTTTGCAATTTTTGGAGATCACGAGGGCTTTTATGTATCTCATATATGAAAATGACTGCTAACCATGTATTAGTTCTGTGCATTTTCTTGAATAATCCTAAAGGTTTGAAGCGTGTATAGAAACAGACACATCCTAAGTTATAGAGAGAACAGCACGATCGCATGCACACACAAGATGCTGGTATGTTTGTATGGTCGCACTCAATGTACAAGGCTTTGGAATCGGTAGGATCATGGGAAGATTATATGTAAAAATGTACAATGCAACAATAAGTTCAAGCTTATATTCTAAGCGCCGCAGATATGCAGGATGGACCTCCCACTTTAGGCCCCTACCAATTAGATTATAATTTTTTTCTCTTTTAAGCAAAACACTGAATCTGGCACTTGGTGCTCGACTAACTAAATACAGACACTTTTTGTAGTGATCAATATAATTTATAACCAGCAAACAGAATAATTAGAATAGACAGGAGAAATGAGTTAGGCTAACTAGCATTTGGTGCAGGAGTCCTGCGGTTCTATTTAAGAGCATATCTAAGATAGTAGTTAAATTGGTTAGCTAAAATAATATATAATAATTGTTAATTAAAATTTGCTGAACCTTACGAGGTTGTGTTCCAATGGAGTTAGTTATAATGGTTAGCTATAATTCAAAAATAGTATTTTATCATTATTTTCAAATTCAAACGGTTATATTCTAAAACAACTATATTTTCAAATTATTTTTCCAACGGCTATATTTTTAACAGCTATTTTCCAACGGTTATATTACCAACAGCTATATTTCTAACGGTCATATTTCAGATATTATACATAAATAGCAAAACTGAGAGTTAAACAAAACACAAACTCCAAACAATCTTAAATTCACTCGTACTTCTAAACTATTCATTTGTAATGGACAACACAACACGAATGATTCTTGATATTATGTTGGCAGAAGAAGAAGAGCATGAAGCAAGAATGAGAATGAGAATGAATGTTGTTTACCTTCATCATCGGTGACAAAGAGCGAATTATGTCTCTTATCATGGTGGTTCCGTAATGAATCATCGCGTTATTGATCGCAATAGAGAAGAAGGTCATGATAGACTATATCGTAATTATTTTTATGATACACCTACATATACAGAAACACAATTTCGTCGAAGATTTCGGATGCGCAGATCATTGTTTTTACGAATTAAAGAATCAGTTACAGCTCATGACAATTATTTTACTCAACGAATTGATGTTGTGGGAGTTCGTGGATTATCATCACTCTAGAAAGTGACAGCTGCACTTAGAATGCTTGCATATGGAACAACAGCTGATGCTGTTGATGATTACGTTCGAATTGGTGAAAGCACAACAATAGAGAGTCTTAAAAGATTTGTTAAATCAATCGTTGAAGTTTTTGGAGCTGAATATTTGAGATGACCAAATGATGAAGATGTGCCTCGATTATTAACAGAAAATGAACGACGAGGCTTTCCCAGAATGTTGGGTAGTATTGACTGTATGCACTGGAAGTGGAAAAATTGCCCAACTGCTTGGCAAGGTATGCACACGGGTCATGTTCATGAACCAACTATTATATTAGAAGCAATAGCTTCAAAAGATTTGTGGATTTGGCATTCTTTTTTTGGATTACCGGGATCGCTAAATGATATTAATGTGTTAGATCGATCTCATCTATTTGAAGATTTGGCAGAAGGTCGTGGACCAAAAGTGAGGTATACCATCAACGGGAATGCATATAACATGGGATATTATCTTGCTGATGGTATATATCCTTCTTGGCCAACATTTGTCAAAACTATTTCAAAACCTCAAGGTAATAAAAAAAAAGTATTTTGCAGTTGCACAAGAATCTGTAAGAAAAGATGTTGAGCGAGCATTTGGAGTTTTGCAATCTCGATTTGCAATGATTCGTGGACCATCACGATTTTGGGATGTGGACATAATGAAATATATTATGACAATTTGCATAATTTTGCACAACATGATCATTGAAGATAAAAGGGAATTACATATGGAAGAAGAACACTTTGATATAGATGTTGAAATACCAATTGTTACTCCACATATGGAAGAAGAACACTTTGATATAGATGTTGAAATACCAATTGTTACTCCAAATCGTAATCATCCAAATACGCTTAGGGAATTCATAAAAGTGCACCAACGAATTCGAGACAAACAAGCTCATTTTCAGTTGCAAAATGATCTCGTGGAGCATCTTTGCAGGGCCGTCTAGGAGGGTGTGCAAGGAGCCCAATAGCACAGGGCCCCAAAATTATTAGGGCCCCAAATCAGAAAAGCCCATATAAATATTCTATATATGTCCATCTAATTATCAGTAAAATTCCACCAAAATTGACTTATTCAGTTACTCACGTCCATAATCAATAACTCATCTGATGTCTCTTCAAATACCACGCCTAATAATTAGGAAATTGTCATGTAAAAGTGTTGGAAATATATTTATTATATATAGCTTGTTTAAATTTTGAATAAATTAAGGATCTAATTTTATAATTAGCACATGGCCTGCATCTTTGGCAGCTTCATGGTGGTGTTATGTAATTTTTTATGTAATTTTCATTCATATTTGTTATGTGATTTTTTATGTAATTTTCATTCATATTTGTTATGTAATTTTCATTCATATTTGTTATGTGATTTTTTATGTAATTTTCATTCATATTTGTTATGTAATTTGTTATGTAATTTGCTTTCATAATGTCTATGTAATTTACTTTAAAACGATAAGAAGCAAATTAAAATGATAAAATTAAATATCATAAACTTCACAATATAGCACATTAAAAGTCTTATACATAATAGTTGCAAATTAGAGTCGAGTACACATAAGACATTATAACATGTTTTGCCTGATCCTAGCTTTGAGAACATCATAATATTTCGCTTGATCCGGTAGCATCTTACTAGTGTCCATTGCCATGATAGAAGCTTCGTAAACCTGCCTTTCCCGCTCCTCTTTCTGCCTTTCCCGCTCCTCTTTCTGCCTTTCTCTATCATCTTTTGCTAAGCGGAGCTGCAACTCCTCTTTTTGTAACAGCATCATTTCCTTTTGCAATTGCAAGCTCATGTTAACTGATTCATTTCTAGAGCAAACAATAGCCAATGCATCTTTCTGCATTGCTTTAAGAAGTTCCAGGCTTTCCTCATCCGTTGCTTCGTTTGCTGCCTTTTTTTAACTTTTTTGCTGCTTTCCTTCCAATTGGTCGTTCCATCCGTTCATCGGAGTCTAGGCTTGTAGGGATTTGATTGTCAACAGATTGTGAAGATGCATCCCTGTCCTTAGATGCCTTGTTTTTCTTGTCCAAACTAGCTTGATACTTTGGTGCAAATCGCAATGCATTCCAGTGACGCATGAACATAAATTTCTCATTCATTACGTCCTCATACATCTCTAGTGATTGGTCTATCTGTATATTAGAGAAATCAAAACACTTTAAGTACTGGTTTAGTAGTTTCTTTGAGTACAAATCCTTTCAGTAAAACAATAAAGAATACATGTCTAATACACATCCATACATGTCTAATATAATTCTGAATACCAGTACTTCACTGTATTCTAAAAATTTCATGAAATTGAATTTAGGTAAAATTTAATCTTGACAGGCATACCAAGAAAAACTATTTCAAAAAATTCATCCTCTACAGAAAAGAGCCAAAGGAAGACAAAAAATTTAACTGAACCAGCATGACTTCTCTTGGAGGCGCATCCAGTGAGAGACCTAGAATCACTAATGGATGCCCTCCCATTTACAAACAAGAGTACTAAAAACTACACTTTAAAAAAACTAACAGTAACTCATGGAATAAGGCTTGACAATGGTCCATATCTGAGAAAACCAGAGAGAATTTCATAATTTCTTGGAACATTGCAGTGCCTCAAATAATAGACACTTGAACTAGTAGCATGTTAGTACTTTAATTAAAATCACGAAAAATATATCGTACCAGGCTAATTGATGTAAGACTTTGAATCATCAATGTGTCTATTTTAATTGAGTAGCAGATATTATCATGTAATCATCCCTGACATTAACAGGCAGCATGTGGACTATAGTTTGTGTAGCATGAACAACATCAGGAAAATAACATGGGCATTAGTAGAGAACTCATCTGTGAACTCTAAATAAATCAGGACCAAGGAAACATTTACTACGCACAAACATATATCAAATCAGAACAAATCTCATGTCTCACGGTTATAGAGTCGATGATTAGAAACAAACACAAACAGAAACTTACATAAAAAAATTCTGCATTTATTTTTGGTCCATTTTTCTTTTTGCTATGTTAATTGGGAGGAAAGTAAAACAAAACAGAAAAGAGCCAAAGGAAGACAAAAAATGAAAAAAGAAAATAAAGGGTTGGAAAGGTCCATGCAAACTGAGAATAAAAAAGATGGCTTTTGATGCCTACAGCCAACAGAATCACCAAACTGAGATTCATAGTGTCAAGCGACAAGATAGCAACAATACACTATTCTGAAATAAAATACAAAAACTTCATTCTCTAAACAAAACTGACTTCTCTATACAAAAACTACAGGGCATCAATCTAGTAGACATACAATCTACAATTCTTAATTATGCACAAGCTTTCATTCAGGTTTATACTTGATAAAATTCCATTATCAACATACCCCAAATTAGAAACCAGCATGGCCAAAACTAAACAGAAAAAGATGTGATCTTTACATCATATGGCCAAAATGGTATCCAAAAAACTATCAAGATCATCAAATTTTCCTAGCACCAAGACTCCCTAAAATGCAAACTAAGGTGATATACATATTAGGTTACATAAAATACAAAGGATTATAAAATCAGTACCTTATCTTTCTCACTTAATCCACTCTGATTTCTTGAAAAGATTTAATTGCAGATTCCAATAAACTAGGCCACTTTTTCGTTGATTGTGCACCAACGATTACACAATGAATTAGCAGTTCGATCACTTACGATACCTTCTTTATTTCCCTCGAAATAGTTCCAAATCCTGTCCCAATAACACTTATGTGTTTGATTGTTACCCTGTACGGGATCCATGCTAACATTTAGCCAAGCTGAAACGAGCAACATATCATCCTCAATTAAAAAATTCTTTGACCTCTTGCCTTTTTTTTTTTGTTTCGAAGCCTGTGGCTGGGGTTGGGATTGTGATTGAAGGGGTGGTTGAGTAAATACCAAATTCTCAAATTCTGAAAATGTTCCTTCGTTCAACAATGATGTGAATGACACTTCCATTTTCTATAATGTCCTATATATCCCATATCAGTTTATGAATTACCAACTATATTGCAGAACAATTTACAAAATCTAGCTTCAATCAAGGCACCACCTTTCAGAAAATCAACATCTAATTTGATCATACTAATAACATGACTAAAATAGTACCAATCCGCAATCACAAATTGTATAAACTTCGAATAAACAAGGTACTCACTATATTCCCAATTAAAAAGTATAGCATAAACTAGATTAAAATCCCTAATTTTTGTGGTGTACTATTGATATGTACATCAATATCAATTTTTTTTGCCAAATTTGAACCATTTATAAAATGAATCTGAGACGTGTCATATTTTCAAGTCAGATATAAGTCGGGATATTGAATAGTTTGGATCAATTTACAGTCTAATTACAGGGTGATGGTTCATAGCAAACATATGTTACATCATATCATATTGTGATAAATAAATATGGGGTCATGTTCCTTGTAGAATTCTTAACCTAAGAACTCTTATAACTGTATCTTATATTTTAAAATAATATATATTTTTATTATATGTAGATCATGGGTAAAGTTGTCCAAAAATACAAAATACATAATTTAGAGCTAATTAATATTTGATTAACGATAATAATCGTACATCGATATCGATCACAAAATTCTCCATCATCATCATCATCATAAAATTCCCCCAATTATTTTTATCAATTTTTGTGAAAATATTCAAGTTATGATATAAACACAATATCAAATAACAATGTTCAGCTATACATTTTTTAAAATTTATGTGTTTGATTTCAAATTCGATTGCATGACTTTTATGTTCATCGGTTGAACACAAAAATTATGGTATGAAAATAATGTGAATAACATTGTTCAACTGAACATTATAAAAATAATCAAGTTCACTTGTAGAACTTCGTGGAAAAAAGTAAGTTTAGTTGTATAACTTTGAAGTTCATATGCATAACTTTTAAAATTCAGTTGTAGAACACTGTATTTATACTATGAATCAAAATAGGTTCGGCAGTAGAATCCTTTTATTCCAACAATATCCTTAGTGATTGGTTCTTTCTTGAGCCTAACCCAATATATATATATATATATATATATGAGGAGGTTCAAAAGAGACCCTTGCTTAGGGAGAGACCGAGAGACCCTGCTTGTTTACCATTGATTTGATATTGATCCTATGGTCCGGATTGTGTACAAATCTAACGGTATATATCTAGTTTTTCTATACAGGGCAATAGAATATTTTAGAAAAAATACAAAATGAACATACGTATATGCCTACATTAGTTACCATATTTATAAAGATTGGATGAGATTTGCTATATTATCAACTTTTCAATTTCCTTTTAACAGTTGTCAATTAATTTAACTTAATTGATTCTTCTAATTTCTCATAATTTTACATACTCAATTTGTAAGTATCAGTATCTCACAATTTATAATTTTGATTAGGTGTTTTAAGTTATAATATCAGTTCATTATAATTTTTAATCCTTAAAGCTCACATAGTTCTAAACTACGATGGATAATATCATGTAGAAGGAATCTGGAATACCAGAGCATTTTTAGGGTTATAACGTTTATGGTCTTCATTTTTTTGTTAGGATTCTTGTTAGTGTTCTTAAGATATATCAGAGTATGCTTTTAGGTAGTTACATACTTGACTGCAATGTCATTTCTGGTTTTAAATTTTCAAATTATTGTAGTTGTTGAAGTCAATAATACATTTGAGTTTGTTGCTATTGATGATGGTTTGAAAGTGTTAATGTCACACCAAACCAGGGTTCTTGCTAGTGTTCTTACAACATTGATCTACATTCATAATACTTCTCTTTGTAACACTAATTCACTTTCTCCACGTCTTTAATCTTACACTGCACTAATTATCTTGTTACACTACCTTGTTATTGTTTTCTAGTTGTTGCTGATATCAAGGTTTCACCAGATTCATATAAGTTTTTACTGATATGAAAAATGCATTTAAATTGTATAACAACCATGGAAATATAGCTTTTATGTGCTGAAAATCATAACCACGCCTTTCACGCTACAGAGTTCCACAAAAATATATTTTATATCATTGTTAATAATATGTGTTAGGCCGAATACACAATATATAATCAATATAAGTATAATAATAACAATTGAGAACACTGTTTATGAATCAACAACTGAATTATATAAATAATTCTTCTCTTAGTGATGTTAAAGAATCACAGAGAGCTGCTAGGTTACAAGAATAATGTATTCAGTATTCACATTCCTTTTAGGGTTAACCTATCTGTGTTTATATAATACACAGTTACATAATCAATCTCTAATTGATATTCCTATAAATTAGTTATACAAATCATATCAAATTAGGATTGCTTCTGTCTTCTGTTCTGTTTCCTTAACTGTCTCAATATATCTTGCTTCTTTCCATCTTCAAGATATATTGCTTCTAGAATCTTCATATTAGCACCGATAGTTAATGAACTCTTCACCCCGTCAGACTTTATCAAACTCTGACTAGCTTCTAGTAAACTCTGATGAGTACCTGGTACTTAAACACTGATGAACAAACGTCAGCAATTATATCTAACAATCTCCCCCAACTTGTGCATAATGAAGATGTACAAGTTAAATAGATAATTGATGATGTCAAAACATATAACAAATGCAGTGTTTAAATATAACAGAGTTTAACTTTAACTTAGAACAGAAAACTTTAAAAACTTACAGTCAGACTTTACTTAATCTCTTCAATATCAGGCACTGTCCTGAGATAATCGATGAGAAGTCTTCTTTCAGCCTTTTCTAGCTCTTCTACCATGATCTCTTTCAATTCCTTGAGCTCTGGATCACCTTCTCCAGTCTGGTAGATAGCAGCTCTCAGAGAATAAATGCTGTTCTTTCTCATTTCATTCCCTAGCCGGATATAAAATGATTTGTCTGACTCCAGATTGAATTCCAAGACTTTAATACCCAGTGCGGTCTTAAACTTAGCACTATTTCTCTTCATCTCAACAATCTTTCCATAAGCATCTCTGTACTTAGGAATATATGCACTAGAAACACCTCCTCCAAGCATAGCTTTTGTCTTCAGCATCCTTTCTCTTAGAACTAAAGCAGCATTGTGAGTACTTCTATTTTTGACTTTGAGAAGGTATAAAACATACTCAAGCTCTTCCCATAGCTTCAATTGAACATCAGCTTCTCCTACTCTGTATACTCTTCCATCAGACATAAAATATAACAGAACCTCTTTCTTCAATCCTTTGTGATAGACCATCTGAACAGATTCTAGTTTATCAAGGCTCTCTTGAGATACCCCAATACCAGCTTCTGCCAGTGACGTTTGATCTAAAGATCTGTTATTTATTCTCTTTTCCCTGTGTGAACCTAAACCAGACTTGTCATAAGATTCTTTTCCAAGTACTGTCCTGGTTTGAGAAAAATCAACAGCTTCTAACGTCAGAGTTTCAGAAAGTACAGGTCTTAAAAAACCTTGAAGTTGTGGAGCTAGCTGAGTTTGTACAACTTGAGCCTTGTCAGAGGTTGTCACAACTTTAGTAGAAATATCAACATGAGCAACGTCAGAGGTTGATTTGTTTATCCTTGATTCAACTTGAGCAACGTCAGAGGTTGAATAATTCTTCTTTGGTAACTGTCCTTCTTCTACCAGTATACCCTTTCCTTTATCAGTATTTGCAATCACAGGTCTCCTTGTGTATTGTATACTCTGTTGAGTATTTTCTTTGATAGAAATTCCAATTTCTTTCTTTCTAGGAGCCTTTACTGATTTCTTCTTATAAGTACCAGAAGCAACTTTCTTTTTATGTTCTTCAGACAGCATCTTCATTTCTGCTTCCAAATCCTCAACTGTCACTTCACCATCATGCTCATCTAAAAACAGCTTGGCTGCAATCTCTTCATCAGTTATTGGATTAGCTGAAATCACTAGACTCTTAAGTCTTGAAGAAGATTGAGCATGAGTACCAGAGCCACCAACACCAGAGTTTGTTTGATTTCTATCAGAGTTTGACTTGAATCTCCCTTGCACTTGAATAATATTTGACTTTTTCTCAGTGTCCTTGCATCATCCCTCTGTCTCAGAGTTTGAGTTCTTTTGCATTTGTCCTTAGAAACCCTCTCCCCCTTTTTGACATCATCAGGAATTAGAACTGATGTCAGCAATTCTAGTGATGCAGCAATAGAATCAATTTTTCCAGACATCAAAGTCTGATTCTCTTCAACCTTCAGTAACCTGGAGCTAAAATCCTTTTGTTCTTGACACAGGGAAAGATATAAAGATTTATCCTTTTTCAATGTAACTTCCCTGGCAACTATGTCATTTCTCAGTCCATCAATAACCTTATCAGTAGTATCAAAGCGATTATGCAATGATTTGACTTGGACAATTGTGGCTTTGAGATGAGTTAAAAGTTCAGGATTTTGAATTTCCTTAGAAGACTTGGTCACAAAATCAGCAGCTCTTTCATCAGAAAAGATAGTTTCTCTGCTTGACCAATTAGAAAAATACATTTCCTGAAAGTGAGCGTCTGTAGCATGTTGAGGAGCAACTCTTTGAGATGTATCAACAGAGTTTGCAGAAGAAGCAGCATTAGAAGAAATAGAAACATCTTCGTCAGCATTATCTTGTGCTCTCTCAGGAAGATCAGAGTTTACAACTACATTTTCTGCAGCTTCTTCAACAATATGCTCTGCAGTAATGTCAACATTCTCTGCTGCAACATCATCTTTCTCAGCATCTTCTTCTACTGCTGGAACAGCTTCTTCTACTATAACCTGCTTCTCAGCATTTTCAACAATCTGCTCAGAAGAGACAGATCTTGCTGCCTGATCAACCTCTTCACCAACTTCAATAACTTGATTAGTGACAGAGAGAATCTCTGTATGAGTTGCCATTGACTCTTCAATTACCAGAGTGGCTTGATCAGCTGCCACATCCACAGTGTCACAAATACTGACAGTAGGATGTGCTTCAATCTCTTCTTCATTGTCCATCTCCAATATAGGTTCAAGGAACACCTCAGGAGCTTCATCAGAATTTACTCTGTCCACTATAGGCACAATAGTGTTATCATCGACAACAATCTCCTCAATAACAACATCAGCCTCATCAGCATGTGCTCTGGTCTCATCAGTAACAACCTCCTGATTGTCAGCTTCAGGAGCTTCAGCGTTTACAAAAACTCTGTCCTCATCAGCAGTAGTTACAACATGCTCCTCAACAAAATCTTCTGGAGCTTCATTCTGGACAGCTTCAGCATTTGGATCAGAAACATCCAACTCCTCAAAAAGATAATCAGCCACCAACTTTCTTCTTTTCTGATGTGAAATCTCACTGTCAGCAAAAGATGGCCTATTTGCCCTTCTTTTCTTCCTTGAAGTTCCAACAGATGTTGACACCCCAATATCAACTGATGATTTAGAAATCCTTGCTGGCTTAGAACCCATATGCTTAGTCCTACCACTAGATTTTGGTTTATTGGGAAGAACAGTATCTAGAGGTTCAGGCTGTGGTTCAGATTGAGAAGAAGCCTGTGTTGGTGGATTTACTTGATCATTTATAAATTGTTGCACAGAGGCAGGTAGCAACAAGTCTCCAACAACCCCTTTCTTAACATCCTTATTGATAAGATCAGAAAATATCCTCTTGTGTAATTTAAAACAAGAAACATCTTCATCAATTACTTCTACCCCTTCAACACAGTAAGAGAATAAAATCTGACAAAATCTAGAAAAGTAAACTACTCTTCTATTTTCTGTCATTTTCTCCCCTAAGTTATTCAAAACAAGTCGTGCAAAATCAAAATGATTATCATATAACAGAGAGTACCCGATTTGCAGACTGTCTGTGGGAATAGCATCCCAGTTGGTGCATTTCTTTCCGAACGTCCTTGTAATGCAATCAAAGAAGAAGCTCCACTCCTTCCTTAAGAACGGTCGTTTCAACTGTCCAATCTTAGTCAAGGGTCCAGAATACCCAATCTCTCGCATCATCCTTATCAAATCTTCATCACCCATTCCAATAGTATACGACGAAAACTCAGGAAACCCCATTGCAGCCCGAATGGTTCCAGCAGTAATTACATACTCTGTTTCTTCAAATTCAAAGATAATAGATGGGTTACCAGTCTCACCACCATCATCATACATCCCGGACTCCCAAAACGCCTTGATTTGTAAACCAGAAAGTTTTGCTGGTTCAACTAAAGCACGCCCAATCGCTGACTGAGCAAGAAAATCTTGAATCATATGAAAAGCTTCTGGTGCGTTGGCAGTGTTTAATGGTGCTGCATAGTTATTTGGAACAAATTCTAACCCAGAAGAAACAAAAGCTGTAGTCGCCATTAGTAAGATTTGAAAGAAATCAAAGAAACTGATGCAAAAGCTTCGAAAGAGTTTGTAAGTAGAAAGGTGTTTGTGAATATGTGTGTGTATCAATAGATGTGAATTGAAGTAAAATGTGAAAGGTTTAGACGTATGTTTGTGTATTGTATAAATATGAAATTCAAAATTAAAAACTGAACAGTTTTTAATCATTAATACACAACTGTCTTACTCCGTTAACTGTGTGAGTGAGACACGTGGCACACATGCAATGACTGACAGCAAATAATTGACAGTTTCCAATGCGCATGCGCAGTAAAAACAACAATTATTACCGCCCTTTACACTTTTCTAAACACTCAACCTCTCTCCTCTGTTTAATACAAATTAGAACCGCTACCAATCATACTCTTTTATTTTCAAGAATGTTTTCTCAAAATTGTTAACTATCTGAAACAAATAATTAATTTTAATCATCAGAGATTAAAATAAAATTACCTCAGCGTAGAGTACACAGTTCATCAGTGTTTACCAATCCTCCTCCTTTATAAATAAACTCTTTTCACAAACTGTACAGGTGTGAGTATTTGTGTGTGAATTAGCAGAATTTACTGAATATGAATATTTAGATCATCTCAAAGTGCATAAAATCTACAAACTAAAGCAGTAAAAACTGGTTGCTCAAACTCTCATATAAAATCTGATTTTTATATCTAAACTCTGTATTCTGATATCCTTTCATTTGGATATATCTTTTATTTTCACCCCCTTTATATAATTTTTTTTTTAATTTTATTTTTCCAGTAATCAGTGGTTGGCTCTAGTCACCAAAAATCAAAGATTTTAGCCCTTATTTCATACAATAAGTTCCTGGATCTTCCTAGGCACAACATGATCTCAAAGGAATTTGTGCTCTTTTTGGCATCTTTTGATTTGAGGGTGAAATATTTGCAATTAATTAACAGAGTTTAGACTTTTCATCAGTTAATACAATTAATTTATGAGAGAAAGTGCAAACAGCTAATACAGACTCAGTGTATAGGATCAATAAACTAAGAGATGCTATAAATATAGAGACAGTATCATGCTGTGTAAAATTTCTGCACATTTTGTAATTTAGAATTTATAATACTTAGAAGGATTCATGATTACTTACTGAAAATCATGCTTCATACAACTTTCTTCATCGGTCTATATGTTTCAGACAATATCACAATCAGAGTTTAACATTAGAGTTTAACCGACAGAGTATGACTAACAGAGTTTACTATCAGAGTTTAACATACTGGTACAAATAGCAGTTAACACATGCAAAGAATCATGAGCATAAAATCATGTATAGAGTTTGAATCTAACCAGTATCTCTAGTCAAAACCAGAGATCATTCCAAGTTCATTTACCAGCCTTGTAAAAGTAGCTTCACTCAAAGGTTTGGTGAAGATATCTGCAAGCTGTTGGTCTGTAGAAACAAAATGAAGCTCAATGTTTCCTTCTTCCACATGTTCCCTGATAAAATGATACCTTATGCTGATGTGCTTGGTCATGGAGTGCTGTACTGGATTACCTGTCATAGCAATAGCACTTTGATTATCACAGTAAATAGGTATTCTAGAGTACCTTAACCCATAGTCCAGCAATTGATTCTTCATCCATAAAATCTGTGCACAACAGCTACCAGCAGCTATATACTCTGCTTCTGCTGTGGATGTGGAAATTGATTTCTGTTTCTTGCTGTACCAAGAAACTAATCTGTCACCTAAAAATTGACAGCTTCCACTTGTGCTTTTTCTGTCTATCTTACAGCCTACAAAATCTGCATCAGAGTAACCAATTAATTTAAACTCTGATTCTCTAGGGTACCACAAACCGAGGGTTATGGTTCCTTTGAGATATTTGAAAATCCTCTTTACAGCTGTTAGATGTGGCTCTCTGGGGTCTGCTTGAAATCTTGCACAAAGACATGTTGCATACATGATATCTGGTCTACTTGCTGTCAGATAAAGAAGAGACCCTATCATTCCTCTATAGTTTGTCATATCTACTGAGGCTCCTGTGTCTTTGTCTAGCTTTGTTGCAGTAGCCATGGGAGTTGTAGCAGATGAACTATCAAGCATACCAAATTTCTTGAGAAGATTTCTGGTATATTTTGCTTGATTGATAAAAATCCCATCATCTGTTTGCTTGACCTGTAAGCCTAGAAAATAACTAAGCTCTCCCATCATACTCATTTGATATCTTGACTGCATAAGCTTGGCAAATTTGTTACAGAGTTTGTCATTAGTAGACCCAAAAATTATGTCATCCACATAGATTTGAACTAACAGCAAATCATCACCAGTATTAAAGTAGAACAAGGTTTTGTCAATTGTACCTCTAGTGAACCCACTTTCTAAAAGAAATTGAGCCAGAGTTTCATACCATGCTCTAGGTGCCTGCTTTAGTCCATATAATGCCTTATCAAGCCTGTAGACATAATCTGGATGTTTGGGATCTACAAACCCTGGTGGTTGTTCAACAAACACTTCTTCTTCAAGTTTCCCATTGAGAAAAGCACTTTTCACATCCATCTGAAAGACTTTAAATTTCTTGTGAGCAGCATAGGCCAGAAAAATCCTTATTGCCTCCAGTCTTGCAACTGGAGCAAAGGTTTCATCATAATCAATTCCTTCTTGCTGTGAATAGCCTTTTGCCACAAGTCTAGCCTTATTCCTTGTAATCACTCCATCACTGTCTGTTTTGTTTCTGAAAACCCACTTTGTACCAACAATAGATCTGTTCTCTGGTCTTGGTACAAGTGTCCAGACTTCATTCCTCTCAAATTCATTTAACTCTTCTTGCATTGCTGTTATCCAATTAGCATCTTGAAGAGCTTCTTCCACTTTCTTGGGCTCAGTTTGAGATAAGAATGCATGAAACAGACATTCATTATTTGTAGCACTTCTAGTTCTTACACTAGCTTCTGGATCTCCAATTATCAAGTCAGGTGTATGGGATTGTGTCCACCTTCTTGCTGTTGGTAATTGGCTTCTATTTTCATTATTAGATCATCCCCCTTGATCCATGCTCTCCTGATTTTCTTCTCGACCATTCGCATTCTCTGAGGCTCCCCCTGAATTGGACTGTTCAGTATTTGAACTTTCAGAGTTTGACTCAGAGTTTCTGTTGGATTCTTCATTTGACTCTCTTTCAGAATTTGAGTCATCACTTTGAAAAGTTTCTGAAGTTTCTTCACGCTCCCCCTCAACTGGTTCTCCATTTTGTTCTGTCAGAGAAAATTCTTCAGAGTTTACCAGTAGAGGATCAGAGTATGCTTCGTCAGAGTTTGTTGGATTTGCTTCATCAGAGTTTACATTTTCAGAGTATAGATCTTCATTTTTAAAGCGAAGTTGATCATGATATCCTTCATCTTCTATTCCAGTTATTTTCTTGTCATCAAATGACACATGTATAGATTCCATGATCACTTTTGTTCTTAGATTGTAGACTCTGAATGCTTTAGTTGATAGTGGGTATCCAACAAAAATTCCTTCATCAGCTTTTAAGTCAAATTTGGTCAACTGTTCAGGATGAGTTTTCAACACAAAGCACTTGCATCCAAAAATATGAAAATACTTCAAATTTGGCTTCTTATTCTTCACTATCTCATATGGTGTTTTCCCATGCTTGTTGATCAGTGTAGCATTTTGAGTAAAACAAGCAGTTTGAACAGCTTCTGCCCAGAAATAAGTTGGCAATTTTGCTTCATCAAGCATTGTTCTGGCAGCTTCGATTAGGGTTCTGTTCTTTCTTTCAACTACACCATTTTGCTGTGGAGTTCCAGGTGCAGAAAATTCTTGCTTCACTCCTCTTTCCTTGCAGAAAGCTTCCATTACAGAATTTCTGAATTCAGTACCATTATCACTCCTTAGAATTTTCACTTTGTACTGTGATCCTTTGTCCAATAGCTTCACATGATCCATTAGAATTGAGGCAGTTTCATCCTTCTTTGCTAAGAAATACACCCATGTGTACCTAGTGTACTCATCAACAATAACTAGAGCATATTTCTTTCTGCCCAATAACATTATATTTACTGGACCAAAAAGATCAACATGTAGAAGATGATAAGGTTCCATAACTGAAGATTCAGATTTACTCTTGAAAGATGACTTCCTTTGCTTGGCCTTTTGACAAGAATCACACAGACCATCTAAGTTGAGTATTGACTTTGGAAGTCCCCTTACAAGATCTTTTCGAATTAGCTCATTGATGTTGTTCAAGTTTAAGTGAGAGAGCTTCTTATGCCATTTCCAACTCTCTTCACTGGACATTCTTGCAGATAGACACACAGTTTCTCCTTCAGAGTTTGTTACCAAACTTGCTTCATAGATGTTATTGTGCCTGTGTCCAACTAGAACAACTTTCCCTGTAGATTTGCTGATTACTTCACAATGTTCAGTATGAAAATCTACATGGTATCCTCTGTCACAGATTTGACTCACAGAAAGCAGATCATGCTTGAGTCCTGAGACAAGAGCTACATTTGTAATGATGACACTTCCAAGATTGATATTGCCATATCCCAGAGTATGTCCTATGTTGCCATCTCCATAGGAAACTTTTGGGCCAGCTTTTTCCTCAAAATCTGATAGCAGGGCTTTATTTCCAGTCATATGTCCTGAGCATCCACTGTCCAAGATAAGAGTGCTCTCTTTTATGCCCTGTAATCACAAACAATCACTAAGTGTTAGATTTAAGGATCCAGACTTGCTTGGATCCTTTGGCTTTCTTAACATTGTTAGCTTTTGCAGCGGAATCACTATCAATAGAGTTTAAACTAACATTGTCAAACTTTACACTTGCAGAGTTTGCTCTAACCCACTTCAAGTTGGATTTTAGCTCATAATAGTTGTGATAAATAGCATGATAACTCTTGCAAGTATAAATGGAATGCCAAGTGCTCCCACAGTGTGTGCATAAAGTCTTTGGTCTAACCCTAACATAATCATTCTTTACTCCTGATGTGGAGGGTAAAGAGTTAATATCTTTGTTCTTCTTGTAAAACCTGGCAAGATGGTTAGTACTACCACAACTATGACATGTTTTTCTAGGACCAGCAGAATTAGGCAGATAATCATTTCTTTTATTAATGCCTACTTTTCCATTCCTATTCTTCTTAAACATTTTCTGTTTGTTGACAGACTTTACTTCTTTGAGCTTATGTTTGAATTGTTTCTCTGTCATTAAACCAACATTAACCTGTTTATCACAGGTTCTTACCGGTTCTTTAACAGCTTCTATCTCAATCTTATTCTCTGTTATTGAACCAATATTAACCTGTTTTACACAAGTTTCAACTGGTTCCATAACAGCTTCTTTTACTACAACAGACTTTAGCTTACTGTATTCCGGAACAAATTTCACAGGTTTAAGTTGTGGTTTCACTTTGACTTTATCTTTAAACCTAAGTTGATCTCCCTCACAGTAACCTAAGCCTACAGTATCTGTCTGAAAAACCTGATGTGTGTCTTTTCCAGAATTTGTCCAGGTTTTAATTACTTTTCTCTCTTTTTCCAACTCAGATTCTATTTCCCTATATCTTATAAGCAACTCCTGTTCAACATAAACAGCATCATCTCTCTCCTTTTGAACTTGTTGCATGTTAACAAGTTTCTCTTCAAGAAGTTTATTCCTCTCTTTAAGACCTAGATTCTCAGATTTGATTCTTTCATTTTCTAAAGTCTGATCCCTATAACTAACATGTATGCTTTTAAGATAAATTCTTAATTCAGATATGTTATCAGTATCATAAGCATAAGTTGTTAGGGGTACCTTGTTTCCAGATGACTCAGCTTCATCTTTAACAGTTGCCATGAGAGAATAATTAACTCCCTCATCTGAGTCCGAAGTGTCTGCCCAGTCCTTGCCTTTAGTGATGAGTGCTTTCTCAGATTTTCCTTTCTTGCACTCTGGAGCATAATGACCCATCTCTTTACACTTGTAGCACTGGATCTCAGACTTGTCTTTCTTTCCAGACTTGGTATATTTTCCCTCAGACTTTCTGAAATTTCTCTTATCAGAATTTGAATCTTTCCTTGAGAATCTCTTTCCTTTCTTGAAGTTCTTGAATCCCATCTTCTTGAAGGTCTTCACCATTAAAGAAACCATTCTCATCATCTCTTCTTCATCATCCTCAGAATCAGAAGCTTCATCATCAGTGTTTGAGCCATCATCAGAGTTTGATGACTCACTGTCAGATTTAATGACTAAAGCCTTTCCTTTGGTTTTCTTTCTTGATGATTCCTTCTTGACAGGTTTTTCTTCAACTTTAAGAGCAACAGATTTTGTCTTCTTTCCAGATCTTTTGTTTCTCTGTTCTATTTCAAGTTCATGAGTTTTAAGCAACCCATAGATTTCATCAAGATCTGTATATGCAAGATCATAATTGTCTCTGATTGTTGTTGCCTTTAAATCCCATCTTTCAGGTAGGGATAGAAGAAACTTGAGATTTGACTCTTCAAGTTCATATTCTTTGTCAACCAGGGACAAATCATTCAACAATTTACAAAATCTGTCATATGTATCTGTCAAACTTTCATCAGATCTAGAGTCAAAGTGTTCATACTCCTGTGTAAGAATAGTCTTCCTATTCTTCTTTATAGCACTTGTTCCTTGACACCTGACTTCCAAAGCATCCCAAATTTCTTTGGCAGTTTTGCAGCCAATAACTCTGTTAGACATAACATTATCTAAGGCAATGTGTAGTAGATGTCTAACCTTTGCATCCTTTGCAATTGATGAGATGTCTTCAGGAGTCAAATCTTTCTTCTTTTTTGGAACAGTCTTTTGTTCTTGCCCAGTAATAACAGGAGACAATTTAGTTGGCATATGAGGACCATCATTGATTCTATCAAGGTATTCTGGATCTGTGGCTTCTAGAAACATGGTCATCTTCACCTTCCATATTGGATATTCAACTGGTCTGAGAATTGGAACCCTTATAGTCTCATATCGACTCATAGAAGTAGGTTGAACCTTCTGAGCATTAGAACCTGCATTAGAACCTTCCTGAGAGTTGTTAGCCATGATTATACTTGTGTTTGGATCGATAAACTGTATATATTAAACAGCCTTGGCTCTGATACCAATTGTTAGGCCGAATACACAATATATAATCAATATAAGTATAATAATAACAATTGAGAACACTGTTTATGAATCAACAACTGAATTATATAAATAATTCTTCTCTTAGTGATGTTAAAGAATCACAGAGAGCTGCTAGGTTACAAGAATAATGTATTCAGTATTCGCATTCCTTTTAGGGTTAACCTATCTGTGTTTATATAATACACAGTTACATAATCAATCTCTAATTGATATTCCTATAAATTAGCTATACAAATCATATCAAATTAGGATTGCTTCTGTCTTCTGTTCCGTTTCCTTAACTGTCTCAATATATCTTGCTTCTTTCCATCTTCAAGATATATTGCTTCTAGAATCTTCATATTAGCACCGACAATTAATGAACTCTTCACCCCGTCAGACTTTATCAAACTCTGACTGGCTTCTAGTAAACTCTGATGAGTACCTGGTACTTAAACACTGATGAACAAACGTCAGCAATTATATCTAACAATATGTTTTTTTAAGATTCATTACCATATGTCTTTAAAAGATTTGCTAAATTTTTGTCATTTGTTAACCGTACACATGCCATATATGAATCTATCAACTATTTTATTCTTACAGTTTTAGTTAATTTGATTGTAATGCACTACACTAACATTATAAATCATTTTTTATTATTTTTTCTTCTATTCAGAAGATCAAACAAATTGATATGTGTAATTTGCAAGATGTGTAGAGATTCTATTACCTCTGTTTTAATCTAGTTCAGTGCATTAACAAAACAACTCTCAATATAACAATGATAATATAAAATAACGAAACACTTAAGAGAATCTCAATATAACAAATATATTCTTTAAAAATAAATTTTTATAATTAGATAAAATTGATTTAAAATTGGAAATTTGAAACTTCTATTAGATTATTAGATCAGTAATCTGCTGAAAATTTAATTTTTGTTATTGTTTTTTTGGTAATATAAATGTCATTATAGATTTTTTAAGAAGTTATTTTGAGATTCTCTTAAGTGTTTCATTATTTTATTTATTTTAATTAATATTTGTTTTTCAAAATTCTCTTTAAGTGTTTCTTTGTGAGATTCTTAAATGTTTGATTATAATCTTATACTAGCTTATAAACAATGCACGAACTTTTTAATAACATGACGTACGAATTGTTTTTTAAAAATTATTATTTTATTATTTACGTTTTAATATTTTATTAATTACATTTGTTAAAAAAATAAGTACATGTGTTAATTTTTTTTAAATAACTAAAAGTATTGGAGTAAGTTTTAAAATAAATAAGTATTTAAGAGTCATATATTCTTAATAATGTGTAGCTTAAAATATATGATTTTTTCTGAATATATGATTTTTTTATACAAAACACTTAATAGAATTTAATGATGGTCATTTAAAAGTTGATTTTAAGAATGTATGATATTATAAAATTTATTATTTGTCTTTTTATGATATATAAAGATTCAATTACGTGTTTCAGTGTAATTTTGAGAAATCATATTATTTTGAAAATGAAATTCAATATGATGGTTTACAAAAAATATATAACGAGATTCTGTTAAGTGTTTTGGTACAATTTATCTTAACATTATGAGATTTTTAATCTTTGAATTCATTAAACATGTTAACGTATGCTTTTTCTAATATTTTTTATAAATAGAGATTTTATTTTTTAATTGTTCGGCATATTAAGATTCTCTTGTAATATTAGCTTAAGTATTTGAGAGTAGATTTTAAAACTGTATGTTTTTTTTAATATAATGAAATTCAATATTGTCCTTTTTACAGAAGATGTAAAAATTTTAAATTTTTACGAGATTCTCTAGACTATTTAAGAGTAATGTGTAGTTTAAAATATTTAAATTTTCTTATAAAAATTAGCGTAGATTTAGAAATTTGACTTTTTTATAAGATTAGATTATTTATTTATTTAATATTTATTATAAGCTCTGTATATGAATTTTAAAATTTAAATATTATAAAAGACATACTAAAAATATATTAAAGATTTGCTTAACAATTTTAGAGTAATTTTGTGAAAGTATCTTATTCTGAAAAAAATAAAATTCAATATGATCATTTACATAATTACAAATATATATAATTTTTACGAGATTCTCCTAAGTGTTTTAGCAGAATATTTAAATATTTAGAGTTTTTAATCATTCAATTCATTAAATAAGTTAACATATGACTTTTAATATTGTTTTATAAATAGAGATTTTCATTTTTCAGTTGTTTTTAATTATAAGCCATTTTAAAATTTTTCTTAATTGTTGTAAAATCTGCTTAAGTGTTTTATAGTAGATTTTGAGAATGTATGTTATTTTTATATAATTAAATTAACTATCGACCTTTGCAAATCACATTTTCAAAAGTGTTATTGTGAATTGAGAATTTTTAAATACATCAAATAAGTTTACGCATGAATTTTCAATTTTGTTTAATTAATTGAGATTTTTACTTTTTAGTTGATTTCAAATACAAGCATCTTAAGTGTTGTAAGATTTGATAAAAGATTCTTATTTTGGAGAATGTATGTTATGTTAATATATAAGGAAATAAGTATTTTAGTATAATTTATGTTTATAGTTTGAGGTTTGAATCTTTTAATTCAACAAGTTAATGTATGGCTCTTTAATATTATTTAATAAATACATATTTTATTTCTTAATTGTGGCACTTAGAGATTTTATTAACATTCTCGTAAGTGTTAATATTGGCTTAAGTGTTTTAGAGTAGATTTTAAGAATGATATGTTAATAAAATATAATAAACTTTCACTATTGTTTTTTTTACAAAACATGTAAAAATTTATTTTTTTACAAGATTCCTTTAATAACTATTTAAGAGTAATACTTTGAATAATATATAGTTTACAATATATTGTTTTTATATAGAAATTGACGTTTTTAGTCTTAATATTACATTTAGATTTTTTACCTTTTTTTATTCAATGTTTATTATAAGATTCGTGTCTGAATTTTAAAATTTAGATATCATAAAAGACATACTACAAATATTTTAAAGGTTTTTGTAAGTGCTTCGGTGTAATTTTGAGAAAATAACTTATTTTGAAAAATTAAAATCTAATATGGTTGTTTATAAAAGTTGAAAAATATTATTTTTTACGAGATTCTCTTAAATATTTTAATAAAATATTTTTAATATTGCGAGTTTTACACGTAAGAAAATCTTATTTGAATAAACTTTTTAACTACCATTTTAATTTTCGTGTACCATTTCTCTTTGTAAAAGATATTATATTTTTTCATGTGACAATATTTTTTTCAAACATATATGACCACATACAAAACTTAATAGAATCTTGAAAGTGTTACTTTTAGTGTTTTACAAAGTATTCTTTATGACTTTATAAGATTCTTCAAAGTGTTTTACTTATTTTTATGAGTACTAATAAATTTCAATTAGTAAAATATAATAACTGATATTATTTAAGTTTATTCACATTGATAGTATAACAACAGTTAAATATTGAAGTACTTCTTTATTAGATTTCAAAACAGAACACTTACTCTAATATTATAAAACACACAACAAAAAATTGTAAAATATCCAAAAAAATATAATAAATACTTGAAGAACATCCTAAAAAATCTCAGAATTATAAGAAATATTACAAGAAATATAATCTTAATTTAACACAAGGAGACATGGATTGGTTAAAGTCCTCGGTTGCTATTTCGTGAAACATCTTAAGTGATGTTGGTCAAGTTATTGTCTCGAAGCAATACACACTAAGTACCATTCTCGCAGGTTGCACCATTCTCGCAGGTTGCAGTACACACTCATTATCATACTCGCAGGCTGTATTGGAGAAATGGCTAAGTAGGGTATCTGCACCCTGAAGATTATTCTTCCTTTGGTTGAGGGCATTATTCTTTTCTATCGCCAGTAGCTATCTAAATGGCTAAACAAATACCAGCATGGGGAAGGAAAATGAAAACAGTTGAAAAGAAACTTGTTCCTGCTTGAGCGAGTAGTTCAGGGGAAATGTTGCTAAGTGCCGTCGAAGCAGCATAAACAGGCTTCAAGCCAAAAACATTGATGGTTTAGCCTTCCCCTTCTACCTGAAAAGGAAGTGGATAAAGCTGATATTATCACTTACCCTTTCTCAGTCAATGATTCAGGTGCTGCTCACCACTCCTCGAGGCCAAAGACGGGGTCTAACCTCCCAAGCCCCGCAAGCGTATGGCCAATTCTGCGCATAATGCGGCGGTTCTATTAATCAATAAGGCTGCCCTCGAATTTGGAGTATCCCTTTGAAAACGTAAATTACAAGAGTTGTAGACCAGAAAACTCTAGAAGCAAAAGACATGCTCTTGATCACCACTACCACAAAACTAATAACTCCACTAGATGTGCTCCAAACCTTTAAACAAGAACGATAAGCAGAGAACTCTATTAGGTGGTGAAAATTTTCGACCAGAACCACAAGAATATAAACTGAGATAAACCAATTCCATTTCATGCTAGAAAGAAAAACTCTAAAATAGAACTCCACTCCAAAAGACTCTGTCATAAAAATCAACATTAACATCATCAAATGTGATAAAGTACCATATAATAAGGGAAAAACGGAGATATATATTAACAAAAACAAAAAAAATTTAACACCCACTTACACTTAACGACAAGAAAACCTTCATGGGTATGATATTTGAAAATGTTAGTTATCACCAGGTCTATGTAGACTTATAACAAAATTAACGAAGAATGAAACATTTTCAGAAAATGTTTCACCATGCTCTAGGAAGATTTATACAAAATATCCACATATCCTAAAAATGTTTTCTCCATTAATAAGTAGGGATGAAGATTTTGGTTGATATAAATTCAAATAAACGAGCATATTTCGACATGATATTCTCTTATATTTAAAAACAAAATTGACCCCAAACCAGTTTCATTAAACCATTTTTTCTAATCTTCCGTCAAAGAAGAAACCACATCTGTCAAAAGCTCTGGTTAAAATCTTACTATTTGATGTTGCTCTTCACTTTTTTGTGAAGATTCTTTGATTCCTTAATGACATCATGTCACTGGTTCACATACAAAAGATTCTTGTGAGAGTTCTTCAAAGTTTGATTAGTTTTTATCTATATCACTCACATATATAGTTCATAAAAACATCATGATTATACTATATTTTAAATATGATTTCGTTTTAGAACTCACAACAAAACAAGAAATTAGTACCTTGGTAGATTCCGAAGTTGTTTCGGAATTCATATCAATCTTGCAATGAGAAACACAGATTCTCTTAGGTGCTTTGACATATCCTTGGTTGATGAATCTATAACAGAACTGCATGTCAAAAAACATAGAATATGTTAGTGTTGCGATTTTGTTCAGTGTTTTGCATTACTTAAACATATTTTATAGAAAAATATGAATGAATATCACCGTATAATATGAGTGTCTTCACGTTTGTGTTTCTGTGCGCCTCTGTTCTAGGGTTAAAAGACTATATTCTTCATTTTCCTTTATCATTCTATGTGTATATCATTACAGCGAGTAATTTCAATCACAGATTCATTTCCAAAAATAAAAAATCTCAATCATGCAATCAAATATGCTTGAAAGAATCTTTCCATGTTTAGTTTAAGAACAAACCGTATAATGTACACTAATTATAGTGTAAGTATCCTTGGCTTTTACATGTATTTACCAGATTGCCATTAAATATAGTATATTGTAATGTATTAAAATTTTAATTAATGAACGATCAAGATTGAGTCTCTTGATAAGGAGGGTCTCCATGGAACCTTACCATATATATATATATTATATATATATATATATAATATATATATATAATACAGTACGTGACAAGCAAGCGAGAATCCCCTACATTCACGCTAAAAATTCAAGTTGTATTCATTTACTGTTATAAATCTCTTCTATATATAATAGGAGAATATGAGGATAATTTAGGGGCATTTTGAGCCAATAAACCCCCTATGAAATTACAATTTTACCCTTTTATATTTTGAAATTACATGGCATGTCACTACTCTCTTATCTAAAGAAAAAAAGAGAGTAAATAATGCTTTGTGCAGAATTGAACCTCTGACCTTCCCTAAGAAAATCATTCTTATAACCATTGAGCTACATGACTTCTTTTGGTTTTGAGTGAAAAATCACATTACATAAACCTCACCTCATTCTTAATCCTATATTAATTATTATTTAAACTTTTAAGTAAAAATCATGGTGATTTATAATATTTATTAAATTTTATTTTTTAAATTCTTTTTTAGAGTATGTTTGCAAATGATATTTATTTTTTAATTATTAAAATATCATACAAAACTATATACTACCAATCTTATAAAAGATTTATATTAAGTTTCAAAAACAATATTAAGTGTGGTGTATTTTTATCTTTCCTTTAGTTTTAAATAAATATTTCGGTTGTGTAACTTTAACTATAATATATTCTATTTTCCTATATAAGGGTCTAACTTTTCTTGTACTATACAATATATTTAAATTATTAAATCATACTTATTAATTTCTATAAAATATCTTTAAAATTTTATAATAAAATTAGTTTGATAAATCATGATATATAATGTATATTTTGAATTTAATTTAATATTTTAAATAATAATTCAAATTAATATTTATTTAAAATAAGAGATAAAATAAATATTATTGTAATTTAATTGTATTCTACATGTGAAAATTTTGAATTAGAAAAATGGATTGAAAGTTTAAACTATAAGAATATATACAAATCATATTTATTCACAATAATTTATTTAATATACATGAAAATATATAATATTTTTGTTAAATATAGAAATTGGGACCAGGAAGCGTGGTAGGGAGACACTAATCCCTGACCCCATCTCGATCCCCGAAATTTTTACACATTTCTTCCCGATCGCCAGAAAAGTTCTCAATTCTCCGCCCAAAACGGGGCAGAGAATGGATCGGGGTTGGACGAGAAGGGGTGAATGTCTATCTCTACAATAAGCATTATTATATAGCACATATCGATAAAATGTATACATGATATTTATGAATATTCTTCTTATGTACAAAAGCATAGGACCGGTGCAATGCAAAGATGACTTTTAAATTTGTTATCTTATATGTATTTTAATAATTTATTTTATATTTATACTTTTTTAACGAGGATGAACTTAAATTTAAATAGTTTTATGTGATTGTTGAACTCGATGTTGAATTGACGTATGTGTTTGTGTTTGAGCGTGATTAAATTGTGTTTCAAGAATTTTGTGTTTGATAGTATTTAAAAAATATATTTTAATTAAAATTGTTGTTTTTAATAAATCAAGGTCAAGTTTCAAAAGTAAATGGATTAAAGTGCAAATATCAAAATATGAGTATCATTCTAACGACCGACTACATTATATTTTGATCAAAATCGTTGTTTTTAATAAATTAAGGTTAAGTTGTAAAAACAAAAGAGCTAAAGTGCAAATACCAAAATACGAGTATCGTACCGACTGACTACAAAACTTTCAATGTTTCGGTCTTAATAATACAATATAAATAGATATATATAATAAAAGTGAGTATATTTATAATTAGATGGGATGCAT
The DNA here is from genome assembly GCA_030848705.1 of Heracleum sosnowskyi. NCBI lineage: Eukaryota > Viridiplantae > Streptophyta > Magnoliopsida > Apiales > Apiaceae > Heracleum > Heracleum sosnowskyi. Next base: position 92,163,498 of record CM061235.1, on the reverse strand, counting down.
TGTGTATATGAGACATTTATAATTATTATCACATGAATTTTAATGTCATTTTATGGAAGAAAAATTAATTAGTTATTTGGAATTGGATTAATATTTACATATATATAACATATGAAAACTATTTGTTTTGAATTAAAACAATTTAAAAGATGAGATAATAAAAATAAATAGATAGTACAACAAAAATAATTAAATGAATTATATGGTCATGTTGAAAAGGTTAGACAATATAAACACATAAATTTGGGTTGGAAAAATACTTGGTGATACTAATTTGTGTAAAAAAAATAAATAGATAAAAATATATTGTCCAATTAACAAATTTTAGAAAACAAGATATTATATAGCATACAAAAATATTATGATCGAATCGATCACATTATACACCCCGGGTTATTTAAAATCATAGGCTCCGATCAATCAAATTATCTATATAAATTAAAGTAAGTATATTATAACGAGACGAACAAAATATGTACAAATATAACTAAATAAAATATTTAAACCGCAAAGAATAAAATTTTATTTTAACCCCTAGAAAATGATTGTGCCTTGCACGGGTTCATGCAACAAAATATGAGAATTGAAGTTATAATAGCAAATAATATTTCACGAATGTTAATATTATTATCAGTTAGACAAACCCAGGTCATTTAAACATAATTATGTTTTCAAATTTTAGTAGTAAAATAAAATTTTTTATTGTATTTGAAAATTATATATAAAGAACTAATATTGATAATAGATTGAAATATTATTAAATTAAAACATATTGTAACACCCGAGTCTCACATCGAGAAATGTGGGGGCTTTAGTCCAGTTTATAAGACAAAGTACAACTACTAAGTGCACCAACAATCATGATCTTTTGGAGACCTGTGGTGGGTTTCTGGATTACCCACGTTATTGCATTTGGGCCAATTGGTCGGCGGTTGATTCGTGAAGTTGCTATAGATGGGGACACGAAGACTGGTGGTATTATTCCACAATGGACTGAGGTCCAGAGGTGGGGATATAAACTAGCCAGTATTATTTCACAATCGCTAGAGATGTATGATCTTGGACCTATGAGCTATCCGTTCAGAACTAACGATGACGTCAAGAGTTTAAGTGGGGGAGTTTGTACCACTCGAGTCTCAAAATTGAGAAGAGTTGGGACTTTAGTTCAGTTTATAACACAAAATATTACTACAAATTGCACCAACAAATCATGACCTTTTGGGAACCTGAGGTGGGTTTGTGGATTACCCAAGTTGTTGTGTTTGGGCTAATTACTTGGCACCGAATTATTCGATGTTTTGAAAGTCTGAAAGATAGAGGAAGTGAAACAAAGGAAAAGAATGCTTAGAATCAACAAATTGCAAGAAAATATATGAACGAGTTAGAAAGAAAGTTTTAAGAACTGAAAGCGCAAGACCTAAGTAGAGTATTAGAAGATATACGAAGGCTTTTGATCAAAATCAGTAATAAAACCTACTCTTCAGAATGTAACATGTAATAACCCGAATTTTTGGTAAAATTAAAACTTTTCTTATTATGATTAAGGGCATCAGTGAATAGTGAATCTGGTGGATGAAAAGTGATTTTGAGGATTAAGAAAAATTTTCTTGACACCTATGTACGAGACGTAGTGTGGATATTCCGAAGTCATATTAGTGATCTACGGAGTAAATAAGTGTATGCAAAGACGACAGGAATTCAAAAATTCCAAATTTTATTTTGGTGTAGTATTTGACCGGGCAGTGAATTATATATTATTATAATCAAGAAATGAGATATTAAATTTGAGGATTTAATATTTTGGAATTTTATTATATTTGATTTGAGAATTTAGAACGAAAACCGCTGATACTTTATAACGAGACTAAGCGATTAAGCAAACGAATCATGGATTAAGGATTGAAATTATGACAAGATTAAATATCCCACATGATCATCAAGAGAATTATATCAAGTGGATTCAAGGATTTAAACAAAAAGGAAGCTAACCAAGAGTTAAGGAACTCTATAAAAAGAGATTGAGAATATTCGACGAAACGCGAGAACCTTTTCTAAGAACAAGGAATAAAGAGGGAATAGATAAGGGATGTTGGAGTTAATATCGATTTAAGGGATTGTGCCACAGTGGAGTAATAAAATGCAACATATAAGCTGTAACGTATTGATTTTATTAAAAGGACACAAAGAGAATCAAATTGGTGGAAGCAGAGAAACCAAAGTATCATGCTTGAAAGTCAACTACAACAAGGATGACCCTTTTGCATTTAACCAAAAAGTGGGAAGTGTTATGTAAGGCCAACACTTGGACCAAAGAATTGTTGACAACACAAAAGCAGAAGATGCATCCAAAGATTAATACATATATACATGTATTAATTCATTTCATAACAACAAAACAAACAAACAATTCTGCCCAGCAGAAACCAAGATCAAAGAAAAATTCATATCTCCACTTCTATCCATCCTTAAATCACCAAATTTTAACCATAGCTTCTCCACTCCATGGGTAACATTCGTTCAAAATTTCATGGTCAAAACCCTAGCTAGGAAGCTTCAAATTTGATGATCTATAACTCAAAAGAAATCTTATGAAGAGCACAAGGTCTGGTAAAATTTTTATCACCAAACTCTTATTTTTCGATTTGTTATGAATCTTACAAGATGAGGATGAATAGTAACTTCAAGTGGTTTTCTTGTTTTGATCTTAAGGATTTAGCACTTAAGGACCATCTAAAGCTTGTTAAAGGTTTATAAACACTTGATAGTGTTGTTAGAGCATCCAATGAGGTAAAACCCTAACCCACCCTTTGGGTTCATGTGAGTTTTGAAGATTGTTTCGATGTTATAAGCTTAAGAGATCATGTTTAAGTATTTTAGTTGTTATTTAACTTTGTAAAATATGAAAAACGGTGGGTGTTGGATTGTAACCACACCACTGACCTTAGAGAAGTAAAAAGGTGCTTGTTGAGGTTATGGATGTGTGGTATGCCCTGTATGGCTTGGTTATGTTGTGACAAAATGGAAATGCTCGATTTAGAGCCGTCGTAATGCCCATTTTTTTTTGTACTGCCTTGACAGTAGTCACCCGAGACCATAACTGTGTCTAAAGAGTAAGAACTGCATATGATTGTGTAGATATTGTTGTCTAGTTTGTTTTTCCGCAAGAATCATGTCAAAAGAGTTTACGGTTTTTGAGTTATGGTCGTTTTAGTAAAAGTTGTTCGAGAAATGAAATTACAAAAACACATCAACTTCATGACTGTGTTTGAGACCCTTGCAAGTGATTATAAAATATGAGATTTCGTGGTAAAGTGCTAAGGTCAGTTGGCAAGAGGTGTGCGAAGGTTTCGAGTCCAAAAGATTATTTTTCGATTTTATAAAAATGCGACAGCAGAGGTTGCGCAAGTGAAAACCACTAAGAACCCGACTTAGAAACCAATGTTATAAATGGTTAAGTATAACTTGGATTTGAGGATCGATTTCGAACCAAATTTACGACTTAAGTATTTGACGAGTAGCATGAACCTAGTACGAGGCTAGATTAAGCCATTAAGTGCTATGATTATGATTCGCTTACGTGTTTAAGCATTAAGTTATAAGTGGATTATTTAGGGGATTAATCGTACGTTTTCTTTGACTTTGTCTAGATTGTCCGACATCGTCGTGAATTCCTACCACTTCTCGAGCATCAGGCAAGTTTTCGAAACCTATGCTTACTGTTGTTGTGATAATAAACTGCTTTCATATATGATATACAAAGGAGAGTATACATGTTTTATTCCCAAGTACATTGCGATATATAAATTGCATGTTTGTGTTCGAACTGCTATATATAGTGATACTCGAGGTTATGATTTGATTATGGGATTCTAAACTAGATATGGGATATTAGTTAGAAGCCAGGTTTTTATAAATTCCCTAGGTAAAGGGCGTATGATTTTTATTCTTAAAACCGGAAGTAGTTATATTTTCTGTATATGTTAAAGATTATTTTTCCGATAAAGATATCGGGTAACTGTTATTCGATGATTATTTATTTAATGAATATTATTTTGAATATTCATTTAATCCTTATTTATTTAATGAATATTATTTTGAATATTCATTTAATCCTTATTTATTTAATGAATATTATTTTGAATATTCATTTAATCCTTATTTATTTAATGAATATTATTTTGAATATTCATTCAATCATTATTTATTTAATGAATATTATTTTTAAATATTCGTTTAAGGTTTATTTATTTAATAAATATTATTCGATTATTTATTAAATACTTTTAACACGTTTTAAAATGAGTTATATTATTTAAAGTTTATCCTCGACCTTCAATAACTATGAAGGATATTCTAAGCTGTATTATTAATTATTTTAAATCAAGGGGAGGTTCCCAAACACTGTTTTTCCATTTAAATCTATATTTTAAGAGGATTTAAATACTCGCTCAACTACCAAAAATATGGGAAACCTGATTTAAGTGACTGATACTCATTTTAAACTCTCAACTCAAAACTGTCAGGGGACAGATATTTTCTCGGAGCAATTTAATTGCTGCAAGTCAAATGTTGTGTTACTACCTCAACGATCGAGGAGTAAATTGATGAAACAAGTCGATATACATTAACAAGCAATAGCTTGGGAAATATTGGAGAATCTTCCTTTCCAACCTAGATATAACTACTTAGTGGAGTAGTATCAACAAGTATTACACTTGGGGAAAGGAGGACGATCTTTACGTTTCAGAGTCATGGATTTCATCTGAACTAGGAGCGGTATAAGAGGTCGAGTTGCGCCGACCCATCCATTTTTTTTATTGCCCCAAATGGGCCGGGAGATCCAGAAAGGCGGTAGACAATGTCAGGCTGTCGTGTTCTTCCATCTACATGTAGAAAACATTTTTTAGTTGTACGACCTGCTACTGATCATAGTGAGGTTGGGACAACTGGCGCGGTGATTACTCCAGTATTGGTTCATCATCCAATTTTGGATATTCCTGCAACATGTATTGGGGAGACGAACCGATCATGTTGGCAGGGGGTTGAAAAGTGTTCAAAGATGAAGTTACAATAAATCCTTGCAACTTCATCTTTTATTTTATGAGTTATGACTCTGATAAAACCTTACTCAGATTATATATGCATAAGTGGATTTTGGGTTACGGAACATTATATGAAATTTTCCTCGTAACTTCATCTTTTATATCATATGACTCTGTGGATACCTTACATAACATGAGTTATGGTAAGGGAGTTGTTTATACTGAATCACCTTATAACTTCATCTTTTAAGTTATATGTTGATATTCTGCTTACATAGCAGATATTTTTCGGAAAGGTTATATTGGTTTACTTTGAAACCTCATATTTTATATTCTACTAGAACTTTGTTCATAATATAGTAAAAGTTTGCAGAAATATTATGAAAATGATATTTGAAATACAACAATGGTACTGTTTTTGGAATACATTCCGATAAGGAAATAATTTCAGTATCGAGATATTTTGACAAATTATTGTCTTATACGCGCTTTATTCTAGGTTGAGTTAAAGGCATGATTATGCCATACTTTTATTACCTTGCTGAGCTATCGCTCACTCTTGCTATTGTTTTATAAATATTATATAGCAGCGAAGCAGGATACCAAGGGTTCGGCGCACATCCCTCAAACGAGTGGTAAGCGCTAGGCATTCTCATGAGCAGTTTCTAGCAGTGATCCTGGAAGTAGTGTGAACCAGTCAGATCAAGCTGGAGCTTTTGGTATTCATCTTATGTATAGATATGAATGGTATGAGAGGGTGGTGAGTATTACAAGGCTAAATTGGTAATGTGCCATTACTTAGGAGTTGTATCAGTAGCAAATTCAAAAGACATTTGGGTATTGTAATAAAGATTATTTATTCCGCAATTGTGGTATTTGTGTCGTTTCTGAGACTCTAACCTGTGTGTGTGTGAGAGATATATACATTGTGGGGTCATAAGCAGATGAATTGTGTCTATTGTGAGTAAAGCATGCAAGGCAAGAAGTAAGTGGATCGTGACTACTCTAAATCCCTGACCCCGGATTTGGGGCTGTTACAGAAATGGTATCAGAGCGTTAGGTTACCGTCCTCAGAAACGATAGGAGATCGAGTCTTACAATACCCTTAATAATGATAAGAACATCTAGAGCTCAAATTGAGTTCGTAGTCGAGTTAGAGGACATGACCCTGACTGTTTAAGATGAAGCCCGAGAGGGGAATTCTTCTGGGAAACCGTACTTAGGACTTCATAGTTAGTCACCTCGATTCGTATGAGTTATAGATTGATGGGATTCTGAGATACCAGACCCCGAGGCCTTCGAGTAGGCAATTGATGATGCGTTTCTTGAAATGGACGGAGACCCGATAAAGGTAGATCCATAGGAGGATCTAGAGGAAGACCCCATGGTGGGTCAAGGAAAGAGACTTGTAGAGAACGTGTTGATTGATAAAGATGTGGTATGTTACTTGAGGTCGTATAATAGGACCGGACGAACCTTCAGAGGTCAAATAAGTGCCGAAACGAGAGTTTAGAATCGTTATGATTCAACGAGAGATATGACGAAGAAATGGGGTAGAGTCTCCAAAGAAGAAGAGGTAGAGGCAGAATAGCCAATACCGGTGGAAAGATTCGACTTGAACGAGACCCGTTACTCGTAGTCTGTTGCAGTGCCTAGGGAGGCAGCATACGTAAGAACTAAGACGTTCCAACTTCATCTATGATTAAGGGTACTTAGTTACCTTAACTAGTAGAGGCATTACCTTATTTATGGGGTTTAACTCCCCACGATCAGTGATTCCACCAAGGAAGGTGTTTACTACGGTACTGAGGCATTTTATTACCTCGAGCAAGATTTTTGTATGTACGTATGTTAGGAATATGTTGTTCTTGATGATAATTATAAAACAGTTAGTAGATTTTGTATTAAGTCATTTTGTAACTGTCAACGGAATGGCATGCTTTGCAGCTTTCGTTGACAGAAAGCTCATCAACGAAATGAGTGATGTAGCAATTGCACTGTACAATACTTCATAGTTTGATATGCATTTTGTTGTAGGTATTAGATAGGTTTTCTAAGTCATGTTGACTAAGTACTAGATAGGCAAAATAGGTTGGTGAATTGTAAATATATCATGCCTTGTAATTTTGCCTAAGTGAAGACATGTCAACGGAATGAAGATTACTCTATCAACGGAATGAAGATTACTCTATCAACGAAACGAGGATTATACCATCAACGAAACGAAGAATAAAGCTATCAACGAAACACATCTCTCTACTATCAACGAATCATTATTGATTTTCTGAATAGTTGACAAAGTGATAGTGACAGTTATCTGACAGATCAAAAGGGAGATATGGAAGTGTACTTTGCATTGGAAGCCATCAAAATGGTTACTGGAAATAAGGAAACATTCCAATTTTCAATTAGGTTCTTGGGAGTGATCATAATAAGCATGAAGACAAAAGCCAAGATCTCCAAGGACCATTGGACGAAAGGGATGAAAAGCAAGCTACTGAAAGTTACTTTAGATTATTTTAAAGTAGCCAAAAATAGAATTTTAAACTTGGGTTATATAACCAAGTGTAGCAGTTCATTTTAGAGATAGAAGTGAGTGAGATAAAATAGTTTGTATTAGATTTTTCAAGAAACACTCTCACTTTGTATCAAGAACTGAGCATCTGTGATACTTGTGTAACACAGATTATTTCCGCAATAAAAATTATCTCAGTTGGATCCTCAAAACATCCAACTAAAATTTTAAAGTTGTTTGTGTTTTTATTTCAGTTCAGTTTTTATTTTAGAAAGTTGTTTTAAAGTTTCGAAATATCTAGAATTGTATTCACCCCCCCCCCCCTTCTACAATTCTGTTAGGTCATTTGGGATTAACAATTGGTATCAGAGCAAGCTTCTAACATACAAGAAGTTTAAAGATCAAGGCCAAAACAGTTACCATGGTGAAGAAGGATGCAGGAGTAAAGATACCAGTTCTAGATAAGGACAATTACTTTCACTGGAAAGTAAAAATGCATCTACATCTCATGTCTATGGATGAGAGATATGTAGACTGCATTGAGAAAGGTCCACACGTTCCCATGAAGTTTGCATCTAGAGTTGGACTGCCAGATGATGCTCCAGATGTGGAAATTCCAAAACCTGCCTCAGAATGGACTATTGAAGATGTTTCAGAAATCCATAAAGACAAAAGAACCATGAACATTCTGTTTAATGGTTTGGAGCAAGAGATGTTTGACAATGTTATAAACTGTACAACTTCTAAAGAAGTATGGGATACTGTTAGAACACTCTGTGAAGGAACTGAGCAAGTTAGGGAAAACAAAATGCAACTCCTTATACAACAGTATGAGCACTTTCATTTTAAAGCTGGTGAAGCCCTAAATGACACGTTTAGTAGGTTTCAAAAGCTTTTGAATGGATTAAAGCTGTATGGGAGAATCTACCAAACCAAGGATTCAAACCTCAAATTTCTTAGAGCTCTTCCAAAAGAATGGAAGCCTATGACTGTTTCCTTGAGAAACACTCAGGAGTACAAAGACTACACTCTTGAGAGGCTTTATGGAACTTTAAAGACATATGAGTTGGAAATGGAGCAAGATGAAGAAATTGAGAAGGTACAAAAGAAAGATGGATCTATTGCATTGATTGCATCTGTGAACCAACTAGAAGATGACAATAAAGAAACTGCAAAAGCCACAACTAGTCGAGCTAGTTGTAGGAGTGATGTTAGCAAGGGTAAAGGCAAGATGACAGAAGAAGAAGAACCAGAACCAGCCAACTTGGATGACTTAGATGAGATTGATGAACATATATCTTTTCTCTCAAGGAAATTCTCTAAGTTCAAATTCAAGAGAAACTCAGAAGCAAGGCCACCAAGGAGAGACTTTCAACCTAGCAAAAATAACTGGATTGAAAAGTCTAAGTCTAAATGTTTCAACTGTGGAATGATTGGTCACTTTGCTGGAGATTGCAGAAAGCCCAAAGTTGAGAAGGGCAACAGGAAATTTGAGCCTGTTGATTATAAAAAGAAATACTTTGAACTTCTCAAGCAGAAAGAAAAAGCTTTCATGTCTCAGGAGTATGATTGGGATGGTAATGGTGAAGATTCTGATGATGATGTTGAGTATGTCAACTTGGCTCTAATGGCTAACAATCATGAGCAGGAAGCAAGTTCGTCTAGCAATCAGGTAACAATTACTAATCTTTCTGAGCTTTCTAAAGAGGAATGCGATAGTGCAGTAAATGAAATGTCTACTGTATTATATAATTTGCGTGTTACTCTTAAATCACTTACCAAAGAGAACTCAAGAATCAAAGAGTCTAATATGCTCTTAAGTGATAGAAATGCCATGTTAGAAGCACAGCTCATTGAGTTTGAGAAAATGAGGTGTGTTAGTAGGGATGCTAAGAAGGAACTTGAGAAAGTGTTAGAAAGGGAAGAGATTCTTAAAACACAACTTGAAATAGAACAAAGTGTGATGGCAAAATGGAAAGATTCCAGGAATGTTGCTACCAACATCATTAATGTTCAAGGTATGGAATCTTTCTGTGAGCAATCATGGAAAAAGAACAAAGAGAAGCTAGGGTATGCTGGTGAAACCTTAGAATCAGAAACAGAGTCAACAAACAACAATGATCATTTGTTGAAGGTTGATATGTCAACGGAATGCAAAGTTTCGTTGACAGATGAACCATCAACCGATCAGGCTGTTTCGTTGACAGAGAAAATGAAAGAAGAACTCACTAGACTAAATAACAAGTATGGTCCTGTCACCAAGAACTTTGTTCAAGGTGAGTCTAGTAAATCAAAGAAAGTTGAGAAGCCTGTTGAAAGAGCAAATGTAGGTCACTTGTCTAACAAGCAATTGAAAGACAAGTTAGAGAAAATTCAAGTTGAGACTACGGGCAATAAAAAGAATAACAAGAATGGCAAAGTAGGGATTAACAAACATAACAATTAAACACCTGATAAATATGCTCCCAGAAAGACATGTGTTAATTGTGGTAGTGTTAGTCATTTATCTACTAACTGCAAATCTGTTAAGAAGTCTGCTAATGTGAAAATGCCTAAGCCTGCAATGAATGGTTCTATGCCTACAATGCCTGTTATGCCTAACATGTTTGCTCCATATGCACAATTTCAGAATCCATATGCTAGCATGCCATTTGTGCCTAATCCATACATGAATATGTTTAATGTGCCACAAATGTCATGGAATATGAATAACATGTTTGTTCCTCCATCTATGCATGCTGTGAATAAAAATGTGAGCAACCCTCAGAAATCAACACCAAAGGTAAAGGTTGATTTAAATCAATCTGAGCCCAAGGTGAAAAATGATATAAAAGGTAAATCAAAGGCTAACAAAACTGGACCCAAGGAAACTTGGGTACCAAAATCAACTTGATTTGATTTTACTGTGTGCAAGGAGACAAAAGGAATCTTTGGTACTTGGATAGTGGATGTTCAAGACACATGACTGGTGATTCTACCCTGCTCACAGAGTTTCAGGAAAGAGCCGGCCCTTGTATTGCTTTTGGAGATGACAGCAAAGGCTACACTAAGGGATACAGCTTGATTTCAAAAGAAAATGTCATCATTGATGAGGTTGCATTGGTGGATGGTCTTAAGCACAATTTGCTTAGTATCAACCAACTTTGTGACAAAGGATTTTTAGTTACTTTTTCTAAAGAAGCCTGTGTTGTTTCTAAAGGAGGAAACAACAATGTGGTAATGACTGGACTCAGAAGAGGGAATGTGTACATTGCTGACTTTAGTAGCACAAGTCCAGACACCATCACTTATCTTTTCAGCAAGGCAAGCAAGGATGAAAGTTGGTTATGGTACAAGAAATTATCTCATCTGAATTTTAAGGTTATGAATGATTTGGTGAGGAAAGATCTTGCCAGAGGAATTCCACAGGTGGAATTCTCCAAAGATGGTTTGTGTGATGCTTGTCAAAAAGGGAAACAAAAGAAGGCATCATTCAAAAGCAAGACAGAGTCATCAATTGTCCAACAGCTTGAGCTGCTTCATATGGATCTATTTGGCCCTGTAAATGTCATGTCCATTTCAAAGAAGAAATACTGTCTTGTGATTGTTGATGATTTTTCTAGATTTACATGGACTTTCTTTTTGCACTCCAAAGATGAGGCAAGTGAAATCATTATCAATCACATCAAGATGGTAAACAATCATCCTGATTTCAAAGTAAGAAGGATTAGGAGTGACAATGGGACAGAATTCAAGAATTCAAGCATGAAGGTGTTCTGTGAAGAAAATGGTATTTTGCATGAGTTTTCAGCAGCAAGAACACCACAGCAAAATGGTGTAGTTGAAAGGAAAAACAGAACACTTATTGAAGCTGCAAGGACAATGCTAGATGAATCAAAGTTACCAACTTATTTCAGGGCCGAGGCGGTTAACACAGCTTGCTTCACTCAAAATATTTCTTTGATTAATCATGCCAAGGGAATGACCCCTTATCAACTACTCAAAAGAAAGAAGCCACTGTTGGATTTTCTTCATGTCTTTGGATGCAAGTGTTTTGTTTTGAGAAATCAAGCTGAGCATTTGGGGAAATTTGAAGCAAAGGCAGATGAAGCAATATTTGTGGGATATGCAGCAGGGAAAGCTTACAGAGTCTATAATCTCAGAACTAACATTGTTATGGAATCTGTACATGTTGTTTTTGATGATCTCAAAATTCAAGGTCTTTGTGATGAAGGTTTCCATGAAAGTCTTTCTTTTGAGAATGAGGAAGGAGATCAAGTAAATCATGTTAAGGCTATTGAGAAACAACCTAAAGTTATTGTGTCTAGCACAGATGAAAGCAGTAGTGAAGATGAAATTGATGCATTAAGATTGAAAAGAATAGCTGCTAGCAGACCAAATGGTCATTTCGTTGACAGTCATGGTGGAGGATTCGTTGACATACAAAATGAGCATTTCGTTGACAGTTAAAATGGGCATTCCGTTGACAGTCAGAGAAATGCTTCTAGGAATGATCACTTAGGGATAACAAACTCAGGGGGAGTTTCTCAAGAACAAATATCCAATCAAGGCAACCATGATCATGAAGCTACTTCTTCAAGAGCAAATCTACCTCCCTCAAGGAAATGGACCAAAGATCATCCCTTTGAACTCATCATAGGTGATGTTTCTTCACAAGTCCAAACTAGAAGATCAACTCAAGATGAATGTTTATATAGTAGCTTTCTGTCTCAAGATGAGCCAAAGAAAGTTGAGGATGCACTTCTAGATCCAGATTGGGTTTTAGCTATGCAATAGGAGCTAAACCAATTTGAGAGAAACAAAGTTTGGAAGCTGGTGCCCAAGCCTAAGGACAGGAGTGTTATAGGCACAAAATGGGTGTTCAGGAACAAGATGGATGAAAATGGCATAGTCACAAGGAACAAAGCTAGATTGGTTGCAAAAGGCTATTCACATGAAGAGGGAATTGATTTTGATGAAACCTTTGCTCCTGTTGCAAGACTAGAAGCAATAAGGATTTTCCTAGCCTATGTAGCCCATGCCAATTTCAAGGTCTGTCAAATGGATGTGAAGAGTACTTTTCTGAATGGGGAATTGGAAGAGGAGGTGTATGTGAGTCAACCTCCTGGTTTTAAAGATGATGATTTTCCAGAGTATGTGTACTTCCTCCTTAAAGCACTCTATGGTTTGAAACAAGCACCTAGAGCCTGGTATGACACACTTTCACAGTTCCTCCTTGAGAATCACTTCACTAGAGGTACTGTAGATAAAACTCTTTTTCATAGGATTGTGAATGGATCTACTATACTTGTTCAAATTTATGTAGATGACATAATCTTTGGGTCTACAGATGTAAAACTTTGTCAAAAGTTTGCCAAACTTATGCAGAGTAAATATGAAATGAGCATGATGGGAGAATTAACTTACTTTCTTGGTCTCCAAGTGAAGCAAGTTAATGAAGGCATTTTCATTAGTCAAACAAAATATATTCATGATTTGTTTAAGAAATTTAACTTAATGGAATGCTCTTCTGCCAAAACTCCCATGCCCACTGCCACCAAACTTGAATTGAATACTAAGGAAAAATCTGTGGACATTTCAAGTTACAGAGGCATGGTAGGCTCACTTTTATATTTAACAGCTAGTAGACCTGATATTATGTTTGCTACATGTCTATGTGCTAGATTTCAGGCTGATCCTAGGGAATCCCATTTAGTTGCTATTAAAAGAATTTTCAGATATCTCAAAGGAACACCAAACCTTGGCATTTGGTATCCCAGAGAATCTGGCTTTGAACTAATTGGTTATTCAGATGCAGATTATGCAGGATGTAAAATTGACAGGAAAAGCACAACAGGCACCTGTCAATTCCTAGGAAACAAGCTTGTATCATGGTTCGGAAAGAAACAAAACTCAATTTCTACCTCCACAACTGAGGCTGAGTATATTGCAGCTGGAAGTTGTTGTGCACAGATTTTATGGATGAAAAATCAACTACTTGATTATGGATTAAGAGTTGAGAAAATTTCTATCTTCTGTGACAACACTAGTGCCATTGCCATTACTGAGAATCCAGTGCAACATTCAAGGACCAAGCACATTGACATCAAGTATCATTTCATTAGAGAACATGTTATGAATGGTACTGTGGAGTTACATTTTGTTCCAAGTGAACAACAACTTGCAGACATCTTTACCAAGCCACTTGATGAATCTACATTCTCAAGATTAGTAAGTGAGCTAGGTATGCTAAATTTCTCTTAATTATTTCTGAGATTTTTGCAAGTTACAAAGCAGCCAGAATCTTGCTATGTTTTTCTGTGAATTAATTTTCTCAGGAAAAAGTGCAATTGTGTCTAAGTCAAAATTACTATGTCAACGAAACGCACCATTTCGTTGACAGTCTTAGCATTTTTCTGGGTGTTTCGTTGATAGCTCTCTTATATCAACGAAACGCAACTTTATCAACGAAATAGACGGGACCTTAAGCGCCCAATTCTGATTCGTTGATATAGCGTAGTTAATCTGAACAGTTGAAAATTGTCACGTCTTTTACCACGATCTATGCATACACCCCTGTAAGTATAAATCATGGTAATATTTTAATTGTAACGGTTACATTTTTAAGCCAATCCAGTAATTTATATTTATTATTGGACTTAATTTTTGAGAAATTTTGGGGGAGTATTTAAGAAATTTTGTTTTCTTTAATTCTTTTCTACCCGCTCTCAAAATTTCCAAAGGCTTTCTTACTTTTTCTCTCTCAAAGCAATTTACAGTTCGAGCTTTCTTCACTCAACAATGGCACCAATAGTAAAACTCATGTCAGCTGGAGGGTTCATCTATGAGAAGAACAACTCCATCCCTTTTGTTGTCAAGGAAAGCCCGAACAGACTCTTTTTCAAAATGATGGATTTCATGATGAACTGCAAACTGAGCTATGCAATGTTTCACTCAACTCCGCTCTACAATGAGATAATCGAGGAGATTTGGACCTCATGTGAGTACAGTGGGACAAATTGCACTTTGCAATTCACCATTCAAGGTAATGAGTACATAGTCAATTCTGATGTGTTGCAAGCATGCTTACACATTCCTGAAAATAATTGCTCTGCTTTGCCTACATATACTGAAATGATTAACATGCTAAATTCCATAAACTACTCTTTGCCTACTGATAATCTGGGTAAAATAATTAGGAGAGGCTTGGTTAGGGAATATAGCTATTTAGCTGATGCATTCATCAAGGTCTTTTCTGGTAAAATTAGTAATTTTGATGCATTAACTAACTCTATGTTGATTCTATTTACCATGCTCCTAACTGATAGATATTACAACTTTAGAACCCAACTTATGTATGAAATTGGTGCTAAGTTGGGTGATAAGGCAAATAGGAAGAAAAATATCTATTATGCAAGATTTCTGATGATGCTGGCTAACCATGTTAGTCCAGCACCATTGGTTATCTCTAACCATGTTTCCAGGTTTGATTGCTTTGTGCAAGAGAAGAGGGTCTTGACAGACATACTGAGGCTGAACCATAATGGTGATGTCCCAGTGGTGTATCTGCCAATAATTGAGGTAACTACTACTATCCCTGCTAGTATAGTTGTTACTTCTACTGTTTCACCCAACCCTGTTGCTATGGAGTCTGTAGTTGTGACCTAACAGGCTCCTGCCCCAGCAGCAAAACCAAAATCAAAGAAATCTTCCAAGCCAACCTCAGGTGCTTCTCAAAAGGCACCTGTTGTAAAATCCACTACACAACCTAAGGGGAGTGGTGTAGGTGTTGTGAGAGGTGAGGGAAGGGGTGAACATAAAAGAAACCCTAAGGATAAGGAAGGAGAGATGAG
This sequence comes from Heracleum sosnowskyi, assembly GCA_030848705.1. Classification (NCBI taxonomy): domain Eukaryota; kingdom Viridiplantae; phylum Streptophyta; class Magnoliopsida; order Apiales; family Apiaceae; genus Heracleum; species Heracleum sosnowskyi. Next base: position 92,148,109 of record CM061235.1, on the reverse strand, counting down.
TGAGATCCAGCCTAGCCCCATTGTGTCTTCCCAACAAGGCACAATGAGTAATATGGATTTAAGCACAAGTCTAGTTGAATCCTCCCAAGAGGATGTAATTATTGAAACAATCTCTCCTCCAAGAGCACACTCCAAGAGGGTAAGGGACACTTCAAGCCCACAGTCTTCAATTTCCCAATACCGAAGGAGAGTGAAACAAAAATCCCAGGTTTCACAGGGTGCACACACACTGGAAGCAACACTTCCAGTATCTCAAATTCAGTTTGATGTAACCCCTATCATTACTCTGGGGTTACAGTCCCATTCTTTAAACATCAATCTTGAACCAACTTCACAAAATTCTCCAACTCAGTCATTAGATGTGGATATGATCCATTCATCTATTCCTGATTCCCCAACTCTTTTCTTGGAGAAGCCCCACTCTGAAATTGGTGGTCATCACTTGTTAAGTTATTTGTTGGGCCACCAATCATCCTTTTCTGAAGTTACAAGAGGATTTGTGGAACAATCTTTAAAATCAATCACCACAGATTCTACTGTAATCTCACTTTCTCAGAGTGCTTTCTTGACTTCATCAACGAAACAGTCTCTTTCGTTGACAAGTGTTTCTCCATCAGCGGTATCCATACCGTTGACAGTTCAAACTACCATTCCGTTGATAATTCATTTTGCACCTCTTATTGAAAATCAAGTTGTTTCCACAACTAGTGCAGATGATCTAGTGGTAGTTGAAACACTTCTAGGAATGAGAGGGAGTGAAACTGAGAGGCTGGCTTGCAGCCAAGCAAAAGGAGAGGCTGAGAGTGAGAGGCTGACTATTTCTTCCAGTCAGGCAAAAGGAGAGGCTGAGGGTTCCATCTTAGTAGGTGAAGGTGAGGGTGTGAGATGTGTGAGCCATGGAGAGCCCATGATGCAAGAATATAGAGGAGAGAGAGAAGGGACTACAGGAGCAATAAGGGAGGAAGCAGCCATTGCAAGTGAGTTAATGGAGGTTCATGAGGGAGAAAGGGAACTTACTTTCCAAGAGCATTATCAACAAACTCTGGATAGTATTTCCCTGGATCCTGAGACCTTTACTCATCCTGTGCCAGCCTATCAAGTTATGGCTCAGCAGGGCAATGTGGAGGCAGAAAGGTCTTTCAACCTAATCCATACAACTGCATCTATGCAAAGAGCAAAGGATGCAATCACCAATTTTTCTCCAGGAGCTGCAGCCAGTGGTGAGTTTGATTTTTCTGATGATGATGACAGTTTTGGTGACAATCTACAGGTGGCCATCACTTCTCAGACTGGGACTTCTGTGGTGCCCCCTACCAAACTGGCTTTCTCAAGATATGCAAGGAAGACTCACCCTGGATACTGCAATCACAAGGCAGTACAATGAGGCCTATCTGGATCATGAGTCTGCAAATGCCAATGACAAGAAATTCTACAAGGCTATTATGGATTCACTGGAAATCCAACGGCTACAGATGCTGCAGACAAGGATTGAGGCTAGAGAAATCAAGGACTCCATTAGCAATCTTAAGGATGCTACTGACAGGAGGCTAGATGAAAAGCTTCCTCTTCTCACTGTGTCCAAGATGAACAGGTTTTTCTCTAAGGAACCTGAGGTGGCTACCTCCTTGAAGACTCTCTCTTCTAGAGTGGACAAGGTGGAAGCAACTTTATCTCAAATGTAAAGGGAACAGGAGAAGAAAACCCAACTTTTAGCCCAGCTAGTGGCATCTCAAGGACTCCCAGTCATCCCTTTTGATGATAACAAAAAGGGGGAGAAATCTAAGGAGCTAGACATTCAAATCACAAAGGTTATGGTCCCAGCCATTTCCCTGCCAAAGGAGCCACTAGCTATGGGGGAGTCAGGAAAGGATAAACTGGATGGTATTGACTTGATCAAGCAAGCATCTATGAGGCTACAACTTGCTGAACAAATAAAAGACCACTGGTCCAACATAGATGCAAGAGTCAAGAAGAGAGCTGAAACTGCAAAGAGTTCAAATCCATCAACGGATCAAGCTACTTCTACAACACCATCAACGAATGCCATGGTTTTAGCATCAACGGAATGGGAGCCACATACCAATTCTTTCTATGAGGTAAAGCCCCTTCTACATGGAGTCACTAAAGGTCCAAGGAAAGAAAAAGGACAAACTTCATGTATTAGGGATGTGGAACAAGCTACATTTCAAGGAAGCCTATCTCCCAAGTCTCCTGCTAAACCAAAGGGCAAAAATATAACAAGGACTTTCTATCCTTCACCCTATCCAGATGAGCTCAAGCTTCTTGGACTACTTATCACAAAATGCAAGGAAAGCAATAATCCTGAGATAAGGAAGCAAAGAGCAATTGTCTACAGAAATGGACAGGAAATTTGTGTTTGGGCTGGTCACCCAAATTTTGCTGAAGCTAAGGCTGAGGAGTCAGAAAGAGCAGCTATGCAAGCCCTTGCTGTAATATCCCTGATTTTTCTTATAATTTTAATAGATTCTAATTTGATAGAAATTAGAATTAGAAGTTGATTAAAATTTAAGATAATTATATAATTTGATTTTAGAATAAAAATATAGAATTAATGAGTCTTGCTAATTTAATTTTGTTGGGCTTTAGTTTAAAGTTTTAGCTAGCCCAATTTAATTAAATGGACCAATACATAGCTAAATGCAGGCGTGTGAAAAAAAAGAAGATAAAACCCTAGCTCTAGCAAACAGTCGTGTAAAAAAAAAGAACGGTAAGAGAGAAGAGAGAGAGAGACGCTGAGAGAGAGAGAAAGAGAAAGAGAGAGAAGAAGAAAAGGAAGAACAAGAACACGAGAGAAAGAGGAAGATTTGTGACAAGTTTAGAAAAAGGGGGTGCGACATCGGTATCGAGGTAAGTGACTTTTCGTTGCTCACTAATATTATCGAATCTGTTTTTATTCGGTTATCTTATTATATTCGAAATATTTAATTTTGAAACTTGTGATATCGAAAATAGATTTTAGAAAAGTTTTTCATAGAATTCCCCAGTTTTAGTTGCGTATCGAATCATAGAATCCGGTCACTGGATAGTGTGACATATCGAATCATAGAACTAGTTTACACACGTTCCGGAACACATAGATACCTCGTTGAGTTTGTCTTATCGAGGGACGTAAACTGGCCCCATCGAATCATCGAACTATAGAAGCCGTGTCACTAACATAGTGTGACCGTAATTTAGAACTGTGGGAATTAAATGTGATTTTATTGGTAAGATTATATTATCGATTTAAAGTTAAGAAATTATGTTTTAAATATTACTTTGAGCCGTTGGGCGATAGTTACTTGCTGGGCTTTGCAGCTCATTGTTTTAATATATTTCAGGTTCGGACTTTTGGAAGCTAAGTAAGAATAAGGATGTGGAGTTATGGATTTTGTGCTATGTGATTTTGCATAAGACTATTCGAACAATTTGATTATCTATTAGACGTTGAATATTATTGGATTTATGGAGCTGTGTCTTCGAATTTATGTTTTTGAATTATTGTTAAGTTTGACCGCTGTTTTGACTTTTGTGAAATTTGTATTTATTGAATAAAGAAATGTATTTTATTTTTAGTTTCGATTTAGAATTAATAGTCCGAAAAGTCGGGCTGTTACAGTTGGTATCAGAGCAGGTTGTCCTTCAGAGTGTGTTAGGTATGGGACTAATACATTCTCTAGGGTGCGATCTTGTGGACTATAGTTTAAGTTTGACTTGTAGAAGATTAGTGGGTAGACGTGTCATGTGATAGGATTGTTGTGAATTTGGGGACCAAATTCTTTTTAAGGTGGGTAGTATGTAATATCCCTGATTTTTCTTATAATTTTAATAGATTCTAATTTGATAGAAATTAGAATTAGAAGTTGATTAAAATTTAAGATAATTATATAATTTGATTTTAGAATAAAAATATAGAATTAACGAGTCTTGCTAATTTAATTTTGTTGGGCTTTAGTTTAAAGTTTTAGCTAGCCCAATTTAATTAAATGGACCAATACATAGCTAAATGCAGGCGTGTGAAAAAAAAGAAGATAAAACCCTAGCTCTAGCAAACAGTCGTGTAAAAAAAAAGAACGGTAAGAGAGAAGAGAGAGAGAGACGCTGAGAGAGAGAGAAAGAGAAAGAGAGAGAAGAAGAAAAGGAAGAACAAGAACACGAGAGAAAGAGGAAGATTTGTGACAAGTTTAGAAAAAGGGGGTGCGACATCGGTATCGAGGTAAGTGACTTTTCGTTGCTCACTAATATTATCGAATCTGTTTTTATTCGGTTATCTTATTATATTCGAAATATTTAATTTTGAAACTTGTGATATCGAAAATAGATTTTAGAAAAGTTTTTCATAGAATTCCCCAGTTTTAGTTGCGTATCGAATCATAGAATCCGGTCACTGGATAGTGTGACATATCGAATCATAGAACTAGTTTACGCACGTTCCGGAACACATAGATACCTCGTTGAGTTTGTCTTATCGAGGGACGTAAACTGGCCCCATCGAATCATCGAACTATAGAAGCCGTGTCACTAACATAGTGTGACCGTAATTTAGAACTGTGGGAATTAAATGTGATTTTATTGGTAAGATTATATTATCGATTTAAAGTTAAGAAATTATGTTTTAAATATTACTTTGAGCCGTTGGGCGATAGTTACTTGCTGGGCTTTGCAGCTCATTGTTTTAATATATTTCAGGTTCGGACTTTTGGAAGCTAAGTAAGAATAAGGATGTGGAGTTATGGATTTTGTGCTATGTGATTTTGCATAAGACTATTCGAACAATTTGATTATCTATTAGACGTTGAATATTATTGGATTTATGGAGCTGTGTCTCCGAATTTATGTTTTTGAATTATTGTTAAGTTTGACCGCTGTTTTGACTTTTGTGAAATTTGTATTTATTGAATAAAGAAATGTATTTTATTTTTAGTTTCGATTTAGAATTAATAGTCCGAAAAGTCGGGCTGTTACACTTGCAGTTGCTCAATCTCTAGATGAAGAAGAAAGACAGCAAGAGGAAAGAGCCAAAGAGGAAAGGAGTACAAAGAAGAGCATAAGGCAACCCAAGGAAAGAGCTAAAAGAAACATAGATTTTGAGAATGATGACTCTCAGAGCAATGAAACAGACTCTTCTGCACCTATTGCACCTCCAACAATTCCTGATCCAGTTTCTGAGGTAAAGTTAGCCTGTGATCCTAAACATCCAGTAAATTTCCATGATCAGCCAATTGAGCCAAAGGAAGAGCCAATTGAGTTTGATGAGGCCAACTTTCCAAAATTCCTCTTTGAAATGGATCCAAAGAAGAAATCTAAGCAGAGGGCTGCCAAGGCTAAGCCAATTTTTGTAAGGAGACCACAAGCTGAAAAACCCTCTACCAACCCAGAAGACTTCATCTACATTGCTGATATCAGGGATGAGTCAGACCTACATATTAATCTTGATGACCTGGTTGAAGTGAGAGGAATAGCAGCTTCTTACAAACTACCAGAGAGATTGGTGTTTGTCTACAAGGGTGGGAGAGAACAGATTTGGCCTCTACACAGGATTCTGGGAGAAGACTATCAGACACTGCTATCTGTGTTCAAATATCTGAAGAAAGATTTTGGTTTTACCAAAACAGCGAAGTCTGAGGTTGTCTCCAAAATTTGCCAAATCAAAGCTAGCTGGAACAAGCCTTGTGAACTTCCCAGAGTATTAAAGGTCCCTCAAACAGGAAAGAAAATTCATCTCCAACCTTTTTGGATGATGGAATTCAGACACAAGGACAACTGTAGAAGATTCTTCAGAATAGAAGACCAACTGGAAAAGGCATCCAATGAAACTCTGAGATTAATGCAATCCAAGTTGGGGAATCAAGATGAAGAAGAGAATATTTTCTACAGAAGACTTCAAGCTCAGATTGAGGAGAACAATGCAAGAAAAGGGAAGAAAACAAGACCACAGAGGCAAAGATGAAAAATCTGCTCAGAATAGAGGAGCAACTCTGTGCGCTTGCTTTGTAAGATTTTCTACTTTGTATTTCAATAAAATTCAATGAAGCTCAATGCAATTTCTACTTTTATCATTTGTAATTTGTCTGAGTGTTTTTGTTATCATCAAGGCTCTTAATTTATGGCTGTTATTCTATCAGTCATAAATTGGGGGAGATTGTTAGGAATATGTTGTTCTTGATGATAATTATAAAACACTTAGTAGATTTTGTATTAAGTCATTTTGTAACTTTCAACGGAATGGTATGCTTTGCAGCTTTCGTTGACAGGAAGCTCATCAACGAAATGAGTGATGTAGCAATTGCACTGTACAATACTTCATAGTTTGATATGCATTTTGTTGTAGGTATTAGATAGGTTTTCTAAGTCATGTTGACTAAGTACTAGATAGGCAAAATAGGTTGGTGAATTGTAAATATATCATGCCTTGTAATTTTGCCTAAGTGAAGACATGTCAACGGAATGAAGATTACTCTATCAACGGAATGAAGATTACTCTATCAACGAAACGAGGATTATACCATCAACGAAACGAAGAATAAAGCTATCAACGAAACACATCTCTCTACTATCAACGAATCATTATTGCTTTTCTGAATAGTTGACAAAGTGATAGTGACAGTTATCTGACAGATCAAAAGGGAGATATGGAAGTGTACTTTGCATTGGAAGCCATCAAAATGGTTACTGGAAATAAGGAAACATTCCAATTAGGTTCTTGGGAGTGATCATAATAAGCATGAAGACAAAAGCCAAGATCTCCAAGGACCATTGGACAAAAGGGATGAAAAGCAAGCTACTGAAAGTTACTTTAGATTATTTTAAAGTAGCCAAAAATAGCATTGTAAACTTGGGTTATATAACCAAGTGTAGCAGTTCATTTTAGAGATAGAAGTGAGTGAGATAAAATAGTTTGTATTAGCTTTTTCAAGAATCACTCTCACTTTGTATCAAGAACTGAGCAGCTGTGATACTTGTGTAACACAGATTATTTCTGCAATAAAAATTATCTCAGTTGGATCCTCAAAACATCCAACTGAAATTTTAAAGTTGTTTGTGTTTTTATTTCAGTTCAGTTTTTATTTTAGAAAGCTGTTTTAAAGTTTCGAAAAATCTAGAATTGTATTCAACCCCCCCCTTCTACAATTATGTTAGGTCATTTGGGATTAACAACGTACTACGCAAGGTGTCATTGTAACACGAGTGCGCCAAAACGAGATATATTTAAAGAATCAAGACGGACTAAGAAAGTCTGGGGAAGACTTAAATAAAAAGGCTGTCATGCCATAAGTGTTAAGCTTATGTAGCATCCGGGATTGATACAAGAAAGGAAATGTTTGGTATGAAAACGGTTATAATAGTAATTGGGTTTAAGCCTGTAGATTCTAACGATCTTCCGGAGTACCGCCCAGTTGACATATGGAATTCGTCGTTGCTATGGGCGACACCGATATCGAAGTCCTCTTACGATAGAACGCTTGCTTGAGATGCTTGCGCCGAGTCGAATAGAACTCCCTGCGATTGCAAATGTTGATGGTTGAATTCTTAGCGACTATTATAAGTCGGCAATGACGTAAGTATCGAACACCTTAGGGTGCGTGGAAAAGAAAAGCTTTGGAATTGAACTATTATCCATTAGAGGAGCCGACATAAAAGGCATCCGTAGAGACTTTGGTAGTACCCTCCCCATTTGCAAATTATGTGGGGTACCTCCCCAATCTATGATCTATCTTGACCTCTCTCCAAGAAAGAATTCTGATAAAGGGTATATTCCCTCTTCGAAGTTATTTTATAACACTTGTGTTAAATCATATTTAATTTCAATTGTGTTAGAGGTTGTCACGATGCCTACTTTCAGGTTTTCGAAGCCCTGTCAAATGATGTTATTCAAGCTTCCACTTTTCTTCAAATAATGAATAACCCTATGATGATACCTCACCACTTGCTTGTTAAGTACCAGTATCTTTTTGGTTATTCTTTTCTTTGGAAGCCGTACCTTTGGAATCTGTTCAATTTTAATCCAAGGCGTTCCTTTGAGAAATATTGTCGAAAGGCGATAATCATTAAATTGATCTCGAATTGCTTTCATACTTTTCAACTTCCACTGAGACGAACAACCCTATACTTATAGGGGCTACAAGGACTATCTGTCTATGTGATAGAAGTCTGATGGGACGCCATCACTTGTGAGTTGTGAAATACAAGAAGGCTAATTACCTTTAGTAATGTCTCAATCGAGGCACACAACATTGAGTTCTTATGATCATGTTGATCTCTCGGTAAATTCTCTTACCTCCAATAAGGTGACCTTAAAACTCATAACCTTATGATCACCAGTGTGTGACGTTTTCCTTGATATGGGAGCTATCTTTTCAAGGCCCCATAATTTTTGTTATCCTCATTGAATTCCAAGGGGAGGCCAACCAGGTCAAAGAAGTCAAAATTCACTGATAGGAATTAGATTCGCAACGAAATCGCCTATGACAGGAGCGAATCCCTAAGACGAATAGAATATTAGTGACATATCAATGAAATTGGTTTATTCTCCCAAGGATATTATGATAATGGAAAGGGGGTCAATCGATATATGTGAAAGGAATAGCGATGTGTCGTGAACTTCAGTGACAACGGTGTTAGATAGATGCCCTATAGTGGAATTGAGATTTTGGAGGAGTTGTTTACGAATGGACACTACCTCTGGGTTAGCAAGATAAGTACTGGCGATGGAGTCAGAGGGAGCTGGTATTGTGACTTGGGAGAGGTGCAGCGTGTTGTTTTTAGAGAAATAATTTCCGGAAATATATGGAGACCCGAATATGAGGCCAATGAAACCATGACTGTGACCGAGTATGAGGCCAAGTTTTCCGAATTATCGAGGTTTGTTCCGGAGTTTGTGAACACAGAAGAAAAGAAAGCCATTAGGTTTCAACCAGGTCTACCTCCAACAAGCATCCCACTGTCAGGACCTTTAAATATCAGGTACCCTTCTATACTATTTAGACAGAGCTAATGTATCGTTGTATTTCAAAGAGTTGCATGACAATTAAACCTTAAGGCCGAGCCGCTAAGGGAATAATTACAAGTAGAAATAGTCAATCGAGGGATTTTCCCATAAGACTGGTACATCCAGGTTGTGAACTAGAAATATGAGGTCGACACTTTTGATAGACCTGATTCCTTTCAAGTTGGGAGAAGTTGATATTATAATAAGGATGGGTTGGTTGACACCCAATGGAGCCCACACTTATTGTAAGGGAGAGAGAGTAATAAATAAAGGATGGAGACAGATTCAGAGATTCTTGAATATAGTTCAGACTAAGAAACTATTACGCCAGAGATACGAGGCTTAATTAGCTCTTATGGTTGACGCCAAGAAAAGAGACACCAAGTATAAAGGAAACTACAGTGGTTTTGGGAGGCTGTACAAGATCTTAATGCGCTACCAAATATCGATTGGGATGACATGAGAATGAATACCGAGTATTCAGGTTATAGTGCTGCATCTCCTGTTAGCCTCAGTGGGAATGAAAGAGTTAGCGACTCAGTTACAAGAATTGCTGGGCAAGAATATGATAAGACCCAGTGTACCACCGTGGAGAGCCCGGTGTTGTTGTAAGAGAGAAAGATGTTAGCACAAGATTATGCATCGAACCTCGAGAGTTGAATGAGTTCGACATGGAGAGTAGGTACCCTTGTAAATGATTGTTTGATCAGCGGAAGAACGCTGTGTATTTCCAAATTTATTTAAGAACTGGATATCACCAGTTGGAAGTTAAATCCGAGGATATACCCAAGACTGCGATTTGTACTAGGAATAGACACTTCGAGTTTTCAGCGAGGTTATTTTGGGTTGACTAATGCACCCACAAATTTTTATGGAATGTAATGAATTGGCTTTGAGTTACCCGTGATAGTAGATAACATGAGATGGAGAAATGGCTAGAATTGACCTAGGATTATGACTGTGAGATACACTACCATCCGGGGAAGGCCAATGTGGTGGCCGATGCCCTTAATTAAAATGAGACAGAGATGGATTCCGAATGATCGGGAATTAAAGGACGAGATTTTACACAAAACCCAAGTTAGTCCAACAAACTAGAAAGACAAAAGATTTCACCAACAAGCGGCTAGTGACAGCCAAGACAGACAGAGAAAGTATGCGGACTAAGCCCGCGAGTATAGAGATAGTACTGCTATTGATAAGCTAAATGGCATGTTGATGAATGACAAGCAAGTTTATGTTGGTGTATTTTCTGTACAAACAAGATAGAGAATATGAGGTTAGAGATTCGTGATGCTAAAAGATATCCTCGTGGAAGGAATTAATGAGATTTGGAAAGAAAGGGAAGTTGAGCCCGAGATTCATTGGGCCATCTGAGATTTTAAAACGCGTCAGGAAGGTGGCCTACGAGCCAGCCTTACCCCCCCCCCCCCCCCCCAAACTTGTAGAATGGTCATAACGGGGTTCATGTGTCAATGCTACGTCAGTATACTATAGATGCCCGACATATGTTAGAGTCCGAGCAGGTAGATATACAACCTGGTCTGACTTACAAAGAACAATCTGTGGAAATCACGGATAGAAAAGAGCAAGTGCTAAGAGACAAGGTTGCCAAGCTAGTGAGAGGTTTGTGGAAAATCAAGAAGTGGAAGAATCCACTTGGGAGTTAGAAAGTGCAATGGGAGAGAAGTACCCCCAGTTATTCCTAAGATGATTCCGGGACGAAATCCTTTTAAGGAGGGGAGACTGTAATAACCCGATTTTTTGGTAAAATTAAAACATTTCTTATTATGATTAAGTGCATCAGTGAATAGTGAATCTGGTGGATGAATAATGATTTTGAGGATTAAGAAAAAATTTCATGCCACCTATGTACGAGACGTAGTGTGGATATTCCGAATTCATATTAGTGATCTACGGAGTAAATAAGTGTATGCAAAGACGATCGGAATTCAGAAATTCCAAATTTTATTTTGGTGTAGTATTTGACCGGGCAGTGAATTATATATTATTATAATCAAGAAATGAGATATTAAATTTGAGGATTTGAGGATTTAATATTTTGGAATTTTATTATATTTGATTTGAGAATTTAGAACGAAAATCGCTGATACTTTATAACGAGACTAAGCGATTAAGCAAACGAATCATGGATTAAGGATTGAAATTATAACAAGATTAAATATCCTACATGATCATCAAGAGAATTATATCAAGTGGATTCAAGGATTTAAACAAAAAGGAAGCTAACCAAGAGTTAAGGAACTCTATAAAAAGAGATTGAGAATATTCGAATAAACGCGAGAACCTTTTCCAAGAACAAGGAATAAAGAGGGAATAGATAAGGGATGTTGGAGTTAATATTGATTTAAGGGATTGTGCCACAGTGGAGTAATAAAATGCAACATATAAGCGGTAACGTATTGATTTTATTAAAAGGACACAAAGAGAATCAAATTGGTGGAAGCAGAGAAACCAAAGTATCTTGCTTGAAAGTCAACTACAACAAGGATGACCCTTTTGCATTTAACCAAAAAGTGGGAAGTGTTATGTAAGGCCAACACTTGGACCAAAGAATTGTTGACAACACAAAAGTAGAAGATGCATCCAAAGATTAATACATATATACATGTATTAATTCATTTCATAACAACAAAACAAACAAACAATTATGCCCAGCAGAAACCAAGCTCAAAGAAAACTTCATATCTCCACTTCTATCTATCCTTAAATCACCAAATTTTAACCATATCTTCTCCACTCCATGGGTAACATTCTTTAAAAATTTCATTGTCAACAAAGGAGTGTAGCCTAGCCAAATCTATTCCCCAAGTTGGAGAACCCAATCTGTCCAGTTTCTGTCCAGCGGAAAGATGGGGCTCAAAACCCTAGCTAGGAAGCTTCAAATTTGATGATCTATAACTCAAAAGAAATATTATGAAGAGCACAAGGTCTGGTAAAAATTTAATCACCAAAATCTTATTTTTCGATTTGTTATGAATCTTACAAGATGAGGATGAATAGTAACTTCAAGTGGTTTTCTTGTTTTGATCTTAAGGATTTAGCACTTAAGGACCATCTAAAGCTTGTTAAAGGTTTATAAACACTTGATAGTGTTGTTAAAGCATCCAAGGAGGTAAAACCCTAACCCACCCTTTGGATTCATGTGAGTTTTGATGATTGTTTCGATGTTATAAGCTTAAGAGATCATGTTTAAGTATTTTAGTTGTTATTTAACTTTGTAAAATATGAAAAACGGTGGGTGTTGGATTGTAGCCACACCACTGACCTTAGAGAAGTAAAAAGGTGCTTGTTGAGGTTGTGGATGTATGGTATTCCCGGTGTGGCTTGGTTATGTTGTGACAAAATGGAAATGCTCGATTTAGAGCCGTCGTAATGCCCATTTTTTTTTGTACTGCCTTGATAGTAGTCACCCGAGACCATAACTGTGTCTAAAGAGGAAGCACTGCATATGATTGTGTAGATATTGTTGTCTAGTTTGTTTTTCCTCAAGAATCATGTCAAAAGAGTTTACGGTTTTTGAGTTATGGTCGTTTTAGTAAAAGTTGTTCGAGAAATGAAATTACAGAAACACATCAACTTCAGACTGTGTTTGAGACCCTTACAAGTGATTATAAAATATGAGATTTCGTGGTAAAGTGCTAAGGTCAGTTGGAAAGAGGTGTGCGAAGGTTTCGAGTCCAAAAGATTATTTTTCGATTTTATAAAAATGCGACAGCAGAGGTTGCGCAAGTGAAAACCACTAAGAACCCGACTTAGAAACCAATGTTATAAATGGTTAAGTATAACTTGGATTTGAGGATCGATTTCGAACCAAACTTACGACTTAAGTATTTGACGAGTAGCATGGACCTAGTACGAGGCTAGATTAAGCCATTAAGTGCTATGATTGTGATTCGCTTACGTGTTTAAGCATTAAGTTATAAGTGGATTATTTAGGGGATTAATCATACGTTTTCTTTGACTTTGTCTAGATTGTCCGACATCGTCGTGAACCCCTACCACTTCTCGAGCATCATGCAAGTTTTCGAAACCTATGTTTACTGTTGTTGTGATAATAAACTGCTTTCATATATGATATGCAAAGGAGAAGTATACATGTTTTATTCCCAAGTACATTGCGATATATAAATTGCATGATTGTCTTCGAACTGCTATATATAGTGATACTCGAGGTTATGATTTGATTATGGGCTTCTAAACTAGATATGAGATGTTAGTTAGAAGCCAGGTTTTTATAAATGCCCTAGGTAAAGGGCGTATGATTTTTATTCTTTAAACCGGAAGTAGTTATATTTTCTGTATATGTTAAAGATTATTTTTCCGATAAAGATATCGGGTAACTGTTATTCGATGATTATTTATTTAATGAATATTATTTTGAATATTCATTTAATCCTTATTTATTTAATGAATATTATTTTGAATATTCATTTAATCCTTATTTATTTAATGAATATTATTTTGAATATTCATTTAATCCTTATTTATTTAATGAATATTATTTTGAATATTCATTCAATCATTATTTATTTAATGAATATTATTTTTAAATATTCGTTTAAGGTTTATTTATTTAATAAATATTATTCGATTATTTATTAAATACTTTTAACACGTTTTAAAATGAGTTATATTATTTAAAGTTTATCCTCGACCTTCAATAACTATGAAGGATATTCTAAGTTGTATTATTAATTATTTTAAATCAAGGGGAGGTTCCCAAACACTGTTTTTTCATTTAAATCTATCTTTTAAGAGGATTTAAATACTCGCTCAACTACAAAAAATATGGGAAACCTGATTTAAGTGACTGCTACTCATTTTAAACTCTCAACTCAAAACTGTCAGGGGACAGATATTTTCTCGGAGCAATTTAATTTCTGCAAGTCAAATGTTGTGTTACTACCTCAACGATCGAGGAGTAAATTGATGAAACAAGTCGATATCCATTAACAAGCAATAACTTGGGAAATATTGGAGAATCTTCCTTTCCAACCTAGATATAACTACTTAGTGGAGTAGTATCAACAAGTATTACACTTGGGGAAAGGAGGACGATCTTTACGTTTCAGAGTCATGGATTTCATCCGAACTAGGAGCGGTATAAGAGGTCGAGTTGCGCCGACCCATCCATTTTTTTTATTGCCCCAAATGGGCCGGGAGATCCAGAAAGGCGGTAGACAATGTCAGGCTGTCGTGTTCTTCCATCTACATGTAGAAAACATTTTTTAGTTGTACGACCTGCTACAGATCATAGTGAGGTTGGGACAACTGGCGTGGTGATTACTCCAGTATTGGTTCATCATCCAATATTGGATATTCCTGCAACATGTATTGGGGAGACGAACCGATCATGTTGGCAGGGGGTTGAAAAGTGTTCAAAGATGAAGTTACAATAAATCCTTGCAACTTCATCTTTTATTTTATGAGTTATGACTCTGATAAAACCTTACTCAGATTATATATGCATAAGTGGATTTTGGGTTACGGAACATTATATGAAATTTTCCTCGTAACTTCATCTTTTATATCATATGACTCTGTGGATACCTTAAATAACATGAGTTATGGTAAGCGAGTTGTTTATACTGAATCACCTTATAACTTCATCTTTTAAGTTATATGTTAATATTCTGCTTACATAGCAGATATTTTTCGAAAAGGTTATATTGGTTTACTTTGAAACCTCATCTTTTATATTATACTAGAACTTTGTTCATAATATAGTAAAAGTTTGCAGAAATATTATGAAAATGATATTTGAAATACAACAATGGTACTGTTTTTGGAATACATTCCGATAAGGAAATAATTTCAGTATCGAGATATTTTGACAAATTATTGTCTTATATCCGCTTTATTCTGGGTTGAGTTAAAGGCAGGATTATGCCATACTTTTATTACCTTGCTGAGCTATCGCTCACTCTTGCTATTGTTTTAGAAATATTATATAGCAGCGAAGCAGGATACCAAGGGTTCGGCGCACATCCCTCAAGCGAGTGGTAATCGCTAGGCATTCTCATGAGCAGTTTCTAGCAGTGATCCTGGAAGTAGTGTGAACTAGTCAGATCAAGCTGGAGCTTTTGGTATTCATCTTATGTATAGATATGAATGGTATGAGAGGGTGGTGAGTATTACAAGGCTAAGTTGGTAATGTACCATTACTTAGGAGTTGTATCAATAGCAAATTCAAAAGACATTTGGGTATTGTAATAAAGATTATTTATTCCGCAATTGTGGTATTTGTGTCGTTTCTGAGACTCTAACCTGTGTGTGTGTGTGTGAGATATATACATTGTGGGGTCATAAGCAGATGAATTGTGTCTATTGTGAGTAAAGCAGGCAAGGCAAGAAGTAAGTGGATCGTGATTACTCTAAATCCCTGACCCCGGATTTGGGGCTGTTACATAACATCTTGAAGAATTGGAAGAAAATTTAGGATTGCAATATTCTAAAACTTATCTAGAACACCCGGTATCTATTCTATCTCGCAAAAAAATTATAAACTAACATGATAGCTATTAGTAATACTTGTATTAATTTCTAAATTAAAAACTTGAACATACTTAAGTAAACACCAAATAGCTACATATACCATCAATAAGAAAAACTCTATATATATCAAACTTTATAAACACAATTTAAGCTAACGGCATGTGTCTCGCACGGATTTTTATGCTAGTAGTACAGTATGTTACAACAATTATATCCGGGACCCGATCAAAACCTGGCTAAAGTAAGTTAAATGATCCGGACAGTCTCCAGAATATAATTGCAGACCGACTCAAACAGTCAAACCCATGTCTTTTACTTCCAGGTTCCAAATTGTGAAGCCCACTTGATACAATTGCTACATGCCAACACCTTTTTCTTGGTTGATACTTGATTGACAACTGCTTCACCTAAATCCCGAATAACTTTTAATAACTGCACACTCATACTTCAGACGTTCCGTTAAATTTTGAACTCTCGTCGACCTCTTTTTATCAAAAAAATGGGTATCGTACCAATTAAAAGGAAACTTTATTGGCTACGCTGTGATGTGATTTAGCAAATTAATTAATGTAATTATGAGGTGGTTAGCTTTACAACAACGTGATCAATCTGATTAAGCCAATGAAGATATCGTTATGTGCATGCATCTATAGCTCACACTCAATACATGTACTTGTTTCCAAATATTAACCCTGTTGCTGTTTTTTTACCGGTCTCTCCGGTTTCTATATAACCATATTCGGCACATCTATGATTCACGGGACCGCAGTTCATTGTTTGGACCACAATTATTTGATGCTTACTAGTTAATGTTACACAAATAGCAACTGCTACATTTTAAGAGAAATGATAGAGCTCTCAAATGTATTGATTCTCAAATATTCACGTGTCATCTTCGTAATTGATAACCTCTTTATTAATAATAATATGAGATTTACACGTATTGTAAAAACTTTTAGTTATATAATTACTAATCTCTTATAAAATTTAAGTTCCGGCTCTTAGCAGGCAACTATGTTTTTACTTTTAATCTCTTTGGTCAATCTTTTGCTTTAATATAATAATAATATGTGTATATGTCTTACCGTCTAGTGGTGTAAGGACGTGTATGGATTTATGAGTAGGTCAAGGATTATTGTAAGAATATTGGAGTTGGTTGATACACACAATCGAATCGCTACAATGTTGTTTGTTTGGCCATCACCATTCACCATTCACTAGTCTATCTTATCTATTACTGTATTAAATTAATAAGCATACTCCTACGTATCTTGTTTTTTTCGAGTTTATAAGTAAAAAACCATTGCAGGATAGTTGTTGAATTTTAATTGTGACAGAAAATGACAGCCGAAAGTAACACCCTTCCTATCCCCACCTCTATTATTAATTTACTGCAATTTCACAATCATCTTAATTACACACATGATGTAACTATCAAACTGTAAAAAATCATTTTGTAATTTTGTTTTCAACTCTAGTTAACATGCATCAAGAAATTATCGATAATTTATATTCATCTGTCCCTCTTATTTTTTTATATATTTCTTTTTTTAGATGTCTTTTTTAATTCTTTACATTCAAAATATTTCCTAAAATAGTAAGTTTTATAATATAAAAATTAACTACATTCACTACTTTCTCTTACTATCTCCGTTTTATATATCAAATATTGATTGGTAACATCACTTTACTCATTTTTCTTACTTTTCTTCACTTTTTTAATCTCCGTTACCAAGCTCAATGTAAAAAATTTAGGGGGACGAAGGGAGTATTAATTTCGATTGTTCCGGAATCTTGGTCTTGCTTCCTACTGGGCGACTATATTTCATATTTGAGAATACTAGAAATTGAAATGTAATTCACTTGAACGTTGGGTTATATGTGCAATACACGATCAATTTTGGATTTAGAATCACATACTTGGCAACATATTAGAATAGAAATCTCAATTTTTTTATCACATACTTTGCAAACAAAATTCAAAGGCAAGAAATTATGGAACTAAAAGATTTTCGTTAAATTATTTTAATTCATTTCACTACTAAAAAGTGAAATTTTACTTCCGGTGGCTAATACAAAACCACTAATTACCTCCCTAATTACTCATTTTTTTTCTTCATATAAATAGTCTCAATAATTTCCTCTCCCCTTGTAAACTCTGATTATTACAAACAAGCCCACTCTCAAACGTCGTCGTCTCAGACTCCTCGGAAGGTGGTCGCCGCTTCATTCTCCCGCCGGAAAACATCGCCGCCGGCAAATTAGACGTCAAACTGAGATTAAGATCACTCGGCTGTTCTCGTGCCACATCATGATTGAAATCGTACCTCTCCGATCCATTCAAGTCTTGTGATGATGATCGGAACAAGTCGATGACGTCAGATTCCGGCGCCGGAGCTCCGGCGTAAAATTCTGGGGAAGAGGATAATTCGCCACCTCGGAGAACGGTTTCGACGGCGGCTTGGCAGACGTGCCAGTTTCCGGTCCATAATAGTCCGACGGCTCCGTTGACTGGGTTGACCGTTCGCCCACACGCTTCAAATAGTAATGACTGGAATAAAGCTACACAAAAATAACAAACATCAGATCCAAAATGTTGTAAATAAACTATTTATACATATTTTTAAATGTGAATTATAATTTTTTTTTTAAATAATTACAAATCGATGACACAAAAATTTAACTGTCGAAAGTCTTGTTAACAAGAGTAGATCATAGATTAAATGATGCATTTTATAATTTTCATTTTCTAGGTTGTTGCACTTTGAAACCTAGTATCGTAACATAATAAAGTATTTTTTACTTCCGATTTTTAGAACACTGCATCGTATTATACCTGGTCGTTGCGAATCGGGGACAGCAGACAGGAACGACATGAGGCCAGCACGACCAAAAAATTTAGCAACAAAAACAGTGGCATTAGCTTGAGCTTGAGGGCTATGATCTATCCCTTGGAGACTTTGTCTAAGAATGCAATTTTCATTACAACCCTTACGAAGAACACGGCAGCCATTGCAACTCATTCTTACAACATAAGCAAAAACTAGACAGGAATTTAAGGGAGTTTAGGTGGGGGTTAGGGTTTGGTTAGATATGGAAAGAAAGTGAATGTTTCAGGGGAGGCTTTGAAGGAAAGAAAGGAATGGAGTTATATAGAGGAAACAAATGCATGCATTGTAGGAAAAGGTTAAAGGCTGAATTATTGGTGGGGTTGTCTAGTGGAGATGGAATCTAAATTTGAAATTTCAAGTTTTGTGTAAATTATAATTTATTCAGTATGCTCTGTCTCTATAATGTTGTATATTTCTATGATTCCCATAATTATTATTTTTGTTTCATTAAACTTAAAAACTTTGAGTATCGATCCTTTCTGAAAATGGACTATAAATTTTTTCCCGCAAAGTAATCTTGAAGTTTACGGATTTTCAAAAATACGATATGTAACATAGTTCGCTGTGATATTTTTGTAGTACAAAAAATAAAAGAGGGGAAAAACTAACCCTAAATCCTAGTCAGAGTCGACTCGTTGGTAGTTACACATTCTTGACGTGTAGCAAAATATTGTGGTGCAATAGTAAATGGATTTGAGTTGAAAGTGACAAATGAAAAAAAAAAAGATTGGAATAAGTGAAAGTGACAAAAGGGTGTAGTGTGGAAAAAGAGCAAAAGGGGGGGTTTAGGGTTCCAATTCCAAAGGAGTTGGACAAGAGAGCGGCTCCTTGTCCCCGCGACTAGCTGGTTCCGCCCATGCCTCCCTTTGAATTCCATCTCCCCTTTTTCTCTCGGACCAAAGGTATCTTTCGCCGCTTCTTCTTTTGTATGAAAATTCTATATAAATCATGTGCGGATATAATATTCAGTACATGAAATATGAAAGTATACAATACGAAATTAATTAATTTCATGTCGGATCTACTGATACTTGATAACTTGAACCCTACATTTCTGCCTAGCTTCCTTAATATTCAAACTCAAGCAATAATATGTAAATTTCCTGCATTTGCACATTTGCACTTGTTTGAACTTTTGTGTAGATGCCAATAAAAAAGAGGAACAATCTACAACTAACGATTGTTACAACAAATTGTAAAGTTTTTACGATATTTGTATAGATTATAATAGAGTTTTTGGTGAGCATACATGTGATCATCGTTTACACCTACTACGAAAATTTTTCACGTTGCGTGTTTTCACTGCAAACGCTAAGAATTGTTTATTGATGATCATTAATTAATAAAAAAAACGAAAGAGATAAGATCGAAACCTATGCAAATACATTTGAATACATGCTGTGTAATGTTCTACTTTCTCTGGTGGATTGTCCTTTGGCTAGCATGTAAAGGAAGATCTCTCCTCATTGCAGGAATAAAATTACCCAAAGTTAGGTGAGACAGCATTACATTTTGGCTCAAACAGGGGAACACTAATATATAAACCTGATTACCTGACTCATTTGCTTAACAAAATATCATTTTAATGACTCATTCTTTCACTGATCACTTATAATATTCCTTCCCACTATCACTTTTTTCTCTTAATTTATAAATCAACTATTACCACCAATAATTGGTGGGAATCGAGACACAGCTTTAACCTACGTAGAATACTTGATACAGATTAATTTTAAAAAAATAAAAAATTAGTCTGTATTTATCTTTCATAATAACGGATAATTTAACTTTAAAATGGAGTTCTACTAGTTTTCTGTTAATATGATTAATAATATTCAAGATTTGTAGTAGTCTTTAAAGGAGTTAATAGTCAATGTAACATCATTGGTGGAAAAGAGAAACTGTTGATGACATATCAAACTTATAATAACTATAAAGTTGAAAAGATTCGCCATTTTTTCTGGCTTTGCCGGTTTCCAGACGTGACGTAGAGCTTAATTATGCGGAAACTACAAGGAGAAATGAGGGAGGGGAAATGCAATGGTGGTATATAGAGGGCGGACTCGGCTGAACAAGAACGGGTTAATTTGTACTATCTTCATTTTTTTTGCATTTTTTACTTTAAATTTTAAAAATGCTTATTTATGTAAATAAGTTCATGGGATTCCAGTCCCGTTGAGATTTTCATACAAAAATTATTAGAACCTTATTCTCATTTTCGTTTAACGGATTATAATTTCATGATTCAAACGTTTCCTAAATTTAAATATTTTCCAAAGTTAATGATAAAAATCCTGATTCGACATATGAAAATGTCTCAACGATCGAAATGAAGATGTCCAACGAAACTGAATTTCAAAAACCGTGAATAAAATTCGAGTATTATTTGTAGCACTAACACATTTA
This sequence comes from Heracleum sosnowskyi, assembly GCA_030848705.1. Classification (NCBI taxonomy): domain Eukaryota; kingdom Viridiplantae; phylum Streptophyta; class Magnoliopsida; order Apiales; family Apiaceae; genus Heracleum; species Heracleum sosnowskyi. Next base: position 92,127,304 of record CM061235.1, on the reverse strand, counting down.
CATAATTTTGTCTGCCCAAAATTGATTTGTTTGTTAATAGATTAGTTGAGCTTAAACAAGTGTTGAAAGGGCGTGTGACCCTTGAAGATGGGGTTAAAAACAAAGGCCAAAACAAACAACATTTATTTATTGGTTATTACTTCAGCTCTTGTGACATCTTAATCCGATCCAACTTGTAATTAACATAAAACAATCCAATCAGATCATTACTTAAAATGTAATTACAATTATGCTCACTACTATTTCTTAGTTTTATTATTAAAAATAATTTGAGTTAAGGTCATTTAATTTTGAGGAACAAATAACAGTTAAAACCAAATTATCATTGCTTAAACCTGATTAATGTAAAATTTAATAAAGCTAAACAAAATTATTTTGTTGTTGCTAATTATTTTGAAGTTTTGTGTAAGAAATAACATAAGCTACTAAGAATCCAATGAAATACTACTTAATAATTAAGCTAAGTAAATTACTTAGGCATGAAGTGACTCTAGAACATCACTAATGGTTTAATAAGGAAAACAAGACAAAGTGTCAGGTTAAGTATGAAACTAACATAACCATTATCTACTAAACAATGTTAAGATTTGCACTTAAGACTAATAATTGCAGCTTACAAGATTATCGGGTACGCGGGGACCTGTTAATCTCATTGCCATATTTTAAATTATGTGTTTGACGATAGACACTAAGTTTAGTCGACGGATTAATTAACTAAACCAACTTGTTCAAATATGCTCATGTTTGTTTAACCTGCACTTCTTTGATATTTTGTCAACATTAGACCCTCCTGCTCCTCAATCTACTTCTATATAACCGATCTTTCAGTTGTACCTCGCATAGATATGTACAAAAAGGTTATTGCTTCCGAATTTTAATCGGATCTTGGAAATTTGAGTTTTTCGGTTAAAATTCATTTCTTAATTTTATGATAAATCAACCATTACCCATTGATATGCTCAGAAAAGTAATTATAGAAATATAATTGACTGGTCAAACAAAAGGTCGATATTTAAGGCCCGACACCCTAATTATTCTTTAATTTCGTAATTAATGAGTAGGGAAAATAAACAGCTCATGAAAAGAGCCTTGATTATGGAAAATTAGTCAAAGAAGGATCTGGAATCCCAATTAAAGGCAATCAATGAGTCATAATCTTTATCAACAAGGAAACGAATTCTTCAGCAAGAAATACAATACTTATCCAATATCAAAAAGAAGACTTATCCGTTAAGTCTCCCAAACATACCATAAATACTAGGCTCCAGACGCCTATATAAGGTCCATGATCCTACAATCAGAACTACGTCTTTGGCTTGATTCTCAATAACGATTTGAGATACGTAGGCATCTTGTGAGGACCAATTTAGTCCGGATACACGAGTGCAGCCATTAAAGCTCGAAGCTCATTAAACCTTAGCATTAAATTCACCAAGCACGTTTTTTAATCCATAACATTTGGCGCCGTCTGTGGGAAGACAACATCAACCATGGCAAACACACGAAGAACAGCTCGGGATACTCAGACTCCCGATGATCGCCCCCTCACCTCTGAGGCTGATCAGCCACCGCCGACTACCGGCACACAAGGGGCGAATATCCCCACCAACACTCAAGGACCGGAAATCCCGATTTCGGTTGAAGGAACGAATCCCCTGCAGATGGTCATTCATGGATCTAATCCACAAGAGACCATTCACCAGCAACCAATCACGACCTCCCCGCTGCTCATGAGTGCACCAAGGAGCCTTCAACTCCATACTACTGATCTCCCTCAATACGCGAATCAGACTTTGCGGATGCCAAGCTATGGCATGCCCCCTCGACCCATGGCGGGCGGTAGTGGAACTAATCCAATCTACCATGAGGCATATGTGCCCCCTTATATTCAAGGTCTGGGGCCCCAAAATCAACAAACTCGTCAGACCCCTCTCATTCAAGATTACTCTGGCCCATACACTGAGGATGAGGGTTATACAACTGGGGAGGATGTCGCCCCAAGAAGGAGACGTTCTTCACAGACAAATCGAGAGCAACCCCAAACTACTAGGGAGAAACTTGCAGCCCATGAGGCAGAGACTGCAAGGCTCAAAAAACTCCTTGCTGAAGAAGAGGCCGCTCAATCTCGGGGCTGAACGACTGAATGAATCCCGATAATCAACTTGGATCCACCAAGAAAGACCAAGAGGGCTGAAGTCCCAAGGGGTGATCCTAGTATTTTGTTGCCCCTAGGAGATCCTGATGATCCTACACCACCGTTTACTCAAGACATCATGAAAACGGCTATATCCAGAAAGTTTAAGATGCCTTCGATCAAAGCCTGTGATGGAACGGGAGATCCCGCAAATCATGTAAGGACATTCTCCAATGCACTGTTGTTGCAGCCAGCCAACGATGCGGTCAAGTGTAGGGCGTTTCCACAAACCTTGGCAGGCATGGCCCAACGTTGGTATAGCCGTCTACCTCCCAATTCTATTGGGTCCTTTAAGGAACTAAGCAAGGCTTTCATCAATCAGTTCATTAGTGGAAGGGTGCATGAGAAAAGTTCTGCATCACTCATGGCAATACGTCAAGGAAAGAATGAAGCCCTAAGGGACTACATAAATCGATTCACTCGGGAGGCTTTGAAAGTCCCGGACTTAGATGACAAAGTGGCTATGATAGCCCTGCAACAAGGAACCACTGATGACCACTTCAGGAGGTCGTTGGCTAAACATCCACCAGAGAGCATGTTGAAGCTCCAAGATACAGCCGGAAAGTACATCAAGGCTGAGGAAAGCATGAGAAAGTATGAACCCACCGCTGGTGACGGTGGAAACTCAAAGAAAAGAAAAGAAACTCAGGAGTACGACGTCAAGGAAAAGTTTCCCCGAACATCAAAGAATTCTGACTCTCCACCCAAGAGAAATAACTTTGGGCCTAAGTTCATGGAGTATGCAAGATTGAACACTCCCAGGAGTCAAATTCTGATGGAGATAGCCAAGGAAGAAGATATCAAATGGCCAAAGCCAATGAGGGCTGATTTGTCCAAACGGAACCAAAATCAGTTTTGTCGGTTCCACAAAGAAGTTGGTCATGACACCGACGATTGTAGGCAACTGAAAGATGAGATCGAGTTTCTAATACGAAGAGGAAAACTCAGCAAGTTCACTAAGGATGGAAGCCAAGGGAGCCAAAGGGGGAACTATGAAAGAAAGGATTATGATAGAAGGGACAACGATCAAGATCGAAATCCCAAGCCCCGAGGGCCCGTGATCAACATGATATTTGGAGGACCAACTGCTGCTGGGTCCTCCCGAAACTCAAGAAAAGCTTATGCCCGAGAGGTACTGACCGTCGTTGGAGAAGCACCGAAGCGTGCACGAACAGAAGTGTCAATAGGTTTTGATGATTCAGACTTGGAAGGGGTGAAGTTCCCCCACGATGATCCTCTTGTCATAGTACCTGTGATAGGCAACTCCGAAACAAAGAGAGTCCTAGTCGACAATGGAGCCTCAGTAGATATATTGTTCCACGATGCTTTCATCAAGATGGGTTACACTGATTCTCAGTTGACACCCTCTAATATGCCTATATATGGGTTCAATGGAGTGGAATCAAAGGTGGAAGGCACTATCCAACTCCCAATGACCATGGGGCAAGGAACGAATACATCCACTCAGATGCTGAACTTCATAGTTATAAAGGCAACCTCAACCTACAATGCGATCCTTGGGAGGACGGGTCTTCATGCGTTTAAGGATGTTGCCTCATCTTACCACCTGAAACTCAAATTCCCCACTCGGAATGGGATTGGTGAAGAACGGGGAGACCAAAAGATGGCTAGAAGCTGTTATGTAGCCGCGTTGAGGCCTGATGGAGTTGGGGGGCAGGTTCTCCCCATTGAAGATATGGACACTAGTGACAATGAGGACCGAAGAGGGAAACCAGCTGAGGATTTAATCCCAATTCCCTTAGTCCCGGATGAACCAGAGAAGGTGACTTATGTTGGGGCACTACTGCCCGAACCATTGAAAGGCAAACTCGCATCTTTTCTTCAAGAGAACAATGACGTTTTTGCTTGGACAGCGGCTGACATGCCAGGGATTGATCCCCAACTAATATCTCACAAATTGAATGTGGATCCAGAAAGGAAGGCAGTGAAACAAAAGAAAAGAAGTTTTGCTCCAGAGAGGCTTGAAGCCATTAAGCAAGAAGTAAATAAGCTTTTAGAAGCTGGGTTTATTGAAGAAATCCAATTCCCAGAATGGTTAGCTAACCCTGTGATGGTCAAAAAAGCTAACGGGAAGTGGAGAATGTGCGTCGACTTCACCGACTTGAATGATGCATGTCCTAAGGATTGTTTCCCCTTACCTAGGATTGATGCCTTGATAGATGCCACTGCTGGGCATGAGATGCTAAGTTTCATGGATGGCTTCAGTGGATACAATCAAATCAAGATGCACAAAGATGACATCGCCAAGGTATCATTCATCACTGACTTTGGTGTCTTCTGTTTCTTAGTCATGGCTTTTGGGCTTAAGAATGCAGGAGCGACCTATCAAAGGTTGGTAAACAAAATCTTTGAGCACCTAATTGGAAAAACCATGGAGGTCTACGTGGATGACATGTTAGTCAAAAGTCTCGATAAGACCGATCACATTAAGCACCTCCGAGAGGCATTTAAAGTGCTAAGGCAGCACAAGATGATGTTGAATCCAGCTAAGTGTGCCTTTGGTGTAGGCTCGGGAAAGTTCTTAGGCCTGATGGTCTCCAAGAGAGGAATTGAAGCTAACCCCGACAAGATCAAAGCAATCCTAGACATGGAACCCCCCAAGTCTGTTAAGGATGTGCAGAAATTGACAGGAAGAGTGGCAGCATTGGGAAGGTTCATCTCCAAGTCAGGAGAGAAGTGTTTACCCTTCTTCAAAGCACTCAAAAAAGTGAAAAATTTTGAATGGACAACTGAAAGCCAAGAGGCCTTTGAGGCCCTGAAGAAATACATGGCTGAAGCACCCCTATTGGCAAAACCCAAGACAGGGGAAACTCTCTACCTATACTTGGCAGTTTCTAGCACAGCCCTTGGAGCTGTTTTGATAAAGGAAGAATTGAAAGTGCAGAAGCCCGTCTACTATGTGAGTAAGATTCTTCATGGGGCAGAAATAAACTACTCAACGATTGAGAAGTTTGCCTTAGCCTTGATAATGGCCTCAAGAAAGCTACGCCCCTACTTCCAGGCTCACAAGATAGAGGTCTTGACTGATCAACCTCTAAGAAACATCTTGCATAGCCCTCAAGTTAGTGGAAGATTGATCAAATGGGCCATTGAATTGGGAGAATTTGATATCAAGTATAAGCCTCAGACGGCCATAAAAGCTCAAGCACTTGCTGACTTCATGGTTGAATGCACCATTGACAACCAAGAAGTCGGGGGACAGGAAGTGACTATGGAAGATAAGAAAGATGAGGAAATGACCTTCAAAGAATGTTGGGTGCTCTATTTTGATGGAGCATCAAAAACAAAATCAAGTGGAGCTGGTTTAGTGCTACAAAGTCCTGATGGATTCCTAATAGAGTATGCACTAAAACTTGACTTCCCGACGACAAACAATGAGGCTGAGTATGAAGCTCTGATAGCTGGCTTAGGGCTGGCTGGAGCCTTGAGAGTCAAAACTCTGAAAGTATGTGGAGACTCGAGGCTAGTGGTTTCCCAAGTAAATGGGGAGTTTGAGGCCAGAGATGAAGTCATGTCCAAGTACTTAAAACTTGTCAAGGCCATTATGACTCAGTTCGATGAATGCTATGTGGAGCACATTCCAAGGGAGGAAAATATGAAGGCTGATGCCTTGTCTAAATTTGCCTCTTCTGAAATTGAAAACTATGCCGGGAGTGTATACTTCCAAGTCTTGAAGACCCCAAGCATCAATGGAAAGTTGGTAGCCCCCATTGGTATCACCAGTTGTTGGATTGATCCCATCAAAGCTCATCTGGAAACTGGGTGGCTGCCCAACGACACTTCAGAAGCACGAAAGCTATACGTCAGAGCACTAAGGTATGCCCTAATTGAGGGAATCCTATACAAAAAATCTTTTGTTATTCCATACTTAAAGTGCTTGAGACCTCAAGAGGCAGAATTGGCCCTAAAGGAAGTGCATGAAGGGATTTGTGGGCAACACTTGGGGGGCAGAGCCCTGGCTCATAAAGTCACTCGTCTAGGTTTCTATTGGCCAAGCATACTTGCTGATGCTAAAAGCTACGTCAAGAAATGTGAACGGTGCCAGAAACATGCACTAGTGGTTAGGCAACCACCAGAGATGATGACATCCATTAACTCACCTATCCCCTTTGCTATGTGGGGGATGGATATACTCGGGCCATTTCCTATGGCAAGTGCTCAAAGAAAGTTCTTGATAGTAGCAATTGACTATTTCACCAAGTGGATTGAGGCTAAGCCATTAGCCAAAATAACCACCAAGCAAGTGATGCAATTCTTCTGGGAAAATGTGATATGCAGATATGGAATTCCACGAGTCCTGGTCACGGACAATGGAACTCAGTTTAACAACGATGAGTTCAAGAAGTATTGTGATGAAAATGATATCAAGTTACGCTTCACTTCTGTCGCCCATCCTCAAGCAAATGGGCAAGCTGAGGTTGCAAATCGAATCATCCTTGATGGACTAAAGAAAAGAGTTGAACGCTCCAGAAACACTTGGGTAGACGAATTACTCCCTATACTTTGGGCATATCGTACTACTTGCAAAGTCACCACCGGGGCAACTCCATTTCTATTGGCTTATGGAGCAGAGGCAGTGGTCCCGGTGGAGATTACTCACACCTCCCCAAGAGTTGAGGCTTATGAACCAGAAGAAAATGAAGAAGGCTTGAGGCTGGCTTTAGATCTAATTGACGAAGTTAGAGATGAGGCAAACGCCAAGATAGTTGAACATCAAAAGAAAGCATCCTTCTACTACAACCTAAGGGTTAAAGAAAGGTTCTTTCGTCAAGGAGACTTGGTTCTCAGAAAGATTGAGGCATCCGGAGTTGGACAAAAAGGGAAGTTAGCCCCAAATTGGGAAGGACCATATCGCGTCAAGAACGTATTTGGTCGAGGCTCATACAAGCTAGAAACCCTTGAAGGGCATGAGGTGCCAAGGACTTGGCATGCCTCCAATTTGAAAGTTTATTATGTTTAAGGTATCTCCCAAGTGGACTCACTACTATAAATAAGGTTCGATGAAACCAACCCAAGTTTTAAACTGGGATACTATGTAAGGGTTGATCCCATCTTCAAATTATGAATGAATTCAGCATTTTCATGTTTTAAAGCTTATCTATTATGAGTGTTCATAAACATGCAAAAAGCAAGAAAAACAATGCAAGCCATGAATGGCCACAAGATATAAATAAAAACTTAAATAAAAGTTAAGTTAAGCCCGTAGGCCAAAAGTACATCAATACTGTTACAAGCCAGGAAAGGCCATAAATAAGAACTACAAAAGAAAAAACTACACCTAATCTTCCTTATCCACGGCCTGCTCCTCATCCTCCTCTTCCTCTCCCAAGTGAGGGGCAGCATCATCAGCTCCAACATCCTGACCAGGAGGAGAAGTATGATCCAGGTCTAGGATCCTGTCATCCTCCTCCATGTCCTCCTCTCCAGCCAAAGCCAACTCCATATGAGTAGGAAGGTGAGGGCTTGGAAAATCAGATATAGTGAGGGATCCAGGCATCCTCTCCAAGACAGCAGCAAGAGCGTCATCCCATCCCTTAGTATACTGAACAGGGAAGAGGAGCCCATCATGCTTATCAATCAAGTCCCCGTACTCCTCAGAGTCGAGGTACTCGTCAATAAAATCATCTTTGGCCTTCCTCAAAGATACCAGTTCAGCCTGAGAGTCGGCCAACTCCTTCTCCTTCCTAGCCAGGGTGGCCTTCACTGAAGCCATTTCCTCCTGGGACTTCTCAAACTTGCCTTGGTTGGCCTCAGAAGATGAGCGCCAAGACTTAGCTTGAAAGAGAGCCCCTTGGTAGTTGGCATTCATCTGCAAGCAAGTTATAGGTTAAATACTTAAACTTGAAATAAATCAAAGACTACAAAGAAAAGAAGGAGAGAAATACTTACAGCAACCATAGCCTGAGATCCAGCATGCTCCACCCCCTCGATGGTGGAGTTAGAAACAAAATCCTTGTAGTCACAAGGAGTTAGAGAGTGATAAGACCACTCCACGGCATGTTTGGACACTCCCACCACAGTGTCCTTCTTCCTAAGACCCCAGTTGGGGCGCCAAACTGCACTATTGCCCGAGGGAGGGCCTTCAGCATCCTCAGTAAGGTCCACATGTGGCCTTATGAAAGCTGGAATACTAGAAGCACGAGGGTCTTTCCCTGCCAAACGTGCCCTCTTCATCCTGGCTGTTTCCCCCTCTTCAGGCTCGTTGGTCTTATTGATAAAGACCGCAGCTGCAAAAGATATAAGGAAAGAAACAGTTGGTATAAGTTAATCTTAAATAAAGAAAGAAAGATATGAGGTGAGAATTACCCTTATCAGAAACGTTGGAAAGTCCCAAGGACCTAAGCTGAAACTCATCCAGGAGCACCCAAGCCATTGTGGCATAATTATCCTTTGTGAGCTCAGCATATGCATGGGCCTCTTCATCAGTTAGGATGATATCACTAGGGCTACCATACGAAACCCTACTAAAGGAACTACGAAAAAGGGTGCCCCAATCCCCTCCTTCCCAAATCAAGTACATGAACTCTTCCTTCCATTTGAGGTTATTGTCTGGAATGGATTTAGGGTGAAATATGGGGGGAGTGGAAGGACGGTGGTTGATATAAACCCAACCCAAAGAAGTGGATGAACTATTCTTAAATTGAAAAATTCTCCTAAACAAAGCTACAGATAAAGGGAAATTGTTCTTCAAACAAAGAACAATGAAACACAGAATGATTCTCCAGGCGTTTGGAGGAAGTTGGCAAGGATTAATCCCAACATCAGCCAAAAGCCTGGGAATGAACTCATGAAAGGGAAACCTGAGTCCTGCGACAATGGCATCCTTGTAAATGCAGAGTGCATCAGGACGCCAATGGCAAGAACGGTCCCCTGGGCCAGCTGGGACTAATCTATAGGGAGACCTAATCCTATACATTTTATTATAGTCCCTAATTAAGTCGATTTCATGGAACTTATTACTACAGTCGAAAGAATCTAAGTGAGACACAGAGGGATACTCATCACTACGCTCTAAGATCATATCTTGAAGTGACATATGAGAAGAACGGATGATAATACCTCTCTTAGAAGCTTTGTTCATTCTTTGAAGGCGTTGAGCAGCTTTGTCAGACATCTTCAAACGTTCAAGAAAATTCCCAGAAAAATCTTTAAAGAAACTTCAAATCTTCAAAACTTCAAGGAAAATTCTCGGAAAATCTTCAAAAAACCCAGAAATCTTCAAGTGATGAAGATTGAAAACCCAGAAATCTTCAAGGGATGAAGATCAATCCCAGAAAAACAAGAACACCACCGTAAAAAGCTCGCCGGGAATCGCCTCTCCACGGAATAAAAGAGAGAAAAAAACTATGATAACTAGAGAGAAATTTTGGAAAGTGAAAAGTGAGAAGTGAGAGTGAAATGAGAAATCTCACTCTTTTATAGTGAGAATGACTGGAAGATCAACCGGCTGAGGAAGAGCAACCGCCTATAGCCAGTAAGGCCCATAAATCCATTTATGGATTACAAAGGCAAGGGCCCAAATAAATTAAAACTCAGGCAAATTCGAAGCCCAAACAAATAAGGCCCAATTAGGCCCAAGGCAGAAATAACTTAAATCCAATCAAAAATTGGTTTAGTTGAGGCCCAAGAAAAGAATGAAAAACCAAAAATAAAATCTTGGAATATAACCAAGGCAGAAAATTAAAAGTCGAGATCGTACGACCCTGGTCGAAAGTATACGAGAAAACGAGGTCGCATCAAACGACCTCACTTCCAAAATAAAGCGAAACAATTAAAGGTTGAGGTCGAAAAGACCCTAAATCGAGGTCGTATGACCCAAGTCGAAAATACACCTGGAATTGAGGTCGTAACCATCGACTTCGCACCAAAATCAAATCAAAAAACTGGAAAAACGGGGTCGAAAAGACCCTAGACCGAAGTCGAGAGATTAACATCGAAAATACATGAAAAATCGAGGTCGTATTGTACGACCTCGTACCAAAATAAAGTCAGGAAATCAGAAATTCCTGATCGAAAAATGGCTAGTTGAAATCGAGCAAACGAGATCGAAATTACATGGGCAATTGAAGTCGTATTGATCGACTTCGCTCCAAAATAAAACCAGGAAATCATAGAGTCCTGGTCGAAAACACATGGAAACGAAGTCGACAAATCCAGGTCGACATTGGCCTATGGGTCGAGGTCGAAACCAACGACCTCACAGCCAATCGAGGTCGAAGGAATACTAGAAACAAAATCGGCAAAACGAGGTCGAAAATGACTTACGAGTCAAGGTCGACAGCTCCAGGTCGAAAACATACTGGGTCGAGGTCGAAATCATGAGGTCGAAAAAGACCTATGATTCGAGGTCGAACCCATCGACTTGGGACCAGAAACGAGGTCGAAAAAAGGACACCCGAGGTCGAACGATCCTGGTCGAAAATGACCGAGAATCTGAGGTCGAATCCATCGACCTGGGACCAGAAACGAGGTCGAATTCCTGGTCGAAATTCCAGGTCGAATTTGTACTGATTCCAGGTCAAAAACCTGGTCGAATTTGTACTAATTCCAGGTCGAATTCCTGGTCGAAAATGACCTAAATTAAGGTCAAAAGTGCCTTGAAAAAAGGAAAATTTTAGGAAAAACGCGCTGTAACGTCTACAAAAACCCCAGGGAGATTTTCCCAGAAGTTGGGGGGCAAATGATATGGTCAGAAAAGTAATTATAGAAATATAATTGACTGGTCAAACAAAAGGTCGATATTTAAGGCCCGACACCCTAATTATTCATTAATTTCGTAATTAATGAGTAGGGAAAATATACAGCTCATGAAAAGAGCCTTGATTATGGAAAATTAGTCAAAGAAGGATCTGGAATCCCAATTAAAGGCAATCAATGAGTCATAACCTTTATCAACAAGGAAACGAATTCTTCAGCAAGAAATACAATACTTATCCAATATCAAAAAGAAGACTTATCCGTTAAGTCTCCCAAACATACCATAAATACTAGGCTCCAGACGCCTATATAAGGTCCCTGATCCTACAATCAGAACTACGTCTTTGGATTGATTCTCAATAACGATTTGAGATACGTAGGCATCTTGTGAGGACCAATTTAGTCCGGATACACGAGTGCAGCCATTAAAGCTCGAAGCTCATTAAACCTTAGCATTAAATTCACCAAGCACGTTTTTTAATCCATAACACCCATACACTTGATATACATTTAATTCATGGTAAATTTAAGTATATAAATAATCAATACTATTATATAATAGACGAAACATTAAAAGTTTGGTTGGTCGGTATAGTACGTTTTGATTTTACTTAATTGACCTTAACTATATTTCGTGTTTTTACTTAATTAACCTTACTTATTTATAAAAATATATTATTAAATAATAATATTACCTATTTATAACCAATTACCTTTTTCCCCTAAAATAAATTATTTTTTCTAACAAATTCTGCTACTTTTTCAAACATGACAATTACCTTTTTTAACTAAAATATGTTAGTTTTTCTATTTTTCATTACTAAAACCCCTCATTTTCCAAAAATATCACGGACACATTTAGCTATTTATTTTTAAACCTATAATATTATAATTATTTTTTTAAAGTTTACCTATTTTAAATGTCTACTTATTTTTCTTAACAAATGCAATCACTAAGAATATTAAAATATAAATAATCAAATACCTATTTATAACCAATTACTCTAAAACACATTATAGATTTTTTCTAACAAAGTCTCTTTTTTTCTATATATATTACGGGAAATTGTCTTTTTCAATTTACTTTTTATATTTTTCTCACTAAAATTCATTTTTCCCCAAAAATATCATAGGAAACCCTTTACTTATTTATATTAAAAGGAATTTAAATACTTTTAATTATTAAATTTTAAAACCTCATTTTCCAAAAATATCACATGCATTTACCTTTTTAAACTAAATATATGTTACATTTTTTTATTTTTTCTTACTAAAACCCTTGATTTTCCAAAAATATCACGGGCAAACCCTTACTTATTTATTTTAAATCCGTTTTAATGTTTTTAATTAATTAAAATTATTTAGCTATTTTAACATGCCTACTTATTTTTTTAACAAATACAATTAATAAAATATTAAATATATAATAATAAAATAACAATTAACAATCCGTGCATCGCACGGGTTTTAAGCTAGTATTTCTAATAGATAAATATGTAAATACAAGTGTTTACATTATTCTTTTTCATTTATAATAAACGTATATACATAAATATATAGTAATAAATATTTTAGAACACCACGATCTGATTTCCGCTTAATCATTCTTCGATCTGATTTTGCTTAATAAAAACAGGACCCATCCGATTACGAGTTAATTGATCGATTAATCAGTCTATTTTTAGAACACTCTAGGAGTAACTCTAAATAGAAATGACCAGATTTGATTAATCTTCGATTATAACTGCACAAATCGACTTCCGTATCTCTTATTTTACTCTCTAATATTCGTTACTTTTTGTTTCTATGCACAGCGGGCTATCCAAGGAAATTACAGCCAAGAACGGTACATAATTACTGTACTCTGTACATATAATGACAACGAGTTAACTTCTGTACTCGAGTTCCTGTTACCAACTGGGCCTCATGCAAGTAAGCAACCGGTAAGCCATGCAAGTCTTGATTTGAGTGGGCCGTTTCAGTGGGCCATTTTAAAGATATGGGCTATTAATTTTTTTAACAATTACTGTAATTTATATAAAAATATTCACTAATAACTTCAAAAAACTATCTTTCTAAAATATTTTGGTTCGAAAAATAGATATCAAGTATCAACTAATGACATTTCTTTTTCAATTAATTTTATTCAAAACTTCAAATGGAAAACACCCTAAACAAAATATTTGCGACATAACAATTCTTTGAATTGTATCTGTAAAAGACAAGAATGGATAAAACTTGCAATCGTCAAATGGAAAATCCAACTCACGGACTTTGAGTTTTCAACAAAGTGATAATTTTTTATTTATTAATTTTCGGTGCATAAAGTCCTTGTAAAAGAAAACAAATAATTAAAAATAATAAGTATTATTGTAAACTAAAGATGTATTTTCATAATTCGTTATTCTAGCAACCTCCGATTTGGGTTGTTACGAAATTACTCCAACAAAACGACAAGAATGGATAAAACTTGCAATCGTCAAATGGAAAATCCAAGTCACGGACTTAGAGTTTTCAACAAAGTGATAATTTTTTATTTATTAATTTTCGGTGCATATGTGACTAAGTCCTTGTAAAAGAAAACAAATAATTAAAAATAATAAGTATTATTGTAAACTAAAGATGTATTTTCATAATTCGTTATTCTAGCAACCTCCGATTTGGGTTGTTACGAAATTCCTCCAACAAAACGACAAGAATGGATAAAACTTGCAATCGTCAAATGGAAAATCCAACTCACGGACTTTGAGTTTTCAACAAAGTGATAATTTTTTATTTATTAATTTTCGGTGCATATGTGACTAAGTCCTTGTAAAAGAAAACAAATAATTAAAAATAATAAGTATTATTGTAAATTAAAGATGTATTTTCATAATTCGTTATTCTAGCAACCTCCGATTTGGGTTGTTACGAAATTCCTCCAACAAAACGACAAGAATGGATAAAACTTGCAATCGTCAAATGGAAAATCCAACTCACGGACTTTGATTTTCAACAAATTGATAATTTTTTATTTATTAATTTTCGGTGCATATGTGACTGAGTCCTTGTAAAAGAAAACAAATAATTAAAAAATAATAAGTATTATTATAAACTAAAGATGTATTTTCATATTTTACGCTATTCAACGTAATAATTGTTTAACAATAAAATTTTAACTTACACCTTATTCACTACTAGCATAAAAAGGGCATGTGCGAACAGGATGCAAATATGGCAAATTTACACATTTCATAGTTAAACAAGGGTGACGCTAAATGCAAAACATTTACTAAACGCGGTAATGACCAACTACTTTTATATCGCTTATTAAAAATAGTTTGATTAATTAATGACATGCATATTTATTTTATTTAATAACATATTAATACTCTTTAATATCACATTTTCTTTTACCAAACATAGTGATTTTTTACTAAATGCAATAAACAGTATAATTAAAATTTTCAATAATTTATTTGATGCAACTTAACTAATTAATTCGCATACATATCTACCTTATTTTATATTACTATTATATTTATTAGAAATGATATTACAATAATATTTTAAGAGCAAATAATTATCTTTACCTAATAATATTTTTATAATTAGTAATTAAATTTTAAATTTCTATAATTAAATAAATATTTTAATTATCCGCCATAGTGACCTATAAATAATAATTATAGTGTTAACATGGTACAATACAAAATAATAATTCAAACACTAAAATACTCGATAATAATATATACATACCGAAATAAGGTGGCTATAATTCAAACATGAAAATAAAAAATATATGCACAAAAGTATAATTAAAAATTGAAGAACACACTGATGAGGCTGTACCATCTTATTCCTTTATTCATGTTCTAAAAGGGTTATTATATAGACACACTAATTCTAAATTAATTTAGGTTATTATAAAAATTTTCTCCTAAATTTTTATAACCTCCTCAAGTAAATTCCAATTTCATAAATATTCTACATATAAGTAACTAAAACAAAACGATATCGATGTTCTAAAATATTTTTACGTTTCTTTCAACTAATAACAAATCTTATCCTTAATCAAATAACTTGTACGAAATAATTCTAGAATTTTTTTAAATAAAATAATACCTAACTAAAAATTACTTTAATATTTAATAATAAAATAAACAATTAAATTACGGGTTACAAATTTGCAAAAACAAAAAGGTAAAAAAAAAATATTGGTTGCATTAGGAGTAGAAAATCTTTTATTGGATATATTGAAAAAAGAAGATCTTACTTAAATCTTTTTAATAAATGTATATAACTTAAATCTTTTTAATAAATGCATGTATTTAATATATTATTCAAGTCAATCTTGCACAATCTTACACAATCTTGCATTAAAAATAAAGCAGGGACATTAAAGTAATTGCTAGTACTGCTAATTACGTTTAGTAAATGTTTACTACATTTAGCAACTATATTAAATAATTGTTTAATTTTTGTTATTCCGAGTTACACACTTACAGAATTGTAATACAATTCTTGATTTTTACAACTGAGATTTGAAAGTAAGAACAGATAAACTAAATTGCAACACTAGAATAAATATAAAAGCACAATGCTTTAAAAATTTCAGGTGAATTGTTTTGTGATCCATCTGAGATATATTATTGAAGAAATAATCTGTGATATTTGGTTACAAATACATAGCTGTTATTACAGTTCTTTGCTCCTAAGAAATGTAAGAGAGAAAATGTAAAATCCCGTTATTTTTTTTTTATATTAGATGTCAGATTTGTTTTATTTATTTTTAGTTCGAAAATGCTAGAATTTCTTTTGTGCTAATTTGAATGATGATAAGATTTGATTTTTCGGAAAGAAGTGTGAAAAGATTTAGAAAATTGTTATCATTTAATTTATAATATTTTTTTAATTTAGAGGGATTGAACAAATTTTAGGAGAAAATTTTAGCCTTATCTAAATTATTTTAGGGTTTTAGTGTGGCTATATAATTAACCCTTAGCACAAAAAGAAAATTCGTACAATTTCATCCGCCGAGCAGGTATGTCTTGATCCTATTGTTTTTAAACCTGCTAGTATATAAGTTTCATGTACATCCCTGTATACATCTTCTTGCATACATTACTTTATGTCTCTTATTTATGATTGTGTATTTGTTTTTATAGAAATAATTAGTACTTCAGTTAGTGCTTAAATATTCATATGATTAATATTTACATGTTACTGTGTTGCCCATCTTGCAATTATTTGCCCTCTGTCTCGTGTTTATGGTTAGCTTAATTACATGTATCATGTATTTTATATAAATTATCGTTGTGTGAATTTACTAATATAATAAATTGAGTATGTTAAAGTGATTTATAATATAAATATTAGTGCTAATCATACAAGTTGTTTTAAATAAAAGTTTATAATTTGTTTACTAGCATTCTCACGAATTGTGACCAATGTAATTTTATTACAAGTTTATATAATTTTATTACAATATACGAATCTTATTGAGAATCTTGATTTTATTACAATATACGAATCTTATTGAGAATCTTGATTTTATTACAAGTTTATATAATTGTTGAGTTTTATTGTTTATATTTTGTTAATTATGTCCCCTAAATTATGTAGGTGAAAAACAATGAGTCGCGTGATGAAATGTCATATGGTAGTGAGCCTATAACTGAGTTTCAAAAGTTCATCCGATCAAGTAAAGAAGGTATGCAACGATGATTTTAAATAATGCATTTCATCCTAAACAATGTAGTTTGTGTTTTTTTTGCTTTATTAGACTTTCTTCACCATTTGTTCAATTTAATTTTTCATCATTTATGCAGTGATGCTAGGTTTAGCAACAATACAATCAAACTCTGTTCTATATGATCATCACCCTCTCAAATTAAATAATGATGATTATCAGCGTGTTTGTCAAATACCTGTTAGAAAGGTTAAAAGACTTGTTTATTAATACTGAATTTTATCGTTGTTAATTTATTTGATGTGAGGTTAATCGTTGATGCTTACATGTGAAACACACTGTGCTAATTTTAGAGATCTTAAAGGTGTGAGAGTGGGTGCCGATAGTAAAGTAGAATGGGATCCTGCTGTTGAGCGTCAATATTTATCTTCTGGAAAGCCTTTAGTATGGATTTCTTCATTATTGCTTTTATTTCTTAATCTTATATTTCTAGTGGGTTCCTAACTATAATCTATTTAACATCGCTAGGTTCCTAATTATGCCATGTCATTTACGAAAGGAACTTCTTCTAAGTAAGAAATTTTGTATTTCATTTATGTTCTTCATTAATTAGACATGGTTATTTAATAGTTATATTCAGTATCTTTTATTTTAAAATTTTAATAGGCCATTTGGGAGATTATGGTGGGATGAAACTGTACCTACAGTAGTTACCCGGACTGAGCCACATAATCAGGTATGTGTGTTCATATGTAAATCATTGATGAGACTCTTTATTACTGATCATATAACCTAAAATCATTTATTAAACAATTAAGTTTTATGTCTTACATAATGTTAGCTTTGATTTAGTTGGTGCAAACATATAATTCTTGTTGCTAATCAAATTTATTTATTTGCTAGATTATAATACATCCCACCCAAAACCGAAGTACTCACAATTCGTGAGAATGCTAGTAAATCAAGATTCTCAATAAAATTATATAAACTTGTAATAAATTAACAGACAATCAAATTATATACGAATTGAATATATAATGTAATTATATAATGTAATAAAATTATATAATATACGAACTGAATATATAATCCATAATATATAATAAACAGACAATGTAATAATATGCAATCAAGATTCTCAATAAAATGGAAAATGTTATATACTTCAAACGAATAGTTCAGTATAAAACCCAACAATCTCCCACTTATACTCAAGCTATTTGTTAGATCAGGATTCAATGATCGTCAGGATCTATACTCAACTGATCAGGATTGCTGACGTCATCAGTATTTGCTCAAGCGTTAGTATCAAGATTGCTATCAGGATTTCTATCAGGACTGTAATCAGGATATATCATCAGGACTGGAAGCTGATCTGGATTACAACTTCGAGTTATTTATGGAGTCTAGTTAAAGAAGGAAGTTTATTTTGTCTGTTCCTAGTTTATAGGAATGCAGCTGTCGCTTAGGATATGTTTCAATATAGTTGGTAATTGATTCGAACTTATCTTGTAACTGATAGAGAAGCTGTGTAGTATATAAACATAGTTTAGGTTTTGATTTTATATAAATTGCATACACGAGTATTTTGTAACCTAAAAGCTCTCAAGAACATCAGAATTTCTTGAGAGAGTTTGTAACAGTTTTATACCATATTTAATAAAGCTGTTATTATTCTTTCATATTTGTGATATATATTTTATTAAGTCGAGAATCTTATACAATTGTATTCAACCCCCCTTCTACAATTGTTATTTACTGGGCAACAATTGGTATCAGAGCAAACTGATTTGAATTTGAATCAGATACGATCTAAGATGTCGACAACCAAGTATGAAAGCATGAAGATTCCCATCCTGAAGAAAACTGAATATCCAACATGAAAGGTAAAGATGATGATGTACCTGAAGGCTATGGATCCTGACTATTTGGACATGATACGTGATGGACCATATATCCCTACGAGACTTGTTGTACAAACAGATACTGTACCTGAATACTACGTGGTCAAGGTAAAAAGTGAATAGACTCTAGAAGAGAAAGCTGACGTTCTCAGAGATGCAAAGATAAAGAATATCTTGCACAACAGTCTTGATGTTGTTATGTCTAACAGGGTGATTGCATGCAAATCTGTAAAAGAAATTTGGGACACTTTGGAAACTCAATGCCAAGGATCTGCATCTGTCAAGAAAAATAGAAGGGCTCTACTTATACAAGAGTATGAACAATTTGATGCTAGACCTGATGAGAGTCTGACTGATATGTATGATAGATTTTTGACACTCTTGAATAATCTATCTCTAGTTGGCAAAGAGTATGTCTCTGAAGATTCAAACACCAAGTTTCTGAGGGCATTACCTGAAGAATGGGATACTCAAAGCTCAATCATAAGACACCAGTATGATCTAAACACTGTGTCACTTGATGAAGTTTATGGGATGCTGAGAACCTATGATCTTGAGGTTCAACAAAGAAAGAATAAGAAAAGCAGCAAGGCAGGGTCTATAGCCTTGAATGTTAAGGCTAAATCAAAAGGAAAAGTTGTGGAGGTCTCTAGAAGAAAATCAAGAATAGTTGAGTCAGATCCTGATGACTCATCATCAGATACTGATGGCAATCCTGATGCCAATACTGATGATGATTCTACTGACTCAGACATGGAAGAGATGGTTGCTATGATAGTCAGAGGCTTCAAGAAGATGAAGTTCAGGAAGGCTAAAAGACAAGGCAACTTCCAGAAAAAGACCTTCAATGTTGACAAAGACAAGTACATCAAAAAGGACAGCAAGAGTGGCAAATTTGACAATTCAAAGGTTAGATGCTACAAGTGTAATGGAATGGGGCACTTTGCAACTGAGTGCAAGAAGGCTAAAGCACTCATCACATCAAGCAAGGATTTGATGGACTCTTCCTCGGAATCTGACACTCAGGTGGTCAACTATGCCCTAATGGCCAATACTGATGAAACTGCTGTTCCTGATGAAAATGTACCAAATACTATTTTTGATTTTGATACTGATAATGCCTCTGAATTAAGACGTTTTCTAAAGTCATTACATATTAGTTTTAGAAGTCAAACTGCTGAAAATACTAGGATCTTATCTGAGATGTCTGAACTTAGGAAAATGAATGAGCATTTAGAAGCTAAATTTTCTTTTATGTAAGAAGTGCAAAAAGAATGTGATAATGCTAAGCACATGCACTTAGAGATGAAATTTAAATGTACTGCTCTTGAGAAAGAACTTGAGTTTGCTAATGAGAAAATCAGAACCTGGACAGACTCTGGAAGGAAATTTCATGAGATCAATACTTCTAAGAATTGGAAAGAGTGTCTAGGTTATAAGTTAGATGAGGATAAGAAATTGAAAAAGAAAGTTGTTATAAATGAGATAGTTAACCCATTGACCTATAGACATGTTATAGACAAGACCAAAACAAAGATTAAACCTGTCAAATTTGTATTTGGTAAAGATCCCAATTCTACTTTTGAAAAGGGATCTACTTCTGCTCAACAAGTCTCAAATTCTAATTCTAAACCTGTTAAGAAGAATATAGGTTTAGTGTCTCAGAAATAACTTAAGGAGAAAGTATGTGAGGTAACAGGTAAACAGAAGTCACCTACTGTCAAAAGAAACGGGAATGGTAAAGTTGGGATTAATAAAGAGAATAATTATAAGTTTATCCCAAATGCACCAAGAAAGTGTTGCTATACTTGTGGTAACTCTAATCATCTTGCTATTGATTGTAGGAAGAGTAAAAATAAGGTTACTGAGATTCCTAGGTCTGATGTAAGGAATAGATTAGTATTTTATAAACCACAGAAGTCTTGTTTTTATTATGGCAGTAAATGACATTCTATTTATACTTGTGAAGAATACCATAATTTGTACCATAACTTTTATGAGCCTTTACCTAAGTTTAATAAAAGTACAAATTCTGGTAAATCTAAGAATGTCAAAGTGAAGCATGCATCTGTTAATACTGATACTGACAAAGCAAATCCTGATGGATTTCATTCTGTCAGGACTGCTAAGGTCAAAAAGTCTTCTGCTGCTAAATCTAGTATAATGCATGGAAAAGGAACCCAACAAGTGTGGGTTCCTAAATATTCTAACTAGTGTATTTCTATTCTGATTGCAGGGAAGAAGGAAAAATGTTTTAGTCATGGATAGTGGGTGTTCTGTGCACATGACTGGAAACAATGCCATGTTATCAGAATATGAGGAGAAAGCTGACCCAACTGTGTCTTATGCAGATGGAAACATTGGACAAACTTTGGGATATGACAATATAATCATTGACAATGTCATCATTGAAAAAGTAGCTCTTGTGAAGGGACTAAAACACAACATGTTAAGTATTAGTCAAATCACAGACATAGGTTATCATGTCAACTTCTATTCCACACATTGTGAAGTAGTCAGCAAAGCATCAGGAAAGGTTGCACTCACTGGCTACATGCATGGTAAAATTTATGAAGCCAACATTCAATCAAATACTGATGGCTCTCCTACTAGTCTCATCAGTAAAGCATCAGTAGATGAAAGTTGGAATTGGCACAAAAAACTTTCTCATCTCAACTTCAGCAATATCAATGAGTTGGTTAAGAAAGATTTGGTTAGAGGATTACCTAAAACTTTGTATACTCCTGATGGACTCTGTGATGCATGTCAAAAATCAAAACAGAGAAGGACATCATTCAAGAGTAAATCTGAATCCTCTATTGGTGAACCATATCACATGTTACATCTTGATCTATTTGGACCAGTCAACATAATGTCCACCAGTAAGAAAAGGTACACTCTTGTAATTGTTGATGAATTCTCAAGATTCACATGGGTGTATTTTCTGCACAGAAAAGATGAGACTCCTGAGATATTGTTGGACCATGTGAGAATGATTGAGACAGGCACAAAGTCAAGATACCGAGGAGTGATAATGGTACTGAATTCAAGAATTCAAAGATGGAAGAGTTCTGCAAATACAAAGGAATTATTTAAAAATTCTCTGCTCCTGGCACACCCCAGCAAAATGGAGTAGTTGAAAGAAAGAATAGAACTCTTATTGAAGCTGGCAGAACTATGTTGGAAGAAGCTAAATTGCCTACATATTTCTGGGCTGAAGCAGTCAATACAGCATACTATACTCAAAATCTCACATTGATAAACAGACATGGTGTAACTCCCTATCAAATGCTCAAGGAGAAGAAACCTAGTTTGAAGCATCTGCATGTGTTTGGCTGTAAATGTTTTGTTCTCAAAACTCATCCTGAACAGCTAGGGAAATTTGAAACAAAGGCTGATGAGGGAATTTTTATTGGCTATCCTGCATCAAGAGCCTTTAGAGTTTTTAACTTGAGAACAAGAACTGTCATGGAGTCAATTCATGTATCTTTTGATGATATGAAAATAACTGGAATAAATGAAGACTCTCATGATAGGTTGTTTTTTTAAAATGAAGCTACCAAGGATCTTGAAGAACAAGAATCAGATACTGATGGGTCATCAAATCCTGATGACTCACCAAATCCTGATGGAACACCAAATACTGATGGTGCTACTGATGATACTACTGACATTCAATGTGTTGAGGGGGAGCAACAGTAGACTGTTACTGATACTGAAACTACTACTAATTCTCAGTCTACTCAATCACCAGGACAGAATTCTTCAGATACTGATTCAAGTGATAATCCTGATAATCCATCAGGAGGAAATAACAACAATTCAGGAGGAGCTTCTAATGAAGCAAATTCTTCTAATCAAGACAACACCAATCCAGGGGGAGCATCTACATCAAGGAATAATTTACCACCAGCAAGAAAATGGACAAGAGATCATACTCCTGATTTGATAATTGGAGATCCTGATGCAGGTGTTAAGACAAGAAGTGCAACTCAAAATGAATGTCTATATCATAACTTTATATCCAAGGAGGAACCTAAGAAAATTGAAGATGCACTTAAAGATGCCGATTGGGTCACTGCAATGCAAGAATAATTGAATGAATTTGAAAGAAATGAATTCTTGAAACTAGTACCAAGACCAAAGAATAGGTCAATTGTTAGTACAAAATGGATTTTCAAAAACAAGACTGATTCAGATGGTGTAATTATCAGAAATAAAGCAAGGCTAGTTGCAAAGGGGTATTCTCAACAAGAAGGAATTGACTATGATGAAACTTTTGCTCCCGTTGCAAGACTAGAGGTCATCAGGATCTTTCCGGCATATGCAGCCCACAAGAAATTCATGGTTTTCCAGATGGATGTAAAAAGTGCTTTCTTAAATGGTGAACTGGAGGAAGAAGTCTATGTTGAACAACCTCCTGGTTTCATTAATCCAAAATATCCAAATCATGTTTACATATTGGATAAAGCACTTTATGGACTAAAGCAAGCTCCAAGAGCATAGTATGAAACATTAGCTCAATTCTTACTGGAAAGTGGATTCAAAAGAGGTATTATTGATAAAACTCTGTTTTATTTGAATCATGGTAAGGATTTGCTTTTAGTTCAGATTTATGTTGATGATATCATCTTTGGGTCAACAAACAATAAGTTGTGTGAAAAGTTTTCCAAGCTTATGCAGTCAAGATATCAAATGAGCATGATGGGAGAAATGAGTTACTTTCTAGGTCTTCAAGTTAAACAGACTGATGATGGCATTTTTATCAATCAGTCAAAGTATACAAGGAATTTATTGAAAAGGTTTAACATGCAAGATTGTGCTACTGCAAGTACTCCCATTGCTACAGCTACTAAACTTGATCCTGATCAAGGTGCTGAGGTAGATGTAACTCACTACAGGGGAATGATTGGCTCTTTATTGTATCTCACTGCAAGTAGACCAGTTATCATGTTTGAAACCTGTCTTTGTGCAAGATTTCAAGCAAATCCCAGGGAACCTCATCTGATTGCAGTTAAAAGAATTTTTAGATATCTCAAAGGCACTCCTTCACTTGGCCTTTGGTATGCAAGGGAATCAGATTGTGGTTTGTGTGGTTATTTAGATGTTGATTTTGCAGGATGCAAGATAGACAGGAAAAGTACTTCAGGAAGTTGTCAGTTTTTGGGTGGTAGACTAGTTTCTTGGTTCAGTAAAAAGCAAAAGTCTATCTCTACTTCAACTGTAGAAGCTGAGTACATTGCCGCAGGAAGTTGCTGTGCTCAGATAATGTGGATGAGGAATCAGTTGTTAGATTATGGCCTGTCATACTCCAAAATCCCTATATATTGTGATAACCAAAGTGCTATTACAATGACAGGAAATCCAGTTCAGCATTCTCTTACTAAACACATCAGTATTAGATATCACTTCATAAGAGAACAGATTCTGGAAGGAACAATTGAACTTCATTTTGTTCCTACTGATCAACAACTAGCTGATATATTCACCAAGCCACTGCCTGAAGCTACTTTCAACAAATTGGTGAATGAACTTGGAATGATGAACTTTGAGAATTTCTGAGGAAAGCTATAGAGAGGAAATCCTGATGACTGTCAAAT
This sequence comes from Heracleum sosnowskyi, assembly GCA_030848705.1. Lineage (NCBI taxonomy): Eukaryota > Viridiplantae > Streptophyta > Magnoliopsida > Apiales > Apiaceae > Heracleum > Heracleum sosnowskyi. The sequence continues at coordinate 92,103,217 of CM061235.1, read as the reverse complement.
CCTGATGGTCATTTTGCAAGGTATGTAATTTTGATCAAATCCTGATAGGACTCAATCCTGACAGGAAGTCAACTGGTCAATCCTGATAGACAGGTCAGTATTTCATTGCTTAAATTGTGCCTGATTTTTCGTCAGTTCCTGATGAGAAACGTTTGAGTTTTAGTTGGACAACTATATGCGCGCGTGTGTCACACTGATAGATATATACATATAGATACACATAAAAAGCGGTGTAGTTATGTTTAATTACGCACATATTTTGTCCACTAATTATTTGTGCACAAATCATATTTTCCCACCTGTCACTGAGAGTAATATTTTGTTTTAACAAAATACATTTGATTTTCTAAATTACCAGTTAGTCTTTCAACATCAGTTTTTGCTTTTCACCTTCTCTCTCTGTGCTCAAGAACCCTAATTTCTAAATCTCAAATTCTCAAGTTTTCTATACTGTATTAATGGCGTCTTCATCATTCATGAACAAGCAGACCGTAGTTAGTGGTGTTACTTTTGCCACTAACAATTTTGTGGCAATTTTATATCATCGGGATTTGCCCACTGAGTTTCACATAATACAAGATTTCTTAACTTCAAGTCCATTGAAGTTTGCTCTAACAGAACCTGCAAGTGTTTCGTTTAAGTCAGTTATGCATGTGTGGAACACAGTTACTTTTGACAAAGGGCATTCAGGCTCAATCCTGATGAGTTTTGAATTTGATGGGGTTACTCACTATGTGACTCCTGCTATAGTGGAAGAAGCTCTTCATTTGCCTGTTGTGGGTGATGCTGTTCCTGATAATGTTTCAGACTCGGCATTGTTTGAGTTTGTTACAAAATTGGGCTATAATGGGGAAGTTAAGAGGTATGGGAAACCTCTTCAGGACAAAGCTTAAGAAGGAATGGAATTTATTCTTTGATACCATTAGCCGCTGTTTCCTGAACAAGACATCAAATTTTGATGCTCTTCCATCAGGATCTCTCAAAATTGGGTACTCTCTAATTCATTCTACAGTGTTTGATTATGGTAGTTTTGTTTAAAAAGCTTTAAGTGATAGGAAATTAGATAAGTTAGGCTCTGTCTGTTTTCTTAGATTTTTCCAATTAATTTTTAATCACTTATGTCCTAATGTTACTTTTGAAGATGATGTAATTCTACCAATTTGTAGAATTACAGAGAATAATATTAAGTCCTTAGTCAACAGTGATAAGGCAAATGGTTTCAAATGCAATGCCTACATTCCTGACGAGGTCAGGCTTTTCATTAAAGAGAAAATGCCTACTTATTATGGAACAGTTTCTGATGCTATGGGGCAAGGCCAATCACACCTTGTTCCTGACACAAGCATCCCTCCCAAACACACTAAACACTCATCAACCACCTCTAATGTCTCTCAAAATACTTTAGTTGTAAAATCAAAGAAATCAGCTAGAACTGATGTGTCTGGAAGGCAATCAAGTTCAAAGGATTTCTCCTCTACACCAATCACCAAAAAGATGTCAAAAGGGGGTGTACAAGGGGTCCTGGTGAAGAAGGCTGATAAGATTGAGGAGGTTGTTTCTGTGAAAAGAAAATTGGTTTTAAGGGATGAAACTGATTCTGAGGATGACATGCCTATATCCTCTAAGTTTAAGCTGAACAAAGAAGTTGCTGATACTACTATTGAAGATGTGGCACCATCTTCTGAGCCACAGAAGAAAAGAAAATTGACTAAAAGCAGGTATCATATTCCTTTGAAGAAACATGATACTGATGGACAAGACATTTCAATTCCCGATGAGCAGTCAAATCCTGATGCTCAAGCAAATCCTGACGTTAGTAATCCTGATGCTATACCAAGTAAAGTTGTTTCTATCTCAGACTCTCCAGCTAAAGCCTCTCCAACTTCAAGACATGTAGATATTTCATGGGAGAAGCTTGGTTCTGCTGCTTCCAAGCTTGGGTTTACACATCCAATGGACAAGAAAAGGAAGGCATATGAGTTTGTGTTCAAAAGACAGAAGAAACTGAAGGGATCTAGCCCACAAGAACCTGAACCTCAAAGTGGTTCAACAGCTATTGATGATCCAGCCCCACAAGAACCACTCACTCAAAGTGTGAGTGAAGGCATAACTGATGGAATGGTCCCACAAGAACCATTTTCTCAAAGGGAGAATGAAGACATCGACATTCCAGCCACACAAGAACCATCTTCTCAATGTGAAGATGCAGGCAAGACAACTACAGTTTTTGAGAAGTTTCCTGAAAATGCTCAAGGGGCTTCTGATATTCCTAACATGGAAGTTTTGGTCGAGGACACTGTCATTGAGGGAAGTACACAAGAACCTCCAACTCAAAGTGTTGAAGCAGCTTCTGAACCTCAAGCTACACAAGAACCATTAGTAGAAAATACTGATGCAAGCATTTCAAATCCTGATAGTGTTGCTCCTGATGCTAGTGGTGCTCCTGATGCTGAGCCAATCCTGATTCACCCACTAAGCTCAAGGCCAATGAAAGATCCTATCTCAGAATCCAAAGATAAATTGAAAGGAGTTGTTATTCCTGATGCTGATGATTCTGGAGATAGTGATAATGATAATGATTATAATGATGATGATGATATTGAGAAGGATCAGCTTGCTACAGCACTTAAATCTAGTCTTGGAACTAACTATGGTTCTTCAAGCACTTTCATGGCTGGCAAGGCTTCTACAGGAAAAGATCAAAGACAAGACTTTTCTGGTCCTTCTGAAATTGATCCTGCTGAGCTGCTAAGAAGAGATGAATGGGAAAATGAATGGTACATATCTTTTGCTTCTGTCAGTTATCCCTGTGCTTTGGAACATGCTTCTCATGCAGCACGCTTGATTGAAAATGAAGATGTGAAGAATCACTTGAAGGCTACAACTCTGTTATCTAAGAGCCTCAAGACTTAAATTGATTCTGTGAAGGTTGCTACTGAACTTGTGAGGAATGATATTTCAAAGAACTTGACAAAGGCACCCACTGCACTTCAATTGAGAATAGTGGAATCCCAAGTTAAGTCACTTATTTCTGAACAGTCTCACATCAACACCAGAATTGATTCCTTAGATTCTAAGGTAACTGACATTCAAACCTCTCTTTCCTTAATCTTAAATTTGTTATCCAATCCTGATGCCAAAAAGGGGGAGAAGGTAAGTCAGTCAAAATGTACACCTGATCTAGTATTGAGAAGAAATAATGATGATGATCATACTGGAAATGATGGTAATGACAAGGTAGTACAAGGAGAAACCTCTGATGCTTCTATGGTGAAGTCTACAATTCAAACTTCTCAAAGTCAATCCATGCAGTCAACTCATGTTTCTGATTCTGGAGTAAGAACAGTAAGGACTTTGGTGAAATATTAGATCCTGACGGAAGAGCAAATCCTGACAGGTGATCAAATCCTGATGGCTGATCAAATCCTGACACCTGGTCATGGACAAACATTTTCTACAATTCCTGAAGGTGATGAAGATGTTCTCATTGATAATACTGAGGATGCTGCTAGTCTATTCCGGAATTTCACAACAAGAGATGATAATGTTGTTACTCTTTATCACACTGATAAGAGAGTTCAACAATTATTTGCAAGAAAGGCACTTTCTACTGCTAGTGAAGAATATCTTGATCTCTCACATGAAGAATTTCTAAGTCAACAAAGAGAAATGATGGAGAGCTTTAAGAATCCTGCTCCTGCTTGAGGTAGAGGAGGCAGAGGTAGAAGAGGTGCAAGAAGAGGTGCAAGTAGAGGAAGAAGGTCTATTCAAACAATGCCTAGACAGACAAGGTCCAGAGGTGTAAGAATTGAAGAAATTCCTGATGCTCAGCAAACTCCAATAGTTCCTGATACTCTGGCTATCAGGACTATCATTCAGGAAGAAGACCAAGAAAAAGAAGAAGAACCTCAATTGAGAAGAAGACCAAGACAATCAACTCTAACCAATAATACAACTCAAATTGAAGATTCTAATCTTGACATTGTTCTTGACATTGTTCAAGATCCTGATGAATCTGAAATTCTACAAAAGATTGATTTGTTAATTTTATCTACTGTGGTTGATTCTCATAATGAAGAAGTGGATGAAGAAGAAGAAGTCAGAAGAAGAGAAATAACAAGAACTACAAATAGAGATTATCAGCTCTATGTGCAAAAGCTTAAACATTCAAATAGAAGGTTGTGGAAAAATGCAAGAAGACAACAACCTCAGATAGAAAGGAGCTATGTTCTTGAGAAAGAAAAAGACAAGAAGTGGAAACATATTGACACACTTAGGTGTGATAGACCTATCAATTATCAGTCTGGTGGAATTATAACAAATGTCTCCAGTGTTGCTGACTTTTCTGGTTCACAAAGATCCAAAGCACTCTGGTTACAAATGTTTTCAAGTTTAAGGCAGATGCCACATAATACAAGAAGAGGTATAAGTCACAGAGATGCTGAGTTTCTGAATTTGCCATATGTTGATTCTCATTATTTGACTGATATTGGAGGTAACTTAACTTCTGAACACCTGAACAATTTATTAGATGATGATATAGTTATAGATTGTCATGATGGTACTGAAAAGAAAGAAAAGCTTCTATACTTCATGAAGGATGGTAGTGTGAAGATTATTTCCATACAAGAGCTGTTGGTTAAAACCACAAAGGAACTGAAATATGTTCACTATCTGCTGAGATGGAATAACAAAGTGTGCAAAGAATGGAGTGATATGATTCTGTCAACAATTAGGAAAATATTTGATAAAGGAAGAAATTTCAATGGTAATTATACTCCCATGTATTTAAATCTGAGAGGCCAAGATATGGAAATGCAAATGGGCACTACTGTTAAAGAAATGACCTTTGGCATGACTCAACTTACTCTTAATCCTGATGGGAAGGAAATTACTTATCTCCTGCTTGAAGAACATAGTCTACAGAGAAGTTCTATACAGAATCTCAGAGCAGCTATCTATCAGATAAATGAGGAAGATGGAGAACTCAAAGATCTTAAGGAAAGACTAATTCAGATTCTTGAAGACAAAGAAGAAAATATACTGTCAAACTTCTTGAAGATGAATTTGTTCTATCAGAAAATCTAAAAAGATAAGTTGCTGCTGTAAATACTTGTACATTTTGTAAATAAGTTTTTGGCATCATTGAATCTAGGAATCTATACTTTATTTTACAAAGTATGAGATCGGGGGAGATTGTTAGATCATGATTCAATGATCGTCAGGATCTAGACTCAACTGATCAGGATTGCTGATGTCATCAGTATTTGCTCAAGCGTCAGTATCAGGATTTCTATCAGGACTGTGATCATGATATATCATCAGGACTGGAAGCTGATCTGGATTACAACTTTGAGTTATTTGTGGAGTCTAGTTAAAGAAGGAAGTTTATTTTGTCTGTTCCTAGTTTATAGGAATGCAGCTGTCGGTTAGGATATGTTTCAATATAGTTGGTAATTGATTCGGACTTATCTTGTAACTGATCGAGAAGCTGTGTAGTATATAAACACAGTTTAGGTTTTGATTTTATATAAATTGCATACACGAGTATTTTGTAACTTAGAAGCTCTCAAGAACATCAAAATTTCTTGAGAGAGGTTGTAACAGTTTTATACCAGATTTAATAAAGCTGTTATTATTCTTTCATATTTGTGATCTATATTTTATTAAGTCGAGAATCTTATACAATTGTATTCAACCCCCCTTCTACAATTGTTATTTACTGGGCAACACTATTCTTTGAGTATATCAGTTTTTATTACAAGCAATCCACTATCAGTTTAAATAACTACTATGTGACCAGACATCTGACTCTTATCGCCTCCACGTGTTCCTCAAAAGCCTTAGCTGGTAAGCATTTCGTGAAAGGATCTGCCCGGTTGTCCTTTGATGTTATATCGGTCACAATGATATCTTCTCGTTTAACGAACTGTCGTATGAGGTGATACTTACGATCGATGTGTTTTGCTCCCTTATGTTCTCGTGGTTCCTTTGTATTTGCAACAACACCAGTGTTGTCACAATAAATTGGGATATGTCATGGCAAATCAGGAACTACATCCAAATCCAACAGGAAGTTCTTGAACCATACTGCCTCTTTGGCTGCCTCAGAGGCTGCCACATATTCGGCTTCCATGGTTGAGTCTGCGATGCATTTCTGCTTCACACTCCTCCATATTACGGCTCCACCTCCTAAAGTAAAAACACACCCCGAGGTTGACTTCCTTTTATCCCTATCTGTCTGGAAATCTGAATCGGTATATCCCATAGGCAACAAGTCCGAGGCCTTGTAAATTAACATATACTTCTTAGTCGTTCGTAGGTACTTAAGTATTGTTTTTACTGCACTCCAATGTTCCTGACCTGGGTTAGACTGATATCTACTGACCATGCCCACGGCAAAGCAAATATCAGGCCTCGTACATAACATCGCATACATTAAGCTTCCACATGTTGAAGCATAAGGAACTGCTTTCATGTTCTCTATCTCTTTAGGTGTCGTAGGACACTGCTCCTTCGATAGAGAAACTCCATGTCTGAAAGGTAAATTACCCTTCTTAGAGTCCTGCATGTTAAAACGAGCCAATACCTCATCAATGTAAGGTTCTTGAGATAAAGCCAACATCCTTTTCTTGCGATCTCTTATTACTTTGATCCCAAGGATGTATGCGGATTCACCTAAGTCCTTCATTTCAAATTGTTTGAACAACCATGCCTTAATTGATGACAACATCTCTATATTGTTTCTGTTTAGATCAGGATTCAATGATTATCAGGATCTGGACTCAACTGATCAGGATTGCTGACGTCATCAGTATTGCACAAGCGTCAGTATCAGGATTACTGTTAGGATTGCTATCAGGACTGTGATCAGTATTATCATCAGGACTGGAAGATGATCAGGATTATAACTTCGAGTTATTTAAGGAATCCAGTTAAAGAAGGAAGTTTATTTTGTCGGTTCCTAGTTTATAGGAATGCAACTGTCGGTTAGGATATGTTTCAATATTGTTTGTAATTGATTAGGACTTATCTTGTAATCGATAGAGAAGCTGTGTAGTATATAAACACAGTTTAAGTTTTGATTTTATATCAATCGTATACACGAGTATATTGTAACCTAGAAGCTCTCAAGAACACCAGAATTTCTTGAGAGAGTTTGTAACAGTTTTATATCAGAATTAATAAAGTTGTTATTCTTTCATATTTGTGATTTATATTTTATTAAGTCGAGAATCTTATACAATTGTATTCAACCCCCCTTCTACAATTGTTTATTACTGGGCAACAGTTTCCAATGAGTAAAATGGCATCTACATATAGCACTAGAAAAACCACTGCATTTCTCTCACTCTTCCTATACACACACGCTTCGCTTGGACTCTGATCATATCCATATGACTGGACTGCCTGATCAAAACGAATAATTATAGATTTTGTAAAGGCTTCTCTGCCTATATTAAGGAGTGTGTTTATTTTAATGATTAATTCTCGAGGCCGAGAGGTGCTCAGGGACTGGAAGTAGGGGTGAAGGAATCTATTAGAGATGACGCCATCACAAATTAGGTGTAAATTACTTGTGTGGTACTCTCTTATCTTTCTCTTTATTTTCCGTTCTTGTAAACTATTACAACTTGATAATATTATTAAAATAAGAAAAATAAATGTTTAAACAATAATTTTAACTTATATATTAGTTCTAAGTTATTCAACGCCCCTTCTAGTTTATTTTACGCTTATATATTAGTATCAGAGCTGTGTTTTTTAACAAGAAGTAGATCCTCCATGACGTATCAAAGTACCATTAATTGCGGAAACTTTTGAATGTCTTGAAAAATGATACTGTTAACGGAGGAATTTGGTGATAACAAATTCGGGGAGGGTTGTTAGAATTATAGTGATAGTTGATGACGGTGGGTAGCGTAGGTTGAGAGGGTGAGGGTTTATGATTTGGGGATGGTTGTATGTGAGATTAAGCCACGATTAAGGTTGAATATTGAATTCACATTCTTCCTACTCTACTTCTCTAAGTTGCAAAAACTTTGGAGGACAATCTCTGATAGCTGTCATCAAGTTCTCACTGTTAAATCCTCAACTTATTCATTCTTGATTCTACTCCTCCTAAGTCTGGTGCTAAACTCAAAGTTATAGCTGTCCACATAGCAAAAATTTCAGAGTTCATTTTTCCTACTCATTACTCATCCCTGGCTTGCCCTCTCAAATCAATTATCTCATAACACTCAATCTGCTATGATTAACAAAAAATCTAAAATGTTAGTGAGTTCGTGTCATGATCAAACCATTCTTCAGCATCTTTAAGTCTAAGGATCTAGTAACATATGGCAGATATTTTAGCCCCATTCAAATTATTTTTCGCCTGAGAGCTCTTTGATCTGCACAGAACAGAACAAACTACCATTAAGTCATGTCTCAAACCAGATTGTTATATTTTAATAAGAGTAAATTGCAAATTTGTGGCCATACTTAATCTCATTTTGCATTTTGGTGGCCGAAGTTTCAATTTTGCAATATAGTGACTGAACATTATTTTTATTTTTCAAAAAGGTGGCTAAGGGCCACTTTTTTGAAAAAAAAGTTTTGAAAAAAATGTCTCTTAGCCACCTTTTTGAAAACTAAAAGCAATATTTGGTCATCAAATTGCAAATTTGAAAGTCTGGCCACTAAAATGCTAAAGCAGGTAAAATTCAGCCACCATTTTGCAATTTACTATTTTAATAATATAACTTTTGGGACAGTCAAATGTTCACTTTGAAAACGTTTTTATGACTGCAATATCTAAGTCTGGTCACTCGCAAAATACTAATTTCTTTGTTCCGGTGATATCAACCATCCGCCCCTAAACAGCTTTGTCGACATATCTTTGCTAAGATCAGAATATTACCAGTCAGTTTTTCCAAAAATATTGTTGAATCTCTAACGATCTTTAAGGCTTTGAATACTCTCACGTATTCATATTTTATCCACACTCCTGGTCAGATACTAATCTTCTCAAATTGTTTTTTAAAAAGATGAGTAGCTTCTAGTTATCTCTGGCGAATGTTGTTAATCCTCCACTATTTTGATGTCTTGCATCAGTCCGTATGAACTCTTCAATGTTTAAATCTTCCAAGTTCCAGTGTACACGCTGCTCATCTATAGAAAGTTATGCTGATGCTTGACTATTTCTCTGGTGATTCTGACCTCTCCAACCAGTTATGTTCACTAATGGAAACTCAAGGTGATCTATCATTAAGGCGGATATTTCTGGTAATGAGCTAAACGCCGAATCTCATGGTTGGTACACTCAATAAGCTTCTATTATAAATCTACTAGCAATTCCAATTAACTTCTTTCACGCCACCTTGCATTCTGGTGTTATGTTGAAAACATACAGTTCTTCAGCACCTTCTAAATTTTTCAATAACAAAAACAAGTCTCCACTGAAAATTCAAGCAATGCTGATTGTCCAAGGCAATTGTCAGGAAACCATCTATTGATACATCTACATGGTCCCAGAAGTTCAATTTTGTCAAAATATCTGTTAATTCCTAAGAAGCAGGGACACTCCGGTAACCTGCTGTATCCCCGTGTCGGACTCTTGGACACGCATGTCCCCGTATTGGACACGGGGATTCTTTAATAATCCTACTTTCGTATTTTATTTTCACCAATTGCAATCACAATTTGTGTTAACCAACTATTTTCACAAAATAAAGTATCAAAGTCTATAAGAAAATATAAAAATATGGATGATCATGCTCATTTTTGCATAAATGAAAAGATTATACCTATATTTTTGTGTTTTGGATGAACAATATATGTATTTCATTGAGTTTCCATTTAGTTTTTGGTTTTGTCAATTGGTTTCAATATGCGTGGTATGAAATATTTATGAAAATTTATATTTATGTATAACGTGTCCCCCCACACTCGAGTCCTTATATTTTCAAATTTGCCGAATTCGTGTGTCCCCGTACTACGCACCCGCACTCCCGCACCCGTGTCCTTCTTCTTAGGTTAATTCTTTTTTAAAAAAAAGAGTGAGATGTTCAAACAACGGTTAATATTGAATTCATATGTAACACCCCAGTCCCACATCAAGTAAATTGGGACACTTTGTTCAGTGTATAAGCAAGATTAATAGTATTAAGTGCACCAACAAATTATAATCTTTTGGGGGTCTATGGTAGGCTTGTGGACTATCAAAGTTGATTGCATTTGAGTCAGGTGCACAATTTACAGAGGCACCAAAAAACTAGAATGATCAAGGGCATAATTTTTCTGAAAAGAAGCATAAAAACAAGTAACGATGCAAGGAATAACGAGAAGGTTATCCATATGAACTCGATTATATATTAGTGTTGGGCACATAAGTTTGTTTCGCTTGGGGATTCCGGTATTTGAGGGCCGGCCCCGTTCACAAACTTCTTTTTCACGCAGAATATGAGCTTTAATATTATCAACTCTGGTACATAAAGTTGAAATACTACCACATGCAATCTCACTGTAGAGCTGTCCAGACTTTTAAGAACAGAGGTTAAAGAAAATTCACAACTTGGGCAATACTTGATTTCTTGTAGGACTGCAGCTGAAAGTTAAACTTCTGAGCTAGGGAACCGCTTTAGAAGTATCTGAAGAGAAACGAGTTCATCAAATATTTTGAGACGTCAGCAAAATACACTACCAGCCTAAAATCTTTTATTCAGGGATGTTCGACAATACATCAGATAAAGAATATCTTAATCTACATGGTGCAACAAAAGTAACTCAACCAACTCAGTCAAATTTAAAGCAATGTAGTAAGCAAACTGTTAGGGTTCTGTGTGTATGGCCACCACAGCTCAGGTATGAATAAATATACTTTGATTTATTTATCCTATCTACCTGGAGCTGTGGTGTTTTCGCCATGAATGAATTATACGAGATACTTGCCCTCTTTAGTTGAGTTAACACTATGTGATCCTTCCTAGAAACGTAAGGCTTGAAAAATCAAATGTGTCTGATACCTAATACTGAATATGCCCGTAGTATTACTCAAAATAGCATACAAAAATAGCATCATGAGTTTACTCTACTATAACTTATTATTTGTATTCTCGGATAGTGCTAGTACTTGTTAAATTGTAGCATTGTTTAACTTAGTTGTATTCTCTGAAAGTCTGACTGCATGATATGCCATAGAAAAAATCGAATACTAGTTATCGTTTTCCATGCTTAATTTGTAGTTAAGATGTTGTGAAGTCTGTAGTTTGCTGTTGTTGATGGAAAGACACAATTAATTATGCAGTATGAATCACTTGCGTCTTCCAGATTCACGCAGCTTCAATGCTATGCGTGCAGTAATGGAAGTCTAAACAGAGCAGAGTGTGAGTAATTTAAGAATATTTGATACATGCCTGCTATGACTTCTAACAACCTGATCAGAATTATGCCTCGCTAATCAAGTGTATATGACAGACAAATATATGGTCGATTTGAGTTCACATGATCAAGTCTATATTTGTATAGTGTTAAATTGTATACCATCTTTAGACGGCCTTTAATTAGACATTCTGGATATATTTGAGTGGTTTCTGTTTTGATTTTTGTCTTGCTTGTTTCAAGACTTGAGTTGGTAAATGCACTTTAAGATTTAAGGATGTTCTTAACGATTTATGTTTGTATCTATTGCTGATATACAATCACAAGATATTAATTAATCTTTTAGCTTTGTACATAAAGTAACAGAATTAGTTAGTTCAAGTTGTTCCCGCCAATAGTTAGTTATAGATTAGTTAGACTTGAAAACTTGTATATAACATCTATCTTGCTTCTCTTGTAAGTAACTTTTCAATGAATGAAATTCTTCTTTTCCTTTCACAAATCTCTTTCTTTCACAGAAACTAACATGGTATCAGAGCTAGACAGTTTGTTTCACGGAGCTTGGTAGTTCATCATCGTTGAATCGTCGTCGTTCTCGTTACAGTCTAGAAGATCATCTTCTTCCAAAAATCGTCTTCTTCATCGTTCTTTTCTGTTCTTTTCAGCTTATATCAGGTTTTTTTTTCTGTACTAATCAATCTGAAGAATCTTGTTTTTCAAGATTATTATTCTGACATTTCTTGAAAATCTTTAGCGATCGTCTCTATATTTTTTCTCTGAAACATTTTTTTGTTTCTTGATCGTGATACGGAACTTTGATCTTGTTTGTTTCTGAAAGTATTGCTTAGTTCTTCGTCAATTGTCTTGATTCTGTGTTTTGGATAGTAAACACATCAAATTCTGTTTTCACATAGTCTGCAATCTTTAGCCTATAAACTGTTTGATAAATTTCCGCAACCAAATACAAAATGACAACGCCAGTTATTTCACAAAGCAATCAAGATTCTTCTAGCGTCTACTATATCCATCCATCAGATGCTTCTTCTACTCAACTTGTGTCAGTTAAGTTTGACGGAAATGGTTTTAACAACTGGAAAAGGTCTATGATGTTAACTCTATCTGCAAAGAACAAGCTCGGTTTTGTGAATGGAACTATTGTAACTCCTGCGCCTACTTCTCCTGAATACAAAGCTTGGTCTCGATGTAATGACTTGGTTATTTCCTGGCTGATTTTTAATCTGGAAGAAACAATTGCCAAAAGTGTCTTGTTTCTTCCTACTGCTCAAGAAATCTGGTCTGATTTGGAAGATCGTTTTGGTTATGCGTCCATGACTCAAGTATATTCATTGGAGCAAAGGATCTCAGAAGTTTCACAGGGCTCTCAAAGCATTTCTGAATTTTATACACAAATGAAGACTCTCTGGGATGGTATTTCAGATGCAAATCCTCTACCTCATTGCACTTGCAACAAGTGCACTTGTGATCTGACTCAAAGAATTCAACAGAGGGAACAAATGCAGAAGCTACTTCAGTTCATGATGAAGGTGAATGATACTTTTGCTTCTATCAGAACCAATTTGCTAATGATGCAACCCTTGCCAAATGTTTCTCAGGCCTACGGGTTGTTTGCTCAAGAAGAAAGACATAAAGAAATGTCTCAATCGTCTACTGGTGTTGAATCACTTGCATTTGCTTTCAACAAGAATAATGTAAATGGTTACAGACATTATTCTGGTTCTTCTCAGGGAAGTTCTCAGGGAAAGTTCTCTAATTCTTCTACTCCTAGACAGAACTTCATTTCTGATGTCAAGAAAATGGGAAACAAGCCTGGCTCTAACTATTATTGTACGCATTGCAAAGTTCCTGGTCATAGCATTGACAGGTGCTTCAAAATTCATGGGTATCCACCCAACTTCAAAGAGAACAAAGATAAGAGAATTGCTGCTTTTACACAACATGCTACTTCTGACTTCTCAGAGCAGAATACTCCTGAAAGTTCTTCAACTAATCCCTCTGAAATCAATGGCATTTCTTTGGATCAATACAAACAATTGATGGATCTGCTTCAAAAACAAAATCTTAATGGTTTTGCACCTACAGATGTCTCTACTAGCAATTGTGATCATACTGCTTTGTTGTCAGGTAAAGCCTGTCTTTTTTCCTATTCATTTTCTAATTGGATCATTGACAGTGGGGCAACTGATCATATCTGTCCTACATTAACTGATTTTGATACTTATATACCTGCCTCTGACACTGATAATTCAATAACAATTCCTGATGGATCTAAGATTCAAGTCTTACATGTTGGCACTGTTATTCTTTCTAATGGGATAACTTTATTCAATGTTCTTCATGTCCCTGCTTTTCAGTTCAAGTTAATTTCTGCTCATAAACTGTGTAAAGATCTAAATTCTCATTTGATCTTTACTAATGACCAATGCTTTCTTCAGGACCATTCTCTGAAAGGTCCACAGATTCTTCTTGGTACTTTGAGAAATGGCTTGTATAGTGTTGAAGAGACAAAGATGCAGAAACTTGGGTTGTCTTCTTCACATAATCAAGATTCTCACACCACCCTTACTCCAGCTCAGCTCTGGCACATGAGGCTAGGCCACTTACCAATCTCTCAAATTAAACTACTTTTTCCTTCTCATAACATTCAGTCTTTTGTTGATACTCACATTTGTCAAGTTTGTCCTTTGGCAAAACAAACTAGATCTATGTTTCCTACTAGTAGTATCAAAACTACATGTATTTTTCAATTACTTCATATTGATGTTTGGGGGCCTTACAAAGTCAAAACTCAGTCTGGTTGTAATCAGTTTTTAACAATTGTTGATGATTTTAGTCGTTTTACATGGGTACATTTGTTGAAACAAAAATCTGATGTTGCTGAAGTCATGGAAAACTTTATCAATTATGCTACAGTTCAGTTTCATTCTTCTGTTCAGTGTGTAAGATCTGATAATGCTCCAGAATTAGTTGCTGGTAGATTAAAACAGTTCTATTTGTCTAAGGGAATTGTCAGTCAGGCCACCTGTGCTTATTCTCCACAACAAAATGGTGTTGTGGAAAGAAAGCACAGACATCTTTTAGAAACAGCTAGGTCCTTGTATATTCAGTCTAGAGTTCCAGCAAGGTTTTGGGGAGATTGTGTTCTTTGTGCAACTTATCTTATCAATAGGATGCCACTCAAAAGTATCAATCTATGTACTCCTTATTTTAAACTTAGAAATTCTGAATCCTCTTTGGCACATTTGAGATGTTTTGGTTGTTTGTGCTATATTGCTACTAGTAAAGTTCAGAGAACCAAGTTTGACCAAAGATCTACTCCTTGTGTTTTCTTAGGCTATCCACCTCATACTAAAGGCTATAAAGTTTTAGATCTTAGCACTGATAAGGTTGTCATTTCCAGAGATGTAATCTTTTATGAAATGCATTTTCCCTTTCATCTTTCCAGTATCCCACAAATGGTTCCCAGTCAATCAACTTTTTTACCTGTCATGACAGCACCTAATTATGACTACATTGAGCCTTCACCTCTCACTCAACCAGTTTCTTTTGAATATAGTTCTTCAACTACATCTGATATTGTACATGATACTCCCTCCACAACAGTTACAGATATTAGTTCTCATCTTCCTGTTAGACATTCAGGAAGGGTGAGAAATCAGCCTTCTTATCTTAAAGATTTTCATTGTAATTTTTCACACAATCCTTCTTCTTCTACATCACATCACTGGTGTAACTTAGTTTCTAGTGATAAACTTCCACTTGTACATCACTCCTTTCTCAGTAAATGTTCTGAAATATCTGAACCTCGTACTTACTTAGAAGCTTCTTCTCATCCTTTATGGATAGAGGCCATGCATAAAGAAATAAAAGTTTTAGAGAGTAACAACACCTGGACTTTAGTTGATCTTCCTCCTGGTAAGAAGCCTATTGGCTGCAAATGGGTCTACAAGGTGAAACTTAAATCTGATGGCACATTAGAAAGGTGCAAGGCACGTTTAGTTGCAAAAGGGTTTACTCAGAAGTTTGGGATAGACTATGAGGAGACTTTCTCTCCAGTAGTTAAGATGAGTACAATCAGATGCATTATTGCTTTAGCTGCTTCAAGCCACTGGAAACTCTACCAATTGGATGTTAATAATGCCTTCCTCCATGGGGATCTTCATGAGGAAGTGTATATGAGGGTACCAGAAGGTATTGATCATTTACCTAATCAGGTATGCAGGCTACAAAAATCAATCTATGGTCTTAAGCAGGCTTCCAGAAATTGGCATGAGAAATTGATGACTGAGTTGCTTAATCAAGGTTTTTATCAAAGTAAGAATGATTACAGTCTATTTCTTCACAAAGATGCACAAGATATTACCATAGTAGCCGTATATGTTGATGATATTATAGTCACAGGCAGCAACTTGTCCAAAATTGAAGCCCTTAAACATCACCTGGATGTTAAATTTAGTATCAAGGACTTGGGCCTCCTCAATTATTTTCTGGGGCTAGAAATCTCCTATCTGGACACTGGCATAGTTCTCAGTCAAGGCAAGTTCACCAAGGAATTGCTACAGTTGGTTCCAGATGATCTTTCTAGGAATGCAGTGACTCCACTACCTCTCAACATAAAGTTAAATGACACATATGGTGAAGTTTACTCAAATCCTGAACTCTACAGATCTTTAGTAGGTAAACTGAATTATCTCACCAACACACGTCCAGATTTGGCTTTTACAGTACAAATGCTCAGTCAGTACATGCATTTGCCACGACTACCTCATTATCAAGCTTTGTTGCATACACTCAGGTATGTTAAACATTCTGCTGGTCAAGGGATCAAGCTTCATGCTTCTACTAGCCTCACTCTACAGGCTTTTTCTGACTCAGACTGGGCTTCATGTCCTAATTCAAGAAAGTCTGTGACAGGGTATATATTACTCTTTGGCAATTCTCCTGTCTCCTGGAAATCAAAAAAACAAAGCACAGTGTCTAGATCTTCTTCTGAGACAGAGTATAGGGCTATGGCTTCTGCAGCTGCAGAAGTATCTTGGACAGTCAGGTTGTTGACAGAACTTGGGGTGCAAAATTTACAACCAGTTACTCTTCACTGTGATAACCAGTCCGCAATCCATATAGCTAAGAATCTGGTCTTTCATGAACGGACTAAGCACATCGAAATAGATTGCCATTTTACCCGTGATAAAGTTCTTGAAGGTCTACTTCAGCTCACTTATTTACCTACAACTAGTCAACTTGCTGATGTGTTTACCAAGATCATTCCTTCTCCACATTTCAAAGATCTTCTTTCCAAGCTGGGATTGTCTACTCTTCCACAACATCCATCTCCCATCTTGAGGGAGGGTATTGGTGATATACAATCACAAGATATTAATTAATCTTTTAGCTTTGTACATAAAGTAACAGAATTAGTTAGTTCAAGTTGTTCCCGCCAATAGTTAGTTATAGATTAGTTAGACTTGAAAACTTGTATATAACATCTATCTTGCTTCTCTTGTAAGTAACTTTTCAATGAATGAAATTCTTCTTTTCCTTTCACAAATCTCTTTCTTTCACAGAAACTAACAGTATCTATCTTTGGTGATTGATTTGATAAAAAAAATTTTGTCGAGTATTAACAGTTTTGGCAGGGACTTGAATCAGAGTTTACTTGATATCACTTAAGCGTAGTGTGTGACTAGAACACTGATAAACGTGATGTTTGATTCAATCCAGAAACAGAAACACAAATGTATTAAACCTCCATTGATGTATCTTACAAGCTTTCTGCAACTAGAACATTTCTAAAGCTATATTGTTTTTACTCTACAAACTAACACTTACTAGACTACAAGAGAATTCATTATATACAAGAGACAAAGTTTGTTATACTTATGTGGACACTTGCTTGCTTAGCTGGATAACCAACTTGCTTAGCTGGATAACCAACTTGCTAGCTGTCATTGCTTGCTTAACCATAGTCTCCAATACCCCCCTCAAGTTGGAGGATGTAGAATCAGTATGCAAACCAGAATGAGACATTCCCAACTTGGACAAAAGCTCCTTGTACTGTGGTGAAGGTAGAACCTTAGTGAAGACATCAGCAAGTTGATGTTTAGTTGGCAAGTAAGATAGCTGGAGAAGCCCTTCGATCACCTTATCCCTAGTAAAGTGGCAATCCAATTCAATGTGTTTAGTTCGTTCATGAAACACTGGATTCTTAGCAATGTAAAGAGCTGATTGATTATCACAATGTAAAGTAACAGGAGTTAAATTTGTAACGCCAAGCTCTTGTAGAAGTCGAACTAGCCAAGTAATCTCAGAAGCTGTAGATGCCATAGCACGATACTCAGCTTCAGAACAGGAACGTGAAACAGTACTTTGTTTCTTAGATTTCCAAGAAACAGGTGAGTTACCAAATAGAACAATGTAACCAGTTAGGGATCGTCTGGTATCTGGACAAGACCCCAGTCAGAATCAGAGAATGCTTGGATAGTAAGACTATTAGAACCCTTCAACAATATACCTTGACCAGAAGAAGAAGAGACATACCTAAGGGTATGTGTTAAAGCATTGAAATGTGGTAACCTAGGATTCTGCATAAATTGACTTAGAGTCTGAACATCATATGATAAATCTGGTCTTGTATTTGTCAGGTAATTTAGCTTACCAACCAAAGATCTATAGAGCTCAGGATTGTCAATCAAATCTCCATCAAAATGTGATAATTTTTTGTGAACAGGAAATGGAGTGACAACATGCTTTGATATGTCAAAAGGACATGCTTGTAACAAATCAGATGTAAATTTCTTCCGAGTCAAAAGAATGCCTTCTTGAACATAACCAACCTCAATACCTAAGAAGTAATTCAACCTTTCTAAGTCCTTGATACTGAATACCTTGTGAAGATGCTGCTTTAGAGAAGAAATTTCTGGTAAATTGTTACCAGTGACAATTATGTCATCAACATAAACAGCAACAATAGTAGTAAGATTACCAGTTTGTTTAAGAAATAAACTGTAGTCATTTTTAGACTGCTCATAACCTTGAAAAACCAACTCTTGTAGAAGCTTGGAAAACCATTCTCTGGATGCTTGTTTTAGACCATAATAAGGACTTCTTTAACCTGCAGACTTGATTAGGCTTATGTGGCACTCCTTCATGCACTGTCATGTACACCTCCTCTTTTAGATCACCATGCAAAAATGCATTATTCACATTCAACTGAAACAAATCCCAATGCTTACTTGCTGCCAATGCAATCAAACATCTAACTGTAGTCATTTTGATCACCGGAGAAAAAGTCTCCTCATAGTCTATTCCGTATGAATCACTTGCGTCTTCCAGATTCACGCAGCTTCAATGCTATGCGTGCAGTGATGGAAGTCTAAACAGAGCAGAGTGTGAGTAATTTAAGAATATTTGATACATGCCTGCTATGACTTCAATCTTATTGGCTATTGCTCTCTCTCCCACCACTCTCCTGTGTTCTCCATCTTCCTCCCCATAGGCTACGCCCTTGCTGCATACGAAACGCAAAAAGAAAACTTTGTAAGCTACAAATGCGAAAGCTATGAGGAAGAGGTAGTCCAGCAATATGAGAACCGCATCCTTGTAAACATGTTAAGAACGTCCCACGAAAGTTGCAGAACATGAATTCAATGTCTCGGTATTAGTTAATAACATGTGTTATGTACGTTATTTTTTAAAAAAAAAATAATTAAAACGTATTATAAATTATATATTCTACATTATTGTTTTATTTAATTTTAATATTCAGGTATAATTCTGATATTTGTATATATAATACATTTCATAGTCAAAATTGTAATTTGAGATCAGGATGCTTTAATCTAAATCATTAAATTTGAGATCACAAAATAGCCGGTATTAAAATAATTTATCGCTGGTTTTTTTTAGATTATCCGGGGCTTAAATTGATTTTTTTTCTAATTTTTAATTAAAATTCACTATTTCATAAGAAAATATCTACTAAAATTTTCGATTTAACTCACCCGTCATCATCCAACAACAAAACTTGACAAACTTAATGATTGATTTTGTACTTAAAACCAAAACCGCCCTAAAAAAAAGCTTATAAGTAGTTACCAGATGCAATGTGCAAATGGTGTAACCACATTGTATATATCAGTGTGTAACTTGACCTGAGTTGAAGGTTATAGTGCAGGTCTTGGCCTGCTGAGGCTTATAATTGACTAGTAGAAGTTTGACCTGACTTGGCTTCGACTGATAGTGCAGTTTAACGACTCTCGTTCAACGTTAAGAGGCTGCTTCGACAATTGTTATACTTGTACAACATTAATCGCAGCCGGAACAGAGCCCAATTTCTTTATAAGACGAGGAGACACAAATGCTTATTCACTGCTTTATTCTATTAATAATTAATCAATTACAGGCTCCCTCCGTCCCTTTGTCCAGTTTTTTTTTCCGTTTAACTTATGAATTGTCAAATTAATGATTAAAATTTATGTATATAATTGAGAAAAATGAGTAAAGTTATATTATTAAAAACTATACCTAATTTTTTTAAAATATTAAAATTATTAATAACTTTAATAAAAAACTGATTAATTTAACCATCAAAAAGTCAAAATGCACCAATAATAAGAAAGATGGAGGGGGTTGATAAACAACGTACAATCTGGGCAAGTTACAAAAAATAAAAACTCTTTATTTTTTTTGAAGTTCAAAGTGTGTGTTGCACAACTTACATATAGTAAATTATTGTTGCAGCAAATTATATCCAGGAAAATTTTCACAATACATATATAATAGAATTTTTAATGTACATATATAAAAGACTCATTATTTACACATATCGCGAAAAGTCTCCGTCATATATATTTTTACAATAAACGCTAACAATCATTCATCTGCTGGTGAGCATATATAAAGCAGTAAGTGGCAAGTGGCAAGTAGAAGGGAACAGGTTCTTGAATCTTGATGTGAGTTAGTATTAACTGACTTATTTATTTATGAAGTTATTTTATAGAATACGAGCACGAGTAAAATGTATCTATACTACAAGTCTACAACTAACAACTGCCCGTGTCTACTTTTTGTTAGAGATAAAAGTTGCTTGAAAGCATTTATTATTTATCTTCTGCATTAAACATAGATGTGGGATATACAGTCCTGTATTATTGATGACAGTTGAGCTAATTACAGAATTACCGGATTAGAATTTCTCTATAAATAATCAGTTTAATTGATGATGATTAAAATTAAATACTATTTCTTACACAAACTAACAACAACATGTTCTACTCACATGGTTTTAATTACTCACATTTATTTCAAAAATTAAAATAAACTAGCTTTATAGCCCGTGCGAGGCACGGGCATGTTCTACAATATTGTGTAATTTTAACGTATTTTATGAGTTACAGATATATTGATATGAGATAATTATAATATAGATTAAAATGTAATTTCGAAATTTGAGAGTATAATTATCATTTCGTATTGAATAAATTGACTCATTGAAATTCTTAGTTCATTGAAAAATTATTGCATTCTCCACCCCGCCCCGACCCGAAATCCCCCCCCCCCCTTCTCTCTCTTATGCCCCCTCCTATGGTGGTCTCTCTCTCATTTCCCCTCCTACGGTGGTGGCTGACTTCTATTTTCGATATCACTTTTTGGAGACCCCTCTCTTATCATTCTTTTCCCTCTTTTACTGTCTCTTTGCCTTTTATTTCCCTTCTCTCCGTCTCCTCCACTTTTTCTTCTCAACTTTTGTTTAGGATCTGTATTTTGATCTCTCTCTTTTCATGCCCCCTCCAATGATGGTTACCTTCTATTTTCGGTGTCAATCTCTTGAGACGATCTTAGATCATTCTACATGATAATTTTACTGTTATATGTAACGTTTCTCAACAATTTAATTTGAAAGATCCAACGATTATAGATTGAGTGATCAAACAAAGCGACCACACTTATAAGAAAGCTTTCATTATTTAGTCTTTAATATAATAACATAGATATTTACGGGATATACTATAAAAAAAATGAATTTTATACAGAATTTTGATCGTCACGGTGTACTACTTTTAAAAGAAGAACTATTACAAAAA
Source organism: Heracleum sosnowskyi (assembly GCA_030848705.1). Classification (NCBI taxonomy): domain Eukaryota; kingdom Viridiplantae; phylum Streptophyta; class Magnoliopsida; order Apiales; family Apiaceae; genus Heracleum; species Heracleum sosnowskyi. Next base: position 92,081,756 of record CM061235.1, on the reverse strand, counting down.
AATATATATTTTAATTGATAATTATTTTCTCAAAAGTTCAAAGTTCCCGCATCATTAACATATTACAAAAAAGAGTATCTTATATTTTAGCAATAAATATTAAAAAAAATTAAATATTATAAATATTATAAATATTAAGGAAAATTAATGATGTTATCCTGGTAGTTTGGTCCTAAATACCGCCAAAATATTCTCAACCGTTAGATCCAATACTTTTAAAAATAGATGATCAAGATTATATCATATAAAAAAAAATTATTATCTAAAAATGATATAAGTTAAAAGATATTATATTATGATTGGATTTTCCAAAAAGTTAAAACATAAAAATAGTTGTAATTAAATAAGGAAACCCATTTATAACCAAAATAATAAAAATCGTTTAATCTTAAATAGATAAGTGAAAACCGTTAGATTTAACATTAAACCCTGTATTTGGTTAATAAAGGTTATTCTAATAATCTAAACTACATATAAGTTAAGTAGATTTCCTAAATCGAATAGAATTCTCAACATTAAATTTCGTCACTTTATTCTCTTTTTAGTTTTAGAATAGTTTTTAATTGAAAAAGAACTATTAAACCACAACTAAATTAAAGATTATTTTGTGAATTTCATGTGAACCGTAAAATTGGCCAAATCTAACTTTTATAACTCAATATAAACAAATATTAAATTGAGCGTGTAAAATATAATAAATATCAAATTTTTAACTTTAATTTTTTTTGGCTAAATCTTTTTTAACAATAATTTAATCATGTAAACTAATAACTTTTAAATATTAAAATATTCATAAATAAATATAATTATAAATATTAAAAAATAATCATGTGTTGCATCGTAATAAAAATATAATTATAAATAAAATTTAAGTAACCGTACATCACACGGGCTATAAGCTAGTATATATAATAGATAAGAGATAGATAGATTACCCACGCAGGGACCTTCCTAGTTTTGCATGAATATTAAAAAATACAAACTATCAATCACTGAAAACCAAAATATGTTTGTACAAATTAGTATCTACTCTAACAAATTTGAAAATTCGAACACAGACGACGAGATAAGATAAATCTTAATCGAGTTAATAAACATTAACAAAACTGTAGTTTTATTAGTAGACAACAGTTAAACAGTAAACTATTTACCAAAACACAGTAAATAGCTAAACGCACGTTCAATATTATTGAATAAATAAAATATATTAAAAAAGAGTAAATCCAAAACCAATGAACCAATTCTTTATGTACATTATTGAAATTCACTAAAAAAAACTACTACATAATTAATAATCTAATCTAAACGGACGAAACCCACTTGAAAACCTTGCTTTCTTTCCCGGGTGTGGACTTTCCACTTCTTGTTCGGCGGAGAGTTGACTTTTCCGTCCAAAGTCAACGCTGATCTCCAACGGAGCTCCAGCTTCCGGCTCAGCCGGTAAGTTTAAGTCAAAGTCCTTAAGGTGCCCATGCAGGTGGCTCGACCCGGTCCCCGACGATGACGTCACCCCGCTGCCGGCGGCGCTTCCAATAACGCCGTCGTAATGGCGGCGTTTATGACCCCCAAGAGCTTGGCCGGTAGGAAAAGACTTGTGGCAGATGTTACACACGTGGGCCTTACCGCTAGGGTTCAACACTGAAGTGATGGTGGTCCCGGAGTTTGTGGCGGAGATTTCTTCTCCGGCGGCGATGAGCTTCCGGTGACTTGCTTTGTGGCCACCTAGTGCTTGGTAAGATGAGAAGACCTTGTCACATACGCTACACTTGTAAGGAACATAATGGTCGGTGGAAGAAGTTTGAGTTTGGTTGTTGATTCCGGAATCAGCAGGATATACCGCGTACGTTTGGTTTGTCTTCGTCTCTACGGGTTTAATCTCGACAGGTTTTGTAGCGGTGGTTGTGGCCATGTCGGTGGTGCCCCGGGCTAGCATGATAAGACAAAGAGCAAGATACTCCTCTTCGGTGGATGAGTTTTCAGACCGAGGTCTTTTGGTGCGTTTCTTCTTTATGCATGTATCACTAGAATGAAGACTAGGGGTATCATTGGATTTAATAATAGTCTTGTTATCATTTTGATTTTGTGTTAAGGTTTTGTAGTGAAAAGAAGGCGGAGGAGTCGGTGTAGTTGGAGAACTGAGAGCTTCAATAGCCATGATATGACAATGATCAAGTAGATAAAAAATGAGGGAGAGAGAGAGAGAGAGATATTTGAGGGAGAGAGATGTGAATGGGAGAGATGTGATAAGAATGAGTGAGAGTGAAGAAGGGTACAAAGATATATATATATAGTGGACAAGTGTTTGGAAGAGGAGGCGAGAAGGGGCGAGAGAATTAGTTGCGTGAGGAAAGGCGGTGGCAGTGTTTGATTTAGCAAATTTGATCAATTTATTTATAGGAAAATAGGTTATTTGATTTTATAATATTTATAAAATATGGTCCAAATGATTAATAATAATAATATATACTAAAAAAGGATCCCCTTGATTATAGGTAGGAGTTGAGTACACGTTAGTATGAAGGGAGTGAAGGGTTGGGGTGTGTAAAACAAGGGAGGAGGGGGAGTGGTGGGTATCTAAATCTACACACAACTAATATTTGCTGTTAGCAGCTGGTGGCTTCATTTCCTCAATCTCATTCAATGTCATGACTTCTTCATAGTCAATCCAAATCCTATCCTTCAATATACATACATTTTTACACTCTTTCCCCAAGTCATTTTTCTCTCTTTTCCATTCAATTTATGGCATAAAATACGACCCATTGACTCACGTTTCTAACTATTTTTGGTTTTATTTAATTAAATTTCTGATAACTCTAGTAGTTAAAAGGTATATATAACTACATTTTGGATTCGATTTTTGTTCATTTTCAAGATTTGTTAAAATCAGGCCCGTTTCATACTATACGAGAGCCCGGGATGAAATTAAAAAAATGAACCCTCATTTTTTTCCCTGTTAAAATTAAAATATGATTATATCATCACTCTTTATTCAAGTTAATTTTAAAAATAAATCATAAACAGGTTAATTGAAATTGCAAGTATAATTGCTTAAACCTTGATAATCAACTTTGTTGAAAATAAAACTATAAAAATCAAAGAAATTAAAACCCTAAAACTCTAATAATCTATTATATATCTTATACTGCAACAAAAACTGTGTGAAACATTTTATTCAACAACTTGAAATTACATAACTGTCCCTCCAAAGTCAAATGTTATAAAAATGTAAGAAAATTTTCATCTTGATGGGAATCGAACCTAAGACACTTCAATACTAATTACTAAAAATTTCAAGTCACCAATTTAACCATTGAGCTACTTGGGTTTTTTTGTTGTGGTATAAAACCCATTAGTATGGTAATGTCTTTCACAAATATTATTTTACACTTTAGTTTTTATTCAAGATTCTTTCATGATAATTTCATTTGTCTGATTATTAATAAAAATGGTTATTGGTATAAAGTATATCCAATAGACACGTATCTCTTTAATTAAATTTAATTATGTTTCTTCTTTTGTATTCACAATTTTAAGACAAAGTACAAATGCATTTTTAGTCACATAATATCACTTTTTAGTCCGAGAATCCAATAATACAAAATAATACAAAATAATAATCATTTTGTCTCAACTATGTTCATACATATCAGATAATATAAGTAATAATATAAGCACCTCTATAGTTGTTACCCTGAATAGAGATGAATGTAATCCGGATTCAGGTCGGATTTTTCGATATCCGATAGGTCCGGGCTTTTTTAAATCGAGACAAATTTCCTCTAAAATATTTATACCTGTGGATAGGGTCGGGTCAGGAGGGGCCAAATCGGATTTTTACAAATTATTTTAGATATTGATAACTTTAACTTTAACTCTTTTTTATTTTTTCGGATTTAATTAAAAAATTTAAGCTTTTATCCCAGATTTAATTGAAAATTCTAACTTTTTGGATTGGACTTTTATCCTAACCAAGACTACGTCCAAATCGAGATTAAATTTGGGTTTATTCGACTCGAACCGGATCGGGGTTTTGTGAAAAATATGCAATTCGTTTAAGCCTGCGGGCTGGATCCAATTGAGGTGGACTTTTTTTTAATCAGATTTTTTCCGATTTTTTTAACCAGTTCGAACAGTTTTTTTCGAATACGAATTTGTGTGCATCTCAATCCCGCCACCTCATGCATTAAAGACAATTATACTACTCCGGCCGCTTATAGAGAATTATGGAGCCCGGAGAGTATTGGTACTTTCGAAATGAAGCCTTTATTTGACACATTTAACTAATTCCTATCTGATTATTAATTAGCTTATAAAACTAATTATCAAATGCATTCAACTAAGAACAAAATCTTCATCGGACTAATACCAAACCGATCTTCCTTTCAAATGTTCTCAATCATGTCACATAGTGTCACCAACAAGTTCAAACTGGTGGCAGGATCACCACAACAAACTGAAGAATACTTATCATCGCAAAATTAAACTGACGTGAACTAGAAAATATCGTCACAAAATAACATCAAGTTCTGTCGGTTAGAGCGATCCCGTGCCTTGCACGGGGGGTTCGTGAGACAATTTATTCATCATAAAATTACTAAATTACCCTTATATAATAACACAACAAAAAAATTGTTTCTGATGGGAATTAAACCCTTGACCTCTAAATTAGAAGTAACATACCTTACCACTATTTTAGACATTTATTTTAATTGTATTTTGAAACTTTTTATTAATATGCGCAAATACTCAATATGTTATACTCTATTTTAGTACAAAAAAATTATTTCTGATGGGAATTGAACCCTTAATCTCTAAATTAAAAGTAACATTCCTTACCACTATGATAGACATCTATTTAGATTGTATTGTGAAGCTTTTTATTAATATGCGCAAACACTCAATATGTTATACTCTATTTTGGTCTCTTTTTGTAATCTACTTGGTAAGGTAGATAATTTATTTTCACAAGTGCCTTAAAATAATATTTCTAACCATATTTGAGAAAAACTCGCGCAAAATGTTCTAAAATTGTATTTTAAAAAAATGTTATAAAATTGGAATTGATCCATAAAAAAAGATTATATTAATATTTTTATATTATAAATCATGTTTATTTGCATTAAGTACATAATGACTCATATTATATATACTATTAGATTACAAATTCTATATACTATCAGATTATATATATATTAGATTTTATCATTATTTTACATTTATTATTGTTTCATTATAAGATATTAACAACTTATAATTATATATGAATTTTAAAATTTTTAGCTACTAATAAGATTAAAACTGTAGTTTTATTATGATCCAATATATTATAAATCTCGTCTTCAATAGATAAATTTTATATGTTGATCATTTTCGAAAAATGCACTATAGTATATAAAGTATTGAACCCGAAAAATGCAAAAGAGTTTTATATTTGTATATTAATAAAAAAGTTTGTGTTGGAGATTTTTACAAGAAAGTTGAAGTTGTGATCGTACGACTAAATCAAATCTAAACTAAATCGGTTTAATTTTTTTGAATATCTATGATAAAATATTAAAAGTACTAAATGTTAAATTATTTGTGTAAAGTGGCAATTGTAAGGTGAAACGAGTGACTTATCACGAATCAGTTTAGCATTATCTTGAAAGGTATAAGTAATAGTTTTCTAAAATAAATTATATCCACAAATGTACAATTATTGTATTCAACGTGTCTGCAAGGAGACCCTTCTTAAAACGGGCAAAATGGTATGCATTCGTTTAAATAGTGTATCCACACATACTAATACAACTTGTACTTCTACATTTTTACTCTATTATGCACACCGATCAAATTTTACAACACCCACTTAACGACTACCCCATGAACTACAAACAGGTAAATGGAGTGCCAACGTTCCCTCATGCAATGAAAATGATAAAAGGCGCCCAATTCTCTTTCAATGTGACACTAAAACCATCTTCTCATTCAAATACAATTGGAAAAATTATAATCGGCGAAATCTTGTAGTACACAAGGTCACGACTACCTCATGAACTACAAATAGGTAAATAGAGTGCCAACGTTCCCCCATGCAATGGAAATGATAAAAGACGCCCGATACTCTTTCAAAGTGACACTAAAACCATCTTCTCATTCAAATACGATTGGCAAAATTATAACCAACGAAATCTTGCAGTACAGAAGGGTCGTGCGTGCCAACAAAACATGTTAATTAATCAAAATATTTGCGCCTACTCAGGTCATAATAACAACCTTATAGACTGGGATTTTGTGAAACATGTATCATCAAACCTTCGACATATTTCCTACTGATATACCGTTACATGCTTATGTCTTTTCTTTTGCATGCATTCCACCAAACGATGAGACCAACATAACCGAAAATAACTAGATCATGCCCGTGGCTCGCACGGGCTATAAAGCTAGTTGTATTAGAATATACAACATAAATAATATAGTTATATAATATGAGCATGATTGCAGAAATCAGAAATTGAAACTAATCGGTTGACCTACTAATTCAGAATTAATTTGGGATTAATTCAATTTTTTTTGATTATCTAGATTTTTTAAAATAAATTAGAGATTTTTAAATAATTGTTAAAATATTTATTCGGGATTAATGGGAAATTTTTATTGCATGAGTGCTTGTATATGCTTTATAGTTTAAAGTGACACATATAGGCTTAGATTACCTGAGATCATGGTTGTAGATTTCGGAAATCGGAACAAATCGGTTGAGGTACCGTATAGTGATTTATCGGCAAATCGGGGATTTATCAGAATGATAAATCGGAACAAAAATCGGATAAATTGTAATATTTTAAATATATTTAATATATTAGCCTTATATATAATACGATAAACTATTTAAAAATAATTCATAGCGATATATCGGATTTCAAAAATCGGATCGGTCAAATATTTTTAAACGATAAATCGGCGATTTATCGACGATTTTTGAAAAATCGGACGATTTTTAAAACACTGCCTGAGATTAGACTGTTAATATTAAAAAAAAAAAAGAAACAGGGCTCTCAAATCTTAAATAAAAAGGTATTAAAAGTCCAAAAACACATAAATTATACAAATCAAACAGAATACAAACATTATATAACAAGCTTAGAAAATTTTAGGCCCCCAACGAATATGAGCCCAGGATGAGTGACCTGGTTGCCCTCCCCTGAGTTGGGTCCGTTAAAATGTATATAAGTCTAATTATTAATGAAAAAAAATAATATTTATATGAAATTAATTTTAGAAAATTAACTAGTGAAATAGTAAATGAGAATAGAGTGTAAGGTAAGGATCCACTTTAGTTTTACGTGGTGGCAGCAAGAGTTTGTTTATTAGTATCTAATTTCCATTTTGGATCCCACATATCAACCTTATCCTTACAAGAATAACTCGTTTGCGTAAGCCAAAAAAGGTGTGTATAAATTACACCTAAAACTTGGTAAACAGTTCACAGTATCAGTTGGGTGGCTGCTATTCCATTGCTTGACGTGACCATTTTTTACACTAGCAATTGCGGGTACATATTGTAGCAACCTTTTGCTCTTATCTAGGGTGTAAACATTTGCCAAGAAACTCCTGTCCTGACAAAAAGAAAAAAGAAAAAAAGAAACTTCTGTATTTATCATATTTATCTTATAACAATGAAATGTGCATCTATATATACTTTTAAAAAATAATCTAAAAAAACATGCTTCATAACAGGAAAAAAGGTTTTTACATTTGGGACTAAAATAAGTAAATATAAAAATGCACTTAATTCCTGACAAAAAAAATAACAATAATAATAATAATAAAATAAAAACTTAATTTGCTTGAAATTACAGAAATCGAAAATTGGTAGTTTTACTAATTCACCCGATTTAAAACTAAGTCTAACCTCGTTGGTTGAAAGCGTGTGCACCCAACTACTATCTATCCGTGATTGCCAAGAATTAGAAGAAGAAATTAAGCCAAACATTATCCACATGGGTACGATCGATCGAGTCTGATATGTCATTAATGACGCCACTTAAATACAGTTGACGATTAAATTTTTATGTTCCAGCAGTCCAGTTGTTGGAATTAGTTGTTAAACAAATCAACATTAAAAATGTAATTACACAACTCAAAATTAATGTAAACAAAAACATTAGTGTGTGTGTGTGTTCGGAGGAAGCATCCATTTGTGAGTATCTTATTTGACTGCAGATCAAATAGTGATAGCAACTTTATGTTAGTAGATATAATAATTACAATAAACACATGGTTGTAAAGTTTGTAATTCGGAACAAATTAATTGAAATACCCATCATCGATTTACAAACAAATAAATCACTTACCTTGATTAATAAATCAGAATCAAAAAATTGATGAATTTAAATATTTTAATAATATTTAATATAATAACCTTAATGTAAAATAATTTTCCACGTTTATGTAAAACTCCAAACCCTTTATGTAAAATAATTTTCCACGTTTATGTTATTTGTTTGATCCCAATAAATTTTGGTACGGAAAGTAAATCGGATCAACAACCAGCAACCAGTAGTAGTATACAACCAGTTCACTGTTTAGGTAAAGAGTGGAGTACACAACTGAAGAATACATTATACATATACGCGTCCTATACGGCTTCCACTAGTCTGAAATTCAAGTTAAGGGGATCAAAATTCAAAAAAAATTCGATAACATCAAATTTAATATATAAATTTTATTTTAACGGGGTTCAAATATTAATTTTATGTAAAAAATTTAATCAAAATATATTATATATAATAAAAATTTATACATAATTATGAATTGAGTTGGTTAGTGACCCCCTCCGATACACAGGCTACTCCGACTAAACTATTAAAGTTGGTATTTATAAAACCTTAGTTGTGACCACTGCACCGAAGTGATAATGATAATATTGAACTTGACCGACGTTACAGTAAACCTCTGTTTGGGTCAGACATGCAACGCCACGCGGTGTTTGGAGCAGAAACGTGACACGTGCCCTCTTTTCACGTATTTGATTTCGGCAGTTAAAGATATAAAAAAGGAAAATGTTAAAGGCAGGCCTAAAATTGTTGCATTAATATACGTTTACGAATTAAAAAAATGTCATATATCATTCAAATTATTTTATAAATATTTTTTAAACAATTTTTGAAAATATCTAGCTCTACTTTATAAAAAAAGTGCAGATAAGTTATCCTCAGGGGCTTGGTAATACAAATTCTGGCAACTACTTACATGTTGGAGATGTAGATAATGTGTACGTGTATACATGGTGTGAGGCTTGTCAAAGTAAAGATAACAACCTTTGACCTTTTTCCTTCAGTTTCTTGTTGGGCTGTGCCTCCACGTGTTCTAAAAGTAGATGTTCTTTTGAATCCCTTTATCAGTGAGTGAGCTGCACAGCTGGCAGTAAATAGAGCCGTCAATACCTTCGTTTCGTATTTTTTTTTTTCATGTATTTTTTTGTTTCGTGTAGATATTAATGTTAAACCTAAATTCGATCCGTTAAGAATTTTTGACGTTTCGTGTTCGTGTAACTGCGTGTTGTGTACTTATCGTATCGTGTTTCGTGTAATTTTAAATAAAATTAAAAATATAATAATTTAAATAAAAAAATTAAATTTTAAAAATTTCAGTTAAAATTTTACTATTTGAGTATTAAGTCAATAAGCCGTAATGTGCCAAGTGCAGTCAAATCTTGTTAAACTTAAATTTAAAACTATTTTCTATTTATTTTTGTAAAAATTATATCATGTATCTATATAATTTTAAAATATTTATTTAATTATTTCGTGTACTTTAGTTTCGTGTCGTGTACCCAAGGGTAAACCCAAAACCGACACGAAATTCGCTCCTGTTTTTTTTAGTGTTTGTGTACCGAAAAGGTAAAATCAAACCTGTAATTATCGTATCGTTTTCGTTTCGTATTATGTACGAAATTGTCTGCTCTAACACATATTGGCATTTGTTAGCTAGCACTTTTTTTTAAAAAAATTTAGTTGATTAATTTATGAATTATTACCTCCTTTTTTCATTCCCTCGGTTCTTCTTCACGGATATTAAGGGGGTTTTAATTTGAATTTTAAATAATTTATTAAAATCTAAAGATATTTAATCTGGATTTAAAGAAATCTTTTAAAATCTTGGGATATTCAATCAGGATTTAAATAAATATTTTAAAATCTAGTGGTATTCAATCAAGATTTTAAACAATCCTTTAAAATCTCAAGATATTCAAAAAGTAATAAAAAATAAAATGATAGATTGCGAAGGATTTATCAGTATTTTTTATGTATTTTGAAATCTAGCCAATTTCTATGAAATTTTGAAGGATTCTACTAAAATCATGAAATTGAAGACCGTGAATAAAATTTACGGGATTTCACGTCAAACTCTGCATAAAATTAAAATCAATAATAATTTTCAAAAATCTATCAATTCTTATCAATCTTTTAAAATCTTTCAAAATCTGAATGGAATACACTCTCTAAAAAAATGCGGTGTTGGTATTTTAATTAACAACTAGTGTAAAAGCCTCTACGACTCACGGGTACTGAAATAAATTTTCACCTAAAATCATATATATATAGATAATTTTTTAATTAGAAATTCGAAAAAAGGATAAGATTTTGATTTTATCTCGTATTTTATATTGTACTCCCTCCGTCATATCCATTTGTTAACATTGAGACGGAGGGCTCGACACACATTTTAAGGCTCCTATAAAGCATAGTTCCATTATTTATTTTTAAATTTTTTCTTTTTTGAATAAAAATTCAAATATTAAATTTTTATTCAGAAGAAAAACAAATTTAAAATAATTAATAGAACTATAGTGTTGGTCCTTCAATATTGCAGAAGGGGGTTGAATGTAATACTGATAAAATTCAATCCATGCTTCAACAACCAAAACTAAGATTAAATCCTATCAGTAGAAGAAATGCAATCACAAGTAGTTTTCTCACAAAATAAATATTTTATTTATCTTGCGAAAGTGTTGCTACAACCTTGAGAGAAAATGTATTTTTCTCAAGCTTCGGTTTCTTAAGTGATACATAGAATGAAGTGAGAGATAGTCTAAGTAAACTAATCATATCTCTATCATCACGGGTTTGTGAAGCTGCTGTCATTTTTATGTGGCGGCTTCTTACAATTTGCCTACCAGTGTGTCTTACCTAAATTGCTATACAAACAAGTTTATCATTACTGAAAAAAGCAATCTAGATACATTCTATATTTAGCTAACACAATTCAGTAGATGTTGATTTGTCATACTCTTGAATTGGTGAGCTTTGTCATGTGATCTCTCAAGCTTCTGTCATAGTCTTGCAGACCTGATGCAGTGTTGGGATACTGCACCATGCCTGTTTTTTGAACATCCAAACTGTCACATGTTTGACTGGGTAGATCCCCAATTCAAAGTTTATCCCTCTAAGACAGTATCCTGATCTTCAAGCTTGCTGTCACAAGAATGTGCTTTTGGTGACAGTAACAAATCCCCGCAATAGATGTTGTCAGGAGTTCCAAACTTACTGTCAGGAGAATAGAGAGTTGTTGTCTCAAGGCTACCACCAATGTTGCTGTCAGAGAAAATATGCAGTCTTGGCTTGCAACATGTTGTCTTCTTGTAACCTTACTGTCAGTGAGATGACAGTAACATTTATTCTTGTTGTCATCCTGATATACTCCTTGAGGCTTGAACAAACTAATGAACTTCTTCTAAGATTTATAAACAAGTTTATTACAACAATTGAAATGGCTACAAGAACATACTCTGGCTGTGACAGTATGTTCTACTTAATAAAATTAAGTATTACAAAACATAAAGTTAAGTTGTCTTCTAAGCTATCACCCACAAATCCTAACAATCTCCCCCAATTTGTTTTTATGGATAATAACTACAAATTTTCAAACTATACATGCTGAGAACTTAACTAACAAAGATCAGAATGAATACAAACATAGGTGCTCCATTATGAATGAGCAAATAGAAACATTTACCTAGTTTTGAGCTTCAGACTTTCTTTTCTTCCTGCTTTCTTCCTCTCTTTTGAGAGCTTCTGCTGCATGTTTTCTATGACCTTCCACCAGAGATATTTCCATGAGAGATAGAGCATCATCCTCAATTTCATCAATGTATTGTTGAACTATCTTGTAGGTAGTCTGTTGAGCATCCTGGAGATCAATCCAATGTTCTTGTCCATAGATATAGACTCTGAATTTTAGAACATCTTTATCCAGCTTGAATCTCTTGCCAGGGAATGCATTTAGAGTAGACCTTCTTGCCCTGTCCAGCTTTGAGTCTTCACCCTTTCTCTTCTGAATGATTTCCTCAAGTTCAAAAGAACACGGTATCTCTAGATGGTTAGTTGATCCAACCACTGAGAAGTTCAATTCTTTCAGCACACTGGTTTTAAGCTTTTGGAAACTATCCAAGTAGATTTCTTCATTTCCATGTTTGATCCTGAAAGGGTTCTCCAACACACGAGGTTGAAAGTTTGGTCCTTCACTTCTACTACTGTTCAACTCCTTGCATGCATTCAACAGTTCAGCTTCCATTTGTTCAACAGTCTCATCATGAGCAGCTTTAGATGTTTTCTCCTGACTAGGCATGGCATGCACTTCTTCTTCAGGAAAATCATCCTCATGGTCAGCTAATTCTTCATCAGAGAGTTCCAATAGATGAGAAATATCATCATCATCATCATGCAATGACCAGTCTCCATGTTTCTGATAAAATTATGCATCTCTTTCAGCTTTGTATGCCAGAACATGTTCCATGACTTTATCAGGTACATTGTCATAACCTTGCATTAGATTGACCATCCTCTCTAAGTAGAAGTATTCAATTCTTCTTGTGACCATCCTCTTTAAGCGTTTAAGAGCTTCTGTTACCTCATTTGAAACCACCTCCATGATAAAGTTCTTATCAACAATTACTGACCTTGACTGATCAAACCAGAGAACATACTGGATTGCTTCTTTGTTGTCATCCAACTTTATCTCAACATTCTTGATTCCTTGAGCCTCCTTTTCTTAAAGATCAAAAGAGCTATAGGATTTTGTTTGGATTGGTTTCTTCAGATTCCTGCCAAGTCCTGTGGCTTTCTCCTTTCCTTGTTTACTTAGTTTTTCCTTTTTTGGCTTTAATAGTCTCCTCAAGTTCAGGTTCTTGTCTAGACAACCATGCTCTTGATAAAGTTTTTGTCCTTTTTGGCTTGACAACATTTTTGGTTTTATCTTTGACAGCTTCTTCCTTGACAGCGTCTTCCTTGACAATGTCTTCCTTCACAGGGTCTTCCATGACAGTATCTTCATCTTCGTTGACAACATCTTTGGTGACAGCATCTTTCTCAGCATTGATACTGTCAATAGCACATCTTAAGATGCTTGCCTCCAAAGCTTCAAATATTTCACTCTCCCCTTCTTCTGTAACACCAGCATCTTGCTTTCCTTGTGCAGGGGCTTCTTCCTTACTTGTTTCCTGGGCTTGATTTCCAGTGTTCCCAGCAGTTGATCCACCAACATTCTTAGCAACTCCAGAACCTCCACTTCCATCCAATTCATCATCATCAAGAGAGTCATAAAAAACACAGCTTTCACCTTGATCAGCTCTGTTAGCATTAGCTTTAGAGATTAACTTCTTCACTCTGGAGCTTAGCTTAACATCTCTTCTTGCTAGTAGCTTGTGAATTGCTTTGACAGCTAGGACTCTTTCCTTGTTGATTTTGGATTTGAGAATTACATTAAGCACTTTCATTACTGTCTTTGTCTCCATCTTTGAAGTGCCTTGCATATCTAAATATGCACATCTCTTAACACCTTTTCTTGAGATTGCTCCATAATAGACACAGAATGGATCAAAGTACACCTCTGGAAGTCTTTCTGTCATCAGACTCTGAAGTTGCACTTGCAGCATCTCATTAAAGGTTGAGTGGTTTGCTTTAATCTTTGCTTTCATCACACTCAGCACCCTTGCTTGTAGGTTCTGTAACAACTGCATAGTGATGAACAATGAAACCCATGTGTTCAAGTACACATCAATTGCCCATCTTCTTTCCTCATTGATCTTCACACATACACTCACAATTGTATCCATCAGGGATGATGAGACTTGACTTGGAGTTGAGCTTGACATCCTTAGTGCCTCTTCAATTACCCTGTTGAGTTGCTCATCCTGATTGTGCAGTGTACTTTCTCTGTAATCCACCATTAAGGTATTTGCCTCTTCCTGATCAATTTCTATTCCTTCAGTCCATAAGGTTGGTGAATTGCAGTATTCAGGCAGTTTCCCTTTGCCTTTCCCCAACTTATTCTGCTTCTCATTTTCTTTCCACATCTTCTGTAAAGCAGTTTCCTGAAGCTGTGAAGTTGGTTCCCTAATTGATACCGGGGGGAGTATTGGCCTCTTTGATTTTGACTTTTCTTGCAGTTCCTCCAATACTTCTTTGGACATCAATACTGTCTCCCCATCAATTTCATATTCAAAAAGATTTCCAGCTTCACTTCCTTGGTGTTCTACATGTTTCTCACCCTTTCCTCCTGACTCCCCCTTAGATGCAGACTCCCCCTTAGATATAGGCTCCCCTTGAGTTGTAGCATCAGGTACTTCTTGTGCTTCAACACCTTGCTCTGGGACAGATTCAGATCTTACACTTTTCTCCCCCTTATTTAAGTTGGCAGCATCAATACTGACAGATAGAACCTGAATAGCTTCCTGAATACTAGAGAAGCCAGAGGCCACCATGGTAGACATGCTGTCAAGCTTAGTTTCAATGGATAGACACATGTGCTCTAGGGCTTCCAACTTGAGAGCAGTAGAGGGGCCACCAGTTCTCAACCTTCTTGGAGGGGAAGGAAAAGAATGGGGTTTGAAGGCTGTGGGTATTCTCACACTCTCAGGGTTTTTCTGAGTGATCTCATCACTCCTCACAAAAGAACTCTCATGGCCTAGTGCCTGAACAGTGTGGGCTCCCTCAAATTCACTCTGGACATGCTCAAGTCCCTCTACTTTTGCCAGCTCATTTAGTTGCCTCTCATTTTTATGCTCACATCTCTTTTCTTTTATCTCTCTTTTCTTTTGCACACCCTCACTCAACCTAGATGCATGGGTATGCGTAGTACTTACATGCATTGAAATAGATGGTTTAGAATGTACCTTTAAGAACTGAGAAAGTGGCACATCATCATCAAAGACATCCTCAATGAGAACTTCATCATAATTTGGTTGTGAAGAGGTGACAGTAGCTTTGCCAGAAATGTTATTGTCAGCTGAAAGATTGACAGTAGGTTCCATTGCAGTTTGGACAACATGATTGGTTGAGACAGTAACTTTGACTGAGTCCTTGACAGCAACATTTCCAGAGTCCTTGGCAGCATCTGAGGCTGTGACAACATCTTCCCTAAGGTAAGATGCTCCTTGGAGATTGAACAAGGCACTGGCTGTTTCACTTTCTGGCAGAGTTACACCTTGTTCTTTCTTAGTGTTTGAAGGAGTGGTGTCCATCTCACTTTGAGAAATGGGTTCTTGTAGACCACTAGATGGATGCTCATCCATGATTGAAGATGGATGATCAAAACCTGAAGGGTTGGGACTATCCCCCTCTCTAGGTTCTGGAGAAGAAACAAATGAATGAGTAGGGAAGGAAGAAGGTGAAAGTGGAGAAGAAAATAATGGTTGCTCCACAGATAGAACTTGTGAAACATCAATTTGGGAGGTGAAATTCTCACTGTGTCCCGACTCCATGTGTGTTTCTGCAAGTGGAGGCTCCTCATGAGTTGAAACATGAGGTTGTGTAGACTCTGTACAGGGTGCTTTGGGAGATAGACCAATTTTAATAGATGTCCCTTGTTGAGAAGGAACATCTAGGGAGGTGTTTAGTGCCCTGTTTTCCTCTACAGTCTTTTGGGAGACTGCAGGGTGGCTAACAGTGGTTTTGGCCCTCTTAGCTCTCTTCTTCTTAGGCTCAAGAGGAACCACTGTGGGTTCTGTGTGACTACCTTCCTTATTTGCTGCACTAGGTGCATGAACTCCCTCTTGACTCTCAGTACTACCACCAACATTAGTTTCTAGGGATCTTTTTATGGATTCTTGCAAGGCTTCTATCTGTATTTTGGGAAGTCTAGAGAACCTAGGCTAAATGTATGGCGTAGAAAGTGGGTTAGCTAAATTTGGGTCTAATCCAGCCTCATCCTCAAGAGTGAAGGTTTCATACCCAGAGGGCAATGGGAAATCAAGGTTAGGTACTTGATCAACCATGTGTTTAGTGAAGAAGAGTGGAATGTGTGCATTTAAATTCTGTGAAGTGAGATTTGTGTGTGTATTTCTTTTCAAAACACTGCACACCTCTGAACGAAGGGCATCTTCATCAAAATCACAGAGAGAATTAATACACATCATTAAAAAGCGAGGGTAGAGATTTACCTTCTTACCTATGGCAGTCTTGAGGTGTGCCATGAGTAACTTTCCAACACCCACCTTGTACCCATTAACAAGAGAGTGAGTGAGCTTTTTTATGTAAGTGGGAATTCCATTCCAACCAGTAGTCTTTATGGAAAACACATTCACCATGACATAAGGGGGGTTGAATGCAATACTGATAAAATTCAATCTATGTTTCAACATCCAAAACTAAGATTAAATCCTATCAGTAGAAGAAATGCAATCACAAGTAGTTTTGTCACAAAATAAATATTTTATTTATCTTGCGAAAGTGTTGCTACAACCTTGAGAGAAAATGTATTTTTCTCAAGCTTCAGTTTCTCAAGTGATACATAGAATGAAGTGAAGGATAGTCTAAGTAAACTAATCTTATCTCTATCATCACAGGTTTGTGAAGCTGCTGTCATTTTCATGTGGCAGCTTCTTACAATTTGCCTACCCGTGTGTCTTACCTAAATTGCTATACAAACAAGTTTATCATTACTGGAAAAAGCAATCTAGATACATTCTATATTTAGCTAACACAATTCAGTAGATGTTGATTTGTCATACTCTTGAATTGGTGAGCTTTGTCATGTGATCTCTCAAGCTTCTGTCGTAGTCTTGCAGACTTGATGCAGTGTTGGGATACTGCAGTACGCCTGTTTCTTGAACATCCAAACTGTCACATGTTTGACCGGGTAGATCCCCAATTCAAAGTTTATCCCTATGAGACAATATCCTGATCTTCAAGCTTGCTGTCACAAGAATGTGCTTTTGGTGACAGTAACAAATCCCCGCAATAGATGTTGTCAGGAGTTCCAAACTTGCTGTCAGGAGAATAGAGAGTTGTTGTCTCAAGGCTTCCGCCAATGTTGTTGTCAGAGAAAATATGATGTCTTGACTTGCAACATGTTGTCTTCTTGTAACCTTACTGTCAGTGAGATGACAGTAACATTTATTCTTGCTGTCATCCTGATATACTCCTTGAGGTTTGAACAAACTAATGAACTTCTTCCAAGATTTATAAACAAGTTTATTACAACAATTGAAATGGCTACAAGAACATACTCTGGTTGTGACAGTATGTTCTACTTAATAAAATTAAGTATTACAAAACATAAAGTTAAGTTGTCTTCTAAGCTATCATCCACAAATCCTAACAATCTCCCCCAATTTGTTTTTACTTTTAAAATTTTGGTTGATTGAAACATTTTTTATCTTATAATTTCGAATTACTTTTCCGCTCGACTTTAAATTTTCATAAATATTTTGATCAATATAAATTATGATTAGACAAACTTAATGACATGTTTATTATAATGATATCTAAGATCAATTTTTTTGATTTTATCATAGATTGATCTTACCATATGTTATAACTCAACCATTACATATTGTATTGATCAATTTACTATATTATATAAAAATTCATATTACTATACTTTATTCGAGTTATAGTCTAACTGATCATTATTATTAATTATTGTAGTTTTGTAATATTTATGATTCAAAAAATCATATCCGTTTTCATATTATATTGAATATTAATTATGTTGTTTTCTATACATATAACATGAATCATATTTTTAGAGTTGTCATATTTTTAGCATAAATTAAATTCTTTTTATAATTTATGTTTTTAGACCAATCATACATCTAAATCGTCGAATATCTAAATAGTTTGTCAGCCAAATATATCTAATATGACTCGTATATTTTAAATTTTATGAACCTAAAAATTATGTGATGCAATCATTTATTATGTATAATTTGATAAATGAAAATAAAGATTTCTTCAAACTAAATATTATTTTTTATATTAAAAATTTAATATCTACACGGAAACGAATGTAAATAAATCCATATCGTTTTCTGACTTGATTACGTTATCTATAATCTTATACTCTTTTAAAATTTTATTTTTTATATCAATCATTTAAAATGAAAAAAAGAGAATCGTAGAGTATGCTCAATCTATTAAAATATTTTTGGTAATTATATAAAATGCAATATTTTATAAATAATATAAATCAACGTTTTATTTATTTAAAAATAAAAAAATTATAAAAAAGAAGACGAGAGAAGGGGAGAAATTAACATTAATAAAATTTTAAAGAAAACTCAAAACAAAATGTACTATGCTTCTTATGCATGAGCTTGATTAGAGAAGATTAGTGGTTCGATTTACTACACTAATATAATTTTATCTACTATTTGCACAAATATAAAAGAGTTGACGTTTTTATAATTTTTTAACATGTAGGGGCAAAATCATAAATTCACGGGTATTAAAACGACATATATCAATAATTTAAATTGACAAAAGAGAATTGTAGATTATGTTCAATCGCTAAAAATATTTATTATAACTTTGTACTGTGTAATATTCTAAAAATAATATAAATCAATGTTTATTTACTCAAAAATTAAAAAAAATGGAAGAAGAGGTGGTTTTCGGTTAACCGAACCGAATGCACACCCCTAGTTTAAAACAAAACAAAGTGTAACATAATTGGTTATGACATGAGTTTGACATAAATACGTTAGGGGTTTGATTCCCATCACTAACATAATTTTACATTTTTTACATTTTTATTAAAGAATGACATTTTTGTAATTTTAAAAAATATATGGGTAAAATTGTAATTTCACCGTCATTAAAATGACAATCTTCGTTTTTGTGTTGAGGTTTAATATATAGTACTAATAGATAATAGATAGATAAATTATTTTTCGTGAAGAAGGACTTCACTCTTTATCAGTGATTACATGAATCTTTCCTCTAAATTTAATTATTTTTCATTAATTTTTCTCATTTCATTCTTTCAAATCAAACATAACATTAGAGTTTCATCCTTTTTAGATTCGTATCTACGTTAAGCATTCAAGCGGCTCATGTATGCAGCGGCAAAGAAACTGCATGCCTTTTCTAGAAATTGATCGATTTCTACATCGAAAATCACCGTCCACCGACTTGATAAGTCGTGGAACTTCAAAAAGAATAAGTTTCATTCTTACTCCTTTCGTTTCAAAATAATTATCATATTTTGATTTTGTGTGATCAAATTGATCGAATTTTGACTAAAATTTACTTAAAAAAAATATAATTAAGAAAACTAAGAAACTTATATCATTAAAAAGTATATACTATTTTCTTTCAAATGCATATTCAAGTTTTTACGAATTATAAATTAATAAATAATAATTTATGATCAAAGTTTGGTCAATTTAATTCTTCAAAATCAAAATAAGACTATTATTTTTGAAATTGAGGGAATATATTTCTTATATAATATAGTATGGTAACTGACGAATTTTAAATGAGATAAGAATTGCTAGCCGTCATTCGTCAACAAGAGGGGATCTTTCAAATTTTTAGAACAAAATGTGGAAGGTTCTAATACTGGCTACGTTTCAATGAAATCTAACAAGTAAAGATTTGATTTAATACGAGTCGAATACTAAAATATTGATTTTTACATGTAATCATCAATATACTTAATATTAATAATATTAATTTTCTCAAATCGTTTCGTTCTATTTTTATAATTTTCTCAAATTTTCACAATTTTTAATATTAATAATTACAACTTTCTTTATTATTTTCGATTTTGTAGAAAGGAAATTGAAAAATTACTACTTTCTTTGTTATTTTCGATTTTGTAGGAAGGGAATTGGAAAATTGCAAATTCTCATATTTGTAAGATCTAATGTCCATTTTTTTATTATTTTCGAACTTTTAGGATCTAATGTATTATTATTTAGAATTTTCTTTTATTATTTTCAAACTAGATAAAACTTTCTTTTATTATTTTCAAACTTGATAGAACTTTATTTCAATTAGAAAATTACAACATTCTTATTATTTTCGAATTTATAGGATCTTGTGTAAATAATTGCAATTTTCTCTTTTATTATTTTCAAACTTGATAGAACTTTTTTTTATTATTTTCAAACTTGATAGAACTTTATTTTATTATTTTCAAATTTGTAAGATTGGAGTAATTAGAAAATTACAACTTCCTTATTATTTTCAAATTTGTATGATCTTATGTTAAAACTTCCTTATTATTTTCAAATTTGTAGGATCTTATGTTAATAATTACAATTTCCTTTTATCATTTTCAAATTTCTAAAAATAGAATTGGAAAATTGCAAATTTGTAAGATTTAATGTTAGTTTTTTTATTACTTTCGAATTTTTAGGATATAATGCATTATTATTTACAATTTTTTTTGTATTTTTAGAATTCACAATAATTATTCATATACGGACCCTAACTCAAACAGTTTCCTTCCTTCCTCATCATCTTCTTTAACGACTAAAGAGTATGCTTATAAGAAAAATAGTATAACTTTTACAAATTAATTTAATATTTGAAAAGTAAGTTCTTATTTAATACTTTTTGACTTTTAAACATAATGGATTTGCATGTTATTCACCTTACAAACACTTATAAATGAAAGGTCATTCATAACAAAAAAATTACATCGGAACTTTTTTACATAGGTCCAAATCTTTACAACCATATTTACAATCAATATAACTATGGCCTACACTATGTTGGATGTTTGAACGACATCAGCTATACCTGGATGCTAAGAGTACGAGTGTGTAGAATGTGAGAATCTGTCCATCCAAATACTGAAGAACTAATCAGTCTTGACATGATTTTGATCAATGAAAAGGTTAATAAATCAATATAATTATAAATTATTAGTTTGTCAAATTGTATGATGTTATTAACTTTTCTAAGATATGTTGTATGACAGGATAATTTGATCCATGCTACGATCCCAAAGATTTTGGTCTCTCTGTTCAAAGATCTTTTAGAGGAAGGCTCCATGTACAACATCAAAAATCTGAAAGTTGTTTCAAGTACAGAGAAATATAGACTACTATCACATGTGTCTAAATTGTTCTTCATACGCATAACGTCGCCTAGGAGATTGGAAGAAGGCATCATTAACATATCACTGCACGGATTTCGGGTGAGCACAAAAATCCGAAAACCGGATTATCCTAATTTCTGATCCGTTATCCGATTTTAAAAATTCGGAAACTTGGATATTCGATCTGAAAAAATCGGACCGGATATCCGATCCGGATTTTTTTATAAATTCAGATTCGAATCCGGATCACAACTTTACATAAAACCGGATATCTGGATCCGATCCGGTTTTCAATATATCTTAAAAAATAATATATTTATATATGTATAATAAATAATATTAAAGACAAATAATTCAACATATGATATATTAGATTAAGTAATAAATTATTACTAATAAATTACTAAGTTTGTGTGTATTGATCGAGTTTATAAACATTTTAGGTGTAAAATCGAAATGATACACATGAAATTATATTTGAGTGCGCATTTATAAACACAATACCATATATTTGTACGTGAAAACTTCGTAATCTTAGTTAATAAAATTTTAGAACGAAGTTAATGAAAGAGTGTTCTCGTTTAATATTATTATTTCATTTAATAAAATAAATTCGAGAGTGAATGTGCTATTAATATCTCTAAAAAAGTATGTAGAAGTACATATTAAACAAATGAACGATAATTTGATGGGTTAAAATAAAAATTAGGAAATTTTGATGTCTAAAATTTATTAATCAATTTAAAATTTGTAAAGTTAACGATAACCTATCAAAATATAATAATATTTATTATTATTTTACAACTTAAAATATATTTTAATTAATTAATTCGGATCCGGATTATCCGATTTCCGATCCGATTTAAATGGATATCTGGTTAAACCAGACCCGGAATAGGTTTTTCACAATCCGAAAAACCTGATATCCGATCCGATTTTTATAAACCGGACCGGATATCCAGTTTTGCACACCCTTAAATTTCAGTTCATATGTCCGGATATGATTGATGCACGTATTAATGACACTAACACACTCTCAGGTATTTTGATGCAGTAATATATTAGAGTAATATATAAGTAATACTATTATATAAGTTAAAATTCAAACTATCATGTTCTAATATTATTTTTTCTAATAATTTTATATAAATATAAGTAATATTATATGTTTATATTGATTTTTATCAATATAATTTTTTTTATATATATGGCAATGGTATTGGTACAAGAAAATAAAAAATCAAACTATATAAACAAAAGAAATATATAAATAATTTATAATATTACCTACCCAAATGCAAATTTTACAAAATATATTTTATTTGATAATTTATATAATTTTGTAGATATTTATTTCATAAATTTTATTCGATTTTTTTTTTTAACAAATATATTCTAATACCGCTGCGAAGCGCGACATAATAACTTAGTTGGTATAAATGCTACAACAATAATACCGAACCTTTATTTTATTTACTCTTGTTGATGCGACGAAGTTTCCTCCTAATTATTAAATGAAAAATGCTAGAGTCCCCGAATTGATTTCCAAAAACTGATGTGTCGCCTATAAAATTAGTAATTTTTATAATACTAATATATGCTTATAAATTAAAATCTAACACTTGACATGCTACATCATTCAAAAAAAAATTCGGGAATGTTTCAGAATACCTAACACTATTCTTAAATTATACTCTCCCCGTCTCATTCATTTGTTAACATTTGAAATGGAGGGATCGACTCGCATTTTAAAGCTGCTATAAAATATAGTTCCATTATTTATTTTTTAAAATTTTCTTTTTTAAATAAAAAATCTAAACATTTAATTTTTATTCAGAAGATTTTTTTTTTAAAATAATTAATGAAACTATACTTTAAAGGAGTTTTAAAATGAGTGCTGAACCTTCTCTTTCAAATATTAACTTCCTACAATCCTGCTGGGATGGAGGAAGTAGCATAGTAATCAATTTTGTTCTCATAATTTTTTGTTTGATACGTAAGATGTGGCAGAAACTGTGGAGTCATATAAAGGTGCTTTACCCAGAATTAAGTAAACAAAATGCTAGATTTTAAAATATAATAATATTGGCAATCGAGAAAACTTAAGTCTATAGGTTTACTGCCGACATCGATTAAATACATAAGAGCAATGACAATGAGATTGGAATGTTTATGTCCAAAGGTACTAGTAGGAGACGGTACAATACTATTTAAGTAGTGGGATTTGGGAGTGTCTTTGGCTTTGGTTTTACTTCAACTTCATTTACATTGCGCACGAAGATGGAATCTGGTTCATGGCTGCAAACAAGAACACATAAAAATTGGACATTATCATACAACAATCATTATAAACAAGAAAAAGACATTAAAAAGTATGAAATAGATGTTATTCTTACGGTTTTTCTCCCTCGTCAAAAGTGTAACTAGATGCAACAGCCAACAATCCGCCATCTCTACTGAATGATATTGCAGAAATGCTCGAAGGGTACTTGGCATACTACAAGTTCAATGAAGGTAACAACTGTAATTGAATATTTGCAAGTTGCATGGATATAGAAATGAACCCCATTGTTGGGTATACTTTACCTGATACAACCTCTTTTTGTTGTTTCCATCCCACACATTCACAAAACCATCAGAGCCACCGGTTGCAAAAGTACCATGGCTGCAAATTGTAAATTTAGAGGTAATATAAGCTCAGAAATATCAGCATCACAAAGGACATTCTTAGTGTTAGACTGTTAATGCATTTCATTAGCCAAATCCAGGGAGCAAACATCAAACTAACCATTAAATAATCTTTCGTGATAACATAAAGAGAAAAAGGATAACTACAGAACAGAATTCAACAGAAAAGCAGCAGTATAGCCAAGTACATAGCTGATTCCAATACATCGGGGAGTAATAGTTAACACCTTCAAGTCAAATTCATAATACATTGTCAAAGAGTCAAAGTACAGCAATTATGCTGAACTACCGGCAAGAACTAAGCAGTCTACTCAAAAATTAAAAACTAATGATGGCATGTGTGGAATTTCAAGCTCTATATAGGTTAAGAGTTGGATTCTTGAAAAGAATAAATGAAAACATCATACGGGAACCACTAAGGTTCGAAAGATTTGAGCAGATTGAATTTTTATTAATTTAATAATAATTTAAACATGTTTGAGAAGGTTCTATCATCTTGAATATTCAAACAGATTTGAGTCTACAAACAGGTTCCAATACTTTGAATCTTCGTGGTTCCGATACAACGTTTATATTCAATCCAGAGTCTTAAATTAAATTACATCTCTAACTTTGGATTAGAAAAAAAAAAAGAAAAGTAAATGCATCTTTTATTTTGGACTGTTAAGAGAATCTTGCAAGTTGTGGTTTCCTACAGAGTTCCGATCTATGTTGGGTTTGCATATACAAGATCATCTTCTAACAACTTAATAAAAAGTAGTCCAATAATCCAGTTCCTGAATGTGCAAAAACGAAGAAGCACATAAGTCATAAACCATGTCAGCACTTTAATGCAAATAAAAGTTTTCTTTTTTAATCTGTTTACGTAGTATATGCCAGTTGAATCTCGTCTGCCTATCTATCAAAATTACGGCTCAGAGCAATATCCTAGTTCAGCCAACTGTTGAGAAAGAAAGATATGCCGATATGCCTAATGATGACTTAAAAAAAGAGTTTCGCTTTAGTGCTGAATAAAAGATATTGCATGAGAAAATTATTGATTGAAATGCAAATTTTACTGAAAAGTAATTGAAACTTACATGGGGTGAAATGCAATAGCATTTACGGAGTAGACTACGTCTTTACCATCTTCTGATTGTCGATGACACTTGAAGGCATATCTGCAAATGTTTTGTGGCCAAGCAAAATGCGGATCAACATTGACAAAAAGAATCTTTAGAAATTATGCATATTGTTACTTACAAAGTAATAACTGAATATGTTTACTCTTCCTAGACGTCTAGGAGTAGGTTGTCTACTTATAGTATATAATCCGTAGCCACACCGACAATAGAAGGGTGCTGCACCTGTTTTACACCTTCACTACAAATATACTGGACCAACATTATTGAACTAACTATACATGTCGCCATTTGTGGACTAGCAACTGATAGCAATGATACAAATTCTGCAAACATACTGCCAAAATGTGTACAAGATATGGATGAAGAATCAATAGCTATTATCGAATCTTTTTGTTTAAATCAAATCAGTAATTTATTAACCACGCTCTACAAGATTAAATGGAGTACCCACCCAAATGGCCAGATCTACTAATATGAATTGAACGAAAAGATTTAGAAATAGTCAAATGATCATCTTCATAAAGTATGTGTACGTCAATCAAATATTCCCCATAAAACATGTAAACAGCAAGATCAGGGGAAACAATAATAGGTACATACTAGAGTAAATTTATGTTTAGAATTAATGGTGCAAAGCATACATACTTTTTGCTTTGACCAGCTTCAGATAGATCAAAAAATTCCATAGCCACTCGACCTTCCACTGAACTGAGAGCATAACCTGCATATCATAGCCATGAATTCTATTATATCAAACACAACCAGACTAGCTAAAGAGAAAATAAACTTTACTATTGGACTCCTACGAAAATTTAATGGTGTGTTCATAAGAACATATGTTTCAAGTCCTAATGTAGTACCTTATATCTCCACAAACAACTGAAACACTTAATTGAACATAACCTTAGAAAGGACTTTGCAGAGAAAAACAATTTACAACTATTTAGAATTTAATAGGATTGCTAACTAGTAGCACAAGACAAAAAGTGGATTGATCGTCAAAATGACATGTTTTACTGGTAGAGAGA
This sequence comes from Heracleum sosnowskyi, assembly GCA_030848705.1. Taxonomy (NCBI): domain Eukaryota; kingdom Viridiplantae; phylum Streptophyta; class Magnoliopsida; order Apiales; family Apiaceae; genus Heracleum; species Heracleum sosnowskyi. The sequence continues at coordinate 92,055,595 of CM061235.1, read as the reverse complement.
TAAGAATACACCCTAGACAAAATAATTGAACAGTCAGTAAAGCACTTTTTAATGCACACCTGTTCCATTGGGGTAACAGCGGACACATCTGGTTTGGTATTTCAAAGAAGATGTCCTTTGTTGTTCAGGCCGGGTCATATTCCGCAAATCATATACATTCACCTTCCGACCAGCTGTCGCAACCACCAAACGATGGCCAACACAAGAAAGAGAATAGACACGCTCAGGTTGATGATAGGTACCAACAAGATGGCTTTGCTCCCCACCGGCTCCTCTAGGATCCCAACACTTAAGGGTTTTATCCCAGCTACCTGTGATCACTTGCCCTGAAATCATAATTTGGTTAACATGTGTTACCATATTTCACTGGATTAGAAGTAAAACGACAATCTAATGCTACTACAGTGATACAGTTGTTCGTTGCAGATTACTTAACATAAGGTAATAACAATGCAACTATACCATGTCATGGAGATGAGATGTATACTGAAGCTTTCAAGTGCAAGGGAGAATAAAAATGGTAAACGGATTGGAATGTCATTAAATTCAAAAAATCATATTTAGTCACAGGATAGACATGACATGTATTTGGAGTTCCCCAATATAAAGCGTTAAAGTGTAACTTTAGTCTGCCTACAGTAGTGTTCTGCCTTCAACATTACAATTATACTTATCAGTAGATAGCTATATTTTTGCATATGGGAAGATTAAGGCCAGAGCTCTTTTTAGCCACATAAAGCGAAAGATGCGGCGCTGTTGAAACGGTGTTCTATAATGCATAAAGCAGAATCGAGCTTTTGAATGAATTTTTAGCGCTTAAGCAGTCTATTGAAAGGATAAAGAAGGGTAAAAGGACATATCAGTGTGAGACCTTTTAAATGGAGATTTTTACAACAGAGGTTGGAACTTGAAACATATCATTTTCCAAAACATTAAAACATCTAAAGAGCTCTTGATTCACATGTTAAACTTGCAACAGAATAAGGATATCTAGTGTTGTTTCAGGATCATATAATTATGAGTTGGTTAGCTATCAAGTATAGTCATTAGCAGTTAAGTTATAGCTAGCTGATACACTCTTGGGTATAGCATCAGAGACCAAAGATCGAAACATTATTCTTTGAACTAAGATATACGATCTATCCGTCTCCTAACAGCCTCCACAGTTCAAAATTCGAGGCAGATCATGTTCAGTTAGCGCAGTCTATGGACTTGATTGTGCATTAAAGATACTATATGAATTCTCTTTGTGTAATACTAATTTGGCGGCCACAATTCTTCAGTTTACATAAACAGCTTCTAAGCAATAGATTCGAATAAGATAAGGAACCATACTTGGTTGTTTAGTCAGAACAACTAGGCTCTACTCTACATCATTAAAGCAAGCATGGGGGATAAGATCAACTTGAAAAGTAAATAACACAAGCAACTAAACTAACCTGTTGCATTTGAATACTCAACACAACGTACAGGTGCATCATGCTTTCCCAAAATTTCCTCTTTCTCATTGTTGAAAACGAGCCTGACATATTTAAATCACAATAAACAAGGAATTCAACCATACCACAATCTGATTCATACAAGGTTCATAAGGCTCTCAACTTTTCACTTTGTTTCCAAACAGTACAATTTTATCAAAATTACACATTATAAAACACAGTAACAATAAAGATCTTAGAAAACATAATTATTTCCAAAATTGATCACACCTTATCACTCTGTTTCCAAATGGTACAATATTCTCTAAACTACACGTTATAAGGCTCTCATAGAAATACAAAATTAGGTCACAATTCACAGACTGAACAGACATATCTAGCTCTGTAACTGTACAATTCACTTAAACCCCCATCCAAAACACTTTAACAAAAACTAAACTACGCATTACAAAGCTCTTTAGCAGTAAAATTTATAGAAAACATAATTAGGTCAAAAATCAATTACACCTAATAACAAAATCAACTATAATGTGCATTATCGAGCTAAAAACAATTCGATTTACCAAAAATACTAATCGAAAACAATACCAAGTCAGAAAATGATCATACCTCCTGACAGTGTGATCAGCACAACCACTAAACCCTATGAAATCATCCTGAAAGCAGCAGTCAAGTACAGCACCACCGTGCACAAACTCTCCTCTCAACACATCGGTACTCGCATCGTATAATCGAACAGTCTACAACAACAAACCTCCAATTAATACACAATAAAAATATACTTATATGTGTGTTTGTGTAGATAGGTCATAAATATAACTGAAATGAGTTGATTTGAACATTATAATGGTAAAATGATGAAAAATATGTAATTTTGTTTAATTAATTCAATTTAATTGTGTTTATATAGATTACTTACTTTGTCCCAAGAGGAAACGAGGAGATTATCGCTGTGATTAGAGAAAGTGAGATTGGAGATTCCGTCGGTCGGTGGACTGGTTAGCTCCCGTCCGATCAGCGGTGGCGCCGTCGTCATTATCTGTTCGAAATTGAGTAGAGAGAGAGAGAGAGAGAGAGAGAGAGAGAGAGAGAGAGAGAGAGAGAGAGAGAGAGAGAGGAGAGAGTTGTGTTTTTTGAAAGAGGGGAAAGAAGGAATGAAATTTGAATTTGAGTGTCGGAGACTTAGGACTTAGGAGAGGTGGTTTTGTTTTGGATCGGAATGAATTTGAATTTAAGTGGAGCGCAAACAAAATACAATGTTCTTTTTGCAAACAAAATACAAATTTTAAAAGTATTACTATGTATTTTGTTGAAAATGCCTTCAATTTATATGATAAAAAAATAAAAATGTTAAAATTATTTGTTACGATGTTATTAATAATAATTTACTTTTTTATAATCTTATAGTTAATGTGTAAGTAACAGAAAGATTCAATGAGATGGTAACTCAAAATTTAACATGTAAGTGTAAAAATAAAATAATTTTATTTAATAAAATAGAATATATATATTAGAATTTTGGTATTTTATATTAAAAATCTGATCTTTCTAAGGTTTCAATTAAAAATAAGTTAAAATGACATGTTCCCGATAAGATATTTTACTAAAAAATCTTTTACGGTTAAGATATTGTTCTTTGTAATATTTTTAATTGAAAAACCTTCTTATCGAGAATAGGCTATTTTCGAAAATAGTTTTTCATTGAGAAGGGCTATTAATCTAGTATGATAGCGAACTATTTTTTGAAAAAGTGCTTTTCCTGATCAAAGGAAAACATTTCGTAAATTTAATGAGCAATTTTTCAAAAGAATCTGTCGGATAAAGTTACATTTAGAGTTTTAGGCACACTAAGAAAGTGTCTCACACCCAAATATCATTATTATTTTTTGAAATAAAAACCATACCATATTAATTATTCAAGTCTTGAACAAGTACATCGATAAGGAAGGAGGGTGTGATTAACCACTCCTCACTCACGACCAGCCATAGAATTAGCCTCTCTAGCTATAGTATGAGCTACTACATTCGCTGATCTCCTAACAAAATATACGAGATGGGACCTCAAGTCCTTTAGAATATCGGAACAATCTGCTATGACATATCCAAAGAAAGAGGCATCCTGGGTTTTGCTGCGGAGAGCTTCGACTACATTGAGGGAGTCAAGCTCAACGTATACTTGTTGTCTTCCCAGATTTTTAAGCCAAGATAGTGCTTCCCTAAACGCAGTGCTTCTGTAACTCGGGGGTCTAGTGCTCCCATTAAATGACCACCACAACCAGCCATAAAATTACCTGAATCGTCTCTCAAGATGCTTCCAAAGGAGCTCCTGCTATCCCTTTCAGAGAAAGCTGCATCTACATTGCACGTTTCCCATCCTAGAGGAGGCGGTTGCCAGGTCATCATGCCTTCCCGAGCAAGACAAGAACTCTGTCTATTACTAGTTACTTGAGCTTGTTGCCATTGGAAAAGAGTTGTGCTTGCTTCATTGGACACCTGTGGGGGCGTTTTAAACTTGTTATTCCACACCACCAAGTTCCCGTGGTTCCAAATACTCCATGCTAATGAGCAAAAGAGCTCCAGATCTTTTTTAGGCTTAGTTTCGAATAGGCTCACTATCATTTGAGTAACGCAGCTTTCTGCTGACTGACGAGAATGCAGGTTACTTATCTCCCAGCATTTGCTAGCAAATGGGCAGGTTAACAAGATATGATCTACTGATTCCAACGTTAGCTTGCAGACCTGACATATTGGGTTAACATCCACGAATTTATTCCGCCGATTTTCGAGGGTGGGAAGACAGTTTCTTAAAACTCTCCATAAGAAATTCTTCACCTTTGGTGGGATAGACAAACTCCAGAGCTTCAACCAACTAAACGAAATACCCCCACCTTGGTCTTGCTGAATTGATCTACTAAGAACTCTATACCCGCTTTTCACCGTGTAGTGACCCTTTTCATCCTCTAGCCAAATCCATTTGTCTTCCTGACTGGTCGAAAAGAGAGGAATTTTTAAAATCCTCACCACATCCTCTTGATTGAATATATCTCTCAACAGATCATAGTCCCATTCATTCATGTCCGTCTTGAGCAGACTTTTGACCTTAACACCTTCCGACCCTTGAATAGTAGGAGTGAGAATTTTTGTAGAGCCAATATCTGGGATCCAGGGATCCTCCCATATATCAATTGATTCCCCATTCCCCACCTTTAAAATGCTACCAGCCCCAATGAGATCTTTTGCAGCTAGTATACTTCTCCATACGAAGCTAGGGTTATTACCCATACCTGCGTTTTGGAGTGAACTAGATGGGAAATTTCTAGCCTTTAACATCCTCGCTATAAAAGAATGAGGAACAGTCAATATCCGCTAGACCTGTTTTCCCAGCAGAGCAATATTAAATTCTCTGATTTTTTTGAATCCCATTCCTCCAAATTTCTTCGGGGAACATATTTTATCCCAAGCCATCCACCTGATACCACTTCTCTTGTCCATATCAGAAAGCCACCAAAACTTATTCATAAGTCTTTCGATTTCCTCACAGAGATTCTTTGGGAGTAAGATTATACTCGCCACATAAGATGGGATTGCTTGAATAACAGACTTCAAGAGAATTTCTTTACCTGCCCGTGATACCGTTTTGCCTTTCCTGCTTTGCATACGGTTCCAGAACTTTTCTTTGATATACCCAAACACTTCTCGTTTATTACCAGCTACAGATTTTGGGAGCCCCAGATAGGTATCATCCGTACGAAACGGAATCGTGATCTGCTAGGAACTGGTCTCCAAATCCTGATTTGTAGGTATAGTGCTGAATGATCTGAGGAAGGTGCCACAAGGTTTTGTACTTTGTTGGACGGGAATCTCTCTCTCCATTCGTCGTGAACAAAAACTCGATCTAGTTTTTCCTCAACCCATCTATCTGTTCATTTCCCTCTTTCCCATGTAAACTGATATCCCTCTACCGGCAAATCTGAAACTCTACAATCGACATAGCATCCTTGAAGCCATTTAACATCCAGTTTGGCTGCTTGTTCCTTCCTTTCTTTTCACTGGCTCGTAAAATGTCATTGAAATCCCCTAAGATTACCCATGGTAAAGATGATTGAGCAGCCAAATTACGTAATAAATTCCAGGATTCCCTTCGCCTAGATCTTTCTGGGCATCCATAGAAACATGTAAGTCTCCAGGGTTCAGTGTTGTCTAGATTTACTTCTGCATCAATATAATTCTGAGAGGATGTTTTGATAGTTACGCAATTCTCTTATTTCCAAAACAATGCAAGGCCTCCTCCATGTCCTGGCCCCACAACTGTAAATAGGCCGTCATACTTCATCTTGGCCCGAATACTATCTACCCTGTCATGATTACTCATTGTCTCCATTAAAAATACGAACACTGGCTTCTTCATTTGGACTAAGTCCAACAGTACTTGAACTGTATGAGGATTGCCCAAGCCTCTACAGTTCCAAAATAAGGTACTCATTGTGATAGGCGGGCCTGCAGAACAGGTCCCGCCTCTGGCGAGTTTTTTTGGTTCACTTGGGCTTCTGTTTCTCTCATCTCTATATCCAGTCCAATAACTTGATTCTGAATTAGGCCCAACTTATTATTATCCATCATATCCTTGCGTGCCCTCTTTTGTTTAATGATTACAATTCCCTCATTATTAGGATCGTTATCTTCTACATTTAATTTTTCCTTATCTTCATCCTCCTGATTTGTAGTTAATTTATCACCTTTGTTCAATTGACTGCTTCTTTCCCGCTGTTCGTTACGTAAATCATGGCTGTTTGTTTGCTTTTCTTCTTGCCTTCTACCTTCCATTGGATTTCCACCACAGCTACCAGTTTTTCCCAAGGTCACCGTGCCTCCATTTGCATATCTGAGCCATTGGTTTTCCTTGGTATTGCTCTTCTTTCTGATCGGGGCTCTCAATGAACTATCATACTTTCTCTCCTCACCACCCTGCGGATTGTCGAAAAGAGCTTCACAAAACTTATCTGAGTGACCAATTAATCCACAGTAAAAACAAAAAGATGGCAATCTTTCATATTTGAAATTAATCCACATCCATTCTCCTCCTGCCTTCTTTATCTTCATACGGTTTTTCAAAGGACGACGTACATCTATTGCCACTTTAATTCTGAGATAGTTCCTCCACAAGCCTTGAAATTTTTTTGAATCAGACTCCAAGAATTTTCCCACATAATTCCCTATAGACTTCAAAATACATTCTGAATTAAAACCAATATGGAGATCGTATATCTGTAACCATATATAGAGATCTAATAACATGACGTCCTTCAGTTGCTCTGTTACATCTAGCTTTTTTAAGAGCAAAACTTGTTGATTAAAAGTCCAAGGCTCATCATCTAAAAATCGTTTACCATCCAACTCATGAAAGAATTTAAAAATGAATAAGTTTGGATAATTTGTTTCTTCCATAAAAACTCCCTTAACCGGCCTCCATATATATGACAATGTGTCTTGCATAGCCCCAAAGTTTACCTTCCTGTTCGTTATAAAACTTCCCACCAAGCATCGATCATACTCCTTGTCTTGATTGTCTTTTGGGATTTCCTCCAGGATAAGACCATCAAGATCATCATCATTGATCGTTAACCTTTTGTACTCCGCTATAAATTCACCTCCATGAGAAGAACTCGCCATGATTGTAACCTGTGACGGACAAAATACGATATAACAGAGGGATTCGATTGAAAGATTTTGGTAGATTTTCTATGATATACTAATACTCATCATATGACGAGATCGAGAAAAACACGCCAAAAGACGAGACCACTCTGCTTGTGAATCTATAATATGGTTATTTGCCGAACCTTGTATCCTGAACTTGTTTAGTTCTATATCCTCTGCTATCATAGAAAGTGCCGGTCTCTGAAAGGTGATGACCATATTTAACCCAAATTAAAAGAAGGAAGTCAAAAATGCCCCAAATTGAAAAGATGGTCCAGAATGCCCTCCTAATACGATACTTCGTCTGCCGCTTGAAGGGATGCATAACTTCTTTTACCGCATTCAGCATAATACTACAGATGATATTACGTGTGGAGCCAAATACGACCTACGACCTACCGTATTTCTTGTAAGGTGAGTGCTCTCCAAATTCTGAAGCTCACACATATGAAGCTTACGTATTACAATTTATACGGAGGATCAAAAACCTTATTATGCATAAGCATAACAAAGTTGCAGGTATTGTTCTGATATGTAGTCTCTATTATCGTAGCCTACGATAAATTCACAACAAAATCATTCCCCAATTCATCTCGCTCTACCTACCTACTATAGATAGAAAATCACACACATACAATCATGGATGAACAAGCAGCAGTAGTGGAGAAAATTAAAATAATAGTGGTCGCCAATAACGATGATGATGTATAACAGAAGGGTGAAGAAAGCCAATAAGCATTCACTTAAATTATGGTCGCAGAGAGACTTAATTGTTGCAAACTCCATCGAAGTAGGTGGATTTGGGGCAGAGTGTGTGTGGTGTGTATGTCTATATTTTATTTTGTAGAGATACGGGAGACGATGTGACGTAATAGCGGGGTATAAAAGGCCTCAAATTTAAATAGGTGTATTAAGGGCTACACTATCTCAAATTGGGATATTTAGGATATTTTCTCTCTCTAGCTAAAATGGGTAAAACATTTTTTTTGGTCATTATAAGTCCCCTCTCGCTTGAACAATTTTTTCACTTCTAGTGTATACAATCGTTACTTTTGATCATACCCAAAAATTTATTTTGTTCACCTCATATTATGAAGTATTTGTAAATCTGCTGGTGTTAGCGCACGAAGGCACTCTTCGTCAAAAAATCTTTCTACTTACTGGAATTTGTTTTTCATACACTCAAATGTAGTTGATGAATTCCATCATCATTGTTGCTACAATCATCATAATATTCAGAATTTTGGAGATTTTCTTAACTGTGTTGTTGTCTCGAAATCAACATTTTTTTTCAATAAACTTATTAATATAAAAATTCTCTTTAAATATTTGTAATTATTTTTAAATGACTATAATCAAAAGATTATAATGTTATTTATCAAATTTTCAAACTATAAATTTAGATCAAAACACATATTATAATTGATTTAACGAATTTATAAATCTACAATTATTCACAGATTTATTAAAAATCTAAAATAATCTAATAGTCTATTATTTTTAAAGATACTATTTGAGGGACCATTAAATAATATAGCTAAATTTAAATTTATGATACACAATTTTTTTTGGCTAAGTTGCATAGATATATTAGAAAGAAAATATATATGATTGATCCTTGCTCTATGACATGCCATAGAGAGGACTATCTAAACCCAATCTACAAAAAATAAATTGAAACTAGAAAGCAACAAAAGGAGGGCAGAACAACCCAAAACTAGATAAGCCACTAAAAGTTCTGTACAAGCCCGTTTTTTAAACCAATCAGAAGTATATAATTTAACTCGAATATCTAGAAGAATAGCCTCCAAAAGGTTCCTGGGGCCGAAACATCCTTTGTTGTGAACCCGAGCATTGCGCTCGCGCCAAATGTGGTAGACAAAGGTTTGGGTCACAAGCAAGGCCAGGCAACAATAGGTGGGGTTGGAGACAGATCCCCAAGAAGTGATCAAGTTCATCCATATGTGAGCATTGTTGAGATTTAAGGTAGTGGCTAGGCTCTGAATTATGAAGTTGTTATATGTGCACGAGCCAAACATGTGTGCGCTCCTCTCGGTGCCGCCAACACAAAGAGAGCAATGAGTAGGCACATTCAAACCAAATGATGTAAGCCTGGTGGCTGTAGGAAGGCAATTGTGGCAAAGAAGCCATGCATGGTGGGCATACCTTCGGACATGAAGCTTGTGCCAGATGAGATCATGCCAGGGGACAATTGGCAGCCTAAAGGGAATGGCGTCCCAAATGTGGCCCGTTCTGAGCCTGAGCAGAATGGCACCCTACCCAGTGACCGACTCAGGCTTTGAGAGGTCGAACTCAGGGAAGTCAAAGTTAGCCAACCAATGGGTGAGAGTATGATGTATATGGTGGAGCCTTCGGTTGGGAGTAGGGAGACGCCAGACACCCTTAGAGATGAGGTTGTGGACAGTGGCAGTCAGGCTCGATCCAGCCTGAGCAATGATGGGGTCGTGCTTGTGGGCGACAAGGCAAAAGTCATGCCACCAAGGGTCAAACCACAAGGAAGTCCCATGACCATTCCCAATTTTAAACGAGATAAACTGGTGAGCCATGGGTCTAAGTTTGAGAACCCCGTTTCCAAATCCAAGAGCAATCTATGGGAACTTCCATGGTCCAGAAGTTATATCTTTTAAGAGTTTTGGAGTTAACCCATAAAGGCCAAAGAGAAGTAGACTTGGCGACCACTTTGCAAAGATGTAAAAGAATCTGAGCAGTGTTCCACTCGGAAGGATTTTTGAGGCCCAAGCCACCGTCGACCTTAGGCAAACCGATCTGGTCCCAGCGAAACTTGGCCCTTTTTTTTGGGATATATCACCTTTCCACAAAAATATGGTAAGAATAGATTTTATCTTCTTATGAACAGCAGCTGGGAGCATAAAATGGTTGGACCAATAAGATTGAATGGAAAACAAAACAACCCTGATTAACCGAGCTTGACCCACGAGGGACATAAGCAAAGTAGTCCAAGAGTAGACCTGAGATGTGGTACGGTTTATAAGAGACATGCAATCATTAATACTAAGCTTGGACGAGATTAGAGGCACCCCAAGAAATTTTACAGGCAAAGTACCATGGGGGATGTGATATGTAGCATCAAACCAATTAACCACCTCAGCCTTGCAATTGCAAAAAAAGACTGTGATCTTCCAAGCATTGGGGAACATACCACTCATGGCAGAAAATCGAGCCAATGAGCTTATAAGAAAATCCACAGAATATTAGTCATCATGTGTAAATAACAACACATCATCCGCAAAAAAGAGGTGATTGAGCTTTAGATCTTTGCAATTCCAATGGTATTTAAAATTGGAGGGAGTCGAGGCAAGAATGCAAGATAAAATATTCATAGCAAGGGTGAACAAATAGGGAGCCATGGGGTCCCCCTGTCTAATGCCTTTAGCCCCACGAAAATGGCCCTTTAGCACTCCATTGACTTTGATAGAGTATGTGGTAGTAGTAATGCATGTTGTGATTCAAGAGATAAAGTGAGGGGGAAAGTTCATTTTATGCAAGATAACAATCGCAAAATTCCAATTCAGAGAGTCAAATGCCTTATTGAGATCAATTTTTAAAGCATATTTGGCAATACCAGTTTCTTGAGTGTAGCCTCTGAATAATTCTTTTGCCATTAAGATATTATCGGAGATGCTACGTTCTTTTATGAAGGCAGAATGGGCCGAGTGAACAGTGGAGGGAAGAATCAACTTCAACCGATTGGCAGTGATCTTCGCAATACATTTATAAGCAATAGAGCACAAAGAAATAGGACGAAAGTCTTTCATGGTAGTAGGAATGAGTTCCTTAGGGACCAAGGAGATACAAGTAGTGTTGATACCCTCATGCATCGAAGCAGAGTCAAAAAAAGAGCACACAGCATCACATAAGTCATTACCAACAATATCCCAGGTGGCTAGAAAAAACTCCACGGTGAACCCATCAACACCCGGAGCTTTGTTCTTTTTCATTGCTTTGAGAGTCCTAAGAACCAAGTCAAGAGTCACAATGGCTTCAAGGTGCGAGGCTTGGTCAGGGTGATAGTAGCACAAGAAATGCCATCCAATTCGCAATGGGTGCTAGCTGAGGGGAAGCCCAACGAGTTAGCAAAGAAGTCGATAGTCACCCTTGACGACCTGAGCCTGACCAAAGACCACAACCCCATGCTCATCCTCCATATCCAAGACTTTATTTCTATCCCAATTAGCCCGAACCTGATCGAAGAAAAAAGAGTTGTTCCCATCACCAAGAGACAACCATTTAACTCTAGAATTTTTCAAAAACAAGGCTTCCTCCAGTAAAACATGTTCAAGATTTTTAGATGCAAGTTGCTCCTGGGCTAGCAAAATAGTGTCGGAATGGTTGTTGATAAGAAGTGCCTGGATGTTATGCAAATCAGCCGTAGCGGTCTGAACATTAGTGTGCACATTACCATGAGACTTTTTGAGCTTTATCAAGGCTTGTTTCACATTTTTCAGTTTTCGTTTTCGGCAAAGAATGGCCATAGGGTTACCATACCATCGCTCACTCAAGGCTTGATGTACTATTTTCATGAATCCATCAATGTTGCACATGAAATTATAGAATTGAAAGGGCTTATTAAATTCTTAAGCTGCATTGGGACGGAGAGAAGTAAAGGACAATGGTCCATAATGTCTCGGGGATTAACCAACAGAGAGTAGTCGGTAAAGAGATTGAACCATTCTTTATTTTCAAGCCATCTGTCCAGACATTTTTGGATTAAACAACCCGACCTAGTGAATCTGTTATATCTCAAAGTAAATAGGGGACCAACAGTGCGAATGTGCCTCGGCCTCGCATCAGAGATGCAATCCCGAAAAGACTGCATATCGGGCGTCCAACGCTCAAGACCTCCTGTAACCTCCATAATGTCAACCACACAATTGAAGTCACCCAAGACATACCAAGGCACAGTGAAAAGACTGCTTAGATGAACCAAATCATGCCACAACGGAATACGCTCATGAGGCTTATTGAGAGTATAAACAAAAGTAAGGGCAAAATGTAACTGCTTTTCAATGACCGTAACAAAACAAGTGATGTGTTGCTTCAATTTAGAATGCACGGAAATATGCCAAATATTCGGGTCCCAACCAACCCAGATTCTCCCATTATCATGACATTCATAGTTAAACAACCAAGACCAATTACGGTTAATACGCTTTGAAATTGCTAGAGAATTATAACTTTTCACTTTTGTTTCAAGACAACTCATTAAAGATATTATTTGAAGAGATGAAATTAATAACCTCTTGTTGATGCAGACTCTTGTTCAGCCCATGCACATTCCATGTTGCGGAATTCATCAAAGATTTTTAAGGTTTGTCGACTGAGACGCCGACCTGAGACTTTTCTTGTTGATCACAGGTGTAAATCCTCCATTGTCTGCCACAACTGATTTAGTAGGGGCTCTAGGTAGGGGTGAACAAAATCCGATCAAACCGCATAAACCGACCCAACCCGCCCCTTATTTAGCCCGAATAAGTCGAACCATTCAAAACTGAAAGTTAAATGGGTTGATTTTTTATGAACCAGAATTAATTGGGTTGGGTCAAGGTTTAATAAATGTTAACCCTTACCAACCCAACCCAACCCGTTTAATATATTTATAATATACACAATTATACATAGCCCATAAATATTCATAATAAGCCCATAGTCGACAGTCCAGTCCAACCCATTTCTGCCGGTTTAACCTAAATCTAGCCTCACACCTCACTCATTTCATTTCATTTTGTCACAACCGCTCATTACATTTCTCTCTCAACTATGTCTCTCTCGTGTCTCTTCCTCTTGGTCCACTCTAATGTAAGTTTCTTTTAATCTAACTGTATATTTCTAATTCATATATTCATATGTGTGATCTCATGTGTTATTGTGTTGTTCTTGTTCATTATATCTAATTTATACATGTTTGTTAGTTGTTAACATATAATTTTGTTGTATATATAAGTTTTGTTTTGTGTATATATCTCAAGAACTCATATATACTTTTGTTTTGTTGTATAATTGTTTTGTTAGTGTTATTATGTAACTATATGAACTTATTAAGTAAGTAACTATATACATTTTTGTTTGTGTTGATTTGTTTGTGTTTTTATGAGTAAGTATGAACTGATTTATATGTTTATTGTGAGTTTTGAGTCTCGTGACTGATTTATATGTTCAATTTTCAGGAACAAACAAATGGAAAATAATTTTCCAAATCAAACACCAAACACCCCCCTGTTACTTCCCAAATCCCAAATGCTTCCGAAGTTATTACTACCCCAAACACCACTCCAAACACCAGCCCTAATACTACCTCAAACACCGTCTTTACCACCCCCAAACACCTCCCGATCCAATTGCCCTAAACACCACCCCAAACAACGCCACTGCCACTACCCCAAACACCGTCACTGCTACTACCCCAAACACGTCCCCTGATCCAACTACTCCTATTAAAATTAAGTCACCAAAAAAGAGGGTGCTGATAAACTCCCACGTGCTTCAAAGAAGAAACCTACTTAAACCTCGGATGTTTGGGATCACTTTACTAAATTGGTAGGCGAAGATCCCGAGGACCCTAGGTGCAGGTGTAACTACTGTGGTATAGACTATGCTTGTCATAGTAGAAGAGTCGGCATAAGTAGTTTATGGGGTCACTTGGAGAAATGTAAGAACAATCCTCATAGGGTTGTCGATAAAAAGCAAAAGGTGCTTAGTTTTCATGGGGCAAATTTATTAGCAACAACTTTTAACAAAGTGAGATATCGGAACGCTTTGGCAAATTTTGTGGTTAAAGATGAACAAACATTTAGAGTTGTCGTGGGTGTAGGTTTTAAGGAGCTGATTAATGAGTTGCAGCCTAAGTTTATTGTCCCTAGTAGAATTACTGTTGCTAGGGACATCAACCACTTGTTTAGTAAAGAGAGATTAAAGCTGAATGATGAATTGATAGCTGCTGGTCAGAAAGTTTTCTTAACAACCGATTGTTGGACTGCCTGAACTAAAATTTCTTATATGTGCATCACTACACATTAAATTGATGCCAATTGGATTTTGCAGAAAAAGATTATAAGCTTTTCTCAAATTGAAAACCATAAAGGGGATAACATTGGTAAATTAATTGAGCCGTGTTTGCTTGAATGAGGAATATAAAAAGTTTTTACTGTGACAATGGATAATGCCTCGGCCAATGATGTGGCTGCTAAGTTTCTAAGGAGGAGGGTCAATGCGTGGAATGGTTCTGTTCTTGGTGGTGAGCATCTTCATGTCCGCTGTGGTGCTCACATTGTCAATCTAATCGTGAATGATGGGTTACAAAAACTGCATGATTCAATAGCTGCCATCCGCAATTCTGTGAGGTATATTCGTTCATCTCCAGCAAGGCTATTGAAATTCAGAGCTTGCGCTGAGAAAGAAAAAATCAGTTACAAGGGGGGACTGATTTTAGATGTGGCTACAAGGTGGAACTCCACCTACATGATGCTAGACGTAGCCCTGAAATTCGAGAAGGCATTTACAAGATATGAAGGGAAGATGACAAATTTGTTAGTTTCTTTATGGAAAAAGAAAATGGTAAGAAGATGATTAGACCCCCCACCTCTACTGATTGGGAATTTTCTTTAGTTTTTGTGAAATTCCTAGCTACTTTTTATGAAGTTACCTTAAATATTAGTGGCACTTTGCATGTAACGTCAAATAATTTTTATCACGAGATCTATGAAATTTACTCGCAGTTGAATGATTTGGCCGATGCAAATGATCCATTACTCTCTCTCATGGCTGCAAGTATGAAGGACAAGTCTGATAATTACTAGAGCAATGCAGATAATATCAACCCCTTGTTGTTTGTTGCTATTGTACTGGATCCTAGGTACAAAATGAGATATTTAAAGTATTGATTTGAAGTTGTATATGATTCTACGACAGTTGCTAGGCTTATTGTCAAGGTGGAGTCGGTTTTGTATTCCTTGTACACCTGCTATAATGTTGGATCGGATGATGTTGATGTTAAGGTTAGTAACCTAAAGTTCTGAACAATTTGTGCTTGTTTAGTTTGTGATTGTTGTATAATGTCTTTGTAAATAAGTGCTAGTTAAATTCTCTGAGAAATCATTCACACACAAGAACCATTGGTCCAGTATCTATATTTATAAATTTAGAGTCCAGAAACTGGATTACGTGTCCAGAAAGGGAAACTGAAATACAAGAGCTATTATAATCACTTGCAACAATTATTTTAATCTATGACAATTGATTATACAATAGTTGCATTAGAACGCTGTTGCAGCCTGTTACAAAAGAGAAACACTAGGATTCTTTAATGTTTATGCTTTATGTCCTAATTGTTGGGTTTTATTCATAGTAACTAGTTAGGATATATACATATATATATATATGTAGTTATTATTCTTATCACTAATTCTTTAATCTTTACTTTTTTTTCTTATGTGGTTGTGTATGTGTCAGTATGTTAATATTAACCTTGGTGCATAGTGTTTGTTTAAGTGCTTAAATTATCATGGGTACATGGGGGACTTGTACACACACACACACACACACACACACAAATGCTGTAAGTGCAGAGGTAATTAGTACCATCATTTATCAGGTTCAGAAACTGATATTGAGCCACAATTTAGTTTGTTACAGGATCAGGAGTTTACATGGTAGCGGCAACTAGAAGTTAAAGGTTTACACGTGCTTTTAGATGATACTTCTACCTTTACATGAACTGCTGATTTAGTGTTTCACTGGTAAACTGTTAGACTTTGTGGAGCCAGTCTGTTGACCTGTGTTGTTCTGTTCGGTTTATGTTAGTTCGATTCATTTTTGTCACGACACTACTAGTCGTATCTTCTGTAATGTTGCATTATCCAATTTTCTGGATTCTATAGATCCAAATCCTAAGAGGACAGAGGTAAATAGTTGCTATCATATACTATAGAAGTAGACACTACACTTTGATTTTAATTGCTTAATTTTTTGAAAAATACAGTTGATTACAAAAGTATTCTTTTTAAGTTTTAACACACTTCTATATATACATTATACACTTACTTAGAAAAAGATACAAATTGTATAACTTAAATCTGGACAGTAAACCTGTAATCACCTCTACTGGTTTTATATTCACATGTAATCTGGACAGTAATTCTGTAATATAATGATGAACAGACCTCCTGAATAAAACCAGTAGGTAATTTCCACAGGCCAGTAAATGTAGAGGTACTAATCAGTTACATCTACTTATTGTTGATTATCATGTTACATTGATTATAAACCTCTAATGCTGATTATATACAGGAAGTTGGAGGTGATCCTCCACCAAAAATTGTTCCTGGCAGAAGTAGGTTATTGGAAAACTATATGCAACGACAACAGATGGAATCAATTTGGAACAAAAATGAAATTGATAAATACTTGGAAGAAGATTCTCTCAATCCGATGACAGCTTCATTCAATATAACCCGACCGACCCAACCCGTGTTCACCCCTAGCTCTAGGTGGGCACTAGGATGTGCAACCAGACCAATGACAACATGGTGCTTGACTGGACTATGTGATGTTGATTTGCCTTTGCGTTTTCTAGAAGGTGAGGGTGATGGACTTTGTATGATAGTGTTTAGGTCTTCAACCTGGTTCAATAATTCAAAAGCATTACCTAGAGTAAGTGGTTGGTTCTCCTCAGTTTTCTGGACTACGGAGCCCTCACCCAAGTTGCCACACCAAAGCCACAAAAAGAAACAAAACATGTTCTGAAAGTTCCTCAAGATCCCAACGTTTTGGAAGTTCTTTTTTTGAAAAACCCTTCTTGGTCGGAATTCTACAACCTTGTCCTTACATTCAAACCCTCATTCCCTCTAAATAAGATCAAATGTCCAGATGAAATATCAGGAGATCCGCCTATGTGTATCCATGGTCTGTTTAACCTTAGTGTTTATGAATGTGCCGGTGGGTATCTTGAGGGCGATATGAAGGTTAATAAAAAGCCCTTTGATAAGGAGGCTCCTGTTGAACCACTAACGACATTGGTAAAAAGGGTGCTTTTTGAATGTGCAATTATTTTTCTATATGTAAATTTTTTTATATAAGAGACAAGAAAACCTAATTCTGATTCTTATATTGTCATGCAGGTCAGATATAAGGACTTATTTGATACATGGTGGTCTTGTCTAGGAACTATAACATTTGATGTTAATGAGAAGTTCTTAGCTTACCAGGAAAATAAACATAATTTTGAAAGGCGGTATCCTAAGGACGTGTTATTGCTGAATGGGCTCGTTCTTGGAAAGACTTACGTCGAAAAATTTCAGAAAATATTGGAGCAAAATCATTATATGGTTGGGCAGAAGTATAATTGCGTAAAATTTATCACTGATATAAAGAAAGGGTTTCAAGTAAGTGTTGAAGTTAACTTTATGAAGCTTGATCACAAAAGTGAGTTTTTTGGTTTATAAAATATCGGGCTTCTATTGAATGACAAAGACTAGAAGCTTCAAAAAAAAATTCCCTAAGCGAAAGAATAAAATTGACCCCGCAAGTGAGTTCTTCCTAGAAAGTTTTGCAGCGAGCGTGGAGGACATACTGCATTACAAAACAAGTGCAGCTTCACATAGACCTTAAAAGATTGATGCATAAGGACAACAATTAAATTTCTTATAATTTTTTCTTAGTTTAAATAATAGCTTTAGCTTTAGCTTGTTTGGTACCTTTAGATTGATAACTTTAGATCACAGTAGCTCACCTAGATTCTCTTTTGTAATAAATTATTGATGATATGGATGTTGGATGATGTTGATGATGGAATGTGCCTTTAAAGAGTTAGTTGGCATCTAAGGCTTTTTTTTTTGTCAAGTGATAATTGTATTAACCCAACAAAACAATACAAATAGCAGGGCATACCCTAGGGCACTATGAGAGGAACAACCATTAGTATTTGTGCCCTAGAGACAATACTATTATGTTCTTAGAAAAGACATTTTGATTATTAATGATTATGTTCTATGGATTTTATTTAGTTATTTATTATGTCTTTATTTACAGCGATATAAATGTTAGAACAATAAATATCCTTGGAATGTAAACATGAATTTTATATCTCTAAGTATGTGACTTAGAAATGAGATTATATGAATAGTGTTTATATCCTAAATATCCCTAGTCGAGTATTGTTATTTAAGGGCAATAATAATGCATAAAGACTAGTATGTTTGTTGACTGATGACCACATCTCATTGGTCATAGGTATAACGATACTAAAGTCAAAAACATAAGTGCATGATTAGAAACACATGGCATTGGATAGACCCACCGTGAGAATTCTTCATGGTAAATGTTATCAAGTGTCATAAGTAATTCTCACAGAAATAATGCTGTAATGATCCTCAGACTTGAAACCTTTATATTTTTATATGAGAATTAATATACTTTGATTCTACTCAAAGTTACCTTTGACCGGATAATGATAAAGGTAGAAATTGGGTATATTATGAATCATATGAGAAATATGAATGATAGACATAGGATTTAACCCTCCTATTTTAGGAGTGATATTATTGGCCTCTTGATTGAGCGAGACTTTGAAATGCATGGTCATGCTCAAATAGTGATTTGTTTATTAGTCTACTCATTGATCAAGTAAACCAGGAATAAATGATGAAGAGGGTGACATAAACCATGCATCGAGTTTGTTAGGTCCAAAGTATCGTAGAAGGGGGGTTGAATACGATACTCACAAATAAATCAATTTCGTTCGCGGATTAATCTTTCAGTTCTATAACGAAATCAAACACACCAAACCAAATCAAGTTTCGGGGAATATATCTTTTTATAAATATAAACCTCGAGGGGTGCTACAATTTCTAATCCATAGATTAGCTTCAATGAGTTTAAGGTTACACAAATTCAAAACAATGATCAAATTCTGAGCACTATTAATTCTCTGATAATTTCTCCGGCTCAGTTCTCTCTCTCAGTAATGTCTTTGTGTAGAATTCCTTAACTGAAGAAGACACTATCTTCTCTCGTATTAATTGTAGTCTTCATTTGAAAACTATCGAACCAAGATTAAAAGAATTAATCTTGGCCATCCAATTTCCATCAACCTGTCAGACAAAACAAAACTTTCCACCTGCTCCAATTTGAAAACCATCGAATGATTAAAAAGAATTTATCATTCGATAGTTTTTAAATTCCTTTTGAATTGAATTCAGATGGATTTCTTTTATCACTTTCGATGGTTTTCTTAAAAGAAAAACCATCGAACCATTTCTTGTCCTTGATCTTTTTAGTAAGTCTTTTAAGCTCCAGGGTGTTTCAGTTTTAGACTGTATCAATTTCTTCTGAGACGATAAAACAACTTGATCTTTTTAAGTGCCGTCACCTAGTGCAACTGGTCTGGTTCACAGATGAATAACACTTGATCAATTCTTGTTTTATGTCTTCAATTCAGTGCTGCTGATAAGTCCTTTGTCGTTCTGGTTGCTTCGTTTAAATCACTGGAATCCCGTGGTACTTAACCCTAAATCATTCATATACTTCTATCGTCTTGAAAGTCTTGTTTCTTTTGCTGTCACTGAGGCTTGAACATTTTCATGAACTTCTTTCCGTGACCTGTTTACGGACTTCAAGAATACATAACGTATTTTGATTTTTTGAGTTTACCTTTTCTTCTTTGATTCTGGATTCCTGTGCTTCTGTTAATATTATTGTCTGTCTTGTCCTTTGTTGAGTTGTAGTTATCTCTTTTACATCTTATGTTACATTATGCTTTACAATCTCCCCCTATTTGATTGGATAGAGTTCGACAAGCAAATACTTCGAGGATAACTCAACTAACTAAGGAAACATGAAACTAATTAAAGTAAGACAACGTAATAATATTAAATGCATTCTGGATCAGATATATATACATTTCCAGATTTCATAAATCAAAAAACAATTAAACTTTATACAATGAAGTTGCTCCTCTAGTCTGAGCTGATAGTTCTTTTGTTCTTTGCTTCAATCTTCAGTCCATTCCAATCTCACCTTCTTCAATCATTGGATCGGAGTTAGCAGCTTGATAATCAATCACTGATAGATACTGCAGTGGTTCTCCAAGTTTAAGGATTGCTCCTTGGATGTGTCTTCCAATATATTCAACCTCTTGACCCACTCCAGCCCATAACCATGCAATGTTAACATCTTTCTTGTTTAGCTTTGGCATGTTTGGCAGTCTGGTATGCACTTCCAATCCTCTTTCCACTCTTTTCCTATAGTAAGGAACATTCTCCATTAGAAATCTTCTAAGAGTGTATGCTGCTTTGTCCTTCTCCGTTGATGAGAATCCAGTGGATCTAAGATACTTCTCAACTGAGATTAGATAGTTGCTTGGGTAGTCTCTCAGTTTGTCCTCAGCCAAATAGCAGATTCTGAACAAGTCATTCGTCATGAATCTAACCATTGAGGGATCTTCAGTAATCTCTGGACCGACTTTCATCAAGATCTCCTTAACATGCTCACGGAGAAGTTCATTTAGCCTTGTCGTCCTTTGAATCTTGATGAGAATAACCTGCAACTCTGTGTATGTCCTCTGTTCTAAAAACTTAGTGGAAATCACAAATGTACCTTTCTCCAGAAAATTTATCAATAAGCTCCAGGCACCATTTGCTTTAACCCCAGCTTTCAGAAAGATCATAGAGTTTCTCAATGCCTTGAAGTAAGTCTGATCTTCAAGATTGGCACTTCTGATGTCCTGAATGATAACTTCCACCTCAGCATTGTCGTTGACTTCTAATCCGTCTTCAACTCCGCAAAAGGTTTTATAAGCCATTTCCCATTCATTACCTTCTTTCTTTGCCAGATCTATCATCTTCTTCCTCCTCACTTCATTATACACCTTGAATCTCTTCAGTTTTTCACTCCTCAGAATTGCTTGTTGTTTCTCTTTCTCAGCTTGCCTGGCATCTACTGCAGCTCTCTGAGCTCTTATTGCTTCCAAGGCAGCTTCTTCTTCAGGTGATAGAGAATTTGCTTCTTCTTCCATATTATCCTCCCAGATTGGATGTTCAATGGGCTCTGGATAATATGGCTCATGCTCCTCTAGAATAGGTTGCTCATGCATGACCTCAAATTCCTCTTCACTCTCCTTCTCTTCTTCTACAAGTTCCTCTATCCAGTACTGTCTGATAGGAATAGCTTCAACTGTCTCCCAAACTCCCCATCCATCCTTAGGCTTCTCTTTCTCCCCTTCTCCAACTTTCTCCCCCTTAGTTGAGGAATCCTCAAAGAAAGCATCCTCAGCATAAAAGGTAGTAGAAAGATCAGGTTGCTGATTTGAAGGACCTGGTTGGCCAGTTTGTTGGTTCTTCAGCATAGTCCAAATCGACTGTACTCCATCACTTTGATTTTCCATGAAATCCAATAGATCCTTATTCATCTCTTGCATAGAAGCCAGCTTCAGGTCAATGTCATCCAATCTGGAGTTGGTAGTCTTCTCAATCTTGTCCAATCTCTGGTTCAGCTTAGACTCCACTCTAGAAAGGGTGTTCATTGCATCTTTTACCCTAGCTTGACCATCCCGGATAACCAGAACGTCTTCTCTCAAAGCTTCTTGTCCTTGCGACAAAGAATCTACCTCATTCATGAAACCATCTTTAAGTTCCTTGACGTCCGTCCTCAACTCGATCTGTTCGTCCATAGCTTCCTTCTTTAAGGAGTCCACTGCCTGCTTCGTACCTGTTATAGTGCCAGATGCACTGCCAATGACCCTGAATGTTCTTCTGGAATCAGCTGCAGCCAAGTCAACCTTCTCTTGAATAGTCTTTAAAGAAGCATTGGCTTGACTAGAGGAGATCCCTTGGTCAAAGGAAGGTCGCAGTGGAACCTTGAATAGTGGATTTCCTTCTTTGTCACGAACTGTCATCTCCTTGAGGGAAGATTGAACTTGTAGCTCTCTTTCTGTCGGTAACAGCAAATCATCAATATTAGGTAGGGTTAGGGTGTCACTCCTCACATTTGGCTCTGGGTGTACACTCAACGTTTCTGTCGGTGTTTGAATCATTTTTCCTTTCCCACTCAGGCCAGGTGTAAGTGTTTTTGTTTCACTCAAATCCTTTGTGCTGATTGTACCTGCAGAAGAAAACACCGTAGCCGTCCTTAAGGAGGTCACCGGTGGTGCAATGGGGCTTCGCAAGTCCCCGTCCTTGGATAAACCAAGTTGCTGATCATCCTTAGATGATATATCCTTTGTAGGATCTAGAGTTTGAATCTCTAGGGGGTTAGAAACAGGCTCTTTTAACAGCAGAGATCCCGAATCTTCCCCTTGAGTCTGTAAAGACTTCACCTCAGTTGACTCCTCAATAATAATTGATTCATTGTCAACGAGTTGCCGATCTGCACCTACGTCAGACCCTTTACCCGCAGGATCCAAATATGTTCCATCTGGGGAGGTAGACAATGACCCTTTAGATTGTGCATTTAGGTCAAAGCCTTCTCTCGACGTCTGTGAAGACCCTTGGTTCTTAGAACCTTCAACCAGTGAACCTGGCCGTAATATGGTCGGAACACCAGTTGCTTCCGTCAATTCTTCCTTACTTGATTGAGCTAATGGTTCAGATATAGCTTTCGTTAGCGTAGCCCAATCAGCATCAGAAAAATCAATAAAGGGCGCATTGGAAGTTTGAAATAAAGTATCAACAGTTGCCTCGGTTTCTGTTCGTCTCCTTTTAGAGGAAGGCAGAGCTGCTGTTGAAGGGTGTATCTCCTTATGTGGTGCTACTAAGGCACTATCTCCCTCTACACTCACGGATGTCTGAATATTGGGTATAGGAGGGGCAGGAGGTTCGTTTATTGTTTCATTTGGCTCTTCCAAAGGCTCTTCGACCGTGGTTAGAGGTTGTGGGTTTGCAACCTCCTGGTCAGGAATGGCCACTGAGGGCTCTGGATCAACATCCATTGGTTGTGGTTCAGGAGCCAGTTCAGGTTCAGGAATGTTATCTTGATTTACCTGTTCCCCTGGGGTAGAAGTGGTAGGGGCACCGTTCTTAGATATTCAGTGAGAACAGTGGGTACCCATGGAAGATAGTTGTTCTTCCTTATCAGAGCGGTTATGACATTGCTCTTCATCTTCATACAATCCTGGTTCTCCTCGCCATCAAATGTCTCCCGTTCATCATCTGTTAAGATATCATTGAGAATTAGCTGTAGGAACCTAGGATAGAAACAAAGCACATCATCTATGCCTGTTCTTTCATCCAGTGGTCCCATGCATATGATTACTTGATCAATCAGTAACCGTCCAATGTTAATATGCCTATTGTTGGCAATGGCAAACCCTATCTTTTGAAGGAATAAGGGAATACCATGCAGATTTGTTAGCTTGGCAGTAAAAACATGTATTAGGGTATGAAAGAAAAAGTTCCATGCCTTTGGCAAGTAATGCTTAAGGAACTCTCCCACAAAGAAGTTAGGTTGTTGACTTCTAATGAGAGTGAAGAAAGCATGTATCTCCTCAGTCGTGGGATCCGGAACAAGGTTTTCTGTAGGAAAATGTAAGATTCTATTAAAATCATGTTCCGTCACCCTTATTGTTCTGCCCCCTGGCACAACAAAACTGAAGGACCTTATATTATTCTCACTTGTATCTGTGGCGGTTGTGTACAACGCAGTCAATTGATCGATGCAAAGGACCACGGGAGTACTCACAGCATATGCCACTAATGAACGTGTGTTCAAGAACTGTGCCCATGCACGAAACTGTAAGTTCGTTATGGATTGCAAGTTTTGAAACGAGACATGATTAGTTTTGGTAATAATAAATTCTCCAGCCATTTGAAATTTCCAAAAAAAATAAAATAAACCAAAACTAATTTACCACTTAAATTTAATTAATTAATTATTTCTAATTAATCAAATTCAAACCAAAATACCCCTTTTAATCACTTAAACACAAACTCGAACAGAATTATCAAGAACCCTAATCTGGTAACCTCAATATCAACAAATAAGAAATCAATTGAAAAACAATTTCTTTCTAAATTTGAACACAGTCAACAGTCCTTAGGATTTAGAATATTCACTTTCGATAGTTTCTTCTTGAAAGGAATTAAAAACTTAAGATACTCACACTTTCACGGTTAATCAACAAGATACAGTGAAAGAACAGTAACTTTATGAAGTTTTAATCGGTTAAAAAGCTTTAGAAAACTATCGATTAAGATGTTCTTGTCGTGTATCTCTCTGTTTGTAAGTATAAACTAGACAAAAGTTTTTCTCAGATCTGTAAACAATGAAAAGAAAAAAGAAACTAAGTGCTAGTTAAATACTTTTTGAAACTGTTAGGGGCAAAGTAGTCATTTAACTGTTCGATAGTTTTTATTTGAACTGTCGATGGATTTTCAGAGGGGCAAAACTGTCATCTGTACCTCGATGGTTTTCTTAAAAACTATCGAAGTATTATGAGAGTTTAGAATTTTAAAAGTTTTCTGAAAATCTATCGAAGGTTTTCTAATTAAAACCAAAAACTATTGAAGTATCCTTTGTTGAAAAACTATCGAGAATTAAAATAAAGGAAAAATTAATTCTCTCCGATAGATTTTCTTTTTATTACAAAAGCCATCGAGAATTTGATATTAGCCAATAAATTCACTTCGATGCATTTTTTAAATAATTCTCAAAAACTATCGAGAAATGTTTTCGATGGTTTTTCTTTTCCTTTTCAAAAACTATCGAAAATTAATTTCGATAGATTTATCTTTGTACTTGAAAAAACTATCGAATTTCCTAAATTCGATATTTTTTGCTTCTGTCCAAATTTTAAAACCTGTTCTTGTTTTAGAATTCAGACTTTTTATTTCCTGTCAAGTTTTAATTCTAATAAATCTTTTCAAATTTACCAAAATCAATTCTTAACAGAAAATTCACAATTTTATTAGAATAAAATCAACTAAATATCATTAAATGATATTAATCAATTAAAATCCGATCAATTATGCTGCATTAATCTACAATGTTAAAAACAAAGTAAATTAATTCAAATTAAATAAATGCTTGAATTTTTAGAACAAATATTAGCACTTAAATAATTTTTAGAATTAATAACCAATTAAATGCCAGAAGATATATCATCCATAATTATGACATATAATTAGTACAAAAATCCTAACTACGAGAATTGCTCCAGAAAATAAATTCACGAGTCCTAAGGATATAGAAATTCTTAAACTCATGTATTTACCAGGACTATCTGCAGTTACTGACTTCTAATCAAAATCAATTAGAAAGATTTAACATCCCAAGTTCACCAACCAGCTTATTGAAAGTGGATTCATCAAGCGGTTTAGTAAAGATGTCTGCAATTTGATCCTTTGTGGGTACAAAATGTAACTCCACAGTTCCATTCATGACATGCTCTCGGATAAAATGATACCTGATGTCGATGTGCTTCGTCCTCGAGTGTTGCACTGGGTTGTGTGAGATCGCTATGGCACTTGTGTTGTCGCAAAATATTGGAATCTTTGTCAACAAAAGTCCATAGTCACGGAGTTGGTTTCTCATCCACAAGATCTGAGCACAACAGCTTCCAGCAGCAATGTATTCAGCCTCAGCTGTTGATGTGGAAACTGAATGCTGCTTCTTGCTATACCAGGAAACTAACCTTCTTCCAAGAAACTGACAGCTTCCTGAAGTACTCTTCCGATCAATCTTACAACCTACAAAATCAGAGTCTGTGTATCCAATAAGATCAAATCCTGTATCTTTAGGGTACCAAATTCCAAGATTTGGGGTCCCCTTAAGATATCTAAATATTCACTTAACAGCTATTAGATGAGATTCTTTAGGATCAGACTGAAATCTAGCACACAAGCATGTTGCAAACATTATATCTGGTCTACTTGCAGTGAGATAAAGTAATGAGCCTATCATACCTCTGTAGCCTGTGATGTCAACCTTCTTACCAGTTTCATCTTTATCAAGCTTAGTGGCAGTTGGCATAGGAGTCTTTGCTGAAGATGAGTCTTCCATTTGATACTTCTTAAGAAGATCCTTGATGTACTTGGACTGACAAATGAATATACCATCTTGTCTTTGGCATACTTGCAGTCCAAGGAAGAATGACAATTCACCCATCATGCTCATTTCATAACGACTCTGCATTAACTTAGCAAATCTCTTGCATAGATCATCATTAGTAGAACCAAATATTATGTCATCAACATATACTTGCACCAATATCAAATCATTTTTATGCTTTTTGACAAAGAGAGTTTTGTCTACGACACCTCTTGTAAAATCATTTTCAAGTAAGAATTCAGAGAGAGTGCCATACCATGTCCTTGGAGCTTGTTTGAGTCCGTAGAGAGCTTTGAATAGAAAGTACACAAAGTCTGCCAGTTTTGAATCCTCAAAACTTGGAGGTTGTTCCACATACACTTCTTCTTCTAACTCCCCGTTCAGAAAAGCACTCTTCACATCCATTTGATATACCTTGTAATTGGAATGTGTAGCAAATGCCAGAAACATTCTGATGGCCTCAAGTCTTGCTACTGGTGCATAGGTTTCATCATAATCTATACCCTCTTCTTGAGAGTAACCTTTAGCAACCAGTCTGGCTTTGTTTCTCGTTACAATGCCTTCTTCGTCCAACTTATTTCTGAATACCCATCGTGTTCCAATAACAGATTTTCCCTTAGGCCTGGGTACCAGCTTCCAAACTTTCTGCCTTTCAAACTGATTGAGTTCCTCTTGCATAGCAATCACCCAATCTGGATCATCTAGAGAATCTTCAACTTTCTTAGGTTCTGTTTCTGAAAGAAACCCAGAATAGTGACATTCATTTTGTGATGTTCTCCTAGTTCTCACTCCCGTGTCCGGATCACCAATGATCAAGTGAAAGGGATGATCTCTATTCCATACCCTTTGTCTTGGCAGATGCGATCTTGATGATTCTCCTTGTTCTAGATGTTGTGGAGTGTGACTAGTTGATCCTTCTCCTGCTCCCCCTGAGTTGTTGACGGTTTGATCTGTTGATTCTGAAGACTGACTAGTGGATCCTGTAGTATGTTGAGGATCTCCACTTTGGTCACCACTTCGTCCAGAATCATTATCATTATGATTATTATTAATGACTGTCACAACTTCAGGTACTTCTTCATTGTCAGAGAGATCTCCTGATAGATTTTCAAATACCAAGGATTCAGAGTTCTCTCCAGTTTGCAGGCCTGGTCTTTTGGTGTCGTCAAATGTTACATTAAAGCTTTCCAACACCTTCTTATCTTCAATCACATATACCCTGAAAGCCTTAGATTCCAGAGAATAGCCCAGAAAAATGCCTTCATCTGCTTTGGCATCAAACTTGCCAAGATGTTCTCCATCTTTAAGTACAAAGCACTTTGCACCAAACACATGAAAGTACTTCAGTGTTGGTTTCTTGTTGGCCATTAACTCATACAGAGTCTTTTCATGATCTTTGTTGATCAGGGTTCGATTCTGAGTGTAGCAAGCTATATTCACTGCTTCAGCCCAAAAGTAAGTGGGAAGTTTTGATTCACTCAACATGGTCCTTGCTGCTTCAACCAAGGTCCTGTTCTTCCTTTCCACTACTTCATTCTGTTGAGGAGTTCTTGGTGCTGAAAACTGTCTTGATATTCCTTTCTCTGAGTAGAAATCATTTAGAACTGCATTCTTGAATTCAGTTCCATTGTCTGATCTGATTGTCCGCACAGGTTAGATTCCACTTCTATCTTTTTGATGTGATCAATGATTAGTTGTGTTGCTTCATCCTTTGTTTGTATGAACAACGCCCACGTGTACTTGGAGTAGTCATCCACCATCACCAATGCATATCTATTCCTTGAAAGTGACATAACATTAACTGGACCAAATAAATCCATATGAATCAGTTGTAATGGTTCAGTAATGCTTGTCATTCCTTTGCTTCCATGTGATGCTTTCTTCGACTTCCCTTTTTCACATGCTTCACATAGTCCCTCCTGATTGAATTCCATCAGGGGCAACCCTCTCACTAACTCTCTCTTTACCAAAGAGTTCATAGTTTTGAAGTTCAGATGTGAGAGCTTCTTGTGCCATAGCCAACTTTGTTCTGAAGATGCCTTTGCATAGAAACATGTAACTTCTCCTTCACTGGTAGAACTTAAGTCAGCTATAAACAAATTTCCTTTTCTCACTCCCAGTAGAGTAAGCTTCTCATCCTTCCTGTTGGTGATCAAGCACTTGTCCTTTCTGAAATCTACATTGTAGCCTTTATCACAGAACTGACTGATACTTAGAAGATTGTGCTTTAATCCTTTAACAAGAGAGATGTTCTCAATGATGACATTTCCAGCTTTCAATTTACCATATCCCGTAGTGAATCCTTTGCTGTCATCTCCAAAGGTTACAATCGGGCCGGTCTTCTTAACCACCTCTGTAAGCAGGGACTCTTCACCTGTCATGTGTTTAGAACATCCACTATCCAGAATCCACACAACCTTTGAGCTTTTAACCTTACCCTGCAATCACAGATTGATTAAGCGGACTTTGGTACCCAAAATTGTTTGGGTCCTGAAGGTTTAGATGATTTAACAGGAGTAACATTCAATTTAGTCTTACCCTGTTTGATATTCATAGTATCTGTGGATTTAACATTACTAGTGTTATTGCTATTATCATTCATCAACTTAAAATAAGCATGCATGATGTTGTACTTACATAGCAAACACTCTTTCTTTCCACAGGGTTCATGAGTATCAGGCATGTCAGACATGTTATGCATTTCAGAAGTATTAGCAGTTTCTACTTTAACCTTTTTACATGCATGTGTAAGGTGTCCAACAGAATTACAAATAGTGCACAACTTCCTAGATGCAATGGGAGAATATGGAACCATTTCCTGATTAACAATCTTCTTCTTCCCATTCCTGTTCTTTTTAACATTACTAACTAAGGAACCTACTTCAGTTTTAGGTAAATCAGGTTTAGGTAATTCATTTTTTACTGATTT
Source organism: Heracleum sosnowskyi (assembly GCA_030848705.1). Taxonomy (NCBI): domain Eukaryota; kingdom Viridiplantae; phylum Streptophyta; class Magnoliopsida; order Apiales; family Apiaceae; genus Heracleum; species Heracleum sosnowskyi. The sequence continues at coordinate 92,026,456 of CM061235.1, read as the reverse complement.
CCTAGGCAACTTAGTCTTTACCTCTTTTTCCTTCAATAAATCCTCCTCAAGCAATTCTTGTCTAATGAAAAGATCATCCTCATGAAAAAGTGGTGGAAACGGCTTAACAAAAACTGGACAATCAACATTCTTAAGAACATGTGGAGTATTCCTTTTGACAACTGAAGGTGTCACAGGGAATTCCACAATCTTCTTACCAGCTTTCTTGTTATAGTCAAATCCTATAGCAGTTTTATTCTCTATGGCCTGAGTATCAATGATTTCCTTAGCCACTAGAGCGGAATTCTTAAAAGCATTCAGCTTCAAATCTAGATCTGAAATCTGCTTCCTGAGGATAGTCTCTATCTCATCATTACACTTGACCTTGTTCTCTAAGTACGCATTCTTTTGCTTAAGATCTTCTAATGTTACAGCTACAAGCTCTAGTTCTTCATTTTTAGATTCTAGCTTTTTAATCTTAAGAACTAGTTTAGCATTTTCCATTTCTGATGCTAGCATGCTTGTGTGTACATTAAAGAATTCTACACTAAGATCTTGCACAGTTTTCTTGTACTCAGAGTTAGACATATCAATTGTAGTTAAGATAGGTACCTGAGATGATTGTGGTGATTCCTCTGAAGAGTCAGCCATTAAAGCAACATTTCCATATTCCTCCTCTTCATCCGAATCAGTATCATCCTAGTGCTTTCCCTCTGCTATGTAAGCTTTCCCTTTCTGCTTTCCAGAGAATGCCTCCAATTGCTGTTTAAGCTTGGCATTCTCCTTCTTCAACTCATCATAAGAATCCTTCTTTCCATAGACATCTTTCATGTCTCTTGCTTGACGAGGCTTCCGGCATTCAGTGGCGAAATGCCCTAACTCATTGCAGTTGTAGCATCTTGATTTGCTTCTATCAATCATGCCAGTCTTGTAGCCTCCCTTAAAGCCTGTACTAGGTGAATACTTGCTCTTCTGGAATCTGTTGGTTGAGCCCTTGAACTTGTACTTAGGGTTTCTATTGAAACGAATATGACTAAACTTTGTAGCTAAGTACGCCATGGTTTTGTCTTACATTTGCTCAAGCTCTTCTAGGGTGTAGTAAACACTTTCATCAACATCCAGATTCACAGAATCCATTTCAGCTTCTATTATCACCTCCTTTCCAGCTCTAGGTGTTTGAACCTGAATCTCAGAAGTTATTGGTTCATTCACTACAAGTGCTGCTGATCTCACAAGTGCATTGTGCTTGCTGTCCACTGTCCCTGATCCGTAGATTATCACCCTTTGTTCCTGTTCCATCTCATAGGTCTTCAACTTGCCATAGATCATCTCTAATGACATCTTTGTGAAGTCAATTCTTTCCCTAATGGATGATGACTTGTGTTCTACATGATGGGGCAGCGTCATCATGAACTTCCTGTTTGATTCTCTCAGTGGATAGGTCTTTCCTTTCATTGCCAATTCATTTAGAAGCTTAGTGTATTTCTCAAAGACCTGAGTTATACTTTCTCCTAGCAGTGACCTAAACGCTTCGTATTGAGAAGTCAGAATGTCCAATCTGTTTTCCTGAACGTCTTCAGTTCCTTCCATTATTAAGTTAATGGTATCCCACATATGTTTCCCGCTTGTACAGTTCATCAACTGATAGCTCATTTCCTTGTCTGCGGAGTCCGCCAATATCAACATTAAACTGGTGTCCAATCGAATCAGTTATTTGTCAGAATCTGTAAATTCACTTATATCCTTAGGTTGGGTGCCTGAAGGAATCCTGCTACCATCAGGAGCTGTAGATTCACCAACTGGTTTCATTGGTACAAACGGTCCGTTCTCTAATATGCCAATATACAACGGATTAGATGCCTTGATAAATAACAGCATCTTCATCTTCCACAAACCGAAATCATCTCTAGTAAACGGGGGAACTTTAATACCAGCGGTTGTCTTTGGAGCACTCATGGTTTCTGAAAATTTCAAATTGTTTAAAATTCAAGAAATTCCAATTAAATGAAAAATTTTGAAAGTTAAAAAATTTGCTTCGAATTTTCACGCTACGTTTGATTTTGGTCTCATTCACCGGATCTGATTTGTATATCAATCAAGTAGCTTTGATACCAATTGTTAGGTCCAAAGTATCGTAGAAGGGGGGGTTGAATACGATACTCACAAATAAATCAATTTCGTTCGCGGATTAATCTTTCAGTTCTATAACGAAATCAAACACACCAAACCAAATCAAGTTTCGGGGAATATATCTTTTTATAAATATAAACCTCGAGGGGTGCTACAATTTCTAATCCGTAGATTAGCTTCAATGAGTTTAAGGTTACACAAATTCAAAACAATGATCAAATTCTGAGCACTATTAATTCTCTGATAATTTCTCCGGCTCAGTTCTCTCTCTCAGTAATGTCTTTGTGTAGAATGCCTTAACTGAAGAAGACACTAACTTCTCTCGTATTAATTGTAGTCTTTATTTGAAAACTATTGAACCAAGATTAAAAGAATTAATCTTGGCCGTCCAATTTCCATCAACCTGTCAGACAAAACAAAACTTTCCACCTGCTCCAATTTGAAAACCATCAAATGATTAAAAAGAATTTATCATTCGATAGTTTTTAAATAAAAACTATCGAAATCTAAATTCCTTTTGAATTGAATTCAGATGGATTTCTTTTATCACTTTTGATGGTTTTCTTAAAAGAAAAACCATCGAACCATTTCTTGTCCTTGATCTTTTTAGTAAGTCTTTTAAGCTCCAGGGTGTTTCAGTTTTAGACTGTATCAATTTCTTCCGAGACGATGAAACAACTTGATCTTTTTAAGTGCCATCACCTAGTGCAACTGGTCTAGTTCACAGATGAATAACACTTGATCAATTCTTGTTTTATGTCTTCAATTCAGTGTTGCTGATAAGTCCTTTGTCGTTTTGGTTGCTTCGTTTAAATCACTGGAATCCCGTGGTACTTAACCCTAAATCATTCACATACTTCTGTCGTCTTGAAAGTCTTGTTTCTTTTGCTGTCACTGAGGCTTGAACATTTTCATAAACTTCTTTCCGTGACCTGTTTACGGACTTAAAGAATACATAACGTATTTTGATTTTTTGAGTTTACCTTTTCTTCTTTGATTCTGGATTCCTGTGCTTCTGTTAATATTATTGTCTGTCTTGTCCTTTGTTGAGTTGTAGTTATCTCTTTTACATCTTATGTTACATTATGCTTTACAGAGTTTAATCTATAATATAAGGTTAAAAAGATTATATTACATAGAACTTTATTCACGAAAGGTTTAATTGAATCACCAATTATTATTATTACTTGGGTAGTAATGATGCATTACTAGATGCCGCTCATTGTTTATAATTTTATTATTAGATATTAAAATTATTGCCAACATAATAATAACCTAAAGGGCCACACACATAGAACGTTTTAAACGGAGCTTTATTTAAATTACGAAGTTAAATAAATAATTATTATTATATTGAATTATTGAATTAATTAAGTGAGACTTGATTAATTATACTATAATTCGAGTTTAATAATAATACAACTAATAATCGTACTGGGTTTTGGAAGTCCAATCAGATTAGGGTTCATCCCATTCTTCTCTCCCTATAAATACATAATGATGTATTATTTTAGGTGTGGTGGAGATAATTCATTTTTTAGAAAACTCCTAGCTGCTCTATATCAAGGAGAGGCTAGAGAGAGAGAGAGAGAGAGAGAGAGAGAGAGAGAGAGAGAGAGATTTGAGGCTGTTTTCTTGGCTAGTACCAACTCCGGTGATCGTTGGACGATCGAGCGTTCGTGTGGACCGATTAGAGACGTATATCGCAAGGCGGGATACGTGGTGATCATAGCAAGGATCTCCACTAGTCATCCGTTTGTAAAGTTTCAAAAAGGTAAACAAATTTATTCACGAATTAAATCTCTGTTTCTCGCATGGATCCTACCGAGGGTTTCTTAATTTTATTATTTTTCGCGTTTTTCCGCTGCGTTTTCATGCCCGAAACCCTTCAATGGCATCAGAGCTACTTGCGAAAAGTGTTTAATTCGTTTATATGTTTACTGTTTTGATGATAATATCATGTTTACAATCTGCCATGACTGTTTAGTATGCGATTTTGTATGTTATGCATGCTGTTTAGTTTATATATGTATAAACTGATGGACATATCATGTTTGGACCCAATCTGGAGGCTGGGGTAAGATCTGTATGTATTTTCTACATGATACAGATATGATGAATCGATAAGAACAGTTCTGTTCGATTCTGAAACTTCATAAAAATTGTTTTTATGATGTAGAGGCGGCATAATTTTTTTTATGCCATATGCCTTATTCTATGACATATGCCTTACTTATTTATTGTTCGTGATTGGATCATGAGGAGTATTATATGATATGTCATGTTTATGTGTTTTAAGATGTTCTTAATTGTTATATGAGCATGTTGTATGGTTATGGCCTTAAGACCCTTAGGTTAGAGGTTTTGATTATGGTTTTGGTTTTAAATACGACTTGCATGTCGTTTATTCTTGTAATGATTAAATCTCGAATGTAACTCGAGTTCCACTTGTAAGTTCATTAGATTAGATTAAATTAAATTATGTAATGTAATTGAAGACATGAAGACATGAAGACATGGAGTCATTCCAAGGAGTCATTAAAAGAAAGCATAAAGACATGTTTTAATTAATTATGTTGTATTTGATACCACCATAGATTGACCTCGATTTTTCCTTTAGCTTGGAAAAATCACATAGGATTGGGCCATAACCAAACACGTTTATTTTACACACTTTACATATATGATGCATGTGATGATGATATGTATGCGAAGATAATGATGTATGTTTTAATTAGATTAATCATGTATGTATGTATTAGATACAACACACATGTCATGTCTACTTAAATAAGATAAAATCTGTACTGATTCAAGATGTTAAAATTGAACAAAACAAACATGAGATTCCTGTGTTTATGAAACACGGAAATAAGTATGTATTTTCAAATATTTGATATGGGGCGATTTTGACAAAAACAAGCAACGCTTGTAAGAAAGTCGGATTTTAAGTGAGACCACTGTGTCTTCTCCGACGGTATTAATTTTGATTTGAAGTACTTAGTTCAAGGAAAAATTAGGAATATCTTGATGATGGGATCATGGTCGTTTTAATAATAACAAATCCCTAAAGTTAAAATATTAAGTCAATTAGATGCCTTCCAATGGGCAACACTCGTCAATACCTAGATCGAGAAAGAGTGGGTTCGCCAAAGCGAATCACTCCAATCTATCGTGGTAAGACGCGATGAAATTAAATGTGATACTTAATTGTTAGACCATTGGGTTGGACTTAACTAAGTTACCACAATAGGATTGTGAACTTAGAGGAATGGAGTTTGGTATGATTTATTAGATAAATGTGAACAAATGTTGTTCTACCAAACTTTCCAAGAGTTATATATGATATAATTGTCAAGAGTTGTCTACCTAAATAATCATGTTTTGGGAGTAAAGCCAAAGCTGACCTTAAGCATGACGAAATATGGATCTTGGCTCACTAGAAAGATTTAGAGAAATGCTTTCCGAATTAATAGTTAGGGCTATTTATTTAATAAAAATAGTGGGGGATATATATTATGAATATATATGAACAATCACTTGAACATAATTTAATAAATCTGCAACTAACTTATTTTATGCATTTTATCATTGTAGATATCTAAATGGCAAACAACCCAAATAACTTCTTTGTGCGATCAGTCCTTGAGAAGGACAAGCTGACAGGAACCAACTTCCTTGATTGGCAAAGGAATTTGAGGATTGTCCTCAGGCAGGAGCGAAAGCTTTATGTCATTGATATTCCTCACCGTTCACCTCTTCCTGCCGAGGCAACCATGGCTCAACAAAATGCTTATCAGAAGCATGTTGATGATGCTACGAATGTCTGTTGTTTGATGCTAGCGACTATGAGTGCTGAGCTTCAGAAACAACATGAGCATTTGAATGCTTATGAAATGATTGAGCACCCCAAAACGATGTTTGAGGGTCAAGCTCGTCAAGAGAGGTTTGATACTAGCAAGGCATTGCTCACTTCCAAATAGGGAGATCGTGACCCGGTTGGACCGCATGTTCTTAAGATGATAGGGTATATTGAATCCCTTGCTACTTTGGGTTACCCGGTTGGACCGGAACACCAAACAGATTTGATCTTGCAGTCTTTGAACAAAAATTATGTTCATTTTGTCATGAACTACACTATGAATGAGATAGACAAAACACCTACTGAATTGTTGGCAATGTTGAAAACACATAAAACTGTTATGAACAAGGCTGACCCTGCTCCCATAATGGTGGTGAACAAAGGGAATGCCAAAGGAAAAGGGAAATGAAAAGGCAAGAAAAAGATTGGATCTAAATCTGCTAATCCAAAGTCTACTTTCAAAAAGGCTTTGAAGCCTACATGAGGTGTTGCAAAGGGTGATTGTCATTTTTGCAAAAAGTTGGGTCATTGGAAGCGAAACTGTCAAGCTTATTTGGAGGATCTGAATCTGAAGAAAATGAAGTCTGTGAAGATTTCTGATTCAGGTATTTATGTTATAGAAGTCAATTTGTCTACTTCTACATCATGGGTATTAGATACTGATGTGGTTCTCATATTTGTATAAATGTGCAGGAACTGCGAAGGAGTAGGACTTTGGCAAAAGAAGAAGTCGACCTACGCGTTGACAATGGAGCAAAGGTTGCTGCTTTAGCTGTAAGGACTTATCATTTATCGTTGCCCATTGGGCTTATTTTAGAACTTGAGAACTGTTTTTACGTCCCTACGATTTGCAGAAACATTATTTCTGTTTCTTGTTTGGACAAGAAAGGTTTTTCCTTTACAATTCAGAACAATAATTGTGCTTTTGGTTTGAATAATGTTACCTATGGGGTTGCACGTTTATTTAATGATTTATATGTTCTTGATCTTGATATTCATGTCTATAATGTAAATAATAAATGTATTAAGGCCAATGGCTCAAATCATACATACCTTTGGCATTGTCGTTTAGGCCATATAAATGAGAAACACATTTCCAAGTTACATAAGGATGGATACTTGGATAAGTTTGATTTTGAATCATACGATGAATGCGAACCTTGTCTCATTGGAAAAATGACTAAAGCTCATTTTACCGGAATTGGTGAGAGGGCCACCGAATAATTAGAACTTATACATAGTGATGTATGTGGTCCAATGCGTACGATGACAAACAGTGGATTTTACTACTTCATAACCTTTACTGATGATTTTAGTAGATACAGATATGTGTATCATTTGAAGAACAAATCCGAATCAATTGAAAAATTCAAAGAGTACAAGGCAGAAGTGGAAAATCAAATAGGCGGAAGTATTAAAACTCTACGATCTGATCGTGGAGGTGAATACCTAAGCTTAGAATTTAAGAGCTTCTTAAATGAGTGATATTGTATCACAACTCACACATCCTGGAACACCACGGTGGAATGGTGTGTTTGAGAGGAGAAATCGCACCTTGTTGGACATGCCCGAAACCCTTCAACAACCTCCAAATCAAAGATAAATGCAGGAAAACAACAGTTGAAGGAACCAGCCTCTGAAAATATAAGAACTAAAACATTAAACACTAAGACTACTATACGTCAACAATACAAATAAAAAATGAGACCTTTGATCATCTCGGATATGTCGCTGCACCCTCTGACTAGTGAAAAAGCGCTCATGAACCACCAATTTAATCACCCCAACTAGTACACCCACCAACCTGCTTCCTGAACATGACAGTGTTCTATTTCTTTCTTGCCATACATAGTAAATGGCAACTGAGATATAAAGCTTGCTAAGATGATTTTTGAGGCCACTCAAGTTTCTAGAAGTTCAAAGTTCAGCATTTGTATCCCAATTCAAAGGAACTCTAATCGGCCCAGATAGCATAAATAACCTTGAGAAAGAACAGTAAAAAAATGGGGTGATCCAAGGTCTCCACCTCTTCATTAAACAATAATCATTTAAAATCAACACTCCTGAAAGAAAGCATTTGGTCTTTTGTTAGTAACCTTCTTTTAAACACCAGCCTTGAGTAGAAACTAAACTTAAGAAGCTGCAATGGGAACCACACTACATTATGCCATATAACCCGGGGACCGTGAGATTGTATTATTTTCATATTTCAGATATGCCCACTTTAACCAAATTATCCCAGATGATGGACTCACCAGGAGATATAGTAATGACAACAGGGTGCTTGACTGGACTATGTGATGTTGATTTGCCTTTGCGTTTTCTAGAGGGTGAGGGATTTTGTATGATAGTGTTTACGTCTTCAGCCTGGTTCAATAATTCAAAAGGGGTTAAATATCAAACCCATCACTCGTTGTGTTCAAATATATCATGTGAGTCACTCATTTCAAAAATGACTCACTTCAGTCATAAATTTGAAAATATATATCAATTTAATCATTAAAAATTCGAAAATTTGTATCAATTTAATCATTCCCAGATGACTTCCTTGATACAGATTTTCAAAGTAGTGATTAAGTTGAGTCATTTTTGCAATGAATGATTAATTTGATACATTTGAACGTAATAAGTGGCGTGTTTGATATTTAACCAAATTCAAAAGCATTACCCAGAGTAAGTGGTGGGTTCTCCTTAGTTTTATGGACCACGTAGCCCTCACCCAAGTCGCAAGGAATGTGGTCAAATTCCTCAAGGTTATCAGTATTTTGGTTTTGGATCTCGACTAGGATTTGGTCATCATCTAGGACAACATTGCACCCAAAGAATTCACCCACTTTGTACACAACCATCCCCATATTATCAACATAATTCTCATTGGTTTCATTAGACCCCGTGTCACCACCAGGCTCATGGGTCTCGGCGCCCTCTGCATCAACATTATCAAAGGCCGCCCCAGCCGCGCCAGCCACACCTGCCGCACTGGTCGCACCACTCGCCCTTGTGTCCCCTGTGTCCGGGGTTGTAACTGTTTTTCTAGGAATGGCTCTCGGTTTTGGTGGCACCGCATCTGGGTTATCTCTACAGCGAGACGGAGAGTGGCCAAACGCCTTGTAAAGGCTACAAGAGTATGGGAGGTGTTGTTATAAAACCTCCACCTTTTGTCTTTCATCTTCACCTCGGCTGTTAACAGTGACAACCTAAACATAAGGTGGGCGAGGGCCATCATAAGCCAATTCAATCCGAATACCTGCATACTTCAGGGGCTCCAACCTAGATGTCGCTTCATCAAATTTGAGCGGCCTCCCCACTGTGCTAACAAGAACACTCTGACCATCGTTGGTCCAATAAAAAAAGGGAACATCGACTAGCTTAACCCAACATGGCACCTTTGTTACAACATTTTTCTTGAAATTTGACTCGTCCGTCCAAGGAGCCAAATACATGATTTTTCCTCCCATTTGAACAAAATTTAACTGAAGCACATCATTTTTCTTAAGAACAGAGTTGAACCAAAAAGTGTAGAACCCCTTTGAACTGTAATAGACTCTCGACAACCCATTATTTTTCCAAAGCTTAAAAGCTTGCTAACTGACAAATTTAAAAGCAAACCCACCACCATTGAAGTGCCCAATTAGACTTGAGTTATATTGCTTATTCGAATTCAACAAAAATTCCTGTGGTGGCTTAACATTAGCAGACCCATCTTCATTATAGGTGATTTTAATCTCAAATGTAGCACAAGTTTACGCATTTGGGATGTTTTTGGAAACCATATCCTTCAAAGACACTGATTTTTTACTGGACTCCCCTTGTTCGAAAATAGTAGAACACCATTCTTGACAACCACATTATTTTGCAATTGAGATAAAGTAATAAAAGGGGTTTGGGTTTTGGGTTCAGTAGTAATACCTAAGCGGGTCTCGAGGTTAGTGGTGGGGTTTGAAGTGGAGCCGTTGGCCGAACCATTGACTGAGCCATGAAGCGAGGTCGAACCCTCAAGACGAGCGGGGGAGTTCTTCGAAGAAGTTTCAATCGGTGGCGTAGAAGGCACACCACCGTCGAGATGCAGATGGGCATCCTCCTGCATCAAGTCTCGAGTTTCTTGAGGGATTGAACATCAGGTTCAAATTGATTGGGGAGGCCAAGAAGAGCCCTAGGTTCGCATAGTTGTGCCCAATGAGGTTGGAGAACTCCTCGGAGTCCATGGAACCAGAGTGCTCGGGATTTCTAGAACCCATGAGAGACAGGCTGAGAACAGGTGGATTTGGAAGAGAAAGAAGAGGTGAGTCCGAATATGTGGGGCGTGTAGAGGGTGGAGGTGTGGAGAGAGGTGAGTAATTAAAAAGAGGTTGGTACTTGGTTGGAAAAGTAAAGCAGCGGTGACATAGTACCCGAGGTGGACCAATAATTCTAGTAAAAAGTTAGAGCTTCTCTCTCTAGAAAAAGGTAGTAGGACTAATAATTCTAATGATACCCTATTTAATTATTTATTTGATGAATAGTAAATGATAAATTAATTGAGTTTTTTGGACACGAAAAAAATAATAAAAATTAATTATTTTATCCTAAATGTAATAAACCCCATCATTTTTTTTTTGAGATATTCTCAATGTTACCCTTTTGGTTTTGACTTTTCTAAATGATACCATTGCTTGTTTTTGACTTACGAGTAGTACTCTTATATTTTAGGTTTCACATATATGGTACCCTTCTGTTAGCTAAACTTTAAAATATAAGGGTATCACATGTAGAAGTCAATAATATAATGGTATCATCCGGAGAAGTCAATAGAACAATGATATCATTTGGAAAATTCATAAACATGTTTTGTGAAGTTTTGGACTATTTTTGTTCAAATATTTTAATGAATGATATTTCTCTATGTAATATGTTGTTAAAAGTGCGAAAGATTTGAGATTTAAATGGGAAATTAGGCCTTTTACTTATATTTTCACATTTCACTAACGTTTGGATAACAAAATGGTACCATATATGTGAAACCTAAAATACAAGAGTACCATTCGTAAGTCAAAAAGAAGGAATTGTATCATATGAAAAAGTCAAAACCGGAAGAGTACCATTGATAATATCCCATTTTTTTAAACATATCAACTCCATCAACTTAAATCATAGTTGATATTAGAGGAATTATCTAAGATTAGATCAGTTTGTAATATAAATAAGTGGTGATATTTTTGTAAATATAAAAAAATTCCTGTAATTAAAATTAGATATGAATTTTTTTCTTCAACTTATCTAATCACACCTCTGAGGAGCATGAAATTCTTTAACGAAATACACAAAGTAAATTTAATTTAATACTATTTTTTGGTTTGGTTAATATTATTTTGTTTTATTTAGATTTGATTTCGGGTTTTCTAAACGGGTAAGTGTGCTCGTCATTATTCTAAAAAACACAGAAGATCAAAGACCATCGATTCCCAATTGAATATAAACCCTAAAATTATACATACAATCATAAATTCTATCCTGTATCTATTTACATACCTAATCCACTCAATCTCATTTCAGTTGATGCAATGGTGGTCTGCAAATGCCGCAAGGTAATTTCGATTATTTAAATCAGTTTTTAAATTATATTCTCATTGATCTAACATAATTAAATATTTTAATTCATGTTTATTTCGTAGCTTTAGATCAGATCGCCAATTGAATCTGTTTTAGATTAATTATTAAGAAATTTTCTTTCAGATTAGGTAATTGATTTAATATCTCTGTGTATTGGGAGGATCGAATTGAATTGCGGACCTGTTTAATACCTTGTTATGTTCATCGTTGCGTAATTGTTTTACGAAATGTAGCTGATTTTAGCTATATAGCTGCCTGGAGTTTAGGCAACTAGAAATAATGATTGAAGGTAAGTTTCGGTGTTGTAATAGATCAGGTTATATGTGAATGGTACGGAATTGAGATTTGTGATTATACTTGTCAAAAGTCATTTTAGTGGAGTTGTAGACAATGTGAGTCTACGTTCGAGAGATGACTGTGGATTTCATAGTTTGTAGCAGATCATCGCCTATTGTAGTTCACTAGATATGTCTTACATGTCACCTTATGCGAAATTAACATAATGATTTTTTTTGTTTGTTTTCAGGCGACTAAGTTATACTGTTTTGTGCACAAGGTTCCAATTTGTGGAGAATGCATCTGTTTTCCGGAACACCAAATATGTGTGGTATGGTTACATCATTATCGTTATTACTATTGTTGTTGTCGTTAAAAAAATAGTACTTGAAGACAATCTATTGATCAGTTTCAGATAAGTGAAATACAGGATATATAGCTAGTTTGCTTTACCAACTGTTATTTGAATCTTAAAGATATTATGCCAAGGAAAATATAGGTATATCAAGATTATATCACTTACATGTGAAAATTCAACATGTAGATCTCTACTTATTCAGAATGGGTAATAGATGGAGAGTACAATTGGCCTCCTAATTGCTGCAAGTGTCAAGCCGTGCTCGAAGAAGGGACTGATGGTCAAACCACACGACTGGGTTGCTTACGTATGTGATCTAAGGACCTACTTCTGAAGCGATTTTTTTGTATATGTATAGCATGGTATGCATAAGTCATGCAGATTAACTTCTCCTTCTTATTGACCACTCTAGATGTAATACATACAAGCTGTTTGGCTTCACATATCAAAGATTTCCCTCCTCACACTGCTCCAGCTGGATATGTATGTCCATCCTGTTCGACGTCGGTGAGTTTCCCTTTTTCAAGTTGGATTATTCTTATTGGAGTTAGTAATACTATATTGTATAGGGAACTATTTAGGTGAACATATATCGGCTGTAATAAGGTTTGGGAAAAGGAAGTTCTAATTTTGATCAGTGGTGCAGAAAATGAGAAAATAAGATAAACTATTTTTTATTGGTCAAGTTTAATATTGGACATCAGACTGAAATAGATAGAACCATCAACCAAAAGTAAAAATTGGGTTACACGTACTTGAATATGTTTTAGGTATAAAGGTTTCCGATCCAATTATTTCTGCCTGCTTGACAACATTTTTCGAAAAGATAATACAGTATTAAGTTTAAAGTTTTCGGGAGTCTTTTCTTATTGTTGAAATATGGATAATATTTGTTTCCTACTGATATTCCTTGATGTACATTGCAAAAGAAAAAAGATATAACAGATTTGCAATGAAAGCTTATATTTCTGTGCAATTTATTTAATAAAAAAATTGGGTCCTCATTTTAAACCAGAACTGGAAGAAGTAGAAGAAATAGAGAAAATAAATTTAACCATAAAGCTTGGTCTACCAAGTACATCATATTATCTATATATAGAAGTTGTCTAAATTGGGCCAAACCGGTGTTATGGAGTCGCGTAAGAGATGAGGTTTAAGAGCAGATGTTAGTTTTAGTTCGTTTGTAATTTTGGCTTATATAATTATGGTTCCCAAGTTAATAGTTGCTAGCTAATAAAATCATGAAACAGTTGGGATTGTTGGGACAAAGAAGTGGATTATTGCAATATTATATGGCAGACACCTTAAAATTCTATTCTCATCTTTATTGTGATAAACACAAAAAGGGAAGAGTCCTTTTGTGTCGTGTGAAAAGAAAATCTTTTATTATGTGTGTGCACTTATAAAGTTTTCTGCCTGGGCCATTGTTTGTTAATTGTCATCACAGATATGGCCTCCTAAAATGGTTAAAGATTCAGGGTCCCGCCTTCATTCCAAGCTGAGGGAAGCGATTATGCAGGTATCTAAACTGATTAGAAAGTTTTTGCCTTATGCAGTATTGCTATCACTATTTTGTTTATTGAAGAAAAGCATGATCAGCTTATTATGACTGGCTTGTCTGCAAGACCTTAAGTTTTTCTGTTATACCCTATAATATAGTTTTAAATTTCATGTTGAGTGTCTCTTGCACTGTCAAATACTCGCCGGGACACATTAGGTCTTATTTCTCTATGTTCTTTCTCTTGTCATTTCCAATTTCAAATCTCTTCCCTTATGGTATATCTGGATTTATGCACATTGACTTTCTCTTCAAATAATTGCTTTTTATAATCTCTTAGCTAACAAATTATACAATTGCATTAAGTTAAACTTAGGATGACCAGTTTAGTTGGTTTTTATACTCCCTAGTTAACAGGCTTGCTTAATTAAAAGATACGAGAGTTTGGAATGCGTTGATTAATATTTGTGTGAGTATTTCTTAAGCCATTCTTATCACCATGGCAGACCTAAAGAAGGCGTATTTGGGGAGGACTTTAAGAAATCAGTACCAGTACATTTGATGACAAGCTTTTAGTGTTCCTTTGTTATATCCTGTGATCCTATCACACATGGTTGAAAAAAATTTGTGTCTAGGATAGATCTAGTTTCAAATTTTACTAACATTTTATATTTTTGTCTTATATATATATATTAACTTTATCAATAATACATTATAAATCTATATTGCATTTATTTTTTTCACTTAGCCCCCATTGGAATTTGATCCTATGTATGCCCCCGTCCCCGCTTACTTATTTTCTGTTGCTGATATGCTAGCTCTACAAACCAGATTATACCTTCTGCCTGTAAATAGTGTGGATATAGACTCTTGTGCTCCAGTTGGTCAGGAAAAATGCAGGTGGGAACGGAATGAGTAGAGCTCCAGCCGACCAATTTAAGAATCAATAACCAATTTCTTTCCCTACTCATAATCTTCACAAACATCATCATATTAAATTTGCACTCTTTTCTCCACACTTTCCTCTTTTTTAAGTTCCTCCTTTGAATCATTCTTCCTAGTCAAATAGAGCAATAGTGTCTTTCCAAAGATTTAAATTTAAAAGGGCTTCAGTGATATGAATTCAAGTAGTGAAGTGTCACTACATGAGGATGTATTAAATGGTCTAGATATTTATCCAGTGCGATGAGCAGCCAACTATTTTATTAAAGATATCAGTTTTCTGTTGTAATCTTTTGATGGGATGGATTCATGGAAATGCTGGTGCAGATTGATCATTGTGATGATTGATGAATTATGTTTTGCCAAAGTGTTTACCTTCAATAGAAATTTAGTGATGGCAAGTTCATATATCATTCGGGTCCTTGATTTGGGAATGTGATTAATTTACTCACATATATGTCCATTTATTTGGTCTCCAGCATCCAGTGGCGGAGCTAGACTCCAGCACCAGTGGGGGACGAATATTTCTCCAACAAGGACTCATATACTAGAAGAAAGCAACATATAATCAATTAGGATGATATAGTACAAAGACATACATATCTAAATTGCAAATACGATACTTAAAATTACAAAAACTATTAGAAAAAAGAGAATAAGGAATAAGGGTTGGTGACTGCAAAGTGTTGATAAAAAATAGCAGATTCTTCCTAATATTCACAGATACTTACATAATTAAATACATGCATCTATATTACATACATACATCTACCATCTACGTACATGTATAGACTAAGGGTTGTTTATTTGAAGGATTGGAATCATAGGCTGAGTGTATAGATCACAAGAGCAGGTCCAGATACGGGCAGCCACCCTTGAAAGTTTCCTCACAACCTATTCTTATTTCTGAGGTTTTTATACAGTTAACTATACACACATTATCTCTCGAAAAACTAACAAGGCTAGTGGGTCACCTGACTAAGTTTATTTTCTAGAAAAGAACTTGCAATGTCATAAACTGGATGACAACATTGAAGTCCTTGATAGAATGATACCTTCTATCTGACTTTGCTGTTGGTTCAGACGGTATACTTGGCAAATGGATGACAACATTGGAGTCCTTGATAGAATGATACCTTCTGTCTGACTTTGCTGTTGGTTCAGACGGTATACTTGGCAAATGGTATTGTAAGCTTAAGAAGTTAGTAACAGGTCGGAAGCTGCTACAATTAATTCAGAAGCCAAGTTTCAGTTCTGGTGGTGGGCACTTTTTTTTTTGTATAACTAGTTCAAGGTTTCGGTTAATAAAACAATAGACCCATATGTTAGCATTTGTTTTAAAGCAAAATAAGATGAAGGTGTTTTTTTGCAATATTTTTGCAAGAACATGGGATATTCATTATTTTTTATCTTGGAAATATCCTTCGTTCCTTGTGAGTTGTGACACTATAACATGCTTGACTCTTCTCCTTGTCTTGCAGACTGGCATTGAGAAGAACTTGTTCGGAAACCATCAAATTCCGTTGCCAGTATCAGATTCTAGGGCCCCACCCCCTGCATTTTCTTCTGACCCGTTGATTCATGTAACTAGTAATGGAAGCATGTCCACATCTGTGGTAAAAGATGCTGAAAGTTATTTGGGTACAACTGGAACCGGTTCTACTAAACCTTCAACTATTGACATCGAGGAGATAGATGATCCTAATGCAGCCAACCAGGCCAATTTTATAAGAAGTGTAAGTCCCAGGAGTACACTTCTGCTAATCTGCTCTTGATATTGTACTTCAAGTGAAGTATGTCAGTAAATGTCATATTATTTTGCATTTTTGGAATAGAAGTAGGCATCTACTAGTAATATTTATGGATCAACTTAGAGTGAAGTTGTCAAAGCATAGTAAAAGTACTTGTAAATTCTTTATTCTTTCAAAAGGAATACTGAAGTTTTTAATCATTTCCGTTGAATCATGAGAAGAATAATGAACGTGGGGATACATTTTTAATGCAAGAGGGTAAATTTTGGATGAAGTAGAATGAGCAAATTTATTTTGTGTAATGTGAATGTATGGTGTATTTCATGCATTAAAGTTTGGCTTCCATATTTAAACTATGCAACTTCTTTTTGTAATGTTAAACAACACAGCCTGGTGCAACCACAAGAAAGAGTGCAGCACAAGCCGATAGAATGAATTCTGACATGTCATACTATGCTGACGATGAAGATGCAAATCAGAAAAAGTATACTCGAAGGGGTGAGCGTTTTTCCCCATTTAAATTTGATGGCCATCTTCTTAATTGTCCTGTCCTGTTGTCTCACTGTTGATAATCATATTTTTGTACAGTTTATCCAGAAACTAACAGAGGCCCTCATCTGTAGGTACATTCCGTAATAAGTTTCTTAGATTGCTGCTGCCCTTTTGGTCAAGTGCATTACCAACTTTGCCTGTGACTACTCCGCCACGGAAAGACTCTACACATGCAAATGATACTCAGGAAGGTCGAACACGGCATCATAGAAGTTCAAGGATGGATCCGAGGAAAATTCTTCTTATCATCGCAATTATGTAATGTCTTCTTTTCTACCTCCAGCTTTATTGCAATTATGTTTCCTGTTACCGCACTAAAAGGTCCTGTTATTCTGCAGAATTAAGAGTACAACAGCAGAACCTGGTTAAAATTTACCAGGTGCAGCCTGAAAATGTGCCACATGAAAATCTTTTGTGGTGTCAAGGCAGCTGATTTGTGCTTTAATTCAAACCTGTTTCTGATAGAAAATCAAACAAATGATTTTCGACAAGCTTTTTAGTTTTTTTTTTCTTGAAATCTTCACCAAATATAGAAAAGACTAATGCACTTGAATGAAAAGAGAGATTAAATAGCAACGATGTGAAATATCTAATCACTAGTCTCATAGTACTGGCTCACTGGTTGAATCCTTTTTCTTAAATAATAATTAGCGAAAAGTTTGTTCACTGATTAATATATTAATTTATGGAAAAGTACATGTATTCATATATCTGATTCTTCCATGATTTGTCTTTGTACATAATTTAACTAACCATGATTTCATGCAGGGCATGTATGGCAACAATGGGTATTTTGTATTACAGACTTGCTCAACGTGGATTTGGTGAGGAGTTGCTTGAAGGCGACCAGCATCAACAGTAATATCTGAATCTATCTTCGAAGACTTCATAAATTATAAGCTTTTCAGTTGGTATTCCTGGTTGTGCTCCTGGGTAACCCTTGCGGTGGACCTTGTATGTGCTCTGTATTGGAACATATATGCTGATGTTAGTGGAAAGTTACAAGAGTCTTTCACGCGGACAGTTTCCTGCTCTTTTTCCCTATTTTTTTGTTTGTTTTAAATTAAGATATGCATTTTTTTTCTACAGATAATTCTTTCTTGTTTGTAATTATCCATTTCAGTAATAAACTTGTCCACTTCATTTGTCATGATGGTGTCATGTTATAAGATTCTTAAATGTATTTTTGAGCTTGTATACAGTGACTAAATTTGACAAATTGGAGAGGAAATATATGGTTCAAAATGGTTTTGTCAAAGCAAAAGTTTGAATCATAAAACGATATTAAATGTCAATGAAGCATAACAAACGGTGCTGCCGAATTTGAATATCAAATATAACATTAAAAAGCTTTCATTATGAATGAACAAGCTTTAACAAAGAGTTAGATTTACATAATCTTATACGTCGTTTACCAGCTGGTCTCAAGTACAAGTTTAACTGCAGTAATTCCGTATGTTACTCTTAGACGATGAGTTTTCCCGTTCATTGTGAGATAGAAAGTACTTCTGTAATAACTATCTATAACACTAGTAATTTTTTGCAGGGGCTACGTTCCTGCTATGTTCATAACACTAAAGTTAATTACAAGGTGTTCAATTGTTTTCTCAAAAAATTGTAAGAAATTATAATTAAGTTATTTTTTTATTTTTGGCTAATGGCCTTGTGCCAAGCAAGTTGTTTTTTTGTCGTTGTCTTGTCTTGAATATTTTAATTCAAAAAGTTGTAATTAAGCCAAGTTAATTATTTTGTGTCATGTGCAAAAAAAAATGTTTATTATCGTCTTTTCTTTAATATATTATTGTAGTCTGTAATAACTATCTATAACATAATACATACTTGGCTCATAATAAGCATGAAACAATATTAAAATATTAGATAATATCAATGAGAGTAAATATAATTACTAAGTCTTATTTGAATATGTACTTGCAGATAATTGAACCGAAATTCGAATGAAAATGTATTAACAAGTAAATGTTATTTAGTTATGTAGTTATAGATCGAACACAATACAAGAAATTAAATTAAATAAATCATGTATAATTATGTAGTTGTAGAGAAACGAACCCCGATTTAATGATAATAAAATTTGATACTTTACTAGAGTTTTTTTAAAATATAATTTTACTTATTAATAAAGAGTTTATATACGAGTATATATGTCACGTATTGATATGAGTTAAAAATAACCCTAAAGACATAATTAATATTTCATTAATTAAACCTAGATGATCCATAAATAAGGCCCGAAACTCTAATTAAATATTAATTTCGTAATTAATATTTGGGCTAGAAGTACAACCTGTATTAGGAGACGTGCTTGTTCTAATACAAGTGGACTTGTTTCAATACAAGTCCGTTATGATATGGAAACAACTCTTACAAGGAAGAGTCTAGAATTTATCCTTATCCACTGTCATGGATAAGACTTATCCTTCAAGAAAGTCAATACTTATCCACCATCAAGGATAAGACTTATCCTTTAAGAAAGTCAATACTTATCCACCGTCAAGGATAAGACTTATCCTTCAAAGAAATCAATACTTATCCATTAGGCTTTTAAACGCCTATTTAAAGGGTCTGACCCCTCATCTCAGAACTACGTTTTAGACTTCATCCTCGAATAAGGACATACAAGTCACTACGTCCTTGGTGTGCCCCTGCCGCCATAGGCCCGAGGGCAACACCAAGAACTACGTTTTTATTGGCTTGATTCTCTAAACACTAGAGATACGTAGGCATCTTGTTAGGACCGAGTTAGTCCCCGACAACAAGAGCAACCATTAAAGCTCGAAGCTCTCTAACCCTAGCATTGAATTCAAAGACACAGTTTTTATTCCATAACATTTGGCGCCGTCTGTGGGAAGACAACATCAACCATGGCAAACATACGAAGAACGATTCGAGAAACTCAGACTTCTGTAGGACTTCCTATTACTCCTGAAACGGAGACTCACAGAGGCCAACCGCCGCAAACTACTGGCACTCAAGGGGCGAGTATCCCCCTAACCACTACTCAAGGACCAGAGATCCCAATCTCAGTTGAAAGGACGAATCCCATGCAGATGGTGATTCATGGAGCCCACCCCCAAACTCAAGAGGTGACTCATCATCAACCAATCACATCCTCTCAAGTGATTTTGAATGCGCCCCAAGGCCTTCAACTTCATACTACTGATCTTCCCCAATACACGAATCAAACTTTGGGTATGCCACCTTATGGAATGCCTCCACGACCCCCCGTTGGGAGCAGTGGTCACAATCCACTATATCACAAATCATATGTGCCTCCTTATGTTCGAGGCCTGGAGCCCATTAATCAACAAATTCAGACTCGACAGACCCCTTTGATTCAAGATTACTCAGGTCCCTATACTGAGGACGAGAATTATTCAACTGGAGAAGAGAGGGATGTTACCCCAAGGAGGAGACGTTCTTCCCAAACAAATCGGAAACATCCCCAAACCACTAAGGAAAAGATTGCAGCCCATGAGGCAGAGGCTGCAAGGCTTAAGAAAGTACCGGCGGAAGAGTAGGCTGCAAAAGGACAAAACCAAGCAACTGGAAGGGTCCCAGTGATCAATTTAGATCCGGCACCGAGAAGAACCTGATGATCCTACTGTGTTGTTACCCCTAGGAGATCCTGATGATCCTACACCACCTTTCACTCAGGATATCATGAAAGCTAATATATCCAGAAAATTCAAGATGCCAACCATAAAAGCTTATGATGGAACGGGAGATCCCGCGAATCACGTGAGATCTTTCTCTAATGCACTGCTGTTGTAGCCTACCAATGATGCAGTCAAATGCAGAGCGTTTCCACAAACCCTTGCGGTCATGGCTCAACGTTGGTACAGTCATCTCCTTCCCAATTCTATTGGATCTTTTAAGGAACTGAGCAAGGCGTTAATCAATCAGTTTGTCAGTGGAAGGGTGCATGCAGAAGAGTTCTGCATCTCTAATGAGCATTCAACAAGGTAAGAATGAATCCTTGAGGGAATACATAAATCGATTCACTAGGTAGGCTATGAAAGTCCCGGACTTGGAGGACAAAGTAGCTATGATAGCCCTGCAACAAGGAACCACTGATGATCACTTCAAGAGATCCTTGGCAAAACATCCACCCGAAAGCATGTTGAAGCTATAAGATAGAGCCGGAAAGTATATCAAGGCCGAGGAAAGTATGAAGAAATATGAACCCACTGTTGAGGGAAGTGAAAACAGAAAAAAGAGAAAGGAGACTCAAGAGTATGACGCTAGGGACACATATCCCTGGACAACAAAGGATCCTGACTCTCCACCTAAAAAGAACAACTTTGGACCCAGGTTCAATGAGTATGCAAGGTTGAACATCTCAAGAAGTCAAATTCTGATGGGTATTGATAAGGAAGAAGATCTTCGATGGCCATAGCCGCTAAGATCTGACTTGGAGAAACGAAACAAGAATCAATTTTTCCGTTTCCATAAAGAAGTTGGTCATGACACTGACGATTGTAGACAACTGAAGGATGATATCGAGTTCTTAATTCGAAGAGGAAAACTCGATAAGTTCACTAAGGATGAGAATCGAGGAAATCAACAAGGAAACTATGAAAGGAAAGACTATGATAATAGGGACAACGACCAAGATCGTAATCCTAAGCCCCGAGGGCATCAACTTGATATTTGGAGGACCGACTGTTGCTAGGTCCTCCCGAAACTCAAGGAAAGCTTATGCCCGAGAGGTAATGACTGTTGTAGGAGAAGCACCGAAAAGTGCCAAGACAGAAGTGGCTATTAGCTTTGATGATTCTGATCTTGAAGGGGTGAAGTTCCCCCATGACGACCCGTTGGTCATTATACCTGTAATAGGCAACTCTAAAACCAAGAGGGTTCTGGTAGATAATGGAGCTTTCGTGGACATCTTTTTCCATGACGCCTTCATCAAGATGGGATATACTGACTCACAGTTTACACCCTCAAATATGCCTATCTACGGATTCAATGGAGTCGAATCAAAGGTAGAAGGCACAATCTAGCTCCCCATGACTATAGGGCAAGGCTCGAAGACAACGACTCAAATGCTGAACTTCTTGGTTATAAAGGCAACCTCTACTTATAACGCAATCCTTGGAAGGACTGGCCTTCATGCTTTTAAGTCTGTTGCCTCAACATACCACTTGAAAATAAAGTTTCCTACAAGGAACGGGGTTGGTGAAGAGCGAGGAGATCAGAAAATGGCTAGAAGTTGCTATGTAGCCGCACTAAGACCTGATGGAGTCGGGGGGCAGGTTCTCCCAATTGAGGACATGGATTCAAGGGATGATGAAGATAGAAGGGGAAAGCCAACTGAGGATTTGATCCCTATCCCCTTAGTTCTATGAGAACCAGATAAAGTCACTTACATTGTAGCACTGTTGCCTAAACCCTGGAAGGGCAAGATTATATCTTTCCTCCAAGAGAATGAAGATGTTTTTGCTTGGACATCAGCTGATATGCCAGATATTGATCCCCAATTGATAACTCACAAGTTGAACGTAAATCCCGAAAGGAAGACGGTGAAGCAAAAGAAGAGGAACTTTGCTCCAGAAAGGCAAGAGGCCATAAAGAAAGAGGTAGATAAGCTCTTGGAAGCAGGATTCATTGAAGAGATTCAATTCCCTGAATGGTTGGCTAACCCGGTAATGGTCAAGAAAGCCAATGGAAAGTGGAGAATGTGCGTAGACTTTACAGACTTGAACGATGCATGTCCTAAGGACAGTTTTCCCCTACCAAGGATCGAAACTTTAATAGATGCCACTGTAGGGCACAAAATGCTAAGTTTTATGGATGACTTCAGCGGATACAACCAAATCAAGATGCATAAGGATGACATTCGTAAGGTATCATTCATTACTGATTTTGGTGTTTACTACTACTTAGTTATGGCCTTTGGACTCAAAAATGCAGGTTCCACATACCAAAGGTTAGTGAACAAAATTTTCAAACATCTTGTTGGGATTTATGGGTGATAGCATAGAAACAACTTAACTTTGATTGTACTTAATTTCTTAAATTAAGTAGGACATACTGTCATAGCCAAAGTATGTTCTTGTAATCAGTATGTATTGCTATTCTAGTTGTATTGTTTGAAAGAAGTTCACTTATGTGTTCAAGCCTCAAAGAATGCTTTCTGGATGACAACATGAATAAAGGTTACTGTCCTAAAGCTGTGACAGTAAGATTACAAGAAGACAGAATGTTGCAAGTCACGACAGCATATTCACTCTGACAGCAACATTGGCGGAAGACTACGCGACAGCAACTATTGCCCTCGACAGCAAGTTTGGGATCCTCGACAGCACTCTATGCGGGGAACTCATACTGTCACCAAAAGATCATTCCTGTGACAGCAAGCTTTGCGGCAAAAGTAACTGTCTCAATAAAGATCCTTATGCTAGGTATCTTTCTCAGTCAAATCCCGTGACAGTTTAAATGTTCAAGAAACAGGCGTGATGCAGAATCCCTAAGCTGCACCAAGTCTGCAAGACTACGACAGAAGCTTCAAAGCACTGCAAAACAAAAGCGAATCAATTCAAGAGCAAGGTCAAGTCTTTATCTGCTAAATTGGTTTAGCTGGAAATAGAATGAATCTAGGTTGCTTTCTTTGTAATGTATATCTGACATGTTAGCAATTTAGGAAAGTCACATGGGTAAGACAATCTGTAAGAAGCTGCCACTTGACAGTGACAGCAGCTTCACAAACCCGTGACTGATAGTGATAGGGTTAGTCTTATAACTACTATCAACTCATTCTAGAAAAGTAACGAAGACAAGCAAGTGTCTTTGAAGAAAACCCGAAGCTCGAGAATTCTTTCTTGAGGTTGTAGCAACACTTTGCAAAATAAATAAAACATTTATTTTGTGAATCTTGTTCTTACTTAATACTGTTCGTGATTGCATATATTACTGATAACGTTTAATCTTGATTTGAGTTGTTGAAATTTAGATTGAATTTTATCAGTATTGCATTCATCCCCCCCCCTTCTGCAATACACAAGGACTAACAACTGGTATCAGAGCTTTTAGATTAACATACATATCTGAGATCTCGGAGAAAATGCAGAAATCAAACAGTATCAAGATCCCAGCATTTGATAAAGAGAACTACAACATTTGGAAAAGAAAAATCTTGTTGTTTATCAAAGCTGCAAATCCACTATACCCAGGTATACTCGAGAATGGTCCTTTCATTCCAAGAAAGGAAATTGAAGCCACAACAGTGAATGGTGAGATTATTCCTGCACATTGGGTTCCCAAAGATCCCTCAGAAATCTTGGAACCTGAAAAGGAGAAAATGGTGCTAGATGATCATTTGCAACTTATCTTGCTCGATTCTCTCACGCTGGATAAAGCCATGTGTGGAAGTGTGATAAGCTGCACATCAGCCAAGGAGATGTGGATCAGGTTAGCCTTACTCTGTGAAGGAAGTGAAGAGGTTAAGGGCAACCAAAGGCAAATTCTAATATCTCAATATGAGGCATTCATGGCCAAGCCTGGTGAAGACTTAACCTCCATGTTCGAAAGGTTCAGTAAGCTCTTAACTGAATTACAGATACATGGCAAGTACTATGACAGAAAAGAATTAAATGTCAAGTTCCTGCTCACACTGCCTGATCACCTTGAACACAAGACAACAGCCATACGAGAAGGAAGAGATCTCAACACTATAACCTTTGAGACACTTTATGGTATTCTGAAATCTTATGAACTCGAACTCTTTCAAAAGAGAGCCATACAAAGTGGAACAAGGAACAAGATGGCTAATATGTCAAGTGCCCTAGTAGCACATGTGCCAAGGATCACACAGCCAAGTGAAGTACTACAGATCACACAATCAACCCCAACACAGACCTTGAAGATAGAAGAGGTGGTTGAAGATGATGAGAAAGTGGTACTACAGCTTAAAGATGTGGAAGATGAAGACTTCTACACAATGGAGGAACTGGAAAGCATGGACAACCCTACTATGGCTTACATGGCCAAGAAGTTCAAGAACTTTAGGTTCAAGAAGGATAGGTCATACAAGCCTCAAGGCCAAGCATCCAAGTTCAGCAAAGGAAGCTCATCAAAGGCTGCTGTGGGAAGTTCAACCAAAGGAGGATACAAAACTGGATTTGTGGATAGATCAAAGTTCAAATGTTACAACTGTGGAGAACCTGGTCATTTTGCTACTGAATGCAAAAGACCCAAACAGGTTCAAAGATATGAGAAAGGAACTGGTGGATACTCCAAGAAAAATCAAGGTAGAGCCTATGTGGCTGAAGGAAAGTGTTGGGATGATTCTGATGATGAAGAAGAGGAAGAATATGTTAACCTAGCTCTCATGGCTAGCACTGATGAGGTAGCATCAACACCTTCAAGTCAGGTACCTTCACTTGTCTTACTTGATATGTCTACTGATGAGTATAAGAAAACCATTAAAGACTTAAGTGCTGAAATGTTCAATGTCTATACTAGCTTATCTGCTGCTAATGAGGAAATCTCTAGACTAAGTAAGCTAAATGAAACACTTCAGTCTGAAAATGATTCTCTTTTTCTCAAAACCAGTTCACTAGGCTCTTTAGCTCAAGAGAATGCTAAACTTAAAAATGAATTAAAATGTGCTAAGGAGGTTGAGGAATTCCTGAGGAATGAGATTGCTGAAAATGAATTTAAGATTAAGGCCTATAGAAACTCATCAAAGATAGTTCAGGATTACAATGATAAGCATACAGAAAATCAGTCTGTTGGTATAGGTTTTTCTTATGGTAGAAGACCTGGAAAGGAAACTGTGATTCAAGATTGTCCTGGAGTTGCTGCTGTCAAACCCACCATTCTCAAGAAAGTTAAAACTCCTATTTTCAAAGCTGCTGAAATTGAGTTTGATGAAGAAGCCATGCTCATCAAACAAGAAATTCTTGATGAGGATGAAGGTGTTGACAGCACATTCAAGGAAGGAAAGGATACTGTCACAATCCCCAAGACAGTAAACTTACCAAGCAATCAGACAGTAAGTTCAAAGGATGCTGTCACGATTGGCAAGACAGTAGGAATAAAAGATACTGTCAAGGATAGTTCGACAGCAACTTCTGAACATACTGTCAATCCAGTAACTCCCAAGTCTAGAAACAGGAATGGTAAGGTAGGTGTCAATAAAGGAAATGGATACACTAATGTTGGTGGTGCTTCTAGGAAACTATGCAATAACTGTGGATCTACACATCACTTAACACATGTTTGTAAGAAACCAATTGAGGATAAGATCAATGCAACTGAACTCAATGGTAACTTACACAGAACCCCCCTTATGCATAGAACTATGAGTGTCTGTAATAACATTGATTGTATGCCATGCAAAATCACTGCCATGAGTACATGCTTTAACTTACCTGTTCTCTCTACTGAAAAATGCTCATACCTAAACACTGTTGAGACTTCTGAGCCTGCTGGCAACATCAAAAAGGCTTTATCCACTAAGAAAAGGACCAAGTCCAATTCTAAACCTAAGTGGGTGAAAAGAGAAGTCAAACAGGAAGTCTTTGATAATGCCTGTGATGTTGTGACTGAAAGAAACTCAGGAAACACTGAAACTGCAGGACCCAACAAAGATTGGGTATCATATGCAACTTAGAAACATTTTGTTTTGCAGGGTAAGAAGAAAAATCAGGTCATGTGGATAATTGACAGTGGTTGCTCAAGACACATGACAGGTGATAAAGCCCTGCTATCACATTATGTAGAGAAAGCTGGCCCAATCATAACCTTTGGAGACAACAGCAAGGGTTACACAGTGGGATATGGCTGTCTGGAAATTGGAAATGTTGTCATTGAAGATATTGCTCTTGTGGATGGATTGAAGCACAACCTACTCAGTGTCAGCCAATTCAGTGACAGAGGATTTAAGGTTGACTTTGACATGATGGTGTGCAACATCTATCACAAGAAGGATGGAAGCCTCTCTCTGAAAGGGGTCAGAAAAGGAAGCTTGTTTGTTGCTGATCTAAGCTCAACAAAGAAGGATAAAGTTTACTGTTTTTACAGTAAAGCTACTGTTGGTGACAGTATGCTTTGGCACAGGAAGCTCTCACATCTCAACTTCAAGACAATGAATATACTGATGAAGAAGGAGTTAGTGAGAGGTTTGCCCCAACAGGAATTCTGTCAAGAAGGACTGTGTGAAGATTGTCAAATGGGCAAACTGAGAAGAGCTGTGCACAAGTCCAAGCAAGTAAACACCAACACAGAAGCACTCAAGTTAATTCACATGGACCTCTTTGGACCAGTCAATGTACCATCAATGGCCAGAAAGAGGTATGCCTTAGTAATGGTGGATGATTACTCAAGGTACACTTGGGTGAAGTTTCTTGAATCCAAAGATGAAGCTGCTCAAGTGATTATTGATCAAGTCAGAGTTCTTGATAGAACCCCAAACTCAAAAGTTCAAATCTTGAGGAGTGACAATGGTACAGAATTCAGAAATGCCACACTTGGAAATTTCTGTAAAGATGAAGGAATTGTACAACAATTCTCTGCTGCAAGAACTCCACAGCAGAATGGAGTTGTAGAAAGAAAGAACAGGACTCTCATTGAAGCAGCTAGAACTATGTTGCATGATGCTAAGTTGCCAACATATTTCTGGGCTGAAGCTATCAACACAGCCTGTTATACTCAGAACAGAACCATGATCAACAAAACTCATGCAAGTACTCCTTACTGTCTGTTAACTGGAAAGAAACCTACTGTCAAATATTTTCATGTGTTTGGAAGCAAATGCTTTATGATGAAAGACAACCATGAGAAGAAAGGAAAATTTGACACCAAGGCATTTGAAGGATTATTCATGGGTTACAGCACAGAAAGGACTGCCTACAGAGTTTATGTTATGGAACACAGGATTATTGAAGAAAGTGTTAATGTCACATTTGATGAAACCAAGTTTCCAGGACTGCATGAAGAAGGAAAGATGCAGACATTCAGATTTGAGAATCAAGGATACCTGGAAGCTGAGGAGATTGTAGATGAAGAACCTAGCTTCACTCAAATTGTTGAAATTGACAAAGATGCTGTCAACACCACTACTGTCAATCAAACTCCAGCTCAATCACACACCATAACATCCAACATTCAGAACAGTGTTGACTCTGGAGACAATGAAGAACATGGTGGAGACAATGGAATTGATGAGCATTCAACTCAACAAGCTGAAGCAAATGTTCCTGTTCAATCAAGTAGCTTGCCCAGAATCACCAGGTGGACCAAGGATCACACAAATGACCTTATAATTGGTGATCCTAATTCTGGAGTAAGGACAAGGAACAAAGTCTCTGCTGACAGCATGTTCTCATGCTTCCTGTCACAAATGGAACCCAAGACAATTGATGAAGCATTGTTGGATTCTGACTGGGTGATAGCCATGCAAGAAGAGCTAAATCAGTTTGAAAGAAACAATGTATGGAAATTGGTTCCAAGACCTAAGGGAAAGTCAGTTATTGAGACCAAGTGGGTTTTCAGAAACAAACTTGATGAAAATGGATTGGTGACAAGGAACAAAGCAAGGCTAGTGGCTAAAGGTTACTGTCAACAGGAGGGAATAGATTATGATGAGACATTTGCTCCTGTTGCCAGACTTGAAGCTATAAGAATCTTTCTAGCTTATGCTGCACACTGCAACTTCAAAGTATTTCAGATGGATGTCAAAAGTGCCTTTCTAAATGGAGAGCTGGAAGAAGAAGTGTATGTGGAACAACCACCAGGGTTTGAGGATGCTGAAATGCATAATTTTGTGTACAAACTCTTCAAAGCTTTGTATGGATTAAAGCAAGCACCCAGGGCATGGTATGACACACTTTCCACCTTTCTTCTGGAAAACCAGTTTACCAGAGGAGTTGTGGACAAGACACTTTTCTACAAGCATCATGGCAAGGACATCATTCTGGTACAAATCTATGTGGATGATATCATTTTTGGTTCTACAAATGAGAAGCTGTGTGAGAAGTTTTCCCATCTCATGAGTAACAAATATGAGATGAGCATGATGGGAGAATTGTCATTCTTTCTAGGGTTACAAATTCTTCAACAAACTGATGGAATCTTCATAAGTCAAGCTAAGTATATCAAGGAACTTCTCAAAAAGTTCAACTTGGAAGATTCATCTCCTGCAAGGACACCAATGTCCACAGCAACTAGTCTGGATCTTGATCCTAAAGGAAAGAAAGTTGACTCAAGCACTTATAGAGGCATGGTAGGATCCCTCCTATACCTAACTGCTAGCAGACCTGACATCATGTTTGCTACATGTCTTTGTGCAAGGTTTCAAAGTGATCCAAAGGAGTCACACTTGGTAGCCATCAAGAGAATCTTTAGATACTTAAAAGGCACTCCTAACCTAGGCCTTTGGTATCCTAAGAATACTGGATTTGATCTAATTGGTTACTCAGACTCAGACTATGCTGGATGCAAGATTGACAGAAAGAGTACTACTGGTAGCTGTCAATTTCTTGGTGGAAGATTGGTCTCATGGTTTAGCAAGAAGCAGCATTCAGTTTCTACCTCAACTGCAGAAGCTGAGTAGATTGCTGCAGGCAGTTACTGTGCACAAATTCTATGGATGAAAAGTCAACTTCTAGATTATGGTCTAGTGTTAAGAGAAATTCCTATTTACTGTGACAACACTAGTGCCATAGCCATCTCAGACAATCCGGTTCAACACTCTAGGACAAAGCACATTGATATAAGACATCACTTTATCAGAGAGCATGTTGAACAAGGAACTGTGAAGCTGATTTATGTCCCAACTGACAAGCAACTTGCTGACATCTTCACTAAGCCATTGGATGAAGCAACCTTCAACAGGTTGGTAAGTGAATTGGGAATGCTGAATCTGGTATGTTAATTTTACTAAGGTTTCTAAATTTTCAATTCTTATTGAAGCTCATGACAGCAACTTCAAACCTGCTGTCAAGAGAAGTTACTGTCTACTTGGTTTATGTCGGTTATGTGACAGCATGTGTTGATTTGACTTCTCATGTCAGTATTTTGTGCCAGTCTCATACTTTTAAACCGTGTATGACTTTAATGTGGTTATCCGTTAAGTTTGAGAGTTAAAAATCTGTTCCATTGGACTTTCACACTCTTTTGCATTAATCTGTAGGATTAAAGGAGGACACGACCATTAATTACTTTTGTGGTAGTTGTATGGGTACTCTAACTGTTGACCATTAGACTTTAACCCTTAGACGGTTTTGCCTATAAATTATCCTTAGGTTTCACCAGTCTGCTCTCAGTTTTAAAGTGAATAATGGAAAACAAAGTAGGAATCGAAGTTGGTCTAAAGAAGTGTGATAGTGAACCCTACAATGAAGAGATTGAGGAGCTCTTCGAGGTGCTTTTGGATGCCCTCGATGAGATAGACGAGGAAAAGGAGGCCAAGGCTAAGGAAGATGAGGCCAAGGCTGTGGAAGAAGAGAAGGAGCTTCAGGCACTTCTTGAAAAAGAAGGCCGCTCTGAAGAAGAGATTAAGGAAGAAGTCTTAGAACTAGTTGATAAAATCATAGAATGATGTACTCAATGCTCAATTTTAATGATTTTATTAATAATAATAAAAGTTCCTGTTTATGTGGTTATTGAGTTTATGATTTGTCTGTGTTAATTGCTTAATATCTGTGTTCAAAAGATTACATTGCTAAATCCATAATTTGTCAATATTAAGTTAAGTGTATGAATCAAGCATTCTAATAAGTTCATGACAGAACCATTTACTAATCGAAGTTACTGTCGTTAAGAAGGATACTGTCATGTGTTTCTTGACAGCAACCTTCTTGACAGCAGGAAAAGACTTTCTGTCAAGACTTGTAAAGGATACTGTCATTCATATGCTTAACGGTGACAGCAAGTTTTTGCGCAATAGTTGCTGTCGCGCAAAACCTACTGTCACCACCACTTCTTACTGACAGATTGTTTCTAGCGCACAGGTTACTGTCAACAATAGTGGACCGTTGTAATTGGATATTCACCCCACGATTGACAGTGAATAACGGGCAGTAACTCACGTGTTAAGAGAGTGGGTTAAGACACGTCCTTTAACTCCACTTTTTGAGCAAACGTTTGAGAAACCCATATTTATTCTCCAGTTACTCAGACATATCACTCTCACAAAACTCAAGGCAAAATACTTTTCTTCAAGCAAAAAGCTACTTTCTCACTTTCTTCTTTTCTTGAAATCTCCATGGCCCCCAAACAGACTCTCTCTCAAACAAACTTTGCTGGCATCTTTTCCCCAAATGATGCTGGTGAAGATTTCAAAGGACTGGTGTTTTTCTTGAACAAGTCCTATCTTCGTTCAGCCATTACCTCAACTCCACATCTCGACCTAGACAAACTTGAGGAATTCTGGCGAACTGCTGTTGCTCTAATTGTGGGTGAAACCCCAGCTATTGAATTCAAGATAAATGGGCAACAATACATTCTCACAGCTGAGGTCATCAATACTGCTCTTGGAATTACACTGGAAGAAGGACAACACTTTGCTCCACTTGCTAATGATGACACTCTGAAGAAGCTCTTCTTGAAGATTGGGTATGCAGGCCCTATTCTCGAAGAGGGAACAACCAAGTGGTACCCGTCTGGTGAAATGGACAGGAAGTATCTAAGGAAGGAGTGGAGCATGATATTTGATGCAATGATCAAGGTGTTCTCTACCAAGTCCACAGGCTGGAATGGGATACCTTCCTACATCAAGAAACTGACACATTCTCTTGTCCATGGATACAAGGTGAATGTTGGAGCTCTCCTCATGGCACAACTCAGAGCTGCACTAGGTAAGAAGGTATCACACTACCCTCGCTTTCTTATGATGTGTATCAATACTTTCTGTGACTTTAATAATGATGCCCCTCGTTTAGAGGTTTGCTCTGTCTTGAAAAAGAACACACACACACTGTTATCTTCACAGGATCTAAATGCACATATTCCACTTTGCTTCACTCAGCACATGGTTGATCAAGTGTCCAACCTTGATTATCCATTACCTACTGGTTATGATTCTTTTTCTCTTGAGGATGAAGCTGGATTAGACCCAAATTCAGTTAACCCACATTCAACACCATACACTCAGCCTAGGCCCTCTAGACTTCCCAAAGCCCAAAGAGAAGCCTTGCAAGAATCCAGAAAAAGATCCTTAGAAGCTGATGTTGGTGGTAGCTCTGTTAGTCAAGAGGGAGACACTGCACCTAGTGCAGCAAATAAGGAAGGTAGTCACACAGGACCCACAGTGGTTCCCCCTGAGCCTAAGAAGAAGAGAGCTAGGAGGACCAAAACCACTGTCAGCCACCCTGCAGTCTCCCAAAAGACTGTAGAGGAAACCAGGGAAATAAACTCCTCCCTAGATGTGCCTTCTCAACAAGGTGCTTCTATTGAAGTTGGCCTGTCTCCCAAGGCACCCTGTACAGAGTCTGCACAAACTCATGGTTCCCAACCTGAGATACCCCCACTTGAAGAAACACACAGTGAGTTAGGGCACAGTGAGGATTTCTCTACTCCTATTGATGGTTCACATGTTCCATCTGTGAATCAGCCCCCACTCTCTACTACACTTTCACCTTCTTCCTTCCCTACACATTCTTTTGTTTCTTCTCCACAACCTAGAGAAGGGGACAGTCCCAACCCTTCAGGTTTTGATCATCCATCTCCAATCATGGATGAGCCCCCATCTAGTGGTCCACAAGAACCCATTTCTCAAAGTGAGATGGACACCACTCCTCCAAACACTGAGCTAGGGCAAAGTGGTATTTTGTCAGAAAATGAAACAGCCAACACTTTGTCTGACCTCCAAGGAGCATCTTACCTTCAGGAAGATGCTGTCACAGCCTCTGTTGCTGTCAAAGACACTGGGGATGCTACTGTCCTGGGCACAGCTACTGTCAAAGGTGGAGAGAAAGATACTGTCACTACAGAACATACTGTCACTCCACCTCCCAAAGATGCTGTCATGCCAGAACCTGCTGTCCAGACTACAACTGACAGTCACATTCCTACTCAAGATGTTGTCAAGCCCTCCCTGCCTAATTTTGATGCTGTACTTGTTGAGGATGCCTCTGATGATGACCTACCTCTTGCCAAACTCCTAAAGGTACATTCTAAATCTTCTCCTTCCATGCATGTTAGTACTGCTCATACCCATGCATCTAGGTTGAGTGAGGGTGTGCAAAAGAAAAGAGAGATAAAAGAAAAGAGAGGTGAGCATAAAAATGAGAGGCAGCCAAATGAGCTGGCAAAAGGAGAGGGACTTGAGCATGTCCAGAGAGATATTGAGGGAGCCCACATTATTCAGGCACTAGGCCTTGAGAGTCAAACTGTGAGGGGTGATGAGATCACTCAAAAACACCCTGAGAGTGTGAGAACCCCCATAGCCTCCAAGCCCCTGTCTTTTCCTTCCCCTCCAAGAAGGTTAAGGTCTGGTGGCCCCTCTGCTACTTTTGGTGACAGGATTGCAGCTCTTGAAGGACAGTGTCTTACTTTGGACTCCAAACTGGACTCTCTCTCTCAACTGGTGGTTGATGGTTTTGCTGCTACTCAACTTTCTATTCAGTTCCTTACTGACCTGGTAGCTGCCAACTCAACTAAGGGGGAGAAGGTAGCAAGATCAGAATCTTTGCCTATTCAAGAATCAGGTGGAACTCAGGGGGAGCCTGTAGCTGTGAAGACCAGAGGGGGAGCTAAAAGGAAAGCAATGTCTAAAGGGGAGCAAGTCAAACCAAGCAGTGCAAAACCACAGGACAAAGCTGAAAAGCCTGTTGAAGTGGAAATGGATGGAGAAAGGGTGTTAATGTCAAAGGAAACTCAAGATGCATTGCAAAGAAGACCTGCATCTAGACATCCAATCTTGCCTCCTGTGGTGATTAGAGAACCTATTCAAGAAACTCAAGAAACTGCTCTACAGAAGAAATGGAGAGAAATGGAGGAACAAAACAAACTTGGGAAAGGTAAAGGGAAACTGCCTGAATCCATCCATAAAGGAACTACTTGGTCCAATGGTACTGAGTATGATCAAGAGGAAGCCAATGTCTTGATGGTGGATTACAGGGAGAGCACATTACACAACCATGACAGTAAGTTTAGCAGTTTGGTGGAAGAAGCAATGAATGCTCCTAGCAACCGTCCAACCAACACCACAACACTGTTAAAGGAACAAATTATCAGTGTCAGTGTAATGGTGAATGATGAGAAAAGATGGGCTGTAAGTATTTATCTAAGTTCTGGCATATCTTACTTCATCACAATGCAGCTATTGCAGAGTCTGCCAGCAAAGGTGTTGTGTGCTTTGAAGGGAAAGATCAGGGCAACTCAAACACCATTCAATGAAATATTGGATATGCAAATCCAGAACCTGATCATGCAGAAGCTACCTGAAGTCTACTCAAATCCACCATGTGTTTTCTACAGATCTAAAACTAAGGATGGCACAAGAAGGAACAGCTACATGAATATTGGTAGCCCATCCAAAATGGAAACCAAGTCAATTCTGAAGGTACTAGATGGAATACTCAGTTCAAATGCCAATCCAGGAAGAGTTCATGCTGTTCAAGAAATCTACAAAATGCTGGTGTTGAGAGACAAGGCACTGGGAGCTAGAATGAAGGAGCTAATCACTAGAGCCAATGCCAAAAGAAATGATCAAGGTGGAAGTTGCTTTTATAACATTCCTCCCCATGATGATGATGATGATGATGATGAAGATGGTGAGGATGGAGGTGGTGAAGCTTCTGGAAATGCTGGAAATGCTGGTGGAAGTAATTCTGGGAATACTGGTATTCAATCTCAGAATGAAGGCAATGAAGAAACTCCTAGCCAGGAAAAGAAAGATGCTGGTGCAACAGATGAAGAGGAGTCAAGAATACTGGAAGCTTTGGAGGCAAGCATTCTTAGATGTGCTATTGATTGCATAAATGCTGAAAAAGATGCTGTCACCAAAGGTACTGTCGACAAAGATATTGTCATAGAAGATGCTGTCTTGGAAGATGCTGTCGACAAGGATACTGTCAAGGAAGGTTCTGTCAAGGATGAAACCAAAGCTGCTGTCAAGCCCAAGAGACTGAAAGCTAAAGCTAAGGCATGGTTTACTAGACAGAAACCAACAGGGAAGCACAAGTACTCAGGAAAGGAAAAGGCCACTGGATTTGGCAGGAATATCAAAAAGCCAATTCAATCAATTCCTCCCAACAGTCTTAAGATTCAACAAATGAAATCAAAAGAAATTAAGAGTGTTGAGGTTAAGCTGGATGCAAATCAAGAGGCCACTGAGTACATTCTGTGGTGGGAAGAATCAAGGTCTGCCAAGATTGACAAGGACTTCAATCTGGTAGCCACATCAACCAAGAACAGCACATCAACCATAGATAAAAGAAGAATTGATTTCTTCTACCTGGAAAGAATGGTAGAGTTGCTGGAGAGCTATGAAAATGTTTCAGAGGCTGTCATGGAACATGTTCTAAAATATCAGGCAGATAGGGATGCTGAATTTTATCAGAAATTTGGCTATAACTTTGCAGATTTTGATGATGCTGATATTCTTACTGATCTCCCAGCCTCTCCTATACCATACCACTGGTACTATGAGTTTGATGACTTACCCACAGAAGAAGGGCAAACCCAACCAACTCAGGAAGGGCAACCCAAGCCAAGCAAAGGACCCAAATCTTCTGAATATTCTCAAACTCAGTCAGAGCTTGATAAGAAGGAAGCTGAATTACTGGAAAAACACAAGGCCTCTAACAAGGCAGAAAGTGAAGCTCCAAATTATCAACCATATATGCTGGAAAATCCCCTAAGAGTCAAGTTCCTAAAAGAAGAAATCTATGTTTGCAGCTTGCATAAGCTTAAAACATCCACTCTGAAGGATTTACAGTATATGGTAGCTGGTTCAATTCATCCCTTGGAACAGATTTGTTCTGATGAGATAGAGAAGTTATTGGAAGGGAGAAAAGGAGAAGACTCAAAACTGGACAAGCAAAGAAGGAAGTCTCTCAATGCTTATCCTGGAAGTAGATTCAAGCTCATTAATGAAGAACTTCATTTCAGAACCTATCCATATGATATAGAGCAATGGCTGAATCTCAGGGATGTTAGTTCTCTCTTATCCCCTTCCATAAAGAAGATCATTGATGAAGTAGAGGATGATGCAGTGTCTGCTGCTGAAATTTCTCTTGTAGAAAGTCTAAGAGGCTGCTTGGCAGAAGCTCTCAAAAGAGAGGATGTAGCAAGACAGAAGAGGAAATCTCAAGCTAAGTAAAAATTCTTGAATTCTGATCTTGTTAGTTAAGTTGTCAGCACATATTGTAAATTTGCTGTTATTTTCCATAAAAACAAATTGGGGGAGATTGTTGGGATTTATGGGTGATAGCATAGAAACAACTTAACTTTGATTGTACTTAATTTCTTAAATTAAGTAGGACATACTGTCATAGCCAAAGTATGTTCTTGTAATCAGTATGTATTGCTATTCTAGTTGTATTGTTTGAAAGAAGTTCACTTATGTGTTCAAGCCTCAAAGAATGCTTTCTGGATGACAACATGAATAAAGGTTACTGTCCTAAAGCTGTGACAGTAAGATTACAAGAAGACAGAATGTTGCAAGTCACGACAGCATATTCACTCTGACAGCAACATTGGCGGAAGACTACGCGACAGCAACTATTGCCCTCGACAGCAAGTTTGGGATCCTCGACAGCACTCTATGCGGGGAACTCATACTGTCACCAAAAGATCATTCCTGTGACAGCAAGCTTTGCGGCAAAAGTAACTGTCTCAATAAAGATCCTTATGCTAGGTATCTTTCTCAGTCAAATCCCGTGACAGTTTAAATGTTCAAGAAACAGGCGTGATGCAGAATCCCTAAGCTGCACCAAGTCTGCAAGACTACGACAGAAGCTTCAAAGCACTGCAAAACAAAAGCGAATCAATTCAAGAGCAAGGTCAAGTCTTTATCTGCTAAATTGGTTTAGCTGGAAATAGAATGAATCTAGGTTGCTTTCTTTGTAATGTATATCTGACATGTTAGCAATTTAGGAAAGTCACATGGGTAAGACAATCTGTAAGAAGCTGCCACTTGACAGTGACAGCAGCTTCACAAACCCGTGACTGATAGTGATAGGGTTAGTCTTATAACTACTATCAACTCATTCTAGAAAAGTAACGAAGACAAGCAAGTGTCTTTGAAGAAAACCCGAAGCTCGAGAATTCTTTCTTGAGGTTGTAGCAACACTTTACAAAATAAATAAAACATTTATTTTGTGAATCTTGTTCTTACTTAATACTGTTCGTGATTGCATATATTGCTGATAACGTTTAATCTTGATTTGAGTTGTTGAAATTTAGATTGAATTTTATCAGTATTGCATTCATCCCCCCCCTTCTGCAATACACAAGGACTAACACATCTCATTGGCAAGACCATGGAGGTTTAGGTGGATGACATGTTAGTCAAAAGCCTCGATAAGGCCGATCACATAGAGCACCTCCGAGAGGCATTTGAAGTGCTGAGACACCATAAAATGATGTTGAATCCTGCCAAGTGCGCCTTCGACGTAGGGTCAGGCAAGTTTTTGGGTCTGATGGTCTCTAAACGAGGAATTGAAGCCAACCCCGACAAAATTAAATCAATTGTGGATATGGAACCACCACACTCTATTAAAGATGTTCAGAAACTCACTGGGAGAGTGGCAACATTGGGAAGGTTCATCTCCAAGTCAGGGGAAAGTGTCTACCCTTCTTCAAAGCATTGAAGAACATGAAATTTTTTGAGTGGACAGCAAAAATCCAAGAAGCCTTTGAGGCCTTGAAAAAATACATGACTGAAGCACCATTGTTGGCAAAACCAAAACCTGGAGAAACGCTCTATCTATACTTGGCAGTTTCAAACACCGCCTTGGGAGCTGTTTTGGTGAAGGAAAAATCAAAGGTTCAGAAATCCATCTACTATGTGAGCAAAATTCTGCACGGAGCAGAAGTAAACTACTCTCTGATAGAAAAGTTTGCTTTAGCCTTGATCATGGCCTCATGAAAATTATGCTCGTACTTTCAGGCGCATAAGATAGAAGTCTTGACTGACCAACCATTAAGAAACATCCTGCATATTCCTAAGGTTAGCGGAAGACTAATCAAATGGGTGATTTAGTTGGGAGAGTTCGACATCAAGTATAAGCCTCGAACGGCCATTAAATAACATGCATTTGCTGACTTCATGGTTGAATGTACCATCGACAACCAAGAAGTCGGGGGGCGGGAAGTAGTACCCTTGGAGGCAAAAAAGTTGAAAAACAAGATGAAGAGATGGTATTTAAGGAATACCGGGTGCTCTATTTTGACGGGGCATCAAAAACAAAATCAAACGGAGCAGGTTTAGTGCTACAAAATCCCGATGGATTTCTCATTGAGTATGCACTAAAGTTGGACTTTCCGATAACAAACAAGTAAATGAAAGTCCGTGGAGACCCGAGATTGGTAGTCTCACAAGTAAATGGAGAATTTGAGGCTAAGGATGAAACCATGGACAAATATCTGAAGCTTGTGAAAGCCATCATGACCCAGTTTGATGAATGCTATATGGAACACATCCCTAGAGAAGAAAACATGAAGGCCGATGCCTTGTCTAAATTTGCTTCTTCTGAGATAGAGAACTATGCCGGAAGTGTATACTTCCAAGTCTTGTAGACCCCGAGCATCAATGGAAAACTAATAGCACCTATTGACATAGGTGGCTGTTGATATATCCCATTAAAGCTCATCTTGAGACCGGTTGGTTACCGAATAATGCCTTGGAGTCACGAAAGTTGACAGTAAGAGCATTGAGGTACACCTTGATTGAGGGGATCTTATACAAAAAGTCTTTTGTCATCCCCTACTTAAAGGGTCTGTTAATCCCAAATGACCTAACAGAATTGTAGAAGGGGGGGGGGGGGGGGTTGAATACAATTCTAGATATTTTTAAACTTAAAAACAACTTTGAAAATAAAACTATACTGAAAATAAAAACACAAGCAAATATAAAATTTCAGTTGGATGTTTTGAGGATCCAACTGAGATGTTTTTATTGCGGAAATAATCTGTGTTACAAATGTATCACAGCTGCTCAGTTCTTTATACAGAGTGAGAGTGCTCTTGAAAGAAGCTAATACAAACTATTTTATCTCACTCACATCCTTATAAAATGAACTGCTACACTTGGTTATATAACCCAAGTTTACAATGCTATTTTTGGCTACATTAAAATAAACTAAAGGTAACCGCTAGTAGCTTGCTTTTCATCCCTTTTGTCCAATGGTCCTTGGAGATCTTGTCTTTTGTCTTTATGCTTATTATGATCACACTCAAGAACCTAATTGGAAATTGGAATGTTTCCTCATTCCCAGTGTCCATTTTGATGGCTTCCAATGCAAAGTACACTTCTACATCTCCTTTTGATCTGTCAGAAAACTGTCACTATCACTTTGTCAACTATTCAGAAAAGTGATAATGATTCGTTGATAGCAGGGAGATGTGTTTCGTTGATAGCTTTATTCTTCATTCCGTTGATGGTATATTCCTCGTTTCGTTGATAGAGTAATCTTCATTCCGTTGATAGACTAATCTTCATTCCGTTGACATGTCTTCACTTAGGCAAAATTACAAGGCACATTATATTTACAATTAACCAACCTATTTTGCCTATCTAGTACTTAGTCAACATGACTTAGAAAACCTATCTAATACCTACAACAAATGAATATCAAACAGTGAAGTATTGTACAGTGCAATTGCTACATCACTCATTTCGTTGATGAGCTACCTGTCAACGAAAGCTGCAAAACATACCATTCCGTTGACAGTTACAAAATTGACTTAATACAAAATCTACTAAGTGTTTTATAATTATCATCAAGAACAACATATTCCTAACAGGGTCTGAGACCCCAAGAGGCAGAGTCAGCCCTGAAAGAAGTTCATGAGGGGATTTGTGGGCAACACTTGGGGGGCAGGGCCCTTGCTCATAAAATCACATGTCTAGGCTTCTACTAGCCAGATATTCTTGCTAATGCGAAAGTTTATGTGAAGAAGTGCAAACGGTGTCAAAAGCATGCACCTGTGGCTAGGCAACCGCCCGAGATGTTAACATCAGTTAACTCACCAATCTCGTTTGCCATGTGGGGCATGGACATACTTGGGTCAGTTCTAGTGGCAATTGACTACTTCACTAAGTGGATTGAGGCTAAACCTCTAGCCAAGATAACCACCAAACAAGTATTGCAATTTCTATGGGAAAGTGTAATGTGTCGATGTGGAATCCCACGAATCCTGGTCACGGACAATGGGAAAAAGTTTGACAATGAAGATTTCAAGAAGTACTGTGAGGAGAACAACATTGAGTTGCGATTCACATCAGTTGTTCATCCTCAAGCAAACGGAAAAGCCGAAGTGGCCAACCGAATCATCCTAGATGGGCCCAAGAAGAGAGTTGAACGCTCAAAGAACACTTGGGTGGACGAGTTGCCCCCTATACTTTGGGCATATCGTACCACTTACAAGGTTACTACTGAAGCAACTCCATTCCTGTTAGCCTATGGGGCAGAAGCCGTGGTGCCAGTGGAGATTACTCATACCTTCCCAAGAGTAGGGGCCTTTGATCCTGAATCGAACAAAGAAGGTATGAGGTTGGCTCTTGATCTAATTGATGAAGTCAGAGATGAGGCAAATGCCAAGATCGTGGAATATCATAAGCGAGCATCTTTCTACTATGACCTGAGGGTTAAAGAAAGGTTCTTTCATCAAGGAGACTTGGTTCTCAGAAAGATTGAATCATCCGGGGTTGGACAGAAAGGAAAATTAGCCCCTAATTGGACGAGGCTCGTATAAGCTAGAAACCCTCGAAGGGCATGAGGTGCCTAGGACTTGGCATGCCTCAAACTTAAAAGTTTATTATGTTTAGTGCATCCTAAAAGGATCCGCTAGTAGGACAAGTAGAAATAAGGTTCAATGAAATCATAGCTTTCTAGAAAGCAGATGAAGGGTTGAACCCGTTTAACATCCTCAAAGCTTTGCCAAGACAAACTATAAATGAATGCAAATGAAAGCATACAAATATGCATGTCAACTGCACAAATAGAGTTGAATACAACGAACCCCGAAGGGTGAATGTTGCTAATAAACATACAAAAGAAAGCCTAAGATGCCTATTGTTAATTAGCGAAAATTTCAAGATCAGGAGAAGTTTGATATGATAGACTTGAGAATGAATCACTACGAGTGGAGCCATCAGTAAGAACTCGTAAGGGTGAAGGGTTGAAACCCCATAAACCTAAGACATTCAGTCCAAACCCCATCATTCGATATGCTCAATGAAAGGCTTGAAGCCAAAACAAGACGGTATAAGACATAAAAGGCTTATGCAAATGTCAAGCTAGCCTCGAATAAGACAAAATCATCGTAAATGTGTAGGTCGCTCCACACTTTACACCAAGATGATACTCGTGAAACACCAGTGTATATTAAAATCCCCAAAAAAGGGTAGTAAGTCCCAGGTAAGGGCTAAAAAGACCCCAAGTCTCGAAGAAGACCGGTATAACTTCTATGAAATCCTAGTGCATTATCATAGAAGTTGGGGGGCAAATGATATGGGTTAAAAATAACCCTAAAGACATAATTAATATTTCATTAATTAAACCTAGATGGTCCATAAATAAGGCCCGTTAATAAGGCCCGAAACTCTAATTAAATATTAATTTCGTAATTAATATTTGAGCTAGAAGTACAACCTGAGACGTCCAATACAGGCTTGTTCTAATACAAGTGGGCTTGTTTCAATACAAGTCCGTTATGATATGGAAACAACTCCTACAAGGAAGGATCTAGAATTTATCCTTATCCACTGTCACGGATAAGACTTATTCTTCAAGAAAGTCAATACTTATCCACCGTCAAGGATAAGACTTATCCTTTAAGAAAGTCAATACTTATCCACCGTCAAGGATAAGACTTATCCTTCAAAGAAATCAATACTTATCCATTAGGCTTTTAAACGCCTATTTAAAGGGTCTGACCCCTCATCTCAGAACTACGTTTTAGACTTCATCCTCGAATAAGGACATACAAGTCACTACGTCCTTGGTGTGCCCCTGCCGCCATAGGCCCGAGGGCAACACCAAGAACTACGTTTTTATTGGCTTGATTCTCTAAACACTAGAGATACATATGCATCTTGTTAGGACCGAGTTAGTCCCCGACAACAAAAGCAGCCATTAAAGCTCGAAACTCTCTAACCTTAGCATTGAATTCAAAGATACAGTTTTTATTCCACAACACGTATTAACCGGTTATCAACCTATCATAATAATATTGACATCTAACCCTCTGACAACGTCTGAGAAATGCTAGAAGTTTCAAAAATATTACCAAAAATTTAGTTATCTTAATGGATATGTATTTTGAAAATAAAGAAACCTTACAGGTTCATGTGCACATGATATATACTCCATAAATTAAAAGATAAGATGACACTTAATAATCAAAAATAATTTTGAGAATTATTTTGAGTTGTGATCTTATAACATTGCCCGTAATGTTTATACATAAGATATCCATGCATGCACTACTGCAATATGCATGTCAATTAAATTAATTTACCAAAGTATAAAACATCTTGAAGTAAGTTCAAATATGAACATAAATTTCACATATCATCCCATTGATTATTGTAGTCTTTGGACTAATATATTGACAAACTTGTCATGATCTGTACACACATGTTACATATATTTACACAATTATGAGTTAGTTGAAGCTGATATAAAGTATAACATATTGATCTTTTATTTGATGCACTAAGATTCCATTTTGTGCATGTTGAGAATTTCCTGAATCAAATTGCATTGACTCACTGAATTTTTTTACATTATCATAGACTGCAGAGGCCATAATCATGTATAGAAGTCATTAGAAGCTCCTCTTGCGGCAGAGAAGGTGCCAAACCAGTGCCCCGAAAGGTTTTTAATCATACAAGAAGATCTGCTAAGATCGTATTTGGTAAATTTTCTAATTCTGTAAAGGTGTAACGTGTACTTTTGACGTGTTTTCATTGTGCCTCGAATCTCGATTACGGTATATATTTACAAGACCAGAGGGCAGTGGCTCCTCTCTAGAACGTGCCAAGCCAGAAGCTCATCTTTATGTAGATTTCTAATTATATATTGAATAAGATTTTCTGTTGAGATCATCTTATATTAGGTTACTATTAATACAAACATGCAGGATACGAGAAAAACATAACGGGGTTGTCTCGATCGGCAAATGCATATCGGCGGGATATTCCATCCCCAACTACGTACTAGATTAGATATTTCATTGCGCTCAACCTGAAAATAAGAGATAAATTTGCGTAACAAAAAGATGAGCGAGATCTAGGTCGATAATAAAAGATAAATTTTAGCTTAACTACTTTAGCTATTTCAGCGCGCTAACCTGAAAATGGTTATTAATTTTATTTTAAATGATAATTTTTGTTAGGGGGATCTTCAAAAACGGTGGTCTTTTTTTTTCCATGAACCCAAATTTGCAATTACCCCAGATAAGTTTGTAACTAATGATACAGTATATCGAATAATCCAAAAGAATAATTACATTATATCGACTGGCCGGGGAGGGTATTTACATTAACTGCAAATTCATGCATTATGTATACCAAGCTAATTTAATTTATTTGGCTCCACTGAAATGAGTATCGATAGATACACAAAATTTGGTACAAAAAATTATTACCAAATGACATGACATAATAATTTGAAATGATGTGACTAGTGTTATTGGTGTGAATATTGGGGGCTAATTCTGAAAATAAATTTTGTGTCTCTAGTATTTTCATTTTCCTTGGAAACTAGAAACAAAATTTGAGGGCTTTCTCGGAAACTAGAAACAAAATTTGAGGGCAATGATACACGTTTCAACAACTTCAATACAATTAGGCATAGTTCTACCTCAACACGAGCAATGTGGTATAATTTTAATACCATTTTGAGCTCAAATGACATTCGACATTATATAATGTTTTAGCATAATTGGAGTGTATGTTTATCTGTTAGATATTAAAGAGATAAAAGAGTGCTGGATTTAGTTAGAATCATTACTTACACTTTCATGTATGTCATCATTGTGAGGCTATATAACTACAATACTGTATCAGATTCAAGGTTAAGAAATAAAATTTACCCCCCTCTCCCTCTCTCCCTCTCTCCCTCTCCCCCTCTCCCTCTCTCCCTCTCCCTCCAACACAACTGAATGTAATCATTCAGATTGCTTAGTTTGACATGTTCTCAGAGCAAGAAAGTTTGAGATTAAATTTGGGACTTATGTTTTGTGTTGAAACAGGAATATCCAAGTAGCTCTAGAAAAATCATCCACTACTGTCAAAAAATAAGAACATTTGTTGTGTGTGACTTGTTTGTAAGGACCCCAAACATCAACATTGTAAAAACCGGGAAACCGTATGTATATTTTAAAGTTAATATAATTTCTTTTACGCTATTTATGGATCTAAATGCATTCTGTATTGTAATGCGGGGAAATTTTCGTTAAATAATCATATGTGTCTGTCCTATAAATATTACGTGAATTTTGAGGTGATTAGATTGGTATCTAAAAAAAAAAAAGTGAGTTATGTTGTATTATAATTATCGTAAAGTTTTGAACGAAGAATTCCGTTAGTTTCGTAATTTTTTGAGAAATTGGTACATCATCCGTACTAATAATTCATTCGTTAAGACGGGGGATAGTTTTCAATAATTGTTATAA
The DNA here is from genome assembly GCA_030848705.1 of Heracleum sosnowskyi. Taxonomy (NCBI): domain Eukaryota; kingdom Viridiplantae; phylum Streptophyta; class Magnoliopsida; order Apiales; family Apiaceae; genus Heracleum; species Heracleum sosnowskyi. The sequence goes on along the minus strand of CM061235.1, from coordinate 91,981,703 downwards.
AGATATTTTGGCTCGTTCATCGAGATAGTATTAAATTATTTTCACGATTATCCATACTTTTTGAGGATTATCGTTTTGTAACTGGTACGTTATATTCGAATAAAAGCGATCCAACGGATCAATATTGAACCAAAAATGTCGTTTGGGGTATTATTTTCCGTTAAATATAAATAAACGAATCGTAAATATTTTACGTATAATAAAGCATACAATATATCGATAAATACCTAAAAATACCCGAAAACCCTAATCGTGTTCTTCGTAATCGAATCAAAGATAGGAAGTGTTATTGAAATCCAAATTTCAAGTTTGAGTACTCAAATCAAAGCTCTTGATCCCTAGATTCTTAATCTTCAATCTGTTTCATCAAATTTTCAATTTATTACGAATTTTTGAAATTTTCTGGAAAATTAGGGTTTATGTTTGAATTTGGGGATTTCTATTCTGGGGATCCTCCGTTAAATTGATTGCTTCCAACATGTTCCTAGGGTTCTAATTAGTAGGAATTCATGTTTTAATTTCATGTTTATGTTCGTTTTTAGAAAATTCGATTTTAGGGTTTTACCCGATTTTTTCTTTTGAATAGTCCGTTCTTATTATTGATTGTTCATGTTATTTGATAGAGGGCTTTATTTTGATGTGTTGTAAGGATCATTTTAACATCAAGAACGATGAATTTCATGTACAAAATTTGTAGATCGGAAAGTTGGCCGGAAAATCGAACCCGGTTTGCTTTGACCGGATTTTTAGAACGATTCAGGCATGGTTTGGGCATATTGTGGTGTTGGTTAGATTGGTTATGAAGTTTTAAGCAAAATCCCTCAAAGAAACGTGAGTTTTGGGGAGTTTTTGACCATGGACGGAATCCGGTGGCCGGACGCCGGCCGGATTCTAGAAAATTTCCAGTTTCCGGTGGGTTGTTCTTGACGACCCGTTTCTGTTCTTGGCAACCCGATTTCTGACCCGGTTTCAATCTTCAAAACCCTAATTGCTTTTCAGAAAAAGTGTTTCTGGGATTTATTTTTAAAAATAAATCAAAAATTGTTTTAAAATTCTAAAAATCATATTTTTATTTTAAAAATTCATTTTATTATTCGAATTTTTTTATAAAAATTCAGAAAATTTATTTTAATTCGAAAATTTATTAAATTTAATTATTTTAATTATTTTTTATTAATAATTAATTAATTTAATTAATTGATTAATTTTATTAATCAGTTAATTCTATTAAATGATTATTAATTAAATCTAATTAATTTAAATTAGATTTAATTATTTTCCTTACTTAGTTTTATTCAATAAAAATTTGTTAAATGTTTATAATTAGTCAATTAATTTTATATTAATTGATTAAATTGTTTTTAAACCTTTAAATTGTGAAAAATAATTCGATTTTCGATCTAAAAATATTTGGTGACTTGTTTCTTTTCAAACGAGAGTTGAAGAACATTTTAAAATTTCTTTGTGACAGTTACGTGACTTATATGATGCATTTAATTCATTGAAATAAGGATATGGGCTGTACAAATTATGCGAGAACCTGAGTATTAAGTTATAATTACGAATAACTGTTCCGGGACTTATCTGAACGTTTTGATTGTGTTGGATATAATTGTAAAGGTTTAATTGAAACAGAAATATGTCAGTATTACTAGAGAATGAGGTTTACGAGAGTATTGACTTAGACGTTGATTTTTATTATAGAAGTGTTTGACGAGCGAGATTGATCAGAATTTCTTACCGTTGATCAGACAAGTGTTTATACTCTTCACTTAATTTCCAAGTGTTGGCTATTTTACACTGAATTGCAAGTGTTATTATTATTTCTTGTTAATGCAATTATCGGATTCAGTCCCTTATTCGAACTCATATATGTTATGTATAATTCAGTTTATTTCCTTCAGAATGTAAGGCTTATCGGTTATAAGTATACTTTTTGAAGGACTTGAACTATTTCTATCAGTATTCAATAAACCCTCTGATTGATATTCTTACTTATCAGATTCATATTGCTATGTTAAATGAGAAAAGTTTAATTATGTTGTTGAAATGTGAATTTCCTAAATGATTTGAGTTATGAACCCGATAAGGGTAAAGTTGGGATTTGAAAAAAATGAGGGTTTTATATTGAACCCGTGAATTGGAAATACACAGGGCCGTACGCCGGTCATGAGATGTTGAATGATATTTTGGCCATGGTCAATAAGTGCCAAAATGGGCTTATTTTTGATTGTGTTGCCCGGGGATCCCAGTTTAGCCTGCTGTGTACCACAGTATGGTTGGCGAGCTATGAGCGATCGATCGTCGGCTTAGCTCGTAGCGTTTAGTAGATTCCAATTCATTTATTTTGATGATAAAGTGAGAAAAGTTACTTATATGATATTAGATTACTTTTAAAGTTACGTATTGGTATTGATAATCAAGTTTCATTGCTCTTACATTCCATAGATCCTTTCCAAATATCTGTTCCGTATTGTTGAGTTAAAAATGCATATTTATTGAATCATACACTGATATTCAGAGCTATATTTTATCGCACTGGCTGAGCATTCTTGCTCATTCTTGCTTCTTTGTTATTCTAACCTTTCAGATAGTTACGAGGATGTCTCATGTTAGGCGCACAGCTAGGATGAGGGTGAACCGTCAGTTTCCCAGTGTCCGCGGGCAGGTAGTGGTTTGGAGTGTATTGTGTAGATGGATTGTAAGAATAATGTAACCTTAACTGAGTAAGTGTGTAAAACTTCGGTAGACTTTTGGTTGTTAGCGTAATTCCTTATTGGGGTTACCCTAATAACATAGTGGTTTGTAATAATAATAGTAGTTGTGTTGACTTGTTTCATATTATAACCTGTGCTCGATCCTTAGTATTTCGGGGTCACTGTTATACTCATATTTATATTTCCAGAGTTATGATTTATATTGGTTGTGCGCCACCCGATCTTGACCCCGGGTCGGGAGGGCGTCACAAACATGAATACTATCAAACAAAGAAGTACTATAAGAATCACAGTTAGCAAAAGACAGTCTATGTTGTTTGGAGAAATGACAGACATCACAACTGGAGAATTCACAATTTTTTATAATGACACTAGGTAATTTGTTGAGAACATCCACAGAAGGATGTCCCATTCTGATGTGCCACAGAACAACATTATCAGATTGATTACTAGAATAACAAGAAACATTACATGTTTGAGGAAATAGACTAGACTGAGAAGATACAGATAGAACATTAGCAGAGGAAGAAGGATCAGATATGTATAATTTGTAGAGACCATCTGTCAATTTACCAATCTCTTTCTCCCTCTTCAAGATAGGGTCCTGTAAGATGTTTTATGAGTTGAGAAATTGACACAAGATTGCAGTGAAAAGATGGTACACAAAGAACTTCTAACAGAGTAATGGATGATGATAATTTGACAATGCCTATGTGAGTAATAGGAACAGTGGTATTGTTTGGTAAATGGAGAACAAAATTGACTGGTTTGGAATTACTAAGAGTGGTATAATCAAATGTAATGTGATTGGTAGCCCCTGTGTCTATTATCCAGTCACATGTACTTAAATGATTAGTTACTCCAGTGGAATGAACACTAATAGCAGTAGAGAACACAACAAATGAAGCAGGATAGTTCATACTAGACAATTGTGCATTGGATGACTGAGCAGACCAAGATTGTTGAGACAGTTTAAGTGATTCTTGAATCAATCTTGAAAGTTGTTGACACTGGGAATCAGAGAAGGCATTTGCAGACGTGTCCTTAGTAGCTGAATCAACTTTCACTTCAGTAGTGGTGACAGGAGCTGCATCAGCAGATTTGTTTGAAGAATTCAGCTATTTCTTGGGTTTTGGTTTGGGCTTACCATGAAGCTTATGCCATTCTGGGTAACCATGGAGACAAAAGCATTTGTCTCTTGAGTGGCCTGTCATTTGACAATAGTCACAGACAATAGAGGAATCAATAGGCTTCCTTTGACATGAATTGATAGAACCTTTTGCTCGAAATGTGGGATTAAACTTCACATTCATTTCCATGTTTTCACTGACAGGAGTATAGTTACTAGTAACAAATTCTCTCTGTGATTCTTCTTGTAACAATAGTGAAAATGCCTGATTTAGTGATGGTGCAGGAGTCATCAAAAGTATCTGGCCACGAATGGCAGTAAAAGGGTCACTTAAACCCACGAGGAACTGACTAAGCTTAAGCGTTTCCTTATATCTTTCTAATTTCTGCACACTATGACAAGTGCAATTAGTAGTCACATAAATAGACTTAGGAATTGGGCTAAGTTGTCAATTTCAGCCACAAGAGTCTTAAACTTGGTAAAGTAGCAAGTAATAGAGAAATTTTCTTGTTGAAGAGATGCCAACTCTTTTCTCAACTGGAATGTACGTGGCATATTAGTTTGAGCAAATCTAACCGCAATATCATCCCAAATCTGCTTGGCAGTAGAAAGATAGGCAACACTGTTTCTGATTTCAATGGAGATTGAATTAAGTAACAAAGATACCACCATATCATTACATCTAGTCCACATAGCAACATGAACTGTATTACCAACAGGTTTTGACACAGATCCGTCAATTAACCCTAGTTTAAGCTTGGCAGAGCAATAGAGACTGAACGACTCCATTGATGATAGTTTTGATCAGTTAACAGTCGAGTGACTAAAGGAGTACCAGGATTATCAGAACTTTGTAGAAAATAGGGATGATTATTGTCAATTACTCCAGCGATAGTTGAAGATGTCGATGAAGATGTATTACCAGTATTAACACCAATTGTTGCAGCAACATATGAGTGTGCCATGAGTAATAACAAGATAATGACACATATATACGTAATATGTAGAGTAATTGATCAATGTAGAGACACAATACGATCAATTTCGAAGAAATACAGGTCAATTTGTTGAAACAGGTCAATACTCCGTATTGTAACACACAGATCTAGGTGAAACAATCAACGAAGACTTGCAGTAACAATTGAAGATATTGAGAATGAAATTCAACCAATTAACAAACAATCGCAATACAGATTATCTCATGAACACTAGACATAGAGAGATCTCACCAGAGAGATTGTACAGAGAGAGATTGTTACAGAAGGAGATTATGAAAGATGCAACCTTTAACAACGATTTGATCTTCAAGATGTGTAACAGTCAATGCGGAAATACGTGTAGTGAATGCTATGATACCATGTCAAACTAAGCAATCTGAATGATTACATTCAGTTGTGTTGCAGAGAGATAACAAGAGAGAGAGAGAGAGAGAAAAAAAGAGATTTGAGAGAAAATGTAAATTGTATTTCTTAACCTTGAATTTGATACAGTATTGTAGTTATATAGCCTCACAATGATGTCATACATGAAAGTGTAAGTAATGATTCTAACTAACTCTCTAACTAACTCTAACACTCTTTTATCTCTTTAATATCTAACACTATCTAGTTGTTGAAAAATATCATACAAGAACTGCTCAGCAGCTCAGTATGGATATTAAAGCAAAAGTGCGTGGAAAATTGCTTACTTGCAAGGAGTTCAATTTGAGACTTCGAAGGGATCCCACCTTAACTTGTATTTTATATTAACTGCTGTTAGGTCCAAAGTATCGTAGAAGGGGGGAGGGGGGGTTGAATACGATACTCACAAATTATTCGATTTCGTTCGCGGATAATTAATTGTGTTCTTGTCCGAAATCAAATTTACCAAATCAAAACACGAGTCGGGGAATATATCGTTTTATAAATATAAACCACGAAGGGTGCTACAATTCTAATCCGTAGGATTAGCTTCAATGAGTTCAGGGTACAGAAAATCAAAACAAGTGATCAAATTTAAGTACTATTAATATCTCTGTAGAATTTCACAGGGGCTCTTAACTTTTGTCTCCGTAATGATCTTCTATATATTTTTCTGACTGAAGAAGACACTTCTTCAACTTTGTAATTGTAGTTTGTTGGAAAACTATCGAAAAGCCAAGGATGAATCCTAGCCATTCATTTCCTTTATCAACCTGACAACCAAGTGCACTTTTCATCTGCTCCATTTCAAAAACTATCGAGAACAAACTTTAATTCTTAATTCAATAGATACTAAATAAAATCTATCTAAAGAATGGGTTGTTTCTTTGAAAGAGGTTCGATAGTTTTATAAATAAAACTATCAAACTATTGAGTTTTGTCCACTTCGATGGTTTCTTTAAAAGAAACTATCGAATTGGTTTTCCTTCCTTGATAATTTTCTATAAAACATTTATTTCTTCTCTCAATAGTTTTTCATAAATGAAAACTATCGAATGTCTTTATTTGCAGTTTGATCCTTGAAGATTCTATCTTCTTGCAGCAAGATTATTGTACTTCAATTTAACCTAAACATACCTTATCAATTTCTTTTAACTTCCAGGATGTTTCAGGTCTGACTTAAATCAATTTCTTCTAAGACGGTAACCATCATGATCTTTTTAGTGCTGACAACTAGTGCCACTGGTCTGGTTCACAGATGACTAACACTTGATCAATACATCTACGTCTTCAATACAATACAGTTGATAAGTCCTTTGTCGTTCTGGTTGCTTCAATAAAATCACTGAAATCCTCTTGCACTAACTCCTTATCATTCAAATACTTCTGTAGTCTTGAAAGTCTTGTTTCTTTATTTGTCACTGAGGCTTGAACATATTAATGAACTTCTTTCCGTGACCTGTTTACGGACTTCAAGAATACATACCATATTTTGATTTTTTGAGTTTACTGTTTCTTCTTTTCTTCTGGATTCCTGTGCTTCTTTCAATTTTATAGTCTGTCTTGTTCCTTTGTTGAGTTGTAGTTATCACTGTTACATATTATGTTACATAATGCTTTACAATCTCCCCTTATTTGATTGTTAGAGTTCGACAAGAAAATACCTCGAGGATAACTCAACTAACTAATGGAAACATGAAACTAATTAAAGTAAGACAGATTGATAATATTAAATGCATTCTGGATTAAATATTTACATTTCCAGATTTTTAATTTACAAAGAACAGTAAAAAGTTTTACAATGAAGTTGCTCCTCTAGCCTTAGCAGATTGTTCTTTGCTTCATCTTCAGTCCAATAAGATCTCACCTTCTTCAGCTACAGGATTAGAATTTGTTGCTTGATAATCAATCACAGATGGATAGTGCAGTGGTTCTCCAGGTTTAAGGATTGCTCCTATGATGTGTCTTCCAATGTACTCAACCTGTTGACCCACTCCAACCCACACCCATGTAATGCTAACATCTTTCTGATTTTGCTTTGGCATGTTGGGTAGTCTGGGATGCACTTCCAATCATCTTTCCACTCTCTTCCTATAATAGGGCATATTTTCCATAAGATAGCTCCTCAGAGTGTTTGCAGCTTTGTTCTTCTAAGTAGTGATGAATCCAGTGGACCTCAGGTACTTCTCAACTGATATCAGATAGTTATTTGGATAATCCTTCAGTTTGTCCTCAATCAGATAGCAGATTCTGAACAAGTCATTTTTCATGAATCTTACCATTGGAGGATCTTCAGTTACCTCTGGACTGACTTTCATTAAGATCTCCTTAACATGCTCACAGAGTAGTTCATTTAGCCTTGTAGTTTTTTGGATCTTAATGAGCATCACCTGCAATTCTGTGTAAGTTCTCTGTTCGAAAAACTTTGTGGAGATCACAAATGAGCCTCTATCCATGAAATTGATTATTATGTTCCAGGCACCATTTGCTTTTACTCCAGCCTTCAGGTAGATAAGAGATTGTCTTAATGCAGTGAAATAAGTCCGAGAGTCTTGATTTGCACTTCTGATATTCTGAATGATCACTTCCATATCAGCATTGTCGTTGACTTCTAATCTGTCTTCAACTCCGCAAAATGTTTTGTAAGCCATCTCCCAGTCTTTTCCTTGCTTCTGTGCTAAATCCATTAACTTCTTCTTCCTTATCTCATTATACATCTTGAACCTTTTTAGTTTCTCGCTTCTTTGAATTGTTTGGTGAGTTTCCTTTTCAGCTTGCCTGGCTTCTCTTTCTACTTTCTCAGCTTTCAATCTCTCAAAGGCAGCTTCTTGTTCCATTGACAGATGATTTGCTTCTTCCATATTATCATCCAAGATTGGATGTTCAATTGGCTCCGGATAATATGGTTCATGCTCTTCTATTGATTGCTCATGCATGAATTCAAATGTCTCTTCAACTTCTTCTTCTTCCACAACTTCTTCAATCCAGTACTGTCTCACTGGAATAGCTGTTGTTTCCTTTCCTTTCTCCCCCTTAGTTGAGTAATCCTCAGTGAAGTCATCCTCAGCATAGTAGGTTGAAGGTCAAGATTGTTGATTTCTTAACATATTCCAGATCAACTCCAGACCGTCACCTTGATTCTCCATGAATAAAGCAATGTCCTTGTTCATTTCTTCCACAGAAGCAATCTTTTTGTCAATGTCATTTAGTCTTGAGTTGGTAGTCTGCTCGATTCTGTCCAATTTCTTGTTGAGGCGAGACTCCACCCTTGACAATGTATTCATAGCATCCTTGACCTTGGCTTGACCATCCCGGATAACCAGAATGTCTTCAGATAGAGCTTCTTGACCTTGTTGAAGAACATGTACTTCATTCACGAATCCATCTCGCAAGTGTTCGCACAAAATCACGCAAGCGTACGCGGTCACAAGTAATACAGGATTAAGTAAAGTTCGTTCCCACAGAGACTGCTTTGGTTAAAATAGTTTAGCACTTATGCAACAATGTATGGTTATTATTCAATGCTAAGACAATTATCAAGATTATGTTTTAATTAACTAATGAGTTTGTAATTAACTAAAGAAAAGATTTCTGTAAATTTACTTATAAGAATAAACATGGGATCCTAACTTCATTAAGTACTTCATCTATAGTCTTTTGTCTTTAATCAATGTATGTGACAGTTATGACAACTAATCGGATAACACGAAATAAGTATACGCTACCTTTCAGTATACATATACCAAACTACTCAAACATCCACAAAATAGATAGAAGTTGGGTAGACACCAATTATGCTTAGACCCTATATGTCTATAAGATTTGAAAACATAACGGTTTAATGAGCAAGTTATCCATTCAGATTACATAGGGCAGGTAAGATGGTTAAAATTACCTACGAATCATGCATGACAAACATACATAAACCTATGCTAGCATGGCAAGTTCTAAATCTCTATATCCACTTTCGCATTCAATAGAGATTAACAAATAATCTTAGATGTTAGCTACTCATCCAAGAAGAATAATCACAACCAAACTAGGTTATCAATTAGCCATCACACACACATCTTTAAAACAATTAACTACTAAAATCCATAAATAAATCCGTTAGAATCCCACGACGACGATTAGTTCATAATAGAACCGTTCATCATCGTGGGTTCTGATGAAAGCATGATAGTAATAAGTCTAGAATACTGAATAAAAGTACTAGAGTTTAGAAAGAACAAACGAGAATCCAAAGTATCGCCTAATTTAGAAGAATACAAAGATTAGATGAAAACTAGGTCTTCGTAAATCAGCCGTCTTCTTGTTCTCCTCACCGGTGGACGTATATAAATGTATGTATCTTGATATATCTGTATATTTACTCAGAAAACGTTCACCAATGGTTTATATAGGCTGTAGGGTTGACAGATAATCAGCAAGTTTCCATTCTGACCAAAAATTGCCTTTTTCCAGCAATTTTCACGCGCGGGCGCGCGCAAGGCGGCGCGGGCGCGCCGAGTTTTCTGCCAAATGAAGCGCGGGCGCGCGGAAGGCGGCGCGGGCGCGCCTGGTTTCCTGTCCAGAATTCCGTTATCTTCGCGTGGACTGTTAGATCGTCCAATTCTGACTTCTAGATCTCGAGATATGGCCCAAACAGTAAATTATGCGCATGTAGCCCAACAAATCCTAAATTCCTTCTAATAAATCTCTAAGTTGAGCTCTTTATTCTCCAATCCTTCCAAATTTAGGATTTCCTTGCGCTTCCAACTCCCGCAACTGCATGGCTTTCACATTGATGCTCAAAACACCTCTGCAAACCACAAGAACTCCACATCTCTGCTGACAACTCAACTCTGCAAATACTAACACCAAACATATCACAAATACCACAAACTTGAGAACAAAACAACCAATTTAAGCCAATTTAGGACGATCCAAGTGGATATGAAATCCACTTATCACACCCCCAAACTTAAACCGGTGCTTATCCTCAAGCATAAACAGACTCTACTAACTATAATGCAATGCATGAATGCAACTAATATGAAAATGCAAACGATCCCCTTAGACTAACCAAAACCAATCAACAAGCCAACATCTCAAGGAATGCAATCTTTCAAACAGAGTTCAACCAAATTCCCGTATACTAACCATACAAACACAGAAACGTGAGTGTGTGCAATGCTCATCAATATACTCTCAAACTAAACCAAGACCATATCCTATTCTTCACCAAAACAACCACAAGCTTATAAACAAAATGAACTCTAGCCACAAGAAACCACTTAAAGACACCTCAATATCCACTTGAGTTAGACAGGAATTCATGCTTTTATTACGACTCACATGCTTATTTGACCGTGCAATGGTTGAGACCCCAAAAGGCTTATACAATAATACCCATGTAGCGAGCGTTAGGTTAGTGGATCCCAGACCGGAAAAGTCTTAGGTCACTAGGCACAAAGTCCCCTAGAACTTAATTGCTCGAGTATTAAAGAGCTCAACCTGATCAATTTTGCATAAAACAAATATCAAAACTCTTTTTTTTTTCTTTTTTTTTTTTTTTTTTTTTTAAATTTCGGAATGAGTGCGCTTTTCCTTTTTCTCATTCCACCCTAGGCTACTCATCTTTTCAATGAGCCGGCTACTAGCCATTTGACGCCTAGCCTTTATTGACAACTAGCATGATATCCCTGGTTTCCCCCAAACTTAGATTTAAGTGCTTCTTTGAATTTCAAGGGAATAGAAAACATTCTAAATATAAGCAAGTGGTTAAATTCTAATATCCAAACAAACATGGTCTGATCAAATCTAAAAGCAACCAATGAGACTTATGAAATTATTTTGTTTCTGGCCTGCAAGTCAATTCATAGGAACTTAATCTACCCTCTATCATCATAACTACACTCCCTTCAACATCGACTCACTAACGGAAATAGTCAAGTCCTACGGGATCATGAAATATGCTATGCAAATGCAACTAAATGGACTCACATGATAGATATAAACAAATATGCAAAACAGAATGCTCTATATGACAAAACATGCAAAGATATGAATGAATTAACTACTTATGCAATATGAATCCTATATGACACACACTAACATTCCCTAATTACCACCCCCAAACTTACAATGTTCAATGTCCTCATTGAAGGTAATAACAAGGAAAATGCAGAGAATACCTAATCATCAGCAGGACCACCCTCCTCGGGTGGTGTATAAACAGAATCAACTCCAAAATCAGGCCAAGCGATATCAACTCCAGTGGCTCTGAAAGCAGTACCCAAAGGACCTATCAACTTCACTCTGAATCCCAGATGGATCCTAGAGGGAAACAACACAAACTTTTTTTTTGTCTTTTTTTTGTCTTTTTTTTCCACACGGAATACTAATACTGCATATTCGCGTGGGTTGCCTCCCACGAAGCGCTTGTTTTACGTCAATAGCTTGACGTGATTCCTTTCTCATCCAGTCGCAAGAATGGTGAACTTCGACTCACGGTTCACCGTATTACCAACTTCATAATTCAGCCACTGACCATTAACCTTGAACACTTCATCCGGAAACTTATGGAAAATCTCTACTACATCATGCGGAAATGCTGATTTAACCGTGTTAGGCTCCAACCACCTCGACTTACGCTTTCCTGGAAAAAATCTGAAGCTAGACTTGAAACGCAGAACTCGCTGACCAGGCACAAATGAATGCTTCACCACCCCTCTTTCATGCCAGTCCTTAACCTTCTCCTTATATAGCCTGTTGCTCTCGTAGACTTTACCATACCTCAATTTATCTTGCAGTGGTTGGAGTTCAAGTGTAGGAACTTCTTCCATAGATGGTTTAAGTTGCTCCTGAGAATTGTTCAGCTCTGCTAATCCAAGAGAATCGAATGACGCATCAATTTTTCTTTTCCACGGAGGTGCATTCAACAACTGAAGTTGCTCTGCTCTTTCTTCGTCTTCAGTCTCAGAATCCCCTATCAAAACTTTCTCCATTGTATCTGACTTCAGCGGTTGTTCAATCTCTGTATTGACGACAAAATCGACCATCTCCAATTTAAAGCACTCATCTTCCTCAGTTGGAAATTTCATTGCCTTGAACACATTAAAAGTGACCTTCTGATTTTGAACCCTCATTGTAAGCTCTCCTTTCTGCACATCGATCAAAGTACGGCCTGTCGCCAAGAATGGTCTTCCCAAGATAATAGGAATCTTCTTGTCTTCCTCAAAGTCCAGAATAACAAAATCAGCAGGAAAAATGAGCTTATCCACTTTAACCAAAACATCCTCCACTATACCCCTTGGATATGTGATCGACCGATCAGCCAGCTGCAAAGACATAGTAGCAGGGTTAGGCTCCGGCAACCCAAGTTGCATGAAAACAGACAACGGCATCAGATTAATACTAGCTCCCAAGTCACACAAGCACTTGTTGAAAGATAGATTGCCGATTGTGCACGGTATGGTGAAACTCCCTGGATCCTTGAGTTTAGGAGGTAACTTCTGCTGAAGGATAACACTGCACTCTTCAGTTAAAGCAACGGTCTCCAAGTCTTCGAGTTTCAACTTCCGAGATAGAATACCCTTCATGAACTTTGCGTAGCTCGGCATCTGTTCAAGAGCCTCCGCAAAAGGTATATTGATATGCAACTTCTTGAAAACCTCGAGAAATTTGGCGAATTTTGTGTCAAGATTCTGCTTCTGTAGCCTCTTTGGATATGGAGGAGGAGGATAGATCTGGTTACTCTCTGTAGTCTTCTTCTGGAGCCTCTTTGGGTATGGAGGAGGTGGATAAATAGTCTGCTCCGAAGTAGACTTGTCAGCAGAATTTTTGCTCTTTTCAGCCTCACCGTCCAACTGCTTAGCTGCCAAATCAAAAATTGGCTTTTCCTTAGAAGGTTCCACCTGATGCTGCTGAATTTCTTCCTCTTCTTCAACTGCTGATTTTTGATTACCCGTGACCTTTCCCGATCTCAAGGTAACTGCTTTCACATGTTCTTGGACAACTGTCTTTCCTGGATTAGGCTCCGTATCGCTAGGAAGAGTTCCCTGAGCTCTGCTGAGTAAGGCACTTGCCAATTGCCCCATCTGATTCTCCAAAGTCTTGAGCGATGCCGCCTGGCTTTTAACTATCATTCTCAACTCATCCAATTCAGATTTTTCATTCGAAGACTGCCCCGCACTAGCATGAGGTTGTTGCGGAAATCCTGGTGGCTGAAATTGTTGCCTAGGAGCATACTGTGGCTGAAAATTCTGCCCTTGCTGCTGCTGAAAATTCTGAGGATTGTAAGGCTTTGCTCCAAATTGCTGACCTTGGAATGGCTGATAAGGCTGCTGAGATTGTTGATTGTCGCTCCAGCTGAAATTAGGATGATTCCGGCTATTGGGATGATAGGTGGCTGGAACTGGCTGTGATGGTCTCTGAAAGTTGCTCACAAACTGCGCCGACTCACTAGATATGGCACAATTATTCGTCTCATGTGCGCCCGCACAAAGCTCACAAACACTAGCCACCTGCTGAACTCCATAATTCGTCAAAGAATCCACCTTCATTGTCAAAGCCTTCAACTGGGCTGCTATAGCTGTAGCTGCATCAACTTCAAGAACTCCTGCTACTTTGCCTTGTGATAATCTCTGAGTAGGATTCTGATATTCATTCGCAGCCATCATCTCAATTAACTCATAAGCTTCCTCGTAGCTCTTAGCCCATAGAGCTCCACCTGATGCTGCATCTAACATTGGTCTTGATTGTGCTCCCAGACCATTATAAAAACAATTAATCACCATCCAGTCGGGCAATCCATGATGTGGACATCTCCTAAGCATCTCCTTGTATCTCTCCCAAGCTTCACATAAAGTTTCTCCAGAATGCTGAGAAAACTGAGTAAGAGCATTCCTGATCGCAGCAGTTTTAGCCATGGGGAAGAATTTAGTAAGAAATTTCTGAGCAAGATCCTCCCATGTAGTAATAGAACCTACTGGTAGAGAGTGCAACCAGCCCTTAGCCTTATCCCTCAGAGAAAATGGGAAAAGTCTCAGCTTCACAGCATCTTCTGACACTCCGTTGAACTTGAAGGTGTCGCATATCTCGATAAAATCCCTAATATGCATATTAGGATCTTCCGTCGGAGCACCCCCAAACTGAACTGAATTCTGCACCATCTGAATCGTTCCAGACTTGATTTCAAAAGTATTAGCTGCAATAACCGGCTTGACAATGCTAGATTGAATGTCATTGATTCTCGGCTGAGAATAGTCCTTCAAAGCCTTCGTTTCTGCTATTGGTTCTCCCATAACTAGATTCAATTCAAGTGATTCCTTACGAGATTGAGAACGTGTTCGCATACACGCTCGCTAGAATACCTGAAACTCACCAAACAAAGTAAAATTGATGAAAGAATAATCCGAGTCAGTGAACTTTAACGACCACTGATGACAAGCACATAAACTATAAAAATAACATCGAGTCCCCGGCAGCGGCGCCAAAAACTTGTTCGCACAAAATCACGCAAGCGTACGCGGTCACAAGTAATACAGGATTAAGTAAAGTTCGTTCCCACAGAGACTGCTTTGGTTAAAATAGTTTAGCACTTATGCAACAATGTATGGTTATTATTCAATGCTAAGACAATTATCAAGATTGTGTTTTAATTAACTAATGAGTTTGTAATTAACTAAAGACAAGATTTCTGTAAATTTACTTATAAGAATAAACATGGGATCCTAACTTCATTAAGTACTTCATCTATAGTCTTTTGTCTTTAATCAATGTATGTGACAGTTATGACAACTAATCGGATAACACGAAATAAGTATACGCTACCTTTCAGTATACATATACCAAACTACTCAAACATCCACAAAATAGATAGAAGTTGGGTAGACACCAATTATGCTTAGACCCTATATGTCTATAAGATTTGAAAACATAACGGTTTAACGAGCAAGTTATCCATTCAGATTACATAGGGCAGGTAAGATGGTTAAAATTACCTACGAATCATGCATGACAAACATACATAAACCTATGCTAGCATGGCAAGTTCTAAATCTCTATATCCACTTTCGCATTCAATAGAGATTAACAAATAATCTTAGATGTTAGCTACTCATCCAAGAAGAATAATCACAACCAAACTAGGTTATCAATTAGCCATCACACACACATCTTTAAAACAATTAACTACTAAAATCCATAAATAAATCCGTTAGAATCCCACGACGACGATTAGTTCATAATAGAACCGTTCATCATCGTGGGTTCTGATGAAAGCATGATAGTAATAAGTCTAGAATACTGAATAAAAGTACTAGAGTTTAGAAAGAACAAACGAGAATCCAAAGTATCGCCTAATTTAGAAGAATACAAAGATTAGATGAAAACTAGGTCTTCGTAAATCAGCCGTCTTCTTGTTCTCCTCACCGGTGGACGTATATAAATGTATGTATCTTGATATATCTGTATATTTACTCAGAAAACGTTCACCAATGGTTTATATAGGCTGTAGGGTTGACAGATAATCAGCAAGTTTCCATTCTGACCAAAAATTGCCTTTTTCCAGCAATTTTCACGCGCGGGCGCGCGCAAGGCGGCGCGGGCGCGCCGAGTTTTCTGCCAAATGAAGCGCGGGCGCGTGGAAGGCGGCGCGGGCGCGCCTGGTTTCCTGTCCAGAATTCCGTTATCTTCGCGTGGACTGTTAGATCGTCCAATTCTGACTTCTAGATCTCGAGATATGGCCCAAACAGTAAATTATGCGCATGTAGCCCAACAAATCCTAAATTCCTTCTAATAAATCTCTAAATTGAGCTCTTTATTCTCCAATCCTTCCAAATTTAGGATTTCCTTGCGCTTCCAACTCCCGCAACTGCATGGCTTTCACATTGATGCTCAAAACACCTCTGCAAACCACAAGAACTCTACATCTCTGCTGACAACTCAACTCTGCAAATACTAACACCAAACATATCACAAATACCACAAACTTGAGAACAAAACAACCAATTTAAGCCAATTTAGGACGATCCAAGTGGATATGAAATCCACTTATCAGCAAGTCCTTGACGTTTGCTCTCAATTCGACTAGTTCTTCCATAGCTTCCTTCTTCAGTGAGTCCACCGCCTCCTTTGTACCCATTATTGTGCCAGATGCACTGCTTAAAGCTCTGTAGGTTCTTTTGGAATCAGTTGCAGCCAAGTCAATCTTTGATTGTATTGAAGTTAAAGAGCTATCAACTTGATCGGAGGAGATCCCTTGGGCAAAAAAAGGTCTGAGAGTGTTAGGTCCAAAGTATCGTAGAAGGGGGGGGGGGGGGGGTTGAATACGATACTCACAAATAATTTAATTTCGTTCGCGGATTAATCTTTCAGTTCTATAACGAAATCAAACACACCAAACCAAATCAAGTTTCGGGGAATATATCTTTTTATAAATATAAACCTCGAGGGGTGCTACAATTTCTAATCCGTAGATTAGCGTCAATGAGTTTAAGGTTACACAAATACAAAACAATGATCAAGTTCTGAGCACTATTAATTTCTCTGATAATTTTCTCCGGCTCTTCTCTCTCTCAGTAATGTCTCTGTGTTAGAATCCTTAACTGAAGAAGACACACTCTTCACTCTGTATTAACTGCAGACTTTGATTTGAAAAACCATCGAACCAAACTTGTAGAAACAATCCTGGCCGTTGGATCTTCTTCAACTTGAAAAACAAGTATTACTTTCCACCTGCTCCCAATTAAAAAAACCATCGAATGGTTTAAGAAACCATCGAATGAAACAAATCATTTTACCATTCGATAGTTTTTAAAACAAAACTATCGAATGCTAAATTGATTTATTTGTTTTTAATTCAATCACCTTAAACTCTCATTCGATAGTTTTCTTAAAAGAAAAACTATCGAATTGATTTACTTGTCATTTGTCCTTTAGTAACAACTCCTGAGCTCCCGGGTGTTTAAGTAATAGACAGTATCAATTTCTTCGGAGACGATAAAATAACTTGATCTTTTCAGTGCCGTCACCTAGTGCAACTGGTCTGGTTCACAGATGAATAACACTTGATCAATTCTTATTTTATGACTTCAATTATAATGCTGCTGATACGTCCCTTGTCGTTCTGGTTGCTTCATCACTGGAATCCCGTGGTACTGAACCCTAAATCATTCACATACTTCTGTCGTCTTCAAAGTCTTGTTTCTATTGCTGTCACTGAGGCCTGAACATTTTCATGAACTTCTTTCCGTGACCTGTTTACGGACTTCAAGAATACATAACGTATTTTGATTTTTTGAGTTTACCTTTTCTTCTCTGATTCTGGATTCCTGTGCTTCTATTGATACTATTGTCTGTCTTGTCCTTTGTTGAGTTGTAGTTATCTCTTTTACATCTTATGTTACATTATGCTTTACAATCTCCCCCTATTTGATTGGATAGAGTTCGACAAGCAAATACTTCGAGGATAACTCAACTAACTAAGGAAACATTAAACTACTTAAAGTAAGACAGAGTAATAATATCAATGCATTCTGGATCAGATATATATACATTTCCAGATTTCATAAATCAAAAAACAATTAAACTTTATACAATGAAGTTGCTCCTCTAGTCTGAGCTGATAGTTCTCTTGTTCTTTGCTTCAACATTCAGTCCATTCCAATCTCACCTTCTTCAATCATTGGATCGGAGTTAGCAGCTTGATAATCAATCACTGATAGATAGTGCAGTGGTTCTCCAGGTTTAAGGATTGCTCCTTGGATGTGTCTTCCAATATATTCAACCTCTTGACCCACTCCAGCCCATAACCATGCAATGTTAACATCTTTCTTGTTCAGCTTTGGCATGTTTGGCAGTCTGGTATGCACTTCTAATCCTCTTTCCACTCTTTTCCTATAGTAAGGAACATTCTCCATTAGAAATCTTCTAAGAGTGTCTGCTGCTTTGTCCTTCTCCGTTGATGAGAATCCAGTGGATCTAAGATACTTCTCAACTGAGATTAGATAGTTGCTTGGGTAGTCCCTCAGTTTGTCCTCAGCCAAATAACAGATTCTGAACAAGTCATTCGTCATGAATCTAACCATTGGAGGATCTTCAGTAATCTCTGGACTGACTTTCATCACGATCTCCTTAACATGCTCACGGAGCAGTTCATTTAGCCTTGTGGTTCTTTGGATCTTGATGAGTATAGCCTGCAATTCTGTATATGTCCTCTGTTCTAAAAACTTAGAAGAAATCACAAATGTACCTTTCTCCAGAAAACTGATTAATAAGCTCCAGGCACCATTTGCTTTAACCCCAGCATTCAGACAGATTATAGAGCTTCTCAGTGCTTTAAAGTAAGTCTGATCTTCAAGATTAGCACTTCTGATGTCCTGAATAATGACTTCCACCTCCGCATTGTCGTTGACTTGTAATCCGTCTTCAACTCCACAAAAGGTTTTGTAAGCCATTTCCCATTCAGTACCATCTTTCTTTGCCAGATCTATCATCTTCTTCTTCCTCACTTCATTATACACCTTCATTCTCTTTAGCTTTTCACTTCTCAGAATTGCTTGCTGTTTTTCCTTCTCAGCTTGCCTGGCATCTATTGCAGCTCTCTGAGCTCTTATTGCTTCCAAGGCAGCTTCTTCTTCCTGTGATAGAGAATTTGCTTCTTCCATATCATCATCCAAGATAGGATGTTCTATTGGCTCCGGATAATATGGCTCATGCTCCTCTTGAATAGGTTGCTCATGCATGACCTCAAATTCCTCTTCACTTCTCTTGTCTTCCTCTACAAGCTCCTCAATCCAGTACTGTCTGATTGGAATAGCCTCAACAGTCTCCCAAACTCCCCATTTATCCTTCACCCCCTCTCCAACTTTCTCCCCCTTAGTTGAGGAATCCTCGATAAAAGCATCCTCAGCATAAAAGAAATTAGAAGGATCAGGTTGCTGATACGAAGAACCAGGTTGTCCAGATTGTTGGTTCTTTAGCATACTCCATATAGACTGTACTCCGTCACCTTGATTCTCCAAGAAATCCATAAGCTGCTTATTAAACTCATTTATAGAAGCTAGCGACAGGTCAATGTTCTCCAATCTTGAGTTGGTAGTCTTTTCCATGTGATCCAGCCTCTTGTTTAGCTTAGACTCCACTCGTGAAAGGGAATCCATTGCATCTTTTACCCGCGCTTGACCATCCCGGATAACCAGAACGTCTTCTTTCAAAGCTTCATGTCCTTGAGACAGTGCAGTTACTTCATTCATGAATCCATCTTTAAGTTCCCTGACGTCCATCCTCAGCTCGACTAGTTCTTCCATAGCTTCCTTCTTTAAGGAGTCCACTGCCTGCTTCGTACCTGTTATAGTGCCAGATGCACTGCCAATGACCCTGAATGTTCTTCTGGAATCAACTGCAGCCAAGTCAACTTTCTCTTGAATAGACTTTAAAGAAACATTGTCTTGACTGGAGGAGATCCCTTGGTCAAAGGAAGGTCGCAGTGGAACCTTGAAAAGTGGATTTCCTTCTTTGTCTCGAACTGTCATCTCCTTGAGGGAAGATTGAACTTGTATCTCTCTTTCTGTAGGTAACAGCAGATCATCAATATTAGGTAGGGTTAGGGTGTCACTCCTCACATTTGGCTCTGGGTGTACACTCAACGTTTCTGTCGGTGTTTGAATAATTTTTCCTTTCCCACTCAGGCCAGGTGTAAGTGTTTTTGTTTCACTCAAATCCTTTGTGCTGATTGTACCTGCAGAAGAGATCACCGTAGCCATCCTTAAGGAGGTCACCGGTGGTGCAATGGGGCTTCGCAAGTCCCCGTCCTTGGATAAACCAAGTTGCTGATCATCCTTAGATGATATATCCTTTGAAGGATCTAGAGTTTGAATCTCTAGGGGGTTAGAAACAGGCTCTTTTAACAGCAGAGATCCCGAATCTTCCCCGTGAGTCTGTAAAGACTTCACCTCAGTTGACTCCTCAATAGTAATTGATTCACTGTCAACGAGTTGTCGATCTGCACCTACGTCAGACCCTTTACCCGCAGGATCCAGATATGTTCCATCTGGGGAGGTAGACAATGACCTTTTAGATTGTGCATTTAGGTCAAAGCCTTCTCTCGACGTCTGTGAAGACCCTTGGTTCTGAGAACCTTCAACCAGTGAACCTGACCGTAATATGGTCGGAACACCAGTTGCTTCCGTCAATTCTTCCTTACTTGATTGAGCTATTGGTTCAGATATTGCTTTCGTTAGCGCAGCCCAATCAGCATCAGAAAAATCAGTAAAGGGCTCTTTGAATGAGAGAAATGAAGTATCAGCAGTTGCCTCAGTTTCTGTTCTTCTCCTTTTAGAGGAAGGCAGAGCTGCTGTTGAAGGGTGTATCTCCTTATGTGGTGCTGCTTTGGCACTATCTCCCTCTACACTCATGGATGGTTCTTTAATGGGTATAGTAGGAGAAGGAGGTTCGTTTATGTTTTCATTTGGCTCTTCCAAAGGCTCTTCGACCGTGGTTAGAGGTTGTGGGTTTGCAACCTCCTGGTCAGGAATGGCCACTAAGGGCTCTGGATCAACATCCATTGGTACAGGTGCCATTACAGGTTCAGGTTGTGGAATATTACCTTGATTTACCTGTTCCCCTGGGGGTAGAAGTGGTAGGGGCACCGTTCTTAGATATTCAGTGAGAACAGTGGGTACCCCTGGAAGATAGTTGTCCTTCCTAATGAGAGCGGTTATGGCATTGCTCTTCATTCTCATGCACTCCTGGTTGGCTTCACCTTCAAAGATCTCTCGTTCATCATCTGTTAAGATATCATTGAGAATTAGCTGTAGGAACCTAGGATAGAAACAGAGCACATCTTCATTTATGCATGTTCTTTCATCCAGTGGTCCCATGCACAGAATTACTTGATCAATCACTATCCGTCCTATGTTAATATGCCTATTGTTCGCAATGGCAAACCCTATCTTTTGAAGGAATAAGGGAATGCCATGCAGATTTGTTAGCTTGGCAGTAAAAACATGTATCAGGGTATGAAAGAAAAAATTCCATGGCTTTGGCAGGTAATGCTTTAGGAACTCTCCCACCAAGAAGTTAGGTTGTTGACTTCTGATAAGAGTGAAGAAAGCATGTATTTCCTCAGTTGTGGGATCCGGAACAAGATTTTCTGTAGGAAAATGTAAGATTTGATTAAAATCCGTTACCCTTATTGTTCTGCCCCCTGGCACAACAAAACTGAAAGACCTTACGTTATTCTCACTTGTATCCGTGGCGGTTGTGTACAACACAGTCAATTGATCAATACAAAGGACCACGGGAGTACTCACAACGTATGCCACTAATGAACGTGTGTTCAAAAACTCTGCCCATGCACGAATTTGAGGATTCGTAATGGATTGCAGATTTTGAAACGAGACATGATTAGTTTTGGTTACGATAAATTCTCCAGCCATTATGTTTCAAATTTCCAGAAAATAAATTTTAAACCAAAACTAAAATTTACCACTTAAATTTAATTAATTATTAATAATTAATCAAACTTATCACCAAATCCCTTAAAACTAAAATAACCCCTTTTAACACTAACACAGGAAAAATCGAACACCTATGAACTGTAGAACCCTTGAATTCTAACCAATATTCAATTCAAAAGTCTACTTCGATGGTTTCTTATCCAGAAAGTGACAAAAACTAAAAAAACATTAACTTTTCACGGTTAGAAATCAATCAACAGTGACAAACAGTAAATATTTTAAGGTTTTCTTGATTAAACTTGAAGAAACTATCGAATGGAATTCATGTACTGTGTGTATATCTTTGTAAGTATTGAAATCGACAAAAGCACTTCTCTCAGATCTGTGAAAATGAAAAGAAAAGAGCTAAGGCACGGTTAAATACTTTTGAAACTGACAGGGGAAAAATAGTCTTTTCAGGTTTCGATAGTTTTTAAAGTACTATCGATATTTTTCTGCAAGGGGTAAACCTGTCAACTGGAATTCGATAGTTTTTGAAAAACTATCGAACTTTTTGAAACTCAGAATTTTAAAAGGTTTATCAGAAAACTACCGAAGTGTTTTTCTTTGAAAATCTGAAAAACTATCGAACAAATGCTTTTGGAAAAACTATCGAGAACTTTAATATTAATTAATTAAGTTCACTTCGATATTTTTCTTAATTTTTCAAAATCTATCGAGGATTTAAATATTGAATAAAGTAAATCCACTTCGATACATTTTAAATTAAACTCAAAAACTATCGAGAATTGTTTTCGATAGTTTTTCTTTTCCTTTTCAAAAACTATCGAAAATTAATTTCGATAGATTTATCTATGTACTTGAAAAACTATCGAATTTCCTAAATTCGATACTTTTTGCTTCTGTCTTCATTTTAAAACCTGTTCATGTTCTAAAAATCAGACTTTTTGTATTTCCTGTCAAATTTTAATTCTAATAAATTATTTCAAATTTACCAAAATCAATTCTTAACAGAAAATTCACAATTTTCTTAGAATAAAATCAATTAAATATCATTGAGTGATATTAACCAATTAACAACTAATCAATTGTGCTGCATTAATCTACAATGTTAAAAACAAAGTAAATTAATTCCAACTAAATAAATGCTTGAATATTTAGAACAAATATTAGCACTTAAATAATTTTTAGAATTAATAACTAATTAAATGCCAGAAGATATATCATCCATAATCGTGACATGAAATTAGTACAGTAATCCTAACTACGAGAATTGCTCCAGAAAATAAATTCACGAGTCCTAAGGATATAGCAATTCTTAAACTCATGTATTCACCAGGACTCTCTGCAGTTACTGACTTCTAATCAAAATCAATTAGAAAGATTTAACATCCCAAGTTCACCAACCAGCTTATTGAAAGTGGATTCATCAAGCGGTTTAGTAAAGATGTCTGCAATTTGATCCTCTGTGGGTACAAAGTGTAACTCCACAGTTCCATTCATGACATGCTCTCGGATAAAATGATACCTGATGTCGATGTGCTTCGTCCTCGAGTGTTGCACTGGGTTGTTTGAGATTGCTATGGCACTTGTGTTGTCGCAAAATATAGGAATCTTTGTCAACAGAAGTCCATAGTCACGGAGTTGGTTTCTCATCCACAATATCTGAGCACAACAGCTACCAGCAACAATGTATTCAGCCTCAGCTGTTGATGTGGACACTGAATGCTGCTTCTTGCTATGCCAGGAAACCAATCCTCTTCCAAGAAACTGACAGCTTCCTGAAGTACTCTTCCGATCAATCTTACAACCTGCAAAATCAGAGTCTGTGTATCCAATAAGATCAAATCCTGTATCTTTAGGGTACCAAATTCCAAGATTTGGGGTCCCCTTAAGATATCTAAATATTCGCTTAACAGCTATTAGATGAGATTCTTTAGGATCAGACTGAAATCTAGCACACAAGCATGTTGCAAACATTATATCTGGTCTACTTGCAGTGAGATAAAGTAATGAGCCTATCATACCTCTGTAGCCTGTGATGTCAACCTTCTTACCAGTTTCATCCTTATCAAGCTTAGTGGCAGTTGGCATAGGAGTCTTTGCTGTAGATGAGTCTTCCATTTGATACTTCTTAAGAAGATCCTTGATGTACTTAGACTGACAAATGAATATACCATCTTGTTTCTGGTATACTTGCAATCCAAGAAAGAATGACAATTCACCCATCATGCTCATTTCATAACGACTCTGCATTAACTTAGAAAATCTCTTGCATAGATCATCATTAGTAGAACCAAATATTATGTCATCAACATATACTTGTACCAATATCAAATCATTTTTATGCTTTTTGACAAAGAGAGTTTTGTCTACAACACCTCTTGTAAAATCATTTTCAAGTAAGAATTCAGAGAGAGTGTCATACCATGTCCTTGGAGCTTGTTTGAGTCCATAGAGAGCTTTGAATAGAAAGTACACAAAGTCTGCCAGTTTTGAATCCTCAAAACCTGGAGGTTGTTCCACATACACTTCTTCTTCTAACTCCCCGTTCAGAAAAGCACTCTTCACATCCATTTGATATACCTTGTAATTGGAATGTGCAGCAAATGCCAGAAACATTCTGATGGCCTCAAGTCTTGCTACTGGTGCATAGGTTTCATCATAATCTATACCCTCTTCTTGAGAGTAACCTTTAGCAACCAGTCTGGCTTTGTTTCTCGTTACAATGCCATCTTCGTCCAACTTATTTCTGAATACCCATCGTGTTCCAATAACAGATTTTCCCTTAGGCCTGGGTACCAGCTTCCAAACTTTCTGCCTTTCAAACTGATTGAGTTCTTCTTGCATAGCAATCACCCAATCTGGATCATCTAGAGCATCTTCAACTTTCTTAGGTTCTGTTTCTGAAAGAAACCCAGAATAGTGACATTCATTTTATGATGTTCTCCTAGTTCTCACTCCTGTGTCCGGATCACCAATGATCAAGTGAAAGGGATGATCTCTATTCCATACCCTTTGTCTTGGCAGATGCGATCTTGATGATTCTCATTGTTCTAGATGCTGTGGAGTGTGACTAGTTGATCCTTCTCCTGCTCCCCCTGAGTTGTTGACGGTTTGATCTGTTGATTCTGAAGACTGACTAGTGGATCCTGTAAGTTGAGGATTTCCACTTTGGTCACCACTTGGTCCAGAATCATTATCATTATGATTATTATTAATGACTGTAACAACTTCAGGTACTTCTTCATTGTCAGAGAGATCTCCTGATAGATTTTCAAATACCAAGGATTCAGAGTTCTCTCCAGTTTGCAGGCCTGGTCTTTTAGTGTCGTCAAATGTTACATTAAAGCTTTCCAACACCTTCTTATCTTCAATCACATATACCCTGAAAGCCTTAGATTCCAGAGAATAGCCCAGAAAAATGCCTTCATCTGCTTTGGCATCAAACTTGCCAAGATGTTCTCCATCTTTAAGTACAAAGCACTTTGCACCAAACACATGAAAGTACTTCAGTGTTGGCTTCTTGTTGGCCATTAACTCATACGGAGTCTTTTCATGATCTTTGTTGATCAGGGTTCGATTCTGAATGTAGCAAGCTGTATTCACTGCTTCAGCCTAAAAGTAAGTGGGAAGTTTTGATTCACTCAACATGGTCCTTGCTGCTTCAACCAAGGTCCTGTTCTTCCTTTCCACTACTCCATTCTGTTGAGGTGTTCTTGGTGCTGAAAACTGTCTTGATATTCCTTTCTCTGAGCAGAAATCATTTAGAATTGCATTCTTGAATTCAGTTCCATTGTCTGATCTGATTGTCCGCACAGGTAGCTTGGCTTCCACTTCTATCTTCTTGATGTGATCAATGATTAGTTGTGTTGCTTCATCCTTTGTTTGTATGAACAACACCCACGTGTACTTGGAGTAGTCGTCCACCATCACCAATGCATATCTGTTTCTTGAAAGTGACATAACATTAACTGGACCAAATAAATCCATATGAATCAGCTGTAATGGTTCAGTAATGCTTGTCATTCCTTTGCTTCCATGTGATGCTTTCTTCGACTTCCCCTTTTCACATGCTTCACATAGTCCCTCCTGATTGAATTCCATCAGGGGCAACCCTCTCACTAATTCTCTCTTTACCAAAGAGTTCATAGTTTTGAAGTTCAGATGTGAGAGCTTCTTGTGCCATAGCCAACTTTGTTCTGAAGATGCCTTTGCATAGAAACATGTAACTTCTCCTTCACTGGTAGAACTTAAGTCAGCTATAAACAAATTTCCTTTTCTCACTCCCAGTAGAGTAAGCTTCTCATCCTTCCTGTTGGTGATCAAGCACTTGTCCTTTCTGAAATCTACATTATAGCCTTTATCACAGAATTGACTGATACTTAGTAGATTGTGCTTTAATCCTTCAACAAGAGAGATGTTTTCAATGATGACATTTCCAGCTTTCAATTTACCATATCCCGTAGTGAATCCTTTGCTGTCATCTCCAAAGGTTACAATCGGGCCGGTCTTCTTAACCACCTCTGTAAGCAGGGACTCTTCACCTGTCATGTGTCTAGAACATCCACTATCCAGAATCCACACAACCTTTGAGCTTTTAACCTTACCCTGCAATCACAGATTGATTAAGCGGACTTTGGTACCCAAAATTGTTTGGGTCCTGAAGGTTTAGATGATTTAACAGGAGTAACATTCAATTTAGTCTTACCCTGTTTGATATTCATAGTATCTGTGGATTTAACATTACTAGAGCTATTGCTACTATCAGACATCAACTTAAAATAAGCATGCATGATGTTGTACTTACATAGCAAACACTCTTTCTTTCCACAGGGATCATGATTATCAGGCATGTCAGACATGTTATGCATTTCAGAAGCATTAGCAGTTTCTACTTTAACCTTTTTACATGCATGTGTAAGGTGTCCAGCAGAATTACAAATAGAACACAACTTCCTAGATGCAATGGGAGAAGATGGAACCAATTCCTGATTAACAATCTTCTTCCTCCCATTCCTGTTCTTTTTAACATTACTAGCTAAGGAACCTACTTCAGTTTTAGGTAAATCAGGTTTAGGTAATACATTCTTTACTGATTTCCTAGGTAACTTAGTCTTTACCTCTTTTTCCTTCAATAAATCCTCCTCAAGCAATTCTTGTGCTATGAAAAGATCATCCTCATAAAAGAGAGGTGGAAACGGCTTAACAAAAACTGGACCATCAACATTCTTAAGAACATGTGGAGTATTCCTTTTGACAACTGAAGGTGTCACAGGGAATTCCAAAATCTTCTTACCAGCTTTCTTGTTATAGTCAAAACCTATAGCAGTTTTATTCTCTACGGCCTGAGTATCAATGATTTCCTTAGCCACTAGAGCGGAATTCTTAAAAGCATTCAGCTTCAAATCTAGATCTGAAACCTGCTTCCTGAGGATAGTCTCTATCTCATCATTACACTTGACCTTGTTCTCTAAGTACGCATTCTTTTGCTTAAGATCTTCTAATGTTACAGCTACAAGCTCTAGTTCTTCATTTTTAGATTCTAGCTTTTTAATCTTAAGAACTAGTTTAGCATTTTCCATTTCAGATGCTAGCATGCTTGTGTGTACATTAAACAATTCTACACTAAGATCTTGCACAGTTTTCTTGTACTCAGAATTAGACATATCAATTGTAGTTAAGATAGGTACCTGAGATGATTGAGGTGATTCCTCTGAAGAGTCAGCCATTAGAGCAACATTTACATATTCCTCCTCTTCATCCGAATCAGTATCATCCCAGTGCTTTCCCTCTGCTATGCAAGCCTTCCCTTTCTGCTTTCCAGAGAATGCCTCCAACTGCTGTTTAAGCTTGGCATTCTCCTTCTTCAACTCATCATAAGAATCCTTCTTTCCATAGACATCTTTCATGTCTCTTGCTTGACGAGGCTTCCGGCATTCATGGGGCAGCGTCATCATGAACTTCCTGTTCGATTCTCTCAGTGGATAGGTCTTTCCTTTCATTGCCAATTCATTGAGGAGCTTAGTATACTTCTCAAAGACCTGAGTTATACTTTCTCCTGGCAGTGACCTAAACGCTTCGTATTGAGAAGTCAGAATGTCCAATC
Source organism: Heracleum sosnowskyi (assembly GCA_030848705.1). Classification (NCBI taxonomy): domain Eukaryota; kingdom Viridiplantae; phylum Streptophyta; class Magnoliopsida; order Apiales; family Apiaceae; genus Heracleum; species Heracleum sosnowskyi. Next base: position 91,953,903 of record CM061235.1, on the reverse strand, counting down.
TGTTTTCCTGCACGTCTTCAGTTCCTTCCATTATTAGGTTAATGGTATCCCACATATGTTTCCCGCTTGTATAGTTCATCAACTGATAGCTCATTTCCTTGTCCGCGGAGTCCGCCAATATCAACATTAAACCGGTGTCCAATCGAATCAGTTCTTTGTCAGAATCTGTAAATTCACTTATCTCCTTAGGTTGGGTGCCTGAAGGAATCCTGCTACCGTCAGGAGCTGTAGATTCACTAACTGGTTTCATTGGTACAAACGGTCCATTTTCTAATATGCCAATATACAACGGATTAGATGCCTTGATAAATAACAACATCTTCATCTTCCACAAACCGAAATCATCTCTAGTAAACGGGGGAACTTTAATACCAGCGGTTGTCTTTGGAGCACTCATGGTTTCTGAAAATTTCAAATTGTTTAAAATTCAAGAAATTCCAATTAAATGAAAAATTTTGAAAGTTAAAAAATTTGCTTCGTATTTTCACGCTACGTTTGATTTTGGTCTCATTCACCGGATCTGATTTGTATATCAATCAAGTAGCTCTGATACCAATTGTTAGGTCCAAAGTATCGTAGAAGGGGGGGGGGTTAAATACGATACTCACAAATAATTTAATTTCGTTCGCGGATTAATCTTTCAGTTCTATAACGAAATCAAACACACCAAACCAAATCAAGTTTCGGGGAATATATCTTTTTATAAATATAAACCTCGAGGGGTGCTACAATTTCTAATCCGTAGATTAGCGTCAATGAGTTTAAGGTTACACAAATACAAAACAATGATCAAGTTCTGAGCACTATTAATTTCTCTGATAATTTTCTCCGGCTCTTCTCTCTCTCAGTAATGTCTCTGTGTTAGAATCCTTAACTGAAGAAGACACACTCTTCACTCTGTATTAACTGCAGACTTTGATTTGAAAAACCATCGAACCAAACTTGTAGAAACAATCCTGGCCGTTGGATCTTCTTCAACTTGAAAAACAAGTATTACTTTCCACCTGCTCCCAATTAAAAAAACCATCGAATGGTTTAAGAAACCATCGAATGAAACAAATCATTTTACCATTCGATAGTTTTTAAAACAAAACTATCGAATGCTAAATTGATTTATTTGTTTTTAATTCAATCACCTTAAACTCTCATTCGATAGTTTTCTTAAAAGAAAAACTATCGAATTGATTTACTTGTCATTTGTCCTTTAGTAACAACTCCTGAGCTCCCGGGTGTTTAAGTAATAGACAGTATCAATTTCTTCGGAGACGATAAAATAACTTGATCTTTTCAGTGCCGTCACCTAGTGCAACTGGTCTGGTTCACAGATGAATAACACTTGATCAATTCTTATTTTATGACTTCAATTATAATGCTGCTGATACGTCCCTTGTCGTTCTGGTTGCTTCATCACTGGAATCCCGTGGTACTGAACCCTAAATCATTCACATACTTCTGTCGTCTTCAAAGTCTTGTTTCTATTGCTGTCACTGAGGCCTGAACATTTTCATGAACTTCTTTCCGTGACCTGTTTACGGACTTCAAGAATACATAACGTATTTTGATTTTTTGAGTTTACCTTTTCTTCTCTGATTCTGGATTCCTGTGCTTCTATTGATACTATTGTCTGTCTTGTCCTTTGTTGAGTTGTAGTTATCTCTTTTACATCTTATGTTACATTATGCTTTACAGAGAGGGACTTTGAATAATGGATTTCCCTCTCTGTCATGAACTGTCATCTCCTTGAGAGTGGATTGTACTTGTAGTTCTCTTTCTGTTGGTGGTAGCAGATCATCTATGTTTGTCAGGGTTTGGGTGTCACTCCTCACGTTTGGCTCTGGGTGTTCACTCAACGTTTCTGTTGGTGTTTCACTCATTTTACCTTTCCCACTCAGGCCAGGTGATAGTGTTTTTGTTCCACTCATTCCCTTTTCGCTTTGTGTACCTGCAACAGAAATCACCGTAGCCATTCTTAAGGAGGTCACCGGTGGTGCAATGGGGCTTCGCAAGTCCCCGTCCTTGGTTAAACCAAATTGATGATCATCTTTCGATGATTTATCCTTAACAGGATCTAGAGTTTGAATCTCTAGGGGGTTAGAATTAGGCTCTTTTGTCAGCAGAGATCCTGAAACTCCCTCTAAAGTTTGTGAAGACTTTTCCTTAGGTAACTCATCAACTGAAATTGATTCATTGTCACCGAGTTGCCGATCTGCACCTACGTCAGACCCTGTACTCGCAGGATCCATATATGTTCCATCTGGGGAGCTAGTCAATGACCCTTCAAATTTTGCATTTGGGTCAGAACCTTCTCTCGACGTCTGTGAAGACTCTTGGTTCATTAAAGAACCTTCAACTAGTGGTCCTGACCGTAATATGGTCGGAGAACTATTTGCTTCCATCAATTTTCCTTTGCCTGTTTGGGTTATGGGTTCAGATATTGCTTTAGTAAGAGCTGCCCAATCAGCTTCAGAAAAATCTGTGAAGGGCTCAGTGAAAGATGGAAATGAAGTATCAACAGTCGCCACGGTTTCAATTCTTCTCCTTTTAGCAGAAGGCAGAGCTGTTGTTGAAGGGTGTATCTCCTTATGTGGTGCTGCTTTGGCACTATCTCCCTCTACACTCTCGGTTGTTTGAATGATTGGTATAGTAGGGGTAGGAGCTTCGGTTATTGTTTCATTTGGCTCTTCCAAAGGCTCTACGACCGAGGTTAGAGGTTGTTGGTTTTTAACTTCCTGGTCAGGAATGGCCACTGAGGGCTCTGGATCAACATCCATTGGTGCATGTTGATGTGGAATAGCAGGTTCAGGAATCATACCTTAGAAGTGGTAGGGGTACCGTTCGAAGATAGTCTGTCAGAACAGTAGGCACCCCTGGAAGATGATTCTTCTTTATCAAAGCTGTTATTGCATTGCTTTTCATCTTCATGCATTCCATAGTCTCCTCATCTGCAAAGATCTCTCTCTCCTCATCTGTTAACACATCATTTAAAATTAACTATAGGAACCTTGGATAGAAACAAAACACATCATCTAGACCTGTTATTTCTTCCAAAGGTCCCATGCACTGGATTATTTGTTCGATCACAAGTCGTCCTATGTTAATATGCCTATTGTTAGCTATAACAAACCCTAGTTTCTGAAGAAACAAAGGAATGCCATGCAGCTTTGTCATTTTAGCAATAAAAACATGTATGAGTGTGTGAAAGAAGAAATTCCAGGGCTTGGTTAAGTGATGCTTTAGAAACTCTCCCACAAAGAAGTTAGGTTGTTGACTTCTTATGAGAATGAAGAAAGCATGTATCTCCTCAGTTGTGGGATCCGGAACAAGATTTTCCGATGGAAAATGAAGAATTCTGTTCACATCTTGTTCCGTCACCCTTATTGTTCTGCCCCCTGGCACAACAAAACTAAAGGATAAGATATTATTTTCTGATGTGTTTACAGTGCGGTTAATTGATCAACGCAAAGAACTGCATGAGTACTTAAAGCATGTGCCACCAATGAGTGTGAGTTTAAAAACTGTGCCCATGCACGAAACTGAAGGTTCATGATGGATTGCACATTTTGAAACGAGACATGATTCGTTTTGGTAATAATAAATTCTCCGGCCATTGTATTTTCAGAATTTCCAGAAAATTAAAATTAAAACCAAAATTCGAATTAACTAAGAACTAATTAATTAACTTAAAATTATCTTTTTTATCGAATTAAAAACCCTAACCAAAAATCACAATTCCAAGAACCCTAATTAATTTTTTAAAAAAAATGTAAACTTTCGAAATATCACTAAACTCAAGAATTCAAAAGAAAAACCAATGAATTCTTTAAGTATGAACACAGTTAACAAATGCTAAGGTTCAAGGTCACTTTCGATGTATTTTGTCACGACTGATCTCTAAAACCGAAAAGAAACACAATACAAAGCAAATTCACGGTTAATCGTAAATTTACTGTGGTAAAAATGATTCCTCTCTAGTAATTATCGGTTAAATCGACAAGAAAGTATCGAAAATTGGTGTTCTTGGCAGTATATATCTTTGTAAGTATATATATAAAGCTTTCTTAGATCTGAGAATAGATAAAAAAAAAACCCGTCTAAGGGCCTGTTATATACTCACCAATCTGTCAAGGGTATTTTAGTAATTTCACTTTCGATAGTTTAAAAAAAAATGAACTATCAATAGTTTTTCTGAGGGGCATAAAAGTCAAATCAAACTTCGATAGTTTTTGAAAAACTATCGAAGTTGTTAAAGTTAGAATTTAAACAGACTTTTATCAAAAACTATCGAAGGTTTTAAACATTACAAAACCAAAAACCATCGAAAAATTGTTCTTTCTGAAAACTATCGAGATTTTTCGAATATTAAAGATTTGAATTAATTCGATAGATTTCATTTCCACTTTCAAAAACTATCGACACTTTTCTTTGATAGTTTTTCTTTTCCTTTAACAAAACCATCAAAAATTACTTTCGATAGTTTTTGTCAAGTACTCAGAAAACCATCGAAATTCCTTTTTCGATAGATTTTGCTGCTCACTTTATTTCAAAACTGTTTCCAGTTTTAAAATAAACTTCTTGATTTTTGTTTCCTGTTTCCTGTTTCCTTTTTTTCTTTGAATTTGTTTTAGATCAGAATTTTTTTTTAACAAGATTCACAGTCAACAAAAATCTCACAATTTTCTTAGAATAAAATCGACTAAATATCATTAACTGATACCAACCAATTAAAATCTAATAAATTATGCTGCATTATTTTAAAATGTTCAAAACAGAATAAAATAATTCGAATTAAATAAATGCTTAAGTATTTAGTACAAATATTAGCACTTAAATAATTTTAGAATTATTAACTAATTAAATGCCAGAAGATATATCATTCATAAATATGACATAAAATTAGTACGATAATTCTAACTTACGAGAATTGCTCCTGAAAATAAATTCACAAGTCCTAAGGATATAGAAATTCTTAAACTCATGGATTTACTAGGATTATCTTGCAGTTACTGACTTTTAATTAAAATCAATTAGAAAGATTTAACATCCCAAGTTCACCAACCAGCTTAGAGAAAGTGGATTCATCAAGCGGTTTAATAAAGATGTCTGCAATTTGTTCCTCTGTGGGTACAAAATGTAACCCCACAATTCCATTCATGACATGCTCTCGGATAAAATGATACCTGATATCGATGTGCTTGGTCCTCGAGTGCTGAACTAGGTTGTTGGAAATTGCTATGACACTTGTATTATCGCAGAATATTAGAATCTTGGTCAACAAAAGCCCATAGTCACGAGTTGGTTTCTCATCCACAAGATTTGAGCACAACAGCTACCAGCAGCTATGTATTCAGCTTCAGCTGTCGATGTGGATACTGAGTGCTGCTTCTTGCTATACCAATATTATGAAAAATCCCCGCACCTGCTCTCATGCTTTTTAGATATGTACATACAAGTGTGTAAGTATGCATGGTCATCGGGCCACTTTGTGGCTGGGATGTGCTATTCTCGCCCTGAATTCAATAATCATCCCCGAACCCGCCTCAGTTCCCAAACGAAGATTATTTTACATCCTGAATAAAGAACGGGGATCCCTTCAAGTTTTCGGAGAATTTTTATTTTTGATAAAATGTAAATTATGAATAATAGGGTTCAAGGAGAGGAAAACGAGAACCGGGATCAGGATCAGGAGACACAAATCCTCGATCCCCGAATTTCAATTATATTTGTTCCCGATCTTTATCCCGTACCCGAAAAATTCTCGATTCTCAACCCAAACGGGATTGGAATTAGATCAGAGTGAGACTGGCGAGAAAAATGCCCATCCGTAAAGTCTCTCTATTCACACTATGTGAAAAATTAAAAACGCAACAACAAAAATTCTTCCTAATTCCAGACAAATTTACGTAACTTCTACAAATTCTACGTTTTAGTGAAAATTGAAGGATGGGAACAAGGTTTACAAACTTTTAAAAGATTTGTATGGCTGAAGCAGTCTACCAGGACCTTGTTGGAAACTGAGGCTCGAGTATAAATCCCTTGAACCGTAGTATCTGAACATTTATAAAGTCATGTATTATGCGTGCCAACATTATATACGAACTTGGCAAATAAATTATCAGACGCGACTCCTGAGCACAAACAATTGAGAATGTTGATTAGAGTCTTAATAACCCATTTCAGACCAACAATAAGAACTAAAAAAGAGTCTTGAGAATTAATCATATTAATTTTTTTAAAATTACATTTGAAGCAAATTGCATGATTAGAGGTGTAATTCGAGCCGAGCTGTTTGCGTGCATCTCAAACTTGAACTCGTTTATTAGGGCTCGGCTCGACTCAAGCTCGCATACGAGCCGAACTCGAACTCAAATTTATGTTTGTTTAGATAAACGAGTCGAACGAGTATGTACCGAATCCAACTAGGCTCAACTCGAAACTAGAAAACCCGACTCGACTCCGGTTTGAACTCGATCGTTTTATAATCACATTAAATTATTATTGGATTTTATTTTTATTATTTATAAATTAATTACATAGTTTCCATTTTTATTAATTTTAAATTTATAAACTTGCGAGCATACCCGGTTCGGCTCATTTAGACTCAGCTCAATTAGCTCGCGAGTAAACTCGACTCGTTATGAGTCGAGTTCGGTTACAAATTTGAATTTAAAAATATCCCAACTCGAACTCGTTTATTAGGTATCCGGCTTGAATTACAACCCTACCTGACTCATAAGTTGAGTTCGATCTACTTTCATTGTGTTTTCTTGCAGTGACTTAACGGTCCTTTAATATCTTGAACCGGAGAGGCCATAATAAAATTGTGTACATATAGATTGTTCTCCGGCCAGACTATAGTATTTGAATCTATCATGCATGTTACTAGGGCTGTTCACGAACCGAGCCGAGTCGAGCTTTGAAGTTAACGAGTCGAGCTTCATTTTTTTTCTGACGAACCGAGCCGAGCCGAGCTTTCTTACCGAACAAAAATATGTGTTCGAGCTCGAGCTCGTTAACTAACGAGTCGAACACGAGCTTTTATCGAACACTAACGAGCCGAATCGCACACGAGATTTTATCGAACAGCTCGTTAAGAATAAAAAATTACGGACCACTTAAGCAGTTAAGCCCAATTCTTTTGGCCCAACTAAAAAAAGCTCAGCCCAAACCAATAATCCAACAACTAGACCTAAATCTCTCACTTTTTCGCTCATTCGCACAATCGCACTCGCACCGCACACCAAATCCCTAAATTATCTCTAAATCCCTAAATCCCACTTCGCAATTCGCACTTCAAATCCCTAAATCCCTAAATTTTAATTACTTGCAAATCGACCCGGCGACCCGTAAATCTCTAAATCCCTAAATTCCAAACCGAAATCACTTCAATTACACGAAATTTGTAAGTTCTTCTTCACTTCACTTCTTCGTTTCTTGTAAGTTTCTTGTAAACTTGTAAATTTGTGTTGAGATGTCAGATGTTTGAGTTGTGATGCTTGTGTTATTTTCGATTGTGTGTGTATGGGTTATTTTCGATTGTGTGTATATGCTTGTAAATTTAACATTTCGATTGTGTGTATAATTCTTGTACATAATTCTTGTTATTTTCGATTGTATAGGTTATAATGGTGCATTTATAATTCTTGTACATTTATAATTCTTAATATTGTGAACTATATTTTATTGTATATTTGATTGTATTTTGGATGCGAGGTTTGGTTTATTTTGGTTTTTATATTATGCTGAAACATACTTTATGTGTTGATCTTGTTTGATTTGCTGATTTTTATGTTTAAATGTTATGTTTGTGTATAATTACATCTGATGCTCTAGGTAAAATTAGAGTCTTGGTGATGAATTTTAAGTTTAAAGTTTAGGTGAGTTGTGTGTTGCTTTTCTAATTGAATGTTTTTAAAAGTATGTCCTAATTTGAAGATCCGTTGTGTATATTTTATGCTAGGTAATTGTTGCTCTGATTCTAATTGTGTTTTTAAATTGTCTAATTTGAAGAGAGTATAGGCATGCTCTGTAGTTGAAGTTGTAAATACTTGTGTGTTTTGTCATGTCCTATTTTGCAATTATATACTTGGTGTAGTTGCTTAGATTTTCAGTTTGGAGCCTAAAGGTTTCCATCAACCAACAAAATCAAACTAATTTATACACATTTCAAATCACCAGTCTCCTTAATCTTAGTGAAACCTCTGTCTCTTGCAAGTATTGTTGACATTTCCAGCAGCTATTATAAACAGAAACTTGTACAATGCTATTGGTTAACTTGTATAATGTGAATCTTGTACATTTATGCAATTTATAAACAGAAACTTTAAAAGGCCATGACTTTTTTAATATATAAAGAGTTTTTGTAACTATAAAGGAAGGCCAAAATTGTTTGTTCAGTTTAGATAGATCATATTTTTGATAGAAAATAACTTCTATAAATGCCTTTAAACGGGATCAACATTATCTAAACTCATAGATAGTAGTATAACGGAGTCTCATTCTGATTAAGCACCTGCAGAATGCAATTTCTATTCTTCGTTGGATCTGGAAAGTATTTTGTTGTAGGAACTGTGTATATAGTTTGTTAGCACTTGGGAGGTGGATTTTTATACTCTGCTCTCCACAAATATTTATCTATTTTTTCTCCTAAATTTGATATTGCAATCATGGCTTGATTCATTTATTCGTCACTGCAGAAAATTGAAAAAGAGAAGTTGGAGAAGCTTGCACGTAAGGTATGCTCAAGCTGCAGTTCTTTTTTCTGTTTCTCAGGTTCTGTTTGTGCATGCAGCGATTGTATTTTGTTTAAGTGGGGCATAGTTTTTGGTAGGTTCTACCTTCAAATAATTATAAATTCCAACATGAAAAAAGAAATTATTGAGAAATGATTTTTTGTACTCTAGTTACTACTTTTGAAATTTGATCTGTTGCCCACCTAACTCACTAACACTGATTTATTGATATTGCAGATTCGGATGGCATCTTCCAAAAAAAAGAAATGCATTGAAATTATTCCAGAAAATGCTGAATTCGAACAAGTAAGAAGTCTTGGTGAAGAAAGTCTTGGCGATGAATCGCTATCTGAAGACATTGGTAATGATAAAGACACATCTGAACAAGAGGAAATTTCAAGAAAAAGAAAAGGTGACAGCCTTGAAACTCAGCAATCTAACCAGCCTTACCAAAAGAAGCAAAGACAGAAGAAAGCTCGTTGTTGGCCGCATTTGGATGTTGTTGTGGAGAACAATCAGAAAATTTCAATTTGTAAATTTTGCAAAACCAGAATGAAGTGTGAGAGTACAGGGTGCACAACAACGTTGAACAGACATGTGGATAAATGTCGGGCTGCACACGGACAAACGAACCAAGTACTACTTCAGTTTCAACCGAGCGATGCTTTGTCTTCTGAGGTAACACTTGCTCTTGCTAGATTTATAGTAGCTTGCTCTCAGGTCCAAGCTTCAGTTAAGACTCTGGTATCAAAAAAATCGATCAGCTTTGTAATGTAGACAGTAAACTGCATCGTTCTTGCTCTGGGAACTTTATTTGTTGCCTTTCTGTACAATTCTGTCCAATAAACAATGATAATCATTCTTTGTGCATGCATATATATTGGCCCTTTATAATTTGAGTTCTCTTTCTTTTATACTGCAATGGAGAACAGGTTCATCAAGTTCAAGTCGGAGTTGGGAATGCAAGCTGCCACATGCCAGGAGAATCTGAGAATTTTTTGTTCTTTATTTTTGAATTAATTCTAGATTCTCCAATGTATTTTGTTTTAAATCTTTAAGATGTAATATTGAAAGACATAAATAACTTATGCTAGTAGCCTGATAATGAACTTATTGGTATGTTGAATTTGTTAGAAAGTAATGCAATTATGCAAGTACTATAAAAAGGTACAGGACAGGATATATCGAGCTTAATCGAGCCGATCTCGAGCCGAACGAGTTCGAGCCGAGTTCGAGTCGAGCTCGAGTCGAGCTCACTAATAGCTCGGCTCGAGCTCGTTTTCTTAACGAGCTCGTTTTTGTGTTCGAGCTCGAGCTCGAGCTGTTCACGAGCCGAGCCGAGTCGAGCTCTTAACGAACCGAGCTCGAGTTTGTTCGCGAACAACTCGGTTCGTGAACAGCCCTACATGTTACTCAAAATAGAAGCCGCAATATATGAAAACAAAACCGTTATTAAAATACCACATGAGCCATGAGATCATACAAATCATTTAACTTATATTGGTTGGTACGATCTTCACCCTTAACCAGGCTTATACAACCTGGTTTTGGCTTCACTTTCAATTTGTCCAAAATTTAATTCATATAAAATCATAAACATGTTTAGATCACTCGAATGGTTCTCAATAAAAAGGTTTCCAAGTCTCAAGGAAACATGGCATTATTTATATCTAAGATTCCTTCAACTTAATTCCTTTCGAGCTGTACTTTTGTCCCATTAACATTTCAGATTCATACAATTTATTTAACAGAACAAATCCCCTTTTTATATCAATCATTGTTCATAAAATATGACAAAAAGAATATAATTTTAGTCAATCAGAATGCAACATCATAGTTCATGACTAGTATAAATACTTGGATTTAGGTTTTTCTTCTCAGTGCAACAAGCTTAGCATTCTAAGACAGGAGAAAAACAACACTCTGCAGGATTTAGCAAGAAACATGGAGTCTTTTGATTCAATACTAGAGGGAGACTGGAGTTCTTTATATGCCCTGCACTCTACTGAAGAATCCGAATTTATGGAGCAGTTACTCGGTTACTGTTCCATTCCCAGTGACTTGCATTTCGATTCCAACTTCAGAATTCTCTCTGACAATACTAATATTGATCCTAATGACAGCACTTCTTTTTACCCCACCTCAAATTATCACAGCTACTACGCATGCGATTTTGATCACATTTTGGCAACCAATGACAATTCAACATTCTGCAACGAGGAAGCAAATGACGAAAATCCATCATCAGTTCAGGTCTTGTCTAGTGCTGATGTACATGAAAATATACTTATGCAGCTTGATGTAGAAAATCACATGACTAACCCTGTATTACACAAGGATGTTGTATCAAGCAATCCAGCGCAAAAATCTAAAAAAAGATCTACCAACTCGGGAGATGTAAGTGTAAATAGTAAGAAGTTTAAATTATCTTTTTTTCTTTCAGATTTCCTAATGACTTTTTTATAACGTAGGTTCAGAAGAACAAGAGGAGTGTGAAGGCAAAGAAGAATCAGAATATAGAAATGATGAGTTGCATGAAAAACAACGAGAAAAATGCTGCAGTGGAGAAGCGAGGTTTAAGCAGCTGCAGCTCAGAGAATGACTCCATTGCTTCTGATGAACTAAATGGAGTTGCATTAAATTCTTCAGACTCGAAAGAACTTGCAACTTTCAATTCAAATGGTGAGATGCAAGCTGTTAGGGGATCAGCAACTGATCCACAGAGCCTCTATGCAAGGGTAAGTACTCAGATATTCAGTTACATTTATAGAGTTTCTTTTATTCCAGCTGCTAGCGCAAGCTGTACCCTGAGATATCAATCCATTTTGTAGAAACGAAGAGAGCGAATAAACGAGAAATTGAGGACATTGCAGAACCTTGTGCCCAATGGAACAAAAGTTGATATTAGTACAATGCTTGAAGACGCTGTTCAATATGTGAAGTTCTTGCAACTCCAAATTAAAGTTAGTACTACAAAGGAAAATTACTGTATACTGTCTAGTTCTACTCCAACATTACAAATACCTCCAGTACTGATTGTGTATAATATATCTGTGTTTGCAGCTCTTGAGCTCTGATAAGTGGATGTATGCACCCATTTCCTACAATGGAACTGATCTCGGGCTTGATTCAAATCTCTCCCTGCCATTATGTTGAGTATTACACGAAACACGTGTGGTGATTTTTTAGAGCAGTGCCAGAAACCTAGCTATGTTACATAGTACCAGGATAACTCGCAATATCTTGATCAAAAGTTAAGTCAACAAGATTCAAGAACGGAGCAGTGGATAACTTTTTTTTTTGTTTCCTTGTGGCTTGAGTGTTGTAACTGAAACTTATTGTATAGAACTTTTTTTTTGTTGCTAATTTTCTGTAGTAAAATTGGTAACAAATAAACCAGCTTATAAATAACATTTGTTATATCTCCTCTACTCTGCTAGCAGTCCAACTCAAGGCAATATATGTGCAATTCAATTTAGAAATGCAATTTAATTAATACTCAAACCACAGCCAGATAAAATCCCCTGATCAGCGATCAACCAACAAGTAACTTTTATATGCCAAATGACCTACCAGACAAACAAGTACTACCACTAATAACAGATGCAATAATTTTGAAGAACACAGTAATATATATATCACTTTAAGTCTGGTAATATACTCATTGCACCATTTACAGAGCCTCGTAAATATCCAAACAGTCTACCACAGATGAAGAACATTAGTGGAATAGTTCCAGATCATTGTACTAAAAATTTTATGGCATGGACTTCATTAAAAAATGTCACCAGGGATGATTTCCGGTTCTAACCGCACTCATTGTACCACCATGGCATGTCATCTACGATCTCTAAGTCTTGCATTAGCTTTCGAGCTTGTGCACCCAAAGCACAACGGAGGATTCAGTTTGTGCCCACCTATAACAACAAAGCCAAACAAAATGTCTGTTGGGTTGTCCCAGCGGATTAGGAAACACATTAGAAGGAATAAGAGGCACCTGCCATTTTCCAGTTCTTACTCATTTATTGCATATAGCACGATGCAACTTTTATGACCTGGATTAAGCATTATTGTATCAGATTCGATAAGATGAATTTCATTAAAATGTCATATGAATGATTTTTCAATCTTACTCCAGCTTCATTTTTGGATGAAATCATGCTTGTACACCTATCTATGAATCTTCAATAAGCTCTAGAGATTATCAAAATCTTTTACTGGACATGACTCAAAGAATATGAATCAACATAGCAATTCGACACAGATCGAATCAGATGATCAGGTAGTAGACTCGAGCCCTAGCCACAACTCATTGATCAGCACCCAACTAGGGAAACAACAATATCTATTTATAGAATACAAATGTATAGTATTTACCCAACCAAAAGGCAAAAGCAATGGAAGTTGAACATGAGGAAAGCCCAACAATACATATTCATGGGACAGTCGGGACAGAGTCACCATTTAACAAAGGCTACCACATTCCCAAACAAGATAAATCACATTACATTCAAACTTTCTTAAACAAAGAACACCTTAGTGTCATTAATGTAAAACATAAATTTCAGCAAATACAACTTAGTGTCAGATATGGCAGCTTCAATTTTTGGTCGAACTCGTGCACGAGCACATCACCTACCATAGAGTAATTATTTGGATCTAGAGGTTGTCAACCCAAAGCACCACCAGGGCAGATTATCTACGGTATTTGAATCTTCAATTAGTTCTCGAGCTTGTGTGGCCAGAAAACCAAAGCCAACCAGGTTTCCAAACCCCATAACAAACAAACCATGAACTGTGTCTTCTGGATTGTATTTCCGGAGCAGACGAAAGCAATGGATGTCAACTACCAGTACAAAAAAGAACAGAAAGACCAAAGCAATCCACCTGCCAATTATCCAGTTCTTACTCCACAATGCGACAGGCCTACACAAAGCACGAAAAGTAGACAAATTACTAAATTAGGTAAAATAGATTAAATCAGTATAGTTGAGTTAAATTGATATTATGTTAAGTTACTAGTTCTCCTTCGTTCCGCGAAAATCATATATTATTTTCTAACACTATGCACCGAAATCATAACATACAAGATCAAAGATATACTGCAGGAATAATAGTATATAATCTACCAGTAGGAATAATAGTATATAATCTACCAGTAAAACCACAAGATCAAGAAAAACATAAGGCCAAGTTGATCATCAAAGTCAATACAATCTACAACAATCATAGAAGAAATGGAGTATAAATATATGATACTTGACCTTTGGTCATGGCTAAAGCTTTTAACAAGGTTTAAAGAAGGGTCGTAAGATGCAGAATCCTCGGAGACATCTGATGATTTATTTGCTTTCATTGCATACTTCGCTATTCTTCTGTTTGCGGGCGTCTTTCAGCTGCCAGAGCCTCTATTGGTGCTTTTCATTGCTTTTCTATTGGTGTTTTGCCAACTTTTTTATTATTTTATCCATTCATGATATAATAGTAATTATTTTGGACGTTCGCCCCTGGAACATCATAGAGTTAATTTATCTGATATCTCCCTTTGGTATGTGTGTTCAAAACCTGTTTTCAGAAAAATACATGCAATTAACAAATAAATAAAAACAAATATATTAAATAAATAAGTACAACTTAAAACAAATAATATCACCTTTTAGTTTAAATACAAAAACTTGTACTTAACAATTATTAAATTAAAAGTAAATGGCTGCAATTTGGCCGGCCTGCCCTGAGAAATTGTTGGGTCGTCCGCCAGGTTTTCTCTAACATTTTCCAAACTCAACGACAGATAATTCTCGTTTTAATCTTGTTAACTGAACTCAACAATGGTTGACTGGAAGGAAATTTGCATGATACTACCTGTTATCCTGGTCATAGCTTGGTGTATATACTATCTATCCTGCAACAAAGACGTGTACCATTATCATGTATCAAACGTGATTATGAATGTCAAATACTTGATTCAGAAGATCTGGTCTGTGGTATGTTTAGTTACTCTCAACTTGATCTGTTAAATTTTATCGTAATTCGGGTTGGAGATTAAGTATTCCATAATCAAAATAAGGCATCTTCTTGATCAACTGTGTTTGCTTTGCAACTCATGCTACTTAACTAAGAGTGCTTTAAAGTTTAGAGTGCCTATAAGAATAAGTATAATTAGTGCAATAGTTACTAGTTGGTGAATCACTAAAATAAGTAGTTTCGACATGGAAACTTATGATGCTAGACTAAAATTTCTAACTTAACTTAAACCCCAGATGTGTTAGAGCATGTCCAATGCAATGCTAGAGTAATACATCATTCATTATAAAACACACTACTTGATTGCAATGTTAAACTTTGTTCTAGAAGAGAGAAAATGCTATACTTGGTTCAAAACACAGAACCAAGTATAGATGTTGCAATAATTACCACATAGGCATTAAGGTGCTAATTAAAGTGGAGAGAAATGAATAATTTGAGCAATGGTGATAAACATAATTTTTCAGTTAAATGTTAGGGGGTCGAAATATATCTAAATTTGAGTCTACTTGGTACTATTTTAAAACTATAGCGATAATTACATTTATTTTAACATTAGCATTGGACATGCTCTTAACCAAGCCTCGATTCTTTACTTCTGAAATCGTGCAGAAACTTCTTGTTGTTTCTAGATTGGTTCAACATCTCTGTTTTGATATGATTGTTTAATTTTCCAGTTCAAGAGAAACACGACTGAGTGTCTGGGAGTTGTATTTCAGCTAGCAATCGTAGCTTTACCTAGCTTTCTTTTACCAGATGCACATACTTTGAACGCTAGCTGCATAGCATTCATTGCAACATTTGCCATTCTCTGTTTCTGTTTTAAGGTCTGTGTGGAAATGAAGAGAGCTCAACTTACTCGAAAATTTCACTATGTCAATAGGAGGAACAATAAAAAAGTTTGGTTTTTTACCATAACGCATGGTTTAGAATTCCTACTTCCACTGTCATATCTTCTACTAGCTTATACCTATTTCATGGAGCTTCATTTACCAAATCATCACAAGGAAAAGGATTGGGAAATGGTTGCATCTGCTTTAAAGATATTCATCCAGGTATACATGGAGGATGCGGAGAATCAATCTGTTGCAGATTCAGATCCGCCAGAACTGCCTTGAAGTGGTACAGAGGGATGATGCAGATCCACCAGGACTGGTGCAGAGGGATAATGTGGAGAATCAATCACATGCAAATGCAAAAGTACCACAAGTGGCACTACACAGGGATGATTGTTGAAAATCAGTCCTAGTGTGTAACAGCCCGAACTTTTCGGACTATTAATCTTACAATAAATATCAAAAATAAACTATACAATGACAATTACAGACGGAAGCGTGACAAAAATTCTATTACAAACCTAACTATTACAAAATCACAACTAACGATAATCCAAAAATCAATCTATTCCGAACCTAAGATCCTCGAACTCCAAAGTTATCCCACTTGAGTTACACCGAACCTGAAAATTATAAGGAATGAGCCATACAGCCCAACAAGAAACCAATCGATCCAACTAGTCGGGCAAATAACATGTATACATACAAGATAATACGATATTCAATACGATACAATAACGATACACAATACATAGTTTCGATTCACATATTCTTATTCTTATTCGATAAATACGATACCACATAACAATAATAACTCGAAACCCAAAATTCATGTCACGATCACTACAACCCGGTGATAACGGTACTAAATTTTCAGAAAACTGTCACTGCGACCCGGTGACAACGGTCCTTATTCTTATTCGATATTTTCACAAACCATGACACAAATTAGAATCTCAGGACTATTACATACACATAACACATATACGTAATACATATGAATTCAAAATATAACAATTTGCCCAAATTTATAAAATCAAACATATACATATAACAAATAATTTCGAAAACACTAGAGAGAACAATCGGAAACTTACCTCAACGCGAAAAATCAAGAATCAAATCATCCTAAAGCACATACCCATTTCTGACCAGAACTGTATTTACTTTTTTTGACCATCTAAACGATGTTTTCATGAAAATCTTAAACCACGAATGTTGTAGAGAATGAAAAGTTCTTTCCGACAAGGTATTTCTCATTAGAAACGGATTTATAACGAATCGGGAATTAAATAAAACGTCTGCTGAATTTGAACAAAAACTGAAAAACGAGATCTGGTTGTGTTTTATGATTTTAAGAACAGTTCGGAGCATAATCTGGAAAACCACTATGAAATGGAAGTTGTAGGAAATTGAAAGAGATTTCGGAAAGGTCCAGAATCATCAAATTCTGACTTAAGATGAATTTACTACGAAATTTAAAAGACAGTTGATTTATTAGAGGCAAAAACTTACGTACACACAAGGATGAGGAAGAAGAACAATGGTGTTTATATAGGGGCACAAAACCCTAACTTTAAACCCACTAATTACCCGTATTCAAATCCGATCCAAACTTTAGGCCCTTTAGTCTAATTTAATTTTAAATCCTATTCTTTTTCAAATTCTTTCATTATTATTAATCTAAATATTACGAGATTTTAAGAACAGTTTGGAGCATAATCTGGAAAACCAGTATGAAATAGAAGTTGTAGGAAATTGAAAGAGATTTCCGAAAAGTCCATAATCATCAAATTCCGACTTAAGATGAATTTACTACGGATTTTACAAGACAGCTGATTTATTAGAGACAAAGACTTACGAATTTTACACACAAGGACGAGGAAGAAGAACAATGGTGTTTATATAGCGACACAAAACCCTAACTTTAAACCCACTAATTACCCGTATTCTTTTTCAAATTCTTTCATTATTATTAATCTAAAAATTACGGGATATTACATAGTGCTCCTTATTTAGTGATGTAGACTATCTAATTGCGGTGGTACTTGGTAGTTAAATACGGAGAATGTGATATGATTCTGATTAAAGTCATGAGCTTAAACTAGGAAGAATAGAGTTGTTCATAATATGCGACTAGTTAACCTTGTTTTTTAGAAGTATCACTTGTGCGTTTGGTAAATTAAGTGTTATGTCTCCCTGTTCTTTGATGAATATGATGCGTACTACCATACATCATCCAGTATGTAGTTTTAACCAATAAACATTTAGTGAAGTTTGTATGATCTCCATTGTTTGTGTTATAACGGAAGCAAGAAAGATTATAATAAACGTAAAGAACAAACACAGATAGGAAAAAGAGAAAAGTTTTATTGATATTGAGGATACAGATTACAACATACAGATACAGATCTAGGTTATAACCTAGAGAGTCAGATACAGATACGTTATGCCCTTAAAAGTTTATATAGCACTCTCTAGGTGGATAAGTATTATCACTTTTTTGGAGGATAAGTCTTATCCTGAAGATAAGTCTTATCTTGAGGATAAGTCTTATCCTTGACAGTGTATAAAGATTAATTCTAGATCCTTCCTTATAGGAATTATTTCCATATCATAACGGGCAATTACTGATTCAAGGCATATTCTAACAAATCTCCACCTTGACTTGAATCCTCTCATAAAAAATAGATGTACCAGATGCACCATAATAATGCAAGATGTACCAGAAAAAACTCTTCTGCCTCAGATTTTGCCCAAAAGGGCAATCAACAACTCCAAACATTTAGCAAGTCCAAACAATGTTGAAAATTGCTATGTGGAACCGGCTTGGTGAGCATATCAGCTGGGTTATCAGCAGTACCCACTTTACTCACCTTGATTCTCTTCTCACTTCTTAGAAAATGATATCTTACATCTATGTGCTTAGTCCTCTCATGATAGACTTGATCCTTAGCTAAACAGATTGCACTGAGACTGTCACAATACACTATAGCCTGATCATGATGTAGACCCAAATCACTGACCAATCCTTTCAACCAGATTCCTTCTTTTGCTGCTTCTGTCAATGCCATGTACTTTGCTTCTGTAGTAGCTTACAGAGTAGCTTTCCAACTGACAATTGAACCACCCAGAGTGAAATCATAACCAGTCATAGATCATCTACTGTCAACATCTCCAGCATAATCAGATTCTGAAAACCCTATCACCAAACACTCTATATCACCTCCATAAATGAGACCAACATCAGACGTACCTTTTAAGTACCGAAAAACCCTCTTCACAGCTTGCCAATGCTCTTTGCCTGGTTCACCCATAAACCTACTAACAACACTGACAGACTGTGCAAGATCAGGTCTAGTGTAGACCATTGCATACATCAAGCTTTCTACTGCACTAGCATAGGGAACTCGAGACATGTACTCCTTTTCCTCAGTAGACTTAGGTGCAAAAGCAACAGACAGATGTGCATTTGCAGCACTAGGAGTTTTGAGATGAATACCTGTGTGAGGTCCACGATTTATCAGATAACATGTTGTAGTAACTGCTTCTGCCCAGAATCTTCTAGTTAGTCCAACATTAGAGAGCATTCACCTAGCTCTCTCTAGAAGTGTCTGATTCATACGTTCTACTACACCATTCTGTTGTGGTGTATCCCTGACCATATGATGCTTAACAATCCCTTCATTCTTGCAGAACTCATCAAACTCAGACGAGCAAAATTCCAGACCATTATCAGTTCGCAGCCTCTTAATCTTCTTCTCTGTTTGATTCTCCAATAATGTCTTCCACTGCCTGAAAATCTTAAAGACTTCACTTTTATGCTTCATGATGAACAACCAAGTCATTCTTGAGAAATCATCAATCATTGACACAAAATATCTGTGACCCCCTAAAGACTCCACCCGGGAAGGACCCCAACAATCAGAATGGAGGTAATTAAATGTGCCTTTTGTTCTGTGTGTTGCTTTAGGAAACTTGCTATGATGTAACTTTCCAAAAACACAATGTTCACAAAACTCAAGACCCGTGACCTTATGACCACAAAGAAGATCAGCTTTTGACAGAATTTGCATCCCTCTTGCACTCATGTGATCTACCAAGTCTCATGTGCCACAACCTGGTCATGTTTTCCTTATCAATTTCCGAGGACGCGACAACAACAGAACCTGATAACGTAGAACCTTGAAGAAGATACATGGTACCACGTTTAACACCTTTCAAGACCACATCAGAACCCTTGCAGACATGTAGAACTCCACCTTCACCTTGAAAACTGAAACCCTTGTTGTCTAACATACTCAGAGATATCAGATTCTTCGTTATAAGTGGAACATGCCTAACATCATTCAAAGTGCAGGATTTACCATCATGTGTCCGAATTTTAATCGAGCCTATACCAACCGTCCACAAACAAAACTGTTAGCCATAGAAATTTTGCCATTGTCTACTTGCTCGTAGGTTTTAAACCACTCCCTGCGCAGACATACATGGTAAGACGCTCCAGAGTCAAGGATCCACACATCAAAGTGATGCGTGTGCTCAACAACAACTAGAGCAATATCTTCTTCAGAATTGGTACCAGCTACAGCAGCAGTACCTGTCAATTTATCCTGTTGCTTCTTTTTCTTGGGATAATCAGATTTCCAGTGTCCCTTCTCTTTACAGTAATTACATACATCATTAGATTTCGGACCCTTAGAATCTGGTTTCTAGAATTTATTCTTCCCCGACTTTCCATGTCCATTACTCCCGCTGGCTACTAACCCAACATCTTGATTATCTGCACCTGTACCAGCCGCCTTATGGCGTAACTCTCTAGAATGAAGAGCAGATCTAACCTCCTCTAGATAAATAATATCTTTACCAACAATAAACGATTACACAAAATTCTCATATGATAATGGTAAAGAAACTAACAGAATAAAAGCAGCATCCTCATCCTCATCTTCAACTTTAACATCAATATTACGCAATTCTAATAAGATTCTGTTTGTTAGGTCCAAAGTATCGTAGAAGGGGGGGGAGGTTGAATACGATACTCACAAATAATTCAATTTCGTTCGCGGATTAATCATTCAGTTCTATAACGAAATCAAACACACCAAACCAAACCAAGATTCGAGGAATATATCTTTTTATAAATATAAACCTCGAGGGGTGCTACAATTTCTAATCCGTAGATTAGCTTCAATGAGTTTAAGGTTACACAAATTCAATACAATGATCAAATTATGAGCACTATTAATTTCTCTGATTTTCTCCGGCTCAAACTTCTCTCTCAGTAATGTCTCTGTGTAAAATCCTTAACTGAAGAAGACACATTCTTCACTCTGTATTAACTGCAGTCTTTGGTTTGAAAACTATCGAACCACAATTGAAGAATCAATCCTGGCCGTCCAATTTTCAATCAACCAATCACAACAAATACTTTTCACCTGCTCCTTTGAATTTGAAAACCATCGAATGATTAAAAAGAATTTATCATTCGATAGTTTTTAAATAAAAACTATCGAAAGCTAAATCCTTTTAACTTGAATTCAGATGGACTTCTTTTATCTCATTCGATAGTTTTTAGAAAGTAAAAACTATCGAGCCATTTTCTTTTGCTTGACCTTTTAATAATTCTTCTAAGCTTCAGGGTGTTCCAGTTTTAGACTGTATCAATTTCTTCTGAGACGATAAAACAACTTGATCTTTTTAGTGCCGTCACCTAGTGCAACTGGTCTGGTTCACAGATGAATAACACTTGATCAATTCTTCTTTTATGTCTTCAATTCAATGCTTCTTATAAGTCCTTTGTCGTTCTGGTTGCTTCGTTTAAATCACTGGAATCCCGTGGTACTTAACCCTAAATCATTCACATACTTCTGTCGTCTTGAAAGTCTTGTTTCTTTTGCTGTCACTGAGGCTTGAAAATTTTCATGAACTTCTTTCCGTGACCTGTTTACGGACTTCAAGAATACATAACGTATTTTGATTTTTTGAGTTTACCTTTTCTTCTTTGATTCTGGATTCCTGTGCTTCTGTTAATACTATTGTATGTCTTGTCCTATTGTTGAGTTGTAGTTATCTCTTTTACATCTTATGTTACATTATGCTTTACAATCTCCCCCTATTTGATTGGATAGAGTTCGACAAGCAAATACTTCGAGGATAACTCAACTAACTAAGGAAACATTAAACTAATTAAAGTAAGACAGCGTAATAATATTAAATGTATTCTGGATCGCATATATATACATTTCCAGATTTCATAAATCAAAAAACAATAAAACTTTATACAATGAAGTTGCTCCTCTAGTCTGAGCTGATAGTTCTTTTGTTCTTTGCTTCAATCTTCAGTCCATTCCAATCTCACCTTCTTCAATCATTGGATCGGAGTTAGCAGCTTGATAATCAATCACTGATAGATAGTGCAGTGGTTCTCCAGGTTTAAGGATTGCTCCTTGGATGTGTCTTCCAATATATTCAACCTCTTGACCCACTCCAGCCCATAACCATGCAATGTTAACATCTTCCTTGTTTAGCTTTGGCATGTTTGGTAATCTGGTATGCACTTCCAATCCTCTTTCCACTCTTTTCCTATAGTAAGGAACATTCTCCCTTATAAATCTTCTAAGAGTATCTGCTGCTTTGTCCTTCTCCGTTGATGTGAATCCAGTGGATCTAAGATACTTCTCAACTGAGATTAGATAATTGCTTGGGTAGTCCCTCAGTTTGTCCTTGGCCAAATAGCAGATTCTGAACAAGTCATTCGTCATGAATCTAACGATTGGAGGATCTTCAATAATCTCTGGACCGACTTTCATCAAGATCTCCTTAACATGCTCACGGAGCAGTTCATTTAGCCTTGTCGTCCTTTGAATCTTGATGAGAATAACCTGCAACTCTGTGTACGTCCTCTGTTCTAAAAACTTAGTGGAAATCACAAATGTACCTTTCTCCAGAAAATTTATCAATAGGCTCCAGGCACCATTTTCTTTAACCCCAGCTTTCAGAAAGATCATAGAGTTTCTCAATGCTTTGAAGTAAGTCTGATCTTCAAGATTGGCACTTCTGATGTCCTGAATGATAACTTCCACCTCAGCATTGTCGTTGACTTCTAATCCGTCTTCAACTCCGCAAAAGGTTTTATAAGCCATCTCCCATTCATTACCTTCTTTCTTTGCCAGATCTATCATCTTCTTCCTCCTCACTTCATTATACACCTTGAATCTCTTCAGTTTTTCACTCCTCAGAATTGCTTGTTGTTTCTCTTTCTCAGCTTGCCTGGCATCTACTGCAGCTCTTTGAGCTCTTATTGCTTCCAAGGCAGCTTCTTCTTCTGATGATAAAGAATTTGCTTCTTCTTCCATAATATCCTCCCAGATTGGATGTTCAACGGGCTCTGGATAATATGGCTCATGCTCCTCCTCAATTGGTTGCTCTTGCATGACCTCAAATTCCTCTTCACTCTTCTCTTCTTCCTGTACAAGTTCTTCTATCCAGTACTGTCTGATTGGAATAGCTTCAACCGTTTCCCAAACTCCCCATCCATCCTTAGGCTTCTCTTTCTCCCCTTCTCCAACTTTCTCCCCCTTAGTTGAGGAATCCTCGACAAAAGCATCCTCAGCATAAAAGGTAGTAGAAGGATCAGGTTGCTGATTTGAAGGACCAGGTTGGCCAGTTTGTTGGTTCTTCAGCATAGTCCAGATTGACTGTACTCCATCACTTTGATTTTCCATGAAATCCAATAGATCCTTATTCATCTCTTGCATAGAAGCCAGCTTCAGGTCAATGTCATCCAATCTGGAGTTGGTAGTCTTCTTAATCTTGTCCAGTCTCTTGTTCAGCTTAGACTCCACTCTAGAAAGGGTGTTCATTGCATCTTTTACCCTAGCTTGACCATCCCAGATAACCAGAACGTCTTCTCTCAAAGCTTCTTGTCCTTGCGACAAAGCATCTACTTCATTCATGAATCCATCTTTAAGTTCCTTGACGTCCGTCCTCAACTCGATCAGTTCGTCCATAGCTTCCTTCTTTAAGGAGTCCACTGCCTGCTTCGTACCTGTTATAGTGCCAGATGCACTGCCAATGACCCTGAATGTTCTTCTGGAATCAGCTGCAGCCAAGTCAACCTTCTCTTGAATAGTCTTTAAAGAAGCATTGGCTTGACTAGAGGAGATCCCTTGGTCAAAGGAAGGTCACAGTGGAACCTTGAATAGTGGATTTCCTTCTTTGTCACGAACTGTCATCTCCTTGAGGGTAGATTGAACTTGTAACTCTCGTTCTGTAGGCAGTAGCTGATCATCTATATTTGGAAGGGTTAGGGTGTCACTCCTCACGTTTGGCTCTGGGTGTACACTCAACGTTTCTGTCGGTGTTTCACTCATTTTTCCTTTCCCACTCAGGCCAGGTGTAAGTGTTTGTGTTTCACTCAATCCCTTTGTGCTAGTTGTACCTGCAGAAGAAAACACTGTAGCCGTCCTTAAGGAGGTCACCGGTGGTGCAATGGGGCTTCGCAAGTCCCCGTCCTTGGATAAACCAAGTTGCTGATCATCCGTAGATGATATATCCTTTGAAGGATCTAGAGTTTGAATCTCTAGGGGGTTAGAAATAGGCTCTATTAACAGCAGAGATCCCGAATCTTCCCCAATAGTCTGTGAAGACTTTACCTCAGTTGACTCCTCAATAGTAATTGATTCATTGTCACCGAGTTGCCGATCTGCACCTACGTCAGACCCTTTACCCGCAGGATCCAGATATGTTCCATCTGGGGAGGTAGACAATGACCCTTTAGATTGTGCATTTAGGTCAAAGCCTTCTCTCGACGTCTGTGAAGACCCTTGGTTCTTAGAACCTTCAACCAGTGAACCTGACCGTAATATGGTCGGAACACCAGTTGCTTCCGTCAATTCTTCCTTACTTGATTGAGCTATTGGTTCAGATATAGCTTTCATTAGCGTAGCCCAATCAGCATCAGAAAAATCAATAAAGGGCGCTTTGGAAGTTTGAAATAAAGTATCAACAGTTGCCTCGGTTTCTGTTCTTCTCCTTTTAGAGGTAGGCAGAGCTGTTGTTGAAGGGTGTATCTCCTTATGTGGTACTGCTAAGGCACTATCTCCCTCTACACTCACGGATGTCTGAATATTGGGTATAGGAGGGGAAGGAGTTTCGTTTCTTGTTTAATTTGGCTCTTCCAAAGGCTCTTCGACCGTGGTTAGAGGTTGTGGGTTTGCAACCTCCTGGTCAGGAATGGCCACTGAGGGCTCTGGATCAACATCCATTGGTTGTGGCATAGGAGCCAGTTCAGGTTCAGGAATGTTACCTTCATTTACCTGTTCCCCTGGGGGTAGAAGTGGTAGGGGCACCGTTCTTAGATAGTCTGTGAGAACAGTGGGTACCCCTGGAAGATAGTTGTTCTTCCTAATGAGAGCGGTTATTGCATTGCTCTTCATCTTCATGCACTCCATGGTCTCCTCTTCGGCCAATGTCTCGCGTTCATCATCTGTTAAGATATCATTGAGAATTAGCTGTAGGAACCTAGGATAGAAAAAAAGCACATCATCAATTATGCCTGTTCTTTCATCCAGTGGTCCCATGCACAGAATGACTTGATCGATCAATAGCCTTCCTATGTTAATATGCCTATTGTTCGCAATGGCAAACCCTATCTTTTGAAGGAATAAGGGAATAACATGCAGATTTGTTAGCTTGGCAGTAAAAACATGGATTAGGGTATGAAAGAAAAAGTTCCATGTCTTTGGCAAGTAATGCTTAAGGAACTCTCCCACAAAGAAGTTAGGTTGTTGACTTCTTATGAGAGTGAAGAAAGCATGTATCTCCTCAGTTGTGGGATCCGGAACAAGGTTTTCTGTAGGAAAATGTAGGATTCTATTGAAGTCATGTTCCGTCACCCTTATTGTTCTGCCCCCTGGCACAACAAAACTGAAGGATCTCACATTATTCTCACTTGTATCCGTGGCGGATGTGTACAACGCAGTCAATTGATCGATGCAAAGGACCACGGGAGTACTCAAAGAATATGCCACTAATGAACGTGTGTTCAAAAACTCTGCCCATGCACGAAACTGTAAGTTCGTAATGGCTTGCAGGTTTTGAAACGAGACATGATTAGTCTTGGTAATAATAAATTCTCCAGCCATTTTTAAAATTTCCAGAAAATTTAAATAAACCAAAACTATTTTACCAATTAAATTTAATTAATTATCACTAATTAATCAAACTTAAACAAAATTACCCCTTTTTCAAAATAGAAACCCTTAACCAAAAACAACTTTCGAAAATAAGAACCCTAATATGAATTGATAACTTTTTAACAAGTGCTTTTCCTGAAGAAATCAATTGGGTAACCAATGCAATTTCAACAAAGCTCAGTAATATCAAAAAAATTCTTAAGGTTCTCTGTCACTGTCGATAGTTTTTCTAAACAAAGTGATTTTTAACCTCAACTAAAATCCAAACAAACAGAAGTTTCACGGTTAAAGTGAAATTATTGTGATGAAAATGAGTTTTCTGAGTGAATGCACAGTGAAAATGAAGAAACTATCGAATGTTCTTGTTCTTGGCTGTAGATATGTTTTGTAAGTATTATAAACGAAAGCTTAAATTTTCTCAGATCTGTGAAAATGAAAAGAAAAGAAAACAAGGCAATGTGTTATACTAATTGAAACTGTCAGGGGCAAACTTGTCATTTCTAGTTCGATAGTTTTTTAAAAGAACTATCGATAGTTTTCTGTGAGGGCAAAAATGTCAACTGCACCTCGATAGTTTTTCAAAAACTATCGAAGTGTTTGAAATTTTGAATTTAAAACGCTTTCCAGGAAAACTATCGAAGTCTTTGTCTTTTTAAAACCAAAACTATCGAACTCTTTTATGAAAATATATCGAGAATTAAAATAAAAGAAAATTTAATTCTCTTCGATAGATTTTTCTAACTATTTCAAAAACCATCGAAAATTTAGATATAGAATTAATTAAATTCCTTCAATATATTTTAAAATGATTCTAAAAAACTATCGAGAACTGTTTTCGATAGTTTTTCTTTTCCTTTTCAAAAACTATCGAAAATTAATTTCGATAGAATTATCTATGTACTTGAAAAACTATCGAATTTCCTAAATTCGATATTTTTTGTTAGATCAGAATTCAATGATCGTCAGAAGCTAGACTCAACTGATCAGGATTGCTGACGTCATCAGTATTGCATGGTCATCAGTATTTGATCAAGCGTCAGTATCTTATTGATCATCAGGATTCCTACTCAGACTATGATCAGGATTGATCATCAGAACTTGTAGCTGATCAGGATTCCTACTTCGAGTTATATTTGGAGTCTAGATAAACATGGAAGTTTATTCTATTTGTTCCTGGTTTGTAGAATGTAGCTATCGATTAAGGATAGGTTTCTATCTTTGTTATTGATTAGGACTTATCTTGTTATTGATAGAGAAGCTGTGTGCACTATATAAACACAGTCTTGGTTTCGATTTATGTATTCATTCGAGAGAGAATATAATCGAATAGAAGCTCTTAAGAACAGAATTTCTTGAGAGAGTTTTTGTAAACTAGCAGCTCTCAAGAACATCAGAATTTCTTGAGAGAGTTTGTAACAGTTTTATATCAGATTTAATAAAGCTGTTATCTTTCTTTTCATATTTGTGATATATACATTAAGAAGTCAATTATCTTAATCTATTGTATTCAACCCCCCTTCTACAATAGATTATTACTGGGCAACAATTGGTATCAGAGCAAACTGATTTAATTCTGAATCAGATACGATCTAAAGATGTCGACAACCAAGTATGAAAGCATGAAGATTCCCATCTTAAAGATATCAGAATATCCTACATGGAGGGTAAAGATGCTGATGTACCTGGAGGCTATGGATCCTGACTACTTGGACAGGATTCGTGATGGACCATATATACCAACAAAGTTCGTAGAACGAACAGATACAGTACCAGAACATTATGTGGTCAAAGCTAAAGCTGAATGGACTCCAGAAGAAAAAGCTCATGTACTCAGGGAACCAAAGATAAAGAATATCTTGCATAATAGCCTTGATGTTGTCATGTCAAACAGAGTGATTGCATGCAAGTCTTCAAAAGAAATCTGGGATACTTTGGAAACTCAGTGCCAGGGATCTGCATCTGTTAAGAAAAACAGAAGGGCTCTTTTGATTCAAGAATATGAACAATTCGATGCAAGACCTGAAGAGAGCCTGACTGATCTATATGATAGATTTCTGACACTATTGAACAGCTTATCCTTAGTTGACAAAGTATATGAAACTGAAGATTCAAACACCAAATTTCTTAGAGCTTTACCTGAAGAATGGGATACTCAGACCTCAATCATTAGACACCAGTATGATCTGAACATTGTGTCTCTTGATGAGATCTATGGGATGCTAAGAACTCATGATCTTGAAGTTCAACAGAGAAAGAACAAGAAAAGCAGCAAGGCAAAGTCAATTGCTTTGAATGTAGAAGCAAAATCAAAAGGGAAAGCTATGGAGGTCTCTAGAAGGAAAGCAAGAGTAGCTGAATCAGATCCTGACGACTCTTCATCAGATACTGATGGCAATCCTGATGCCAATACTGGTGATGATTCTTCTGACTCAGACATGGAAGAGATGGTTGCTATGATTGTCAGAAACTTCAGAAGGATGAAGTTCAGGAAGAATAGAAGACAAGGCAACTTTCAGAAAAAGATCTTCAAAGCAGACAAAGACAAGTATATCAAAAAGGACAGCAAGGGTAGCAAATTTGACAAGTCAAAGGTTAGATGCTACAAGTGTAATGGTATGGGTCACTTTGCTTCTGAATGCAACAAGATAAAGGCACTCATCACATCAAGCAAGGATTGGATGGACTCTTCCTCAGAATCTGATACTGAGGTAGTCAACTATGCGTTAATGGCCAATGCTGATGTAATTGCTGCTCCTGATGATAAGGTACTAAGTACTATCTTTGATTTTGATACTGACAATGCTTCTGAGTTAAGACGTTTTCTAAAGTCATTACATATTAGCTTTAGAAGTCAAACTGCTGAGAATACTAGGATCTTATCTGAAATGTCTGACCTTAGAAAGAGGAATGAGATATTAGAAGCTGAATTTTCTCGTATGCAAGAAGTACAAAAAGAATGTGATAATGCTAAACACATGCACTTAGAGATGACATCTAAATGTACTTCCCTTGAAAAAGAACTTGAATATGCTAATGAGAAAATCAGAACCTGGACAGACTCTGGTAGGAAATTTCATGAGATTAATACCTCTAAGAATTGGAAAGAGTGTCTAGGATATAAGTCAGATGAAGATAAGAAATTAGCAGAGAAAATTGTCATTAATGAGACAGTCAGTCCAAAGACCTATAGACATGTTATAGACTCAACCAAATCTAAGATTACTCCTGTTAATTTTGTTTTTGGTAAGGATTCCAATTCTACTTTTGAAAAGGGATCTTCTTCTACTCAAGGAATTAAAATTATAAAGTCTAAACCTGTCATGAACAAAGTCACTAAGAATGTAGGTCTATTGTCTCAGAAACAGCTTAAAGATAAAATCTGTGAGGTTACAGATAAGAAAAAGGAAGCTACTGTTAAGAGAAACAGGAATGGTAAAATTGGGATCAATAAAGAAAATGGTTATAAGTATATCCCAAATGCACCTAGAAAGAGTTGTTTTAATTGTGGTAACTCTAATCATCTTGCTATTGATTGTAAAAAGAGTAAGAAGAAAATTGCTGATATTTCTAAGTCTGATGTTAGGAATAAATCAGTATTTTACAAACCACAAAATTCCTGTTTTCATTGTGGTAGTCTATGGCATTCTATTTATACATGTAAAGAGTATCATGATTTGTACTATAACTTTTATGATCCATTGCCTAAGTTTGAAAGTAGTACAAAGTCTGATAGAACTGAAAATGTCATAGTGAAGCATGCTTTTGTTAATACTGATACTGACAAAGCAAATCCTGATGGAGTAAATCCTGTCAGGACTGCTAAAGTCAAAAAGTCTTCTGCTGTTAAATTTAATAAAATGCATGAACAAGGAATCCAACAAGTGTGGGTTCCTAAACATTCTGACTAGTGTTTTACTATTCTGATGCAGGGTAAAAGGAAAAATGTGTTAGTCATGGATAGTGGATGTTCTGTGCACATGACTGGAAACAAAGCCCTGTTATCAGAATATGAGGAAAAAGCTGGCCCAACTGTGTCTTATGGAGATGGCAACATTGGACAAACCTTGGGATATGGCAATATAATCATTGGAAATGTCATCATTGAAAAAGTAGCTCTAGTGAAGGGACTAAAACACAACTTGTTGAGTATTAGTCAAATCACTGACAGAGGTTATCATGTCAATTTCTATTCCACACATTGTGAAGTAGTCAGTAAAGCAACAGGGAAGATAGTACTAACTGGTTACAGGCATGGTAACATATATGAAGCCAACATTCTCTCAGATACTGATGGCTCCTCTACATGTTTCATCAGTAAAGCTTCAGTAGATGAAAGTTGGAATTGGCACAAGAAGCTTTCTCATCTCAACTTCAGCAACATCAATGAGTTGGTTAAGAAAGAGTTGGTAAGAGGATTACCTAATGTCTTGTATACACCTGATGGACTCTGTGATGCATGCCAAAAAGCAAAACAAAGAAGGACATCATTCCAGAGTAAATCAGAATCCTCTATTGAAGAACCATATCACATGCTACATCTTGATCTGTTTGGTCCAGTCAACATCATGTCCATCAGTAAGAAAAGGTACACTCTTGTAATTGTTGATGAATATTCTAGATTCACCTGGGTGTATTTTCTGCACAGAAAAGATGAAACTCCTGAAGTTCTGTTGGATCATGTGAGAATGATTGAGACAACCACAAAATACAAAGTCAAGATTCTGAGAAGTGATAATGGTACTGAATTTAAGAATTCAAAGATGGAAGAGTTCTGCAAATACAAAGGAATCATTCAACAATTCTCTGCTCCTGGCACACCTCAGCAAAATGGAGTAGTAGAAAGGAAGAATAGAACTCTTATTGAAGCTGGCAGAACTATGTTGGAAGAAGCTAAATTACCTACATATTTCTGGGCAGAAGCAGTCAACACAGCATGTTATACACAAAATCTCACATTGATAAACAGGCATGGTGTCACTCCTTATCAGTCACTCAAGGAGAAGAAACCAAGTCTGAAGCATTTGCATGTGTTTGGCTGTAAATGTTTTGTTCTCAGAACTCATCCTGAACAGCTAGGGAAATTTGAAACAAAGGCTGATGAAGGAATATTCATAGGTTATCCTACATCAAGAGCCTTCAGAGTTTTTAATTTGAGAACAAGAACTGTCATGGAGTCAATTCATGTATCTTTTGATGATAAGAAGATAACTGGAATCATTGAAGACTCACATGATAGATTGTTATTTGAAAATGAAGCTTCCAAGGAACCTGAAGAAAGTGAATCAGATCCTGTCAATTCATCAGATACTGATGGGTCACCAAATCCTGACGACTCATCAGGTACTGATGGTGCTAATACTGATGATGCAAACAACAGTGATACAACTAGTAATGCTAATGTTGAGGGGGAGCAACGGCATTCAACTACAAGTTCAGAGTCAACTCAATCATCAGGACAGAATTCTTCAGATACTGATTCAAGTGAAGATCCTGATAACACATCAGGAGGGCATATCAATAATTCAGGGAGAGCTTCAAATCGATCAAATTCTTTCAATCAAGATAACACCAATCCAGGGGGAGCATCTACTTCAAGAAACAATTTGACACCAGCAAGGAAATGGACAAAAGATCATACTCCTGATTTGATAATTGGAGATCCTGATGCAGGTGTTCAAACAAGAAGTGCAACTCAGAATGAATGTTTATATAATAACTTTCTATCCAAGGAGGAGCCTAAGAAAGTTGAAGATGCACTTAAAGATGCTGATTGGGTTACTGCAATGCAAGAAGAACTGAATGAATTTGAAAGGAATGAAGTCTGGAAACTGGTACCAAGACCAAAGAATAGATCAATTGTTGGTACAAAGTGGATTTTCAAGAACAAGACTGATTCTGATGGAGTCATTATCAGAAATAAAGCTAGACTAGTTGCAAAGGGGTATTCCCAACAAGAGGGAATTGACTATGATGAAACTTTTGCTCCTGTTGCAAGACTAGAAGCCATCAGGATATTTCTTGCTTATGCAGCACATAAGAAATTCAAGGTTTTCCAGATGGATGTTAAAAGTGCTTTCTTAAATGGTGAACTGGAGGAAGAAGTTTATGTTGAACAACCTCCTGGTTTCATTGATCCTAAATATCCAGATCATGTCTACAGACTGGATAAGGCACTTTATGGACTAAAGCAAGCTCCAAGAGCATGGTATGAAACCTTAGCTCAATTCTTACTGGAAAGTGGATTCAAAAGAGGTGCAATTGATAAAACTCTATTTTATTTGAATCATGGTAAGGAGTTGCTGTTAGTTCAGATTTATGTTGATGATATCATTTTTGGGTCAACAAACAATAAGCTGTGTGAAAAGTTTTCCAAGCTTATGCAGTCAAGATATCAAATGAGCATGATAGGAGAAATGAGTTACTTTCTGGGTCTTCAAGTTAAACAGACTGATGAAGGGATTTTTATTAATCAGTCTAAATATACAAGGAATTTATTGACAAGGTTTAACATGCAAGACAGTACTCCTGCTTCAACTCCCATAGCTACAGCTACCAAACTTGATCCTGATCAAGGTGAAGAGGTAGATGTAACTCACTACAGAGGAATGATTGGCTCTTTATTGTATCTCACTGCCAGTAGACCAGATATCATGTTTGCAACCTGTCTATGTGCAAGATTTCAAGCGAAACCTAGAGAACCACATCTGATTGCAGTCAAAAGAATTTTTAGATATCTCAAAGGCACTCCTTCACTTGGCCTTTGGTATGCAAGGGAATCAGATTTTGGGTTGTGTGGTTATTCAGATGCTGATTTTGCAGGATGCAAAATAGACAGGAAAAGTACTTCAGGAAGTTGTCAGTTTTTGGGTGGAAGACTAGTTTCATGGTTCAGTAAGAAGCAGAAATCTATTTCCACTTCAACTGCAGAAGCTGAGTACATTGCTGCAGGAAGCTGTTGTGCTCAGATAATGTGGATGAGAAATCAGTTGTTAGATTATGGCCTGTCATACTCAAAAATCCCTATTTATTGTGATAACCAAAGTGCTATTGCAATGACAGGAAATCCAGTTCAGCATTCTCTTACTAAACACATAAGTATCAGATATCACTTTATAAGAGAACAGGTTCTGGAAGGAACAATTGAACTTCACTTTGTTCCTACTGATCAACAACTAGCTGATATATTCACCAAGCCACTACCTGAAGCTATTTTCAATAAATTGGTGAATGAACTTGGAATGATAAATTTTGAGAATTTCTGAGGAAAAGCTACAGAGAGGAAATCCTGATAACCGTCAAATCCTGATGGTTATTCAGAAAGGTATGTATCTTTGATCAAATCGTGATAGGACTCAATCCTGACAGGAAGTCAACTGGCCAATCCTGATGTACAGGTCAGTATTTCATTACTTAATTTGTGCCTAATTTTTCGTCAGTATCTGCTGATGGACGGTTGAGTTTTAGTAGGACAACTGTATGCGCGCGTGTGTTGCACTATTATAGATATATCAATACATACACATAAAAGGCGGTGCAGATTTATTTAAATGACACACGTAATCTGTCCACTAATTCTTTGTGCACAAATCATATTTTGCCACCTGTCTTTGAGGGTAATATTTTGTTTTAACAAAATACTTTTCATTGGTCTACATCGTTAATTACTCTCTTATCATTAGTTTTTCGTTTTCTATCTCTCTCTGTGCTTTCATACCCTAATTGCTTCAAATCTTAATTCTCGAGTTTTCAAAAGCATTACAATGACATCTTCATCATTCATGAACAAACAGACAGTGATTAGTGGTGTTACATTTGCCACTAACAATTTTGTGGCTATTCTAAATCATCAAGATTTACCCAATGAGTTTCATATCATTCAAGATTTTCTAGCTTCAAGCCCATTGAAGTTTGCTTTAACAGAACCTGCAAGTGTTTCTTTTAAGTCTGTAATGCAGGTGTGGAACTCAGTTACTTTTGATAAAGGGCATTCTGATACAATCTTGATGAGTTTTGAATATAATGGAACTACTCACTATGTGACTCCTGCAATTATGGAGGCAGCCCTGCATTTACCCGTTCTTGGTGATGCTATTCCTGCTAATGTTTCGGACTCTACTCTTTTTGAGTTTGTTACAAAGTTGGGCTACAATGGTGAAGTAAAGAGATATGGAAATCTCTTCAGGACAAAGCTTAAGAAGGAATGGAATTTCTTTTTTGATACAATCAGCCGCTGTTTCCTGAACAAGACATCAAATTTTGATGCTCTTCCATCAGGATCTCTTAAAATTGGGTACTCTCTTATCCATTCTACAGTGTTTGATTATGGGTCTTTTATCTTAAAAGCTTTAAGTGATAGGAAATCAGATAAATTGGGTTCTGTCTGTTTTCTTAGATTTTTACAGTTGATATTTAATCACTTATGTCCTAATGTTGTTTTTGAGGATGATGTAGTTCTACCAATCTGTAGAATTACTGAGAATAATATTAAGTCCTTAGTCAACAGTGATAAGGCAAATGGTTTCATAGGAAATGCTTTTATTCCTGATGAGGTTAGGTTTTTCTTACATCAGAAAATGCCTACTCGTTATGGACTACTTTCTAATGCTATGGGGCAAGGCCCAACCCACCTTGTTCCTGACACAAGCATGCAACCTAAACAGTCTAAACAGTTAACAACCACCTCTACTGTCTCTCAAAAGACTTTAGTTGTAAAATCAAAGAAATCAGCTAGAACTGATGTGTCTGGAAGGCAATCAGGTTCAAAGGATTTTTCCTCTACACCACTCACTAAAAAGAAGATACAAGGGGGTGTACAAGGGGTCCTGGTGAAGAAAGCTGCTAAGGTTGTTAAGAATGTTCCTGTAAAAAGGAAGTTAAGGTTGATTGATGAAAGTGATTCAGAGGATGACTTACCTATATCCTCTGTGATGAATGTGAACAAGGAAGTTGATGATACTGCTACTAAAGCTGTGGTACCTTTATCAAAACCACAAAAGACAAGGAAATTATCAAAGAGCAGGTATCATATTCCTTTGACAGTGCAAATGAAGGATACTGATATTCAGACATCAAATCCTGATGAGTCATCTACTCCTGATGCTCTAGCAAATCCTGATGTTAGTATTCCTGATGCAACAACAAAAGTTGTCTCTCTATCAGACTCTCCAGCCTCTCCATCTCAGATTAGAGAAATTTCTTGGGAGAAGGTTTCTACAACTGCTTCCTTGGTTGGTCTTACACCTACATCAAAGAAAAAGAGGAATGCAGAAGAGTTAGTCTATCAGAGACAGAAGAAGCTGAAAGGATCAAGCCCACAAGAACCTGAATTTCAGAGTAATTCAGCAGCTACTGTTGATCCTGCCACACAAGAACCACTCAATCAAAGTTTGGGTGAAGGCTTAGCTAGTGGAATGGTCACACAAGAACCATTTTCTCAAAGGGAGAATGAAGACATCAACATTCCAGCTACACAAGAACCATCTTCTCAAAGTGAAGATGCAGGCAAAGCTACAGCTTCTGTTGAAAGATTGGTCGCGAACATTGTCAATGAGGGAAGCACACAAGAACCTTTAACTCAAAGTGTTGAAGCAGCTTCTGAACCTCAAGCTCCACAAGAACCATTGGTAGCAAATACTGATGCAAGCATATTAAATCCTGACGGTGTTCATCCTGACGCTAGTGGTGCTCCTGATAATGAACCTATTTTGATACAGCCACTTCGTTCAAGACCAATGGATCATCCTATCTCAGAACCACAGGATAAAATGAAAGGTATTGCAATTCCTGATCCTGATATATCTCATGGTTCTGATGATGATAATTCTGATGATGATAGTGATGATGATGATGATGAGAATCGAAAAGAGAAGGAACAGCTTGCTACAGCACTCAAAATTAGTCTTGGAACTAATTTTGGTTCATCAAGTACATATATGGCTAGCAATGCTTTCACTGGGAAAGATCAGCGACAAGATTTTTCTACTCCTTCCTTTGATCCTGCAGAGGCATTTAGACAGCATGAATGGAACAATTCATGGCATCAATCTGATGAATCTATCAGTTTTTCTTCTGCTATTGAACATGCCTATAATGCAGTGAAATCTATAGAGAACCAAGACTTGAAGAATCATCTGAAGGCTACTACTCTGTTACCCAAAAGCCTGAAAAGTGAGATTGATTCTATCAAGGGTTCAACTGAAAAAGTGAGGACTGATATCTTTAATAATTTTACAAAGGTGCCTACTACTTTACAACTAAGGGTAGTGGAATCCCAAGTGAAATCTGTTGTTTCAGAACAAACCTCAATCAATCAAAGAATTGATTCTCTGGATACTAAGGTAACTGAAATTCAAGCCTCTCTTTCCTTAATTTTGCAATTATTGTCAAATCCTGATGTCAAAAAGGGGGAGAAGGTTATTCAGACAAAATGTACACCTGATCTAGTATTAAGAAATAATGATGATGATACTGGAGATGATGGTGGTGACAAAGTGATACAAGGAGAAACCTCTGATGCTGTTGTTATGAAGTCTACAATTCAAACTTCTCAAAGTCAAACAACGCAGTCAACTCATGTTTCTGATTCTGGAGTTAAGACAGTAAGAACATTGGTGCAATCTCAGATCCTGACGGAAGATCAAATCCTGACACCTGGTCATGGACATATTCTTGCTACAATTCCTGAAGGTGATGAAGATGTAATTATTGATAATCCTGAAGATGCATCAAATTTATTCCAGA
Source organism: Heracleum sosnowskyi (assembly GCA_030848705.1). Taxonomy (NCBI): domain Eukaryota; kingdom Viridiplantae; phylum Streptophyta; class Magnoliopsida; order Apiales; family Apiaceae; genus Heracleum; species Heracleum sosnowskyi. The sequence goes on along the minus strand of CM061235.1, from coordinate 91,917,375 downwards.
AGTTTTCTACAAAAGACGGTAGAATTGTTACTCTTTATCACACTGATAAAAGAGTTCAACAATTATATGCAAGAAAAGCACTCTCTACAGCAAGTGAAGAATATCCAGATCTCTCACATGAAGAATTCTTGAGACTACAAAGAGAGACAATGGAAAGCTATACTGCTCCTGCTAGAGGTAGAGGAAGCAGAGGTAGGAGAGGTGCTAGAAGAAATAGAAGAGGTTCTTCAACTCAAACAGTACCTAGACAGACAAGGTCTAGAGGGTTAAGAATTGAAGAAATTCCTGAACCTATTCAAACTCTAGTAGTTCCTGACAGATCTACTTTTGGTGATGATGGAAATATTGAAGAAGAACCTGAATTGAGAAGAAAATCAAGAAAGTCAAATCCCTGCAATACAAATCAAATTGAAGAATCTAATCCTGATGTTGTTCCTGATGATATTCAAGATCCTGATGATTCTGAAATTCTGCAAGAGATTGACTTGATAATTTTATCTACTGTGGTTGATTCTCACAACAAGGAAGTAGATGAAGAAGAAGAAGCCAGAAGAAGAGAAATTACAAGATCAACAAATAGAGATTTCAATCTCTATGTACAAAGGCTTAAACTCTCAAACAGAAGAGTGTGGAGGAACTCAAGCAGTCAAGAATCTTCACTGGAAAGAAGCCATGCCTTTGAAAAGGAAAAGGATAAGAAGTGGAAACATATTAGCACATTAAGTTGTGATACACCTATCAATTTTCAGTCTGGTGGAATTATTACAAGCGCTTCAAGTGTTGTTGATTTATCTGAGATGGTTAGATCAAAAGCACTCTGGTTAAAGATGTTTTCAAATCTGAAGCAATTGTCAAGTAATTCAAGAGGAGGTATTGGACACAGAGATGGTGAATATCTGAATATGTCATATGTTGATCCTTACTCCTTGACAGAAATTGGAGGTACTTTAACTTCTGAAAACCTGAACAATTTATTAGTTGTTGATATAGTTATAGATTGTCATGATGGTTTTGAAAAGAAAGAAAAGCTTCTGTACTTCATGAAAGATGGTAGTGTGAAGATTCTATCTATTCAAGATCTGCTGATGAAAACTACACAGGAACTGAAATATGTTCACTATCTGTTAAGATGGAAGAACCAAGTGTACAAAGTATGGGCTGACATGATTTTGTCAACTATAAGAAGAAGACTGGATGGAAACAGTAATTTCGATGGTAATTATATTCCCATGTACTTAAATCAAAGAGGTCAGGATGTGGAAATGCAAAGAGGTACTGCTGTTAAAGAAGTAACTTTTGGTATGACCCAACTTACTCTCAATCCTGATGGGAAGGAAATTGCTTATCTTTTGCTTGAAGAGCACAGTCTACAGAAAAGCTCCATACAGAATCTCAGAGCAGCTATCTACCAGATTAATGAGGAAGATGAAGAACTCAGAAATCTTAAGGAAAGACTGATTCAAATTCTTGAAGAAAAAGAAGAAAGTTTATTATCCAACTTCTTGAAGATGAATCTGTTCTATCAAAAAGCTTAAACAGATAAGTTGTTTCTGAAGATACTCGTACATTTTGATACATGTTTTTGACATCATTGAATATTTGGAATCTATACTTTATTTCACAAAGTATGAGATTGGGGGAGATTGTTAGATCAGAATTCAATGATCGTCAGAAGCTAGACTCAACTGATCAGGATTGCTGACGTCATCAGTATTGCATGGTCATCAGTATTTGATCAAGCGTCAGTATCTTATTGATCATCAGGATTCCTACTCAGACTATGATCAGGATTGATCATCAGAACTTGAAGCTGATCAGGATTCCTACTTCGAGTTATATTTGGAGTCTAGATAAACATGGAAGTTTATTCTATTTGTTCCTGGTTTGTAGAATGTAGCTATCGATTAAGGATAGGTTTCTATCTTTGTTATTGATTAGGACTTATCTTGTTATTGATAGAGAAGCTGTGTGCACTATATAAACACAGTCTTGGTTTCGATTTATGTATTCATTCGAGAGAGAACATAATCGAATAGAAGCTCTTAAGAACAGAATTTCTTGAGAGAGTTTTTGTAAACTAGCAGCTCTCAAGAACATCGGAATTTCTTGAGAGAGTTTGTAACAGTTTTATATCAGATTTAATAAAGCTGTTATCTTTCTTTTCATATTTGTGATATATACATTAAGAAGTCGATTATCTTAATCTATTGTATTCAACCCCCCTTCTACAATAGATTATTACTGGGCAACATTTTTTGCTTCTGTCCAAATTTTAAAACCTGTTCTTGTTCTAAAAATCAGACTTTTATTTTCTGTCAAGTTTTATTTTGAATAAATCTTTTAAAATTCACCAAAATCAATTGTTAACAGAAAATTCACAATTTTCTTAGAATAAAATCAACTAAATATCATTAAATGATATTAATCAATTAAAATCCAATAAATTATGCTGCATTAATTTACAATGTTAAAAACAAAGTAAATTAATTCAAATTAAATAGATGCTTAAATATTTAGAACAAATATTTGCACCTAAATAATTTTTTAGAATTAATAACCAATTAAATGCCAGAAGATATATCATCCATAATTATGACATAAAATTAGTACAAAAATCCTAACTACAAGAATTACTCCAGAAAATAAATTCACGAGTCCTAAGGATATGGAAATTCTTGAACTCATGTATTCACTAGGACTATCTGTAGTTACTGACTTCTAATCAAAATCAATTAGAAAGATTTAACATCCCAAGTTCACCAACCAGCTTATTGAAAGTGGATTCATCAAGCGGTTTAGTAAAGATGTCTGCAATTTGATCCTCTGTGGGTACAAAATGTAACTCCACAGTTCCATTCATGACATGCTCTCGGATAAAATGATACCTGATGTCGATGTGCTTCGTCCTCGAGTGTTGCACTGGGTTGTTTGAGATTGCTATGGCACTTGTGTTGTCGCAAAATATTGGAATCTTTGTCAACAAAAGCCCATAGTCACGGAGTTGGTTTCTCATCCACAAGATCTGAGCACAGCAGCTTCCAGCAGCAATGTATTCAGCCTCAGCTGTTGATGTGGACACTGAATGCTGCTTCTTGCTGTACCAGGAAACTAACCTTCTTCCAAGAAACTGACAGCTTCCTGAAGTACTCTTCCGATCAATCTTACAACCTGCAAAATCAGAGTCTGTGTATCCAATAAGATCAAATCCTGTATCTTTAGGGTACCAAATTCCAAGATTTGGGGTCCCCTTAAGATATCTAAATATTCGCTTAACAGCTATTAGATGAGATTCTTTAGTGTTGCCCAGTAATAATCTATTGTAGAAGGGGGGTTGAATACAATAGTATAAGATAATCGACTTCTTAAAGTATATATCACAAATATGAAAGAAAGATAACAGCTTTATTAAATCTGATATAAAACTGTTACAAACTCTCTCAAGAAATTCTGATGTTCTTGAGAGCTGCTAGCTTACAAAAACTCTCTCAAGAAATTCTATGTTCTTGAGAGCTGCTATTCGATTATGTTCTCATCATAAATCGAAACCAAAACTGTGTTTATATACTAACACAGCTTCTCTATCAATGATAAGTCCTAATCAATTACAAAGATTGAAACCTATCCATAATTGATAGCTACATACTACAAACCAGGAACCGACAGAATAAACTTCCATGTTTAACTAGACTCCAAATATAACTCGAAGTAGGAATCCTGATCAGCTTCCAGTCCTGATGATCAATCCTGATCCCAGTCCTGATATGTATCTTGATCCTGACGACCATGCAATCCTGATGACGTCAGCAATCCTGATCAGTTGAGTCTAGCTCAACATTTCTGTCGGTGTTTCACTCATTTTTCCTTTCCCACTCAGGCCAGGTGTAAGTGTTTGTGTTTCACTCAATCCCTTTGTGCTAGTTGTACCTGCAGAAGAAAACACTGTAGCCGTCCTTAAGGAGGTCACCGGTGGTGCAATGGGGCTTCGCAAGTCCCCGTCCTTGGATAAACCAAGTTGCTGATCATCCGTAGATGATATATCCTTTGAAGGATCTAGAGTTTGAATCTCTAGGGGGTTAGAAATAGGCTCTATTAACAGCAGAGATCCCGAATCTTCCCCAATAGTCTGTGAAGACTTTACCTCAGTTGACTCCTCAATAGTAATTGATTCATTGTCACCGAGTTGCTGATCTGCACCTACGTCAGACCCTTTACCCGCAGGATCCAGATATGTTCCATCTGGGGAGGTAGACAATGACCCTTTAGATTGTGCATTTAGGTCAAAGCCTTCTCTCGACGTCTGTGAAGACCCTTGGTTCTTAGAACCTTCAACCAGTGAACCTGACCATAATATGGTCGGAACACCAGTTGCTTCCGTCAATTCTTCCTTACTTGATTGAGCTATTGGTTCAGATATAGCTTTCGTTAGCGTAGCCCAATCAGCATCAGAAAAATCAATAAAGGGCGCTTTGGAAGTTTGAAATAAAGTATCAACAGTTGCCTCGGTTTCTGTTCTTCTCCTTTTAGAGGTAGGCAGAGCTGTTGTTGAAGGGTGTATCTCCTTATGTGGTACTGCTAAGGCACTATCTCCCTCTACACTCACGGATGTCTGAATATTGGGTATAGGAGGGGAAGGAGGTTCGTTTCTTGTTTAATTTGGCTCTTCCAAAGGCTCTTCGACCGTGGTTAGAGGTTGTGGGTTTGCAACCTCCTGGTCAGGAATGGCCACTGAGGGCTCTGGATCAACATCCATTGGTTGTGGCATAGGAGCCAGTTCAGGTTCAGGAATGTTACCTTCATTTACCTGTTCCCCTGGGGGTAGAAGTGGTAGGGGCACCGTTCTTAGATAGTCTGTGAGAACAGTGGGTACCCCTGGAAGATAGTTGTTCTTCCTAATGAGAGCGGTTATTGCATTGCTCTTCATCTTCATGCACTCCATGGTCTCCTCTTCGGCCAATGTCTCGCGTTCATCATCTGTTAAGATATCATTGAGAATTAGCTGTAGGAACCTAGGATAGAAAAAAAGCACATCATCAATTATGCCTGTTCTTTCATCCAGTGGTCCCATGCACAGAATGACTTGATCGATCAATAGCCTTCCTATGTTAATATGCCTATTGTTCGCAATGGCAAACCCTATCTTTTGAAGGAATAAGGGAATAACATGCAGATTTGTTAGCTTGGCAGTAAAAACATGGATTAGGGTATGAAAGAAAAAGTTCCATGTCTTTGGCAAGTAATGCTTAAGGAACTCTCCCACAAAGAAGTTAGGTTGTTGACTTCTTATGAGAGTGAAGAAAGCATGTATCTCCTCAGTTGTGGGATCCGGAACAAGGTTTTCTGTAGGAAAATGTAGGATTCTATTGAAGTCATGTTCCGTCACCCTTATTGTTCTGCCCCCTGGCACAACAAAACTGAAGGATCTCACATTATTCTCACTTGTATCCGTGGCGGATGTGTACAACGCAGTCAATTGATCGATGCAAAGGACCACGGGAGTACTCAAAGAATATGCCACTAATGAACGTGTGTTCAAAAACTCTGCCCATGCACGAAACTGTAAGTTCGTAATGGCTTGCAGGTTTTGAAACGAGACATGATTAGTCTTGGTAATAATAAATTCTCCAGCCATTTTTAAAATTTCCAGAAAATTTAAATAAACCAAAACTATTTTACCAATTAAATTTAATTAATTATCACTAATTAATCAAACTTAAACAAAATTACCCCTTTTTTAAAATAGAAACCCTTAACCAAAAACAACTTTCGAAAATAAGAACCCTAATATGAATTGATAACTTTTTAACAAGTGCTTTTCCTGAAGAAATCAATTGGGTAACCAATGCAATTTCAACAAAGCTCAGTAATATCAAAAAAATTCTTAAGGTTCTCTGTCACTGTCGATAGTTTTTCTAAACAAAGTGATTTTTAACCTCAACTAAAATCCAAACAAACAGAAGTTTCACGGTTAAAGTGAAATTATTGTGATGAAAATGAGTTTTCTGAGTGAATGCACAGTGAAAATGAAGAAACTATCGAATGTTCTTGTTCTTGGCTGTAGATATGTTTTGTAAGTATTATAAACGAAAGCTTAAATTTTCTCAGATCTGTGAAAATGAAAAGAAAAGAAAACAAGGCAATGTTTTATACTAATTGAAACTGTCAGGGGCAAACTTGTCATTTCTAGTTCGATAGTTTTTTAAAAGAACTATCGATAGTTTTCTGTGAGGGCAAAAATGTCAACTGCACCTCGATAGTTTTTCAAAAACTATCGAAGTGTTTGAAATTTTGAATTTAAAACGCTTTCCAGGAAAACTATCGAAGTCTCTGTCTTTTTAAAACCAAAACTATCGAACTCTTTTATGAAAATATATCGAGAATTAAAATAAAAGAAAATTTAATTCTCTTCGATAGATTTTTCTAACTATTTCAAAAACCATCGAAAATTTAGATATAGAATTAATTAAATTCCTTCAATATATTTTAAAATGATTCTAAAAAACTATCGAGAATTGTTTTCGATAGTTTTTCTTTTCCTTTTCAAAAACTATCGAAAATTAATTTCGATAGAATTATCTATGTACTTGAAAAACTATCGAATTTCCTAAATTCGATATTTTTTGCTTCTGTCCAAATTTTAAAACCTGTTCTTGTTCTAAAAATCAGACTTTTATTTTCTGTCAAGTTTTATTTTGAATAAATCTTTTAAAATTCACCAAAATCAATTGTTAACAGAAAATTCACAATTTTCTTAGAATAAAATCAACTAAATATCATTAAATGATATTAATCAATTAAAATCCAATAAATTATGCTGCATTAATTTACAATGTTAAAAACAAAGTAAATTAATTCAAATTAAATAGATGCTTAAATATTTAGAACAAATATTTGCACCTAAATAATTTTTTAGAATTATTAACCAATTAAATGCCACAAGATATATCATCCATAATTATGACATAAAATTAGTACAAAAATCCTAACTACAAGAATTACTCCAGAAAATAAATTCACGAGTCCTAAGGATATGGAAATTCTTGAACTCATGTATTCACTAGGACTATCTGTAGTTACTGACTTCTAATCAAAATCAATTAGAAAGATTTAACATCCCAAGTTCACCAACCAGCTTATTGAAAGTGGATTCATCAAGCGGTTTAGTAAAGATGTCTGCAATTTGATCCTCTGTGGGTACAAAATGTAACTCCACAGTTCCATTCATGACATGCTCTCGGATAAAATGATACCTGATGTCGATGTGCTTCGTCCTCGAGTGTTGCACTGGGTTGTTTGAGATTGCTATGGCACTTGTGTTGTCGCAAAATATTGGAATCTTTGTCAACAAAAGCCCATAGTCACGGAGTTGGTTTCTCATCCACAAGATCTGAGCACAGCAGCTTCTAGCAGCAATGTATTCAGCCTCAGCTGTTGATGTGGACACTGAATGCTGCTTCTTGCTGTACCAGGAAACTAACCTTCTTCCAAGAAACTGACAGCTTCCTGAAGTACTCTTCCGATCAATCTTACAACCTGCAAAATCAGAGTCTGTGTATCTAATAAGATCAAATCCTGTATCTTTAGGGTACCAAATTCCAAGATTTGGGGTCCCCTTAAGATATCTAAATATTCGCTTAACAGCTATTAGATGAGATTCTTTAGTGTTGCCCAGTAATAATCTATTGTAGAAGGGGGGTTGAATACAATAGTATAAGATAATCGACTTCTTAAAGTATATATCACAAATATGAAAGAAAGATAACAGCTTTATTAAATCTGATATAAAACTGTTACAAACTCTCTCAAGAAATTCTGATGTTCTTGAGAGCTGCTAGCTTACAAAAACTCTCTCAAGAAATTCTATGTTCTTGAGAGCTGCTATTCGATTATGTTCTCCTCATAAATCGAAACCAAAACTGTGTTTATATACTAACACAGCTTCTCTATCAATGATAAGTCCTAATCAATTACAAAGATTGAAACCTATCCATAATTGATAGCTACATACTACAAACCAGGAACCGACAGAATAAACTTCCATGTTTAACTAGACTCCAAATATAACTCGAAGTAGGAATCCTGATCAGCTTCCAGTCCTGATGATCAATCCTGATCCCAGTCCTGATATGTATCTTGATCCTGACGACCATGCAATCCTGATGACGTCAGCAATCCTGATCAGTTGAGTCTAGCTCCTGACGATCATTGAATTCTAATCTAACATTTAGGATCAGACTGAAACCTAGCACACAAGTATGTTGCAAACATTATATCTGGTCTACTTGCAGTGAGATAAAGTAATGAGCCTATCATACCTCTATAGCCTGTGATGTCAACCTTCTTACCAGTTTCATCCTTATCAAGCTTAGTGGCAGTTGGCATAGGAGTCTTTGCTGTAGATGAGTCTTCCATTTGATACTTCTTCAGAAGATCTTTAATGTACTTGGACAGACAAATGAATATACCATCTTGTTTTTGGTATACTTGCAGTCCAAGAAAGAATGACAATTCACCCATCATGCTCATTTCATAACGACTCTGCATTAACTTAGCAAATCTCTTGCATAGATCATCATTAGTAGAACCAAATATTATGTCATCAACATATACTTGCACCAATATCAAATCATTTTTATGCTTTTTGACAAAGAGAGTTTTGTCTACGACACCTCTTGTAAAATCATTTTCAAGTAAGAATTCAGAGAGAGTGTCATACCATGTCCTTGGAGCTTGTTTGAGTCCGTAGAGAGCTTTGAATAGAAAGTACACAAAGTCTGCCAGTTTTGAATCCTCAAAACCTGGAGGTTGTTCCACATACACTTCTTCTTCTAACTCCCCGTTCAGAAAAGCACCCTTCACATCCATCTGATATACCTTGTAATTGGAATGTGCAGCAAATGCCAGAAACATTCTGATGGCCTCAAGTCTTGCTACTGGTGCATAGGTTTCATCATAATCTATACCCTCTTCTTGAGAGTAACTTTAGCAACCAGTCTGGCTTTGTTTCTCTTTACAATGCCATCTTCGTCCAACTTATTTCTGAATACCCATCTTGTTCCAATAACAGATTTTCCCTTAGGCCTGGGTACCAGCTTCCAAACTTTCTGCCTTTCAAACTGATTGAGTTCCTCTTGCATAGCAATCACCCAATCTGGATCATCTAGAGCATCTTCAACTTTCTTAGGTTCTGTTTCTGAAAGAAACCCAGAATTGTGACATTCATTTTGTGATGTTCTCCTAGTTCTCACTCCTGTGTCCGGATCACCAATGATCAAGTGAAAGGGATGATCTCTATTCCATACCCTTTGTCTTGGCAGATGCGATCTTGATGATTCTCCTTGTTCTAGATGTTGTGGAGTGTGACTAGTTGATCTTTCTCCTGCTCCCCCTGAGTTGTTGACGGTTTGATCTGTTGATTCTGAAGACTGACTAGTGGATCCTGTATAATTTTGAGGATCTCCACTTTGGTCACCACTTTGTCCAGAATCATTATCATTATGATTATTATTAATAACTGTAACAACTTCATGTACTTCTTCATTGTCAAAGAGATCTCCTGATAGATTTTCAAATACCAAGGATTCAGAGTTCTCTCCAGTTTGCAGGCCTGGTCTTTTGGTGTCGTCAAATGTTACATTAAAGCTTTCCAACACCTTCTTATCTTCAATCACATATACCCTGAAAGCCTTAGATTCCAGAGAATAGCCCAGAAAAATGCCTTCATCTGCTTTGGCATCAAACTTGCCAAGATGTTCTCCATCTTTAAGTACAAAGCACTTTGCACCAAACACATGAAAGTACTTCAGTGTTGGTTTCTTGTTGGCCATTAACTCATACAGAGTCTTTTCATGATCTTTGTTGATCAGGGTTCGATTCTGAGTGTAGCAAGCTGTGTTCACTGCTTCAGCCCAAAAGTAAGTGGGAAGTTTTAATTCACTCAACATGGTCCTTGCTGCTTCAACCAAGGTCCTGTTCTTCCTTTCCACTACTCCATTCTGTTGAGGAGTTCTTGGTGCTGAAAACTGTCTTGATATTCCTTTCTCTGAGCAGAAATCATTAAGAACTGCATTCTTGAATTCAGTTCCATTGTCTGATCTGATTGTCCGCACAGGTAGCTTAGCTTCCACTTCTATCTTCTTGATGTGATCAATGATTAGTTGTGTTTCTTCATCCTTTGTTTGTATGAACAACACCCATGTGTACTTGGAGTAGTCATCCACCATCACCAATGCATATCTATTTCTTGAAAGTGACATAACATTGACTGGACCAAATAAATCCATATGAATCAGCTGTAATGGTTCAGTAATGGTTGTCATTCCTTTGCTTCCATATGATGCTTTCTTCGACTTCCCTTTTTCACATGCTTCACATAGTCCCTCCTGATTGAATTCCATCAAGGGCAACCCTCTCACTAACTCTCTCTTTACCAAAGAGTTCATAGTTTTGAAGTTCAGATGTGAGAGCTTCTTGTGCCATAGCCAACTTTGTTCTGAAGATGCCTTTGCATAGAAACATGTAACTTCTCCTTCACTGGTAGAACTTAAGTCATCTATAAACAAATTTCCTTTTCTCACTCCCAATAGAGTAAGCTTCTCATCCTTCCTGTTGGTGATCAAGCACTTGTCCTTTCTGAAATCTACATTGTAGCCTTTATCACAGAACTGACTAATACTTAGAAGATTGTGCATTAATCCTTCAACAAGAGAGATGTTTTCAATGATGACATTTCCAGCTTTCAATTTACCATATCCCGTAGTGAATCTTTTGCTGTCATCTCCAAAGGTTACAATCGGGCCGGTCTTCTTCCACCTTTGTAAGAAGGGACTCTTCACCTGTCATGTGTCTAGAACAGCCACTATCCAAAATCCACACAACCTTTGAGCTTTTAACCTTACCCTGCAATCACAGATTGATTAAGCGGACTTTGGTACCCAAAATTGTTTGGGTCCTGAAGGTTTAGATGGTTTAACAGGAGTAACATTCAATTTAGTCTTACCCTGTTTGATATTCATAGTATCTGTGGATTTAACATTAACAGTGCTATTGCTACTATCATTCATCAACTTAAAATAAGCATGCATGATGGTGTACTTACATAGCAAACACTCTTTCTTTCCACAGGGTTCATGAAGATCAGGCATGTCAGACATGTTATGCATTTCAGAAGTAATAGCAGTTTCTACTTTAACCTTTTTACATGCATGTGTAAGGTGTCCAGCAGAATTACAGATAGTGCACAACTTCCTAGATGCAATGGGAGAATATGGAACCATTTCCTGATTAACAATCTTCTTCTTCCCATTCCAGTTCTTTTTAACATTACTAACTACGTCACCTACTTCAGTTTTAGGTAAATCAGGTTTAGGTAATTCATTTTTTAATGATTTCCTAGGCAACTTAGTATTTACCTCTTTTTCCTTCAACAAATCCTCCTCAAGCAATTCTTGTCTTATGAAAAGGTCATCCTCATGAAAGAGTGGTGGAAAAGGCTTAACAAAAACTGGACAATCAACATTCTTAAGAACATGTGGAGTATTCCTTTTGACAACTGAAGGTGTCACAGGGAATTCCACTATCTTCTTACCAGATTTCTTGTCATAGTCAAATCCTATAGTAGTTTTATTCCCTATGGCCTGAGTATCAATGATCTCCTTAGCAATCAGGGCAGAATTCTTAAAAGCATTCAGCTTCAAATCTAAATCTGAAATCTGCTTCCTGAGGATAGTCTCTATTTCATCATTACACTTGACCTTGTTCTCTAAGTACGCATTCTTTTGCTTAAGATCTTCTAATGTTACAGCTACAAGCTCTAGTTCTTCATTTTTAGAGTCTAACTTTTTAATCTTAAGAACTAGTTTAGCATTTTCCATTTCTGATGCTAGCATGCTTGTGTGTACATTAAACAATTCTACACTAAGATCTTGCACAGTTTTCTTGTACTCAGAATTAGACATATCAATTGTAGTTAAGATAGGTACCTGAGATGATTGTGGTGATTCCTCTGAAGAGTCAGCCATTAGAGCAACATTTACATATTCCTCCTCTTCATCCGAATCAGTATCATCCCAGTGCTTTCCCTCTACTATATAAGCTTTCCCTTTCTGCTTTCCAGAGAATGCCTCCAATTGCTGTTTAAGCTTGGCATTCTCTTTCTTCAACTCATCATAAGAATCCTTCTTTCCATAGACATCTTTCATGTCTCTCGCTTGACGAGGCTTCCGACATTCAGTGGCGAAATGCCCTAACTCATTGCAGTTGTAGCATCTTGATTTTCTTCTATCAATCATGCCAGTCTTGTAGCCTCCCTTAAAGCCTGTACTAGGTGTATAATTGCTCTTCTGGAATCTGTTGGTTGAACCCTTGAACTTGTACTTAGGGTTTCTCTTGAAACGAATGTGACTAAACTTTGCAGCTAAGTACGCCATGGTTTTGTCTTCCATTTGCTCAAGCTCTTCTAGGGTGTAGTAATCACTTTCATCAACACCCAGATTCACAGAATCCATTTCTGCTTCTATTATCACCTCCTTTCCAGCTCTAGGGGTTTGAACCTGAATCTCAGAAGTTATTGGTTCATCCACTACAAGTGCTGCTGATCTCACAAGTGCATTGTGCTTGCTTTCCACTGTCCCTGATCCGTAGATTATCACTTTTTGTTCCTGTTCCATCTCATAGGTCTTCAACTTCCCATAGATCATCTCTAAAGACATCTTTGTGAAGTCAATTCTTTCCCTTATGGATGATGACTTGTGTTCTACATGATGGGGCAGCGTCATCATGAACTTCCTGTTTGATTCTCTCAGTGGATAGGTCTTTCCTTTCATTGCCATTTCATTGAGGAGTTTAGTATATTTTTCAAAGACCTGAGTTGTAATTTCTCCTGGCAGAGACCTAAACGCTTCGTATTGAGAAGTCAGGATGTCCAATCTATTTTCCTGCACGTCTTCAGTTCCTTCCATTATCAAGTTAATGGTATCCCACATATGTTTCCCGCTTGTATAGTTCATCAACTGATAGCGCATTTCCTTGTCTGCGGAGTCCGCCAATATCAACATTAAACCTGTGTCCAATCGAATCAGTTCTTTGTCAGAATCTGTATACTCAGTAATATCCTTAGGTTGGGTGCTTGGAGGAATCCTGCTACCATCAGGGGCTGTAGATTCATCAACTGATTTCATTGGTACATATGGTCCGTTTTCTAATATGCCCATATACAACGGATTAGATGCCTTGATAAATAACAGCATCTTCATCTTCCACAAACCGAAATCATCTCTAGTAAACGGGGGAACTTTAATACCAGCGGTTGTCTTTGGAGCACTCATGGTTGAAAATTTCAAAGTGTTTAAAATTCAATAAATTCCATTTAAATTAAAAAATTTGAAAGTTAAAAAATTTGCTTCGAATTTTCACGCTACGTTTGATTTTGGTCTCATTCACCGGATCTGATTTGTATATCAATCAAGCAGCTCTGATACCAATTGTTAGGTCCAAAGTATCGTAGAAGGGGGGGTTGAATACGATACTCACAAATAATTCAATTTCGTTCGCGGATTAATCATTCAGTTCTATAACGAAATCAAACACACCAAACCAAACCAAGATTCGGGGAATATATCTTTTTATAAATATAAACCTCGAGGGGTGCTACAATTTCTAATCCGTAGATTAGCTTCAATGAGTTTAAGGTTACACAAATTCAATAAAATGATCAAATTCTGAGCACTATTAATTTCTCTGATTTTCTCCGGCTCAAACTTCTCTCTCAGTAATGTCTCTGTGTAAAATGCCTTAACTGAAGAAGACACATTCTTCACTCTGTATTAACTGCAGTCTTTGGTTTGAAAATTATCGAACCACAATTGAAGAATCAATCTTGGCCGTCCAATTTTCAATCAACCAATCACAACAAATACTTTTCACTTGCTCCTTTGAATTGAAAACCATCGAATGATTAAAAAGAATTTATCATTCGATAGTTTTTAAATAAAAACTATCGAAAGCTAAATCCTTTTAACTTGAATTCAGATGGACTTCTTTTATCTCATTCGATAGTTTTTAGAAAGTAAAAACTATCGAGCCATTTTCTTTTGCTTGACCTTTTAATAATTCTTATGAGCTTCAGGGTGTTCCAGTTTTAGACTGTATCAATTTCTTCTGAGACGATAAAACAACTTGATCTTTTTAGTGTCGTCACCTAGTGCAACTGGTCTGGTTCACAGATGAATAACACTTGATCAATTCTTCTTTTATGTCTTCAATTCAATGCTTCTGATAAGTCCTTTGTCGTTCTGGTTGCTTCGTTTAAATCACTGGAATCCCGTGGTACTTAACCCTAAATCATTCACATACTTCTGTCGTCTTGAAAGTCTTGTTTCTTTTGCTGTCACTGAGGCTTGAAAATTTTCATGAACTTCTTTCCGTGACCTGTTTACGGACTTCAAGAATACATAACGTATTTTGATTTTTTGAGTTTACCTTTTCTTCTTTGATTCTGGATTCCTGTGCTTCTGTTAATACTATTGTATGTCTTGTCCTTTGTTGAGTTGTAGTTATCTCTTTTACATCTTATGTTACATTATGCTTTACAGTGTTTAACTGATCTAAGTGATCTCGAAGAGGCATACCTTCCTACATTTGCAGACTAAACAGACGATGCTTCAGAAGTAACTTATTTGTTAAAGACTTTGTCATGTAGAGACCTTCAAGCTTCAACCACAAACCAGACAGGGTATCCTCCTCCGCGATTTCAGTAATAATATCATCTGCAAGGCACAACAAAATTGTTGAGTGTGCATTTTCTTCTAGACTGGCAATCTCAGCACTTTGCGGATCTGTCGATTTCTTTTTCAACGTCACCTAGAGCCCCTGTTGCTTTAACAAGGCACACATCTTGATTTGCCATAGACTGAAACTATTCCGTCCAGTAAATTTGTCAACCTTCACGTTAATACCACCAGACTGCATCTTTCTCACTGAAACTCAAACCCTAGAAATAGAACCAGGCTCTGATACCAGTTTGTTATAACTGAAGCAAGAAAGATTATAATAAACGTAAAGAACAAACGCATATAGGCAGAAGAGAAAAGTTTTATTGATCTTGAGGATACAAATTACAGCATACAAATACAGATCTAGGTTATAACTTAGAGAGTCAGATACAGATACGTTATGTCCTAAAGAGTTTATATAGCACTCTCTAGGCGGATAAGTATTATCACTTTCTTGGAGGATAAGTCTTATCCTGAAGATAAGTCTTATCCTTGACGGTGGATAAAGATTAATTCTAGATCCTTCCTTGTATGAATTATTTCCATATCATAACGGGTAATTACTGATTTAAGGCATATTCTAATAGTTTGCAGATGCAAAAGTTCAGTGAAGTTTGTATATCCCCACAACTTTTGAATCTAAGCAATTGTCCTTCTTTTAAAATTTAGACTAGCTTGTTAAAGAGTGGACGAGAAGATTATAAATTGAGCAGTGCTACACACCCCAAATCTATATTGAAAATAATAGTAATAAAATCAATTTCGAATCTGAACATACTAAAATAAAGTGTTATCGTTATTTTTTACCCTTGTATGATTCCTATTGAAGCATATACTCGATAATTAGTTTTTAATTTCTTATTATAAAGTTATAATATATTATTTCCCTTGGAAGTTAATTCAAATTATCATTTATTTTTTAAATTAAATTGTATAGAAAACATAAATAATTATTAAGGTTTTATGTGCCGAGAGAGATAATTGTAACTTGTAAGTTAGTACTGTTATTATATTATTAAAACTAGCCGACAACACGTGCGAATCACGGATCGAGAATAAAAATTAAATTACTGAAAATAAAATTTAAAATATAGAATAGTAATAATAATAAATATTATTTAGATATGTAGTTGTATAGAATTAAAACATCAAATTAAGATGAAAGTTGAGAATAAATAAAAATTATTAAATTATGTAATTACAGAGAATCGAATCCTGAGTGAAATCAAATAAATGGAATTTAAATAAATAAATAACTTGCGTAAGTTTGTAAGAGATATTTAATTTGATGCCACTGTACAATTAACTTTTCATTTGGTACCACTTGAAACTTTTGACTTTCAAGTTACATCATTATATTTTTGACTTCATCCACAAAAATACCATGTCGTTAATCGATCGTTTTAAATTTATGAAATTTTCCATTAGATAAATTTTTGATTTTCAAGTGATATCATTCTACTTTGAGTTTCAACTCCAAAGTACCACTATATTAATGAATCTGATAAATTTAATGAATCACTCATTATTTTTGGTGGGCAAATATGTACCCAACAATATTTTGAGAGCCATTAATGATTAAACTAAGTAGTTTGAACAAATTCATCGGACTCATTAAAAAAGTGGTATTTGGGAGCTGAAGCGCAAATTAAAATGGTGTCACTTGGATGCCAAAATTTGTAGAGTGGTATCAAATGAAAAAATCTCATAATTTTGTAATGATCGATTAAAGTTTGTTTAACGAAGTAATATTGTGAGGACGAAGTCAAAGCATAACTGTGCAACTTCGAAGTAAAAAACTTCGAGTAATACCAAATACAAAAGCCAAATTGTACAATAATACCAAATGGAATATCTCATTTTGTTAGTTAAGCAAATCGAACCCGAGTTTGAAATAAAATCAATTAATTTAGTTATATTATAATAACCTAAATCTGGCTTTGATACCATTGTGTTCCAACAAAATCAATTTTCCTTATTAATAGAATTCCCAATCCGCGAATTGCTTTTATATTTCTCCCCGCTCCTGTTCGAACCTGAAAAATTCTCCAAATTCTTGACCCGAATGAAATGGGGAACGGATCGAGATAAGGTGGCGCGCAGATGAAATATCCATCTGTAATAGTAAGAGATATGGTAATTATATTAATATAAGGTTCTTAGATAACTTATAGTATAAGAGTTAATTGTTATAAATATAGAGTTCTTAGAGGTAATTTTAGAGATACATTAATTGTATTATTGATTTAGATTAATATATTAGAAGATATATTGATATATAAAAATTAATATTGATGAATAAATTCAAAGTATTAATATATTCTCAGTTGTTAATAGTAGCATACTCTAATTTAAATAATAATTATATTAATTTGAAGTTAAGAGAATTATATTAAGTTAATTAAGTTAATAATTATATGTATTTCTCGGTATATATCAATATAATACCATTAAGAGGGTTTTCTGCTTTTAATAAAGATTTAATTTGATTTTAAATAATAATTATTATATATATTAATTTGAAATGAAGCTAAATATATTAAGATATTAATAATTATATGAATATCACAGTATACATGACATACCATACCATTTAAAGGGGGTTTTCACTTTTGATAAAGAGTACATATTCCCGATCCTTGAATTGCTTTTATACTTCTCTCCGATCATGTCCGAACCTGAAAAATTCTCCAAATTTTTGACCCGAATGGAATGGGGAACATATCGAGATAAGGTGGCGCCGATGAAATTTCCATCCGTAATAGTAGAAGAGATGGTAATTATATTTAAATAACTTATAGTATAAGAGGTAATTGTTATAAATATAGAGTTTTTAGAGGTAATTTTAGAGATATATTAATTGTGTTATTGATTTATATTAATATATTAGAAGATACATCGGTATATAAAAATTAATATTGATGAATAAATTCAAATTATCAATATATTCTCAGTTGTTAATATTAACATACTCGAATTTAAATAATAATTATATTAATTTGAAGTTAAGAGAATTATATTAAGTTAATAATTATATGTATGTCACGGTATATACCTATACAATACCATTAAGAGGGTATTCTGCTTTAAATAAAAATTTAATTTGATTTTAAATAATAATTATTATATATATTAATTTAAAATTAAGTTAAATATATTAATATATTAATAATTATATGTATACCTCGCATATAAAGCTCCGTACCCATCTAATGATCAGCTGGCAATCCTGTATGACCCGTCCGACTGATAATCCTTAGCAGTTTTTGCGTCGCCGTAGCCTCTAAGATCAAGCTTTCTAGCTTCAGAGATTATCGTTTTTTCGAAACTTGGCGAATTCGGTTATGGATATTTGGACTGGAGCTGACATAACTTTTAACGTTGTTTTATTGTTACTTTCCTTGTTAGTTCTGCTCAACCAATTACAGTTCCTTAAAGTTGCCGCACGGGTGATATTGAAGATCGCAACTGTTTCCATACGGGCGATATTGAAGATCACAACTATGGTATGTTTCTAATCACTGACCACTTTAATCTGATCACAACTACGTACATGGTATTCAACTAAGAGTGCATCTTTGATATGTGTGTGACTAACCCGGGTCAAATTCTGAGTTTAGCTAATGTATTCAACTAAGAATACCTTGAAGTTTAGCTAAATTTGAGTATTTATATGAGTATGTATGATTAATTGAATAGTTACTGAATTTTTTTTGGATCCTTAAACAAAAAACCGGGTTATATACTGCTTAATGAAAGAAGAAATCATAAGGTGATTAACCGTAAAAAATTCTTTAACATAAGGTGATTTAGCTAGAAAAAGAAAATGATTGCAACAACAGTTTTGTTTACAATCTTGCAAGGCTTACTCTAGTGGATGCCGGCATTGGTAACAAGAGGTAGAGGGTTTTAACCGTGTGGGGACAGGGTATTCAAATTTATGTAGATCCAAGGACCAAGGGCGGAACCAGTTAGGGGATAACTTAGGTCAAAACCCTGGCTAAACTAAAAACTATAGTAGAAACTTTAGTTAAAAATCAGTAGAAATTTTACTATGAGTTCCGGTTAACCTCTAAAAATTAGCGATAATTCGTTTTAGTCCCGGTTTTTTTGTAATCTGGTTCACCGCCACTGTATATACCAAAACAAATAAACATTGTATGTAGTTCAGTGTTCCAATATATGGTGACAATCTAAAATTTAATTATGAAGTTGCTCCTTTTTATGAGAATCCTATATAAGCTTGTTTCCAAATGGTTCTGAATCTGTGTTCTGATATGATTGTTGAATTTATTATTTTTTCAGCTAAGGAAAATACGACTAAGTATGGAGGTTTTTGTTTTTGTTTCAGCTTGCAATCACAATTTTATATAACATTAATCCTCTATTGGATGGGCAAAGTTGGAAAGCTAGATGGATAAAAAGCACTGGACTATTTTGCATGGGCTGTTGGTGTCTGAAGGTCTATGTGGAAATGAAGAGAGCTACACTTCGTACAGCATTATTAGATCCTCGGAGGAGGAACAATAATAAAAATTGGTTTTTCGTTGAAAAGCTTCTGGAGGTGGGCATTCCTCTGGTACTGGTATACTATTGTACACTTGCAGGGTTTCTATCATGGAGTTTTATTCCAACCCATGAAGAATGATTATGATATTGTTTCATTTCATCTTCTTCAACTTCAATAACATGCTGTTCAGCCACAAGTGCATCCTATGATTTCTTCAATTTTTAATTTTTATTTTCTGAAATGGAGCTGGCAACTCTGGCTTTTTAGGTTGATGAGCTATTTTAGTTGAAATTGCTATTTTAATATACTTGGTATCTACAGCAACTTGGATGCAACAACAATACCAGAACAATTTCAATGAATTACTTCAAATGTTCATACCTAATTTCAGAATGAAATGAATATTTGCTTTGAAATCAGCAGCTAGAAAGATAATAAATTATCAATGGCATTTGCTGAAAGACAGGGTCCCAAGTCATTTTATATGAAAAGTGAAAACCATATGATTCAGGGGATTTTTTCCAGCAAAGGGGAAGGCGGCAGTTCAATTAAAACTCTGTCATTTCGAACACTTCATATTCAACACCAGCTATACTAAATTCATTGATTTTCAACCAGCCACAAGGCCTAGAACCGCGAAGTAAAACTTAAGTGATGGTTCTCTTGTCGCTCATGAGAAAAGATAGCAGAGACAGCAGTTGATGCATGACGAAGTAACCATTTTATCCATGCAATCGTTGGCCTGTACTTCCAATTAGAGAGATACCCCACTCAAACTCATGAAATTCTAAAAGCTAGTTCCGAACCCAACCTGATAATTTGAACCTACCACCACTCAAACACACAGCTCGTTCATGGTTTACTCAGAACCAGAACACGGGGCCTTAAAAACCGCACCAATATCAGCCAACTTTCCTGCAAACGCACGTGTCAGAAAGTGTGATTGCTGAAAGGCTTGAAAAAATTACAGATTTGCACAACAGACCTCTGTACTACTTATTATTGACGACTTGGCAATATGGTTACATCATATCTTGATCCTAATCTTTACAGGACTGAAATCTTAAGGAATAGAAAAAAAAAATTGTGGTACATAAATAGATAATTAGAGACAATTATAGACACTTGAGCTTCCAACAATCAACCAACACTCATACTTTGAATCTGGAAATTTTGTGCTGGTTCCATACCAGATGCATGCAATAGAAGAAAGATCGTGAAGTCTACTCTTGAACGCTTCAGTTCATGTGCGCATATACAGATTTGTCTAGAATACGAATCGACCATGAATTACTGATTAGATTGTTGTAACGTTCAGAATATATTTTGCAGCTTGATCTTCCTCATTCTCTTCACGTGTGTCCATTTTTGGTGGACACTGCACATTGCAATATTTGAAACTCTGTTACTGAAGTGAGCTATCTAAGCTATCTGGTTTACCACTTCAATAGAGTTTCTAATGCCTCTGTTATGTTCTCTAACTCGGAAAGTAAAGGATTTTTGTTACACATCCTCCAGAATTAAAATATTTTTCAAAAGCAAATAAATATTCAATATGAGCAAAGCCCAACAAATATGTTCAGAGTCTCCATAAACAAAACCTACCACATTCTGAAATCAAATAAATCTCATTACACCCAACCTTTTATGACCTGGATTAAGCATTATTGTATCAGATTCGATAAGATGAATTTCATTAAAATGTCATATGAATGATTTTTCAATCTTACTCCAGCTTCATTTTTGGATGAAATCATGCTTGTACACCAATCTATAAATCTTCAATAAGCTCTAGAGCTTATCAAAATCTTTTACTGGACATGACTCAAAGAATATGAATCAACATAGCAATTCGACACAGATCGAATCAGATGATCAGGTAGTTGACTCGAGCCCTAGCCTCAACACATTGATCAGCACCCAACTAGGGAAACAACAATATCTATTTATAGAATACAAATGTATAGTATTTACCCAACCAAAAGGCAAAAGCAATGGAAGTTGAACATGAGGAAAGCCCAACAATACATATTCATGGGACAGTCGGGACACAGTCACCATTTAACAAAGGCTACCACATTCCCAAACAAGATAAATCACATTACATTCAAACTTTCTTAAACAAAGAACACCTTAGTGTCATTAATGTAAAACATAAATTTCAGCAAATACAACTTAGTGTCAGATATGGCAGCTTCAATTTTTGGTCGAACTCGTGCACGAGCACATCACCTACCATAGAGTAATTATTTGGATCTAGAGGTTGTCAACCCAAAGCACCACCAGGGCAGATTATCTACGGTATTTGAATCTTCAATTAGTTCTCGAGCTTGTGTGGCCAGAAAACCAAAGCCAACCAGGTTTCCAAACCCCATAACAAACAAACCATGAACTGTGTCTTCTGGATTGTATTTCCGGAGCAGACGAAAGCAATGTATGTCAACTACCAGTACAAAAAAGAACAGAAAGACCAAAGCAATCCACCTGCCAATTATCCAGTTCTTACTCCACAATGCGACAGGCCTACACAAAGCACGATAAGTAGTCAAATTACTAAATTAGGTAGGATAGCTAAAACCAGTGTAGCTGAGTTAAACTGATATTATGTTCAGTTACTAGTTCTCCTTTGTTCAGCGAAGATCATATATTATTTTCTAACACTAGGCACCGAAATCATAACATACAAGATTAAAGACATACCGCAGGAATAGAAGTTTATAATCTACCAGTAAAACCACAAGATCAAGAAAAACATAAGGCCAAGTTGATCATCAAAGTCAATACAATCTACAAAAATCATAGAAGAACTGGAGTATAAATATATGATACTTGACCTTTGGTCATGGCTGAAGCTTTTAACAAGGTTTAAAGATGGGTCGTAAGTTGCAGAATCCTCGGAGACATCTGATGATTTATTTCCTTTCATTGAATACTTCGCTCTTCTCCTACTTGCCGGCGTCTTTCAGCTGCAAGAAAGCCTCTATGACCTATGCTTTTGTTTTGGTGTTTTGCCAACTTTTTTATTATTTTATCCATTCATGATATAATAGTAATTATTTTGGACGTTCGCCCCTGGAACATCATAGAGTAAATTTATCTGATAGTTCCCTTTGGTATGTGTGTTGAAAACCTGTTTTCAGAAAAATACATGCAATTAACAAATAAATAAAAAGTAATCCATTAAATAAATAAGTACAACTTAAAACAAATAATATCACCTTTTAGTTTAAATAGAAACACTTGTACTTAACAATCATCAATCATCAATATTAACTACTTATATATAATAAGTGTCTTATCCAAAACTTTGTTGTTCACTGTACTACCAAAAGTATATGATTCGTTGGATTATTAAACTATAAATCTTCAAATCAATGAGGACCGTCAGATATAATATTAAAAATTGTATTTGATTATTAATAGGATAGTATTTAAATACTAAAAGATGTATTTTGATAATTTAAACCAATTATAAATAGGTTTTCTATATTGAATAGAAATCTTTATGTAAAAATTCGTAATTATCTTTTCTCTTTAGTTTATGGATAGTTCCAGTTAGATAATAATTATTAAACCATCAATAAATTAAAGATAATTTTGTAAGTTTCGCGTGGGCTATAAAATCGTTAAAATCTGTTGTCTAAAACTCAAGATAGAGCCCAAACAGTAAAGTTATTATCTAAATTTTAATAAATATATTTTTATTATTGTAGCACCAATTTAATTTTTTTCCCTAATTCTTTTAAATTTATAAATTCTATTTTTATTTCAATAAAATATTAAAACCAATTTAAGAAAAAAATTCAACATTAAATTTCGTCACTTTATTCTCTTTTTAGTTTTAGAATAGTTTAGCGTGTAAAATATAATAAATATCAAATTTTTAACTATAATTTTTTTGGCTAAATCTTTTTTAACAATAATTTAATCATATAAACTAATAACTTTTAAATATTAAAATATTCATAAATAAATATAATTATAAATATTTAATAAACAATCGTGTGTTGCATGGATAATAAAAATATAATTATAAACAGAATAATTATAAATAAAATTTAAGTAACCGTGCATCGCACGGGCTATAAGCTAGTATATATATAAAGGAGAATACGCGAAAGGTTAGGTGGCGCACCTAAGATTGTCTCAATCTATTTTTCTAATTTTCTAGAATTTTAGATACTAATAAATCAAAAAATTCCTTTAACATATTAGAAATAGAATAGGTGTTCGAATTTATTGAGGAGAAGAGTTCGAATTTATAGCGAAGACATATAATTAAAAGTTATATTTGAAGTAGAATAGGTGTTTGAATTTGTAGAGGGGAAAAGTTCAAATATAAAAGAAGTACTTGCAAATTTTAATTTGAAATAGAATATGTGTTTCAATTTATAGAGGAGAAGAGTTCGGATATAAAAGAAGTACTTGCAATTAAAAGTTCTATTGGAAGTACAATAAGCGTTTGTAATACATAACTAAAAGTTTTATTTGAAGTAGGATATGTGAAGTTACATATGTGTTTTTTCAACGAAAGAGGGGCTCATTAGAAAGTAGTATGGTAACATAAAAATTATTCATAAAAATTATTATATAAGACAAGTATATATTCAATATATTAAATTTGAGATTTTGATATTAAAAAGGAAATCGTGTTTCACGGGAGGACGGATTATTAGCGAGGATCAAGTAATTTTCGTAATTTAATTGATAGAGTTTTTTTTAAAAATTATTGCACCGCCGCGAATCGCGGCTTTTTCAACTAGTATATATATAAATGAGGATACGCGGGAGGTGAGGTGGCGTCTCTGGGATCTTCTCAATCGATTTTTCTAATTTTTTTAGAGGTTTACAATTACGCGAGAGGTAAGGTGGCGTCTCTAAGATCTTCTCAATCGATTTTTTTAATTTTTTTTAGAGATTTACAATTTTAAATACTAATAAATCAAAAAATATTCTTTAGCATATTAAAAGTAGAATAGGTGTTCGAAGTTATAGAGGAGAAGATTTCGAATTTATAGAGAAGACATGTAAATAAAGTTCTATTTGAAGTAGAGTAGGTGTTCGAATTTATAAAGGAGAATAATTCGAATTTATAGGTAAGCCATAAAATTAGAAGTTCTATTAAATGTAGAATATATGTTCGAATTTATAGAAGAGAAGAATTCGTATTTATAAAAAATACATACAATTAAAAGTTTTATTAGAAGTAAAATAGGTGTTTGTAGATATAATTAAAAGTTTTATTTGAAGTAGAATAAGTGTGCGAATTTATAAAGGAGAAGAATTCGAATTATAGGAAAAGTGGCTCATTAGAAAGGAATATGTTAACATAGAAATTAATATATAAGACAAGTATATATTCAATATATTAAATTTGAAATTTTGATTTTAAAAGGAAAGCGTGTTTCACGGGAGACCGACTATTAGGGAGTAACGAGTAATTTTTGTAATTTAATTGATACATGTATTTTTTCTAACGAGAGAGCGACTCATTAGAAAAAAGAGTATGTTAACATGATAATTAATATATAACACAAGTATTCAATATATTAAATTTGAGATATTGATATTAAAAAGTAAAGGCGTTTTACTGGAGGACGGCTTATTAGAGAGGACCGAGTAATTTTTGTTAGGATTTATGGGTGATAGCATAGAAACAACTTAACCTTGTATGTACTTAATTTTTAATTAAGTAGAACATACTATCACAGCCAAAGTATGTTCTTGTAATCAGTATGCAATGTCATTTTAGTTGTGTAATTTGGAAGAAGTTCACTTGCTGTGTTCAAGCCTCAAAGA
This sequence comes from Heracleum sosnowskyi, assembly GCA_030848705.1. NCBI lineage: Eukaryota > Viridiplantae > Streptophyta > Magnoliopsida > Apiales > Apiaceae > Heracleum > Heracleum sosnowskyi. The sequence continues at coordinate 91,892,298 of CM061235.1, read as the reverse complement.
ATGCATATTAGATGACAGCATGAATAAAGGTTACTGTCATAAGCATTGACAGTAAGATTACAAGAAGACAGAATGTTGCAATTCACGACAGCATATTCACTCTGACAGCAAGATTGGCGGAAGACTACGCGACAGCAACTTTAGCCCTCGACAGCAAGTTTGGAAACCTCGACAGCACTCTATGCGGGGAACTCATACTGTCACCAAAAGAACATTCCTGTGACAGCAAGCTTTGAGGTAAAAGTAACTGTCTCGAGAAAGATCCTTGTTCTAGGTATCTTCTCTGTCAAATCCCGTGACAGTTTCAATGTTCAAGAAACAGGCGTGTTGCAGTATCCCTAAGATGCACCAAGTCTGCAAGACTACGACAGAAGCTTCAAGCACTACAAAACAAAAGCGAATCAATTCAAGAGCAAGGTCAAGTCTCTATTTGCTGAATTGTTTTAGCTGGAAATAGAATGAATCTAGGTTGCTTTCTTTGTAATGTATATCTTACATGTTAGCAATTTAGGAAAGTCACATGGGTAGACAATTTGTAAGAAGCTACCACTTGATAATGACAGCAGCTTCACAAACCCGTGTTGACAGTGATAGGATTAGTTTTATACTTAGACTATCAATTCATTCTAGGTAAGTAACGCAAACAAGTAAGTGTCTTGAAGAAAACCGAAGCTCAAGAATTCTCTCTTGAGGTTGTAGCAACACTTTGCAAAATAAATAAAAACATTTATTTTGTGAAACTTGTCTTTAGACCATACTGTTTGTGAATGCATACATATTACTGATAACGTTAAATCTTAGTTTTGGTTGTTGAAATTGAGATTGAATTTTATCAGTATTGCATTCATCCCCCCCCCCTTCTGCAATACACGAGGACCAACAACTGGTATCAGAGCATATAGATTAACATACATATCTGAGATCACGACGACAATGCAGAAATCAAGCAGTATCAAGATCCCAGCTTTTGATAAAGAAAACTACAGCATTTGGAAAAGAAAGATCTTGTTGTTTATCAAAGCTGCGAATCCACTATACCTAGGTATTCTCGAGAATGGTCCTTTCATTCCAAGGAAGGAAATTGAAGCCACAACAGTAAATGGTGAAATCATTCCTGCACATTGGGTTCCCAAAGATCCCTCGAAAATTTTGGAACCTGAGAAGGAGAAAATGGTGCTAGATGATCACTTGCAACTCATCTTGCTCGATTCTCTCACGTTGGATAAACCCATGTGTGGAAGTGTGATAAGCTGCACATCTGCCAAGGAGATGTGGATCAGGTTAGCTTTACTATGTGAAGGAAGTGAAGAAGTTAAGGGCAACCAAAGGCAAATACTGATATCACAATATGAGGCATTCATGGCCAAGCCTGGTGAAGACTTAACTTCCATGTTTGAAAGGTTCAGTAAGCTCTTAACTGAACTACAGATACATGGCAAGTACTATGACAGAAAAGAATTGAATGTCAAGTTCCTGCTTACACTACCTGATCACCTTGAACACAAGACAACAGCCATACGAGAAGGAAGAGATCTCAACAATATAACCTTTGAGACACTTTATGGCATTCTGAAATCCTATGAACTTGAACTCTTTCAAAAGAGAGCCATACAGAGTGGAACAAGGAACAAGATGGCTAATATGTCAAGTGCCCTAGTAGCACATGTGCCAAGGATCACACAGCCAAGTAAAGTACTACAAATCACACAACCAACCCCTGCACAATCCTTGAAGATAGAAGAGGTTGTTGAAGATGATGAGAAAGTAGTACTGCAGCTCAAGGATGTGGAAGATGAAGACTTCTACACAATGGAGGAACTGGAAAGCATGGACAATCCTACTATGGCTTACATGGCCAAAAAGTTCAAGAACTTTAGGTTCAAGAAGGATAGGTCATACAAGCCCCAAGGCCAAGCATCCAAGTTCAACAAGGGAAGTTCATCAAAGGCTGCTGTGGGAAGTTCAACCAAAGGAGGATACAAGACTGGATTTGTGGATAGGTCAAAATTCAAGTGTTACAACTGTGGTGAACCTGGTCATTTTGCTACTGAATGCAAAAGACCCAAACAGGTTCAGAGGTTTGAGAAAGGAACTGGTGGATACTCTAAGAAGAATCAAGGTAGAGCCTATGTGGCTGAAGGAAAGTGTTGGGATGAGTCTGATGATGATGAAGAAGAAGAATATGTCAACCTAGCTCTCATGGCTAGCACTGATGAAGTAGCATCAACATCTTCAAGTCAGGTACCTTCACTTGTCTTACTTGATATGTCCACTGATGAGTATAAGAAAACCATTAAAGACTTAAGTGCTGAAATGTTCAATGTCTATACTAGCTTATCTGCTGCTAATGAGGAAATCACTAGGCTGAGTAAGCTAAATGAAACACTAAAGTCTGAAAATGAATCTCTTGTTCTCAAAACCAGTTCACTAGACTCTTTAGCTCAGGAGAATGCTAGACTTAAAAATGAATTAAAATGTGCTAAAGAGGTTGAGGAATTCCTGAGGAATGAGATTGCTGAAAATGAATTCAAGATTAAGGCTTATAAAAACTCATCAAAGATAGTTCAGGATTACAATGATAAGCATACAGAAAATCAGACAGTTGGTATAGGTTTTTCATATGGTAGAAGACCTGGAAAGGAAACTGTGATTCAAGATTGTTCTGGAAATGCTGCTGTCAAACCCACCATTCTCAAGAAGGTTAAAACTCCTATTTTCAAAGCTGCAGAAATTGAGTTTGATGAAGAAGCCATGCTCATCAAACAAGAAATTCTTGATGAGGATGAAGGTGTTGACAGCACATCCAAGGATGGAAAGGATACTGTCACAATCCCCAAGACAGTAAACTTACCAAGCAATCAGACAGTAAGTTCAAAAGATGCTGTCACAGTTGGCAAGACAGAATCTTCCAAAGATGCTGTCAAGAATGTTTCCAAGACAGTAACTTCCAAACCTTCGGTCAAGACAGTTGGAATAAAAGGTACTGTCAAGGAAAGTTCGACAGCAACTTCTGAACACACTGTCAATCCAGTAACTCCCAAGTCTAAGAATAGGAATGGTAAGGTAGGTGTCAATAAAGGAAATGGATACACTAATATTGAAGGTGCTTCTAGGAAACTATGCAATAACTGTGGATCTTCACATCATTTAACACATGTTTGTAAGAAACCAATTGAGGATAAGATCAATTCTACTAAACTCAATGGTAACTTACACAGAACCCCCCTTATGCATAGAACTATGAGTGTCTGTAATAACATTGAATGTATGCCATGCAAGATCACTGCCATGAGTACATGCTTTAACTTACCTATTCTTACTACTGAAAAATGTTCATACATGCACACTGTTGAGACTTCTGAGCCTGCTGGCAACAGCAAAAAGGCTTCATCCACTAAGAAAAGGATCAAGTCCAATTCTAAACCTAAGTGGGTGAAAAGAGAAGTCAAACAGGAGGTTTTTGATGATGCTTGTGATTTTATGACTGGAAGAAACTCAGGAGACACTAAAACAACAGGACCCAACAAGGATTGGGTACCATATGCAACTTAAACACATTCTGTTTTGCAGGGCAAGAAGAAAGATCAAGTCATGTGGATCATTGACAGTGGTTGCTCAAGACACATGACAGGTGATAAAGCCCTGCTATCACACTATGTAGAGAAAGCTTGCCCAATCATAACCTTTGGAGACAACAGCAAGGGTTACACAGTGGGATATGGCTGTCTAGAAATTGGAAATGTTGTCATTGAAGACATTGCTCTTGTGGATGGATTGAAGCACAATCTACTCAGTGTCAGCCAATTCAGTGACAGGGGATTCAAGGTTGATTTTGATATGATGATGTGTAACATCTATCACAAGAAGGATGGGAGCCTCTCTTTAAAAGGGGTCAGAAAAGGAAGCTTGTTTGTTGCTGACTTAAACTCAACAAAGAAGGATAAAGTTTACTGTTTTTACAGTAAAGCAACTGTTGGTGACAGTATGCTTTGGCACAGGAAGCTCTCACATCTCAACTTCAAGACAATGAATATTTTGATGAAGAAGGAGTTAGTGAGAGGTTTGCCCCAACAGGAATTCTGTCAAGAAGGACTGTGTGAAGATTGTCAAATGGGCAAACTAAGGAGAGCTGTGCACAAGTCCAAGCAAATGAACACCAACATAGAAGCACTCAAGTTGATTCACATGGATCTCTTTGGACCAGTCAATGTACCATCTATGGCCAAAAAGAGATATGCCTTAGTAAAGGTGGATGATTACTCAAGGTACACTTGGGTGAAATTTCTTGAATCCAAAGATGAAGCTGCTCAAGTGATTATTGATCAAGTCAGAGTTCTTGATAGAACTCCAAACTCAAAAGTCCAAATCTTGAGGAGTGACAATGGTACAGAATTCAGAAATGCCACACTTGGAAATTTCTTTAAAGATGAAGGAATTGTACAACAATACTCTGGTGCAAGGACTCCATAGCAGAATGGAGTTGTAGAAAGAAAGAACAGGACTCTCATTGAAGCAGCTAGAACTATGTTGCATGATGCCAAATTGCCAACATATTTCTGGGCTGAAGCTATCAACACAGCTTGTTATACTCAAAACAGAACCATGATCAACAAAACTCATGCAAGTACACCTTACTGTCTGCTAACTGGGAAGAAACCTATTGTCAAATACTTTCATGTGTTTGGGAGCAAATGCTTTATGATGAAGGATAACCATGAGAAGAAAGGAAAATTTGACACCAAGGCATTTGAAGGACTATTCATGGGTTACAGCACAGAAAGGACTGCCTACAGAGTTTATGTTATGGAACACAGGATTATTGAAGAAAGTGTTAATGTCACATTTGATGAAACCAAGTTTCCAGGATTGCATGAAGAAGGAAAGATGCAGACATTCAGATTTGAGAATCAAGGATACTTGGAAGCTGAGGAAATTGTTGATGAAGAACCTAGCTTCACTCAAACTGTTGAAGTTGACAAAGATACTGTCAATACCATTACTGTCAACCAAACTCCAGCTCAGTCACAGACCATAACTTCTAACATTCATAACAATGATGACTCTGGAGACAATGAAGAACATGGTGAAGACAATGGAATTGGTGAGCATTCAACTCAACAAACTGAAGCAACTGTTCCTGTACAATCAAGTAGCTTGCCCAGAATCACCAAGTGGAACAAGGATCACACAAATGACCTTATCATTGGTGACCCTACTTCTGGAGTGAGGACAAGGAACAAAATCTCTGCTGACAGCATGTTTTCATGCTTCCTGTCTCAAATGGAACCCAAGACAACTGATGAAGCATTGTTGGATTCTGACTGGGTGATAGCCATGCAAGAAGAGCTAAATCAGTTTGAAAGAAACAATGTATGGAAGTTGGTTCCAAGACCTAAGGGAAAGTCAGTCATTGAGACCAAATGGGTTTTCAGAAACAAGCTTGATGAAAATGGATCAGTGACAAGAAACAAAGCAAGGCTAGTGGCTAAAGGTTACTGTCAACAGGAAGGAATAGATTATGATGAGACATTTGCACCTGTTGCAAGACTTGAAGCTATAAGAATCTTTCTAGCCTATGCTGCACACTGCAACTTCAAAGTATTTCAGATGGATGTCAAAAGTGTCTTCCTAAATGGAGAATTGGAAGAAGAAGTGTATGTTGAACAGCCACCGGGGTTTGAGGATGCTGAAATGTATGATTTTGTGTACAAACTCTTCAAGGCCTTATATGGACTAAAGCAAGCACCCAAGGCTTGGTATGACACACTTTCCACCTTTCTTTTGGAAAATCAGTTTACTAAAGGAGTTGTGGACAAGACACTTTTCTACAAACATCATGGCAAGGACATCATTCTGGTACAAATCTATGTGGATGACATCATTTTTGGTTCTACAAATGAAAAGCTGTGTGAGAAGTTTTCCTCTCTCATGAGTAACAAATATGAGATGAGTATGATGGGAGAATTGTCATTCTTTCTGGGATTACAAATTCTTCAACAACCTGATGGAATCTTCATTTGTCAAGCTAAATACATCAAGGAAATTCTCAAAAAGTTCAACTTGGAAGATTCATCACCTGCAAAGACACCAATGTCCACATCAACTAGTCTGGATCTTGACCCTAAAGGAAAGAAAGTTGTCTCAAGCACCTATAGAGGCATGGTAGGATCTCTCCTATACCTAACTGCTAGCAGACCTGACATCATGTTTGCTACATGTCTCTGTGCAAGGTTTCAAAGTGATCCAAATGAGTCACACTTAGTAGCCATCAAGAGAATCTTTAGATACTTAAAAGGCACTCATAACCTAGGCCTTTGGTATCCTAAGAACACTGGATTTGATCTAATTGGTTACTCAGACTCAGACTATGCTGGATGCAAGATTGACAGAAAGAGTACTACTGGTAGCTGTCAATTTCTTGGTGGAAGATTGGTCTCATGGTTTAGCAAGAAGCAGCATTCAGTTTCTACCTCAACTGCAGAAGCTGAATATATTGCTGCAGGCAGTTGCTGTGCACAAATTCTATGGATGAAGAATCAACTTCTGGATTATGGTCTAGTGTTAAGAGACATTCCTATTTACTGTGACAACACTAGTGCCATAGCCATTTCAGACAATTCAGTTCAACACTCTAGGACAAAGCACATTGATATAAGACATCACTTTATCAGAGAGCATGTTGAACAAGGAACTGTGAAGCTGATCTATCTCCCAACTGACAAGCAACTAGCTGACATCTTCACTAAGCCATTGGATGAAGCAACCTTCAACAGGTTGGTAAGTGAATTGGGAATGCTGAATCTTGTATGTTGATTTACTAAGTTTTCTGAATTTCCAATTTTTTTTTCTTGAACAAGTCCTATCTTGGTTCTGCCATTACCTCAACACCCATTTTCGACTTAGACAGAATTGAGGCATTTTGGCAAACTGCTGTTGCTCAAACAGAGGGTGAAAACCCATCTATTCGATTCACACTCAATGGGCAACACTACATTCTTACAGCTGAGGTCATCAACACTGCTCTTGGAATTACACTTCAAGAAGGCCGAAATTTTGTTGAACTTGCTAATGATGACACTCTCAAGAAGCTCTTCTTGAAGATTGGGTATGCAGACCCTATTCTCGAAGAGGGAACAACCAAATGGTATCCGTCTGGTGAAATGGATAGGAAGCATCTGAGAAAGGAGTGGAGTATGATCTTTGATGTGATGGTCAAGGTGTTCTCTACCAAGTCCACTGGCTGGAATGGAATACCCTCCTACATCAAGAAACTGACACATTCTCTTGTCCATGGATACAAGGTGAATGTTGGAGCTCTCCTCATGGCACACCTCCGGGCTGCCATAGGTAAGAAGGTATCAATCTACCATCGCTTTCTTATGTTGTGGATCAACTCATTCTGTGATTTTAATAATGATGCCCCTCGTTTAGAGGCTTGCTCTATTTTGAAAAAGAACACACACACACACTGTTATCATCACAGAATCTCAATGCACATATTCCACTTTGTTTCACTCAGCACATGGTTGATCAAGTGTCCAACCTTGATTTTCCATTACCCTCTGGTTATGACTCTTTCACTCTTGCGAATGAAACTGAATTAGAACCAAATTCAGTTAACCCCCATTCAACACCATACACTCAGCCTAGGCTCTCTAGACTTCCCAAAGCCCAAAGAGAAGCCTTGCAAGAATCCAGAAAACGACCCTTAGAAGCTGGTGTTGGTGGTAGCTCTGTTAGTCAAGAGGGAGACACTGCACATAGTGCAGCAAATAAGGAAGGTAGTCAAACAGAACCCCCAGTGGTTTCCCCTGAGCCTAAGAAGAAGAGAGCTAGGAGGACCAAAACCACTGTTAGCCAAGCTGCAGTTTCTCAACAAACTGTGGTTACTGAAAGGGATTCAAACACCTCCCTAGATGTGCCTTCTCAACAAGGTGCATCTATTGAAATTGGCCTGTCTCCCAAGGCACCCTGTACAGAGTCTGCACAAACTCATGGTTCACAACCTGAGGAACCCCCACTTGAAGAAACACACAGTGAGTTAGGGCACAGTGAGGATTTCTCTATTCCTATTGATGGTTCACATGTTTCTCCTGTGAATCAGCCCCCACTCTCTGCTACACTTTCACCTTCTTCCTTCCCTATACATTCTTTTGTTTCTTCTCCACAACCTAGAGAAGGGTACAGTCCCAACCCTTCAGGTTTTGATCATCCATCTCCAATCATGGATGAGTCCCCATCTGGTGGTCCACAAGAACCCATTTCTCAAAGTGAAATGGATACCACTCCTCCAAACACTGAGCAAGGGCAAAGTGGTATTTTGCCAGAAAATGAAACAGCCAACACTTTGTCTGCACTCCAAGGAGCATCTTACCTTCAGGAAGATGCTGTCACAGCCTCTGTTGCTGTCAATGACACTGGAAATGTTGCTGTCTTGGACACAGCTGCTGTCATGGGTGGAGAGAAAGCTACTGTCAACACAGAACCTACTGTCACTCCACATCCCAAAGATGCTGTCATGACAGAACCTGCTATCCACGCTCCAGCTGACAGTAACATTCCTGCCAAAGATGTTGTCCAGTCCTCTCAGCCAGATTTTGATGCTGTAACCATTGAGGATGCCTCTGATGATGACCTACCTCTTGCCAAACTCTTGGAGGTACATTCTAAATTTTCTACTTCCATGCATGTTAGTACTACTCATACTCATGCATTTAGGTTGAGTGAGGGTGTGCAAAAGAAAAGAGAGATAAAAGAAAAGAGAGGTGAGCATAAAAATGAGAGGCAGCCAAATGAGCTGGCAAAAGGAGAGGGACTTGAGCATGTCCAGAGAGATCTTGAGGGAGCCCACACTAATCAGACATTAGGCCTTGAGAGTCAAACAGTGAGGAGTGATGAGATCACTCAAAAACACCCTGAGAGTGTGAGAACCTGGCCACGCCCGTCGTCGACGCGCCAAATTGATAATAATAATGTTATGCTCTACTATGTTCGCACTTAACTATGAAATATAGCAAATGTGGCAAGTAGGGATCGAACCCAAGGGAATAGTGTTCAATACTAGTGTAAAGTAAAATGGTGGGGGGGGGGGGGGGGTTGAGTTGGTTGTGGTATTTTATCAAACACCTTGCATACAAGAAATAAATTGCTAGAGAAATATAACTAAGTTAATGGCAATCATCCAAATTTACCAACACAACAAGGCACAATGAGTTAATTAGCAAGATAAAGAGATATTTGACCCAAGGAATATGGAAAATCAAGTACTTTAAACCAAACAAGTTCAAGTAAGACAACCCCAACTCTACCTAACCAAGATAATTGGTGAAGCACACAAAATCTTATTTCTCTTCTTAAAACACTAATTTAGTGAAGCACATAAATTAGTTCTCTTGAGACTAGCAACCAATATTGAAGCAATACTAGTTTAACCAAATCAAGGAATTAAACAAAGAGAGGTTAGGACAAATCCAAGGATGAGGAGCTCAACCTAGGTACTTGCACTTAAATCTTGAGGATTTAGGTACACTAAATCTTGTGCTACTACAATGAATGTACTAACAATTACGGATTAGCACAAACAATTAGCAATTGAAATTACAAGAAGAGTAAGATGAAGCAACTTACAAATCTCCAAGCAAATTCATGAACAATACAACACAAGTATTCAAGATAGAGTGAAAAGATCTTACTTAAAATGAAATGGGTTTAGTACAAGAAATCCTTCCTTGAGCCAAATAAATGAAGTTAGTTACTCATAATCAATGCTAGATTACAAGTAATAAATGCTTCCTCTAAACCTAATTGAATGTTCTTGGTGAGAGAAAGATGAGATAATGTTGAGATAAAGGAGGATATATTGTTTGGTTCCCAACTACTCAATTAATACATCCAATAGACAAGAGGACAAAATAGTCAAAAAGCTTCCCAACAGCACTTATTTTAACAGCACTTATTTTAACAGCACTTTTTTCAACAGCACAGCAATTTTTAACAGCAATCCCAAACAGAGCCTAAATCTGAAATTGCACGGCTTGCTGAGCGGGCTGGTGCACGCCCGTACGGTGCTGCTGCACGGTTTGTTGTACGGCCGTACAGTTCCTGCTTGCTATTTTATTTTTATTTTGGTTTAATTTAAATTTTTTTTTACACAAATCCTTGAATGCCTGAATAAATATTAAATCCTGAAAACATGAACAAACACATCAAGGCAAGAGTGAAATAAATATAAAAATTCTAAAAATTAAAATTAAAATTAAACGATACTAAATATTATTGAGTGAGGTTATATTATTACAAAATTTTTTAAATCTATTATAAAATTCATTAATCACACCACAAAAACATACAATAATTAATTATTATATATTTTTGGGTTATTTTTCTTATGAATTAAAATAGATTAAAAAGAACCACCACTCACTAATATTTAGATCAATCCCCAAACCCACAATATGCAAAACACCCTACATAAATGCAAGTGAGGAACAAAATTTGGCACATGTATAATATAAAAATACATGCGTACCTTGGGTTGCCTCCCAAAAAGCGCCTTTGTTTACCGTCGTTGGCTCGACTTCCCGAATGTGCCTCACGAGACCAACACACAAACGAACACAAGAAAGAACTCATCCATGAAGGTGTTCCGCTAATGAGATGACATCAACGGTAGATTCTTGAAATCCTTCATAGAAAGGCTTGAGACGGTGACCATTCACCTTGAATTCTTTGTTGGTAGATAAACTCCACAAATCCACCGCTCCATGGGGGTAGATTTTCACAACAACAAATGGGCCCAACCAACGAGAACGAAGCTTTCCGGGCATTAACTTGAGACGAGAGTTGTAGAGGAGAACCTTTTGCCCAACACAAAATGATTTAAGGACTAGTGAACGGTCATGAAAGTCTTTTACCCTAGCCTTATATGATTGAGCATTCTCATAGGCATTGTTACGAATTTCCTCCAATTCAAGCAAATTAAGTTTTCGATGAACACCGGCAACATTAAGATCCATATTGCAAGCTTTGATTGCCCAATAAGCTTTGTGCTCTAACTCAACGGGAAGATGACAAGATTTACCAAAAACCAACTTGTAAGGAGACATGCCAATAGGAGTTTTGAATGCCGTCCTATAGGCCCATAAAGAATCTTCAAGACGAACACACCAATCCTTCCTTGAGGGTTTCACCACCTTCTCAAGAATAGATTTAATCTCCCGATTAGAAACTTCGGCTTGACCATTAGATTGAGGATGATAAGCCGTTGCCATTCTATGGTAGACCCCATAAGATTTAAGAAGAATTCCCACCAATTTATTACAAAAGTGGGTTCCTTGATCACTTATGATAGCTTTAGGAACACCAAATCGGTTGAAAACATGAGATTTGAGAAATGCAACAACCGTCTTACCATCATCCGATTTTGTTGCCTTGGCCTCCACCCACTTGGACACGTAATCAACGGCTAAAAGAATATAGAGATTTCCATGAGAAGAAGATGGAAATGGTCCCATAAAATCAATACCCCACACATCAAAGATTTCCACCACAATAATTGGAGTTTGAGGCATTTCATTCCTTTTTGCTATATTGCCGGTTCTTTGACAAGGTTCGCATTGCTTACAAAAATCATGAGAGTCACGAAAAAGGGTTGGCCATGTAAATCCACATTCAAGCACCTTCCTAGCCGTTCGATCTTTCCCAAAATGGCCTCCACAAGCATAAGAATGACAAAATTGAAGGATTGAAGCAATTTCCGACTCGGGAACACACCTTCTTAAGACTTGATCCGCACAATGTTTCCAAAGATAAGGATCATCCCAAATGTAGTGCTTGGCTTCACTCCTTAATTTCTCCATTTGATACTTAGGCATTCCCTTAGGAAAAGTTTGGCACACTATGTAGTTCACAAGGTCCGCATACCATGGCACCTCAGTTTGAATTTTGAATAAATGCTCATCCGGAAATAGTTCTTGAAGAGGAAAAGCATCTTCACCCCTCACAAGTCGACTCAAGTGGTCCGCCACTAAGTTCTCGGCACCAATTTTATCTTTGATCTCTAAGTCAAATTCTTGGAGGAGAAGAATCCACCGAATCAACCTAGGCTTTGACTCTTTCTTCGCCAAAAGATGTCTTAAGGCGGCATGATCCGTGTACACAATGACTTTGTAACCAAGAAGATATGAACGAAATTTGTCAAGAGCAAAGACAATAGCAAACAATTCTTTTTCGGTGGTGGTGTAGTTCACTTGGGCAGAGTTGAGTGTGCGCGAGGCATAATAAATCACATGAGATCGTTTGTCAACTTTTTGCCCTAACACCGCACCAACCGCATAATTGCTAGCATCACACATAATCTCAAAAGGAAGAGACCAATCCGGAGCTTTAATGATGGGAGCCGAAGTTAAAGCTTTCTTGAGATGGTCAAAAGCCACCTTGCATTTTTCATCAATTTTGAACTCCACATCCTTTTGTAGGAGAGATGATAAGGGAAGAGCCACTTTGGAGAAATCCTTGATAAACCTCCTATAAAATCCGGCATGACCAAGAAAAGAACGCACATCCTTGACATTCGAAGGGTAGGGAAGACTTGAAATAACATCAACTTTTGCCTTGTCAACCTCAATGCCCTTCCTAGACACAATATGCCCCAATACAATACCTTCTTGGACCATGAAATGACATTTTTCATAATTGAGCACTAGATTAGTCTCCAAGCATCGATCCAAAGCATGCGTAAGAATTCGAAGACATTCATCAAAAGAATCACCCGAAATAGAGAAATCATCCATAAAGACTTCAATTCCATTCTCTATCATATCGGAGAAAATACTCACCATACACCTTTGAAAAGTTGCGGGAGCACCACATAAGCCAAATGAGAGTTTACGAAATGCAAACGTGCCAAAAGGACAAGTGAATGTGGTTTTGTCTTGATCTTCGGGAGCAATGCCAATTTGATGATATCCGCTAAATCCATCTAGAAAGCAATAGAATTCCTTCCCGGCCAACCTCTCCAACATTTGATCAATGAAAGGGAGAGGGAAATGGTCTTTTCGAGTTACCGCATTCAACTTGCGATAATCTATGCACATTCGCCACCCATTTTGGACTCGGGTAGACACAAGCTCCCCCTTAAGATTCTCCACAAGAGTTATACCCGCCTTCTTAGGAACACAATGCACCGGACTCACCCATTTGCTATCCGAGATTGGAAAAATGATTCCCACATCTAGTAGCTTGAGAATCTCCTTTTTAACAACTTCCATCATTGCCGGGTTGAGTCTTCTTTGCGGGTCTCTAGTGGGTTTAGCTCCATCTTCAAAGAGTATGCGATGCATGTATGTGGAAGGGCTAATACCTTTAATGTCGGCAATGGTCCACCCAATAGCACTTTTGTGATCCTTAAGAACCCGCAAAAGACGTTCTTCTTGCACATTACTCAAATTCGAAGCTATGATTACGGGAAGAGTCTCATTGTTCCCAAGATAAGCATACTTGAGATGGTTAAGCAATACTTTCAATTCCAAAATAGGAGGATTTTCAATAGAAGGAAGCAATTTAGAATAAGACAAAGGAAGATCAATTTTTGCAAGATCATACCTTTGGGGTAAAGGCTCCAATACATTGAGCTCCATAATTGCCTCATTAACTTCTTCCGAATTAGGAAATCCATCATCTTCACTTGCACATCCCTCAAGAACCACTTGGAGAGCTCCTTTATTTCCCATATCAAAAGCTTGTTGGACCAATTCATCAATGACATCAATGGAGCAAATTGAGTGTGCCTCACTAAGAAATTTCATGGCATCATAAATATTGAACTTGACAACTTCATCGCCAAACTCCATAGTGAGAGAACCATCATCCATATTAATCTTGGTTTTCGCCGTTTTTAAGAATGGACGCCCAAATAGAATTGGTGCGGATTTGATGTTTGGTGGACCATCTTCCATTTTCAAAATGTAAAAGTCGACGGGGAAAACCATTTGATCAACATGAATAAGTACATCTTCAATTACCCCCTCGGGGTAGGCATTTGATCTATTCGCAAGTTGAATGATCACATTTGTATGCTCAAGTGTGCCCAAATTTAATGTTTGAAATATAGAGAGGGGCATCACATTGATAGAGGCACCTAAATCAAGCATAGCTCTTTCAAAGAATTTACCTCCAATCTTGCAAGGAATGGTAAATGTGCCCGGATCCGAACATTTTTGAGGTAACCTCCTTTGAATCACGGCCGAGATATTCTCATCCACCATTATAGTCTCGTCACCTCTCAATTTCCTCTTGTTGGTACACAAATCCTTGAGAAACTTTGCATACTTCGGGACTTGGTTTATGGCATCTAGGAGCGGAAGAGTGATTTCCACTTTCCGGAAGGTCTCAAGCATCTCCTTGTCAACAATTTCTTTCTTTGGCTTAGCAAATTTTGAAGGAAATGGAGGCCGAATAACCACATCATCAATGAACCTTGCCTTCTTTGCTTGTGGAACTTCTTCTTGCTCACTAGCCTTTTTACCCTCATCAACTTTCTCTTCTTCAATTTCCATCTCATCTTCAAGATTTTCATCATTAGCCTCCAAGATTTCGTCTTTTTCACCCTTTTCACCTTCACCACCATTCTCAATCTTACTCTTGGCCTTAGAATGAAGATCCTTCAATTCTTTCCCACTCCTCAAAGTCACGGCACTAGCATTTTCTTTGGGGTTCACCTCCGCTTGAGAAGGAAGTTGCCTAGAACTTTGGCTTTGTAACCGATTCACGGTTGTGGCTAGTTGGCTCATTTGCTTTTCCAAGTTGGATATGCTTTGAGAAGTGTTGTTTTGAAATTGAAGGTTGTTTGCCGCCATTTGTTTCATCATCTCCTCAAATGATGATGAGGAAGATGAAGAAGTCCCTTGATGGTCTTGGGAATTATATTGCGGTGGTGGTGGAAGTGCTTGGAAATTTTGATTGGGGCGTTTTGTGGGTATGGATGGAAATTTTGTTGACTTTGAGAGTTGTAAGTGTTTGTATTTTGGGGTTGGTATTGGTTAGAGTTTGGTGTGTTGGGATTTCCATATCGGAAATTTGGATGATCTCTCCAACCGGGATTGTAGGTGTTACTATAGGGGTCATACTTCCTTTGAGGTGGATTACCCGAAAAGCCTCCAATAGCATTAATTTGCTCTTCGGGTTGTTGGAATGAGAGACATTCATTTGTAGCATGATCCGTCATATTGCAAACACCACAATATTTTTGTTGTTGGAGATTCCCAACGGCTAATTGACGAACCAATGAAGTTAGGTCCGAGATTTGACCCTCTAACCTTTGAGTTGACACTTCGTTCACGGAAGGCTTCTTGACCTGCTCTTGACGATCCCCAAATTGGCGAGAATTCGCGGCAATCTTGCTTATCAACTTCCTAGCCTCATCCGGCGTTTTATCCACAAGAACTCCACCACTTGAGGCATCAAGGTGCAATTTAGCACTAATTTCCAAGCCTCCATAGAAGTAATGAATAAGCAACTCTTCCGATATCAAGTGTGGAGGACAACTTTGACAAAGCTTTTGAAACCTTTCCCAATACTCATACAATGTTTCTCCGGAGTATTGCCGAATGGCACAAATATCTTTAGAGATGCCCGTAGCCTTTGATGTAGGGAAGAATTTCTCCAAGAAAGCACTTCGAATTTGCTCCCATGTAGTAATTGAGTTTGGAGGGAGGAAAAATAACCATGCCTTGGCATTGTCTCTTAAAGCGAAGGGAAATGCTTTCAACTTTACTTGTTCTTCCGTAGCATTGTTTGGTCTCATTGAAGAACACACCATTTCAAATTCTTGAAGATGCCTAAACGGATCTTCCGTGCCTTCACCTCCAAACTTGGGAAGAAGAGCAATAAGACCACCCTTTAGCTCAAATGGTTGTCCTCCCGGAAAAACAATGCATAAAGGTAGTTGAACGGAACTAGGAGAAGCGATCTCCTTGAGTGTGCGTGGAGGAGGATTGTCCATGGCGTGAATGTCAAGGGGAGAACCCTCGCCCAACTCCTCTTCCGAAGGTGTACTAGAAGTAGTTTGACTTGATGAAGCTATATTGGCACTTGGTTGCCTTAAATTCCTTCGCAAGAGTCTCTCGGGATTAGATGAATATGCAAGATCACCTACACAAGAGGATCGAGTCATACATAGCAAAAAATTCTAAAATCAAGGAAAATAAATAAATATGCACAATGAAACTAAAATATTCACAATTTTATACGTGCGCTAATATTGAACTAAAACTAGTTCCCCGACAGCGGCGCCAAAATTTGGCCACGCCCGTCGTCGACGCGCCAAATTGATAATAATAATGTTATGCTCTACTATGTTCGCACTTAACTATGAAATATAGCAAATGTGGCAAGTAGGGATCCAACCCAAGGGAATAGTGTTCAATACTAGTGTAAAGTAAAATGGTGGGGGGGGGGGGTTTTGAGTTGGTTGTGGTATTTTATCAAACACCTTGCATACAAGAAATAAATTGCTAGAGAAATATAACTAAGTTAATGGCAATCATCCAAATTTACCAACACAACAAGGCACAATGAGTTAATTAGCAAGATAAAGAGATATTTGACCCAAGGAATATGGAAAATCAAGTACTTTAAACCAAACAAGTTCAAGTAAGACAAACCCAACTCTACCTAACCAAGATAATTGGTGAAGCACACAAAATCTTATTTCTCTTCTTAAAACACTAATTTAGTGAAGCACATAAATTAGTTCTCTTGAGACTAGCAACCAATATTGAAGCAATACTAGTTAAACCAAATCAAGGAATTAAACAAAGAGAGGTTAGGACAAATCCAAGGATGAGGAGCTCAACCTAGGTACTTGCACTTAAATCTTGAGGATTTAGGTACACTAAATCTTGTGCTACTACAATGAATGTACTAACAATTACGGATTAGCAAAAACAATTAGCAATTGAAATTACAAGAAGAGTAAGATGAAGCAACTTACAAATCTCCAAGCAAATTCATGAACAATACAACACAAGTATTCAAGATAGAGTGAAAAGATCTTACTTAAAATGAAATGGGTTTAGTACAAGAAATCCTTCCTTGAGCCAAATAAATGAAGTTAGTTACTCATAATCAATGCTAGATTACAAGTAATAAATGCTTCCTCTAAACCTAATTGAATGTTCTTGGTGAGATAAAGATGAGATAATGTTGAGATAAAGGAGGATATATTGTTTGGTTCCCAACTACTCAATTAATACATCCAATAGACAAGAGGACAAAATAGTCAAAAAGCTTCCAAAAAATTCCAGCATGCCATGCACGGTCTGATGAACGGCCGTGCGGACGCCCGTGCGATGTTTCTGCATCACTTGGAACACTTCGCACGGCCTAATGAACGGCCGTGCGGATGCCCGTGCGATTCTTCTGCATCACTTGGAACACTTCGCACGGCCTAATGAACGGCCGTGCGGACGCCCGTGCGATTCTTCTGCATCACTTGGAACACTTCGCACGGCCTAATGAACGGCCGTGCGGACAAAAATCTCCAAAATCATGCATTTGAATCTACCAGCATCGCAATCCAACATCTTCTAAATTCCCTCTTGAATAATCTTTGCTTTCAAGCCCACAATAAGCCATCCTTTGAACAAATAATCATGTGGCACTGAAAAAGGGAAACATAACAAATATAAATAAAATGCATATGGAACCGAAAGAAAACCAAGAGAAAGAGAGACAAAAACATGTATAAAATACACGTTATCAGAACCCCCATAGCCTCCAAGCCCCTTTCTTTTCCTTCCCCTCCAAGAAGGTTAAGGAATGGTGGCCCCTCTGCAAATTTTGGTAACAGGATTGAAGCTCTAGAAGGACAGTGTACTACTTTGAACTTCAAACTGGACTCTCTCTCTCAACTTGTGGTTGATGGTTTTGCTGCTACTCAACTCTCTATCCAGTTCCTTACTGACCTAGTAGCTACCAACTCAACTAAGGGGGAAAAGGTAGCAAGATCAGAATCAATATCTATTCAGGAATCAGGTGGAACTCAGGGGGAGCCAGTAACTGTGAAGACCAAAGGGGGAGCAAAACAAGTTTCTGGAGTCAAGAGTAAAGCAATGACAAAGGGGGAGCAAGTCAAACCAAGCAGTGGACAACCAAAGGATAAAGCTGAAGATCTTGTTGAAGTTGACTTGGATGGTGAAAAGGTGTTAATGTCTAAGGCAACTCAAGATGCAATGCAAAGAAGACCTGCATCTAGACACCCAATCCTACCTCCTGTGACAATTAGAGAACCAACTTCAGCAACTCAAGAAACTGCTCTACAGAAAAGATGGAGAGAAATGGAGGAACAAAACAAGCTTGGGAAAGGTAAAGGGAAACTGCCTGAATCCATCCAGAAGGAAAACACTTGGTCCAATGGTGCTGAGTTTGATCAAGAAGAAGCCAATACTATAATGGTGGATTACAGGGAGAGCACATTACACAATCATGACATTGAATTTAGCAGTCTGGTGGAAGAAGCAATGAATGCACCAAGCAACAGTCCAACCAACACCACAAAACTGTTAAAGGATCAAATCATCAGTGTCAGTGTAATGGTGAATGATGAGAAAAGATGGGCTGTAAGTATCTATTTCACTTCTGGCTTATCTTATTTCATCACAATGCATTTATTGCAGAGTCTGTCAGCAAATGTGTTGTGTGCTATGAAGGGAAAGATCAAGGCAACTCAAACACCATTCAATGAAATATTGAATATGCAAATCCAGAACATGATCACACAGAAGCTACCTGAAGTCTACACAAATCCACCATGTGTTTTCTACAGATCTACTACAAAGGATGGCACAAGAAGGAACAGCTACATGAATTTGATTAGTCCATCCAGGATGCAAACTGAGACAATTCTGAAAGTGTTATATGGAATACTCAGCTCAAATGCCAATCCAGGAAGAGTCTTTGCTGTTCAAGAGATCTACAAAATGCTGGTGTTGAGAGACAAGGCACTGGGAGCTAGAGTGAAGGAACTAATCACTAGAGCCAATGCCAAAAGAGTTGATCAAGGTGGAAGCTGCCTCTATGAGATTCCTTTTCAAGATGATGATGATGATGAGATTGGAGGTGGTGAAGCTTCTGGAAATGCAGGTAATGCTGGTGGAAGTAATTCTGGGAATACTGGTATTCAATCTCAGAATGAAGGCAATGAAGAAACTCCTAGTCAAGAAAAGAAAGATGCTGATGCAACAGATGAAGAGGAGCCAAGAATACTGGAAGCTTTGGAGGCAAGCATTCTTAGATGTGCTATTGACTGCATAAATGCAGAAAAAGATGTTGTCACCAAAGATACCGTCGACAAGGAAACTGTCATAGAAGATGCTGTCATGGAAGATACTGTCGACAAAGGTACTGTCAAGGAAGGTTCTGTCAAGGATGAAACCAAAGCTACTGTCAAGCCCAAAAGACTGAAAGCTAAAGCAAAAGCATGGTTTTCTAGACAGAAACCTAAAGGAAAGCACAAGTACTCAGGAAAGGAAAAGGCCACTGGATTTGGCAGAAATCTTAAGAAGCCAATTCAATCAATACCTCCTAACAGTCTTAAGATACAACAGATGCAATCTAAAGAAATCAAGAGTGTTGAGATTAAGTTGGATGCAAATCAAGAGGTCACTGAGTACATTCTGTGGTGGGAAGAATCAAGATCTTCCAAGGTTAATAAGGACTTCTATCTGGAAGCCATATCAACCAGTGGTAGCATGTCAACCATAGATAAAAGGAGAATTGACTTCTTCTACCTGGAAAGAATGGTAGAGTTGCTGGAGATCTATGATAATGTTCCAGAGTCTGTCATGGAACATATTCTGAAATATCAGGCTGATAGGGATGCTGAGTTCTATCAGAAATATGGCTACAATTTTGCAGATTTTGATGATGCTGATATTCTAACTGATCTACCAGCTTCTCCTATACCAGATCACTGGTACTATGAGTTTGATGATTTACCCACAGAAGAAGGGCAAACCCAACCAACTCAGGAAGGGCAACCCAAGCCAAGCAAAAGACCTGACTCTTCTCAATATTCTCAATATCAGTCAGAACTTGATAAGAAGGAAGCTGAACTCCTGGAAAGATGCAAGACTGCCAACAAGGCAGAAAGTGAAGCTCCAAATTATCAAACATGTATGCTGGAAAATCCCTTAAGAATCAAGTACCTAAAAGAAGAAATCTACGTTTGCAGCTTGCACAAGCTAAAAACAACTATTCTGAAGGATTTACAGTATATGGTAGCTGGATCAATTCATCCCTTGGAGCAGATTTGTTCTGATGAGATAGAGGAAATATTGGAAAGGAGAAAAGGAGAATGTTCAAAGCTGGACAAGCAAAGGAGGATGTCTCTCAATGCTTATCCTGGAAGTAGATTCAAGCTCATTCATGAAGAACTCCACTTCAGAAGCTATCCATATGATCAAGAGCAATGGATGAATCTCAGGGATGCTAGTTCTCTTATCTCTCCTACTATCAAGAAGATCAATGAAGAAATAGAAGATGATGCAGTCACTCCTGCTGAAATCTCTCGTGTAGAAGGTCTAAGAGGCTGCTTGGTAGAAGCTCTCAAAAGAGAGGATGCAGCAAGACAGAAGAGGAAATCTCAAGCTAAGTAAAAATTCTTAATCCATTCTGATCTTGTTAGTTAAGTTGTCAGCATATATTGTAAATTTGTTGTTATTATCCATAAAAACAAATTGGGGGAGATTGTTGGGATTTATGGGTGATAGCATAGAAACAACTTAACCTTGTATGTACTTAATTTTTAATTAAGTAGAACATACTGTCACAGCCAAAGTATGTTCTTGTAATCAGTATGCAATGTCATTTTAGTTGTGTAATTTGGAAGAAGTTCACTTGCTGTGTTCAAGCCTCAAAGAATGCATATTAGATGACAGCATGAATAAAGGTTACTGTCATAAGCATTGACAGTAAGATTACAAGAAGACAGAATGTTGCAAGTCACGACAGCATATTCACTCTGACAGCAACATTGGCGGAAGACTACGCGACAGCAACTTTAGCCCTCGACAGCAAGTTTGGAAACCTCGACAGCACTCTATGCGGAGAACTCATACTGTCACCAAAAGAACATTCCTGTGACAGCAAGATTTGCGGTAAAAGTAATTGTCTCGAGAAAGATCCTTGTTCTAGGTATCTTCTCAGTCAAATCCCATGACAGTTTCAATGTTCAAGAAACAGGCGTGTTGCAGTATCCCTAAGCTGCACCAAGTCTGCAAGACTACGACAGAAGCTTCAAGCACTACAAAACAAAAGCGAATCAATTCAAGAGCAAGGTCAAGTCTCTATTTGCTGAATTGTTTTAGCTGGAAATAGAATGAATCTAGGTTGCTTTCTTTGTAATGTATATCTGACATGTTAGCAATTTAGGAAAGTCACATGGGTAGACAATTTGTAAGAAGCTGTCACTTGATAATGACAGCAGCTTCACAAACCCGTGTTGACAGTGATAGGATTAGTTTTATACTTAGACTATCGATTCATTCTAGGTAAGTAAAGCAAACAAGTAAGTGTCTTGAAGAAAACCGAAGCTCAAGAATTCTCTCTTGAGGTTGTAGCAACACTTTACAAAATAAATAAAAACATTTATTTTGTGAAACTTGTCTTTAGACCATACTGTTTGTGAATGCATACATATTACTGATAACGTTAAATCTTAGTTTTGGTTGTTGAAATTGAGATTGAATTTTATCAGTATTGCATTCATCCCCCCCCCCTTCTGCAATACACGAGAACCAACAATTTTTGTAATTTAATTAATGAAGTTTAAAAAAAAAAATTATGACACCGTCGCGAAGCGCAACTAGTTATTAAATTAAAAGTAAATGGCTGCAATTAACTTGAAGCAGTGGCTAAAAAAACAATTGCATTGCATTTGGCCGGCCTACCTGAGAAATTGTTGGGTCCGCCAGGTTTTCTCTAACATTTTCCAAACTCAACGATAGATGATTCTCGTTTTAACAACAATGGTTGACTGGAAGGAAATTTGCATGATACTACCTGTTATCCTGGTCATAGCTTGGTTTATATACTATCTATCCTGCAACAAAGACGTGTACCATTATCATGTATCAAACGTGATTATGAATGTCAAATACTTGATTCAGAAGATCTGGTCTGTGGTACGTTTAGTTACTCTCAACTTGATCTGTTAAATTTTATCGTAATTCGGGTTGGAGATTAAGTATTCCTTAATCAAAATAAGGCATCTTCTTGATCAACTGTGTTTGCTTTGCAACTCATGCTACTTAACTAAGAGTGCTTTAAAGTTTAGAGTGTCTATAAGAATAAGTATAATTAGTGCAATAGTTACTAGTTGGTGAATCACTAAAATAAGTAGTTTCGACATGGAAACTTTTGATGCTAGACTAAAATTTCAAACTTAACTTAAAACCCAAATGTGTTAGAGAATGTCCAATGCAATGCTAGAGTAATACATCATTAATTATAACACACAACTTGATTGCAATGTTAAACTTTGTTCTAGAACAGAGAAAATGCTATACTTGGTTCAAAACACAGAACCAAGTATAGATGTTGCAATAATTACCACATAGGCATTAATGTGCTAATTAAAGTGGAGAGAAATGAATAATTTGAGCAATGGTGATAAACATAATTTTTCAGTTAAATGTTAGGGGGTCGAAATATATCTAAATTTGAGTCTACTTGGTACTATTTTAAAACTATGCACTGGACAGTTTTATTTTAACATCAAAAATCAGTTTTTGCTTTCAGATTATAGCGATAATTACATATATTTTAACATTAGCATTGGACATGCTCTTACTTAATCAAGCTTCGATTCCTTACTTCTGAAATCGTGCAGAAACTTCTTGTTGTTTCTAGATTGGTTCAACATCTCTGTTTTGATATGATTGTTTAATTTTCCAGTTCAAGAGAAACACGACTGAGTGTCTGGGAGTTGTATTTCAGCTAGCAATCGTAGCTTTACCTAGCTTTCTTTTACCAGATGCACATACTTGGAACGCTAGCTGCATAGCAGTCATTGCAACATTTGCCATTCTCTGTTACTGTTTTAAGGTCTGTGTGGAAATGAAGAGAGCTCAACTTACTCGAACATTTCACTATGTCTATAGGAGGAACAATAAAAAAGTTTGGTTTTTCACCATAACGCATGGTTTAGAATTCCTACTTCCACTGTCATATCTTCTACTAGCTTATACCTATTTCATGGAGCTTCATTTACCAAATCATCACAAGGAAAAGGATTGGGAAATGGTTGCATCTGCTTTAAAGATATTCATCCAGGTACTTAGCGGCGTGTTGGCGGTCATGGGTGCTTGTAAAATATATTATATGACACCTAATGACCAGAATCAGGTAATTCCAATTCAAACAATGGACAACATTCCGCGCAATTGGAATGAACGAATTTTGGTATATGAAATGCTTCCAAGGGATGTGGAGAATCAAATTGTTGTAGATCCAAATGTAGGAGAAGTGGTACAAAGGAATGTTGAGAATCAGGCTGATGCAGATGCTCATTTACTGGGAGTGGCAGTACAGAGCGATGTGGAGAATCGATCCATTGCAGATGCGACTGTACCAGCAGTATACATGGATGATGCGGAGAATCAATCAGATGCAGATCCACCAGGATTGGAGGTGCAGAGGGATAATGTGGAGAATCAATCACATTCACATGCAAATGCAAATGCAAACTCAGTCCTAGTGCTCCGTATTTAGTGATGTAGGCTATCTAATTGCGGTGGTAGTTAAATACGACGAATGTGATATGATTTAAAGTCATGAGCTCAAAGCAGGAAGAATAGAGTTGTTCATAATATGTGATTAGTTTACAGTACTTTGTTGTCTTGAAATATCACTTGTGCGTTTGGTAAATTAAGTGTTGCGTCTCCCTCTTCTTTTTGACGTGGTACACACACATATTTAGTGCTTTGATTATATAGTAAAAATTGCGGAAAATCAAAGTTTGAAATAGAAAAGAACAGCTTTTCATTGTTTGCGCATGCACAAGTTTAGTGAAGTTTTTGTTTGGGTTCACCCCGAATTTCTAAATAAGTTAAAAATCCTATTATTATGAGTAGTATTCTAATTTGTGATAATCGAAGAAAGTCTTATATTTTGATAAAGATAAGAATTGTGAAAGATTTATATCCAAGATAAGAAAAAATGTTATTGTCACAAATATAATTGAGATATATTAGGATTCGAATAGTTGTAGTGCCTATAAATATAGATCTTTGTAGGGATTTTTGTATTATTGCAAAAGTTAGAAAGTTGTGTGTGATACACAAGAGAGAGAGCTTTTGTAATCAAGGTGAGGTGATTGTATTCAAGTGTGTTGAGTGAGGGAGCGACTCCAATCTTGTAATACATTCATAGTGGATTTGTGGTTTTACCCTCCCTTGAGGGGTTTCCACGTTAAATTGTTGTGTTCTTTACTTTCGTGTTTGTTATTGTGTTTGATTAACGTTGATCTATAGTGGATATGATCATAACAAACTGGTATCAGAGCTTGGGTTCGAGGAGTAGATTCGGCGTTAAAGAGAAGGCAATCATGAAGTAATTGCGAAAATTCGCAGAAATTTTTTGGTCTGCGCAACTGTTGAAGAATTGACGATTGGGAAGTCATCCGTGGTCGGATCGTCCTGATTTTCGTACAATAGATTCGTTACATCAATATCTAAAATCTGAACGGTGGAGATAGGATTTTGGCTTCGGGAGGGTGTGATTTATGGTGTCCGAAGCAGGCTGTTTGTGTGTTGTTAGTTGGTCGTGAGTTGATCTTTTCTTGGCTTAATGGAAGATCTAAAGTCGTTAAGGATTGATGCACCCAAGTATGATGGGAAGACGCATTTCACTATGTGGCAATTGACCGTCAAGGATGTGTTAATTCAACAAGGACTTGATGATGCCTTGGAGAAGGCGAAGCCAAAAGAGATGAGTTATGCAAATTGGGCGAAGATTTAGAAGAGAGCAGCGAGTACAATCAGGCTGGCACTTGCACACGATGTGAGATATAACGTGTTGAAGGAGTCGACACCAAAGGAGATATGGGACAAGTTAGCAAGCATATACGTTTCGAAGTCGTTGACCAACCGACTTAATTTGAAGATGGAGTTGTACTCTTTAAAACTGGATGAAGAAAGTAGTCTCCATGATCACATTAGTTGTTTTAATTAGCTATTATGTCATCTGGCTAATGTTAATGAGCCGATGAAAGACGAGGAACAAGCTCTGTTGCTGTTGTCATCGTTGTTGAAGTCCTTCAAGTATTTTAAGCAAACGCTTTTAGTTAAAGGCGTCACTACGCCATAATTGGGCTATTGAAACACTTTTTGAAAAAGCGTTACATGTAAACTGTTACAATAGCTAGAAAAATTTAGACATATGTAACACTGCTCAATTACTGTTACATTAGTAATAAACCTAGTGTTACGGGGGAGTGATGGTGTTACATTAGTAAATGGTACTTTTACAATACAAAAGTGTTACAGTAGTTAATTAATTTATTTTTAATTTCTTTAAATGCCGTGAGTGGGCCCCACAAGTGGGCCCCAATAATTTGTCTAATTTTTAATTAAAATTTAATTATTAATTAATTATTAAAAAAGGTGGGCCAAAGAAAAAAGTGGGCACCACGAGTGGGCCCCACTAATTTTTCTCATTTTTAATTAAAAATTAATTTTTATTTAAAAAAGTGTGGCCCACTTAAAAAAGTGGGCTCCAAAAGTGGGCCCCACTAATTTTTCTAATTTTTATTTAAAAATTATTTAATAATTAATTAATAATTAAATTTTAATTAAAAATAATATTAAAAAAAGTGGGCCCCACTAATTTTTCTTATTTTTAGTTAAAATTTAATTTTTAATTAAAAAATATTATTAAAAAATGTGGGCCCCACAGAACAAAGTGGGCCCCACGAGTGGGCCCTACTAATTTTTCTAATTTTTATTTAATAATTAATTTTAATTAAAAATAATATTTAAAAAAGTGGAGCCCACTTAAACCCGAACCCTAAACTCGAATAATTGTTTAATTGATTTATTCGACGATCCAACCGTACGGATGTTAGTAACTACTCATTATAGTCTTCATAAAAAATAATCAAAAAATAAAAAGGCCGGGATGTCCGACTTTATAGCAAAAATGTAGTATTAATACTGATTCGGGTAACGGAGCGCGTGTTGGATTCACTGAATAATTTTTTTTAAATGATTTCTTTGACGATCCAACCGTACAGATGTTAAAATATACTCATTGTAGTGTTGGTAAAAATTAATCAAAAATTTTAAAGGTCGGATTGTAGGACATTATAACAAAAAAGTAGTATTAATACTGATTCGAGTAACGGAGTACGTGCCGGGTTCATTGAATAATTTTTTTAAATGATTTCTTTGACGATCCAACCGTACGGATGTTAATAAATACTCATTCTAGTCTTCGAAAAAAATAATCAAAAATTAAAAAGGCCGGGATGTCCGACGTTATAGCAAAAATGTAGTATTAATACTGATTCGGTTAACGGAGCGCGTGCTGGATTCACAGAATAATTTTTTGAAATGATTTCCTTGACGATCCAACCGTACGGATATTAAAATATACTCATTGTAGTGTTGGTAAAAAATAATCAAAAAATTTAAAGGTCGGGTTTTATGACATTATAACAAAAATGTAGTTTTAATATTGATTCGGGTAACGGAGAGCACGTGCCGGATTCACTGATAAAAATATCATGATGAAAATGTTAAAATTTTCTTATAAAAATTAAGAATTGCAAAAAAAAGTGATTAATCAAATGAAAAAAATAAAATATATTTTTAAGATTAATAATTATATTTTTATAATTACAAGAATACTTGATAAATGTTAAATGTTTTTTGCACACACACACAAAATAAATTCGGCTGAGCGGCAAAAATACCGCCCAATCCAAATCTTTTGATACTTTCATTTTTCATTTCCCTCTCTCTCTTTTTCTCTGGCTCTCTCACTCTACTCTCTCACTCTACTCTCTCTCGCTCAAATACACACTCGAACAAAACACCGCCCTTTCGATTTAACAAAACACACTTAATCACCTCTCTCTAGATCTGCTCCCTTACTCTTAATCTCTTTGTCCCTGTCTCTTTTTCATACACTACGAATTAGAGCTCTTCGATTTGGGCCTTTTTCGAATTAGGGCTTCTTTGACTTGAATTCAGGGCTCGATTTGGGGTTTAAAGCAGGGCTTCAATTTGTAGGTATAATCGTCTTTCTTTTATGGTTTGTAAGGGCTTCAATTTGTAGGTATAAAGCTTATAAGGTTGCTGAAGATCGACTCAAATGCCAATTATCTGTTGCCATATTCAGCTGTAAGGTTTTTTTCTTTGATATAGTTGCACTCACCAAAGCAGGGTTATTCTTGAACCCTATGATAGTGGCTTGTTTTCTATTCCCTCCGATTTGAGTATATTACCTTTCTGTAGAAGAAAATTCTATTCAACTGCTAATTCTGTCTTATTAATGCTGCTTTTTTGATTTCTCTGTGTTTTAATTGGGGTATATGTGAATTAATGACTGTACATTCTGCTTTTATCTTTCTTCATTTTATTGTTGTGTGCATGATTTTGACCACTTGCAAATTGTTTATATTATTCCTTACATTTTCTATTCTAATATCACTTCTTTATACATATATAACCAGGTTTTTTTTACTGTAGCAATTCTTGCCTTTCAGTCTGTGACTGCTCTGTTTCTTGTATTTAGCTGCAGGAACATTAATCAGTGCTACTGGTATGTAATTACCAGGGGTCATTGACGAATTGTTCTCTTATACTGGTCCCCTTGGTGCCGTTTTCTCAGATGAGGCTATCACATTTTATCTGTGGGCCCCAACAGCTCAAGTAAAATTTTGCTTAGCTTTTTGCCCATGTTTTCCTTTCTGATGTAGACATCAGTAATTATATGTTGCCTACAAATACTCATTTTATTCATCAATGCATAATGTTTAGTTTTTGTCTATCATAAAACAGAGTGTGCATGTTCTTATTAATTATGGAGATGCAGCTAGGGAGGATCCCTTAGAAATTGTCCAGCTTAAAGAGACGAATGGTGTTTGGACTGCTTGTGGGCCAAGATCTTGGGAAGGCTGTTACTATGTCTATGAAGTGTACGTATATCATCCTAGCACCTTACAAATTGAGAGATGCTTAGCAAATGATCCATATGCTAGAGGGTAATAGTTTGTTAAACTCAACATGCATGCCATCCTCACATAACACATACTCCCTACCAATTTATATCCATTTTAATATATCTGTGAACATGCTAATCTTGTCTAGGCTCTCGGCTGATGGCAAGCGGACATTGTTGGTCAATATTGATTCTGATGCCTGTAAACCTGAAGGATGGGAATCTCTGGCAGATGAAAAACCTGATGTTGTTTCTTTCTCTGACATTAGCATATATGAATTGCATGTAAGAGATTTCAGGTATGTGGATCATAACTTCAAAGAAGAAAGAACAATTACATAATAATACTACAACCAATAAAATTTTTGGTAAAAATGATATTGCAACGGAAAGATAGAATTCTGAACAAAGTAAACACAGTTATCAGAATATCTGCACCTCTAATATATCATCTAATACTTAGTTATATATAATCAGCTAAAGAACTGGTAATGATCTACACATTCTACCGCAAATATTTCTGTATCCTGTAACACTAGTTAGGCTGGAGAGATGATGTAACATATGTTAGGTCCAAAGTATCGTAGAAGGGGGGGGGGGGTTGAATACGATACTCACAAATAATTCAATTTCGTTCGTGGATTAATCTTTCAGTTCTATAACGAAATCAAACACACCAAACCAAATCAAGTTTCGGGGAATATATCTTTTTATAAATATAAACCTCGAGGGGTGCTACAATTTCTAATCCGTAGATTAGCTTCAATGAGTTTAAGGTTACACAAATTCAAAACAATGATCAAATTCTGAGCACTATTAATTCTCTGATAATTTCTCCGGCTCAGTTATCTCTCTCAGTAATGTCTTTGTGTAGAATGCCTTAACTGAAGAAGACACTATCTTCACTCTGTATTAACTGCAGTCTTCAATTGAAAAACCATCGAACCAAACTTGAAGAATCAATCATGGCCGTTGGATCTTCATCAACCATATAACACAAAACAAACTTTTCACCTGCTCCTCAATTAGAAAACTATCGAATGGATTAAAAGTATTTTCCATTCGATATTTTTATAAATAAAACTATCGAATGACAAATACTTAATTATAGTTTTCTTAAAGAATTTTCTTAACCATATTCGATAGATTTCATTTATGAAAAACCATCGAACATTTTCTTTTGTACTTAATCATTTGAAAAACCTTTTAAGTTCCAGGGTGTCTAGTTTTAGACTGTATCAATTTCTTCTGAGACGATAAAACAACTTGATCTTTTTAGTGCCGTCACCTAGTGCAACTGGTCTGGTTCACAGATGAATAACACTTGATCAATTCTTCTTTTATGTCTTCAATTCAATGTTGCTGATAAGTCCTTTGTCGTTCTGATTGCTTCATTTAAATCACTGGAATCCCGTGGTACTTAACCCTAAATCATTCACATACTTCTGTCATCTTGAAAGTCTTGTTTCTTTTGCTGTCACTGAGGCTTGAACATTTTCATGAACTTCTTTCCGTGACCTGTTTACGGACTTCAAGAATACATAACGTATTTTGATTTTTTGAGTTTACCTTTTCTTCTTTGATTCTGGATTCCTGTGCTTCGGTTAATATTATTGTCTGTCTTGTCCTTTGTTGAGTTGTAGTTATCTCTTTTACATCTTATGTTACATTATGCTTTACAATCTCCCCCTATTTGATTGGATAGAGTTCGACAAGCAAATACTTCGAGGATAACTCAACTAACTAAGGAAACATTAAACTAATTAAAGTAAGACAGTGTAATAATATTAAATGCATTCTGGATCAGATATATATACATTTCCAGATTTCATAAATCAAAAAACAATTAAACTTTATACAATGAAGTTGCTCCTCTAGTCTGAGCTGATAGTTCTTTTGTTCTTTGCTTCAATCTTCAGTCCATTCCAATCTCACCTTCTTCAATCATTGGATCGGAGTTAGCAGCTTGATAATCAATCATTGATAGATAGTGCAGTGGTTCTCCAGGTTTAAGGATTGCTCCTTGGATGTGTCTTCCAATATATTCAACCTCTTGACCCACTCCAGCCCATAACCATGCAATGTTAACATCTTTCTTGTTTAGCTTTGGCATGTTTGGCAGTCTGGTATGCACTTCCAATCCTCTTTCCACTCTTTTCCTATAGTAAGGAACATTCTCCATTAGAAATCTTCTAAGAGTGTCTGCTGCTTTGTCCTTCTCCGTTGATGAGAATCCAGTGGATCTAAGATACTTCTCAACTGAGATTAGATAGATACTTGGGTAGTCCCTCAGTTTGTCATCAGCCAAATAGCAGATTCTGAACAAGTCATTCGTCATGAATCTAACCATTGGAGGATCTTCAGTAATCTCTGGACCGACTTTCATCAAGATCTCCTTAACATGCTCACGGAGCAGTTCATTCAGCCTTGTCGTCCTTTGAATCTTGATGAGAATAACCTGCAACTCTGTGTATGTCCTCTGTTCTAAAAACTTAGTGGAAATCACAAATGTACCTTTCTCCAGAAAATTGATCAGGATGTTCCAGGCTCCATTTGCTTTAACCCCAGCTTTCAGAAAGATCATAGAGTTTCTCAATGCTTTGAAGTAAGTCTGATCTTCAAGATTGGCACTTCTGATGTCCTGAATGATAACTTCCACCTCAGCATTGTCGTTGACTTCTAATCCGTCTTCAACTCCGTAAAAGGTTTTATAAGCCATCTCCCATTCATTACCTTCTTTCTTTGCCAAATCTATCATCTTTTTCCTCCTCATTTCATTATACACCTTGAATCTCTTCAGTTTTTCACTCCTCAGAATTTCTTGTTGTTTCTCTTTCTCAGCTTGCCTGGCATCTACTGCAGCTCTCTGAGCTCTTATTGCTTCCAAGGCAGCTTCTTCTTCAGGTGATAGAGAATTTGCTTCTTCTTCCATATTATCCTCCCAGATTGGATGTTCAATGGGCTCTGGATAATATGGCTCATGCTCCTCTAGAATAGGTTGCTCATGCATGACCTCAAATTCCTCTTCACTCTCCTTCACTTCTTCTACAAGTTCCTCTATCCAGTACTGTCTGATAGGAATAGCTTCAACTGTCTCCCAAACTCCCCATCCATCCTTAGGCTTCTCTTTCTCCCCTTCTCCAACTTTCTCCCCATTAATTGAGGAATCCTCGACGAAAGCATCCTCAGCATAAAAGGTAGTAGAAGGATCAGGTTGCTGATTTGAAGGACCAGGTTGGCCAGTTTGTTGGTTTTTCAGCATAGTCCAAATCGACTGTACTCCATCACTTTGATTTTCCATGAAATCCAATAGATCCTTATTCATCTCTTGCATCAATGTCATCCAATCTGAAGTTGGTAGTCTTCTCAATCTTGTCCAATCTCTGGTTCAGCTTAGACTCCACTCTAGAAAGGGTGTTCATTGCATCTTTTACCCTAGCTTGACCATCCCGGATAACCAGAACGTCTTCTCTCAAAGCTTCTTGTCCTTGCGACAAAGCATCTACTTCATTCATGAAACCATCTTTAAGTTCCTTGACGTCCGTCCTCAACTCGATCAGTTCATCCATTGCTTCCTTCTTTAAGGAGTCCACTGCCTGCTTCGTACCTGTTATAGTGCCAGATGCACTGCCAATGACCCTGAATGTTCTTCTTGAATCAGCTGCAGCCAAGTCAACCTTCTCTTGAATAGTCTTTAAAGAAGCATTGTCTTGACTAGAGGAGATCTCTTGGTCAAAGGAAGGTCACAGTGGAACCTTGAATAATGGATTTCCTTCTTTGTTATGAACTGTCATCTCCTTGAGGGAAGATTGAACTTGTAGCTCTCTTTCTGTCGGTAACAGCAAATCATCAATATTAGGTAGGGTTAGGGTGTCACTCCTCACATTTGGCTCTGGGTGTACACTCAACGTTTCTGTCGGTGTTTGAATCATTTTTCCTTTCCCACTCAGGCCAGGTGTAAGTGTTTTTGTTTCACTCAAATCGTTTGTGCTGATTGTACCTGCAGAAGAAAACACCGTAGCCATCCTTAAGGAGGTCACCGGTGGTGCAATGGGGCTTCGCACGTCCCCGTCCTTGGATAAACCAAGGGGGTTAGAAACAGGCTCTTTTAACAGCAGAGATCCCGAATCTTCCCCGATAGTCTGTGAAGACTTTACCTCAGTTGACTCCTCAATAGTAATTGATTCATTGTCAACGAGTTGCCGATCTGCACCTACGTCAGACCCTTTACCCGCAGGATCCAGATATGTTCCATCTGGGGAGGTAGACAATGACCCTTTAGATTGTGCATTTAGGTCAAAGCCTTCTCTCGACGTCTGTGAAGACCCTTGGTTCTTAGAACCTTCAACCAGTGAACCTGACCGTAATATGGTCGGAACACCAGTGGCTTCCGTCAATTCTTCCTTACCTGATTGAGCTAATGGTTCAGATATAGCTTTCGTTAGCGTAGCCCAATCAGCATCAGAAAAATCAATAAAGGGCGCTTTGGAAGTTTGAAATAAAGTATCAACAGTTGCCTCGGTTTCTGTTCGTCTCCTTTTAGAGGAAGGCATAGCTGCTGTTGAAGGGTGTATCTCCTTATGTGGTGCTGCTAAGGCACTATCTCCCTCTACACTCACGGATGTCTGAATATTGGGTATAGGAGGGGAAGGAGGTTCGTTTATTGTTTCATTTGGCTCTTTCAAAGGCTCTTCGACCGTGGTTAGAGGTTGTGGGTTTGCAACCTCCTGGTCAGGAATGGCCACTGAGGGCTCTGGATCAACATCCATTGGTTGTGGTTCAGGAGCCAGTTCAGGTTCAGGAATGTTACCTTGATTTACCTGTTCCCCTGGGGGTAGAAGTGGTAGGGGCACCGTTCTTAGATATTCAGTGAGAACAGTGGGTACCCCTGGAAGATAGTTGTTCTTCCTTATCAGAGCGGTTATGGCATTGCTCTTCATCTTCATACACTTTATGGTCTCCTCTTCGGCGAATGTCTCGCGCTCATCATCTGTTAAGATATCATTGAGAATTAGCTGTAGGAACCTAGGATAGAAACAAAGCACATCGTCATCTATGCTTGTTCTTTCATCCAGTGGTCCCATGCATATGATTACTTGATCAATCAGTAACCGTCCAATGTTAATATGCCTATTGTTGGCAATGGCAAACCCTATCTTTTGAAGGAATAAGGGAATACCATGCAGATTTGTTAGCTTGGCAGTAAAAACATGGATTAGGGTATGAAAGAAAAAGTTCCATGCCTTTGGCAAGTAATGCTTCAGAAACTCTCCCACAAAGAAGTTAGGTTGTTGACTTCTAATGAGAGTGAAGAAAGCATGTATCTCCTCAGTTGTGGGATCCGGAACAAGGTTTTCTGTAGGAAAATGAAGTATTCTATTAAAGTCATGTTACGTCACCCTTATTGTTCTGCCCCCTGGCACAACAAAACTGAAGGATCTCACATAATTCTCACTTATATCCGTGGCGGATGTGTACAACGCAGTCAATTGATCAATACAAAGGACCACGGGAGTACTCAAAGAATATGTCACTAATGAACGTGTGTTCAGAAATTCTGCCCATGCACGAAACTGTAAGTTCATTATGGATTGCAAGTTCTGAAACGAGACATGATTAGTCTTGGTAATAATAAATTCTCCAGCCATTGTTTTTCAAATTTCCAGAAATTTTAATTTTAAACCAAAACTAATTTACCAATTAAATTTAATTAATTATTAATAATTAATCAAACTTAAACAAAATTACCCCTTGTTAATCACTTAAGAACACAAACTCGAACCACACACAACTCAAATAATAACCCTAATTTGTTAAATCTGAATATGCACTCAAGTCCAAAGAAATCAATTGATTGACAATTAATTTCTAAAGAACAATTCTGGTAACACTTCTAAAGGGTCAAAGGTTCAAGTTCGATATTTTTCTTTCCTTTTCTTTTCCAGAAACACAAAAAGAATCAAACATCACGGTTAAAATCAATTAACAGTGAAAGGATAGTATCTTTTTGAGGTTTTACTCGGTTATTCTTGAAGAAAAGTATCGATGGTGATGCTTTGTTTGTGTATGTATCCGTGTATATATAAAAACTTTGCCTTAGATCTGAGAATAGAAAAAAACATCTAAGTGATTCTTATATACACGTTTAAACTGACAAGGGTATTGTTGTCATTTTTCGTTCGATAGTTTTATAAAGAACCATCGATGGTTTTTCTGAGGGGGCAAAATGGTCAATTTTACTTCGATAGTTTTTTGAAAAACTATCGAAGTATTTAAAAATAAGAATTCAAACCGACCTTTTTCAAAAACCATCGAAAGCTTTTTCCTTTTAAAACCAAAAACCATCGAACTCTGTCTTTCTGAAAAACTATCGAGAACATAAAATATTGAAGAATTTATTTCTTTCGATAGATTTCATTTTATTCTCAAAAACTAACGAGATATGTTTTCGATAGATTTTCTTTTCCTTTTCAAAAACTATCGAAAATTAAATTCGATAGATTTATCTATGTACTTGAAAAACTATCGAATTTCCTAAATTCGATATTTTTTGCTTCTGTCCAAATTTTAAAACCTGTTCTTGTCTTAGAATTCAGACTTTTTATTTCCTGTCCAGTTTTAATTCTAATAAATCTTTTCAAATTTACCAAAATCAATTCTTAACAGAAAATTCACAATTTTCTTAGAATAAAATCAATTAAGTATCATTGAGTGATATTAATCAATTAAAATCCAATCAATTATGCTGCATTAATCTACAATGTTAAAAACAAAGCAAATTAATTCAAATTAAATAGATGCTTTAATATTTAGAACAAATATTAGCACCTAAATAATTTTTAGAATTAATAACCAATTAAATGCTAGAAGATATATCATCCATAATTATGACATAAAATTAGTATATTAATCCTAACTACGAGAATTGCTCCAGAAAATAAATTCACGAGTCCTAAAGATATAGAAATTCTTAAACTCATGTATTCACTAGGACTCTCTGCAGTTACTGACTTCTAATCAAAATCAATTAGAAAGATTTAACATCCCAAGTTCACCAACCAGCTTATTGAAAGTGGATTCATCAAGCGGTTTAGTAAAGATGTCTGCAATTTGATCCTCTGTGGGTACAAAATGTAACTCCACAGTTCCATTCATGACATGCTCTCGGATAAAATGATACCTGATGTCGATGTGCTTCGTCCTCGAGTGTTGCACTGGGTTGTTTGAGATTGCTATAGCACTTGTGTTGTCGCAAAATATTGGAATCTTTGTCAACAAAAGTCCATAGTCACGGAGTTGGTTTCTCATCCACAAGATCTGAGCACAACAGCTTCCAGCAGCAATGTATTCAGCCTCAGCTGTTGATGTGGAAACTGAATGCTGCTTCTTGCTATACCAGGAAACTAACCTTCTTCCAAGAAACTGACAGCTTCCTGAAGTACTCTTCCGATCAATCTTACAACCTGCAAAATCAGAGTATGTGTATCCAATAAGATCAAATCATGTATCTTTAGGGTACCAAATTCCAAGATTTGGGGTCCCCTTAAGATATCTAAATATTCGCTTAACAGCTATTAGATGAGATTCTTTAGGATCAGACTGAAACCTAGCACACAAGCATGTTGCAAACATTATATCTGGTCTACTTGCAGTGAGATAAAGTAATGAGCCTATCATACCTCTGTAGCCTGTGATGTCAACCTTCTTACCAGTTTCATCCTTATCAAGCTTAGTGGCAGTTGGCATAGGAGTCTTTGCTGTAGATGAGTCTTCCATTTGATACTTCTTCAGAAGATCTTTGATGTACTTGGACTGACAAATGAATATACCATCTTGTTTTTGGTATACTTGCAGTCCAAGAAAGAATGACAATTCACCCATCATGCTCATTTCATAACGACTCTGCATTAACTTAGCAAATCTCTTGCATAGATCATCATTAGTAGAACCAAATATTATGTCATCAACATATACTTGCACCAATATCAAATCATTTTTATGCTCTTTGACAAAGAGAGTTTTGTCTACGACACCTCTTGTAAAATCATTTTCAAGTAAGAATTCAGAGAGAGTGTCATACCATGTCCTTGGAGCTTGTTTGAGTCCGTAGAGAGCTTTGAATAGAAAGTACACAAAGTCTGCCAGTTTTGAATCCTCAAAACCTGGAGGTTGTTCCACATACACTTCTTCTTCTAACTCCCCGTTCAGAAAAGCACTCTTCACATCCATTTGATATACCTTGTAATTGGAATGTGCAGCAAATGCCAGAAACATTCTGATGGCCTCAAGTCTTGCTACTGGTGCATAGGTTTCATCATAATCTATACCCTCTTCTTGAGAGTAACCTTTAGCAACCAGTCTGGCTTTGTTTCTCGTTACAATGCCATCTTCGTCCAACTTATTTCTGAATACCCATCGTGTTCCAATAACAGATTTTCCCTTAGGCCTGGGTACCAGCTTCCAAACTTTCAGCCTTTCAAACTGATTGAGTTCCTCTTGCATAGCAATCACCCAATCTGGATCATCTAGAGCATCTTCAACTTTCTTAGGTTCTGTTTCTGAAAGAAACCCAGAATAGTGACATTCATTTTGTGATGTTTTCCTAGTTCTCACTCATGTGTCCGGATCACCAATGATCAAGTGAAAGGGATGATCTCTATTCAATACCCTTTGTCTTGGCAGATGCGATCTTGATGATTCTCCTTGTTCTAGATGTTGTGGAGTGTGACTAGTTGATCCTTCTCCTGCTCCCCCTGAGTTGTTGACGGTTTAATCTGTTGATTCTGAAGACTGACTAGTGGATCCTGCAGAATGTTGAGAATCTCCACTTTGGTCACCACTTTGTCCAGAATCATTATAATTATGATTATTATTAATAACTGTAACAACTTCAGATACTTCTTCATTGTCAGAGAGATCTCTTGATAGATTTTCAAATACCAAGGATTCAGAGTTCTCTCCAGTTTGCAGGCCTGGTCTTTTGGTGTCGTCAAATGTTACATTAAAACTTTCCAACACCTTCTTATCTTCAATCACATATACCCTGAAAGCCTTAGATTCCAGAGAATAGCCCAGAAAAATGCCTTCATCTGCTTTGGCATCAAACTTGCCAAGATGTTCTCCATCTTTAAGTACAAAGCACTTTGCACCAAACACATGAAAGTACTTCAGTGTTGGTTTCTTGTTGGCCATTAACTCATACGGAGTCTTTTCATGATCTTTGTTGATCAGGGTTCGATTCTGAGTGTAGCAAGCTGTGTTCACTGCTTCAGCCCAAAAGTAAGTGGGAAGTTTTGATTCACTCAACATGGTCCTTGCTGCTTCAACCAAGGTCATGTTCTTCATTTCCACTACTCCATTCTGTTGAGGAGTTCTTGGTGCTGAAAACTGTCTTGATATTCCTTTCTCTGAGCAGAAATCATTAAGAACTGCATTCTTGAATTCAGTTCCATTGTCTGATCTGATTGTCCGCACAGGTAGCTTAGCTTCCACTTCTATCTTCTTGATGTGATCAATGATTAGTTGTGTTGCTTCATCCTTTGATTGTATGAACAACACCCACGTGTACTTGGAGTAGTCGTCCACCATCACCAATGCATATCTATTCCTTGAAAGTGACATAACATTAACTGGACCAAATAAATCCATATGAATCAGTTGTAATGGTTCAGTAATGCTTGTCATTCCTTTGCTTCCATGTGATGCTTTCTTCGACTTCCCTTTTTCACATGCTTCACATAGTCCCTCCTGATTGAATTCCATCAGGGGCAACCCTCTCACTAACTCTCTCTTTACCAAAGAGTTCATAGTTTTGAAGTTCAGATGTGAGAGCTTCTTGTGCCATAGCCAACTTTGTTCTGAAGATGCCTTTGCATAAAAACATGTAACTTCTCTTTCACTGGTAGAACTTAAGTCAGCTATAAACAAATTTCCTTTTCTCACTCCCAGTAGAGTAAGCTTCTCATCCTTCCTGTTGGTGATTAAGCACTTGTCCTTTCTGAAATCTACATTGTAGCCTTTATCACAGAACTGACTGATACTTAGAAGATTGTGCTTTAATCCTTCAACAAGAGAGATGCTTTCAATGATGACATTTCCAGCTTTCAATTTACCATATCCCGTAGTGTATCCTTTGTTGTCATCTCCAAAGGTTACAATCGGGCCGGTCTTCTTAACCACCTCTGTAAGCAGGGACTCTTCACCTGTCATGTGTCTAGAACAGCCACTATCCAGAATCCACACAACCTTTGAGCTTTTAACCTTACCCTGCAATCACAGATTGATTAAGCGGACTTTGGTACCCAAAATTGTTTGGGTCCTGAAAGTTTAGATGATTTAACAGGAGTAACATTCAATTTAGTCTTACCCTGTTTGATATTCATAGTATCTGTGGATTTAACATTAACAGTGCTATTGCTACTATCAGACATCAACTTAAAATAAGCATGCATGATGTTGTACTTACATAGCAAACAATCTTTCTTTCCACAGGGTTCATGAAGATCAGGCATGTCAGACATGTTATGCATTTCAGAAGCATTAGCAGTTTCTACTTTAACCTTTTTACATGCATGTGTAAGGTGTCCAGCAGAATTACAAATAGTGCACAACTTCCTAGATGCAATGGGAGAAAATGGAACCATTTCCTGATTAACAATCTTCTTCTTCCCATTCCTGTTCTTTTTAACATTACTAACTACGTTACCTACTTCAGTTTTAGGTAAATCAGGTTTAGGTAATTCATTTTTTACTGATTTCCTAGGCAACTTAGTCTTTACCTCTTTTTCCTTCAACAAATCCTCCTCAAGTAATTCTTGTCTTATGAAAAGGTCATCCTCATGAAAAAATGGTGGAAACGGCTTAACAAAAACTGGACAATCAACATTCTTAAGAACATGTGGAGTATTCCTTTTGACAACTGAAGGTCTCACAGGGAATTCCACAATCTTCTTACCAGCTTTCTTGTTATAGTCAAATCCTATAGCAGTTTTACTCTCTATGGCCTGAGTATCAATGAT
Organism: Heracleum sosnowskyi; assembly: GCA_030848705.1. Taxonomy (NCBI): domain Eukaryota; kingdom Viridiplantae; phylum Streptophyta; class Magnoliopsida; order Apiales; family Apiaceae; genus Heracleum; species Heracleum sosnowskyi. The sequence goes on along the minus strand of CM061235.1, from coordinate 91,853,059 downwards.
TTCCTTAGCCACTAGAGCGGAATTCTTAAAAGCATTCAGCTTCAAATCTAGATCTGAAATCTGCTTCCTGAGGATAGTCTCTATCTCAGCATTACACTTGACCTTGTTCTCTAAGTACACATTCTTTTGCTTAAGATCTTCTAATGTTACAGCTACAAGCTCTAGTTCTTCATTTTTAGATTCTAACTTTTTAATCTTAAGAACTAGTTTAGCATTTTCCATTTCTGATGCTAGCATGCTTGTGTGTACATTAAACAATTCTACACTAAGATCTTGCACAGTTTTCTTGTACTCAGAATTAGACATATCAATTTTAGTTAAGATAGGTACCTGAGATGATTGTGGTGATTCCTCTGAAGAGTCAGCCATTAGAGCAACATTTACATATTCCTCCTCTTCATCTGAATCAGTATCATCCCAGTGTTTTCCCTCTGCTATATAAGCTTTCCCTTTCTGCTTTCCAGAGAATGCCTCCAATTGTTGTTTAAGCTTGGCATTCTCTTTCTTCAACTCATCATAAGAATCCTTCTTTCCATAGACATCTTTCATGTCTCTCGCTTGACGAGGCTTCCGGCATTCAGTGGCGAAATGCCCTAACTCATTGCAGTTGTAGCATCTTTATTTGCTTCTATCAATCATGCCAGTCTTGTAGCCTCCCTTAAAGCCTGTACTAGGTGTATAATTGCTCTTCTGGAATCTGTTGGTTGAACCCTTGAACTTGTACTTAGGGTTTCTCTTGAAACGAATGTGACTAAACTTTGCAGCTAAGTACGCCATGGTTTTGTCTTCCATTTTCTCAAGCTCTTCTAGGGTGTAGTAATCACTTTCATCAACACCCAGATTCACATAATCCATTTCTGCTTCTATTATCACCTCCTTTCCAGCTCTAGGGGTTTGAACCTGAATCTCAGAAGTTATTGGTTCATCCACTACAAGTGTTGCTGATCTCACAAGTGCATTGTGCTTGTTCTCCACTGTCCCTGATCCGTAGATTATCACCCTTTGTTCCTGTTCCATGTCATAGGTCTTCAACTTGCCATAGATCATCTCTAATGACATCTTTGTGAAGTCAATTCTTTCCCTAATGGATGATGACTTGTGTTCTACATGATGGGGCAGCGTCATCATGAACTTCATGTTTGATTCTCTCAGTGGATAGGTCTTTCCTTTCATTGCCAATTCATTGAGAAGCTTAGTATATTTCTCAAAGACCTGAGTTATACTTTCTCCTGGCAGTGACCTAAACGCTTCGTATTGAGAAGTCAGAATGTCCAATCTGTTTTCCTGCACATCTTCAGTTCCTTCCATTATCAAGTTAATGGTATCCCACATATGTTTCCCGCTTGTACAGTTCATCAACTGATAGCTCATTTCCTTGTCTGCGGAGTCCGCCAATATCAACATTAAACCGGTGTCCAATCGAATCAGTTCTTTGTCAGAATCTGTATATTCAGTAATATCCTTAGGTTGGGTGCCTTGAGGAATCCTGCTACCATCAGGAGCTGTAGATTCACTAACTGGTTTCATTGGTACAAACGGTTCGTTCTCTAATATGCCAATATACAACGGATTAGATGCCTTGATAAATAACAGCATCTTCATCTTCCACAAACCGAAATCATCTCTAGTAAACGGGGGAACTTTAATACCAGCGGTTGTCTTTGGAGCACTCATGGTTTCTGAAAATTTCAAATTGTTTAAAATTCAAGAAATTCCAATTAAATGAAAAATTTTGAAAGTTAAAAAATTTGCTTCGAATTTTCACGCTACGTTTGATTTTGGTCTCATTCACCGGATCTGATTTGTATATCAATCAAGCAGCTCTGATACCAATTGTTAGGTCCAAAGTATCGTAGAAGGGGGGGGGGGTTGAATACGATACTCACAAATAATTCAATTTCGTTCGCGGATTAATCTTTCAGTTCTATAACGAAATCAAACACACCAAACCAAATCAAGTTTCGGGGAATATACCTCTTTATAAATATAAACCTTGAGGGGTGCTACAATTTCTAATCCGTAGATTAGCTTCAATGAGTTTAAGGTTACACAAATTCAAAACAATGATCAAATTCTGAGCACTATTAATTCTCTGATAATTTCTCCGGCTCAGTTCTCTCTCTCAGTAATGTCTTTGTGTAGAATGCCTTAACTGAAGAAGACACTATCTTCACTCTGTATTAACTGCAGTCTTCAATTGAAAAACCATCGAACCAAACTTGAAGAATCAATCCTGGTCGTTGGATCTTCATCAACCATATAAAACAAAACAAACTTTTCACCTGCTCCTCAATTAGAAAACTATCGAATGGATTAAAAGTATTTTCCATTCGATAGTTTTATTTATAGTTTTCTTAAAGAATTTCCTTAACCATATTCGATAGATTTCATTTATGAAAAACCATCGAACATTTTCTTTTGTACTTAATCAATTGAAAAACCTTTTGAGTTCCAGGGTGTCTAGTTTTAGACTGTATCAATTTCTTCTGAGACGATAAAACAACTTGATCTTTTTAGTGCCGTCACCTAGTGCAACTGGTCTGGTTCACAGATGAATAACACTTGATCAATTCTTCTTTTATGTCTTCAATTCAATGCTGCTAATAAGTCCTTTGTCGTTCTGGTTGCTTCATTTAAATCACTGGAATCCCGTGGTACTTAACTCTAAATCATTCACATACTTCTGTCATCTTGAAAGTCTTGTTTCTTTTGCTGTCACTGAGGCTTGAACATTTTCATGAACTTCTTTCCGTGACCTGTTTACGGACTTCAAGAATACATAACGTATTTTGATTTTTTGAGTTTACCTTTTCTTCTTTGATTCTGGATTCCTGTGCTTCGGTTAATATTATTGTCTGTCTTGTCCTTTGTTGAGTTGTAGTTATCTCTTTTACATCTTATGTTACATTATGCTTTACAACATATGATTACATCTTGAGGAATATGATTAGTAGTTGAATATGTGGTCATTATTTTGACAATCGATTGTTCAGCACAAAAATAGAGTTATCACTCTTTTTAAAATAAAGATTATGCCAACTATTGACTCTAATTTTCCCTTTTATTAGGAGTCCACTGGTTTCATTCTTGTATGAAAGAAGTTGGCATCAAAATTTTAATCGTGCTGGTTTTCCTGGTCCTGATGAAGAGGTAAATCCTGGTTAATGTTTTGAACAGAGACGCACATGTGTTCTACGGAGTTAAATTAGAAGTAACTTCAGTGTGAATAGTATTTTTGTCATCTGGTTCTCAAAATATCAACCAATTTATCATAAGATAAGCTAATTAATATACGATAGAGATCATAATTTTTATGGAATTAATACATTTTTCTAACTGAAGTTGGTGAAACAATGTTGTCTGGTAATATGTGAGCAGAGTTCATGTCAAAGTTTCTACTTGTGTGCTCGGAAAAGACAATATTAACTGTTCTGTCAGTTTATCGATAATAAACTAATGATATTTTATGCCCCGCTGTTATTGAACTATGCAACATGAATATACATTTTTACATTCATAAAAGATGAAGACTATACTTCTGGAATATATTGGTTCATGGCCTAGTGGTATGTGTGTACCTTGTATGTTTGAACCAAGTTTATAAGAACTGCCAAGTCCAACAGCTAATCGCTGCTCACTAAAACAATGCATGAAACAATACCTTGTATGGATGTACACTACTGTAAGATTTAAAAGTGGCCTTGATTTTGCAGTTTCAGATGGCACAGGACTTTTTTAGACCAGCAGAAGGTGGTATTCTAGTAGATGTTAGTTGTGGAAGTGGTCTATTTTCCCTGAAATTTGCCAAGTCTGAAGTCTATTCAAAAGTTATTGCACTTGATTTCTCTGAAAATATGCTCCGTCAGTCTTATGATTTCATTAAAGATGATGATGCAATTTTAAAATCGTAAGTTCCTTCCCTCCCTAAAAAGCTATATTAATCTACTTCATTTCAAATAATAGATGCAACTATTGTCTAACGTTCTTTAGGGTCATGATACTAGTAAAATGCGCAGAAATATGACTAAATTGATTTACATTCCGTTGGTGATTTACGTTTTTTTTGTTTTTTTTTTAAAATTGTTGTATAGCTAAACTGTTAGGTTAATATATTATAAACACGTATATGAGTTTTATGAGTTCCGTTGCTGAAATGTTGTAACATGATCTTACCTACTTTGGCAAGCTTAAATTGATTAACTGTGTTATGCTAATAATATAGAATTACTTGTATATTATTGATTCCTATCACTCATTAGTTGCAGCCTGCAGGCATGAAAATGTGAACTTTTTGCTGGGAATTAATTTGTGATACAGTTACCTTCAGAGGCCATGTATATGAAGCTTACAGGTTAACACTGACATCATCATGCATGTTGGTTGCAGGTGTTGATTACGGTCAGATTAATTTTGATTATTCTGAAGGGACTACCGGCTGATGACAAATATGAGTACATCATTCCCTGTTTATATTGTACTGAAGTTTATACATTGTAGTTCAGATTCAGAGAATATAATCTTTGTCTTTTTGAATTTTCATTCCGTATTTTAATTGTCTCAAGTTCAGGAGTAATGTAGCTTGTAAACTTCTGGGAGCTTGCATTAAATTGATTCTATCACTTTGAAGATGCATGGCATGTTGTGTAGGACCAGTGACATTACGATGCTACTGCATAACATAACTGTATATTTAATTTTATGTTGTAGTTTTATATGACATTTCCCGATTTATTTCTCCTGGCCAGGTCACACGGATTATGGGGGCTGAAGTTGATAGTCCATATGATGTTGGTGTCAACAGAAACATGACTATTGTTGGTGGTGGACTGGTGGTAGTAGTTTGGAGTGGTTGTGGTTGAAAGAGAACTTGTAATGGTTACTTTTCGATTAAATTTTGGTGTGAATGTTTGTTTGAACTTGTAATGGTTACTTTTGGATTGAATGTTGGTTTGAAATTGTAATGGTTATTAATGGGAATACTGCATATTCGAGGCATATATTTCAAAAAAATTATATTCTAGTGTTACATTTGCCTATTGTAGTGTTGCATATGTATATTTATAGGTGTTTACATCATTTAATTAATGTTACATTATTCTCTTCACTTAATGTTACAATATACATGGCGTAGTGTTGCAATAGGTAAAGTGGGACCCACAGGTGGGTCCCACAGTGGGCTCCATAGGTGGGTCCCACACCACAAATGTGGGTCCCACAGGTGGGTCTCACTTTTAAAAGGTTTGTGGGACCCACATATATCCTCTCTATTGAATTCAAATGTAACACTAAAAACCCATTACATTTGACAATGACAGTGTTACATTATGTGTCTATTGTAATGTTTTACTTGTGTTACAGTAGATGGACAAAAGCGTTACAATATATAGCTATTGTAACGTCCGTATATGTAACGCCCCTCTGTGTTACCATAGATCTATTGTAACGGATTTAGGGTCTCTTGTAACACTAGGTGGTAGTTACAATAGCCCACTTATGGCGTAGTGCGTTAAGAGATAATGAGAGTATGACAAAGGATGCTGTTTCTCAAAGTGGTGAGACAGTTTTAGCTGTCCAAAGTGCTGAAAGAAGGAGTCGCAACCGCAATGACCTGCAATGAAGAAGTAAATCTCAGCCGAGTAAGAGGGATATGAGCATTGTTGAGTGCTATTATTGTGGTGAAACGGGTCATTTACAGATGTTATGTCCAAGCTTTAAATAAGATGTGAAGTCCTTTAAGCAGATGAAGGGAAAGAACAAAGTTGATGATGTGGACTCTACACTTGTGATCGATGAGGGAGAGTTTTTGATGGCGAGTGAGGATACCGTTCCTGGTTCGGTGAAGAATAAATCAGAATGGGTGATGGATTCTGCTACTTCTATGCATATATGTAGAGATCGAGCGTTGTTTGATACTTTATGCACTGATGAAAATCTTGGTAATGTCATTGTGGGAAATGATGAGAAGATGAAGGTTCAAGGAGTTGGAACTACTCGTCTTAAACTCCATGATGGTACGATCAAGAAAGCTCTCAATGTGAGATATGTACCAGATGCATCAAAGAATGTGTTATCTTTGAGTGTGTTGGCATTACGTGGGTACAGATTCGTTGGACGAGGGTGAAGTTGCAAGGTGTATAAAGGAAGAAATTTGATTCTACAAGGGATGATGCATAAAAAGAATATCTATTGTTTAGATGGTGAAACAACAACGATGAAGACCGAGAAAAAGGTTAAATTCTCGGAATAGGTTGAGGTATTAGGGAATTCGAGCCGTGGGAGGATTTGTTGGGGTCCGCCCCGAATTCCTAAATAAGTTAAAAATCCTATTATTATGAGTAATATTCTAATTTGTGATAATTGAGGAAAGTCTTATTTTGATAGAGATAAGAATTGTGGAAGATTTATATCCAAGATAAGAAAAGATGGTAATTGTCACAAATAGAATTGAGATATATATTAGGATTCAAATATTTGTAGTGCCTATAAATATAGATCTTTGTAGGGGATTTTGTAGTATTGCAAGGTGAGGTGATTGTATTCAAGAGTGTTGAGTGAGGGAGCGACTCCAATCTTGTAATACAATATTCATAGTGGATTTGTGGTTTTACCCTCCTTGAGGGATTTCCACGTTAAATTGTTTTGTTCTTTACTTTCGTGTTTGTTATTATGTTTGATTAACGTTAATCTATAGTGGATGCGATCATGGTTGGCAGAGTTTGTACATCCCCACTTTTAAGCAACTGTCCTTCTAAAATTTAGACTATATAGCTTGTCAAAGAGTCGACTAGAAGATTATAAATTAACAAGTTATGTTTGACCCTAAAAGAATATAAGCTATATCGGATCTCAACATAATAAAATAAAATGTTACTGTTATTTTTCAAATACACATAAAGATATATGATTTAAATTATGTTAAATAATTTTTTCTCCAATTTTATTTGACTTTAATTAGAATTAAATTATAGAGTAATTATTTTTTAATTCCTTATTAAAGTTGTAATATATTATTTCCCTTCAAAGTTAATTAATTGTCATTTATCATGTAAATTAAAATTTTATAAAAAAACATAACTAATTATTAAAATATGACTAAAAATTATAAAAATATTAATAGAGATGATTGAAAGGTTAGATGGCTCTAAGTTAGTAATAATATTATTATACCCCAAAATTGTTCTCAAAATTTGGCATGACACCTGAAGTATCATGTTATTAGTAAATTTAACATTCACACGTAAGCATTGGTAACAAAAAAAGAACAATTTTTGGGATCTTTAGCATTTTTTATTATTCAAATGCAGAAACTATGAAAACTCCGTACCCATCTGATGATTAGCTGGCCATCCTGTATGACTGATAAACCTTAGCAGTTTTTACATTTGCGTTGCCGCAGGATCAAGCTATCTAGCTTCCGAGATTCTCGTTTTTTACAAACTTGGCGAATTCAATTATGGATATATGGACTGGATTCTACATAGCATTTAACGTTTATATTTTATTGTTAGTTTCCTTGTTAGTTATGCCCAACCAATTACAGTTCCTTAAAGTTGCCGCACGGGTGATATTGAAGATCGCAACTGCTGCCATACCGGTGATATTGGAGATCACAACAACTGTGGTATGTTTCTAATTACTGACAACTCCAATCTGTACTAGTAAACTTTTTTTTTATTATATATATATTTTTTTAATTTTAATGTGGTTCTTGTCATTAAGAGCTTACACTTGTAACTCATGTTATTCCACTAAGAGTGCCTTAAAGTTTAGCTAAATTTGAAAATGTATGAAGGTAAGGCTTCGTAATCTGACCCTTCCTAGACTATGCAATAAGCGGTGGTTGGTTGGTTAGTATATGAGTATGTATGATTAATTGAATATTTAGGCTCTGTTTGGGATTGCTGTTAAAAATTGCTGTGTTGTTGAAAAAAGTGTTGTGAAAATCAGATAATTGTTTGGTAATATTTTTGATATGTGCATGTTTTGGGGTATAATATAAAAAATTAATGTTTTTGATGAGTTTTGATGTTGAAACCAGTAGCTGCTTCCCGCAAAAGCTGAAAAACAGCTTTTTTTAAAAGCATGGGGGACCTGCTTTCTCTAAAAGCAGTTTTTTAGCCAAAAACGCTTTTCAAAAAAGCAGCTTTTAAATTTTACCAAACACTTTTTAGCTGCTTTTCAGAAAAAAGCTGCTCGTCTTAGAGAATTGAATTAGGAATTAGATTCTCGTCTTATTGTAGGTCGGTCATCTGTTCAATCTGGAATTCCATCTCTGAACAACTTGTCCATGAAAACCAATATCTTGATTCCGGAACCATATAGGAATAGCGCCTATTGCTTTGTTTTCGCTCCGCTCGTGCGTGGCACTCCTTGCTCGCGGGGCGGCATACCTAAAAAATAAAGGTTTTGGATACCAATAAAAAGACTCATCAATCGCAGACAACCAATCGGCAAAGGTTGTTGGATTTAGTCTACCATCAAAATATGGTCTTTTCCAATGCAATAAAGTTACGTAGTGTCTTTTTCTTTGATCTAAGGGGTATTTCCATGGGTTTGCCTTGGTATCGTGTTCATACCAGGCTTTCCCTCTGTAGAAGACTATTTCCGAATGGCATAATTGTCCTATTTTTTCCTCGATCTAAGCCCCTTTAGAGAGAGGGGCGACTTTCTTGTGATAGTCATTGTTGTTGCTGTCTGCAACAGCAATGCCAAACGGAGCCTTACTGAATTTTTTTAATCCTTTAAACATAAAACCGGATCATATTTGCCTTTAATAGATTAATAATAAAGAAAAAAATCAGGGAGAACAGATAACAGAAGCAAGGAAACATATTAGCCTTTAGAGACATCATTGTTAGTATGGAATTATGGATAATTAGCTCAGCAGTATAATTAGCCTCTAAAAATCAGCGATAATTCATTTTAGCCCCGGCTGTTTTGTAATCTGGTTCACCGCCACTGTATATACCAAAACAAATAAATATTTTAAGAACATTGTAGGAAGTTCAGTGTTCCAATATATGGTGACAATCTAAAATTTTATTATGAAGTTGCTCCTTTTTCTGAGAATCCTATATAAGCTTGTTTCCAAATGGTTCTGAATCTGTGTTCTGATATGATTGTTGAATTTATTCTTTTTTCAGCTAAGGAAAATACTACTAAGTATGGAGGTTTTTGTTTTTGTTTCAGCTAGCAATCACAATTTTATATAGCATTAATCCTCTATTGGATGGGCAAAGTTGGAAAGTTATATGGATACAAAGCACTGGAATATTTTCCATGAGCTGTTTCTATATGAAGGTCTTTGTGGAAATGAAGAGAGCTACACTTCCTACAGCATTATTAGATCCTCGGAGGAGGAACAATAATAAAAATTGGTTTTTCGTTGAAAAGCTTCTGGAGGTGGGCATTCCTCTGGTACTGGTATACTATTGTACACTTGCAAGGGTTTCTATGATGGAGTTTTATTCCAACCCATGAAGAATGATTATGATATTGTTTCATTTCATATAAAAATATTCATTCAGGTAGTAGGAAGCCTGATGCCGGTCATGGGTGCTTGTAAAATATTTTAAGTCGGGTGCTTGTAAAATATTTTATTTTACAGGTACCAGCCAGAACTAGATGATTTCAGTGCAAACAAGTTGCAACATTCCACACAGCTGGAATGTAGTAATTTTAGGGACTCAGTCTGAATATGCAATTTCTACTCTGTTAAATAATAGAAGTTTAGGATCTGGACTGGGTTCAGGACTTCAGGTTAATTGATTTTGTTGTGGTCTTGTGTTTCATCTTCTTTGATGAAGATGTTGCACCACAGGTTATCATGTGTAAATTAATTCTATGACCTTTTTAATCCAAATTACTCCAATTGGTTATTGGTACCAGTGGTGTTTGAACATGTCAACTGTCCTAAAGTCATTTGTCAGGTTATCACCAAGACCAGCAGCCCAAGCACCGCATTAAAAAGCAATATTGTATTTAAGAAAAAGTTTGGAGTCGAAGATGTGCATGATGGTATTTTGGTAAATCTCGACAAAAGGTGTGCACCTATAAATCATGGGTGTGCACATATCATCTCCCTAATTTATATAATCGAACCTACGAGTTGATAAAATAAAATAATTCCTTGCAATTAAAGTCTTCGGGTTTATAACAACAATAAATGTAGTAGCGTTTGCAATTTTCAGCTGACACTTTCAAACTTTCTTTTCACGTTGCTTTTCGTATATTCTAATGTCTTGTAGAAATTCATGTTACTTATTTTAGATTTGTTCTCGGTCTGGGTATAGATATGATCCCCCTCTCTCCCCAGTTTAGAGAGTTGAATATGAGCTAGTAATCATAGCTGTAGCCTCTAGCTAGCTTTCTTGTTGCAGATCTGCAGAGTTGGGAAGCTATGACGGCAAAGATTGCAATATTTCAAACTCTGTTACTACTATAGTCTATAGTATGTTCTTTGTGTAAACGAAGAGAGCTTAACTAAGCTAGATGCTTTTTTAATGTAATGCATGCTTTAGACTTTCTATTCCTCTATCATACTTTCTAACTTGAAAACATTGCAAAATTCTACAAAAGATAGACAAGGAAATGTTGAAAACAAGGATATTGAGTAACTAAGTTATATGTAAAAGCTTTATCTGTCGGAGACTGTTGTACCATACATGGTAGTTCACTAGTTCTATAAACGGTAGCAAGGCACTGCATCAGCCATCAGATTCTAAATTAAACGGGAAGAGAAAAATATGAAGAAAAGAAAGTGCAAGAGAAGAGAAGTTGCGGTGGAAGTTGCAGTTCACAAGCTCACACGGAGCCTCCTTTCAGTCGAAGAATTTGAGCGAGCCGAGGAAAGCTGAATGCAGTTGCTATCAATGTTCCACTACATCATAATTCATAACCCTCCTATCTCTACAACCACCAGTCCACCACTATGGCACTCCCTCATTTTCCACCATATCACCATTATCCTTCAAATCCCCTCTCACCAACAGGATTACAACCATAGACTCACAAACAAAAAAATACGAATTACCAACATCATCACGCACATTGCCATTTCCCTTATCTCCACGGACTTGCTGCAGATCCTGGTGTAAACTCAATCCAGCATCACCCTTTATGCCCTAAAAACCCCCCATTTCATCAGCAGCACCAGCCATTATTTAACCCCACTACCACAAAACGATCACACAATCCTGACTACTTGTGATCTGATCAAAATCAGAGAGTACCAAATTGACACTACAATGAATTCAGATCTCATATATGCTTCCTAATTCCCAGATACCAAATGCAGACATTAAAAAAGGCCGACTCCACAATGAATTTTAGTTGAATCTGAAAGTTATACGAATACAAATTTTAAACCTGGTATTCAGTACCGTTCGGATTTGCCTGCTAAAGATGCAATTATAGCTGAACCTCAAGTTCCAAGTGGATCAGTTAACGATGGACCTACTCCTTTGCTAGATTGTTCTAGTCATGATTCTGTAAATAAAAAAACTCTGGGTGTACTTGTGGGTTGTGGCCAAGGCAAAGCCATTTCATTCCTCGTAAAATTTCCTAGATTTGATGACAGTAAGCTTCGAGAACAAATAAAAAATGCTCAGCTATTAGTTGAGGAGAAGACAACTCAAACAGATAAGATACCAAGTGAAACTGAGAAATGAAACAGGCCAAGCTTCAAGTAACTAAGAGCGCTCCAACAGACCGTTCCTTATAAATATTGTAAAAAATTAACCATCTAATCATTTAGAATATTACAAGGAACGACAACTCCAACAATACTCCTTATATATATTCCTTATTATTATATTATTATTAAATTCAAACTTCGCCTACATTTTTTATATTAGAGAAAAAAGAAAAAGATGAATAGATTTGGAGGGAAGTGAATATTTTATTTAAGAAAATGATATAAGGAATGGTCAACAATCCTTAAACATAAGAAATGAGGATGAGTTCTTAAATTTTTAAGGGATGACTAAGGAGACTGTTGGAGCAAGTAGGGCTGGCAAAATTTAACACGACCCGAAACCCGACACGGAAAAGTACGAATTTGGGTCGAGTATTTTGAGTTTCGGGTCGGGTTCGGGTTGGGTAAAAATTTACCCGAAATATTCGGGTCGGGTTCGGGTTGACCCAAAATACCCGAATCCGACCCGAAAATTTAATATATATAATAAATTATTTAAAATATATGAATTTATATTACATAATTATAGATATATGTGATATATCTTCGTAATATTTAAATGATTTTAATTCATATATCATATAATAAATTTTTTTATTATATATTTTTAATATTTTATAAATAAAATTTAATTTTTTTATATATAAATAATTATTTTTAATTATTTTCGGGTTAAACGGGTCATTTTCGGGTTGATCGGGTACTAACAGGTCGGGTTCGGGTTGAGAAAATTTAACCCGTTTCGGGTTCGGGTCGGGGTCGGGTTCGGGTTGACTCAAAAATAGGACCGGGTACAGCAAACCCGACACGAACCCGACCCATTACCCGAAATTGCCACCCCTAGGAGCAAGTTTTTGCTTCAAATTCCTTATATTTCACTTTATGAGCCTATTTAGCTAGTCTCTTGGAGTTGCTCTAAGGCTTTTTGACCTATTAGCCCTTAAAGTTTGACGATTTATATTCATCGGCTCTAAAATTTTGAAATCGTACCTTTTAGCCCCTGAAGTACCCATTAAAATCCAATTAACTCTTATACCGGTACCGATTAAAAAAAATTCAAACTGGTATAAATCGGATGGGTAAAACAGACATTTGACATTTAGTAAAGGTACCGATATAAGGGTTAATTGGACCTCTACGGGTACTTCAGGGGCTGGAAGAAATACTTTTTGTAACTTCAGGGGCTAAAAGGAATATTTTTGGTAAAGAAATATTTTTTGTTACACCAGTGAGTATTTTCTTTTTAAGCAGTCACGCATGTCTCTTTCATGTATAGTAGTGATGAATACATCAAATCATTATTTGATTTTATAATAATCTACTCTTCATCATCGTCATCACTGAGAACGATTATGTGTCCGATTGGAAGAAGTTTTTGCAACCTGTTTGTTCCAAAATATATTGTTCAAGGAATAAATTGAAGGATTTGATGCTTTTTCCAGGCATCCCACGCTAAACATATTCAACGAAACTATATATGGTAATTTTTCTATAGAGTCATTAGTAGGGCTGTCAATTTCGGGTTATGTGTCGTGTTCGTGTCGGGTCGTATCCTCAATGTTAATTTAAGGTCCGACACTAACCCGACCCGTTAAAATATTGACCCGCAAAACCTTGACACTAATCTGATCCGCCGATTAAACGGGTCACCCGACCCGACCCGTTAACCCGTTTATCCAACAAATATTTCATCAACTAACTATGTAATTAGTTAAATTATCTAGTAAATTTCATTGAATATAATATATTTTTTTTAGTTATACTTGATATTTTTTAGTTTATGTAGCATAATGCACAAAATACAAATTTTAGTTTTAAAATATTATGTTCGTGTTGCAAAATTCAACATAGCTTACTAAGTAATTTATATATATATATATATATATATATATATATATATATATATATATATATATATATATATATATATATATATATATATATAGGGTAAGGTTCAATGAAGACCCTCCTTATCAAGAGACCCAAGAGACTAGATCCTGACCATTCATTAAACATATTTTTAATAAATTTTATAATACATAGCAAAGGGCAATCTGGTAAATGTGCAGAATCATTAATTACAGTTTCAGTATAATTTTTTTGCATTTGTACGGTTCGTATAATTTTAAACATGGAAAGAGCGTAATCAGCATATTTGATTGAAGATTCTAATTTTTCTATTTTTGGAAATGAATATTAAATTGAACTTTTAACCTTAATGAAATAACGTGTACAAAGATAAAAGTGAAACGAAGGTTTCATTCAGCAAAACCTAGAAGACAGATGCAAGGTATTACTCCTTTATTTTACTTCTATAGATTTTATATTGTAATAATGAAACAGTTAACAGAATCGAATAACTAACACAATCTATGTTTCAGAAAGGAGGATTATGGATTCATCGACAATACCAGTTTTCTCCAAGAATTTTGAAGGCAGTAACGAGAAAAGGTAGTATTCATTCATTTTCGTTTTTTAAATTGCAACTATAACAAACAAAAACACCTAGAAGAATCGGAACACTGAAAAGAATCAATTTTTTATCCATGCAGTAATTTTGTTGATTCACAGTCAATACCAGATTTGTCAGATAAGGTGGATGAAGCACGTTCAATAGTAACTTTACAACCAGGATTACTGTCTAGGATTTTGAAGTCTTTGTCTGATGTTCAAAAGAAGTGGATTAACGATACTGGATTTGGTTCACTGTTGAAGTTTGGTACAAAAGAATATCCTTACGAGATAAGTTATTTTATACTTAGATCTTATCAACCAGATTCTTCTGAAATTCATGTTAATGGAAAAAGTGTTAAGATTGCCGAAGAAGATGTACAAAAGATTCTAGGTCTTCCACGAGGAAAACATGATATTAATTTTTTAGAGGATAAAACTGTTTTTGGAAGATGGATTTTGCAATTTCCCGATGTTAATAAATCTGGAAAATTATTGGCAAGTACTCTATGCAATGCAATATGTTTGACCGATGACGTAAATGAGGATTTCAAGCATAATTTTATTGTCCTCATGAGCAATATTCTTATTCGAGGTCAAGGATCAGCATATGTTAATACTGAAATGATTCAGTTCGCAGGAATGATTGATCAATGTTCTGAATATAATTGGTGTAAATACCTTCTTGTTTGTTTAAAGGAATCTTGGACGGAATGGAATAACAGTCAAGATTCTTTGACTTTCACGAGTTCCATTGCATTTTTGCTGGTTAGGATCTATTAACCTTATTAATACATGGCTAAAATAATTTATATTCCATGTTACAAGGTTTTTTTTCCTTTATACTATTTTCATGGATCACATTTCTTTGATGTTTTTCCTTCATTTTCAGTTTTTCGTATTGGACTGTATTTCAAAAGATAGTGGTACTGCAGTCTCAATCGTACCAACTTTTGCTAGATGGACAAACTCTGATATCGTTCAACTGAAAATAGATAAAATATCAGGTAACATAAGTCTGGATACATCTGAAGAGTTGATTGATGGTGACAATGATTTAATTGCAACAAAAATCATTAAATTGGTATGTGAAGATATAGAACGTGATTTCAAAGAGGACGAGGATGCAACACCTGAGGTTAATTAATTTGTTTTATACAATTTAATTGTTGTTAATATTAGTATTCTCATTATAAAATATTTGTAACAGATTCTCATAACAGTTCTCAAAGAAGCACTTGAAGAATACAATAAGTTACAAGAGAAATGCATGAAACATTTATCTCATGCAAGCATTAGTTATCCTAAAGACTCTTCTGTGGATTTGCTGAAAACAAAATTTATTAATCTGCATGATAAGGCAATTGGTTTTGTATCGAAGCAGCTTGTTCAGCCAGATATAGCCAATTACATGATTTCTTCTTTATTGAAAAACACGTATGTCAATCGAGATATTACTTTTCTGAACAACCATTTACAAGATCAGAAGAACATTATATGGAGCAGAGTTAATTCTGAATTTAATGATTCAAAGTAAGTATAAATAAGTTCTAAAGTAAACATTTTGTTAGTATGTATATTTTGTGTTTTTCTTTAATAACTTTAATTTTTTTTTTTTGTGCTATAGTGAGGTGTTATTCAAATGGAACGACATTCGTGGTTGCAAGATAGATTTTCAGTCGTTGAATTTTGGAGAGATGATAGTAACGTCGATCATAGATGTCTGGTGTTGTTTGCTTAGTAAAATGGATTCTGAGAAACCACGAAATCAGCTAAAAAGAATTTTCTGCTTCATACATAATACTGTGAGACTTCCATTGTTTACTTAATTAAGATTTACTTAAGATTTACTTACATATGATATCATGTTTACCGTGCAGCTTGGAATCGTGAATGTTACAAAACAAATTCCATTTGAAAGAATGTATAAGGTATTTGAGGAAAATTTGGATTTTATTTTTGATCTCTACGGTTCTTCGCTAAAAGAGATTGATCTGGTAATCATTTTCTTTGATGTTCTTAATGACTATATTATATTTGACGTATCAATTTTCAAATCTAACCTTGAAAGTTATATCTTATTTTTTAGATATTCTTCCCGATGTTCCTATCAAATCATCATTATGTTGTATGTTACAACTTGCAAGTTCCTTCATTGGAAATCCTGGACAATAGGAAATCAGAAAAGATGGTTCACGAACTTTATGGAGATCAAATTTCTGTCTTGGTATTTATTGATATCTTTTATTTTTCACCAATCTAATTATATGAATGTACACTAAAAAATATAACATATGATCAATAATGTACTTACACATTAAATTACTTATTTCAGCATAAATATTTCACAAAATACCTAGAGATGAAAACACATAAGAAAGTCGTGGATATACGATTCTTGATTCCAGAGCGTTTAGAAATGGTTTGGCAAACCAAGTATAATGATATTGATTGTGGAATTTTTGCAATGCGGCATATGGAGACGTATATGGGAGGTGGTTCAGATTTGTGGGTTACTAAAATAGTTCATGAGGGTGTAAGTAATAATTATTTTAACATTTTGATATTATATTCTATTATTGGAGTCTAATGTTTTATTAAACAGTACGGACAGATGATTCAGCTAAATAATATGAGGATCCACTTTTTGTTCTCAATGCTTACATCTGAACTCAATGAATATCGGGGAATTTTCTACGGAACAGATGTTTTGGAGTACGCTCTTGGAAAATAAAGTCTGAGCAATGTTTCATGAGACATCAACAACCAAACTTTGCAGAAAAGTTCAGTTTATTGATTTATTTTAAAAATGTTTAGACCTATGAGTTTTGGTTTATAGTTTTTTTATTTGGCAATGTCAAGCATTGGGATGTTACAAAACTTTTTTGTAATTTTATACTACAGTGAATATACCAAACTATGCTAGTGAATAATATGTATCTCAAAATGTTTATATTGTTTCTATCTTAGTTTGGTATTGTGCTTTTGTTACATAAATTGAATATAAGATTTTTTAAAAAAAAAATAGTGCACATTCAATTACATCTCTTTGTATTTTAATTAAACATACAATTTTTAGATTGTTTATTTTTTAAAATCTGACACCAAAATATAATCTTGTTATTCACAACATTAGGACTACTCTTTTTATTATACAACATGTATGTGTTTCAGACTTCCAGTGATAAAATAATGTATTTTTTTCCTTTAAAATACAATTATATATTTTAATTTTCTTAAAAAATGTAGTAACAATATATAGAATTTCCAAAATAATTATACCAGTTTTACATAAAAATTTAAATTGATATTTTTGTAATCTTATGAATATTTTTCAAACAATTATATGAATTTATATGTAAAGAACATTTGAAAGAACGAAAATTTATCTATTAAACCGTAGTACAATAACCAATAATTTTAAAAAATAAAACACTTATTTATAATAAAAATTATTGCAATGTTTTATTTTGGTAAGAACAACTTTATTCGCATGGAATGTCGTATGATCATATTTTTAAAATTTTATATTATAATAAATCATATTTCAGTATAAGATTTTAAATTCAAATTTAAAATTTCTTGAATGGAAAGATTTTGTATATGATGATAACAAAATTAAATTTTTTTTATTTTAACAATGTGGATGATGTTTGTACAAAATATATATTTAATTGTTTTTTTCACAATTATTAAAAAAATTTAAAGGATAGATAAACACATTGAAATAAATTAAAAAAAACATTAACAAAATACAATATTCAATAATCAAACTTATAAATTATTAATAATCTATTTTCCCCCAAAAACTCCTTGTTGAATAGGTGAACCAGCTCCATCCGGTAAAAGACTTGGATCTTTAATTTCGTCCAATATAATACCATATGCTTTGTTCAGCTGACTAGAAAGCATTCTATATGTGAACAGCAAACGTAGTCGACTTATTTGTCTATCTTGAGTAAACTGTTAAAAAAGAATGGATTAGACATAATTGCATTTAGTATATACATAAATACTAAAAATAATAAAATAACTTAAAAGAAGTATTGGAACATTACACTTTCAACCGCAAATTTAGAGTTCCATGCCCGTGTTCCACCGCCAAAGTATGTTTCCATGTGACGCATTGCAAAAATCCCACAATCAACATAATTATCTTCTGTTTGCCACTTCATTACAAGACGTTGTGGCTCTAAATTTTCTAGTTCAAGATACCTCCGGTGATCCTTTGATCGCAAGTAAACCATGAAGTGTTTATGCTATAATTTAAATGACAGATTCGTTAATTATTTTGCAAAAAATATGTAACAGTATAACAAATTGAATATGAGTACCAGTACTATGAGTTGATTTCCATAAAGCTGTTTGACACCCTTGTCTGATTGACGGTTGTCAAGGATTTCGATGGAAGGATTCTTAAGGTTGTAGCATACAACGTAGTAATGATTTAAATGATGTATTGGAAAGAACACCTTTAAAGAAAAAAGATAAAAATAAGTTTTATTGATAATACTAATACAATTACAAAATTCACGAAATTTTATTGTAAGTCATAAAAGTACATACTTACCAAATCAATATCCTTCAACACAATATCAAACGATGTTAAAATGTGATCCATATTCTCGTTAAAAATCCCAAATTTTTTCTGCAGTGTGTTCTCATTGTATGCATTCAATGTACCAACCTGCACATTTTTTATAAAATTTAAAAATAAACAAGTTATAAAATCATATAAAATCATTAATAAAAAAAAATTACCGTGGTTTCGGTGTAACAGAATAATCTTCTTGGAGAAGTAGAGGATCTCAAATCTTCTTGTGAATTGAGGAAACAACACCAAACATCAATAGCAGATGTCATTACCATTTCTCCATCCTTCATTGACTGGAAATCTTGTTTGTAACATGTGACATTGTTCCAGTTAAATAATGTACGACTGTAAATACAATTCTTGTTAGAGCATGTTTAAGCAGAACACCAGGAAACAAAAAAATTAGAGGAATTGTAATTACCTCAGATGCTTATTATCATAGTGCAACCATTCCCATAAATCAGTTTCTTCTTTCTTATATACCTTTCCATGTATACTTGTGAACCTATCAATATATGGTGATTTTTTAATGTCAGCAATTTTTCTTTCTCTGAGTGGCCTACCCTGTAAACCAATCTGTTTGACATTACCAACATCACCATTATCAATATCAATCTTAAATGTAGGAATCGAAGCATTCAGGGGAACTTTAAACAAAGTATCAGCAGCTGGCGTCTTAAAAGCCGATGAACTATTAGAACTCTGGATAGTAAGCGATTTTGATTGAGACTCCATGCTATTGAAAAGTTTGAATGAATTGTCATCTTTCTTCACTCTTGGAACCGATAAACTATCAATGTATTCACAATCCTGTTCTGTTAAAAAAAAGATCATCATCGAGTAGTAACTCATTTTTAACATCCCGACTGTTTTTGGACATTGCCATATCCGATGAACTTTTGGTATATATGTCTTTCTGAGACAATATATTCTTTTCCTGACCATTCAAATCATTTGACAAAAAATCATTTGATTTTTTTATCAAATCAAGAAATTTTGACTCCAGCGTATTAACCAAAGTATTGTTTTTAAAGAGTTTTCTGGCTGATAACAAATATTGCATGCACTTTGTCTGAAAACTCTCGTAACCATCGATTGAAAATTTCAACTGATCAATAACGTAACGAGGCACCTGAATTAAAAAAATAAAGAATAAACTTATATAGTGAGTTATTTAAAAAAATGTTAATAAGTATGTAATATTTAATAAATACATAATTAGATGGATAGATACGTAAAACAAGGGGAACGTGAATAAAAACAACCTCAGAATCATGTAATTGATCGCTGGTATATTTGTTGTTGTAGTTTTTAAGATTCTTCACACCACTTAATAACACATCAGAAGATATCTGAAAAAATTTGTTTTTCAAGATTTTTAAAGTACTCAATATAAAAAATTATAGTGAACTTTTAATAAAATATAATAAGTTAACCTGTTTACAAGACATAGAAGAATTAAGCACATCTTTTCCGCACTGACCATCAACTTCCTCTCCATCAGTATCATATACATCTTGTTTGTTCCATGTGTAATCCTGTTTTTTAATTAATATATTATTCAAAAAATTTAAAAGGCAAAAATTTAAAGATTATATTTCAAAGAAAACATATTTATTAAGAAACAACATATACCTCATAACTGCTCTCATCATCAGAATCTTTGTATCTCAACGGTAATGCAATTCTACCATTAAAAAGGGTATTGGTTGAGATGTCCGAAATTTGTCTGTCAAGAATCAATGTATCAGACCAACCAATATAAGTTGGTTTCTTCCTCCTAACTTTTCTTTTATCTTTCACCACTCGGTCCATGTATAAGTACTGTTAATAGAACAATAAACATTAAAACATACCTATTAGTTTTGAATCTATAGAAAATATGGCAGATGAATTAAAACATACCACAAGGAAGACGATTGAACCAGTAAATCGTTTGGTGGCAGGATTCTCATTCCAAGAAAGTGAAGCTATTTTTAACTGACTGATTAAATAATCACACCAATTGTATTGGTTACATTCATCAATATCCCCAGCAAAAGAAAGCATGGTTTGCTTGACGTATGGATTTGTAGGACCTTCAATCAAAATGTTACTCATAAGAACAAGGAAATTCAGTTTGAACATTCGATCTACTGCTGAAGATTTCTTGATAGCATCGCAAACCATGTTAGCTGTTATTTTCCACCCCAACCTATCAGGAGATGTGTATTGTGCACGCCATAATTTTTCCGTGTTTGAATTTCTCAAGAACACCAATTTATTTGTCCCTTTTGGCAATCCAAGTATTTCATGGACATCATCATCGGCTATTGGAATCGTTACATTATCAAAACAAAGTGAAGAACGATGCCTTATAAAATTCAAAGCCAAGTAATAGCATAAAGATTGTGGATATTCATTCATTCTGAAAGACAATAGTGATCCAAAACCTGTTCTTTTTACCCATTTCTTCTGATTTGGTGAAAGTGATTGTATAGCATCCGTCAGTACTTTTGGCTGAAACCTAATAAGTAACCAATGTTCAAAATCTTTTATATTTCTTCTTCGGTTTTTCTGAACCTCAACATCTGCATCGACCTCCCCATCCTCAATATTCTGAACAGCTTCTTCATTGTTTTTAATGTTTTTTTCATTGTAATTATCATTAACCTACAATGGTAACAATGTTTTGTTGTTATAAAGTATTTAAAAATGAATCATATTTACATAAAAATGAGTATAGAAAAATAATAACTTTTACCTTAAAGCCCAGCCTTTTTGTTCCTTCCATATAATCATCCTTAAACATATTACCCGTACTATTCAACAACAGAGTTTTGTCGCTACTCAGACTTGTTATGTTCTTGTTTGGTGTGTAATCTGAATCTTGTATCTTGAATTTCATGGACTCTTCTAAAGGTGTCAAAATACGTACTCTTTTATTGATAGGGCTGTTTAAATTTACTCCAGTTGCTGCAGTTATCTTTTTTGACATTGGACTTGGTGACTCATTTTCTTTCCCAGGGTAACGCCGAACACGCTTCAATATTGAAGCTACATATTAAAAATATATGAATCATCACAATGTAGTTATAAAAACTATTACGAATATGATATAATGTATGGAATGTACTACTGTATACTGTATACAGATAATTAAATGAATTTGTTATATGTTTAGTACCTGGAGATTGTACTGAATTTGAAATATGATGTGATTCATTATTAAGAATAGGACCAACATTTGAGCCTCTAACTTTTTCACGGCTTTCAAACATTGATGCATTAAGTGGAATCTGCATATCCCCGTTAGTTCTCCTCGGTAGACTTAGTCTGCTATGTCTTTCTAATCTTTCTCTTATCCCTGTTGGTTAAAAAAAAAAAACAAACGATTAATATCGCCTCTCAAAAAACGCAAAATACGTGTAAAATAGGATGATTAACATTTACCTCCATTGGAATCCATTTTTTTGAGGTGATAAGGTAGGCTCAAGTAGGTCTGTTAAAGGAATTGAATATTATAACTTATTACTCAACAAACATCAAATAACATAACAATACATAAAGGTTGAATTTTTTTAAAAAGTTGTTATTATGGAATATTTACTAGTCATAACATGCAATCAAGAACATCAATCAAGGAATCATTCTAACAAAATTCCCTTTTATATAACTAATTGTTAGTTTGTTTAGATGAAAGATCAAAATTTGTGTTTGAAAATATTTTTCGTGAGATATTGTATTTAACCAAGAAAGGTATGCAATATTTAGTTAGCTAAAATTAGGCTATTTATACATGGAGATTTTTACAGCTATTATATGATCGTTTAGTTAAATAATGTATATTCAGTAATTCACGATAATATAATGGAAAAGACAATAAAATTTGTGAAGTATCATAAAAAAAATAATCAATAGTCTTAGGAAATAAATCAACAAATATTTATTAGTTTTTAAATATACCGTATAATATAACACAAATAAAGAACAAAAACAAAATAAAAATAAATCTTAGTATGAGGCTGAAATGTTGAGGTATCTTTTTTAATTAAATAACAAAGTATATTATATGTTGAGATAAGATTATAATAGACAAAATTTTTCAATGGATAATTTGTTCATTTATATGGTGCAATTTATATAATGGCCATATCTTTTTTTGTTACTTAACCACTTTTTTCTCTATAATAATGTAGTCTTGTTCAAAATAAATAATGGTATGCAAAAATACAATAATTTTATTTAATTTCAACAAAAATACAAAAAATTCAAAATTGAACGAAATAGAACAACAACTCTATTAAGAATCAAGCCAATCAGAAGCCATAACTCGTATAAGTTCAGATGGACAACAATGTAGAGACCTAATTGAGCCTCCTTCATCTATAGAGTAATATGAAAGAGCTATAGCTAGTTGATTTGAAGAATCAGGTACAAGAGTTAAAACGATAGATTCAAAAAACGTTTCCATCATATCACGTATCTCACTTATCATATCTGATCTTTCAAATGATACTTCTGGGAAGAGAACATGATTTATTGCTATCTCTGAATTACACTCAACTTGAATATTTTTTATTCCTTGGTCCATCGCTAGCTTGATCCCATGATAAATGGCTCTAATGTCTGTTATCAAATTTGATTCATACTCCATCTTGCCATAACAACCTCCAATCCAATATCCACTGATATTTCTCATAACACAACCAATTGTTGAACACATAATTGAATCATCTGCATACCCAGCAACGTTAATTTTGAAAATACCTGGTGGTGGCCTGCTCCACTTTATCATTTTTTTCTGATATGGACGATTAACAAAAAAGAAGACTATATGAAACAAGAATAATGTGGTACCGTATAATATACTATTTTGAAATATACTACTGTCAAATCTTATTGGGAATCCACATAATTTAATGAAATTACAAAATATTAATTGTCAGATTAGTCAAAAGATATTAAAAATCAAGATACTTTAATGAGATAACATAAAAGATTTGCTTGGTCAATAAACATATATTGACCAAGTTATTTAGTGCAATAGCATTAATTTGATATTTAATACTCATTTTGAAAATATATTTTCATGTTTTTCAAATTAGTGAACACTGTGAAATCACATTTACTTATAAATGAAATAAATTAGTAATATTTTAAGTAACATATTGGAGAATATATGAATTATTGGAGTACATGATTGATTTGGTATCTCTGATTTACACTCAACTTCAAATTTTTTATTTCCTCGGTCCATGGCTAGCTTGATCCCATGATATATGACACTAATGTTTGTTAGGAAATATGATTCATACTCCAATTTGCCATAACAACCTCCTAGTTATAGTTGGAACACATAAGCGAATCTTAATATAACGATTGTTATAATTTTATGTGCTATAACCAAAAAAATTTGAAAGGAAAAGAACAATACTATAATATAATGTTATTATTTCGTGATAAAAGATACAAAAAAAATGATGTTGATTAACTAATTACACTTTTATCTATTAATTAAAATTTTTACTCAATTAAACCTATAAGAGAATCAAATGAAAATTTTTAAAATATATATGTATTCGGAAAAAATTTATACTTAACAAATTCAATACAAGAATCTCATCTCACATCATTTTGAAGTATGATCGCATCGAATAACGTATTTATAATTTTTTTATAATAAATATAAATTTTAATTATGCAAACATCAAAAAAGAATCTCAGATTAATGTTTTTCAAACTTAACATTTTTTTTATAATTTTTATATATATTTTTATATTTTTTTATGTTACATCAGTTTTGAAAATCTTTATTTATCTCATTATACTCGAAATAATATTTTGACTTAAAAGAATACTTAAGTGAATCTTTGTTTCCTGATTGCTATCTCTGATTTACACTCAACTTCAATTTTTTTATTTCCTCGGTCCATGATTAGCTTGATCCCTTTATATGACATTAATGTTTGTTAGGAAATATGATTCATACTCCAATTTGCCAGAACAACCTCCTATTCATTTATAGTTGGAACACATAAGAGAATCTTACTATAACGATTGTTATAATTTTATGTGCTATAACAAAAAACATTTGCAAGGAAAAGAACAATACTATCATATAATGTTATTATTTCGTGATAAAAGATACAAAAAAAATGACGTTGATTAACTAATTACACTTTTATCTATTAATTAAAAATTTTACTCAATTAAACCTATAAGAGAATCAAATGAAAATTTGTTAAATATATACGTATTCGAAAAAAAAGTATACTTAACAAATCCAATACAAGAATCTCATCTCACATCATTTTGAAGTATGATTGCATGGGATAACATATTTTTAATTTTTTTTATAATAAATATAAATTTTAATTATGCAAACATCAAAAAAGAATCTCAGATTAATGTTTTTCAAACTTAACATTTTTTTTTGTAAATTATATATATATATATATTTTATATTTTTTAATGTTACATCAGTTTTGAAAATCTTTATTTATCTCATGTTACTCAAACCAAGTGAATATACTATAAATAATATTTTGAATTAAAAGAATACTTAAGTGAATCTTTGTTTATTTTGTGTAACTAAGAAATTGATTTCAAATCTCAATAATTGATTTTACACATAAATTTATAATTTTGCAAAACCTATGATTACGTTTTAGTAATCATACTTTATTAATATGTTATGATTATGTATACGTTTTGGTGGAGTAATTAGTGCAGTCAATTATGATTGTAAACTAAGAAAATGTTTCAGCTCCACAATTCAAGTTCTTTTCCGAACAACAACGCGAATGTACAAAATGGTTTGATTTTTTGTTATAAACGTAGGATACACGTTTCAAAAATTTTTTTATAATTTATTTGGGAAGACTTGGTTGAATCTTTTGACCAAAAGTTTTATGTACACTAAAGCTATAAAAAGATATTCTAAGTGTACCAGAACTAGATGTTTAGAGGTTCTCCGATTACCAATAAAAGAAAACATAAAAAATGTTTTTTTAAACAAATTATAATTTTAATGTTAATAAACGCTTAATTTAATTTTGTGATAGTACATGTGAGAATATTAATAAAAATAATTTTATGACATCAATAAAGAAAAAAAATGGATTTTATTACTTTAAAAATATTTTTAAAATTAGTATTAGTAACTTTGAACCCATAAAAATAATTTTGTAAATATAAATTAATAATACGATCTTCTACTATAATAATATTTATTAAAAAGTTAAATATGAATTTGAACCTATAAGAGAACCTTAAATATAACACTTATTTTATATAACAAACATCGAAGTGAATCTTGGTTTATTTTGTAAATTTGTATATTATGACAATGTTTTTTCCGAACAATTCAGGTTCTTTTCTGAACAACATCGCGAATGTACAACATTGTTCGAAATTTTTAATAATGAAGGATACATGGTTCGTTATATAAAAAAACATTTAATTTTTAACAAACATATAAGAGAATCTTTCTTTTTTATTATTTATAAATTTTACTCAATTAAACCAATAAGAGAATCAAATGAAAATTTGTTAAATATATACGTTTTTGAAAAAAATATCGAACAAATAAATATAAATTTTCTATTTATTTATAATAAATATAAATTTTAATTATGCAAACATCAAAAAGAATTTCAGGTTAATGTTTTTCAAAACTTAACATTTGTTTTATAAATTTTATATTTATTTTTTATATTTTTTTATTTTACGTCAGTTTTGTAAATCTTTTTATATCTCATGTTACTCAGACGTTATATTTTGACTTGAAGAGTAGTTAAGTGAATCTTTGTTTATTTTGTTTAACTAACAAATTGATTTCAAATATCAATAATTGATTTTACACATACATTTATAATTTTGCAAACTTATGATTACGTTTTTCGAACAATTCATGTTGTTTTCTGAACAATTCAGGATCTTTTCGGAACAACAACAACACTCATGTACAACATGGTTCGATTTTTTGTTATAATGAATGATACACAGTTCCTTATAATGAAAAAAAATTAATTTTTAATAAACATATAAGAGAATCTTCCATTTTTTAATCAAACATAAAAAAAAAACGATTGTTGTTTAGGAATACTCATTATTATTATAAATATATTAACATTAGTATTATATTTTTTACAAATTATAAATTTGTTTCGGAAAATGTATGAATCTTTATGTTACATCAGTTTCGAAAATCTTTATGTATTTTTATATTACTCAAGTACATTTTGACATAATTCATTGATTAGAAGAACACTAAAGTGAATATTTGTTTATTTTTTTAACTAATTAATTGATTTCAAATTTCAATAATTGATTTTATGACTGTAATATAAGAAAATAATGAAAACTGATACATATTTTCTGAGTTTGTATATATCACATAAAAGAACCTCAAATATAACACTTATATAATGTTAACAAACACAAGAGTATATTTTTTTATCTAATACATTTGTATATTATGACAACGTTTTCTCAATAGAAAAAATCAATTAAGATACAAATTATAATATATTAACATTATTATTATATTTTTTAAAAATCATAAATTTGTTTCGGAAAATGTATGAATCTTTATGTTACATCAGTTTTGAAAATCTTTATTCGAAAATCTTTATGTAATTCATGTTACTCGAGTACATTTGACATAATTTATTGATTAGAAGAACACTAAAGTGAATATTTGTTTATTTGTTTAACTAATTAATTGATTTCAAATTTCAATAATTGATTTTATGAATGTAATATAAGAAAATAATGAAAACTGATACATATTTTATATTTTGTGAGTTTGTATATAACACATAAAAGAACCTCAGATAAAAACACTTATATAATTTTAACAAACACATAAACACATAAGAGAATCTTTTTTTATTTTGTAAATTTGTATATTATGACAATGTTTTATCAATATAAAAATCAATTATAGTACATAATATATTTTTTTCATGTCCAAAAGATACAAATTATAATATATTAACATTATTATTATATTTTTTAAAAATCATAAATTTGTTTCAGAAAATGTATGAATCTTTATGTTACATCAATTTCGAAAATATTTATGTATTTCATGTTACTCGAGTACATTCGACATAATTTATTGATTAGAAGAACACTAAAGTGAATATTTGTTTATTTGTTTAACTAATTAATTGATTTCAAATTTCAATAATTGATTTTATGAATGTAATATAAGAAAATAATGAAAACTGATACATATTTTTCTGAGTTGATATATAACACATAAAAGAACCTCAAGTATAACAATTATATAATTTTAACAACCACCTAAGAGAATCTTCTTTTATCTTGTAAATTGGTATATTATGACAATGTTTTCTCGAAAGAAAAAATCAATTATAGTATATAATATATTTTTTCATGTCCAAAGATACAAATTATAAATATATTAACATTATTATTATATTTTTTACAAATTATAAATTTGTTTCGGAAAACAAAATATATAATTTTAACAAACACATAAACACATAAGAGAATCTTTTTTTATTTTGTAAATTTGTATATTATGACAATGTTTTATCAATATAAAAATCAATTATAGTACATAATATATTTTTTTCATGTCCAAATATACAAATTATAATATATTAACATTATTATTATATTTTTTACAAATTATAAATTTGTTTCGGATAACGTATGAATCTTTATGTTACATCAGTTTCGAAAATATTTATGTATTTTAACAAACACATAAACACATAAGAGAATCTTTTTTTATTTTGTAAATTTGTATATTATGACAATGTTTTATCAATATAAAAATCAATTATAGTACATAATATATTTTTTTCATGTCCAAAGATACAAATTATAATATATTAACATTATTATTATATTTTTTACAAATTATAAATTTGTTTCGGATAACGTATGAATCTTTATGTTACATCAGTTTCGAAAATATTTATGTATTTCTTGTTACTCGAGTACATTCGACATAATTTATTGATTAGAAGAACACTAAAGTGAATATTTTTTATGAATGTAATATAAGAAAATAATGAAAACTGATACATATTTTATATTTTGTGAGTTTGTATATAACACATAAAAGAACCACAGATAAAAACACTTATATAATTTTAACAAACACATAAACACATAAGAGAATCTTTTTTTATTTTGTAAATTTGTATATTATGACAATGTTTTATCAATATAAAAATCAATTATAGTACATAATATATTTTTTTCATGTCCAAAAGATACAAATTATAATATATTAACATTATTATTATATTTTTTAAAAATCATAAATTTGTTTCGGAAAATGTATGAATCTTTATGTTACATCAATTTCGAAAATATTTATGTATTTCATGTTACTCGAGTACATTCGACATAATTTATTGATTAGAAGAACACTAAAGTGAATATTTGTTTATTTGTTTAACTAATTAATTGATTTCAAATTTCAATAATTGATTTTATGAATGTAATATAAGAAAATAATGAAAACTGATACATATTTTTCTGAGTTGATATATAACACATAAAAGAACCTCAAGTATAACAATTATATAATTTTAACAACCACCTAAGAGAATCTTCTTTTATCTTGTAAATTGGTATATTATGACAATGTTTTCTCGAAAGAAAAAATCAATTATAGTATATAATATATTTTTTCATGTCCAAAGATACAAATTATAAATATATTAACATTATTATTATATTTTTTACAAATTATAAATTTGTTTCGGAAAACAAATTATATAATTTTAACAAACACATAAACACATAAGAGAATCTTTTTTTTTTTTGTAAATTTGTATATTTTGACAATGTTTTATCAATATAAAAATCAATTATAGTACATAATATATTTTTTTCATGTCCAAAGATACAAATTATAATATATTAACATTATTATTATATTTTTTATAAATTATAAATTTGTTTCGGATAACGTATGAATCTTTATGTTACATCAGTTTCGAAAATATTTATGTATTTTAACAAACACATAAACACATAAGAGAATCTTTTTTTTATTTTGTAAATTTGTATATTATGACAATATTTTATCAATATAAAAATCAATTATAGTACATAATATATTTTTTTCATGTCCAAAGATACAAATTATAATATATTAACATTATTATTATATTTTTTACAAATTTTAAATTTGTTTCGGATAACGTATGAATCTTTATGTTACATCAGTTTCGAAAATATTTATGTATTTCATGTTACTCGAGTACATTCGACATAATTTATTGATTAGAAAGAACACTAAAGTGAATATTTTTTATGAATGTAATATAAGAAAATAATGAAAACAGATACATATTTTATATTTTGTGAGTTTGTATATAACACATAAAAGAACCTCAGATAAAAACACTTATATAATTTTAACAAACACATAAACACATAAGAGAATCTTTTTTTATTTTGTAAATTTGTATATTATGACAATGTTTTATCAATATAAAAATCAATTATAGTACATAATATATTTTTTCATGTCCAAAGATACAAATTATAATATATTAACATTATTATTATATTTTTTACAAATTATAAATTTGTTTCGGATAACGTATGAATCTTTATGTTACATCAGTTTCGAAAATATTTTTGTATTTCATGTTACTCGAGTACATTCGACATAATTTATTGATTAGAAGAACACTAAAGTGAATATTTTTTATGAATGTAATATAAGAAAATAATGAAAACTGATACATATTTTATATTTTGTGAGTTTGTATATAACACATAAAAGAACCTCAGATAAAAACACTTATATAATTTTAACAAACACATAAACACATAAGAGAATCTTTTTTTATTTTGTAAATTTGTATATTATGACAATGTTTTATCAATATAAAAATCAATTATAGTACATAATATATTTTTTTCATGTCCAAAAGATACAAATTATAATATATTAACATTATTATTATATTTTTTAAAAATCATAAATTTGTTTCGGAAAATGTATGAATC
Source organism: Heracleum sosnowskyi (assembly GCA_030848705.1). Taxonomy (NCBI): domain Eukaryota; kingdom Viridiplantae; phylum Streptophyta; class Magnoliopsida; order Apiales; family Apiaceae; genus Heracleum; species Heracleum sosnowskyi. The sequence goes on along the minus strand of CM061235.1, from coordinate 91,822,325 downwards.
TTTATGTTACATCAATTTCGAAAATCTATATTCGAAAATCTTTATGTAGTTCATGTTACTCAAGTATATTTGACATAATTTATTGATTAGAAGAACACTAAAGTGAATATTTGTTTATTTGTTTAACTAATTAATTGATTTCAAATTTCAATAATTGATTTTATGAATGTAATATAAGAAAATAATGGAAAACTAATACATATTTTCTGAGTTTGTATATATCACATAAAAGAACCTCAAATATAACATGTTAACAAACACATAAGAGTATATTTTTTTATCTAATACATTTGTATATTATGACAACGTTTTCTCGATAGAAAAAATCAATTATAGTACATAATATATTTTTTTCATGTCCAAAATATACAAATTATAATATATTAACATTATTATTATATTTTTTAAAAATCATAAATTTGTTTCGGAAAATGTATGAATCTTTATGTTACATCAGTTTCGAAAATCTATATTAGAAAATTTTATGTAGTTCATGTTACTCAAGTATATTTGACATAATTTATTGATTAGAAGAACACTAAAGTGAATATTTGTTTATTTGTTTAACTAATTAATTGATTTCAAATTTCAATAATTGATTTTATGAATGTAATATAAGAAAATAATGAAAACTGATACATATTTTATATTTTGTGAGTTTGTATATAACACATAAAAGAACCTCAGATAAAAACACTTATATAATTTTAACAAACACATAAACACATAAGAGAATCTACTTTTATTTTGTAAATTTGTATATTATGACAACGTTTTCTCGATAGAAAAATCAATTATAGTACATAATATATTTTTTCATGTCCAAAGATACAAATTATAATATATTAACATTATTATTATATTTTTTACAAATTATAAATTTGTTTCGGAAAATGTTTGAATCTTTATGTTACATCAGTTTCGAAAATCTTTATGTATTTCATGTTACTCGAGTACATTTGACATAATTTATTGATTAGATGAACACTAAAGTGAATATTTGTTTACTTGTTTAACTAATTAATTGATTTCAAATTTCAATAATTGATTTTATGAATGTAATATAAGAAAATAATGAAAACTGATACATATTTTCTGAGTTGGTATATAACACATAAAAGAACCTCAGTTATAACAATTATATAATTTTAACAACCACCTAAGAGAATCTTAGGAATACTCGTTTTAATTTTAAAATTAGGCGATATAAAAAAATTTGACTTTTAAAAAAATAATTATATAAATGTATGTTATATTTGGAAAAGAAGTTTGATAATCTAGTGTGATAATTATACAAAAAAAAATCAAAAAAAACACGAAGATATATAATCTAACTTCCTTTATGAACTCTGATTTTTTATTGGAAAATTACATATTTGGTGATAAAATCTAGCGTGGCTTGTAAGAAAATGAATATATAAATAAATGAATAAAATGTATTTGATTAATAAAATAATTTTTTTTAAAATTAGAAATGAAAACTTGAACACATAAAAAATTTGTTTATTATAACACGTAAATTAAAAATGTATAAATATTTCAATGTTTTTCTGTAAGGAAAAGATTAATACTATTGAATAATGTTATTTTTTCATGAGAAAGAAATGTTGTATAAGTACAATGATATTTAAAAATGATTTGATAATTGAAGTTTTTTTTTATATAGTTTTCAATGAACACATAAGAGAATATTTATATACATGAATAAATACATGTTTAAAAGTTGAAAGTTTTTAATATTAAATCGTAATAGAAAACAAATACAAGGATAATCCAATTCTTTAAAATTTAATTTTAATAAAAAATTGTGTAATTTTTTTTGTAAATAATATAAAACTTATTGACATCATCACATCATTTAATGTGTACAGAGAATTTTGAAAAAACTATTAAATGCTAAACTTAATACCTCAACCGTAAACAGCTCAAATTAAATACCCCTGTCTTAGTAGGCGTTTAATTAGGGAACGTTTGCCGGAAAAAAAAATTAATGCTATATTCACCGAGTAAAGGAAAGCACAAATACGAAGTTAGCATATACATATAAGAATAGTACAAAGTACTCATTCAGAGATAAACACATCCCGAGATTCAGCCAAATTACCTCTGAGTACTGTAAGTTTATTTAACTTTCCTGTATAAATCCATCAATTGTACATGAATTTGGGTTTAACTTTGTGTGTATATTGCTCACAGTTTAATTTGGGTTCAATTCTTCACTTAAATCAGTTTGGGGTAAAGGGTTTCCATTTGAATTTGGTAACATGAGGACTACAAGGAGTTCATCTATGAAGAATCGGCTTCTAGGTAATTTCAATCAGATTCTGATTTGAATAATTTTTGAATAAGTTGAATCAGTTAATCAATGGATAGTTACTTAGTATCATGTTTGCATGTATGTTCATAAGTTATAAAAATATATAGAAATTTAAATTGGTACTATTTATTTAAAAAATTATTTAATGTATATTAACTTGTTATAAATAACAACTAAGCTAAACTCGATGCTGAAAATTTATACTGTTGATATGATTATAAAGGAGCATTTTTTGTTTTTTTAGATTCCGGTGAAATTGGAAAGTTAAACGATCCGCAAGCAATGTACTATATGAGGTATTTCGTAGTTACCTATTGTAACTTGTTTGTTATAAACTACAATTTAGTGTGATATAATATGAATCTTTGAATCGTACAGGAGATTGTGGTCAGTTCTTCCCGAAAAAATTAGAGTTTGCTGCGTATACATTGACCCTGCTTGGATGTTTAAATTCAGAACACAGCTATCAGAAAGAAATGGTGTTATAGAATGGTTTGGAAGATTTGACATATTCCTTAAAAAATATGTTTTCTTTCCACTATGCATCAGGTTAGTGTGTCTAATAACAGAAATCATGATTTTTGTCAATTTAAATATTATTAATCATTAAAGTTTGTTTTTCTATTTATCAAATTCTATTTCAGTAATCATTGGACATTAGTAGTTTATGTAATCCTGGAGGCAACATTAAGATAAAAAAAGAACGTCCATCGATGATACTGTTGGATTCTTTGGAAGGATTGTTCAAGAATGAAGTTGAAGTGACTATGTCTAGGTATATACATATAAGATGTACATATTACATAATTTAAGGACTTCTATTATATAATCATCTTATTCTAATGAAAATTATGACTACATTAAAGCCTTTTGCATATGTTATATGAGGGGAGATTTAGCTCAACCAATGATTTCGCGAAGATAAAACTAGTTATACCAAAGGTATATTTGTTATGACCTATAAGATGCTTGTTACTACTTCTTTTTACTTTCAATTTTCTGCAATCATGTATACATTAATTCATTACAGGTGCCAACCCAGACAAATGACACAACATGTGGTTTTTATGTCCTCTTTTATATGACTTTATTCCTGAAAGAATTCCCTGACATATTTGATTCAACGGCCGGGTATCCTGCTTGTGTAAGTAAAGTAATTCAAAAACAATTCATATATCATAAACTTTCAAATTTTGGTTCTTGTGGGTTTATTTTTTTAAATACTTTACAGCTTAATAGGGATTGGTTTACTCTGGAAGAATTTGACTCTTTTCATTCAAGTTTGAAAGATATTTTTAATCGCATAGGTAAAAAACATCTAAACTTATAGATATATTTTTTAATGATTCATTATTCAAATCAGAATATTATAATATATTTTTTGTTGTAGACTATTATACAAGTCCAAATTTGATGTCTGATTCGCTAGGAGGTTTAAACAATGATCAAAACACAATCGATGTTATCAGATCATGTTTACAGTACAAAGGTATATATCTTAGTTTATATTGATCTATTGTAAATTTGTGTATTGTAAGCTATTAATTTTTTTTTCTAACAGGTGAAAAAAAAATTAACATGTCAATCAATAAATGCAAGAAAAGGAAGAAATATGATTCACCGGATGTAAGTGTTAAAATATAACATTTTTGTGACAATTATACATATAGGAGGATGTTTAAAAATAACTAATATTTTTTCTCTCCTTAACTTTACAGTCAGGCGGTATTGTTGAATGTGTTGTAGTATCAAATAACAAGAATGAAGGAATCGAAACAGAGAACTGTACAAAGTCAATCAGAAAATCAACTTCTGGTCATCAAAAATTACACATGAAAACGAGACCTGTTATTTTCAATCAAGTGTTATACAATTTGACAAATGGTCAAAAAGAATGGATTGAAAGAACTGGTTTTGGAAAACTTTTGTCATTCAGATTGGATAAGTATCCTTTGATACTAGGTTTCAATTTAGTGAGTAATTTTGATCCTGACTCTTGCTCGTTGAAAATCAATGGTAAGGATTTTTGCATCACTGAGAAAGACGTGCATGAAATTCTTGGATTGCCTAAAGGAGATCACAAAGTTAAGTTTGATCTTGATAATCAGAAAAACAGAATGTGGAGGAAACAATATGGTGTTAAAGATTCACATTTAAGAGTTTCTATCCGTTCAGTCGCTGATAAGATCATTCAGTCACATGAAGTAGATTTTAATTTCAAGATGAACTTCATTTGCTTAATGGTTACAATGATAATTGAAAATCCAGTTAATTCATTTGTACGACAATATTTGCTTTCATTCTCTGGGGATATTGACAATTGCAACAACTACAATTTGTGTGAAATGCTGATTAACTCTTTGAAAGCAGCTAAAAAGTTTTTTCTGAAAGATCCGAAAACACATTTCTATTGTGGATCCTTTCCATTTCTTGTGGTAGGTGTTTCTATACCTATTTTTTGTATTAATAATTGTATTCGTGGTGTTACAACAGTATATGATATTCCTTATATTAATATTGCAGTTTTTCTACCTTGATCGTGCATCGGCCAAGAATCTGTTTGAGAAATATGAATATCCAAGATATAAAAATTGGATGGATTGTTCTTTGCGTAAAATAGAGATGTTTCTTTTGAAATCAGAATCACTGTCTGAAGGTGGTTTGAATACACTTTCTGCTAATACAGAGGATTTCAACAGCTGGAAATATGAGGTACCGAATAACAAATGATTGTAAATATTTCAGTTATCTATGTATATATTAATTAGATATATTTGAATATAATTATTTGTAGGATGAAGAAAAAAGAAATGAAGAATATCAGAATGAAGAACACATGAATATGACTTATTATCCAAAAAACGAGGTATGATTCTTCTCTTCTCACTTTATCAAATTATTTTCCATTAACACATATAGATTCAATTAGAAAACAAACAATTTTTATGCCTGGATTAATTTTTCCAGAAACTTTGCGGAAAATCAAGATATTCAATAAAGCTTGTAAAAACTGTCACATAGAACGGATTAGTCTGTACATATTAGATCATATAGTGAAAATCCTAATTTAGCCCCGTTATGTATGAAAAATTTGAAGAAAGAAAAAAGAGAAGGTAAAAAATTGTGTGGCATGAATAAAAACGAGTTAACACATATGTACAGAATTACAACAAGCATAGAACACCTAATATAACACAAAAAGGGATTTTTATAGATTAGTAGCTAATATTCTTCTATAGTTTAAAAACACATTAAAAACTAAGGGACTACATAGAAGAATATATAGATTATCAAATAATGTAGTTTTCATTCAGTAAATAATTCTCGCACGATAACGTACTACATAAAAGAATGTATAGTGGAATTCTAATAGTACATGCAGAACTTTTACATAACATAAGTATAAATCCAAGGTCACAAATCAAAAAAACAAATGATAATTTGAATAACAAAGTTAAAGAACACTTAATCACATAATAGAACTTTACACACATAGTGTATCACGATAGTAGGTTCTGAACCAATTTAATGGAAACAGATAGGGAAAGACACAGAGAATACGGAACTAGAATCCATCATGTTTTGAATCTAAACACTTATGTTGGGATTTTAGTTGACTATACCAATAAAGAATTCTAATAACAATATTATGATTCTACGAAAAGACGTCCCTAATTAAAGAACACATAATAAAACATATTATAATCAACTAATAATTATGTTTAAAGAACACTTAATTACATAATATAACTGTATACACATAGTGGAACATAAATAGTAGGTGCTGAACTAATTTAAAGGAAACACATAATGAAAGACATAGAGAATAAGGTACTGTAATCTATCATGTTCTGAATCCATAAACTTGTCCTGGAAAATCAAGATATTCAATAAAGCTTGTAAAAACTATCACATAGAACGGATTAGTCTGTACCTATTAGAACATATAGTGAAAATCCTAATTTAGCCCCGTTATGTATGAAAAATTTGAAGAAAAAAAAAGGTAAAAAATTATGTGGCATGAATAAAAACGAGTTAACACATATGTACAGAATTACAACAGCATAGGACATCTAATGTAACACAAAAAGGGATTTTTTTAGATTAGTAACTAATATTATTCTATAGTTTAAAAACACGTTAAAAACTAATGGACTACATAGAAGAATATATAGATTATCAAATCATGTAGTTTTCATTCAGTAAAAAATGTTCGCACGATAAGGTACTACATAGAAAAATGTATAGTGAAATTCTTTTAGTACATGTAGAACTTTTACATAACATAAGTATAAAATCCAAGGTCACAAATCAAAAAACTAAATGATAATTTAAAGAACACATTAGGAGAACACTTAATCACATAATAGAACTTTACACACATAGTGGAACACGACAGTAGGTTCTGAACTAATTTAATGGAAACAGATAGGGAAAGACACAGAGAATAAGGAACTAGAATCCATCATGTTTTGAATCTAAACACTTATGTTGGGATTTTTGTTTACTATACCAATAAAGAATTCTAATAACAATATTATGATCCTACGAAAAGACGAAGTGGATTAAAGAACACTTAATAAAACATACTACGGTTTTAGGTAGTATAGGATGAATAACATTTAATAAAACATACAGCATGTACTCAACTAATTAAATGGATACACATAGTGAATAAGGAACTACGATCTATCATGTTTGGAATCCAAAAACTCTTGTTGGAAATTTAATTGATTATACTGATAAGGAATTTTAATAACAATATTAAGATTCTATTAAAAGACGTCCCTGTTTAAATAACAATTAATCACATATTATAACTCTATACACATAGTGGAACATAAATAGTAGGTTCTGAACTAACTTAAAGGAAACACATAATGAAAGACATAGAGAATAAGGAACTAGAATCTATCATGTTCTGAACTCGTGCTGAAATTTCAAAAACTCGTGCTGAAATTTTAATTGACTATACTAATAAGGAATTATAATTCAAAATTAAGATTAAACTAAAGAGAATACCCTGATTACAGAATCCTTGATAACACAGACACAGGTTTTTTGTAGTTTAGAATGAAGAACACTTAATAAAACATAAGGTATGTACTAAACTAATTTAATGGAGACACATATTGAAAGACACAGTGAATAAGGAACTAGGATCTATCATGTTTAGAATCCAGATAATCGATTTGGAATTTTTATTGACTATACTAATAACGAAATATAATAACAAACTTAAGATTCTACTAAAAGATGTCCCTGATTAAAGAACAGTTAATCACATAATAGAACTTTATACACATAGTGGAACACAACAGTAAGTTCTGAACTTTATATTCTTCTAAAACACCTTTTAACAAAAACACCATGTCATTACATGATTGGTTAAAATATAGACTACTAATTTTTTTTTTCAGATTACAACTGAGGAGAAACAGACATCAGATGAAGATAGAGAGGTGTTAAAGGTATTGTTATTATTTAGATTTTTGTTTTTGTTAAAGTTTAGTACTGTAATATATGTTTTTGTATTTATACACAGAACACTGTTGAAGAACTTGAGGAATCATTGAATACTTTTGAGAAATGGAGTGACAATTTTATTGAACTCCTAAAAGAATTAAGCAGTAAGTTCAAAGAAGAAGAATGTGTTGTTGCATTGAAAGATAAATTTGTGGACCTGAACAATGCTGCAAACTGGGTGGCAGAAACGGTTTTTGATAACACAATTGGAAGCATGTATGTTGAAAGGTTAAATGCTGCGTCGAGGGAGAGGCGCCGAAAAGATAACAAAACAACATAATATGTCTTTGAAATAGACAATAGAATCCATAATGAAACCTTGCAGTTTTTTTAAGAAAAGCTTTATGGATTTGTACTATAACCTACACTAATGTAATGTTAACATTTTGAATCTTATCATGGATGTAACTTTTGTTTTATAACTATTATTATCTTCTACCGTATTTGAAGTACTAATTGTATGTTTTTGTACATGATAAATTATTTGTTTGGAATACAAACGCATTAAATATAGAACACCGCAATAAGGGTGAGTCGTAAGTTTATTTCAAGTGAATCTGCTATCCTGGAAAACATTTCCAGCTGTAGACAAAATTATAAAAATGATCACAACGAATACATTCATATCAGAATCTATTAATATAGGCAAAATCATAAAAATGATCACATAGAAGAAATACATATCAGAATCTATACATGTTTCTAAAGATTCTAAAGATGTTTCAATATTATACAAGGTGTTTCAATTCTAAACATTCCTAAAGAAAAACACCTTTAAATTCCCAAATATACATTCAGATACATTAAGCCTGCTCTTGAAATAAATAAAAAAAATTAAAAAAAAAACATAAGATTCTCAAATGAAAATGAAAAACATACAATGACTATAACCAAAAACACAATGAAGAACATATCGGAAAAACTGTATAAATGCAGCTTAACTATCCCCCGTACATTAGGAGAACACTTAATCACATAATAGATTTTTACACACATAGTGGAACACGACAGTAGGTTCTGAACTAATTTAATGGAAACAGATAGGGAAAGACACAGAGAATAAGGAACTAGAATCCATCATGTTTTGAATCTAAACACTTATGTTGGGATTTTTGTTTACTATACCAATAAAGAATTCTAATAACAATATTATGATCCTACGAAAAGACGAAGTGGATTAAAGAACACTTAATAAAACATACTACGGTTTTAGGTAGTATAAGATGAATAATATTTAATAAAACATACAGCATGTACTCAACTAATTAAATGGATACACATAGTGAATAAGGAACTACGATCTATCATGTTTGGAATCCAAAAACTCTTGTTGGAAATTTAATTGATTATACTGATAACGAATTTTAATAACAATATTAAGATTCTATTAAAAGACGTCCCTGTTTAAATAACAATTAATCACATATTATAACTCTATACACATAGTGGAACATAAATAGTAGGTTCTGAACTAACTTAAAGGAAACACATAATGAAAGACATAGAGAATAAGGAACTAGAATCTATCATGTTCTGAACTCGTGCTGAAATTTCAAAAACTCGTGCTGAAATTTTAATTGACTATACTAATAAGGAATTCTAATTCAAAAATAAGATTAAACTAAAGAGAATACCCTGATTACAGAATCCTTGATAACACAGACACAGGTTTTTTGTAGTTTAGAATGAAGAACACTTAATAAAACATAAGGTATGTACTCAACTAATTTAATGGAGACACATATTGAAAGACACAGTGAATAAGGAACTAGGATCTATCATGTTTAGAATCCAGATAATCGATTTGGAATTTTTATTGACTATACTAATAACGAATTCTAATAACAAACTTAAGATTCTACTAAAAGATGTCCCTGATTAAAGAACAGTTAATCACATAATAGAACTTTATACACATAGTGGAACACAACAGTAAGTTCTGAACTTTATATTCTTCTAAAACACCTTTTAACAAAAACACCATGTCATTACATGATTGGTTAAAATATAGACTACTAATTTTTTTTTTCAGATTACAACTGAGGAGAAACAGACATCAGATGAAGATAGAGAGGTGTTAAAGGTATTGTTATTATTTAGATTTTTGTTTTTGTTAAAGTTTAGTACTGTAATATATGTTTTTGTATTTATACACAGAACACTGTTGAAGAACTTGAGGAATCATTGAATACTTTTGAGAAATGGAGTGACAATTTTATTGAACTCCTAAAAGAATTAAGTAGTAAGTTCAAAGAAGAAGAATGTGTTGTTGCATTGAAAGATAAATTTGTGGACCTGAACAATGCTGCAAACTGGGTGGCAGAAACGGTTTTTGATAACACAATTGGAAGCATGTATGTTGAAAGGTTAAATGCTGCGTCGAGGGAGAGGCGCCGAAAAGATAACAAAACAACATAATATGTCTTTGAAATAGACAATAGAATCCATAATGAAACCTTGCAGTTTTTTTAAGAAAAGCTTTATGGATTTGTACTATAACCTACACTAATGTAATGTTAACATTTTGAATCTTATCATGTATGTAACATTTTGTTTTATAACTATTATTTTCTTCTACCGTATTTGAAGTACTAATTGTATGTTTTTGTACATGATAAATTATTTGTTTGGAATACAAACGCATTAAATATAGAACACCGCAATAAGGGTGAGTCGTAAGTTTATTTCAAGTGAATCTGCTATCCTGGAAAACATTTCCAGCTGTAGACAAAATTATAAAAATGATCACAACGAATACATTCATATCAGAATCTATTAACATAGGCAAAATCATAAAAATGATCACATAGAAGAAATACATATTTTAATCTATACATGTTTCTAAAGATTCTAAAGATGTTTCAATATTATACAAGGTGTTTCAATTTTAAACATTCCTAAAGAAAAACACCTTTAAATTCCCAAATATACATTCAGATACATTAAGCCTGCTCTTGAAATAAATAAAAAAAATTTAAAAAAAAACATAAGATTCTCAAATGAAAATGAAAAACATACAATGACTATAACCAAAAACACAATGAAGAACATATCGGAAAAACTGTATAAATGCAGCTTAACTATCCCCCGTACAGTTTCGTGAGTCATGAAATGCAAATTCATTACATTTTCTGCATTTCCTTTTATGTCGCTTCTTTCCACCTAAAGATTTTTCAGCTGCACCAATGATTCTTTTCCTACAACCCTTATTATTACTCTGATTAGGAGGTAGAATAGTAACCTCATCCACAACTTGCAAACCAATAAAATCTCCAATTGAATTATGCTTCGGAGCAGAATCCCCAAGATTTGAAGAATTCTTAATATGCTTTCTCACAACATTTAGGCTTTTATGTATAAAATCGATGTGTTCTATATCTCCTGAAGCATCACTTATGCAACCTTGAAATTCAAACCAGCAATCCCTTGTTTTTTTACGTTTTGCATCTTCTTCAGGATTTAATTCTGCTACGTCAGAGAGTACCAGAGTGGAAAATCTTTCTTCTGCCCTCTTCAACCACCTATTATTAACATACTGTCGAGGTATAAATGAAATACCAGATAGACTTAAGCACAAAAAGCTGTGGCTGCAAAGATACCCAACCCTTGTGTACAAATTACACGAACAGTCAATGTCATGTGTGGACAAATTAAAATTAACCTGTAAAACAAATTAAATTTTAATTAATAAAGTCAGAAAAAAAAGTGTGCTAATATTTTAAATGTGAGAATGAGACCAAACCTCAAATATCTTGTTTTTCAGAAATGGATCTTTCAGTTTAAGTGATTTTACTCCATCAACAACAGACATGTCTTCCATTACAATATCTCCACAGCTTGCGGTAATTTGTTCTTGAATTTTGTAGAACATAGTCTTGGTATATATCTCAGCTGCATCCTTCTCAATTTTCTTTTTATTTTTCGGGATTGGCATTAGATCATCCTTGTGATTAAGTAGACCTTTATTATTCCTTTGTTTTTCAATAGCACTATGAAAGCACAAGTAGAATTCTGAAAGTGTGTCTCCCTTCTGAACAAAATGATTAAAATAAAAATTTGAACTTTCAGATCTTGATGTAGTACGAATGAGGCCAACCATTGGTTCATCATTAAAAAAGGCAGGAACCCAATATGATCTAAGAGAATACATTTCTTTAAGCCATGTGTTATCACTTAATCCAAACTCGGAAACAACATCATTCCAACCAGCTTCAAATTCATTAGTAGATGAATGATCACTCCAAACAAAATTGTTTAGTTTATCCATAAACGGAGATTCAGCACAGAACAATGTTCCTAACTGTAAAAAAATTTGTTTTTTAAAGTTGCAAATAAAAATACTAATCGACAAATATTTACATACAGTATATCAATTATAAAATAAATAATTAAAATATTTTATTTTTAATCCATACCTTTGAAGGAAACTTCTTCATAATATGCCACATACAGAGACGATGCTTAACACCTGGAAAACATTCCTCGATTGCAATTTTCATTGCAGGATCTTGATCAGTAACTATGCACTTTACACTAGAGCCAAAAATTTTCTTAAAGGATTCACATGCCCATTTATAGTTATCTGCATCTTCCTTTTCGAGCAACGCTGCAGCAAATGTTACACTTTTCCAGTGGTTGTCTATTCCAATGAAAGGTATAAAAACCATCCCATACCTGGAAAAACTGGTTTAGTAAAAAAAAAATAATGCATTGATAATAATAATAAAAAAACTGATACAATTAAAGTATGTTACTTGTTTGTGCGATAAGTTGCATCAAACGAAATCACGTCCCTAAAAACCTCAAAATTTCTTCTTCCAACGCCATCAGCCCAAAATAGTTGAGTCAAATGATTATTTTCATCAGTCTTGTACTCAAACCGAAAATTGTTGTCAGATGATGCTTGTATATCCTTAAATTTTTGGATGAGAATATCTGCATCATGCTTCCCAATGTATTCTTTAATATCCCTTGAAAAATTTTTAAAGTCTACCACTGTAGCTCCGACATTTTCATACGAACCAATCATAGATTTAAAAATAGCATGAGCTCGGGTGGCTCCAATATTTAGTTTAGCAGCATCAATAATGAACCTTTTGTGAAATTCTGTCAATGACCTGCTACAGCGTAAAAATTGCATTGTTCCCTTACCTGCAAAAGAATGGTTATGGTATTCAGTGAATTCTTTCACATAAAAACCACCATTACCATTTGATGCAAGTATCAGTTTGGCAGGACAATCACATTTGGCTGAAGTTGTTTTCCTTTTCTTAATGTTTTGATCTTCTGACTTATCATCTTCTGGTAAACCAGCTCTGGAACAAACAAAATATTTCCTAGTAATTTTATTCTGTTTGTTCTTCCTCTCAGTTGAACGGCGACTAACAAAACCACATGTACTCCCATAATGGTAATAAAAGTTAAAGGCCGTGTCAATATCAGGAAATAGTTGACCTACAATTGGCTTTTTTTCAATGTCGCACTCTGGAATCCAATCATCACCTAAATCATGAGTTAAATTATCTGAGTTTGGAGTAGGATTTGGTGATGTCTCAGCACTGTTGTAAAGCACTGTAATGAACAAATCATGACATCAGATCAATTGAACTACACACCTGGTTATTTCAAAAAATTATTATACACCAAAACTCATAATCTTATTCTATACAAAATGAATACTATAAGGAGATTTAACATCACATTTATTAAAATCCAAATACTAAAATGAATTTACAAGTTTTGTGAGAGAAGGACGAAAATATCAACATCCTATGTATTGCAACTATGATTAAAGAACACTTGGTAGAATCAGGAAACAACCATAATTTTATTATATACCAAGTGAACACTAGCAGGAATTTTAACATTACATGCGATTAAAATCCAAATACATTACATGTATGAAAATCTTGTTATGTTGCATATAATTTTCACTCACATTCAATCCAAAAATCAGTCGTATCCAAAAATTAAAAGAAGTATGGGTTTAGATACTCAAACACAAACACACTAGTAACGCAAACGATTTCTTTAACAAAAAAACAACAGAAAAAAACAAAAATTTACAACAATTAAAATACTAACCACAAATACACATAAACTCATATAGTTAGTTGTAGAACACTAACTTACATGGTGGCGTTAAGTTCAAATAAATTTCACTCATATTAGATAAATGAATACCTTCTTCGTTCTCCATAAAACTCTGCATATTTGTTTGATACTATGTTGTCGAACACTCTATTTTATGATAAAGAAACGTAAAACCATTGATTAGACTTTGTTTTGATCTGAATAATACGTAAAGATATCATTAGCTGTCCTGAAAATCAATTAGAAGAAATAGATTGATAACTCAATTTGGAAAATTTATAATCTAACGTAAAGGTATTTCAATGATTTATGACAAATATGGTAATAAAATAGATTTAAATACGTATCATTAAAATGGTTTTTTATGTAATAAAGTACTACCCCTGTAGTATTAATCACAAGAATACAAAAGTATATCTATACATGATCTAGACCATAGGATTCAAATCTAATCAACGGTAATAATGATGGGTCTCTTGGTCTCTTGATAATAAAGGGTCTCTTTTGAACCTCCTCCTATATATATATATATATATATATATATATATATATATATATATATATATATATATATATATATATATATATATATATGTGTGTGTGTGTGTGTGTGTGTGTGTGTGTAAAATAGAAATAAATAATTAAAAAAAATTGAACCATAAAATGTTCATGCTTAAATGATCTATATTTATCGGTATGTTATATATTTTAATAAATAAATTTAAAAATATATATTTTTACGGGTTATGCTGGTTGACCCGTAACTCGTCTTTTTTATGCGGGTCAATTTCGGGTCCGACCCATTTTTGACCTGACCCATTTAGTACTAACCTGAACCCGTAAAATCCGTGTCGTGTTCGTGTCGTGTTCGCGGATCGTGTCCAATCTTGACAGCTCTAGTTATAAGTTTCACCTTTAAAACCCGTCGTCCCTGTTTTTATTTTGTGCCTTCCAAAACTTCAAGAAAGATATCTAAGTTATTGATTGTATATCGGTATTTAAAAACTCAGATTCCTCCAAGTACACGCACAAAGCTGTTATGTGTGTTGCAGACAAGAAAATTAGTACCAGATACGATGCATCCTTTATATGGTGCAGCCATGATTTTTGGCATGTCAAATTCAATTATAGGCAGTTTCTCTTCACTGATATGGCTCATGTTAATGAGAGTACCATCCAGCGGGTCTCTGTTCCAAGTAAATCTTCGAAATTTCCATTTTCTTCACTATTTTAAGTTTAAACGTCACTAACTAGTATGGAATTTGCACTTATTTTTCATGCCTCTGACAAAACTCTACCCAGGCGGTCTCTCTTAGGTCAAATATCTCTTATAAACAAGTAGGAGTTACCAAATTTACAACCAATATGTTAACTTATGATTTAGGTGCCTAATGAGTAAATCATGATTTCTATCTACCTCTTTACAAATATGCAATTTTACACTTACCATCTATTCAAACCAAAATCATCAAACTATAGACTCATCCCATATCTTATATGCATGTACGATGTACCTGTATATCTAATTCTCTCTACATACTAACATATTGGAAGAAACTATTATGCATATTCTTGTACTTTTTGATGTTTCTTGTGCACGTACACGAAGTGCCGGGGACATCGTGATTTGAAGTTTCATGTTGTGATTCTTGGAGTTAAAAGATAGAGTCAATATACCAAGGAACAAATACTTTTTTTAAATCTTTGCAAGATTTTCTAAAGTTCATTAAATGAGTTGAGTAGGTTGTGATGTAACCAAAAATATTCATTTACCAAAAATATTCCTTTTAGCCTCTGAAGTTACCAAAAGTTAGGGCTGTCAAATGGATAATTTGGATACAGATCTGCCTGTATCCGAATCTGAATCCGAAAATCTGAATCTTTATCTGAATCCAAAAATATTTAAATAAAAATATCTGAATCTGAATCCGCCAGATACTATCCGAATATGGATAATATCCGAATTTCAGACAGAATTTTTTACTTTTTATATTAAATTTTAATTCAAAAAAATTGAAAAAAAGTAAAAAAAAATTAAAAAAATAAAATAAACTAAATCTTAAATTTATTTAAGTCTATTTTATTTTTTTCAAAAATTTACTTTTTAGTATAATTTTGTTTATTTGAAAATATTATATATATAATATGTTTACAATTATCTACAACTCATATAAATATATTATTTAATGATTATATTATATGTATATATATATATATATACTGTAAACTTAATAAATAAATTCTAAATTATATGTAATTATATATATATATATATATTTATAATATAATTATATATAGTTTATTTATTTATCATATTTATTTAATTTCGGATTTGGATATTATCGGATACCGATGCGCCTATATCCATATTCGTATCCGCAACTACCGGATTCGAATACGGATAATATCCGCTTTGTTTCGAATACGGATAAAATTCGCTTTATTCCGGATACGAATACAAATATTTCGGACGGATATAGGATTTTTCGAATTTTTTTGACAGCCCTACCAAAAGTATTACTTCTAGCCCCTGAAGTACCCGTAGATGTCCAATTAACCCTTATACTGGTACATTTACTAAATGTTGAATGTCTGTTTTACCCATACGATTTATACCAGTTTGATTTTTTTTAATGGGTATCCGTATAAGGGTTAATTGGACTTTAATTGGTACATCGGGGGCTAAAAGGTACGATTTCAAAGTTTTAGGGCTGATGGGTATAAATTGTCAAACTTTAAGGGCTAAAAGAACAAAAAGCCATTAACTAATTACAAATTTGATGCCACAAAATCAGATGAGAGAGCTGCAAGGAGATCAGTCAAGCTAAGTAGGTAGGAAATAGATTATATTTACGATGTAGTAATAAATATATCAGTCATAGATATTACTAACATGACAATGCATATGGAACACAATAGAGAAGGAGACCAATTCCTTAAAGGAGGGAAATAGTTGCTTTGTGATATTAATACATTGAGAAAGCTACAAGATCAAATTTCTTCTTCTGTCTGTTCCGAGGATGAAGTAATTTCTCTGGCTTTCATTCAGATAGAACCCATGAAAATGCAGCGAAAGGTATTGAAGAGATAACTAGGTGATCTCGAGGTTAAGGTTTCAAACGCTGAAGCTCAGAGCTGTCAATGATTTTATGGAGCTATTGAACAAAGATGATGATTTTCGGGAAGACTATGTCAAATGCAACATGAGAAGCACATTGAGGAGATTGACATCAAATGGCTGTTCACTTTGTCCATGATGAGGAGACACCTGTCATTCCCATTTATGTGGGTGAAAGAGAGGATATGCAATTGTGTACTCCATTGGAACAAAACGAGAAAACATAGCGAAACCTTTTTGATAATCTTTGAGTAATGAACTTGATGAAACAAGAAAACTGAAGATTTGTATTTGTATTTCTAATACAAGATGAGTAACTAAAAGAGAGGTAGAACTTGAATCTAAAAGTCTAAGTAACTGCATCTCTATACAATCGTTTATATAAGGAAAGTACTGTAACAAACTTTGTAACAGAATGTAACAAACTTGCTTATGTGTCACTTGACAGCTGGTGCCAACTCATGCTCCTCTGGATTGTATGCTGAGTTGGCAACGGTAACAGACAGCTCATTACCCCCCCTCAAGTTGGAAGGGAGCACTGGAACAGAGGTCAATCCCAACTTGGACAACAAAGAACTGAAATGTGGAGAGGGAGCAATCTTAGTAAAGACATCAGCTAGCTGAGACTTGGTGGGCAAATACGTCAACTGAATCAAACCTTCCAACACCTTGTCTCTGGTGAAGTGACAGTCAAGTTCTATGTGTTTGGTCCGTTCATGAAAAACGGGGTTCTTGGCAATATACAATGCAGACTGGTTATCACAGTGTAACGTAACAGGAGTTAAGCTGGGAACATCAAGATCCTCAAGTAATCGAACTATCCAAGCTACTTCAGAAGCAGCAGATGCCATGGACCTATACTCAGCCTCAGAAGAAGATTTAGAAACTGTAGGTTGCTTCTTGGATTTCCAGGTAATAGGTGAATTGCCAAGCAAAAGAATGTAGCCAGTAATCGAGCGTCTAGAATCAGGACAAGATGCCCAATCCGCATCAGAAAAAGCCTGGAGCTTAATATCCGAAGAAGCATTAAGCAAAATACCTTGATTGACTGTAAAAACAATGTATCTCAGAGTGTGATGTAAAGCAGACCAATGAGAAGTCCTTGGCTCAGTCATGAACTGACTAAGGGTTTGGACAGTATAGGCAAGATCAGGTCTAGTGTTTGTTAAGTAGTTAAGTTTGCCAACAATAGACCTATAATCAGCAGGATTAGAAATGACATCTCCACCTGATTTGGAGAGTTTGAGATGTAAAGGAAGTGGAGTAGTAGCAGGTTTGGTAACATCAAAAAAACCAGCAGACAACAAGTCTTTAGCAAATTTTCTTTGGCTTAAGAAAATACCAGAATCCAAATAATCCACCTCCAATCCAAGAAAATAATGAAGCTTGCCTAAGTCTTTGATACTGAAAAGCTGATGTAAATGAGATTTTAGAGAATTCATACCTTCAACATCAGTACCAGTCAAAAGAATATCATCAACATAGACTGCAGCAATGCAAATCTTGCCAGCATGTTTCTTAACAAACAAACTGTAGTCATTTTTAGATTGACTAAAACCCTGGCAAAGCAGTTCTGCAACAAGCTTAGCATTCCATACTCTAGAAGCCTGTTTGAGCCCATAGATGGATTTTCTGAGCAGACAAACAAGATTTTGAGGATTTGGTATACCTTCAGGAACCCTCATGTAGACTTCCTCAATTAACTCACCATGCAAGAAAGCATTATTCACATCCAATTGAAACAAAGGCCATTTCTTATGAGCAGCAACAGCTATAAGTGTTCTAACTGTCCCCATTTTCACAACTGGAGAAAAAGTCTCCTCATAATCCACACCAAACTTTTGGTTGAATCCCTTAGCCACTAACCTAGCCTTACATCTGTCAAGACTCCCATCTGATTTCAATTTGACTTTAAATACCCATTTACTACCTATGGGTTTTTTACCAGGAGGGAGGGGTACTAAGTCCCAAGTATGGTTGTCATGTAAAGCTTTGACCTCATTTTGCATAGCTGTAACCCATAAAGGATTAACAGAAGCTTGAGCATAAGAAGAAGGCTCAACAATGTCACAGACTGGTAATGTAGGATTATGTTGAACAAGATTGCACCAGTGAGATGAAGAAGAACTAGTAAGACAATGATAAGATTGTAGATAAGAAGGAACTGTATGATTTCTATTAGATCTGCGTAAGGTAGGTGGAGGAGGGACAGAATCAGAAACAAGGTGACTAATGTCAATGACATCAGACTGAGTAGTAGCATCAGGAGAAATATTGGCAATGGAATGATTAGGCTGAACAGGTGATGTAGAATTGTGAATAGCAGTGGGAACAGTAGGTGATGTAGTAGTATTAAAAAGTGCAGTGTCTACAACAGTAGTATCAAAAATAAAAGGAGTATGTGTAGGTAAGTAAAAATCAGAGAGAGAATCATTATTTCCAGGCAAATAATGAAAAGGAAAATGTGTTTCATGAAAAACAACATTTCTAGAAATGGAGATTTGATTAGTAGAAAGGTCCAAAATCTTGTACCCTTTCTTGAAAGGAGAATATCCCAGAAATACACAACCAGTAGCTCTAGGATCAAATTTATGCCTATTAACTGGTGGAGTAGAAACAAAACATAAGCACCCAAAGGCTTTCAAAAGTTGTAAATCAGGATGTTCTTTATAAAGTTTGAAATAAGGAGTATTATTATCAATACTTTGTAAAGGAACTCTATTAATCAAGTATGTAGCACATAAGATGCAGTCACCCCAGTACTTGGATGGTACCTTAGACTGAAAGAATAGAGACCTAGCAGTTTCAAGAAGAAACCTGTGCTTTCTCTCCACAACTCCATTCTGTTGTGGAGTGTAGCTGCAACTGGTTTGATGATGAATGCCTCTGAGCTGGAACAATGTAGCCATAGGACCACCAGTTAATTCCTTAGCATTATCAGATCTCACAGTGACCACTTTAGCATGAAACTGAGTTTCAATATATTGAAAAAAATTAGCAAGAACTGTAACACAGTCAGACTTTTGTTTTAGTAAATGAACCCAAGTAAAACGGCTGAAATCATCAACAATAGTCAAGAATTGATTACAGCCAGACTGAGTCTTCACATGGTAAGGGCCCCAAACATCTATGTGTATCAGCTGAAAAACACAAGTGGACTTAATAGTACTTAAAGGAAAACTAGCCCTAGTCTGTTTGGCCATTGGACAAATTTTGCAGATAACTGACTGTGTAGAATCCTGAAGAAAACCTTGAGGTAATGCCAACTTGATTCTGTTGAAAGGAATATGCCCTAATCTGAGATGCCAGACATCTGCAGTGGCAACAGCAGTAAAACAAGTCTTGGATGTGGAAAAAACTGGTGCCATAGAAGTAGTAACTGGTTCCCTTGAAACTTTATGTAAACTGTATAAGCTTCCATGTAATTCACCAAGAAGAATCTGAGAGACTTTCTGAGAAGGGTCCTGTATGAAGCACTTGTCAGATGTAAAGAGAATATGACACTTAAAATCTTTACAAAGCTGCTGAACAGAGATTAAGTTGAAGTGGAAATTTGGTACATGGAGAACATTTTGTAGAATTATATCCTTAGTTAGCTGAACAGTTCCAATGTGAAGAACTGCAACTTTCTTTCCATCAGGTATAGTAATGAATTCAGGATGATTTAGCTTAGTATAATGAGTAAAGAACTCCAAGTCAGAACAAATATGGTCATTAGCTCCACTATCAACAAGCCAGTTATAAGACTTAGCAGAATCCGACATGAAGCAAAACTTACCAGCTAGCAATGCATGATCAGTATCACCTTTGACCTGTGATGTAGAACAACCTTGTGTGGAAAGAAGAGACAATAGCTGATTATATTGTGCCACAGTAATGGGAGAATTTGAATCAGGAGAAGCAGATGAAACAGCAGCAACTTTCTTATCCCTGTTGCTCTTAAAACCAGGTGGATAGCCATTTAGTTTGAAGCAACGTTCAAGACTGTGTCCACTCATATTACAGTGAGTACAAAAGTACTTAGAAACTTTCTTAGGACCAACAGCTGATTTATGTGCAAAGACATTTGCATTTCCAGGAGTTTGTCTCTGAGCACTTTGCCCTACAGCTTTGTAGTCAAAAGGCTTCTTAGTTTCTGCTATAAAAGCTAAAGATTCCTGATTATGGTGACTTTGAGAAATTGCCTGATGTTTCTCTTCTTGAGAAAACATTCTGAAAACTGTAGAAAGATTAGGTAAAGGTGATTGCATAAGCACATTTCCCCTTACAACTGAAAATTTCTCACTAAGTTTCATCATGAACTGGATAAGCCTATGATCCTGTTCTCTTTGCTGAACTTTCTGAGTAAGATTGCAGGTGCAATGTTTACAAATACAGTATGGAAGTGGACTAGCATCATTCATTGCATCCCAAAGTATCTTAATCTCAGTAAAAAAATCAGAAACTGACTTAGAACCTTGATTTAGTTCTGTTAACTGCTGTTCTAGATTATATATCTGTGCAATTGAGGCATATCCAAAACGATCTTCTAAGTCACTCCAAATTTCTCGAGCAGTTTCAAGAAACAAAACACTCTTTGCAATGGTCTCATCTAGGTTAGCTAAAATCCAAGAGCAAACCAAATCATTACATCTATCCCAAGCAGTTGCATCAGCTATATTGTCATTCGGTCGCAACAATGATCCATTCACAAATCCTAGTTTATTCTTAGCTGACAAACTCAAGGTCATAGCTCGTTTCCAATTCATGAATCCGACACCATTAAATTTCACAGAAACTAACTGAAATGAACTAGAATCCGATGGATGAATGTAGTAAATGCTATTAACATCCTGATTAGCATGAATAGGGGCTCTATTATTAACATTCCAAGCATTATTAATATTTCCAGTATTAGCTTGAGCCATTTTATACACTAAAACGTGAATCAAAGTATCTTCAACACGAATCAATTGAAGGAATCAACGGTAACAACACGAATCTCCACAAAATTTGACAAAAAAAAACGAACCAGCAAATCAAGAGCAAATCAAGAATTAGCAGATCAGACAAACAAGAATTAGCAGATAACAC
This sequence comes from Heracleum sosnowskyi, assembly GCA_030848705.1. NCBI lineage: Eukaryota > Viridiplantae > Streptophyta > Magnoliopsida > Apiales > Apiaceae > Heracleum > Heracleum sosnowskyi. The sequence goes on along the minus strand of CM061235.1, from coordinate 91,800,198 downwards.
CTTTGATTTCTGTGATGTTACCACATAGTCTGAATAACGCCATTGTTCACCACTTCAAAGATTGAGCTTTGCGTCAAAAATGCGGAAAAGAAGAACCAAATGAACAGAGATTAAGCTTCTCTGAGTCAAAAAAATGCGGAAAGGAATCAATTTCGCTCTGATACCATGATAATCTTTGAGTAATGAACTTGATGAAACAAGAAAACTGAAGATTTGTATTTGTATTTCTAATACAAGATGAGTAACTAAAAGAGAGGTAGAACTTGAATCTAAAAGTCTAAGTAACTGCATCTCTTTACAATCGTTTATATAAGGAAAGTACTGTAACAAACTTTGTAACAGAATGTAACAAACTTGCTTATGTGTCACTTGACAGCTGGTGCCAACTCATGCTCCTCTGGATTGTATGCTGAGTTGGCAACGGTAACAGACAGCTCATTACTTTTAAAAGTGAATAAGTAGATGTTGAATCTGGGGTGGTAGCAGAACCAAAAAACAAGAATAATGAAAGACAAAACATCAAGCAAACCTATTTTTGGGGCTGAGAGTGTCTTGCATTTTGTTTCTAGCCAGCTTGAGTCTGTTGAGACAATGGTGGAGGAGAAACAGCCTACAGAGGAAGATCTGGGATTGAAAGACAAACTTCGACAAGAGAAGAGAGCGAAAGCTCGTGAGGCACTCGAGCAAAAAAGACGAAATACTGAGAATTCCCAAATGAGGGCCATGTTACGAAGCCAAAAGGAAGCTGAACAGAAAGAAAGGGAAAGGGAGAAACGATTGAGAAAGAAGGTAAACAAAAATGTTGATGAAGAAACTGGTCTAGAACTCCAGACAAACTTGACTAAGGAAGAGAGTACTGAGAGTCCCGGGACAAAGCTAAAAAAATCTACTCAGTGTAACAAAAGTACAGCAAACCAAAAGCTGCTATTATCTCTCTAGTTCTGCGCAACAGGGGCAAGAGACAATTTTTTAAACAATTCATTTGGTGGATACTTGGAGCCGTGATTGTTCTTTTCATATTCATGATGGGGAATGGTAGTTCATATCGCAACATGAAATCTCATAGTAAAGGTAAAAGATTTTCCGACAACCATTGGTAACCTATTTGACAATCTTCGGCGACCAAGAAAATTTGACAAATCTAAATCCTTTGCCTATTTTTCCTGGAATTTACAATGAGAGTTGCAACTATTTTTCCATTGACTCATTAGAATTTGGTATTTATGTAGTTTGCCTTCAGTTGGTTTTCAAAAAAAATATGATTTTAGATGTGTAGATATTATGATCACCCTTATTTAGAACAAAAAATCCATCACACATAATCTATTACAAGATTGAGATTTTATAACTAAATGCAGATTTTATAATGTACATACAAGGCATTAATGCAGATATTGTAGTATTTAATTATACAAGTAGCTAGCAGTATACATTGAGATAAATAGATCACACAATCAAATCCAGGAGAGAATCATAAAAAACTGACGAGCGTTGCCTCTACAATCTCTTCATTTTCTTACAGTAACGTCTCATCCATAATTTATTACATATTAAGATTCTCTAACCAAATGCAAATGTGTGTACATACAAGGAAATGCTGACATTCTAGTCTTTAAATATAAAACTAGCTATTCAATTATATATAAAGAGAAATTTTCAGTACAACACAATTAAATAAAGTAGAACCACAAGAAAAAAATGAGAAGTGTCACCTCTACGGCCTATTCATTTTGTTTATTAATCTCGCTTCTCTTGACAACTTGTCTGTCAAAAACTCATGTCAACATTACTAATCGTCTCCCGACTTGTAATCCGCTCTCGGACTTCATTGTAAATCGGAGGACGATGATTTGGGGTACCACACAGGCACACACTAGCCGTAAATGAATTCTACACGTTGGGTTTCCGTGATAATTTTTGGGATACTACTTTGTTTTGGTGTAATTTTTTTTTTGGTAACCGTTTTTAATATTTAAAAATAATAGGATAAAGGGGAATCCATTACAGAGACCCCAGCTCCCGAGAGGAGGAGCAAGTTCAATGCTTACAAAAAATAAATAAGCAGCTAGTTCACAACATTACAAACCAACATTACAAGCTTAAACAGGGAGTCTGAAGAAAATAAACATAAGCATCAATCTGAATCTCGCAATGTCCTCGAGCAGCTCCCTTCAAGAGAAAAAACAGTACCAGCATCAGAAGCGCCATCAACACTTTGCATTCTCTTTGAAATTGTCACTCGCCCAGGCGCTACTGCTTCCCAGTCTTGTGCTTAGTCTTAAAACAGAATCCGAACTTTATGCTCTGCATCTTCAAAGGAGTAGCAGTGCTGTCATGCCTTGACAAAGTAAATGTCTAGTTTTTGTATGTTTTTGTTTTTTTGTGTGTTTTTGTAGGTTTATAGCAGTAAAACAAGTAAGATAACAAGAGATTAAGACTAGATTTGCAGAGAATCACAGAAGAAATGATAGAATTTAGAGAGAATAATCCTAGAGAGAGATAGAAATCAGTTATAGAGAGAGAAAGTCATAACAGAATCTAGAGAGAGAAAGAGATTGGTGGAAATGAATTCCCTTTTCTGAATAATTGTTCAAACATAATCCCAATTGTCCAGTATTTATACTAGTGCCTAAAAACACATATAACAGTAATATGACCAAATTGCCCTTACTATTACTATACACCCTTACTGCTAATACTGATTACTATAGTACTAGACTCTCAACCATGACATTGGCCTCATCCTCACACTAAGGCACACAGATCCTGACAATCCTCCCTCCTTAAAAACAACCATGTCCTCATGGTTGATGTTCCCACTCCTTTAGTGCACAGCTCTTCTCCATCAACTCCATGAAGGACATTTGGTAACATGTGATTAACTACTAGAATTCCAACAGAAACAAGTAAAACACCATGAAGACAAGTTGAATCTCCTCCTGGATCAAATATGTATGTGGCAACAGATTTCCTTGAGGTTTCATTGTATGCAGGATCCATTGACTTGTATATCTCAGGTTTGCCTTGTCCCAACACCATGTACTGGTACTGGTAGGGTTGTGCAATCCTCCCAGTTCTCATAAAATCAACAAATTGTTGATTAATCTCACCAACAATTTTGTCAAACCCATCAATCTCTTTTTATATATTCTGGCCTTGACCTTGCCAACTAACTGAAATCTCAACCTCAGTGATAGACATCTTCCTCTGCAACTGAGAAAGTTTCTTCAATAACTGTTGGTCTATTGCCATGAAATTAATACCCTGCCAATGCCTGAATTTAATACCAACAGAGTGTTCCATTACAGCTTCTTCTAGTTGCACCTCACTCCTGATCATGTCTTTGGGGTTATGATTAACACCTTTTAGCTGTTTGTCTTGCACCTGACCACCAGGATCAAAGATAAGCATATTATCCTTGCCAAGATTGCTAGATCTGATACCTAACTCATAATAAATTGGAGCTGTTGGAAAATCTCTAACACTTCTTAGAAAATCTTTAACACTTCTTTTGCTATGGAAAGCCTCAACAATGTCTCTGCTAGTAGGAATCATTGAGGAAACTTCTTCTAACTAGATTGGTGGCATCTCATTATGCAGATTGTTATTGCCACCACCTTGTTGTAAATCTTGTATGTGTGCAAATTCTGTCACTTCCTCTAGTCTTTCACGCCGGCAGATTTCAGTTTGCAAGGGGTTAGGTGCATCTAAATTATCACCATTCAATGCTGCTAAGATGAACTCCTGCTCTGGCCAGCACTCTTGGCCCTTCCCTGGTTCTTCATCATATATAGGTTCCCCTATATAGTCTTTCCAAGCAGCAGATACATTCTCCTCCTTTGCAGAATTTGGCCATTCCTGTGTCATATTTCCAATGCCAAAATCAGCCAACCGGTGCCCACATTCCTGTGACCCTTCAAAGGATCCTGCTACTTTAAACTTGGGAAAGTTAAGCTTGAGAGTAGGTATTGTTCCTGATGGAACTTCTCCTTTTGTTTCAGTTTTGCCTGATTTAGAACTAGTCTTTACATCCAAAGCATTTGCAAAGCCTTCATCATGCCTTTGTGCCGTTATTGTAACGCCCCCAAATCCGGGGTCAAATGATTTGGTCGTCACACTGCACTCTTAATCCAAACAACCTGTTCAATATAAAATCAACACAATAATAATAATAATAATATCTGTGACCCCAACTCTACCAAGAATCTTTAAAGGTTATAGTGCTAGAAACAAGAATCCAAAATTTCATTACAACAACTTTCCTTTTTACAATCATTCTCTTTACACAAATTCTAATACACTAGTATAACTTCGATAAGAAGCATACCGGCAACTAATCTTATACAAAATCTTATTCAATAGAAAACATCTATATACAAAATCTCTCACTAGCTCCAATGCTCTGGATCAAAACGTCTTTACGCTAATATCTTTCCCCGTCTCTGATCAGCTACGCGGACAACTCTTGCCAATACACCTTCTTTCCGGCAGGCTAAAATATATATAAATAAAACAAGTATGAGCGAATGAATTGCTCAGCAAGTGCATTATTAAATATAATACGAAAGGTTTCCAAAATAAACTTTGGATTTTTAAATAACAACTTTTGTTTTTTTTGAACAATTAAAATCTCTAAAATTTTCAAATTAAGTTTGGTAATTTATCATAATATCTCATTTAGCTTCTCGCAGCTGAATAGTTTAAAACGCAAAAAGATTTATATTGGTCGTCATGGCAACCGAATCAACAATAACTACAATAGTATGTAGGAAATATGAAATAAGTATAACTCTCATGTCTTCAAGACCATAGTTTGTATAAAAATACTAATTTTTAAGATAACATATTTATTCACAACATTTTCCGGAATCAACAATAACTCGGGAAGGTTAGAGTAACCAAGGGTAAGAATGAACCAGCACGCTCGGTCAAGAAATAAAGAACGCACTTCAAGACTTCAACAAGGTACCGACGGGATATGCGGTATGAATAAAACTCATCAAGATAGGTATCTCACGACTGCCAATAGAATCAAGGAAGTGGATTTCGACTATTTGGAATTCGAATGTATTAAGAGTAAGCGATTTCAGCAAGATTGAAACCACTATTAATAATCAACAAACCAACAACTTCACGCAACGAATAAATCTGAGAATCAGGTCATATCTCACAAGTACAAAGTATATGGATGTAACTCATCCTAGAAATGAAAATTCATATTAGAATTGGATTTTTAACAATTATCAAATACAAAGGTTGTGCTGCTGGCCAGCCACGCATCAACCCCGGACTAGCTCATGTCATAGTCCTCTACTGGATCCTAGGCCAATCTGGGCCTTAATTACATCGACCAATAATTGGTCCATTTTTAAAAACATTCCAATTCTATATTATATATACGTCAGGTGTCAGTACGATTGACAACCTTACTTTGACAATCAGGTGTCGGAAGAATCGACGACCTTAATATAACAATTGCTGGAAACTCACGTTCCAGGAGATAGTTTAATATGAAGAATCAATAAGGAATAGCAATATAATCTAGTATCGACGAGATCGACACAACAATGGGAAATAAGTATCACAAGTAACAACATAATAAACATTGACAAGATCGATGCAACAACTGGAATAACAATGAAGAATAAACAATAACATGCTCAATAAGATCGAGTCTGATATGAAACAGGTATTAGGATGTCAACAGAAATTTTATCGGATCAATATAGAGTAGGGTTCAAAGAACAGGCTCTAGATGGCCTCAACGGTATGATTTAACACATTGTGGAAGAATTAGTCAAAGTTTACCAATTTGGTACGTGACAAGAAGTCAAGTTTAAGTTTAAGGAAAAATTCAAGGTAAGTTTATAGTTAAGGAAAAACAAGGGTTTACTGGCTTCTGACAGAATTAATCTAGATCCTTCGAACGTATACTTATAACGGATAAGCCTCTCGTTTGAAAGAAGTAAATCAACTCATACACAACATATTAGAATTTGAATCAGGGGCTGGATCAGATAGTCGCTTATAACAAGAAAGGATAACAAGGTTTGCATAGGTGCAAGGTGAAAAATGGAATATTGGAAGGGTAAGCAACACAACTTCAAAATTTTAGAATAACTTTTCTCTCATAGGGTTCACAAGTTTCCGCTCATCTAGGGTTGGTAATATTCCAACCTAATGTTTTAAAATCATGTCTTTTAAAAGAAAGCCTTAGTATACGGCCCATAATTATCTCTTCAAACTTTTCAATATAAGAAATTATATCTCTCCGATCAATATGAATATATGAATCTAAACTAAAAAGGTATAACAGAGTACTCGTCAAATTACGAGATTAAATAACATACTTGCAATTCAATGCATAGAAATCAACATTTGAAAACTCAGTAATAAACATTCAACATACATACTAATAGTTCAAGATAATATCCCTTAATTAATAAGCAAGGGTATAAACACTTGCCTCTGGTCCTTAGCTATTTCGTAACGCTGAAACAATACGATTTCCTCCTTATTCCGTCTTGTCGCACGATTCTCTACTTCCGTCCTTCTTTGCTTTAATGCTCTTGCGAATACCACTAGTCTGCTTTTACCATTTCGAATCCACGTGCCAGCCTCGATAGTCAAACATGAGACGGTACTTAGTCTTCAACGTATAATCCTCATATTATATAAATGATCGTAACTTAACTTCGACGCACTTACCGATCTTACCGATATCTCTGTTGCATAAACATCCACATCTCCACTGATAGACCAATCGCAATCAACCACATAAGTAATCCACGTAACTTGCTTGACGACAATCCCCATACTATAAAAAGTCAACATCCAAGTCAACGGCCTCGTAAATCTTACTTTCTAACATAACCGACAAATTTCTATCCTATCTACCCCTCGTGATAACATTAGACACAACCAATTACTCAAACAAGTCTCCACACAATTTATTCACATGCATGACTCACACAGATAATTCACATTGTTCACATAACACATTTAAACAAGTGACCGGTTACGTATCGGACGCCCGGTCTAATTTACGATATTTAAAACTCAGACACTAGCCCTAGTACGGGCATATACTGACTATAAAGCACATTACACAACTCATACGAATCACATAGCACTTAAAACTATTTTTAAAACATCACACAAAGCTTATTTGAATTTAAATAAGCCACAAACAATTTTTAAATCAAAAATCGGATTTTTAAATCCAATATAAGTATTTTAAATGCAAATAAATCAATTAATAAAATTAATTGACACTCTTTAAATGCTCAAACTATTTTTAAATAAATAAACCAAGCTAGAAAATAATTAAACTTAATTTTAATTAATTAAATCTAATTAATAATTAATTATTAAGAATTAACTGATTAAAAGAATTAATCAATTAATTAAATAAATTAACTATTAATCAAAAATAATTAAAATAATTAAATTTAATCAATTTTCGAATTTAAATAAATATTTATGAATTTATAAAATTTTCGGAATAATAAAATGTATTTTTAAATCAAAGATATGATTTTTAGAATTATAAAACTATTTTTGAATTATTTTAAAAATAAAAATCCAGAAACAGTTTTTAGAAATGCAATTAGGGTTTTCTGGATCGAAACCGGGTCGGGTAGGGTTTTGAAAACGGGTTGCCAAGAACTTTCCGGGTCGCCAAGAACAGCCGGCGGAAACCCAGAATCCGGCCGGTGTTCCGGCCACCGGGAAAAATTCCGGCAACACCAAAATCAACTCTAAACACACAGATTTTTGAGGGGAAAACACGGGCTTCACAACAACCACACAACACCAGTTAAAAACCATTCAAAATCGTTCGAAAACGCACGGAAACGGACCCCGCCGTCGGCGGTAGCTTTTCCGGCCAACCAAAAACAACGACTGACTTTAAAACTAATTATACGAATCAATTCTACAGCTCACGATCTATCTAATCGCTAGAACAAAATCAAGAAACAGTTAGCCGATCAAAATCCCGACCAAACTCCGGTCATTACACCGTTTTCCGATCTATACGATTTCCAGCTCAAAACTTAAATTAAAAATCATGTCTGCACTCTAAATCACACAACAAACACGATTAAGCAATCAAACATCAAGAACAATCAATAATAAAGAAACCCCCAAATTAAACCTAAAATTCGAAATAAATAATTAAATTGAAAATCGGAAAAATTTAAAGATCATACCCACATAGATTTTGATGATGGATTTAGGTAGAGGATGATGAGAGATTCGATTTGGTTACAAGAACATCGAAATCGGAATCCGATAACGCCTTCAAAATTGAGTTTGATTCTCAAGAACACGAAGAACACGTTTCAGGGGTTTTTAACTTTTTAACTGTAATTATGCTTTATTATACGCAAAACAAAGTACGATTTGCCTTTTTATATTAAACGGAAAATAATACCCCAAACGACATTTTTGAATCGATATTGATCCGATAGATCGCTTTAAATACATTTTAACAGATAAAACACTTTAAATCTTTAATAAAGCAGAATACACGTTTTACGAGACGATAATCATCCATAAGGTACGGATAACTACAAGTATCGTTTAATAATAGATATACGAACCAAAATACTTCTATTACGAATATTTTCGAATACTTTCCACTTTAACGAATGAAATTTTGGTACGAACGATATACCAATTGCCCGAATAATTTGGGAACGATCCAAATTTTCTTTTCAATAATTATAATAAAATAAAATAGTATAACACCCTTTTCAAAATAGTTTCAAATTCCCCACACATATCACATAGCATCACATTGTCACATATTCAATCATTTAACGAATAATTTAGCACGTTTAAACAGATAAATCATTTAATAACTCTTAATATGAAATTAAAATTTCATTTCACATCATATAATAACACGTAATTTTCCCGGATCTTACATCCTTCCCCCCTTAACAGGATTCTGTCCTCAGAATCAGCTCGCGCAAACGTAGGTGGATAATTTCCAACATCTCATTCTCAAATTCCTAGGTTGACTCTTCAACCTTAGGATTTCTCCTCATACTCATACTAATTTGACTCCTCTATTACTCATCACTCTCTCATACTGACTCAATATCTCAATCGGTTACTCAACATAGAACAATTTAACTAGATCTCTATAGGTTCATATTCTACGAAATACACTATGAATATACCACTCACGGGGTGGCAAGCAAACTTATACGCACTTTCCCAACACTCAATAAATCGTCGTAAGGTAGCATTTCAAAATCGTCATAGTAACTGTTGTCGTAAGAGAATCTAATCAACGGTAAACGATCCTCCCAATTACCTTCAAAATTTAGTACACAATCATAGTCTGTCTGAATTCTTCAATTACGTCGCGGATCTCTGTCAAATACAATTGAACTCGTCATTCCATGCCGTACCATTATCTCTCATTAATCGGTCAATAATAACCTAAATAACACCACGATAAGCTCTAAGCCTTAGCAACTCCATACCACAGTTTATCTCAACATGTCTTCGTCTCCATTCAGGAATCTCTTTAGTTGTAGTCGTCTACTATACCTCTGTTATTTTGTCTTCATTTTCCAACACCTCAAGTACTTAGATATTCACCAACACTGGTATCCCTTTTGAAACCCCTCATACATATCCTTGCATTTCCTTCTTATTCTTTATACTTTCTCGTTCCCTCCTATAATTGAATCCTTTTCTATTTCCATAACTCTTTCCTTTATGTAGCCCTTTCTCTTTAATCAATCCTGGTTGAATCCTTATGTCCGTCATTTCTTTTAATTAATCTCTTGTTATCATAACCTTAAAACTTCATCCTTTCTAATCCTTTTACCGAAGATATTTACATCTCAATTCTCTCCTTTACTACTCATACTATCAGCCATCCACGTTCTTGGGTCAACTCTACCTATTTCCAATATATCTAACAACTGCTTTCAACAATCACATACCTTTCATGCCAATTAACTCTTCAGCTGAAAACAACCTGTCATTACCTCATCCATTGTCTTTAAATCCTTATTAACACCTCTTCATCTTCTTTTCCTATCTACAATTGTCAGAATATTCCTTATCAGCTTGGTGACTTAATCCCATACCTTTAAAAATTGTTCTACTTAGTCCCAATAACTTAATTGTCCTCCATCTAATTCTTAAATAATTCAGAAGATACATTCACAGTAACACTCATGACACCTTCTCCATGGTTCCTTCTTATTTCCCAAACAGCTTGATCAACTCGACATCATCTTGATTCTCATTCTATTCATCCACATCGACTGGTAAAATCTATCTTAACCATTGTGAACAAAAGACTTGCAACCGTATCATACAATCCTGAAATACTCAAAGTTCAACTCATTCTCCAATATTAGCCTATCATCCAATCTTAAAAGTTCTTCTCATTGAGACAGAAATCTATTATGTCCATCTTCCACAACACGGGATATCATCAGCACAATTACACATTTCCCAATTTCCAATCAACTCTTGAATTATCTAACTTCGCCTTTTCCACATCATAACGTTAATCGATAGAAAGAGAACAACTGGCTCCGTTATATATATTACTAGTATTCTAATCGCATCGCAATCCGCTTTCGTTCGTGGTAATTCAATCGCAAATTCTTCATTCTATAGGGTAGGGTAATTTCCAGTTCACCCTAATGGTATACCTCCCAGATTATTTGAAATAAGAAGTTCATGATAGTTTGAAGTGAAAAGATCCTATATCGTAGCAAATGTCCCACAATTGGGGTTACCAAATCTGTACATTCCAAAGCAAACATTATTGGAAGTGAAAGAATTACTGAGAGACCAATTTGATCACATGAACTCAATGTTGTGTGTCTCTATTAAGACAGTACTAAAGGTAATTAGCCTTCTTGTATTTCACAACACACAAGTGACGGCGTCCCGTCAGACTTCTATCACATAGACAGATAGTCCTTGTGTCCCCTATAAATAGGGTTGTTTATCTCAGTTGGAGTAGAGAAATATGAAAGAAATTTAGAGTCAGAATAACAATCAGGGCCTTTCGATAAGAATTCTCAAATACACACCTTGGATTGAAATTGAATAAATTCCAAAGGTGTTATTTCAGAAAAGAAGAACAACCAGAAAGGAAGTATCAACAAATAGTGTTACATCACAATTAGAGTTATCCACTCCGGAAGAATGAAGGAGTTGGAATTTAAATAACATATTTTCAACAGGCTTTACAAATTGAAATAGATGTCGCAACAACCTCTGATGCAATTGCAATCATGATTGATCAAAAGTATCAAGTACAAAGTCAAAAGGTGGAATATATTCACCAACACAAGTTTCGCTTAAAGAAATGTCAAATATTTCCTTAGGATGGGAGGGTATTACCAGGGTCTTCACACATGACTCCTCCGTCGACTCCTTCGATAGCTCGTTATTCGATTTCAGCCCTTCTTCTCCACGTTATTCGATTTCAGCCCTTCTTTTCCACGTCGCAAGGTCATCAATATCGTACGTCGCCGTCAACTCGTAATAGTCCTCGAAGATTCCGCCATAGACGTCTACAATCGTATGAAATTCTATCCACCTCAGCACAATCATCTTAATCGAATACCTCTATCTTAACTCACTCAGTGGTACTATATCCAATAGTCCAACACGAACTCTAAATGAGCTCTGACGTTCCTTATATAACTATATACACTCCCACACACTCTCGTTTCTAGTTTTACTATAACCCTTGCTCTGATACCAACTGTAACGCCCCCAAATCCGGGGTCAAATGATTTGGTCGTCACACTGCACTCTTAATCCAAACAACCTGTTCAATATAAAATCAACACAATAATAATAATAATAATATCTGTGACCCCAACTCTACCAAGAATCTTTAAAGGTTATAGTGCTAGAAACAAGAATCCAAAATTTCATTACAACAACTTTCCTTTTTACAATCATTCTCTTTACACAAATTCTAATACACTAGTATAACTTCGATAAGAAGCATACCGGCAACTAATCTTATACAAAATCTTATTCAATAGAAAACATCTATATACAAAATCTCTCACTAGCTCCAATGCTCTGGATCAAAACGTCTTTACGCTAATATCTTTCCCCGTCTCTGATCAGCTACGCGGACAACTCTTGCCAATACACCTTCTTTCCGGCAGGCTAAAATATATATAAATAAAACAAGTATGAGCGAATGAATTGCTCAGCAAGTGCATTATTAAATATAATACGAAAGGTTTCCAAAATAAACTTTGGATTTTTAAATAACAACTTTTGTTTTTTTTGAACAATTAAAATCTCTAAAATTTTCAAATTAAGTTTGGTAATTTATCATAATATCTCATTTAGCTTCTCGCAGCTGAATAGTTTAAAACGCAAAAAGATTTATATTGGTCGTCATGGCAACCGAATCAACAATAACTACAATAGTATGTAGGAAATATGAAATAAGTATAACTCTCATGTCTTCAAGACCATAGTTTGTATAAAAATACTAATTTTTAAGATAACATATTTATTCACAACATTTTCCGGAATCAACAATAACTCGGGAAGGTTAGAGTAACCAAGGGTAAGAATGAACCAGCACGCTCGGTCAAGAAATAAAGAACGCACTTCAAGACTTCAACAAGGTACCGACGGGATATGCGGTATGAATAAAACTCATCAAGATAGGTATCTCACGACTGCCAATAGAATCAAGGAAGTGGATTTCGACTATTTGGAATTCGAATGTATTAAGAGTAAGCGATTTCAGCAAGATTGAAACCACTATTAATAATCAACAAACCAACAACTTCACGCAACGAATAAATCTGAGAATCAGGTCATATCTCACAAGTACAAAGTATATGGATGTAACTCATCCTAGAAATGAAAATTCATATTAGAATTGGATTTTTAACAATTATCAAATACAAAGGTTGTGCTGCTGGCCAGCCACGCATCAACCCCGGACTAGCTCATGTCATAGTCCTCTACTGGATCCTAGGCCAATCTGGGCCTTAATTACATCGACCAATAATTGGTCCATTTTTAAAAACATTCCAATTCTATATTATATATACGTCAGGTGTCAGTACGATTGACAACCTTACTTTGACAATCAGGTGTCGGAAGAATCGACGACCTTAATATAACAATTGCTGGAAACTCACGTTCCAGGAGATAGTTTAATATGAAGAATCAATAAGGAATAGCAATATAATCTAGTATCGACGAGATCGACACAACAATGGGAAATAAGTATCACAAGTAACAACATAATAAACATTGACAAGATCGATGCAACAACTGGAATAACAATGAAGAATAAACAATAACATGCTCAATAAGATCGAGTCTGATATGAAACAGGTATTAGGATGTCAACAGAAATTTTATCGGATCAATATAGAGTAGGGTTCAAAGAACAGGCTCTAGATGGCCTCAACGGTATGATTTAACACATTGTGGAAGAATTAGTCAAAGTTTACCAATTTGGTACGTGACAAGAAGTCAAGTTTAAGTTTAAGGAAAAATTCAAGGTAAGTTTATAGTTAAGGAAAAACAAGGGTTTACTGGCTTCTGACAGAATTAATCTAGATCCTTCGAACGTATACTTATAACGGATAAGCCTCTCGTTTGAAAGAAGTAAATCAACTCATACACAACATATTAGAATTTGAATCAGGGGCTGGATCAGATAGTCGCTTATAACAAGAAAGGATAACAAGGTTTGCATAGGTGCAAGGTGAAAAATGGAATATTGGAAGGGTAAGCAACACAACTTCAAAATTTTAGAATAACTTTTCTCTCATAGGGTTCACAAGTTTCCGCTCATCTAGGGTTGGTAATATTCCAACCTAATGTTTTAAAATCATGTCTTTTAAAAGAAAGCCTTAGTATACGGCCCATAATTATCTCTTCAAACTTTTCAATATAAGAAATTATATCTCTCCGATCAATATGAATATATGAATCTAAACTAAAAAGGTATAACAGAGTACTCGTCAAATTACGAGATTAAATAACATACTTGCAATTCAATGCATAGAAATCAACATTTGAAAACTCAGTAATAAACATTCAACATACATACTAATAGTTCAAGATAATATCCCTTAATTAATAAGCAAGGGTATAAACACTTGCCTCTGGTCCTTAGCTATTTCGTAACGCTGAAACAATACGATTTCCTCCTTATTCCGTCTTGTCGCACGATTCTCTACTTCCGTCCTTCTTTGCTTTAATGCTCTTGCGAATACCACTAGTCTGCTTTTACCATTTCGAATCCACGTGCCAGCCTCGATAGTCAAACATGAGACGGTACTTAGTCTTCAACGTATAATCCTCATATTATATAAATGATCGTAACTTAACTTCGACGCACTTACCGATCTTACCGATATCTCTGTTGCATAAACATCCACATCTCCACTGATAGACCAATCGCAATCAACCACATAAGTAATCCACGTAACTTGCTTGACGACAATCCCCATACTATAAAAAGTCAACATCCAAGTCAACGGCCTCGTAAATCTTACTTTCTAACATAACCGACAAATTTCTATCCTATCTACCCCTCGTGATAACATTAGACACAACCAATTACTCAAACAAGTCTCCACACAATTTATTCACATGCATGACTCACACAGATAATTCACATTGTTCACATAACACATTTAAACAAGTGACCGGTTACGTATCGGACGCCCGGTCTAATTTACGATATTTAAAACTCAGACACTAGCCCTAGTACGGGCATATACTGACTATAAAGCACATTACACAACTCATACGAATCACATAGCACTTAAAACTATTTTTAAAACATCACACAAAGCTTATTTGAATTTAAATAAGCCACAAACAATTTTTAAATCAAAAATCGGATTTTTAAATCCAATATAAGTATTTTAAATGCAAATAAATCAATTAATAAAATTAATTGACACTCTTTAAATGCTCAAACTATTTTTAAATAAATAAACCAAGCTAGAAAATAATTAAACTTAATTTTAATTAATTAAATCTAATTAATAATTAATTATTAAGAATTAACTGATTAAAAGAATTAATCAATTAATTAAATAAATTAACTATTAATCAAAAATAATTAAAATAATTAAATTTAATCAATTTTCGAATTTAAATAAATATTTATGAATTTATAAAATTTTCGGAATAATAAAATGTATTTTTAAATCAAAGATATGATTTTTAGAATTATAAAACTATTTTTGAATTATTTTAAAAATAAAAATCCAGAAACAGTTTTTAGAAATGCAATTAGGGTTTTCTGGATCGAAACCGGGTCGGGTAGGGTTTTGAAAACGGGTTGCCAAGAACTTTCCGGGTCGCCAAGAACAGCCGGCGGAAACCCAGAATCCGGCCGGTGTTCCGGCCACCGGGAAAAATTCCGGCAACACCAAAATCAACTCTAAACACACAGATTTTTGAGGGGAAAACACGGGCTTCACAACAACCACACAACACCAGTTAAAAACCATTCAAAATCGTTCGAAAACGCACGGAAACGGACCCCGCCGTCGGCGGTAGCTTTTCCGGCCAACCAAAAACAACGACTGACTTTAAAACTAATTATACGAATCAATTCTACAGCTCACGATCTATCTAATCGCTAGAACAAAATCAAGAAACAGTTAGCCGATCAAAATCCCGACCAAACTCCGGTCATTACACCGTTTTCCGATCTATACGATTTCCAGCTCAAAACTTAAATTAAAAATCATGTCTGCACTCTAAATCACACAACAAACACGATTAAGCAATCAAACATCAAGAACAATCAATAATAAAGAAACCCCCAAATTAAACCTAAAATTCGAAATAAATAATTAAATTGAAAATCGGAAAAATTTAAAGATCATACCCACATAGATTTTGATGATGGATTTAGGTAGAGGATGATGAGAGATTCGATTTGGTTACAAGAACATCGAAATCGGAATCCGATAACGCCTTCAAAATTGAGTTTGATTCTCAAGAACACGAAGAACACGTTTCAGGGGTTTTTAACTTTTTAACTGTAATTATGCTTTATTATACGCAAAACAAAGTACGATTTGCCTTTTTATATTAAACGGAAAATAATACCCCAAACGACATTTTTGAATCGATACTGATCCGATAGATCGCTTTAAATACATTTTAACAGATAAAACACTTTAAATCTTTAATAAAGCAGAATACACGTTTTACGAGACGATAATCATCCATAAGGTACGGATAACTACAAGTATCGTTTAATAATAGATATACGAACCAAAATACTTCTATTACGAATATTTTCGAATACTTTCCACTTTAACGAATGAAATTTTGGTACGAACGATATACCAATTGCCCGAATAATTTGGGAACGATCCAAATTTTCTTTTCAATAATTATAATAAAATAAAATAGTATAACACCCTTTTCAAAATAGTTTCAAATTCCCCACACATATCACATAGCATCACATTGTCACATATTCAATCATTTAACGAATAATTTAGCACGTTTAAACAGATAAATCATTTAATAACTCTTAATATGAAATTAAAATTTCATTTCACATCATATAATAACACGTAATTTTCCCGGATCTTACAGTTATGCTTGGAATTACTTGCATCATTTGTCTAGCCCACTCTATTGTACCTTCTAACTTTTGAAGTTTGTCACTAGTTCTTTCCCTGTGAGCTAAAAA
This sequence comes from Heracleum sosnowskyi, assembly GCA_030848705.1. NCBI lineage: Eukaryota > Viridiplantae > Streptophyta > Magnoliopsida > Apiales > Apiaceae > Heracleum > Heracleum sosnowskyi. The sequence goes on along the minus strand of CM061235.1, from coordinate 91,783,481 downwards.
CTGTTGCAGCACCCCAAGGACTGCCTCATTGAAGGCTCTGTCCCTTCCTTCATTTGTTAGTGCCTCTTTTTTCAAGCGATGACTCTTGAACTTAGCAATCTGTCTTTCCAAGGTAGCATGTAAGGGATCTCTAAGCATGCCTTTGCTAGCAGAGCCAGGAAACACATTTCCCTTGTAATCCTCACCTTCCACCTCTAAAACTTCACCCTCCGGTTGTTTCCTAGTATTTCTGCTGTTCATGCCTTCCATTAGATGCTCAATTTGCTTTTGCAATCTCTCAATCTTCTCATCATTACCCATCATATGACCTTGGAGGTCTTGCTGAATCAATCTCAAGGTACCTTGGTGAGATGATTGAGGTAAATCCTCACTCCTGTAACAACTCATTCTCATACACAATTCATCGAACACCTTATGAGCACTAACAGAAAACTTCATAGCTACTTAACACTACTTCACAAACACCTCAATTTCACAAGTCTGTAACTCCTTCAGCAAATACAGATCAACAGCACAACAACCTCAATCACTGAATTACACTCCAGATCACTTCTACCACAAATCTGTGAAGCACAGTACTGAAACAGAGTAATTCATTCTCTTCAGCAATTTATCAAACACCTTGAGCGCAATAACTGACTTCTTACAGAAATCACCTTTTTACTCCAATACACCGCACAGTACTTCACAAAACCTCGGTACACTTCCTCAATCACCTTAGTACTATTACACAGCTCACAAACTCAGAATCAAACAGTTGAACCTCGGAGATTCAACTCACAACACAAGTACAACAGTAAAACACCAGGAACAACACAATTTCTCCTTCAAATCACTAAAACAGTACTTCTCTTACTACTTTTGTAATTTTCTCCAACAGTATCAACTGAAATTAACTACTTCTATGCAAACGAGATAGAATTGACAAGAAAACTGCAACAAACAACATATCTTACTAGTTGAGACCAGAAATCAAACACCCGGTGTGCAGAAACCTTAACTTCCCGAATACAATTGCGATTACTGTGATTATAACTTCGCTCTGCTCGGATTCAAGTGCACAACTTAGTCAAAGCAATGGCTGATCGATTAGAACAGCTCTGATACCAATTTGTCATGCCTTGACAAAGTAAATGTCTAGTTTTTGTATGTTTTTGTAGGTTTATAGCAGTAAAACAAGTAAGATAAGAAGAGTTTAAGACTAGATTTGCAGAGAATCAGAGAAGAAATGATAGAATTTAGAGAGAATAATCCTAGAGAGAGATATAAATCAGTTATAGAGAGAGAAAGTCATAACAGAATCTAGAGAGAGAAAGAGATTGGTGGAATTGAATTCCCTTTTCTGAATAATTGTTCAAACATAATCCCAATACAATACTGATGTCCAATATTTATACTAGTGCCTAAAAACACATATAACAGTAATATGACCAAATTGCCCTTACTATTACTACACACCCTTACTGCTAATACTGATTACTATAGTACTAGACTCTCAGCCATGACATTGGCCTCATCCTCACACTAAGGCACACAGATCCTGACAAGTGCTTGGTAAGAATTGAGAGTAACACATTGACTGCCCATGTTGTGAGTCCACCTTAGCATTTACGATGCTTTCAATCATGACTGTAGTACTCAAGGAAGCTGATCGGTCCCAATGCATCTCGCTTGCATCATCCACGCTCTGGCCACATGCAACCTCATTTGTAACAATGTCAACAGGTAATTCACTCTCTTTACCCTCAGATTTCTTTGTCTCTTGAGGAGCAGTGATAACTTCCACGGGAGCATTTTCTGGAATAGCAGGTTGGACACCTTCAATCTCCAGCCAGTGACAAACTATTGAAGCATCCAGTAGTGCTTTAAGCAGAGGAGCTTCAATTGCATCTTTGAAATCGATGTAAAACAGATCCTTGTGTCCAAGAGCTCGTCTGAACCGTAAAGGATCACCAGAGGCAAATCCATATAATGGCTCAACATTTCTTAGTTTAAATGCACTATCAATGTTATACGTCGTCAATGTTGTTCTTCTTCTTGAGTACTGCTTCCTGCAATAACTCCCGCATATGGTCAGAGCAAGAGCAAGCACTGCATCCGGGGTCAAACAAACTAGGAGCACTCCAATCACAGTCATAACACCCCCATTAGCCATCACACTCAAGTGAAAATCGGAAGAAATTACACCAACATTAGTATCAATGACAATAATTAAACACCAAACTATAGAAAACATAATCTAACATATCAATTTAAACAACTAAAATCGTAGCCCTAGCCTCATCCCTCGAAGTCAACCCAAGCAGAAACTCCGAGGGTTTAGTATCTCTCTCATTCTCAGAAAAAATATACGCAATAACTAAGAAATTTGACTCTAAGAAGACAAGCCCAGCACTAATAACATATTGAGCAGGGCACTCTACAATAACCCTTGACACAACCTTAATCAAGTGAATAACACGAGCAACCATGAAACTGTGCACCATAAATCCAAAATCTAACATATCTAAAACACTACTGCTAGCATTCTCAAGAGCCCAATTAGCACATTGTGCAAATGTATACCAAAAGATAACACAATAATCATGAATGCAGTGAACAGTACCAGGATATAATCTGTAGATTATATAGAGACTGAATGTATTCAGATTGAGGCACTCAGGATCACTACAAACAATGGTAGGATTCTCGCAATTGAGGTATTTTCTAATAAAAATTTGAAGAATATTAAAATTCTATATTTACTTTCTTTCATTAGTAAATATAGAATTTTAATATTCTTCAAATTTTTATTAGAAAATATCTCAATTGTCTTTAAATCTTTAGTAATGGAGGAAAGTAAATATACAATTTTAATGTTTTTCCCTCTAAAATCTTACTAATGGAAACTAAATATACATTTTTAATACTCTAATTTAGTTGTGAATATACTTACTAACCTATGATATATAAATGAGAATAATATATATATATATATATAGTTAAGTTCTATGGAGACCACCTTTTTGTAGAGACCTGGAGACCACATACGTTCTACAATCTAAATTTAGCAAAATATAATATTTTCAATGAAATAGTAATTTTCAAGATTTTCAATGAAATAGTAATTTTCATAGAATATACTTTGCAAAACAGTACGTTCTGCAAATTTTTGATTACAAAATATGATCTATTTTGCTTGCAGAACATATGTGGTCTCCAGGTCTCCACAAAAAAGGTGGTCTCCATAGAACTTAACCTATATATATACTATAAAAAGGAGAAGACGATAGAGGTGAGGTGTCGGATCTCAAATCGTTTTAATTTTTTTTTTAATTTTTGACATAATAAAAATTAAATATTATATAAATTCTCAATTTTCTTCTTACTATTTCCTAACGGTGGAAACTAAAAAACGGTCTCTACTAACTCAATTTATTAACCTTTCTTACTGTTTTCAAAGTAGGGTAGCTAAATATGAGATATTAATATTCCCCTAAACTTTCTCTTCAAGTCCAATTTATTTACTAATTCAATCCTACTAGATTTTAATGGTGGAAACTAAGTATATCTTATTAACATTAGTCCTAAATTTACTCTATGAGTCCAATTTATATATTAATTTCTTTTTTTACTATCTTTCAATCGAGAAAAATAATAAATGAGACGAATTGAGTTTGTGAGGCGCTATAAAATACAATTAAATATATAAGTTTAATTTTCATTTCATTTATTTTCTTGAGTACCTATATTTTAAACAATAAAAATTAGATTTTTTTAAACAATACTTGAATTAAAATTTATGACATAATAAAATTGATTAATATATTATGTAATTTATTTAGTAAATTAGTTTGTTACGTGTTTAGATTTGATTACAACGAGTGAACGAGAAAGCGGGTCACCGGGAGGAAACATATTTAATGAGAGAACGATTCATTAGGAGGATCATGTCATTTGCTAGAATTTAATATTGATGTTATATTATGTATTTTAAAATTGAAGTTGGAATTTGAATTTTGAGAAAAATAAAAATGGGGACAAATATACTAATATTTGATACAATGTTAAAATAATTAAAAATATTAAACAATTGTTATTTTCTATATTTATTAAAAAGTTTGGTAAATGATCAAAGATGAAACAGAGAATTCAAAAGAAAACCTTAATTTTATGTCAGAAATATTATTTTGTTTAAAAACATATTTTGTAGAAATATTTAGAAATTTTTTTACAAAGCCGCTACGAAGCGCGGTTTAGTAAACTAGTTCATACTAAAAATCTTTGTCAATTTTAAAGTTTACAAAAACAAATATGCACATAATTTTCTTTAAATTAATAAAATATTACTTTATCGATAAAGTAATATTTTATTTCCAGTCACAAGAGTATTACTTTAAAGAGATTTAACTGCAATCATCTACCCATCCATCCATGAAATTATAAAATAAACATCTTCACCGCCCAACTTATTTTTGGTTGAGTTTGCTTCTCACCTCTCACTTCTCAGTCCCCAAAACCGAGTCTGAATGTGATTTATACACACAAACTCTTTGTTTATATACAACTTAAATTTTGATAATATAGGGATTTGTATCTCTGTCTGAATGGTGACAACTAGGTCTATGTCAAGATGTCGGAGTTATTTACCGAAAGAACTGATTTTAAGAATTCTATCATGGACACGTGTTCCTTCTTTGCTCCGATCTAAATCTGTCTGTAAGTCATGGGTATCCTCAATTTCCAAACCTCAATTTCTGGAAGCTCATCATAATAATTCATGTATTAAAATACCCTCTATTCTTATGCTTACTTGTATTGCATCTCCCCAAATTAAAACGTCTGTTGATTATGAGTGTTATGCCACGTTTTGGCATAGTCCAAATTTCTCCGTTTAATAATTATTAATTCAGATTAATAATTAATTGTTTAACCACTACGTAATATCCTCTCTCTGAAACGAGGAAAGAATCAATCTCAATCAACGAATAACGGAAAATATCTCCAAACGATATTCTTCAAATCATGGAAAGAAATGCGGAGATGCTGCGAGAATGTAGAAAATGTGTGAAGACCTGACTATTTATGGGAATGAGGTGTGGATGGATAAATCCGGACTAATTATGGGAATGTGATGTGGATGGATAAATCCGGACTATTTATGGGAACGTGATGTGGATGGATAAATCCTGACTATTTATGAGCTTGGACTAAATGGACTTATCTAATGACTTGTTTTCCAAGAACTACGTGAGGCTTGATCCCTATATAAAGGGTACGTAGGCACCTTGTATGATACGGCAATTGACACTCGGGAAAGAGGAAGAGAAAGAACCCATTCTCTATTCAATTTCTGAGGAGTCATCATGCGAGCTCAGCCCCCAAACATCCAAAAATCTCAAATTCCCCTATTTTCATAATTCGTTATTCCAGCAACCTCCGATTTTGGGTTGTTACGAAATTCCTCCAACAACAATTGGCGCTAGAAGGAGGGGATTATTTTTTGATTGTGGAGGACAATCAAATCATCTACATCATGCACATGGGGATTATATTGGATCTTGCACAGTTTTAATGGAGGAACATAATGGCGAAGACGAAAATCCAGTGGTGCACACGGTAGTAAAAGGAAGAAGAAAAATAGAGTCGCGGTTAAAAAAAACAGAAGTGAAAACTCGGCAGCCTTGCGCGCGTGTAGCAAAGACAAAAAATAGATGCTACATATGGTGATTAAAAGATGGCACCAGACGATTAAGGCAGGAAATCAAAGTAAAACAAAAACAAGATTGCGGGATCCGCTGGAGATTAAAGTCAAAGGCAAAGAAGTGGCCAGGTACTGTATGTAAAAAAAAAGATGAAGACAATAAGCAACAACAGCCCGGAAGCATAGGTGCAGTACCGAAAAATTAATTTGGCGGGTGAAAAATATCCGTTCAAGATAAGTTTTCTCAAATTTATTTTATTTATTATTTTCACATTGTATATTGGAAAAAATATTTTCAAATTTGAAGTTGACTTATTTTTGAAAACCCTCTTTCGAGGAGGATAATAATTTTGGAAGATCCTTTTTCGAGTAGGATAATATTTTTGAACAACCTACTCTCAGAGGAGAGTTCATGAATAAAATTACATTATTGAAGGCCCATTGGTAGATGGATATTTCTTGGTTAGCATGGGACATTCCTACAATCACGGGAAGAAATGCGGAGATGCCGCGAGATTGTAGGAAAACGTGTGGGACCGGACATGATATGGTTGGCACGAGACATTCCTACAATCACGGGAAGAAATGTGGAGATGCCGCGAGATTGTAGGAGAACATGTGGGACCGGATGTGATATGGGCTGAAAGCCTGACATTTGAAATTTGGTATCTTATTAAAGCCTCAGCTCGGGGGCTCGTGGACAAACGAAAACACATCCTTATGTGGACAATGACACTTGAAAAGCTTGTACGCCAATTCGGACTATATACAAAACTCTAAGCGACCGAAGAAATTTGGAAGCTCGAAGATTTTTAGTTCTCCACTGCAGCAAGCTACACTGAAGAACTGGGGGCTTGTTGTTATGCCACGTTTTTGCATAGTCCAAATTTCTCCGTTTGATAATTATTAATTTAGATTAATAATTAATTGCTTAACCACTAAGTAATATCCTCTCTCTGAAACGAGGAAAGAATCAATTTCAATCAACGAATAACGGAAAATATCTCCAAACGATATTCTTCAAATCATGGAAAGAAATGCGGAGATGCTGCGAGATTATAGGAAAATATGTGAAGACCTGACTATTTATGGGAATGAGATGTGGATGGATAAATCTGGACTATTTATGGGAAAGTGATGTGGATGGATAAATCCGGACTATTTATGGGAACGTGATGTGGATGGATAAATCCTGACTATTTATGAGCTTGGACTGAATGGGCTTATCTAATGACTTGTTTTCCAAGAACTACGTGAGGCTTGATCCCTATAAAAAGGGTACGTAGGCACCTTGTATGATACGGCAATTGACACTCGGGAAAGAGGAAGAGAAAGAACCCATTCTCTATTCAATTTCCGAGGAGTCATCATACGAGCTCAGCCCCCAAACATCCAAAAATCTCAAATTCCCCTATTTTTATAATTCGTTATTCCAGCAACCTCCGATTTTGGGTTGTTACGAAATTCCTCCAACAACAATGAGCATCAAGAAGGTTATGGTTGTCGCTCTGTTAACATTTTTTATTCTGATTCTCTCCAAGATTCTATTTGTATACCCATGTTGCCCCCTTTTGATTTTATGTATTTTGTTGGTTCGTGTAATGACATTGTTTGTGCTTCGAATGCTGAGGGTACTCATATTTGTTTGTTGAATCCGTTAACTAGGATGTCTAGGAGACTTCCCGACCATATTGTTCCCATTGTTTCTCCTAATCATCAGGACACACCCTGTAGATATGATGTTATGTTTGGATTCGATGTTGTTTCAAATAAGTTTAAGGTTTTAAAGATTGTTTATCGGAGTGATAATTATAGACTTGTGAGTGTTGTTGTAGTTTATTTGTATTCTTGGAATGGTGGTTCGTGGAGGGAGATTGAGGTTGGTGTTGAATTACCGAGTATGGTGTGTTATCCTCTTTGTCCTATTTTAAAATCCGGTCCTGTTGTAGATAGGATTTTATATTTGGAAGGTATGGATGTGATAGTAACGTTTGATTTGTGTAGTGAATTGTTTAGATTGATTAAATTTCCTAGCTTTATGAAAATAAGGAAGTCAAATGTTTTCGATTTCGAAGGTTCTGTCTCTGTCCTCGTAGAATCTGTTCCTGGTGATGGATCACTTGACAATAAGGAGATCAGTCTGTGGGCTTTGGAAACCGTTTCCAGTGAGTCATTTTGAAACAAAATCTTCACTTTTGACAGTGGTTGCGAGTTAGATTGGGTGTTTTTTTTTTATCTGGGTGCAAACCAGTTTGTTGGAACAACTAAATTAGGAACAGTTTTGTACGAATCTTGCAAGAAAGTCACTAAATATATTGCACTTCCACCTCAGACTTTTTTCGTAACAGTTCACAAGCACACAGAGAGCCTCCTTTTAGTCGAATAATTTGAGCGAGCCGAGGAAAGCTGAATACAATTACTACAAATGTTACTTTTACTTGTTTATCTATTTATGCTCTCAATGCACAATATATGTAGTTATTTGCTCAACTTGTAGACTGCTTTATCGCTTTTCAACATTAATTTTGCTACCGTTCTCATTGTACCATGGTATACTTTTATTTAGTTTCTCAGTTTAATTTTTAAAGATGTTAGGTATACTTGACAAATGTTGTGTTGGTTGTTTTTTTTCTTTTTTCCTTTTCTTTTTCCACTGCCTTCTAATGCGTTACTATCATTTACTGCTTCATTTGGTTTTGATCCTTTTGGAATCTTTCATGCTTGTAGGGTGCAGCCTTGCACCGACTTCGGTCAATTTTATGAGTCAAGAACTTTTATCCTAGGATGTGTTCCTTGAGATCTTTTTTGTTGGTTGTTGCTTGACAAAAAAAGGTGACAACAAGTTATGGTGTGGGGGTTTGGTGTTCTTAGGCATGAGATTAAGCCTGATGACCTATTACTCTATTAGCTTGTTTTTTTGCTTTTGATTGTGATGGGCGTTATTTGAAGGACCACATTTCCTGTACTTGGAGACGATATGGTTTCTCCCTTTTAAAGGGGAATTTGGAAAATGAGGTCTTTTTAAAACAAAATAGAGGATTGGATTTGAAATTCAAATAGGCAATCATTTGGACATATAAGATTATGTAGATGAATGTAATTTTGGTTTACTTGTTTAGTACTAAATGGTAAAGGTATTTACATAAGCTGAAATATATTTGCTTTTCTTTTTTCCTGCCTTCATATTTATCATTTTTATGATTATTTCTATATTTATTTCAATTATTATCATGATGGTTTGTTGCGAAGTTCATGTGCATTTCCAGTTGTAGTGTTTCAGTCTTTTGTCGTCATAAGTGTTCACGTAGGAACATTGGTTCCTTGTATAATTTATTGGTATATCACTCCAGGAAATAATGTCATTGCTAGTGGCAGAGAAAGAGAAATGGTCTGGTCTGACTGGACCGTTCCTCGTAGCTTTACAAGATTCTCAAGTATGTAACTGGTTCTTTATGCTTAATGTTTTTTTTTGAAATATTATGTTGCTTAATTGACCAATCTTCTTATCAGTCATTTCAAGATGATTGCGTGAAACTTGAAGATAGTTTAGATCACACACTGCTAGACATTAATATGTTTAGTGCAATTTCAGTTTTGCACCTTGGTTTAGAAGTTTATAAACTGATAAAAGAAATGCACCTTGGTTTAGAAATGCACAATATATGAAGTTATTTGCTTAACTTGTAGACAGCTTTATCGCTTTTCAACATTAATTTTGCTACCGTTCTCATTGTACCATGGTCTACTTTTATTTAGTTTCTCAGTTTAATTTTTAAAGATGTTAGGTATACTTGACAAATGATGTGTTGGTTGTTTTTCTCTTTTTTCCTTTTCTCTTCCCACTGACTCCTAATGTGATACTATCATTCACTGCTTCATTTGGTTTTGATCCTTTTGGAATCTTTCATTCTTGTAGGGTGCAGCCTTGCACTGACTTGGGTCGATTTTATGAGTCAAGAACTTCTATCCTAGGATGTGTTCCTTGAGATCTTTTTTGTTGGCTGTTGCTTTACACAAAAAAAAAAAAGGCAACAAGAAGTTATGGTGTGGGGGTTTGGTGTTTGTAGGCTTTAGATTGAGTCTGATGAGCCATTAGCTTGATTTATTGCATTTGATTGTGACGGAGCGTAATAGGCAATCCTTCGACGTCTAAAATTAGTAGATGAATGTGATTTTGGTTCACTTGGTTAGTGCTAAATGATAAAGGAATTTACATAAGCTAACATTTATTTATTTTTATCTCTTCCGGCCTTCATATTATCATTTAAATAATTATTTTGATATTTATTTCAATTATTATCTTGATGGTATCTTGCAAAATTCATGTGCATTTACTGATGCAGTGTTTTGATCTTTTGGCTTGTCATAAGTTTTCACAGATAAGAACATTGTTTCCTTGTATAAATTATTGGTATATCGCTCCAGGAAATGAGTGTCATTGCTAGTGGCAGAGAAAGAAAAGTGTGAGGTCAGGATGTTTGTTTGTTGAAATACTGTTAGTTTGAAAACCTTGACTGCCGGGACATCACATATACCAGTATCCGACAACCTAAAAACTAACTTTAATTTAGAGTTTTGAGAGTCGATTTTCAAAATTAGGGTTCTAGCCATCATTTTTCCATTTTTCAATCTTAATTCCCTTCACCGATTAAGCCATTTTCGTTCTCCCATCCTCTATTTTATTTACCAGTTTTTTAATAAAATCGAGATCTAATCCTTTTTGGGTGAGTTCTTGTTGAGTACCTTGTTATCAAGTTTGTTAGTCGTGCCCATCTTTTTGGAATGTTAGTGTGTTATGTTTTGATGTTTTTGTGTGGTTTGTTATGGACTACGGTAGTTTTTCCGAGAAGGATTTATATGAAATTTTGGGTGATTTGTAAGGCTCACATCGAATATGGGACGGTGGTAAATATAGCAAGTGCTCACCTTTCACAACAAAAAATTGTTCATATTTTTGGGTTATTTATTGCTTCAATATCAGTTGATGTAATTGATAGTTCTGAACATTGGATTACATATGTTGCTTATGTGAAGATCAATTGCGATGCTACTAGTTCCACAACTGATGTAGGTTGGGTTGCTCGAGATGTCATTGTAATACTTTTTAGATTAAAGAATTGGATATTGTATGTGTTAAGCAATCTGAAAACAAAACGGCGTTTAGCTCATTTTTTGTTTGACAATCAAGTTGTAATTGATAATTCGAAATTTTGTCCCGGAGTTTAATATTTTAATGAATTATTACCTTTACGTCAAAAAAAATGTATGATAAAGTTATACTATTATGCTCATGATCGACTATGCATGAAAGTTTAATAAAACTTGTTCTTGTCATATTCAATCACAAAACATTTTCATTGCATGCGATGTGACCTAACTGTGCCGAATGTATCCAAGATGTATATGTGTTGGATTTTTCTAGTATATATGATGAGATGCGATATGGGTACTTGAAGTGAAATAAATAATCGGGGTTATATAAATAGCATGAATTATATATGTACAAATAATAATATGCCAAAAGTTTATCTGTACTGAAATTGTCTGAGTGACGTGATGGGTAAAGTATCCTACATAGTCGGCATTTCAGCTGTTATTTTTGGGAGACAATGCATCAATATATCAATATATAAAGCAGGATACGCGGGAGGTTAGGTGGCGCCTCTAAGATCGCTCAAATCTAATTTTCTAATTCTTTTAGAGTTTTAGAATTTTCAATACTAAAAAATTAAAAAATATCATTTAACATATTATAAGTAGAATAGGAATTCGAATTTATAGAGTAGAAGAGTTCGAATTTATAAATAATGCAAAGTTCTATTGGAAGTAGAATATTTGTTTATAAGACATTGTTAATACTAAGTAGAATAGGTGTTCGAATTTATAGAGTAGAAGAGTTCGAATTTATAAGTAATGCAAAGTTCTATCGGAAGTAGAATGCGTGTTTGTAAGACATTTGCATTACTATCGGAAGTAGAATAAGTGTTTGTAAGACATTGATAATACTAAGTAGAATAGGTATTCGAATTTATAGAGTAGAAGAGTTCGAATTTATAAGTAATGCAAAGTTCTATCAGAAGTAGAATAGGTATTTGTAAGACATTGTTAAAAATTCTATTAGAAGTAAAATAGGACTGCGAAATTATATATAAGGTGTTTTATCAATAAAAGAGTGGCTCATTATAAATGAGTATATTAACATGAAAATTAATATATAAGACAAATATTCAATATGTTAAAATTAGAATTTCGAGCTTCACATGAGAAACATATTTAACGGGAGGACGGCTTATTAAGGAGGAATGAGCAATGACTGTAGAAAAGTTTATAACGCCGCCGCGAAGCGCGACTTTACCAACTAGTTATTAAAAAAGGGAGACAATGCATTATTAAAAAAGGCATGACAGATTAAAGTGCACTTTCTTACCGAACTTTGCCCAATACATCACTTGCAATACTATTGTTTTAAAAAATTTCAAAATTTAAAATAAAGTATGAGTATATAAAATGTACTTTAGAATAAAATACGAGAAAGTAAAGTGCATTTTATTCCCAAAATTATTAACAAAATTAAACTTAATTACACAATGCAACATAGTATAGTAAAATACAAACATCAATTCTTAATTTCCTTAATTTTAAACTAGAGTATTGTAAGTAGTATTTTGAATAAAATATGGATATACAACGTACGCTTTACTTATAACTAGTTGAAAAAGCAGCGTTTCGCGGCGACGTCGTATTTTTTTAAAAAAAATTTAACAATTAAATTATAAAAATTACTCAGTCCTCTCTAATAAGTCGTCCTCCCGTGAAACACGCTTTCCTTTTTAATATCAAAATCTCAAATTTAATAATATAGTTTAAATATGTCTAAAAACACCTATTTTACTTCTAATAAAACTTTTAATTGTATATATTTTTTATAAATTCGAACTCTTCTCCTCTATAAATTCGAACATCTATTCTACTTTCAATAGTGATATGGGCTAAAAATAACCCTAGAAATGTAACTTATGATGTATTAATTAGACCTAGATTGGTCCAATAATACGGCCCAAGTACAAGGCCCGAAACCCTGATTATTTATTAATTTCGTAATTAATAAATAGGGAAAATATACAGCTCATAAAAAAGTCCTAAATACGGTAATATCTTCAAGGAAGGATCTAGAATCCCAATAAGAGGAAATAATGAGTCACCATACTTATCCTACAACAAGAAAAAGACTTGCCCGCCAAGTAATGCAATCCTTATCAGTTATCAAAAAGGAGACTTATTCGCTAAGTCTTCTAAACCTACCATAAATACGAGGCTCCAGACGCCTATATAAAGGACCTGATCCTTCAATCAGAACTACGTCTTTGGCTTGATTCTCAATTACGAATTGAGATACGTAGGCATCTTCTGAGGACCGATTTAGTCTCGAAACACAAGTGCAGCCATTAAAGCTCGAAGCTCTCTAACCCTCTAACCCTAGCATTAAATTCGCAAGCTCAGTTTTTATTCCACAACATTTGGCGCTGTCTGTGGTAAAACAACATCAACCATGGCAAACACACGAAGAACAATTCACGATCCTCAAACTTCTGATGGACTTCCTATTACCTCTGCAACAGAAACTCAAGGAAGCCAACCACCGCCAATCACTGGCACTGAAGGGGTAGACACCCCCATCACCACCACTCAAGGACCAGAAGTCCCGATTACTGCTGAAGGGACGAATCCCCTACAAATGGTCGTTCATGGACGAAATCCACAAGAGACCGCTCTCCAACAACCAATCATAACCACTCCGCTGCTCGCAAACGCACCACGTGGTCTCCAACTTCACACCACGGATCTCCCCCAGTATACTACCCAAACTCTTGGCATGCCAACTTATGGTATGCCGCCTCGACCTCCAGCGGGAATCAGTGGGACTAATCCAGTCTACCATGAGGCATACGTGCCCCCTTACATCCAAGGTCTGGGACCCCAAGCTAGACGAACCCCTTTTCAAGACTACTCAGGTCCTTATACCGAGGATGAGAATTACTCAACAGGAGATGAGAGGGACGTTGCCCCAAGAAGGAGACGTTCCTCCCAAACCAATCGGGAAACTACTAAAGAAAAACTTGCGTCCCTTGAAGCCGAGGCTGCAAGGCTCAAAAAGATATTGGCAGAAGAGGAGGCCGTAAGGTCACAAAATCAAGGAACAGGAAGAGTCCCGATAATCAACTTGGATCCAGCACCAAGATATCATGAAGGCAACTGTGATATGCAGATACGGGATTCCACGTATCTTGGTCAGAGACAATGGAACTCAGTTCAACAATGATGAATTTAAGAAGTATTGTGACGAGAATGATATCAAGTTATGCTTCACTTCTATTGCTCATCCTCAAGCAAACGGACAAACCGATGTGGCCAACCGAATTATCCTTGATGGACTGAAGAAGCGAGTTAAATGCTCAAGGAGCAGTTGGATGGACAAGCTACTCCCCATAATTTGTGTGTATCATACCACTTAAAAAGTTAAAACATGAGTTACCACGTTCTTGTTAGCTTAAGAAGCTGAGGCTGTGATGCCCTTAGAAATCATTCACGCATCCCTGAGGGTTGAGGCCTTTGAGCCCGTGAAAAGAAAAGAAAGTATGAGCTCACTCTAGACTTAATTGAGGAAGTAAGAGATGAAGCCAACACCAAGATCGTAGAGCATCAAAAATGAGCTTCGTTTTACTACAACCTAAAAGTAAAGGAAAGATTCTTTTGATAAGGAGACTTCTTCTCAGGGAAGTCGAAACAGCCAGAAATGGACAAAAAGGGTACTTGACTCCTAATTGAGGAGAATCATATTGAGTTGAGAGCGTGTTAGGATGAAGCTCCTACAATCTCGAAAGACTTGAAGGAGATGCCTAGAACATGGCACACTTTAAACCTGAAGGTTTATTACATACGATATATCCTCGTAGGACATATCTAACGAGACTAAGTAGAAATAAGGTTCGATGAAATCATGAGCTTCCTAGAAAGCATATGAAGGGTTGAACCCGTTTTGATTGGTAGAAACATTCTTAAAGCTTTGCCAAGACAAACAACAAATGAATGCAAAGGAAAGCATACAAATATGCATGTCAATTGCACAAATAGAGTTGAATACAACGAACCCCGAAGGGTGAGTGTTGCTAATAAACATACAAAAGAAAGCCAAAGATGCCTATTGTTAATTAGAGAAAATTTCAAGCTCATGAGAAGTTTGATATGATAGACTTGAGAATGAATCACTACAAGTGCAGCCATCAGTAAGAACTAAGGGTGAAGGGTTGAAACCCCAGAAACCTAAGACATTCAGTCCAAACCCCATCATTCGATATGCTCAATGAAAGGCTTGAAGCCAAAATAAGACGGTATAAGACATAAAAGGCTTATGCAAATGTCAAGCTAGCCTCGAATAAGGCAAAATCGTCGTAAATGTGTAGGTTGCTCCACACTTTACACCAAGACGATACTCGTGAAACACTAGTGTATATTAAAATCCCAAAAAAGGGTAGTAAGTCCCATGTAAGAGATAAAAAGACCCCAAGTCTCGAAAAAAACCGGTATAACTTCTATGAAATCCTAGTGCATTATCATAGAAGTTGGGGGGCAAATGATATGGGTTAAAAATAACCCTAAAGACATAATTAATATTGCATTAATTAAACCTAGATGGTCCATAAATAAGGCCCGAAACTCTAATTAAATATTAATTTCGTAATTAATATTTGGGCTAGAAGTACAACATGTATTAGGAGACGTCCAATACAAGCTTGTTCTAATACAAGCGGGCTTGTTTCAATACAAGTCCATTATAATATGGAAACAACTCATACAAGGAAGGATCTAGATAAGACTTATCCTTTAAGAAAGTCAATACTTATCCACCGTTAAGGATAAGACTTATCCTTTAAGAAAGTCAATACTTATCTACCGTCAAGGATAAGACTTATCCTTCAAAGAAATCAATACTTATCTATTAGGCTTTTAAACGCCTATATAAAGGGTCTGACCCCTCATCTCAGAACTACGTTTTGGACACAGCTCCATACGTCATCTACAACGTTTAAGACTTCATCCTCGAATAAAGACATACAAGTCACTACGTCATTGGTGTGCCCCTGCCGCCATAGCCCCGAGGGCAACACCAAGAACTACGTTTTATTGGCTTGATTCTCAGCATTGATTGAGATACGTAGGCATCTTGTGAGGACCGATTTAGTCACGAAACACAAGAGCAGCCATTAAAGCTCGAAAGCTCTTAAACCCTAGCAATAAATTTACAAGTACGTTTTTTAATCCATAACATTACCGTACTTCTTTCTAATGAGACACTCTTTCGTTAAAAAAACACCTATATAACTTTACATATTCTACTTCAAATTGAACTTTTAGTTATGTATTACAAACACTTATTCTACTTCCAATAGAACTTTTAATTGCAAATACTTCTTTTATATCCGAACTCTTCTCCTCTATAAATCGAAACATCTATTCTACTTCAAATAGAACTTTGCAAGTACTTCTTTTATATTTGAACTCTTCCCCTCTACAAATTCAAACACCTATTGTACTTCAAATAGAACTTTTAATTATATGTCTTCGCTATAAATTTGAACTCTTCTCCTCAATAAATTCGAACATCTATTCTACTTCTAATATGTTAAAGGATATTTTTTTATTTATCAGTATTTAAAATTCTAAAATTCTAGAAAATTAGAAAAATAGATTGAGACGATCTTAGGGGCGCCACATAACCTCGCACGTATCCTCCTTTATATATATTGATGATTTGTTAGATAAACAAAAATTATGGGATTATGGTGGATAATTCATTTAAGGAGCACAATGGATTAGTGTTGCGAGTCATCGTTAATATCAACGATGTGTGTTAATTTTAAAATATTTTTAAGTACGAACACAACCGGTAAATCAAAATTAATAACAATAAATAGTGATTTAATGCTAAAAGTGTGAAACTAAATAATGAATTATTTTATCAAATTATTAATTGCAATTAAAATATGAATACTTGTCATTTGATAGAATAATTGGAAATTTCTGATAAAAAAATACAATTGTGAAATAAATAACTTGAATATAATAAAATATTATTTTTATCTATTATAATAAATATTTTCAAAAATTAAACCAATTTAGATATTTTATATGTATTATGTGATAATATGCATTAATTAACTATTCAAAAGTAAAAAATTGATTCAATTATTTGTTTATAAGGTTAATATGAATAGAGAAAGAGGAATATCAGATTAACTTGATATAATTATGTCAAGTTAATCGTTATCTTATACTACATTTTATTTATACAACACATAAACAATTGGAAGTGCTTTTGTAGTCTAATAATATAAACTCATTTAATTCAAAAAGATAATGGAATATCATGTATATCTATACTATATTATTATAAGCGAAACAGTGTATAAATTTTATTTGAGTTTTGATGCAGATCGTAACTCAAAGATAACACACGGTACCTGTTCGCCATCATATTATAAAAGTGTTTTATTGGTTATTTTAAAAATTATATCCTTATATATAATAAGTATATGAGGAGTTATTATTAAATAAGATATTTAATATTAAAAATTTATTTAGTTATTAGTAGGATTATATTAAAAACAAAAAGTGTGTTATAATAATTTATACCAAATATCAGTAGGTTTTAATATTGGATATGATTCTCAAGATTTGTGTTAAATATTAAAATTTTATTTTTTTAATGAGAAAACTGCTCACTTGAGGAAATATGTTCAACAAGAAAATAGTTCATAAAATTGATTCAATTTTAATGTTTTAATTTTTATTTATACCTATTTTAATATATAGAAGTGGCATTTGAGTTTTGTGAATAATAAATAATATTAATAGATAATAATAAGATAACAAAACTTCTAAACAATTGTCCTTTTATACGTTCATTAAGAATTTCATGGATGATAAAAAAATCTTAAAGTTAGGTTAAAATATAATCGTTTATTTAATTTAAAACACATTTTATATAATAACTAACTTTCAACCAGGTTTTGTTTAATCCAATTGATCCGGTTTTTAACTTTTGTCCACTAAATTCTTCACTTTATATTTTCTCATTATAATTTTCGTTTGAAAGTCTTTTGTTCTAAACTATTTTTTGAGTTTTTTTTCTAAACTAACTTTTACTATAACTAGCTTTATAGCCCGTGCGAGGCACGGGCATGCTCTAGTTATTTTCGGTTATGTTGGTCTCATCGTTTGGTGGAATGCATGTAGAAGAAAAGACATAAGCATGTAACGGTATATTAGTAGGAAATATGTCGAAGGTTTGATGATACATGTTTTACAAAATCCCAGTCTATAAGGTTGTTATTATGACCTGAGTAGGCGCAAATATTTTGACTAATTAACATGTTTTGTTAGCACGCACGATCCTTCTATACTGCAAGATTTCGTCGGTTATAATTTTGCCAATCGTATTTGAATGAGAAGATGGTTTAGTGTCACTTTGAAAGAATACCGGGCATCTTTTACCATTTCCATTGCCTGGGGAACGTTGACACTCCATTTACCTGTTTGTAGTTCATGGGGTAGTCGTGACCTTGTGTACTGCAAGATTTCGCCGATTATAATTTTTCCAATTGTATTGGAATGAGAAGATGGTTTTAGTGTCACTTTGAAAGAGAATTGGGCGGCTTTTATCATTTTCATTGCAGGGGGAACGTTAGCACTCCATTTACCTGTTTGTAGTTCATGGGGTAGTCGTTAAGTGGGTGTTGTAAAATTTGATCGGTGTGCATAATAGAGTAAAAATGTAGAAGTACAAGTTGTATTAGTATGTGTGGATACACTATTTAAACGAATGCATACCACTTTGCCCGTTTTAAGAAGGGTCTCCTTGCAGACACGTTGAATACAATAATTGTACAGGTGTAGATATAATTTATTTTAGAAAACTATTACTTATACCTTTCAAGATAATGCTAAACTGATTCGTGATAAGTTACTCGTTTCACCTTACAATTGCCACTTGACACAAATAATTTAACATTTAGTACATTTAATATTTTATCATAGATATTCAAAAAAATTAAACCAATTTAGTTTAGATTTGATTTAGTCGTACGATGACAACTTCAACTTTCTTGTAAAAATCTCCAACACAAACTTTTTTATTTATATACAAATATAAAACTTTTTTGCATTTTTCGGGTTCAATACTTTATATACTATAGTGGATTTTTTGAAAATGACCAACGTATAAAATTTATCTATTGAAGACGAGATTTATAATATATTGGATCATAATAAAACTACAGTTTTAATCTTATTAGTAACTAAAATTTCAAAAATGCATATATAATTATAAGTTGTTAATATCTTATAATTAAACAATAATAAATGTAAAATAATGATAAAATCCATGTTTACGCTTATTATATATAAGGATATAATTGAAAAGAAGTAAATATGTTGATAGTTTTAAATTTTAAAAAAAATATAATAAGTGATATTGGATATAGATGTCAATATTTGTCACACTATCACCTAGTTCACGTCAGTTTAATTTTGTGATGATAAGTATTCTTCAGTTTGTTGTGGTGATCCTGCCACCAGTTTGAACTTGTTGGTGACACTATGTGACATGGTTGAGAAGATTTGCAAGGAAGATCGGTTTGGTATTAGTCCGAAAAAGATTTTGTTCTTAGTTGAATGTATTTGATGATTTGTTTTATAAGCTAATTAATAATCAGATAGGAATTAGTTAAAGGTGTCAAATAAATGCTCCATTTCGAAAGTACCAATACTCTCCGGGCTCCATAATTCTCTATAAGCGGCCGGTGTAGTATACATGTCCTTAATGCATGAGGTGGCGGGATTGGGATGCACACAAATTCGTATTCGAAAAAAACTGTTCGAACTGGTTAAAAAAATCAGAAAAAATCTGATTAAAAAAAAGTCCACCTCAATTGGATCCAGCCCGCAGGCTTAAACGAATCGCATATTTTTCACAAAACCCCGATCCGGTTCGAGCCGAATAAACCCAAATTTAATCTCGATTTGGACGTAGTCTTGATAAGGATAAAAGTCCAATCCAAAAAGCTAGAATTTTCAATTAAATATCGGATAAAAGCTTAATTTTTTTAATTAAATCCGAAAAAATAAAAAAAAAGGTAAAGTTAATGTTAAAGTTATCAATATCTAAAATAATTTGTAAAAATCCGATTTGGCCCCTCCTGACCCGACCCTATCTACATGTATAAATATTTTAGAGAAAATTTGTCTCGATTTAAAAAAGTCCGGCCCTATCGGATATCGAAAAATCCGACTTGAATCCGGATTACGTATCTCTATTCAGGGTAACAACTATAGAGGTGCTTATATTATTACTTATATTATTTGATATGTATGAATATAATTGAGACAAAATGATTACTATTTTGTATTATTTTATATTATTGGATGCTCGGACTAAAAAGTGATATTATGTGACTAAAAATGCATTCGTACTTTGTCTTAAAATTGTGAATATAAAGGAAGAAACATAATTAAATTTAATTAAAGAGATACGAGTCTATTGGATATACTTTATACCAATAACCACTTTTATTAATAATCAGACAAATGAAATTATCATGAAAGAATCTTGAATAAAAACTAAAGTGTAAAATAATATTTGTGAAAGACATTACCATACTAATGGGTTCTATACCACAACAAAAAAACCCAAGTAGCTCAATGGTTAAATTGGTGACTTGAAATTCTTAGTAATTAGTATTGAAGTGTCTTAGGTTCGATTCCCATCAAGATCAAAATTTTCTTACATTTTTATAACATTTGACTTTGGAGGGGCAGTTATGTAATTTCAAGTGTTGAATAAAATGGTTCACAAAGTGCTTATTGCAGTATAAGATATATAATAGATGTTCTGTTGTAAAGGAGAAGACATGAAAGCGGTGCCTTTTAAATCACTTCCATCTATTTTTCTAATGATCTCAAAATTTTGAATTAATAATATTTTTATTCGAAAATATCTCAATTGCCTTTAAAATCTTTACTGATTAAGTAAATTAAATATATAATTTTAATATTCTTACCTTTAAAATCTTTACCAATGGAGGAAACTAAATATACAATTTCAATATTCTCCTAAATTATTTATTAGAAAATATCTCAATTGTTTTTTAAATTTTTACTAATGAAGGAAACTAAATATACAATTTTAATATTCTTCTTAATTTTTGTTTAGAAAATATCTCCATTACCTTTTAAATATGTACTAATTGAGAAAACTAAAGATACAATTTTAATATTATTTCCATTAAAATCTTATCTAATGGAGGAAACTAAAAATATAATTTTAATATTTTCCTAAATAAACATAAAAAACTAAATGTATCATCTAAATTGTCTTTTAAATCTATATTAATGAAACTCATAATTACCTTTTATTCTTTTAAACTTTCTTCTAAAGTGAAATTATTATCTTAATATTATACTAAAATTTATCTTCAAGTCAAATTATAATGTTGATATTTTCATAAACTTTCTTTTAAAATCAAAGTTACCATTTTAATATTCTCATTTTTTTATTGAAGTTCTAAAATTTATCTTGAAATTTATCATCTTAATATTAAAAAACAATTATTAGAAATAACGTTCTCATGATTTTGTTGTAAAAAACCCCACGTTTAATTTATCTATATATTAAAAATATTTTTCTTGAGTTTTTTAAAAAACCGCATGTTTATGTAGAAGAAAACACTTAAAGAAAATGCAAGTTTATATAAAATAAAATAAAGAAGTCTTATTTTCTTTTCATTATTTTCTCGAGTACCCATATTTTAAATAATAAAAATTAGATTTTTTAAAAATGATTAAATTAAATATTATGACATAATAAAACTGATTAATAGATTATGTAATTTATTTAGTAAATTAGTTTGTTATATGTGTAGATTCATTAAAATAACGAGAAATGATGTCCTTTGAAGGAAACATGTTTAACAAGAGAGCGATTCATTAGGAGTAACATATTATACGCTAGAATTTAATACTGATACTATATTATGTATTTTAAATAGAAGTTTTGAGAAAAATAAAAATGGTGATAAATATACTAATATCTGATATAATTTTAAAATAATGAAAAATATAAAACAATTATCATTTTCTATATTTACTCAAAATTTCGGTAAATGACCAAGACAAAATAGAGAATTCAAAAAATCTTAATTTTATGTTAGATATATTATTTTATCTAAAATTATGTTTAAACAAATTTAGAGAAATTAAATTATTATAAAACGGCTTAGTAAGCTAGTTTTATTTATACAACACGTGAACATCAAGCGCTTTTGTAGCCTAATCATAAACTCATTTAATTCAAAAGATAATGGAATATACAAGTATATACGACAAAGCAAAACAATGTATTTTAACCTGAGTGTTATTAAGTGAGGTTAATTAGATACTCCCTATTCTCATATAAAAACAGTGTTGTAAAAAGCGAGAATCGGAGTTAATAGGTGAAGGCACTGTCAGGGATTAATCGGGTAATCGGGAATTAATCGGAATGATTAATCGGATCATTAATCGGAATAAATTTAATAATATTTTTTATATACAATTATATTCATATATATAATTGTTTCGTTATTTCAACTAAACATATGTTATTATCATATATTTATGCAAATATGTTAAAAATGTAATATATTTGTAATAAATAAAATTTTGAAGGTTTAACTTTTCAATTAGAGATCAATTTAAGAGGAAAAATAAAGAGAATTTATGATTTAGACATCTAAAATTATAATTATATGTACAAAAATAATATTTTTTCCTATTATTTAATCAAGTTTCTACATTTTAAAATTTTAATTATTATTTTTTAATTTTAACTATTTTTTAATATTTTTAAATAATTAGCCCGATTTTTGACCGATTAATCCGATTTTGACCGATTCGGCCGATTTTTGACCGTTTTTCCGAAAAAACGAATAATTGACCGATTTTCGCTTAATCAGTTCGGTGACCCGCCGTCTAGCGATTAATCGGTGATTAATCCCGATTAATCGCCGACTTTTAGAACACTGTATAAAAATGATAAATAAAAATATAAAAATAAAATTTTAAATAAATAAGTAAAATTTTATCGGTGAATACAAAAAGATTTTAATAAGAACAAAGAAGACATAATTTAATTAAAAAAGAAAAGAAAATATACTAGTAATCAAATTGGGCATCGGAGGGTCTATCACTGAGACGATAATAGCGATGGTTTTAACTCGAAAACATAAACACGTAGTTGAGAAGAAGAGAAAGAGGAAGAATCATGAGGCGCTTAGGAATAAAAGGAGAAAGAAGATTGTCAGCAGCATCGAGATTGGTGATACACTCGATTTATCCGATCTTTTGTTCACAACCAAACGGAATTATCTCCAAATTTACTCCCAGAAGAAACGGGTATGTGTTTCGATAACTCAATCTTATTTACTTGTATTTTCCGATTTTACTTAACTTAATTGGAAATTTGATGCTCAATCTCATTCCAATTCCATTTCGATTTCATTCAAATTTTGATAGTTAAAAATGAAATTCTCTAATTCTTTTTTCTTTTTCGATTTTATAGTTAATTGGATCTATCTGGCAAGGTCGTGGTCTTACTTTTTATGTCACTAACAGATTACTTTAGCTCTTGGAGGACAGTCATAACAAATTTGTTGGATATTTATGCCAAATTACAGCCTAAAGCAGAGATTGTCTTTGTCACAGTTAAGGATTACATTAATCCTCAATATTTTGAGGGTATCGCCTCTACTCGCCGTCAATGTTTGCTATCTTTGCTATCTCTTGCAATGTCTTTGCTGTCAATTTAGAACTTGAAAGGTCAAAGAAAGTGAAGCTGGAGATGCTCTGGGATCAAAACTCCGTCTTCACGCAAAAAAATGGGTCCCTGGTGAGTTCTTTCGCATCTATTAGTCTCTTGCCTATTCCCTTTCAAACTTGTCCATTTTTATGTTACTCTGCGGACAAAATGAAACAAAAAATAAAAAAAGAAAAGATAAAGGTAGTAGAAACTTTACTCAAAATTGATGCAGTGGACGAAGTTTACATTAATATTTTATATGTAGTTTAGTGTTTTTCACAATTTCGACAACAAATGCATTTTCCCGAGAAAATGATATTTGATGAATAATTTACTGTTGCACAAGCTTTTCGCTTTAACCTATGAGTTCAATGTAAAGGACAAAATGACTGCATAATGTCTTGAATTTCGTAAAATTCGAAGGTGTATGGTAGCCTCCTATAAATTTGCCTTTTTTTAAAAATCTAACAGCTTCTGAATCCGTTTTTAATTTTTTTCTTTGTGTACTGGCTCCTAATAGAAGAAAATTCCATCTTCTACGAAAAATTGTTATTGACATACTAAATTCTGCATGCTCCCATGTGTTAAGGGAAGCCTACCACAATGTAACTGAATAAGCATGCTAATTTTATTGAATTGTTTCCATTATGTATACTCTTGTACCAACTCATATCAGGATTTTCCTAGGGATGAAATCTTGAAAGTTTTAATCTTAAAGCAGTTGAATGCGCACGCACTGAAAGACAAGGAGGTAGCAGCTGGGATAAATCCTATAACTTCTTTTTGCAGGTTAAGTTTTGGTGGTCTCTTTTTTTTTTCTTTGTTTTGCCTTGGTTTATTGGAACACGAACTTACATGTCTGTTTGTCATGATCAATCTCTTTACCCTCTTCACTAACTTTCATTAGTTTTGGCATGTGCCTGAAACAGTCTTATATGCACTAGTAAGTTGGTATATCTATTATGTAGATGCCTCGGAGCATGTGAACGATGTTAAAATTTATGATTAAATAGAGGGACATGACTTAACTGTTGACGTCATATTACATAAAAACACTTTTTTAAAACATATTTATAGTTTCTAATGCCCGGGCTTTGCAAAGGGTTACATGGATGGCTGATTTCTTCAGCAATCATGTAAAAAAGCAACAATGTGCTCTATATTTTTTTGGATCTAGGGGTTTTGAATGTCCACAATGGAAAGATGTTGCTGATATATTCCTAGAAGTAACTGGTTAATGTAAATTTTCTTTAGCAGCTTGCCTTAGTTGTAGCTCGGTAAAGTAATTTGATATGCCTTGCACCTATCAGGTCAGGTCTAAGTTTTCTATGGCTGCAGGTGACATCAAATAATTACCAGAATCAGTTGCAGAGAGATGTGACTAATAGATTCATTATACCCAGATAACTGTGGAAACTTTTCTTTTGTTTCATGGACATCAAGCGATCTCACCTGACAAGCAAAATCTCGCCATAAATTTGCTTTTATCATGCAACTAAGGTCATTATTTGATAATATGGTTGCATATCCAGCTGTTTGACAACATGCTTCTGGTCCCTAGACGTCCTTCACAAAACAGTAGCTTTCATCATGCAACGAAAGTCATTGTATGTGATAAGCATGAGTTATAATGTATCTTGCCATACATTACTTTCTGATATCTAGCTATGGGAAGTGAGAACTGTTTCTTCAATCTCTCTAATGGGTTGAACCATCATCAATTTTACGTATAAATTAATTCTGTTTCTAATTCTAACTTGGATATTCTCTTGTACAGTTGATTATGGTAATTGTGAAGTCACATTCAGGGGAAGTTGGGACGTCGCAGCTTGTTCAAAAGCATTTCAGGTTCTAATATCGCTTAAAACCTCCGTTTCTTAAGTTTTAGGCAATCCATTTCTATGTAATTTGAATTTTAATATAGAAATATCTTAGATTTAGTGCTTTGTCTTTGTTCCGATGGTTAGCTATTTTTTTGTGGCAATTTTGTGTTAGGTTGTGATGTGAAATATAACATAGGTCTTCTAAACATTAATATACAGATTTGGCTTATAATGCATTTCAGTATAACTCTTCAAGTAGGCCTAGTTTGTTACGTCAGCTCAAAATGGATAAGCTTGTGTAGGAATCGATTAAGTTACATGGTCTTTGGTGTACACTTCCATAGATGTCAAATTGCACAATTGTTTGTTAACAATATTATAGGAAAGGAAAAACAGTAAAAACTACTCTGTATTGGAGAGTTTCTAGGTATTACCAACAATTTCATTCTGCATGAGATGCATTAACAAATTTGTATGTCAAAACTGGTGTAAATGATCGAAGTCGGCATCCAGAGGTGAGATATTTAATCTGTTTAGAAAACCTCAATTTGTTCTAAAAGGTAGTGCCCACACCCATGTCTGAGTTTTGAGTGTTGGGCGTAGGTATAGAGTTAAAATTGTGAAGTCAGGGTAACAGCAGCGGTCCTATATTACTTGATACAAACTATAGGTATTGGTATCAGCTCTTCTAATTTCTGAACTTCAATTTTTCTTTATCTTACTGCAACCCTCAAACTCTATGATGCAGTTCCTGAAGCAGTTTTTTTATCTTACTGTCTGAGTTTTGAGTGTTGGCCATAGTTATAGATAGCTCGAAGCTTGCTTTGATACTTAACCTGTTAAATTTGCGTTCTGTTTTGTTTCTGGTCTCATGAATCATGGGTCGTGACTCGTGCCATTCCCATTTGGCTTGTCACTGAAAGCTGTGGGTCTAATTTTGTTTGGACGTATTGAGGCATATTATGCAAGACTACTGTGGTTTATATTTGAGCCTTCGGTTATTCATTCTTGTTAGGAAGTATAAAGGGAATGAAGTTGAAGACGACAATATTCTAAACATTATATAGTGTTCCGTAATGGAATATAAATGACACAAAAAAACTGGCAATAGAAGATAATAAAAAGAGTGATAAACATTGTATTACTTTTTATAGATTTAAGAGCATCGTGTCCGTGGTGTTGCAACAAAGCTACTTCCGAGCAGAAAATTGGTGAAGACTAAGGAATAATATCTTTTTACTAAATTGCATCTGCAAGATGATCTCCTTCTATGTATACAAGTGTGTGTATGTGGCTATACGACACACTTACCTATTGTATTCTTATATAGCCGGACAGAATAATCTATATAAGATATGAATCGACTTAAGTTATAGGTTTAATGTTGCAAGTTAAGTTAACTTTTATTGCTCATACATCACGAGGACGTAGACATGAAAAATAAATATGATATTCAGGTTGTTTGTTGAAAATAACTTTCTAGGAAATTCCAAATACTTGGGATGAAGTGGGTGCATTTAGCGTGCCGGCAACGTGGGTCATAAATTATATTTATTTGTTTTGAATTTGTTTAGGACTAGGTAGTTTATTTGCAAATAAATACCAGTCAGGATAATGCTAGTTTGTTCTTGTTATATAGGAGCAGTAACAGTAGTTTATGTTTCCATCTTCTCACATACTAGTAATTAGAAATTGCAGTTTGAGATCAAACTCTTTGTTACCATCTTTGAGAGTATGCTACATTTCATGTAAAATCTCTAGGAGCATCTTGTCCTTAACAAGATACTTTTATATTTTGTTCATCAACCTGTAGCTTTGACTAGGTCTGGGATCAAGTGAAGTTCTTCTTATAGGTATCTACCTAATGCATATCAAATATTAGAATTTAGGGAGCATCATACTAGGTACTTGGAATCACTTGAGGTATTCGAAGGAAGAAGGTACTAGGTGCCAAAGGAGATCGAAGTTTATATATTAGAAAAAATCGAATGGAGTTTGAACTAGGGTTGAGCGGAAAACCGAATTAAAATCAAAATTGACAAAAACAGGGAAAAACCTTAACAAAACCAAAACCAAAAAATTAAAAAATAAACCGTTTTAAATTGTTCAGTTCTATAGTTTCCAACCGAACCGAAAACGAACTGCTTATTGTTATTAATAAATAAATATATTCTGTAAATTAATTTTAAAGTTAATAAGTATATGCATATCTTAGTAGCTCATTGTAAATATAACTTGGGCCTTGGTCCAAAGACCATATTCATATCCATCAGAGTAGGTTGTGCATAATCCCAGCTGCCTCTACTCATAAAACTAGTGATTATGGGTTCTTTGCTTATTTTCTTTAGTTTGTATAATGTTGATTCTAGAGCTCTTCTTCCTTTTGTCTCAGTCATTTGTCATAGTTTTCTGTTGGGTAATATTGGCGTGATAAAAAGACATAAAGTTCAATGAGTTGTAGTGAAACATATTGCTTTGGTTGACCTACAGGTTTCAAAACCAAAGATATATATAATTTCGGTTCCGATTTTATTGAAAACCTGAACCGAACCGGCACATGCTCTCCCCTAGTTTGAACAATGTTCTTGTATCAAATATTAAAGAATTTTGTGTATATATCTTGTATAGTTGTATGTCATATTGTCATGTACCGCTAAATGTGAGCTATATAAGCATAAATAAAACATACAACCATTAAAATATAAATATGTAGAGTTGTATTGGCACTATAATGAACTCTCTCCTCTACCTTTGCAGCAAAGTCCTCAAGAATGAATTCGCTGGTGCTTGTAAACTTATTCTTCTTTTTTGCTGGTTTGGGAACAAAATCCCAACGCTTCCAATCCTCGTCATTAAACAGAACTCCAATCTTCTTTAAGCGAAACAGATCAGTGTTGTTCTGTATCCTCTCAAATTTTACTTCAACTTTGACTCCTAAAGCTTCTTCTAAATGAGTGATAAACTGTTTACAGTTATAGCTTCCTCCAAACACGTAGATTTTGCTATGCATAATTTCCACGATCTTTTCAATGTATTCCATGCCAAGAACTAGTCCATTGAACAAAAAAACGTCTTTTGGATAACGGTTTTCAAAGTTGTGTTTGTGTGACTGATAATCCAAGAATTTCTAGTTGCAACGGAACCGTTTAATTCCAGGGCAACCCACCACTTATCCAAAAGCTTTTTATAGTTCACCTGCATTTCAATATGAGAACAGGTAACTACTAAAGCAAAACGGAACATGAGATTATTTTTAGGTACAAATTTCTAACTGTACAAGTAAAAATAAACATTTACCAGCGTGTTCAAAGGCTCTGCAGGAGTATCATAATTGAAGTCCTCTTCATTAATTTTCATTTGGCCACCCAGCTTCGCATTTAGAAGCATCAAGTCCGAACAGCCCGTGGATAGACATGCATGGATCTCCTGATATTTCCCTTGGATCTTTGATTTTATATGAGCTGTTCCCTAAAATCAAATATCCACGAGAAATATCAGGAGATCCATGCATGTCTATCCACGGGCTGTTCGGACTTGATGTTTCTAAATGCGAAGCTGGGTGGCCAAATGAAAATTAATGAAGAGGACTTCAATTATGATACTCCTGCAGAGCCTTTGAACACGCTGGTAAATGTTTATTTTTACTTGTACAGTTAGAAATTTGTACCTAAAAATAATCTCATGTTCCGTTTTGCTTTAGTAGTTACCTGTTCTCATATTGAAATGCAGGTGAAGTATAAAAAGCTTTTGGATAAGTGGTGGGTTGCCCTAGGAACTAAACGGTTCCGTTGCAACTAGAAATTCTTGGATTATCAGTCACACAACTTTGAAAACCGTTATCCAAAAGACGTTTTTTTGTTCAATAGACTAGTTCTTGGCATTGAAAGGATCGTGGAAATTATGGATAGCAAAATCTATGTGTTTGGAGGAAGCTATAACCGTAAACAGTTTATCACTCATTTAGAAGAAGCTTTAGGAGTCAAAGTTGAAGTAAAATTTGAGAGGATAGAGAACAACACTGATCTGTTTCGCTTAAAGAAGATTGGAGTTCTGTTTAATGACGAGGATTGGAAGCCTCGGGATTTTGTTCCCAAACCAGCAAAAAGAAGAATAAGGGGTCATTTGTTAATCCCTGAACGAGACTAAAACAACTGGACAAGGAATGAATCGATGGTTCAGATTGTTTGATAAATTTAATGATCAGCTGGATGACTTGAAATTTAGCTGGACGATTCCTTGTCAAAGTTTGAGCTGGACGGTTCATGAACTACCTTGTACACACTCAATATCATCATTTTTATTGTTTCTGAGTTCTGACATGTACTCCCACCTTTTCTTTTAACTTTCTATAATAATCTTATTAATAGATAATAGAATTGTATATATACCCACTTACATCCACCGATTCATAGATAAATTTATTTGTTTATTTGTTTTTAATTTTTTTCATTGAAACATTTATATTATAATTTTCATAAAATTTTATGATGTTAACCGGATTCGAACTTCAATTTTTTGTTAGATTAATTAAAATATTAGAATTTAGACTATACTTTAATATTACTATATTAGGTCTAATTACTCTTAAACTCTTAGCCACTTATTAAAAATTTAACTATCACAAGTTTTTTATGATTAAACTAAATTACGATAAAAAATTCCTTATTTTGCTTGTTATAGTATAATATAGAAAGTACTAAGAGCGTATTAATGGAATGAATTTCACATTCTCGTTTTGTTGGGAAAATAGGAGAAATTTTTCATAATGTTCAATGTTTACTTCATTTCTTTCCAAATAATTTAAACTAAAAATCTATCCCACATATTTTGAAATGAATAAACATTCATTCCAAAATATATTTTCCCTCCCACATTTTTGTTCATTATTGACTTTAACATTCTTTTTTTACAATTTTCATTCTAATCCTTGCTCATTCCATTCTTTACGAGTGAAACCAACCTAAGTATAGCATACTATAGGATTATAAAATTATACTTTTATTAACTGAATTTGTTAAAATAGGGTTATTTATTAATATTTTTTTCAATTACATATATAATTATTTATGATTAATATTTAAAGGGTATAGTTACTTACTATTAGCATCCTTACTATTAGCATCCAGAAATTTTCAAATTTTATTAGAAAACAACGCTCTTCTTTCAGCATTCAGATTTTCACTCATCCAGAAATTTTAATCATTCAGAAATAATGATTCAGATTTAACAAATGACCCTTAAGTTTACAAGCACCAGCGAATTCATTCTTGAGGACTTTGCTGCAAAGGTAGAGGAGAGAGTTCATTATAGTGCCAATACAACTCTACATAAACACATTACAAAGAAAATCTGATGTGTAGAGTAGCACAATTTTTTTTCCTATAATGTCTCATTTTTAGTTTAAAAGATTTAGCTTGATTGATAGCTTTAGCTTCATAGGTAGCTTTAGATTTAGATTCACGGGTAGCTTTAGATTCACATTTTAGCTTGGAAACAATTTTTTGTGGATACAATGGAATAGTTTTTTGCAAATGAATTTTCTATGTTTCCTCTATCCATCTACGTACATATATCATTTGTTTTGTTTGTCAAATTTACAAGTTTTGTGCGTCTTAGTTCTTTGTGTAATTTATTTCCTTTTTTCGTATGGAGTCAATTACATTTTGAATCCGGTGATGATATTTTGTTTGGATTTTTGCCGAGGGACATAAACTTTTAGGGCAGATCTCTACTGCAACCATTATTCTTACTGATCAAGATGTTGGGAGCTGATATACTTATCGAGAAAGGCTAAATGTTGAGAGCTAGTAAGTTTGCATGAAAAGAAAGAATTTGGCTTTTTAGATGCATGAAAACAAATTAGAATTGGGATACATTTCTCTTGTTGGTTATACTAGTAATGGACAAAGCTTTTGCCTTTGAATCATGCTAAGAACTGACTTGAATACTTCAGTTATAAGCCATTAATTTTGTGTTGCAAGTTGTGTATCAAAAGTGAGAGTTATTTGAAGAGTCTCTGCTGTATATCTGTGGTGTTAGTTATGTTCATTTATGTGTACCGAGGTCGGGTTCACTTGCTAGGGATTTGCATCAGCTATTACATAATCTATATCATGGCTATCTAGAACATCTATCGGGAGCAACAGAATTCAGGGATTTGCATCAACTATTACATACTTTATATCATGGCTATCTAGAACATCTATCGGGAGCAACAGAATACGCAACTGCAATTAGTATTTGGTTGGTTAACTATTTCTAGCGGGTTAGACATTTGCTTCTGGATGAGAGTAGTTTGTTGCTGCTTTTCAGTAAATCCAGGTCTTACCAACACTACTTTGATAAATGGGAGGATTGAGTCACTTGGTGACATACAGAGAAAGGGTTGACTTTAGTATTGGAAAGTTAGAGACCAATGAAAGTGAGTAAATAGAAGGTTAATAAAGAACTATGTAGGAGGAGCATCTCCATTAAGAGTTGCTAAGAGTGTTGCCATCTCTAGACAACATTAATTTAGGATTCCAGTTTTGTCCTTCAACCTTCACAATTTCTGAAAGTATTCCATGCGTACCTGCAAGAGAGTGAAGTGTCCTCCTCAATTTTGGCTTGCATAAAAGCATTAATTTAGGATTCCCTTGTTGCTTTCTATTTTAGAACCAACATGACTGAATGAGCTCTCCCTGGTTCTTTAGACAATTTTTCCAGAAGAGTTTCGTTTCCATTCCTTAAACAAAAGTCTGCCTACAGTAACATTCAGAAATTCAATATTTACGATCACCTATATTTTTTGAAATATATTGTGCCCTAGCAGCTGGGCTGGGTATGATAGTATATATATCTCAGGTTGGCAAATGCATATTTCAATAGTAAACCAACATATGAAATTGTGCTTTACTATATATATAGGATTACACAATGATGATCTCAAATCCGGCAGAAAGCATACCATATACACATTTTGACACATGGTGCTTAGCTTGGAATTCCCACCATACAACCAAAAATATTGGAGTAATGAAAATAAGGCACTCCACAGAAACATAGTTTAACTAAACCAAGTTCGACGAATATCAAACGGGTGCTGTAAACGATATTAGTAGTATGTTACTAATTATTTTTTTTGATGCAATTGGTGTCTTCACTTGGAGCGCCAGCAGTCTCCCTAATAGTACTCCAAATAGTGGACAAAGTAACATCAGTACCTTTTAGATTTCCCCAAGTGATGCTGTCATGGGCTAGAGGCTGCACCTCTTCACAAATGCGTCCGAACTCTATTGCAAGCACATGATTGGAAGTAGTGAGTTGCCAAGTACCAGCACCAAATAAGTCATCTAATAGAGCTATTGGATATGACTCCAGGATTGAGATAATAGAAGAACCAAACAAGTTTATAAGAGGCTTCTTTTGGTACCAAGGGTCATGCCATAGTAAGAACTCAGAAGTTCTGCGTGGCGTATAAGCTATAAATTGATAAGCATCTTCACGAGCATTGAGAAAATTTCTTAAGCTCCACAAACATTTAGATGGCAAAGCACATGTCCAGATCAGTTTTTGTTGGAACCAATGAGCATGACACCAGTTAACCCAAACAGAATCAACCTTGTTAATAATCCGCCATAATTGATATAGTACAACTGCTTTGTTCCAGGTAATTAAATCCTTAAACCCCAAACCTCCCTCAGATTTTGGCAAACAGCAATCAGCCCATGCTACTTTGAACTGACAAGGACCCTGATGAGTTCCTTTCCAGAAGAAATGAGATAAGATGCTCTGCAGTTTTTTAAAAATACTCTTAGGAAGAATGAGATGTGTTGCCCAGTAGCCCTGTATACTAAACAAGACTGCTTTTATAAGTGGAACTCGACTCCCTTGGTTAAGGAATTTCGAGGTCCAACTCTCAATTCTCTTACAGATCTTCATTATCAGAGGCTGACAATCACGCTGTTTAAGCTTACCAGAAATAAGAGGCAATCCTAGGTAAGTGACAGGAAGTGAGCCTCGAGCAAACCCAATAATAGCTATAACTCGATCTTGAATTGTTGGCGGCACATTCCCGAAGAAACATTGGAATTTTTCAGAGCTGGGAATCAGGCCAGAGATGCAAGAAAACATATTAACTCCCTTCATTAGAAGCAGAAGAGAATTAATGTCTCCTTTGCAGAAGAGCAACACATCATCCGCGAAAATTAATTGAGTAATGCCAGCTTCTTTGGTTCTCCAATGGTATTCAAAATCATTAGAATTTGTATACTTTTTTAAACAAGCTGTGAACAGCTCCATTGCCAAGACGAACAGATAAGGAGACAGTGGGTCACCTTGTCGTAAACCCATTGCCCCTGCAAAGTAGCCTTCCAAAGCCCCATTAATTTTTACTGAAAGCATGTTAGTGGTGACGCAACCTCGGACCCACTCCACAAATTTTTCAGAAAACCCCATACGTCTCATGACAGAGAAAAGATGACCAGTTCAGAATATCAAATGCTTTACGATGTCCAACTTAAGAGCGAAACTGGGTGTCCTAGAATTCCAGTGAGTCTCTGCATAAAGCTTGAGCTAGAAGTATATTATCACCAATACGTCGGCATGGAACAAAGGTTGTTTGGCAAGGAGAAATGAGTTTACTCATTAGAGGCTTCATACGAGATGCTAGCAACTTTGAAATGCATTTGTAAATGGTATTACAACACGAGATCGGTCTGAAATGCTAGAAAAACTTGTTCTTGCCAACATGCTTAAGCCAGTTAATTCGCGCTTTCTGATTTTTTTAAAAAAATTCATTCTCAAGGGCAGAGGTAAGGTTGTCACAAAGCCTCTTTTCTTCTAAAAGATCATCAGGTGAAGGACTTGAGCTCAAGTTAGTTTGGTACAAGCTGAGTTCACTACGAGCATTGTCAACTAGGACGTGCAAATTCCCTACATTCGAGTTCAAGGCTTTCAAAGCATACTTTACTTTTTTGAGCTTTGTCGTGAGGATATACCACGGATCACCAGTAACATGCTGCTGCCAAACATGTTCAACAGTAGGGATGAAAGCTTTATTATCCAGCAGATGTTGAAATACTTGAAATGGCTTGAATATTCGTTCTCTAACAGTACCCAACTTCACAGTAGCTGGGTTGTGATCAGAGAGACCCCGAGGGAGAAATGAAGCAAGAGAATGATCAAAGATTTCAAGACATTTATCATTTACAAGTACCCTGTCCAGTTTCCTCATAAGTGGGTTGTTGATGTCGAAATCCCACTAAGTAAAAGTAGGGCCTGTGAAACGAAGATCAGATCAGTAATGCCCAAGTCAGTAACACAATTACGAAACTCCACCAAGCTGCTGAGACGACGAGGAATAGGGCCATTGCTTTTAGAGTGATCCAAGTAAGCGTTGGAATCACCCATGAGGCACCATGGAGCAAACTGTCCAGCAAGAGAGGCTGATACTTGCACTAAATCATTCCAAAGAGGCCTTGGATCTAATAAATATTGAATGCATAGATCAAAGAGAGTGTGCACGGGTCAGAGTTGTCATATCTTGAAACTTGGCAAGTGATGGTCGTAGGGATTTTAAGGGCAATCCGTAGCGATCATCAGAAGATAATTTGAGTGTTTTGTTTTTCTGTTCATAAAATTCGCCTTAGCCCCCCGGGAAATTGCTCATTTCCTTTTATAGGAGGCCGGTGCCTCTGCCACCTGGCGGTCTGTAGCCTAGACTAGGTGACGATGCTTCAGCCAGGTGCCTGCCTATCAGCTTACATCCCCGTAGAGTAGGTGACTGGTATAGCCTACGCCCCCAGGTGGAGAGTTTCTGGTCCGGTTTCTGGGCCTCGGGGTGTGATCGGTCCATGTGAGGCCGACACGCGTCTAGCGACTAAGGGCCTGGCTACGGGGAACTTGCTTACGGATTCCGTAGTCGGGACTCTTTACGGAGATGAAAACTCCTTGGTTTGATTTCTTCGTAGGCCGTAAGACAGCGGTGATGGTTTTGGAGGCCATCATTTGCCCCCATAGCGAGGGGGTCTTCTTTAGGAGGCCTACTCAGCGTATCCTTACAGGACAAGATATGTGTGGCGCGGCCAAATATGCGGGTTTATGAACCACGATTGAATAGGAAGGAGAAAATGGAACGGAGGAGTGTAGATCGTGGGGGAGAAAATAACCGTCGAGGGAGTTATGTCCAACATTTGTATTAATCATAAATGGAGAAAATTACTTTTTTGCCCTTTAAACGGGCGAGACGGTTGAGTCCCCCTCTTTATTTCTATGGCGCGTGTAGGTACGTGTGGGTTTCTCCATATATATATATATATATAGACATATACTTTAGTTTTCATTTCCATTGTCTTTATCACTTGTCAACTTTAATCGGCGAGGAGAGGGAAGGAGATTCAATTTGGAAGGAGACCCGGAAAATGAGGCTTGCATCTACGATACCTTCGTTCAGGTAATGGTATTTTCTTCAACATTACTATTGGTCTTTCTTGTCTTTGTTTACCTTTAGGATGAGTGTATTTCTTCTCCCTTTTTTTTCTTTTTGGGGCTACACACATTATATGCGAAAGACGAGGAATCGTCACTATAAGCCTCTTCGAAGTGATTAATTGTTTGCCAGAAATAGGGTGTTTATGTTGTGGGGATTGAATCAATTAGGGTTTTAAATTGAGTATTAAGGCATATAGTGACTATCCTTTCTTTCGCATGTGTAGTTTCCCAACGGCTGTTAAATGGCTAAGCGAAAGAGAGTTACTGCTTCGGAGGAAGAGAAGAGCGTTACGGACTCAGATAACGAACAATTGTCCGATTCGGGCGACATTGGGGGTTACGGGGAGGATGATGCTATGTCAGAGTCGGGAGAAAGTTCGACGGCTGCAAGTTCCCCAGAGCGTGTTCGTAATTGGAATGTCCCTGATGGGAGGGAGGTGGTTATCACGAAAGCCCCTAGGGAGAACGTGGTTGTGGGGGCTTCGAAGTCTACTTCGGCCAGGTAAAAGGAAATGGAAGGAGGTGGAAGCCAAAAGCGACGCCAAGGATGGAGGCCATAGATCTTTCAGGGTTGAGGGCCTGGTGATTCCAACATGATTCCAACAAGGAGTTGTTTAGGGAAGGCAATGGAATGGTTGGATTCCTCACAAAAATTTGTGAATACTCCTCCAGACACCCGAAGGGAGGACTATTTTAGGACACATGGGCTAAAGTGTTATTACAAGCCTGGGAATGTTGTCTTCTTGGATAAAACTCTACGGGAGCGCCTACGGGTCTCGAATACCTCCACAAGAAGTGCTCGTTCAACCGAGATTTTTTTGGGATAGAGCGGTATTCTTTTCAGATACCGGAGGAATACGAAATTAGTCTGCCAGATGAAGGAGAGTTCATTTATACTAGGAGGGATGATTTGTGGGTAGGGATTCCTTTGGAGCATTTTCGAGCGGGGTTACGGTTGCCAATGCATAGGTTTTTTCATGCTTTAATGGTGAACATGAGACTAGGTTTAGGGTAGCTTGGTCCCAACTCAATTCGAAAGATTTGTGCTTTCATTGCTAGGTGCACAGAGTTGGGTCTAGAACCCACTCTGACTTTGTTTTGGTCGTTGCATAGCCTTCAGGCCTCTCGAGACTATCACCCTTTGTTCGAGCTTCATTGGAGGGGAGCCAAGAGTTTATGGGGTATACTGGTGGAGGTTCCCTCATCCAATAAAGGTTGGCACGATGAATGGTTGTTGTTTCGGGGGGTGACTTAGGTTATCTCCCAGAATATCGAAGGCCTGACGGGATAAATGGGGATGTCCGTAGGTCAGAAAGGCTGGAGCCCGAAAAAACAGCCGACGCGGCTCGTTTCGTTGGGGGAAGGCCAAGGGCTTGTGGACAGAGGAGGATTTTTGGAAGGTTCCCTTTTTAATAGAACATAATTGTGAGATTTTCTTAGCATTCGTAATTTATTTGTTAGTTCCGTGTGCGTATATAGGGTGTTATTTATTGGCTTGTCTTTCACCTTTTGCTCCTTTTGCAGTGTTACTCAGAGACCTACCTGCTCCTTCTCGGATGGACAAGGGTCGAATTTTGGTCTTAGCTCGGCGAAAGCAGGTGATGAAAGAAACTGGAAGTAAACATAGCGGGGAAGACAGTACTGTTGTGGCAGAGTCCTCTGTGAACCCTGTAGCCTCGGTCGGGGGTGAATACGTGGTTGCACCCATGGGAGCTACGGATTCTGAGAACGTACCCCTCCAGTCATTGCGTCATAAGAAAAGGACTATCAAGTCGGGAGACACGGGGAAGTCTAAGAAAC
Organism: Heracleum sosnowskyi; assembly: GCA_030848705.1. NCBI lineage: Eukaryota > Viridiplantae > Streptophyta > Magnoliopsida > Apiales > Apiaceae > Heracleum > Heracleum sosnowskyi. Next base: position 91,745,815 of record CM061235.1, on the reverse strand, counting down.
AAAGGGCTGAAAGAGCGTCCAAGTTTCAGCTAAGGGACGAGTCTGATGAGGATGGTAGTGATGTTGAGATCATACCGGAGTTTATGGTGGCGGCCCGGGGCGTGAGAACTTACCTCGCGAACGTGGGAGGTTCAGGTTCGGGACTACCTCCAGTTCCTTTGACTCCCTCAGCCGAAGGCGTCGAGGGTTATACTCTCGTTCGATTCCAAGCTCGACAAGGTTGGTTGAGGGAGGACCCTCAGGTCGAGCCTCCCTTGGAAGCTCTGAGCGCTTTTACTTTGACCCAGGACCGAGCGAGAATCGAAAGGGAGAATGATGAAGATTTAATTCGCAAGGTCAAAGAAGCCTACTGAAAGGTAACATTTATCTGTTTGGTGTTGTCTTTAGGAATTCTTTATCGTTAACTTTGTGTTTCTCTGTACATGATAGTTGGGGACTTATCTTATGGGAGCCACAGAGAGGACTCTGAGCAACCGCCGCTTGGCCACGGCCGAACAAAGGAGAGCCATAAATGAGACAAAGGCGAGAGACGAAGCCGTGGCTTTACTGAAAGATTCCCAAGCAAAGGAAGGGGTTACGGCTTCGGAGTTGAAAAAGAAGAAGGAAGTTCGGGAACAAATAGAGAGGAGCGTATCCAAGTTGGAGGAGGAACTGTAGACGGAGAGGGGAGTTTCTGCGAGTTTGCGGACTGCCATGGATCAGCGCGATAGAGAACTTCTCAAACAAGCTGAAGAGTTGGCCAAGATCACGCAGGTTTTGGAGCGAGTTGAGGGAGAGGCAAACATCACCTTTGAAGATTGTGTGAACCGGTATAAGGGTTCAGAGGCCTATGTCACAGAGCTGGAGATGACAGTCGGGGAGTTTCATGAAGAAGGTTATAACGATTGTTTGAAGTTCGTGGGTGTAGGCAACGTGGTGGAACTTACGGCTCACTCGATCGATAACTTTCGAGACTTCGAGATAGCTCGATTGGAGGCTGAAAAGGTCGAGGGAGAAGAGGCAAAAACGGAGAATCGAGTTGAAGCCAAAACCGAAAGGAAAGTGCAGGAGGAAGAAGCTTGCGAGCCTGAAAAGGCCGATGGTAGCCCAGAAGAAGGGCTTAACTCCAAGGGTCAATCTGATTCGGCTAAGGAGTGATGGGAGCTGGTTTATTGGGTTCTGTCCGTAGGGTCTGCGAGGTTTTGCGGATATTTGTTCCTGTTCTTTAAATTTGAACTTTGGTTTTAAACTGTTTTTCGTTGGGCCTTTCAGCATTTAGGTTTTCCTATGGGAATGTATTTCTTTTGAAACTCTGTTTTCCTTTACAGATTTGAGTGTTTTGGCATTTAAGTCGGTCTCGGGATTAATATTCTCTCTGGTTGATTATTATTCTCCGTTTATTTATTTTTTGAATTGGAATGCGCGGTAATTTGAGTTTTGAAAATTGATAGAAATTTCTTCCTGGGGAAGGCGCGAAGCTGGGGATAACCTTGAGTCAATCACTTTGATCGTTTTGACTGTCTCGGTAATAGACAGTCATTTACTTCTTTTTGCTGATTTTCGTGTTACTCTTTCTTGTATCCACCTATAAATAGTGGGAAGATTACCTGTTTTCCCTTTATACCGATTAACGCTACCCCTTATCTAACAAACTATCGAGGTCAGTTCGGTTTTTCAGAATAAGTCTTCCATGTCCATTGTGGTTTTTTGTTTTTTAACTTTCTCTCCTTTTGCATGTGTTCTTCAGGATCATGTATAACGGAAAGGACGTATTGGAACTGACGGCCGAGGAGCTCCACGAACTGGAGGCGACTAATTGGAGCGAGTTTATCGAAGTGTTGTTCACTATAGGACAAGCTGCTGTAGAGGAGCATGACCGGGAGGAGGCTGCAAAGAAGAAGAAGAAGAAGGAGTTCGAGAAGAAGCTCCGTAAGGATGGCGAGGATGGTAGCGGCCCTCCTGGGTCCGGTCCAGCTGCTGTCGCGACTTAGTTATGTCTCCGTATAGTGGATCCAAATAAGCTGTAATGGGCCACTTTTATTTTCGAATGTATTTTAATTAAATTAATGAAAGACTTTTTGGGTTGCCTTATGTTATAACAATCGCATTATTTCCCGTAGTGTAATAAACTAATGGGCATCATTTTGGGCATAGCTTTTACTTTCCTTGATTATGTAGGTGTCTCGCTATAGTTACGCAGCTAGTTTGTATTTTGTAAATGTCGAGTGATGCTCGTGGCTTATTTTGTTTATGAACTTAGCAGTTTTAATACCTTAATACCCTGTTTCGATTTTGAAAGAACGTACTCTTAATATATTCTGAGTTTTGAACAAGATCAACGTAGCTTGTATTCTAGTTACAAAAGCCTTTTGACATTAATCGGTCCATTGTGCGTAAGGGTTTTTAGCATTTTCTAAGTATGAAGAATGTTTAACACGTATGTGCAAATAGTTGTCCTCTGTATGGAGTAAATGAGATAATGAAACTTACGACAGATGTCTGTAGGCTCAACCTAAGGTACTTTGAATACAAAAGATTGAAATATGATCGTTTAACTGCCCCCTGTGTGGACGGGTGATAAAAACCCTTTCATGCTACGCCTTTTCGCAGGCCATATGTGTTAGCTATTCAATGAAGGGGTGTTTTATTGTAACTGCTCATGTCGTAGCTTTATGTGAGCTGTCTGCGTTAATTTTTAAATGAGCGGGTGTTTTACTGGAAATTCATCAATGTCGTAGCGTCTTGCGAGCTACATAAGTTGGCGCTTTAAATGGAAGAATTATCCGTGTTATGCCCATAGATTGGAACCAGCTCATACTGTAGCTTCATGTGAGCTACATATGTTGGTTTTTAAATGAGCGAGTGTTTTACTGGAAATCCATCCACGCCGTAGCGTCTTGCGGGCTACATAAGTTGGCGTTTTAAATGGAAGGATTACCCGTGCCATGTCTGTAGCCATAATAAAGTGGTGTGGCTAGTCCTGCGGGCGTTTGAATGGACGGGTTAATGGGATCCTTATATACAAAAGGCATGGCCCCGGGAGGTGAGGCGAGGCGGTGGCACCCGTAGTGCACAAACCATATAAAGGGAGTTAGGCATTTTAATGTAACAACCCTTCTAAGAAAGCGGTCCTCTGACCATGCATGGCGGCTTCTATATACTTTCATACGTCATGAGGAGGCGTCATAGTGTTATACTCCAAAAACCAACCTAGTAACTTTTAAGTTACTCTAGAGTTTAAAAAGGAAAACATAAGCAAAGCATTAGAGTTGTTCCCACAGAGGGACCACCGGTAGAAAGGTACTCATGGGTAGAAACGCTTGAGATGAGTGGCGTGCCACGTGTTGAGGAGGACCTCTCCATCAAGGTGAATGAGGGTGTACGTCCCTGCCTTGAGTACTTGACAGATGACATAAGGACCCTCCCATTTAGGATCCAACTTCCGATTGTGAGTGGGGTCAGATACTGCTGAAGACCGTAACACTTTATCTCCGACTTGAAATTCCCGGGGGTTGATCTTCCCAAAATACTTGGCTGTGATTTGCTTGTAGTTGGCCATACGAATCACAGTGTTTTGCCTACGTTCTTCCAACAGATCCAAGTTGGTCCGAATACCTACTTCATTAGCATTGGGGTCATACTGCTGAACCCGCAAGGATGGCTCTCCTAGCTCTACGGGAATCACAGCCTCGGTGTCGTAGGTGAGTCTGAAAGGGCTCTCTCCAGTGGGCTTTCTGTTGTCCGTGCGATATGCCCAAAGAATGTTGGGGAGCTCATCGGCCCACATGGATTTTTGTTCTTCGACATTTTTGCGGAGGCTTTGCAAGAGGTTGCGGTTGGTAATCTCCACTTGGCCATTGGATTGAGGGTAGGTGTTGGTCCTTGAATATTGCAGAAGGGGGGGGGGGGGGGGGGTTGAATGCAATATTGATAAATCCCAATCTACGCTTCAACAACTAAAACTAAGATTTAAGTTTATCAGTTTAAAGATTGCAAACACAAGTAGACACAAGAGTTTTTCTCACAAAATAAATGTTTTATTTATTTTGCAAAGTGTTGCTACAACCTCAAGAAAATATCAGTTTTCTTGAGCTTCAATTTCTCGAGTGATACATAGAATGAATTGAGAGATAGTCTAAGTAAACTAATCATATCTTTATCATCACGGGTTTGTGAAGCTGCTGTCATTTTCATGTGGTAGCTTCTTACTAATTGTCTACCCGTGAGTCTTACCTAAATTACTATACAAACAAGTTTATCATTACTGGAAAAAGCAATCTAGATACATTCTATATTTAGCTAACACAATTCAGTAGATGTTGATTTGTCATACTCTTGAATTGGTGAGCTTTGTCATGTGATCTCTCAAGCTTCTGTCGTAGTCTTGCAGACCTGATGCAGTGTTGGGATACTGCAGCACACCTGTTTCTTGAACATCCAAACTGTCACATGTTTGACTGGGTAGATCCCCAATACAAAGATTATCCCTTTGAGACAGTATCCTGATCTTCAAGCTTGCTGTCACAAGAATGTGCTTTTGGTGACAGTAAGAAATCCCCGCAATAGATGTTGTCAGGATTTCCAAGCTTGCTGTCAGACTAAGGTAAAGTTGTTGTCTCAGGGCTTCCGCCAATGTTGCTGTCAGAGTGGATATACTGTCGTGACTTGCAACATGTTGTCTTCTTGTAACCTTACTGTCAATGCCATGACAGTAACATTTATTCTTGCTGTATTCTTAGAGCATTTCTTGAGGCTTGAACAAACAAATGAACTTCTACCAAGATGTACTAAGACTTTATTTAACAATAAACAAAATGGTTACAAGAACATACTCTGGCTGTGACAGTATGTTCATACTTAATAAAATTAAGTAAAGCAAAATACAAAGTTAAGTTATCTTCTAAGCTATCACCCATAAATCCTAACAATCTCCCCCAATTTGTTTTTATGGACAATAAAAACAAATTTACAATTAATGCATGCTGACAACTTAACTAACAAGATCAGAATAGATAAAATTTTTACTTAGCTTCAGATTTCCTTTTCTGTCTTGCTTCATCCTCTCTGTTGAGAGCTTCTTTCAGAACGTCCTTGAGTCCTTCCACCAATGCTTTTTCATCAGGAGAGATGACATCATCTTCAATCTCATCAATGTACTTTTGGACTACTTTGGAGAGACATACTTGAGCATCCTGGAGATCTGTCCACAATTCTTGACCAAAGGCAAAAGTTCTGAACTTCAACTTGCCTTCAACAAGTTTAAATCTTCTTCCAGGATATGCATTCAAGGTTTTTCTTCTTGATTTGTCCAGCTTCGAGTCCTCACCCTTTCTTCTTTGAAGAATGTCCTCAATCTCAAAAGAACACAGCTGTTCTAATGGATGAATTGATCCAATTACCATGTAGAGTAAGTCTTTCAAGGCACTTGTTTTGAGCTTATGAAAACTTCTCACATGGATCTCTTCCCTTATGAACTTGATCCTTAGAGGATTCTCTAGCATGCAGGATTGGTAATTTGGTCCTTCACTCCCCACTTTGTTTGTTTCTTTGCATTTGTTCAATAGTGAAGCTTCCATGCCTTCAGCAGTCTCTTTTCCTGTTGGATTTGAAGGTCCTTCTTGACTTGGTTGAGCTTGCACCTCTTCTTCAGGAAGAACATGTTCATAATCAGCTATTTCTTCATCAAACTCCTCCTGAATTGCAATGTCAACATCATCATGATCTTCAAACATACCAAACTTCTGATAGAGTTCCATATCTATTTCATCCTTGTACTTCAGAACATGTTCCATGACACTGTTAGGTACATTGTCATAACTTTGCAGAAGCTCCACCATTCTGTCTAAGAAGAAGTAATCAATTCTTCTTCTGACTTTTGTTCTTACAAGAATAGGAATGTCATTCACAGAGAGTGACTCAGCTTCCATGATGAAGTCCTTATAAACCTTCATTGACCTTGATGAATCCCACCAGAGAGTGTACATGATCGCCTCCTGATTGGCATCTAACTCCACTTCAACATTCTTGATTTCTTTAGATTTGGCATGTAGTAGTTCAAGAGAGTTTTGGTGTTTGATTTGAATTGGTTTCCTCAAATTTCTGCCAAGTCCATTGGCCTTTTCCTTTCCTGAGTACTTTGTCTTTCCTTTCCTTGCTTTAGTAGTCTTCTCAGGTTCAGGTTCCTGTCTAGAAAATCAAGCTCTGGCTAAGGATTTTGTCCTCTTAGGTTTGACAGTTGGCTTGATTTCATCCTTGACAGCATCTTCTTTGACAGTGTCCTTCATGACAGTATCTTCCATGACAGTGTCTTTTTTGACAGCTTCTTTCAAGACAGTGTCTTCCATGACAGCTTCTTTGGTGACTGTATCTTTTTCAGCATTTATATTGTCGACAACACATCTCAAGATATTTGCCTCCAAAGTTTCACGTAATTCGGACTCCTCTACTTCTGTAGCTCCAGCATTTTTCTTTTCTTGCACAGGAGCTTCTTCTTTGCTTTCCTCCTGGGATTAGTTCCAACATGCCCAGAATTAAGTGCTTCAACTAGCATTTCCTGCTACTCCAGTTCCTCCACTTCCATCCAACTCATCATCATCATCAAAAGAGACATCATAAGAACAGCTTTCACCTTGATCAGCTCTTTTGGAGTTTGCTTTGGAGATCATCTTCTTCACTGTAGAGCTCAGTTCCTTATCTCTCTTCACCAACAATTGGTGAATTGCTTTGACAGCTAGAGCTCTCTCCTTGTTGACTTTTGAGTTGAGAATCATGTCTAGCACCTTCAGAATTGCTTTTGACTCCATTGTGGAAGTGCCTCATAGACTCATGTATGCACATCTCCTGCTACCATTTCTTGTGGTAGTTTCGTAGTAGACACAGAATGGATTGGTGTAGACCTCTGGAAGTTTCTCTGAGATTAAGTTCAGCATTTGCAAATGCAGAATCTCATTGAAGATGTGTGGTTTGCCTTGACTTTGGATTTCATCACAGTCAACACCTTTGCTGGAAGGTTCTACAACAGTTGCATAGTGATGATCATAGATATGCCATTATTCAAATACACATCAATGGCCCACCTCTTTTCTTCATTTATCTTCACACCAACACTTATGATCTTCTTCTTTAGTAAAGTTGAGCAGTTACTCAATTTTTTGCAAGGTTCCAACATTGCCTCCTCAACTATTCTACTGAAGTCATCATCATGATTGTGCAGTGTGCTCTCCCTGTAGTCAACCATCAGAGCATTAGCCTCTTCCTGACTAAACTATGTTCCTTCACTCTATATGTTTCCTGACAAGATGTATTCAGGTAACTTGTCTTTTCCTTTTCCCAGCCTATTTTGCTCATCCTGCTCTCTCCACTTCTTTTCAAGTGCATTCTCCTTTGGTTTTGAAGTTGGCTCTCTTATTATCACAGGAGGTAGTACTGGCCTTTTGGATGGAGCTTTCCCTTGTATTGCCTCCAGTGCTTCTTTAGACATCAACACTGTTTCTCCAGCCATCTCATACTCAAAAAGATTTCCAGCTTCTTGCTCCCCCTTACTCCCTGAATCTCCTTTTGCTTCCCCTTTCTTCTTTGCAGATACTGACTCCCCCTTAGCTGCAGACTCCCCCTTACTCCTTGATTCCTCCTTAGAAGCAGGCTCCCCCTGAGTTGCAACATCTTGTTGTGGGACAAATTCTGATCTTGCCCTTTTCTCCCCCTTAGGTAAGTTGGCAGCACTAATATTGGCAGATATAACCTGAATAGCTTCCTGAATACTAGAGAAACCAGAGGCCACCATGGTAGACAGGATGTCAAGCTTAGTTTCCATGGAAAGACATCTGTGCTCTAGGGCTTCCAGTCTGAGTGCAGTAGAGGGGCCACCAGTTCTCAACCTTCTGGGAGGGGAATGGAAAGAATGGGGCATGGAGGCTGTTGGGGTTCTCACACTCTCAGTGTTTTTCTGAGTGATCTCATCACTCCTCAAAGAAGAACAATCAATGCCTAGTGCCTGAAAATATAGGGCTCCCTCAAATTCACTCTGGACATGCTCAAGTCCCTCTCCTTTTGCCAGCTCATTTGGTTGCCTCTCATTTTTATGCTCATCTCTCTTTTCTTTTATCTCTCTTTTATTTTGCACACCCTCACTCAACCTAGATGCATGGATGTGAGCAGTACTTACATGCATTGAAAAAGATGGTTTAGAATGTACCTTTAAGAACTGAGAAAGTGGCACATCATCATCAGAGACATCCTCAACAGTTACAGCATCAAAATCAGGCTGTGCAGAGGTGACAGTAGCTTTTCCAGAAATGTTACTGTCAGTAGAAAGATTGACAGTAGGTTCCTTTGCAGTTTGGATAGCAGGATTGGTTGTGACAACAACTTTGACTGAGTCCTTGACAGCAGGTTCACCTGTGACAACAACATTTCCAGAGTCCTTGACAGCAACTGAGGCTGTGACAGCATCTTCCCTAAGGTAAGATGCTCCTTGGATATTGAACAAGGCACTGGCTGTTTCACTTTCTGGCAGAGTTGCACTTTGTTCTTTCTCAGTGTTTGAAGGAGTGGTGTCCATCTCACTTTGAGAAATGGGTTCTTGTGGACCACTAGATGTGGGCTCATCCATGATTGAAGATGGATGATCAAAACCTGAAGGGTTGGGACTGTCCCCCTCTCTAGGTTGTGGAGAAGAAACAAATGAGTGAGTAGGGAAGGAAGAAGGTGAAAGTGGAGAAGAGAATAATGGCTGCTCCACAGATGGAACTTGTGAAGCATCAATTGGGGAAGTGAAATCATCACTGTGTCCTGACTCCATGTGTGTTTCTGCAAGTGGAGGCTCCTCATGAGTTGGAACATGAGGTTGTGCAGACTCTGTACAGGGTGCCTTGGGAGACAGGCCAATTTCAATAGATGTCCCTTGTTGAGAAGAAACATCTAGGGAGGTGTTTACTACCCTATTATCCTCTATAGTCTTTTGAGTCTGCAGGGTGACTGACAGTGGTTTTGGCCCTCTTAGCTCTCTTCTTCTTAGGCTCAAGAGGAACCACTGTGGGTTCTGTTTGACTACCTTCCTTATTTGCTGCACTAGGTGCAGGAACTACCTCTTGACTCTCAGCACTATCACCAACATCAGTTTCTAGGGGTCTTTTTCTGGATTCTTGTAAAGCTTGTCTCTGTACTTTGGGAAGTTTAGAGAACCTAGGCTGAGTGTATGGTGTAGAATAGGGGTTGGCTGAATTTGGGTCTAATCCAGCCTCATCCTCAAGAGTGAAGGTGTCATACCCAGAGGGCAATGGAAAATCAAGGTTAGGCACTTGATAAACCATGTGTTTGGTGAAGCAGAGTGGAATATGTGCATTTAAGTTCTGTGAAGTGAGAGTTGTGTGTATTTCTTTTCAAAACACTGCACACCTCTGAATGAGGGGCATCTTCATCAAAATCACAGAGAGAGTTAATACACATCATTAAAAAGCGAGGGTAGAGAGTTACCTTCTTACCTATGGCAGCCTTGAGGTGTGCCATGAGTAGCTTTCTGATAAGCGTGAGCTTTATCCTAATTTTGTCCCTATATTTTAAGTTATTTTGTATTGATTTGGATTTTTATTTAATAAATTATATTGTTTTATTGTAGGTATCAAGGAGTTCTAATTAAATTTGGATTGGAGCTTAAAAGGAAAGAGTTGGAGATTTATCTGATTAAAATTCGGATTTGCTGACCCACTTGCACAGTTCACACTGTTTGGGCCATAACTGGAGTTCTATAAGTCCGATTCAGACGATTCAATAGCCCACAAAAAGCTTATGAGAAGAGCTTTAGTTTAGAAGTGGTATTGATATCAAAATCCATCCGAGTCGGTTCAGAATCAGAGCCCAACAGTCAGTTACGAATTTCTATTATTGGAATTCAATTATGATTGGGAAATCTCATGCTATTTGTATTAAATAAATAAAAATACTTTTATTATAGATTTATTATAGATAGATCAGACCTAATATAGAGGGAGAAAAATCAAGAGAGAAGAAGCCGCACAAGGGAGGAGGAGAAGCGATCAACGGAGAAGATTTCAGCCATTGAAGACATTCAATTGGCTTTGTTTTCTCTTATCTTTTTATATCTCTTCTTATGAATATGTGTTGGTTATGTTGGGATTGTTTTGAGATCTTAATTATGAACTAATTGTATAAAGTTGGGATTTTTATGGAACCCTAACATGAGATTATTAGTGTTTTGTTAAAGAGTATTGTATGCGGTCTTACGGTAATTTATTCATTCAAGTGTTTTTCATGCTAATACTTGCTATTGTCTGATCAACTTTAGTGGGTTAATGAGTTAATTATAATATCGAGAGATTTATAATTAATTGACATACAACTTGAATGGTGCATGCTTATATCCTCTGATTATAATATTGTTACGGTATAGACATATATTGTGACCATGCATAGCTTTGAGAATTTATGCTTAATTGTATTCTGAAGAGTAAATTGGCATAGACATATGTTAGTTTATTTGGTAGGAATTATACCATAGTGATTTTGAGAGAAACCTATGACTATTGAATTCTAGCTAGTGAACTGTGGATTTGTTATAGTGCTACGCGACTCTTTTACCGATATTCATGTGTTAGGGGGAAGTAATTATCCTAACTTATCTTCTCATATTTGAAACTCATTAAGCTCTCTTTTCTAGTATAATTTAGTTGGTTAATTTAGTCCTTATTAATTAGTTTAGTAAAGAAAATCATCACACCTATTCTTGACCAAAGTGTTAGATATTACTTGTGATTAATACAAATATACAGTCCTTGAGGAACGATAACTGGTAATTACTACTATATTACTTGTTTGCGATTGTGTACACTTGCACATCTATATTTTACGCAACACTTTCCAACATCCACCTTGTATCCATGAACAAGAGAGTGAGTGAGCTTCCTGATGTAAGTGGGGATTCCATTCCAACCAGTAGTCTTTGTGGAAAACACCTTCACCATGACATCAAGAATCATGCTCCATTCCTTTCTCAAATACTTCCTGTCCATTTCACCAGAAGGGTACCACTTTGTTGTTCCCTCTTCAAGAATGGGTCCTGAATACCCAATTTTCAAGAAAAGCTTCCTTAAGGTCTCATCACTGGCTAGCTCTGTGTAGATCTTTCCTGGTTCAAGTGCAATTCCTAGAGCTGCATTGATGCCTTGAATAGTGAGAGTGTAGCTGTGCTCTTTGATTTTGAACTGGATAGTGGTATGGTCTCCATCTCCTTGAGCAACAGCAGACTCCCAGAAGTTCTCAATCCTGTCTAGGTCAAGAACAGGAGTTGAGGTGATAGCATACCCGAGATAGGACTTATTCAGGAAAGAGATAAGCCCTTTGAATTCTTCACCAGCATCACTTGGAGAGTAGATGCCAGCAAAGTTAGTCTGAGAAATCGATTGTTTGGGTGCCATTGTTGGTATGAGAGAGAAAATGAGTGTGTTGAGTGAGTAGAGAGAGAAATTCAGCAGAAAGTTGTTTTGCTTTTGGTTGTTCTGTGTCAGGTTTGGTCTTGTCTGATTAACTGATGTATAAAGGGCAGTTCAAGTGTTATGCTGAAAAAGGGGATATTTAGAATCGTGCTAATACCCAATAACACCACCACGTGGGTTACTCCCTTTAATTTCTGTCAACGTGGAGGTTGAATTAGCAATTTTAACGGTCCACTGGTGTTGACAGTAACCTGTGCGCTAAAACAAACTTTCAGTGACATTTGGGTGATAAAAGTAGGTTTGTCTTGACAGTAACATTGTCGCGAAAAACTTACTATCATCGTTAAGTGCTTCAATGACAGTATCTTTTAAAACTCTTGACAATATGTTATTTACTGCTGTCAAGAAACTATCTGTCATGAGATTCCGTGACAGTTCTTTTCTTGATGACAGTAACAATTGAGGAAAAACAGTAACTGTCATGAATTTCAATGTATGTTGTCATTAATGTACTTAACTCAATAAACACCATTCACAATTATGCAATATAGATTACAGATTCATTATTCAGGCACATTAGTTCAATCATTTAAACAACACAGACACACATCAAGTAATAAGGAACTGCAAAAGGAAATTGATAAATTTTATTAAAAAGGGGGTTAAACTTCTACAATTGACAGATACAATTATTCATCACAGTTTTTCTTAATCAATTCTAGAAAATTTGCCCTAGCCTCTTCTTCTGTGGTTCCTTCTTCCTTGAGGAGTGCTTGATACTCTTTTTCATGTTCTTGCCACTTAGCCTCTTCAGCGGCTTTGGCAGCAAGTTCTTTCTCCTTTTCCTCATCGAGAAGGTCCTCCATTTCATCAAACAAGGCTTCAACTACTTCTTTATATGGAGACTCGGTGTTGATCTTAGGCATGTATTCGATTCCTACTTTGTTTTCCATTTTACCTTTTCTGAATGATTCACTAATATGACCTAAGATTCATTTTATAGGCATACTAGGTAAAAGGGAGGTAAATGGTCAACAGTTCAGAGTACCCATACAACTACCACATATTGCAATTAAGATACATGTTCTCCACTAATCCAACAATTAACACACAACAGCCAATTAATGCAAAGTCTTTGACCAAAGATTTCAGACTTTGAGGTTATCCAAGTTAATGACAGAAAGTTTTATTACTGACAGTATGACTAACACAAAAATCAATTTAGCAAAGTCATAGCAAACATGCTGTCAAAAAGAATAAGAACTTATGTGACAGTAACTTCTCATGACAGTAACTTTGAGGTTACTGTCACAAGCTGCATGCAGAAATGAAAATGTAAAGACTAGTAAGTTAACATACCAGATTTAGCATTCCCAATTCACTTATCAACCTGTTAAAGGTGGCTTCATCCAATGGTTTTGTGAAGATGTTTGCAAGTTGCTTTTCTGTTGGGACATAAATCAATTTCACAGTTCCTCTTTCAACATGCTCTTTTATAAAATGATGTCTAATGTCAATGTGCTTTGTCCTAGAGTGTTGAACAGGATTGTCTGAGATGGCTATGGCACTAGTGTTGTCATAGTAGATAGGGATATTGTTTAACACTAAACCATAATCCAACAGTTGATTCTTCATCCACAGAATTTGTGCACGGCAACTTCCAGCTGCAATGTATTCAGCTTCTGTAGTAGATGTAGAAACTGAATGCTGCTTCTTACTAAACCATGACACCAATCTTCCACCAAGAAATTGACAGCTTCCTGTTGTACTTTTTCTGTCAATTCTACACCCAGCATAGTCTGAATCAGAGTACCCCACTAGCTCAAATCCAGTATTTTTAGGATACCAAAGGCCTAGATTAGGAGTGCCCTTTAGATATCTAAAAATTCTCTTGAAAGCTACCAAGTGTGACTCCTTTGGATCGGCTTGAAACCTTGCACATAGACATGTAGCAAACATTATGTCAGGTCTGCTAGCAGTTAGGTAGAGAAGAGATCCAATCATGCCTCTGTAAGCACTAGAGTCCACTTTCTTCCCTTTGGAGTCTAGATCCAAACTAGTTGATGTAGAGATGGGAGTTTTGGCAGGTGATGAATCTTCTAGGTTAAACTTCTTGTGAAGTTCCTTAACAAACTTTGCTTGACAAATGAAGATTCCATCATCTTTCTGAAGAACTTGTAATCCAAGGAAGAATGACAGTTCTCCCATTATGCTCATCTCATACTTGTTTCTCATTAGAGATGAAAACTTCTCACAGAACTTATCATTTGATAATCCAAAGATGATATCATCAACATAAATTTGAACCAAAATGATGTCTTTGCCATGATGCTTGTAGAATAGAGTTTAATCTACTACACCTCTTGTAAACTGGTTTTCCAATAGAAAGGCAGAGAGGGTATCATACCATGCTCTTGGAGCTTGTTTCAATCCATAAAGTTCTTTGAACAGCTTGTACACAAAATCATACAATTCAGCATCTTCAAAACCTGGTGGCTGTTCAACATACACTTCTTCCTCCAACTCTCCATTTAGAAAAGCACTTTTGACATCCATTTGGAACACCTTGAAATTACATTGTGCAGCAAAGGCTAGAAAAATCCTTATAGCTTCAAGTCTGGCAACATGTGCAAATGTCTCATCATAATCTATTCCTTCTTGTTGACAGTAACCTTTAGCTACTAGCCTTGCCTTATTTCTTGTCACATTTCCACTTTCATCCAATTTGTTTCTGAATACCCACTTTGTCTCAATAACTGATTTTCTCTTTGGTCTTGGAACCAGTTTCCATACATTGTTCCTTTCAAACTGGTTGAGTTCCTCTTGCATAACAATCACCCAATCAGAATCCAAAAATGCTTCATCAATTGCTTTTGGCTCCACTTGAGACAGGAAGCAGGAAAACATACTGTCAGCAGAAACATTGTTCCTGGCTCTTACCCCAGAAGAAGGATCTCCAATAATTAGGTCATTTGTGTGATCCTTATTCCACCTTGTGGTTCTAAGCAAGCTTCTTGTTTGGTCTGAAACAGTAGTCTCAGTTTGGGGAACTGAGTCTTCACCAGGACAGTTGTCTTCACCATGCTCTTCAACATCTCCAGAGTCACCATCATTTTGAGGATTCCCTGAAATAGTCTGTGACTGAGCTGGAGTTTGATTGGCATCACTTTCAATGACAGCATCTTTTTCAAGATCAGCAGTTTGAGTAAAGGTGGGTTCTTCATCAACAATTTCTTCTTCCTCCAAGTATCCTTGATTCTCAAATCTAAGAGTCTACATTTGCCCATCCTCATGCAGTCCTGGAAACTTGGTTTCATCAAATGTGACATTTACACTTTCATCAATAATCTTGTGTTCCAAGAGGCAGACTCTGTAAGCAGTCCTTTCTATGGCATAACCCATGAAAATACCTTCATAAGTTTTGGTGTCAAATTTCCCTTTCTTTTCATGGTTGTCATTCATCATGAAGCACTTGCTACCAAACACATGAAAATACTTGACAGTAGGTTTCTTCTCAGTTAGCAAATAGTAATGAGTGTTCCCATGAGTCTTGTTAATCAAGGTTTTGTTCTGTGTATAACAGGCTGTGTTAATAGCTTCTGCCCAGAAGTATGTAGGTAACTTTGCATCATGTAGCATAGTCCTGGCAGCTTCAATGAGAGTTCTGTTCTTCCTCTCTACAACTCCATTCTACTGTGGTGTCCTTGCAGCAGAAAATTGTTGCACAATTCCTTCATCTTTGCAGAAATTACCAAGAGTGGCATTTCTGAACTCAGTACCATTGTCACTTCTCAGAATTTGAACCTTGGAATTTGGAGTTCTGTCAAGAACTCTTAAGTGATCAATGATGACTTGAGCAGCTTCATCTTTTGATTCTAGATACTTCACCCAAGTATACCTAGAATAATCATCCACCATAACTAATGCATATCTCTTCTTGGCTAAGGATGGAACGTTTACTGGGCCAAAGAGATCCATATGAATTAGCTTGAGTGGTTCTGTGTTGGTGTTCCCATTTGACAGTCCTCACACAGTCCTTCTTGACAAAATTCCTGTTGAGGCAGTCCTCTGACCAGTTCCTTCTTCATCAGCATATTCATTGTTTTGAAGTTTAGGTGAGAGAGTTTCCTGTGCCAAAGCATGATGTCACCAGCAGTAGCTTTACTGTACAAACAGTAAATCTTGTCCTTCTTTGTTGAACTTAGATCAGCAACAAATAGGCTTCCTTTCCTTACCCCTTTCAAAGAAAGGCTTCCATCTTTCTTGTGATAGATATTGCACACCATCATGTCAAAATCAACCTTGAATCCTCTGTCACTGAATTGGCTAACACTGAGCAAGTTGTGCTTCAATCCATCAACAAGTGCAATATCATTAATGACAACATTCCAAATTTCCAAACAACCATATCCCACTGTGTAACCTTTGCTGTTGTCTCCAAAGGTTATGATTGGGTCAGCTTTCTCCACAAATTGTGATAGCAGGGCTTTATCACCAGTCATGTGCCTTGAGCAGCCACTGTCAATAATCCACATGACCTGCTTCTTATTCTTGCCCTGCAAAACAAATTGTATTTAAGAGATGGTACCCAAACCTTGTTGGGTCCTGTTAATTCAGTATCACAAGAGTATTCAACATTTTCAACTTTAACAACCACATCAGGAATCTTTTGTTGGACTTCTTTCTTCACCCACTCAGCTTTAGAATTAGACTTAGTCTTCTTCTTAGTGGATGTAGCCTTCTTACTGTTTCTAATAGGCTTAGAAGTCTCAGCAGTTTGCATATAGAGACATTGTTCAGTAGATGAAATAGGCAGGTTGAAGCAAGTACTCATGGCAGTTATTTTACAAGGCATGCAATCAGTGTTGTTGCAGACAACCATAGATCTATGCATAATGGGGGTTCTGTGTAAGTTACCATTTACCTTGATCACATTGTTCTTGACCTCTTTTGGTTTCTTACAAACATGAGTTAAGTGATGTGAGGATCCACAACTATTGCATAGCTTTTTGGGAGCACTACCAACATTAGCATTGCCATTTCCTAACTTACCATTCATGTTCTTAGACTTGTAGGTAACTGTGTCAACCGGATGTTCTGAAGTTGTTGTCGAGCTCTTCTTGACAATACCTTTTACACCTTCTGTCTTGACAGCAGGTTTAGAGGTTACTATCTTCGAAGCTCTCTTGACAGTATCTTTGGAAGTTTATGTCTTGCCATTACTAACAGCATCTTTAGAACATTCTGTCTGATTGTCTGGGAAAGTTAATGTCTTGGGGATTTTGACAGTATCTTTTCCATCAACTGTTGTACTGCCAACACCCTCATCCTCATCATCAAGTTGTTGCTTGATGAGCATGGCTTTCTCATCAAACTCAAGTTCAGAAAGTTTAAAAATAGGTTTGTTGATCTTTTTGAGAACATGAGGTTTGACAGAAACATCAGTTGAACAATCCTGATTCACAATCTCCTTATCAGGTCTCCTACCATACTCAAAACCTATCCCTACTTTTTGATCCTCTGTGTGCTTCTCATGATAATCCTGAAGTTGTTTGGATGAGTTTCTATAGGCCTTAATCTTGAATTCATTTTCACTAATTTCATTCCTTAGAAACTTTTCTATTTCTTTAGCACAGACTAATTCATTTTTAAGTTTAGAATTTTCCTGTGCTAGAGACTCTAATCGAATGGTCTTTAACAAAAGCATGTCATTCTCAGAAGTGAGTGTTTCATTTAGTTTAGCTAATCTAGCAATCTCTTCATTAGCTGCAATTAAACTAGTATGAACATTAAATATTTCAGTACTCAACTCCTCAACAGTTTGTTTGTATTCTTCTTTAGACATTTCAAGTAAGACAAGTGAGGGTACCTGACTTGGAGAGCTAGAGAAGACCTCATCAGACTTAGCCATGAGGTCTAGATTCACATATTCCTCTTCCTCTTCATCATCAGAATCATCCCAACATTTTCCCTCAACCACATAGGCTTTTCCCTGTCCTTTCTTGAAGTGTCCACTTGACCCTTTGTCCATTTTTTGAGTCTGTTTTGGCTTTCTGCATTCAGTAGCAAAATGACCAAGCTCATTGCAGTTGTAACACCTAAACTTGGATCTGTCCACCATCCCTGTTTTGTAACCACCTCTTGTAGCACCACCTTCAACCTTGGAGGAATTCCCTCTGCTGAACCTTGATGTTTGACCTTGAGACTTATATGGCTTGTTTCTCTTGAATCTTATGTTTTTGAACTTCGTAGCCATGTAAGACATGGTTGGATTATCCATCTTTTCCATTTCTTTTAATGAATAGAAGTCTTCATCTTCAACATCAGTTAGTTGCAGCACTACCTTCTCATCATCATCCACAACCTCTTCAATCTTTAGAGAAGATACTTGAGCAGGTTGGGTGATTTGGACTCCTTCACTAGGTTGAGTGATTCTTGGCACATGAGCTACAAGAACACTAGACATATTTGCCATCTTTCCTCTTGTTCCAGCTTGTATAGCTCTTTTCTGGAAAAACTCAAGCTCATATGATTTAAGCACACCATATAATGTTTCAAGCGAAACATTGTTTAGATTTCTTCATTCTCTTATGGTTGTGATTCTGTGCTCTAGATGCTTAGGAAGTGTGAGTAAGAACTTAACATTTAACTCTTTCCTATCATAGTACTTGCCATGAATCTGTAGCTCAGTCAGCAGTTTACTGAACCTCTCAAACATTGTTGTTAGATCTTCTCCTGGCTTTGCCATGAAGGCTTCATACTGTGAGATAAGAATTTGTCTTTGATTGTCCTTCACCTCTTCACTTCCTTCACATAATAACTCAATCTTAATCCAAATTTCCTTGGCTGATGAGCATCCAATGACGTTCCCACACATGGCTTTGTCCAAAGTGAGAGCATCAAGTGTGATGAGTTGCAAGTAATCATCCAAGGCCACCTTCTCTTTTTCTGGCTCCAAAAACTCTGAAAGTGATTTAGCAATCCAGTGTGCTGGAATAAGAACACCATCCACAGTCGAGGCTTCAATCTCCTTCTGTGGAACAAAGGGGCCATTTTGGAGGATACCCAAGTATAATGGATTCGCAGTTTTGATAAACAGTAAGATTTTTCTTTTTCACACATTGTAATTCTCTTTATCAAAAGCTGGGATCTTTATGCTACTTGACTTCTGCAAACTTGTCATGATCTCATATTTGTAGAACAATATATCTGCTCTGATACCAGTTGTTGGTCCTTGAATATTGCAGAAGGGGGGGGTTGAATGCAATACTGATAAATCCCAATCTACGCTTCAACAACTAAAACTAAGATTTAAGTTTATCAGTTTAAAGATTGCAAACACAAGTAGACACAAGAGTTTTTCTCACAAAATAAATGTTTTATATATTTTTCAAAGTGTTTCTACAACCTCAAGAAAATATCAGTTTTCTTGAGCTTCAATTTCTCGAGTGATACATAGAATGAATTGAGAGATAGTCTAAGTAAACTAATCTTATCTCTATCATAACGGGTTTGTGAAGCTGCTGTCATTTTCATGTGGCATCTTCTTACTAATTGCCTACCCGTGAGTCTTACCTAAATTGTTATACAAACAAGTTTATCATTAATGGAAAAAGCAATCTATATACATTCTATATTTAGCTAACACAATTCAGTAGATGTTGATTTGTCATACTCTTGAATTGGTGAGTTTTGTCATGTGATCTCTCAAGCTTCTGTCGTAGTCTTGCAGACCTGATGCAGTGTTGGGATACTACAGCACGCCTGTTTCTTGAACATCCAAACTGTCACATGTTTGACTGGGTAGATCCCCAATACAAAGATTATCCCTTTGAGACAGTATCCTGATATTCAAGTTTGCTGTCACAAGAATGTGCTTTTGGTGACAGTAAGAAATCCCCGTAATAGATGTTGTCAGGATTTCCAAGCTTGCTGTCAGACTAAGGTAAAGTTGTTGTCTCAGGGCTTCCGCCAATGTTGCTGTCAGAGTGGATATACTGTCGTGACTTGCAACATGTTGTCTTCTTGTAACCTTATTGTTAATGCCATGAAAGTAACATTTATTCTTGCTATCTTCTTAGAGCATTTCTTGAAGCTTGAACAAACAAATGAACTTCTACCAAGATGTACTAAGACTTTATTTAACAGTAAACAAAATGGTTACAAGAACATACTCTGGCTGTGACAGTATGTTCATACTTAATAAAATTAAGTAAAGAAAAATACAAAGTTAAGTTATTTTCTAAGATATCACCCATAAATCCTAACATTAGGCCACATATGATTTTTAGTGTTAGATTAGGTAGGTGGAGAGGTATTCTTCGAAGTCAGCGTCTGTTAGCACAAAATCACGCAAGCGCACGTGGTCACAAGTAATATACGAATAAGTCAAGTTCGTTCCCACAGAGATCTAATGAGGTGTTCAATTCAATTAATGTACCTATGCAACAATGTATGATTTTTATCCACTGCTAAGACAATTAACAATTTGGGTTTGATTATCTAAAATTAACTAGAGAACAAATTATTAAACTAAGAATTAACTAACTAAGAGGATTAAAATCGATTTATGTATATGAGAATAAAACATGGGATCCTAACTTCATTAAATACTTCCTTTAGAGTCTTTTGTCTTTAATCAATGCATGTGACGGTTATGAAAACTAATCGGATAACACGAAATCAGTACACGCTACCTTTCAGTATACGTATACCAAACCACTCAAACATCCACAAAAGAGATAGAAGTTGGGCAGACACCAATTATGCTTAGACCCTATATGTCTTTAAGATTTGAAAACATAACGGTTTAACGAGCAAGTTATCCATTCAGATTACATAGGGCAGGTAAGATGGTTAAAATCACCTACGAATCATGCATGACAAACATACATAAACCTATGCTAGCATGGCAAGTTCTAAACCTCTATATCCACTTTCACATTCAATAGAGATTAACAAACAATCTTAGATGTTAGCTACGCATCCAAGAAGAATAAGCACAACCAAACTAGGATATCGATAATTCATCACACACATATCAATAAGGCAATCAACTACTAAATTCCATAAATAAATCTGCTAGGACCCCATGACAACGATTAGTTCATGATCGAACTTCTCATCGTCACGGGGTTTGATGAAAGCATGATGAAAAACAAGAAATCAATGATGTAAATATGAATAAGAGTTAAAGGTTTAGAGGACAAATCTGGAAGCATCCAAAAGTTACATCAAAATTGAAGAATACAAGAAAAAACTATGTCTAGATCTCCTCGTAGTCACGTTCTTCGTTCTTGGCTCCTCGATCTTGTGCTCCAATATTGAATCTGATCTCTGGTGTGTTGTGATGTATTGTGATGTGTTCATTATGTCCCCCCAAGGTGTGTATTTATAGCTCCAAGTTGTCCCTCTTCCAAGCAATTGCCGTTTTTGAGTTAGAATAGAATTACGGCAATTTCCATCTTTGAATGCAATAAGAATTGCATATTCCATGTTTACAACTGATTCTGGAAGTTTCTGGCCGCCCCAAGCAATTACCATAATGATTAGAAGTCGAATTTGTGAAGTTTTCCTAATTAAAATCGAATTCTGGCAATTTCTGGCAGTTCTGACTTCCTGGGCGGCCGCGTAGAATTCCAGTACAATTACTGGGCGCCCGCGCAGAACCTTCTGCCTAGAATTATAGAAAATGTTGTCCTCTTCGCGTGAGCTGTAAGATCGTCAGAATCGGACTTGTAGAACTCCAGATATGGCCAAAACAGTGAAGACTGCGCAACCTACCCGGAAAATCCGAATTTTAATCAAATTAACCTCCAACTCTTGGTTCCGCAAAACTTAATGAAAACACATTAAACACACCACATACTTGAGTTCAAGTCATCAATTTAAGCCGATATGAAGCGTTCCAAATAGATATAAAATCCACTTATCACACCCCCAAACTTAAACCGATGCTTGTCCTCAAGCATAAATAATATAACTATATACAACTAACTAGTACCACTTCCGTAGGTGATCACGGTTGCATTTGGCATATGCAACAAGCCCTTTAAACCCCTAGGCAGCCCTAGTGGACGAGTAAGGTCTCGTGAGGGCCTATAGCGAATGTACCCACAAAATCCATCTACTCATGCAACTAACAATGCAATGCATGTATGCAACTAATATGAAAATGCAACGATCCCTTCAAACCAACCAAAACCAATCAACGAGCCAACATCTCAAAGAACACAGTCTTCCAAACAGAGTTCGACCAAATTCCCATCGACCAACAAGACAAACACAGAAACGTGCGTGTGTGCGATGCTCACCAATATACTCCCAAACTAAATCAAGACCATACCTACTCTTAGCCAAAACAACCACAAGCTTACAAACAGAATGAACGCTAGACACAAGAACTCTTAAGAGACACCTTCGCAGTCCATCTGAGTTAGACAGGAATTCAAGCTTTATTACACAAAACAACATACTAAACACAATACGCATGCTTATTTGACCGTGCAATGGCTGAGACCCCTAAAGGCTTATGCAATAATACCCATGTAGCGAGCGTTAGGTTAGCGGATCCCAGACCGGAAAAGTCTTAGGTCACTAGGCACAAAGTCCCCTAGAACTTAATTACTCGAGTATTAAAGAGCTCAACCTGATCAATTCTGCATAAACAACCCCCTTTTTTTTTCTTACTTTTTTTCTTTTTCAACTTTTCTTTCTTTTTTTCTTTTTTTTTTATTTCGGAATGAGTGCTCTTTGCCTTTTTCTCATCCCACCCTAGACTACTCATCTTTTCAATGAGCCGGCTACTAGCCATTTGACGCCTAGCCTTTATTACAACTAGCATGAAATCCCTGGTTTCCCCCAAACTTATACATAAGTGCTCCTTCGTTTTCAAGAATCTAGCCAACATTCTAAATGTAAACAAGTGGTTAAATTCTAACACCAAACAAGCATGGTCTGATCAAATTCAAAAGCAACCAATGAGACTTATGAAATAGATTTGTTTCTGGCATGCAAGTCAATACTTAGAAACTTAATCAACCCTCTGTTCATCACAACCACACTCCAATCAACATCGACTCACCAACGGAAATAGTCAAGTCCTACGGGATCATGAAATATGCATGCAACTAAAATGGACTCACATGATAAATAAAAACTATGCAAACAGAATGCCCTATATGACATGAACATGCAAAACTACGAATAAACTACAACTACACATGCAATATGAATCCTACATGAGACACACACTAACTATACAAACCCATACATCACCCCCAAACTTAACATATTCAATGTCCTCATTGAAGGTAATAAAAAGATAGTAGAACATACCTAACACATGGGTTGCCTCCCACGAAGCGCTGTCGTTAATGTCATTTAGCCGGACAAATGTGAATCAAATCATGGTGGCTCGAAGATCGCATTTGACTTGTCCTTAGTAGAAGGACCATTCACCCATTGTTTGATAACCTTCTTGCTTTCTTCCCACATCTTTTCCAAATCAAACTTCACCTTGACTTTTCCACCAATCGATTTTTTCTTTTTCTTCTTTACACCTCTAAGGTGTTTATGCTTCTCCGTCGATTGATAAGAACACTCTTTTACCTCATCATCCTTGTTCCACCTTCTCAACACATTATCTTCACACTCTTTAAAAATCACCAACTCATCATTCAGAAGGACATACTTCAAATGGGGTGGAAGTTTTCCAAGCTTGACATTCGAAAGATCTCGAATGGAAGAATTGTCAATGGAATCACTGATGTGATGCTCGAACTTGTGCATGTCCGAATTTTTGCTCAACAGCTGATCGAACTCCTTTCTCTGACCCGTATCAACCATCTTCAAGCTAAAACACTCTTCCTCCTCTGTCGGAAATTTCATAGCCTTGAACACATTAAAGATGACCTTTTGATTACTCACCCTCATTGTGAGCTCTCCTTTCTGAACATCGATCAACGCTCGGCCAGTAGCCAGAAAAGGTCTTCCCAAGATGATAGGAATCTTCTTATCCTCCTCAACGTCAAGAATAACAAAATCAGCAGGAAAAATCAGCTTATCCACCTTTACCAAGACATCCTCCACTATACCCCTAGGATATGTGATCGACCGATCAGCCAACTGTAAGGTCATATTAACTGGTTTCGGCTCAGGCAACCCAAGTTGCTTAAAAACAGACATTGGCATTAGATTAATGCTAGCTCCCAAATCACATAAGCATTTGCTGAAAAGTTGATTGCCAATAGTGCAAGGTATGGTAAAACTTCCCGGATCTTTAAGCTTCGGTGGCAATTTCTGCTGTAGAACTGCACTACACTCCTCTGTCAAAGCAACGGTGTCCAAATCCTCGAGTTTCAACTTCCGAGATAGAATACCCTTCATGAACTTAGCATAGCTCGGCATCTGTTCAAGAGCTTCTGCAAAAGGTATGTTGATGTGTAACTTCTTGAAAACCTCGAGAAATTTGGCGAATTTTGTGTCAAGATTCTGCTTCTGTAGCCTCTTTGGATATGGAGGAGGATAGATCTGGTTACTCTCTGTAGTCTTCTTCTGGAGCCTCTTTGGGTAAGGAGGAGGTGGGTAAATAGTCTGCTCCGAAATAGACTTGTCAGCAGAATTTTTGCTCTTTTCAGCCTCACCGTCCAACTGCTTAGCTGCCAAATCAAAAATTGGCTTTTCCTTAGAAGGTTCCACCTGATGCTGCTGAATTTCTTCCTCTTCTTCAACTGCTGATTTTTGATTGCCCGTGACCTTTCCCGATCTCAAGGTAACTGCTTTCACATGTTCTTGGACAACTGTCTTTCCTGGATTAGGCTCCGTATCGCTAGGAAGAGTTCCCTGTGCTCTGCTGAGTAAGGCACTTGCCAACTGCCCCATCTGATTCTCCAAAGTCTTGAGCGATGCCGCCTGGCTTTTAACTATCATTCTCAACTCATCCAATTCAGATTTTTCATTCGAAGACTGCCCCGCACTAGCATGAGGTTGT
This sequence comes from Heracleum sosnowskyi, assembly GCA_030848705.1. Lineage (NCBI taxonomy): Eukaryota > Viridiplantae > Streptophyta > Magnoliopsida > Apiales > Apiaceae > Heracleum > Heracleum sosnowskyi. The sequence continues at coordinate 91,721,395 of CM061235.1, read as the reverse complement.
TGCGGAAATCCTGGTGGCTGAAATTGTTGCCTAGGAGCATACTGTGGCTGAAAATTCTGCCCTTGCTGCTGCTGAAAATTCTGAGGATTGTAAGGCTTTGCTCCAAATTGCTGACCTTGGAATGGCTGATAAGGCTGATGAGATTGTTGATTGTCGCTCCAGCTGAAATTAGGATGATTCCGGCTATTGGGATGATAGGTGGCTGGAACTGGCTGTGATGGTCTCTGAAAGTTGCTCACAAACTGCGCCGACTCACTAGATATGGCACAATTATTCGTCTCATGTGCGCCCGCACAAAGCTCATAAACACTAGCCACCTGCTGAACTCCATAATTCGTCAAAGAATCCACCTTCATTGTCAAAGCCTTCAACTGGGCTGCTATAGCTGTAGCTGCATCAACTTCAAGAACTCCTGCTACTTTGCCTTGTGATAATCTCTGAGTAGGATTCTGATATTCATTCGCAGCCATCATCTCAATTAACTCATAAGCTTCCTCGTAGCTCTTAGCCCATAGAGCTCCACCTGATGCTGCATCTAACATTGGTCTTGATTGTGCTCCCAGACCATTATAAAAACAATTAATCACCATCCAGTCGGGCAATCCATGATGTGGACATCTCCTAAGCATCTCCTTGTATCTCTCCCAAGCTTCACACAAAGATTCTCTACACTGCTGTGCAAACTGAGTAATAGCATTCCTGATTGCTGCAGTCTTCGCCATGGGGAAGAATTTAGTGAGAAACTTCTGAGCAAGATCCTCCCAAGTAGTAATAGAACCGGCTGGTAAAGAGTGCAACCAGCCCTTAGCCTTATCCCTCAGAGAAAATGGGAAAAGTCTCAGCTTCACGGCATCTTCCGACACTCCGTTGGTCTTGAAGGTGTCGCAAATCTCGATGAAATCCCTAATATGCATATTAGGATCTTCCGTTGGAGCACCCCCAAACTGCACTGAATTCTGCACCATCTGAATCGTGCCAGGCTTGATTTCAAAGGTATTGGCTGCAATAGCCGGCCTGACAATGCTCGACTGAATGTCATTGATCTTAGGCTGAGAATAGTCCTTCAAAGCCTTCGTTTCTGCTGCTGGTTCTCCCATAAATGTATTCACTTCAAGTTCTGCTTTCCGAGTTTGAGAACGTGTTTGCATACACGTTCAAGTACCTGAAACACACAGAACAAACAACTACAATCCGAGTCAGTGAACTCTAACGACCACTGATGACAAGCACATAAACTAAAATAAAACACCGATGATCCCCGGCAGCGGCGCCAAAAACTTGTTAGCACAAAATCACGCAAGCGCACGTGGTCACAAGTAATATACGAATAAGTCAAGTTCGTTCCCACAGAGATCTAATGAGGTGTTCAATTCAATTAATGTACCTATACAACAATGTATGATTTTTATCCACTGCTAAGACAATTAACAATTTGGGTTTGATTATCTAAAATTAACTAGAGAACAAATTATTAAACTAAGAATTAACTAACTAAGAGGATTAAAATCGATTTATGTATATGAGAATAAAACATGGGATCCTAACTTCATTAAATACTTCCTTTAGAGTCTTTTGTCTTTAATCAATGCATGTGACGGTTATGAAAACTAATCGGATAACACGAAATCAGTACACGCTACCTTTCAGTATACGTATACCAAACCACTCAAACATCCACAAAAGAGATAGAAGTTGGGCAGACACCAATTATGCTTAGACCCTATATGTCTATAAGATTTGAAAACATAACGGTTTAACGAGCAAGTTATCCATTCAGATTACATAGGGCAGGTAAGATGGTTAAAATCACCTACGAATCATGCATGACAAACATACATAAACCTATGCTAGCATGGCAAGTTCTAAACCTCTATATCCACTTTCGCATTCAATAGAGATTAACAAACAATCTTAGATGTTAGCTACGCATCCAAGAAGAATAAGCACAACCAAACTAGGATATCGATAATTCATCACACGCATATCAATAAGGCAATCAACTACTAAATTCCATAAATAAATCCGCTAGGACCCCATGACAACGATTAGTTCATGATCGAACTTCTCATCGTCACGGGGTTTGATGAAAGCATGATGAAAAACAAGAAATCAATGATGTAAATATGAATAAGAGTTAAAGGTTTAGAGGACAAATCTGGAAGCATCCAAAAGTTACACCAAAATTGAAGAATACAAGAAAAAACTATGTCTAGATCTCCTCGTAGTCACGTTCTTCGTTCTTGGCTCCTCGATCTTGTGCTCCAATATTGAATCTGATCTCTGGTGTGTTGTGATGTATTGTGATGTGTTCATTATGTCCCCCCAAGGTGTGTATTTATAGCTCCAAGTTGTCCCTCTTCCAAGCAATTGCCGTTTTTGAGTTAGAATAGAATTACGGCAATTTCCATCTTTGAATGCAATAAGAATTGCATATTCCATGTTTACAACTGATTCTGGAAGTTTCTGGCCGCCCCAAGCAATTACCATAATGATTAGAAGTCGAATTTGTGAAGTTTTCCTAATTAAAATCGAATTCTGGCAATTTCTGGCGGTTCTGACTTCCTGGGCGGCCGCGCAGAATTCCAGTACAATTACTGGGCGCCCGCGCAGAACCTTCTGCCTAGAATTATAGAAAATGTTGTCCTCTTCGCGTGAGCTGTAAGATCGTCATAATCGGACTTGTAGAACTCCAGATATGGCCAAAACAGTGAAGACTGCGCAACCTACCCGGAAAATCCGAATTTTAATCAAATTAACCTCCAACTCTTGGTTCTGCAAAACTTAATGAAAACACATTAAACACACCACATACTTGAGTTCAAGTCATCAATTTAAGCCGATATAAAGCGTTCCAAGTAGATATAAAATCCACTTATCAGCGTCTATGAACTGTCTACCGTTATCTGTAACAAGGACCCTGGGAATACCGAATCGGGTAGCACCCCATCTTGAAGATACAAAACGATAGGGGTCATCCAATTAGGCCCATAAGTCAGGATCATGACTTGGGATGGGGTGTCTGTAGGCAAGGTGTCCGAGGGCACATGTAGAATGGTGTGATAGATGTTAGAGCCGGGCATAAATTCTTCCCCAATAGCCAGTCTAGCAAGGGTGTCAGCTCGAGAGTTTTCTCCTCTCAATACCCCTTCAAGTGACGTTACGGAGAACTGAGAGAGTCTTTCTTGGGTCTCTTGAAGATACCTGATAAGCAAGGAGGACTTAGCGGCGAAACTTCCCAGAATCTGGTTAACAACTAGCTGAGAATCACTATAGGCTTTTAGGTGCTGAACTTGAAGAGCTTTGGCTAATCGGAGTCCCGCAAGCAATTCTTCGTACTCCGAACAGTTGTTGGTAGCTGGGAAATCAAAACGGATGGCTTGTAGGATCTCAAAGCCCTCCGGATTGATAAGGAGCACTCCTGCTCCACTGCAATCCACCGTAGAGGATCCATCTACAAACAACACCCAGGGGAGCAGGATTCTTTCCTCGAGAATGGGGTCGACTGTTGTAGGTTCAGGCATGGAATTTGCAAAAATGGAACATTCCACCATGAAATCAGCCAAAGCTTGGCCTTTGATCGCGGTTCAGGGGAGGTAAGAGATACTAAATTAACTGAGTTTTACTGCCCAGTTCACTAATCTTCCAGACAAGTCGGGTTTGTGCAATATTTTCCGCAAGGGATGATTAGTCTAAACCTTGATGTCATGGCCTTGGAAATAAGGCCTCAGCTTTCGGCTGGCCAACAGCAGAGAGTAGGCCATCTTTTCTATGATGGGGTACCGAACTTCCGCGTTTCGAAGAACATGACTTACATAGTACACGGGCAATTGTTTCCCCCCTTCCTCTCGAAGGAGGCACGAACTAACGGCTTCACTGGCCACGACAAGGTACAGATATAGAGGTTCTCCTGAAACAGGATGAGACAAAACAGGGGGAGAAGCAAGGTATTTCTTCAGTGATTCGAAGGCTTCTTGACAGTTAGGAGTCCACTCAATTAGTCTGGATTTGTTCACCCCTTTCAAAACTTCAAAGAAAGGAAGACTTTTCTCGGCCAGCTTCGAAATGAAACGTCGTAGGGCCGTGAGGCATCCATTAAGTGATTGAACTTGCTTGGGAATTGAGGGGGGAGACATCTCCAGGATGGCTTTGACTTTGTCAGGATTCACTTCAATGCCTTGCCCACTAATAACGTGCCCCAGAAATTTTCCGCTAGCCACACCAAAGGTGCAGTTGGCTGGGTTAAGCTTGAGAAGAGACTGTCGAAGATTCTCGAATGTCTTTCTCAGGTCTTCTAGGTGACTTTCTTTCTCATGAGATTTAACGATCACATCCTCCACATACACCTCCAGGTTCCTACCGATTTGAGGGGAAAAAAACCTTGTTCATAGCCTTTTGGTAGGTGGCTCCAGCATTCATGAGCCCCATTGGCAGCACACGATAAACATACACAGCTCGGTGGGTGATAAAAGATGTCTTCGGCTGGTCTTCAGGAGCTAGGGTGATCTGATTGTATCCCGAGTACGCATCCAAGAAAACTGAAGAGGACATGACCTGATGTCGCGTCAATGAGCTGATCAATGGTGGGTAAAGGATAGTAATCTTTAGGGGTAGCCTTATTGAGGTCGGTGTAGTCTATATACACTCTCCATTTCCCGTTAGATTTCTTCACCAGCACCACATTTGCTATCCACTCGGGGAACTGAATCTCATAAATAAAGTTTGCTTTCAGCAGTTTGTTGATTTCCTCATCTATAGCTTGCTGTCTTTCAGGAGCGAAGTTTCTTTTTTTCTGCTTCACTGTCCCCTTTTCGGGGTCGATATGGAGTTTGTGGACGGCTATGGTTTCATCTAACCCAGGCATGTCCTCCGGGTTCCAAGCAAACACATCTGCATATTCCCTCAATAACGCCACCAACTTTTCCTTTAGACCAGTTTCAATAGTAGACCTAATAGTTATCAATTTGGAGGGATTTCCTTCATACAATTCTACTGACTCAGTGGGCTCTCCAGGAACAGCTCGTGGGAATTGAGGAGGCTTGTGGGCTCCATCAGGTTCTTGAGGATCGTGTTCGGAATCTTCGATCAAGAGAACTTGTGGAGGGAGAAATTTAGTCGCTTTGGCATCGCTTTCGGGATTGAGGTATCCTTTAGATTCCCCATAGTACTTTCTCTTCCTGGGATTGGTTTGAGCTAGACATAGGGAAGCCGAATAGCAAAGACGTGAGGCTTCGCTATCAGACCTTAACTCTCCCGGGCCCCAACCCGTAGGGAACTTTACTTTCATATGAGGAGTTGAAATGATGGCTCCCAAGAAAAACAGAGTAGGTCTCCCTATAATGACATTATACGAAGAAACAATATCGATAATGTAGTATTTTACAAGGGTGGTTACCTCTTGTGGGGGGGGGTACCAAATGTTGTGGGGAGATCAATGGTCCCTTGAATGGGCACAACATTATTACCAAAACCGTAGAGGGGTCCTTGTATATCTTCGGCCCTCTGTTCTTCTTGTCGTTCTCCCAGATCCATTCTCCTCAAGGTGTGCCGAAAGATTATGTCTACGGAAGAGCCATTATCTATGAGTACCTTCCGGACATCTTGGTCAGCAATGTCTAATTGAACCGTAAGGGGGCCACTGCGGCACACATCCCCTTCCGGATAATCAGCATCTATGAAAGAAATAGGAGTCTTTGAATACCTAAAGGCTCTTTGCAATGTTTCCAGCTGAAGCACCTCATGTGTTTCTACCATGGGGGAGTCCCCTCCTATGATCATATCAATTACCCGCATGGGTTGGGGGTTGGAAGCTTGATGTGGTGGCTGTGGAAGGGTATTGTTAACCGTGCGGAGGTAGCTCTTCATCAATCCTTTGTTTACAAGCCTCTCCAGGAAATACTTGAGGGAGGTGCACTCATCGGTGTTATGCCCAATACTAGCATGGTAATCACAGAATCGTGATCTATCTCTTTTCTCCGCAGGGGTCCTCATAGGAGGGGGTGCTTGAAAATAATCTTGGTCTCGGATTTCCCTCAAGATAACAGATGGACTCTTGTTTAACGGAGTGAAGCTGGGCTCTTCCCGGGCTTGGCGAGGGCGGGGTCTTCGGTCCAAAGGGAAGTTTTTCTGACCTTTCGCCCTAAAATCTTCCATCCCATCAACTTGCATTGCCATATGCCCTGACCCTGAAGCTTCATCTCTGGAGCTAGGGTAATAGGCTTTGATTCACTCGTCGGTTGCAATATAGGCCGACGCAATTCCGTAAGCTTCATAAAGATCTGCGGGTTCTTTGTTGCATAACTCTTTGCAACAATCTCTGCACTCCTGATAATTCATGTTCCTGCTAAAAGAATCTACGGCGTTAGTTGGTCGTAGTTCTCTTACCTTCGAAGCCGCTGTTTTGAATTTCTCAATGTAATCCCTCAAAGATTCCCCGCGTTCCTGCTTAACGTTTTCCAGAGATATGGTATGGACGACATATGGGGTGTTGATACGGAACTTGGCTAAGAAGGCTATCTTAAACTCTTCCCAAGAGTTAATACTTCTTGGAGATAGTCCTGAGAACCACGTTCGAGCGTATGCCTTGAGCGTGGATATGAATAGATGGCACTTGGTAATATCATTATATATGTGACAAATCATCAAATTTTCATAATATCTCAAATGATCATTAAGGTCAGAAGTACTGTCAAAAGATTCAAGACCAGTGGTTTTCACTCCTTGGTCTACTTGCGCTGCTTCCAGGATTTCAGTAAAAGGTGACCTTCCGGTGCTCATCTCCATGAAAGGTGCCGTTGTCATTTCTTCTAGCCTGGCCAGTCTAACCATCACCTTTCCCTGTTCTTCAGGGTGACGGGACTGAGCATTCTGTTGAATTATGATAGAGGGAGTGCGCCTACGATGTACAGGGGTCCTAGACCTTCTTCTGTGGCCAGACACGGGAGTGCGCTCTCGTTGTGACCTACATCTTTCATGTCCTCCATGCCCAGAAGACTCTGGAAATATCGTCCTTTGCGATCCAGAAGATGAGCGGCTTCCCAGGTATGGAGCGCTTCGGTTAGAACTTGAAGTTTATCGAGAGGTGGTTCTCCTTGATGACGAGCCTGACTGATATGACCCACGGTGCTCTGGTTGCTGCGTATTAAAAGGCGGCGTGATGTTCTCTGGGTAGTATGGTGGGTGATGAGCACCGTAATAATTTCTGGCCATTTGTGCTGTTAATCTGTCCATTTGTTCTTGCATATACCTCTGTCGGGCTCTCAGATTAGAAAGTTGGCTGCTAGTATGAGAATCCGACGGAGAGGAGGGCAAGGACCTCGTTGACCTTGATGAACGACTCCGATTACTTGATTCATAACTCATACTTCCTATGGTGTTCGTGGAATCGTGGTCGTTGTTGTAACAGTTGCAAATATTCGTTCCCCGGTGGCGGCGCCAAATGATGGCCGTAGGGATTTTAAGGGCAATCTGTAGCGATCATCAGAAGATACTTCGAGTGTTTTGTTTTTCTGTTCCTAAAATTCGCCTTAGCCCCCCGGGAAATTGCTCATTTCCTTTTATAAGAGGCCGGTGCCTCTGCCACCTGGCGGTCTGTAGCCTAGACTAGGTGACGAGGCTTCAGACAGGTGTCAGCCTGTCAACCTACATCCACATAGAGTAGGTGACTGGTATAGCCTACGCCCCCAGGTGGAGAGTTTCTGGGCTGATTTCTGGGCCCCGGGGTGTGACCGGTCCATGTGAGGCCGACACACGTCTAGCGACTAAGGGCCTGGCTACGGGGAACTTTCTTACGAATTCCGTAGTCAGGACTCTTTACGGAGACGAAAATTCCTTGGTTTGATTTCTCCATAGGCCGTAAGACAGCGATTATGGTTTTGGAGGCCATCAGCAAGTTATATGTTGGGCAGAAGAACTGAGAAGAGATACTTTCCAAAGGGACGGATCCCAGCGAAACCATATCCTACCGTTAGTATGGAAATCGTAGTTGAATAACCACTGAAACCTAGGACCAATAATTGATGCAAAAATAGATGCAGAATTTTCATAATGATTGAAAAAATAAAAATGAAGACACTGGTTACACTGCATTAGATTACCAGCTTGTTTCCAAAATCCACTCAAATTGTATCTAAATATTCTTTAAACTCTTTTGGTTGAGTAATGAGTCAATTACGTGATGCAGTTTTGCTTGCTCCATATAAAATTCTGGTAATAGATCGACATCCAATACCTTGAACAACACGCACCAATGCCTTGACATAGACTCGAATACACGACTCCCTGACAATCAGAGGAGTAGTATCTTAAGACAGACAACATATTAATTTAGGATTCCCTTGTTGCTTTCTATTTTTAGAAGCATCATTAGGTCTGTCAATGATGATAGTATATATCTAACTAATTTTATTTATATTTTAAATATAAATGGAGCAATGGATATCCGAAATCCGATCCGTTTATCTATTATACTAAATGAATTGGATATGGATGGATCTCTAAAATATCTGAGGTATGATCCGATCCAATCCGAATCCGATAAAATTAAATGGATACGGATATGGTTTTAGGTCGATCCGGTCCAAATCCGATCCATTGACAGGCCTAAGCAGCATGATCGAATGAGCTCTCCCTGGTTCGTTAGACAATTTTTCCAGAAGAGTTTCGTTTCCATTCCTTAAACAAAAGTGAGTTTCCCTAAATTATTACGGATCTGCAATAACGTTCTGAAATTTAATATTTACGATGATCTACATTTTTTGAAATTAACATAAATTCAAATGCTATTAAACAACATGAAATTAACATGTTTTTAGTAGAATTTGGGAAAAACTACTATAACCTTATAAATTAAAAGGAATCAACACTTAACAAAATAGAATTTATAAATTAAGTTCTAACGTGTTAATATAGCTCATAGTCTCGTCTAACCGTTTATAATTTATAAAAGTATAAATAAATTAATCTACTAATTAAGCACATTGTGTACCTAAACAATGCAAGTGCACTTTGTGTACCTAAAGTATGCACAAAGTGCACTTTGTGTACTTAATCTACTAATTAAGCACATTGTGTAACTAAACAATGCAAGTGTGTGCAATGTGTGTACTACCGTTACAAAGGACTAACTCCCGTTAGTTTGCATTTGTTTATTATTTTCTGAGTAAGAGTTCAGAGATCTCATCACTTGAAAACAACTCATCTGGATAGCAACTGCATTTCCACAGTCCCGCCCTTTCGCCATGCTTGCTATGTTTTGGACTAGTCCCTCAGTTGCCATGATTTCTCACTGAATGTTGCATGAGCATAACTGACGTTGTAGACAATTAAATAAGGAATTTGGGAGCAGATTCAATTAATTTTTTATGGAGTTGGAAGCTAAAAGTTGCTAACCTCGTTCCGCTGAGTCTCATCTCTCAAAAAATCAAATAGGTTTCGGTGAGAAACATGTAACTAGACACTGCACATAACACGACTCCAAGAGGTTTCAGGGTCATTTAAATTCTTCCTCGAAACTATCCTTATGTCTTATCCACTTTCACTCGTAGCCTTGTTCCATGTGTGATAATTTGATGCTCCAAGAGCTCAATAGAAACTCTTTGTCATTCTTTGTGCCAATTTTAATATGCTTTTCCTTCCCGCCAATGTGGCAATACCTATGATCATTTCACACTTCACACAGTTATGAAAGATCTAAAATTTCAAGTTCGGGAGTTTAATAATTTTTGGCCTTACTACTTGAATCTTTTGTGGGAACATTTGTGGCCATAAAAAACACAAGACTTTCATATTGCAGCTGCAACATTATCCAGTAGCTTAGACAAAAGGCTATACCATGCACTATTAACAATTGTGTGATACATTGTTTGTACTATATTTCTTTGGCTTTCCATATGCTCTACCCAGATCACCATCACCAGATAATCTGGTTCATAAATATATATAAGGAGACAATTCACGGAAGATCAGTATTTTCAAAGTATAATTTATAATTGTTACCTTACTATGGCCATTCAACTTAGCTTCAATGATGTAACCAGAGAGACGTCTACTGCATATTCTAGCATCAATATTATTCTCACCTTTGTCAATGGAGATATCAACAATTGCCCATTGATCAGCGGTTTGCTATGCAATGTCGAACAAAATAAACTTCTCGTGTTACCACCACTGACGTTACCATCTGCAGCTCTGCAAACATCTTCCAATTAAAAAAATATAATTATCGTCGATCTTGTGTTTATTAGTGAGAAAAGTCATCAGAACACAATTAATTACCAGTTAAATGGCCCCATTTTTGCTATCTCCATCTCTACCGTTGATAAAATTAAAGTAGTTGTCTCTGAGATCATGCATGGGAACACTTCTTGTCGTAGGTTCTATATAAAATCACACACAAGTTTATATACATATCAAATTCGAATATTCGATTCTGCAAGGTTTGATAATTAGCTATAGTGTGAGGATTACTTAATTACCACATCCATAAAACATTGTACTAATGTAGCAAGATCCATAAACACAAGTACACAACCCCACTTTCTCTTAAAGCCTCAACGCATGATCACTTTGGCCTTCTTTTCATCAAGTTTGCGACAGAAAACTCCTTCATGTACTCATCAAAATTGAGTATCTCGCATCAAGTTTCCGACAGAAAACTCCTTCATGTACTCATCAAAAATTGAGTATCTCGCGGCCAGTCTGAAAGCTTCTGGTCCAAAGTGGTTCGTCTTCCTTCTATAGCCATTATTATCAACTCTTCAGTTGCTTTGTTAGAAATTTCAATAATTTACAACTTTTTTAGTCCAAAAATGCAGCGGGAAGAATCTGAAGAACAACTTATAATGTAGATGTGATTCTGATGCATATTTCCCGATGGTGAGAAGACAAGAATGCCCTTTTGCTTTTGTGGTTGTTACTAACGGTAGTTTACACTCTCTAACGGTAGTACACATATTACACAAACTTGCATAGTTTAAGTACACACTATGTTCAATCAGTTGATTTGGTACACAAAGTGCATTTTGTGTATACTTTAGGTACACAAGGTGCAATTCACTCATAAATTAACCAGTCCAACTTCTTTTTGGGCCATACCAGTCCGACCCATATATAAACTGCATAGTTTTGGGAGTTTGCTTCTCGCTTGTCAGTCCCCAAAACCGAGTCTGAATGTGATTTATACACACACACACACACAAACTCTTTGCTTATATATACAACTTAAATTTTGAATTTTGATAATATAGGGATTTGTCTCAATGGTGACAACTAGATCTATGTCAAGATGTCGGAGATATTTACTAGAAGAGATGATATTAAGAATTCTATCATGGACATGTGTTCCTTGTTTGCTCCGATGTAAATCTGTCTGTAAGTCATGGGTATCCTCAATTTCCAAACCTCAATTTCTCCAAGCTCATCATAATAATTCATGTATTAAAATACCCTCTATTATTATACTTACTTCCATTGCATCTCCCCAAATTAAATCGTCTGTTGATTATGAGCATCAAGAAGGTTATGGCCGTCGCTCTGTTAACATCTTTTATTCTGATTCTCTACAACATTCTGTTTGTATTCCCCTGTTGACCCCTTTTGAATTTATGGATTTTGTTGGTTTGTGTAATGGTATTGTTTGTGCTTCGAATGCTGAGGGTACTCATATTTGTTTGTTGAATCCGTTAACTAGGATGTCTAGGAGACTTCCCGACCATATTGTTCCTATCTCCTAATCATCAGGACACACCCTGTAGATATGATGTTGTGTTTGGATTTGATGGTGTTTCAAATGAGTTTAAGGTTTTAAAGATTGTTTATCGGAGAGATAATTATAGACTTGTGACTGCTGTAGCAGTTCATTTGTATTCTTGGAATGCTGGTTCGTGGAGGGAGATTGAGGTTGGTGTTGAATTACCGAGTATGGTGTGTTATCCTCTTTGTCCTATATTAAAATCCGGTCCTGTTGTAGATGGGATTTTATATTTGGAAGGTAGGGATGTCATAGTAACATTTGATTTGCATAGTGAATTGTTTCGACTGATTCCTTTTCCTAGCTATATGCAAGTAAGGAAGTCAAATGTTTTCGATTTCGAAGGTTCTGTCTCTGTCCTCGTAGAATTTGTTCCTGCTGATGGGTCACTTGACGATAAGGAGATCAGTCTATGGACTTTGGAAACCGTTTCCGGTGAGTCGTTTTGGAACAAAGTCTTCACTTTTGACAGTGGTTTCAAGTTAGATTGGGTGTTTTTTTCTCTGGGTGCAAACCAGTTTGTTGGAACAACTAAATTAGGAACAGTTTTGTACGAATCTTGCAAGAAAGTCACTAAATATATTGCACTTCCACCTTAGACTTTTTTCGTAACAGTTCACAAGCACACAGAGAGCCTCCTTTCAGTCCAATAATTTGAACGAGCCGAGGAAAGCTGAATGTAGTTACTATCAATGTTACTTTTACTTGTTTATCTATTTATGCTTCCAATGCACAATATATGAAGCTATTTGAATATATGCTTCCAATGCACAATATATCAGTCGAATATATGAAGCTGGGATAGAACACGCCCAGAAGCAAACTTCAGGTCCACGTTTCCTATTCCAAGAACTTGAGCAGCACTAGCATTCCCCATCGTCACTGTCACTCCACGAGTCTGTTGATAAGATACAAAATGAGTAATATCTGTACAAATATGTACATTAGCTCCAGTATCAATCAACCATTCATGTGACAGATAAGTGGAAAGAAGTACAGGGTTGTACAGTATTAGCTTGTGCTCCCACAGGTTTCTTCGCTTTCTTTGCAGGACAGTCCTTGCTCCAATGACCAACCTGTCCACAAGACCAACAAGTTTTGTTTGTCTTTGGTTTCTTAGCCTTGTTCTTGTCAGTTTTAGGTTTAGTGTTATCCTACCTAGTGACAATCTTTCTTTTCTGTCCAACAGTCATTACATTCACCTTCGAACTCCCATGTTCAGCAGGCATCACATGTCCCTGTTTGAACTTGTGTTGTTCCTGCACAGAGATGTCCAGCATCAGGTTTGTCCATGTGATCTCTCCTTTTTGTCTTTTCAGGGAGAGAGCAAACTCTTGCCAAGACTTAGGGAGCTTTTCAATCACAGCCATAACCTGGAACTTTTCAGGAAGGTCCATTCCAGACTCCTTCAAAGCATGCACCAACATCTCAAACTCATGTGTCTGCTCAGTCATGGATTTTGTATCCAACAGTTTAAAATCAAGAAACCTAGCCACAGAATACTTTTCCAACCCTTGCGAGTCAGTATTATGTGTCTGGTCCAGCTTCTCCCATAAGAGCTTAGCAGTGAAGGAGTCAGATGAATAAACATCAAATAGAGTGTTCGCTAAAGCTGCCAGTATAGCAGCCCTAGCCACCCCATCTTTTTCCTCCCACATAGCATAAGCCCTAACAGAATCAGCCTTTTCCTGATCAACAACCGGTTTCTCATACTGCACCACCGGCCATAGACCCTTTACCGTAAGCCACAGTTTCATCTTTTTCTGCCAACGAGAGAAACCAACACCCCCACCGAATTTATCAGGCATTCCTGACAAATCGATAGGCTGTGGGAAACGGTACGTGGTCCAATCAATGGTGGGTACAGTAACACCAGAAACAGAAGCATTAGCACCAACAGGAGTTACCGTTTCGTTAACCATCTTGTTAATTAACAATATATAACACAGGATAATCTCTTCAAGATTGTTGGGTATAATTACTAACTACACAGCAACAATAGGGCAGTTATATATATTTTGTATTAACAAGAACAGACAAATATACCAATAAACGAAACAAACACGAAGGTCGAAACAAAATTATAATCAGAGACTGAAAATAACAAGACAAGAAAGAACACTTATCTTTCTGTAGCTTTTATCAAGTACTGATAGATAATAAACAGCTGAGTCGCCAAGCCTTCGAGAAGTCTTGACTGTTCTTGAAGAGATTATTGTCCCACTTACGCTGTATTGGGTTGCAGCAATATCACTTCCAGGATAAAACAACACAGATCAATCCACTCACAGAAATGACAATGATCAACAGCGACCTGCACCTCAGTTCGCCCAAAAACCTATGTATATTCTGTATTTAGAGAGAGGGGGCAGAGAAGAATATATTTGCTAGGGTTTTCTGAGTTACGTATATCCTAACTCTGTCAAACGTTTTGTTTTGTATATATAAAATACAAAATAAAACGTAACAGCCCAAATATTGTAACTGAAGATATGACATTTAATACTAAATATTCTGATTTAATTACCATAACTAGTTATCATCAGTATTTAATATCAGTTACAGCTCAGTCAGGATTTCCTGGTACATCAGGATTTGATCATCATCAGTACTGAAGTCAAGCCATCAGGACTTGCTGTCCGTCAGGAGTGGCATCAGTACTTGACCGACCATCAGGATTTTGTCAGGACTGGACCTGCCATCAGGATTCAGGTACTGACACAGCCATCAGGATCAGTATTCATCAGGATTTCACACCAAGTACTGACCAGGCCATCAGGATCCAGGTACTGAAACAGACCATCAGAATTAGATTTTATTGATAAAGACCAAGATATTTAAATTTTAGAAAAGATTACTAAATTTAAGTTTAGATTGCTTTTACCCTTCTTTTACTACAAATGTAGATGGTATTGCTAATTTGTACATTTTTATGTCAAACTTTAAAGTTGTATCATTTTTTTAATTAACTTTATTCACAAATCTCTTCCTTGTACCCATCCTAGCTGAAATGATAAAAAACAAATGTTTAGTTTCTTGGACATTTTCAAGTTTAATTATCTATAAAATACAATTTAAATAAATGATCATTTGTTATACTCAGTTATCCATCCATATCGACCGATCAATAATATCCTGTTAAAAATAAAATAATTAGGTTTGTAACATTTTTAGTTGTAATATCAGGTTTAGTATTTTAGTTGTATAAAATAATTAGGTTTGTAACATCAATAGCCAAAGTCGTAACATTTTTTGCAAATATACAATGTCTCTTAAGAAATATTTGCACATATACGTTTTTATGAGATTAGTTTGCAAAATACAATTTGCAACTCTACAATTATATTTGCAATGATGAGCAACCAAGGTCAACCATAATTATATTTGTCTCTTAACATTTTTTTTTTGATGTAGTCAAAATAATTGTAAAACGCAACCCAATGCCTGCATCAATTCATTGCAAAAAAAAAAAAAAAAAGTTGTCGTCGCTACACTATAAATCTACCAACGTTTTGTGCCAAGCGATTTCGTAATAATAAATATTCTCATTCCATAAATATCAAGGCAAATGTTAAAATATCAAAGAATATATATTATAGTTTACAGATGTTGAATATCTTTCTATACTAATACACACATATGTTTATGTATATAACTGCATCATATCATTTGGTTTTATTTAGATATCAATTTAATGTTTTGTTAATTGAAAAGAGTAAAAAACAGAAATGAAAAGAAGAAATAAGATTATGGGGAAGCCCACGCAGTACTATTTTTCATATTACAGAAAATTGTATAAATGCAATATTATAAAAAGTAGACTTAATTACATGAAAATGTCTTGAATTTTAATTTTTTTTTTTTGCACGAAAATGGCTCATATATAACAATAGGCACTCACATTTATAATATTTTTATTGCGCGATTGCACTTCGTTAAATCTGTTTAACGAACGTTACTTTTTACGGGGATAAAACTGAAAATATAATATTCAACTGTTACTTTAATGCAGATTAGCTTTATATATAATTTGAAATATATATATAAAGCCCCCGTTAAATGTTGATGACACAATCCTTTCTAATCCATGAGAAGTAACTGATGTTTTAATGCTTCTAGGTTCTTAGTCGGCTATGGGCCTTAGGCTTTCTAGATATGTTTTAATCATATTTCACCTTAAACGGAAGTATTTATATAAAACTGAGGTTGGAGTTTAGATTCCTGGTGAGCTTGATTAAGGAACTAGAATCTTAGAATCTACAGATCATTCTACAACGTAGCACCAGAGGTTGCACAGGGAAGAACCGAAGAAAGAACCTAACATGAAACTTGTATTCAAATCATTTATTCCACACCTTTGACATACAAGAAATAGAACGATAATCAGTTTGTAGATACTTTGTCACTAATTTTCATGAGTGCATCATGTGACAACCCGGGTCAAATCCCGAGCCTTTTTCAAAAATCGGGTCAAGTCCCGATTCCGAATCCGAATAAGCCGAAGCCTACTAGCCCAAATTGCAGCCAACTTGGGTAACGACAAGCCCACCACAGGCCCCCAAAATATCATGATTTTGTTGGTGCTAATTAGTAGTAGTACTTTGCCTTATAAACTGAACAGAAGTCCCAAATCTCCTCGATGTGGGACTGGGGTGTTACAAACTCTCCCACTTAAACTCTTGACGTCCTCGTCAAGCCTGAACGGATAGCCCATAGGTTCCAAGATCGTTCCTCTCTAGTCATTGTGGGATAATACCGGCTGGCTTCGTGTCCCCACCTCCGGACCTCTGTCCATTGTGGGATAATACCACCAACCTTCGTGTCCCCACCTCCGGCAACTTGCGTTAACACAAGATTTCGAGAGTCGACTCTGATACCATATGTGACAACCCGGGTCAAATCCCGAGCCTTTTTCGAAAATCGGGTCAAGTCCCGATTCCGAATCCGAATAAGCCGAAGCCTACTAGCCCAAATTGCAGCCAACTTGGGTAACGACAAGCCCACCACAGGCCCCCAAAATATCATGATTTTGTTGGTGCTAATTAGTAGTAGTACTTTGCCTTATAAACTGAACAGAAGTCCCAAATCTCCTCGATGTGGGACTGGGGTGTTACACATCCACTATGATAACATAATTTTAAAGATTTAAAGGGTTTGTAGTCTGAGCAGCAACGCTAAGAGTACATAACACATTTATGGGGTACGGTCCTTACACCTTATATTTGCACCCATCTAATGTATTTGACTGAGATGATTTGTGCATAGAATTTTCATGTGCTATATCAGAAATTCATTATTGATTCAATAAATGATATATACACCTTAATCTGTATCAAAATAATTGTTAAATATGATACTTCCAATTTTATCCCTATTAAACTAACGTTCGTTAAATAGATTTCACAGAGTGCAATCGTGTGTTGAAAAATTATAATTCACGCATGCGGGTGCCTATTATTATATTATATGTGAGTCATTTTTGTACAAAAAAATTGAAATTCAGGTCTTTTTTCTACAATTAAGACTAAAAAACAACGTATTTGTAATAACAATGAAAAAAGATCATTTATTTAGTAATTTCACTATTTTTTACTTTCAAACCTCCAAAAATTCAAAATGAACCCGGGAATGGTTGTGATTTAAATTTGTACGAATAGTATGTACGTAAAAGAACACTAAACTTCGGACACAATCATCAGCGTGATTATATATACCTTAGAGCATTCACAATGGGTTTCTCATCCTCATAATTTGAAGAAATCATGAATTTTAGTCAAAAAATGATTCATATCTGATTCCCCATTTTAGGAAAAGTTTTGGGGACCAAAAAACGAGTCCCTATGTTTTGGGACTTACTATTCATCCCCATTTCATATTTTATATCATTTTTATACATAGGTGGTGTGAAAGATGATAAAATATAGTAGTTAAAGTTGTAAAGAGAGGTGAGAGAAATTATATCTTTATATATAATTATAGTGTAAAACACTTAAATGGTACGGTTTGGTATGGTCGTCGTCAACGGGTCCTACATAGCTAAATCTTATATGAATAATACTATGAATAATATTCTACTTTAGGGAAAAAAACAATATTTCTATAAAAGTAAAGAATAATAGAAGTAGTATAAGTTTAATATTTTAAATATTTACACTAAAATTTATTAAAATTAAATTTATTAAAAAATGAATAAACATATAAATAATCACTCTTTTAGTGATTCTATATATATAAAAAATTTAGTACTCCCTCCGTCCCAGCCATTTCTATACACTTTCCATTTTGGGACGTCCCATTCATTTCTATACATTCCAAAAATAGTAACTTTTAATAATATAAAACACTATTACACCCACTACTTTCTCCACTATATCTATTCAATAACAATATAAATCACTATTACACCCACTACTTCCTCCACTGTCTCAAATCTATTATTAAATATTGATAGGTCCCACCACTTTACTCAGTTTTCATCTAATTTTACTCATTTCTTAGTTTACGTGCCCAGTCCCAGTGTATAGAATTCACTGGGACGGAGGGAGTAATTTTTAACATTTGAAGAAGTAAAACATAAACCGAAATAATATATACATATGAAAAAACATATTATTAACTTAATTTATTATTAAAATTTTGTAATATAAAAAATAAATTTATATTTTTATGAAAACACACAAAGATATTAATAAATAAATAAATGAAATTATAAAAACATTTAAATAAAATAACTTATTAAACGTCTCGTTTCATGTATTGGACGGGTATAAAGCCAGTAAGTAACAAAAAATGATATAGAAATAGAAATGGGGAATTAAATGTAGTAGATTTTTTTATGACAAATAAATTATATATATAAATTTGAGAATTTTTTTTTTTTAAGTAAGTATACGGGGACGAGGATTGGGGATGAGACGTGAATGCTCTTGTACAGATCAAGTAAGAAAGAAAGAGAAAATATAGAATCTATACATCTCTATACACCTATCCATCTCTCTCCGCCGCTCTCTCTCTCTATCCCGCTCTCTCTCTCTGCTGCTCTCTCTCTCCTTCGCGTCACAATTGTTATCTCACGGAGGTACAGAAAAACAAAAGCCTAATTGCAAATCAATATGTTGATATTGATTTGCAATTAGGGTTTGTATTTATTGAAATTCAATTTGTTTCCTTCCTGAATCTGTCATAATTTCACTATTCAATTGCAAGCATACATGAATACGCACATGTAAACATACGTATGTATCCATATATGTCATATGTATGTATTGTTTACATTTGCTCAATTGAAATTGTATTTGCAGGGGGGGAGGGCGTAATTATTACGATGATTGATACAAGGACCCGAAAACGTTGAAAGAAGGAAATGGAGGATGAAGCAGAATCAGGTATGTTATGCATACTTGGATAGAGTTTTAGCTAGGTCTGTTTGCTGAATTTGTGATAATATTTATTTATGGATGTGTTTAATTTTCATTAGTGCACAGAGGTGATAGTGTTTCCACGGTTTGAATACCTTTTAATTTCAAGTCAATGCAATCCTTAAAATAGCCTGGCTTACCTTTTAAGCATTTCACAATTGTTTTGATTATATGTTTATCACAATTGCCTACATATTTCAGTTTTATACTCTGTATGTAAGTTGTGCCTGTATATGGATATAAGGGTTTTGTAAAAGTGTATTTCGAGTAAAGTGAATGTCCTATTTGTGGCTAGTAATTGATGATTCATTTTAACTTGGATATAGTTTTAATGTATTTTTTTAATGTATCCTAGAAGCATGTAGATGAGTTGGTTAGCATATTTAGCTCTCCTTCTTTGGTGTCCCTGACATTTAAGACTCTCAAAATTAGATCCTACCTACCCTGCTTCGACAAAGCACTTGTTATCACGAGGAGGATCTTTGCACCAGGACATGGGCCTTGTTTTTGCATCTTATAAACAACTCGGAGCAACTACAAGTTCTCCATTTTTGCAATGCCACTGTATTAAAGAGTTCAATGTCATTGATTCTGCTCTTCTTCCTATCGAGTTTTTGTTGTTATCTAGCTGTCGGAAATACTCGCTTTGTATCTTGCTATCACACTGCAAAGAAAATGATAAGTGGCCCGAATCCTGTAAGATTGTGTAAATTCTATGAATTGTTGTCAACAAGGATGCTGAATTTGTCATAAAAATTATTTATGGATGTGTCTACTTTTCATTAGTGCACATAAGTAAACTTTTAGTGTTTCCACAAGTTGAATGCATAGTGACCTTTTTTTCAAGTCAATGCAATCCTTAAAATAACACACCACGGTTGTTCTTCTAAACTATAGTGATATATTGATTACTTTAAAAAGCTGGTTTACCTTTTAAGCATTTCAGAAATGTTTTAATTATATGTTTATGATAGTAGCCTGTTTATTTCAATTTATACTCTGTATGGTAGTCGTGCATGTATAGAAGTGATTTCTGCGAGTTCAGTGTAAAGTGAATGTCCTACTTATGGCTAGTATTTGATAATTCTATTTAACATTGATATAGTTCTTACCTGAGTGGTGTGTACTAAATGATTGTTTCCATTCTGTTCTTTGTATCAACAGGCAAGTCTAGTTGGCAAATGTACCAGAAGGCCCATCCAAAACAAAAGATGCCAAGGTTTGCCACACCAAAGCCACAAAAAGAAACGAAACATGTTCTGAAAGTTCCTCAAGGTCCTAACGTTTTGGAAGTTCAGTTTCTGAAAAACCCTTCTTGCTCGGAATTCTACAAGCTTTCCCTTACATTCAAACCCTCATTCCCTCTAAATAAGATCAGATGTCCAGATGAAGCTGCACTTGTTTTGTAAAGTTGTCTCTCCTTCACGCTCGTTGCAAAAATCTTCCTTCACGCTCGTTGCAAAAATCTTCTAGGAAGAACTCACTCGTCTTGTCAATTTTATTCTTTCGCTTAAGACAAAAATTTCGAAGCTTCCGGTCTTTGTCATTCAATAGAAACTCAATATCTTGTAAACCAAAAATGTCACTTTTGGAATCAAGCTTCACAAAGTTGACTTCAACACTAACTTGAAATCCTTTATTCATATCCTTGATAAATTTTTCACAATTATAACTCCGCCCAACCATGTAGTGAATATGCTCCAAAATTTCTAGAAACTTTTCTATGTGAGTCATTCCAAGAACAAGATCAGTCAACAAGAACACATCCCTAGGGTACCGACTTCCAAAATTGTGCTTATGTTCCTCATAAGCCAAGAACCGTTCAGTATTACCAAATGCTACGGTTTCTAGACAAGACCACCATTTCTTGTATAAGTCCTTATATTTGAGTGGTTCAATAGGAGCCTTCTTATTGAAGGGCTTTGTGTTAAACTTCATTTCCCCTCAAGATACACACTACCACATTTAGAAATATTCCCTCAATGTGTATCTTGAGGGGATATCAAGTTTAACACAAAGCCCTTCAACAAGAAGACTCCTATTGAACCACTCAAATATAAGGACTTATATGAGAAATGGTGGTCTTGTCTAGAAACCGTAGCATTTGGTAATACTGAGCGGTTCTTGGCTTACGAGGAACATAAGTACAATTTTGGAAGTCGGTACCCTAGGGATGCGTTCTTGTTGAATGGACTTGTTCTTGGAATGACTCGCATAGAAAAGTTTCTAGAAATTTTGGAACATAATCACTACATGGTTGGCCGGAGTTATAATTGTGAAAAATTTATCAAGGATATGAATAAAGGATTTCAAGTTAGTGTTGAAGTCAACTTTGTGAAGCTTGATCACAAAAGTGGCCTTTTTGGTTTACAAGATATTGGGCTTCTATTCAATGACGAAGACTGGAAGCTTCGAAATTTTTGCCCTAAGCGGAAGAAAAAAATTGACGAGTGAGTTCTTCCTAGAATATTTTGCGGAGAGACAGCTTTACAAAACAAGTGCAGCTTCACATTGACATTTAAAGATTGATGCATAAGGACAATAGTTAAATTCCTTATAATGTTTTTCTTAGTTTAAATAATAGCTTTTGTTTGGTAGCTTTAGATTGCAGGCAGCTTGCCTAGAGTCTCTTTGTAACAAATTATTGATGGTATGGATGATGCTGATGATGGAATGTGCCTTTAAAGAGTTAGTTGGCATCTAAGGCTCTTTTTTTTTTTGTCAATTTTTCGATCAGTTGAGACTTGAGCATGTTGCTCGAATCTGCATCTGCCTGTCATAATAGATTAAATTGTACAACATTAAGCTGATTAGTTTAGCTAGGTTTGGGTTTTCTGCTCCTATCACTCAATAAAAATATGTTACTGTAAGGTGATAGCGTGCTGAGGGTATATAGTGCATCTGCACATTCTGCTTATAGTAACCTCAATGCTAGTTTGGTTTCCCTAATAATAACTAGCAGAGTGTTTCATGGAACCAATCCTTTATTTGTTAAAGATGATCCTTTATTTCATGGAGGAATTTAGTTCTATGGTTAGAGAATATAGTATTAGGGAGAGAGATCAATTCATTTAGTTACGGTGGAAACTGATAGTATATCAACCTCTCATTTCTGCTCTGAATTGTATTCATGAAGCTTTTAATCTCATGAAGTTTGGTTAACTGCCTCTCTGGGGCCTAAATTTGTGCTATCATGACTTTATAAATGGACATGGAGTCCTTTTTAGTTACTTGTATCGTATATCATGATTCCATTCTACAGAGTGTTTACTGAAAGAGGAAAGGAACATGTCATGACAAGCAGAGCGACTGAGTATATGCTACATTGTTTTCTGCTCATTTTATTTTTTACCTGAAAGACACAAAACATCAGAATTAATACTATTCTTCTACTCTTTAGGGTTTTGTTGATAGTAGTCAGTATAAAGCTTGTGTGAAGTAAGATCCAGGTAGTGTACAAGTGAGTTTAACCATATCTATCTTACTAGTTACTGTCTATATACTTATACAATGAAGAATACATGACTGCTTACCTTGTATCATTTCAATGTTGTGTTTGTCAATTTATTTGAAAAACAAAAAGATGTCAAGGGATGTTTGATCACATCTGCTTTTTCCAACCAAAGCCCTTGCGCCTGTAAAACTGTTTTTTTTTTTTGCTAAATGAAAATATTATAAACAAGAAAAGAAGAGACAGGGTGCTAGGAGATGCCCTTGAGCATAGAAATAGTGGAGAGTCCCACTATTCTAAACAAAAAAAACTGCACCAAAAGTACTAGAGGTTTTAACTCAAAGCAAAATTGCATATAATGAAGAAACTAAAAACAGAGCATGGCTAAGATTAGTACAAGGAGCTAATAATGCTAAAATCTTTCTCCGCTGCTTTTTGAAACCGAGCACAACCAAACAATCCTTCTCGAACTAAGGCCTGAATTTTATTAGAAATCTGGGCAGATGTGGTGGAGCTTACACCATTGGTCCTGTTATTTCTTTCCTGCCAAATATTATGCATTACAAAACCAATAAATAAGAAGACAATCTGGTTCTTTATATTGCTGGCCATACCACGAATTTCTTCTAACCAGTCCGGGGGCAAAAGAACCGGGCAGCGCCTAAGGATATCAATAGTATAAGGACACTCCATAAGGTGATGAGTACCAGTTTCATTCGAAGCATTGCAAAGGACACATTCTGAATTTGTTTGCATACCAAATCTGATCATTCGATCCCTGGTTAGCAGTCGATTTTCCAAAGCAAGCCAGAGTAGAAATGAGCATTTCGTTAAAGCAATGGGGTGCCAAACAGCTTTTAACCAAAACTGACCCTCACCCTCTCTTCAAATAGAATAGACATTTTAACCTTTGAGGCCTTTATGTCATCCCAGGTAATAGTATCCTGCTGATGCAAAGGGACACTTTCTAAAATAGCTCGTAACTCAATAGCAAACATGTTGTTGGAGGGAGGAAGAGACCAATGATTATCTCTAATGATTGAGCTGACCTTTGCCAAATTATGCGACTCCTTGATAGAAATAATTCTCCCATCTAAACAGTTGAGAAGAGGCATATAAACTGCCCAGGGGCCATTCCATAAAAGAAGGGAGCTGTTATATCCAACATGATATTTAATAAAATCAGAAACCTCCTCTCTAGCTTTAAGAATTTTCCGAGTTGCCCAAGAACAGCTAGGTTGAATCTTTACAGTCCAGAAGCCTTTTTTTCTCAGCACACATTGTTTAAACCAATGAATCCAAAGAGAATTAGAAGTTGGTTGAATAATCCTCCGAAGTTGGTATAAGATAGAGGCTTTGTTCCACTCTATTAAGTCCTTTAAACCTAAACCACCTTCAGATTTTTGATAGCAAACATCTTTCCAAGCAACTTTATGAACACAATGACCTGCATTGCTGCCACCCCAAATAAATTTGACAAAGATAGATTGAATTGAGCGGAGTACACCTGTTTGAAGAAACATGTGAGAAATCTAGAAGCCCAGACTACCATATAAAGTTGACCGAAGTAATTGTAATCGACCTCCTTGACTCAAACACCTTGAAGTCCAACTTTGAATTCGAGAACAGATGGAGTGAATCAAGGTTTGACAGTCAGCTTTGGTGAGCTTTGTTGTAATAAGAGGCAAGCCTAAGTAGCATACTGGTAATTCTCCCCAAGCAAAATTTGTCTCAGCAAGCACATGTTGAATTGTTCTAAGCGGAACATTACTAAAAAAGATTTCACTTTTCGCTGGATTTCCGAGAACAGTTTTACTCCCTCAAGAAGACACTTTATAGAATTTTCATCCCCCCTACTGAAAAGGAGTACATCATCTGCGAATATTAAGTGAGAATTTTCAACCCCTCGGTCTGCTTATGAAATTTGAAAGCTTGAGTTGCAGTGTTAGAGTTTAAACAAGCAGTAAAGACCTCCATGGCTAAGACGAAAAGGTATGGTGACAAGGGTCCCCCTGACGGAGCCTTGCTTACCCTTGAAAAACCCCTTAAGTGAGCCACTGAGCTTTATGGAGTAAGCCGGAGTAGTTACACAAAGTTTAAGCCAAGCAATAAACCTCGAGGGGAACCCCATACGAGTCAACGCTGCAAAGAGAAAATCCCAATTCAAGCTGTCAAAAGCTATCTTTATATCCAACTTTATAGTACATTTTGCTGGACCCTTTTCCAGATGGCAATATCTACAGATGGCTTGAGCAAGAAAGATATTATCCCCTATTAATCGTCCGGGGTCAAATGCTGTTTGATTTGGAGAGATTAACTACCAAGAACAGTTTTAAGCCTATTAGCAAGAAGCTTGGCTATGATTTTATATAGAACATTGCAACAAGCAATCGGTCTATAATCATTCATAGAAGCAGCTGTTTGAGATTTAGGTATCAAAGCTAGAGCAGTGGCATTTATGCCTCTAGGCAGCTTTAAAGCAGAGAAGAAGAATAAAATTGCTTTTGTGACCTCATTTCCAACAATACCCCAGGCCGCTATAAAGAATTCTACTGTATACCCATCTGGTCCAGGGGGCTTTGACTTGGCCATACCTTTGAGAGTGTTAAAGATTTCATCTCCTGTAATGTTCTTGAGTAGAGAGTCAGCTTGTTCAGATTCTAAATGAGGCAAGACTAGATGGTCCGGAAAAGTCATCAACTAATGATTCTTTGCCCAGAATATCCAGAAAGAAGTTCACAGCCACAGCTGCTATGTTCGAATGACCTTGAACCAGAGAACCCCTGCAGAAGTTAAAGAAATAGGAATGGTTTCCATCCCCCATTTTAACCCATATAGCTCGAGATTTTTGCCGAAGAAATTCTTCTTCACTTTTTAGGGCTGAAGAATATTCTTTAGTAAGAATACTTTCTTGAAGAAAATCCGACTCCCGAGGAGAAGGCATAGAGGACTGAAAATTGACAAGATTTTGCCCCGCTTCTTCTACCTTAGCTTTGAGATTTCCATTTGAAACATTAAGTTTCTTCAGCTCTTTTTTTAAATGCTTCAGTTTAGTAGACAGAATGTACCAAGGATCTCCATAGACTACCACGGACCAGGTATCTCGAACTATTGAGAGAAAATCAGGGTGCTGTACAAGATGGTGGTAAAATTGAAAAGGTTTTCCAATTTTCAACCAATCTACACCAAGGGTAACAGTACCAGGAGAGTGATCCGAAAGAAGCCGAGGCATGTAAAAAGCATAAGACATAGGAAAAGTATTAAGCAACTCACCATTCACCAAAATTCTGTCCAGTTCACGAAAAATAGGAGCTTCAATAGAAGAATTCCACCAAGTATAAACCTCACCCATGCTATTCAGGTCCACCAAACTGTTTGGAAAAAGACCGTCTCGAAATTCATCAATTCCAATATTCCAAGAGTTATCACCTCCCAAAGTTTCAGTCACATCCAATAACACATTGTAATCCCCTGTGCAGCACCAAGGTTTTCCAGAAATAATAGAAGCAATATTACTAATCTCAGTCCAAAGGCCCCTCCTTTCAACATAAGAGACACATTATTGCTACTAATAAAATTTTTAACAAAAGATTGTTTATTGTTTAAACCCTCTAATATTATAAGTGCAGAAATCCAACATAATTAAACTGGAGGAGAGGAAAGAGAAGCCTTAGCCTTCTTTTTATTTTTCATTGAAAGCCACGTAAGAGTATCTTGTCTATCAACTGTACCACGCTTTTGTTCTACCTCATCTATGAGTTTCAGGTTCTTGAAATAAATAAGTGGAGTGGGTGAGTCTTCATTGGCAGGCTGGGAACGGGGGAGGGGGGATTTACAACTGCCTTTACGTTTAACCCGAGTCCAGCCCCCATTATCATCCACCACAGCAGTATGTGTTTCTTTAGTAATTTCCTCTGTTGGAACATTCACACATTTTTTTGTTTACCGAGGCATTTACACCTGGAGGAGCTTGATCGTTTACGCAGCCACGTGGTGAGCACAAAGCGAACTATTGTAAAAATGTTCATAGACTATAATGTATTTTGTTGTGAGTCTTGCGACCCTTTGGTTAAGAATTGCCAAAGAGACTTGGCTTCCATTATGCATTCGTACAAGTAAAAATACCAAAAGGCTTGAAAAATACGTTTTTCCTTTCCTTTCAACTGAAGCCAGTACACAAGCTCTTCCAGCTATCATAAAATTTTAAAGCTTGGGCTTATTTTTGTCACTGAGTTTTAAACTTTTAGTTGTATCACTGTAAGACTGGTCCCAGACCTCAGAAAAGCAGTTGCACACAACTATTACAGTTCTAAATTCCAAAACATGGATCTGAATGAGGCAGACATCAGTACAGCCAGAAAAACTCCAAAGATTTGTGAAATTCAGCCTTAACTAATTCAATTACCAGTCACCACAACCAGAAAATACGTTATCCACACATGTGTACTTTAATATGCAGACTTGATAAATGCGAGATTGCCCTCAAATCTTGGTAAAAAGTCTGCAGGCTATGTGTATCTGTTGCAATAATAATATAGAAAACCAGTGGAGAGTGCACAAACATTACCATTTTTTCTAAGAGTCATTTGTAAATACAGAGGAAATTCAGAGAGCTTAAACATTGTAGCCCTTTTTTGGCCAACTATGAAGGAACAAGTATATGTATTCCATTAAAAAAAACCCCTAGATATATGTATATTATATAGGAACAACCAACCATATTTAACAAGAACGGAAAACATGGAGTTATAGACACTTCAGAGTAGACATAGACAGAAAAAACAATGTCCACAAATAACACAGAAATTTTTCATACCTCCTCTAGTCATCAATGTCCAGGAGCATGAAGTGATGCCATTCCCGTGGAGAAACTCTTGATAGGTATCTTTTAAACAGTAAATCATGAATTTTTAATTAGAAAAATAGTAAACAAAACATTAGTACAAGATTTGAAACATTAAGTAAAGAATAACTAGAATAATTATAAGTTCTCGTGTCTAAACAAACTTCAATGTATCTCAAGCAAAATTCAACAGATACTACAAAATTTTATTGATTGTTCACCTGCGTTTTTTTGCTCTCCACTTTATAAAGATTATTGCACATTTCATAAAATTCCACAGGTACTACATCAAGGTTAACTATCCCAATAGCACCTTGCTTCTTCCTACTCAGCAGATTGTTTCTCCAAGAAACTAGTGCACTACCAAGATCGTAATTACCACCATGATCTTTGTCCTTGATGATTCCCCACAAGAAAATTCAGTCAAATTCGGATCACAATCAAAATTTGTGTCTTTCTTCAGCTGCAACAAGATCAATAACAAATAACAGTTATGAAGCACATAACATTTCAAAACACAAATAAATTTATATGAACATTAACTTACAATGTCAATCAGGGTAACAAATCTGGATTTTACAAAGTCAATCCATTGGTCTAACATTTTCTTGTCTGTAACAGATATGTAGATTTTTAAAAATCTTTCATGATGCAAGCCATATCTGTACTTTTCCAAAAGACTACTCCAGCAAGTCAAATCCTATACATGCGCAAAATTGAACATGTCAGAATAACTACGAAATGATAGTTTAATACAAAAAATTCTACAAGTATACCTTTGTAATAGAAGCTCCTACTTGCAACTCAGCAACAATTCTCTTCAGTGTTGTGCTATTGACATTGGAAGAACAATATTCAGATGTCCCAGGTTTCTGTATGCAAATCACTGAAGAAGTTGAATCCTCCACATCTCCTTCAAGTATTATGGGGTCACTCCATTTCCAAGATGCATAGACAACAAAGAAAGATTTCACAACTCTAGCAACAAGTGTGAAAAATACTTACATTTCCATATATTTTACGACACTTAGCCCAATATTTCAATAATTGTATTGCTTGAGTCAGGATCTGAAATAGATGTGAAAAATACTTATGTTTCCATATATTTTACGACACTTAGCCCAATATTTCAATAATTGTATTGCTTGAGTCAGGATCTGAAATAGAATTGTGGTTAGAGTAATCTGAACTCAATTCAAAACTCACTCGTAGAGACAAACTTGTTACCTCTCCATTATAAGGAACACTCTTATGTATGAAATAGTTCACAGCAACTGATTGTAAAGGTAACAAGCTTTCCCTTGTTGTCACTCTTGAAAAACAAAAAATTTCATCTTTCAACTCCTGCATAACCAATTTATATCAATAAACTTTGAGTTCCTCCCACAACATAAAGAAAGGTAAAAAGTTTCTAATTGGAGCATAGACAACAAACAATCATTTTTACTTCATTTTTGGGTACAAACAAGTCATCTATCCGAGCATAAGCAACATCAACCGCAACTTCATACATCCTAAATTTGATCAAAGGAACTTTTCCACTTTCAATTGATCTAACATTCGATGTCTCAGGGTGGCATAAAATCATCTCTAATAGCTGACTGAAAAACTGATCCTACAATAGACAGAAATATGATATCAGAAGGTAAAAGGTTTCTTTGAGTGTCCCATATAATAGATACTGACCTTTGAAGTATAACGTGGTCCAATAACCACCACATCGAGGTCAGAACTCGGAAGATATGCCTGATTGGTTGGAAATTAAAAAAGGTTAGATTATAGAATTATTACCCATCTTTATGTAAAGCTATACTTTGTATGCAAATTACCATAAACCTATATAATATTTGTTTAAAATAGGACTTCATATCTCTTTGTTGATTAAGGGACACACTAATGATGTAAATAAGCATAGTTAAATTACAAACAACACATCTTAATCTTAATCTTAATAACTAGTAATACAAGAAACTATGAATAAGCACCTGTAATCTGAATGACCCATAAGGAACAACCTCTGCACTTCCTTCTGATAGTTTGTTATCATGAGCAACATTAAGAACCCACTCATGAACAAGATAATAATACATAAAAAAGATTTTAATAAATAAATACAAAAACCTCTAAAAAAGCAAAGATAATAATGCATAAACAAGATTTTAATAAATGCCTCTAATAGACTGCAAAGATAAATATTTCGGAAATTAATGGGGAAAAATTAGTCAAATATGTGCTATAGACTTAAAATTGTTGTTTGGTTAATCATCTATTTAGCAACTCTATCTAAGAAAAGTTTGTTTTCATCTGTTGCTAATACTAGGTGTCATCACAACATTAAAGAAGAAGTCGGATCCAAATACATAAATCAGATGGAGATCACCATGGTCTAGCTACCCAACCCTACAAATTAACAAACTTATCCAATTCAGCTAGTTACTGAACATACGTGGTCTTCTAAGCCAAATGTAAATTTATAATCAAGAGTGCTAAAAGTCATTAACATGAATAAAGATGCGGCCCAATTTCACACAGAGATGGTTAAAGATGGTCTATCAAACTATTACAGAACTAAAAATAGGTATGTAAGGGATGGTTGGATGGATGACTAATACC
Source organism: Heracleum sosnowskyi (assembly GCA_030848705.1). NCBI lineage: Eukaryota > Viridiplantae > Streptophyta > Magnoliopsida > Apiales > Apiaceae > Heracleum > Heracleum sosnowskyi. The sequence goes on along the minus strand of CM061235.1, from coordinate 91,691,324 downwards.
AAAGAAACCTCTCCGGCCTAAACTAATTACACAAGCACAAACAAAGATAGTTGTGATAATCAGCAAATAGAATACTAAACTTCGAACTTTAACCACTTGAACTTATTGACTTTAGTCACTCATTCTGATTTGTCTAACGGAGTTCGTGAGGCAGGTTTGGAGTTTAACAATGATAGCTCTCCGGAGGTTGTCCAACTACAGCGATTCAAATTTAAGTCGTAAACCTTGACACTGGCTTTGAGTCTGCTGCAACTTTAATTAAACTGTTGGGGAGCTCTATTTTCTCTGGTAGGGGAGAGTTTAAGAGCGACCTTGTTCTGAACCTCCTTGTCCATCATCCAAAAAAAAAAAAGTTTCATCGAGTTATGGCCAAAATCAGACCTGGGAGTGATCACGAAAGGAACATGGCATTTGGCTCGTCCGCTTTTCCCTAACTCCTAATATTTCCCTATGTATTGTAACGTATGAACTATTGCTTCTGGTTTGTAAGTTGTGAACTGGAACCTATGGTTGGTTGGTTGTTTCAGTTTAGGATTCATCATCTTCACTATGCAGCTTTATTTGTCAATCCAGATTACTCTTTCAATGTCATAGAGAAAGGGCTAGGCCCTGTCATTTCGTTTTTTCTTAAATATAATACTTATTACTCAGTAAATAAACCCTAAAAAATTCATTAATATATATTTACCATAACATAACATAGCGTGAAGTTTATTTAATGGTAGGAAGAAATCAGATATTTAAAAATAAATGATTGAAATGGTTGTTCCAAAGAGAAGACAAAATGAATTTGCAAATATATAAGCTTATGCAAGAAGATCTAAAATTTTGGAAATGAAATCTAAGGTCAGGACAACGTCTAACCATCAAAAGGTCTTTGCCTGTAACCAAATATGTCTAATTTCTTTCACCACACGAGATTCTGGCACTCAGTAATTACAATCAAGCCAATCTCTTGACTCAATTTACAGAATAAAGCTAGTCTCTTGATTGAAGTTACAGAATATCAACCTTAAATTACTAATACGAAAGAGGCACACAGTGAAGAATGCTGCAAATTATCTTGCACCTTGACCTCAATTTTCCGGGTTTTTTAGCCCTCAAGTTTTACGCACAAAAAATATCCAATATAATTCATCACAACACAAGTTTGAATATTTCAATATCCAATAAATTAGTCCTGCGGTCTCATTCACCTGGCTATCTGAGAATTTGTGCTAAGCGTAAAGAACTGTCCATCCATGATATCAACGTACAAGTTCTCCTCACCATTCACAACGATGCGATATTGGAATAAAAATACAGGGAAGGTCTGAACAAGGACTCTATATGCAAGATGATGAATAGACAATTTGTTGCCTTCCATAAGAGAAGCTTGAGGCTGGAGTCATGATCTACAGTTAATAAGGACTGTATATTCTAATATTAAAAGCAGAGTAATGTAAGGATCAACACATTTAACCGGGCGATGGGTTAATTCAGATCCAAATAAGTCAATCCACTACAAACTAACAAAGGAGATTCTTTACGCGCCCAAGTCTTTTTTCCAAAATCCAATAATAATATTTGTTTGTCACTTCACTGTGATGGGCATCATAACGTAGCGTATACTTATTGGTGCATACTCATAGACCTACTCTACTCACGCTTTAAAACACAGTGACTAGTCGTACTCAGTGTTTTTGGACCTACTCAGTACCAGCTCCGAGCCAGCCACACAACAGCTATCCATTTTCAAATTTAAATCCATGCATGTACGGTGACGGAGCCAGAAAACAAGAACAGTGGGGCTAATAATTTTAAAAAAAAGTGAAAAATCAATGTGAAAAGTAGTTTTTTAGAGAAATTTTATCGTTTCAATATTTTATACTCTAAAATTATTACAACATTATATAATGACAATATATTTCATAATATATATGAAGTTCATATATATCATAAAACAAAATTTGAATCATTAGACAATTTTTTTACGATAGTGAAAATTACTTCTAAAATTTTTAAGTGCAGTCTATTCAAATTTACATTTTAATAATTTTAAAATATGACTTTGCAAAAAAAATGAAATTAAAATATTATGATCATAATTTTGTTATCTTGTATTAATATTAAAGTGATGAATAAGAAAATGAATTACTTTGACAAGACAAAAAGAACTACCTTACAAGACTAAACTCTTATTTACTAATAATTATAATTTGTTATATAAGTGAAAATTTATATATGTACATGTCAAAATAGAAAAAAAAAATCAAGATATAAATATATGGTATGAAAATTTCAAAGAGTTTTTTTTAATATGAGATTAATTAAATTATAAAGAATTTTTTTGAATTTAAAGAGGACATATGTTTCATATAATTTAAAAAATTAAAATATGTTCTAACAAAAAAACATAAGAAGATTAAAATATGTAATTAGAAAAATTACAAATATTATCTAAATTAATTATTAAAGGTTACTTTTTTATTGTTGTGGGGGCTAATTAAAATTAACACTGTAAATTATGAATTTACTAGTTTACTAAGCCGCGCTTCGCAGCGGCTTTCTAATAATTTTTTTAAAATTTTTCTAAACATTATTCTATAAAATATGGGTTTTAATAAAATAATATTCTTAACATAAAATTAAGGCTTATTTTGAATTTTATGTTTCGTCGTAGTTATTTATCGAAATTTTGAATAAATATAGAAAGGATAATTCTTTAAAATATTTTTTTTATTTTTTAATTATTATATCAAATATTAGTATATTTATCACCATTTTTAATTTTCTCAAATTTCATATTTCAACTTTTATTTTAAAATACATAATATAATCAATATTTAAATTCTAGCATATAATATTTCTTCTAATGAATCGTTCTCTCGTTAAACATGTTTCCTCGAATGACCCGCTTCCTCCTTGTTAACAAATCTAAACAGATAACAAACTAATTTACTAAATAAATTACATCATCTATTAATCAATTTTATTATATCGTAAAATTAAATTTAAATAATTTTTAAGAATCCTAATTTTTATTGTCTAAAATATAAGTATTCGGAGAAAATAAATGAAAAGAAAGTACATATTTTATCTTATAGAAACTTGCATTTTTTATGATAATTTGACTTAAAGATAAATTTTAGGAGAATATTAAGATAGTAACTTGACTTAAAAGAAAGTTTAGGTGAATATGAGGTAATTAAAATTTCTCATACTAAAGATTTAAAAGAAAATTGAGATATTTACTAATAAAAAGTTTAAGAGAATATTAAAATTGTTTATTAAGTTTCCTCCATTAGTAAATATTTCGAAGGCAAGTTAAAAGTAAGAATATTGAAATTATATATTTAGTTTCTTCCATTAGTAAATTTGACTTTAAGATAAATTTTAGGAAAATATTAAGATAGTAATTAATTAAGAAAGTTTAGGTGAATATAATGTAATTAAGATTTTCATTACTAAAGCTTTAAAAGAAAATTGAGATATTTTCTAATAAAAAATTTAGAAGAATATTAAAATTGTATATTTAGTTTATTCCATTAGTAAAGATTTTAAAGGCAAGTTAAAGGAAACAATATTAAAACTGTATATTAGTTTCCTCCATTAGTAGAGATTTTATAGTCACTTGAGATATTTTTGAATTTTTAATATTAATAATTCAAAAATATGAGAAAATTAGAAAAATAGATCGAAGCTGTTTGAGAGGTGGCATCACCGCACTCGTCTTCTCCTCTATATAGTCAAATGAGATATTTTCGAATTTTTAATATTAATAATTCAAAATTTTGAGATCATTAGAAAAATAAATCGAAACTATTTGAGAGGCGGCACATCACCGCACCCGTCTTCTCCTTTATATAAGTATATATATTGATATATACTTATATTTTGGGGCTAGGCATATTTTTTTACTTTTTGTAATTTTTAATATTTGTTAATTCAAAATTTTGAAAAGTTATAAAAATTGATTAGTCGGCACTCCGTTCTCTCCGATCTCCAGTTAGTTCTTTATTCATACGATAGCATGGTATAATAAACATTTTCCTTTTTTTGAAATGTATAAAATTAATATTGACAAATAAGTTAGAAGAGAAAACTTACATGTAATTAAAAGTTTCTTGTACAAAAGTATATAAATGTTGAAAATTCTAAAAAAATCAATAATGCTTAATATAGTAATTATACAAAATTTAAGTAAACCGTTTTATACAACTTCATATTCTATTGTAATTGAATCTTGTTTTTACCAAGTTGATCCACTTTGAAACTGTAAAAGAAAATAAGAAAACTAACAACATACAAAAGATATTATTTAAAATATATCAAGTCATTATATAAGATAACTATGCAAGTATAAAAGATCTAATGTTTCATGTACAAAATACTATACATGCATGCAATGTATTTGATCTTTTTTTATCTTTTACTCGCTTTTAACCAATTAATTAATGATTTTGATTTATCATATACTATATACTTGGTGAACAAAAGAAATTGAAAAAACAGGATAGATACGTATCATCTGCATCTCCATGCATCTCCACACGAATGCAGTTTAGTATTCTAGAACAAACAAACACGGAAAACATCACATGATGTCGGTTTCTAAAAAAATCAAAAAATATTCAAATTAAATTAAATTACAAAAAAGGAATAAAAAAGCAAAATAATCAAAAGTACATGAAAATCACGATTGTTGCGGCTATGGCTATTCTTTAAATCAGTGATCCCTTTTTCTCGTACTGGATCAGCTCATTAATGACTTGTTTTAGTCCTGCATTACATCACAAACACAAATTTAAGTAATAAGATACATAACAGAAAACATATATAACTATAAGTGATTATAGACATATTCTTAAGATAAATCAAACAAAAGTTAAAATAGAAAAGAATATGCGTTGAATACTTGGATTGTTTGTTGCCATCACTTCACGTAGTATACAACTTGCACCTGCATGATAACACATCCGATCACTATTAATAATTATGTACTAACATAAAATCAGCATATTAATAAGTAAATAAAAGACATCAAATACAAAAAGCAAAGTTTGCAAAACAATGTTAGCGAGACAAAAAACAAACAATAGATATTGAAAATAGTGCCCAAGAAAATATGCAGAGCCCGAGCCTGAGGGAGGATTTATATAATACACGAGTAGATTAAATAATGGTAACATTTTCTTAAATAATTAATATATTTTTTTGACAAAATTTTCACCAAAAATATTTTCTCCTATTAATTCGACACTGGGGAAGGCATTTTTAATTTAATATTAATATTTAAATTTGTATAAAATTAAAAAAAATTGAAGGAATTTTAGAACGCCATCTTAACTTTCGAGAATTTCCTTTGATGTCATATAATAATATAAATATATTGATTAGTAAAAAGATTGGATTTGTGGAGGAAGTTTAATGTAAGTTCCCTCTATTAAAAAAAGTGAGAATAAATCAATAGAGAAAATTTAGGAGAATAATAAGATGGTAACTTTAATTTAGAAGAAAGTTAAGAGCATATTAATAAGGTAATTAAGATTTTTTTATTTATAAATTCAAAAATCCGAGAAAATTAGAAAAATAGATTAGAGCGATTTGAGAGCGCCACATCACCGCTCCCATCTTCTTCTTTATATAAGTATATTGATAAAAGATAAAAGATATTTAAATCAAAGAAAGTTCTATCAAGTCCTACAAATTCGAAAATAGTAAGGAAGTTGTAATTTTCTAAATCAAAAAAAGTTTTATCAAGTCCTACAAATTCGAAAATAATAAGGAAGTTGTAATTTTCTAAATTAAAGAAAGTTCTATCAACTTTGAAAATAATAAAAGAAAGTTCTATCAAGCCTACAAATTCGAAAATAATAAAGGAAGTTGTAATTTTTTAAATCAAAGAAAGTTCTATCAAGTCCTACAAATTCGAAAATAATAAGGAAGTTGTAATTTTCTAAATCAAAGAAAGTTCTATCAACTTTGAAAATAATAAAAGAAAGTTCTATCAACTTTGAAAATAATAAAAGAAAGTTCTATCAAGCCTACAAATTCGAAAATAATAAGGAAGTTGTAATTTTCTAAATTAAAGAAAGTTCTATCAACTTTGAAAATAATAAAAGAAAGTTCTATCAAGCCTACAAATTCGAAAATAATAAGGAAGTTGTAATTTTTTAAATCAAAGAAAGTTCTATCAAGTCGTACAAATTCGAAAATAATAAGGAAGTTGTAATTTTCTAAATCAAAGAAAGTTCTATCAACTTTGAAAATAATAAAAGAAAGTTCTATCAAGTTTGAAAATAATAAAGTGTAATTTTCAATTTCCTTCCTACAAAATCGAAAATAATAAAGGAAGTTGTAATTATTAAAATTAAAAATTGTGAAAAATTGAGAAAATTAGAAAAATAGAACGGAGCGATTCTAGAGCGTCACCTCACCGCCCCCGTCTTCTCCTTTATATAAGTATATTGATTGTAGTGGGAACTAATAAAAATTAACAATATAAATTATGAACTCATTGTAACATAGTGGGGGCTATAGTCCCCACTAACCCCTATGTAGCTCAGCCACAGCATGTATCTCGTAAAAAATAGAAAATCGGTTTTATTCGCTCGGCAATCGATTAATCGAATATCGGATAGTTTTTGTCCGACGTGGAAGAGTCTCGAGTGACCTGGAAGCTGACATGGATTGTCGAAAAATCTGTACAGTTTTCAACATTTTAAGACTTTTGTATCACCATGACACGTATAAAAATTGGTAGATAATGATCCCTTTTAGTACCAATATTTATTTGTAAGTAAATTATTGGTAGGTAAATATTAAATATGTTGGAGTCATTTGTCTTGGGTTTTTGTTCTACTCTTATTGTTTTATTTCTTTTGATTTTAGTGCTGCAGTTGAGAATAATTTAATATTGGATTTGGGCAACCAAGATCAAACATGTGAATGTTGTAGGGCCATAGTTTGGGGAATTTAGCGGAAGACATGTGGGCAATGCACGATGGAGATATTCAATTTGTTCTTCCTAATCCATGCATGTTATCCAATATGTGCTTTTAATATGGAGATATTAATATTGAATTTAATACGTGCTTTTGCGGATTATCCTCCTCTGCTGTGAAAATGGAATATTCGGGCTCTGTTAAGCGACAATTTAGGTTTTGTTTGGTATTGCTGTTGCATATATTAATAACAGTTTTTTTCTGAAAAGCAGTTAAAAAAGTGTTTGATAAAATTTAAAAACTGTTTTTCTCAAAAACATTTTTGGCTGAAAAACTGCTTAGGCCCCCCTATGCTTTTGAAAAAAAACTGATTTTTAGCTTTTGCGGGAAACAACTACTGGTTTCAACATCAAAACTCACCAAAAACATTAATTTTTTATATTATATACCAAAACATGCACATATCAAAAATATTACCAAACAATTATCTGATTTTCACAGCAGCACTTATTTTAACGGCACTTTTTTCAACGGTACAGTAATTTTTAACAGCAATCTCAAACAGAACCTTAATTTGTTTCTTTATCCGTTCCTTTATGTCTATATGTATTTATTTTCTCCCAACACAATGTGTTTTTTAATCCACATAGCTCAGATGTGATGGCACTCGGAAGAAAAATGAAATTCTCGCCCAAAAGTGATTGATGTTCGCTTTTTGTCCAAGTAAGATATCATCATATCAGATGTTCGTTTACTCGGTTTTATGTGGGATCTTTTATAGTATTTGGTTATGCTATTCATTGCTGTAGAGATCTTTGTGTAGTATGCTGCAATTATGAAAAAAATGTCATTTACTTAACCGGTTATGGTGTGATATTGGGTAGGCTTCACCACCTGCCTCTAGTCAAAAGCAAGCAATTGTGGCTTTGAACTGGTGGTTTGCTTCATGGACGGACATGGTCACTCATTAGTAAGTTTAGACGTGAGCATTTGGTAAAAGGCATTTAAGAGCCACAGTACAGTTATGAAAGATAGCTCTGAATGTGTGTTTATTTCTTGGAGCAGGTTTGTTGTTGCTATGCAAGAATTTATGGACTCGGCAATCAATTTTAGGGACAGTTTTTTATTCACAATATCTGCTGGACTGCTGCTTCTACTTGCTTTCATTAATGTCCCTCAAGGTAAAGGAACTTGCAAAATAAATCAGGTTTACTTTATCAATAAGTAATTCTTAAATTAAAAAAAAAAGATATTGCTAAATATCATAAAATTTTGCTTCATGTAGTAATAAAAAATTACTCTTAAGTCCCTTTGTTTATTAAATGTTCAGTTTGCTTATTAAATGACGTGTTTAAGATCATTGATAATTCCCAACACATAGATATCACTTATTTAATTATAAGCCAATTCAATTTAATTTAAAATTTACTTTCATAATATTTATTTGAATAAATTAAATATTTTAAAAACAAGGTCACCAGAAATTTGAAATTATATTAATATATTTTTGTAGAAATAATATAATTGATTAAAAAATCAACATTCAAAGTTATTAATTATATAATTATATTTTGGGTGAAAATTATAAAATGTAAATTCAATAAAAGTTATTATATTAAAAGATGGATATATATATATATATATATAAGTATATTTTTCATTCTCAGAAAAAAAAATTGAGTTACATTCAACATAATTTAAGTTAATTCTAGATCTTTTGACTCATCTTAATAAAATTACTTTACATTTTTATTAGCTACAATCAATAAAAAATAATTACATATGAAATATTAATTTATGTAAAACTTATTGTTTATGCTAATCATATATTAATATCAGAAATCTACTCATTTTCCGAAAATATAATTAATACATGTTACATTTTATATTTCTTTTCAATCAAATATCTTTTTTTCAAAAATATCAGGTGTTTGTTTCTTTATTTTAAAACATATTTTAAAAAAACTACATATTTTAACATGCCAACATGTTTTTTTAACAAATATAATTAATATAATTAAAACAATTCTAAAAACACCTTACTTTTTTTTTAATTAAAACATGTTATCTTTTCTAGTTATCCTTAGCTTTAAATTATTTAAAAAAAACTTACTTATTTTTATCATGCTAACAAATTTTTTTAACAAATACAATTAATATAAATAAAATATTTCTAAAAACATTAGAGACGTTTATTTTTGTTAATTAAAACATCTTGTCTTTTATGTTTGTCTTTATTATTAATATTGTTTTAATAAATAATAAAATAATATTAATAATTCTTCATTTATCTTCATCAGGCCCATTTGTATTCTTTATTAATTTTTTCTATGTTCCAATTAATATTTAAATTTCTCATTTTATAATTTATCATATTGATTTTTACTCTTTATTTAATATTTTTTGTTAGATTTTCTATTTATTTTTATTATTAACTTTATTAAAATAATATTAATAATGCCCAACTTATCTTACTCAACCCCATTTATATTCTTCATTAGTTTTTTCTATGTTTCAATTAATATTTAAGTTTCTCATTTTATAATTTATCATATTAGTTTTTATTATTTATTTAATATTTTCCATTTCTATTAATTTTTTAATTTGTCATTTTTTAATCTTTGATAGCACGTGCATTATGGGCTAGTATAAATTATAGTCAAGATAAAATAAAACTAGTTTATCATAACAATATCCAAAAATAGTATTCTTGTAAAGAAAATATACATGATTTTAACATGTCATGTTTTTAAGAAAAAGTTTAGGTTATTGTATAATAAAAATATAACATTTTTTTAAAAAATAAAAAATTTGTAACTATCCTTTTAATAAAAATTGTTATAAAGATATAATTTAAGTAAATGAACCAGTGATTCACCGTGTCTTTTTGTATCATTTCAACGTAAAAAGATAAATGAATGCATTAATTATGTTAATTTTTCAATGAAAAACAGAGAATAAGTCATGGACTATTATTGTAATTCCTGATTAATACATGAAACAAAACTTTATGACATTTAGCAATCATGAAAAAAAGGATGTATTTTTAGGTGTAAAACATGTGTAGGATGTGTTGTACTTAAAATACAACAACTTAAAGTGAACATGCCAGAAATGCACAAATTAACTTTCTAATTACATTATTGTACTTGTTTAAATTAAACAAAAACACTAAAAGGAAAAAAATATATTATTATAATAATAAAATACACATGATTTTTGTATTAATAAATTGAAAAGAGTAGTTACAGTTGATGATTTTTACGTTTCGGTACTTGTAAAAGCATATATTTCTAAAGAGAAGGTCCAATCCAATCAGTGTTTTAAGAGGACAAGACAGGACAAAACCAAATAAACAAAGGTTTCATTTCATAGCATGCTTCCAAAACCAAAACTTCTCAACTCCCCCTCCAATTCCTCCTTCCCTGCATTTCCATCCCATTCTTACTTGAATTCCAAAAACAAAATACATGTAACTATTCTACTTTCTTGCTTTTAATCTTGAAAAACACATACGCTTCCATGGACGAATCTCAACTAGGAAAGTTGTATCTAAGTAGATGTCTTGGATGACAACCGAAAACAAGCTTAAAGAGTATTTTTCAAAATATGGGGAATGTATTATCTTCTTCAGTGCAGACACTAACCACTCCACTGGTTTTGGTTCCGTTGTTTTTGAGGACCCGTTTGTTCTCAGTTCGGTTCTTCAAGAATGTCACTACATTGACGATCATCTGGTCAGTATCTATTAATCTTTTAGTCGTGTTAGTTTTTCATGACAGTTTTGCCTCTTTTACTTTGTTTTCATGTGTTTGTAAGTCTTGTGAATTTGATTTTTATTACATCTTATTCATGTGTTTATTAGGTGGAAGTGGTACCAGCTGAGCTTTGGATGAGATCTGGATTGAAGAACAACAAAGTATGAGTTTACTTCAACTTACTCGAGAAATGAAGAAGATGGAAGTAAAAGATGTAGAAAAATCATCAAGAATTGACAGGGTGGAGCGGAACCTGGACAGATTGCAGCTGGACCATGAAAGATTGCAGCTGCACTATGATGAGTTAAAGCATATTACAAAATATAAAGTGAGCTTTACAGTCCTTTTCCAGCCCATACTTAATGCCTGCCCATACTTAATTACTTATTCTAAGTGATTCATTATAGCTAAATGATATATGCTTATATGTTTTCTCGCACTTGTTCCATAATTTTAGTGACACGTCAATAAATATCAAAATAAAAATATATGAAGGATGTTAGACATGAGTAGTGAATTTAGGACACGAGTAAAAGGTTAAAGCTCTCTCATTTTCTTACTCAATAGTCGAGTATTTATATAATTAGAGTCGTTCACGAACCGAGTCGAGCCGAGTGTTGATGTAAACAAGTCGATTTTTACTTTTTTCTCTGATGAGCCGAGCCGAGCCGAGCTTTCATATCGTACAAAATTCGTGTTCGAACTCGAGCTCTTTAACTAACGAGTCGAACACGAGCTTTTATCGGACAAAAACGAGCCGAGTCGAGCCGAGCTCATTAGAACTTACAATTTTTATAGTTAAAAAAGCCCAATTTTTCTTGGCCCAACGAATTAAAACATTTTTTTTGGAAACCCAACCCAATTTCTCAATCAATTCTCAATAAACCTAAAATACACGTACTATAAATTGAAAATTTAATTTAAAATATTAGAAAATGCAGCAAATAATATAAAAATATGTCGAATATATCTTAATTTTTTTGAGCTTTATCGAGCCAATCTCGAGCCGAACGAGCTCGAGCCGATCTCGAGTCGAGTTCACTAATAGCTCGGCTCCAGCTCGTTTTTTTAACGAACAATTTTTTGTGTTCGAGCTCGAGCTCGAGTTCTTAACGAACCGAGCCGAGTCGAGCCCTTAACGAGCCGAGCTCGAGCTTGTTCACGAACAACCATGTTCATGAACAACCTATATATAACAATGGTGCAAATTCTTTTTATGTGTATTTATAAGTTGAATTAGTCATGTTTACAGAGTTTCGTGTGTACTTTAACGTATTGGTCCTTTCACGGATGGAGCGTGGGAGGGATGGATCAAGTATTTTGCTTCTGCCTATTATAATACCAAAATGTTGCCGGAGTATATTTTCAGTACCCAGTTTACTGTATCAAGACAAAATCCATTCAAACCATCTTAGAAGAAAACAATATTGTCTAGACTGATCACAACAATTAAATAACAAGTTTTAACTAACTATTTCTTGATAAACATAATTAAGTTTAGTAACAACCCTCATGTTCTCCTCGTGCTCGTGGACATTATAGGATCAATGATAGAAGCCACCATAAGCATTCCATTGACTACATCTTCCTTGAACATTTGACATATATTCTGGAGGGTTTTGGGTGCCCCAGACACTTGGCATGACATTGGGAATGCCTCTCGCGTAGCCAACATTGGAATCACCTGGATTACAATAACCTTCGGCAGTCCCACCAAATACAGCATTACCACTTGCAAATTCATTCATATTGTAACCAACATTGTAATTTGTTGGTCCGTATAGAAGCCACAAGCTGTAAAATGGTGGGCAAGGGTAGGGCTGTCAAACAGATAATTCGGATACGGATCTGCCTGCATCCCAATCCGAATCCGAAAATTGAATTCGTACCCGGATCCGTATCCGAATCCGAAAATATTTAAATAAAAATATCCGAATCCGCCGGATACTATCCGGATACGGATAATATCCGAATCCGAATTTCAATCAGATTTTTTAGTTTTTATATTAAATTTTAATTCAAAAAAATTGAAAAAAATAATAAAAAATTAATAAAAAACTAAACAACTTAAATTTATTTCAGTCTATTTTATTTTTTACAAAAAAATTCCTTTTTAGTATAATTTTGTTTATTTCAAAATATTAAATTTGTATATATATATATATATATGTGTGTGTGTGTGTCTATAATATGTTTACAATTATCTACAATTTATATAAATATATTGTTTAATGATTAAATTATATGTGTATATATATATTATGTAAACTTAAAAAATAAATTCTAAATTATATGTAATTATATATATATATATATATATATATATATATATATATTTATCATATTTATTTAATTTCGGATTTAGATATTATCGAATACGGATGCGCCTATATCCATATTCGTATCTGCAACTACCAGATTCGAATACGGATAATATCCGCTTTATTTCGAATACGGATAAAATCCGATTTATTCCGAATACGAATACAGATATTTCGGACGGATATCGAATTTTTCGAATTTTTTTGACAGCCCTAGGTAAGGGTAACCATAAGTGGGTTATGGCGGGATTCCAGCAGTATTAGCATTGACACCGGAAGAGCTATAATTTTGATGATGGGCAAGTCTCCAACCACCATTGTCGCCTTGTCGTTTGTCTTTATCTACTGCTCGTTTCACCTCAACAGTCACATTTTCGAGTTTATGGTATGCTCCCTTAAGAAGAACTTTGTCAACAGCATATTCTGTATCAAATGTAACGTAGGCAAACTTACGTGAGATATTAGTATCATGATATGCCCGTATCTTTCCGTATGTGACATGCCCAAAAGTTTTAAAGTATTGATTTAATTTCTCATTTGTTAAAGTCTCTGGTAATCCTCCTACAAATATTTTTCTCCTATGAACACGATTTTCACCATAATTTTCGTCAACACCAGATGTAGACCAGAGACTTTAACAGATGAGAAACTAAATCAATACTTTGAAACTTTTAGACATGTCACATACGGAAAGATACAGACATATCATGATACTAATATCTCGCGTAAGGTTGCTTACGTTACATTTGATACAGAAGATGCTGTTGACAAAGTTCTTTTTAAGGGAGCATATCATAAATTCGAAAATGTGACTGTTGAGGTGAAACTAGCAGTAGATAAAGACAAACGACAATGTGACAATGGTGGTTGGAGACTTGCACATCATCAAAATTATAGCTCTTCTGGTGTCAATCCTAACACTGCTGGAATCCCGCCACAACCCACTTATGGTTACCCTTACCCACCATTTTACAGCTCGTGGCTTCCATACGGACCAACAAATTACAATGTTGGTTACAATATGAATGAATTTGCAAGTGGTAATGCTATATTTGGTGGGACTGCCGAAGATTATTGTAATCCAGGTGATTCCAATGTTGGCTACGCGAGAGGCATTCTCAATGTCATGCCAAGTGTTTGGGGCACCCAAAACCCTCCAGAATATATGCCAAATGTTCAAAGAAGAGGTGGTTAGTGGAATGCTTATGGTGACTTTTATCGTTGATCCTATAATGTCCATGAGCACGAGGAGAACATGTGGCTGTTACTAAACTTAATTATGTTTATCAAGAAATAGTTAGTTAAAACTTGTTATTTAATTGTTGTGATCAGTCTACACAATATTGTTTTCTTCTAAGATGGTCTGAATGGATTTTGTGTTGCTACAATAAACTGAGTACTGAAAATATAATCGGACAACATTTTGGTATTATAATAGGCAGAAGCAAAATACTTGATCCATAGGCTTAACTTCTAAAATCAACCCGGAGTTGTTTTTATACGTCTCTCTGTTCATGTCCTGAACACGAATAATTCTCAAAATCTCATCCCGAATGGGGCGGAGGACAAATAAAGATCGACAGGACGAATAAAATATCCATCTTTAATCGTTAGAAATAAGAGAGATAGGAATTGTACTAATCAAAAATAATTTATATAATAAAAGGTAATATAAAGAATCTTTTGATCTCAATCAAATTATATGTGTATGGCGGTATACATAACATATCATAACATAAAGTGGGATATCTAATTTTGATTTTATAATAAATCTTATTTATATTAATTTATAATTATGTTAATTATATTAATATAATAATTATATGTTTACCGTTGTATATGGCATACTATACCATTAAGAGTGAGTTTTTAATTTTAATAAAGTAATTAAGATTAACTTTTAATAAAATAATAAATTTTATTATATTAATTTAGAATTATGTTAATTAAATTAAGATTATTAAGATAATAAGTATATGTATACTGCGGTATACATGGCATACCATATCATTAAAAGAGTTTCTGCTTTTAATAAAGAGTAAAATTTAGATTTTTAATTTAATAATTAATCTTATTATATTAATCTAGAATTATATTAATTATATTAAGATAATTAAGGTAAAAATAATATGTATACCGCATACATGGCATACCATACGATGAGGAGATTTCTGCTTTTAATAAAGAGTATAGATGTATATGTAATTGCAAATTACCTGTCAAATGAATTATACAGATGATGGACATGTAAATGTGAATCCTTAAATCAATATTTAAATGTGGATCCTTAAGAAAAGTATCCCCTACACCTGAAAATTTGTTATTGTCAATTTGAACTAAAATTTATCATTTTATATAAAAAATACAAATCTCCTTATTACCTGATTAGAACCGAAAAATATGAATCCGATAGAGAATTCCTTCATCGTCACGTAATTCTTTAAACAAAATTTTAAATGGTTTCTTTCCTTCAAGTAAACTTCTACTCTTTTATTCAAACAAACAAAAATGTAATACCAACCTTCCAAGTTCCAAGAATCTTTGATTCTTTGAAAAACATATATGCTTCATAGAAAAACAGCAACCTTTACATGGATCGTCAGACAAATGTGTAACTGTGTAGTAAAAGAATAGACTCTAGGCGTAGATGAGATTAAAGGCTTCACGAATACATTGCAGAGTAGAAATAAGAGGCTAATATAGAATCACTTTCCTTTGTAACTGAATGAATTGATCTCTCTCCCCAAAACTATATTCTCTAACCATATAACTAAATTCCTCGGTGAAAGAAGACTTCATGCCAATCTCAAGCTTAACACGATCACCTTTAACAAAATTATATACTTTTTGTACAAAGTCCAAGAGTATATAGATAGCACTTTAATAACAAAAAGGCTCTCAATAATAGCACCAAACTCTTCCAGCCCTTGTTACCCCTTCAAGTTTATCTGCATATCCATGTCGGACAGTAGACAGTGCAACATGGGTATGGACACTCGACACTTCGTTTTAGCTTAAAAACATGCAAGATTTCAAAAGGTTGTCAAGTCCCACACTTGGACACATATATTACGACTAATGTGGCATCAGCTATACAAGTATCTCATCCTACACGCCATAAACTACAAATACCATTTAGCCAAACACACCCTTATCACTTGTAACTGATTCTGTTATAGAATAGGAGTTATAGTTAGTTACTAGTTTTAATATAAATACACTACAAGTAAGTAAAAATGATGAAACACTTTTCTCTCTTTTCTCATTTACATACATGTTTGTATCTCACTTCATCTTCAATGAGAAGTTGTTATGGTATCAGAGCTTAGATCTACTCAATTCCGCGGTTGTTTTTTAACAAGAGACGATCGATCGCACGGTGCAATCATCTGTGTTCTTATTTTGAAGCTTGATTTCACGAATTCGGTGCATTTTTCAGTAAGCTTTCTTGATTCTCTTCAACAGATTGATCTTTTACGTTGATGTTTTTGTCGAAATTCACAGAATCAAAGTGTGATCTTCTGTTTTTATGAGCTTATGTTCGTAATCAAAGTTTGATTGTGATATTGTTCGTTCTCTATTGATTTCACGTTGAAATTCAGTTAAGTGGTAGTGTTTGCAGACGGAATTTTTGGATTAAGAGATTTCTTGATTTGAGAGTTCAGTTTTACAGATTTGTTAAGTTTTTGTTGATCATGAGGAGAAATAGTTATGCTAATATCGTTACTGGTTCTGATAATGTTGATAACATTCCTGGTGGTTCTGGTGGCAATGTCGTTGCGAACGAAGATGTGTTAGCACCTAAGTCTAGTGATAATGGTGATCTTGATGTTGTTAATTCTAATCAACATCCGTTGTTTTTGCAAAACATTGATCATCCTGGTTTAGTGTTGATTTCTAAGAAATTAACTGGAACAGAAAACTATGGTCCTTGGAAGAGATCTTTAACCATTGCCTTGTCAGCTAAGAATAAATTGGGGCTTATCAATGGTACTTGTCTCAAACCTGATGATGATTCTCCACTTAGAGCTCAGTGGGAATGAGTTAATGATATGGTGATAAGTTGGATTTTAAACACTGTTTCTGAGGATATAAGTAATGTGATGGATTTTGTTAATACTGCTCAAGAGGTTTGGGAGGAATTACTTGATCAGTTTTCAAGTATTGATGGTCATAGAGTCTATCATATTCTGAAGGATTTACATGTTCTTGAGCAAGGTGATAAATCGGTTGAGTTTTACTATCATAAGATGAAGAATTTATGGGATGAATATACAGCTTTGGAACCTGCAATCACTTGCAAGTGTAACTGCAAGTGTGATTCTCATAAACTGTTGGATGATAGGGAACAGAGGAAGCGACTTTTGCAATTTTTAATGGGTCTTAATGAGAGTTTTTCTGCAGCTAGAGGTCAAATCCTCATGATGAATCCCTTACCTTCCATTGCTCAAGCTTTTTCCCTTGTCAAACAGGAGGAGAAACAGAGACAAGCTCATTCTCTGTCTAATTCCTTTGTTGGAAATGTTGGTAATGTTAGGACTACTGTTTCTGGTACTAAGCCAGTTACTTCTGCAAATTCTGATGCTAAGAAGCAAATTTTGAAGTGTGCCTATTGTCACAAAGATGGTCATACCAAGGAGACTTGTTTCAAGTTAATTGGGTATCCACCTCGGGGTAGAGGTAGGGGCAAACCTTATTCACAGGCTACTTCTCAGGGTTTTAGATTTCATCCACAGCCTGTTACGCCACCTGCTCAAGCTGCTTCTCAAGTTGTTCAAACTTCTTGTGTTGGTTTTTCTAAACCTACTGATATTGGTGCTTCTGTGAATTCTCTAAATTCTCCTAGTTCTCCGGTTTCTCTCGAACAACTTCAACAGCAGATGGCTCGTATTTCTCAAATGATGTCTACTATGGCAGGTGCAAACTGTTCTACTATAACACCTGAGGATCATGTTTCTAATCTAGCAGGTTTGCCATATTCTATGTTGACTTATGTGCCTACTGTTGTTAATCAATTATGGATAATTGATAGTGGCGCTTCTAATCATATGTGCTGCAATCAAAGTTTAATGATTAATGTCCATCACATTTCTTATCCATTTACCATTGCCTTACCAAATAATCACACCATTCAAGTACATCAAGTTGGTTCTGTACATTTGAGTCCTTCTATTGTTTTAAATGATGTCTTGTTGGTACCATCTTTTCATTGTAATTTGCTTTCTGTCAGCAAACTTACGCTTCAATCCAACATAACCATTTCCTTCACTCCTTCTCGTTGTTTATTCCAGGTTCAGGACCAGATGCACACTTTGGCAACTGATGTTGAATATGGAGGCTTGTACTATTTCCCTTATTCTCCCGTCTCTGCTCTCCCACGCACTTCAGTTGCTCTTGACAGTGGCGTCTCAAACACAGAAGACTCTTCTGTTTTTCATGTTGTTAATTCAGTTGCTAGGTCTAGTCAAGATACTTCCAAACTATGGCATCTTCGCTTAGGACATGCTTCAAACAATGTGTTGAAACATATCCCTTGTATTTCATATGTTGAATCTTGTAATCTTGATTGTCCTATTTGTCCTTCTTCTAAGCAAACCATGCTATCTTTTCCATTACATAGTGATTCTCATGCTAGTAATTTGTTTGACCTTTTGCACATGGATGTCTGGGGACCTTATCAGGTTGCTACAGTTCATGGTTGTAAGTATTTCCTCACGTTAGTTGATGATCATTCTCGGGCTACTTGGACTTTTCTTATGTCTAGTAAACAGGAAGTTTTCCGAAAATTCAAGTCTTTTGTTCACTATATTCAAACCCATTTTAACACTTCTATTAAAACTGTTCGAACGGATAATGGTAGTGAATTTATTAATCAACAGTTTCATCCTTTCCTTGCTAGTCTAGGTATTTTACATCAGACTTCATGTACACATACTCCTCAACAAAATGCCCGTGTCGAGCGAAAACATAAACATCTTCTTGAGGTTGCTAGGGCTTTTCGTTTTCAATCAGGTCTACCTTATAAATATTGGGGTGATTGCTTACTTGCTGCCACCTATATTATCAGTGTGTTACCTACACCTGTTCTTCATTACAAAAGTCCTCATGAGGTGTTGTTTAATGTCGTTCCTGATTATTCAACTCTTAAATGTTTTGGTTGTTTGTGTTACGCTTCTGTTCATCCTCTTAATAAATTTGATTCTCATGCTATACAATGCGTATTCCTTGGCTATCCTTTTCAACAAAAGGGTTTTAAGTTGTTATGGCTAGATAATCATTCTGTCATGGTTAGCCGGCATGTCAAGTTTCTTGAGCATATTTTCCCTTATCATAATATCTCTTCTTCTGTTTCTTCCAAGTTCACTTCTATGTCTCCTGGTAATACTTATAGTTTCCTCAACTGGTTGTCTCGTCATTCTGCATCTTCCCCTTTCTCTAATCCTAATGCGTCACCTACATCCCCTGTCTCACCAGTGTCTTCACTTTCTGCTCCTGATTCGATTTCACCAGTGTTACAGTCTGATGTTGTTCCATATACTGCATCTCCCATTCCATCTGTTGAGACTGATTCTCATATTGAGACTGTCCCATCCACTAGACGTTCTACCAGGGTCAAACATCTTCCATCATGGTGGAATGATTATCATCTTCCTACCAAAGCTTTTGCTACTTTTGCTTCAGTTGATCATGGTTCTTATGATTCTAATGAGCAATTTCTTTATGCCTATTCTACTAATGTTGTGGAACCTTCTCATTACTATCAAGCCATCAAAGATCTTCTTTGGATTGAGGCCATGGAAAAGGAGTTAATTGCTCTTGAATCTAACAATACTTGGACATTAACTACTCTACCACCTGGCAAGAAGTGTGTCGATTGTAAATGGGTTTTTAAGACCAAGTATTTACCTAATGGAGAAATTGATAAACACAAGGCCAGGTTAGTGGCTAAGGGCTATACACAGTCTGCTGGAGTTGACTATCATGACACGTTCGCTTCTGTTGTCAAGTTAGTTACAGTACGCAGTTTACTTGCTATTGCTGCTGCTAAGAACTGGTTTGTTGAACAACTCGATGTTAACAACGCTTTCTTGCATGGGGATTTGACAGAAGATGTTTATATGGTTAATTTTGACGTTTAATTTGCTGTACAAGCTAGTTTTATAAAGTTGGTCCTGTTAGTGTTGATTTTGATTTTGATTAGTAGTATCACAAAATGTTGCCATGATGTTTCAACTCACAAGTAGTTAGTAGATATATGCAGTCGGTGGCAAGGCTGAGTAAAATAAAAGGAAGTCGAGTACTTATTAATAAAAGCCTCGTTGTTGGGAGTTCTATAAACTCGTGTTCACGTACAAATCTTCCTTTTCTTTCCATAAAATCAAAGATCTAAGGGAAATATCAGGAGATCCATGCATGTCTATCCACGGGCTGTTCGGATTTGATGTTTCTAAATGCGAAGCTGGGTGGCAAAATGAAAATTAATGAAGAGGACTTCAATTATGATACTCCTGCAGAGCCTTTGAACACGCTGGTAAATGTTTATTTTTACTTGTACAGTTAGAAATTTGTACCTAAAAATAATCTCAGGTTCCGTTTTGCTTTAGTAGTTACTTGTTCTCATATTGAAATGCAGGTGAAGTATAAAAAGCTTGTGGATAAGTGGTGGGTTGCCCTGGGAACTAAACGGTTCCGTTGCAACCGGAAATTCTTGGATTATCAGTCACACAAACACAACTTTGAAAACCGTCATCCTAAAGACGTTTTTTTGTTCAATGGACTAGTTCTTGGCATGGAATACATTGAAAGGATCGTGAAAATTATGCGTAGAAAAATTACGTGTTTGGAGGAAGCTATAATTGTAAACAGTTTATCACTCATTTAGAAGAAGCTTTGGGAGTCAAAGTTGAAGTAAAATTTGAGAGTATAGAGAACAACATTGATCTTTTTCGTTTAAAGAAGATTGACGTTCTGTTTAATGATGAGGATTGGAAGACTCGGGATTTTGTTCCCAAACCAGCAAAAAAGAAGAATAAGTTGACAAGCACCAGCGAATTCATTCTTGAGGACTTTGCAGCAAAGGTAGATGAGAGAGTTCATTATAGTGCCAATACAACTCTACATAAACACATGACAAAGAAAATCTAGCGGGAGCAACAGAATACGCAACTGCAACTAGTATTTGGTTGGTTAACTATTTCTAGCGAGTAAGACATTTGCTTCTGGATGAGAGTAGTTTGTTGCTGCTTTTCAGTAAATCCAGGTCTTACCAACACTACTTTGATAAATGGGAGAATTGAGTCACTTTCTGAGATACAAAGAAAGGGTTGACTTTGTTTGGTGCTGGTACTTGGCAACTCACTAATTCCAATCATGTGCTTGCAATAGAGTTCAGACGCATATGTGAAGAACACAATTTGAGTTCGCTTGCATTCGAAATCTAATCATCCGATCACAAGTGAGAATTCATTTCATAACCAACCAAGCTAGGACCGACAATTTAGGGACAACAAAAGCATGCCATACCATCGGTATCCAACTTGGAGCGCCAGTAGTCTCCCTAATAGTACTCCAAATAGTGGACAAAGTAACATCAGTGCCTTTTAGATTTCCCCAAGTGATGCTGTCATGGGCTAGAGGCTACACCTCTTCACATATGCGTCTGAACTCTATTGCAAGCACATGATTGGAATTAGTGAGTTGCCAAGTACCATTACCAAACAAAGTCAACTCTTTCTTTGTATGTCACAAAGTGACTCAATTCTCCCATTTATCAAAGTAGTGTTGGTAAGACCTGGATTTACTGAAAAGCAGCAACAAACTACTCTCATCCAGAAGCAAATGTCTTACTCGCTAGAAATAGTTAACCAACCAAATACTAGTTCTAGTTGCGTATTCTGTTGCTCCCGCTAGATTTTCTTTGTCATGTGTTTATGTAGAGTTGTATTGGCACTATAATGAACTCTCTCCTCTACCTTTGCTGCAAAGTCCTCAAGAATGAATTCGCTGGTGCTTGTAAACATATTCTTCTTTTTTGCTGGTTTGGGAACAAAATCCCGAGTCTTCCAATCCTCATCATTAAACAGAACGCCAATCTTCTTTAAACGAAACAGATCAATGTTGTTCTCTATCATCTCAAATTTTACTTCAACTTTGACTCCCAAAGCTTCTTCTAAATGAGTGATAAACTGTTTACAGTTATAGCTTCCTCCAAACACGTAGTTTTTGCTACACATAATTTCCACGATCATTTCAATGTATTCCATGCCAAGAACTAGTCCATTGAACAAAAAAACGTCTTTAGGATGACGGTTTTCAAAGTTGTGTTTGTGTGATTGATAATCCAAGAATTTCCGGTTGCAACGGAACCGTTTAGTTCCCAGGGCAACCCACCACTTATCCAAAAGCTTTTTATACTTCACCTGCATTTCAATATGAGAACAGGTAACTACTAAAGCAAAACGGAACCTGAGATTATTTTTAGGTACAAATTTCTAACTGTACAAGTAAAAATAAACATTTACCAGCGTGTTCAAAGGCTCTGCAGGAGTATCATAATTGAAGTCCTCTTCATTAATTTTCATTTTGCCACCCAGCTTTGCATTTAGAAACATCAAGTCCGAACAGCCCATGGATAGACATGCATGGATCTCCTGATATTTCCCTTGGATCTTTGATTTTATGGAAAGAAAAGGAAGTTTTGTACGTGAACACGAGTTTATAGAACTCCTAGCAACGAGGCTTTTATTAATAAGTACTCGACTTCCTTTTATTTTACTCAGTCTTGCCACCGACTGCATATATCTACTAACTACTTGTGAGTTGAAACATCCTGGCAACATTTCGTGGTACTATTAATCAAAATCAAAAGCAACACTAACAGGACCAACTTTATAAAACTAGCTTGTACAGGAAATTAAACGTCAAAATTAACCATATTGCTTTGAATTTTTTTTCTTAAAGTATTTTGGTTCAACTCATAACCAGTGTTGTAAAAAGTGGGAATCGGAGTTAATCGGTGAAGGCACCGTCCAGGGATTAATCGGGGATTAATCGGATCATTAATCGGAATAATTTTAATAATATTTTTTTATATACAATTATAAAATTGTTTCGTTATTTCAACTAAACATTTGTTATTATCATATATTTATGCTAATATATTAAAAATGTTATATAATTGTAATAAATAAAATTTTGAAGGTTTAACTTTTCAATTATAGATCAATTTAAGAGGAAACTTAAGAGAATTTACGATTTAGGCATCTAAAATTATAATTATATGTACAAAAATAATGTTTTTTCCTATTGTTTAATCAAGTTTCTACCTTTTAATTTTTTTTTTTTTTTTTTTAACTATTTTTTAATAATTAGCCCGATTTTTGACCGATTAATCCGATTTTTGACCGTTTTTTGACCGTTTTTATGAAAAAACGATTAATTAACCGATTTTTGCTTAATCAGTTCGGTGGCCCGCCATCTAGCGATTAATCAACGATTAATCCAGATTAATCGCCGATTTTTAGAACAGTGCTCACAACCAAAAATTGCCATTTGGACACAACATTATTACATTTTTTTTATAACCTTAATATAAATTTATACTTCTAAACTAATTGGTAGCTGACCATAGGTGTCCTGTGACCATAGGTGTCCTGTCTACCAGTAATTCTGTATATTTTTGACATCCTTAAAATTGATACTCTTGACTCCATTAGAGTCATAAATTTTGGTAATAAAACCAGACCCAACGACAATCCTTTCCAGGGATTCACATAGATTTATTCAAATATTATTAAATTACTATAAAATAACCCGTGCGAAGCACGGGCCGAGTGCTTTTTTTTAGAAATTTATTTTATTTATAGTATTTTTTAATTAATATTATCAATTATGTTATTTTCAATTTTGACTTAAAATTGTTTACATTTACATTATTTTTTCATGAAATTAGTTACTGAATTTTACAAATATTTTGCTCATGAAAATATTATTATTATTCAGTTAATTATAAAAACTTTATATGTTATCCCTTTACAACATAACGGAATTTCAATGAACTGTAGACCAGTATCAACTGAAATGTTATTGGTAGATTATTTATATTTCAGTATCGAAAGCAAAATCATTTTAAAATCTAAAACATCAACTTGTGTATATATCCCAAAGATTCTCATCCAAATGAATTTTTTTATTTTCAGCAACAACTTTCTATTATACAAAAAAAGTAAGAGATTAATAGTTGTAATTTTTAAATAATTATATATATATATAAAAGGGATTTTGAAAGTGTAGCTATAAGGGATAATTATAAGAGCAATAACAAATTAAACAAATGTAGTATATACTATGTATGTATATATATAATTACAATTTTCTTTATTTAACCTGTGATAAGATCTAGAAGATTTTCATCCAATTGATTTTCTTTATTTCTAGAAATAGCTTTTTTTATTATATAGAAAACGTAATTAAAATCAAATTAATTTTAAAACTGAAACACCAACCTGTATATAGATCAAGAAGATTCTCATTCAATTGAATTTTTTTATTTCGATAAACAACTTTCTGTTATATAGAAACGTAAAAGGTCATTAGTTGAATTGAAAAATTATATAAAATTAAACAAAAAAAACTTCGTTACAAATACATGTGTCATATATTTTTTGCGATGTTTCTCATTATGTTTATTCTACTGCTCAATAGTTTAAGTATCTCTTGTTTGACGATATCTTTCTCTTTCGACAGATCTTTACAATTCCAATTTTAAAGACGTAAGTGTAAGGGATAATTATAAGGGGACTAAGAAATCTGTCAAATACAGTGTAAACTATGTATATATAATTAAAATTTTGTGTATACAATATGGGCTAAAATTTAGAAAATTGTCATCCAGTTGCTATTGTAGTTAAGGAACTAAGAAGCTCAAGTTACTTCGTAACCTGTTGTTTGCTTCTCCCGGTCGTCGAGCCCGGTCGACTCGACTCTTTTCCCTGTCTCCCGGCCTCTCTCTTCGTTTCGTTCTTTTTCTGTATCGTCGCTTGAATGAAGACACCCGACCGGCCCGACTTTCCCAAATGCCCACCACCGGCCCTTCTTCTTTTTCTTTACGGGTCTGGATTTTTCGCGTCGTTTCAGTCGTCGTGGTCGACGGGGAAGAAATAAATGCATCTCTGCTGACTCTTTCTTCTTTCCATCTACTAAGTTAGCGAGAGAGAGCAGCCGGTTCTCGGCATCATGATGCAAGAATGACATCCGAGATCGCTCATTCCATTGCTTATTTTCTAGAAACAACTTTTTATTTATACATAAAACACAAGAGATCATTATCTGATCAATTGAATAATTCTAAAAATTAAGGAAAAGGAAACTTTTGCTAGTAATACCTGGGACATATTTTTTTGTGAATTTAATCATTATGTTCATCTCACTGCTTAATAGTTTCAGAATCTCTTGTTTAACGATATCTTTTTTTGTATGGATACCTTTTATCTTTCAATTATAAAGGCATAGCTAGAAGGATAAAATATAGGGGACTAAGAAATTAGCTCAATATCGTACAAAGTATGGATGATTTAAATATTGTAAGCCTATTCATGAATTAACTAACCGTACAGGAGATAAATAGTTAAATTCATTTTGGACTATTTAAATATAATAAGGCTAGTCATGAATAAAGAATAAATATAACATAACAAATATAATTGAATTCAATTTATGCCCTTGTGATTGGTGATGTAAATATTCGAACATTTTCTATGAAATTGATTTGCATGCAGATGGGAACAACTTGGAATGCTGAAAAGTGAATTCACCTCTATACAACTTGTACTAACAAAAACTTGACATGCTGAAAAGTAAATTTACACGTCCACAACTTGTATTCGATTAGTAACTTTTTTTGTACTCGGGTGATGGACAATGATCACTTCATCAATACCGACGTACAATCATATTCGTTGGTGTTTCATATTTTAAGTTCAATTCACCAAGACACTAAGTTTATAAAAGAATTAGAACTACAATAAGAATAAAAATTTCAGATGGCCTAAACTACAAATTACACGTACAATAATTTGCTTATGTTGTGATCTTATTGTAACTCCTCCGACATGGGATATCTATTACATGATATAATATAATAATACAATATATTTTGGTACAATAGTAATGTAATTTAATAACAATGTAATATATTCGTATAATAACAATATAATTTATTGTAGATTTAGATTATATTATTATTAAAAACAACATAGAATTGTACGTGAAATAAGTGTTTAGGGTACAATAACAATATAATCTATTTTAGATTAGATAATTTTTTTTTTTAATTTCAAAACATTGAATTAGTTTTTTCTTAAAAAAATTAGAATTTTACATGAAATAGGAGTTTAGAGTACAATAATAATACAATCTATTTAGATTAGATAGTTATAATTTTTTTAATTTAAAAACAATATAAAATTCTACAATAATATATAATATATGAGTCGAACATTGAAGTAGCAAGTGTGTAGTAAATTTATACTTTAAAAAAAAATTGATACAAATTTTTAAATTTTATGGCTTAACTATCCATTGTATGTGATCACAGACAATATTGATATATGTATATCAATGTTATGACAATGGCAAAGAAGTGACAAAGAAAAAAGGTAACCTTTTATCATGCAGACTTTTAATTGCTTATATGTGCAAGACGAAAAGTCAAAAATAAAATATTATTTTTTGTAAGACAAAAAAGTCGAAATAATAATAGAATTGTTATAAAATTGGTAAAAGTAGAGGATTGAATAAAACAAAAATAATTTAAAAACAATATAAAATTCTTCTACGTGAAACAGGAGTTTAGGATATAATAATTCTACTACATGAAATAGGAGTTTAGGATATAATATAATTTATTTTAAATTAGATAATTATATTATTTTTTTAAATATAAATTTGGGGTGAAACCAAAAAAAGTGTGAACCAAAAAAAGTGCGAACCAAATTTGGTACCATATTAAAGAGGGTTTCACTTATTAATAAAGGTTATAGATTTAGGAAGAACTTGCAATTTAAATATAATGACATAACATCGTTCTATCCTCCTAAGAGCATCTCAAATGCAATCAAAGCCCTTAGCAAAATCCTACGTGGCAACATATATAGCCAACCAATATATATAATCACCATCTCCAACCACAAGCCCTTAGCTAATTTTTTTTTACATTATAACCTAGTAGCTTGGTTGGCTATATTTGTACAACCACTACAATTCTCTATAATGTTCCACCTCATCATCTTACCATAGTTAAATAATATTTTAATATTATTGTATTTCCAAATCATAATTTCCCTTTTCTGAATAATAGTAAAATGTATTTTTTAAGATATAGCCAACAACTATAGCTAATACCATTGGAGACAACACACCTTTTCATTCTCTATAATATAACCAATTATTATTTTATATTAATTTAGCCAACTATTATAGCTAACATGGGTGGAGATGCTCTAACTAAACTGTTAGATATAATTGCTGACGTTTGTTCATCAGTGTTTAAGTACCAGGTACATATCAGAGTTTATCTAGAAGCCAGTCAGAGTTTGATAAAGTCTGACTGGGTGAAGAGTTTACATTGAAGCCAGTCAGAGTTTGATAAAGTCTGACGTGGTGATAGTTGACTTAGCTGTCGGTGCAAAGATAAAGATTCTAGAAGCAATATATTCTGAAGATGGAAAGAAGCAGAATATATTGATACAGCTAAGGAAACGGAATAGAAGACTGAAGCAATCCTTAATTGATATGAATTGTATAACTAACTTATAGGAATATCAATTAGAGATGGATTGTATGTAACTGTGTACTATATAAACACATATAGGTTATCCCTAGAAGGAATGCGATTATTGAAATATTATTCTTGTAACCTAGTAGCTCTTTGTGATTCATTAACATCACTAAGAGAGAATTATTTTAATATAATTCAGTTTGTTGATTTATAAACTTGTGTTCTTGATTGTTATTCTCATACATACTTGATTATATATTGTGTATTCGGCCTAACAATTGGTATCAGAGCCTAGGCTGTTTAATATATACAGTTTTTCGATTCAAACACAGTAATAATCATGTCTGAAGAAAATCAAGCTCCTCCCAAGGCTGAACAGGTTAAACCTAATTCTGTGAGTCGATATGAAACAATCAGGGTTCCAATTCTCAGGCCAGTGGAGTATCCAATTTGGAAGGTGAAGATGACCATGTTTCTGGAGGCTACAGATCCAGAATACCTTGACAGAATATATGATGGTCCTCATATGCCGACTAAATTGTCTCCTGTTGTTGATGGTCAAGAACAAAAGACTGTTCCAAAGGAAAAGAAAGATATGACTCCTGAGGACATCTCATCAATTGCAAAAGATGCAAAGGTTAGACATCTTCTCCACAGTGCTTTAGATAATGTTATGTCTAACAGAGTGATTAGTTGCAAAACTGCAAAAGAAATCTGGGATGCTTTGGAAGTCAGGTGTCAAGGAACCATTGCTATAAAGAAAAACAGGAAAACAATACTCACTCAGGAGTATGAGCACTTTGATTCAAGAGCCAATGAAACCTTGACTGAGACATATGACAGATTCTGTAAACTACTGAATGATTTATCTCTAGTTGATAAAGAATATGATCTTGAAGAATCAAATCTCAAATTTCTCTTATCTTTACCTGAAAGATGGGATTTGAAGACAACAACTATAAGAGATAATTATGAACTTGCTGAAACTGAACTTGATGAGATTTATGGGTTACTGAAAACTCATGAATTGGAAATAGAACAAAGAAACAGAATATCAAGCAAGAAGACAAAATCTGTTGCTCTCAAAGTTGAGGAGAAGCCCATCAAGAAGGAATCATCAAGGAAGAAAGCCAAGGGAAAGGCTTTAGTCATTAAATCTGAAAGTGAGTCATTAAACTCTGATGATGACTCAAACTCTGATGAAGCTTCTGACTCTGAGGATGATGAAGAACAGATGATGCAAATGGCTGCATTGATGGTGAAAACCTTCAAGAAGATGGGATTCAAGAACTTCAAGAAAGGAAAGAGATTCTCAAGGAAAGATTCAAACTCTGAAAGGAAAAGTTTTAGAAAGTCTGATGGAAGGGAGATCAAGTCTGGCAAGAAAGATAAATCTGAAATCCAGTGCTACAAGTGTAAGGAGATGGGTCACTATGCCCCAGAGTGCAAGAAAGGAAAATCTGAGAAAGCACTCATCTCTAAAGGCAAAGACTGGGCAGATACTTCAGACTCTGATGATGGAGTAAATTATGCTCTTATGGCAACTGTCAGAGATGAGACTGAATCATCTGAAAATAAGGTACCCCTAACTACTTATGCTTATGATACTGATAATATATCTGAGTTAAGAGTATATCTGAAAAGCGTACATGTTAGTTATAGGGATCAGACTTTAGAGAATGAAAGAATTAAATCTGAGAATCTTAGTCTTAAAGATAGAAACAAGTT
The DNA here is from genome assembly GCA_030848705.1 of Heracleum sosnowskyi. NCBI lineage: Eukaryota > Viridiplantae > Streptophyta > Magnoliopsida > Apiales > Apiaceae > Heracleum > Heracleum sosnowskyi. Next base: position 91,661,815 of record CM061235.1, on the reverse strand, counting down.
TCTTGAAGGAGAACTTGAAAATATGAAGCAGATTCAAAAAGAAAGAGATGATGCTGTCTATGTTGAACATGAGTTGCTCAAAAGATATAAGCAATTAGAATCTGATCTAGAAAAAGAAAGAAAAATAATCAAGACTTGGACAAACTCTGGAAGAGACACTCATCAAGTGTTTCAGACAGATTCTGTAGGTTTAGGCTATTGTGAAAATGATGAACTTAGGTTTAAAGACAAGGTTAAGGTTAAACCACAACTTAAACCTGTGAAATTTGTTCCAGAATCTACTATGTTAAAATCTGTTGTAGTAAGAGAAGCTGATATGGAATCAGATGAAACCTGTGAAAAACAGGAAAATATTATAACAGAAAAACTTATGGAACTAGAAGCTGTTAGAAAACCAGTAAAAGTCTGTGAAAAACAGGTTAATATTGGTTTAATGACAGGAAAACAGTTCAATCATAAGCTCAAAGAGGTAAAGTCTGCCATGAAACCAAAAGGGTCCAAGAAAAATAGGAATGGAAAGATAGGCATAAATAATAGAAATAATCATTTGTCTACTGCTGGTGCTCCAAGGAAAACATGTTATAATTGTGGTAGTTCTAATCATCTTGCTAGATTTTGCAATAAGAACAAACATATTAATTCTTTACCTTCTACATCAGGAGTAAAGAATGATTATGTAAGGGTTAAACCACAGACTTTATGCACACACTGTGGGAGCACTTGGCATTCTATTTATACTTGTAAGAGTTATCATGCTATTTATCACAACTATTATGAGCTAAAACCCAACTTGAAATGGGTTAGAGCAAACTCTGCAAGTGTAAAGTCTGACAATGTTAGTTTAAACTCTGTTGATAGTGATTCCGCTGCAAAAGCTAACACTGTTAAGAAAGACAAAGGATCCAAGCAAGTCTGGGTCCTTAAAACTAACACTTAGTATTTGTTTGTGATTGCAGGGTATAAAAGAGAGCACACTTATCTTGGACAGTGGATGCTCAGGACATATGACTGGAAATAAAGCCCTGCTATCAGACTTTGAGGAGAAGGCTGGCCCAAAGGTTTCCTATGGAGATGGCAACATAGGACACACTCTGGGATATGGAAATATAAATCTTGGAAGTGTCATCATCACAAATGTAGCTCTAGTCTCAGGACTCAAGCATAATCTGCTATCTGTGAGTCAAATCTGTGACAGAGGAAACCATGTAGATTTTCATACTGAATACTGTGAAGTTATCAGTAAATCTACTGGAAAAGTTGTTCTAGTTGGACACAGGCGCAACAATATTTATGAAGCAAGTTTGGTAACAAACTCTGATGGAAAAACAGTGTGTCTGTCTGCAAGAATGTCAAATGAAGAGAGTTGGAAATGGCATAAGAAGCTCTATCATCTAAACTTGAACAACATCAATGAACTTATACGAAAAGATCTTGTAAGGGGACTTCCAAAGTCAATACTAAGCTTAGATGGTCTGTGTGATTCTTGTCAAAAGGCCAAGCAAAGGAAGTCATCTTTCAAGAGCAAATCTGAATCTTCAGTAGTGGAACCTTATCATCTTCTACATGTTGATCTCTTTGGACCAGTGAATGTAATGTCTATGGGCAGAAAGAAATATGCTCTAGTAATTGTTGATGAATATACTAGATATACATGGGTGTATTTCTTATCAAAGAAGGATGAAACTGCTCAAACTCTGATGGATCATGTAAACCTACTGGACAAAGGATCACAGCACAAAGTGAAAATTATAAGAAGTGATAATGGAACTGAATTCAGAAACTCAATCATGGAAGCTTTCTGCAAAGAAAGAGGAGTGAAACAAGAATTTTCTGCACCTGGAACTCCACAGCAAAATGGTGTAGTTGAAAGAAAGAACAGAACTTTAATCGAAGCTGCCAGAACTATGCTTGAAGAAGCAAAGTTGCCAACCTATTTCTGGGCAGAAGCTGTTCAAACTGCTTGTTTTACTCAAAATGCTACACTGATTAACAAGCATGGGAAAACACCATATGAGATGGTGAAAAATAAGAAGCCAAATTTGAAATATTTTCATATATTTGGATGTAAATGCTTTGTGTTGAAGACTCATCCTGAACAGTTGACCAAGTTCGAGTTAAAAGCTGATGAAGGAATCTTTGTTGGCTATCCATTATCAACAAAAGCATTCAGAGTTTACAATCTGAGAACTAAAGTGATCATGGAATCTATAAATGTGTCATTTGATGACAAGAAAATAACTGGACTTGAAGATGAAATTGAATATGATCAACTGCGCTTTGAAAATGAAGGTTTATTTTCTGATGATGTAAACTCTGATGAAACAGTACCGACAAACTCTGATGAAGCGGTTCTGATAAACTCTGACGAAGCATACTCTGAACCTCTACTGGTAAATACTGGAGAAACTGGAAATTCTCAAATTGAACAAAATAGAGAACCAGTTGAGGGGGAGCGTGAAGAAGCTCAACAAGACACAGAAAATGAGTCAGTTGAGGAAACTGATTCAAACTCTGACAGTTCAAACTCTGAGCCATCCAATTCAGGGGGAGCCTCAGATGCTGCAGAAAGTCATCTTATGAATCAGGAGAGCATGGATCAAGGGGGAGGATCCAATAATGATGCAAGAAACCACTTACCAACGGCAAGAAAGTGGACACAGGCACACACACCTGATCTCATAATTGGAGATCCTGATGCTAGTGTGAGAACTAGAAGTGCAACAAATAATGAGTGGCTGTATCATGCTTTCTTGTCTCAAACAGAACCAAAGAAGGTGGAGGAAGCTCTTCAAGATGCTAATTGGATTACAGCAATGCAAGAAGAGTTAAATGAATTTGAAAGAAATGAAGTCTGGACACTTGTACCTAGACCAAAGAATAGATCAATTGTAGGTACAAAGTGGGTTTTCAGAAACAAGACTGGCAGTGAAGGTGTGATTACAAGAAACAAGGCTAGACTTGTGGCTAAAGGTTATTCACAACAGGAAGGGATTGACTATGATGAAACCTTTGCTCCAGTTGCAAGATTGGAGGCCATAAGAATTTTTCTGGCCTATGCTGCACACAAGAAGTTTAAAGTCTTTCAGATGGATGTGAAAAGTGCTTTTCTCAATGGGAAGCTTGAAGAAGAAGTGTTTGTTGAACAACCACCAGGATTTGTAGATCCCAAGCATCCAGATTATGTCTACAGGCTTGACAAGGCATTATATGGACTAAAGCAAGCACCAAGAGCATGGTATGAAACTCTTGCTCAATTTCTTTTAGAAAGTGGGTTCACAAGAGGTACAATTGATAAAACCTTGTTTTATTTCTGGTGATGATTTGCTTTTAGTTCAAATTTATGTAGATGATATTATCTTTGGATCTACTAATGACAAACTTTGTAAGAAGTTTGCAAAGCTTATGCAATCCAGGTACCAAATGAGCATGATGGGAGAGCTTAGTTACTTTCTAGGCTTACAGGTCAAGCAAACAGATGATGGTATTTTTATCAATCAAGCAAAATATACCAGAAATCTTCTCAAGAAATTTGGTATGCTTGATAGTTCATCTGCTACAACTCCCATGGCTACTGCAACAAAGCTAGACAAAGACACATGAGCCTCAGTAGATATGACAAACTACAGAGGAATGATAGGGTCTTTACTGTATCTTACTGCAAGTAGACCTGATATCATGTATGCAACATGTCTTTGTGCAAGATTTCAAGCAGATCCCAGAGAGCCTCATCTAACAGCTGTAAAAAGGATTTTCAAATATCTCAAAGGAACCATAACCTTGGGTTTGTGGTATCCTAGAGAATCAGAGTTTAAGTTAATTGGTTACTCTGATGCAGATTTTGCAGGCTGTAAGATAGACAGAAAAAGTACAAGTGGAAGCTGTCAATTCTTAGGTGACAGATTGGTTTCTTGGTACAGCAAGAAACAGAAATCAATTTCCACATCCACAGCAGAAGCAGAGTATATAGCTGCTGATAGCTGTTGTGCACAGATTCTGTGGATGAAGAATCAGTTGCTGGATTATGGTTTGAGGTACTCTAAAATACCTATTTTCTGTGATAACCAAAGTGCTATTGCTATGACAGGAAATCCAGTACAGCACTCCATGACCAAGCACATCAGCCTAAGGTATCATTTTATCAGAGAACATGTGGAAGAAGGAAACATTGAGCTTCATTTTGTGTCTACAGACCAACAACTTGCAGATATCTTCACCAAACCTTTGAGTGAAGCTACTTTTACAAGATTGGTAAATGAACTTGGAATGATCTCTGGTTTCGACTAGAGATACGGGTTAGACTCAAAAACTATAAATGTTTGATTTTTATGCTCATGATTCCTTGCATGTATTAACTGTTATGAGTACCAGTGTCATAAACTCTGAAAGTCAACTCTGATGCTAAACTCTGTTAGTCATACTCTGTCGGTTAAAGTCTGATGTTAAACTCTGATTATGATTTTTTTTTCTGAAACACATGGACCGATGAAGAAAAATGTATGAAGCATGATTTTCAGTAAGTAATCATGAATTCTTCTAAGTATTATAAATTCTGATTACAAAATGTACAGAAATTTTACACAGCATGATACTGTCTCTATATTTATAGCATCTCTTAGTTTATTGATTCTATACACTGAAGTTGTATTAGCTGTTTGCATTTTCTCTCATAAATTAATTGTATTAACTGATGAAAGTCTAAACTCTGATTATAAATTGCAAAGAATTCACCCTCAAATCAAAAGATGCCAAACAGAGCACAAATTCCTTTGAGATCATGTTGTGCCTAGGAAGATCCAGGAACTTATTGTATGAAATAAGGGCTAAAATCTTTGATTTTTGGTGACTAGTGCCAACCACTGATTACTGGAAAAATATAATAAAAAAAAATTATTAATTAAAAATATATATGAAAACATATATAGAAAGGGGGTGAAAAATAAAAGATATATCCAAATGAAAGGATATCAGTATACAGAGTTTAGATATAAAATCAGATTTTATGTTATACATGAGAGTTTAGGCAATCAGTTTTTACTGCTTTAGTCTGTGGATTTTATGCACTTTGAGATGGTCTAAATATTCATATTCAGTAAACTCTGCTAATTCACACACAAATACTCACACCTGTACAATTTGTGAAAAGAGTTTATTTATAAATGAGGAGGATTGGTAAACACTGATGATTTGTGTACTCTACGCCGAGGTAATTTCATTTTAATCTCTGTTGATTAAAATAAATTTTGCTTGTTTCAGATAAATTATGATTTTTGAGAAAGACATTTGTTTTGAAAATACAAAAAGAGTATGATTGGACAGTTGTTCAAGAATGTTTTAAACAGAGGAGAGAGGTTAATTTCCTAGAAAAGTATAACAGGTAGTAATTATTGATGTTTTTACTGCGCATGTGCATTGAAAACTGTCAATTCTTGCTGTCATAGTCATTGCATGTGTGCCACGTGTCCCACTAACACAGTTAACGGAGTAAGACAGTTGTGTATTAATGATTAAAAACTGTTCAGTTTTTAATTTTGAATTTTACATTTATACAATACACACACCTTCGTCTAAACTTTTCACATCTTACTCCAACACACATCTATTGTCACACAAGCATATTCACAAACACTTTTCTACACACAAACCCTTTTGAAGCTTTTGAATCAGATTCTTTGATTTTTCTTCTCAATTCGTACTAATGGCTACTACAGCTTTTGTTTCTTCTGGGTTAGAGTTTGTTCCTAATAATTATGCAGCCCCATTAAACACTGTCAATGCACCAGAGGCGTTTCATATAATACATGACTTTCTTGCTCAGTCAGCAATTGGGCGTGCTTTGGTGGAGCCTGCAAAGCTTTATGGATCTCAGATCAAAGCTTTCTGGGAGACTGGTGTCTATGATGATGGTGGTGTTTCTGGTACCCCATCCATAGTTTTTGAGTTCCAGGAGACAGAGTTTGTCATAACTCCAGGAACTGTTCGTGAAGCAATGGGCTTTGCAGAGTCTGACGCGTACACCATTAGTGTTGGTGATACTGATCTTCAGAGAATGATGCAAGCTATTGGGTATACTGGATCTTTGGCGAAGATAGGCCAACTGAAGCGACCGCTTTTACGAAAAGAATGGAGTTTCTTTTTCGATTGCATAACAAGGGCGTTCGGGAAGAAATGTACAAATTGGGATGCGATTCCGATCGACAGTCTGCAAATCGGGTATTCACTTCTCTTTGCCAGTAATTATGATTTTGCTAGACTTGTTTTGATGAACATAGGTGAGAAGTTAACAGAGAATAGGCATGTAGTCTATTTTTCTAGATTTTGTCAAATTTTATTCTCTGCTTGTGTTCCAAATGTTGAGATTGATGAGGAGGACGTAATTCCCTCTTTCAAATTGCACAAAAGGGTATTCTCTGACCTTACTAATAAGGATTTAAAGAAGGTTAGTGTTGGTGAATTGCTGTTGCCTGAGACAGTGCTTCAGTTCTTAAACCCTCAACCTCAACCACAACAGCCATCAGAACCATTAAATGCTGAAGCCTCTACAGTTCACCCACGGACTGGTGGTAGGACTAAGCATGTTGGTACAAAACCTGCAAGGATTGCTAAGCCAGCTACTGAAGTTGGTATCTCAAAATCTTCTGTACCAAACTCTGTTGGTACATCTAAAAAAAGGAGAGCAAATCGATCCAGAACTGACAATGAAGAAGCAGCTGTGCTTGTCAAGAGGAGGAAGTTCGTAGCAAATTATCTTTTTGATGATTTGGATGAAGCTGAATTACAAGACGACTCAAATGTTGTGATTCAGGAAGCTGCAAATGAAGCTACTATGTCCGCAGAGGATAGAGCAAATGTTGAAGAGACATTTGAAGCTCCTGAAGCTGGAAATCAGGAGATTGCAGTTGAAGCTCCTGAAATTATTGTTCAGGAGGCTACAGAAAATGTTGAAGCAGTCTCTATGCCTGACTTGACAAATGCTGAAGCAGAGGCTGAGATTTTTGAGCCACAAGGATTTGATATGGAAGTTGAAGAAAACATTTCTACAAACTCTGAACATTTTACAGAAGGTGTGGAAGCTGATCAGGATACTGTTGACATTGAAGAATTTATGGCTTCTCACACTGAAATCGTTTCTTTTGAATTTGAAAAGGGTGAGGAAGTCAATCAGACTTTACAAGCTACTGCTACTGAAACTATTGTTGCACATCCTGATGTTGATGCCAAGGATGCAACAGAGCATGTTCCTGTTGAAGCAGAGTTTGTTGCAAACTCTGAGATTCATGAAGCTGAGCAGATAAACACTGAGACTGCTGCAGAAAATGTTCCTTTGGAAGATGATGCTGTTGTTGTAGCAAATTCTGTTAATAGTGAGGAAGCTCAAGTTGAAGCTGAGGAAGATGTTCCTGATTCTTCTAATGCTGATTCTTTTGCAAACTCTGTTGATACTTCTGAGAGAGTTGCTGCTCAACATGCTACAGATGCTCATTATCAAGATATGTATTATTCTGCTTGGTCATCCAAGGATACTATCTTTTCAAATGAAAGAGCTGCAGAGTTTGTCACAAAGTCATCTAAAGAGATTACAAATCCAGAACTTCTCAGTCATCTCAAAGCAACAATTGTTCAAATCAAACCATTAAACAATCGTTTTGATGATTCTGACAAGGTGATTGAAGGATTAAGGAATGATCTAGCAACAAGGGAGCTTACACAGCAAAAGGATAAATCATTATATATTTCCTTATGTAAAGATCAGAAAGTTTTTGATTCCAGGTTGTCCAAGGTTGAAGAAAATCAAGTCAAAATGTCAACTAAGTTGGATGAAATTGCAAATTCCATTGAATTGCTCACATCAGTTTTGCTATCTGATGATGTCAAAAAGGGGGAGAGAGTATCTCAAGACAAATGCAAGAGCTCTCAAACTCTGACTCGGAAAGATGACACTACTGATGGTGATGCAAAAGATAAAAATTCAAGGACAAGGAATGTTCAAGGGCAAGGGAGGAGATCAAACTCTGATGCTCAGATAAATGCTGGAAAGAGAATAAACTATGGTGGTCAATCTTCTTCAAAACTCAAGAGTTTAGCTGTTTCAGCTAATCCAACTACTGATGAAGAGATTGCTGCTAAGGTGTTTATGGCAGAACATGGAAAAGGTGTTACAATTGAAGATATCCAAGCTGAAGAGCAAATGCTTGCTGAGGAACACAAGAAGAATCTTGAAGCTGGAATCTACAAGAAGAAGGAAATCAAGGCTCCTAGAAAGAAAGAAACTGGAATTTCTATTAAAGAAAATACTCAACAGAGTATACAATACACCAGGAGGCCTGTGATTACAAATGCTGATAAAGGAAAGGGTATACTGGTAGAAGAAGAACAGTTACCAAAGAAGAGTTATTCAACCTCTGACAAAGCTCAAGTTGAAGTTTTTGAAGCTAAATCAACCTCTGACAAGGCTCAAGTTGATGTTATTGTTAAGAATGTGCCAACCTCTGACAATGCTCAAGTTGTGCAAACTCAGCTATCTTCACCACTCCAAGGTTTCAAAAGATCCTCATTATCTGAAACTCTGAAGCCTAGCCAGGTGAACTTTCTACAAACCAGAACAGTACTTGGAAAACAATCTTATGATAAATCTGGTTTGGGTTCCCACAAAGAGAAAAGAGTTAATAATAGTCCTTTAGATCATACATCACTGGCAGAACCTGGTGTTGGGGTTACTCAAGAAAACCTTGATAAACTAGAATCTGTTCAGATGATTTACCACAGAGGCTTGAAGAATGAGTTTTTATTATACTTTATGGCTGATGGCAGAGTTTACAGAATTGGAGAAGATGATATTCGTCTGAAATTATGGGAAGAGCTAGAGTATGTTCTATATCTCCTGAAGATCAAAAATAGAAATACTCATAATGCTGCTCTGGTTTTAAAAGACAGAATGATGAAATCGAAAGTTCTTCTTGGAGGAAGTGTTTCCAGTGCTTATATTCCTAAGTACAGAGATGCTTATGGAAAAATTGTTGAAATGAAGAGGAATAGTGCCAAATTCACAACAGCACTTGGAACCAAAGTTTTAGAATTCAACCTAGAGTCAGACAAAACTCATTACATTCGGCTAGGGAATGACATGAAGAAAAACAGTATCTATTCTCTGAGAGCTGCCATATATCAAACTGGTGAAGGAGATCCAGAGTATAAGGAGCTGAAAGAGATTATGATAGCTGAACTTGAAAGAGCTGAGAGAAGGTTACTGTCAGATTATATCAGGACTGTGCCTGATATCCAAGAAATTCAGTAAAGTCTGACTGTAAGTTTTTATGTTTTCTGTTCTAAGTTAAATTTAAACTCTGTTTTAAAATTAAACTCTGACATATTTTAAACACTGCATTTGTTATATGTTTTGACATCATCAATTATCTGTTTAACTTGTACATTTTTATTATGCACAAGTTGGGGGAGATTGTTAGATATAATTGCTGACGTTTGTTCATCAGTGTTTAAGTACCAGGTACATATCAGAGTTTATCTAGAAGCCAGTCAGAGTTTGATAAAGTCTGACTGGGTGAAGAGTTTACATTGAAGCCAGTCAGAGTTTGATAAAGTCTGACGTGGTGATAGTTGACTTAGCTGTCGGTGCAAAGATAAAGATTCTAGAAGCAATATATTCTGAAGATGGAAAGAAGCAGAATATATTGATACAGCTAAGGAAACGGAATAGAAGACTGAAGCAATCCTTAATTGATATGAATTGTATAGCTAACTTATAGGAATATCAATTAGAGATGGATTGTATGTAACTATGTACTATATAAACACAGATAGGTTATGCCTAGAAGGAATGCGATTATTGAAATATTATTCTTGTAACCTAGTAGCTCTTGTTGTGATTCATTAACATCACTAAGAGAGAATTATTTTAATATAATTCAGTTTGTTGATTTATAAACTTGTGTTCTTGATTGTTATTCTCATACATACTTGATTATATATTGTGTATTCGGCCTAACATAAACCCCCAGGCCTCCAAAATGGATCATTCTATTCTTGTCATCTCAAGCTTTCGAGCAGCCAGCAATGGCACTAACAATTTTTGAAATCTTTGTAATCATTTCTATATTGGTAGTCACAATAGTCATATCACTGCCCAGACATTCGTACCCTCCTTTACTCATTCTGCACAACCACATCTAGATCATAAATTCATCATCAACCTTACTCGAATTAATTTAATATCATTTCTCATGCAGATACTTCAATTGCAATCCTCATTCATAACTTCAAAATTGCATCTCCCACTTGACACTTTGACGTACATACAGATGCATAATATACTCGTCAGTTTCGTTGTTTTACTCATAATTAGGGTCAGAACTCCAGTATACAAATTATGATACTGATCTAGAAAGCAGGGATTCTTTGGTCACCCGACGAATCCCCGTATCCCTACGCACCCCCGTATCGGATACTTGGATTCTTGAAGATACTCCGATGTTGAAAATTCTCAATTCAAATTCATTTTTTCAACAATTTATACTACGAACATAAGTGATTTCAGTCTAAGTTCTTGTGTTTTAAATGCTTCTATCATGTATTTGATTCAATTTGCATATAACTATTAGTTTTATTAATGGATTTCATCATTCATAACATCAAATATATATTTGAAATATAAATATATGTGCCGTATCCCCCGCACCCGAATCCCCATATTTTTTTATTTGCTGAATTCATGTATCCCCGCACTACGCACCCGCATCCCCGCACCCGTATCCTTGCTTCTTAGATACTGATGATATTCAGGATTCAATTTAAAACCAAGTTCAACTTGATCCAATAACAGAACTACCTTGACAACTGACACTATTCAGCTTGCTCCTGTTCTCTCAAATTTCTCAAACAAATAAGCAGCTCTGATTAAAGAAAGCATGAAGGAGGCCAATCAGTTGTGTTAAAATCGCTATTGATTGTGCTATGCGAATAGGCGAAGTTTGACATATGAGCAATTTAGTGTGATTATCAGATTTTCCGGGGGGTAATTCATAACCCCGGTGAATTTTATTGACCCATTTGTATGTTGAATATTTAAAATCCATTTTCTGGTGAGTTGAGTTTGGAAATTTATGATGATCTTTAATGAAACATGTGATGATTTAAGAGAAGAAACAAAGCAATGTTTTTGTAATTCATCATACAAAAATGTAAACCAACAGATCACATGACCAGCTTCAAGTAGCCAATTCTTTTACACCTAACAACACACCCCCAAAATCTTCTTCCTAACAAATGTGAGATTTCAGGTTTTGATTACCAAAAATGGGGAATTATATACACAATATAACTGTTAAAATATATTGTTACCTATCCTACCCCCTCTCCACGTTAGTATTTAACGGAAATAGTAACATTATGATGAAGAAGATGCATCCATATTCAATCAAGATAACCCTAATTCATGCCAATTGCATTATGAAAAATCATAATACACACACAGATACATGGTAAAAACCCTAATTCCAATGTACCTCCCAAGTAAGAAAAACAACAGCCCCTGTTTCAGCCAAATCACAGCTTGTAATACAAAGTCTGCTAAAATGCTAATGAAGTCAAGGCAGTATAGAAACATTACATTTAGTCATCCCTGTCCAAATTTTATCCAATCCACTAACTTTGAACTCATCTACAAATTAAAGCAATAACATTAATGCATAATATGGTCCGCTGGAACTTAAAATAGGCCAGGTAGCTTTTGCATGTTCAGAACACATTAATATATACTTAGAAAGTTGGTAAATGTTTCGATTCCATTTTTTCCGGTGAAACCTTTAACCCAAACCTAACCATCTAAAACGATTTTAACGGTTCGACTTTTAATGATATCAGCTAGATTTCGATTATCTTTCTCAGCCACCTTGTGCAATGAACGAATATTTTTAATACTTGGCCTAGATGAAGTTGATTCTGGAGGCTCGCTGGGTAGGGCCAAATGAGCTTGGAATTGCGGAAGGGTACACTATGATCAGTGGGGTTCCAGGTCTGGGGAATGCACTGTGGCTTTGGAGATTCAAGATGTCATATTTGAAGATGGGTTAGAGGAAGAAGATTGAGCTCTTTGAGTTCTTCTAAAATTGCAGCGGTTTCTCAATGTAGTAGTGGCTTCATGACCGGAAGTCCAGTCTATGTTCTAGGCTATTGTCTAGGTCTTGTGTGCTATAGCGTCAAGTTACTAGGCTTTAAGGCTTATGTCCCTTTTTGTCCCCTACTCAGCTGTAGTTGATGTAAGCTGAGTTGGTTTTTGTATGTGCCATTCTGCTATTAATATGATGCTGCCTTTCAAGAATAAAAAAAGTTAAATCAATTGCCAACTCTATGATAGTAAATTTACAGAGAAGTTCTTGCTTGGTTGCTTGTACATTATAAGAGCAACCCGAAATCATCAAATTTAAGCAATTGCCAACTATTTAAATACATTTAGTGTATTTGTAACAAAATTGACACAACTTTGATCTTTATTTTCCAACTCCTACAGCACGTTAGATTTAACCACCCAGAAAGTCGGGTACAAGTCCAAACTAAACGCTGTGACAACCTCGAAGTAACCTTGCAATAGAATCACTTCATTCTGAGAGATACACTTTCAGAACCATATAGAGATGTCTACATGTTTCCTTGCCCACAAGATGTGTCTTCCACAATTGTCGCTCAGCCTTGAAGAAAATCTGCAAATCTAGGCAATTGTATCAAGTAATTTAGGACCGCTGTTGTTACCCTGCCTTCACAATTTTAACTCTATACCTATGGCCAACACTCAAAACTCAGACATGGGTGTGGGCACTACCTTTCAGAACAAATTGAGGTTTCTAAACAGATAAAATATCTCACCTCTAGATGCCGACTTCGATCATTTACACCAGTTTTGACATACAAATTTGTTAGTGCATCTCATGCAGAATGAAATTGTTGGTAATATCTAGAAACTCTCCAATACAGAAGTAGTTTTTACTGTTTTTCCTTTCCTATAATATTGTTAACAAACAATTATGCAATTTGACATCTATGGAAGTGTACACCAAAGACCATGTAACTTAATCGATTCCTACACAGCTTATCCATTTTGAGCTGACGTTACAAACTAGGCCTACTTGAAGAGTTATACTGAAATGCATTACAAGCCAAATCTGTATATTAATGTTTAGAAGACCTATGTTATCTTTCACATCACAACCTAACAAAAAATTGCCACAAAAAAATAGGTAACCATCGGAACAAAGACAAAGCACTAAATATAAGATATTTCTATATTAAAATTCAAATTACATAGAAATGGATTGCCTAAAACCTAAGAAACGGAGGTTTTAAGCGATATTAGAACCTGAAATGCTTTTGAACAAGCTGCCACGTCCCAACTTCCCCTGAATATGACTTCACAATTACCATAATCAACTGTACAAGAGAATATCCAAGTTAGAATTAGAAACAGAATTAATTTATACGTAAAATTGATGATGGTTCAACCCATTAGAGAGATTGAAGAAACAGTTCTCACTTCCCCTAGCTAGATATCAGAAAGTAATGTATGACGTGATACATTATAACTCATGCTTATCACAGACAATGACCTTATAAGTTGCATGATGAAAGCTACTGTTTTGTGAAGGACGTCTAGGGACCAGAAGCATGTTGTCAAACAGCTGGATATGCAACCATATTATCAAATAATGACCTTAGTTCCATGATAAAAGCAAATTTATGGCGAGATTTTCTTTTGTCAGGTGAGATCGCTTGATGTCCATGAAACAAAAGAAAAGTTTCTACAGTTATCTGGGTATAATGAATCTATTAGTCTCATCTCTCTGCAGCTAATACCTGATTCTGGTAATTATTTGATGTCACCTGCAGCCATAGAAAACTTAGACCTGATAGGTGTAAGGCAGATCAAATTACTTTACCGAGCTACAACTAAGGCAAGCTGCTAAAGAAAATTTACATTAATCAGTTACTTCTAGGAATATATCAGCAACATCTTTCCATTGTGGACATTCAAAACCCCTAGATCCTAATCAGTTACTTCATTCCTTTACTGTTCAATACAGGCTAGTAAACCAGCATTACATTCATCATCATCATCATCACCTTATTTTTATTTTAAAGTCAGTAATCTCTTTCACTTCTAGCAACACCTCATTCTTCAAATCCCCGTCGTGAAAAAATGGGAAAACCATATTGTCTCCGAGTTCAGGAGATGATGTCCTTCTCATAACCGATCCATCACGATCAAATGCAAGAAGTCCATTATAATTACCATGAAAAATGAGATTTATAAACTTGTCTGTATATGAGTCCTCGTCAAAAGGATGATGCATAACTTCTGCATATCTGTCTAAATTATCCATGTCACGGATGTGGATCACTTCAAACTCATCATCTGTACCCTTCAACTTGATATACCTTGCTTTTAGATCCCTCAACACGCGATCAAAATAAGACATGTAATGCTGACATAGGACTATGATTATTTTGCCAACAAGCTGGGAAAATGGAACCTGTAGAGTTGAATGGAAAAACCAAAGTAGAAATAAAAAAAGTTAGCAAACCTTAAAAAATTCCAAGCGCCACATATATTTGTTGTCGAAATTGTGAAAAACACTAAACTACAAATAAAATATTAATGTAAACTTCGTCCACTGCATCAATTTTGAGTAAAGTTTCTACTACCTTTATCTTCTCTTTTTTTTTAATTTTTCTTTTTTGTTTCATTTTGTCCGCAGAGTAACATAAAAATGAACAACTTTGAAAGGGAATAGGCAAGAGACTAATAGATGCGAAAGAACTCACCAGGGACCCATTTTTTTGCGTGAAGACAGAGTTTTGATCCCAGAGCATCTCCAGCTTCACTTTCTTTAACCTTTCAAGTTCTAAATTGACAGCGCTAAATGTGGTGAATGGGTATGCTAGAACACCATAATGCGAAAATATATTAGCGCCCAACGGTTCGATATATTTTCCTTGAGGCCCAACAATCACCAGCCTTGCATCTGGCTTCGGGCCTACCAGTTCTTGGGGATATTGGAAGATCCTCTGCAACTTCCTACTATAATCTGTGTCTGTAAATGGTAGCGCCAACCAAGGCATTGTTTGCAATGCTTCCATGAAAGAATGTTCATCCGTGCGGCCAAATTTATCCTCAAACCAGCCATGTGCACAAATGAGCACAATCTCAAAGTCTTCCTTATTTTTAGACAACTCTTGATAAACCACTTTAAGTTCCTCTGTGAACTTTTGGTAATATATACATGGGCAAAAATATAGGCCTACCTGTTGGGGTCTGCCCCGAATCCCTAAATAAGTTAAGAATCCTATTATGAGCAGTATTCTAATTTGTGATAATTGAGGAAAGTCTTATTCTGGTAGAGATAAGAATTCTGAAAGATTTCTATCCAAGATAAGAAAAGATGGTAATTGTCACAAATAGAATTGAGATATATTAGGATTAGAATATTTGTGGTGCCTATAAATATAGATATTTGTAGGGGTTTTGAAGTATTGCAAAAGTTAGAGAGTTGTGTGCGATACACAAGAGAGAGCTTTTGTAATCAAGGTGAGGTGATTGTATTCAAGAGCGTTGAGTGAGGGAGCGACTCCAATCTTGTAATACATTCATAGTGGATTTGTGGTTTTACCCTCCATTGAGGGGTTTCCACGTTAAATTGTTGTGTTCTTTACTTTCGTGTTTGTTATTGTGTTTGATTAACGTTGATCTATAGTGGATGTGATCCTAACAAACTGGTATCAGAGCTTGGGTTCAAGAAGTAGATTCGGCGTTAAAGAGAAAGCAATCACGAAGTAGTTACGAAAATTCGCAGGAATTTTCTGGTCTGCGCAGCTGTTGAAGAATTAACGATTGGGAGGTCATCCGTGGTTGGATCGTCCTGATTTTCGGACAGTAGATTCGTTACATCAATATCTAAAATCTAAAATCTGATTCGGGAGGGTGTGATTTCTGGTGTCCGAGGTTGACTGTTTGCGCGTGGATAGTTGGTCGTGAGTTGATCTTTTCTTGGCTTGATGGAAGATCTAAAGTCGTTGAGGATTGATGCACCCAAGTATGATGGAAAGACGGATTTCACTATGTGGCAACTAACCGTCAAGGATGTGTTAATTCAACAAGGACTTGATGATGCCTTGGAGAAGGCGAAGCCAAAAGAGATGAGTGATGCAGATTGGGCGAAGATCCAGAAGAGAGCGGCGAGTACAATCAGGCTGGCACTTGCACCCGATGTGAGATATAATGTGTTGAAGGAGTCGACACCAAAGGAGATATGGGACAAGTTAGCAAGCATATACGCTTCGAAGTCGTTGACCAACAGACTTAATTTGAAGATGGAGTTGTACTCTTTAAAACTGGATGAAGAAAGTAGTCTCCATGATCACATTAGTTGTTTTAATCAGCTGGTATGTCATCTGGCTAATGTTAATGAGCCGATGAAAGACGAGGAACAAGCTTTAGTGCTTTTGTCATCGTTGCCGAAGTCCTTCAAGTATTTTAAGCAAACGCTTTTAGTAGGGAGGACAACTCTTACGCTTGATGATGTGTTAAAGGCTTTAAGAGATAATGAGAGGATGACAAAGGATGCTGTTTCTCAAAGTGGGGCAGTTTTAGCTGTCGAAAGTGATGAAAGAAGGAGTCGCAACCGCAATGACCTGCAAGGAAGAAGTAAAAGTCGGCCGAGTAAGAGGGATATGAGCACTGTTGAGTGCTATTATTGTAGTGAAACGGGTCATATGCAGATGTTCTGTCCAAGCTTTAAAGAAGATGTGAAGTCCTTTAAGCAGATGAAGGGAAAGAACAAAGTTGATGATGCGGACTCTACACTTGTGATAGATGATGGAGAGTTTTTGATGGCGAGTGAGGATACCGTTCCTGGTTCGGTGAAGAATAAATCAGAATGGGTGATGGACTCTGCTGCTTCTATGCATATATGTAGGGATCGAGCGATGTTTGAGACTTTATGCACTGATGAAAGTCTTGGTAATATTGTTGTGGGGAATGATGAGAAGATGAAGGTTCAAGGAGTTGGAACTATTTGTCTTAGACTCCATGATGGTACGATCAAGAAAGCTCTCAATGTGAGATATGTACCAGATGCATCAAAGAATGTGTTATCTTTGAGTGTGTTGGCATCACGTGGGTACAGATTCGTTGGACGAGGGAGAAGCTGCAAGGTGTATAAAGGAAGAAACTTGATTCTACAAGGGATGATGCATATTAAGAACATCTATTGTTTAGATGGTGGAACAACAATGATGAAGACCGAGAAAAAGGTGAAATTCTCGGAATCAGTTGAGGTATTAGGGAATTCGAGCCGTGGAAGGATTTGTTGGGGTCCGCCCCGAATCCCTAAATAAGTTAAGAATCCTATTATGAGCAGTATTCTAATTTGTGATAATTGAGGAAAGTCTTATTCTGGTAGAGATAAGAATTGTGGAAGATTTCTATCCAAGATAAGAAAAGATGGTAATTGTCACAAATAGAATTGAGATATATTAGGATTAGAATATTTGTGGTGCCTATAAATATAGATATTTGTAGGGGTTTTGAATTATTGCAAAAGTTAGAGAGTTGTGTGCGATACACAAGAGAGAGCTTTTGTAATCAAGGTGAGGTGATTGTATTCAAGAGCGTTGAGTGAGGGAGCGACTCCAATCTTGTAATACATTCATAGTGGATTTGTGGTTTTACCCTCCCTTGAGGGGTTTCCACGTTAAATTGTTGTGTTCTTTACTTTCGTGTTTGTTATTGTGTTTGATTAACGTTGATCTATAGTGGATGCGATCCTAACACTACCACCTTATTATTTAGATTACGAAGACGTACCTACAAAAATGAAGTAGAGTAGCATCAATAACGGAACACATTGATTATAACCAAAGTACATAGAAAGTACATATGATGAAAAATATGTAATGATGAAGAAGTTGTCAAAGTCACCCACAAGGTGTTTCTCCTTTGTTGTTTATGAGATAATCCCGTTGAGGAGAGGTAAGGAGTTTTTCGATGCAAAGAGGCTGCATTAGGGCTAGGTTATCTTGAGATTCAAGATATTCTATTCTGTCCCTGGTAAAAGGATACAGCACCGTGCTTGAGAAACAAAGGTGTTGCATGAGATTGCAAAACCACACCTCTCGGATCAATAATAACTGAGCGAGGCATTTCAACGACATTGCCAGAGATACCAAAGATTGTTTCCAGGCGTTTTCTGGATCGTAAATCTGACAAAGGGATGGCAGGCCATGGCATTGTAGAAATCTTATCTAAAAAACATTGACGGCGAGTAGAAGCGATACCTGATAGGCTATAAGAGCCCAGACTCCCAAGCAACCCTGATTTGCACCCAAATCCTGACTTAGACAAATCAAGTTCCACAACCTTTAAGAAATGGTAAGCTCAAATGACGTGGGATAAGATCGTCAACTATGACGTGGAAAATACAGGTCGTTGTCAGGAATTACACCTGGCCACCACACATCTGAATGCCCAATAATTGGCACAATTATGTCCTATCTAAACCACACGCCGACAGAAGTCTGGCACATGACACCACAATTCCCTATAAATAGCCCAAGAAGAAAAACACTTATTCTCACGCCGGAGGCGCCGCTAGGGTCCAAACCCTCCTCCGATGCCAACAGAAGGACTGGATCGGATTCTGGAGTTATCAATACCCTCAAAATATTTGAGGATTAATGTAATCCCTAACTGTAACAAAGACTATCTCGAAAGCAGCTGTGGGCCGTAATTTGGCATAAATATCCAACAAATTTGTTATGACTGTCCTCCAAGAGCTAAAGTAATCTGCTAGTGACATAAAAAGTAAGACCACGACCTTGCCAGATAGATCATTGGCCTTGACCTACAAAATTTTAGAAAAAGGATCAGCATAATCAGAGAATTTCATTTCTTCATGTTAAAAGTAATTTTTTTAATCAAATGTGATATAGTGCATTATATGAATATGATTCGAATTTGAATGAAAATTGAAATTATATTTATCGAGATTAATGACGAAAAAGGCTAGAGACTCAAATTATATTAATTTTTTTTATCAAATAACATAGGTTATATTTTGATTGATTATATAATAAGGCTTGTGCTCATATGAGAACCTCATTAATTGTGAGAACTGAGATCTAATCTCATTCACACATTTTTTATATCTAAATCAAATCCTAGCCACACAATTAATATTTTAATTTTTATCTTTTTAATCTTTCATCTCTATCATCTAACCTCATTTTCTCTCTACCCACCACCACCACCCACCACACCACCACCTGCCTCCACCATCATCACCCTCCGCCCACCACCACCACCACCACCACCACCACCACCTGCCTCCACCACCACCACCCTCCGCCCCCCCCCCCCCCCCCGCGCCGCCACTCGCGCCGCCACCACCATCACCCACCCCCACCCCCGCCACCCCCATCTCTCTCTCTCTCTCTCTCTCTTCTCCCTCTCCTTCTTCACCACCATCTCCGACGCTGACCTTTTCAGATCTGAAACTAGTAATTCGATTAATTTTTTCTTGAATTTCCGTTCATTTTTTGGTGATTTTTTGTAATTTGGTAATTCCGCTGTGGTGGCTGTGTGGTGATTACTGGAAACGACGGTGGTGATTACTGGTGGTAACGGTGGTGATTACTGATGACAACAGAGGTGATTAGTAGATGCTGTTTAAAAAATGTGATTATTTTGTGTTAAATATTGGTGTTTGGAGATAGTGGTGGAGTGATTATTTGTACGCAGTAGCCGGAAGTGGTGGTTAGAGTTAGTGGTGGCCGGAAGTGATGGTGGGAGATGATTGAAATTTGAATGAGATGATGGTGATTTTCTGTTTGACGGTGGTGATTTTATTCTGAACTGTGGTGATTTTAGTTATAACGTTGGTGATTACTGCTGGTCGCCGGAGGTGGTGGTCGCCGGAAATGGTGGTCAGTGGTGGCAGGAGGTGTTGAGTGGGTGTAGGTGGTGAAATAATAAAATGTTAATAAAATTAATGAGTGGTGGATATAAATTAAAGATATATCATTGAATGGCTAGGATTAGATCTCATATCTCACAATAATGTGGGTTCTCAATGGAGCACGACTCTATATAATAACCACTATCATATCATTTGGTAACAATATTTAGTAACTCTAGCATCACTCCTATAATCTGCGGTGATATTTTAAAAAATGATAAACTAAAAAAATTAATTAAAACAAAAAATAAAAAATAAAAAATAAAAATTGATATGATAAATTACAAAATGGAAAACTTAAATAGATTACAAGTGGGTTGAGGAAGACACTGAAGAAGGCTAAAGTCATATTGGTGGGTGAGGGTAGAGCTGACAATTTCGTACACGACACGATAACACGACACGATAATATTGGGTTTGTGTTCATCTTTTCGGTACCGGAATACGAAAGTACACGAACACGATATTACACGAATAATTATAGTGTCGTTTTTGGGTTTACCCTTGGGTACACGAAACGAAAGTACACGAAATAATTAAATAATTAAATAAATATTTTAAAATTATATAAATACATATAATAAATAAATGTTGTATATATTATTTTTACAATAATAAAAAAGAAAATAGTTTCAAATTTAAGTTTAACAAGATTCGACCACACTTGACTCTTTATGAATTATTAACTTAAGAGTCAACTAGTAAAAATTAAACCAAAAATGCTAATATTTAAATATTTTTATTTGTTTATTATATTTTAATTTTTATTTAAATTTACACAAAACACGACACGAAAAGTATACGAAACGATGGTACACGAAACGAAACGAAACGAATTCTTAATGAATCATGTTTCGGTTTAGTATTTTTATACACGAAAACACGAAAGTACACGAACAAAACGAATTGCCAGGTGTTCTTCCTCTTCGATCAATTGACTTGTAGATTTATGTAGTATGAACAAGTTAAACCAGGTTTGGTATTTGATGAAAATATTATTTAATTATTAATATTATTTTATTATTTAATAATTAAAATAAGTGATTGAAAATTAAAAATTAAAATTTTCAATGATTTGATTATTATATATTAGTATAGATAACACATATAACCGTCTCATTTAAGTACTAACATAGGAAAAACTTCTCCCATCTTGTCCTTATTCATATGAAAATATGTTAGGAATGTCAAAAAATAATTTGATCTTGAAATTATACCGACTAAAGCACTGAAATTCAAATAAATATCATAGTTGTACTTTAAAAACTAATTTACTATTTTTTTCGACTATTGTTTATGTAATTATAAATTATAAATTTTGATTAGTTTCTTACACTGAATTAAGTAAAACCAATTATTCTCTTAGTTGATTTTGAAAATAAACTGCAACTAAAATAAGTTAGGTAAGGTTTAATTGCAAAGAGAAAACGAATTATTCACTAATCATACATAGTAAAATAAATCAGCATAAAAAAATACTTAGTAAAATAAATTATTTTATACTTACGATATTAAAATGTTAAAATAAATTGATTATTTAAAGCAGTAAATAATGTTTCATCGGAGATAGACTATATTTTTTGCTAATTTTCATTGGAGAGAGACTTGTCCGTGTCACATAAGAAGGACTCTCTTTTTACTTTTTGGGCTTTGTATTTACTAGCTTATAACCGCGATGCACGTTACTTAAATTTTATTTATAATTATTTTGTTTATAATTATATTTTAATTATTCATGGAACACATGATTGTTTTTTTAATATTTATAATTATATTTATTTATGAATATTTTAATATTTAAAAGTTATTAGTTTACATGATTAAATTATTGTTAAAAAAGATTTAGCCAAAAAATATTACAGTTAAAAATTTGATATTTATTATATTTTACATGCTCAATTTAATATTTGTTTATATTGAGTTATAAAAGTTAGATTTGACCAATTTTACGGTCCACATGAAATTCACAAAATAATCTTTAATTTAGTTGTGGTTTAATAGTTCTTTTTCAATTAAAAACTATTCTAAAACTAAAAAGAGAATAAAGTGACGAAATTTAGTATTGAGAATTCTATTCGATTTAGAAAATCTACTTATATGTAGTTTAGATTATTAGAATACCATTTATTAACCAAATACAGTTTTTAATGTTAAATCTAACGGTTTTCACCTATCTATTTAAGATTAAACGATTTTTATTATTTTGATATTAAATGGGTTTCCTTATTTAATTACAACTATTTTTATGTTTTAATTTTTTGGAAAATTCAATCCTAATATAATATCTTTTAACTTATATCATTTTTACATAATAACTTCTTTTTATATGATATAATCTTGATCGTCTATTTTTAAAAGTATTGGATCTAACTGTTGAGAATGTTTTGGCGGTATTAAGGACCAAACTACCAGGATAACATCATTAGTTTTTTTAATATTTATGTTTTTTAAATATTTATTGCTAAAATATAATATACTCTTTTTTGTAATATGTTAATGATGCAGGAACTTTGAACTTTTGAGAAAATAAATTATTAATTAAAATATAATTTTTTTTGTAATAGTTCTTATTTTAAAGTAGTACACCGTGACGATCAAAATTCTATATAAATTTCATTTTTTTATAGTATATCCCGTAAATATCTATGTTATTATATTAAAGACTAAATAATGAAAGTTTTCTTATAAGTCTGGTCGCTTGATCACTCAATCCATAATCGTTGGATGTTTCAAATTAAATTGTTGAGAAACTTTAGATATAACAGTAAAATTATCACATAGAATGATCTAAGGTTTGAATCTACCAACAACATATTAAAATTTACAGGGTTTTTTTGGAAAATAAGAATTTTTTTCATTTTTTTTCTTGCAGACATGGGTTATTTGATAATATTTTTTATAAAATACGATTTTTCAAAAAAGTAATATACTAATTTATTAACAAACTTTTAAAGTTTCGAATTTAATAATTTACAATTTATATAGGTTAAAAAAGTTAGGTCTATTCTGTAGCTGAGTCTAAAATTTCAAAATACAGTATTTTTAAATATGAATATAGTCATGCTAACAATGAAAATAGGTCTCTGTGAGTTCTTATAAAACAAAATCACCATTTGCGTATAATTTATTATTTAATAATAAATAATATTTAATTAGTTATGATATAAAATTTAATAAAATAGGATAAAAAAATATGGACAAATTTATAAAATTTTATCCTCGTATTATTATATTCTTTGTTGATTTGAATTTTTCTTAGATTGATTTGAATTTTTGAACATAGATTTCTAAATTTAAAATAGTTAGAAAAAAGTAATTAAATTGGCATTAAAATAATGATGACGTGATAATTATTATTAGAATTTAAATATCCACTCTACTAATTTGGGCTTTATCTTGTGTTGTTTAACGATTTTACACCCCACATGAAGATAACTAAATTATCTTTTAATTAAAATATGGTTTAACAATTTTTATCTAACTGGAATTGTCCATGAAAGAGAAAAGAAAGTTACGAACTTTTTACATGGAGAATTCTATTTAGTATAAAACAAATTATTTATATTTGGTATATTTGGTTTAAATTATCAAAATACACTTTTTAGAATTTAAATATAATCCTATTATTAATAAATTACACTTTTTTAATATTTGATCTAACGATTTTCATTTATCTAGTTAAGATCTAATGGTCCTTATTAGTTTGGTTGTCCAAGACCGTACGATCAAAATTTTGGATAAGATCTCTATTATGTTTAATATATGGGTTCAGTGGAGACTAACAAAAAGTGGAGACCTGGAGACCAATTCTACACCCTTAGATTAACTTGAATTCAATGGTCATCATTTTTTATTATACTTCATAAAATTAAACATAACAAAATTATATTATTATACACAATTACACATGTTGTTCTTTTTAACCATCCACGTTCTTAAAACCTACAACATCCGACATTTTATTTAGCAAGTTGGGAGGATTTGGGATGATCTATATCACTAAACATCGTACTGTAAATATTATAAACAAAAAGTTCTGCATATAAAAAATATGTTTTACAAATAAAAAAAAAACCAATTCTTACTGCATAACAATGAAAAAAATGGGTAAAAAATTAAATAATGCAAAAATAAAGAATAAAATAGTAAAATAATAATGTTTTGCAACTAAAGTAATGCACTAAATTAAAATAATAATATATTGCACTAAAAAATTATGAATACAATAATTGAAATTAAAAGTTTTGCAAACAAAATAACATAGAATATTAAAATTGTGTAAATTTTTTGAATAAAAAAAATGGAAGACGTGAGAATGAATGTAATGCTTATTGTAGTTAACGTTGTTGGTAACGTATAAACTCTATATGCTTACATACAACCAATTTATAAGTGTGTAAAACAAAATAATATGTACCCTTGGATTAGATAGAAATGAATGGTGTAAGATATGGTCTCGGTCTACGGTTAAGTTTAGGTCTTCATAGAACTTTTCTCGGATTTAATATAATAAGGATATCAAGTATATACTGATATAAGTATTTTACTAACTGCTTTTACTTTTAATGTTTCAGTTTTATTACAGTGTATATAAAATTTTAAAATACATTATTACTTAAAAATTATTAAACAGAATAAAAATTATGTTATGATTATATAAAATTTTATTCTCATATTATTATATTCTTTATCGATTTGAATTTATTCTTAATTAATTTTAATACTTTATTAAAATAAACATAAAATTTCTATATTTAAAACAATTAGTGGAAAAATAAATAAATTGATGTTACAAAAATAAAAAAAAAATATTTATTAAAATTTAGATACTCACTTTACTATTTAGGTTCTATCATGAGTTTTATAAATTGAATTTTGACGATTTTACAACCCGTGCGAAACTAACGAAATTATCTTTAATTTAATGATGGTTTAATAATTATTATCTAACTTGACCCGTTGACCTACCCATAAACCGAAAAAAAAAGATGGTTAAGAATTTTTACATAAAGAATTCAATTCAATATATAAAACCAATTTATAATTGGTTTAAATTATCAAAACACACTTCTTAGTATTTAAATATAATCATACCTTTAATCAAATACACATTTTAATATATGTATTATATTAAAAATTATCGTTTATGAATATGAAACCCTCAATATTTTAATAATATTTTGATATTATCCTTTTTTTGTTTGTTATATGTAAAATAATATAATTATAATTTGAATTAATCAAATTGTTATGTTACTTCAGAAAAAAAAAGTGTTTAAATTTATTTATGTACGTGAGTTCTCGTAAGTCTCTGTAGGTTCACGTGTATCATTGTTAGTATGATATACATGAGCATTATATTGATAATTTTTTATATTGTAATCAATATGAATTGTTATCTTGATATTTGGTTTAACAATTATTATCTAATTGGAACTATAAGAAAAGATATTTAAGAATTTTTATATAGAAAACTTTTAAATGATCAAAATACACTTTTTAGTATTTAAATATAATTCTATTATTAATCAGATACACGTTTTAATATTAGATTTAACAATTCTCATCGATCTATTTAAGATCTAACTGTAATTATTAATTTGGTCGTATAGTGATCGTACACGGACCAGATCGATTTTAATTTTTTCTTAAATTGATTTTAATATTTTATTGAAATAAAAATAGAATTTATAAATTTAAAAGAATTAGGAAAAAAATTAAATTGGTGCTACAATAAAAAAAAATTATTAAAATTTAGATAATCACTTTACTGTTTGGGCTCTATCTTGAGTTTTAGACAACAGATTTTAACGTTTTTACAGCCCATGCGAAGCTAACAAAATTATCTTTAATTTAATTATGGTTTAATAATTTTTATCTAACTGGAACTATCCATAAACTAAAGAGAAAAGATAATTAAGAATTTTTACATAAAGATTTCTATTCAATATAGAAAACCCATTTATAATTGGTTTAAATTATCAAAATACACATTTTAGTATTTAAATACTATCCTATTATTAATCAAATACAATTTTTAATATTATATCTAACAGTTCTAATCTATTTGAATATTTATAGTTTTATAATCCAACGGATCATATACTTTTGGTAGTACAGTGACAAAGTTAATATCACTGAAGAGACCATATAAACAGGCTTGTATCGGGTGTTGGCCTATAATGGCACGTATTATGACTTTAATGCCCCAAACAATATAATTGAAAAAAATGGTCCCAAATAGCACAGTAAAACGCAAGATAAAATATTATTTTCATAAAACGCAACTTTAAGTATTGTTTTCAATAAAATGCTAGATGAAGTGGTGTTTTGACACTGAAAATGTTGATTTAAGTTGGGTTTTATATTAAAAACGCTATTTCAAGTGATGTTTTCGGGTCAAAACGCTATTTTAAATTGTGTTTTCACGCTATTTTCAGAACGTTAGACGATATAGCGTTTTAATGTGCTATTTTTGACCATTTTTTTCAATAGTGTTATTTTGAACCCTTTATTTTATAATTGTGCCATATAAGACCATTTCTCCTTGTATTTTGGGGGCCACTTTAGGAAATTGAACCCTGTGCAACTGGGCTGTTTTCACATGTTAAAAGTCGGGCCTGATCCAGATTGAATGTATAATCAGAGTTTTCTACTCTATATAATCTTATCAATGCGGGTTGGACCATACTTTACAAATCGGCATTAATGATCTTATAAGTTTGACGGACATAATTTTGGACCATACTTCTATAAGACTTCGTTAATCGTTTTAAATTTAGGGGGCGTTTGATTTGGATTTCGAATTCGAAAGATTTATTCGGGAAAACCGAAGGGAAATCAGAAAACAAAACAAGGAGAAAGGAAAAGAATAATATTGAATGTTTTTATCTATTTGATTTTGATCGATAAACGGAATGAAAAATTATATGATTAACTTTATAATTATTATTTTCCTAATATAATTCCAAAAGAGACAAGTATTTTGTTTGTAATAATTTTATTTATTACATTTTAATAAATTAATATAATTTATTATTTAATGATATCATTAAATTTTTAATAATATTTTTAATAAATTAAAATATAAAGTATATCAAAATTAATTTTTAATTTATAAAACAAATTTATAAATTATTTATAATTTTTAAAAATATTTTACATGTTAATTTTATTATTTAATAAATTAAGATATAGATCATAATTGAAAATTAAACAAAACTAGGAAAGGAAATGGAAATACCTAATGGGGTGGGGAATGAGCTCCCTTGTTTTCTTTTTTCTTTCTTAATTACCCCCCGACCAACACCCATTAAGGCTCTATTTGGATGGGGTTGAGAGGGGTCGGGGAAAATCATGTTTGGTAAAACTAATTTGAGGGAATGATTGAATTTGTGAAGGGTTGAGCATAGTTCATTTTGGAGAACTTTTCAACACCCCAAAAATGAAAATGTTAAGAAAGGTTGAAATTTATATCTCAAATCTACTCACCTACTTATTAAATTAATTAATTATGTATTTATAATTTTATATGTAAATATAATTTTTTTTTATATTTATATCATAATTAAAAAAAATTGAGAAATATTTTTAAAAATCTTTTTATCTAGAAAATTTTTGAGAAACCTTTTTCTGATATTTTTCCGATAGTTTCTTCTCGAGAAATTTTTTTCCCAGAATATTTCTTGAAAAAAAATTTCAAAAATTTTTTCTCAAGATTTTTTTTTTCAAAACATATTTTCACAAGAGATTTCTTTCCGAGAAGTTTTTTCGAAAAAATTTTCCCGAGAATTTTTTTTTTGAAATTTTTTTCCTGATAAATTTTTTCCCGAGATTTTTTTCTCGAGAATTTTTATTCAAAAATCATGAAAAATATTTTCAAAATTAAAATTAATTTTAGGCAAGCAAACCTAAAATTATATTCAAATTATATTTTAATTTTTGTCTAAATAAAATTGTTGTAACATTTATTTATCCAACATTTCTTTCTAACCCTTTGTCCAAACAAGACAAGGGTTGAACCCTTTTTATTCAACCCATACATCCAAACAAAGTAAAGGTTCAACCCAAACCTTTCCCCAAATCCTAGAGTCGTCAATTTCGTACCCGACACGAAAACACGATACGAAAATTACGGGTTTGGTTTGACCTTTTCAGTATACGAACACGAAAATACAAGAACACGAAATTACACGAACGAATTTAGTGTCGGTTTTGAGTTTACCCTTGGGTACATGACACGAAACGAAAGTACACGAAATAATTAAATAAATAAATATTTTAAAATTATATAAATACATATCATAAATAAATATTGTATGTATTATTTTTATACAAAATTATATACTCAAAATAAGTTAATGGGCACTCAGCACTTATCGTTTTCGTTTTGTGTACTTTTCGTTTCATTTTCGTTTTCGTGTACTTTTCGTGTACACGATAAGTATACGACAAATTTTGTGTATTTTTCGTTTCGTTTTGCAAATTGGGTACACAAACTTATTTCGTTTCGTTAATGATTTAGCTTTTAATACACACGAAACACAAAAGTACACGACACGAATCGTCAGGTCTACCAAACCCCCATCCAAACAGGTCCTAAGTGTTTGGTTAAATTCCAATTTTGACCTATCGTAAGTGTTTTAGGACACAGTGCAAGAGCCTCTTCGTTTTCATCTTCTATTTAAATCTCTGTATGTTAGACCAGACTTGGGTGCCCTTCATTTTTATCTTGAATTAAATCTTTATTTTTGACCAGACTTGGGTGTGCGATCGATCGATGGAGGAAAAAGAATTAGAATGCATGAGTGAGCTTGAACTTACTCGGATGTCGAAGCTGTATGAAAAAATTTCATTAATATCCAACAAGTTTGTTCATCATATTAATGAGTTGGATCGTTTTGTTGATGAGTTGTATCGTATTATTAAAGGTAAAGGAAAGTTAACTCACCAAGATGAGGTACATTTTTTGCTAACATATATACTTTCTTATTGTTTAAGTACATTTTGTTTTGGTCTTTCATTTCTCTTGCATGCATACTATTTTCTAATTTTTGAGTTTAAATTGCACGCTTGGAAATTTTACTTTAGTTAAGATATTTAGTAATGTTGAAATTACTCAAAATATTTGGGTTTTCGACACTTTAGTCAGATTTGCTACGAGTTGTGCCGGCTCTTGACACTGCAGAAAGCTCAACAAGAGGTCTTCTCTTGGGTGAGAAAGCAAATAAAGAAGAAGAACAACGTAGAAGCTTTGTCAAGATGAAACTTGAAGCTTTAGCAAGATTGGACAAGTTTGATAGTGATCTCGATGAGTTGGAGTGTATTATCAGAGGTGCAGAATGGTTTGATCAGAGAGATGAGGTACACATCCTTTCCCAACCTATATAGTTTTACTATCTGTACACAATCCTTTTAGTTTAATATAAACTCTAATGTGGTTCAATTTCTTGAATTTTCGATTGTGACTAGTACGAGTGTAGGATTGCTAACTGGAAGTGTTCTATATTGAAGCTAAAGAATGGTTTGCTCATTAAATATGAGGTACACCGTGCACACCCTTTTCCAACCTATAATTTTATTATGTGCACAAAGTCCTTTCAGTGCTAATGTGTTTCAATTTCTTAAATCTTCACCCTTTGTGTTCATGTTATTCCCCTTTTGAACTTGTCTTGCTCTCTTCCTCGTAAATGATACGTGATTTTAACTATTACTGAATGATTGGTTTTAATCAGTAGTAATATATCAAAACAAATTAAAATAGAATTTGCTTGAAGTTATTAAGAATGTATCAATTTTTTCGCTCTGTAATGTCGAACTAAGGTTATAACCAATTATGTTGCCTTCCATTTCATACATGCCTAACTCTTAAGTGGTTATAATGAAGATCATTTTTGTTTAAACTCATTCTAACTAATAACTATATTACCACATGATCTAGATAGTACAACACTACAACTTGATTTACCGAGTTCATTTACCTTGAGTATATCTTTAACCAGATCAGATGCAACACCTCGATGTGGATGTTTGTGCAGTACTGTGTTTGCTCTGTTTTCCCTTTGTAATGTGTCGGTTTATCTACACATGTAAAATTGTGCACAGCTTAACATAAAAGAAAAAACATCAGTTACTTGGAAACCCTTGAGAAAAGCAAATGGGAGAGAGTTACAATTATTATCCAACAAAGGGGAAACTTTGTCTGAGTCCCACAGTAGGCGGAATTATAACCAAGAGGCGAGTAAACAATACATATGTATGATAAGGCCTGCTAAAATGTTCCACTTTTATAACAATCATACAAATAAGTGCTATATAGTCTCAGCTAATCCGAATCTCTGCTAATAGTCCACTTTATTCACTTCCCTTTTGAAATTCGCTATTGTTTATGCCAACGCACATTTGATATATCTAAATATTGACCCAATTGATAAAAGACATAAGAAATGTAATCAAACCTTTTGTACATTAAACCCTTATCAGGTGATACAAGTTTCAGATTCCAATAGATCAAATTGTTGTTGCAAAGCACTTAAACTTGACACTAGAAGAGGTTGATTGATTATACTAGTAGTTAAGCATACTCTTGTGATGGCAATTTCCTGATTATATATACCCAATACAATCTAAGGGACATCTATAAATATAGAACATTCTATCCATAATTCTTTGAAAACAACAATAAATCTTTAACTATTGCAAATTCATTCTTTGCAATTCAACAGTTACAAAATTAAACTCGTAAATCAAATCTTAAGGGACGAAGAGCCTGCTACAAAGAGGCTAACCAAATTATGTAGTTTCCTAGTTCATTGTAACAAAAGAAAGGCCATTAAGGCACAAAGTGTCAAAGTCGTTCCACAGTCCGAAATTGATGACGTGCAGTAGACATGTTATACTCACTATAGCGAAATTACAGCGATATGAGAGGCTATTGAAAATTATTCCAAGGCACTTTATCACTACATAAAGTTACAAGTTTTACTATTTAATTGTCTTCTTTCTAATTTTAAAGGAAAGACACGTTTGATATATAACATATTCAGTAAAAATGTAGACAAAAAAATTTCATGTGATGAATAAAAATTGCACTTAAAAGAACCTAAAAGAGAGTTTTAAAGAGGACAGAATTTTTGTTTTGACGCTGACGGCATAATATGCTTCCGTTCTTGTTCTCTGCTGTTATGATTTGGTAATTTTATGTTTGCTGATTGAATTCTGGTTTTGCAGAATGTTATGTTTCCTCGATCATTGGGTGGCCTGTGATTATGGATCTACTGTTGCATCGTGTGTGCGCATTTAAGTACCTTATTTCCTGCTGCTGTTGGCCTGTTGCTAATAACTTTTAAACTATGAACTTAATTGGAATTTAACCTTCAAATTATGTACTGCTGCAGTATTTTGCATATCTGAATTTTGCTGTTGGCTGGTGAGACTTGGCCAGTTGGCCCTTGGGAGTGTTTCTGACTAGTAACTTGCGGTGTTGGCTTGTTGGTTTTGTTAACGCAGTTGTGTTGTGTTTGTGCACATTGCATCTAGTTTATTGTTAAAGACTTGATGCTTTGAATCTTGAATTCTTGAAATCTCTATGATCTGCTAGTGACATGAGTGCGTGAGCTTTTGCTCAAATTCTTACCTGAGTAGTGACTCACACAATAGTCAATACTAGCGAGGATCGACTGTTGCCAAATTTGGTTATTATTTGATTTGATTTGTAATTCAGTATAATTCGGTTGAGACACCGAAATAGTGAATACTCAGCTTTGCTCAACTTGATCATCACCAATAAATTATATAATTCTCATTTTCTTCTTTTCGATCAGTACATTTTTAATGAAGCAGCTAAATGGACTTGGCTGCTAGCTGGTTAAAATTATACAAAAATGGAGCATGGAACCTATTTTAAAAGGGTTTTCAAGGCTTCTCCAAATCCAAATACAGCAATATGCTGTCATGATGTCTCTGATTAGAAGCTGTTAATATTAGGCTGAAGATCATGAGCCAGAAATCGAAGAACGCAACACCTCGTGTTGAAGAGGATGTTTCAGCTAAAAATTTTAGATCCAAGAACGCAAAGCAATGTTCCAATGTAGAACTTAATCTTTATCAGATAGGTAACTGCTATCTTACTCTTGGGCAATATTAGCATGAGCAGCTAAATTAAATCTCAAATGTTATTAAGAGCACTGGGAACTAGTCCTACCAAGGCAAAATCAGCAGATCCATTATAAGTATGTCAGGTTCGTGCTCAGAAAAGCAAGTTTAGATGATGCAACTACAAATGTAGTTGCTATAAGTATTTCCAATCTAGTACCAGTTGAAATGCCACCAACATTAGCATAGTCACCTTCTATGAACATTAGCATGATTTTACTAATGAGGTGTTGATTCTTTTTACTACCTTTTAGGCTCAGATCCCTGGAAATCTTATGTCATTGATGTTTTTTATAACACTAGCTTAAAATCAGCACCGATTATTTTAATAATTGTTATTTAATTATTCATATTTTGATATTTTATTAATTGTATTTGTCAAAAAAAAAAAAATTGCACGTTAAAATAAGTAAACTTTTTTAAATAATTAAAAGCATTAAAATATGTTTTAAAATAAATGAGTAAGGCTTTGACCGTGATATTTTTGGAAAAGGAGGGGTTTTAGTAAGACAAAATAGAAAAATTAACATATTTAATTGAAAAAGGTAAGGTTTTGACCGCGGTATTTTTTTGGAAAAAACAGGGGTTTTAGTAAGAAAATATAAAAAAGGTAACATGTTTTAATCGAAAAATGTAATTTTCCGTGATATTTTTGGAAAATTAAAGGATTTTGTTAGAAAAAGTAATGTGTTTTAGTTGAAAAAAAATAATTGGTAATAAATAGATTATATTATTATTTTATGATCTTTTTATTTATAGACCGGGATATTTTTGGAAAATGAGGGGTTTTAATAATAAAAAAAATAGAAAAGACAACATATTTTAATTGAAAAAGGTAAGACTTTGATCATGATATTTTTTGGAAAAAGGAGGGGTAATAAAAAAAATAGAAAAATTAACATGTTTTAATAAAAAAAAGTAAAGACTTTTTTCATAAATACCCAACCCAAATTTTTTGTTTGCAAAAATACCAAAATATTTGCAAAAATACCAACTTTTTAAAAATATTTGCAAAAATACGTTCTGCAACTAGATGCAATCATACCTGCAACTGCAACCAAAATCAACCACAGATGCAACTTTTTAATAATGGTGTTTTTCTGGCGTAGGTTATAAACAACCCTAAAATCAGGGTAGGTTAGGGTTTAGAGTCTAGAGTTTTAAACAACCCTAAGCCCTAAACCCTAAGTCCGTATACGAATTATTCGTCATTCTTAATATTTCTAAAACCCAAAATAGAAACATTGAACCTCAAAAGTTAACTACTGAACCCTAGAGTAAATCAAGATCACAAGCTTGCCCCTCTTATTAACAACTAGCTTTATAACCCGTGCGAGGCACGGGTATGTTCTCCATTCTTCTGTTATAAAATGATAAGCCGATTTATTAAATATAGTATATGTTTTGTTGCAAGTGAGATCAGTTTTTGTTAGAAAATGTCATGTATATTTAATCATGTAAATATATGCATGCATGTGAAATGTATTATAGGTTCTGTTGCGAATGAAATCTTTTTTCATTGAAAAAGATCATATCTAATAACGACGTACAATATAAGTAAGACCTGTAATTTTGAAGTGTTTGCAGTCTTGTAATTACGGGAGATTGAACTATTTTAAATGAGTGTGACTTATTTTTCAACCGTCGTGTAACTTTATAAAAAACAAAATAGTATTTAACTTGTTTGAAATAGTTAGTAAAACTATTTCATACAATATTTCTATAATATTTGTTTGATATATAGCTTATTGTTTAAGATATATTAAATTTAATAAAAAAAATTATTTGATATGGTACAAAATATTCTTATTGGCTATTGAGATCAAATCATATTATGCTAACTTTAAAAAACAAAACTATTAGCCTTATTATTACATCTTCTGTATCCAAATTTCTTATTTGGTTGATATTCATTGTTCACTCACCATATCCATTATTTTTTATCATCATTTATTTGGTCTATAATTACTTTTCATCTCCCTGGACTGTTTACTATATAAGCAAATAAATGTAATGAACCAAATAGCGAACCTGGATACGAAATATGCAATAAGGCCAATAGTTTGTTTTTTCAATTTAGCAAAATAAGATTTGATATGCAGATCAAATCATATTTTGCTAACTTCGAAAAACAAACCTATAGATTGTCTTATTCTTACATCTTCCGTATCCAAATTCCTAATTTGATTGATATTCATTGTCCACTCGCCATATTCATTATTTTTTATCATCATTTATTTGGTCTATAATTACTTTTGATCTCCCTAAACCGTCTGCAATATAAGAAAATAAATGTAATGAACCAAATAACGAACCTAGATACGAAATATGCAATAAGGCAAATAGTTTATTATTTTTAATTTAGCAAAATAAGATTTCATATGCATCACTTTGCAATAGTGAATGAAGCTCTAAATTAGTTGGCAATCTCTTTCAATTAACAATTATCAATCATCATTGTCATAATTTATTTAATGTTTAAAAGTTTTAATATTTTCTATAAAAAATAATGTCTAGTCATAAATTGTTAATATTAAATATTGAAGTAATAATAAATATCAATGATATGCAATAATGAGTTGGACACAATTAATGTACACATATTAAAGTAGATGAGTATTAATTGTAATTAACACATGTATAATTAAAATATAATTTAGAAGGGTAATTTGGTAATTTAACTTGAATAAATTGGCTCATTGAACCCCCTAGTTGCTCTATTATATATATAATAAATAATGGATATATATTGATTGTATATAGAATTTGTAATTTAATATTATATATAATCTGAGCAAATATATATACTTATTGAAAATAAACATGATTTATAATATAAAAATATTAATATAATTATTTTTCCAATGGACCAATTTCAATTTATAACATTTTGTATATCTATTTTGCATAAGTTTTTCTCTAATATGGTTAAATATATGATTTTAAGGCACTTGTGAAAATAGATTATCTACCTTACCAAGTAGATTACAAGAAGAGACCAAAATAAAATATAACATATGGAGTATTTGCACATATTAATAAAGAGTTTTATAATATAACCAAAGTTGATGTCTAGCATATTGGTTAGAAGTGTTCTCTCTAATTTAGAGGTCAAGGGTTCGACTTCCATTAGAAACAACTTTTTTATCATTAATATAATAAGTAAGGGTAATTTGGTAATTTCACGCCGATTAAATTGTCTCAAGCAACCCCTAGTTGCTCTATTATATATATAATAATAGATAGATTTTTTTTTTGAATTCTCAGTTATTTTTCAATTATTTTTTAAAAGTTGCATCTAGTTGCTTTGGTTGCATCTAGTTGCTTTGGTTGCATCTAGTTGCGTTGGTTGCAGACCGTATTTTTGCAAATATTTTTAGGTTGCATATAGTTGCAGGCCGTATTTTTGCAAGTATTTTCAGAAGATGGTAAAATTGCAAAAAAACTTAGAAAAGTAGTATTTTTGATAATTTCTCAAAAAGTAATTGCCCGTGCTAATTTTGGAAAATGAAAGGATTTTGTTAGAAAATAAATAGATTATATTATTATTTATTGATCTTTTTATAGACCGAGATATTTTTGAAAAAAGAGGGGTTTTAGTAAGAAAAAATAGAAAATACACCATGTTTTAATTGAAAAAGGTAAGAATTTAATCATCATATTTTTTGGAAAAATGAGGGATTTTAGTAAGAAAAAATAGAAAAGTTAACATGTTTTAATCGAAAAAAGTAATTGCCCGTGATTTTTTTGGAAAATGAAAGGATTTTGTTGGAAAAAAAATAGAATTTTAGTAAAAAAAAATAGAAAAGACAACATGTTTTAAGTGAAAAAAGATAAGACTTTGCCCATGATATTTTTTGGAAGAAGAAGAGGTTTTAGTAAGAAAAAATAGAAAAAGTTACATGTTTTAATCGAAAAAGGTAATTGGCCGTGATAATTTTGGGAAATGTAATTTTCCGTGATATTTTTGGAATTTATTTTAGGTGAAAAATATAATTGGTTATAAATAGATTATATTATTATTTAATAATTTTTTTATATCTATAAGTAAGGGTAATTAAGTAAAAGCACGAAGTACCAAAAAACTAGTACCGTACCGACCAAAATTTTAATGTTTCGTCTTTAATAATATAGTATTGATATGTTTTCCTACCATTAGATCAACAATCAATCGACTCTGATTTAAAAAACATCTCACACGTAGGGTAAAATGATCCGGGTTGATCCGGGTATACCTATGTCCAAGATTGGTTCATTTTATATATATGATGTTCAGATTTGGATCAGATCCGGATAAAGTATTATTTATGTGCGCCAGGTTTGAATCATTTTATTACCCGAACCTACCCGGCTCGGTTCATTTGGGGATCATTTTTGTTCGGACTACTGTTAATCCCAAATGACCTAACAGAATTGTAGAAGGGGGGGGGTTGAATACAATTTTGTTATTTCTTTAACTTGAAAATACTTTATAAAATTAAACTGAACTGAATAAATAAAAAACACAAGATATAAATAATTCAGTTGGATTGTTTGATGATCCAACTGAAGTGTTTTTATTGCGGAAATAATCTGTGATACAAATGTACACAGCTGCTCAGTTACAAGGTTGTAGAGAAGAAAAATGCTCTCAAAGATAGCTAATACAAACTCTTTGTTTTTCTTCACTTTCAATAAAGTAACTGCTACACTTGGTTATATAAACCCAAGTTTACAACCCTATTTTTTGCTACACTAATAGTACAATGAGTAACCGCCAATAGTTTGCTTTTCATCCCTTTGTCCAGTGGTCCTTGGAGATCCTTGCTTTTGACTTCATGCTTATTATGATCACTCCCAAGAGCCCAATTGGAAACTGGGATGTTTCCTTATTCCCCATGTCCATTTTAATGGTTTCCAATGCAAAGTACACTTCCACATCTCCTTTTTGATCTGTCAGGAACCTGTCACTATCACTTTGTCAATTGTATAGAAAAGCAATAATGATTCGTTGATGGCATAGAGATGTGTTTCGTTGATAGCTTTATTCTTTGTTTCGTTGATGAGCTTCCTTGTTTCGTTGATAGAGTAATCTTCATTCCGTTGACATGTCTTCACTTAGGCAAAATTACAAGGCACTAAATATTTACAATTAACCAACCTATTTTGCCTATCTAACCATTTAGTCAACATGACTTAGAAAACCTATCTAGTACTCAACAAACTGCATATCAAACTATGAAGTAATGTACAGTGCAATTGCTACATCACTCATTTCGTTGATGAGCTTCCTGTCAACGAAACACTGCAAAGCATGCTATTTCGTTGACAGTTACAAAATAACTTAATACAAAATCTACTAAGTGTTTTTATAATTATCATCAAGAACAACATATTCCTAACAATCTCCCCCAATTTATGACTGATAGAATAACAGCCATAAATCAAGAGCCTTGATGATAACAAAAACACTCAGGCATATTACACATGATAAAAGTAAAAGTTGTATTGAGCTTCATAAAGTTTTTAGAAATAATGCAAGACTTACAAAACTAATGCCCAAATGTGCTCCTCCAGACTGAGCAAATAATTCATCTTTGTCTTCTTTGGGGCATAGTCTTCTTCCCTCTCCTAGAGTTGTTCTCCTCAATCTGGACCTGTAGCCTTCTGTAAAAGATCTTCTCTTCTTCATCTTGATCACCAAGCTTGGATTGCATAAACCTTAGAGTTTGATTAGATGCCTTGTCCAGCTGGTCTTCCATCCTGAAGAACCTTCTGCAGTTGTCCTTGTCCTTGAATTCCATCATCCAGAAAGGTTGAAGATGGATCTTCTTTCCTGTTGAGGGCACTCTTAGCATCCTGGGAAGAGCCTCAGGCTTGTTCCAGCTAGCCTTTATTTGACATATTCTGGAGACCACCTCAGACTTGGCTGTTTTGGTGAAGCCAAAGTCTTTCTTCAAGCATCTAAACACTGTGAGTAGTGTTTGGTAGTCTTCTCCTAGAATTCTGTAGAGAGGCCAAATTTGTTCTCTACCACCCTTGTATGTGAAAACCAATCTTTCAGGTAGCTTCTGAGAAGCTGCAATGCCCCTTACTTCCACCAGGTTGTCTAAATCAAGATGCAAGCTGGATTCTTCCCTGATGTCAGCAATGTACATGCAGTCCTCTGGATTTGAAGGGGGTTTTTGAGGTTGTGGCTTTCTCACAAATACTGGCTTTGTCTTGACAGCCCTTTGCTTCAATTTCTTCTTTGGATCCATCTCAAAAAGGAATTTAGGAAAGTTAGCCTCATCAAACTCAATTGGCTCTTCCTTTGGCTCAATTGGCTGATCATGATAATTAACAAGATGTTTGGGATCACAGGCTAACTTTAAAGATGGATCAGGAATTGTTGGAGGTACAGAAGAGTCTGATGCAATACTCTGAGAGTCATCATTTTCAAAGGTTATGTTTCTTCTAGCCCTTGCCTTTGGTTGCCTTGTACTCTTCTTTTCACTCCTTTCCTTTTGGGCTTTTTCTTCTTGCTGTCTTTCTTCTTCATCTAGAGCTTGAGCTACTGCAAGAGCTTGCATAGCTGCTCTTTCTGATTCCTCAGCCTTGGCTTCAGCAAAGTTTGGATGACCAGCCCAAACACAGATTTGTTGTCCATTCCTATAGACAATTGCCCTTTGCTTCCTTATCTCATGATTATTACTTTCCTTGCTTTTTGTGATGAGAAGTCCAAGTAGTTTGAGCTCATCTGGATAAGGTGCAGGATAGAAAGTCCTTGCTATGTTTTTGCCTTTTGGTTTAGCAGGAGACTTGGGAGATAAGCTTCTTTGTAATGTAGCTTCTTCCACATCCCTAATGCATGAAGTTTGTCCTTTCTCCTTTCTTGGTCCTTGAATGACTCCATGTAGAAGGGGCTCTATAGCATAAGAGCTCTTGAACTGTGGCTCCACTTGTGCAGTCACCATTGCATTTGTTGATGGCTGATCTGTCTTTGAAGATTCAGTAATTTTCTTGAACCTTGCTTCTATGTTGGACCAATGATCTTTGATCTGTGCTGCAAGTTGTATCCTCATAGAAGCTTCCTGGATCAAGTCAATGCCATCCTTATTCTTCTTTCCAAACTCCCCCATTGCTAGTGGCTCCTGTGGCAATGTGATGGTTGGGACCAGCACCTTTGTGATTTGAATGGTTAGCTCCTGAGATTTCTCCCCCTTTTTGTTATCATCAAGAGAGACAACTGGGAGTCCTTGAGCTGCCACTAGCTGGGCCAAAAGTTGAGTCTGCTTCTCCTGTTCCTTTTGCATTTGAGATAAAGTAGCTTCCACCTTGTCCACTCTAGAAGAGAGAGTCTTCAAGGAGGTAGCCACTTCAGGTTCCTTAGAGAAAAACCTGTTCATTTTGGACATAGTGAGAAGAGGGAGCTTTTCATCCATCATCCTGTAGTTAGCATCCCTGAAATTGCTAATAGAGTCCTTGATTTCTGTAGCCTCAATCCTTGTCTGCATCATTTGTAGCCTTTGAATTTCCAGAGAATCCATGATGGCCTTGTAGAATTTCTTGTCCCTTGCATTTGCAGACTCATGAGCTAAGTAGGCTTCATTGTATTGCCTGGAGATAGCAGCATCTAGAGTGGCTCTACCATGCATACCTTGAGAAAGCCAGCCTGGTGTAGGAGGCACCACAGAAGTCCCAGTCTGTGAAGTGGTGGCCACCTGTAGATTATCACCATAGCTGTCCTCAGCATCAGAAAACTCAAATTCTCCACTTGCTGCAGCTCCTGAAGGTAGATTGGTCAGGGCATCCTTTGCTCTTTGCATTGATGCAGTTGTATGAATTAGATTTAGTGACCTTTCTGCCTCCACATTGCCCTGCTGAGCCATAATTTGATAGGCTGGCACAGGATGAGTAAAGGTCTCAGGATCCAGGGAAATACTATCCAGAGTTTGTTGATAAACCTCTTGGAAAGTAGGTTCCCTTTCTCCCTCACTGACCTCCATTAACTCATTAGCAATGGCTGCTTCCATCCTTATTTCTCCTGTAGTCCCTTCTCTCTCTCCACTCTGTTCTTGCATCATGGGCTCCCCATGGCTCACACCTCTCACACCCTCACCTTCACCTTCTAAGGTGGAACTCTCAATCTCTCCTTTTGCCTGGCTGGAAGAAATAGCCAGCCTCTCACTCACATTCTCTCCTTTTGCCTGACTGCAAGCCAGCCTCTCAGTTTCACTCCCTCTCAGTCCTAGAAGTGTCTCAACTACCACTAGATCATCTGCACTAGTTGTGGGAACAACTTGATTTTCAATTAAAGGTGCAGAGTGAACTATCAACGGAATGGTAGTTTGAACTGTCAACGGTATGGATACCGTTGATGGAGAAACACTTGTCAACGAAATAGACTGTTTCGTTGATGAAGTCAAGAAAGCACTTTGAGAATGAGAAATTACAGTAGAGTCTGTGGTGATTGATTTTAAAGAATGGTCCACAGATCCCCTTGCAACTTCAGGAAAAATTGGTTGATGGCCCAACAAATCACTTAACAAGTGATGGCCACCAGCTTCAGAGTGGGGCTTCTCCAAGATTAGAGTTGGAGAATCAGGAATAGATGTATGGATCATGTCCACATCTAAAGATTGAGTTGGTGAATTGGATGGAGATAATTCAAGATTGATGTTTAGAGAATGGGACTGTAACCCCAGAGTAATGATAGGGGTTACATCAAACTGAATTTGAGAAACTGGAAGTGTTGCTTCCAGTGTGTGTGCACCCTGTGTACCCTTGGACTTTTGCTTCACTCTCCTTTGGTATTGGGAAAATGTAGACTTTGGGCTTGAAGTGTCCCTTACCCTCTTGGACTGTGCTCTTGGTGGAGAGCTTGTTTCAATAATCACATCCTTTTGGGAGGATGCAATTAGACTTGTGTTTAAATCCATTTTACTCATTGTGCCTTGTTGGGAAGACACAATGGGGCTTGGCTGGTACACACTAACCTGTCCTTCCTTATCCTTGGGGTTTCTTTGATGTTCACCCCTTCCCTCACCTCTTACAACTCCAGACTCACTCCCCTTAGGTTGTGTGGTAGTTTTTACAACAGGTGCCTTTTGAGAAGCACCTGAGGTTGGCTTGGAGGATTTCTTTGATTTAGGTTTTGTTGCTAGGGTAGGAGCCTGTTGGGTCACAGCTACAGACTCCATAGCAACATTGGAAGGTAAAACAGTAGAGGAGTTAGCTACACTAACAGGGATAGTAGTAGTTACCTCAATGATTGGCAGATACACCACTGGAACATCACCATTGTGGTTCAGCCTGAGTATGTCTGTCAATACTCTCTTTTCTTGCACAAAGCACTCGAACCTGGCATTAGGGTTAGAGATAACTAATGGTGCTGGACTAACATGGTTAGCCAACATCATCAGAAACCTAGCATAATAGATATTTTTCTTCCTATTCGCTTTGTCACCCAACTTAGCACCAATTTCATACATAAGTTGGGTGCTAAAGTTGTGATATCTATCATTTAGAAGCATGGTTAGGAGAATTAACATAGAGTTAGTTAATGCATCAAAATTACTAATCTTTCCAGAAAAGACCTTAATGAATGCATCAGCTAAATAACTGTATTCTCTAACCAAACCTCTCCTAATTATTCTACCCAGATTATCAGTAGGCAAAGAGTAGTTTATAGAATTTAACATGGTAGTTATTTCAGTGTTAGTAGGCAAAGCATCACAGTTATTATCAGGAATATGTAAACATGCTTGCAAAACATCAGAATTAACTATGTACTCATTACCTTGAAGAGTGAATTGTAGTGTGCAGTTTGTTCCACTATACTCACATGAGGTCCAAATCTCCTCGATTATCTCATTGTAGAGTGGTGTAGAGTGAAACATTGCATAGCTCAACTTGCAATTCTTCATGAAATCCATCATTTTGAAGAACAGACTGTTCGGGTTTTCCTTGACAACAAAAGGGATGGAGTTGTTCTTCTCATAGATGAACCCTCCAGCAGACATTAGCTTGACTATGGGTGCCATTGTTGATTAAAGGAAAGCTTCGAACTGAATTGATTGATAGAGTGAAGAAGAGAGAAAAAGCCTTTGAAATTTTTGAGAACAGGTAAAAAGAAATAATAAAACTAAAATTTCTTAAATACTCCCCCAAAAATTCTCAGAAAATGAATCCAATAATAAATGTAAATTACTGGATTGGCTTAAAAATATAACCGTTACTCTTAAAGTATTACCATGATTTATACTTACAGGGGTGTATGCATAGATCGTGGTAAAAGACGTGTCACATTTCAACGGTTCAGATAAAAAGCGCTAAATCAACGAATCAGGATTGGGCGGTTAAAGTCCCGTCTTATTTCGTTGATAAAGCTGCGTTTCGTTGATATAAAAGAGCTATCAACGAAACACCCAGAAAACTGCTAAGACTGTCAACGAAATGGTGCATTCCGTTGGCATAGTAATTTTGACTTAGACAAAATTTTACCTTTTCCTGAGAAAATTTATTCACAGAAAAAAAACATAGCAAATTTCTGGCTGCATTATGACTTGCAAATATCTCAAAAATAATTAAGAGAAATTTAGCATACCTAGCTCACTTACTAATCTTGAGAATGTTGATTCATCAAGTGGCTTGGTAAAGATGTCTGCAAGTTGTTGTTCACTTGGAACAAAATGTAACTCCACAGTACCATTCATAACATGTTCTCTAATGAAATGGTACTTGATGTCAATGTGCTTGGTTCTTGAATGCTGCACTGGATTCTCAGTAATGGCAATGGCACTAGTGTTGTCACAGAAAATAGGAATTTTCTCAACTCTTAATCCATAATCAAGTAATTGATTTTTCATCCATAAAATCTGTGCACAACAACTTCCAGCTGCAATATACTCAGCCTCAGCTGTGGAGGTGGAAACTGAGTTTTGTTTCTTGTTGAACCATGACACAAGCTTGTTTCCTAAGAATTGACAGGTGCCTGTTGTGCTTTTCCTGTCAATTTTACATCCTGCATAATCTGCATCTGAATAACCAATTAGTTCAAAACCAGATTCTCTAGGATACCAAATGCCAAGGTTTGGTGTTCCTTTGAGATATCTGAAAATCCTTTTAATAGCAACTAAATGAGATTCCCTAGGATCAGCCTGAAATCTAGCACATAAACATGTAGCAAACATAATATCAGGTCTACTAGCTGTTAAATATAAAAGTGAGCCAACCATGCCTCTGTAACTTGAAATGTCCACAGATTTTTCCTTAGTATTCAATTCAAGTTTGGTGGCAGTAGGCATGGGTGTTTTGGCAGGAGAGCATTCCATTAAGTTAAACTTCTTTAATAAATCAAAAATATATTTTGTTTGACTAATGAAAATGCCTTCATTAACTTGCTTTACTTGAAGACCAAGAAAGTAAGTTAATTCTCCCATCATGCTCATTTCATACTTACTTTGCATAAGCTTGGCAAACTTTTGACAAAGTTTTTCATCTGTAGACCCAAAAATTATGTCATCTACATAAATTTGAACAAGTATTGTAGAGCCATTCACAATCCTATGAAAAAGGGTATTATCTACAGTACCTCTAGTGAAGTGATTCTCAAGAAGGAACTGTGAAAGTGTGTCATACCAGGCTCTAGGTGCTTGTTTCAAACCATAGAGTGCTTTGAGGAGAAAGTACACATACTCTGGAAAATCATCATCTTCAAAACCAGGAGGTTGACTCACATACACCTCCTCTTCCAGTTCCCCATTTAGAAAAGCACTCTTAA
The DNA here is from genome assembly GCA_030848705.1 of Heracleum sosnowskyi. Classification (NCBI taxonomy): domain Eukaryota; kingdom Viridiplantae; phylum Streptophyta; class Magnoliopsida; order Apiales; family Apiaceae; genus Heracleum; species Heracleum sosnowskyi. The sequence continues at coordinate 91,617,904 of CM061235.1, read as the reverse complement.
CATCCATTTGATAGACCTTGAAATTGGCATGGGCTGCATAGGCTAGGAAAATCCTTATTGCTTCTAGTCTTGCAACAGGAGCAAAGGTTTCATCATAATCGATTCCTTCTTCCTGTGAATAACCTTTTGCAACCAATCTAGCTTTATTCCTTGTGACTATGCCATTTTCATCCATCTTGTTTCTGAACACCCATTTTGTGCCTATGACACTCCTGTCCTTAGGCTTGGGCACCAGCTTCCATACATTGTTCCTTTCAAATTGGTTTAGCTCTTCTTGCATAGCCAAAACCCAATCTGGATCTAGAAGTGCATCCTCAACTTTCTTTGGCTCATCTTGAGACAGAAAGCTGCTATATAGACATTCTTCTTGAGTTGCTCTTCTAGTTTGGACTTTTGAAGAAACATCACCTATAATGAGTTCAAAGGGATGATCTTTAGTCCATTTTCTTGAGGGAGGTAGATTTGCTCTAGACGAGGTAGCTTCATGATCATGATTGCCTTGATTGGACATTTGTCCTTGAGAAACTCCCCCTGAGTTTGTTGTCCCTAAATGATCACTTCTAGAACCATTTCTATGACTGTCAACGGTATGACCATTTTGGTTGTCAACGAAACGCTCATTTTGACTGTCAACGAAATGATCATTTGGTCTACTAGCAGCTATTCTTTTCAATCTTAATGCAGCAACTTCATCTTCACTGCTGCTTTCATCTGTGCTAGATACAACAACTTTAGGCTGTTTCTCAGTAGCCTTATCATGATTCACTTGTTCTCCTTCCTCATTCTCAAAAGAGAGACTTTCATGGAAACCTTCATCACAGAGACCTTGTATTTTGAGATCATCAAAAACAACATGTACAGATTCCATAACAATGTTGATTCTGAGATTAAAGACTCTGTAAGCTTTCCCTGCTGCATATCCCACAAATATTGCTTCATCTGCCTTTGCTTCAAATTTCCCCAAATGCTCAGCTTGATTTCTCAGAACAAAGCACTTGCATCCAAAGACATGAAGAAAATCTAATAGTGGCTTCTTTCTTTTGAGTAACTGATAAGGGGTCATTCCTTTGGCCTGATTAATCAAAGAAATATTCTGAGTGAAGCAAGCTGTGTTAACTGCCTCAGCCCAAAAATAAGTTGGTAACTTTGATTCATCTAGCATTGTCCTTGCAGCTTCAATAAGTGTTCTGTTTTTCCTTTCAACTACACCATTTTGCTGTGGTGTTCTTGCTGCTGAAAACTCATGCAAAATACCATTTTCTTCACAGAACACCTTCATGCTTGAATTCTTGAATTCTGTCCCATTGTCACTCCTAATCCTTCTTACTTTGAAATCAGGATGATTGCTTACCATCTTGATGTGATTGATAATGATTTCACTTGCCTCATCTTTAGAGGGCAAAAAGAAAGTCCATGTAAATCTAGAAAAATCATCAACAATCACAAGACAGTATTTCTTCTTTGAAATAGACATGACATTTACAGGGCCAAACAAATCCATATGAAGTAACTCAAGCTGATGAACAATTGATGACTCTGTCTTGCTTTTGAATGATGCCTTCTTTTGTTTCCCTTTTTGACAGGCATCACACAAACCATCCTTGGAAAACTCCACCTGTGGAATTCCTCTAGCAAGATCTTTCCTCACCAAATCATTCATAACCTTGAAATTCAGATGAGATAATTTCTTGTGCCATAGCCAACTTTCATCCTTGCTTGCTTTACTGAAAAGACAAGTGATGGTGTCTGAACTTGTGCTACTAAAGTCAGCAATGTACACATTCCCTCTTCTGAATCCAGTCATTACCACATTGTTGTTTCCTCCTTTAGAAACAACACAGGCTTCTTTTGAAAAAGTAACTAAAAATCCTTTGTCACAGAGTTGACTGATACTAAGCAAATTGTGCTTAAGACCATCCACCAATGCAACCTCATCTATGATGACATTCTCTTTTGAAATCAAGCCATATCCCTTTGTGTAGCCTTTGCTGTCATCTCCAAAAGCAATACAAGGGCCAGCTCTTTCCTGAAACTCTGTGAGCAGGGTAGAATCACCAGTCATGTGTCTTGAACAACCACTATCCAAGTACCAAAGATTCCTTTTGTCTCCCTGCACACAATAAAACCAAATCAAGTTGATTTTGGTACCCAAGTTTCCTTGGGTCCTGTCTTGTTAGCCTTTGCATTCCCTTTTGTACCATTTTTCACTTTGGACTCAGATTGATTCAAATCAATCTTTACCCTTGGTGTTGATTTCTGAGGGTTGCTCATATTTTCATTCATAGCATGCATAGTTGGAGGAACAATCATGTTATTCATGTTCCATGGCATTTGTGGCATGTTAAACATATTCATGTAAGGATTAGACACAAATGGCATGCTAGCATATGGATTCTGAAATTGTGCATATGGAGCAAACATGTTAGGCATAACAGGCATTGTAGGCATGGAACTGTTCATTGCAGGCTTGGGCATTTTCACATTAGCAGATTTCTTAACAGATTTGCAGTTAGTAGACAAATGACTAACACTTCCACAATTAACACATGTCTTTCTAGGAGCATATTTATCAGGTGTGTAATTGTTGTGTTTGTTAATTCCTACTTTGCCATTCCTGTTATTCTTTTTATTTCCCTTAGCCTCATTATGAACTTTCTCTACCTTGTCTTTCAATTGCTTGTTAGACAAGTGACCTACATTAGCTCTCTCAACAGGCTTCTCAACTTTCTTTGAATTACTAGACTCACCTTGAACAAAGTTCTTGGTGACAGGACCATACTTGTCATTAAGTCTAGTGAGTTTCTCTTTTCTTTTGTCTGTCAACGAAACAGCCTGATCGGTTGATGGTTCATGTGTCAACGAAACATTGCATTTCGTTGACATATCAACCTCCAACAAATGATCATTGTTGTTTGTTGACTCTGTTTCTGATTCTAAGGTTTCACCAACACACCCTAGCTTCTCTTTGTTCTTTTTCCATGATTCCTCACAGAAAGATTCCATACCTTGAACATTAATGATGTTGGTAGCAACATTCCTGGAATCTTTCCATTTTGCAATCACACCTTGTTCTATTTCAAGTTGTGTTTTAAGAATTTCTTCCCTTTGTAACACGTTCTCAAGTTCCTTCTTAGCATCCCTACTAACACATCTCATTTTCTCAAATTCAATGAGCTGTGCTTCTAACACTGCATTCCTATCACTTAAGAACAAATTAGTCTCTTTTATTCTAGAATTCTCCTTGGTAAGTGATTTAAGAGTAACACGCAAATTATATAGTACAGTAGACATTTCATTTACTGCACTATCGCATTCCTCTTTAGAAAGCTCAGAAAGATTAGTAATTGTTACCTGGTTGCTTGAGGAACTTGCTTCCTGCTCATGATTGTCAGCCATAAGAGCCAAGTTGACATATTCAACATCATCATCAGAGTCTTCACCATTACCAGCCCAGTCATACTCCTGAGACATGAAAGCCTTTTCTTTTTCCTTGAGAAGTTCAAAGTATTTCTTTTTATAATCAACAGGCTCAAATTTCCTGTTGCCCTTCTCAACCTTGGGCTTTCTGCAGTCTCCAGCAAAGTGACCAAGCATTCCACAATTGAAACATTTTGACTTAGACTTTTCAATCCAGTTTGTTTTGCTAGGTTGAAAGTCTCTTCTTGGTGGCCTTGCTTCTGAGTTTCTTTTGAACTTGAACTTAGAGAATTTCCTAGACAGAAAAGCAATATGCTCATCAATCTCATCTAAGTCATTCAAGTTGGCTGGTTCTGATTCTTCTTCTTCTTCTGTCATCTTGTCTTTACCCTTGCTAACATCACTCCTACAACTAGGTCGACTAGTTGTGGCCTTTGCAGTTTCTTTGTTGTCATCTTCCAGTTGGTTCACAGATGCAATTAATGCAATAGATCCACCCTTCTTCTGTACCTTTTCAATTTCCTCATCTTGCTCCATTTCCAGCTCATAAGTCTTCAAGGTTCCATAAAGCCTTTCAAGAGTGTAGTCTTTGTACTCTTGAGTGTTTCTAAGAGAAACAGTCATAGGCTTCCATTCTTTTGGAAGAGCTCTGAGAAATTTAAGGTTTGAATCCTTAGTTTGATAGATCCTCCCATACAGCTTTAATCCATTCAAAAGCTTCTGAAACCTACTAAACGTGTCATTTAGGGTTTCACCAGCTTTAAAATGAAAATGCTCATATTGTTGTATAAGGAGTTGCATTTTATTTTCCCTGACTTGCTCAGTTCCTTCACAGAGAGTTCTAACAGTATCCCATACTTCCTTAGAGGTTGTACAGTTGATAACATTGTCAAACATCTCTTGCTCCAAACCATTAAACAGAATGTTCATGGTTCTTTTGTCTTTATGGACTTCTGCAACATCTTCAACAGTCCATTCTGAGACAAGTTTTGGAATCTCTACATCAGGAGCATTATCTGGCAATCCAACTCTAGAATCAAGCTTCATGGGAACGTGTGGACCTTTCTCAATGCAGTCTACATACCTCTCATCCATAGACATGAGATGTAAATGCATCTTTACTTTCCAGTGAAAGTAATTGTCCTTATCAAGAACTGGTATCTTCACACCTGCATCCTTCTTCACCATGGTTTCTGTTTTTGGTCTTGATCTTTAAACTTCTTGTATGTTAGAAGCTCGCTCTGATACCAATTGTTAATCCCAAATGACCTAACAGAATTGTAGAAGGGAGGGGTTGAATACAATTTTGTTATTTCTTTAACTTGAAAATACTTTATAAAATTAAACTGAACTGAATAAATAAAAAACACAAGATATAAATAATTCAGTTGGATTGTTTGATGATCCAACTGAAGTGTTTTTATTGCGGAAATAATCTGTGATACAAATGTACACAGCTGCTCAGTTACAAGGTTGTAGAGAAGAAAAATGCTCTCAAAGATAGCTAATACAAACTCTTTGTTTTTCTTCACTTTCAATAAAGTAACTGCTACACTTGGTTATATAAACCCAAGTTTACAACCCTATTTTTGGCTACACTAATAGTACAATGAGTAACCGCCAATAGTTTGCTTTTCATCCCTTTGTCCAGTGGTCCTTGGAGATCCTTGCTTTTGACTTCATGCTTATTATGATCACTCCCAAGAGCCCAATTGGAAACTGGGATGTTTCCTTATTCCCCATGTCCATTTTAATGGTTTCCAATGCAAAGTACACTTCCACATCTCCTTTTTGATCTGTCAGGAACCTGTCACTATCACTTTGTCAATTGTATAGAAAAGCAATAATGATTCGTTGATGGCATAGAGATGTGTTTCGTTGATAGCTTTATTCTTTGTTTCGTTGATGAGCTTCCTTGTTTCGTTGATAGAGTAATCTTCATTCCGTTGACATGTCTTCACTTAGGCAAAATTACAAGGCACTAAATATTTACAATTAACCAACCTATTTTGCCTATCTAACCATTTAGTCAACATGACTTAGAAAACCTATCTAGTACTCAACAAACTGCATATCAAACTATGAAGTAATGTACAGTGCAATTGCTACATCACTCATTTCGTTGATGAGCTTCCTGTCAACGAAACACTGCAAAGCATGCTATTTCGTTGACAGTTACAAAATAACTTAATACAAAATCTACTAAGTGTTTTTATAATTATCATCAAGAACAACATATTCCTAACAACTACCCGTGAGCCATATTGGCTTAGATCCGGAAAATAAAAATATGATCCATTCTTACTGAGTACAAATAACTTCTAAAACATAATACAAAAGCTTGACTTTAATATAACAAATTTATTTCACAAAAATCAAAAAGTACATAAGTTTGCTATTATGGCTAACTTGCCAACAAATTTGCTATTATAGTCGGTTGATCCCTCCTCTAGCACATCTCCAGAAGATCAATGTAGTTTATCTAATCTGCAAATTTAATATAAGTGAAGTTACTATACAAATAAACAAATTCATTTAACAAAAAAATCTAAAGAAGTAAAATCTAATCCTAAAATTAAATGATGTGGAACTTATCTTTCTTGGTACTTGTCAGTGGCTTCATTCCAACTTTGCACTTTCTTGCCGTAAAACTTGGAATTGATACATACTTGAGGATATGATACAACTATGACTACTAAATTAATGTTCACAATGCACATAAAGCAAATTCACCAATGAAAATACTGAGTCCGCCACGGCGCCACCACGCAATAAAAACAAAGTTCAAAATACCAAACAAAGTAAAATACGAAGTCTGGACAATGAAAATTAAATAATAATTAAAATAAAAGCATCATCAAGTCTTCAGGTCCTTCAAATTCCAAGCTCCAGCCTATACCATAATTTATTTACTAATTAGAATTGATATATTTGTTGCAATTTAATGAGCTACTAGTTCCAGTTTAGATAAAAACTTACAAGTTCTATTGCACCAAGTCACCAACTGTCCAAGTACGAAAACTCAGACATTGAGCTTTACCATCATAGTCTCCAGTTCTTCAACTTGAGTCTGTTACAATTTGGACAGATTAATAAATTATGGTATAACTTACAAACTCTTCCCACACTTTGGATGTCTTTTTCTTTCGCTTTCTAGATCCCCTGTCCAAGTTGTCCCCATAAGTTGATTCAATGTCCATTTCATCTTTCACAATTTGAGAATCATCGGGATGATTTTGATCTCCTTCAGTGGGTTTTTGGTTGAATGCTTCTTTAGTACCTTACAAAATAAATATTTAAAAATAAGTAATCACCAAATAAGATATGACAATTAAAAGGACAAAATAAACTTAATAGAGATTTTACCATAGATATCAACATCAATTGCATAATCTTCTTCCATATCGCAAGCTAAATTTGAAACCAATAGTTTTTAGACTAAGAGAAGAGGATAAATGATATATAGGCACAATTCATACATGTATTTAATCGTATGAATTGAATATATGTGTAAACGAGGAGTTGAAATCAGTAATAACTTGATACAAATACAGCGTCGATCCATTTTACATCTAGGTGCATACATCGACCCTGGCCTTGAGAGTTGAGAGGAATGAAGAACGAGGAGTCTTGGAATTAATATTGGGCTGACTTTTTGATGGACTAAAAATATAAAAGATTTTATATAATGATCCTTATGTCGGGTTGTTGAGCGGATCTAGATATAAACCTGGTTCGGGTAGGGTTCATATTATTTTAAAAATATGATACCTAAAATGGACGGGTATCTCTATTCTTAGATCCGGGATCATATATTATTCGGGCCTAAATTTTTCGCCAGATTTGGATCGTTTATAAAACGAATCTAAGACATGGATTGTATTTTCGAGCCGGATATAAGCCGAGCCACCGGATAGTCCAGATCATTTTACAGCCCTACTCACACGTACCGTAGAAAATGTCCGTGATATGGGCTAATTATCTATTCCGCTGAAAATGTCTGTGGTATGGGCCAATTATCCTTTTACCACTCTGCCTATACCTCGAACATTTTCGTGGTGTCCTTGTTCCCTTACCCCCTGGCAGTCCCCTTCTGCTACCCATTTCTACACCACACAAAAATACAGCTATTAAGGTATCACTTATTGGCGAATTTCACAACTTCAGATAATTTTGAGGCAAGATCCGCAATTTAAGGTTTCACTCATTTGTAAATTTATTATTTGTTATGACAAATAACTTATTTGCTCGTATGTTTGGTTCGAAACTTTGAAATGAGAAAAATAAGTTGATCATGTATTACATCTTGATAATTTAAATATGAATGATGTCTTAGATGAACCTAGTGAAGAGCCTAGCACCCCCCCCCCCAATTTGTGTGTAAAGATGTGTTTGCAGATAATTTCGAAAAAAAGAGTTTGTTAATATTGATGAAGATGAGAAATTTGTTGATGTTGTGGAAGATGATAATGTACAAGGTGAAAATTTGTACGAAAATGTGACAATAGTGACGTATCTTATATGAATAAATGTTTTCATACTTTGGATGATGTTTGATTTTTTTTTACGGCTTATGCTTTGGAAAGTTGATTCTCTTTTAAAATTTTAATCAAACCAAAGTTGTGCTAATAGTAATGAAATCTATGCCCGTTTGTATGTTTGTAGACTTTTAGGTAAAAGTGTTGATATTGAAAGTAGTAAGCCTAGACGACATAGAGAAATCCTTCCCTAAATGTAATTGTGAAATAAGGATGTACGTCATTTATCGGAAGAATTTAAGATTTTAGGAGATAACTAGTCTTGACTTGAATCACAATCACGAAATTGTCACTCCTAGCAAGATAAATTTGATACGACGAGAAAGACATGTGAATACCGCTACTCGTAATTTGATTAAAACTCTTTATGGTTTCGGGGTCCATAATTTTCAAATAATAAATATTATTGGTAATATATACATGGAAGTAACGATAAACTCGGGTTCAGTAGTCAACATGTTAGGAACGTGATATGAGACGTGAGGAAGAAAAGGTTTGAAGTAAGTGATACTCGAGACGGGTTAGACTTGTTGTATAGGTTGAATGAAGAAAGTGGTGCTAAAATCTTTTTTAGGACGCAAGTTGACGAAGAGCAACGTCTGAAATTTCTTGTATGTGTTGATCCTAGATGTTTAATGTCTACCATATATTTTGTATTGTTGTTTCATTTGACACGACATATTGAACAAATTGATATTTCATATTGTTCTTCCTTTTTATCGGGTTGAACGACCATTATCCATCAGTGATATTTGGTTTTGCACTAACATGAGATGAGAAAGCAACCACTTTTCAGTGAATTTTAAGTATTTGGCTCAAAGCTGTTAAGAATAACAAGTATCCAATGGCTATAGTTACAGATCAAGATCAAGCCATGGAAAATGATATTGTAGATGTACTCCCGTATGTACCCATTTGTTGTGTTCAGAACATTTTAGTAAGAAATTCCTAAGAAACTGGTCCATTATTATTCCATCTTTTCGGAATTCAAAGTGGACTTTAACCATTGTAATTATAAATCCTTGACTTAAGATCATTTTGAGGCTAGAGGAGAATCCTTGCTTTGAGAAGTATGAGTTGGAAGAACATAAATGGTTATAGAGATTATACGAGTTAAAGAAAAAATGGGTCACCGTATAAACTAAGAATACATTTTCAACGGGTCATAATACAACTTCAAAGAGTGATGGGATGAATTCGTTCTTTTATAGTTATGTGAGTTTTGCCATAGAGTTTAAGGAATTCATTGAAAATGTTAAAAAGGCATTTACAAAAAAATTCATACAAGAGAAAAAAAAACTGTGTCATGTTTCATCTAAAGCATTCTATTAAATCATATCGCATTAGACTATCATGGTTCCAAAATTTATACTAAGAAGATGTTCAGAAGATTTCAAGATAAATTGGTTGAAATTTCAAAGTACTTTTTTATAAGAGACAAAAAGAGCTTGTGAAAAATGGGAGAAAGAAGGGGACTTATATATATATATATATTCACCCCCTCTATATTATCTTCTAGTGAACTCATGTTCAACACAAATTTCAAATCAATATGCATGATATTGTAATTCCAATCAGGGTTTGTATTTAGTAGAATTTATTTGTTTCCTTTCTTGACAGAATCACTCATAATTTCAAATATTTCGTGCATACATGCACGCACATATATACTATATACATATGTATGTAAAATGTGTGAATCGGTAATTAATGTAAAATGTGGGATTAAATTGTAGTTATATGAGTGTCTACGTGTGTATAATTTCAAGTTTACGGGTACACAATCTTGACGAAAAGTAGAACAATGAAATTGACAATTAAATTTTATATGTGAATACACATTAAGAGATATAGGAATTGTTAGGCAGGAAACTGGTACAGTTTTGGGGAGATGAAACATTATTACCCTGATGAACAAAAGGACTAGAAAATGTTCAAAAAACGAACTTGAGGATGAATCAGGTATATTATACATCCTTCAATACTTCGATACGAGTTTTAGCAATGACTGTTTGGTTGGATATGTGGAGGTTAATAATAGAATTCTAGCTTCTTTATTTGTTGTGAATGAATCTTTTCATTTGTTTTCATTCACTTCCTACTGTTATTCACTTCCTACTGTTTGGTTGGATTTGTGCTTTTGATTGCGTAGGTCATGTAAGAACCAAAGTCTAAAATCAAGAACAATAGTTGCAGTAGTGATATGGCCTAAAATTTTATGTCTCTCAGGAAAAATCCAAACAAACACCAGCCACTGGATCCAAAACGTAATTTGAAAAAAGGAACTAAATTACATAAAGAACTAAGACTCACAAAACCTGTAAATTTGACAAAAAAAACAAATTATATATGTACATAAAGGGACATAGGAAATATAGAAAATTCATTAGCAAAAAACTTCTGCATTACATCCACACAAAAATTGTTATCAAGCTAAAGCTACCTGTGAATCTAAAGCTAAAGCTACACGTGAATCTAAAACTAAAGCTACCAATCAAGCTAAAGTTTTTAAACTAAAAATGGGAAAATATAGAACAAAACTCTGTGCTGCTCTACACATCAGATTTTCTTTGTCATGTGTCTATGTAGAGGTGTATTCGCAATAAAGTGAACTATCTCCTCCACACTTATTACGAAATCCTCGAGTATAAATTCGCTCCTTTTTGTAATATGATTATTTTCTTTTCCTGGTTTGAGAACAAAATCCCGAGGCTTCCAATCCTCATCATTAAACAGAATGCCGATCTTCTTCAGACCAAATAGATTAGTCTTGTGCTCAAGACTCACAAACTTCACTTCAACTTCAACTTGCAACCCTTTTTTAACATGAGTGGCAAATTCCATGCAATTATTCCTTCCTCCGATTACATAGTTATTACTATGTATTATTTATAGTAATCTCTACATGTATTCATTTTCATGTGCTAGTCCATTCAGTATAAAGACATCTTTCGGATACCGCAAAGTTTTGTTTGTGTGACTGATAATCCAAGAATTTTCCGTTGTAATTGAACTGTTTTGTTTTGTTCCCAGGGTAGGCCACAATTGAACTGTTTTAGCACACATCTTTTCTTCCTCTTGAAGTCCTGCCCTAACCGATAAGCATTACCGTTGTAGTTTTATGAATAAACAATACAGTTTGCAGAAGTAAAAGTGATAGCATGAGTTTGGTCGAGTAAATAAGACATCGATGTTATTATTTTCTCAAGTTTCAGTTGTTTCCTTGTCTTTAATTATGATAATATGAGTGTTTTCTTTTAAAAGGTTCTAATTTTATTATTTAAATTTTTAAAAACATTTTTTCATGATTCTCAGCTAAAGGATAGATTATTATATTTTAATATAACTCATTAGTAAGGCCTCAAAAATATAATTCGATAATAAAAACATATCTTTTGTCCAAAAAATTCTCTAACAATCAATCACAACCCGGGAATAATCATGATTTGAATTTGTACGGATTATATGTTTATAAAAACAAGTATCGACATATTAAGTCACTCAAGTAAGAAAATAAATGAACATAACCCATACATACATCTCTCTCTCTCTATCTCTCCCCTCTTCGCATTTCTCTCTCCTCTCCCCTCTTCGTTCTAAATTTTGTTTTCGTATAGTCATTCATATTGTATTATAATCAAACCCTAATTGCAATTACAATATGAATTACATTGGCATTGTAATTTCAGTTAGATTTGTTTTCTTCCTTGATGAGATCTCTCACAATTTCATTTCTCTCATAATTATAGTAAGTTCATCAATTTCATGTTTGATATATAAAACCATCAATTTCATTTGTTGTTTTTTTAGTATGTTGTTTTTCTTGATGATGCCTGCATTTGATCAAACATGTGTTGAACTTAAAAACCTTTGATCTGTCTATGTCATTTCATATTAACCGTGTAAAGGAACTTCCTACTAAACCGTTTTCTTATTTGGTGGATTGTTTTATTTTCAGTAATGAAATTAGAAGAAACATGATCTCTATACATTCTTAAATTTCTAGATTTATCTCTAGCTAACAAGTTGACTAATAGTTTGTTACTAAATAATCTAGCTAAAATCAAAGAGGTTTTGAAGGATTTGTTGGAAACTCTTTTTAAATGAACAAGACCATGCGAGATTTTGAATCAACTCTGCTAAACTCCACGTAGAATTAAAATCAATAACAATCTTTTAAAATATATAGATTATTATCAATCCATCAAAGTCTAAATTGAGTACACTGTCATAAGAGTAAAGTATGATATATGATTAGAATTGAAATTCTATAGCAAGCTGAGGGCACTTTCCTATACTTTTAACTCACTAACTTCTTAATACTTTTTACTTTTGTGATAAGCTATTCAACCCCCCCCCCCTTCTAGCTTATCTTATACCCTTACGGGACCTATCATTTACAAATAGGCATATACATATGTCTTTCAGTTAGTTAATTGATTCAATAAATTAATTCAATCAGAATTAATTTATTCCTTAAATTAATTAATAGGTTAATTAAATTAGAATTAATATAATACTAAAAAGACTTACAAAATACACTGATAGGACTATTTTAATTAGTCCTACCGATAGTCATTACAGTTCAATTGTAAGTCCTGCCGATAGTCCTGCCGATAGTCATTACAGTTCAATTGTAAGTCATGCCGATAGTCCTGCCAAGTCAAAAGATTGTCCTGCCGATAGTCATGCAAGCTCTACAGATTGTCCTACCGATAGTCCTGGAAATATAATCAAGATAGTTCTATTTCAAGTCAACTTGCATACATAAAGGAAAATAAAGATAGTAGCTCAGTTGTACACTTTATCAAATTAAGACAGAAGCCAAAGTATCATATCTACTCTCCTGCCTTAAACACAAGAACAACTCGAGTCTTTATAGCTTTCACAGTGAATTAAATTCTGGTCTTTATTGTAACATTCAAGTCACTAGAATTAGTTTACTTGTTATACAAAGACTATCTAGCGGATCATAATCCCTAGTAATTATCTCGAACTACTTTTTAGCATTCGATCTTTTTATTACAAAAATAGAAAAGTTCATGTCGAATTTATTGTAGATTTGTTTTAATTAGTTTGATATTCAAACCTTGTACTCTGTACTGAAATTGTAACACCCTTCAAGTTTAATATAATTTATATTTAACTTGAATATTGTTTCATATTATTCCGCATCAATTTGTTCTTGGATTATTAAATCATGAACCGAACAAATTCGATTAAAAAGTATAGTTTGTATTCAACCCCCCCCCCCCTCCCCCTTTTCTACAAACATATCAGGACCTAACAATCCATATATCTCAAAGTAAGAGGGACATTGAACGTGGTAACCCAGGAAAATTGAGAAACCATATCAGTGAGGGAAAACCCCAATCTGTCATGCCAATTGGTAAGAATCATAACACTATCTCTAAAGACAATTTTCCCTAGCTCTAGGGTTGTCAACATGCTTTGCTCATTCAAAAAAACAAACTCATAATAACCCAATTCATTGTAAGTTGCTTCTTTCAAGTCATCCCATCTTAAAAAGGCACAGGACCTCACAAAGAGGTGAGGGGGAATGTCACCAATCAAGTAGCCAATTAATGACACCTTATCTAAATCAATTTCTTTAATATCCTGAACATTCTCATTAAGGTTCGTAGTCCCATTCACATCGACATTTCTCTCATTATCATCAGTAATATTCTTATTCAAATTCTGATTCTGAATTAAGTTCGCATTCACATTAGACATCATATTGGTAGTATAAAGACCAGTACAAGGATCAAGGCTAGTCGAAGTCCCAGCAAGACTAGTATTCAAGATCTGAGGTTGAAAAATAGGAAATAAAACAAATCCATTATCATCCACGCATTTGTTGGAAAGAGAGTGCTGAGTAGGGTAGGAGAAGGATGCGCCAGCCAAACCAACTGTAGTAGCAGTCCTCCACTCCTCATCCTTCCACCACAGTTCTCAGATCCCGTTCCAGAGAAGAAGAAGAAAGAGAAGGATCTAGGCCCGGGGGGGGGGGGGGGCAAGACCCTCTTTCCTTTGGAATCTCCAGGAGTCACTCTTGAATTACAATTTAAGGAAATTTCATCGAAGGACACGGGATGTGAGTCATCGATAACATCAAACAGAACTGAGTCCCCAAAAGGAGATTTATCCCAAATTAACGCACCTTCAACCGAATCAGAAGAATCCGGTGAGGAAGGAGTGAAATGGTGAGGAAGAGACATGACAAATGAGCCGGAGAAAGAGGAAGAATATGAGAAGAAAAAGAGGGGTGAAGAGAAAAAGGGGGAGAAAGGCAATTAGGGTTAAGAGAGGGGAGGAGAGGAAAAAAGTCGGTAGACTCGAAAATAATTATTTTTGTTTCCTTAAAATTTCAAATTTTGAATTTGGATAAATCCGAACCCGAATCGTAATCTGATGAATCAAATTTGAATTTAGATTTTAAAATCCAATTGAATTTGAATTGGATCTGGATTTGATTTGATAAAAATATTTAAATTTGGATTTAGATATCTCATAATTCCAACCACCCATTGTCATCCCTACCAAGTAGGCCAAATATCACATCAAATAAATTCACAGTTTATAAATTATAATTTTATTTTTTATATATTCAATAAGTAAACATAATTCAAGAAAACACATCGAATTGTTGAAAAAAATAATTTGTCTAACATGAATATCCTGAAAAGAAGGTTGTGTAATGGTATGAGACACCACTTAAATTTAGAGAGCGCTGTAATAAAATGGTAGTTTGATGATATCTGCAGATTTCAATATAATTTAAAATATAGATTACGATGTAATACAAGGTATTGTTCATCAGAAACGGATTTATAACGAATTGGGAATTAAATAAAACGTCTGCTGAATTTGAACAAAAACTGAAAAACGAGATCTGGTTGTGTTTTGTGATTTTAGGAACAGTTCAGAGCATATACTAGAAAAATACCGTGAATTAGAGGTTGGAGAAAATTGAAATATCTTTCCGAAAAGTCCAGAATCATGAAATTCCGACGTACAATGAATTTTCTACGAATTTGATAAGACTGCTGATTTATGAGAGACAAAAACCGACGAATTTTACACACAAGGATGAGGAAGAAGAACAATGGTGTTTATATAGCGGCACAAAACCCTAATTTTAAACCCACTAATTACACGTGTTCAAATCCGATCTAAACTTTAGGCCCATTAGTCTAATTTAATTTTAAATCCTATTCTTTTTCAAAATTTTAATCTTTTTTCTATTTTCTATTATTACTAATAACCTAAAAATTACGGGATATTACAATTTGCTAGATATTAAACTTTGATTTTTGGAGATTGATACCGGTATATGTTTGAGAATTGTGTTTACTGAGAAAGTTGAGGTTGTCAATATGTTTATGTTTAATTTATTTCACCAAGTGTTTGATAAAATGACCGAAAGAACATTGTGTTAGAAAATGGAAAGTTTGAGGCATACTTTAAATATGTTCTTGATGGAATTTCCGGAAACTAACAATTGGAGGTTGTTCCTTGTAATGAGGACTTAAACTTTCATGTTTGGATCTAAGACATTTTCTTAGTGGAATCCATAAATAAATTGAGTTGAAATAGGTTGCTTGAAATGGGTTATGTGGGTTGGTTATATTGAAATAACTTGTATCCCACATAGAAATGGCAATGAGAGGTTGGTGGGTTTATATAGAACAATGTGCAAGAGTAGTGTACAACTACTAATGCATGTGGGTGTACATGGTGTTATTATGTGCCTCACGCGCACACACACACACACGCGCCGCCGCCCGTCTCGCCACGTCACGACTCGACTCGACTCGACTCGACTCGGGTCGAAGGGCGATTTGGGCGAATGTCTCGGAGTCTCGCGTACGCTACGCGAGGTGACCTGGGCGAGGAATTTTATTACCTGTTCAATTAATATTATTTATTGATTTAATTTAACAGTATCAGTATTTATTTGATTTATATTAAATCCTGATGGCCAGTGTCAGTATTTGGAGTTAAATCCTGATGGCCTGGGTCATTACTTGGATCCTGATGGAGTTAAATCCTGATGATGGCCCAGTCCTGACGAAATCCTGAGGTCGGTCAAGTACTGATGCCACTCCTGACGGACAGCAAGTCCTGATGGCTTGGAGTACTGATGGACCAGGAAATCCTGACTGAGCTGTAACTGATATTAAATACTGATGACAACTGTTATGGTAATTAAATCAGAATATTTGGTATTAAATGTCATATCTTCAGTTACAATATTTGGTCTGTTACGTTTTATTTTATATTTTATATATACAAAACAGAACGTTGGACTAAGGAGGATATACGTAACTCTGAAAACCCTAGCAACTATCATCTTCTCTGTTCTCTCTCAACACATACAGATTAATTACATAGTTCTTGGGCAAAGTGAGGTGCAGGTCGCTGTTGATCATTGCCATATCTGTGAGTGGATTGATCTGTGCTGTTTTATCCTGGGAGTGATATTGCTGCAACCCAACACAGCGTAAGTGGGGCAATAATCTCTTCAAGAACAGTCAAGACTTCTCGAAGGCTTGGCGACTCAGCTGTTATTTATCTTTCAGTATTTGTTAAAGCTCCTGAGAGATAAGTGTTCTTTCTTATCTTATTATTTACAGTCTCTAATTATATATTATTGTTTCGACCTTCGTGTTTGTTTCGTTATTTGGTATTTTTGCCTGTTCTTGTTAATACAAAATATATATAATTGCCCTATTGTTGCTGTGTAGTTAGTGTATTATACCCAACACATTGAATATAAATATATCACAGTTATATAAATCGGAATTGTTCAATTTTACTTCTTTATTTGTTTCTCTTTTTTTGGTAGGTTAAATTTTATATATAAAAAATGGATTGTAAGTGTACTATTAACATAGAATGGTCATATTTCTCCAACTTTTTCTATTGCAGTTTCATGTATTTTAACACGATTGTTTGAGTGTTTGAGATGTTATTATAGATATTATTATAGATGTTGTTTTGGTCATGTGTTTTTCCTATTGTTGTTTCCAATATATTTCTAACATTTGTGTTACTTTGTAAAGGTTTCACAAAGGTCCTGAAACGAGTTAAGATCTTCACAGACACAAGTTCTTTATGCCATGAGTATGGATGCTTTATTATTACTTCAACTATTTCTTTATATTTCGATAATAGAGATGTCGAAGAACTCATTGGAGGAGACATTTTAGTAATTTCTACATCTAGGTTTTGAGAACATATGGATATTGAACAAAGGTTCATTAATTGATTTTCTTACATGATTCGATTTGTTTTTTAATTTTGTATATGTAATCAGAAAGTGTTCGTTGTAATTCTTGAACGAATTATGTTATTAGGTATTGATTGTAGTGTAAAATATAAATTGATTTTTAAAATTTTATGGATTTTTTAATTTGCAGAATAAAGTTAAAAAGTTTAATACTACAAATATGTAGAGTCAGGAGGGTGGCTGAGATTCACGAGAAGGTAACAATGAATTACATGGTTTTATTTTTTATTAAAAGAAAATAAGGGGCAGATTGTTCTTCTTGAAAAGCACATGTCGGTCAAATGACTATGGTTGTATGCATATAACGTGTTTGATTGTAGTTATTTATGATTTAATTTAGTTTTATGAGAATTGCCGACAACTGAAACAAAAAATACATGAATACATTTACAAACACACAACTGTTCTCCATCATATACGTGTATGCATATTAAACATAATCAATAATTTTTGCAGGTTATTCAATGTAAGGTTATATATTTAATAAGTAGGTATATTGTAGATATGAATTTTGTTTTGAACAGTCAGAGAGCTTTAAGCAAAATTACAGTTATGTTATATATTTGACTATAGAGTTATTTGGTTTGAATGTCAATGTTTGATGATGAATTGTAAGAATGAGTTTGCTTGAAATATCTGTGTTTTGACAAATTATACAACCTCTTACTATTCTTGAGATAAGTGGGAGTTATCACAAAAAAACTGAGTTTTGGCCGCTGTTGGAAAGTGTTAGTGTTCAAATCCTAATAAATTTCTAAACATTTGTATTTGTTTTTCTTTTTATAAATCTAGGAGAGGAGTTAAATAAGGAGAAAATATATTTTGAGGTACTGAGTTGTTAAAAAAGACATGTCATTTTGTATTTCATGTTTCTTTGATGTCTTTGATTAAAGTTGCTTGCAACATTTTTTATTGAACTAATTTTTTCTAATCATTTATACATTTTAGTGATATATTAAAGTATTTTGCTATACATTGTCATACTAGATTTTATAATGTTTCTAAGTGTTGAATTTAGTTTAATCAAGCATTTTGTAAAATCAAATCTTAATATAAACGACTATAGTGATGTTGTGAATTTGATACATCGTCAGTACTTTAGAGTAAAATGAAAGAGTATGGTGGCCTTTACACCACTTGTGGTAGAATTTTCTGTAATATGTCTTTGAAATTTGAGCTCACATAGAGGATACTGTTAATTAGTTATATTTGTTTAATTGTGCCACACTTCTATGTGATTTTGGTGTTGCAAAGCTTGCTTAAACAAAGATTAAGAAAAGCTTCGCATGATGTTCAAGGTGCATAATTTCTAATTGTAGTTGTTGTGACATTGACATTACTAATGCAACATTATGTATTTTTTCTTTCCCTACGTTACAACATTACTGATTTTGCCAAAAATAATATTTTGTTTTACGTGTAATCACTACGTAAACACCAGTTAGTTGATAGAAGGTGTTAATGAAATCTTTATCTCTTGATGAAGTATAATTAATGTTAATTAATGAGACTACGACCCTAAATGTTAGGAAGGTTTAAGTATCTTGAGAATCGAAAGTTTTATCTATCTTGATAAGTTCTAATTCTATAAATTTCAGCATATATTAGTTTATCCTGGAAAATGACTATAACCAAACCCATTTATTGAACTTCCCAGTAGTGATCTTCCCAATTTTCTCATTAATTCTACTCTTTGTTTAGTTTCAGATAATTTCAGATAATAATAGTTTCTCTACTAACCGGAGGAATGCATGTATGGAGGTCTCCAAAAGCAATATGTTAAAAACATGTAAGTTAATTATGTTTTAAGATTCAAGTTGATTTTTAGAGAGAAAGCTGATGAGTAATTATAAAGATAAAATTGGATCTTTAAGTTGATTAAATTAATGCTGAAAGTTCTTATGACTACTTATACATTATTGCTCCACAGGTGTACCTTATGCATTGATGAAGTGATGGTTGTTGAAACTTTTATTTTTCTCCTTTTTAGGTGGCATTGAAGGATATAAAAGATAAAAACATTTGGTGTATGAGATCTTGGAGCGAGGGGAGGAAAATTTACTCCGAAAATGTTGGAAGATGTCATAATTTCTCAAATTTTGAAAATCTTAATATTGGGGTGGTAAAAATCAAAGAAAAATTTAGGGGTGAAATGACTTTATTAGAGAAAATTGTTATGAACAAAATGTTGTACTAAAGTTATCCAATGAAAAATGACTGTGAATTTTAATGATTATGATCTCTACCGGGAGGAAGGCTTTTAAGACCCGAGAGTTTTAGTTACTTATGAGTTGGTACTTGGTACAAGTCGAAAACCCAAATGATGATAGCTGTTATTTTTAGTGTGCTTTTAATCTATTTATTTTGTTTGATATTAAGGCTAAAATGTTATTGGATGTATCGAATATTTTGTTAATATTGATGTTTAATAATCCTATTTTATATACTTTGTACCAGTAAGTGTAAAATTTTGAAATTATTAATATTTATTTTTCAAATTTCCGGTCCTTAATTATTAAACTACTAATATTTATTCTACAATGAAATCATGATTTGTTAATTATTAAATTTAAAAGAAAATTAACAAAACACTATTATTTTAAATTTAAATTTAAAAACACGATCAATTTTGAAAGAAATTTCAAAAATACTATTTTTAAAATTTTATCAGTAAAATTACAATTTGCAACATATATAACCCAAAATACAAATTAAACCTTCTTTTCTTGACACTTCATTATGAAGTTGATTTATATCACATTAGTCGTCTTTATTGTGAAACCAGACTCAAAAAATATATAACCAAAATTGTATTTCATGTGATTACAATTACAAATCAAAGATTTAATGCTTATGAGTTGAAATGATTTAATAAAGTGTTACATAAAACTAAAAAATAAAATGAATACAAAATTTAATATTAAGTTTTAAATTTTGTTATATTATCTTTGTCTTGAATTCTTCTTCTTTGAAAGTGATCATATTAAAAATAAAAGTTTGTAAATAAGGTAATAAGTTATATCAAAACCACTTTGTGTTAATATATACATCTAAACTATAATATTTATTTAAATTTTAATATGTTGATATTTGATATTAATGTTTATGGTTTAATGAAACTAATTTTAGTGGTTCAAAGTTTTTAATATAGTTAGAATCATTAATATATCTTAAAATTTAATATGCAATTGAATTTAAACTTTGAAGTGGAGATTGTTTTTTTGTTATTAATATATTTTATTTGCATTTAATTGAGTTGATGCTTAATACTTTTGTATCTAATATTGTAAATATTTCTGATGTTTTCATCTATTTATTTTAAGAATTAATGATTTTAGTAATGTATTTCGATGAAATTTGGATAAATTTTTTCCAATACTTATAATATATATAATCTTATATAATAGTATAGACTAATAAATAGATTTTTCAAACTAAGATACAAATATATTGCATTTTATTAATAATAATATGTCTTTGTTACAAAAAGAATTAAGTTAATTAAAATTAACTTATATATTAAAAAAAATTAGAACAAACAAAAAAGAAGAAGATTAAAAGCTTTGTCAACAAAAATTATTACAACAAAAAAAATAATAAAAGCAAATTTTTTTATCTTTTTAAGGCCAGGCGGAGCCGACACACATACTAGTACTAATATATTTGCTTCTTGGGTTGGCCTTTTACTTTCCTATTCCTATGTGGCTATGTATTATCTGTTGTTGTTGTTGAATTAGGTTTTTATTACAATTAGAATTTTACTACAATATTGATAAATGAATATTAGTATTATATATAGGAAAATTTAAAATCTATACTATCTTATAATATACTAGACGAAACATTAAAAGTTTAGTCGGTCGGTATAATTTTTTGATAGTTCGTGTTTTACTTAATTACCCTTACTTATCAATAAAAAATATTATTAAATAGTAATATTACCTATTTATAACTAATTACCCTTTCAGCATTGCTCATTTTTCAAGAATATCACGGCAATTACATTTTTCAACTAAAACTCTACTTTTTAAAATAAACTTAACAGATAAGCACAATCTCAAAGTCTTCCATATTTCTTTACAACTCTTCATAAACCATTATAAGTTCCTCTGTGAGGCGTTTGTAATATACACATGGAAAATATTAGGCCTACCACCTTATTATTGAAAGAAGATGAAATAGGAAAACATCGTTTATTAATAAAATATATAGAATGTGCATATGATGAGAAATATGTAATGACGAAGCTGTCAAAATCACAGACACGGTGGTATAGAATATATACTTGCTCTCCTTTGTTGTATAAAATAGAGAATATACTTAGGTACCTAGAAACATAAAAGCATCAATATTTTCCAATTGAAATAATGATACATATAAAAAAATTGTATAATGAAAGTGAAGTTTATAAACTCCCAGGGCCATAAAATGAATCAAACTATCCGGAGCACAATTCAGATTTGGCTCGAAAATATCCTATCTATAGATAATAGATCATATTTATTTTATAATTATGTATGAAGTTATAGATAAGGGTTCATATAAGAACCAATTTCAGGCTGAGTACACCAGAATTTTGGGAAAAAGGAGTAAAATTCATGTTCTTAGCTATCCATAGTACCTAGTTCTCCTCTGAGTGCTACTACATTTCAAGTACTTCATACTCTTTTCGTATTATAGATAGATTTAATCTCTTGGAATCGAATTAATAAAAGAGGAGCATGCCTCAATCAGAGATAGGATCCAGGTTCGAAATTTTTCCGAATCCGAATATACACATTACAAAGTTTAAGCCAAAATTTTACACAACTTGAATACAAAACACACCAAATTTGTGATCTCGACCTCAATTTGTGTAGTCCTAATATGATCCCAAATTTTTTATATGCTCGTTTACAATATCTGACAGATTAGTGCCTACATAGCTGACTGCCTTGGGGTTCACTACTCCGTCTCTGTAATAGCTGCTGCAGCTGTGCTTTTAGGGTATCCAGATAAGGCTAAGGCTGACCGGACAATTGGCCTTGCAGTCTTTGCTCTTTTCTGTTATCTTGTGAAATTGATAATACTTTTGACAAAAGGTCGAGTTGATTTCTTGTTGTGCTACACTGAGAGACGGAATGGGAGACCAGTTTGCTTACTACGTCTGAGTAATGTCGTTGAAGTCATAATTCCAATCTTACAATGTTCCTATGCAAACCATTGACGTTGTGCCAACGGAGGTTTTACTTCAGGACATTGCAGAATCCACCACAAAATGGTTTCATCAGATGACAACCGCGGCTCAGTTCTACACAGCAGCTGTCCGAAATAGATCACCTACCTTCATCCCCAATCAAGGTCCCGAGACTATTCCACTGGTCTAGAAGTTGAAGATTATATGTTCATTGTACTTTGAGCAGACTAGCAGAGTGTTGTTGATACGTGGACATGCATTATATGTTTTGAGAGTAAACTCTTCACTAGAATTATAGTTTATTCCATTTGTCTGTCACGTAATGCCTTTGTGGTTGACAATAGTTTATTCCTATCAGAGGAAAAATTATAGCAACAAAAACTATTGCTTTGCCAGAAGAAATTGCCAAGTAAAAAAAAACAAGAAAGGAGCCATTACTCAAATGTGCAATCTATCTATTATTATATATATAATACAACAACGAAGTTTGATAAGCAATTTAAATCGAACTGATCATTTTATTTTATTTTTCCATTACATCATATCAGTATTATTTTGTTATTTTAATATCACTATATTAATTACATATTATTAATCGTAGCAAAATTAACATATATACATACATACATACATGTATACATGCATGCATGCATACATATACATACATACATACATAAATGCATACGTATGATATTATCATCTGATCATATTCGCTAACATATACCATATCTAATTATACTATTATTTAGATTCACTATAAATATTTGTAAATTAAAAATTGAAAAAAAAAAATTTGAATGAAATTTATATATTAAGCATGCATTTGCATTGCAATTATTTACACTACACCATAAACAACCTATTGTAACAAAAAAATAAAGTTACAGCAGGTAGTCGATATGTTACTTTAGGCCCATCTAGTAGCTAAGCTAACATTTTTTCGATGATAGGTTTTTCCATGCTGCCTTAGGCATCTAAGGTAACATCATTAATCCCTAAGGTAACATGCAGTTTTATGTTACAATAGCATGCTATAGTAACGAAAATAAGTTCTACAGTAACTTAATATATATGTTACCTTAGACTTTCAAGTTTTTTTAAAAAGGTGGGCCCCATTACGGGGCCCACTGCGAGGCCCAGCTTGAGACCCACTGTGGGGCCCACTTTTTTGTCCACCTTTTGCAATATTGGCTTTTATTTAGCATCATTTCCATTAGCTAAAGTAACATATTTACCAAAAAAAATTTGAAATAACCTGCACATATATTATGCATCCCAGAATAAAATTCACTAGCAAATACAAAATTCACCATTCAACTGCACCACCAATACAAAATCCACCATCACAATCTACCAGCCATATCACTAAGTCATAATTCACAATCTGAAATAAATTAACAAAGTTGAGTAGCTTTTAATGCACTAATATTTCACAAACTTAATTAAACTAACTAGTTCACATCCATACTTAAGAGTAAAAAACGTTGATAAAAAAATATAATATCTTCTATAGCTTTAAGGCAGGGAGTATTGCCGGCCTTTTTTTCATCAGATTATGATACACTGGTCTGTTATCCCTTGTGTACCAACTTCACCATAACAGCTAGTCACAGCTAGTCAGAGTGTTGCTTCAACCTGAACCACATGTAGGTGCATTAGATTTCTCACCGTACACCACCAATTTTACATAGAACCATCTAATGCCTACGATAAGAGATGTAATGTTGTTCAGCAAATTTGAAGTAAATCACAGAACTTTTAAAGAAAAACAAATAAAACTGATGATCTTGACCAACACTGAATAGGACCTCAATAATTAATCTCAATTTTCAATAAGGCGTAATATATAAGTTATGTAATTACAAAATTACTTAAACTTCGAATTAGGGTTTTGGTTCTTCATTTTGAGTTCAATTTTCATCTTAATTAGGCGTAATGTAGCAAGTCAATTACAAAACAGAAAATAAACCTTCACGCGATCAGCGTCTGACAGTGGCCTGGACGAGACATCCGTGTTTAATAGGAAGAGGCTCAATGAATGCAGTGGAGGACATATCTGCATCAATGAAGTCAGCTGTCTTTATCAATAAAAAAGGACATTATGCAAAAAGAATGTAAAAGAAGTATTTACAAATGATCGTGTCATTGGTACATAGAATAACCTAAACAAAAAATGGAACTAAAATAAAGGAGAGAACACAGACCAATGTTAAGTGATACTTCATAAAACTCAAACATATATAAAGTTTTTTAATATTTCTTATTTAAAAATATTTTACAATTATATATATATCATCCATTAAAATATCTCCATTTTCTAACGACTTGTTTTGTTTCATTGGCTAAATTCTAACTACTCGTGCTTGTACAAAATAAACCCAATGGGCCGAATTGAACCTAAAAAGCCCAAACCGGAAATTTCATTTCCCTCCATTACTTTTCCCTCTGTTTATTCTGTGAATATATTAGAGTTTGAGAGAAACAACATCCAATTCAGAGTACTATATTGGAAAAAACATGACACAGTTAGCGGTCAGAAGTTAGAGAATCACCTCATCTTTCGTCAGACGAGCATTATATTGCTTCTCCTCTCCCACAGTACTTACCTGAAAAAAACATAAAGTTAGCCAAACAGCAACTTCCTAAATTAAACATACTACAACTGATGGCATTGGATGTAGACTTACGGTGAAGCCTTTGTAGTCATGAGCATGACACACCAATGTAATATACTACATCTGATGGCAAGTTAGGTGGTGTTTACAAATTAACTTTTGTTACTAGCTTTGCATGAAAAAACTACTCATTTTATTAAGAAAGACGTCAGTGCAATAGAAATATATCATCAGTTACATGTTACATTATTATAATGAAACTCAAGCTGCAGATATTTCAGAAACTTACCTTCCTGAAGTCATCTTTGGACAAGCTGCTCGCGACCATATTTGAACCCCCCGACAAAAATCCTCGTCCCAGAGGACTCAAAATAAGCTCTAAATTTATATTATTGTACCTTGTAAAGAGGAGCGCATATGCAATGAAACACACATGTAAGCATAAAGAAGCGGCTGGAACGATATATGATGTTAAATGGGCAGATTATGATGACAAATGCAAGCTACAGAAGAAGAAGGTAAAAGATCTGTTTGTTAGTTACATGGACTTGGTAGCGTAACCAAATGCAGCTAAAAGAACCTCTCTGTAACCTAATGCAGATCCTTCTTTGAATCCAAATATGAAAAGATAATTGACTCAATATCGTCTCCAAAAGTATACGTTTGCAGCATACATGAACATGTGTAGAACGATGAAGGTAAAAAGGCTGCAAACAATGTATATGCAACATGTCATTTAAAAATAATGTGCAGAGGAAACATGTCATATTAGGGAAGTTAGGCTGTAAATGACCTGTACAGAGGAAACATGGTTACCATATACTGTTTTTGGCCTTCCTTGTTCAAGATATGGCGAGCATGAATGAGCAAAACGAGAGCGAAAATGAGTGTTATCTGACTGAGATCACAACTGTGATTCAGAAATCTGGCGGTGTTTCTCTTAAAAGTTGAATTGATGGTGAAATCTGTCTAAACTTTGCACATGTAAAAGTTTTGAGCACCCATGTACTTCAAGTTCGAGAATGGTTCTTTACACTCAGCATCACTTAAAACATTCAGAAAAAGAATATCAAATTACATGCTTTTAAGCTTTAAGTAATTGGAATTACAAGAAGTCCTTGAAGTAAAATTATCTTGTAAAACTGTAGCCGCTCTTAAAAAAATTTAAGTGAGGTAGAAATTAAAGGCATCACCTTCTCTAACATACTCGATAATCAAATCACCAGCCTCCACTCGCCCTTATTACCTTCTCTAACTTCCTCGCTTCATCAAAGAAACTACCATACTTAAGACCTAATGAGCTAACAATTACTTTTATCAACAAGAGATACAACACTTTTCCAGTAATATTAAATCAAATACCATCCAATTCCTTCCATATTTTTTATTTTTCTTGCACTCAGTACCAGAGAGAAATCACGCAGAGTCTAGAATACAAACCAGCCCTCTAAAAGTTAATAAAATACAAACCCAATATATCCAAACACTTACATTCATCCACTTCAAATATACATACATATAACATATTAATAGCGTATTATAGCATTGACAAACGTATTTATAACGTGTAATAATAAGAAGTATCCATATACAACGGAAAAATTCGCAAACACTTATTAAAAACACACATGGCAAATTACACACATATAAATACCACATATGTCAGTAAACATTAACAGTACACACATGGAAAGGGGGTAATACCTACGAATCGAAGCCTCAAATCCATTGAAGAAGCCCCAAAGCCAAAGCCGAAACTACAGAAGCCCTGAAATCAAAAATAAACCCCAAATGCGTACTAATTTGAAGAATAATAAGAATGAGAGTCGAGATAGAGAAAGAGAAAGAGAGAGCCCAAATCGAAGCACCAAATGCACTGAAGAAGCCCCAAATCCACTGAAGAAGCCCAAACTAGAGAACTCCTGAAATCGAAAAGAAACCTAATTAGTTGAAGTCTAAGTGAAGAAATTGAATCAATTGAACTCAAAACAAAGAACCCCTAATTTGAAAAAACCCTAATTTGAAGAAGCCCCAATTTGAAGAAATAAAAGCCTCAAACCAAAGCCAAATTTAATTGAGAACCCATATTTTGAACCAAAATAAGTATTAACTTGAAGAAAATGATAGAGATTTTTATGAGAGAGGGTTGATAGTGAGAGAGAAAGGGTTGAGAGCTAGAGTCGAGACAGTGAAGGTGGGTGAGACTTAAGAGTGAAAGTTTTGTTTAAGCGTAAAATTTTCAGATAGGCGGTATCTTTTGCCGCTATAAAATTTCATTGGATACGTGCCATTCCTTTTTTTTTTTCAATTCTTTTAATCTTTATTGCATCTATATTTCTATACTTTTATTTGATTTTTTAAAAAAAACGTTTTAAATTTAATAAATAGAAGAACCTGGAAAATAATAATAGTTAATTACCTTTAAATTTATGACTAATAACTTATTTATTTGGTAAACTTTTGTTTTTTATAAAAATGAATTAATTTAAAGGGAAATGTAATTTTTAAATAATTATTCAATTTTTAGTTAAAAATTTAGAAATTGTGTTATTAATGATCTAAGGTAACATATTATGCATGTTGCTAACGTCCTACACTTTCAAGCTAGAGCAACATCACATTACTGGCTAAGGTAACACAAAAAAAATAATGTTTTAATAGACCAAAATAGCATAGCTAATGTAACATTATCTAGCAACATGTGTGAAAAATATGTTCCGGTAGGTCATTTATGGTGTAGTGTTATAATTATAATAAATCAAACTATAAATAATCTCTCATTTTTTTAAGTATTATATTTGTATCACACAAATACGTCCAAATCAACACAAAGATAACAAAAAAAATTATTTCATGTATATAAGTGTAATATAAACTTTTATTAACATTAATTATCTTATAATTCGAAAATTACTACACTAATAAATAAACGTACAAAAAAATTCGGAAAAAATTAGTAATTTACTTATATTTAAAGTATACATGTGCACGAGCTAAAAAGCTAGTTGTGCATAATTAGCTAAACAAATGTGCAATTTTAGATAATTAAAAATAATATAAATAAAGAGTTTGATTTCAAATATATTTTCAGCTTCATTTAATATATTTATGAACTATAAAAAGTAAATTATTAATATTAAACTCTAAAATATAATATAAAAAGTGTGTATCATTTTGTTTATATGAATAACTGTATTAAGAGTCGCGCTCCATTGAGAGCTCTCACTATTGTGAGAACTGAGACCCAATTTCAGCCACACATTTTTTTATCTAAACAAAATCATAGCCATACATTTAATATTCAAATTTTATTTTTGTTTTTCATTTCTCTCATCTAACTCACTCTCTTTCTACCCACTACCACCACCAACAACAACCGCCTCTACCCACCACCTTCAACCACCACCTCCGGTCGCCTAAAAATCACTAACGTCACACTGAAAATCACCACTCTGCCACCACTAAAAATCACCAATTTATTTCCGGTCACCTAAAAATTAGTCTCATACTAAAAATCACCACTCTGCCACCACTAAAAATCACCAATTTCTTTCGAAAATCACCAAATTTAAATTTTACTATGATCTCTAAATCACAAGCACTATACCAAATCACTAGACTTAAACCAAGCATCACTTTTAATCACTTCCGTCGACACTAATCATCATCACCACTGCCCTCACCAACATCAAACCACCACACATCTACCAAATCACATCTACCAAATCAAGATCAATAATCACCATCATTATTGGCACAACCACTGCCACCACAACCGCCATCGTCCTCATTACGCACAAACTACGCCTACTTAGTTAGTCACCAACTACAATCGAAAATCACTAGTAAATCAACACAAATCAGCCAAAAAATCAGAAAATCACCAAAATTTCAAGAAAATCACCAACGACGATTTGTGTTTGTGATGAGCAAATCTGAAATGGAATTGATCGAGTGCGATGATGATGACGTTATTGGATGAAGTAGATTTGGTCGGAGTAGTTACAGTGACAAATATTAGTGGATTGAATTTGGTGGGTGAAGAAGAAGAAGA
Organism: Heracleum sosnowskyi; assembly: GCA_030848705.1. Classification (NCBI taxonomy): domain Eukaryota; kingdom Viridiplantae; phylum Streptophyta; class Magnoliopsida; order Apiales; family Apiaceae; genus Heracleum; species Heracleum sosnowskyi. The sequence goes on along the minus strand of CM061235.1, from coordinate 91,588,809 downwards.
GAACCAATGTGTATTGCCAGAATTAATGATGATGGTATGACGGTGGTCGGAGATTTTGGAGGAGGAAGGAAGAGTGAGGTGGGTGAAGGAAAAGAAGAGGAGAGAGAAAGAGATTGAGAGAGATATAGTTTGTGTGTGTATGTGTTGCCGGAATTAATGGTGCTGATATCACTAGAGGTTGATGATGATGATCGGAAGTAGCTTTTAGTGCAGTGAGATGGGAAATGGGATAAAGGAAGGAGGATGTAGGTGAAATTGGGGTTAGATTTATTAAAAATGAATGGTTTAGATTAAAATTAATTCTAAAATTATGTGGTTAGGATTAGATCCCAGATCTCATGTTAGGGGTCATTTGGCAAATCTGAATATAAATTTTTTAATCATTAAAATATCTGAATGATTTATTAATCTGAATACTTAATGAATAATATTATTTGGTACATAACTTAACAAAATATCTGAATGGTGTAAATTTTTCTCATGAATCAGTAATATTATACAAATTATTTAATTAAAACAATAATATATTAGCATCAATAGATTGCAAAGTTTTATCAATATCTAAAATTTGAATTAGGTGAAAATTACATAATTTTTAGATATTTATAATTTTATTTAATAGAAAATTTAAACAACTTCTATGCTAAAAAATTCATAATATTGAAATATTACATTTTTAAGAAAATATATTATATAATTCTTTTTATGACAAAATCAAATAAGAAACATGTACGTATGTCTTTGCTGTGTGTTTAGTGCTGAAGTAACTCGCAAAATGACTTAAAAGGAAGTTTCTTAATGGTTAGGCTAGATGTTTTTATCTCAGTCATTAAGAGGAATTTTAACGCTTAAAAAAGAAAGAAATAAAAACCAAACGATCTTAATTTCTTAATCATTAAAATAAGCACCAATAAGTTCAGTTAAGACATAAACAAATGACCCCTTAATGAGGGTTCTCACATAAGCACAAGCCACTGTATTAATTATGTAGATGATTATTTCGAAAACGTGTTTTGGTACTTCATGTATAAAGTTATAACTTATTATTTAATATACTCTTAATGGAAATGAAGAACTTTTTTTTTTATTTTCTTTTACATAATTCTAATATCTTTTTATGATATACTACTATTTTTATTCCGGAAAGGTCTTTTTCTTTTTGAAATACTAATGATATTCTTGAAAGCCAAGATCTTTCATTCAAGTACAAAGTAAATTTTTATTTTAGGAAAACTATTTACAACAATCTATTGTTACAGCAAATTGCTAAAAATTTCACGCACGGCGGAAAAATCTATTATATATCTTATACTGCAACAAGCACTTTGTGAACCATTTTATTCAACACTTGAAATTACATAACTGCCCCTCCAAAGTCAAATGTTATAAAAATGTAAGAAAATTTTGATCTTGATGGGAATCGAACCTAAGACACTTCAATACTAATTACAAAGAATTTCAAGTCACCAATTTAACCATTGAGCTACTTGGGTTTTTTTGTTGTGGTATAGAACCCATTAGTATGGTAATGTCTTTCACAAATATTATTTTACACTTTAGTTTTTATTCAAGATTCTTTCATGATAATTTCATTTGTCTGATTATTAATAAAAGTGGTTATTGGTATAAAGTATATCCAATAGACTCGTATCTCTTTAATTAAATTTAATTGTGTTTCTTCCTTTATATTCACAATTTTAAGACAAAGTACAAATGCATTTTTAGTCACATAATATCACTTTTTAGTCCGAGCGTCCAATAATATAAAATAATACAAAATAGTAATCATTTTGTCTCAATTATATTCATACATATCAGATAATATAAGTAATAATATAAGCACCTCTATAGTTGTTACCCTGAATAGAGATACGTAATCCGGATTCAGGTCGGATTTTTCGATATCCGATAGGGCCGGACTTTTTTAAATCGAGACAAATTTTCTCTAAAATATTTATACATGTAGATAGGGTCGGGTCAGGAGGGGCCAAATCGGATTTTTACAAATTATTTTAGATATTGATAACTTTAACATTAACTTTACCTTTTTTTTATTTTTTCGGATTGAATTAAAAAAATTAAGCTTTTATCCGATATTTAATTGAAAATTCTAGCTTTTTGGATTGGACTTTTATCCTTATCAAGACTACGTCCAAATCGAGATTAAATTTGGGTTTATTCGGCTCGAACCGGATCGGGGTTTTGTGAAAAATATGCGATTCGTTTAAGCCTGCGGGCTGGATCCAATTGAGGTGAACTTTTTTTTAATCAGATTTTTTCTGATTTTTTTAACCAGTTCGAACAGTTTTTTTCGAATACGAATTTATGTGCATCTCAATCCCGCCACCTCATGCATTAAGGACATGTATACTACACCGACCGCTTATAGAGAATTATGGAGCCCGGAAAGTATTGGTACTTTCGAAATGGAACATTTATTTGACACCTTTAACTAATTCCTATCTGATTATTAATTAGCTTATAAAACAAATCATCAAATACATTCAACTAAGAACAAAATCTTTTTCGAACTAATACCAAACCGATCTTCCTTGCAAATCTTCTCAACCATGTCACATAGTGTCACCAACAAGTTCAAACTGGTGGCAGGATCACCACAACAAACTGAAGAATACTTATCATCACAAAATTAAACTGACGTGAACTAGGTGATAGTGTGACAAATATTGACATCTATATCCAATATCACTTATTATATTTTTTTTTAATATTTTTTTTAAAATTTAAAACTATCAACATATTTACTTCTTTTCAATTATATCCTTATATATAATAAGCGTAAACATGGATTTTATCATTATTTCACATTTATTATTGTTTAATTATAAGATATTAACAACTTATAATTATATATGCATTTTTGAAATTTTAGCTACTAATAAGATTAAAACTGTAGTTTTATTATGATCCAATATATTATAAATCTCGTCTTCAATAGATAAATTTTATACGTTGGTCATTTTCGAAAAATCCACTATAGTATATAAAGTATTGAACCCGAAAAATGCAAAAAAGTTTTATATTTGTATATAAATAAAAAAGTTTGTGTTGGAGATTTTTACAAGAAAGTTGAAGTTGTCATCGTACGACTAAATCAAATCTAAACTAAATTGGTTTAATTTTTTTGAATATCTATGATAAAATATTAAAAGTACTAAATGTTAAATTATTTGTGTCAAGTGGCAATTGTAAGGTGAAACGAGTAACTTATCACAAATCAGTTTAGCATTATCTTGAAAGGTATAAGTAATAGTTTTCTAAAATAAATTATATCCACACCTGTACAATTATTGTAACGCCCCCAAATCCGGGGTCAAATGATTTGGTCGTCACGCTGCACTCTTAATCCAAACAACCTGTTCAATATAAAATCAACACAATAATAATAATATCTGTGACCCCAACTCTACCAAGAATCTTTAAAGGTTATAGTGCTAGAAACAAGAATCCAAATTCATTACAACAATCTATCTTCTTTACAACCATTCTCTTTACAAAATTCTAATACACTAGTATAACTTCGATAAGAAGTATACCAGGCAACTAATCTTATACAATATATTAAGCAATAGAAAACATCTATATACAAAACCTCTCACTAGCTCCACTGCTCTGGATCAAAACGTCTTTACGCTAATATCTTTCCCCATCTCTGATCAGCTACGCGGACAACTCTCGCCAATACACCTTCTTTCCGGCAGGCTAAAATATATATAAATAAAACAAGTATGAGCGAATGAATTGCTCAGCAAGCGTATTATTAAATATGATACGAAAGGTTTCCAAAATAAACTTTGGATTTTCAAATAAACAAGCCTATGGCTTAAACATTTGTAATCTCTAATATTTTCAAAGTAAGTTTGGTAATTTATCACAATATCTCATTTAGCTTCTCGCAACCGAATAGTTTTAAAACACAAAAGATTTATATAGGTCGTTACGATGACCGAATCAACAATAACTACAATAGTATGTAGAAAATATGAAATAAATATAACTCGTACGTCTTCAAGACCATAGTTTGTACAAAAATACTAATTTGAAGATAACAGGTCTATTCACGACATTTTCCGAATCAACAACTCTGGAAGGTTAGAATAATCAAGGGGCAAGAATGAGCCAACACGCTTGGTTAAGAAATAAAGAACGCACTTCAAGACTTCAACATGGTACCGACTGGATATGCGGTATGAATAAAACTCAACAAGATAGATATCTCACGACTGCCAATGGAATCAAGGAAGTGGATTTCAACTATTTGGAATCCGAATGTATTAAGAGTAAGCGATTTCAGCAAGATTGAAACCACTATTAATAATCAACAAACCAACAACTTCACGCAACGAATAAACCTGAGAATCAGGTCATATCTCACAAGTACAAAGTATATGGATGTAACTCATCCTAGAAATGAAAATTCATATTAGAATTGGATTTTTAACAATTATCAAATACAAAGGTTGTGCTGCTGGCCAGCCACGCATCAACCCCGGACTAGCTCATGTCATAGTCCTCTACTGGATCCTAGGCCAATCTGGGCCTTAATTACATCGACCAATAATTGGTCCATTTTTAAAAACATTCCAATTCTATATTATATACGTCAGGTGTCAGAACAATTGACAACCTTACTTCGACAATCAGGTGTCGGAAGAATCGACAACCTAATACAACGATTGCTGGAAAACTCACGTTCCAGGAAACAGTTCAATTATGAAGAATCCATTAAGGAATAACAATATAATCTAGTATCGACGAGATCGACACAATATGGGGAGGTGCACATGAAAAGTGACAATATAATAAGCATCGACGAGTTCGATGTAACAACTGGGATATAATGAAGAATAAACAATGACATGCTCAACAAGGTTAAGTCTGATATGAAACAGACAATATGATATCAACAGAAAAGTGTAACAAGTCAATATAGAGTAGGGTTCAAAGAATAAACAATAACATGCTTAACAAGATTGAATCTGATATGAAACAGGCATTATGATATCAACAGAATTTGCAATAACTCAATATGGAATAGGGTTCAAAGAACAGGCTCTAGATGGCCTTAACAGTTCAATTCATCACATTATGGAAGAATTAGTTAAGATTCAACAATCTGGTAAGTGACAAGAAAGTCAAGTTCAAGTTTAAGAAAAATTCAGGGTGAAGTTTATAAATGAAGAAAACAAAGGTTTATTAACTTCTAGCAGAAATAGTTCAAGTCCTTCGAACATATACTTATAATAGATAAGCCTCGTATTTGAAGGAAGTAAACTAAATCATGCACAGCATAAATGAATTCGAATCAGGGAATGGATCAGATGATCGCATTAACAAGAAATGATAATAATAGTTGCAAGGGTGCAGGATGGAAAAAAGGGAATACTTGTAGAACAAGTACCACAACTTCGGAATTTAAAATAACGTTTTCAACATAGGGTTCGTAAGTTCCCACTCATCTAGGGTTGGCAATATTCCAACCTAATATTTTAAAATCATGTCTTTTAGAAGAAAGCCTTAGTATACGGCCCATAATTATCTCTTCAAACTTTTCAATATAATAAGTATATCTTTCCAATCAATATGAAAATATGAATCTAAACTCAAAAGGTATAAAAGAGTACTCGTCAATTTACGAGATTAAATAACATACTTGCAATTCAATGCAAAAGAAATCAACATTTGAAAATTCAGTAATAAGCATTCAACATGCATACTAATAATTCAAGAGAATATCCCTTAATTAATAAGCAAGGGTATAAACACTTGCCTCTGGTCCTTAGCTATTTCGTAACGCTGAAACAATACGATCCCTCCTTATTCTGTCTTATCGCACGATTCTCGACTTCCGTCCTTCTTTGCTTTGACGCTCTTGCGAATACCACTAGTCTGCTTCTACCATTTCGAATCCACGTGCCAGCCTCGATAGTCAAACATGAGACGGTACTTAGTCTTCAACGTATAATCCTCATATTATATAAATGATCGTAACTTAACTTCGACGCACTTACCGATCTTACCGATATCTCTGTTGCATAAACATCCACATCTCAACTGATAGACCAATCGCAATCAACCACATAAGTAATCCACGTAACTTGCTTGACGACAATCCCCATACTATAAAAAGTCAACATCCAAGTCAACGGCCTCGTAAATCTCACTTTCTAACATAACCGACAAATTTCTATCCTATCTACCCCTCGTGATAACATTAGACACAACTACTACATTTAAACACGTCTCAAAACAATTATTCGCATGCATGACTCAACAACAAATAATTCACATCATTCACATAACACATTTAAACAAGTAACCGGGTACGTATCGGACGTCCGGTATAATTTACGAGATTAAAAAAAACTCAGACGCTAGCCCTAGTACGGGCATATACTGACTATAAAACACATTACACAACTCATACGAATCACATAGCACTTAAAACTATTTTTAAAACATCACACAAAGCTTATTTGAATTTAAATAAGCCACATACAATTTTTAAATCAAAAATCGGATTTTTAAATCCAATATAAGTATTTTAAATGAAAATAAATCAATTAATAAAATTAATTGACACTCTTTAAATGCTCAAACTATTTTTAAATAATAAAACAGGTTTGAAAATAATTAAACTGAATTTTTAATTAATTAAATCTAATTAATAATTAATTTTTAAGAATTAACTGATTAAAAGAATTAATCAATTAATTAAATTAATTAATTATTAATTAAAAATAATTAAAATAATTAAATTTAATCAATTTTCGAATTTAAATAAATATTTATGAATTTATAAAATTTTCGGAATAATAAAATATATTTTTAAATCAAAGATATGATTTTTAGAATTATAAAACTATTTTTGATTTATTTTATAAAAATAAATCACAGAAACACTTTTCTGAAAATAGATTAGGTTTTGTAAGATCAAACCGGGTCGGGTTAGGGTTACGAAACGGGTCACCAAGAACTTTTCCGGGTCGCCAAGAACAACCCACCGGAAACTGGGTTTTCCAGTTTCCGGCCGGCGTCCGGCCACCGGAATTCTTCTGGTGCCCAAAACCAACTGCAAACTCGCGTTTCTTTGAGGTGAAATCACCTACACAGCACACTCACTCCAAATATGGTCACAGACAAGCCAAAACATCACTGCTTTTCCAGAAAAATCCGATCAAAAGTCGGCGGCTCGATTTTCCGGCAAGCCAGAGTCGAACACCAAATTGAAAACTGGATACATGAATCGATTCTAATTAACACGATCTATACATCTGCAATCCTAGAAACACTGTCAGTAATCGGGAATCCATTCTCCGGCCAAAACCCAAGAACTCCGACGAACTCTATTTTTTCCGATTAGCTCGAAAACGAACTCCAAATTCAAATTAAAAATCACATACATACTCTACATAACATAACGAACACACCCATACCATCAATTAGCAAGAACAATCAATAACAAAGAAAACCCCAAATTAAATCAATAAATTCGAAATAAATAAATAGATTAAAAATCGGAAAAATCAGAAAATCATACCCACATGAATTTTGATGGTGGATTTAGGTAGAGGATGATGAGAGATTCGATTTGGTTACAAGAACATCGAAATCGGAATCCGATAACGCCTTCAAAAGTTGGTTTGATTCTCAAGAACACGAAGAACACGTTTCAGGGGTTTTTAGATTTTTAACTGTAATTAAGCTTTGATTATACGAAAACAAAGTACGATTTGCCTTTTTATATTAAACGGAAAATAATACCCCAAACGACATTTTTGAATCGATACTGATCCGATAGATCGTTTTAAATACAATTTAACAGATAAAACAGTTTAAATCTTTAATAAAGCAGAATACACGTTTTACGAGACGATAGTCATCCATAAAGTACAGATGACTACAAGTATCGTTTAATAATAGATATACGAACCAAAATACTTCTATTACGAATATTTTCGAATACGTTTCACTTTAACGAATGAAATATTGGTACGAACGATATACCAATTGCCCGAATAATTTGGGAACGATCCAAATTTTCTTTTCAATAATTAAAATAAAATAAAATAGTATAACACCCTTTTCAAAATAGTTTCAAATTCCCCACACATATCACATAGCATCACATTGTCACATATTCAATCATTTAACGAATAATTTAGCACGTTTAAACCGATAAATCATTTAATAACTCTTAATATGAAATTAAAATCTCATTTCATATCATATAATAACACGTAATTTTCCCGGATCTTACATCCTTCCCCCCTTAACAGGATTCTGTCCTCAGAATCAGCTCGCGCAAACATAGGTGGATATTTTCCAACATCTCATTCTCAAATTCCTAGGTTGACTCTTCAACCTTAGGATCTCTCCTCATACTCATACTAATTTGACTCCTCTATTACTCATCACTCTCTCATACTGACTCAATATCTCAATCGGTTACTCAACATAGAACAATTTAACTAGATCTCTATAGCCTCATATTCTACGAAATACACTATGAATATACCACTCACGGGGTGGCAAGCAAACTTATACGCACTTTCCCAACACTCAATAAATCGTCGTAAGGTAGCATTTCAAAATTGTCATAGTAACTGTTGTCGTAAGAGAATCTAATCAACGGTAAACGATCCTCCCAATTACCTTCAAAATTTAGTACACAATCATAGTCTGTCTGAATTCTTCAATTACGTCGCGGATCTCTGTCAAATACAATTGAACTCGTCATTCCATGCCGTACCATTATCTCTTATTAAGCGGTCAATAATAACCCAAATAACATCACGATAAGCTCTAAGCCTTAGCAACTCCATCCCACCGTTTATCTCAACATGTCTTCATTTCCATTCAGGAATCTCTTTAGTTGTAATCGTCTACTATACCTCTGTTATTCTGTCTTCATTTTCCAACACCTCAAGTACTTAAACACTCACTAACATCAATATTCTTTTAAGTCTCTAATATATCCTTACATTTCTTTCTTATCCCTTATTCTTTCTTGCTCCTTCCTGTAATTGAATTCCATTTCTCTTTCCATAACTGTTTCCTTTATGTAGCCCTTTCTCTCTAATCAATCCTGGTTGAATCCTTATTCCCGTCATTTCTTTTAGTTAATCTCTCATTATCATAACCTTAAAGCTCCATCCTTTCTAATCCTTGTACCGAAGATATTTTCATCTCAATTCCCTCCTTTACTACTCATACTATCAGCCATCCATATTCTTGGGTCAACTTTATCTACCTCCAATATGTCTAACAACTACTTTCAACGATCACATACCTTTCATGCCAATTAACTCTTCAGCTGAAAACAACCCTTCATTACCTCATCCATTGTCTTTAAATCCTTATTAACACCTCTTCATCTTCTTTTCCTATCTTCACAGTAACACTCATGACACCTTCTCCATGGCTCCTTCTTATTTCCCAAACAGCTTGATCAACTCGACATCGTCTTGATTATCATTCTATACATCCACATTGACTGGTAAAATCTACCTTAACTATCGTGAGCAAAAGACTTGCAACCATATCATACAATCCTGAAATACTCAAAGATTAACTCATTCTCCATTATTAGCCTATCATCCAATCTTAAAAGTTCTTCTCATTGAGACAAAAATCTATTATGTCCATTTTCCACAACCTAGGATAACATCAGCACAATTACACCTTTTTCCCCAATTTCCAATCAACTCTTGAATTATCTAACTTCACCTTTTCCACATCGTAACGTTAATCGATAGAAAGAGAACAACTGGCCCCGTTATATGTTACTAGTATTCTAATCGCATCGTAGTCCGCTTTCGTTCATGGTAATTCAATCGCAAATTCTTCGTTCATTAAGGTAGGGTAAATTTCAGTTCACCCTAATGGCATACCTCCCAGATTATTTGGTATAACAAAAATTCATGATATTTTGAAGTGAAAGATTCTATAACGTAGCAAATGTCCCTCAATTGGGGTTACCAAGTCTGCATGTTCCAAAGCAAACATTATTGGAAGTGAAAGAATTACTGAGAGACCAATTTGATCACATGAACTCAATGTTGTGTGTCTCTATTAAGACAGTACTAAAGGTAATTAGCCTTCTTGTATTTCACAACACACAAGTGACGGCGTCCCGTCAGACTTCTATCACATAGACAGATAGTCCTTGTGTCCCCTATAAATAGGGTTGTTTATCTCAGTTGGAGTAGAGAAATATGAAAGAATTTAAATTCAAAATAATAACCAAGGCTTTTCGATAAGAAATCTCAAATACACACCTTGGATTGAAATTGAATAGATTCCAAAGGTGTTATTTCAGAAAAGAAGAACAACCAGAAAGGAAGTATCAACAAATAGTGTTACATCACAATTAGAGTTATCCACTCCGGAAGAATGAAGGAGTTGGAATTTAAATAACATATTTTCAACAGGCTTCACAAATTGAAATAGATGTCACAACAACCTCTGATGCAATTGCAATCATGATTGGTCAAAAGTATCAAGTACAAGGTCAAAAGGTGGAATATATTCACCAACACAAGTTTCGCTTAAAGGAATGTCAAATATTTTCTTAGGATGGGAGGGTATTACCAGGGTCTTCACACATGACTCCTCCGTCGACTCCTTCGATAGCTCGTTATTCGATTTCAGCCCTTCTTCTCCGCGTTATTCGATTTCAGCCCTTCTTTTCCACGTTATTCGATTTCAGCCCTTCTTTTCCACGTCGCAAGGTTATCAATATCGTACGTCGCCGTCAACTCGTAATAGTCCTCGAAGATTCCGCCGTAGACATCTACAATCGTATGAAATTCTATCCACCTCAGCACAATCATCTTAATCGAATACCTCTATCTTAACTCACTCAGTGGTACTATATCCAATAGTCCAACACGAACTCTAAATGAGCTCTGACGTTCCTTATATAACTATATACACTCCCACACACTCTCGTTTCTAGTTTTACTATAACCCTTGCTCTGATACCAACTGTAACGCCCCCAAATCCGGGGTCAAATGATTTGGTCGTCACGCTGCACTCTTAATCCAAACAACCTGTTCAATATAAAATCAACACAATAATAATAATATCTGTGACCCCAACTCTACCAAGAATCTTTAAAGGTTATAGTGCTAGAAACAAGAATCCAAATTCATTACAACAATCTATCTTCTTTACAACCATTCTCTTTACAAAATTCTAATACACTAGTATAACTTCGATAAGAAGTATACCAGGCAACTAATCTTATACAATATATTAAGCAATAGAAAACATCTATATACAAAACCTCTCACTAGCTCCACTGCTCTGGATCAAAACGTCTTTACGCTAATATCTTTCCCCATCTCTGATCAGCTACGCGGACAACTCTCGCCAATACACCTTCTTTCCGGCAGGCTAAAATATATATAAATAAAACAAGTATGAGCGAATGAATTGCTCAGCAAGCGTATTATTAAATATGATACGAAAGGTTTCCAAAATAAACTTTGGATTTTCAAATAAACAAGCCTATGGCTTAAACATTTGTAATCTCTAATATTTTCAAAGTAAGTTTGGTAATTTATCACAATATCTCATTTAGCTTCTCGCAACCGAATAGTTTTAAAACACAAAAGATTTATATAGGTCGTTACGATGACCGAATCAACAATAACTACAATAGTATGTAGAAAATATGAAATAAATATAACTCGTACGTCTTCAAGACCATAGTTTGTACAAAAATACTAATTTGAAGATAACAGGTCTATTCACGACATTTTCCGAATCAACAACTCTGGAAGGTTAGAATAATCAAGGGGCAAGAATGAGCCAACACGCTTGGTTAAGAAATAAAGAACGCACTTCAAGACTTCAACATGGTACCGACTGGATATGCGGTATGAATAAAACTCAACAAGATAGATATCTCACGACTGCCAATGGAATCAAGGAAGTGGATTTCAACTATTTGGAATCCGAATGTATTAAGAGTAAGCGATTTCAGCAAGATTGAAACCACTATTAATAATCAACAAACCAACAACTTCACGCAACGAATAAACCTGAGAATCAGGTCATATCTCACAAGTACAAAGTATATGGATGTAACTCATCCTAGAAATGAAAATTCATATTAGAATTGGATTTTTAACAATTATCAAATACAAAGGTTGTGCTGCTGGCCAGCCACGCATCAACCCCGGACTAGCTCATGTCATAGTCCTCTACTGGATCCTAGGCCAATCTGGGCCTTAATTACATCGACCAATAATTGGTCCATTTTTAAAAACATTCCAATTCTATATTATATACGTCAGGTGTCAGAACAATTGACAACCTTACTTCGACAATCAGGTGTCGGAAGAATCGACAACCTAATACAACGATTGCTGGAAAACTCACGTTCCAGGAAACAGTTCAATTATGAAGAATCCATTAAGGAATAACAATATAATCTAGTATCGACGAGATCGACACAATATGGGGAGGTGCACATGAAAAGTGACAATATAATAAGCATCGACGAGTTCGATGTAACAACTGGGATATAATGAAGAATAAACAATGACATGCTCAACAAGGTTAAGTCTGATATGAAACAGACAATATGATATCAACAGAAAAGTGTAACAAGTCAATATAGAGTAGGGTTCAAAGAATAAACAATAACATGCTTAACAAGATTGAATCTGATATGAAACAGGCATTATGATATCAACAGAATTTGCAATAACTCAATATGGAATAGGGTTCAAAGAACAGGCTCTAGATGGCCTTAACAGTTCAATTCATCACATTATGGAAGAATTAGTTAAGATTCAACAATCTGGTAAGTGACAAGAAAGTCAAGTTCAAGTTTAAGAAAAATTCAGGGTGAAGTTTATAAATGAAGAAAACAAAGGTTTATTAACTTCTAGCAGAAATAGTTCAAGTCCTTCGAACATATACTTATAATAGATAAGCCTCGTATTTGAAGGAAGTAAACTAAATCATGCACAGCATAAATGAATTCGAATCAGGGAATGGATCAGATGATCGCATTAACAAGAAATGATAATAATAGTTGCAAGGGTGCAGGATGGAAAAAAGGGAATACTTGTAGAACAAGTACCACAACTTCGGAATTTAAAATAACGTTTTCAACATAGGGTTCGTAAGTTCCCACTCATCTAGGGTTGGCAATATTCCAACCTAATATTTTAAAATCATGTCTTTTAGAAGAAAGCCTTAGTATACGGCCCATAATTATCTCTTCAAACTTTTCAATATAATAAGTATATCTTTCCAATCAATATGAAAATATGAATCTAAACTCAAAAGGTATAAAAGAGTACTCGTCAATTTACGAGATTAAATAACATACTTGCAATTCAATGCAAAAGAAATCAACATTTGAAAATTCAGTAATAAGCATTCAACATGCATACTAATAATTCAAGAGAATATCCCTTAATTAATAAGCAAGGGTATAAACACTTGCCTCTGGTCCTTAGCTATTTCGTAACGCTGAAACAATACGATCCCTCCTTATTCTGTCTTATCGCACGATTCTCGACTTCCGTCCTTCTTTGCTTTGACGCTCTTGCGAATACCACTAGTCTGCTTCTACCATTTCGAATCCACGTGCCAGCCTCGATAGTCAAACATGAGACGGTACTTAGTCTTCAACGTATAATCCTCATATTATATAAATGATCGTAACTTAACTTCGACGCACTTACCGATCTTACCGATATCTCTGTTACATAAACATCCACATCTCAACTGATAGACCAATCGCAATCAACCACATAAGTAATCCACGTAACTTGCTTGACGACAATCCCCATACTATAAAAAGTCAACATCCAAGTCAACGGCCTCGTAAATCTCACTTTCTAACATAACCGACAAATTTCTATCCTATCTACCCCTCGTGATAACATTAGACACAACTACTACATTTAAACACGTCTCAAAACAATTATTCGCATGCATGACTCAACAACAAATAATTCACATCATTCACATAACACATTTAAACAAGTAACCAGGTACGTATCGGACGTCCGGTATAATTTACGAGATTAAAAAAAACTCAGACGCTAGCCCTAGTACGGGCATATACTGACTATAAAACACATTACACAACTCATACGAATCACATAGCACTTAAAACTATTTTTAAAACATCACACAAAGCTTATTTGAATTTAAATAAGCCACATACAATTTTTAAATCAAAAATCGGATTTTTAAATCCAATATAAGTATTTTAAATGAAAATAAATCAATTAATAAAATTAATTGACACTCTTTAAATGCTCAAACTATTTTTAAATAATAAAACAGGTTTGAAAATAATTAAACTGAATTTTTAATTAATTAAATCTAATTAATAATTAATTTTTAAGAATTAACTGATTAAAAGAATTAATCAATTAATTAAATTAATTAATTATTAATTAAAAATAATTAAAATAATTAAATTTAATCAATTTTCGAATTTAAATAAATATTTATGAATTTATAAAATTTTCGGAATAATAAAATATATTTTTAAATCAAAGATATGATTTTTAGAATTATAAAACTATTTTTGATTTATTTTATAAAAATAAATCACAGAAACACTTTTCTGAAAATAGATTAGGTTTTGTAAGATCAAACCGGGTCGGGTTAGGGTTACGAAACGGGTCACCAAGAACTTTTCCGGGTCGCCAAGAACAACCCACCGGAAACTGGGTTTTCCAGTTTCCGGCCGGCGTCCGGCCACCGGAATTCTTCTGGTGCCCAAAACCAACTGCAAACTCGCGTTTCTTTGAGGTGAAATCACCTACACAGCACACTCACTCCAAATATGGTCACAGACAAGCCAAAACATCACTGCTTTTCCAGAAAAATCCGATCAAAAGTCGGCGGCTCGATTTTCCGGCAAGCCAGAGTCGAACACCAAATTGAAAACTGGATACATGAATCGATTCTAATTAACACGATCTATACATCTGCAATCCTAGAAACACTGTCAGTAATCGGGAATCCATTCTCCGGCCAAAACCCAAGAACTCCGACGAACTCTATTTTTTCCGATTAGCTCGAAAACGAACTCCAAATTCAAATTAAAAATCACATACATACTCTACATAACATAACGAACACACCCATACCATCAATTAGCAAGAACAATCAATAACAAAGAAAACCCCAAATTAAATCAATAAATTCGAAATAAATAAATAGATTAAAAATCGGAAAAATCAGAAAATCATACCCACATGAATTTTGATGGTGGATTTAGGTAGAGGATGATGAGAGATTCGATTTGGTTACAAGAACATCGAAATCGGAATCCGATAACGCCTTCAAAAGTTGGTTTGATTCTCAAGAACACGAAGAACACGTTTCAGGGGTTTTTAGATTTTTAACTGTAATTAAGCTTTGATTATACGAAAACAAAGTACGATTTGCCTTTTTATATTAAACGGAAAATAATACCCCAAACGACATTTTTGAATCGATACTGATCCGATAGATCGTTTTAAATACAATTTAACAGATAAAACAGTTTAAATCTTTAATAAAGCAGAATACACGTTTTACGAGACGATAGTCATCCATAAAGTACAGATGACTACAAGTATCGTTTAATAATAGATATACGAACCAAAATACTTCTATTACGAATATTTTCGAATACGTTTCACTTTAACGAATGAAATATTGGTACGAACGATATACCAATTGCCCGAATAATTTGGGAACGATCCAAATTTTCTTTTCAATAATTAAAATAAAATAAAATAGTATAACACCCTTTTCAAAATAGTTTCAAATTCCCCACACATATCACATAGCATCACATTGTCACATATTCAATCATTTAACGAATAATTTAGCACGTTTAAACCGATAAATCATTTAATAACTCTTAATATGAAATTAAAATCTCATTTCATATCATATAATAACACGTAATTTTCCCGGATCTTACAATTATTGTATTCAACGTGTCTGCAAGGAGACCCTTCTTAAAACGGGCAAAGTGGTATGCATTCGTTTAAATTGTGTATCCACACATACTAATACAACTTGTACTTCTACATTTTTACTCTATTATGCACACCGATCAAATTTTACAACACCCACTTAACGACTACCCCATGAACTACAAACAGGTAAATGGAGTGCTAACGTTCCCCCTGCAATGAAAATGATAAAAGCTGCCCAATTCTCTTTCAAAGTGACACTAAAATCATCTTCTCATTCCAATACAATTGGAAAAATTATAATCGGCAAGGTCACGACTACCCCATGAACTACAAACAGGTAAATGGAGTGCCAACGTTCCCCAGGCAATGAAAATGGTAAAAGATGCCCGATATTCTTTCAAAGTGACACTAAGCCATCTTCTCATTCAAATACGATTGGCAAAATTATAACCGACGAAATCTTGCAGTACAGAAGGATCGTGCGTGCTAACAAAACATGTTAATTAGTCAAAATATTTGCGCCTACTCAGGTCATAATAACAACCTTATAGACTGGGATTTTGTAAAACATGTATCATCAAACCTTCGACATATTTCCTACTGATATACCGTTACATGCTTATGTCTTTTCTTCTACATGCATTCCACCAAACGATGAGACCAACATAACCGAAAATAACTAGAGCATGCCCGTGCCTCACACGGGCTATAAAGCTAGTTGTTTTTGACCGTCTGCCCCTTTATTTTAGTCGCGAAAAATATACAATTCAAAGGGCTTTTAAAGGCCAAACAGACCCTTAAATCTCTTGAGCTACAACAGGGGTTTTAGTTCAAGTTAGGGTTTAAGCTTTTGCCCTGTTTTTCTTCAACTTCATTTCTAAGCCATGGAACATTTTTATCAAATCAAACTTTTTGTCATCTGGGTTCTTCAGGATTTTCAATTTCATCAAGTGGGTCAGCTCAAAAATGTGATATTTCTCACTACAAATCTCTCATTTTGATTCTACACTTGTGTGTGTATACATATGAGTATATATATACAAACATGATATTGAGAAAATTTAAATTCAATGATTTTTTCTTGTTTACTAAAACAATAAGGCACTTTGGAGCTTGCCCTGTAGAATTAAACACTCCCATTTCTTCAGATGAGCACAGCACTTTGTGTTTTTCATTAGTTGATCAGCTCATTCGTCGCGGTTCGTTATCGTCTGCACAGCAGGTTGTTCGGAGAATGATTAATGATTGTTTGACAGTCTCCGAGGCGTGTAATGTTGTGGATTTTGCAGTTAGGAGAGGTATGGAGCTTGATTCTTGTAGTTATGGTACTTTTATAAGTAAACTTGTGAATTCGGGTGAAATGCATATGGCTGAATCATTGTTTGTAGATAAAATAGTTAGTAGAGGTATTGATTGTAGCGGGTCTTTGTTGAATTCGATGGTAGTTTGTTATTGTAAATTAGGAAAAATAGAGGAAGCAAAATCGGTGTTTGATAGGCTTGTTTCGGGAAGATATGTTTTGGATAAAGGTGCTTGTTTTGCTCTTTTAAGAGAGCTTTGTATGGGGGATAGAGTCTTGGAGGCATTTGATTACTTTCGTAGGATAGATGATAGAGGGATTTTGTTGGCATTTTGGTGTTATAATATGTTGGCTGATGGATTGTGTTATAGGGGTTACTTGGATGAAGCTGTATGTCTTTTTGATATGATGTGTGATAGAGGGATGCGACCTAGTGCTTATTTTTGCAAATCACTAGTGTTTGCTTTTTGTTCAAGGGGTCGGATTGAGGTGGCTGAGTTATTATGTATGGAAATGGAGTCTTTTGGTTATGTTTTAGACAAAACTATGTACACTTCTGTAATTCGTGAATATTGCAAGAAGAGAAAAATGAAAATGGCCTTGAGAGTCTTTTTTAGGATGCTCAAGATAGGGTGCGAACTGGACACCTACATCTACAACACTTTGATATATGGGTTTGGTAATTTAGGTAGGTTTGTTGAGTGCTGGGCGTTGTGTAACCAGATGGTAAAATTGGGTTTAAAACCTGACACTGTGACCTATAGCATCATGATAAATTATTACTGTAAGAAAAAGAAAGTTAATAATGCACTCACAATATTACATAGAATGAGTCATTCTGGTCCTCCACCATCAGTCCATTGTTTTACAGTATTAATAAATGCCCTTTATGAGGCAAATAGGTATGTTGAGGCCGAAGAATTGTACATCAAGATGCTAAAGAGTGGGGTTACTCCAGATCATGTTTTGTTTTTTACCCTCATGAAGAAGTATGAGAAAGGGCATTGGCTTCATCTCGTTCTTATGATTTTGCAGGCAATTGCAAGGAATGGTTGCGGAATTGACATTTCATCCTTATCTATTTGTGGTAATTCTAGATCTAAGAGTGACTTAGAACTTATGGTAAACCGTTTGTTAAGGGAGATGGTGGGATGCAACTTGCCTTTAGCTGGCATGGCCTTCAGTATTTATGTCAGCGCTCTGAGCATGGCCGGAAATATCGATGCTGCTCTCCTGTGCATAGATAAAATGGTGAGTCTTGGATGCCAACCTTTGCTCTTTGCATATAACTCCGTGATCAAAGGCCTTTGTCAAGAAGGACATGCTGAGCAGGCTAACTGCCTCATTGACCTCATGCAAAATCAGGGTGTACTTCCGGATGTGACAACTTATTTAATAATGATTGATGGGCACTCTAAGCGAGGGGATATGACATCGACCTTTGATATTATCAACCAGATGGAAGCTAGGGGACTGCAACCTAATGTTGCTATATACGACTCCATCATAAATGGTTTAAGCAGGGAAAAAAGAATATATGATGCAAAATTTGTGTTTAATAGAATGGTTGAGGCTGGTGTTACTCCTGATGACAATTTTTTTATCTCAATTACCAAAGCCTGCTCTAAGAGTGGAAAAACAAGAGAAGCACGTAGAATCTTTGATAATATGGTGAAGTACGGTTTTCAGCCCAGTTGCCAGGTTTACACCGCTCTTATAAGTGGGTTCATTAAGAAAAATATGACTGAGAAGGGTTCTCACTACCTTGACAGGATGTTGAGGGATGGTTTTTTGCCAGATATTGGGCTTTATACTTGTCTTATAAGTCAGTTTATGAAGAAAGGAGAGATAACATTTGCTTTCGAGTTACTTGAATTGATGAGGAGAAGTCAGATTAAACCTGACCTTGTAACCTATATTACGCTGCTCAGTGCTGTATGTAGTAAGACTATGTTTGTTGGGGAAAGATGGCACAAGAAATTGACAACGGGGCAGGAAATGTTGTTCCAGTTGCTCAGTCGGACAGCTGTTCTACCAGGGTTTAGGGAATTTAGTATGTGGTTTAGTACTCGAAGGGAACTGATACTATTTGTATTGAATTTGGTAAAAAAAGAAGCAGCTAGCTTTATGCCAGATGTCTACATTTATAATTGCATGATTTCTGGATATTGTTGGATAAACGAGATGGAGGTTGCATATAACTATGTTGCTTTCATGAAAAGAGATGGTGTGTACCCAAATCTGGTGACTTTCACAACTCTCATTGATGGGCATTTTCGATTGAATGAAATTGACCGAGCTGTTGCTCTTTACAACAAAATTAATGCAGATGGTTTAGTACCAGATAAAACTATGTATAATACTTTGATAAAAGGTCTTTGCAATTCTAGAAGACCATTTGGTGCATTGGCACTTCTAGTCGCAATGCTTAAAAGAGGGTATTACCCTTCGGAGGCTTCGTATGAAAATTTACTTGGTTGTTTCTGTGCTTCTGGATTGAGCATAGGTGCCTTAAGAATCTTCGAAGATATGCTTGCCCATGGCTACAAACCTTGCCATTATAATCGTAACCGTTTGTTTGCCATGTTACAAGATAACAACCGGTATGATGATTTTAAGGTACAATATTTCTTCAATTATGATAGTAATGTGATCTAAATCAGTATTTAATGCATTCTTATTTTGAACTGCATCTGGACATATCAGGTCCAACAACTACTATCTCTCTTCAAGTTAGAAGTTAGACTCCCCTCCCCCTCCTCCTCACCCACATATTATATACATATACTCCTGCATTTGATTGTTTATGCATATAGTTTACAATAGCTAAATGACATGTGTAATATAATATCGGTAAATACATTTTTATGTAGGTACTTCCCTTCAGAATTTTAAACGGGTAGACATTCCATCTTTCTCCCGCACAGTTTACCCTTTATCAGCACTTGGTATTTAAATCCTCCCACCCTGTTACAATCAAGTTGCAAGTTACGTTTCAGGTAATTATGTTGAAACACTGTTTATTGTCATATTCCTTTTTTATGTTTATGTCTTTCTTCTAAAGAGCATGATAAGACAAACTTCATATGTATAGTCAGATAAAGCTACTATCTGAGATCTACTTGAGATGGGGGGGGGGGGCTTCTTCTGGAAAGAGCATAATAGGGTTTAACCATTTTAGGTTTACTTTACTATTAGCTATAATTCATAAAGATGCTTTTCTCCTCTGTAAATTATGTTATTTGTGAATTATGTTAAATATAAAATCTAATACAACATAATGATTTTGTAGTCAATTTATAAACTCTAGATAGCTTGTATAATAATGTTCATCATCCGTCAAGAGAAGCTATTAGAAACATAACCACCCTTATTCTTAATATTCAGTTACATACATTTGAAATGAATATTATTCTCCTATGACCTATGTGACGGTTAAATAATTAATCCGCTTAATATTATCATATTAAGAATAATATGATAATTCATAAAGATGCTTAATAGGGGGCTTCTTCTGGAAAGAGCATAATAGGGTTTAACCATTTTAGGTTTACTTTACTATTAGCTATAATTCATAAAGATGCTTTTCTCCTCTGTAAATTATGTTATTTGTGAATTATGTTAAATATAAAATCTAATACAACATAATGATTTTGTAGTCAATTTATAAACTCTAGATAGCTTGTATAATAATGTTCATCATCCGTCAAGAGAAGCTATTAGAAACATAACCACCCTTATTCTTAATATTCAGTTACATACATTTGAAATGAATATTATTCTCCTATGACCTATGTGACGGTTAAATAATTAATCCGCTTAATATTATCATATCCTATTATTGCATGCAGCATGCTTATATACATTGGTGCTTTTTTCTCCATTTTTTAATTCAGAATGAAGCATTTTGAGGGGCATTTGTTGATGCTGTTATCTCGTGGTCTGGTTGAGTTTAGAACTTTGTGGGCATATTGTGATCTGATAGTCTGACATCACTCTGTGTATGTCCTCTGAGGTTACAGATTTTTTGTATTTGTATTTGTTGATAATTATTTGTAGAAGCTTAAATACTCACACAGGCACACATGCTTCCACTGAGACTAGAAGCCTCAAACTCTTGTTACGAGGGGAAGTGGGGTATCTACTAGGCTACATCAAGAGCTGAAGCGATGAAGCAGCAAATCTACTATGCCTTCTATGTAGAGTAGTTCAATGTATTTTTTGATCAGTATCTGCCTAACGCCGTGAAACTTACGTGGCAGCAGAAAATATTCCAAGAGGAGGTGGAAGTTAGGGATAAGAGACAATATCTTGGGATTACAAGGATTACATGGTGGAGATGATTTTTCCTAGCAGTCATGGCGTGATTTTGTCTCTTTCGTTTACGAGGCACCGCATCATCCCTTTTTGGAGAGAATGAAAGCTATATGACATTTTGGGATGCAAGAGAGAGAAACAACTCCCAAGTGTAAATCAGTTCAGTTTTGGGATTTCAGTTGGTATTTAATGCATATTTATTGATTACTAATATTTTCAAAAAGTCGGAATCATTTCATCCCCTTCACTTTGAATACCTCTTTTGTGTATACATATGTGTGGGCATATAATTATGGATTTATATTATTGTAAGCTTGATTTATTGTTGGTGATATCTAATTTGGATGTTATTATATTTTGATGTAGGCACTTCCTTAGGACCCTAAATTCCACAGCTTACTCTTCTTGCTCAGAGTTCAAAATTCTTAGCTCCGATCTTCACTGTGCAATTTAGTCCTCTAACAAGGTTACCATCATGTTGATCATTAAGTATCAGGTAATTATAATAACCTATAATGCCACTTTTGGCCATATCTGTCTTGTATTCTTACTTCATTATGTTACTAGCATAGTAATGTTGATTATAATATTTATGCATTTGTTTAGTTGCCAAATAAATTAAGCATATGATATTTATTATCCAAACTTATCAAATTACTATTATAATATGTAAGATAATTGTTAAAAGATCTGCTTGTACCTTGTAGTAATGTGGTTACAACTTGTCCTGTTTTGTGTCCCACTGGGGTTTTCCGTGATAAAAAGTAAAATAGGATTTTACCATACATAACTGTGTTTTTCAGTCAGTGTTGTATAATGAACATATAGTTGGTTAAGCTGAAGCAAAATGGTTTTGAAACATGATGTAAAAAGGAGGCTCAGCTAATTTGGGACAAAGGGACTAGTTTAGTTTACTTTTGATTACCAAACTGTGTAGGAAAGATTGTCCTTTACTGTGTCTGTATTTATGTGTTTCTTGAACCTGAAACTAGCCTTGTTCAGTTCAGAAGATAAGACATGAAAAGCAATATCTATGATATGCTAGTGGTTATATTTCAGGGTGCTCCATATTTGATTTTTGATACAATCGTCAATTTTAGTTGGCTAAGAATCATTGGTAACTTTTGGCACCACAAACATTTAAAGCAGTTTGATAGGCATATGAATAGTTATGCCATGGATTGCTTCCTTCCACACCTGCAGTATTCTCGAATGCAATGTCCTGCTACATATCCTTCATCGTAGTAGCCCTTTGGAATTTTTGTATATATTATTAGCTTGAGCTTTGTGTAATGTTCTTAAATTTATAATTTTTTCTGGTTTGTATGCAGTGCTGACATTGCTAGAAATCTCTGAAAGTCAGTCTTATTTATGAATTGTACTGGAATAATGATATATAATATATCATATTTCATACAATCAAACATCAACATCAAGCACCACTCCGGTGGCTGAAAGCTATAATTCACCATTAATCAAATTTAGGAGATGAACATTGTGGAAGCCTACCAAAAAAATTTCATTATAGGAGACTGCTCATCAAGCTAGCATGGCCACCGTGGTTTGAAAAACATTGGTAAGAAAGATTACACAATCGAGCTTCGCATTAAGGAGATGTATATTGTGGATCAGGTTGAAGTGAACTGGGCAACAAGGTATGTAACAATTTCATAATGGAAGAAGAGGAAATGGTTCAAAACACAGATTATCCAAGAATAAATTCACAGGTAACATATCTACCTATATTACCTTGACATTTACTCAAAAGGTATGCCTAACACCAAGTATTATCTCATCTACAGGTTACATTCAACCTACCATCTGCAAGGAATGTCGGACCTAAACTTTCAATCAATGGCACACTACCAGTTTCTTAGCTACACGTCATTTTTTTACAAGCATAGTAGCTTAAGACATTGCTGTATTAAGGAAATTCGGAATGTAATCGAATTCCCCCAGTATGTAAAGGACTGAACTTTAAGACCTTCAATGGATTCAACAAATATTAGCTTTTCTCTCAAATGGTACTAAACATCGGAATCAAATGGTACTCTCAAATGGTACTATGGTGGCCGGAAGTCATAAATTTGTTAACTCGTAAAAAAGTAGTTGTTAGAGTGCATTTGGGCACACACTAGAAACTTTACCATTAATCAAATAGCAACATCAGCTGTTTGAAGATCAAGTATAACATGATAACCACGCCAATTAACTCGCCTATTAGTTGATGCACCGGGTCCATAATTTTCAAACTCCCCATAATCCACTCTACGGTATCTATTCTGGTATCTAGTGCTCCCTCATATCTATTACTTCTTTTGGCGTAGATTTCTAGTTAAAACGTACTCCTAATTTATAACCTATTTCTAATTATAGTGAGTTTCCTCGTTCCGTTATTAAGTGTGTATTTGGGGTATCACAAAAAAATTGATTTATAACTTAAAATGAGTAAGTGTTATATAAGTGATAAGTTGATGAATTCTTATAAGTTATACGGGTGTTTGGATAAATTTACTTATAAGTTAGTGAAGAATTTGCTAAATTAAATTTGAAAAAATAATTTTTAAATACAATAATTTCAACACTTGTATTTTAAATTAAAAAAATATTTAAAAACAAAAATGTAAAAATATAAAATATTAAAAAAATAAAGAAATCAAAAAATAAGTTGATAAATTAAGTAAAATGTTAGTGCATTCAACTTATCAATTTATAAGTTATAAGTTAAACACCGCTCATAAACTCTTATCAACTTATAATGCATAATTTACAGCTTAAAAGATAAGCCAAACAGACCCTAATCATTTTTAGTGCTATTAGACATTTTTTGATATTAGACATTTTTAATATGGGTAGCCATTAGACACGCTCATGGTATCATATTTATGGGCCTGTTTGGCTGCAACTTAAAGTTGCAGCTTACGGCTTATAAACCCAAAAATGCTTATTGGGGGTGTTTGTCAAAATAAGTGAAACTAACTTATGGCTACTTAAAATGGATAAGTTGAATGTTAAGAATCCTTAACATTCAACTTATAACTTATAACTTATTCTCGATACACGCAATATATAATATCCTTCAAATCTTCAAAACCATATATCTTTTGATCCGTTCATTAAAAAATTGATATGTATATATCAAATTTCTCTACTCATCGAGATCTATCCATTGATATCCATTTATATATATTAAAAAATAAATATTTTAAAAATAATAAAAAAAAGTTAACTTATAAGTTCTGATTTACCCAAACACTCTACTCCTTATAAGTTCTGATTTACCAAACACTCTAGGACTTATAAGCGCAGCTCTACTTATCACTTATAAAGCACTTACTCATTTTAAGCTATAAGTCAACTTTTGTTTGATACCCCAAACGCCCACTATATCTTGTATCACATACATATTTCTACACTCACCCGTACGTCAGTCATATAATCTTCAAAAATAAGCAATTCTAATTATATAAATGTAATCTGGAGGAATATGTAACATTTGTAGCTATTTAAAGAAAATTAGATTTCTTATTTGAAAATTATATACTGTGATCTGGTAATATGTACCTAAGATTTATTTATAATTATCAAGTGCTTATACATGTAAAATATGTAGCTAGTTAAAGGAAAATCAAATTTAGCATCTGGAAAAAATATATAATATCCGGTAGAGATATGTATTCTTGAAAGAGAAATTCTAGAGACCAAAAACTATTCCCAAAAATTGTTTCCAAATAAGTTTAGAATAGTAAATTTTCTAATAATAATATAGGATCCGCGTGCAATTATATGCGTTCACGAATTAAAAAAAGTCATGTGTCAGTTCACATCATTTTGTAAATATTTTAGGAATAATATTTGGGGTGCCTAGCACTACTCTTCTGGAAAATATGGAGAAAACCGTAGCAATAACAAATTTATTATTTTTCCTATGTTGCTTGTATGACGTAATTGTGATGATGTCCTTTTTTTTAAGGAAATAAAAAGATTTACACGATCCAGATTGTAGATGGACATTGTGAATCGGGTTGAAAAATACAGATTATATGCAACAATTAAGAGGGGTGTATTCAATTGCGATTTTAAAGAATTTTTATGAATTTTTGTAATCTTGGTGTATTCATTCTAAATTTTAAAAAATGCTTTAAAATTTTGTGGTATTCAATAAAAATTTCAAAAAGTCTTTTAAAATATGGTTGTAATATGGATTTTCAAGGATTTGTTATTTTGCATGTCTTGAAATCTTGTTAAAATCCATGAGATTTTGAAGGATTTGTCGGAAACTCCACTTTAAATCAGCAAAACTCTACGAGATTTTACACAAACTCTGCCAAAATCTACGTAAAATTAAAATCAACAACAATTTGTTAAAATTTACAGATTTTTATGAATCCATTAAAATCTAAATTGAATACAGCCTGTGAGAATTCACAGGTAACAAATCTACATATATTAAGTATCATCTCATCCATCTACAGCAGACAATTTAAACAAAACAAGAGACGGAACAAATTTCTTGTAATATGATCATTTTGTTACATGCATAGACATCTCTGTATTAAGGAGATTCGGATTGTAATTTCATATTCCTAAATAATGTAAAGGACTGAACTTCAACACCTTTGATGGAAATTTAACAAATCTATACTATCTTATGATGGCCGAAATATTAATTAGTTTTCCGACTTATGATTTTACCGTTTTGATATAGTTCGTATTTCATATAATCAAACATTGGCATCAAACGGTACTCCAGTAGCCGGAAGCCATAATTTACCGTTGATGAGATTGGTAACATCATAAGCTGCAGCTGTTTGAAGATCACGTATAACATGATAACCACGCCATTTAACTCGTCTATTAGTTGATGCACCAGGTCCAGTATTTTCAAACTCCCCGTAATCCACTGTACGAGATCTACTTGGAGGTGCTCCTTCCCATGTCATCCACCCTGCAGGGTCCACTAAATCGCTAATTGAAGACCGCAGATACGCTGTACGAGCGAATTCCTTCCATGGCCTCCCCAAAAAAGCTTTGTACTGTGGAAAGGGTTTGAGTTCTGGAGCTCTCATCAATCCGCATCTGTGTATTGTAATGCCAGTGTTTTCGTATGGATGTTCTCGGCTTTGGGCAGTGACTACAAGGCCACCTCCAGGTTTGGGCTTTCGGGCATAGATTGTGCAGTCCTGGAAGACTGCAGCAGCGTTTCCAAAAATGAAGTCGACGGTGCCAAAAATTTGGCATTTTTTGTAGAATTGGCGGTTGGAAGTGACATAAAGAGTGTCTTGGTAGCCTTTGAAAGTACAGTGATAGAAAACGGACAAATCCGAGGACGACGCCATTGCTACAGCTCGACCTATGTCACCAGCTGCGTTCTCAAAGGTTATTAAAAATGCCTTGAACCCGTCACCAGTGACCTCTGAAATTGACAATCAAAGTAAGTATCTATCTCATTAAATATGCATAATCAAGTAATTAGTAACTTTTGACTAAATTTGGAAAATAGCATCAACATGTATAAGTAGAGAGAATTGAAATACACTTACTGAAAGTTGCACAATCCTGGAGAGAGAAGCCATCCTCGACCCTTCTATTTCCAGTAATAACGGTCTTCCCTACACCATCACCAACCAACAAAATGTTTTTTTGTGTGACAATAACAATTTCGTTATAGATCCCTTGTTTCACATGAATGACAAAATACAAGCCTGTTCGGTGAGCTGAAGCTGCCAGAGCTTCGGAAATGGTTCTGTAATTTCCAGAGCCATCTTGAGCCACCACGCAATCTGCACGTAGCGAAAGGCTCACATCTTTTCTCGAAATATTCTTAGAAAAGGCTTCATGTATGATGTCTTCCTTGTCTTGCGTAATAACATAGTTGACAGCCAAACAGTTGCTTATCAGCTGTGTCACATTGTTTGCGATTACAAGAGGGTAGATATTATTAGTCACGTTAAGATCAAAGAACCCGTCGTTGCATGAACGAATATTGGTTGCAGCAGCACTTAGCCATGTCTGGATATCATCAGGTGTACTTGCTGTAGTTGTATCAAGAGTTTTGTTGAGCCTATAAGCTGTGAGATCAAAAAATACCAAACAGGTATTCCATGCAGACCTTTCGGCTTTGCTGACCACCTTCGGCTCAAGTGATTTGATGAATTGCAGTGCAGAATTGACCTCTTGTAAAGCTGTTTCTTCAGCTTCTGTCAAGAACTGTTGTCTCGAAATAGATGAAGTCAGTTCCGGAATTCGATTCATGTGGTATTTGCATTGGTCAGGATATGGAGTTTGGTTGCACCACCAAATCATGTTACCAAAAAAGGGGCTTGAATAAACGGAAGGTAATAATAAAAGAATCGATATTGACACTGATAGAAGAACCATTTCTGTCTTCATTTTTAAGTATCTATTCATACAAACAAGGGAGTTGAGTGTATTGTTTCCTATGGTTTGCGCTTCACTTGGGACCAAATCTCTACTTATTTATACACCACCGTTGGACTGCATTTCGGATAAGAAGGCAATCCGAAGGAATAATCAAAATCGGTGTTATATTACGTTATAAATTTAACTGACTTTTTTTCGATTCCTTTGATTAAAATTAGAAATTCCGATTTTACTATAACTTTTAGAAAAAACTGAAAAGTAGATTTTAAAGTAAATTATATAAATATTTTCTGGTCAAAGTAATCTTTGACTGAATATTACATTTTTTTTTTTGCAATTTCAGAAACTGAAAGTTAAATTTTAAAGTATATTTTAAACTGAATATTGGTTGAAGATTATGATAATTATGCTTTAGCAAATTATGGCAGTGTAGTCATTCAAAATTTTAATGGATAATCATTTGTCTATTTTAGAAAATTATTGTTGATTTTAAAATATTATATTAGTCTATATGTGAAGGAATTGACGTGAAATGAGTCTCACTCGTTTACAAAGAATCTTTCTCAAATCCATCAAATATCTCGTGTATAATTAACAAGATTTAAAAATATAAAAAAACACATTATATAATTAACCAATATTCATTCTTTCATTATATTCAACGAAATCCATATATTTTTTAATATCATAATATTTTAATACATATCTAAAAATCTGAATTGGATGTACCAAAATTTTAATAATTTTTTTAAAATTCAAATTGAATATAACCAAATTTTAGTTAATTTTTAAAAATCTCAATCCAATATATTCTTTTTTAAAGCAATTCTAATTATATTAATGTAATCTGGAGGAATATGTAACATTTGTAGCTATTTAAAGAAAATTAGATTTCTTATTTGGAAATTATATATTGTGATCTGGGAATATGTACTTATGATTTATTTATAATTATCAAGTGTTTATACATGTTAAAGGAACATCAGATTTAGCATCTGGGAAAAATATATAATATCTGGTAGAGATATCTATTCTTGAAAATATATGGAGAAAATCGTAGCAATGACAAATTTATTATTTTTCCTATGTTGCTTGTATGACGTAATTGTGATGATGTTTTTTTTTAAGGAAATAAAAAGATTTACACAATCCAGAATGTAGATGGACATTGTGAATCACGTTGAAATATACAGATTATATGCAACAATTTAATTCACAGGTAACAAATCTACCAATATTAAGTATCATCTCATCCATGTAGGGCAGATAATTTAAACAAAGCAAGAGACGGACCAAATTTCTTGTAATATGATCATTTTGTTACATGCATGGACATCTCTGTATTAAGGAGATTCGGATTGTAATTTCGTATTCCTAAATATGTAAAGGACTAAACTTCGGAAATTTAACAAATCTAAATTATATCTTATAATAGCCTAAATATTAATTAGTTTTCCAGTATTTCGTATTTCATATAATTATGATGTTGCCGTATTGATATATTTCGTATTTCATATAATCAAACATTGACATCAAACGGTACTCCAGTGGCCGGTTGAAGATCACGTATAACATGATAACCACGCTATTTAACTCGCCTATTAGTTGATGCACCAGGTACACTACTTTTAAATTCCCCGTAATTCATTGTACGAGATCTATTTGGAGGTGCTCCTTCCCATGTCATCCACCCTGCAGGGTCCACTAAATCTTTGTGGATCGTTCCGCATACTCTTACACTATAATCTTTGTGTTACACAGAGCGTGTGTGTGTTTCTTTTGAAGCTTTCTGATCCGTACAACAATGGCGTCACAATCATCTTATTCCGCGGTTGTTTATGGTGTATCATCATCGTCTCTTATCGATGTCAATCATCCAAATTTTCTATCTTCATATGATAATCCAGGAATGAGTCTCACAACTGTTGTTCTTAACGAACTCAATTACTCACAATGGAGTCGATCTATGGAGATTGCATTTTCTTCGAAGATGAAGTTTGGTTTTCTTGATGGATCTACAACAAAACTTGCTCCTAAATCACCTCTTATCAGTCATTGAAATCGATGCAATCATATGACAATTTCTTGGCTCCTAAACTCTGTTTCTGCTGATATACGCAATAACATCATTGTTGGTCCTCGTGTATTGCAGAAGGGGGGGGGGGGATGAATGCAATACTGATAAAATTGAATCTCAGTTTCAACAACCAAAACTAAGATTTAATGTTATCAATAATATGTATGCATTCACAAACAGTATAATCGAGAAGACAGGATTCACAAAATAAATGTTTTATTTATTTTGCAAAGTGTTGCTACAACCTCAAGAGAGAATTCTTGAGCTTCGGTTTTTCTTCAAGACACTTGCTTTCTTCGTTACACACTTAGAATAAATTAATAGTTTAAGTATAAAACTAATCCTATCACTGTCAACACGGGTCTGTGAAGCTGCTGTCATTATCAAGTGGCAGCTTCTTACAAATTGCCTACCCATGTGACATTCCTAAATTGCTAACATGTCAGATATACATTACAAAGAAAGCAACCTAGATTCATTCTATTTCCAGCTAAACAATTCAGCAAATAGAGACTTGACCTTGCTCTTGAATTGATTCGCTTTTGTTTTGTAGTGCTTGAAGCTTCTGTCGTAGTCTTGCAGACTTGGTGCAGCTTAGGAATACTGCAACACGCCTGTTTCTTGAACATTGAAACTATCACGGTATTTGACTGAGAAGATACCTAGAACATGGATCTTTCTTGAGACAGTTACTTTTGCCGCAAAGCTTGTTGTCATAGGAATGTACTTTTGGTGACAGTATGAGTTCCCCGCATAGAGTGCTATCGAGGTTTCCAAACTTGCTGTCGAGGGCTAAAGTTGCTGTCGCGTAGTCTTCCGCCAATGTTGCTGTCAGAGTAAATATGCTGTCGTGACTTGCAACATTCTGTCTCCTTGTAATCTTACTGTCAATGCTCATGACAGTAACCTTTATTCATGCTGTCATCTAATATGCATTCTTTGAGGCTTGAACACAGAAAGTGAACTTCTTCCAAATTACACAAACAAAATAACATTGCATACTGATTACAAGAGCATACTTTGGCTGTGATAGTATGTTCTACTTAATTAAAAATTAAGTACATAAAAAGTTAAGTTGTTTCAATGCTATCACCCATAAATCCCAACAATCTCCCCCAATTTGTTTTTATGGACAATAACAACAAATTTACAATATGTGCTGACAACTTAACTAACAAGATCAGAATGAATTAAGAATTTTTACTTAGCTTGAGATTTCCTCTTCTGTCTTGATACATCCTCTCTTTTGAGAGCTTCTACCAAGAAGCCTCTTAGACCTTCTACAAGAGATATTTCAGCAGGAGTGACTGCAGCATCTTCTATTTCTTCAATAATCTTCTTGATGGTAGGAGAGATAAGAGAACTAGCATCCCTGAGATTCAACCATTGCTCTTGATCAAATGGATAGCTTCTGAAGTGGAGTTCTTCATGAATGAGCTTGAATCTACTTCCACGATAAGCATTGAGAGACATCCTCCTTTGCTTGTCCAGCTTTGAATCTTCTCCTTTTCTCCTTTCCAATAATTCCTCTATCTTATCAGAACAGATCTGCTCCAGGGGATGAATTGATCCAGCTACCATATACCGTAAATCCTTCAGAATAGTTGTTTTTAGCTTGTGCAAGCTGCAAACATAGATTTCTTCTTTTAGATGCTTGATTCTTAAGGGATTTTACAGCATACATGTTTGATAATTTGGAGCTTCACTTTCTGCCTTGTTGGCAGTCTTGCATCTTTCCAGGAGTTCAGCTTCCTTCTTATCAAGTTCTGACTGATATTGAGAGTATTGAGAAGAGTCAGGTCTTTTGCTTGGCTTGGGTTGCCCTTCCTCTGTGGGTTGGGTTTGCCTTTCTTCTGTGGGTGAATCATCAAACTCATAGTACCAGTGATATGGTATAGGAGAAGCTGGTAAATTAGTTGAAATATCAGCATCATCAAAATCTGCAAAGTTGTAGCCAAATTTCTGATAGAATTCAGCATCCCTATCAGCTTGATATTTCAGAATATGTTCCATAACAGACTCTGGAACATTATCATAGCTCTCCAGCAACTCTACCATTCTTTCCAGGTAGAAGAAGTCAATTCTCCTTTTATCTAAGGTTGATATCCTACCACTGGTTGATGTAGATACTAGATTGAAATCCTTATCAACCTTGGTAGATCTTGATTCTTCCCACCACAGAATGTACTCAGTGACCTCTTGATTTGCATCTATCTTAACCTCAACACTCTTGATTTCTCTAGATTGCATCTGTTGTATCTTAAGACTGTTGGGAGGTATTGATTGAATTGGCTTCTTAAGATTCCTGCCAAATCCAGTGGCCTTTTCCTTTCCTGAGTACTTGTGCTTTCCTTCAGGTTTCTGTCTAGACAAACATGCTTTTGCTTTAGCTTTCAGTCTTTTGGGCTTGACAGTAGCTTTGGTTTCATCCTTGACAGAACCTTTCTTGACAGTACCTTTGTCGACAGTATCTTCCATGACAGCATATTCTATGACAGTTACCTTGTCGACAGTACCTTTGGTGACAACATCTTTTTCTGCATTTATGCAATCAATAGCACATCTAAGAATGCTTGCCTCCAAAGCTTCCAGTATTCTTGGCTCCTCTTCATCTATTGCATCAGCATTTTTCTTTTCCTGACTAGGAGTTTCTTCATTGCCTTCATTCTGAGATTGAATACCAGTATTCCCAGAATTACTTCCACCAGCATTGCCTGCATTTCCAGAAGCTTCACCACCTCCAATATCATCATCATCATCATCTTGAAGAGGAATATCATAGAGGCAGCTTCCTCCTTGATCAGCTCTTTTGGCATTGGCTCTAGAGATTAGTTCATTCACTCTAGTTCCAAGTGCCTTGTCTCTCAACACCAGCATTTTGTAGATCTCTTGAACAGCAAAGACTCTTCCTGGATTGGCATTTGAGCTTAGTATTCCATCTAACACTCTCAGAATTGATTCAGTTTGCATCCTGGATGGACTGATCAAATTCATAAAGTTGTTCCTTCTTGTGCCATCCTTTGTAGTCGATCTGTAGAAAACACATGGTGGATTTGTGTAGACTTCAGGTAGCTTCTCTGTGATCATGTTTTGGATTTGCATATTCAACACTTCATTGAATGATGTTTGAGTTGCCTTGATCTTTCCCTTCATTGCACACAACACCTTTGCTGGCAGACTCTGCAGTAGTTCCATTATGATGAAATAAGATATGCCAAAAGTGAGATAGATACTTACAGCCCATCTTTTCTCATCATTCACCATTACACTGACACTGATGATTTGTTCTTTTAGCAGTTTTGAGGTGTTGATTAGACTATTGCTTGGAGCATTCATTGCTTCTTCCACTAGACTGCTAAATTCAGTGTCATGATTCTGTAATGTGCTCTCCATGTAGTCCACCATTATAGTATTGGCTTCTTGTAATAACCCCAAATTTTGGACTTAGTTAAAAAATGAATAGTAAAATTGCCCCTGATGAATAGTAAATTTGGTGATGGAAAATTTTTCAGACCACACTATATAGAAGACATGGAATGAATGTTTCGAAGTTATATTATTGATGTATAAGGAGAATGAGTGAATGTAAACGCGATCAGAACCGGGAGATTCCAACTTTGAATTTTTATCACTATTCATCGGACAATCGAGGGTGTATTGATTTGATCGTTTTGAGAAAGCGTGTAGGATGAGAAATCCATGATCATACCTTAAGCCAAGGAGAGAAATCTAGGATCATATATTAGACAAGGTAATGGAAGGATAAAGGAAGTACCCTAGCTTTGGTACAGAGAAACGTCTTTAGAACCACTGGAAGCTATCGCGAAACAAAAGCATAATAAATTATGGATTAAACCCTAACCAAAGGAGGAGTATTATATGAGATCATCAAGTGAAATATATAAAAGAATTGAGGATGCAAAGGATGACATAAGCATGATGCAAGGAGATGACATAAGCATGACAAGTGATGACAAGGTGATGAATCACCACCTTGTCACCACTTTCACCACAACCACAAGCTCAAAATGAGCCTTGTCATTGATGACAAGCACTCTTATTAGCCACACAATTAATCAGCAAAATATTAGTGTTTATTTGACAAATCAAAAGAAAAGAAAACCAAAAGAAAAACCAAGCAAATAACCATGTTCTTCATTTTCTTCAAAATCTGCTCAGCTTGACCATGGTGGAAAGAAAAATTTATATCTCAAAACCTACTCATCCGAAAACCACCAAATTTTAACCATATCTCCTTCATTGTATGGAGAACAGACGTTTAAAATTTTATGGCCAACAAAGGAGTATAGCCCAGTCAAATACCTTCCCCAAGTCGGAGGACAGAAACTGTCCAGTTTTCCCAGATCTGACCACTCACCTTAGAAAGCCAATAAGTTGAGCTTTAAGCATCCCCTGGTGATGATATAGGACTCAAAAGAAATCCCTTGAAGAGTATAAGGTGTGGTAAAAACTTGAGAACCAAACTCTCAGTTTTCGATTTTATATGGAGTTTTACAAAGTGATGATGAATAGTAATGAATAGTACTTTTACTAAGAACATGTTTTTGTTTTGTAGTTTTTAGATTAATTAGCTTAATCAAGGAGCAAGGAAGCCTAATATCCATATTATATAGCTTGTATTCAGTTCCCAAGAAGGTATAAAACTCCTCCCCTTTGTGGTTAAGTTTTGATTTTTGAAGTTATAGTGATTGTATGAAGTTGATGTTGTTAATGGAGCATGTTTGTATGATTTAAGGTTGTTTAGTATATGATTTGTGGATAAATAGATGGTGGAGTATGAGATCATGTTTAGGCAGATTATAACTAGTATTAGCTTGTGGTTTGATGATTGATGGGTTGGTTGGTTGATTGGTGTTGTTTTGGAGTGTTGAAAACACGGGAATCTTAAAATAGCGCCGTTACCATGTCGGATTTTACTTAGGTAGTTTAGACAGAAACCATGACTGCAAAACAGGGCATAAACTTGAGGTTTCTGACCATGAGCATGTAGGCTCTGTTTCCTAGATTATTTTAGCGAAAGAATCGTATCGTTTCGATTTACGGTTTAGGAGAAACGGCCGTTTTAGTAAAAGCGGTTTCGCGTAACTAGATAGTTCATTGTATGAACTTTGAGGTAGGGATCAAGCCCTTAAAATTGGAATTGGATTGAGATATTAAAATGGATACTAGTATGGACAGTTAGGAAAGGAACCTAGAAGGTTTCGTGTTAAAAAGATGAGTTTGTGATTTTATAAAAATGCGTGAACAAAGGTTGCGCGAGTGAAATACCCTTAAGGGGATGGTTAAAACGATAAGTTTAGTAATGGTAAAGTACTTGGGTTTTGTGAATGGATTTCCACCCAAACTTTTGACTTAAGAGTTTAAGGAATGTCATAAGGTTATAAGCGGCCAAGAGCGGGACATTTGATGTTCGTTAATAGAACGTTAGTGCTTAAGTTAAATGCACTTTAAATGATTAAGCTAGGGGACTGATCGGGTATTTCTTTGTTTATAGATTTCCCGGCAAGTTCTTGAACCCCTAACAACCAAGGACCCGAGGCAAGTTTTCTTATTCCATGCTATGTTTTAAAGTACCATATTCTGATGATGCATATGATAGATGCACGTTTTCAAATGTAATATATGCATACAATATTATGCATGTTTTCAAACCGTACATCGTATATGGATGTGTTTGGATTTGAAACTATGAAGATGTTAATATGCATATGATAGATGCACGTTTTCAAATGTATTATATGCATACAATATTATGCAAGTTTTCAAACCCTATACCATATAATGATGCTGTTGTGATATATGTTGTGGTATCGCTATATATGCTGCTTTATGCTGTGAAATGACTTAATAACTGTTTTCGCTTTTTAATAAAAAGCGGTATAAGATATAAGGTTTATATGCTAGCTAAGTACTAGATATATACCAAGGTTAAAGATTAAAGACTCTAAGTATAGAGTACTTGTACGATGGTTTTAAAAACTTAGACCGGGAGTCAAATTATTATTTTGTTTTAAACTACTGTCAGAAGCTGAAAGGTTCCAGGGACGGTTATACTTTAAGGGTATATTAAATATTCCAATATCTATATAATTGGATATTTAAGGCGAGATATTTAAATAATATTATAATATATATTATTTGAATATTATTTAATTAAGTGAATATTATTTTGAATATTCACTTAAGTGTTTTATATTGAATAATAATTCAATATTTATTATTTGAATATTATTTAAATAAGTGAATATTATTTCGAATATTCACTTAAGTGTTTTATATTGAATAATAATTCAATATATATTATTTGAATATTATTTAAATAAGTGAATATTATTTCGAATATTCATTTAAGTGTTTTATATTGAATAATAATTCAATATTTATTATTTGAATATTATTTAAATAAGTGAATATTCACTTAAGTGTTTTATATTGAATAATAATTTAATATTTATTATTTGGGTATTTATTAAATATTCCAAATATGATTTAAAATCATAGAACCTTATTATATGATTAAAGGTTCTATTATTTACACAAAAATATAAATTTCTGATTTTCAGAAAAGGTATTAAAATAGAGATTCCCAACTATTATCTTAAGATAGTTAAAGGTAGTTAAATGCGATTAAATATTTCCTAACTCATCAAAAATTGGGAATCCAGTTTTAAAGGTCGAGCAAATGGTTTTGCTTCTTCTATTCCTCGAGAATACTCGTATCTTGGGTTGCCTTCCCTATCCAATCCGAGTATTCCAATCTCGATAATTTCA
The DNA here is from genome assembly GCA_030848705.1 of Heracleum sosnowskyi. Classification (NCBI taxonomy): domain Eukaryota; kingdom Viridiplantae; phylum Streptophyta; class Magnoliopsida; order Apiales; family Apiaceae; genus Heracleum; species Heracleum sosnowskyi. Next base: position 91,551,961 of record CM061235.1, on the reverse strand, counting down.
GAAAAATTCCGATTAACTCCCAGGTCGTGATTTTAAAAAGGGTTTATGATATATCCTCTGTCAGTTGGCAACGGCCAACCCACATCTTGTTATTACTTCCTCAAAATTTCCGGAAATAAGTATGATAAAGAGTTTAAACCTATCAACGAGCTAGCATGACGCTCGGGGAACGACGATTAAGTTCGGTTCCGGTTATAATGATAGGATTCATCAAGGGACTGGAGGTGTTATATAAGCAGAGGCATTACGAGTACCGGGACGCACATGCAAATTTAGCAGAGGTACTACGAATGCCGGGACACAACTTTAGCTGAGGTACTTCGGGTACCGGGACGCTAATGATAGCCCGTATGCGGCTGGGGTGATAACCATGAAAAGGTTTTCGTCCACTACTAGTAGAAAGAAATGTTTTGCGATACAGCGACTGATCATCGTGTATCGTGGTGCTCCAGTATATCCCCTTCTTCTACTTGGAATTGTGCTGCACATTGTAACGAAAGCCTAGGTGCTGAGTTACCGATAATGTGACAGAAATTGAACAATGATGTTCCGTGTATAGTATTTGAACTACATTGCATGTTCTGACGAGAAGAGTATCCAATATATCATTCTATATACGAATGAGGTTTTAAAAGCTTTCAGCTATGATATCAGCCCACATATATGATTATGTTGCTATATATTATTGTCGAGCTATATTGCTCATTCTTGCTTCTTTTATATATCACAATCCAACAGCTTTAAAAAGGTGTTCATTACTGATATTTTACAGTATTTTGAACAGTATGAGATATCTAAATAGATATGCATGTATATATGATTATATGTTGAGAAGTCATTTAAGATATACAGTATATTGAATTGTATAGTATTTTGAATCAATGGATGGGTTTAAGCCTTGATTCCAATATTAATATCTATTTTAAAAAGAGATGTTTTGAGACTTGGTTTATCATCTTGATACCCAGGATCCCTAAAAGGATTTACGAAAAGTATTTGAGTATGATTATAAATCATACGGTATTTTGAACGATATACTATTTTGGGGATAAACCCTAGTAGTTTTAAACATGGATCCCATATGGATTATCTTCCTAAAAGGTTTAAAGATTTAAACTGGGATAGATTTCTTGCTGAGCACTATTAGCTCATTCTTGCTTTATTAAATATTTCAGCATGAAGAAAACATTGCCGATTCACCTCGTGTTACGACAGCAAGGGAATGGAGAGACCACCCTTGAGTTAGTTCAGCAAGATGGATACTGTCGGATTTAGCAGAACAACTGTAGACTGAGTTAGTAAGAATTGTTTTTGAATAGGTTCGTATTATTAAACCTTGTATAGAATTGTGAGGTCTATTATTTTAACTTCAGGTAGAGGTTGCAAATGATAGATGAGATCCTGGATAGTACATTTGATTTGTAATAACAAATGTTACTTATTGTTGCTCATTTCCAAGGCTATAACTTGTGTGTGTGTGCGTAAGTGATTGGGGTCAAATGGGAGTTATATCATTAGAATGTTGTAAGTAATACAGGTATTGTACAATTGATGGAGCGTGACAACCCAGATTCCTGACCCCGGGTCTGGGGGTGTTACACTTCTTCTTGATCAAACTCAGTACCATTGGACCAAGTATGTCCCTTATGGATGGATTCAGGCAGTTTCCCTTTACCTTTCCCAAGCTTATTTTGTTCCTCCATTTCTCTCCATCTTTTCTGTAGAGCAGTTTCTTGAGTTGCTGAGGTTGGTTCTCTAATTGTCACAGGAGGTAGAATTGGGTGTCTAGATGCAGGTCTTCTTTGCAGTGCATCTTGAGTTGCCTTAGACATCAACACCCTTTCTCCATCCAAGTCAACTTCAACAAGTTCTTCAGCTTTATCCTTTGGTTGTCCACTGCTTGGTTTGACTTGCTCCCCCTTTGTCATTGATTTACTCTTGACTCCTGAAACTAGTTGTGCTCCCCCTTTGGTCTTTACAGCTGCTGGTTCCCCCTGAGTTCCACCTGATCCCTGAATAGATATTGATTCTGATCTTGCTACCTTCTCCCCCTTAGTTGAGTTGGCAGCTACTAGGTCAGTAAGGAACTGGATAGAGAGTTGAGTAGCAGCAAAGCCATCAACCACCAGTTGAGAGAGAGAGTCCATCTTGGAGTTCAAGGTAGCACACTGTCCTTCCAGAGCTTCAATCCTGTTTCAAAAAAGTGCAGAGGGGCCACCATTCCTTAACCTTCTTTGAGGGGAAGGAAAAGAAAGGGGCTTGGAGGCTATGGGGGTTCTCACACTCTCAGGGTGTTTTTGAGTGATCTCATCACTCCTCACAGATAGACTCTCAAGGCCTAATGCCTGAATAGTGTGGGCTCCCTCAAGATCTCTCTGGACATGCTCAAGTCCCTCTCCTTTTGCCAGCTCATTTGGTTGCCTCTCATTTTTAGGCTCACTATATTAGATCAGAATTCAATGATCGTCAGGAGCTAGACTCAACTGATCAGGATTGCTGACGTCATCAGGATTACATGGTCGTCAGGATCAAGATACATATCAGGACTGGGATCAGGTTTGATCATCAGGACTGGAAGCTGATCAGGATTCCTACTTCGAGTTATATTTGGAGTCTAGTTAAACATGGAAGTTTATTCTGTCGGTTCCTGGTTTGTAGTATGTAGCTATCAATTATGGATAGGTTTCAATCTTTGTAATTGATTAGGACTTATCATTGATAGAGAAGTTGTGTAGTATATAAACACAGTTTTGGTTTCGATTTATGTACACAACACGACGTGAACATAATCGATTAGAAGCTCTTAAGAACATAGAATTTCTTGAGAGAGTTTTTGTAAGCTAGCAGCTCTCAAGAACATCAGAATTTCTTGAGAGAGTTTGTAACAGTTTTATATCAGATTTAATAAAGCTGTTATCTTTCTTTCATATTTGTGATATATACATTAAGAAGTCGATTATCTTATACTATTGTATTCAACCCCCCTTCTACAATAGATTATTACTGGGCAACAATTGGTATCAGAGAAAACTGATTTAATTCTGAATCAGATACGATCTAAAGATGTCGACAACCAAGTATGAAAGCATGAATATTCCCATCTTGAAGAAATCAGAATATCCAACTTGGAGGGTAAAGATGCTGATGTACCTGGAGGCTATGGATCCTGACTATTTGGACAGGATTCGTGATGGACCATATATTCATACAAGGATTGTAGAACGAACAGATACAGTACCTGAACATTATGTGGTCAAGGCTAAAAGTGAATGGACTCCAGAAGAAAAAGCTCATGTACTCAGGGAACCAAAGATAAAGAATATCTTACACAGTAGTCTTGATGCTGTCATGTCAAACAGAGTGATTGCATGCAAGTCTTCAAAAGAAATATGGGATACTTTGGAAACTCGGTGCCAGGGATCTGCATCTGTCAAGAAAAATAGAAGGGCTCTTTTGATTCAAGAATATGAACAATTTGATGCAAGACCCGATGAGAGCCTAACTGATCTATATGATAGATTTCTGACACTATTGAACAGTTTATCTTTAGTTGACAAGGAATATGAAACTGAAGATTCAAACACCAAGTTTCTAAGAGATTTACCTGAAGAATGGGACACTCAGACCTCGATCATTAGACATCAGTATGATCTTAACACTGTGTCTCTTGATGAAGTCTATGGGATGCTAAGAACTCATGATCTTGAAGTTCAACAGAGAAAGAACAAGAAAAGCAGCAAGGCAAAATCAATTGCTTTGAAAGCAGAGGCTAAATCAAAAGGAAAAGCTATGGAAATCTCTAGAACTAAAACAAGAATAGTTGAGTCAGATCCTGATGACTCTTCATCAGATACTGATGGCAATCCTGAAGCCAATACTAATGATGATTCTTCTGACTCAGACATGGAAGAGATGGTTGCTATGATTGTCAGAAACTTCAGAAGGATGAAGTTCAGGAAGAATAGAAGACAAGGCAACTTTCAGAAAAAGGCTTTCAATCCAAACAAAGATAAGTATATCAAAAAGGACAGCAAGGGTAGCCAATTTGACAAATCAAAGGTTAGATGCTACAAGTGCAATGGTATGGGTCACTTTGCTTCTGAGTGCAAGAAGACAAAGGCACTTATCGCATCAAGCAAGGATTGGATGGACTCTTCCTCAGAATCTGATACTGAGGTGGTCAACTATACTCTAATGGCAAATGTTGATGTAACTGCTGCTCCTGATGATAAGGTACTAAATACTATCTTTGATTTTGATACTGATAATGCTTCTGAGTTAAGACGTTTTCTAAAGTCATTACATATTAGCTTTAGAAGTCAAACTGCTGAAAATACTAGGATCTTATCTGAGATGTCTGAACTTAGAAAAAGGAATGATATATTAGAAGCTGAATTTTCTCGTATGCAAGAAGTACAAAAAGAATGTGATAATGCTAATCACATGTATTTAGAGATGAAATCCAAATGTACTGCTCTTGAAAAGGAACTTGAAAATGCTAATGAGAAAATCAGAACCTGGACAGACTCTGGTAGGAAATTTCATGAGATTAATACCTCTAAGAATTGGAAAGAGTGTCTAGGATATAAGTCAGATGAGGATAAGAAATTGAAAGAGAAAATTTTCATTGATGAGACAGTCAGTCCAAAGACCTATAGACATGTTATAGATGCAACCAAATCTAAGATTACTCCTGTTAATTTTGTTTTTGGTAAGGATTCCAATTCTACTTTTGAAAAGGGATCTACTTCTACTCAAGGAATTAAAATCATAAAGTCTAAACCTGTCTTGAATAAAGTCATTAAGAATGTAGGTCTATTGTCTCAGAAACAACTTAAGGATAAAATCTGTGAGGTGACAGATAAGAAAAAGGAAGCTACTGTTAAGAGAAACAGGAATGGTAAAGTTGGGATCAATAAAGAGAATGGTTAAAAATATATCCCAAATGCACCTAGAAAGTGTTGTTTTAACTGTGGTAACTCTAATCATCTTGCTATTGATTGTAAGAGGAGTAAGAAGAAGATTGCTGATATTTCTAAGTTTGATGTTAGGAATAGATCAGTAGTTTATAAACCACAGAAGTCCTATTTTCATTGTGGTAATATATGGCATTCTATTTATAGTTGTAAAGATTATCATGAGTTGTACTATAACTTTTATGATCCATTGCCTTAAGTTGATAAAAATAGTGCAAACTCTGGTAGCATTAAGAATGTCAAGTTGGGACATGCTTTTATTAATACTGATACTGACAAAGTAAATCATGATGGAGTAAATCTTGTCAGGACTGCTAAAGTCAGAAAGTCTTCTGCTGTGAAAGTTAATAAATTGCATGGAAAAGGAACCCAACAAGTATGGGTTCCTAAATGTTCTAACTAGTGTGTTTCTATTCTGATTGCAGGGTAAAAAGAAAAATGTGTTAGTCATGGATAGTGGATGTTCTGTGCACATGACTGGAAACAAAGCCCTGTTATCAGAATATGAGGAAAAAGCTGGCCCAACTGTGTCTTATGGAGATGGCAACATTGGACAAACTTTGGGATATGGCAATATAATCATTGGAAATGTCATCATTGAAAAAGTAGCTCTAGTGAAGGGACTGAAACACAACTTGTTGAGTATTAGTCAAATCACTGACAGAGGTTATCATGTCAACTTCTATTCCACTCATTGTGAAGTAGTCAGTAAAGCAACAAGCAAGATAACACTGACTGGCTACAGGCATGGTAACATATATGATGCCAACATTCAATCAAATACTGATGACTCCCCTACCTGTCTGATCAGTAAAGCTTCAGTAGATGAAAGTTGGAATTGGCACAAGAAGCTTTCTCATCTCAACTTCAGCAATATCAATGAGTTGGTTAAGAAAGATTTAGTGAGAGGATTACCAAAAGTGTTAGATACTCCTGATGGACTCTGTGATGCATGTCAGAAAGCAAAACAGAGAAGAACATCATTCCAGAGTAAATCAGAATCCTCTATTGGAGAACCATATCACATGCTACATCTTGATCTATTTGGTCTAGTCAACATCATGTCCATCAGTAAGAAAAGGTACACTCTTGTAATTGTTGATGAATATTCTAGATTCACCTGGGTGTATTTTCTGCACAGAAAAGATGAGACTCCTGAAGTTCTGTTGGATCATGTGAGAATGATTGAGACAACCACAAAGTACAAAGTGAAGATACTGAGAAGTGATAATGGTACTGAATTTAAGAATTCAAAGATGGAAGAGTTCTGCAAGTACAAAGAAATCATTCAACAATTCTCTGCTCCTGGCACACCTCAGCAAAATGGAGTAGTTGAAAGGAAAAATAGAACTCTTATTGAAGCTGGCAGAACTATGTTGGAAGAAGCAAAATTACCTACATATTTCTGGGCAGAAGCAGTCAACACAGCATGCTATACTCAAAATCTCACATTAATAAACAGGCATGGTGTTACTCCTTATCAGTCTCTCAAGGAGAAGAAACCAAGTCTGAAGCATCTGCATGTGTTTGGCTGTAAATGTTTTGTTCTCAGAACTCATCCTGAACAGCTAGGGAAATTTGAAATAAAGGCTGATGAAGAAATTTTCATAGGCTATCCTGCATCAAGAGCCTTCATAGTTTTTAATTTGAGGACAAGGACTGTCATGGAGTCAATACATGTATCTTTTGATGACAAGAAGATAGCTGGAATCAATGAAGACTCTCATGATAGATTGATTTTTGAAAATGAAGCTACCAAGGAACCTGAAGAAAGTGAATCAGATCCTGTCAATACATCAGATCCTGATGGGTCACCAAATCCTGATGACACACCAGATACTGATGGTGCTAATACTGATGATGCATTCAATAGTGATACTTCTAGTAGTGCTAATGTTGAGGGGGAGCAACATCATTCTACTACAAGTTCAGAGTCAACTCAATCATCAGGACAGAATTCTTCAGATACTGATTCAAGTGATGATCCTGATAACTTATCAAGAGGACATAGCAATAATTCAAGGGGAGCTTCAAATCAAGCAAATTCTTCAAATCAAGATAACACCAATCCAGGGAGAGCATCTACATCAAGAAACAATTTAACACCAGCAAGGAAATGGACTGCAAGTCATACTCCTGATTTAATCATTGGAGATCCTGATGCAGGTGTTCAAACAAGAAGTGCAACTCAGAATGAATGTCTATACAATAACTTTCTATCCAAGGAGGAGCCTAAGAAAGTTGAAGATGCACTTAAAGATGCTGACTGGGTTACTGCAATGCAAGAGGAACTGAATGAATTTGAAAGAAATGAAGTCTGGAAACTAGTACCAAGACCAAAGAATATATCAATTGTTGGTACAAAGTGGATTTTCAAGAATAAGACTGATTCTGATGGAGTAATAATCAGAAACAAAGCAAGACTAGTTGCAAAGGGGTATTCTCAACAAGAGGGAATTGATTATGATGAACTTTGAGAATTTCTGAGGAAAGCTACAGAGAGGAAATCCTGATAACTGTCAAATTCTGATGGTTATTCAGAAAGGTATGTTTTCTTTGATCAAATCCTGATAGGATGCAATCCTGACAGGAGGTCAACTGGTCAAATCCTGATGCTCAGATTTTGAAGCTGGTATGAAAACCAGAAGTTCTAAGTCAATTTGTCAACAACACTCCTGGTAAACTTTGACATATAAGATCATTACTTAGTCTTTGATTAAGTTATTAAGTCTTAATTTTCAATTACAATTATATTTTTGTCAGCGATTACTATTCGTTATATTATGTATCAAATGCAGTGTTACTAACAAATTGTGCAGGAAAAGTAAGAAGGACAAGAACAATTGAGAAAATTGATAGTTTTCATTAAATCTTGAAGATTCTTTACAAATGAAAATGGAAATTACATATTTTTTTCCTAGTCTATTGTTCTACTCAGGAACACGTGCCCTGCAAATTAGCATGAACGCTCCTGAGCAGCTTCACAGTCCATCAGGAATGGACTGTCTCTTGTTCCATCCTTAAGAGACAAGAAGAGGAGCTGATGCACTTGAAGGCGGATCGTCACCGTGACCACCGGGACGCTTCCGTGCCTCAAATTTGCATGACAAACAAGCATCACGGATTCTCTTCTTTCCTTTCTCAAGCTCTCGGACGAGCTCTTCATCATCTTCATCCTCATCCTCTTCATCATTGACAAATATGAGATTGTCAAGACGATTCCAGTCAGGATTGGCTTGCTGGAAATTGTGCCAAAGCACATCGGCCATTGCGTTAACAAAGGCTTCGTGTTCCTGAGGGTCAGGAACTGGTTGAGGCTCTTCATCTTCTGCAATTTCTGCAAGCACCTGATCCAACTCCTGCCAGATTATTTCTAATTCATCGAGTTCTTGATCAGGTAAGTCATTTTGTTATTGGTTGGCAGCCATTGAAAAACAAAGAAGGTGAAAGGTTTTCGTAAGTTTTTCTCTAGAGAGGGTTTGTGTTTTAATAGATATATGATGTTATGCTTAACAGTTCTATTTTATAGAGAATGTGTGTTAAGGATGCAGGTCATTTTTGTTTATCGAGGCGACTGTTCAGTTTCTCATAATTACTTTGCCTCGGTAATTGGTAAGAATGGTTACATGGGTATTATGCTATTTGTTTTGTAATCAGTTTTTTTTAAAAAAAACAGCATTTATCAGGATTGTCAAAATAAATTTTGTTTTCATAAATAAAATTTTATTTTCCTTCATATTAAAATTTTTGCGTTTTTCAATCCTGATAAGGCAAATGGTTTCATAGGAAATGCTTTTATTCCTGATGAGGTTAGGTTTTTCTTGCATAGGAAAATGCCTACTCGTTATGGTTTAATTTCTAATGTTATGGGACAAGGCCAATCACACCTTTTTCCTAACCCAAGCATTCATCCTAAACAGTCTAAACAGTCAACTGCCACCTCTAATGTCTCTCAAAAGACTTTAGTTGTAAAAGCAAAGAAGTCAGCTAGAACTGATGTGTCAGGAAGGCAATCAGGTTCAAAGGACTTTTCCTCTACACCTATCACTAAAAAGAAGTTACAAGGGGGTGTACAAGGGGTCCTGGTGAAGAAAGCTGCAAAGGGAGGTGAGGCTGTTTCTGTTAAAAGAAAATTAGTTCTCAGGGATGAGACTGATTCAGAGGATGACTTACCTATATCCTCTGTGATGAATGTGAATAAGGAAGTTGCTGATACTGCCACTACAGCTGTGGTTCCATTGTCTACACCACAGAAGAAAAGGAAGTTATCAAAAAGCAGGTATCATATTCCTTTAGAAAAGAAGCAGGATACTGATGTACATGACACTTCTATTCTGAATGAGCAATCAGTTTCTACTGCTCAAGAAAATCTTGATGTTAGTATTCCTGATACTGCACCAAGTCAAGTGGTTAATATTTCAGACTCTCCAACACAAGACTCTCCAACAAAAAGACATATTGATATTTCATGGGAGAAGTATGGTGCTGCTGCTTCCAATCTTGGGATAAAACATCTAATTGAAAAGCTAAGGAAGGTAGAAGAGTTAGTCTATCAGAGACAGAAGAAACTGAAATGATCAAGCCCACAAGAACCTGAACCTCAAAGTGGTTCAGCAGCTCTTTCTGATGATCCAGCCACACAAGAACCACTCAATCAAAGTTTGAGTGAAGGCTTAGCTAGTGGAATGGTCCCACAAGAACCATTTTCTCAAAGGGAGAATGCAGACATCGACATTCCAGCTACACAAGAACCATCTTATCAAAGTGAAGATGCAGGCCAAGCTACAGTTTCTGAGAAATTTCCTGACAATGCTCAAGGGATTTCTGGTGCAGATGAAGTTCAAAGATTGGTCGAGGACACTGTCAATGAGGGAAGCACACAAGAACCTTTGACTCAAAGTGTTGAAGAAGCTTCTGAACCTCAAGCTCCACAAGAACCATTGGTAGCAAATACTGATGCAAGCATATCAAATCCTGACGGTGTTCATCCTGACGCTAGTGGTGCTCCTGATGTTGAACCTATACTGATACAGCCACTTCGTTCAAGACCAATGGATCATCCTATCACAGATTCACAGGATAAAATGAAAGGTATAGCTATTCCTGATCCTGATGATACTTATAGTACTGATGATGATAACTCTGATGATAGTGATGATGATGTGAATCGAAAAGAGAAGGAACAGCTTGCTACAGCACTCAAAATTAGTCTTGGAACTAATTTTGGTTCGTCAAGTACATATATGGCTGGCAAAGCTTCCACTGGGAAAGATCAAAGACAAGATTTTTCTATTCCTTCCTTTAATCTTGCTGAGGCAGTTAGACAGAATGAATGGAACAATTCATGGCACAGATCTGCTGAATCTGTAAGTTATTCTTCTGCTTTGGAACATGCCTATGATGCAGTGAAATCTATAGAGAATCAAGACTAGAAGAATCATCTGAAGGCTACAACTCTGTTATCCAAAAGTCTAAAAAGTGAGATTGATTCTATCAAGAACTCAACTGAGTTGGTGAGGAATGATATTTCTCAAAATTTTACAAAGGTACCTACTGCTTTTCAGATAAGGGTAGTAGAATCCCAAGTGAAATCTGTTATTTCTGAACAAACCTCTATCAACAGAAGGATTGATTCTCTGGATACCAAGGTAATTGACATTCAAGCCTCTCTTTCCTTAATTTTGAATTTATTGTCAAATCCTGATGTCAAAAAGGGGGAGAAGGTTAGTCAGACAAAATGCACACCTGATCTAGTATTAAGGAATAATGATGATGATACTGGAGATGATGGTAGTGACAAAGTGATTCAAGGAGAAACCTCTGATGCTGCTGTTATGAAGTCTACAATTCAAACTTCACAAAGTCAAACAACGCAGTCAACTCATGTTTCTGATTCTGGAGTTAAGACAGTAAGAACGTTGGTGCAATCTCAGATCCTGACGGAAGAACAAATCCTGACACCTGGTCATGGACATACTCTTGCTACAATTCCTGAAGGTGATGAAGATATTTTTATTGATAATCCTGAAGATGCATCAAATTTATTCCAGAAGTTTTCTACAAAAGATGGCAGAATTGTTACTCTATATCACACTGATAAAAGAGTTCAACAATTATATGCAAGAAAAGCACTCTCTACAGCAAGTGAAGAATATCCTGATCTCTCACATAAAGAATTCTTAAGACAACAGAGAGAAATGATGGAAAGCTTTAATAACCCTGTTTCTGCTAGAGGTAGAGGAAACAGAGGTAGGAGAGGAGCTAGAAGAAGTAGAAGAGGTTCTTCAACTCAAACAATACCTAGACAGACAAGGTCTCGAGGGTTAAGAATTGAAGAAATTCCTGAACTTATTCAAACTCTAGTAGTTCCTGACAGATCTACTTTTGGTGATGAGGGAAATATTGAAGAAGAACCTGAATTGAGAAGAAAATCAAGAAAATCAACTCTCTGCAATACAAATCAAATCGAAGAATCTAATCCTGATGTTGTTCCTGATAATATTCAAGATCCTGATGATTCTGAAATTCTGCAAGAGATTGATTTGATAATTTTATCTACTGTGGTTGATTCTCACAACAAGGAAGTAGATGAAGAAGAAGAAGCCAGAAGAATTGAAATTACAATATCAACAAATAGAGATTTCATTCTCTATGTACAAAGGCTTAAACTCTCAAACAGAAGAGTGTGGAGGAACCCAAGCAGACAAGAATCTTCACTGGAAAGAAGCTATGCTTTTGAAAAGGAAAAGGATAAGAAGTGGAAACATATTAGCACATTAAGTTGTGATACACTTATCAATTTTCAGTCTGGAGGAATTATTACAAGCGCTTCAAGTGTTGTTGATTTATCTGGGATGGTTAGATCAAAAGCACTCTGGTTAAAGATGTTTTCAAATCTGAAGCAATTGACAAGTAATTCAAGAGGAGGTATTGGACACATGGATGCTGAATATATAAATATGTCATATGTTGATCCTTACTCCTTAACTGAAATTGGAGGTACTTTAACTTCTGAAAACCTGAACAATTTAATAGATGTTGATATAGTTATAGATTGTCATGATGGTTTTGACAAGAAAGAAAAGCTTCTGTACTTCATGAAAGATGGTATTGTGAAGATTTTATCTATTCAAGATCTGCTAATGAAAACTACACAGGAACTGAAATATGTTCATTATCTTTTGAGATCGAAGAATCAAATATGCAAGGAATGGAGTGACATGATTTTGTCAACAATAAGAAGAAGACTGGATGGAAACAGTAATTTCAATGGTAATTATACTCCCATGTACTTAAATCAAAGAGGTCAGGATGTGGAAATGCAAAGGGGTACTGCTGTTAAAGAAGTAACTTTTGGCATGACTCAACTTACTCTCAATCCTGATGGGAAGGAAATTGCTTATCTTTTGCTTGAAGAGCATAGTCTTCAGAAAAGCTCCATATTGAATCTCAGAGCAGCTATCTACCAGATTAATGAGGAAGATGAAGAACTCAGAAATCTTAAGGAAAGACTGATTCAAATTCTTGAAGAAAAAGAAGAAAATTTGTTATTCAACTTCTTGAAGATGAATCTGTTCTATCAAAGAATTTAAACAGATAAGTTGTTGCTGCAAATTCTGTACATTTTGTATATATGTTTTTGACATCATTGAATCTTAGGAATCTATACTTTATTTCACAAAGTATGAGATTGGGGGAGATTGTTAGATCAGAATTCAATGATCGTCAGGAGCTAGACTCAACTGATCAGGATTGCTGACGTCATCAGGATTACATGGTCGTCAGGATCAAGATACATATCAGGACTGGGATCAGGTTTGATCATCAGGACTGGAAGCTGATCAGGATTCCTACTTCGAGTTATATTTGGAGTCTAGTTAAACATGGAAGTTTATTCTGTCGGTTCCTGGTTTGTAGTATGTAGCTATCAATTATGGATAGGTTTCAATCTTTGTAATTGATTAGGACTTATCATTGATAGAGAAGCTGTGTAGTATATAAACACAATTTTGGTTTCGATTTATGTACACAACACGACGTGAACATAATCGATTAGAAGCTCTTAAGAACATAGAATTTCTTGAGAGAGTTTTTTTAAGCTAGCAGCTCTCAAGAACATCAGAATTTCTTGAGAGAGTTTGTAACAGTTTTATATCAGATTTAATAAAGCTGTTATCTTTCTTTCATATTTGTGATATATACATTAAGAAGTCGATTATCTTATACTATTGTATTCAACCCCCCTTCTACAATAGATTATTACTGGGCAACACACCTCTCTTTTCTTTTATCTCTCTTTTCTTTTTCACACCCTCACTCAACCTAAATTCATGGGTATGAGCAGTACTAACATGCATTAAAGGAGAAGATTTAGAATGTACCTTCAAGAGTTTGGCAAGAGGTAGGTCATCATCAGAGGCATCCTCAAGCAGTACAACATCAAAATCTGGCTGAGAGGACTGGACAGCAGCTTTGGCAGGAATGTTACTGTCAGTTGGAGTGTGGACAACAGGTTCTGGCATGATAGCATCTTTGGGATGTGGAGTGACAGTAGGTCCTGTGTTGACAGTATCTTTTTCTCCACTCATGACAGCAGCTGTGTCCATGACAGCAACATTTCCAATGTCCTTGACAGCAACAGAGGTTGTGACAGCATCTTCCTGAAGGTAAGATGCTCCTTGGAGTTCAGACAAAGTGTTGGTTGTTTCAGTTTCTGACAGAATACCACTTTGCCCTTGCTCAGTGTTTGGAGGAGTGGTGTCCATTTCACTTTGAGAAATGGGTTCTTGTGGACCACTAGATGGGGGCTCATCCATGATTGAAGATGGATGATCAAAACCTGAAGGGTTGGGACTGTCCCCTTCTCTAGGTTGTGGAGAAGAAACAAAAGAATGGGTAGGGAAGGAAGAAGGTGTAAGTGTAGCAGAGAGCGGGGGCTGATTCACAGGAGAAACATGTGAATCATCAAAAAGAATAGAGAAATCCTCACTGTGCCCTAACTCACTGTGTGTTTCTTCAGGTGGAGGTTCCTCAGGTTGTGAACCATGAGTTTGTGCAGACTCTGTACAGGGTGCCTTGGGAGACAAGCCAATTTCAATAGATGCATCTTGTTGAGAAGGCACATCTAGGGAGGTGTTTGAATCCCTTTCAGTAACCACAGTTTGTTGAGAAACTTCAGCTTGGCTAACAGTGGTTTTAGTCCTCCTAGCTCTCTTCTTCTTAGGCTCAGGGGGAACCACTGGGGGTTCTGTTTGACTAGCCTCCTTATTTGCTGCACTAGGTGCAGTGTCTCCCTCTTGACTAACAGAGCTACCACCAACATCAGCTTCTAAGGGCCTTTTTCTGGATTCTTGCAAGGCTTCTCTTTGGGCTTTGGGAAGTCTAGAGGGCCTAGGCTGAGTGTATGGTGTTGAATGTGAGTTAACTGAATTTGGGTCTAATTCAGTTTCATTCTCAAGAGTGAAAGAGTCATAACCAGAGGGTAATGGTAAATCAGGGTTGGACACTTGATCAACCATGTGCTGAGTGAAACAAAGTGGAATATGTGCATTGAGATTCTGTGAGGATAACAGTGTGTGTGTGTGTGTGTGTGTGTGTTCTTTTTCAAAACTGAGCAAGCCTCTAAACGAGGGGCATCATTATTAAAATCACAGAATGAATTAATGCACATCATAAGAAAGCGAGGGTAGATTGATACCTTCTTACCTATGGCAGCCCTGAGGTGTGCCATGAGGAGAGCTCCAATATTCACCTTGTATCCATGGACAATAGAATGTGTCAGTTTCTTGATGTAGGAGGGTATTCCATTCCAGCCTGTGGACTTGGTAGAGAATACCTTGACCATCACATCAAGTATCATGCTCCACTCCTTTCGCAGATACTTCCTATCCATTTCACCAGACGGATACCATTTGGTTGTGCCCTCTTCGAGAATAGGGCCAACATACCCAATCTTCAGGAAGAGCTTCTTGAGAGTGTCATCATTAGCAAGTTCAGCAAAATTTCTGCCTTCTTGAAGTGTAATTCCAAGAGCAGTGTTGATGACCTCAGCTGTAAGAATGTAGTGTTGCCCATTGATTGTGAATTGAATGGATGGGTTCTCACCCTCCGTTTGAGCAACAGCAGTTTGCCAAAATGCCTCAATTCTGTCTAAGTCGAGAATGGGTGTTGAGGTAATGGCAGAACCAAGATAGGACTTGTTCAAGAAAAACACTAGTCCTTTGAAACCTTCACCAACATCATTTGGGGAAAAGATGCCAGCAAAGTTTGTTTGAGAGAGAGTCTGTTTGGGTGCCATGGAGATTTCAGGAAAAGAAGAAAGTAAGAAAGTGGTTTTTTGCTTGAAGAAAAGTATTTTGCCTTGAGTTCGATGAGAGTGATATGTCTGAGTAACTGGGGAATAAATAGAGGTATCTCAAACGTTGTGCACAAAAAGTGGAATTAAAGAACGTGTCTTAACCCACTCTTATAACACGTGAGTTACTGCCCGTTATTCACCGTCAAACGTGGGGTGAATATCCAATTCCAACGGTCCACTGTTGTTCACAGTAACCTGTGCGCTAGAAACAATCTGTCAGTAATAAGATGTGGTGACAGTAGGTTATGCGTGACCGAAACTATTACGCAAAAACATGTTGTCACCGTTAAGCGCTTGAATGACAGTATCTATTAAAAGTCTTGACAGAAAGTTTTTCCATGCTGTCAAGAAGGTTGCTGTCAATAGACACAAGACAGTATCCTTCTTAATGACAGTAACTTTAGATGGGAAATTGTTTCTGTCATGAACTTTCTAGAATGCTGTAGTCATAAACTTAACCTAAAATTAACAGATTATGGATTGAGCAATGTAATCTTTTGAACACATATACTATGCAGTTAACCCAGACAAAACAAAAACTCAATAACCACAAAAACAGGAAACTTTTATTTTTATTAATAAAATCATTGAAATAGAGCATTGAGTACATTATTCTATGATTTTATCAACTAGTTCTAAAAGTTCTTTCTTAATCTCTTCTTCAGTGCGACCTTATTCCTTGAGAAGTGCCTGAAATTCTTCTTCCTGTTTTGCACATTTCTCTTCTTCCTTGGCTTGAAGGGCCTCAGCCTCTTCATATTCCTTCTTAAGTTCGTCCTCAAGAGTGTCAAAGAGGGCGTCCACTTCATCGCGAATGGAGGATTCACACCAAGTTTTAGGCTTGTACTCAATACCTACTTTGTTTTCTATGATTTACTTTAAAACTGAGAGCAGACTAGTGAAGCCTAAGGTTAATTTATAGGCAAAACCGTCTAAGGATTAAAGTCTAATGGTCAACAGTTAGAGTACCCATACAACTACCACATAAGTAATTAATGGTCGTGTCCTCCTTTAAACCTATGGATTTATGCAAAAAGGTGTGAAAGTCCAATGGAACAGATATTTATCTCTCAAACTTAGCAATTAACCACATTAATGTCATACAGGGTCTAAAAGTATGAGACTGGCACAAAATACAGACATGTAAAGTCAAATCAACACATGTTGTCACATAACAGACATAGACCAAGTAGACAGTAACTTCTCTTGACAGCAGGTTTGAAGTTGATGTCATGAGCTTCAAAAAAACATTTGAAAGTGCAGAAAAACTTGGTAAATTAACATACCAGATTCATCATTCCCAATTCACTTACCAACCTATTGAAGGTTGCTTCATCCAATGGCTTAGTGAAGATGTCAGCAAGTTGCTTGTCAGTTGGGACATAGATCAGCTTCACAGTTCCTTGTTCAACATGCTCTCTGATAAAGTGATGTCTTATATCAATATGCTTTGTCCTAGAGTGTTGAACTGGATTGTCTGAAATGGTTATGGCACTAGTGTTGTCACAGTAAATAGGAATGTCTCTTAGCACTAGACCATAATCCAGAAGTTGATTCTTCATCCATAGAATTTGAGAACAGCAACTGCCTGCAGCAATATACTCAGCTTCTGCAGTTGAGGTAGAAACTGAATGCTGCTTCTTTGTTAAACCATGAGACCAATCTTCCACCAAGAAATTGACAGCTACCAGTAGTACTCTTTCTGTCAATCTTGCATCCAGCATAGTCTGAGTCTGAGTAACCAATTAGATCAAATCCAGTATTCTTAGGATACCAAAGGCCTAGATTA
This sequence comes from Heracleum sosnowskyi, assembly GCA_030848705.1. NCBI lineage: Eukaryota > Viridiplantae > Streptophyta > Magnoliopsida > Apiales > Apiaceae > Heracleum > Heracleum sosnowskyi. Next base: position 91,534,839 of record CM061235.1, on the reverse strand, counting down.
GGAGTGCCTTTTAAGTATCTAAAGATTCTCTTGATGGCTACTAAGTGTGACTCCTTTGGATCACTTTGAAACCTTGCACAGAGACATGTAGCAAACATGATGTCAGGTCTGCTAGCAGTTAGATATAGGAGAGATCCTACCATGCCTCTATAGGTGCTTGAGTCAACTTTCTTTCCTTTAGGATCAAGGTCCAGACTAGTTGATGTGGACATTGGTGTCTTTGAAGGTGATGAATCTTCCAAGTTGAACTTTTTGAGAAGTTCCTTGATATATTTAGCTTGACATATGAAGATTCCATCAGGTTGTTGAAGAATTTGTAATCCCAGAAAGAATGACAATTCTCCCATCATACTCATCTCATATTTGCTACTCATGAGAGAGGAAAACTTCTCACACAGCTTTTCATTTGTAGAACCAAAAATGATATCATCCACATAGATTTGTACCAGAATGATGTCCTTGCCATGGTGTTTGTAGAAAAGTGTCTTGTCCACAACTCCTCTAGTAAACTGATTTTCCAAAAGAAAAGTGGAAAGTGTGTCATACCAAGCCCTGGGTGCTTGCTTTAGTCCATACAATGCCTTGAAGAGTTTGTACACAAAATCATACATTTCAGCATCCTCAAACCCTAGTGGCTGTTCAACATACACTTCTTCTTCCAACTCTCCATTTAGGAAGGCACTTTTGACATCCATCTAAAATACTTTGAAGTTGCAGTGTGCAGCATAGGCTAGAAAGATTCTTATAGCTTCAAGTCTTGCAACAGGTGCAAATGTCTCATCATAATCTATTCCTTCCCGTTGTCAGTAACCTTTAGCCACTAGCCTTGCTTTGTTTCTTGTCACTAATCCATTTTCATCAAGCTTGTTTCTGAAAACCCATTTGGTCTCAATGACTGACTTTCCTTTAGGTCTTGGAACCAACTTCCATACATTGTTTCTTTCAAACTGATTTAGCTCTTCTTGCATGGCTATCACCCAGTCAGAATCCAAAAATGCTTCATCAGTTGTCTTGGGTTCCATTTGAGACAGGAAGCATGAAAACATGTTGTCAGCAGAGACTTTGTTCCTTGTCCTCACTCCAGAAGTAGGGTCACCAATGATAAGGTCATTTGTGTGATCCTTGTTCCACTTGGTGATTCTGGGCAAGCTACTTGATTGTACAGGAACAGTTGCTTCAGTTTGTTGAGTTGAATGCTCACCAATTCCATTGTCTTCACCATGTTCTTCATTGTCTCCAGAGTCATCATTGTTATGAATGTTAGAAGTTACGGTCTGTGACTGAGCTGGAGTTTGGTTGACAGTAGTGGCATTGACAGTATCTTTGTCAACTTCAACAATTTGAGTGAAGCTAGGTTCTTCATCAACAATTTCCTCAGCTTCCAAGTATCCTTGATTCTCAAATCTGAATGTCTGCATCTTTCCTTCTTCATGCAGTCCTGGAAACTTGGTTTCATCAAATGTGACATTTACACTCTCTTCAATAATCCTGTGTTCCATAACATAAACTCTGTAGGTAGTCCTTTATGTGCTGTAACCCATGAATAGTCCTTCAAATGCCTTAGTGTCAAATTTTCCTTTCTTCTCATGGTTATCCTTCATCATAAAGCATTTGCTCCCAAACACATGAAAATATTTGACAGTAGGTTTCTTCCCAGTTAGCAGACAGTAAGGTGTACTTGCATGAGTTTTGTTAATCATGGTTCTGTTTTGAGTATAACAAGCTGTGTTGATAGCTTCAGCCCAGAAATATGTTGGTAGTTTGGCATCATGCAACATAGTTCTAGCTGCTTCAATAAGAGTCCTGTTCTTTCTTTCTACAACTCCATTCTGCTGTGGAGTCCTTGCAGCAGAGAATTGTTGTACAATTCCTTCATCTTTACAGAAATTTCCAAGTGTGGCATTTCTGAATTCTGTACCATTGTCACTCCTCAAGATTTGGACTTTTGAGTTTGGAGTTCTATCAAGAACTCTGACTTGATCAATAATCACTTGAGCAGCTTCATCTTTGGATTCAAGAAACTTCACCCAAGTGTACCTTGAGTAATCATCCACCATTACTAAGGCGTATCTCTTTTTGGCCATAGATGGTACATTGACTGGTCCAAAAAGATCCATATGAATCAACTTGAGTGCTTCTATGTTGGTGTTCATTTGCTTGGACTTGTGCACAGCTCTCCTTAGTTTGCCCATTTGACAATCTCCACACAGTCCTTCTTGACAGAATTCCTGTTGGGGCAAACCTCTCACTAACTCCTTCATCAAAATATTCATTGTTTTGAAGTTGAGATGTGAGAGCTTCCTATGCCAAAGCATATTGTCACCAACAGTTGCTTTACTGTAAAAACAGTAAACTTTATCCTTCTTTGTTGAGTTTAAGTCAGCAACAAACAAGCTTCCTTTTCTAACCCCTTTTAGAGAGAGGCTTCCATCCTTCTTGTGATAGATGTTACACAACATTATATCAAAATCAACCTTGAATCCCCTGTCACTGAATTGGCTGACACTGAGTAGATTGTGTTTCAATCCATCCACAAGAGCAATATCTTCAATGACAACATTTCCAATTTCCAAACAACCATATCCCACTGTGTAACCCTTGTTGTTGTCTCCAAAGGTTATGATTGGGCCAGCTTTCTCTACATAGTGTGATAGCAGGGCTTTATCACCTGTCATGTGTCTTGAGCAACCACTGTCAATGATCCACATGACTTGATCTTTCTTCTTGCCCTGCAAAACAGAATGTGTTTAGGTTGCATATGGTACCCAATCCTTGTTGGGTCCTGCAGTTTTAGTGTCTCCTGAGTTTCTTCCAGTCATAAAATCACAAGCATCATCAATGATCTCCTGTTTGACTTCTCTTTTCACCCACTTAGGTTTAGAATTGGACTTGATCCTTTTCTTAGTGGATGAGGCCTTTTTGCTGTTGCCAGCAGGCTCAGAAGTCTCAACAGTGTGCATGTATGAACATTTTTCAATAGTGAGAATAGGTAAGTTAAAGCATGTACTCATGGCAGTGATCTTGCATGGCATACATTCAATGTTATTACAGACACTCATAGTTCTATGCATAAGAGGGGTTCTGTGTAAGTTACCATTGAGTTCAGTAGCATTGATCTTATCCTCAATTGGGTTCTTACAAACGTGTGTTAAATGATGTGAAGATCCACAGTTATTGCATAGTTTCCTAGAAGCACCTCCAACATTAGTGTATCCATTTCCTTTATTGACACCTACCTTACCATTCCTATTCTTAGACTTGGGAGTTACTGGATTGACAGTGTGTTCAGAAGTTGCTGTCGATCTTTCCTTGACAGTACCTTTTATTCTAACTGTCTTGACAGAAGGTTTGGAAGCTACTGTCTTGGAACCATTCTTGACATCATCTTTGGAAGATACTGTCTTGCCAACTGTGACAGCATCTTTTGAACTTACTGTCTGATTGCTTGGTAAGTTTACTGTCTTGGGGATTGTGACAGTATCCTTTCCATCCTTGAATGTGATGTCAACACCTTCATCCTCATCAAGAATTTCTTGTTTGATGAGCATGGCTTCTTCATCAAACTCAATTTCTGCAGCTTTGAAAATAGGAGTTTTAACCTTCTTGAGAATGGTGGGTTTGACAACAGCATTTCCAGAACAATCTTGAATCACAGTTTCCTTTCCAGGTCTTCTACCATAAGAAAAACCTACACCAACTGTCTGATTTTCTGTATGCTTATCATTGTAATCCTGAACTATCTTAGATGAGTTTTTATAAGCCTTGATCTTGAATTCATTTTCAGCAATCTCATTCCTCAGGAATTCCACAACCTCTTTAGCACATTTTAATTCATTTTTAAGTCTAGCATTCTCCTGAGCTAAAGAGTCTAGTGAACTGGTTTTGAGAACAAGAGATTCATTTTCAGACTTTAGTGTTTCATTTAGCTTACTCAGCCTAGTGATTTCCTCATTAGCAGTAGATAAGCTAGTATAGACATTGAACATTTCAGCACTTAAGTCTTTAATGGTTTTCTTATACTCATCAATGGACATATCAAGTAAGACAAGTGAAGGTACCTGACTTGAAGATGTTGATGTTACTTCATCAGTGCTAGCCATGAGAGCTAGGTTGACATATTCTTCTTCTTCTTCTTCTTCATCATCAGACTCATCCCAACACTTTCCTTCAGCCAAATAGGCTCTACCTTGATTCTTCTTAAAGTATCCACCAGTTCCTTTCTCAAACCTCTGAACCTGTTTGGGTCTTTTGCATTCAGTAGCAAAATGACCAGGTTCACCACAGTTGTAACACTTGAATTTTGACCTATCCACAAATCCAGTCTTGTATCCTCCCTTGGTTGAGCTTCCCACAGCAGCCTTTGATGAACTTCCCCTGTTGAACTTGGATGCTTGGCCTTGGGGCTTGTATGACCTATCCTTCTTGAACCTAAAGTTCTTGAATTTTTTGGCCATGTAAGCCATAGTAGGATTGTCCATGCTTTCCAGTTCCTCCATTGTGTAGAAGTCTTCATCTTCCACATCCTTGAGCTGTAGTACTACTTTCTCATCATCTTCAACAACCTCTTCTATCTTCAAGGATTGCACAGGGGTTGGTTGTGTGATTTGTAGTACTGCACTTGGTTGTGTGATCCTTGGCACTTGTGCTACTAGAGAACTTGACATATTGGCCATCTTGTTCCTTGTTCCACTCTGTATGGCTCTCTTTTGAAAGAGTTCAAGTTCATAGGATTTCAGAATGCCATAAAGTGTCTCAAAGGTTATATTGTTGAGATCTCTTCCTTCCCGTATGGTTGTTGTCTTGTGTTCAAGGTGATCAGGTAGTGTAAGCAGGAACTTGACATTTAATTCTTTCCTGTCATAGTACTTGCCATGTATCTGTAGTTCAGTTAAGAGCTTACCGAACCTTTCAAACATGGAAGTTAAGTCTTCACCAGGCTTGGCCATGAATGCCTCATATTGTGATATCAGTATTTGCCTTTGATTGCCCTTAACTTCTTCACTTCCTTCACATAGTAAAGCTAACCTGATCCACATCTCCTTGGCAGATGTGCAGCTTATCACAGTTCCACACATGGCTTTATCCAACGTGAGAGAATCGAGCAAGATGAGTTGCAAGTGATCATCTAGCACCATTTTCTCCTTCTCAGGTTCCAAAAATTCAGAGGGATCTTTGGGAACCCAATGTGCAGGAATGACTTCACCATTTACTGTTGTGGCTTCAATTTCCTTCCTTGGAATGAAAGGACCATTCTCGAGAATACCTGGGTATAGTGGATTCGCAGCTTTGATAAACAACAAGATCTTTCTTTTCCAAATGCTGTAGTTCTCTTTATCAAAAGCTGGGATCTTGATACTGTTTGATTTCTGCATTGTCGTCGTGATCTCAGATATGTATGTTAATCTGTTTGCTCTGATACCAGTTGTTGGTCCTCGTGTATTGCAGAAGGGGGGGGGGGATGAATGCAATACTGATAAAATTCAATCTCAGTTTCAACAACCAAAACTAAGATTTAATGTTATCAATAATATGTATGCATTCACAAACAGTATAATCGAGAAGACGGGATTCACAAAATAAATGTTTTATTTATTTTGTAAAGTGTTGCTACAACCACAAGAGAGAATTCTTGAGCTTCGGTTTTTCTTCAAGACACTTGTTTTCTTCGTTACACACTTGGAATGAATTAATAATCTAAGTATAAAACTAATCCTATCACTGTCAACACGGATCTGTGAAGCTGCTGTCATTATCAAGTGGCAGCTTCTTACAAATTGCCTACCCATGTGACATTCCTAAATTGCTAACATGTCAGATATACATTACAAAGAAAGAAACCTAGATTCATTCTATTTCCAGCTAAACAATTCAGCAAATAGAGACTTGACCTTGCTCTTGAATTGATTCGCTTTTGTTTTGTAGTGCTTGAAGCTTCTGTCGTAGTCTTGCAGACTTGGTGCAGCTTAGGGATACTGCAACACGCTTGTTTCTTGAACATTGAAACTATCACGGTATTTGACTGAGAAGATACCTAGAACAGGGATCTTTCTTGAGACAGTTACTTTTGCCACAAAGCTTGCTGTCACAGGAATGTACTTTTGGTGACAGTATGAGTTCCCCGCATAGAGTGCTGTCGAGGTTTCCAAACTTGCTGTCGAGGGCTAAAGTTGTTGTCGCGTAGTCTTCCGCCAATGTTGCTGTCAGAGTAAATATGCTGTCGTGACTTGTAACATTCTGTCTCCTTGTAATCTTACTGTCAATGCTCATGACAGTAACCTTTATTCATGATGTCATCTAATATGCATTCTTTGAGGCTTGAACACAGAAAGTGAACTTCTTCCAAATTACACAAACAAAATAACATTGCATACTGATTACAAGAGCATACTTTGGCTGTGATAGTATGTTCTACTTAATTAAAAATTAAGTACATAAAAAGTTAAGTTGTTTCAATGCTATCACCCATAAATCCCAACAATCATTTATATGGATTATGCACACTCAATCTGGACGGAATTAGCAATTCATTATGCACAAAGTAATCTTCCTAAGTTGTTTAACTTACGTAAAGAGATATCACAACTTTATCAAGGATCCATGAGTATCACTGCGTATTATACGAAATATAAAACGTTGATTGATGAATTAGAGAGTCTCACATCTCGTCCTAAATGTGATTGTCACAAGTGTACCTGTGACGTTAATGCTAAACTCAATGTGTATGATCTTAACATCCAATTGATGCAATTTCTTATGGGATTGAATGATGCTTGTACGTCTATTAGAGGACAGATTCTGATTGTGACTCATATCCCTAACTTGAGTCAATGTTATGCAATGTTGCTTCAAGATGAGAACCAAAGGAATGTACAATCAGTTGGTGGTTTCAATTCAAGTAATGTTGCTATGAATGTGCGTAGTAATGTTACATCACGTTTTTTGTCTAAAGGCACTCAGCCTACTACTGGTATTTTAAGGAAGAATGCCTCAGAGTCATCTCAGGTGTGTGACTATTGTCATATGCAAGGCCATACCAAAGATAAATGTTTTTGTGTGGTCGGTTATCCATCTTGGCACAGGTTGTTTGGTAAGCCTAAACCAAAGCCTCGTTTTGGTAATACTCAAAGGACATCTGCAGCTCAGATTGTTGTAACCTCTAATGATTCTAATGTCACTTCTGGCATCACTTCTGGAACAAGATAATTCAGGTTTAGATGCTTCTGTTCATGGCCTCTCAGAGACTCAGTTTAATTCATTTGGTCCAGCTACTGCAAACTTCAATGATCGAAGGCTAGTTCAGGAACTGAGACTGGAGTCTCACCTTGGCCTTCTGCTAATACTGTCCATCTGGAAGGTAATGCATCTTCCACTGTACCTCCTCCACAGAATCATTGGATTATAGACTTTGGTGCAACCGATCACATAACTGCTCATTTTGATATTCTAATTGATCCAGTCGCATATAATTCTTTACTCCATCTTCCTAATGGTCAAACAATTTGTGTCACTCATGTTGGCAAAGTGCAATTTTCTTCTGGTCTCATTTTACATGATGTCTTGTGTGTACCTAAATTTACACACAATCTTTTATCAATTTCTAAACTTCTTCAAAACACTACACTTACTGCAACTTTCTCTGTTTCCTCGTGTTTCATCCAGGACCCTACTTGGAAGAGGGAGTTAGAGATTGGTAGAATAAAAGCTGGCTTGTATGTACTCAACCCTTCCTTGCAGCTCTGTCCTTCTATTACTCCTACAGTCTCTTCTTTGTTTAGTTATAATCAAGTTCATTTTGCAGTTGTCTCTTCTGATATTTGGCATGCCAGATTAGGTCATGTACATGTTTCCATTTTAAATCAATTGTCTGTAAAGTGTGATGCAAACATTCATACATGTGACTCTTGTCATTTTGCTAAGCAGACTTCTTTACCATTTACTAATAGTAATTCTGTTTCTATTGATTTGTTTGACCTGGTTCATGCTGACTTGTGGGGACCGTATTCACGGACCACTAATAGTAATTGCAATCAGTTTTTGACTGTACTTGAGGATAAATCTCGTACAACTTGGGTGTTTTTACTATCGAATAAGTCTCAGGTTTCTTCTATTTTGAAGGATTTACTGGCCTATGTAAAGACCTAATTTGATAAAATAGTCAACGATACTGAGTTTTTAAATAAAGATTTGTCTACCACTTTAGCTAGTCTAGGGGTCATTCATCAAACTAGCTGCATTTATACACCACAACAAAATGGGCGAGTCGAGCGTAAACACCGTCATTTGTTAAATATTGCTCGTGCCTTGCGTTTTCATGCACACTTTCCACTTTATTTTTGGGGAGACTGTTTACTCATTGCAACCTATCTCATCAATCGACTTCCCACACCTGTTCTAAATGGTAAAACTTCATACAGTGTCTTGTTTAATTTTGAACCTGACTATAGTCATCTTCGCGTATTCGGGTCTCTCTTTTATGCTTCTACCGCTCCCAAATCTTCAGATAAATTTGCCCCACGTGCAGAAAAATGTGTTATGTTGGGTTACCCGTATGGTCAGAAAGGTTATCATCTTTTAAATTTAGACACCAAAAAGGTCTTCGTTTCTAGAAATGTTCAGTTTGTAGAGAACATGTTTCCTTTCAAAGATATTCCTCAAACAGTTAAATCCTCCTTGTTTACGTGTCTACCATCTGTTCCTGATGATCCACTTATTTCTTGTGAGCCTATTACTGCTCCAATTCCTCCTCCTATTGATGAGGTACCTTCTGAAATCATAACAGAAGTAGTATCTGTATCTCCATCCGTTGCTTCTTTCGAAGTTTTTTTTACCTCCGCCTATTGCTCATTCGAGACCTGTTCTAAATAGGAGTGTTCCAACTAAATACTTGGATTTTACTGGTTTACCCAATCAGTTTGTATCCAAGGCAAATCAAGCTACTGTTAATCTACCTGATACCTTACACTATGATACTTTTTATTCTGAGTATACGCATTTCTTGATCTGTTACCAAAATTCTCGAACCATACTCATATAAACAGGCTGCTTCACATCCTGAGTGGTGTACTGCAATGGCTACGGAATTAGCTGCTCTAGAAACTAATGACACGTGGGACGTGGTCCCTTTACATGCTAATCAGAAGATTATTGGTTGTAAATGGATCTACAAGGTTAAGTATCTACCTACAGGGGATGTGGAACGTTATAAAGCGCGTTTGGTTACCAAGGGTTTTACTCAAACCGAGGGGGTTGATTATTTTGAAACTTAAGCCCCTATTGCTAAAATGACTTCTTTTTGGACTTTGCTTGAAGTGGCTGCAGCTAAGAACTAGCTTATTGACCAATTAAATGTCACGAATGCCTTTTTGCACGGCGATCTTGAGGAAGATGTCTACATGGCAATGCCTCCTGGCTATATGTCTCTTGCCGATGATATGGCCAAATATCCTGGTCAGCCTCTGGTTTGTAAGCTCAAAAAATCCATTTACGGGCTTAAAAAAGCTCCTCGTCATTGATTTCTCAAGCTTTATGCAACCCTTCTGCAATTTGGCTTCAAACGGTCAGTTTGTGATCATACTCTGTTCATATGTACTAATGGCAATGCCTTCGTTACATTGTTGATTTATGTCGATGACATGGTTTTAGCTGGAAATGATTCCAGTCTAATGTCTACTGTGAAGGCTTTTCTGAGCTCTCAGTTTAAAGTTAAAGACTTGGGTACATTAAAGTACTTCTTGGGTTTAGAATTAGCACGATCTTCTTCTGGCATTTACTTGAATCAATGTAAGTATACTTTGGATCTTATTAAAGATGTTGGCATGTCTTCTTGCACTGTTTCTATTGTTCCTATGAAACAAAATCATCAATTGCTTGCTCTAGATGATTCTCCTACTATTGATGATGTTTCTCTTTATCGACGCATTGTAGGGATTTTGATTTATCTTACTATTTCCAGACCAGATATTGACTATGTTGTCCATGTTTTGGCTCAATTTATGGATTCTCCAAAACAACGTCATTTCCAAGCAGTGTTTAAGCTTTTACGTTATATCAAAGGCACTTGTGGTCAGAGTTTGTTGTTATATGCCACATCTAATCTTCAGTTGACTGGGTATTGTGATGCGGATTGGGGTGGCTGCAAGATCACTCGTCGTTTTGTGACTGGCTTTTGTGTCTCTCTAGGTTCATCTTTAATTTCCTGAAAGCGTAAGAAGCAACCTATTTTTTCTCGTTCTTCTTCCGAAGCCGAATATCGGTCTATGGCTAATATAACATGTGAACTTGTTTAGTTACGCTCTCTTCTAGCTGATTTAACTGTTCAACAGCTATATCCCACTCCTTTATATTGTGATAATGTTTCTGTTGTCTATATTGCTGCAAATCCGGTGTATCATGAATGCACCAAGCACATCAAAATCGATTGTCACCTAGTGCGTGAGAAACTACAACAGGGGGTCATTACAACACGTTATATTCCTACTACACCTCAACCAGCAGATCTGTTCACCAAGGCCTTGGGTGCTGCTCAGTTATATCTTCTGTTAGGCAAGTTAGGAGTTGCCAATCTCTTTTTCTACTCCTTCCTTAGGGGGGATGTTACCAATATAAAGGTGAATACAATGCAAACAGGAAAGTGCTCATTTAGCATTCAACATCAAGTTGTACACGGGAGTGAGGGTGTGCACAAGTATGACTCAGTCTCAAGGTGTACTGTCAAGCTGGCACATTCTGGCACAGTCCAGCTGTCCAATTCAGTTACAAAGTTTGTTAGTTTAGAGATGCATTTTAGTTTGTATATAAAGGCTCAATTAGATCTCTATAATGTAACAATAACAAATACACTGCTTCTTCTTTTTCATTGTTCATTATCTTTTCTGCAACTTAATTTTGACACTCCTAAACAATAATTAATGGCTCTCTCATTTGGTATTCAAGTGGCAAAATTTATTTGTTTTCTTTAAATGAGGTTCATTTGTTTAACTGCTGATTTATGTGGGTAATGATGCCTCCTTATATGACTCACTAATACTCTCAAGGATTTTGATTATTTTAGTATCAAATCTGGTCCAACATACACGATAGCCTGCTGCAAGAAGAATCTGATCGTCACAGGCTCACAGCTTATAGAAGATTTGCAGGTAAACTCATTTACCTTAAAATTTATCAACCAGACACTTTTTATGTTGTTCATATTTCAGCTCAATACATGCACCCTCCGCCAGGGGCGGATCTAAAAAATATATTTTGGGAGGCACAAAGAAAATTTCTGGAAGACACCCTCGTATTTCTAAATTTTTATGGAGGCATTTTCCTATTTTTCAAAAACTTTAATGATGAAAAAATATAAAATTTTATTTTAAGGGAGACACGTGTCTCCGTGCCCCTTACTAGATGCTCCCCGGCCTTTGCATTGGCATGTTGTACTCAAGATAGTCAGATTTCTATGTCATAGTTCTACTCAAGCTAATCAGATCTCTAAGAAGCAACAGGTGGTTTCTCGGTCACCAGCCAAGGCAGGGGTACACAAGTATGGCTGATACAGCTCGTCAGATTATACATCGGTCTCAATGCTACTTAGCACATTTCTACACATGACCAACCTGTAGAATTCTTTACCAAGGCTTTATCATCTTCTTAACTTGGTTTTCTTATGAGTTAATTTTCTGCATAATATCATTTAAGGACTTATTAACTTATCTTTTTTTAAATATTTCATTTTTCATAAAAAAAAGTAGGTAAACATTTTTTTTTTGGAAAATACATTACTTTTCTTTAGAAAAAGGAATATATTATCAATTTTATAAATCTTAAGACGGGAGTAAGAAACATATATAATGACCCTTCCATTTTATTGTGGTTAGAGGATAGTAAATTTATAAATTATTAAAGTTAAATAATTAAAATTAACAACACTAATTTTATTGCGGTTAAAGGAGAGTAGCTAAAAGAGACGCAGTACGCATAATTTTTCTTCATTATACAATGTCGTATTTTCCCCCAATTTTATGCTCGTACATGTGTAGATTATAGTGACCGATAATTAGTTAAAGAAATTTCAAAAAATTCTTAAATGACAGTGACATTGATAGTGACTTGATTTTAATCCGTTAGCGAATATATATGCACACGTTATTTTATATTATTTAAAATTATCAATTACGCAAGAATTTGAGAATAATTTTGAATAGCGTTTGGGGCTAGCATTTTTCTTAGCTAAATAACAATGAAGATAATGATTAAGCGCGGAAGTAGACTTTAACGGTTAAAACTCAAAGTCAATATATTGGTTTCATGTAGAAATTTTAATATGGGAAAAAGAAACACATATCTTGCATGCATTCTCATTTACATGCATGCACGCACCGTGGTCCGTGGTACGTACTATTTAACCTTCACTCAAACGCCTGCATCAAACGGCACTCCGGTGCCTGGAAGCCATAATTCACCATTAATCAAAGATGTTACGTCGTAAATATTAGCTGTTCGAAGATCATTAATAACATGATAACCAGTCCAATTAACTCTCCTTTCAGTTGATGCACCAGCTCCTTTATTTTGAAACTCACCATAATCCACTGTACTATATCTACTCGAAGGTGCTCCTACCCATGTCATCCACCCGGCAGGGTCTACCAAGTCATCGATCGAAGAACGCAGATACATTGTGCGTGAAAAGTCCGACCATGGTCGTCCTAAAAATGCTTTGTACTGAGGAAATGCTGTGAGTTCTGGAGCTGCCATGACTCTGCCTCTGTGGATTGTAATGTCGGTGTTCTCTTGTGGACCTTTTCGGGCATGGACAGTGACTACGAGGCCGCCTCCAGGTATGGGCTTCCTGAAAACAAGCATCAATAAAGCTTGAAATAACAAAGTGCAGAGAATTCTTGCTGAGAGCTTTATATTTCCAGATCTACTTTTGGAATGATAATAATTGCTCTACCCCTCCAGGAGTAGTCTCAGGGGTACAAATAGTCTTAGTTACAGACAAAATAAAGCACAGACAAAATAAAGCCATGATACTAGTGTCCCACAATCCTAACAGATTATTCACCAGTACAAACAAACAGTTAATATGAAAGGAAAGTAAATACTACTGAAGTAAATACTACTGGATTTCCTTATTACTCCCCCTCAAGTGATAGAGGAGTGAATGAGGCTGTCAACTTGTCCATATGAGCACTATGAAGATTAACAGGAAGGCGCTTAGTGAAAACATCAACAACTTGTTTTGGAGAGGAGACATGGGCAGTGACTATAGTTCCAGCTTTAATTTGATCACGAACGTAGTGGCAATCAAGTTCAACGTGCTTAGTACGTTCATGGAGAACCGGATTAGCAGCGATGGCAATAGCAGCTTTATTGTCGCCGTTGATGATTATTGGAGGAAGCTTTTGAAGTCCAAGATCCTTAAGTAACGCAGACAACCATGTAACCTCACATGTTGTAAGAGCCATAGATCGATATTCAGCTTCAGCGGAAGAGCGTGCAACTACGGGTTGTTTTTTTGACTTCCAAGACACAGGAGAATCACCCAGAAAGATGCAATAGCCTGAAGTGGACCTGCGGGTTGTAGGGCAGGAAGCCTAGTCGCTGTCACAGTAGGCAGTCAATTGTGTAGCAGACTGGGATGCTAACAGAATTCCTTGAGAAATGGTACCAGTTAAATACCTGAGAAGTCTATAGGCGGCTTGTAGATGAACTGTTGTTGGTTTATTCATGTACTGGGAGAGTATTTGCACACTGAAACAAATATCCGGTCTTGTAATGGTTAGATATATAAGTTGCCCCAAGAGACGTTGATAGATACCTGGATTGGGAAGAGGATCTCCAAGTTCATGTGTGAGTTTTTGATGAGCATCAAGAGGAAGCTGCAATGGTCTGGCATTGAGTAAGTTATGCTCTTTTAGAATATCATGAAAGACGTGTGTCCTAAATCCAATCATGGATGATGAGTTAGGAGATACTTTGTTCAATCTGATTCAAGTTTGTTTACTTTAATAAAATGGTAATATGTTTTATAACGGGCTTTATCTATTTAAAGTGTTTAAATTAGATGATCCATAGTTTAGAGTAAAGCTTTAATGGATTATGATGAGATCATGATAATGAGACCTTAAAGATGATAACTCTAAACTTAAATAGTTCCTGGTCGTAGGATAATTAATTGGTAGTTAATTAATCCGCAAAGATCGGTACATACTATGTTTGCTTCACTATGAAGGATGTCTGTTCTCATAGGCATTTGTGTGGTGACACTATAGCTAGTATGTAGGTGCTTATTAGGAATAAGTTCACTGAACATGACTCGATCAGTTGAACAACTAATGGAGTTCACTCATGTGTCAGTAGTTGTTCATATAGTGATGGTTGTACAAGTGTCCTTTGACTTGAGATCATCATAGTCATCTTGTGTACACTGAACTACACTTTGGTTTAGCTCTTAGTCTCAAGGGACAATAATTAGTGCACTTCTGGGTATCGGAATTTGTGCATGAAGATAGTGAATGATCAATAAAGGATCTGCCCCTTCCAGTGAAGGAAGAGAATGTCCTATGTTATTCCATTTATGCTAGTTCAGGAATCTCTGGCCAGAGTGAATGAAATTAGAAAGAAGAGTCTAATTTGCATTAATTGGAACTAAGCATAGTGAATAGAAAAGCATATGATTAAATTAGATAGGCTTGACACGAGATCCATGCCTTGTATTTAATCGGGACATTGCAGGGTAGAAGGAATTCATTGTACGGTAACTAGTCACTGAATAGGTTCTTGGTATTCTAAGCAGTGAATTCATATTATCCGGATAGTCGCGATTTGCTGAGAAGTATCACTCACGATGTAGAATAAATATGATTAATTTATTAATCGTATTTAATGAATTAGAAGAATTCACATAAATAATAATAAAATAGTTTTATTATTATTTATTTCTACTACCGGCTTAATATTGAACCTACAGGGTCACACCATAAAAGAGAATGATTTGATGGTGAAGGAATTAATTAATAATGGCTAGTCATTATTTATTTATGAAATAAATATTTGATTAGCATTTTTTATAATCAATTAAATATGATTTAATTTATTATAAATTAAATAAGAAGAGTTCTTAATATTATTAATTAAGAATTTAATTTAAGAAATTAAATTAAGTGATAGAATTATTTTCTAAAGAGTTTAGAAAAAGAATTAATGATTAAAAGAGTTTTAATTATTAATTAATTGATTAATGAGATTAATTAATTAAAGGGTTAATAATAATAATATTTTATAGGACAAATATTCAGCTGAATATTTTGCCTATAAATATACTATTATAAACCCTATTGCCTCCAACCCTAATAATTTTATAAGAAAAAGAAAAATGGAGGCAACCCAAAATTCTCTCTCAGCCGTTTTCTCTCTCTGTCGAATCATCTTCTCTTGGTGGATACTTGTGGAGTGCTTCACACTTGAGGAGCAGCTGCTAGAGCCTCTCTACATCATCCATGGATCGCTTTTAAAGGTTAGTAATCGATTCGTTAATTTATCCATGGATCGTATGCGGTTTTACGGGTTTTATACGTAATAAATTGTTATCCATGCTTCCGCTTATGGAATAAAACCCAACAATGGTATCAGAGCATAGGTTGTATGCATATAGATTCGTGGTAAAAATTTCAGATTTTTATGATATTGTATGAATTTATTATCGATTTTATCGTATATGGGGCTATAATCGATTTAATTGAGAATTAAATCAAATTGAATTATAATAATATTTTGATCCCAGATTTCGATTCTACAACTATTGTAGATCAGTAGGCTATTTCTTTCGGAATTTATTGATATACAGATTATTTGTTTTTGATTTATGAAAGTATTTAAAAAGTGTTTTTAAACAAAAGTAAATAATCTGGATATATAATTGTGTATGATTATGGTGATGATTATTGTAGTCTTTAAACAATGATTACACAGAATTGTGTAAACTCAAAATCCAATAGATTTCAGCGGCTGTACTTCTTGTCAGTGGTTGTCGGTGCTTTGCGGGCGCGTGTAGGACACGCGCGCGTGGGGTCCACGCGTAACAGCTAATTGAATGTTTTGTTTTGACTCGTTTGAACGCATCCGAACTCCGTTTGAGGCGTGTAAGGTACCGTTGGATTCGTTTTTTCGAGCCGCACCTGCTGGGATTAATTAAAATATTTTAATTAATTTATTTTAAATTGATTATAGCCCTTAAAGTGTATTTGATGCCTTATTTGATAATATTAAATGCATGCAATAATTCGTACATTGTTTATAATTACGCTACATGTTATAACACGTCTACCTATGAGTTTATTGATGTTTATACATGCGATGTATGTTTAAATTTGTCATGCGTTGATAGACTTAGGCGAACACAATGAACATAGGATTCGCGTTAGACGCTCTAGGTTAGTCAAAGATGTTTAATAACCTAATTAAGAATATTATGAGTACAACCATGAGATTCTTATGTTTATGAAACATAGAGTGAAATACTCTTTTGATGTTGAAAATGAAAATTTCTGTCTAGGCCGTTGGGTTTTAAGCGGGACCGATGTGACCCCTCCAACACACTGGGAATTTTTCATTTAAATATCATAATTGTATTTTGTTCAAGAAAAAGAGAATCTCCTAGTAATATGATTATGGTTGTAACATAATATAATCCCTCTTAATTAAAATTTATATCAAGTAGTAAATGACCAATGGCACAACGGGCTTGTGTCGGTCATAGCCTTCCAACATAATAGCAAGTAGAGTTCTTATATTGAGGCATTGTCGTTTCGTGCTACAGCCGAGGGCTTTGTTTTGAGATTAAGAGATGCTTGTCTATCACATGAGATGTGTATGATAAATTAGGTTCCAATTGTCGTTACGTACTACAACTGTGGGCTATTGGAAGTCTAATTTAATTATGCAATATGTTGGGTTTGACTTGACTTAGAATATTGAGTGAGTCGTGCCACAGCCGATACTCAATAGTTCAAGAGGCTAAAAAGATAGTAAGGAATAACATGAGATGTAGTTGACAAGAGTTGTCTTCCTATGGAACATCACATTGCGTTTCGTGCCACAGCCGAGGTGATGTGATGGAAAATAGGATCCTTATTCTCACTAACATTATGAATGTTTAGTTATACATATAGAGGGTTGTATAACTTAAATAAAATAGTGGGAGCCACCAATGAATAAAGACCCGATTCACATGGTGTTATAAGAATAAAATTGAATATTTACTTAGTAGTTATGTGTATTCACTTATAGAATTATATATACTATAACTTCTGTAATATCACACATCATAGTAGAATAACACGTTGATTTATCCTAAATATGCTGATGAACTTTGAAACTTGAGAAGTGTTCTCAAGAATGAAAAGTTAGACTTAATGCTTAACCCGCTAATACAAAATGTCTTATTTATGATGCACATGGAGATGTGTATGAGACTAGGTGCAAGAGGTCTAATAATGCAAATGTTGCAAATTAAACCAAACTGATGTCTATAAGCTTATGATTGTGCAAACAGTATGAGCATAAGGACACTCAGGGCTACCTTGTTGCTTCTATAAGAGTTGTAGAATGTGATAAATAAGACGATTCAATATAGGATATCGAATGAGCTATTCCATAATAGTTATGTTGAGGGTTAATCTATGAATAATCATAGACTTAAGACAATCAATTTGATTGATCGTCTAGGGTATGTTGATTTTGTCATAGATGGAAGCTAAGTCGAGATATGATCTTGAAGTAGCTTCCGGATACGAACTCACAAATTGGTTGTGAACTCTTACATGAAAAGGTTGGATATCAGATTGTCTGAAATCTACTTCATGTTAAAGATTGTTGAGACGTATTTCCTTCTTAGAGAGCTCTGTTCTTTAGACTGGTAATGGTTCTGAAATCAAGTAGTGGGAGATGAACCATACCATCAAGAAGAAGTTTGTTAGTGAGTAATAGCATAATTAGTCAAAGGCTAAGTTTGACTCTAATAGCAAAAAGGTTTGAAGCCACCAAACTAAGGAAGTTATTGGAAGATCAACTACAAGAGTTGTCTTGTAGAGTTGAAGAATTGGAGAAGTTTAGGGGGACTGAAACTTTTCATTTTGAAATAGGGACTATGGAATAGAGGTAATGGAAATCCAAAGCACTATAGGCTTGGTTGCACGAGTGAGAAGAGTATTCACTTATTGCATGGTGATGGGTTACAAGAACCATATGATTATTGAATCACATTATGCATGCGAAACTCGTCTCACTAGAAAGGCCACTATATCTCTATTTTCTTGAAATAGAGAGATAATGAGCTACAAAAGTGTTAAAATTAGTACACATAATTGTATGTGCACCAGTGACAACACATGCCAGAAAAGGATTCACACGTTTCATTAGAATTCACGGATATGATCCGGATTCAGATATATGTATTTGGTACAATACAAATTCGAATCTTTTGGAGTGTTTCAAAATGAATAATAATGAAATACAAAACAAAGCAGCAAGTGTTGGGACTCTTTGATAAGATCAAAAAGATATACACTTGAGTGAGTGTTTTGTGGCTATCTCAAATCTTAAGTTTAAAACTTCACGTTGGACAGATCCTGAGATTCTACGGGTAGATGGAATGTACGAAGGAGCGAACGAACTTTGTTAGACATCGTTCGGTTCATGTTAAGCTAAATTGATCTTCTAATATATGTTTAGAGTTGAATTTTGTAAATATCAGTATATCTGCTGTATATAGTATCTTCTTAATCTGTTCCTAAGTTGTCATATGAGATATGTAGTGCAAGGAACACAAGTCTTAAACTTATTAAGATTTGGGATGTCTGGCTTATGTCAAAATGTTTAATTTGATAAGCTAGATGGTAGATCCAAAATGTAAGTTTGTGAGATATCCTAATGATAGTCAAGGATATCGGTTGAATATTCTACTGAATATAGTGTGTATGACATACTGCCTGCTTAGAGGAATTGTTCATTCTAGAAGGGTTCAGTGGGAGGAAGGTTGAACTTAACTAAGTTCAAACACCACAAATTACAAAGGGTCTATAGGAAGAACATTTTCAGACAGGATAATCTTTTGTAGGTTAGCTTAAGTATAGGTCTTGATATTTTATCACCAACCTGAGAGGTTGACTGCCTTATCATTAAGAATGACAATGAGGTGTCAATTATATGATAAAGACCTTATGACCTATACTAAAGCTATGAGTTATGACTCGGAGAAATAACATAGTACCATGAAATCCGATATAGATTCCATGCACATCCACAAAGTAAGGACTATGGTTGAGGACCTAAAGGTGTCATAACCGGAAGGATACAAGTGAGTCTATAAAAGGGAGATTAGAGTGATTGGCTGGGTAAAGACCTATAAGTCCTTGCTTATTGTGAAAGGATTCAATCAAAGCAAAGAGATTGACTTTGATGAAAAAATTTCACATGAAGTAGTGCTCAAGTCTATTCGGATTTTGTTTGCGATTGCGGCTAGTAATGACTATAATATCTAATAATGGTCGAACGGTCGACCCTCCTCGATAGGAAAATTGAAGAGGATGTGTAGTTGACACAATTAGAGGGATTTATTACTATGAGTAGCAAATCTATGGTCTAATAGCCACGACAATCCATTTATGGATTGAAGCAAGCTTCTCAATGATCGAACATCTGTTTTGATGAGACAATCAAATAGTTTGATTTTATCAAAGACAATGATGGATCATGGATCTACAAGAAGGTTAGTGGGAGCGTGATAACATTCCTAATAATGTATGTGGATGACATACTTATGATAATGAATGATGTATCGACGCTAAAATTAGTCAAAATGTGGTTGTCTAGCATATTCTCTATAAAGGACTTGGAAATGGCTTCCTATGATATAGGAATGAGAATTTATAGGATAAACCAAGTGTTGGGCTAAACCCAAAGTGTGTACATCATTTATATGCTAAGATGTTTAGCATAAATAACTCCAAGAAGTTACTTGAATTGTCAAGTCACGGAGTTACTTTCTCCAAGATAGTGTCTTTCTACGACATCTGAGGAGAAATGACGTATGAGTAAGATTTATTATGCTTCGGCAAAAGGATCTATCAAAATACCGGATGTACTGTACAAGACTTAATGATCGCTAACTCACTAGGCGAGATAAGCGAACACCAGTCTAGTCCTTGAAAAGCGAGATAATAAGCTGGAAGAACGTCCTTAAATACTTTGGAAGGGTTAAGGACATCTTTCTTGATTATGGTGGGTCCAAAATGAAAAATCGAGTGTTATAAACACTATGATTTTCTTAGGACAAAAGTGATAGGGAATCCATGTCAAGAATAAGTGTTAATTTTGAATGGATGAGCGGTTTGTTGCAAGAATTCCAAGCAGTTTAAGATAACTGATTCCGTAGTGGAAGCACTATATGTATATAGCTAGAAGTGAAGCTGTAAAGGAGGTTCTTTGGATAGCGAAACCTGTTTTCGCTGGTTAGACATGGTTTCTAGCATATGATTTATATTGCTGTATCGATACAACATATGGTAGTAGCGCAGCCTATGGAACCTAGGTTTAATCAGGGATTCAAGATCCAAGTTACGGCACTTTCATATGATATATGAGATCGTTGAAAGTAGAGATGTTTAAGTCAATATTGACTTGACACCCATAACAACATAGTAAAGACCATTAACTAAACCGTTATTTGAAAATCGCTTTGTTCTCTATTAGGAGAAGTTGTGTATGAGATACCAATGTGATTGGTTTTAGTACAAGTGGGAGATTGAAAGATGTGTGTCCTAAATCCAATCATGGATGATGAGTTAGGAGATACTTTGTTCAATCTGATTCAAGTTTGTTTACTTTAATAAAATGGTAATATGTTTTATAACGGGCTTTATCTATTTAAAGTGTTTAAATTAGATGATCCATAGTTTAGAGTAAAGCTTTAATGGATTATGATGAGATCATGATAATGAGACCTTAAAGATGATAACTCTAAACTTAAATAGTTCCTGGTCGTAGGATAATTAATTGGTAGTTAATTAATCCGCAAAGATCAGTACATACTATGCTTGCTTCACTATGAAGGATGTCTATTCTCATAGGCATTTGTGTGGTGACACTATAGCTAGTATGTAGGTGCTTATTAGGAATAAGTTCACTGAACATGACTCGATCAGTTGAACAACTAATGGAGTTCACTCATGTGTCAGTAGTTGTTCATATAGTGATGGTTGTACAAGTGTCCTTTGACTTGAGATCACATAGTCATCTTGTGTACACTGAACTACACTTTGGTTTAGCTCTTAGTCTCAAGGGACAATAATTAGTGCTCTTCTGGGTATAGGAATTTGTGCATGAAGATAGTGAATGATCAATAAAGGATCTGCCCCTTCCAGTGAAGGAAGAGAATGTCCTATGTTATTCCATTTATGCTAGTTCAGGAATCTCTGGCCAGAGTGAATGAAATTAGAAAGAAGAGTCTAATTTGCATTAATTGGAACTAAGCATAGTGAATAGAAAAGCATATGATTAAATTAGATAGGCTTGACACGAGATCCATGCCTTGTATTTAATCGGGACATTGCAGGGTAGAAGGAATTCATTGTACGGTAACTAGTCACTGAATAGGTTCTTGGTATTCTAAGCAGTGAATTCATATTATCCGGATAGTCGCGATATGCTGAGAAGTATCACTCACGGTGTAGAATAAATATGATTAATTTATTAATCGTATTTAATGAATTAGAAGAATTCATATAAATAATAATAAAATAGTTTTATTATTATTTATTTCTACTACCGGCTTAATATTGAACCTACAGGGTCACACCATAAAAGAGAATGATTTGATGGTGAAGGAATTAATTAATAATGGCTAGTCATTATTTATTTATGAAATAAATATTTGATTAGCATTTTTTATAATCAATTAAATATGATTTAATTTATTATAAATTAAATAAGAAGAGTTCTTAATATTATTAATTAAGAATTTAATTTAAGAAATTAAATTAAGTGATAGAATTATTTTCTAAAGAGTTTAGAAAAAGAATTAATGATTAAAAGAGTTTTAATTATTAATTAATTGATTAATGAGATTAATTAATTAAAGGGTTAATAATAATAATATTTTATAGGACAAATATTCAGCTGAATATTTTGCCTATAAATATACTATTATAAACCCTATTGCCTCCAACCCTAATAATTTTATAAGAAAAAGAAAAATGGAGGCAACCCAAAATTCTCTCTCAGCCGTTTTCTCTCTCTGTCGAATCATCTTCTCTTGGTGGATACTTGTGGAGTGCTTCACACTTGAGGAGCAGCTGCTAGAGCCTCTCTACATCATCCATGGATCGCTTTTAAAGGTTAGTAATCGATTCGTTAATTTATCCATGGATCGTATGCGGTTTTACGGGTTTTATACGTAATAAATTGTTATCCATGCTTCCGCGTATGCAATAAAACCCAACATATCAGTGGTATACTTTCGTTGGCTAACAAAAATCCCATTCTCAGTTGTATCAATTTCCAAACCAAGAAAGAATCACAACTGTCCCAAATCTTTCATATGAAAGGTTCCAACCAACATCTGTTTGAGATCGATGATACTCTCCATGATGCTACCAGCCAATAATAGATCATCAACGTACACGAGCACCAAAGTAATAGTAGTCGATGTGTTGTTACTAAACAAACTGTAGTCCGTCTTGGATTGCTTAAAACCCAGTTGAAGAAGAGTGGTAGACGGTTTAGAAAACCATGTACGCGGAGCTTGGCGTAAGCCATATAGAGATTTCTTTAAATGAAAAACCAATCTCGTAGGTGCAGGCAAAGCAGTCATATTGATTGTTATCCTACTACCCATTTCAGTGTAGCCTTTAGGAAGCTTAATATACAGAATCTCTGATAAGTCACCATGTAGAAAGGCGTTCGAAACGTCCATCTGATGTGTGTACCATTTTTGCATAGCAGCAACGACAAGCAAGGTTCGAACAGTGGTGAGTTTTGCCACTGGAGCAAACGTTTCGAAGTAGTCTTCACCAGGCCTTTGGTGACACCCCAGAACCACCAATCTGGCCTTATGCTTATCCACAGACCCATCAGGTAGAAATTTTGTTTTAAAAATCCATTTTGTGCCTATTGCATGTTTACGAGGAGGGAGCTCCACTATCTCCCATGTATTATTTAACTCTAAGGCTTGTAACTCCAGATTCATGGCCTCAACCCATTGAGCATGAATGACGGCTTCTTTGAACGAGGACGGATCTTGATTTGTAGTTACAGTTGTAAGAAAACAGGAGAATGGAGCATTAACAGCTGTTGAGGCCAGGTTTGATGCAGGACAGGTGATAGCATTAGCAGCAAAATCTTGCATCCAACTAGGTGGGATGTGAGGTCTAGTAGAACGTCTTACTGGTGGAACTGGTGAAGATGGAGCAGGAGATGGTGAAGGCAGGTTGGTTTTCAAACTATTAGCAGGAGAGAGTGAACTAATCTCATTTGGAGAAGTATTTTGTAATGAAGGTGATTGTGGGGTGTAACTTGTTGGAGTAGATTGAGAATGATTCCCATCTAGTGAAGAATCTGTGAAGTCAATGTCATCAGCAGTGACATTGTGTATGATAGGCATTGTAGGTGGGACAGGTTACATATAGTTTGAGGAGGAATTTGTATGGTAAGGAAACACTGTTTCATGGAAGACTACATCACGAGATGAGAATTCTAGTTTGGTGAGCAAGTTTAGAAGCCTATAACCCTTTTGATTTGGTGGATAACCAATAAACAAGCAAGGGACCCCTCTGTGGTCAAATTTGTCAGTTGAGGGAGAAGGGTTGCAGGAAAAAGCTAAGCATCCAAAGACTCTCAAGTTATCATACTCAGGCAATGTATTATAGAGTAACTCATGAGGTGATTTGTTTTTTAGAACTGCCGTGGGTAATTTATTTATCAAATGGACTGAGGTCATGACACAAGCCCCCCACATATCTAAAGGTAGTCCAGAATGAAACCTCAATGCACGTGCAAGTTCCAAAATGTGCATGTGTTTCCGTTCAGCCCTTGCATTTTGTTGGGGTCTGTACGGACACGAGGTTTGATGAACAATGCCGTGTTCTGTGAAGAATTGATTACAAGATGATGAATTGAATTCTAAGGCATTATCTGAACGAAAAGTTTGAATGGTAGTGTTGAATTTTTTTGAGACATATTGAAGGAAGGCTTTGAGGTGACTGAGAGCCTCAGATTTAAATTGCAATAGATAGACCCATGTGTGTCTTGAAAAGTCATCCACTAAAGTGAGGAAAAATCTGTATTTTGATCTGTATGGTTTTTTATACGGACCCCAAATGTCCATGTGCAGAAGCTCAAAAGTAGTAGCAGCATGTGAAGAGCTTAAATAAAAAGGGAGCTTAGTCATTTTAGACATAGGGCAAGACACACACAGTTGGGTAGGTGCAACAGTAGAGTAAGGTGGGATGAAAGGTATATGTTTGAGAGTGGAAAGAGAGGCATGGCCTAGTCTATGATGCCACAAGGCTAGGTCTGTGTCTTTAAATTTAGTTTCAGCATTCAAACAAACAGGTTTGACAGGCATAGAAGAGTCAATATAATACAACCCATCTCGAGCATAACCAATAGCATGCACAGTCTTAGTGACTTTATCAGAAATGACACAGTGAGAAGGTAAAAACTGAATGTCACAGTCACTATCTTTGAACAGTTTTTGAACAGATATCAAATTGTGTTTAAACGAAGGAACACACAGCACATTTTTCAAGACTAAATTGGAAGTCAATTGTACATGTCCCTTGTGAGATATCTGAGTGCCTTGACCAGTAGGAAGATTTATGATGTGAGTTCCTAGAAACACAGACACATCTGTGAGTAATGAGCTATTTCCTGTCATGTGATATGTCACCCCGGAATCGATAATCCATTCAGTTGAAGTGGCATTAGCACTGAAACAAGAAATCATCCCAGAAAAATGGTAATCGATTTCATCATCTGTGTCAGCATACTTTGGTGTAGACATAGACAATTGAGGTAACAACTTTGCTAATTGTTCAAGTTGTAGAGGAGTGAATCCTGCATTTCCACTGACAGAGCTTGAGGCATCAGTCTGTACTGCAGCTGCAAACTTCTGAGGCGGATTGGTTTTCAAATTAGCCTGCCACTTATTATTATTCTGGGGTGAGGGACGTCTCGGAGAATTGCTGGGGTTGTTTTTAGGATGCCAACGTGGATATCCAATTGTTTGCCAACATCTCTCAGTAACATGGCCCTTCATTCCACATGTGGTACAAGTCACATTCTTATCAGGAGCAGTTCGACTATACATTGCCATTAGTTCACCACCAGTCTTATTCAAACCAAGCATACACCTTTGAGCCTCTTCTTGCTCCAATGCTGAGCATGCCAATTCAACTGTGGGCAAAGGATTTTGAAGCAATAATTGACTACGATGAGCATTGTACTGCTCATCAAGTCCATTTAAGAACTGAAATAAGCGTGATTCCTCTTTTTGTAGCTCAATTACTTCTAAAAGTTTAAGCACCTCAGGTGTAGGTGTAGTAATAACAGGCAACAGATTAAGAGTATCAAGTTCTTCCCACACAGTCTTCATCGAAGTATAATACTCTGTTATTGAAGAGGTGTTTTGCTTCAAATCATACAGATCACTACAGAGCTTATACTTTCTGCTGCCATTAGTTAATGAAAAACACTTCTCTAAATTGACCCAAATATCTTTAGCATTGGTCATATACATTATAGATCTTTTAATGGTGGGTGAGACATTACTAGTAATCCATGAAATAACCATATTATTACAAGTATCCCACATTTCTGCCTTTAATGGATCATCAATAGGTGAAGAAATAGTACCTGTGACGAAACCCATTTTGCGTTTAGAAGAAAGATTGATCTCCATCGAACGCTGCCAAGCCCTATAATCAGACGAGCCCTGCAGCTTATCGACCTGAATAGAGGTGGCATTGTCTGAAGGATGAAGAAACAACGGTTGCATCATGTCTTGATAACTGACTCTAGCCGCCATTACAATAAACTCAAGAAAGTCTGATAAAAAACACAGACAAATATTTAAAAAGACTGAAACAGAAAACTCATTTAGCACTTTAGCTTTGATACCATGAAAACAAGCATCAATAAAGCTTGAAATAACAAAGTGCATAGAATTCTTGCTGAGAGCTTTATATTTCCAGATCTACTTTTGGAATGATAATAATTGCTCTACCCCTCCAGGAGTAGTCTCAGGGGTACAAATAGTCTTAGTTACAGACAAAATAAAGCACAGACAAAATAAAGCCATGATACTAGTGTCCCACAATCCTAACAGATTATTCACCAGTACAGACAAACAGTAAATATGAAAGGAAAGTAAATACTACTGAAGTAAATACTACTAGATTTCCTTATTACTTCCGAACATAGATTTTACAGTCTTGGAAAACTGCACCAGCATTACCAAATATGAAGTCCAATGTGCCATAGATTTGACATTTTTTGTAAAATTGGCGGTTGGATTGGGCATAGAGAGTGTCTTGGTAGGCTTTGAAAGCACAGTTGTAGAAGACGGAACGATCAGCGGAGGATGCCATTGCCACGGATTGATTTGCAGCAACACCAGCTGTGTTTTCGAAGGTGATTCCAATCGCCTTAAATCCATCACCAGAGACCTCTGAAAATAGCAATTTTATACGTCGGTCAGAAGAATAATTTTATATTTTTTCGGTTAAACAATGTCGAGAAGAACCTAAAATTTAAATGGTTACAATACACTGCTCTAAAAAACATTGCATGAAATTTGAAAGAATATAATGTTCAGTCGAAATCCCATTTTTGGATTGAATAAGTGGATCACGGGGTGCCCCTAATTTGCATTTGTGTCCCTCGTAAATTGTGAGAATATTGGGAGTGACAGGGAGTCGAACTCGTGACCCCCGCCAACCAGATCTCTGATACCATGTTGAGTAACCAGCTCATCTAAAATCTTAAGGTGTTAGAGTAAAGCCCCAAATGAATTTTATGTTATATTTCAACATATAAAAATTAACATCATAGGAATTCGAAAGGAACTTACTGAATATTGCACAATCGTTGAGGGTATAACCATTGCTCAGCCTTCGATTCCCAATAATAACAGTTTTGTCTATACCATCACCAATCAACACAATGTTACTTAATTTGTTGAACATCGACGATTTCTGTAAAGGTCCCTTGTTTCACATGAATGACAAAGTTCTGGTGTGTCCGTTGAGCTGAAGCTGCCACAGCTTCCATAATAGTTCTGTAATTTCCAGATCCATCTTGTGCCACCACGCAATCTGCAGGTTGCATAAGGGTAGCATCTTTTCTCGAAATATTCGTGAGTACGACTTCATGTCTGATTTTTTCTTTTTCTTGAGTAAAAGCAAAGTTGACAGCCAAACAGTTACTTATCAATTGTGTAACATTGTTTAAACTTACAAGAGGGTAGATGTTATTAGTCACGTTAAGATCGAAAAATCCGTCATTACACATACGTATGTTTGTTGCAGCAACACTAAGCCATGTTTGGATATCATCAGCAGTAATCACTACAACAAATCTGGGCAATTATGACGGAAATTTTACACTAAAATCGTCGCAATTGGTCCAATTACGACGAAAATTTTGTCATTTTTGCTCAAGTCTTAAGTTCGCATTTTCGTCACAAATGTCATTTTCGTCACAAGTATGTTTTTCGTCATAAGTAGCAGTTTCGTCGCAAGAATAGTTTTCGTCATAAGTATAGTTTTCGTCACAAGTATACCTTTTCGTCATAAGTTCCTGTGTGGGACCCATCTTTTTCTATCAATTAATAAATGAACTTACGACGAAATATACTGTCATAAATTCATATTTTACGACGAAAAATCTGTTGGAAGTTAAAGAATGGGGCCCACCTGCTACCAATATTTTATTCGCAAAAAAATAAAAATTAATATAAAAAAGATGAACATTCGTCAGAAGTTACCCAGAAATTCGTCATAAGTTGGACTGACCAGAAGCAGCATTATTCTGCTTTTTCACGTTCCAGCCATTTTTGGCTTCCAAATTAAATTCTAAATCATCCCAATCAACATACAATCCAACACCACAATCATACATGAAAGTTTGTAACATGCATCCACGCAATTAAATGAATCCAAATATAAAAATACCAAAGTTACATAAATATTATCACAAATCCATATTTGATCACACAAAAGTTTAAATCATCCAATATAAACATAGATCATGTTACAAACTTATACAAGCCAACTTTAGTTCACAACATAACTTAGATTATCTTACAAACATTCATAGTCTAAATTAAATTCAAACATAAATACTCAACCCCCAAGGTCACCAACGTCAACATCATCATCATCATCGATCAGGGCCTTCCCCTCTAATGTGCAGAAAATAATGGATGTCACGTACATTCATACTAAATCAATTAAATGGACAAAGACTTATAGCTAAGCAACAACGCCAAATGAAATAACATGCATTTAAAATTTGGATGCAATCTGAATAAAAATCTGCAATTCCCGGCCTCATTCCGTACTAATTAGCTAACTGAATGCATGTCACAGACATACTGAATATCAATGCAGCCGCAACGCATATCAATGCAGCCGCAGCGCAGCTGTAGCAACAAATAGACTTGTAATTAAAAGTAACACCAGACATGAGTGTTATTTAGGGTTGGAGGTACTCCATACTAAAAACAAATAACAAGATGGATGACTGGACGATGCTTACACTTCCATTACCAAGAGTCTGTCATAAAAACATAGTTGAAAATATTCTCTTTTTTTAAAAGCAAAGGGTGTGAAAGTTAATATGATTTATATTGCATTAAGAACTCTAAAATAAATTGTATATTGATCCATGGTAAAAAGCATCTCTAATAGATATTTAAACAAAATCCAACATAAGAATGTTTTCCCACATACGTGCAAAAGTATTTCAAGATTACAAATCAAAAAGTTTTTTAAGTACAAGCTAAAAATTCATTTTCACTTCTAAGCACTCCCGATTTGTCAAGACCAAAACCATTCCTGAGTTCCTAGTCAAACTCAGAAGATAATTTAGTGCTGAATGAAATTCTGACAAACCAACATTACATGATTACTGAAATCTATGGAGTAGTGACTATGTGGACTACATTGTTATAATTCCACAAAATTCTCCACTTCACATATTGCTAAGCTACAAGATTATGTTCACTGGAGTAGCAAAGTAGCATGAGGTATCCAATAAACACAGTGCATGTTCACAAAAGTGAAAGGTAACGAAAAACACAACAATGGAATGTAATGAGAATCACACATTTGATGTACAGTTCTTAACATTCAAAAATAAGCCTCTCAACAGAATGATGAAAAATAAAAAAGCATGTTCTACCTGATCACCTGCAAAAATGAGCCACACATGATTGTGTTAAAGAATGACAGGAGATCTTTGCATTAGCCTCAACCCACTGATTAGCAATTGAAGCAAGGAGTGAACTGCAACTGCTCCACAAACTCCAACCACACATCTGCAACTCATCGCAACATTACGCATAATTAAACAACTTTACAAAATTATTCAAAATTTAGTGACATTTAGGTGAAGCATTATTCGATAAAACTAAAAATATTGAAATTTCAGGTCGAAAACTAAGTTATTCAATAAAGGACAGTTCTGTCTATCCAAAATTACAAAATTACAAGAGTTTTGCCTTCAGCAAATCCCTCTCGTAGAAGAAATACCTTGACATTCACGTCCGAAAAAGAATTACAAAATTTCTCAATGCATTGCAGATGTTCATTTTGTTGAGATATTGATGCAGCCACTATATTGCAGAAGGTACGGATTTCTCGTGTCAATTCTGCTTGACCAGAATTACTTCATCTGCAACAGGATTCTTTTGTTTGGATAAGCTTCCAGAAACAAAAGGCAGACCAATACTTCTGCTACGAGAGGGATTTGCTGAAGACCAATCAGCCCTACCTCTTCATCACCACTTGCTTGATTATAACAGCGTGAACCATTAATCTTCTAGCATATTTACATCTAATGAAGCACCATTGTTGCAAATATAACTCAAAAACACATTTACAATATAAAAGTCGAGCTGAACCCCAAAATCCAGATTATGTGAAAGACTATTACCACATCAAACCCTTAAAAGGATGTCATAGTGGTAATTTGGGCTTAACATAAGACCTTAAGTTAAGCCACTTCCCAGCACCCTCACTACTATGCTAAACAAAAAAGAAAAAGTACATCTACCTTAATAATAAGGAATCTGTTCATCTACAGACAAGGAGAACACAATCAATTAAGTTTCATGAAAAAATTAAGTTTCATGAAAGCTTGTACTGGACTAGCTAAAGAACTCCCACCTGATTGTCTATTAACATTGCCCCTGCTCCTAGACAAACTTCCATCTAAATGCAAGCACATCAAGAAATTAATTCTCATAAAAACAAATATAAGTAAACCATTTAACAATAGAAAAATAGTAAAGAAACGTATAAAAATATATTATTACCCACATTATGTCATTGTTGCGTATTATTTTGATTGCCACCTCTTCTGGATCACCCAATCCAGCCTTGAGATCCTTCGCCCTAACTACACTTAAAATACACCTTTACCATGAGCATCAATAACTTCATATCTGGCATCTAGTATTTCTCCAAAACGGTAGCCTGCAAATGAAAAGGCCAGCTGTCTGGATAGAAAACATGATTATGAATAAAACATATTGCAGACACAGTGCACCTAGAAGTACACCAGAAATGTGCACCATCACATGTGGCATATGATAATGTACAGAACTTACCAAATAGTAGTTTACTCGGTGTTGTCTAAAGTTTAATTACATACTGTTGGCATATGACTTATAAAAACAAACAGAAGTACAGTAAGAAAATGCTAAATATTATCCATCTGACTATTGTAGTGTACGAAACTATTATAGACAAAGAAAGGACATATAAATTACCTAGGCAAAAGATCAAAGTGCAGAATGTATATGTAATATATAATTTTTGCATATAAACTGAGGTGTGTTACAATGAAGGAGATTATCAATAGTACCAAACACACACACCAGACTACTTCAAATTAAAACATCAATGATCACGCAAATAAATGTGATCAAATTAAGAAAGTCAAAAAGTTAATAATATTCCCAAAATGCTAAACACATAAGTCAATTAATTAACCATAGACGTCCAGATTCAAAAAATCACAATAACACTTAAATAAGCTACAATAAAGGTAAATAGTACAATCAATGAAAAAAGACAGTACTGATCTACATAATTGTCTATTCTTTGATTTCCCTGCACCCATCATGTTGTTATACCATGGAGATTTATCTGAAATCGGATCCAAGACTAACAAGGCAAACAATCCCTATCTAAAATCGAGATGAATCAAACAAAAACAATTACCTGACCAAGTGCCAATCAATCGCGGAAGATTTGAAGCAAAATCCAGAAAGCCAATCTCTTAAAGAGAAGAAAATGAGAAACCCTAATTGAAGCCCTTTGCGGCAGGGGAGAGAAGGCTATAACGAAAAGTAAGAAAAGAAGGGAAGAAGTATAGGGTTTAATGTGAAAAAGCAAAGAGAGACGAGAGAAGACCCCGGGAATCGAAATATTATTGTCAAAAAGAACATTAAACAAAATATTATGTTGATTCGGGAGGAGACTACAAAATACATATAATTTTTCGTTGTTAGTTGCACTATAACACGGTGTCGTTTTATCGTTGAAAATATATATTTATTTTGTATTAATTTATAATAATAATAATAATAATTCATTTTAATTTTTTTAATAAATATATTTTTAAAATAAAAATTAAATATAGTGACATTCACACTCTTGGATTTTCTAAAAATATTAAAAAAAAATTGAAAATGATAGATCAAACAAAAACTTAACAAAAGTACTAGTCAAATAACTTGGATTATTGAAAAATATTTTATTTAAAAAAATTGAAACACCAACCAGGAACTTGATACTAGTTAGAAGTACAAGTCAAATAACTATTTGACTATGATAATCTCAAACCAAATAAATTTATTTTTTCTAATATTTTTGGAATATCACTCAAACATATAAATCTTCATATTCATACGGTTAGATCTTCGGGAATTGTTTTTTAAAAAATCAAAACACCAATTCATGACTAAACACTAGTGAGAAGTAATAGTCAAATTACTAGTTGACTACCATAATCTCGAAACAAATAAATTTATTTTATTCTAATATTTTTGAAATATCACTAACACGTATAAATCTTGACATCCATACGGTTAGATCATTAGTGGATATTTTTTAAAAAATCAAAATACCAATATGGGACTAAACACTAGTTAGAAGTACTGGTCAAATAACTAGTTGACTATTATAATCTCAAACTAAATAATTTTTTTTTTCTAATATTGTTGGAATATCACTCAAACAGATAAATCTAGACATCCATATGGTTGGATCGTCGACAAATATTTTTTTATAAATCAAAATACCAATATGGGACTAAACACTAGTTAGAAGTACTAGTCAAATAACTAGTTGACTATTATAATCTCAAATTAAATAAAATTATTTTTTTCTAATATTTTTGGAATATCACTCAAACATATAAATCTTGATATCCATACGGTTAGATCGTCGGGAAATATTTTTAAAAAAATCAAAACACCAATCGGGCTATAGAAATACATGTCAAATCACTAATTGATTGTTATAATCTAGAAACAAATAAATTTATTTTTCTCCAATTTTTTTGAAATATCACTGAAACATAAAAATCTTGACATTCATACTGCTGGATCGTTGAACAATATTTTTTAAAACATTGGAACACCAATATTGGACTAAACACTAATTAGAAGTACTAGTCAAATAACTAGTTGACTGCTATAATCTCAAATCAAATTTTATTAAATTTTTCTGAAAATTTTGGAATAGTACTCAAATATAAAAATCTTGACATACATACGGTTGGATCGTCGAATAAATCAATTAAAAAATTATTCGGGTTTAGGATTAAAAATTAGAAAAATTAGTGTTAACTTATGATGGAATCCGTCATAAGTTATTGGACTCCAAAATTTTGAATTTCCCCCCTATTTTTTTGGGAAAATTTTTAATTTACCGCTAAATGTTTTTGGGAAATTTTTGAATTTACCACCCCAACAACTCTTTTATGACGGAAAAATCGTCGTATATTTATTTTAAAACTATGTCTTTTCGAGATATAAAAGTATTTTTATTTCAATTACATTTAGTTGAAAAGAGATTATATTAAAATATTGAACTTACGACGGAATACATATCCGTCGTAAGTTAAGAACAACAACGTTTTTGCTTAAAAAATGTTAATTTATTTTTCACTTAAATTTAATGAGAATAAAATATTAAAATATTTAACTTACGATGGAATAAATATTCGTCGTAAGTTAAAAACGACATCGTGGACCGATTTACTTTTTTTCCAATTTTTGGGCGCTAAATTTTATTAATAAAATAATTAACTTACGACATAAATGTTTTTCATTTATAATTATGTCATAAGTTCGGCGCAACCAAAAATTCCGTCGTAAGTTTTTCGTCGTAAATGATCAGATTAACGACGGATTTGTAATTCCGTCATAAGTTTGGCGCGCCCAGCAATTTCGTCATAAGTTTTTCGTCGTAAATGGTCACATTTACGACAGATTTGTAATTCCGTCATAAGTTTGGCGCGCCCAGCGATTCCGTCATAAATTTTCCGTCATAATTGGCCCGATTTGTTGCAGTGAATACTATCTTCGTACTTAGAGTTCTGTTGAGCCTGTAAGCTGCGAGATTATAAAAAAATAAACAGTTTCTCCACGCAGATCTTTCAAAATCATTGAGGACTCTGGAAACAAGTGAGCTGCTGAATTGGAGCGCAGAATTGACCTCTTTTAAGGCTGTTAGTTCAGCCATTGCAAGGAACTGCTTTCTTGAAATAGATGAAGTAATTAGTTTTGTTGAAACAAAGGAAATGTGATTTTGATTACTGTGGTATTTGCATTGTTGAGGATATGGAGTTTGATTGCACCACCAGTTTATGTCACCAGAGAAAGGGCTAGAACAGACTTGAGGTAATAGTAAAACAATGAATACCGACACACATTGTGTCAAAAAAATAGCCATTTCACAATGTGTGTGTGTGTGTTTTGAGGAAATAGAAAAGTGGAGAGTGTTCGTTTTTCAAATGGTGAGTGCTTATTTATACACATACCACTACATCAAATTTCTAATTAACAAATAAATAGTAGATATTATTTATTATTTGGAAATTGTATATATTCTAATTTACCAAATAAATAGTTGGAACATTAATCTTGAGGAATATATTATGATTAATATGTACATTAATCAAGTGTATTTACATGTAATTCATGTAGTTAGCTAGTTTAAGAAAACTAGATTTATTATTTTTCGGAATATATAGTGGGCGTTTGGGGTATCAAGCAAAAGTTGACTTATAGCTTAAAATGAGTAAGTGCTTTATAAGTGATAAGTAGAGCTGAGCTTATAAGTCCTAGAGTGTTTGGTAAATCAGAACTTATAAGCAGAACTTATAAGCAGTAGAGTGTTTGGGTAAATCAGAACTTATAAGTTAACTTTTTTTTATTATTTTTAAAATATTTATTTTTTAATATATATAAATGGATATCAATGGATAGATCTCGATGAGTAGAGAAATTTAATATATACATATCAATTTTTTAATGAACGGATCAAAAGATATATGGTTTTGAAGATTTGAAGGATATTATATATTGCGTGTATGGAGAATAAGTTATAAGTTATAAGTTGAATGTTAAGGATTCTTAACATTCAACTTATCCATTTTAAGTAGCCATAAGTTAGTTTCACTTATTTTGGCAAACAACCCCAATAAACATTTTTGGGTTTATAAGCCATAAGCTGCAACTTTAAGTTGCAGCCAAACAGGCCCATAGTATCCGTTGGTAGTAATTTTTTATATTCTGAAAAATGGGATCATCGGATTTGGAGAAAAGAGCATACTACAGCAATGGCAATTCTATTATTTTTCCTTTGTTGCTTGTACGTTTTTGTTAAATCGGATTTTTCTAAATGCATTTCTAATTGTGACACAAAATTTTTCTTATTTGTTATTTCTATTTCATATTATGAGTTATGACATAATGCGGGCTTTTCTTAATTTGTTAGTAATGACGTGTTTGTGACGTGGGAGAAAATGAGTATCGTGCTCGATGAGGTTTGTCTGTGTATGCATGTACGCATTATATTAGTATTTAAAAAATATTTTGGTATAAATTTTGAGATATCATTTTTTCATACATACATGGAATGATATTGCAATTTTAATTCATGTTAACCGAGCTTATCGATTATAAAAGCAAACGCCGATCAAACATCTTCAACACTATCATTTATGTGTCTCTATCGATAAGGTTCTAGTCTAGTGACGAAGATTGAGATCCTGTTGATGATAGATCATATGTTCGATTCTCCCCTCTCCTTTGTAATTTGTATTGTACTTGTAGCTCATTTGGATAAAAAAAATAAAATTATGTGTCTCTTCAAATTAACTTTTAGAATGTGGGTGCTCTTCAATAATATTAGATATATCAGTCTCCATTCTAAATTGTGTCATTCATAAACCAGTGATCGAAGAATAACGACTTGATTAAAGTTGGTCTTAATTCATAAGATAATTATAGTATTGTAGTAGTTAGTACATAATTTATAAGGTAATATTAGTCTCATAAAAATGAAATAGAACATGATTAAAATTTAGTTCATTGAGATAACTTAAGTGCTCGTTTGGTTGCATATGGGTATTCACTTTCGGGGTAAATTTTAATACCTTGACAATTAATTCCTTCTATCAAATTCCTGAGAAGTTAGAAATTATGTTTGGTTGTATGTAGGAATTTATAAATCACGGGAAGGGTAAGTTATCAAGGGGAGGGTGGGTAAGCAACTTCCTGTATTTTATGAAAATTTTAACTTCCCAGTAACTTCTACTTTCTATATAAATGTCAACCAAACAAGTTTATAATTTTATACTTCTTGGAAAGATCAAGTTCTTATATATTTACCTGTCAACCAAACAACTTCTAAGAAAGAGTGAAAATGCACATAGGAAAAACAACGACTTTAATTCAATCTCATGAAATTATCTTCACAATATGAAAAAAACATCGCTAGGAAATTATGAATGAGAATAACATAGGAATGACAACGAAATATGGAAGGAGAACTCTCCGGGTTATACTTGTTTCTGTTTGCATCTCCATTGCTTCTGTTTAAGCTACCATTCCAAATTACCAGGTGACTTTTGAGGACTGCCCGTGCGATGAGAGTGGTGTTGGGCTGGGTTTAATATTGGGGCCCTTTTGGTAAAAAGATTTTGAGTTCTGTTTAAGTCTTTGAGTGAACCGCGTAGTTTTTGGACTCATAATTTGCCATGATCACTCTTGGGTCAGTATTGGGCTCTAGTACAGGGCCTCTATCTTCACTAGATCTTTGAGCTTTTTAAACTTCTACAAAAGAAACAAACTGGTATTTGCAACTTAAAACATACTTCTTCGGTCTCGTTCATTCGTTAACGGTTGAAACGGAGGAGTTGACACCATTCTTATAAAATATTGTTTCATTATTTATTTTTAAAAAATTTATTTTTTGAATAAAAATTTAAATATTCAATTTTTATTGAGAAGAAAAAAAAATTTAAAAAACAATTAATAAAATTATACCGTGTTTAAAATGCGTGTCGGGCCTTCCCGGCCAAATGTGACTAGGAAGGAGTATAAGAATAATTACACACCAACCTCTAAAAGAAAAAAAATACATAAATCAAGAAAAGATTACACGCAAACATACCTTTTCAAGGACACATGCAAACATAAAAAATACTACATAAATCAATATATCATTAAGAAGCCGGTTGGGTACGGATCTGTTCGTTTTATCTTCTTCTGACTTCCATGAAACAAGACAGTGCAGTTGCCACAACAGCCATTGTGATAAATTTGACGTCATTATAAATAGCATCGAATCGCATCCCTTGAAGCTCCCAACGGATCGATATGCACCAACTTATCTGCTTCATCATCTCTCCCAACATTCCCATCGATTGGGCGGGACGGAGGGAGTACATGTATAATTTACACAAGTGTGTGACTGTGACTGTAGTGTCTGTATAGTAAAAATACAATCAAGTTCATATTCTGTTTATAAGCACAAAGAGAGAGCTATTGTATGTTTACTACATTCATATAATCTGATTACTGCAAGTCTATATCATTCAAGTCGTAGTTTTAGAGGAATATAATGGACAAACTGGAAGTTGCATGACACTGCACCGATGCTTCCGCGATGCTTCCTTTACTTGTTAGATTTTTGTTGGGTCCCATGGTTTAAGTTAGCCTTACGAAAGGAATCAGTTGGAAGCCTTTTTTTTATTATTATTTATAAATAGTTAAATACGAAATATCAAAAAAAGAAAGATCCGTGCACTGCTTAAAGTTTTCCATTGAGTCTCTGAATGAGTTTTCAAGCGATGTTTGCCTAACAATTTTAACATAGGTGTTCGTAGGATAATTTGGCATTTGAGTTTCAATTTATTTAGAGAAATATGTTAGATTGTAAATATTAAATTTATGAGATGAGAGAAATATTTTTAGTAAACAAGTCATTCCAGATCAATTATGATTTATTAAATTGTGTATATTATTTTGTTTTAACTATAATCTGGTTCAAATACTTGCTGCCTCGTTTGGTTTTGTAAATTTACGTACGTTTTAGAACTTAAATAAAATGTTCATTACTATATAGTTTGGTTTTTATACAATGTTTCCAACAAAGTCATTCACTCATCATAAACCATTTGATCTCCCAGCTCTTCCACACCCTAGAAATCTTCATGTCCAGTACGTTAAAAATGCTACGGTGCCGATTATTCTAGGAACTTAATTATCTTCTAACAAAGTTTACAAAACCACATTTTGCAGCACAGTACAAATTTCCTGCATGTTCTGATTTACAGACAATGGCCATAGAAGACTATATGGCATTGACCCAAACAGCAAAGCAAACAGATCCAAATATATAATTATCTGGAATGTTTTGATTTGAAAACAGTCAATCTACATAGAACCAAACAGAAAACAAGTCCACCCAGATAAACAGAGGATAACCAGGAGAACAATATATGTAACTAAAGGGATAACGGCAAGACATAAACACATTTCTATTGCCACAATGAGCATAACAGCTGAAACCAGAGGGTCTGCCAACTAGACCCAGATTCTTCTAAAAGGCTTCCTATTGTATTATATCCATCAAAACAAACTCCTAGGCAGGAAGCACGCTCTGCATGCTTCCTTGGACAACCCAATTACATATATAGGCATAAGTATCAACCTCTGGTAACCACATAGGACTATAGGAGTACATGTATGCATTTACAATCCGAACCAGAAAAAGGTACCACGATAACCCGCTCAGCAAATCTGAACAATCAAAGATTAACCATAGCTCTACAAGTAGAACCCTTTCAAATTAAAACACTGACAAATTCTATAGTGTAGAACGCTCCTTTCCTTGAACATTATGCCATCCTATCTTTGGTCATCTATGAGTAAGTACGATCAATTTTTCTTTGATCCGCCTAACAGTAAGTACATCAATATCTGCAACTTTGAGTATGTGCTGTTCCTCTAGGTCATACGGATACGCTTTTACCTAGATTCCCACAACACTGCTTTCACGATTGGTGAAAGTGGTACACTCCAGGCAAAAGGCACATGAAAACTCCACTGTGATAATTGACCGAGCATCTAAGACAGCAAAAAAACAAAGTTTAGACCCTCTATATGGCATTCAAGTAAATAGCATGCACAAAAAAATTCTTTGTACAATTTTTAATACTGAAATGATTAAAGCAGCAATGAGTTCTCATAGAATTGAGAGATTAGGCGCTAGTCACAATGGCTTATCTAAACTGATAACATTACTTCATCCCTGCCACAAAAAGAGCCTGTCTACAACTATTAAGTGCCCCCTCCCAATGCCCCAAAGAAAAAAAGGAAGAAGAGGAGTCCTATAAAAATGGCAGAATACTGCATCCATAACATGTACATATTGAGCACTGTAACATATATTAGTTGTCATAAAATAAATGATATGTAAGAAGCAGAAAAGTAGAAGAATAGTGTATTTACCAATTAGAAGAGCACTAAGATCCAGAACTTGACTTTTGAACCCAAACCTGCTTCTGCAATTTTCATATCTCAGATTCCAGTGCCTGATGAGGGGGAATAACATCAAGAGCAAAATGGACCAAGTAAAATTAAAAAACTAACCTCTTGGGAACCATGACCAGAAAAATTTCCTCTTTTCAAAGGTTTAGCTTCCCCTAGATTCAAAGAGCCATCTGCATCCTTCCCATTCTGGACTGGCCCACGACGACTGCTTTGTTTATAAAAACCTTAACCAAAAACATAGATGACACTGGTTTGTCATTATAAGATGCAAATATGATGATATATACATCAACCACACATATTTGCACATTTATTGATCAATAGACAAACTAACCATTATCAACTGACAAGTGACCACCACGTCCGCTGCTCCTATAATCCCCACTCCGTCCACTTGTCATATCATTCTTTGTTTCACCATGAGTACCTATGTGTACAGGAAGAGCAATCCCCTTGTCAAACAATAAGACGAGCAAGAACGGTGATAGATGATCCTCCACAATTTCATTTTTCTTTTTCAGATAAAGAATATCAACATGCGAATTTAAATTGGTGACCCTGAAGTCACTTCATCCAGTCTTGTCATCCTTCCCGGTTTTGGGTCAATAATGGATCATTTATTCAGTTTTTTTGTTTCGCGCAAGAATACATATAAATCAAAGGCTGTTTAATCATCTGTAACATACAAGTTTAAGGACAATGCACGAAATGTCATGAATCTTACTAAATTTTAAAGATCTACTAATATAATAAACATACCTTCTGAAGTATCCAACAGAGATGCCGTATGCTGTGAAGCAGAAGAGGACAAGGACTCATTACTTGCATGCAATCCATCCGAACGGCGAAGAGGAGTCCAAACACCCCGATCAGGTCTATCCTTATTTCGTGTACGCTTTTCTGGCTTCTCAGTGTAAAAACCTTGGATATCATTGCCCGCAGTCCTGTCTTCTGCTGCCTCATTTGTATCCTTCCGGTGCAACTGCACATTAGATGCCCGAGGTGGCCTTTTGTCTTTCTCCTGAACTCTGACCTGGATTGGCATTTCAGAAGGAAGTGTAGAAGGGTTTTGGCGTGAATCTTTATGAAGCAGTATGCTTTTAATAATCCGTCCACTAGCATCATGCCTATTATTCTGTCTGGGAGCATTTCCTATAACTGAATTCTTGTTAGGAGAAGCTGAAGTCTGCTGCAATGGCAAGCCGCTAGTCACCTATAGAAGTATAGAGCATAACAATTACAATAGCTCAATTGGGGAATGTTTCATAATTGCTTATATGAAATGAAGAGGTGAACATGGTACTTTTAGTTTAAGCGAACAACAGTTTTGCAACTTCCTTGAGGTTTGGAGGTTGGTTGTCAATGGTGATTATATGATAATAAAGGCACCTTCCAATTACCTGGCCCTTAAAAAGACCAAATTATTCTACCATCCACATCAGTTCAAATTGTCACCAAACACTGTTCTTGTTCATAATAATAAGAGTAAATTATTACTTGGTAACCTAATGCGACTACCAACACTTGAACTGACTTAACATTGCCTGCTGTCTCTAGGGAATATTCTCGACTGGATTATAGTGCCAAACACTGTGTTGCACCTCAATCACTGTCAACTTATGTGCAAAAGAGAACTCGACTGTAATGTCCTACGTTATAATTTTATAGATCGAGGAAGTAAGGATGTATATGAATCCCTGATGAGTGCAATAAATGTCCAGTTTTTGCATTCAAAATTGTGGAGATTACCAAGGATGTTCAGAATATAGATTGTGCCTCTCAGATCAAATATTAAGGAAAACAAATCATCAAAATTTCCTGCAGATATTCCTGTTTTGAATTCTAGGGTATATTTGACAAAATAGAGTTAAATTCGCTGTCACTTTTTAATCTTTCTATGGAAGAGAGTTACGTTGTAACATTAACGCCAGCGTGGAATTATCATTAACTTTTAACAGTAACCGACATTCATAAACCAGCATGAATCTTATCAGCATGTTTAAGGGGTAAAAGAAGAAGATAAAAACAAAAGAATAAAGATGATGAAGGACATACATGAGAAACTTCTTTTCCTTTCCCCTTCAAGAGTAAAATTTTCTTCTTTCCAATATCACTAGATCCAGGCACTCCTGCAACAAGTTCTACCTTGTTTACTTACTGAGTAATGGGCAGACATTTATAGTGTAATAACTTGGGGAGTATAGTTTATAAACTGTGACAGAATTAGTAAGATGCTACTGCTGAACTATACCGCTTTCAGAAGAAAATTCACTTCCAGCTGCAGCAACAGAAATAGACTTTTCAGATATCTGCTCATCTTTTTTCTTAGGAACAATGACATATGCAGATTTGTCTTTCCCACCAGAGCTCTTTGACGTATCCCTAAGAACATACTGTGGATCCGACAGCAAATGAATGATTAGACATAATACATCGTTCAAACATTTTTATTGGTGTGAAATCACAATATCAACTGATTATGTAACGGATGGTAAAACAGGCATTATACTGACAGATTAGGACTGCGCAGAAAGACTGCAAAAGGTGTTATATCCTCCATACCACAGACACAGCTAAAGGAGTTTAGGTGACTATTAATATCAGCAAAAAGAAAACGAAGGACTAATCCTAATCTCTGGGCAGGCCTTGGACTACTATCTATAAGACTTTAACCGAAGATGGACTATGCATGCAAGCTAGTAACAACTACAGGCAGTAGAACAAAGAACAGCAGAATGTGCCGACTACAAAACTAGTAAGCAATATTACAAGTTAAGTTTCTGTCAGGAACTCTTTTTGTAGTTTTGTATTTTTGTATGTTTTTGTGTTTTCTAACTTTATGAATGCAGAAATGTAGAGATACAAGGATAGATTCCGAGATTAGAAGCAGAGAATAGAGATTAGAGAGAGATTCAGACCAGAGAGATTGAGAGAGAAGAGAGATAAATCAGATAGAGAGATAGATCAGATAGAGAGATAGAAATGAGAGAGAGATAGCTTGGAGAAGAAGTTAGTTACAGAGAGAGAGAGAGAGAGAGAGAGAGAGAGAGAGAGAGGATTGGTGGAACAAGTTCCATTTTCATATATTCATTGATAAACTGAAATGAAACATTACATCTCCTATTTATAGGACACGGATTACTAGTAACTAACTGGTAAATGACTACACTACCCCTTTCCTTGCTTATAATACTACAGTACTACTTATACTAATAAGCTGTATCCTGACAATCCTTCCCCCTTAAATTGCACCATGTCCTTATGGTTTCCAACTGAACATTATCTTCAATGCTATCTAGTTTCAAGATATGAAGCACCATGGCAGAGAATTTACTGGTATAATCCTACAGCTTGATAGTGATACGCATTGTACAGGGAAATAACAACAATACAAACATATGATGAAAAATGCAATCAGCAACTGACAATCTACAGCTTCCATAAAACTGCAATCGGCATCTTTTCATTTAGCTCACTAATCATGTGAGCCAATTTAGCTCACTAATTATGTGTGCTAATTTCTACACAATTAGCAGTAAAGTCAATATACATCAAATCTAAGGAAAAAAGTGATACCATGGCGTTTGAGGTCCTCCTCTTATCAGAGCCGCGCTTTAATGAAGCTGAACTAGTGCTTGCAGAAGATGTTCCACTGGTTCGTCTGTCTGGTTTCCCATTAGACACGGACCTCTGTCATATTGCAAAAGAACATTAACAAGAAGGATCCAAAGTCCTACAAGTACCATGAACACTAGGCATTGAGCATATTTAGATTATACAGGCCCCTGGAAGCAAGTTATATCAATTAAGCTATTCAAAATTAAACTCAAGTAAGTCATGGAAGTAAAAAATGAGACTACACCTCAAGACAACTAAAACACGTTAGCTTTTTTCGGTTTTTTGTTTTAAGATGCATCTTTTAATAAATACAGCTGCATAAGTAGCATTTGACCATCAAGAATTCAAGCAAGTTGCATTTAAATAGTCATAGACGTCCAAATATAACCATCAAAAAGCCTACAGTCACTAAAGTCTAAAACATATATATATATATATATATAAGGTAAAAATGGTCAGCTTCTGTTGACCAAACAGTAAACACAAAAAGCAATCAACAGTTATTAACGAAGCC
Source organism: Heracleum sosnowskyi (assembly GCA_030848705.1). Classification (NCBI taxonomy): domain Eukaryota; kingdom Viridiplantae; phylum Streptophyta; class Magnoliopsida; order Apiales; family Apiaceae; genus Heracleum; species Heracleum sosnowskyi. The sequence continues at coordinate 91,491,367 of CM061235.1, read as the reverse complement.
AGGAAAGAAGATTAAACTTATACTACCCTCTACAACCTTGACTTAATGACAACCAATAAAGTATATCAGCTACAAGCTGAGTTGCAGACTTGTATTTATGTATTCTCTAGCACCTATTTTCTAGAGGAGAAAATAACAATTACAAGATTTAAAATTACTAGTATGAACAGTATTTTTTAAGGGTGGGTGGGTAATACTACTTGAGATCAATTTTATTTGACATAATTCTATGTAGATACTATGAGCATTTGTACTTTCTATTATGCTCTTGATGTATGAAAAGTGCAAAAAAAATGAATATATATTCACCAACACTCTCTCTGCACTGTCTCTGATATATTCTGCAATCTATTTGTCTTTATGTGCTCTGTCATCTCTATCCATTTCTATCTCAAATCTTTCAAGTCAGGATTTAGATAAAAATACAGTCAAGTAACAGGGTCACATACATCCATGATCCATCTAAATAATGCACCAATACTAAAGATTGTATAAAAATTCATTTCATTAAATAGACTTGCTATTTAGTACTTTATAAAATTTATAATACCTACAAAGAGTAACAAGTGCTTCATTTCATTAGTATGACAATATAGTGAGGCAAATCTAAGTTATGTTCCTAAAAATTAGAATTATCATAATCTGATACCATCAATTGCTAGATGTTGTTGACCCTATATTGGAAAACAGTGAGAATATTCGTACCCGGGAACCAGCTTTGGCAGCTCTTTTCTGACGTATAAAATCCATAAGAGGTGTAACTACAGGAGCATCCTTCACGGCACCTAATGAACAAATTTACAAAATATAAAGCAAATTCCTATCAAGGCAAGGATACTTATCACGTATTTCTCTTGTATGAGTACACAGTTCTTCATGTTTTTTGACTAACCTGCTCGCTCTGCGTCCCTTCTCTCCAATTGTATCTCTGCACTAGGAAGATTCTCCACAGGCTTTGCAATAAATTCGAGGAACTCCAAATACTCCGGATCTACAATTTCATCCACATCCACTTGTAATAAAACGAAGGGAAGGCAAGCAAGGTGTGACAAGAACATCAATATAATATATATATATATGCTTCCATATTACCTTTGTGTATGGTTCCTTCACGTCCATCCTTTTTAGACCATTGCTTTGGAACACGTTGTGAAGGAGCATATTCAACTACAGTTTTGAACTGAGTACCTGAGTGTACATAAACACTTTAAATAAGGAGAGAACAAGAACAAAGTTGGGGTATTACCAAGAACATTAACTGACATTCATTAAGCTAGGCACGTGATAATATAGGGAAGGAGAATATTCAACTACAGTTCTGAACTGAGTGCCTGACTGTACATAAACACTTTTAAATAAAGGAGAGAACAAGAACAAAGTTGGGGTACTACCAAGAACACTAACTGACAATCAATTGAGCTTGTCAAGTGATAATATGGATTAGCGAGAAAAAGATCAAAGACACAAATTGTTTCAGGTCAATAAATGTTTCCTAAAACCTCTACAACCTTCGCAATCTCTTTGTTCAACAAAATCTCTATTATTGAACTAAGCATTTGATAAGGAGTTAAACATATCAAGTTCCCGTTGCTACATCCAGCTCTCAGTGTTATAGCAAGCTGCTTATGTTAACAAATTGTTGCCTGAAATCCTTAGTGAACAAATTTACTGGACACCCAACTATAGACTTTCTATGGTATACAATTAAGCATTACAACATTACCCTTTTCATTCACAAAAACATGCCCGCCAAAATATTCAGCAAACTCTATGACGTCCTCAGGCCTCTGGAAGTCAATGTACGCTCTAGAATATGACTGATGCCTCTGACTGCAAATTAACTTTAAAAGTAAAAACGTGCAGGAATCAAAATTGAAGAAGTTATTATGTCATACATTTAATGAAGAAAGAGAACGTCCGTACAAAAGGGCAGTCAACCAAAGCATTATACATTTTCGATGACTACCAACTTATACAAATAATTCCTAGTGGCATATGCAACAGGACTTGCAGCATTTAAAACACACGTTAATAAACTCAAACATGTCATGTAAAGCATTATTAATTTAATCGTCAAATAATTTCCAAAAGAACTAGTTTCTTATTGCGAACTACCTTGTAGGGTGTTTGACTCTCTAACAAAAAACACAAAATAACTAAGTTATTTTCACCTAACTGCTAAGATTCATTTCTCACAGAAACACCAGCTTAACCTTTGTTTATGAATGTTCCTACAGTAAAGTATACATGTATATTGAGCTTTGTCTTCGATTTTCTATAATAAAAGGGGACGAGTACATAATTAATTATGTACCTAAAGAAACCACCATTGGCATAGTACTTTTGCAATGGTCAAAAAGTGCATCAAAAGTATTTATACAAAAGCTATCTCAAAATTTTATATACAATGTGATTTAGAAGTGATACCATGAAAATATCCAAACAGATCCCTTTGGAAAAAAGGCCATAATGGTAGAAGTGTCCATAACAGCAAAAAAAAACAACAAACATCATTCTTACCTATTAGAGGCTTTACTTATATCATGTTATATTCAAAATCATATTTATTCTGTCGTTGCGTAAGCTTCGACAGTTTTACGTACAACCCCCATCGAATCTTAAATTTAAAATTGTTTTCAAGCTATTAGCAACTACATCCGTACATGCCATTCACACCTAAATTTGGAGGACAGGCATACAAAAGCTACACAATTTCACCATCCAGTGAAGTGATTAACATTTTATATCATAGATAGTACATATGAGTAAAGATATCATATTTCCTTGTGCAGATATCAGTCTATTAAATATGGTTAATGGTATCGCAAAAATTGCAAAACTATTTAGATCTAGACATGAGAACGTCATCCCTGTGGTCAACAAATTTAAAACATCCAGATACTTCATATGCCATAGACAAATTTAAAAATTCCAGTTACGTCATATGCAGTAGCCGACAATATTGCATAATATATTTATATTATCCATAAACTAATCAATAAAAAGGCAAAACAAGTAGTAAAACAAAAATACAGACAAATCAAAACCAACTGATCTTACATAATGTAAATCCCAGATCCTACAAGGATCGTCACCATATTCGGGTATATGAACAAATAATACGGAATGCAACTGCATCCAATTACTGACCAATCCGCACATCACCTTTTCCTAAGGAACCGTGATACACGAGATCACGCTAAAAAAAACATAACCTAGTTCACTACAGGTCAAATTAAAGTATGAATGCCCTTTTACATTTTCCCACACATTACTGACCGACTCAAAGTTCAAACATGTAACCTGTCGTCACATGCTGTATATGATTGGCAAACACTGAAATCAACCAGCACAAAGTAATTTACCATTACCAAAGATATTATTATCCTAATTAATCAACACACAACACAAAAGTATATCAAAACACATATATAAAACACGAACATAAATTTATATACACACACAACATATCCTAATTAAGCAACCCCTAAAGCAGATTTAGACAAAAGTACCTCCACTGAATATTCAAATAATCTACAACGAAACAAATATCGAAACACTAATACATACAACACATAGCAGCAAACACATAAAAGCTAACTACTATACACACAAATATAAGTATCCTAATTAAGCAACTCTAATAGCATATTCAAACAATATTAACACCTACAAAATGTCAAATAAGCTACAACAAAAACAAATATCAAGACAATTACACACACAACTAACACCACTAAAACATCGTAAAAGCTACAACACAAACAATTACCGAAGCACTAGCACATACAACACATATTAGCTAATTACTACACATACATCCTCATTACGCAACTCTAATATAATATTCGGACAAAACAAATATTCCGTAAGCTAAAACACAAACAAACAAATACCGAAACAATTATAACCGCACCACGCATAAAAATTAACATTGTAAGATCTCTAACCTATTATTTCCAGGGCGAAAACTAACAAACTTAAACCGCCTCGTAAACTTCTCATCAATTTGCTCCAACAACATCACCTCCGTTATCGTCGGCGGCAAGTGCCGTACAACTACTTTCGTGCGATCCGCCGCACTCTTCATACGCGAACCCTACACACACACAAAACACACACACATATATAAACATACATATCAAAATGAAATACAAGCAAAAAAAAGCCCTAATTTTTATGAAAAATCTCATGAAATTGGATGTAAAGTTAGTGTATTTACCATTGATCGTTGTGAAATTTGTGCCCTAGGTGCCAATTTGATCCCAATTTGCCATGTAACAGCTGATTTGATTATATATATGAGTAATTGTAATGTTTGTGTTTGTATGTATAGGTGTATACAGATAAGAATTGGAGTGACGAAAGAGGATTTTGTAATTTTATATATTCGGGTATCGGGTATTGTTCAAAACGGGTTAGGGCGTGTTTGTTTAAGGGCTCCCGGTCTATGGCAAACGTATGCCATAGACCGGTTTTGTAACACAAGGTTCCTGGGCCGTTGGATGAGCCATCCAACGGCTGTGATTTAAAAAAAATGGACATCGTACCGCAGAAACTTTCTGCGGTACGGAGGATTTACAAAAATGCCCCCGCCTCCCGTACCGCAGAAACTTTCCGCGGTACGGTCCTGTTCCCTTATCCCCAACAGCTGCTTCGATTTATGTCATTCACACAAAAACAAATTAATCAGCTGCTGAAAATTGCCAAGATCTCTCTCTCTGCTCCGAAAATTGCCAAGCTCTTTGAGGTAATATTTCTCTCTAATAAATTTGTTACTTGTCATGGCGGATAGATTATTTGCTCGTATGTTTGGATCCTCAAAAAAAATAGATAATGGGAAAAAAAAAGAAAAACTTGAAAATTCATTGCATCTTGATGATTTAAGTATGAATGATGTTTTCGATTCAAGTAGTGATGAGCCTAGCACCCCCAAATTTGTTTCTAATGATGAGTGCATTAATGTTGATGAAAATGATGAATTTGGTAGTGTTGAGGAAGATGGTGATTTAGATGATGATTTAGATGATGATTTAGATGCTCAAAACGAGGAAAATATTGAGTGTGAAAATTTGTATGAAAATGTGGATGGAAATGGTGTTCCATATATGCGTCAATTGTTTCATACTTTAGAACAAGCGGGCAATTTTTTTAGGGCATATGCCCTAAAAAATGGATTTGGCATTAGAATTCAATCAACCCATACGCGTTCTAAAAGTAATGAAATATATGCTCGTATGTATGTGTGTAGACTTGCGGGTAAACCCGGTGAAAGTAGTAATGCTAAACGACGTAGAGAAAATCTTCCAAAGTGTGATTGTAAAGCAAGAATGTATGTGAACTATTCGAAAACTTTAGGTCTTTGGGAGATAACAAGTCTTGAATTACATCACAATCACGTACTTGTCACTCCTACGAAAATGAAGTTGATACAACGAGAAAAGCATGTCACTACCGCTACCCGTAGTTTGATCAAAACTCTATATGGTTCGGGAATTCGTAATTGTCAAGTAATGAATGTTATCGGTAATATTCATGGAGGTAATGAGAAAGTAGGGTTTAGTGGTCAACATGTTAGGAATGTGATCCGGGATGAAAGGAAAAAAAGGTTTGAAAAAGGTGATGTTCAAGCCGCATTAGACTTGTTAAATAGATTGAATGAAGAAAGTGGTGCTAAATTTTTTATTAGAACACAAGTTGATGAAAAACAACGTTTGAAATGTCTTGTGTGGGTTGATCCTAGGAGTTTAATGGCCTACCAAAATTTTGGTGATGTTGTGGCATTTGACACCACATACCGGACGAATAGATATGCCATGCCATTTGTCCCTTTTACCGGCGTTAACCATCATTACCAATCAATCATTTTCGGTTTTGCCCTAATGCGGGATGAACACACAACAACTTTTGAGTGGATTTTGAGTACTTGGCTTGAAGCGGTGGGGAATAGGCATCCAATGACTATAATTACCGATCAAGATCAAGCAATGGCAAACGCTATTGCAAGTGTTCTCCCGAATTCTACCCATTTGTTGTGTTCGTGGCACATTAGTAACAAATTCCCGGAAAAACTAGCACATTATTATTCCACCTTTTCGGAGTTCAAAGTGGACTTCAACCACTGTATTTATAACTCGTTGACCGAAGATGTTTTTGAGGCTAGATGGGAATCCTTGGTGGAGAAGTATGAGTTACAAGGAAACAAATGGTTACAGGGGTTATATGAGTTGAAGGAGAAATGGATCATTGCATACACTAGGAACACATTTTCAGCGGGTCAAAAAACTACTTCAAGGAGTGAGGGGATGAATTCTTTCTTTGATAGTTACGTGAGTTCGGCCACGGGGTTGAAAGAATTCATTGAAAATGCTCAAAAGGCATTGGCAAGGCAATTTGTACGGGAGAAAGAAGAAGATTACGTGACATGTACTTTAAAGCGTCCTATGAAAATGCATACCGCCTTGGAGATTCATGGTTCCAAAATTTATACCAAGGAGATGTTTAGAAGATTTCAAGGTGAATTGGTTGAATCTTTGCAATACTTTGTTACGAAAGACAAAAAAGCTTGTGAAGAAGGCGTGAAGGAAGGGGACCCAAAGACCTATTATTGTTTATATAGGCAAAATTTGGGACCAACATCAAAACTAAATTATGTTGCATTCAACAAAGAAGCTTTGACGGGGATGTGTATGTGTAGAATGGTTGAACATTTAGGGATACCTTGTCGACACATCTTGGCGGTTTTGAATAAAAAACAAATTCCCAAGATTCCCGACCATTTCATACTTCGACGATGGACTATGCATGCTAATAGAGTAAACGGTATGTTGCCATACGAGTTGAACATGGGTTCATGTCATGAGATGACCCCAACCGAAAGATTTAATAGCATGACAATGCTCACGATGAGTTTTTGTCATAGTAGCATGGCATCTAAGGAACGCTATGACTATGCCGTCGAGGTCTTGAATCGTGAGATACCAATTCTTGAAAGTATGAGGGTTGATGGAGTTGAATGTCATGAAAGCAATGCAAATTCTCACGATGCAACATACGATGATGAACCAATTGGTGACCCCATTGTGTCCCAAACGAAAGGGCGGAAAAAAACCGTCCGTTTTAAAAGTCCCGTAGAATCGCTTGGTAAAGGGAATGCCAAAATCGACAGGACCGTACCGCGGAAAGTTTCTGCGGTACGGGAGGCGGGGGCATTTTTGTAAATCCTCCGTACCGCAGAAAGTTTCTGCGGTACGATGTCCATTTTTTTTAAATCACAGCCGTTGGATGGCTCATCCAACGGCCCAGGAACCTTGTGTTACAAAACCGGTCTATGGCATACGTTTGCCATAGACCGGGAGCCTTGTTTAAGCATGAAAATATTATGTTAGTCTTTTTATTAAAAAACAATTACTATAAGTTTGTTTTGTGAAGGTGTTATGGATTAAAACACGTGCTTTGTGAATTAAATGCTAGGATTTGTGAGCGTCCAAGCTTTAATGACTGCTCTTGTGTTTCGAGACTAAATCGGTCCTCACAAGATGTCTACGTATCTCTGCTGTATAGAGAATCAAACCAATAAAACGTAGTTCTAGAATGAAGGACCAGGGTCCTTATATAGGTGTCAGGAGCCTTGTATTTAGAGTATGTTTAGGAGACTTAATAGATAAGTCTCGTTATTGATAACTGATAAGGAGTGTTTTGCTTGGCATGCAAGTATTATCCTCATCTGATAAGTGTTGTGACTCATCGTAATATTTGATTGGGATTCTGGATCCTTCTATGAAGATATTATCATATTTGGACTCTTTTATGAGCTGCGTATTTTCCTTTATTTATTAATTACGAAATTAATAAATAATTAGGGTTTCGGGCCTTTTGTCGGGCCTAATTCTTGGACCAAACTAGGTCTAATTAATATATCATTAATTATATCTTGGGTTATATTTCGGCCCATATCATTTGCCCCCCAATTTCTGGAAAAACCCTTCAAGATTTTTGTAGAAATTATTTCATATTTTTTCCCGGAGTTTCCCCATTTTTTTTTCAAAGCATTTTCAGCCCAAAAATGGCCAAAAAGTAGGTATTTTTCGACCAGGAATCCAGGTCATTTTCGACCAGGATTCCAAGTCTTTTTCGACCAGGACTGTGTCGAGGTCGAAGCTGTCGACCAGAAAATTTAAGCTTTTTTCGACCAGGAATTTTCGACCAGGATCTAGTACTTTTTCGACTAGAAATTTCGACTAGGGTTGGGTTGAGGTCGTACTTGTCGACCAGGAATTTTAGGTGTTTTTCGACCTCACTTGTTCGACCAGAAATTCATGTAATTTCGACCTGGAATTTCGATCAGGAATTCGAGCTCAAATGACTTTGAGGTCGAAGCTGTCGACCAGAAATCTTAGTTCTTTTTCGACCTCACTCGATCGACCAAAAAGCCATGTAATTTCGACCTGGAATTTCGATCAGGAATTCGAGCTCAAATGACTTTGAGGTCGAAGCTGTCGACCAGAAATCTTAGTTCTTTTTCGACCTCACTCGATCGACCAAGAAGCCATGTAATTTCGACCTGGAATTTCATATATTTTTTACCAGGATCTCCAATGTCATTTTAACCTCTGATTTTCTGGCTTTACTTTCGACCTCATTCCCTTTTATTTTTCGACCTCACTTCAGTGTAAGGTCAAGGGGTATGAACTCGTTTTACTGTGTATTTTCGATCTCGTTTAATCGACTTCATTCTAGGGTCTTTTCGACCTAGATTTTGTAATTTTTTGCCTTGGTTTTATTCCAAGATTCATTCTTGGGTTTTAATTAGCCTAATTGGGCTTTAAATTTTTCAAGCCTTGGGCCTTTATGGGCCTTTAGTAATTTTTGGGCTTCGAGTTTGCCTTAATCTTAATTTATTTGGGCTTTTGCCTTTGTAATCCATAAATGGGTTTATGGGCCTTACTGGCTATAAACGGTTGCGATTCCAGTCATTTTCATTATAAAAGAGTGAGATTTCTCATTTCACTCTCACTTCATACTTCTTTCTTTCCGAAAATTTCTCTCTAGTGTCTTATTTTTTCTCTCTTTTATTCCGTGGTAAGGCGATACCCGGCGAGTTCTTGTGCGGTGGTGTTCTTGATTTTCTGGGATTGATCTTCATCCCTTGAAGGTTTCTGGGCTTTCACCTTCATCCCTTGAAGGTTTCTGGGAATTTCCTTTTGAAGACTTGAAGATTTCTGGGTTTTATCTTCAATTGTTGAAGTTTTTCTGGAACTTCTTTTGAATTTCTGGGCTTTCACCTTCATCCCTTGAAGGTTTTCTGAGTTTTTGTTGAAGATTTTCTGCATATTCTTTGAAGATTTGAAGATGGCTGATCGTTCTGCTCAACGTTTGCAGAAAATGAACCAAGCGTCGAAAAGAGGTATCACTATTCGTTCTCCTACTATGTCTTTACAAGATATGATTCTAGAACGTAGTGATGAGTATCCCTCTATATCACATTTAGATTCCTTCAATCATAGCAATAGATTTCATGATGCTGATAAAATTGTTGACTATAAAAACATGTATAAAATTAGGCCACCTTATAGGTTAGTCCCAGCTGGTCCCGGGGATCGTTCCTGCCATTGGCGCCCAAATGCTCTTTGCATTTATAAGGGGGTCCTTGCTTCAGGAGTTCGATTCCCATTTCATCCTTTCATTCCCCAACTTTTAACCGACGTAGGAATTAACCCTTGTCAGCTACCTCCAAATGCCTGGAGGTTGATTATGTGTTTCATTGTTTTGTGTTTAAAAAACAAATTCCCCCTTTCTGTTGCTCTTTTTAGAAAGGTCTTTCAATTTAAGAATAGTTCCTCCAACACCTTGGGTTGGGTGTACATTAGTCATCGTTCTTCGACACCCCCCATTTTCCATCCAAAATCCATCCCTGACAATAACCCTAAATGGAAGGATGAGTTTATGTACTTGATGTGGGATGAAGGGGATTGGGGCACCCTTTTTCAGAGCTCGTTTAGTAGAGTGTCGGATGGTAGCCCAGATGACATAGTCTTGACTGAAGAGGAAGCTCATGCCTATGCTGAACTCATCAAGGATGATTATGCCACCATGGCTTGGGAGCTCCTGGACGAGTTTGTACTTAAGTCTCTGAAACTTTCAAAAGTTTCTGACCAGGGTAATTACTTTTCTTCTATTTCCTTGTATTTGTATTAAGATTGCCTTATACCGATTTTGTTTTTCCTTGATTTTTGTTTGCAGCTACGGAGTTCATTAACAAGCAAAATGAACCGGAAGACGGGGAGACAGCCAGAATCAAGAGGGCTTGTTTGAAGGACCCCAGGTTGGCTGCTAAAGGCCCTTCTATTCTGAGGCCTCATGTGGCTGAGGTTGAAGAGGTCGAGGGTTCTTCCTCAGCTAAGAGCTCAGTCTGGCGCCCCAACTGGGGGATTAGAAAGAAGGACACCATAGTAGGGGTGGCCAAGCATGCTGTTGAGTGGTCACATCATTCCTTAACTCCTTGTGACTACAAGGATTTTGTGGCCAACTCTACCATCGAGAGGGCAGAAAGTGCGGGCTCACAAGCCTTTGCTGCTGTAAGTCATTATTCCCTTTTTATTTGTAGTCCTTAGTATATATTAAGTTATCATTCTAACTTGTGATCTGTTTGTAGGCTAATGCTAGCTTTCAAGGGGCTTTATTCCAAGCCAAAGCTTGGTGTGCATCCTCGGAGGCCAACAAGGCTAAGTTTGATAAGGCCCAGCTGGAGGTGGGTTCTCTTAGGGCTTCCTTGGACCAAAGGGAGAAGGAGTTGATTGATGCTCAAGCGGAGTTGGTAGAGCTCAGGAAGGAGAAGGAGAGCTATATTGATGAGTACCTTGACTCTAACGAGTACAAGGACTTAATCAGTCAGCACTATGACCTCCTCTTCCCTATCCAGTATACAAAAGGATGGGATGATGCTTTGGCTGAGGTTTCGAGGAGACTTCCTGGATCCCTCACTATATCTGACTTTCCCAGTCCCCACGCTCCCACTCGTTTGGAGATGGCTTTGGCGGGGGAGGGTGATATGGATGAGGATGACAGGATTCTCAATCCCGAACATGCCTCTCATCCTGGTGAAGAGTCTGAGGAATCCAGCTCCGGTGAGGAAGAAGAGTCTCGAGAGGAGTCTGGCTCTGAGGAAGAGCATGGAGGGGGTGATGCTTATAGTCGTAGCTAGTTGTAGATTTTTATTTATTTTCTGTAACTCTGCCTTCGGGCATAACTTAACTTTATTGTAAGTTATTTAACTTATTTCCTTCATGCCTCATAGTTCTTCGTGTTTGCGTACTTAATTAGTACTTTGAATCATATAAACATCAAAATGCAATGCTTTGTAGAATATTGCTGAATGAATTCATAACTTGATGAAATGGGTTCAACCCTTACATAGTATACTACTTCTACCTCAAGTTTAAAAACTTGGATTGGTTTCGTCGACCTTATTTCTACTTGCCCTAATAGTGAGTCCAGTTAGGACATACTTAAACATAATAAACTTTCAAATTTGTAGCATGCCAAGTCCTTGGCACCTCATGCCCTTCAAGGGTTTCTAGCTTGTACGAGCCACGACCAAATACATTTTTGACGTGATATGGTCCTTCCCAATTGGGGGCCAACTTGCCTTTTTGTCCAACTCCGGATGCTTCAATCTTTCTGAGAACCAGGTCTCCTTGACGAAAGAACCTTTCTTTAACCCTTAGGTTATAGTAAAAAGACGCTTTCTTTTGATGTTCAACTATCTTGGCGTTTGCCTCATCTCTAACCTCATCAATTAGATCTAAAGCCAGCCTCAAGCCTTCTTCATTTGTTTCTGGTTCATAAGCTTCAATTCTTGGAGACGTGTGTGTAATCTCCACTGGAACCACTGCCTCAGCCCCGTATGCCAGCAAGAAGGGGGTAGCTCCAGTGGTGACTTTACAAGTAGTACGATATGCCCATAGTATGGGGAGCAACTCATCTACCCAAGTATTTCTGGAGCGTTCAACTCTTTTCTTCAGTCCATCTAGGATAATTCGATTTGCAACCTCAGCTTTCCCATTTGCTTGAGGATGGGCAACAGAAGTGAAGCGTAACTTGATATCATTCTCATCACAATATTTCTTGAACTCATCATTGTTGAATTTAGTTCCATTGTCCGTAACCAGGACCCGTGGAATTCCATACCTGCATATCACGTTTTCCCAGAAAAATTGCATCACTTGCTTGGTGGTTATCTTGGCTAATGGCTTAGCCTCAATCCACTTGGTGAAGTAGTCAATTGCCACTATCAAAAACTTTCTTTGAGCACTTGCCATTGGAAATGGCCCAAGTATATCCATTCCCCACATAGCAAAAGGGATAGGAGAGTTAATGGATGTCATCATCTCAGGTGGTTGTCTGACCACTGGTGCATGTTTCTGGCACCGTTCACATTTTTTCACATAGCTTTTAGCATCAGCAAGCATGCTTGGCCAATAGAAACCTAGACGAGTGATTTTATGGGCAAGGACTCTGCCCCCCAAGTGCTGCCCACAAATCCCTTCATGTACTTCCTTCAGGGCTAATTCTGCCTCTTGAGGTCTCAAACACTTCAGATATGGAATGATGAAAGACTTCTTGTATAGAATTCCCTCAATTAGGGCATACCTTAGTGCTCTGACGTATAGCTTTCGTGCTTCTGAAGTGTCGTTGGGCAGCCACCCAGTTTCCAGATGAGCTTTGATTGGATCAATCCAACAACTGGTAATTCCAATGGGTGCTACCAACTTTCCGTTGATGCTTGGAGTCTTCAAGACTTGGAAGTATACACTTCCTGCATAGTTTTCAATTTCAGAAGAGGCAAACTTAGACAAGACATCAGCCTTCACATTTTCCTCCCTCGGAACGTGCTCCACATAGCATTCCTCGAACTGAGTCATGATGGCTTTGACAAGTTTCAGATACTTAGCCATGACTTCATCTCTGGCCTCGAACTCTCCATTTACTTGAGAAACGACTAACCTTGAGTCTCCACATACTTTGAGAGTCTTAACTCTCAGGGCCCCAGCTAGGCCCAAACCAGCTATCAGAGCTTCATACTCAGCTTCGTTGTTTGTTGTTGGGAAGTCAAGTTTTAGTGCATACTCTATTATGAATCCATCAGGACTTTGTAGCACTAAACCAGCTCCACTTGATTTTGTTTTTGATGCTCCATCAAAATAGAGCACCCAACATTCTTTGGACACCGTGTCTTCATCTTTGTTGTCTTCCACTACTACTTCCTGCCCCCCGACTTCTTGGTTGTCAATGGTACATTCAACCATGAAGTCAGCGAGTGCTTGAGCTTTTATGGCCGTGCGAGGCTTATACTTGATATCAAATTCCCCCAACTCAATATCCCATTTGATCAATCTTCCACTAACTTGAGGGCTGTGCAGAATGTTCCTTAGAGGTTGATTAGTCAAAACTTCTATCTTGTGCGCCTGGAAGTATGGACGTAGCTTTCTTGAGGCCATTATCAAGGCTAAGGCAAACTTCTCTATGGTAGAGTAGTTTATTTCTGCCCCACGTAGAATCTTACTCACATAGTAGATGGGTTTCTGAACCTTCAATTCGTCTTTTACCAAAACAGCTCCAAGGGCAGTGTCGGAGACCGCCAAGTACAGATAGAGAATCTCTCCTGGCTTTGGTTTTGCCAACAGTGGTGCTTCAGCCATGTATTTCTTCAGGGCCTCAAAGGCTTCTTGGCTTTCAGGTGTCCACTCGAAAATTTTCATATTTTTGAGTGCCTTGAAGAAAGGTAAGCACTTTTCTCCTGACTTGGAGATGAACCTTCCCAATGCTGCAACTCTTCCCGTCAATTTTTGCACATCCTTAACAGACTTGGGTGGTTCCATGTCTAGGATGGCCTTGATCTTGTCGGGGTTAGCTTCGATTCCTCTCTTGGAGACCATCAAGCCTAAAAACTTTCCTGAGCCTACCCCGAAGGCACATTTTGCTGGATTTAACATCATCTTGTGGTGCTTTAGCACTTCAAACGCTTCGTGAAGATGTTTTATATGGTCTGCCTTGTCGAGGCTCTTGACTAGCATGTCATCCACATAAACTTCCATTGTTTTACCAATCAGTGGTTCAAAAATCTTGTTTACCAATCTTTGGTATGTTGCCCCTGCATTCTTAAGTCCAAATGCCATGACTAAATAACAGAAAACACCAAAGTCGATGATGAATGATACCTTGGAGATGTCGTCCTTGTGCATTTTGATTTGGTTGTATCCACTGAAGCCATCCATGAAACTTAGCATCTCATGCCCAGCAGTGGCATCTATCAAAGCATCAATCCTTGGTAAGGGAAAACAATCCTTAGGACATGCTTCATTCAAGTCGGTGAAGTCCACACACATTCTCCACTTTACATTAGCCTTCTTGACCATCATTGGGTTAGCCAACCATTCAGGGAACTGAATTTCTTCAATGAAGCCTGCTTCCAAGAGTTTTTCTACCTCCTGCTTGATGGCTTCTTGCCTTTCTGGAGCAAAATTTCTTTTCTTTTGCTTCACTGTCTTCCTTTCAGGATCCACATTCAATTTGTGGGTTATCAATTGGGGATCAATCCCTGGCATATCAGCTGTTGTCCAGGCAAATACATCACTGTTTTTTTGAAGAAAGGATGTCAACTTGCTTTTCATAGATTCAGGTAGTAGAGCTCCAATGTAGGTGACCTTGTCTAGTTCTCCTGGAATCAGGGGGATGGGAACAAGATCCTTAGCTGGCTTTCCTCTTCTTTCTTCATCATTTCTGATGTCCATGTCTTCAATTGGGAGAACCTGCCCCCCAACTCCATCAGGCATCAACGCGGCTACATAACAACTTCTAGCCATTTTCTGATCGCCTTTCTCTTCGCCAATTCCATTCCTGGTAGGGAACTTGATCTTCAAATGATAAGATGAGGCAACAGCCTTGAATGCATGAAGACCCGTTCTTCCCAGAATTGCATTGTAGGTTGAAGTCGCTGTTAATCCCAAATGACCTAACAGAATTGTAGAAGGGGGGGGGTTGAATACAATTTTGATATTTCTTTAACTTGAAAATACTTTATAAAATTAAACTGAACTGAATAAATAAAAACACAAGATATAAATAATTCAGTTGGATTGTTTGATGATCCAACTGAAGTGTTTTTATTGCGGAAATAATCTGTGATACAAATGTACACAGCTGCTCAGTTACAAGGTTGTAGAGAAGAAAAATGCTCTCCAAGATAGCTAATACAAACTCTTTGTTTTTCTTCACACTCAATAAAGTAACTGCTACACTTGGTTATATAAACCCAAGTTTACAACCCTATTTTTGGCTACACTAATAGTACAATGAGTAACCGCCAATAGTTTGCTTTTCATCCCTTTGTCCAGTGGTCCTTGGAGATCCTTGCTTTTGACTTCATGCTTATTATGATCACTCCCAAGAGCCCAATTGGAAACTGGGATGTTTCCTTATTCCCCATGTCCATTTTAATGGTTTCCAATGCAAAGTACACTTCCACATCTCCTTTTTGATCTGTCAGGAACCTGTCACTATCACTTTGTCAATTGTATAGAAAAGCAATAATGATTCGTTGATGGCATAGAGATGTGTTTCGTTGATAGCTTTATTCTTTGTTTCGTTGATGAGCTTCCTTGTTTCGTTGATAGAGTAATCTTCATTCCGTTGACATGTCTTCACTTAGGCAAAATTACAAGGCACTAAATATTTACAATTAACCAACCTATTTTGCCTATCTAACCATTTAGTCAACATGACTTAGAAAACCTATCTAGTACTCAACAAACTGCATATCAAACTATGAAGTAATGTACAGTGCAATTGCTACATCACTCATTTCGTTGATGAGCTTCCTGTCAACGAAACACTGCAAAGCATGCTATTTCGTTGACAGTTACAAAATAACTTAATACAAAATCTACTAAGTGTTTTTATAATTATCATCAAGAACAACATATTCCTAACAATCTCCCCCAATTTATGACTGATAGAATAACAGCCATAAATCAAGAGCCTTGATGATAACAAAAACACTCAGGCATATTACACATGATAAAAGTAAAAGTTGTATTGAGCTTCATAAAGTTTTTAGAAATAATGCAAGACTTACAAAACTAATGCCCAAATGTGCTCCTCCAGACTGAGCAAATAATTCATCTTTGTCTTCTTTGGGGCATAGTCTTCTTCCCTCTCCTAGAGTTGTTCTCCTCAATCTGGACCTGTAGCCTTCTGTAAAAGATCTTCTCTTCTTCATCTTGATCACCAAGCTTGGATTGCATAAACCTTAGAGTTTGATTAGATGCCTTGTCCAGCTGGTCTTCCATCCTGAAGAACCTTCTGCAGTTGTCCTTGTCCTTGAATTCCATCATCCAGAAAGGTTGAAGATGGATCTTCTTTCCTGTTGAGGGCACTCTTAGCATCCTGGGAAGAGCCTCAGGCTTGTTCCAGCTAGCCTTTATTTGACATATTCTGGAGACCACCTCAGACTTGGCTGTTTTGGTGAAGCCAAAGTCTTTCTTCAAGCATCTAAACACTGTGAGTAGTGTTTGGTAGTCTTCTCCTAGAATTCTGTAGAGAGGCCAAATTTGTTCTCTACCACCCTTGTATGTGAAAACCAATCTTTCAGGTAGCTTCTGAGAAGCTGCAATGCCCCTTACTTCCACCAGGTTGTCTAAATCAAGATGCAAGCTGGATTCTTCCCTGATGTCAGCAATGTACATGCAGTCCTCTGGATTTGAAGGGGGTTTTTGAGGTTGTGGCTTTCTCACAAATACTGGCTTTGTCTTGACAGCCCTTTGCTTCAATTTCTTCTTTGGATCCATCTCAAAAAGGAATTTAGGAAAGTTAGCCTCATCAAACTCAATTGGCTCTTCCTTTGGCTCAATTGGCTGATCATGATAATTAACAAGATGTTTGGGATCACAGGCTAACTTTAAAGATGGATCAGGAATTGTTGGAGGTACAGAAGAGTCTGATGCAATACTCTGAGAGTCATCATTTTCAAAGGTTATGTTTCTTCTAGCCCTTGCCTTTGGTTGCCTTGTACTCTTCTTTTCACTCCTTTCCTTTTGGGCTTTTTCTTCTTGCTGTCTTTCTTCTTCATCTAGAGCTTGAGCTACTGCAAGAGCTTGCATAGCTGCTCTTTCTGATTCCTCAGCCTTGGCTTCAGCAAAGTTTGGATGACCAGCCCAAACACAGATTTGTTGTCCATTCCTGTAGACAATTGCCCTTTGCTTCCTTATCTCATGATTATTACTTTCCTTGCTTTTTGTGATGAGAAGTCCAAGTAGTTTGAGCTCATCTGGATAAGGTGCAGGATAGAAAGTCCTTGCTATGTTTTTGCCTTTTGGTTTAGCAGGAGACTTGGGAGATAAGCTTCTTTGTAATGTAGCTTCTTCCACATCCCTAATGCATGAAGTTTGTCCTTTCTCCTTTCTTGGTCCTTGAATGACTCCATGTAGAAGGGGCTCTATAGCATAAGAGCTCTTGAACTGTGGCTCCACTTGTGCAGTCACCATTGCATTTGTTGATGGCTGATCTGTCTTTGAAGATTCAGTAATTTTCTTGAACCTTGCTTCTATGTTGGACCAATGATCTTTGATCTGTGCTGCAAGTTGTATCCTCATAGAAGCTTCCTGGATCAAGTCAATGCCATCCTTATTCTTCTTTCCAAACTCCCCCATTGCTAGTGGCTCCTGTGGCAATGTGATGGTTGGGACCAGCACCTTTGTGATTTGAATGGTTAGCTCCTGAGATTTCTCCCCCTTTTTGTTATCATCAAGAGAGACAACTGGGAGTCCTTAAGCTGCCACTAGCTGGGCCAAAAGTTGAGTCTGCTTCTCCTGTTCCTTTTGCATTTGAGATAAAGTAGCTTCCACCTTGTCCACTCTAGAAGAGAGAGTCTTCAAGGAGGTAGCCACTTCAGGTTCCTTAGAGAAAAACCTGTTCATTTTGGACATAGTGAGAAGAGGGAGCTTTTCATCCATCATCCTGTAGTTAGCATCCCTGAAATTGCTAATAGAGTCCTTGATTTCTGTAGCCTCAATCCTTGTCTGCATCATTTGTAGCCTTTGAATTTCCAGAGAATCCATGATGGCCTTGTAGAATTTCTTGTCTCTTGCATTTGCAGACTCATGAGCTAAGTAGGCTTCATTGTACTGCCTGGAGATAGCAGCATCTAGAGTGGCTCTACCATGCATACCTTGAGAAAGCCAGCCTGGTGTAGGAGGCACCACAGAAGTCCCAGTCTGTGAAGTGGTGGCCACCTGTAGATTATCACCATAGCTGTCCTCAGCATCAGAAAACTCAAATTCTCCACTTGCTGCAGCTCCTGAAGGTAGATTGGTCAGGGCATCCTTTGCTCTTTGCATTGATGCAGTTGTATGAATTAGATTTAGTGACCTTTCTGCCTCCACATTGCCCTGCTGAGCCATAATTTGATAGGCTGGCACAGGATGAGTAAAGGTCTCAGGATCCAGGGAAATACTATCCAGAGTTTGTTGATAAACCTCTTGGAAAGTAGGTTCCCTTTCTCCCTCACTGACCTCCATTAACTCATTAGCAATGGCTGCTTCCATCCTTATTTCTCCTGTAGTCCCTTCTCTCTCTCCACTCTGTTCTTGCATCATGGGCTCCCCATGGCTCACACCTCTCACACCCTCACCTTCACCTTCTAAGGTGGAACTCTCAATCTCTCCTTTTGCCTGGCTGGAAGAAATAGCCAGCCTCTCACTCACATTCTCTCCTTTTGCCTGACTGCAAGCCAGCCTCTCAGTTTCACTCCCTCTCAGTCCTAGAAGTGTCTCAACTACCACTAGATCATCTGCACTAGTTGTGGGAACAACTTGATTTTCAATTAAAGGTGCAGAGTGAACTATCAACGGAATGGTAGTTTGAACTGTCAACGGTATGGATACCGTTGATGGAGAAACACTTGTCAACGAAATAGACTGTTTCGTTGATGAAGTCAAGAAAGCACTTTGAGAATGAGAAATTACAGTAGAGTCTGTGGTGATTGATTTTAAAGAATGGTCCACAGATCCCCTTGCAACTTCAGGAAAAATTGGTTGATGGCCCAACAAATCACTTAACAAGTGATGGCCACCAGCTTCAGAGTGGGGCTTCTCCAAGATTAGAGTTGGAGAATCAGGAATAGATGTATGGATCATGTCCACATCTAAAGATTGAGTTGGTGAATTGGATGGAGATAATTCAAGATTGATGTTTAGAGAATGGGACTGTAACCCCAGAGTAATGATAGGGGTTACATCAAACTGAATTTGAGAAACTGGAAGTGTTGCTTCCAGTGTGTGTGCACCCTGTGTACCCTTGGACTTTTGCTTCACTCTCCTTTGGTATTGGGAAAATGTAGACTTTGGGCTTGAAGTGTCCCTTACCCTCTTGGACTGTGCTCTTGGTGGAGAGCTTGTTTCAATAATCACATCCTTTTGGGAGGATGCAATTAGACTTGTGTTTAAATCCATTTTACTCATTGTGCCTTGTTGGGAAGACACAATGGGGCTTGGCTGGTACACACTAACCTGTCCTTCCTTATCCTTGGGGTTTCTTTGATGATCACCCCTTCCCTCACCTCTTACAACTCCAGACTCACTCCCCTTAGGTTGTGTGGTAGTTTTTACAACAGGTGCCTTTTGAGAAGCACCTGAGGTTGGCTTGGAGGATTTCTTTGATTTAGGTTTTGTTGCTAGGGTAGGAGCCTGTTGGGTCACAGCTACAGACTCCATAGCAACATTGGAAGGTAAAACAGTAGAGGAGTTAGCTACACTAACAGGGATAGTAGTAGTTACCTCAATGATTGGCAGATACACCACTGGAACATCACCATTGTGGTTCAGCCTGAGTATGTCTGTCAATACTCTCTTTTCTTGCACAAAGCACTCGAACCTGGCATTAGGGTTAGAGATAACTAATGGTGCTGGACTAACATGGTTAGCCAACATCATCAGAAACCTAGCATAATAGATATTTTTCTTCCTATTAGCTTTGTCACCCAACTTAGCACCAATTTCATACATAAGTTGGGTGCTAAAGTTGTGATATCTATCATTTAGAAGCATGGTTAGGAGAATTAACATAGAGTTAGTTAATGCATCAAAATTACTAATCTTTCCAGAAAAGACCTTAATGAATGCATCAGCTAAATAACTGTATTCTCTAACCAAACCTCTCCTAATTATTCTACCCAGATTATCAGTAGGCAAAGAGTAGTTTATAGAATTTAACATGGTAGTTATTTCAGTGTTAGTAGGCAAAGCATCACAGTTATTATCAGGAATATGTAAACATGCTTGCAAAACATCAGAATTAACTATGTACTCATTACCTTGAAGAGTGAATTGTAGTGTGCAGTTTGTTCCACTATACTCACATGAGGTCCAAATCTCCTCGATTATCTCATTGTAGAGTGGTGTAGAGTGAAACATTGCATAGCTCAACTTGCAATTCTTCATGAAATCCATCATTTTGAAGAACAGACTGTTCGGGTTTTCCTTGACAACAAAAGGGATGGAGTTGTTCTTCTCATAGATGAACCCTCCAGCAGACATTAGCTTGACTATGGGTGCCATTGTTGATTAAAGGAAAGCTTCGAACTAGCTCACTTACTAATCTTGAGAATGTTGATTCATCAAGTGGCTTGGTAAAGATGTCTGCAAGTTGTTGTTCACTTGGAACAAAATGTAACTCCACAGTACCATTCATAACATGTTCTCTAATGAAATGGTACTTGATGTCAATGTGCTTGGTTCTTGAATGCTGCACTGGATTCTCAGTAATGGCAATGGCACTAGTGTTGTCACAGAAAATAGGAATTTTCTCAACTCTTAATCCATAATCAAGTAGTTGATTTTTCATCCATAAAATCTGTGCACAACAACTTCCAGCTGCAATATACTCAGCCTCAGCTGTGGAGGTGGAAACTGAGTTTTGTTTCTTGCTGAACCATGACACAAGCTTGTTTCCTAAGAATTGACAGGTGCCTGTTGTGCTTTTCCTGTCAATTTTACATCCTGCATAATCTGCATCTGAATAACCAATTAGTTCAAAACCAGATTCTCTAGGATACCAAATGCCAAGGTTTGATGTTCCTTTGAGATATCTGAAAATCCTTTTAATAGCAACTAAATGGGATTCCCTAGGATCAGCCTGAAATCTAGCACATAAACATGTAGCAAACATAATATCAGGTCTACTAGCTGTTAAATATAAAAGTGAGCCAACCATGCCTCTGTAACTTGAAATGTCCACAGATTTTTCCTTAGTATTCAATTCAAGTTTGGTGGCAGTAGGCATGGGTGTTTTGGCAGGAGAGCATTCCATTAAGTTAAACTTCTTCAATAAATCAAAAATATATTTTGTTTGACTAATGAAAATGCCTTCATTAACTTGCTTTACTTGAAGACCAAGAAAGTAAGTTAATTCTCCCATCATGCTCATTTCATACTTACTTTGCATAAGCTTGGCAAACTTTTGACAAAGTTTCTCATCTGTAGACCCAAAAATTATGTCATCTACATAAATTTGAACAAGTATTGTAGAGCCATTCACAATCCTATGAAAAAGGGTATTATCTACAGTACCTCTAGTGAAGTGATTCTCAAGAAGGAACTGTGAAAGTGTGTCATACCAGGCTCTAGGTGCTTGTTTCAAACCATAGAGTGCTTTGAGGAGAAAGTACACATACTCTGGAAAATCATCATCTTCAAAACCAGGAGGTTGACTCACATACACCTCCTCTTCCAGTTCCCCATTTAGAAAAGCACTCTTAACATCCATTTGATAGACCTTGAAATTGGCATGGGCTGCATAGGCTAGGAAAATCCTTATTGCTTCTAGTCTTGCAACAGGAGCAAAGGTTTCATCATAATCGATTCCTTCTTCCTGTGAATAACCTTTTGCAACCAATCTAGCTTTATTCCTTGTGACTATGCCATTTTCATCCATCTTGTTTCTGAACACCCATTTTGTGCCTATGACACTCCTGTCCTTAGGCTTGGGCACCAGCTTCCATACATTGTTCCTTTCAAATTGGTTTAGCTCTTCTTGCATAGCCAAAACCCAATCTGGATCTAGAAGTGCATCCTCAACTTTCTTTGGCTCATCTTGAGACAGAAAGCTGCTATATAGACATTCTTCTTGAGTTGCTCTTCTAGTTTGGACTTTTGAAGAAACATCACCTATAATGAGTTCAAAGGGATGATCTTTAGTCCATTTTCTTGAGGGAGGTAGATTTGCTCTAGACGAGGTAGCTTCATGATCATGATTGCCTTGATTGGACATTTGTCCTTGAGAAACTCCCCCTGAGTTTGTTGTCCCTAAATGATCACTTCTAGAACCATTTCTATGACTGTCAACGGTATGACCATTTTGGTTGTCAACGAAACGCTCATTTTGACTGTCAACGAAATGATCATTTGGTCTACTAGAAGCTATTCTTTTCAATCTTAATGCAGCAACTTCATCTTCACTGCTGCTTTCATCTGTGCTAGATACAACAACTTTAGGCTGTTTCTCAGTAGCCTTATCATGATTCACTTGTTCTCCTTCCTCATTCTCAAAAGAGAGACTTTCATGGAAACCTTCATCACAGAGACCTTGTATTTTGAGATCATCAAAAACAACATGTACAGATTCCATAACAATGTTGATTCTGAGATTAAAGACTCTGTAAGCTTTCCCTGCTGCATATCCCACAAATATTGCTTCATCTGCCTTTGCTTCAAATTTCCCCAAATGCTCAGCTTGATTTCTCAGAACAAAGCACTTGCATCCAAAGACATGAAGAAAATCTAATAGTGGCTTCTTTCTTTTGAGTAACTGATAAGGGGTCATTCCTTTGGCCTGATTAATCAAAGAAATATTCTGAGTGAAGCAAGCTGTGTTAACTGCCTCAGCCCAAAAATAAGTTGGTAACTTTGATTCATCTAGCATTGTCCTTGCAGCTTCAATAAGTGTTCTGTTTTTCCTTTCAACTACACCATTTTGCTGTGGTGTTCTTGCTGCTGAAAACTCATGCAAAATACCATTTTCTTCACAGAACACCTTCATGCTTGAATTCTTGAATTCTGTCCCATTGTCACTCCTAATCCTTCTTACTTTGAAATCAGGATGATTGCTTACCATCTTGATGTGATTGATAATGATTTCACTTGCCTCATCTTTAGAGGGCAAAAAGAAAGTCCATGTAAATCTAGAAAAATCATCAACAATCACAAGACAGTATTTCTTCTTTGAAATAGACATGACATTTACAGGGCCAAACAAATCCATATGAAGTAACTCAAGCTGATGAACAATTGATGACTCTGTCTTGCTTTTGAATGATGCCTTCTTTTGTTTCCCTTTTTGACAGGCATCACACAAACCATCCTTGGAAAACTCCACCTGTGGAATTCCTCTAGCAAGATCTTTCCTCACCAAATCATTCATAACCTTGAAATTCAGATGAGATAATTTCTTGTGCC
This sequence comes from Heracleum sosnowskyi, assembly GCA_030848705.1. NCBI lineage: Eukaryota > Viridiplantae > Streptophyta > Magnoliopsida > Apiales > Apiaceae > Heracleum > Heracleum sosnowskyi. Next base: position 91,467,860 of record CM061235.1, on the reverse strand, counting down.
ATAGCCAACTTTCATCCTTGCTTGCTTTGCTGAAAAGACAAGTGATGGTGTCTGAACTTGTGCTACTAAAGTCAGCAATGTACACATTCCCTCTTCTGAATCCAGTCATTACCACATTGTTGTTTCCTCCTTTAGAAACAACACAGGCTTCTTTTGAAAAAGTAACTAAAAATCCTTTGTCACAGAGTTGACTGATACTAAGCAAATTGTGCTTAAGACCATCCACCAATGCAACCTCATCTATGATGACATTCTCTTTTGAAATCAAGCCATATCCCTTTGTGTAGCCTTTGCTGTCATCTCCAAAAGCAATACAAGGGCCAGCTCTTTCCTGAAACTCTGTGAGCAGGGTAGAATCACCAGTCATGTGTCTTGAACAACCACTATCCAAGTACCAAAGATTCCTTTTGTCTCCCTGCACACAATAAAACCAAATCAAGTTGATTTTGGTACCCAAGTTTCCTTGGGTCCTGTCTTGTTAGCCTTTGCATTCCCTTTTGTACCATTTTTCACTTTGGACTCAGATTGATTCAAATCAATCTTTACCCTTGGTGTTGATTTCTGAGGGTTGCTCATATTTTCATTCATAGCATGCATAGTTGGAGGAACAATCATGTTATTCATGTTCCATGGCATTTGTGGCATGTTAAACATATTCATGTAAGGATTAGACACAAATGGCATGCTAGCATATGGATTCTGAAATTGTGCATATGGAGCAAACATGTTAGGCATAACAGGCATTGTAGGCATGGAACTGTTCATTGCAGGCTTGGGCATTTTCACATTAGCAGATTTCTTAACAGATTTGCAGTTAGTAGACAAATGACTAACACTTCCACAATTAACACATGTCTTTCTAGGAGCATATTTATCAGGTGTGTAATTGTTGTGTTTGTTAATTCCTACTTTGCCATTCCTGTTATTCTTTTTATTTCCCTTAGCCTCATTATGAACTTTCTCTACCTTGTCTTTCAATTGCTTGTTAGACAAGTGACCTACATTAGCTCTCTCAACAGGCTTCTCAACTTTCTTTGAATTACTAGACTCACCTTGAACAAAGTTCTTGGTGACAGGACCATACTTGTCATTAAGTCTAGTGAGTTTCTCTTTTCTTTTGTCTGTCAACGAAACAGCCTGATCGGTTGATGGTTCATGTGTCAACGAAACATTGCATTTCGTTGACATATCAACCTCCAACAAATGATCATTGTTGTTTGTTGACTCTGTTTCTGATTCTAAGGTTTCACCAACACACCCTAGCTTCTCTTTGTTCTTTTTCCATGATTCCTCACAGAAAGATTCCATACCTTGAACATTAATGATGTTGGTAGCAACATTCCTGGAATCTTTCCATTTTGCAATCACACCTTGTTCTATTTCAAGTTGTGTTTTAAGAATTTCTTCCCTTTGTAACACGTTCTCAAGTTCCTTCTTAGCATCCCTACTAACACATCTCATTTTCTCAAATTCAATGAGCTGTGCTTCTAACATTGCATTCCTATCACTTAAGAGCAAATTAGTCTCTTTTATTCTAGAATTCTCCTTGGTAAGTGATTTAAGAGTAACACGCAAATTATATAGTACAGTAGACATTTCATTTACTGCACTATCGCATTCCTCTTTAGAAAGCTCAGAAAGATTAGTAATTGTTACCTGGTTGCTTGAGGAACTTGCTTCCTGCTCATGATTGTCAGCCATAAGAGCCAAGTTGACATATTCAACATCATCATCAGAGTCTTCACCATTACCAGCCCAGTCATACTCCTGAGACATGAAAGCCTTTTCTTTTTCCTTGAGAAGTTCAAAGTATTTCTTTTTATAATCAACAGGCTCAAATTTCCTGTTGCCCTTCTCAACCTTGGGCTTTCTGCAGTCTCCAGCAAAGTGACCAAGCATTCCACAATTGAAACATTTTGACTTAGACTTTTCAATCCAGTTTGTTTTGCTAGGTTGAAAGTCTCTTCTTGGTGGCCTTGCTTCTGAGTTTCTTTTGAACTTGAACTTAGAGAATTTCCTAGACAGAAAAGCAATATGCTCATCAATCTCATCTAAGTCATTCAAGTTGGCTGGTTCTGATTCTTCTTCTTCTTCTGTCATCTTGTCTTTACCCTTGCTAACATCACTCCTACAACTAGGTCGACTAGTTGTGGCCTTTGCAGTTTCTTTGTTGTCATCTTCCAGTTGGTTCATAGATGCAATTAATGCAATAGATCCACCCTTCTTCTGTACCTTTTCAATTTCCTCATCTTGCTCCATTTCCAGCTCATAAGTCTTCAAGGTTCCATAAAGCCTTTCAAGAGTGTAGTCTTTGTACTCTTGAGTGTTTCTAAGAGAAACAGTCATAGGCTTCCATTCTTTTGGAAGAGCTCTGAGAAATTTAAGGTTTGAATCCTTAGTTTGATAGATCCTCCCATACAGCTTTAATCCATTCAAAAGCTTCTGAAACCTACTAAACGTGTCATTTAGGGTTTCACCAGCTTTAAAATGAAAATGCTCATATTGTTGTATAAGGAGTTGCATTTTATTTTCCCTGACTTGCTCAGTTCCTTCACAGAGAGTTCTAACAGTATCCCATACTTCCTTAGAGGTTGTACAGTTGATAACATTGTCAAACATCTCTTGCTCCAAACCATTAAACAGAATGTTCATGGTTCTTTTGTCTTTATGGACTTCTGCAACATCTTCAACAGTCCATTCTGAGACAAGTTTTGGAATCTCTACATCAGGAGCATTATCTGGCAATCCAACTCTAGAATCAAGCTTCATGGGAACGTGTGGACCTTTCTCAATGCAGTCTACATACCTCTCATCCATAGACATGAGATGTAAATGCATCTTTACTTTCCAGTGAAAGTAATTGTCCTTATCAAGAACTGGTATCTTCACACCTGCATCCTTCTTCACCATGGTTTCTGTTTTTGGTCTTGATCTTTAAACTTCTTGTATGTTAGAAGCTTGCTCTGATACCAATTGTTAATCCCAAATGACCTAACAGAATTGTAGAAGGGGGGGGGGTTGAATACAATTTTGATATTTCTTTAACTTGAAAATACTTTATAAAATTAAACTGAACTGAATAAATAAAAACACAAGATATAAATAATTCAGTTGGATTGTTTGATGATCCAACTGAAGTGTTTTTATTGCGGAAATAATCTGTGATACAAATGTACACAGCTGCTCAGTTACAAGGTTGTAGAGAAGATAAATGCTCTCCAAGATAGCTAATACAAACTCTTTGTTTTTCTTCACACTCAATAAAGTAACTGCTACACTTGGTTATATAAACCCAAGTTTACAACCCTATTTTTGGCTACACTAATAGTACAATGAGTAACCGCCAATAGTTTGCTTTTCATCCCTTTGTCCAGTGGTCCTTGGAGATCCTTGCTTTTGACTTCATGCTTATTATGATCACTCCCAAGAGCCCAATTGGAAACTGGGATGTTTCCTTATTCCCCATGTCCATTTTAATGGTTTCCAATGCAAAGTACACTTCCACATCTCCTTTTTGATCTGTCAGGAACCTGTCACTATCACTTTGTCAATTGTATAGAAAAGCAATAATGATTCGTTGATGGCATAGAGATGTGTTTCGTTGATAGCTTTATTCTTTGTTTCGTTGATGAGCTTCCTTGTTTCGTTGATAGAGTAATCTTCATTCCGTTGACATGTCTTCACTTAGGCAAAATTACAAGGCACTAAATATTTACAATTAACCAACCTATTTTGCCTATCTAACCATTTAGTCAACATGACTTAGAAAACCTATCTAGTACTCAACAAACTGCATATCAAACTATGAAGTAATGTACAGTGCAATTGCTACATCACTCATTTCGTTGATGAGCTTCCTGTCAACGAAACACTGCAAAGCATGCTATTTTGTTGACAGTTACAAAATAACTTAATACAAAATCTACTAAGTGTTTTTATAATTATCATCAAGAACAACATATTCCTAACAATCGCTTTGATAACTATGAAGTTCAGCATTTGAGTAGACGTCTTTGAACCTTGTCCCATTGTCATAGGGAGTTGAATCGTGCCTTCTACCTTCGATTCTACTCCATTGAACCCATATATGGGCATGTTTGAGGGTGTTAGCTGAGAGTCAGTGTAACCCATCTTGATGAAAGCATCATGGAACAAGATGTCCACTGAAGCTCCATTGTCAACAAGAACTCTCTTTGTTTCAGAGTTGCCTATCACAAGTACTATGACCAGAGGGTCATCATGGGGAAATTTCACTCCCTCAAGATCAGAATCATCAAAATTCAAAGATACTTCAGTCTTGGCACGCTTTGGTGCTTCTCTAACCACAGTCATTACTTCACGTGCATAAGCTTTTCTCGAGTTTCTGGAAGGTCCGACAGTAGTTGGTCCTCCAAATATCATATTGATGACAGGCCCTCGGGGCTTGGGATTTCGGTCTTGATCATTGTCCCGTCTATCATAGTCTTTCCTTTCATAATTTTCCTCTCTGACTTCCCTGGTTTCCATCTTTGGTGTACTTACCAAGCTTTCCTCTTCGAATCAAGAACTCAATTTCATCTTTCAGTTGCCTGCAGTCATCTGTCTCGTGGCCAACTTCTTTGTGAAACCGGCAGTATTGGTTTTGATTTCTTTTTGACACATCGGCCCTCATAGGCTTCGGCCATTTAAGGTCTTCTTCCTTTGCAATCTCCATCAGAATTTGGCTCCTAGGAGCATTCAATCTTGCATACTCCGTAAACTTAGGCCCAAAATTGTTCTTCTTGGGTGGTGAATCAGAATCCTTTGATGTCCTATGATACTTCTCCCTTGCATCATACTCTGGAGCATCCTTTCTTTTCTTTGAATTTCCATTGCCAGTAGCAACGGGCTCATACTTTCTCATGCTCTCCTCAGCCTTGATGTATTTTCCAGCTCTATCTTGTAGTGACAACATGTTTTCGGGGGGATGTTTAGCCAAAGACCTCCTGAAGTGGTCATCGGTAGTTCCTTGCTGTAGGGCTATCATAGCCACTTTATCTTCCAAATCTGGGACTTTTATAGCCTCCTTAGTGAATCTACTCAAGTATTCTCTCAATGTTTCATTCTTGCCTTGTCGAATCCCCATAAGAGAGGCGGAACTTTTCTCATGTATCTTTCCACTAACAAATTGATTGATGAATGCCTTACTCAGCTCTTTGAAGGATCCAATAGAATTGGGCGGAAGGCGACTATACCAACGTTGAGCCATGCCTGCTAGGGTTTGTGGAAACGCCCTACACTTTACAGCGTCATTGGCAGGCTGCAACAACAGTGCATTTGAGAAAGTTCTTACATGATTTTCGGGATCTCCCGTTCCATCATAAGCTTTGATGGTTGGCATTTTAAACTTCCTGGATATATTGGCCTTCATTATCTCTTGAGTGAAGGGTGGTGTAGGATCATCAGGATCTCCTAGGGGTAATAATACAGTAGGATCTCCTCTTGGGGTTTCAACCCTTCTGGATCTAGGAGGAGTAGCATCCAGATTAATTACCGAAGTCCTCCCGGCTACTCTTGCAGCCTCTTCTTCCTCTAACTTCTTTTTGAGTTTTGCAACCTCTGCCTCATGGGCTGCAATTCTTTCTTGAGTGGTTTGTTCTTTGTTTGCAGAACATCTTCTTCATGGGGGATAGTCATCATCAGTATTGTAATTTTCATCCTCAGTATAAGGACTAGAGAAATCGTCTCGAAACATCTGATGAGTTTGGGTTTGACGATTCAGGGGTTCCAAGCCTTGTACGTAAGGAGGCACATATGCCTCATGGTGTACCAGAGTGGTACCACTACCGCCCACCGGGGGTCGAGGGGGCCTGGTATGGGTAGGCATCCCAAGGGTCTGATTCACATATTGAGGGAGATCAGTAGTATGTAGTTGAAGGCTCCTCGGGGCATTCATGAGCAGTGGGGAGGTTGTGATCGGTTGCTGGTGGGTGGTCTCTTGTGGATTAGATCCATGAATGACCATCTGCAGGGGATTCGTCCCTTCAACTGAAATTGGGATCTCTGGTCCTTGAGTATTGGTGGGGATATTCGTCCCTTCAGTGCTGGTAATTGGTGGTGGTTGAGCTCCTTGAGCACCGGCCTCGGAGGCGACAGGAGTTCCTTCAGAAGTTTGATTTGTTCTTCGTGTGACTGCCATGGTTGATGTTTGTTTCCCACAGACGACGCCAAATGTTATGGATTAAAACACGTGCTTTGTGAATTAAATGCTAGGGTTTGTGAGCGTCCAAGCTTTAATGGCTGCTCTTGTGTTTCGAGACTAAATCGGTCCTCACAAGATGCCTACGTATCTCTGCTGTATAGAGAATCAAGCCAATAAAACGTAGTTCTAGAATAAAGGACCAGGGTCCTTATATAGGCGTCAGGAGCCTTGTATTTAGAGTATGTTTAGGAGACTTAATAGATAAGTCTCGTTATTGATAACTGATAAGGAGTGTTTTGCTTGGCATGCAAGTATTATCCTCATCTGATAAGTGTTATGACTCATCGTAATATTTGATTGGGATTCTGGATCCTTCTATGAAGATATTATCATATTTGGACTCTTTTATGAGTTGCGTATTTTCCTTTATTTATTAATTACGAAATTAATAAATAATTAGGGTTTCGGGCCTTTTGTCGGGCCTAATTCTTGGACCAAACTAGGTCTAATTAATATATCATTAATTATATCTAGGGTTATATTTCGGCCCATATCAGAAGGTTTAATCAAATATTTTTTAATAAATTTTATTGACAATTTCAGAAGAATACTACAATTGGATGAATATGAATTTTGTAGGAAATGCTTTTAGATAAAATTTTACCAAATAGTATTTGTACTAAATATATCAAGAAAATATATTTGATAATATTAGTGTTAAAAATCGATGTGCTAGGAGAGAAAGTGATGATACAAAAAATTGATGACTATTTGTTAATATTTGTTAATATGTGTATATTCTAATGTAAATTTTTTTTTAAAAAAATTGTTGTGGTTTGATGATAAAATAAATCGTTGCTTCCAACAAAAAAGCTTAAAATCAATTTTACAAGTACAAGTAAACCTACTTTCTCTAAAATCAACTTTTAGGCGAAAAGCGCTTTTAAGAGAAGTTATTTTAATTGTGTATCTGCTATTTGGTAAAAATCTGATATTATTGTCTGCAACAACACTGCTATTTGGAAAAAAATTGATATTATTGTCTGCAACAAAAATACCAAATAAGGCCTTATTATCAACATTCATTTAACAAGTTGTTGTCATATGTGAGAAGCGGTGAAGAATCAAGTTGAGTTAATGTATGGTAAAATTGTGACTAATTTCTGAAGAAAAATAATAAAAAATCATTTCATAAACTAAAATTAGAAATTATTCACGGGTTTGGAGGCAATTTCATTAACACAAGTTGCAAGCTCGAAGCAACCTATAATTTACATTATAGGGATGATTATAAGACCACTTCGAGGTTGTGTAGTATTAATTCTCGTTGTAAATTTTTCACTTGTATTTTGTTTTCGGACCCATCCCAATTCTTATACAAAAGTTATTATAATTCCCCTTTTCCGTACCGAACAGGAAACATGGATAAGTGGGAAACTGATATGTATACTATGTATATATATGTGAGAATGTCATATTACATATCTACAATTCAAAATATTACTTATTAATTAAGGTAAACGAAATCTAATTGTGTTAATTATATTTTTTTTAACGAAAACGAGGAAAAGCTTATGAAATGCAAAAAAAATAATTATCTAGCCATCACAATGATGAATTTTAAAAGTCATTCTATAACATGCAAATTTAAAAATGAACAAATTATTTTACTCCAAATTTTTGATTTGTTGATTGAAAGGGTATCTATAGGGACATATAAATACGAGAGTAGCACATGTAAAGTACACCTACGATTATTCCTTGATTTGGCAAGCAGTCATTGGTGTTGGTGATAGAATCAGTGACGAAGAGCGTGAGTCTTGATCGCGATCAGTCATATTCTCAATTTGTTCTTTGTGTTGATGATAATTAGTGTATCCAATTTTTACTTAACATGCTTATCAAAAATAATATTGTAAGATCTCTAACTTATTACATTCGGGGTAAAAACTAACAAACTTAAACCATCTCGTAAACTTATCATCAATTTTTAATAGGTGATCAAAAAGAAATGACTGTGGATTTAACTCCTTAAATCGATTTTGAAAGGAAATTTGGTCATAATTAGTTTTTCTAGACTAGATCATGAATATATTCTATTATCAGTTGTGTTACTCAACATCTTAATGCACGTGAACTCACATGATCTTTTAAAATATTTTCTATTTGTACTTAAATTATACTCAGTTGTATCAAGGAAATAATTGTTATATATTTTTTAAATAGTATATTGGAGAAATGATTAGATATTATTTTCTTTTATTTGCCCATGTTTGACGCACATTGTACTTTAATGAATCCTGTATTACCATATATTACGAAATTTTAAAATAATTAAATACTTATATGTTAAATTACATATATCTTATATGTTAAATTAAATATATCTTAGATGTTTATTTGCCTTAGCCGACAAAGATTATGTTAGAATCAAGGAAAAGGACATAAATTGTCATACACTTGTTTTTTGCCTACAACTTTTGAGCAAAGAATTCAAGAATACACAAATAAGTGAATGGACTGCATATTATACAAGTATATATCTCAAGTTTCAAATGTGCTTTATCTGTCTGAAATAAGTTGCTATAACTAATTAATATCCAAAAATGCCACGATTCATAGAAAAGGTCATGTTTACGAATCAAAGTTACCAAGCATGCACCAGCCTACTAGAAATGTTCAATACCCAAAGTAGGCTTTATATTCAATCTATTAAAAATTCACTAGTTCTTGGACTATTTGTGTTTCCAGTAGTTAATGCATGATATCCTGAAGGTGACCATAGATATTCAAACTAAACCTAGTGTTTTAGCAACCAAAAAAATCTTAATTGACTATGACATAAATGTGATCTTCCAGTATTGGCTCATTTCATGCCCACACTGTTAAAGGGGGTCATGCTTGGGCTTTCTTCCTTTAGTTGTGCCACTTAGCATCACCAGTTTCTCAGTGTTGCTTGTTATATACTCCATCTGTTTTTATATATCAGTCGTTTAAGGGTGCTGCACACAGATTAAGAAGACTGATCTTAACAGCTACAATGTAATTAATATGAAATATAACTCCACTTTTACCCATAATACTAAAGGTCTCTGGGTAATTTAATAAAATGTGAAGCTTTAAAGAAGGGCAAGAGAGGAAAAGACATACATTTTTTCATTGGAAGACTAAAACGACTATTAATTAAAAACAAACTTACTTTTGTAAAACGACTATTAAATAAAAATAGAGGGAGTATATCTATAGACTCCGGCTGGAAAAAAGAAAAGATGGATGAGAGGCCATGCATGTCTATAGTAAGTAGACAATCTTAGTTGAATTATATTATTCATTCATACCACTGGCTTCAAAATGCCATTGCATGATCTAAGTCTTCTGGAAACTCGCCTTTATGAGCAAATGGAGCGGCTCATTGAAGTGCTCATATCCAAGTTAATCATTTAACTTCTCTTCCCGAGTCGGAAAAAAATATAAACAAAATAGATATCTTCGACATCTATTTATCTATGGGAAATTCAATAATTCATAATTAAAACAAAATTAAAAAGAATCAGAAGTGTCTAGACATAGAGCTTGGCTTTAGCAACATCTATCAAAGACAAATGCACATATCATTACAGGAAAAAACAACTCAAGAAACATACCTTCTGATATCTATGCATTGTGTAGATTAGGGTGACGTACATGACTTGACCGGGTCACCTAGTCTAGCTCTAGCATTAAATTAGGGCATATCTTTATTGAAGGTATGTACCTCAAACTTTTTATGCAAAGAAGATCAATGTGCGCAACTAAATAACTGATAGCAATGAGGAAAATGATTTAAATGTGAAAGTATGGTTGTACTGAATAAAACGGTTCAATAACTACTCGAATTTGTTAAAAGGGATCTAAATAAGTAAATAGAGTAGAGTAAGAGTTCGGCTTGTTTCTTTTCAACTACTCCAAAAAAAAACCTAGTGCTGGATAAATATATTCGCCTTGTTACTATATATACTCTAGTGGTACGAATCAAATCAGATATTTATGTCTTTCATATATTTTCATGTTTTTCAAGAGATGTTAGGCAAAGTTTTCAAATTATATGTCTATAAGAAACATATTATTACAAATATCTAATTAGATTCACTATCCCAATATCTAAAATTTAAAGGACTTTTCTGAAGTTATGCTTAAATTTTGAGTTGAAAATTCACATATTGGAAAAGTGGTGGCACAGGATTATAAAAGATACCCTCCTTCTAGCACCAGTTGTTAACGAAGAAAATTGGTGATAATAAATTTTGGAGGGTTTCTGGAATTTCGGAGGTGGTTGATTTCAGCGGAAGGCGGAAAGCGGCGCGGAATTTGATGTTTAGGGGTGGTGGGATTGTACGAAAAAATTAGGGTCTCCTTGCAAGTCTTTATCTCTCCTTTCTCGGATTGCAAGAAAAACTAAAAGCCCATACAATGTGCTCATGTACCCTAGTAATAGGGATCAAGTTGAATGTAGTTCTTTGGGAGCAAGGAACCTAAATGGGCTAAGTTTCCCCTGGAGCACAATGGGATGGGCCACCGCCTTTAGTTCCATCAGTTAGGTCGTTGAGCCCCGACTTCTTCTAGGAGCGTAGGGATTAAGCATTGACCTAATATCTTGTTATCCCAGTGTAAAACGTTACCTAATTCCCATGTAGAGCGAAACATAGGTGTCTAATGCCTACTTGTCCGATTTCACTAAAAGGCAAGGTTGGTCTTCAAATCTTCAATCAGCAACGGTCTTTAATCTTCAATAAAATGGGTCTAGGCCACCTTACTTTAGTCTTCAATGTCTTCTTGCTCAACTCAGCGAGGTTGTTTAAAACGGGTGAGGCCCGATAGTGGGCGATATGCCACTTCTTCAAATATATAGCATTAGTCTTCTTCTATTATTTCATCCATTTTGTCTTGTAGCTTTCATTCGACGTGGACGAGGCCTAAACATTTGGGTGGTGTCTAGCAAGATGTGCTTAGCCCAATAATCTTTAATCCAATGTAGACCTGGCAATTCGTTTCGTTCGTGTACTTTCGTATAGTATACTTTCGTGTTTCGTGTACAGGAATACTAAACCGAAACACGACCCGTTAAGAATTCGTTTCGTTTCGTGTTCATGTACTATCGTTTCGTATACATTTCGTGTCGTGTTTCGTGTAAATTTAAATAAAAATTAAAATATAATAAACAAATAAAAATATTTAAATATTAGCATTTTTGGTTTAATTTTTACTAGTTGACTCTTAAGTTAATAATTCATAAAGAGTCAAGTGTGGTCGAATCTTGTTAAAATTAAATTTGAAATTATTTTCTTTTTTGTTATTGTAAAAATAATCTATACAACATTTATTTATTATATGTATTTATATAATTTTAAAATATTTATTTAATCATTTAATTATTTCGTGTACTTTCGTTTCGTGTCGTGTACCCAAGGGTAAACCCAAAACCGACACTATAATTATTCGTGTAATATCGTGTTCGTGTACTTTCGTGTTCGTGTACCGAAAAGGTGAACACAAACCCAATATTATCGTGTCGTGTTCGTGTCATGTACGAAATTGCCAGCTCTAATCCAATGCTTTAGTACGATTCTGTCTTCTAAATATATGATATAGGTCTGGCCCACTTAGTCTTTCTCCTTAAACAAAATTTAGCCTAAGTTGATTGTGGACGAGGCTGATAATAACGGTGAGCAAATTTTGCCCATAACTATATTTATGTTATGTTTCAAGAGTCAAGTCTAATAAACATATTAGCTACTATCTATTAGCTACTATCTATCTAATAAACATATTAGCTACTATCTATCAAGATAAAAACGAACAAAAAAGATAACATATATTATTATAATTCTAAGAAGACTAAAAAAAAGGAAAAATCCAAATCAACTACATTAGTTTTTAGCACACTATTTAACTATTAGAGACATGATAATCTACATCTTCATCAAGACTCTAAAGAAACCAACAAAACCTTAAAACAAGATTCTATATCTACATATATAGTCAAGACCTACCATGACAATAGATGGACAAACAACTTTTCCCCACTTGTAGTGAGGGGGTGTCTTAGCTATGCGAGTTGTGCAATTGCACAGGGCCTTCTCACGAGGAGAACACATTTTATTTTTAGAATAATATATATATATATATATATATATATATATATATATATATATATATATATATTACAATTGAAAATTAAAAATATTTAAATTTTACTATTTCATTCACACACACACACACACACACACACACACATATATATATATATATATATAAATTATTAAAGACGAAACATTAAAAGTTTTGGTCGGTCGGTCGGTATTTGAGCCGATTCACGGGCCTATCTATAATCAATTTATTAATAACCAATTACCTTTTTTCACTACATTACCTATTTTATATTTATTTTTTAAACCAAACCAACTCATCTTCTAAAAATAAAACGGGCAACATATATATAATATGGTAATATTATTATATATTTATAACTGATTACCTTTTTCAGCTAAAACACATTATTTTTATATTTTTTACCTAAAACAACTCATCTTATAAATAGATAGGACACATATATGGAAACCAAGTTATTGATAACCAATTACCTTTTTCAGCTAAATTATATTACCTATTTCATATATCTATTTAACTAAAACAAATCATTTTCTAAAAATAAGACGGGCAATATATATATAAAATGGTAATATTATTATATATTTATAACCGACAGCTAAAACACATTATGTGTTTTATATTTTCTAACTAAAACAACTTATCTTCTAAATATAATACATGCAAAATAAATATACAATGGTAATATTGTTTTATATAAATATTAATAAATAACAAGTTATTCTTTTCAGCTAAAACAAATTACCTCTTTTATATTTTCTAACTTAAACAACTAATTTTCTAAAAGTAATGCATACGTATATATAAAAAAATTAATATAATTTTATATAATTATTAATAAGTAACTAATTGTCTTTTTAAGGATATTACCTGTTTATATTTTTTAACTGAAACAACTCATGTTCAAATTAAAAATAACACAGGCAAAAGATAGATATATTGGTAATATTATTATATTAAACTTATGAAATTATGTTTATTATAATTTTTTTAACATTCAATTTAAACGAGATAATTAATTAAAATAAAAGTAATAGTATATTCAAATAAACTCGGTATATTGAACAAGCACATATTTTGATATTTGCACTTGAGTCCCTTTTTAGATTTTTAAGAGTAAAAAAATACGAATCATTAGATATGTTATTTTAAAATATTTTATATTTTAATATCTAAAATACTACTATTGATTACGTCAATAATATACTAAATTTAAATATTATATTGTTAGATTTATAAATCCAATATATATATATATATTAAAATTTTATCAAATTATATATAATAACTAAAATCTAAATAAAAAATAAGAAAATATTAAAGAAGACCGTGCATCGCACGGGATATATATATATATATATATATATATATATATATATATATATATATATATATAATTTATTTATTGCAAATGTTATCATTTTTTCTTAAAATATCTGAGATGAAAATATCGCAAGTAAAATCAAATGCATTATACTCTAAAACTTATTTAAAATTATTTTTTACTTATTATTTATTATATATATATTATGAATATTTATTTTTATTATTATTTAAAAAAATTTCTTTCTACACAAGGCATCCAAAATTTCCAAGAAATAACGATGAGAATATAAACAATAAGCTTAATAATGTCTATCGTAGAACATATGAACTATTTAAAACTCCTATAATAGGAGTACATCTACTTATCTACTTATATATATTAAAGCCCGTCTAGGGGCAATTTGAGCCAAGAAAATGGCTGTGAAATGACAAGTTTGCCCTTATTTGTTGAAAAATTACAAACTTGCCATCCCTCTATAATTTATGTAAAAATAAAAGATTTTTGTTGCTCTTAGAAATCGAACCTCCGACCTCCTCCTTGGAAAACTCATGTTATAACCATTGTGCTACACTTACTTATTGATTTAACTTAAAAATCTTATTAGATAAGCCACATCACCTCTTTTTGTCCTATTTTTTTGTTTAAGTAAAATGTTGGGTTATATTAATTTTTTAGTTTCAAAATCTTAATGTATAATTATATTTTATCTACTTTGTATATATTAAAAGCCAACCAAGGATACTCTTATATTTTTAAGAATTACAGAATTGTCAACCCTTTATTATTTAAGCTAAAGTATATTAGATTTGTGTGAACATTGATAATCGTATTCCAAACTTTCTCATATAATTTCATCTAATACCCAAGTACATAACATTGAGTTTGAGTTTATTATAAAAATATTATTATCTAAACTACATTATCATATATATATATATATATATATATATATATATATATATATATATATATATATTAATTTTTTAGCAAATAACATGTTGTTTTATATTATTTATAAAAACATGTTTATTCAATTTTTTTAATTTTACATTCTCAGTAAATTAAATGTTAGTTCATATTATCTATATAGCTCCATTTTTCAAATTTTCGTTATTCTACATATAATTATGTATTCAATTATATTTATAAATTCTTATTTCACTTGTATTTTTGAATTATATATGATTTATACTGTAAATTTTTATATGATTTATACTTTATATAGGTTATTTAGGTATTGATACACAAATATAATATAATTTATCGTAAAAAGTGTGAATCAGAGTTAGGGGTGTTTATGGGTTGTATTTGCCGAGTTGAAAGCATTTTTGCAATCCGACCCAATTAAATCGGTTTGAAAAAATTCCATCCCACCACACAAAATATTAATTTGTGACCCAACTCTTAATCGTACATTGATTTGGGTCAGGTTGGGTCGGTTTAATTGGCTTAAATTATATATATATATATATATATATATATACATTACTCTTTTCGTTCATGTACAAGTATTGAGTAATGATATGCGGTTCTTTTATGTAAATATTAACACTTAAATATCAAATATTTGACGAAGGATAAATGTTTAATAAATCCGATTAATCACCTATTATCCGAGTAATCACTACAAGGTAACTTTACCGAATAATGTCGATTTCCATATTTAAGAACATTGTAAAATATGTATAAATTGGGATTTTAGTACTAATGTTTTAGTTTGATTAACATTATAATTTTAGTAATGTAAATTATGTTGTAAATCGTGTGCATATGCATAAAATGTAAGCACATCTATAATTGAAAGTACGATATATCATATAATGTATGGTAGTATATAATATATATATATATATATATATATATATATATATATATATATATATGTGTGTGTGTGTGTGTGTGTGTGCGCGCGCGCGTGTGTATAAATATTATTGAACAAAATTTGTAACTTAAATCGGGTTGGGTAGGGTCGGTCGAAAAAATATAAAACTCATACTCAACCTATTTAAATTGGTTGGGTAGACTTGGCTTGGTCGACCAAAAAGAGAGCTAGGGTTAGTTCAGTTTGATCAGGTTGGTAAATCATGAACAATCATAATTTGAGTAATCCGTGGATGTATTACTTATGGATTAAATCAGATAATTAAAGATTATTAGAATGATTAGTGGGGATCAATTTAATATTATATATATATATTGTTTAATAATTTTAATTATATGTATATTATCACATAATTTAAATTTATTTAAAAACATATTATGATTGAAAATAAATAAATTTTATAGATTTAAATTTTGGATTAGTGATCAAGTTGTCAGATAAAATTAAGAGAATTCGTGATTTTGACCGTCTAAAATAAGAACTACGTATACAAAAAAATGTTGTTATTATTTTTTATTCAAATTTCAACCTTTTAATTTTGGAACTTTTACCTATAAATTTCCTAAAATTTACAAATCATGCCAATATTGGAAGGATTAGACCGAATTTTATAACCTTTTCGCCAACTTTTATCAAAACCGATTTTAACATAATCAAAGCGATTAGTTACCGTCTAACGATTATCGGGATTATTAAACACTTACTTTTAGAACATAGATTATACATAAAAATATAATTGAGTATGGATTAAAAAAATTGTTTAATTATTTTTATTATATTCAATTGTTTAATTTGATAAAATTCATTTTACATCATTTAAAACTAAATATATATTTTGGTAATTAAAAATAATCATTTGATCTTTATCTTATAGAAATTAATTCAAATTTTATGAAATTAAAAAATATTTAACAAATACTAAACAAATATAAGGTAGATTCGAAATATTATCTCTTACCACATTTCTAATTATAAAAATTATTTCAATATATATACATATTGGTGTGAGAAATTATTCGAGTGTATAAACAGGCCCGTGCCTCGCATGGGCTATTACGCTAGTTATCTAACTATAACCAAGAATTTTCAGTTTGTTTTAATCACCATAGCCATGAACCCACATAAACCAACAATTCACTGTTTCGCTAATCACCATTATAGTACCGGTAAGGGATTAAGTAAAAACTCCAAGAATTAACATACAAATAAATGTATAGCATAGTGGAGCAATCAAGAAACCTTAAGGCTGTTGCTCGGTCCACCTTGATCACACCATGCTTGCTCGGTATACCTCGATAACCCTCCACCACCGTGCCAGAACTCATAATTTACCGAATCTATTAGTTTTCGTAGATCAACGTGGATAACTCCTATAAGATCACTGTTGTAAACAGATCTTGCACCAGTTATAGTGTTCCAAACACCGTCACTTATTTGTCACACCACTATAGTATCCATACAGACTAATAAGACGTAAGAACGTGCCTAACTATCTTATTTTCTCCCACCTTGTCTCATTTATAAGAAAGAGGCTCCATGAGTTCCTATCATACACATTCATGAACTTAATGTTGGAAATATTAACAATAACAGCAACATAGAGGCAGTTATATAAATTATTTAACAAGTCCAGGCCAAGACAACAATTAACGAAACAAATCATGAAGGTAAATAACATGCATATCAATGACTGAATAAACAAAGAAAAGAAGAAAGGTGTACCAGGAGCCATAGCCATAACAGTGTACAAAAGAAGTTTAAATAATCAACTGAGTCGTCAGTCCTTGCAAGAAATCCTGATTGCTCTTGAAGAAATAATTGGCCCCACTTACTGTGTTGGGATGCTTGCAACACCTCCTCCACGATAAAACAGCTCCGAGCAACAGGTTCACAGCAACTCCAATTGCTCAACTTCGACTGGCACCTCAGTCGCCGGAGAAACCACAAGCAGACAAGCTTCAAACAAATATTGAGGGGAGAGCAGAGGAGAGAGCAGAAAATGTAAGGTGTGGTACATTATAATCAGCAACTTAGCTCTCTATTTATAGTAGAGGCTAAGTTTAACTGATACCACCCTATTTAATATTAGAATTGTAACTGCAACACCTCCAATTAATTTAGAGATGAAACTGACGATTTACTTTTAATAAAAAATCAAAAAACTGATGATTTTAAATTAAATAAATCGTAACAGTTACACACCCAATTTTGATAAATTAATTCTAATAAAATATTAAATCACCTAAATAAAAACCCTCGCCCAGGTCGCCTCGCGTACGCGAGATGCCGAGACATTCGCCCATCGACCGAGCCGAGCCGACCCGAGTTGAGACGAGGCGAGGCGAGGCGAGGCGGGCGGCGGCGTGTGTGTGTGTGTGAAGCACATACTAACACCATGCACCATCACACACCTTAGTAGTTGTATACTACCCATGTGTGTGATACTATATAAAGCCAACAACCCCCTTTATTTATTTCAATGTGGGATAAATACACATTCTCATTTCAAGCTCTTTCAAGCTACTAACTTCAACTCTATTTCTCTATGGATTTCACTAAGAAAATTACTTAGATCCATATATGAAAATTTAAGTCCCCATAACAAGGAACAATTTCCAATCGTTAAAATCCGGAATTATTATCAAGAACATATAAATACTTATGCTCCAAAACTCCATTTTCTAACACTTAATCGCATTGGAGGGCAATCCTACACCCCTGTTTCTGGGGCCAAGATACCCTATGAGCATATTTACTCGTGTCGGCCTAAATTAGTAGCAACGACACAACGTCGACCATATCATTGTTACTCATTACAGCCCGCTCGCTTTTTCTCTCTCTGAACTTTGTATATATATATATATATATATTGTACACTCTCTCTTTGTTGGTATAAGCACTAATTTTTCTGCTAAAGTTTATTATTCTAAATTAAATAGCTATTTTCTTTGATTTAATTAAAAATAAATAGTAAATAAAATTTTAAAAATCTAAATATTTTATCTAAAATACTAGAACTCATGACTTTTTATTTGGTTATGGTGGGATTCACGAAAAATGTATAAAACTCAATAAAACATTGTACGTTTTACTTCTCGATCATATATTTATAAGTATCTGTTTAATATTATTATGACTTAACTGATTCAAATGAGACCCCGTTAAAGTTGGTGAATAAAGTGATACATGATCTTCGCTTGAGTGACTAGTTTGATATTTAACCCAATTTGTTACTTACTTTTTTAATCTACCCGTATATAGGCATTGATTTTTCCCCGCTAAAGTTTGTTGCTCAAACTTTTGCTCTAAATTTCGCACGCAGAGCTAGTCACATTTATTATTTACTTTGTTTTTTCTTTTTGTGAAACTAACTAGCTAATAGAATTTTAGTGATAATTATAATTTCTTCTATATTAATGAATTTATAATATAAATAAATGTACACTTCTTATTGTTCTATAACTTAAAAACCTTTCAAATAAACAAATTTCAAATTATTGGCGGATATTAAACAATTGCAATGAGAAAAAAATAATGCAAAATTATGGATAATGAAAACATGTGTGAAGAATAGAGCAAAATTTATTTACATAAAGAAAAATGCTAGAAAACCAAACAAAAGTTCCAAAATTTTGTCCAAAATGCCACATGTATACTTGTTATTGGTTGGCATTAATAATTAATATGGACCCTGCGTGCATTAATATGAATACCCAATTAAAACACCCCAGTTTGCCAAGTCAATTTATCTCATAAATTTTATGTTTAATTATTTTAAAATATAAATTTATGCACGTCACTATAATAAGTATATGTAAAATTTGTTGTCGAAATATAAAACAAATTATAGATTTTGGTCGAAAATTACTGACATGTTTGTCAAAATCCATCGACTTTAACTTTGTTTTATTTACCTGTTAATTTGTTTTTAGTTTAAAGAGAATTAAAATTATTTGATTATATGTGGGATTGTAAGTTATTATATGTAGTACGTTATGTAATAAGTCCGATTGTTAGTCCATTACATTATCTAATTAGGGTTCTCATTTTCTATATAAGCATTGTAATCCCCATGCTATTACTTAGAATTGATTTTTGAGATATATTGAATTATTTATTTGGGTCTCTTTTCTCTCAGTTGGGAAACCATTGGGATAGTGGATGTTGAACGACCCAAGTTTTATCTTATTCTTGTTTTTATTCTGTACTTCTATTTTTTCACAACTTGTCCTACACCACTGTATATGTTAAAATTTAGATTTAATTTTACGTATTAAGTACATGTGGTACAATTTTGAATTATTTTGTTTGTGGAC
Source organism: Heracleum sosnowskyi (assembly GCA_030848705.1). Lineage (NCBI taxonomy): Eukaryota > Viridiplantae > Streptophyta > Magnoliopsida > Apiales > Apiaceae > Heracleum > Heracleum sosnowskyi. The sequence goes on along the minus strand of CM061235.1, from coordinate 91,448,028 downwards.
TGATTTGAACTTTAATTCCTAGTGTTCAAGTTGGTTTTTTTCTTTTAAACATTCATGAAATATTATTTTAAAAAAGTTGAATTTTAAAAATAGAAAATTGTTAATATTCACATGATTACTTTATGAATTATGTTAAAAATATAAAAAGTTGTATTGATAACAATCTCAAATTTTTTTAAAGATTGTTATTAGTTTTAAGTTTAGGCGAGATTAGAATTGATTTAAAATATCATGTAGTTGATGTAGTCTTGGTAATTTAAGTAAAATTTATCACAAAATTTTATTATCTTATAGATATTTTGCATCGGTTAATAAAGTATAAATCACACTATAAAATTCATCTATATTCATTCAAAAAGTTTTGTTAGTATTTGAATACCATATGATTTTGAAGGAGTATTTTAATTTCTAATTGAATACCTCTATATTTTTATGGATAATTAACTAATATCCTGAATAATTACCCCATATATTTAAAAAAAATTAAAATTGTAAATGAATCCAAATATATTTTGATAGATATGTAAAATCCAAATTGAATACATTTATAAAATCCAAAAAAATTGTTCATCCAAATCAAATCAAATCAAATATTTTTAAGGATAATTAACTAAAATCATAATTAATCATCCCATATATTTAAGATTGTAAATGAATCCCATTATATTACAATAGATATTTAAAATCCTAATTGAATATATTTTTAAAATCCAAATTTTTTTAACAAGATATAGATCACATACATGGGAAGGTTAGGTAGTACTGTCATCATGTTATATAAGAGCCTCTCGCCCTCGTTCACAATCCTCATCAAAACCTAGCTACATCATTACATTACATGTGTTAGCGTTATTAATACCAACATGTCTTATTTCCAACTTTCATGTATAATTTCTGGTTGAGAGATGGCCGATGAATTGAGCTGTGAAGATGATTAAGATGATTGCGAGAGCGATAATCCCGTCATCCTTCTGTCAAAAGGTATATATCACATTATATGTATGTATATATATATATATATATATATATATATATATAATGAAGTAGCTATGGAGTAGTTTGCCGACTGGTTTTTAATCCTTGATTTGTTGTTATATATGATGAACAGACATTATATAGGGAGTATTCATGATACATCAAGCCTGATCATCAGTTGGTGGGCCATGAAGAGTTTGATCAGAGCCATCTCCAGCTCAGTCCCATGTCTTTCGGTTCAGCTTTTATAAATTGTTGTTTTAGAGCTGTAAGCAGAGGCGGACCTAGCATGCTCAACTGACCGGGGCTAAAAATTTATTTTACTCACTGTCCTAAAGCACCTACATTTGTACCCATTTTGGAGAAGTGTAATATACCCGGTGTTGTATGTATTAAATCATTTTAATAAACAAATATAAAAAATTATTCTAAATAAAAATACAGTTAAATTATTGCATCATAGGCCTAAGTCCTTTTATCATCAAAATATAAAATAAAAGAATTATATAATTACTAAATTAGGTGTTGTGTATTATCATTAGTAATTTTTAAAACCTCAAACTACGAAGTAACAAAATGTAATATTAGATTATCTAAATTAAACAACATATCATTAGAAACAATAAATACTGGTTTTCTATACTTCATGAATCGAAAGAAAAAGGTAATAAACTTGGGTTGATCTTATTAACAAAGATGAGAAAATGATATTAATAATTTAAATATTAATGACCGTAGCTTATATTTAAAACCAGATGTAAGTGAGAATAGATCAGAATTATATTCAAGTTTTGTTTTTAGGTTTTGCACACTAATATATTTATAAATAAGCATGCAAAAGAAATTTGAAAAATTATACTTTTAAAATATGAATGAACAAAGATGCAAACTGATAGTTTCATGTATAATTTCAAATTTTATTATGACACGGGAGCATGAATTACGAAATAAATAAAATTAGAGACAGTTAACTAATGTTTTTTTTTGACAGGACACTTAAGTAATGTTATACATGTGGTTTCTTGATAAAACTAATATTATACACCAGTCACCAACCATTCAACTCCACCACCTGCTTCTTCTTTCTTTCTTTGTTAACTATAGATTGTAGTGTTGAAATCAGTCAGGGATAGACTAAAAATTGGACGGGGCTAAATTCATTTTCAGAAAACAGATCACTGGTAATATTGTTCCACAAACATGGTTGACCCGGGCTGGAGCCAACCCCAGACCAGCCTGGGTCCGCCCATGGTTGTAAGCAGATCTTTTTCAGATCGGAGAGCCTTATTTTCCTCGCATTCAACTTGACTGTAGACAAAATTGAGAGCTGAATTCAAAGAAAACTAAATTGTTATATAGTACAACTCTCCAGGAAACATCTCCAAGTTCCTAGAATGATCAATTTCTGACAAACAAAGATCCAACATGGCTCCTTCGTCCATCTTCCACTTTTTTTATCCATGCAAATTTTGGAGGCCTAATTTTTGAAGTTGAGGAAACCCCTACGGTTACATACCATCTGATATGCTCCCAAACACACATCCTCACATAAATAAAGAAGTCCTAGGTTGGGAAGTTTTTCAGTATTTTCGTTAAGTCTTCCTCAATTCTACAATATTCCAAACGTAGCTCAATGAGATGTCCATAGAAATGAGTGGGGTCATATTCCTCGGGATTTATGCATGTATGAGTACTTACCATCAAAAGATCAATGAGACAAATATCCAACAATAACTAAATAGAGTCATCATAGTTTATTTGTAAATTATCAAGTTGGTAATGTTTTTCAAGTAGTGGATTCACTTTTGATTTTATAATTCTAATTCTAATCCAAATCATAAATATTATTATGCTTTTCATGGGATAGTAGAAGAAAATTTTATATATATTACATATATGTATAAGCATAATTATCCCATTCAGGATTTCCTATTATAATTGCATTCTATATTTATTCAACTCGCCTAATTCCTGATACGAGTGGCATCTACGAACAAAGCAAAGAATATAAATACAATTAATTGAATTATAATATGGTAGCTTCAGCTGCATGAATTTTGATTTTTTCACATAGCTATACACGCTCATATATGTTATATCTTCAAACCCAACCATTTCTTTTGACCTAGCTGTTGCTGATACTTTACAACCTTAATCTGCACCAAAATTTACAGTCAAGGAAGAAATATAATTTTCCTTATGGTTTCTTTCTTTTAAATTTTTCCACTCTTCTAGAATTTACTCTTTGATCTTTAAGTGCACGACCACAAGGTTGAGCCGGATTTAGTAAGGGGCGCTGGACATGTGTTCCCCTAAAATAAATTAAACGTTATTCATCATTAATTTTTTAAAAAAAAATATGAAAATACTCTCAGAATTTTTTTAAAATATGAGAGTATTTTCCCAAAATTTACCAGGCGCCCTCCCACAGAAAAGTTTCTTACTTCCCTTGCACAACGTGTGTAATTTCTTACACATAACATATACGAATATATCTCTACTATAAATCAAGCAAGAAGTCTGGAGTTCTTTTCACATCCTGCTTACACTAACATATCCATTATAAGTAGTAAAAGAAATTTACACCGAAAACAATCTACTTCAATCATTTATAATGACAAACCCATTCTATCACCACTATAGATCATAAAGATATAAATAAAATGAAAAGTAATTTTAAATATTTGGCAAGGAAACTGAATAAAATATACACATTTTTAGTAAAATTATTAATTAAAAAAATAAAATATCATAGGGGGCAACATTAAGGCCAAAATAATATTCCACTTATTATTTGTTACAGGGGCCTATTATTTGTCACATGGGTCTATTATTTGTTTCCAATTTACTAATATTCCACTTATGTATTTAGTACTACGTTTTTTACAAAAAATCTAACTCTCTATTTTTTTTAATTCTAATCTGAACCATATATATATATATACATAATGTTTGTCATGGGATAGTAGTTACAAATTTCATAATATATAGTTGTATGGGCATATAATTATCCCATTCATTAAATTTGAATCTTGTTTAGGAGTTCGTATTCTACTTCCATCCCATAGTTATTCAACTCCCTTGCACTCCTCATGCGAGTGGCATCTATGGAAAAAAGCTAAGTACATAAACATATGAATTGAGTGCATTTAAAAAATAAAATACATTGAATGTTCCTTGAAATACCAGACCTCGTAAGCAATCCCATCACATGGACTCAGTCAGCACATATGTCATTGTAGATGACAGGCAACCTGAAATACATCCCTGGAAAATGAGCACGAAAAAAAAAATGAACGATTTTGTTTTTCATCTTTCGTGTTGAATGAGACACACATTTTATGACAATTCGGGTCAAATTCAGAATCTTTTTTCAAAAATAGGTTCAAGTCTCTCGCTTCTTAATTTAAAGTAAGTCAAAGTACACTAGCCCAAATATAGTTAACTTGGGTAATCCACATACCCACCACAGACCCTCAAAAGATCATGACTCATTATGAGAAAATACGGGTTGTCTTTGTGTCCCCATCTCCGGTAACTTGACAAATCAAACTTTCGAGAGTCGGTTTTGAAACCATATGCGCCAACCAGGGTCAATTCATGAGTCATTTTTCAAAAATTGGGTCAAGTGCCGCTTTTGAAGCTGAATTAAGTCGAAATACACTAGCCCAAATTGGGTTATACATAAGTCCGACATATGTAACCAAAAGATCATGATTTATTGGCGCATTTAGTACTTTGTATTATACACTAAACTAAAGTCTCCACATGCTCTACGTGGGAGTGGTGGTACTGGGGTATTGGACGTTTAATTATTCACACTTAATGCCAAAATTCATTAGTATATCATTTGTTGATAATAGGTTAATCTTCAATTATGGAGCTAAAGAATAAATGGTGAGTTGGGACTTACTAAGAATGCCACACAATATTAAATGGAGGAACCCTAGGAGAAGTCAGTTGCATACTTGCATCGATTTATATGGAGTACACAAATTGGGATGTCGCAAGAACAAAGAATAACATGAAAACCTATTACTAAAATTCCAGTCTTTTACTAGAGTTTTTTTGCTTCACATCAATCACATCAACATAGTAAGAAGTACGAAAAACCCAATCTTCGTTATGCATGGGGGAGCTAAGCATCGCTTGATTTATATTGGAATGCCATATAGTTCTACACTTCTCATAAATGAGTTAATACATCCCATATGATACAACGTAATTATAAACTACCAAAAATTCCTATTTAAGCATTATAGTTTACAATTAAGGAAGAAATTCTTTGTTTCCTTATCGGTTCTTTATTTTCAATCTTCTTTTATTCTATAATCTATTACTATAATTTCAAGTGCACTTGTAATTTTGCACATGAAACATAAATGTAACCTGAATGCAACATAATTGCACTATGTATTAAGAAAGAATCGTTGAGTATATCAAGCAAGAAACATAGAGTTCTTTGCTTAGTACCATGTACACAAAATCACTAAAATAATTAGCCAAATTTATTGTATTTAGCAAAAAAGTTGGACCATAACTCCTTCAAGTACAAACTCGAAAAATTATTAGATGAAACAAAAAAAAATATTATATCACTAAAATGCAATTAGTTACAGTTTTCGTAAAAAGAGAAAAACAACTGTGAATACATGCAATATTTGAAGCTCAAAACTTCTTACGGAAGTGTCCTCTAGTGTGATTATCTAAAACTTAAAGATGTTAGAAGAGGGCAACATGATCTTATACTATTAAACATTCTCCCTCGATCATACGATTAACTAGAAAATAGACAAACTCATATATTAAATTAAACAAATGGGGGTGAGAGGACTCGATTCTGATACCCCTCCAAAAATTGAGATTTAATATTATTTTAAGTAACCAACTCATCTAAAATATCAAGGTGTGATAGAAAGGTACCAACATGATATCTTATATTATTCAACAATATGACCTATGTCAACAAAGTACTATTTTCGGCCAGCTGAAGTGGACTTGATTGTGGGCTATCATCGTAGAAGAAATAATGGAACAACTTAACCGTCCAATGCAATTGAATGAATGTTTATGGAGGATTTCATGGACATCTTTCCGATGAATGACGAACTCTGAATTGAAACTGAAACAAAAAAGTGCCTCTTTGTGATGCATTAATCCGAAATGATAGTAAAGTGATGCACTAAGTGTGTGTTCTGGTTCATATGACACAACAAGTTTATGACAATGATCAGTATGTCGGGAACAACAAGACTTTAGTCTTTGTATAAACAACTTGCAACCAAATCTTAACCATCCTCTTAGCCATTTAATAACTGGATATGGTGAATAGGTTGGTAATTTGAATATTTTTCATGTTCAACTTAGTTTTTTGTCAATAATTAAAATATTAATGAAAGATTATATTTTTTACATAGAAAAATGTTAGGATTTATAAAATTACATTCTAATTTGTTTAAGAAAAAACTATAAATAAGATATTTCTTTGAACTTTTGGAATGTTTAGAAAAAATAACAAATAAATAATTTCTATTTAGGATAAACATGTTCTTTAGTTGAGATAAAAAGAAAAATATAGTAATACAAAAAGTATTAAAGATAAAATGCTGAGAAAGGTTCTCCAATTTCCATTTATTGAAATCATACGTTACAAGTTAGGTAAGTTAAGGAGGTTAGAGACACGTCATCAAATAATATGACCATATAAGATTCACAATAATCATCAAAACCTAGCTACATCAGCGAAAACTAATTGATATATGATGTCTTCAACATAAACTTTTCTAATATCCACAAGCAAATTATAAATATATAATTTCTAGTTGACATGGCTGATGCATGAATTGTGTTACTAAGATGATGACAAGAGCCACAATTCCTTTATTCTTGTGTTCAATAATGTGTTGAAATAACTACAAGCGCACATTGTTTAGTGGTAGCAATCATAGACCGATCATTGAAATGAAACTGATATCCATTAACCACACAACCTTCAAATGAGAAAATATTGCATACGTCAATCAAGTATTTGTAAAGCTCATAGTTGACATCATTCTCAACCTGTACACCATAAATATGTTTACTATATTAGAAAAATATCATATCAAATATACCCTATAAATGTACAATTAGTTAAAGTACCTTTTGTCTAAACCAAGACTTAAATTCGGACTTTTGGAGCAATTCTAATCTTTCATGTGATCTATGTGGATCATTTGCACATGTATGTGGGCATCAAATTCTTTAAAACATAAGAATAATTAGTATATTACCTATGACACGATACATATAGTGAATAAGAATTAAATTACATGAGATACTATACGTAAATTACATAATTAAATTATATGACACGATACATAATTACATGAGATACGATACGTAGATTGTTAACACTTTCTATATTGAGATGTCCCAATATATTGTTAACATTTCCTAAAATAGCAAATTTTTACTTACTAATAGTAGTGGATCCCACTAGCTTACACCCACTTTCTCAACTTTTCTTTACATTTATTTATTTTTCTTAAATTTTGTGCCCAACAACAATGTTAAAAATCTATCGGGATGGAGGGAGTAGTAAATTGCCGAATATATGGTTGAACTTCCGGCATGTTTAGTAGCACATAACATTTAGCAATCTTCAAATCACTATCATTTAAATACCGAATAACATGTTTTCCAATGGTTTCAAGAGAATTTAAAAATCTTCTAAAACATTTTCAATTTGTGCACAACTTCATTATGACGTGCGGTAGTATGAACCGTCTTGGTGGAAGAGGAAAAGTAAAATGAAGAAAAATTGATCATTTCCTGCTTGACACATCTCTTCGAAATTGAACCTTCCACTTGTACTCTATTTCCGACCTTATCTTTCATATGCTTTAACAATCGCTCCTCCTCCTCTAAAGATAAATCTTATATATATATATATATATATATATATATATATATATATATATATATATATATATATACATATATATATGTAATTGATTCCTAAAATAGAAACTTACCATGAGAACAACTACTTCTTCTTCTTCTTCTCCTCCTCCAAGAACTTTGGTCAGGTATACTTCGATATTGTTAATCAAAATAATTGGACTAATTAAAATGTCAAATGCTGCTAATGTGGAATGTTGGGTCCGGCTGGACAAAATCTACCGAAGTCAGTAGGTTCTTATTTCCTACCAAGGTTGATAGGAATTGAACTAATACAAAAGATACCGTTTTAGAGGTGTGACTGATGATGTGGAAAATGGGGTCCAGTTTGAAAATAAATTTAGCGGTATTATTAGGTTTTGCTTTCCTACAAAAAATGGTAGGAAATAATTAAGCAAAAATGACACCATTTAAATTCTCTAAGAATTTACGGGCCTGATATAGAACCATCAAAACTAATATAAATATAGAATTATAGACTTATGGGTGAAACCAAAATATGGGTGGAACGAAATTTCGGTACCATAACATTTAAAAGGTTTCACTTATTAATAAAGGTTATAGATTCATTACTGTATAGATAGTTTATATTTTACTAGTACAAAATTAATACAAATTTACTTATTAACTTAACAAAATTAAAAAATTTAATTCTAACAATTATAATTGTTTCCAGTTGTATATGTTTATTACCGTATATGTCTATCTATCTATAAAATATAATATTGAAACTATGTAATTTTTTTTGTTTCATTAACTCATATTTCTCTGTTTTTGTTGTGTTTTTTTTTGGGTTTAATTTGTTCTTTTGGCTATCTAATTTTCTTTCAATATTGTATCAAGAAAGAAAGAACACAAATATAAAATTTTTGGTTGAATCAAAATGAATTATATGTGTAGCGTGCTTCTTAGAAAAATTTATGCTACTACAATACTGCCTTTCACAAACACAATGCTACTTTGTTTTAGAAAGAAAAACACCAATGCGACATTGGTCTATGTAAAAAAAATGAGAAATGCTATGTACCCCAAAAAATGTCCCAATTTTTTTTACCAACTGACATGGCGTTGCTGACATGGAGGAGCCTAGTCCTTTTACCCTTGTAGAAGCGTGTATGATATCTCAGTTTTAGTCTTCTGATATAGAAATTTCTTCTCCAACTACGTATATGGAGGAGCAAAATCTCAATAATAAATCTTGTATTCCACCAATTGAGACTGAAAATGAAGATGGATTGGGCCATGCAGATCACGTGGTAGAGCCAAAAATTGGAATGCATTTTGACACGTACGAAGGACTTGTTCAATATTATGAAAGTTATGCCAGACAAGAGGGATTTGCAGTTTTTCAAAGATTAACGTCAACGATTGATGACGGAAATAAAAGGTACAGAACGTTATGTTGCTCTAGAGAAGGTAATAAATCTTCAAGGTCAAAAAATGAATTTTTCATGAAACCTATTGGAAGAATCCATTGCAAGGCCAGGATTAATGTGATTATAGGGACATAAGGAAAATGTGTAATCAATTCTCTTAATCTGCAGTATAACCACTCTTTGAGTCCAAACAAATCTCAATTCTTTCGTTCGAATCGAGTTTTAGGACCACATATAAAGAAAAAACTTGAAATGAATGACATAGCTGGAATTAAACCGAATAAGAGTTATCGCTCTATAGTTATTGAAGCTGGTGGACCTGAAAATGTGCCCTTCCTAGAAAAATATTATAGAAATTTTTTAGATAAAGTACGACGTTTGAGACTTGGTTAAGGAGATGCAAATGCGATTAACAAGTATTTTCTTAAAATACAAGCAGATAATTCCAAGTTCTTTTATTTAATGGATTTATATGAAGAGGGTCGATTAAAAAAAAAATTGGGCTGATACGAGAAGTAGAGCTGTTTATGAAGAATTTGGCGATGTCATTACTTTTGATACGACATATTTAACAAATAAATATGACATGCCATTTGCACAATTTGTTGGAGTTAATCATCATGGACAATCAATTTTACTTGGTCGTGGATTAATTTCAAAGGAGGATACATATACTTTTAAATGGTTATTTAAATCTTGGCTAACATGTATGTCCGATCATGCTCCAAGTGCGATAATTACTGATCAAGATAAGGCTATACAGAATGAAATTAAGGAAGTGTTTCCGAATGCTCGTCATCGGTGGTGTTTATGGCATATAATGAAAAAACTTCCTGAAAAATTGAGTTCACATAAAGAGTATGATTCCATTAAATTTTCTTTGAAGAATGCAATCTACAATTCTCTCAGCCCTCATGAATTCGAGGAGAGTTGGAATGCGATGATAGAAAAGTATAAACTACAAAATAATGATTGGTTGAGTGGTTTGTATGATGAAAGGAATAGGTGGGTGCCAATTTATGTGAAAGATTGTTTTTGGGCTGGAATGTCAGCCACACAACGAAGTGAACATATGAACTCTTTTTTTGATGGCTACGTTAACTCTAAAACTACGCTAAAAAAATTTGTGGAGCAGTATAAGAATGCACTTGCAAGTAAAGTGTCCAAGGAAAATCAAGAAGATTTCAGTTCTTATAATACCATGTATCATTGCATAATTGATTGCGAAATGGAGAAAAAACTTCAATCTGTTTACACGAACACAAAATTCAAAGAGTTTCAACAGGAACTAAAAAGAAAGCTTTATTGTGAAGTGTCTCAGTTTCAAAGTGATGGTTCAAAGTTTGACGTTTTTGAAGATTGTAAGTTTGTAGAAAAGAGAAGGCATGTAACTTATAGTGTAGAGTTGGACGAAAAAAAAATTAGAAGTGGCGTGCAATTGCATGTTATTTAAGTTTAGGGGAATTCTGTGTAGACATGCGATTTCGGTTCTCATCCATAGAAAAATTTATCATCTACCTCTCAGGTATGTACTACATAGATGGAGAAAAGATATTAAATGATGCCACACTCGCGTCAATATAAGTTACAACGTAGTCCCAATTAAAGCTGAAGCAAGACGGTTTGATAAAATGTGCAATGCTTTTAGTGAGGTTGTTGATTTAGCAGTAAATGAAACGAAATATGAAAGCGTGATGGGATGGATAACAGATTTAAAAGGAGTTTTGTGTGTCAAAAATGACCCAATTAGCTCTGCACCCTTTTTAACGGATCCTGTTAATGATGAGGGAGCTAACACTGATCCAGTCGTGAATAAAAAAATTAGTAGTCCGTTGGTAGTAAGAGGGAAAGGACGTCCCCATACTAAAAGAATTAAGTCTACAGTTGAAAAGGTTGTTAAAAAGAATTCAAAGAGGAAGGAAAAATGTAGAAAAGAGAAAATCCGCTAAAATTCAAGTGGCTCGGGTGAGTAATCTAAACTGGTATATACTTAAATACTATTTTCTTTGATTTTAATATGTTTGTAATGTTACTTACTTTTACGATGTAGGCTGGTGAAGAAAGTCATTCTCAGTGTCGAGCTCCACATCAGAGTCAGAATACTCAAGAGGTGAGCCAGTCTAGGCTGATGTTTAATGTGTTTAACCATTATTGTGTTTTGTCAGGCTTATTAAATTTTTATGTCATTCTCAGTTGAATCTGACGTCCCAAGAAGAATCTCAGTCGGTTCATCACAACAACAAACGTATTTGTTATCCTAAATCAGACCCATGTCGCTTGCTACTTATTCTCCTTAAATGCATGATCAAGCATCTCATTTGCAGAATAATTATGTCATGTATAATGTTGAAAGTGGGACACCATCTCATTTGCATCAGTCAAGCATCGAGAAAATAAATTATTATCAGAACCAACTACTACCCAATGATACTGATGTGAATACTTACCCTGCACAAAGCATGCAAAACCATCTTTATAATGAACTGCTCATAATGTTTTGAGCATGGGTTACAGGGGAGAGCAAGTTTTGAGTGTAATTCAGACGTTTGAGGAAAGTGGCCACCGTGTTGATTTTAATGTAGTGTTTAACCAATTGAAAGTGTTATATTCTGGGGGTCCTAAAGAGTGGTCATCTCCTGTTTTGTTATGTTTTATTTTGCATTCTCAGACATTTTGTTGAAACTTATATAGAAATCATGGCGTGGTCTTGAAATAATAGAGTTTTTACCTTTATGATTTAATTGTCTTGTTAGATGTTTTAACTGTTTTATCTGTTTCTCGGGGAAGGCGTGAATAGCTGGTGTGAGTTGAATATATTAATCAAAGGAAGGGGTGAGTCCCTGTAACTTATATTAATATTTGTCAACCAGTAAACTGTAATCTGTAGAAGTTTTGTTGCTTAAATACATGTGTCCTTTATTCTGGAAATGTACAAGGACTAAAAAAAGCTTGATGTTTGTTCAGTATCCAACTCCACTGAAGTAACTGAATTCACTTAGAGTATGTACGCATGTGTTATCGCATTCGACTAAATAGAACATTTACTAGCATTAGGAAAATTGAATTTGAGTTTTGAATGACACCTACATCTAATTCAAATGATCTGGTGGTGTACTATACCAGCCTACCAGATGCTTGAAAAAAGATAACATCTTGTATTGTATTTAAACAGAAATTATGATTCGAAAATATTGTTCTATATAGTAAAAAACTACAGACATGTTTGCAAGTTGTTAGAACAGTGAAGTAAATTTCACTTAAATTAACAAACAAAGTAGTGATGTTTTAGTGGTTAAGCCTTTTCCCAGAAAGTGTACATATATAAAATTGTCAGTGTAGTGTTCACTTCAAAGTTCACCATCACAAAGCTCTTCAACGGACTTGATAAAGACTAGTTTCAAATATAAACATCTTTCAAGGTGTGCCATGGTCTATGGGAATTGGGATTGCAACAATCTTCTTAGACTCTTCATCAAGATAATCATCGCCGTATTATTGATAATAACGTCATTCCAGCTCCATTCTTCCGCTCTTAAAAACTGAAAAACTGAAAAACTGAAGGCCATACTGTATGAAAACCATTTACTAAAATTATAAGGCCTTTTGTAATATCCGATACACTAGTAGTGTATGTACATGCATCCACACAGCAAAGAGCCACCTTATTTCACCATTATGATTTTCACCTCATGAAATTAAATTTCATTCAGACAATTCATCGAATACCCTTAAGGTGATTGAAATTGTTTTCAATCAAATTACTTCGCAAGCATCTAAAAACTAAAACCCAAATTCAAATAAGAATTTTGTGATAATGATTACACAATGAATTTTGTATGAAACCTGTTGCAGGGACCTTTGGTCAAGCCCCAAGGGCATACATGGGCATTTCGAAAAATATCAGCTAACATCTTTCGGAAAGTGACCATGATCCGGTAACTGAAAGAGAAATGGAAGTATGAAGCCAAGTACTAGGTTGTGTATAATCATATGTATTTAGCTTTATCTGAGTCGTATAGACACATTCATCAGGATTCCTCGGCCCATTCTGTTAATAAAATTAGGATTAACGGGTCTTACTTCAATAAAAAACACTCTTAGAATAGAAACTAAAAACTAAATAAATTTTTTTTATTAAATTGCGTTCACATATGGTATGCAAATTGTTTGTTGGGAGATGAGAAAAAATACGGTGAAGTTAGATTTTAAAAAAAACTCACCGATTGACGGGAAAAATCAAATTAAAAATGGAGGGAATTATGTGAGATTATGTATGAGAGGATGTATTTTAATTGTGTGTGCGCCTCTATGGGGTCATTAGATTAGATTGATCTAATGAACTAGAATTAGTTTCTTGTTTCTATTTTAACTTTGGTTTCTATTTGATCACTTGCCAATCTATCTATATATATATATATATATATATATATATATATATATATATATATATATGGACACATACTAAGACTCTCGAAAAATCCCATCAACTCGCCAGCGCCATTAAAGCCCCCACTGTTTTTCTAGGTTCTCGTTCAGGATATATAATGACAAAAGTTTATGCTTTCATACAATTATACCATTTCATGCATGTGCTGTGATCACTTCCAGTAAGTAGACAAAGTGCATGTTATGGGTTGCTCTCATATGCTTGAAGGGTTCCCGAATATAACAAACTATTCAAGTTTAAACTTATTAAAAACTTTAGCTTCATTCCCTTGACATATATTTATCTAGGGAACCGTTTTTCAGGCCCCCGCTTCTCTGAAATATCCTTATGTCCCAAAATACTCTAAAAAAATAGACGAAATATCATAGTTATATCCTCAATTTCGATTTCAAAATCTCATGTTTCGATGCAATTTCTTTTTTTTTTTTTGGATTTTTGTAACCACTATCTTCTCCCTAACATCTTGAACCATGATAACTCTGCGAAACAGTATGTGTTGGAGGCAAGAAGAGTACTTATTGTAATTTGGAGTATTTATATATGAAGCATCCATGAGTGATGAAGTATTTATAGTGCTTCATCTATATTCTTTGGCTTAACTTTGGACAAAAAGCATCCATACAGACATTCATTCTGAGTTGCTCTTCTAGTTCTCACACTTGTATTTGGATCACCAATTATTTGTTCAGCAGTGTGATCTCTATTCCATTTTGTAGTTGGCTCAGTCTCAATTCTTAATGTTGAGACAACCTCATCATTCACATTTGATTCATCTTGAAATGCCCCCCTGTGAAGTTGCTCTCATTCACAAGTTATTCTTGAATGATAGGCTCTGTACTATAGATCGACACAATTTCTCCATCATCAATCACATTCACTTGAGTTTGTTGAGTTCCAATCTCAACTTCAATTCCAACTTCTTCAAAGGTAACATGTTCTCAAGTTGTAGAGGATCTTTGTCTTGTTCAGTTGCTTCTTCTAGACCAGGAAATTTGTTGTCATCAAAAGTCACATTTGTGCTTTCCATCACTTTCTTTTGGCAAATGACATAAACCTTGTATGCAAACATAGTGTATCCAAGAAAAATGCCTTCAACTGCCTTTGCATCAAATTTTCCAACATATTCTGAATTATCCTTCAACACAAAGAATTTGCTTCCAAAAGCATGAACATACTTGTGAGTAGGCTTCTTTCCAAACATCGCATTGTAAGCAATCTTTCCAGTGTCTTTGTTGATGATTGTTCTGTTTTGAATGTATCATGCAGTGCTAACAACCTCTGCCCAAAAACATGTAGGCAAATTTGCATCCAGGAGCATTGTTCTAGCAGCTTCAATCAGAGTTCTATTCTTTCTCTCAACAACTCCATTTTTTCGGGGAGTCCTTGGAGCTAAGAATTAATGAGAAATGCCATTCTCTTTGCAGAATGCCTTAAGTCTAGTATTTCTGAATTCTGTTCCAATGTCACTCCAAAGTGCAACTACACTTGCATTTATGACTCTTGCATCTTTGTCCACTTTCTTGATGTGCTCAATGATTATCTTTGGAGCCTCATCTTTGGTGGCCAGAAATTCAACCCAGGTGTATCTTGAGAAATCATCAACCATTACTAGAGCATACCTCTTCTTTGAAAGTGATTGAACATTAACAGGCCCAAACAAATCCACGTGAATCAACTATAAGGGCTTTGTTATTGATGTAGCAGTTTTTGACTTGTGAATTGATTTCTTTATCTTTCCTTTTTGACAGGCCTCACACACTCGTTCTTGTAAGAATTCAAGTGTAGGCATGCCACTGACTAACTCTCTTTTCACCAAAGAATTAATTGCCTTGAAGTTCAAATGAGACAGTTTCTTGTGCCACAACCAACTGTCTTCATTTGATGCTTTTGAATAGAAGCAACAAATTTTTCCCTTATTTGCAGAATCCAAATTGGCTACAAACAGGCTTCTTTTCCTTACTCCAGTTAGAGCAAGGTCACCAGTCTTTTTGTGTGTGATCAAACACTCATCTTTGTCAAATCCAACCTTGAATCCTCTGTCAGTAAACTGACCAATGCTTAACAGATTGTGTTTGAGTCCACTGACCAATGCACCATCTTCAGTGATGACATTTCCAGTTTCCAACTTGCCATATCCCAATGTGTTACCAATGTTGTCATCTCTAAAAGTAACCATAGGGCCAACTTTCTCTTAATACTGTGATAGCATGGCCATATCACCAGTCATATGGTTTGAGCATCCACTGTCCAACACCCACATGACTTTATTTTCCTTTATTTTGCCCTGCAAACACAAATACATTACTTCTTATTTTGGTACCCAAACCCGTCATATGCTTGTCACAGTTAGAGGTCTCAGAGATTGGACTCTTAGACCTTGATGACTAAGATGCCCTTCTAGAACTAGTAGGGCTTGAAGACTTATGGCTTGTGGTGTGTGTATAAACATTGTGACTTATGCAATCATTCATAAATTGTCTTCTTAGATTAAAGCAACTAGTCATGACATTTATATTGCATGGCATGCAGTCAAGTTTATCACAAAATGGCGAATCTCTATGTCTTAAAGGCACAAAATAGTCATAAAATGGTTTAGGTACACTACCAGTTGGTTTCTTACAAGCATGAGTCAAGTGATTAGTACTAGAACAATTTTGACAAACTTTTCTAGGGGCATTTGGTACATAAGCATAATTGTTATTCTTGTTAATCCCTAATTTCTATTCTGTTTCTTCTTAGGTGTAGACCTAACAGATTCAATTTTCTCAGACTTCATAGGAACAGACTTAACAGGAGTGTTCTTAACTTCAACAATCTTCTTGGTTTCCACTTTGACACTCTCACTTTTAGAAGGTGTAGGTTGTTCACTAGATTGTTCCTCATCTTCTTCATTTAAAAGTTGCTTGATGAACATAGATTCCTCATAAAGACTAAATGAAGCTTCTTTAAAGATAGGTGCCTTGGCATTTTTCACAATGTGAGGCACATTCTCATGAACAACTTTGGTGTCATCAACAGATGCATTACCCTTCTTTTTCTTGAGTGTGTCATAGTCAAAACCAATAGCTGCCTTGCTATTTTCTTGATGCTTATCATGATAGGTTTGTAAAAAATTTGTTGAATTTCTAAATGCTCTTATCTTAAGTTCATTTTCAGCCAATTCATCTCTAAGAGCTTTCTCTATCTGATTAGCACATTCAACTTTGTTTTTCAGGTACTCAACCTCTTGTTGGATAGTTTCTACATGCACAATAATCAATTCAAGTTCTTCATTTTTTTGTTTAACAATTCATTCTTAGCAGTCAATTTATCAATTTCCTCACTAGCAGCAGTCATACTAGTATGAATATTAAACATTTCAACACTTAGCTTTTCAACAATTTGTTTATATTCAGAAACAGACATGTCAATGGTGGTTAAAGATGGTACCTGAGAGTGATCCAAAGAGCCCTCATTGTTCTCTGACTTAGCCATCAGAGCAAAGTTGCAGAATTCTAAATCCTCTTCATCACTATCAGTATCATCCCAACACTTCTCCTCAACTATGAATGCCTTGTTTGATTGCTTCTTTAACAGAGCCTCACACTTTGCTTCAAGTTCCAAGAAAGCCTTGTCTTTCTTCTTTGGTTTCTTGCACTCACTTGCAAAGTGCCCCAAGTCATTGCATTGAAAACACCTGACTGAAGATCTATCAAAAGAGCCAGTTTTGAATTTGCTTTTGTATGGCTTCATGAGAGCCTTTCCTTTGTTGAATGAGTTGTTATTGAATGGTTTGGGCTTAAATGGTTGTTTCCTCTTAAATCTGATTTTGAGGAAACTTTCTTGCCATGAATGCAAAAGATTTGTTATCCATAGCATCCAACTCCTCCAAGGTGTAGAAGTCATCTTCATCTAGATCCTCAATCTTCACAGGTTCTTCAATCACTGGTTCATCTTCTATAATCTCTTCAATTCTCAGTTGACTTGTTGAGGCTTCAAGCTCTTTGAGAGACTCATACACAATTAGGGCACAAGATGCATTAACTATTTTGCCCTGATGAGCTTGAATAGCTCTCTTCTGTATCATATCAAGTTCATGTGTTCTCAACACACCATATGCACATCATAAGTAACTTTTTTTAGATCTCTATCTCTTAAAGAGATAACCTTTTGCTCAAGATGGTTTGGTGTTGCCATCAGAAACTTGATGTTCAATTCTTTTGTGTTGTAGACCTTGCCATTCATTTGCAACTCAGTGAAAAGTCTATGAAACCTCTCAAACACTTCTGTAATGTTCTCCTTTGGTTGAGCCATAAAGGCCTCATACCGTGTGACCAGTATTTGCTTTCTGTTTTCTTTAACTTTCTCAATTCCTTCACAGAGAATGTCAATATGATCCCACATCTCTTTTGCAGATGTACAAGAGGCAATGTTGGCAAACATAGATAGTTTCATTGAATCAATGATGATTAACATGAGATGGCTGTCTAATGCAACTTTTTCTTTCTCACTGTCAGTCAATTTAGAGATGTCTTTAGCAATGTAAGATTTGGGAATGACAGTGGTGCCACTTGTGGAACCTGGTATTTCTTGTTGAGGAACAAAAGGACCATTCTTGAGAATCTCAGGATACAAAGGATTAGCAACTTTCAAGAACGACGACATCTTTATCTTCCAGAGATTGTAATTCTCTTTGCTGAACTTTGGAACCTTTACTATACCTGTAGTCTTTTGTGAACGCATCTTGGATCTTTCTCTGTTTTGATCAACAGCCTGCTCTGATACCACTTATTGAGTATTAGTTTCACTAGAAGATAATATAGAGGGATGGGTGAATATATTATCAGTGATTTCTTTAATTATCTTCATTTTTGAATCAGTTTAATTGCAACTTGCATATGCGGAAAAAGAACAACGCACAAAATCACTTTTAATCTAATATTGTATTAGATCGAAAGGTGCTACAAACTGTGAATTCGAACTTGAATTCTCAGCTTTGTTTTTCTCAGAGAGATACAACTTGAATATCTATGAAAAACTTACAACTAAAGCTATGCAAGTTGTGTACTTATAAAATGTGCACAACTTGCATTTACAAAACAGGTAACAGACAAAAATCTACCCAGATATGTCTATACTATTTTGGTGAAAGTTGGCATCTTGTGATCTTCATTTTGTTTTGCATACTGCCAGATCCACAACTTTAGTTGTTTCCTTTGATTGACTCTCCGAGCTTCTTTGTAGACTTTCCATGTGCACACTGCAAACGATTATGACCATTGCATATGCCTTGGTTTGATTTGATTCTTTGTCTCCAAAACTTTTTTTGTTGCTGATTAGAGAATTTTGCTAAGTCCCCTATTCGATATCTCTGAAATACTTGGTTCGTTATCTTGACTTCTCGAAACAGTGTAAATTGACTTCTCGAATCAGTACAATATCACTTCTCAAATCGGCTATCTTCACTTCTCGAACCAGTAACACTAGTACTTCTCGAATCAGTATATTAACTTCTGGAATCCTTGACATCTCGAATCAGTGTATTTTGACTTCACTAATTGAGACATCTCGAATCAGTTCAATTCTTCACTTCTCGAATCAATATACTTGACTTCTCGAATCAGTGTAAATTGACTTCTTGAATTAGCACTTAGACAAATTTCATCTTTCAATATTATAACTCATTTATTCTTCAACTTTGTCTTCAAATGTCTTGAGGCATGATCTTGTGATCTTTTTCCAAGTCATAATTAGAGCTTATTTCATAGTTACACATATTGAGAATACAGAATGTAGAACCTTTGGAAACAAAGGGATCCCCTAGTTAAAGGGTCAAGTAAGTGACACAAATTGACACAATACTATAGGCTTGTTATTTATATGTATACGGGAATGTCTCTATGACTAACAGTACAGTTATGATATATTGACAATGGTTAAAATATTTTTTCTAACCTGAATTTTGGAAAAAAAGGTACAAATTTAATACAACAATTTTAACAGTTGAGCACCAACTTATTTGATTTTAATACATATCCAAAGTAAAATACTGTGGGAGAATAGTAAAATGAGTGAATGAGATTTTTTGAGAATTTACCCATGTCTATAAGTATGTTCCTTGCATTTTTTGGGTTCCATATGCAAAGCATTAGATATGAAGAACAACTGTCTACTCCAGCTCTTTCATTGTATACGTAAATTTCAAAAAGGTACAAATTTAATACAACAATTTAACAGTTGAGCAACAAATTATTTGATATTAATATAAAGTGTTAGCATATGTGTATATTTATATTCAAAGCAAAATTATAGGAGAATAGTAAAATGAGCTACCGAGATTTCTTGACAATTTACCACGACTATTAGTATGTCAGTTGCATTTTTCGGGTTTAATATGTGAAACTTGTAACAGTTGAAGAAGAGAATGAAAAATATACAGTATATTCATTGAGAGAAAGTGTGATTACAATATGTAGATTACAAGCTTAGAGAAGAAATGAATCTATATATGCTTTATATACAATGCTAGTCTAACTAACTGTAAAGAGTTTGTTATAACTAACTATTGGTTGACTACTAGTCTAGTTGACTATTTACAAATAAATAATCAACAAGTAATTTATTGATCTAAGTAATATGTCCAACACACCCCTCCCTCCCTCAAGTTAAAGAGTGGAGAAGACAACCCCAACTTGCCAAGAAGAGTGTGATGTTGCAATCCAGTCAGATGCTTAGTCAAAATGTCTACTAGCTGCAACTTTGTAAGAACATAGGACATAGAAATTAGACCAGACAAGAGCCTTTCTCTAACAAAATGGCAATCCAAATCAATATTTTTTGTCCGTTCATGATATACTGAGTTTTTAGCAATATAAATGGCAGCTTGGCTATCAGATTTAACATGAACCGAAATAATATCTGGGACATCAAGTTCTATCAACAACCTTGATAACCAAGAAAGTTCAGCAGTAATACGATGCAAAGACCTATATTCGGCCTCAGTAGAGGACAAATAAACAGTTTGATGTTTCTTTGATTTCCAAGAAATGAGACTACCTCCAAGCATAATGACAAACCCACTAACAGACTTTCTTGTATTGGGACAAGCAGCCCAGTCTGCATCACAGTAAGCTTCCAGAGCAAAAGAAGAATTAGAATTCAGGAGAAGACCTTGACCTGGATTAGAATTGAGATACCCTCTGGAAATCAATGTAGAACTAAGTTTTTTATGCCATTCCCTGGAAGCCTGTTTGAGGCCATAAAGTGACTTGATTAATCTACAAACAAATGAAGGATCAGGAAGATTGAGGCCAGGTGGAGGTTTCATATAGATTTCTTCATGTAATGTACCATGGATGAATGCATTATTGACATCCAAATAACATATAGTCCAACCCTTTTTAACAGCAGTTGCAACTAAGCTCCTTATTTTAGTCATTTTTACAACAGGTGAAAAGGTCTTAGTGTAATCAATTTCGTTCGCGGATTAATCATTCAGTTCTATAACGAAATCAAACACACCGAATCAAACCAAGAGTCGGGGAGTATATCTTTTTATAAATATAAACCTCGAGGGGTGCTACAATTTCTAATCCGTAGATTAGCTTCAATGAGTTTAAGGTTACACAAATTCAATACAATGATCAAGTTCTGAGCACTATTAATTTCTCTGATTTTCTCCGGCTCAATTCTCTCTCTCAGTAATGTCTCTGTGTGTTTTGCCTTAACTGAAGAAGACACTTCTTCCTCTGTTAGTAATTGTAGACTTTGGTTTGAAAAACCATCGAACCAAATCAATAGAATTAACCTTGGCCGTTGGATCTTCATCAACCTGACAAACAAAGAATACTTTTCACCTGCTCCCTATTTTAAAACCATCGAATGAAATAAATCATTTTACCATTCGATAGTTTTTAAAAAAAAACTATCGAATACCAAATTGATTTAATTTGGTTTTCTTTGAATCACTTTTCATTCCATTCGATAGTTTTCTAAATAGAAAAACTATCGAATCATTTTCTTGTCTTTTATCTTATAATAATTCTTCCTGAGCTCCTTGGTGTTTTAAGTAATAGACTGTATCAATTTCTTCTGAGACGATAAAACAACTTGATCTTTGTAGTGCCGTCAACTAGTGCAACTGGTCTGGTTCACAGATGAATAACACTTGATCAATTCTTCTTCTACGTCTTCAATTCAATGCTGATGATAGGTCCTTTGTCGTTTTGGTTGCTTCAATTAAATCACTGGAATCTTGTGGTACTTAACCCTAAATCATTCACATACTTCTGTCATCTTGAAAGTCTTGTTTCTTTTGCTGTCACTGAGGCTTGAACATTTTCATGAACTTCTTTCCGTGACCTGTTTACGGACTTCAAGAATACATAACGTATTTTGATTTTTTGAGTTTACCTTTTCTTCTTTGATTCTGGATTCCTGTGCTTCTATTAATATTATTGTTTGTCTTGTCCTTTGTTGAGTTGTAGTTATCTCTTTTACATCTTATGTTACATTATGCTTTACAGTCTCCCCCTATTTGATTGGATAGAGTTTGACAGGCAAATACTTCGAGGATAACTCAACTAACTAGGGAAACATGAAACTAATTAAAGTAAGACAGCGTAATAATATTAAATGCATTCTGGATCAGATATATATACATTTCCAGATTTCATAAATCAAAAAAACAATAAAACTTTATACAATGAAGTTGCTCCTCTAGTCTGAGCTGATAGTTCTTTTGTTCTTTGCTTCATTCTTCAGTCCATCTCAATCTCACCTTCTTCTATCATTGGATTGGAGTTAGCAGTCTGATAATCAATCACAGAAGGATAGTGCAGTGGTTCTCCAGGTTTAAGGATTGCTCCTTGAATGTGTCTTCCAATGTATTCAACCTCTTGACCCACTCCAGCCCACAACCATGCAATGTTAACATCTTTCTTGTTTATCTTTGGCATGTTTGGTAGTCTGGGATGCACTTCCAATCCTCTTTCCACTCTCTTCCTATAGTAAGGAACATTCTCCATTAGAAATATTCTTAGAGTGTCTGCTGCTTTGTCCTTCTCCGTTGAAGAGAATCCAGTGGATCTAAGATACTTCTCAACTGAGATTAGATAGTTGCTTGGGTAGTCTCTCAGTTTGTCCTCAGCCAAATAGCAGATTCTGAACAAGTCATTCGCCATGAATCTAACCATTGGAGGATCTTCAGTTATCTCTGGACCGACTTTCATCAAGATCTCTTTAACATGCTCACGGAGCAGTTCATTTAGCCTTGTCGTCCTTTGAATCTTGATGAGAATAACCTGCAATTTTGTGTATGTCCTCTGTTCTAAAAACTTAGTGGAAATCACAAATGTACCTTTCTCTAGAAAATTGATCAATAAGCTCCAGGCTCCATTTGCTTTAACCCCTGCTTTCAGAAAGATCATAGAGTTTCTCAATGTTGTGAAGTAAGTCTGATCTTCAAGATTGGCACTTCTGATGTCCTGAATGATAACTTCCACCTCAGCATTGTCGTTGACTTCTAATCTGTCTTCAACTCCGCAAAAGGTTTTATAAGCCATCTCCCATTCATTACCTTCTTTCTTTGCCAGATCTATTATCTTCTTCCTCCTCACTTCATTATACATCTTGAATCTCTTCAGTTTTTCACTTCGCAGAACTGCTTGTTGTTTCTCTTTCTCAGCTTGCCTGGTATCTACTGCAGCTCTCTGAGCTCTTATCGCTTCCAAGGCAGCTTCTTCTTCTGGTGACAGAGAATTTGCTTCTTTTTCCATAATATCCTCCCAGATTGGATGTTCAACGGGCTCTGGATAATATGGCTCATGCTCCTCCTGATTTGGATGCTCTTGCATGACCTCAAATTCCTCTTCACTCTTCTCTTCTTGTACAAGTTCTTCTATCCAGTACTGTCTTATTGGAATAGCTTCAACCGTTTCCTAAACTCCCCATCCATCCTGATTTTTCTCCCCATCTCCAACTTTCTCCCCCTTAGTTGAGGAATCCTGGACGAAAGCATCCTCAGCATAAAAGGTAGTAGAAGGATCAGGTTGCTGATTTGAAGGACTAGGTTGTCCAGTTTGTTGGTTCTTCAGCATACTCCAGATTGACTGTACTCCATCACTTTGGTTGTCCAAGAAATCCATAATCTGCTTATTCATCTCATTCATAGAAGCTAGCGACATGTCAATGTCATCCAATCTTGAGTTGGTAGTCTTTTCCATATGATCCAGCCTCTTGTTCAGCTTAGACTCCACTCTTGAAAGTGTATTCATTGTATCTTTTACCCACGCTTGACCATCCCGGATAACCAGAACGTCCTCTCTCAAAGCTTCATGTCCTTGTGACAAAGCTTCTACTTCATTCATGAATCCATCTTTTAGTTCCTTGACGTCCGTCCTCAACTCGATCAGTTCCTCCAATGCTTCCTTCTTTAAGGAGTCCACTGCCTGCTTCGTACCTGTTATAGTGTCAGATGCACTGCCAATGACCCTGAATGTTCTTCTGGAATCAGCTGCAGCCAAGTCAACCTTCTCTTGAATAGACTTTAAAGAAGCATTGCCTTGACTAGAGGAGATCCCTTGGTCAAAGGAAGGTCGCAGTGGAACCTTGAATAGTGGATTTCCTTCTTTGTCACGAACTGTCATCTCCTTGAGGGTGGATTGAACTTGTAACTCTCGTTCTGTCGGTAATAGCATATCATCAATATTTGGAAGAGTTAGGGTGTCACTCCTCACATTTGGCTCTGGGTGTACACTCAACGTTTCTGTCGGTGTTTCACTCATTTTACCTTTCCCACTCAGGCCAGGTGTAAGTTTTTTTGTTTCACTCAATCCCTTTTTGCTAATTTTACCTGCAGAAGAAAACACTGTAGCCATCCTTAAGGAGGTCACCGGTGGTGCAATAGGGCTTCGCAAGTCCCCGTCCTTGGATAAACCAAGTTGTTGATCATCCGTGGATGATGTATCCTTTGAAGGATCTAGAGTTTGAATCTCTAGGGGGTTAGAAACAGGCTCTATTAACAGCAGAGATCCTGAACCTTCCCATTGAGTCTGTGAAGACTTCACCTCAGTTGACACTTCAATGTTAATTGATTCATCGTCACCGAGTTGCCGATCTGCACCTACGTCAGACCCTTTACCCGCAGGATCCAGATATGTTCCATCTGGGGAGCTAGGCAATGACCCTTTAGATTGTGCATTTAGGTCAAGGCCTTCTCTCGACGTCTGTGAAGACTCTTGGTTCTTAGAACCTTCAACCAGTGAGCCTGACCGTAATATGGTCGGAACACCAGTTGCTTCCGTCAATTCTTCCTTACTTGATTGAGCTATGGGTTCAGATATTGCTTTTGTTAGAATTGCCCAATCAAAATCAGAAAAATATGTGAAGGGTTCTTTGGATGAGAGAAATGAAGTATCAACAGTTGCCTCAGTTTCTGTTCTTCTCCTTTTAGAGGAAGACAGAGCTGTTGTTGAAGGGTGTATCTCCTTATGTGGTGCTGCTTTGGCACTATCTCCCTCTACACTCAAGGATGTTTGTATACTGGGTATAGTAGGGGAAGGAGGTTCGTTCATTGTTTCATTTGGCTCTACCAAAGGCTCTTCGACCGTGGTTAGAGGTTGTGGGTTTGCAACCTCCTGGTCAGGAATGGCCACTGAGGGCTCTGGATCAACATCCATTGGTTCAGGTGCCATTTCAGGTTGAGGTGGAGGAATATTACCTTCAATTACCTGTTCCCCTGGGGGCAGAAGTGGTAGGGGCACCGTTCTTAGATAATCTGTGAGAACAGTGGGTACCCCTGGAAGATAGTTGTTCTTCTTTATAAGAGCGGTTATGGCATTGCTCTTCATCTTCATGCACTCCATGGTCTCCTCTTCGGCGAATGTCTCACGCTCATCATCTGTTAAGATATCATTGAGAATTAGCTGTAGGAACCTAGGATAGAAACAAATCACATCTTCATCTATGCCTGTTCTTTCATCCAGTGGTCCCATGCACAGAATGACTTGATCAATCAGTAGCCTTCTTATGTTAATATGCCTATTGGTAGCAATGGCAAACCCTATCTTTTGAAGGAATAAGAGAATACCATGTAGATTTGTTAGTTTGGCAGTAAAAACATGGATTAGGGTATGAAAGAAAAAGTTCCATGGCTTTGTCAAGTAATGCTTCAGAAACTCTCCCACAAAGAAGTTAGGTTGTTGACTTCTTATGAGAGTGAAGAAAGCATGTATTTCCTCAGTCGTGGGATCCGGAACAAGGTTTTCTGTAGGAAAATGTAGGATTCTATTAAAATCATGTTTCGTCACCCTTATTGTTCTGCCCCCTGGCACAACAAAACTGAAGGACCTTATATTATTCTCACTTGTATCCGTGGCGGTTGTGTACAACGTAGTCAATTGATCGATACAAAGGACCACGGGAGTACTCAAAGCATATGCCACTAACGAACGTGTGTTCAGAAACTCTGCCCATGCACGAAACTGTAAGTTCGTTATGGATTGCAAGTTCTGAAATGAGACATGATTAGTTTTGGTTACGATAAATTCTCCAGCCATTATGTTTCAAATTGCCAGAAAATTCAATTAAAACCAAAACTAATTTACCAATTAAATTTAATTAATTATTACTAATTAATCAAACTTAACACAAAATTACCCTCTTTTTTTTGAGAACACAACTCGAACCAAACACACCTTAAAGTAAGAACCCTAGTTTGTTTAATCTTCAAATATTTACTATAAACTAAAGAAATCAATTGTTTATCAATTAATTTCTAAAGATGAACAGTTTAACCAAACTTATGATTCAAAACAGTCACTTTCGATTGTTTTCTTGAAAAAAAAACGAGGTCAAAACTACAATCTAATCACCAACACTCAGTAGTTTCACTGTTAAATGAATTTACTGTGGTGAATAATCGATTATCACTGTTAAACAATCAAAGAAACCGTCGAGGTTTGAGTTCTTGTCGTGTATCTATTGTAAGTATATAACAACCAAAGCTTAGAAATTAGAGAATGTGAAGAAAAACGGCTAAGGGGTTGTTAAATACTCTTGAAACTGTAGGGGCATTTTAGTAAAATCAGTGTCCAATAGTTTTTAAAAGAACTGTCGATGGTTTTATCAGAGGGGCAAAAAGGTCTATTTCCATTCGATAGTTTTTGAAAAACTATCGAAGAGTTTGAAGAATAGAATGCAAACAGACTTTTTGTAAAACCATCGAGGGTTTTTGCTGTATAGAACAAAAATTATCGAACCATTTTATGAAAAACTATCGAAGATTTGAATTATAAAAAGAATTAAATCCTTTTCGATATTTTTTTCACTTGATCTTCAAAATCTATCGAGAATTTAAATATGGAATGAGATAAATTCCTTCGATATATTTTAAAGATATTCTCAAAAACTATCGAGAATTGTTTTCGATAGTTTTTCTTTTCCTTTTCAAAAACTATCGAAAATTAATTTCGATAGATTTTTCTTTGTACTTGAAAAACTGTCGAATTTCCTAAAATTCGATATTTTTTGCTTCTTTTCAAATTCTAAAACCTGTTCATGTTCTAAAATTCAAAACTTTTTGTTAGGCCGAATACACAATATATAATCAAGTATGTATGAGAATCACAATCAAGAACACAGTTTATGAATCAACAAAAACTGTATTTATATTAACAGCTTCTCTCTTTATGATATTAACGAATCACAAAGAGCTACTAGGTTACAAGAATAATATATTCAATGTTCACATCCCTTCTAGGGATAACCTATCTGTGTTTATATAGTACACAGTTACACAATCCTTATCTAATTGATATTCCTACAAATTAGCTATACAAGTTATATCAATTAAGGATTGCTTCTTATCTTCTATTCTGTTTCCTTAGCTGTATCAATATATTCTGCTTCTTTCCATCTTCAGAATATATTGCTTTTAGAATCTTCAATTCAGCACCGACAACTAATTCAACTATCACCCTGTCAGACTTTAAATAAACTCTGACCGGCTTCCTTTAAACTCTTCACCCTGTCAGACTTTAAATAAACTCTGACCGGCTTCTGATAAACTCTGATCAGTACCTGTTGCTTAAACACTGATAAACAAACGTCAGCAATTATATCTAACAATCTCCCCCAACTTGTTCATAATAAAATGTACAAGTTAAACATATAATTGATGATGTCAAAAACATTTAACAAATGCAGTGTTTAACATATAACAGAGTTTAATTTAAAACAGAGTTTAAATTTGACTTAGAATAGAAAATATATTAAAAACTTACAGTCAGACGTTACTTGATCTCTTGAATATCAGGCACTGTCCTGATATAGTCTGATAGCAATTTCTTTTCAGCTCTTTCTAGCTCTTCCACCATCATCTTCTTCACTTCTTTCAACTCTGGATCAGATTCTCCAGTCTGATAAATTGCAGCTCTCAGAGAATAGATGGAATTCTTCCTCATCTCATTCCCTAGCTTAATATAATGAGCTTTATCAGATTCTAAATTAAATTCAAGAACTTTTGTACCCAGTACTGTTCTGAACTTAGCACTGTTCCTTTTCATTTCTACCAACTTTCCATGTGCATCTCTGTATTTAGGAATGTATGCACTTGATACTCCAGCTCCTCTCAAAACTTTGGATTTCATCATCCTTTCCTTCAAAACTCGAGCAGCATCATAAGTACTTCTATTCTTTACTTCAAATAGATATAGAACATACTCTAGCTCTTCCCAGAGTTTTAACTGAATATCAGATTCACCAACTCTATACACTCTGCCATCAGCCATAAAATATAACAAGAATTCCTTTTTGATTCCTTTGTGAAAAATCATCTGTACAGATTCTAGTTTGTCAAGGCCTTCTTGAGTAATTCCAACTCCAGATTCTGCCAGCGAAAACTTGTCTTGAGATCTGTTATTAGTTCTTCTCTCTCTATGTGAACCCAGTCCAGATTTATCAAAGGCTTCTTTTCCCAATACTGTTCTGGTTTCTGAGAAATTCACAGCTTCAAGCTTTAAATCTTCAAGAAGTTTTGGTTTGCTGAATCCTGGAAGTTGTGTAGATTTCTGTACAACTTGAGCAACGTCAGAGGTTGTCATAACTTTAGTAGTAACATCAACTTGAGCAGCGTCAGAGGTTGATTTTGCTAATCTTGTTTCAACTTGAGCAATGTCAGAGGTTGATTTAAACTTCTTATTCAGGTTAGGCTCTTCAATCATTATGCCTTTACCCTTATCAGAGTTTCCAATCACAGGTCTCCTTGTATACTGTATACTCTGTTGTATATTCTCTTTGATAGAAATACCAACTTCTTTCTTTCTAGGAGCCTTGATTTCCTTTCTCTTGTAGATTCCAGCTTCAAGATTTTTCTTGTGTTCCTCAGCAAGCATTTGCTCTTCAGCCTGGATATCTTCAATAGTAACATTCTTTCCATGCTCTTTCATGAATATTTTAGCAGCAATCTCTTCATCAGTAGATGGATTAGTTGAAACAACTAAACTCTTGAGTTTTGAAGTAGATTGGCCACCAGAGTTTATCTTGTCAGAGTTTGTTTGTCTATCAGAGTTTACTCTTGTCCTGCTTTGCCTTTGAGCAAAAATCTTTCTTTTATTTTCTTTGCTTCCCCCATCAGTAGAATCATCCCTCCGTCTCAGAGCTTGAGTGTCTTTGCATTTGTCTTTAGATACACTCTCCCCCTTTTTGACATCATCAGAAAGTAGTACTGATGTCAGCAATTCAATGGCAGTAGAAATGGAATTCAGTTGAGTAGACATTGCAGTCTGATTTTCCTCAACTTTCCCAAGCCTCTTCTTGATTTCCTCAGAATCCTTGGCTTGCTGCTTGAGCATAGCATAATAAAAAGTTCTGTCAGACTTGAAAGTAAGATCCTTCATACTTACTTCATTCCTTAGATTTGTAAGCATTTGTTGATTCTCATCAAATCTATTATTAAGAGATTTGACTTGAACAACAGTTGCCTGTAAGCTTGTAAGTACATCAGTATTTGAGATCTTCTTGACAGAATCAGATAGAAAATCTGCAGCCCTTTGTGCTGGGAAGACACAATCTGCATCAACCCATTTGTTGTAGTACATATTCTGGAAATGCTCATTTGTCTGTCTATTGATTTCCCTTGCTTCATCACTATTGACATCATCAGCCAATGAAACTTGAACACTAGGGTGTGAATGAGAACCCTCAGCATCATTTCCAACGTCTTCATTATTGTCTGCTTCATTTTCAGTAAGAATATTTTCAGCAGTAAACTGTGCAGCTTCATCAATTTTCTCCTCTTCTACAGCTTCAGGAATATTCTCAGAGTTTAGCTCATCAGCAGCCTCTTGTTCCTTTTCTATCACAGCTTCATCAAGAATTGTCTCTGTGACTTTTATCATCTGATTAACCTCCTCACCTTTGTCAAGATCACAAGAAATAATTTCAGTGTGAGTGGCCAGAGATTCTTCTATCTGATCAGTTACTTGATCAGCTTCCACACCCTCTGTATAATGATCAGAATGTATAGAGGTGTGTGCTTCAAAATCAAAAACTCTGCTATCAGAATGAGTAGCAGCTTCCTCAACTACATCATTAGCCTTTGATGTAGGAGCTTCCAAATCCAAATCCATCATATTAGCATCAGTATTTATCCTGTCTAGATTGACAGCTTCAGTATTTGCAGCATCCTCCTGAACAAACACTTCATGAGCTTCAGTGTTTACAAACACTCTGTCCTCATTAGCATTCAGAATATCCTCCTCAACAACAATTACAGGAGTATCTTGAGGAACAGTTTCAGTCACAATCTCCTCATTCTCTGATGCAGGAGCTTCATATTCATCAAGATTTGCTCTATCCTATGAGAGCATAGTAGTTTCCCTTAGAACAGCTTCCTGAATTACCACTTCAGAGTTTACAGGCAATTCAGCTTCTTCCTCCTCATCAAAAAGATAAGTGGCTACAAGCTTTCTTCTTTTGCGCAGAGTCTGAGAATCCTCTATTTCATCTTCACTATCAGATACTCTTGCTTCTTCAGAACAAGGTCTTTGTGCCCTTACTTTTCTTTTAAATGCTCTGGTTTTGGACTTCTTTAACCTTTGTGATGGAGACACAGAAGGTTCAGCTTCAGAAGATGGTTTAGAAATCCTAGCTGGCTTAGAACCCATATGCTTAGTTCTACCACCTCTTGCAGGATTAACAGAAATTAAAGAAGGTACTTCTTGAGTTGATGAATTGACTTGATCATTTAAAAACTGTTGCATTGAGGCAGGTAGCAACAAGTCTCCAACAACTCCTTTCTTAACATCCTTATTTACTAGATCAGTAAATACCCTCTTATGTAATTTAAAACAAGAAACATCTGCTTCAATTACATTTACTCCTTCAACACAATAAGAAAACAAAAGCTGACAGAATCTAGAAAAATAAACAACTCCTCTATGCTCTGTCATCTTCTCCCCTAAGTTAGTCAAAACAAGTCGTGCAAAATCAAAAAGATTATCATATAATAAAGAATACCCGATTTGCAGACTGTCTGTGGGAATAGCATCCCAATTTGTGCATTTCTTTCCAAATGTCCTCGTGATGCAATCGAAGAAGAAACTCCATTCCTTGCGCAGAAACGGCCTTTTGAGTTGCCCAATCTTTGTCAATGGCCCAGAGTAACCAATCTCTCGCATCATTCGGATTAAATCCTCATCACCCATTCCAACAGTGTAGGAAGGATACTCAGGAAACCCCATTGCAGCTCGAATAGTACCAGCAGTAATAACATACTCTGTTTCTTCAAACTCAAAGATTATGGATGGGTTCCCAGTTTCACCACCATCATCATAAACCCCTGACTCCCAGAACGCCTTGATTTGTAAACCAGAAAGTTTGGCTGGTTCAACTAAAGCACGCCCAATCGCTGACTGAGCAAGAAACTTTTGAATCTTATGAAATGCTTCTGGTGCGTTTGCAGTGTTTAGTGGTGCGGTATAGTTATTTGGAACAAACTCTAACCCAGACGAAACGAAAGCTGTGGTTGCCATTAGAAGATTTTGAAGAAAGAACAAGTAATTGATGCGAAAGCTTAACAGAGTTTATGTGTAGAAAGGTGTTTGTGACTATGTGTGTGAGATAATAGATGTGTATGAGTAAGATGTGAAAAGTTTAACTGAAGATGTGTGTATTGTATTAAAAAAAAAAATTAAAGATTAAAAACTGAAGAGTTTTTAATCATTAATACACAACGGTCTTACTCCTGTAATCATGTGAATGGGACACGTGTCACACATGCAGTTACTGACAGCAAATAATTGGCAGTTTCCAATACACATGCGCAGTAAAAACAGCAATAATTACCGCCTGTTACACTTTTCTATGCAATTAACCTCTCTCCTCTGTTTAAAACATTTTTTAACAACTTTCCAATCATACTCTTTTTAAATTTTCAAAACAAATGTCTAATCTCAAAATTATAAAATGTCTGAAACAAAGAAATTATTTTAACCATCAGAGATTAAAACAAAGTTACCTCGGCATATGTCACACAATACATCAGTGTTTACAATTTATCCTTCTTTGTCAATAAACTCTTTTCTCAATCTGTACAGGTGTGAAAATATGTGTGTGCAATAGCAGAGTTTACCGAAATCAATATTTAGATCATCTCAAAGTGCATAAAATCCACAAACTAAAGCAGTAAAAACTGGTTGCCTAAACTCTCATGTATAACATAAAATCTGATTTTATATCTAAACTCTGTATACTGATATCCTTTCATTTGGATATATCTTTTATTTTTCACCCCTTTTATTTATATTTTTTTTTATTTTTTTTATTTTTATTTTTCCAGTAATCAGTGGTTGGCACTAGTCACCAAAAATCAAAGATTTTAGCCCTTATTTCATACAATAAGTTCCTGGATCTTCCTAGGCACAACATGATCTCAAAGGAATTTGTGCTCTGTTTGGCATCTTTTGATTTGAGGGTGAATTATTTGCAATTAAGAATCAGAGTTTAGACTTTTCATCAGTAAATATAATTAACTTATGAGAGAAAATGCAAACAGCTAATACAGACTCAGTGTATAGGATCAATAAACTAAGAGATGCTATAAATATAGAGACAGTATCATGCTGTGTTAACTTACTGCACATATTTGAGATCAGAATTTATACAACTCTTAAGGATTCACAATTACTTACTGAGAATTATGCTTCATACAAATTTCTTCATTGGTCCATATGTTTCAGACAAAATTACAATCAGAGTATAGCATTAAACTATAACAATCAGAGTATGACCAACATTTTATGACTAACAGAGTTTAGCATCAGAGTTTAACCGACAGAGTATGACTGACACTTCACAGATTTTACTGACAGAATTTAACTGTCAGAGTTTACCATCAGAGTTTAACATGCTGGTGCACATAACAGTTAACACATGTAAGAAATCATGAACATAAAAAGCAAACATGAGTCTAACCCGTATCTCTAGTCAGAACCAGAGATCATTCCAAGTTCATTTACCAATCTTGTAAAAGTAGCTTCACTCAAAGGTTTGGTGAAGATATCTGCAAGTTGTTGGTCTGTAGACACAAAATGAAGCTCAATGTTCCCTTCTTCCACATGTTCTCTGATAAAATGATACCTTATGCTGATGTGCTTGGTCATGGAGTGCTGTACTGGATTACCTGTCATAGCAATAGCACTTTGGTTATCACAGAAAATAGGTATTTTAGAGTACCTTAACCCATAATCCAGCAATTGATTCTTCATCCATAAAATCTGTGCACAACAGCTACCAGCTGCTATATACTCTGCTTCTGCTGTGGATGTAGAGATTGACTTCTGTTTCTTGCTATACCAAGAAACCAATCTGTCACCTAAGAATTGACAGCTTCCACTTGTACTTTTTCTGTCTATCTTACAGCCTGCAAAATCTGCATCAGAGTAACCAATTAGCTTAAACTCTGATTCTCTAGGATACCACAAACCCAAGGTTATGGTTCCTTTGAGATATTTGAAAATCCTTTTTACAGCTGTTAGATGAGGCTCTCTGGGATCTGCTTGAAATCTTGCACAAAGACATGTTGCAAACATGATATCAGGTCTACTTGTAGTAAGATACAGTAAAGACCCTATCATTCCTCTGTATTTTGTCATATCTACTGAGGCTCCTGTGTCTTTGTCTAGCTTTGTTGCTGTAGCCATGGGAGTTGTGGCAGATGAACTATCAAGCATACCAAATTTCTTTAGAAGATTTCTGGTATATTTTGCTTGATTGATAAAAATACCATCATCTGTTTGCTTGACCTGTAAGCCTAGAAAGTAACTAAGCTCTCCCATCATGCTCATTTGATACCTGGATTGCATAAGCTTTGCAAACTTCTTACAGAGTTTGTCATTAGTAGATCCAAAAATAATATCATCTACATAAATTTGAACTAACAGCAAATCATCACCAGAATTGAAATAAAACAAGGTTTTATCAATTGTACATCTTGTGAACCCACTTTCTAAAAGAAATTGAGCAAGAGTTTCATACCATGCTCTTGGTGCTTGCTTTAGTCCATATAATGCCTTGTCAAGCCTG
This sequence comes from Heracleum sosnowskyi, assembly GCA_030848705.1. Lineage (NCBI taxonomy): Eukaryota > Viridiplantae > Streptophyta > Magnoliopsida > Apiales > Apiaceae > Heracleum > Heracleum sosnowskyi. Next base: position 91,413,726 of record CM061235.1, on the reverse strand, counting down.
TAGACATAATCTGGATGCTTGGAATCTACAAATCCTGGTGGTTGTTCAACAAATACTTCTTCTTCAAGCTTCCCATTGAGAAAAGCACTTTTTACATCCATCTGAAAGACTTTAAACTTCTTGTGTGCAGCATAGGCCAGAAAAATTCTTATGGCTTCCAATTTTGCAACTGGAGCAAAGGTTTCATCATAGTCAATTCCTTCCTGTTGTGAATAACCTTTAGCCACAAGTCTAGCCTTGTTTCTTGTAATCACACCATCACTGTCAGTCTTGTTTCTGAAAACCCACTTTGTACCTACAATTGATCTATTCTTTGGTCTAGGTACAAGTGTCCAGACTTCATTTCTTTCAAATTCATTTAACTCTTCTTGCATTGCTGTAATCCAATTAGCATCTTGAAGAGCTTCCTCCACTTTCTTTGGTTCTGTTTGAGACAAGAAAGCATGATACAGACACTCATTATTTGTTGCACTTCTAGTTCTCACACTAGCATCAGGATCTCCAATTATGAGATCAGGTGTGTGTGCCTGTGTCCACTTTCTTGCTGTTGGTAAGTGGTTTCTTGCATCATTATTGGATCCTCCCCCTTGATCCATGCTCTCCTGATTCATATGTTGACTTTCTGCAGCATCTGAGGCTCCCCCTGAATTGGATGGTTCAGAGTTTGAACTGTCAGAGTTTGAATCAGTTTCCTCAACTGACTCACTTGCTGTGTCTTGTTGAGCTTCTTCACGCTCCCCCTCAACTGGTTCTCTATTTTGTTCAATTTGAGAATTTCCAGTTTCTCCAGTATTTACCAGTAGAGGTTCAGAGTATGCTTCGTCAGAGTTTGTCAAACCTGCTTCATCAGAGTTTATATCATCAGAGAATAGATCTTCATTTTCAAAACGTAGTTGATCATATCCATCCTTGTCTTCAAGTCCAATTATTTTCTTGTCATCAAATGACACATGTATGGATTCCATGATCACCTTAGTTCTTAGATTGTAAACTCTGAATGCTTTTGTTGACAATGGATAGCCAACAAAGATTCCTTCATCAGCTTTTAACTCGAACTTTGTCAACTGTTCAGGATGAGTCTTTACCACAAAGCATTTGCATCCAAATATATGAAAATATTTCAAATTTGGCTTCTTATTTTTCACCATCTCATATGGTGTTTTCCCATGCTTGTTGATCAGTGTAGCATTTTGAGTAAAACAAGCAGTTTGAACAGCTTCTGCCCAGAAATATGTTGGTAATTTTGCTTCTTCAAGCATAGTTCTGGCTGCTTCAATTAAGGTTCTGTTCTTTCTTTCAACTACACCATTTTGCTGTGGAGTTCCAGGTGCAGAAAATTCTTGTTTCACTCCTCTTTCCTTGCAGAAAGCTTCCATGATTGAGTTTCTGAATTCAGTTCCATTATCACTCCTTATAATTTTGACTTTGTGCTGTGATCCTTTGTCCAGTAGATTTACATGATCCATCAGAGTTTGAGCAGTTTCATCCTTCTTTGACAAGAAATACACCCATGTATATCTAGTATATTCATCAACAATTACTAGAGCATATTTCTTTCTGCCCATGGACATCACATTCACTGGTCCAAAGAGATCAACATGAAGAAGATGATAAGGTTCCACTACTGAAGATTCAGATTTGCTCTTGAAAGATGACTTCCTTTGCTTGGCCTTTTGACAAGAATCACATAGGCCATCTAGACTGAGTATTGATTTTGGGAGTCCTCTTACAAGATCCTTTCTTATTAGCTCATTGATGTTGTTCAAATTTAGATGAGAGAGCTTCTTGTGCCAATTCCAACTCTCTTCATTTGACATTCTTGCAGTCAGACACACTGTTTTTCCATCAGAGTTTGTTACCAAACTTGCTTCATAAATGTTGTTATGCCTGTGTCCAACTAGAACAACCTTTCCAGTAGATTTACTGATCACTTCACAGTATTCACTATGAAAATCTACATGGTTTCCTCTGTCACAGATTTGACTCACAGATAACAGATTATGCTTGAGTCCTGAGACTAGAGCTACATTTGTGATGATGACACTTCCAAGATTAATATTGCCATATCCCAGAGTGTGTCCTATGTTGCCATCTCCATAGGAAACTTTTGGGCCAGCCTTCTCCTTAAAATCTGATAGCAGGGCTTTATTTCCAGTCATGTGTCCTGAGCATCCACTGTCCAAGATAAGTGTGCTATCTCTTATGCCCTGCAATCACAAATCAACACTAAGTGTTAGTTTTAAGGATCCAGACTTGCTTGGATCCTTTGCCTTTCTTAACAGTGTTAGCTTTTGCAGCGGAATCAGTATTATCAGAGTTTAAACTAACATTGTCAGATTTTACACTAGCAGAGTTTGCTCTAACCCATTTCAAGTTGGATTTTAGCTCATAATAATTATGATAAATTGCATGATAACTCCTACATGTGTAAATAGAATGCCAAGTGCTCCCACAATGTGTGCATAAAGTCTGTGGTCTTATTCTAACACAATCATTTTTTACTTCTGAAGTAGAAGGTAAAGAATTAATATGTTTGTTCTTATTGCAAAATCTAGCAAGATGATTAGAACTACCACAATTGTAACATGTTTTCCTTGAAGCACCAGCATTAGGCAAATGATTATTTCTATTATTTATGCCTATTTTTCCATTCCTATTTTTCTTGGACCCTTTAGGTTTCATGGCAGATTTTACCTCTTTCAACTTATGATTGAACTGTTTTCCTGTCATCAAACCAACATTAACATGTTTTTCACAAGTTTTTACTGGTTTTCTAACAGCTTCTATTTCCATAAGGTTTTCTGTTATAATATTTTCCTGTTTTTCACAGGCTTCATCTGATTCCATATCAGCTTCCCTTATTACAACAGATTTTAACTTATTGGCTTCTGGAACAAATTTCACAGGTTTAAGTTGTGGTTTTACCTTAACCTTGTCTTTAAACCTAAGTTCATCATTTTCACAATAACCTAAACCTACAAAATCAGTCTGAAACACTTGATGAGTGTCTCTTCCAGAATCTGTCCAAGTTTTGATTATTTTTCTTTCTTTTTCAAGATCAGATTCTAATTGCTTATATCTTTTCAGCAACTCCTGTTCTACATAAACAGCATCATCTCTTTCTTTTTGAATCTGCTTCATATTTTCAAGTTCTCCTTCAAGAAACTTGTTTCTATCTTTAAGACTATGATTCTCAGATTTAATTCTCTCATTTTCTAAAGTCTGATCCCTATAGCTAACATGAACACTTTTCAGATATACTCTTAACTCAGATATATTATCAGTATCATAAGCATAAGTAGTTAGGGGTACCTTATTTTCAGATGATTCAGTCTCATCTCTGACAGTTGCCATAAGAGCATAATTTTCTCCATCATCAGAGTCTGAAGTATCTGCCCAGTCTTTGCCTTTAGAGATGAGTGCTTTCTCAGATTTGCCTTTCTTGCACTCTGGGGCATAGTGACCCATCTCCTTACACCTGTAGCACTGGATTTCAGATTTATCCTTCTTACCAGATTTGGTCTCCCTTCCATCAGACTTTCTGAAACTTCTCCTTTCAGAGTTTGAATCTTTCCTTGAGAATCTCTTTCCCTTCTTGAAGTTCTTGAATCCCATCTTCTTGAAGGTCTTCACCATCAATGCAGCCATTTGCATCATCTGTTCTTCATCATCATCAGAGTCAGAAGCTTCATCAGAGTTTGAGTCATCATCAGAGTTTGATGACTCACTTTCAGATTTAATAACTAAAGCCTTTCCCTTGGCTTTCTTCCTTGATGATTCCTTCTTAATGGGCTTCTCCTCGACTTTGAGAGCAACAGATTTTGTCTTTTTACTCAATCTTCTATTCCTTTGTTCTATCTCCAGTTCATGAGTTTTCAATAACCCATAGATTTCATCAAGATCTGTATCAGCAAGCTCATAATTATCTCTTATTGTGGTTGTCTTTAAATCCCACTTTTCAGGTAGAGATAACAGAAACTTGAGATTAGACTCTTCAAGCTCATATTCTTTATCAACCAGAGACAGATCATTCAACAGTTTGCAAAATCTGTCATAAGTCTCAGTCAAGGTTTCATTAGTTCTTGAATCAAAGTGCTCATACTCCTGTGTGAGTATTGTCTTTCTGTTCTTCTTGATAGCACCTGTTCCCTGGCATCTGACTTCTAAAGCATCCCATATCTCTTTGGCAGTTTTGCAGCCAATTACTCTGTTAGACATAACATTATCTAAAGCACTGTGGAGAAGATGTCTAACCTTTGCATCTTTTGCAATTGATGAGATGTCCTCAGGAGTCATATCTTTCTTTTCCTTTGGAACAGTCTTTTGTTCTTGTCCATCAACAACAGGGGACAATTTAGTCGGCATATGAGGACCATCATAGATTCTGTCAAGGTATTCTGGATCTGTAGCCTCCAGAAACATGGTCATCTTCACCTTCCAAATCGGATACTCTATTGGCCTGAGAATTGGAACCCTGATTGTTTCATATCGACTCACAGAATTGGGCTTAACCTGTTCAGCCTTAGGAGCAGTTTGATTGTCTTCAGACATGATTAATACTGTGTTTGAATCGTAAAACTGTATATATTAAACAGCCTTGGCTCTGATACCAATTGTTAGGCCGAATACACAACATATAATCAAGTATGTATGAGAATCACAATCAAGAACACAGTTTATGAATCAACAAAAACTGTATTTATATTAACAGCTTCTCTCTTTATGATATTAACGAATCACAAAGAGCTACTAGGTTACAAGAATAATATATTCAATGTTCACATCTCTTCTAGGGATAACCTATCTGTGTTTATATAGTACACAATTACACAATCCTTATCTAATTGATATTCCTACAAATTAGCTATACAAGTTATATCAATTAAGGATTGCTTCTTATCTTCTATTCTGTTTCCTTAGCTGTATCAATATATTCTGCTTCTTTCCATCTTCAGAATATATTGCTTTTAGAATCTTCAATTCAGCACCGACAGCTAATTCAACTATCACCCTGTCAGACTTTAAATAAACTCTGACCGGCTTCCTTTAAACTCTTCACCCTGTCAGACTTTAAATAAACTCTGACCGGCTTCTGATAAACTCTGATCAGTACCTGTTGCTTAAACACTGATAAACAAACGTCAGCAATTATATCTAACACTTTTAATTTTCTGTCAAGTTTTACTTTGAATAAATCTTTTCAAATTTACCAAAATCAATTGTTAACAGAAAATTCATAATTTTCTTAGAATAAAATCAACTAAATATCATTAAATGATATTAATCAATTAAAATCCAATAAATTATGTTGCATTAATCTACAATGTTAAAAACAAAGTAAATTAATTCAAATTAAATAGATGCTTAAATATTTAGAACAAATATTAGCACCTAAATAATTTTTAGAATTAATAACTAATTAAATGCCAGAAGATATATCATCCATAATTATGACATAAAATTAGTACAATAATCCTAACTACGAGAATTGCTCCAGAAAATAAATTCACGAGTCCTAAGGATATGGAAATTCTTAAACTCATGTATTCACTAGGACTATCTGCAGTTACTGACTTCTAATCAAAATCAATTAGAAAGATTTAACATCCCAAGTTCACCAACAAACTTTGAAAAAGTGGATTCATCAAGCGGTGTAGTAAAGATGTCTGCAATTTGATCCTCTGTGGGTACAAAATGTAACTCCACAGTTCCATTCATGACATGCTCTCGGATAAAATGATACCTGATGTCGATGTGCTTCATCCTCGAGTGTTGCACTGGGTTGTTTGAGATTGCTATGGTACTTGTGTTGTCGCAAAATATTGGAATCTTTGTCAACAAAAGCCCATAGTCACAGAGTTGGTTTCTCATCCACAAGATCTGAGCACAGCAGCTACCAGCAGCAATGTATTCAGCCTCAGCTGTTGATGTGGACACTGAATGCTGCTTCTTGCTGTACCAGGAAACTAACCTTCTTCCAAGAAACTGACAGCTTCCTGAAGTACTCTTCCGATCAATCTTACAACCTGCAAAATCAGAGTCTGTGTATCCAATAAGATCAAATCCTGTATCTTTAGGGTACCAAATTCCAAGATTTGGGGTCCCCTTAAGATATCTAAATATTCGCTTAACAGCTATTAGATGAGATTCTTTAGGATCAGACTGAAACCTAGCACACAAGCATGTTGCAAACCTTATATCTGGTCTACTTGCAGTGAGATAAAGTAATGAGCCTATCATACCTCTGTAGCCTGTGATGTCAACCTTCTTACCAGTTTCATCCTTATCAAGCTTAGTGGCAGTTGGCATAGGAGTCTTTGATGTAGATGAGTCTTCCATTTGATACTTCTTAAGAAGATCTTTGATGTACTTGGACTGACAAATGAATATACCATCTTGCCTTTGATACACTTGCAGTCCAAGAAAGAATGACAATTCACCCATCATACTCATTTCATAACGACTCTGCATTAACTTTGCAAATCTCTTGCATAGATCGTCATTAGTAGAACCAAATATTATGTCATCAACATATACTTGCACCAATATCAAATCATTTTTGTGCTTTTTGTAAAAGAGAGTCTTGTCTACAACACCTCTTGTAAAATCATTTTCAAGTAAGAATTCAGAGAGAGTGTCATACCATGTCCTTGGAGCTTGTTTGAGTCCATAGAGAGCTTTGAATAGAAAGTACACAAAGTCTGCCAGTTTTGAATCCTCAAAACCTGGAGATTGTTCCACATACACTTCTTCTTCTAACTCCCCGTTCAGAAAAGCAACATTCACATCCATTTGATATACCTTGTAATTGGAATGTGCTGCGAATGCCAGAAACATTCTGATGGCCTCAAGTCTTGCTACTGGTGCATAGGTTTCATCATAATCTATACCCTCTTCTCTAGAGTAACCTTAAGCAACCAGTCTGGCTTTGTTTCTCGTTACACTGCCATCTTCGTCCAACTTATTTCTGAATACCCATCTTGTTCCAATAACAGATTTTCCCTTAGGCCTGGGTACCAGCTTCCAAACTTTCTGCCTTTCAAACTGATTGAGTTCCTCTTGCATAGCAATCACCCAATCTGGATCATCTAGAGCATCTTCAACTTTCTTAGGTTCTGTTTCTGAAAGAAACCCAGAATATTGACATTCATTTTGTGATGTTCTCCTAGTTCTCACTCCTGTGTCCGGATCACCAATGATCAAGTGAAAGGGATGATCTTTATTCCATACCCTTTGTCTTGGCAGATGCGATCTTGATGATTCTCCTTGTTCTAGATGTTGTGGAGTGTGACTAGTTGATCCTTCTCCTGCTCCCCCTGAGTTGTTGACGGTTTGATCTGTTGACCCTGTTGATTGACTAGTGGATCCAACAGTGGTTTGAGTATGTCCACTACTATCACTACTTGGTCCAGAATCATTATCAATATCATTATTATTAATAACTGTCACAACTTCAGGTTCTTCTTCATTGTCAGAGAGATCTCCTGATAGATTTTCAAATACCAAGGATTCAGAGTTCTCTCTTGTTTGCAGGACTGGTCTTTTGGTGTCGTCAAATGTTACATTAAAGCTTTCCAACACCTTCTTATCTTCAATCACATATACCCTGAAAGCCTTAGATTCCAGAGAATAGCCCAGAAAAATGCCTTCATCTGCTTTGGCATCAAACTTGCCAAGATGTTCTCCATCTTTAAGTACAAAACACTTTGCACCAAACACATGAAAGTACTTCAGTGTTGGTTTCTTGTTGGCCATTAACTCATACGGAGTCTTTTCATGATCTTTGTTAATCAGGGTACGATTCTGAGTGTAGCAAGCTGTATTCACTGCTTCAGCCCAAAAGTAAGTGGGAAGTTTTGATTTACTTAACATGGTCCTTGCTGCTTCAACCAAGGTCCTGTTCTTCCTTTCCACTAATCCATTCTGTTGAGGAGTTCTTGGTGCTGAATACTGTCTTGATATTCCTTTCTCTGAGCAGAAATCATTAAGAACTGCATTCTTGAATTCAGTTCCATTGTCTGATCTGATTGTCCGCACATGTAGCTTAGCTTCCACTTCTATCTTCTTAATGTGATCAATGATTAGTTGTGTTGCTTCATCCTTTGATTGTATGAACAACACCCACGTGTACTTGGAGTAGTCATCCACCATCACCAATGCATATCTTTTTCTTGAAAGTGACATGACATTGACTGGACCAAATAAATCCATATGAATCAGTTGTAATGGTTCAGCAATGCTTGTCATTCCTTTGCTTCCATGTGATGCTTTCTTCGACTTCCCTTTTTCACATAGTCCCTCCTGATTGAATTCCATCAGGGGCAACCCTCTCACTAACTCTCTCTTTACCAAAGAGTTCATAGTTTTGAAGTTCAAGTGTGAGAGCTTCTTGTGCCATAGCCAACTTTGTTCTGAAGAAGCTTTACTGTAGAAACATGTAACTTCTCCTTCACTGGTAGAACTTAAGTCAACTATAAACAAATTTCCTTTTCTTACTCCCAGTAGAGCAAGCTTCTCATCCTTCATGTTTGTGATCAAGCACTTGTCTTTTCTGAAATCTACATTGTAGCCTTTATCACAGAATTGACTGATACTTAGAAGATTGTGCTTTAATCCTTCAACGAGAGAGATGTGTTCAATGATGACATTCCCAATTTTCAATTTACCATATCCCATAGTGAATCCTTTGCTGTCATCTCCAAAGGTTACAATCGGGCCGGTCTTCTTAACCACCTCTGTAAGCAGGGACTCTTCACCTGTCATGTGTCTAGAACAGCCACTATCCAGAATCCACACGACCTTTGAGCTTTTAACCTTACCCTGCAATCACAGATTGATTAAGCGGACTTTGGTACCCAAAGTTGTTTGGGTCCTGAAGGTTTAGATACTTTAACAGGAGTAACATTCAACTTAGTCTTACCCTGTTTGATATTCATAGTATCTGTGGATTTAACATTATCAGTGCTTTTGCTACTATCATTCATCAACTTAAAATAAGCATGCATGATGTTGTACTTAAATAGCAAACACTCTTTCTTTCCACAGGGTTCATGAAGATCAGGCATGTCAAACATGTTATGCATTTCAGAAGTATTAGCCGTTTCTACTTTAACCTTTTTACATGCATGTGTAAGGTGTCCAACAGAATTACAAATAGTGCACAATTTCCTAGATGCAATGGGAGAATATGGAACCATTTCCAGATTAACAACCTTCTTCTTCCCATTCCTGTTCTTTTTAGCATTACTAACTAAGTCACCTACTTCAGTTTTAGGTAATGCAGCTTTTACTGATTTCCTAGGCAACTTAGTCTTTACCTCTTTAACCTTCAACAAATCCTCCTCAAGCAATTCTTGTCTTATGAAAAGATCATCCTCATGAAAAAGTGGTGGAAAAGGCTTAACAAAAACTGGACAATCAACATTTTTAAGAACATGTGGAGTATTCCTTTTAACAACTGAAGATGTCACGGGAAATTCCACTATCTTCTTACCAGCTTTCTTGTTATAGTCAAATCCTATAGCAGTTTTATTCTCTATGGCCTGAGTATCAATGATCTCCTTAGCAATTAGAGTGGAATTCTTAAAAGCATTCAGTTTCAAATCTAAATCTGAAATCTGCTTCCTGAGGATAGTCTCTATCTCATCATTACACTTGACCTTGTTTTCTAAGTACGCATTCTTTGGCTTAAGATCTTCTAACGTGACAGCTACAAGCTCTAGTTCTTCATTTTTAGATCCTAGATTTTTAATCTTAAGAACTATTTTAGCATTTTCCATTTCTGATGCTAGCATGCTTGTGTGTACATTATACAATTCTACACTAAGATCTTGCACAGTTTTCTTGTACTCAGAATTAGACATGTCAATTTTTGTTAAGATAGGTACCTGAGATAATTGCGGTGATTCCTCTGAAGAGTCAGCCATTAGAGCAACATTTACATATTCCTCCTCTTCATCCGAATCAGTATCATCCCAGTGTTTTCCCTCTGCTATATAAGCTTTCCCTTTCTGCTTTCCAGAAAATGCCTCCAGTTGTTGTTTAAGCTTGGCATTCTCCTTCTTCAAATCCTCATAAGAGTCTTTCCTTTCATAGACCTCTTTCTTGTCTCTTGCTTGACAAGGCTTCCAGCATTCAGTGGCGAAATGCCTTAACTCATTGCAATTGTAGCATCTTGATTTGCTTCTATCAATCATGCCAGTCTTGTAGCCTCCCTTAAAGCCAGTCCCTGGTGAGTAATTGCTCTTCTGGAATCTGTTAATTGAGCCCTTGAACTTATACTTAGGGTTTCTTTTGAAACGAATATGACTAAACTTTGCAGCTAAGTACGCCATGGTTTTGTCTTCCATCTGCTCAAGCTCTTCTAGGGTGTAGTAATCACTTTCATCAACACCCAGATTCACAGAATCCATTTCAGCTTCTATAATCACCTCCTTTCCAGCTTTATGGGTTTGAACCTGAATATCAGAAGTTGTTGGTTCATCCACTACAAGTGCTGCTGATCTCACAAGTGCACTGTGCTTGTTATCCACTGTCCCTTGTCCGTAGATTATCACTCCTTGTTCCTGTTCCATCTCATAGGTCTTCAGCTTTTCATAGATCATCTCTAGTGGCATTTTAGTGAAATCAATTATGTCCCTTATGGATGATGACTTGTGTTCTACATGATGGGGCAGCGTCATCATGAACTTCCTGTTTGATTCTCTTAGTGGATAGGTCTTTCCTTTCATTGCCAATTCATTTAGAAGCTTAGTATATTTCTCAAAGACCTGAGTTATACTTTCTCCTGGAAGAGACCTAAACGCTTCGTACTGAGAAGTCAGGATGTCCAATCTGTTTTCCTGCACGTCTTCAGTTCCTTCCATTATCAAGTTAATGGTATCCCACATATGTTTCCCGCTTGTACAGTTCATCAACTGATAGCTCATTTCCTTGTATGCAGAGTCTGCTAATATCAACATCAAACCTGTGTCCAATCGAATCAGTTCTTTGTCAGAATCTGTATACTCAGTAATATCCTTAGGTTGGGTGCCTTGAGGAATCCTGCTACCATCAGGAGCTGTAGATTCACTAACTGGTTTCATTGGAACAAACGGTATGTTCTCTAATACGCCAATATACAACGGATTAGATCCCTTGATAAATAACAGCATCTTCATCTTCCACAAACCGAAATCATCTCTAGTAAACGGGGGAACTTTAATACCCGCAGTTGTCTTTGGAGCACTCATGGTTTCTGAAAATTTCAAATTGTTTAAAATTCAAGAAATTCCAATTAAATGAAAAATTTTGAAAGTTAAAAAATTTGCTTCGAATTTTCACGCTACGTTTGATTTTGGTCTCATTCACCGGATCTGATTTGTACGTCAATCAAGTAGCTCTGATACCAATTGTTAGGTCCAAAGTATCATAGAAGGGGGGGGGGGGGGGTTGAATACGATACTTACAAATAATTCAATTTCGTTCGCGAATTAATCATTCAGTTCTATAACGAAATCAAACACACCAAATCAAACCAAGAGTCGGGGAATATATCTTTTTATAAATATAAACCTCGAGGGGTGCTACAATTTCTAATCCGTAGATTAGCTTCAATGAGTTTAAGGTTACACAAATTCAATACAATGATCAAGTTCTGAGCACTATTAATTTCTCTGATTTTCTCCGGATCAATTCTCTCTCTCAGTAATGTCTCTGTGTGTTTTGCCTTAACTGAAGAAGACACTTCTTCCTCTGTTAGTAATTATAGACTTTGGTTTGAAAAACCATCGAACCAAATCAATAGAATTAACCTTGGCCGTTGGATCTTCATCAACCTGACAAACAAAGAATACTTTTCACCTGCTCCTCATTTTAAAACCATCGAATGAAATAAATCATTTTACCATTCGATAGTTTTTAAAACAAAACTATCGAATGCCAAATTGATTTAATTTGGTTTTCTTTGAATCATTTTTCATTCCATTCGATAGTTTTCTAAATAGAAAAACTATCGAATCATTTTCTTGTCTTTTATCTTATAATAATTCTTCCTGAGCTCCTTGGTGTTTTAAGTAATAGACTGTATTAATTTCTTCTGAGACGATAAAACAACTTGATCTTTGTAGTGCCGTCAACTAGTGCAACTGGTCTGGTTCACAGATGAATAACACTTGATCAATTCTTCTTATACGTCTTCAATTCAATGCTGTTGATAAGTCCTTTGTCGTTCTGGTTGCTTCAATTAAATCACTGGAATCCTGTGGTACTTAACCCTAAATCATTCACATACTTCTGTCATCTTGAAAGTCTTGTTTCTTTTGCTGTCACTAAGGCTTGAACATTTTCATGAACTTCTTTCCGTGACCTGTTTACGGACTTCAAGAATACATAACGTATTTTGATTTTTTGAGTTTACCTTTTCTTCTTTGATTCTGGATTCCTGTGCTTCTGTTAATATTATTGTCTGTCTTATCCTTTGTTGAGTTGTAGTTATCTCTTTTACATCTTATGTTACATTATGCTTTACAGTGTGAGGTGAAGCAGAATGATGAGAATAATCAGATGAAGATTCTATAGAATCATGTATGGTAGGGGAGAAAGATATAGGTGATACATTTATGTCAGAATGAAATGGGGATGGTTCTGGAATAAGTAATGGTTCAAGTATATGTAATGGAAGAAAATGTGAAGAAGAAGATTTGACATAAGAAAATATGGTTTCATGGAAAACAACATCTCTTGAGATATGAATAGAATAATGTTGATGATTCAAGAATTTATAAGCTTTCTTGCCAAATGGATAGCCCAAAAAAATACATGGAATTGCTCTAGGTGGAAATTTATCTCTAAGAACTGAAAGACATATGTTTAGGCCTATTTTTTTACGTCAAGGATTCAACTCAACTTAAACAAGTTTGTAATAAGTAAGTAATAATTCAATTGTCACAGTCACAGGAATCTCAGAAGATCATATCTGTCAGAAGAATACAGATTAAAGTCATCCTACAGACTTGAAGAAATACTACATTGAAAGAAGTTCATTTATTTGTTCAAGCCTCAGTGAAGTCTTCAAAGAAGTGGATATATTAAAGTGATAGAGGTTTCAGATTTGTGATAACAAATGTACAGGTTACAAAGGTTGAAGAACAGTCAAAAGTAGACAATGGACCACAGCTTAAAGTCAAGATGAAGGACAGACATTGAAGTTAGTCATTTATGAACCAGACAGTGCATCAAATGACAACCTCAGACAATGGATATTCTTCAGCAGTTCAAGTGATTCAAGAATTGGTTTTGCTGACCTATGAGAATTTAAATTCTATCTTTTAAATTAGTTATTAATTTAGTTATTAAATTAATTCTTAAAAATTAATTTAACAAATAAATTAAGGAATTAATTTATTGAATAAATTAATTATTAGAATTAATTTAAAATTAGAATTAGAATTACTTCATTAAAATGAACTGAAATGACTATCCAGGATAGTCATACCGGTAGTCATCCCGGTAGTCATCCAAGTTTATTTTAGTTAATTCTAATTTAATTATCCTAAATTATCATAGTCATGCTAAGCCATTTGATAGTCATCCAAAGGCATTTTGGATAGTCATTCCAGTGTAATTTCATAGTCATCCTGGAAAGCAAACACACGTGCAGATTAGTGATCAAGTGGATTACTACTAAAGCAAAAAGATCAGACAGAAAGAGAGAATTATAAAACATAATATCTATCAAGAACACATTCTGTCAATAAAAGAAAAGAACTGTCGTGGATCATTTCTTTTTCAGTGGATTAATTCTAGAATTATGTTGTTAAATCTAAACCAATAGAATTCATTCACTTGTACTGCTTTGACTATCTAGCGGATTTTTATCCCTAGAACGTATCTCAAATTATCATTTATTGTTATATCTTTTTATTACAAAAATAGATAAATTCATGTCGAATTTATTCTAGATTTGTTTTAATTAGTTTGAGATTCAATCTTGTAATCAGTACCTCATTTGTAACACCTTTCAAGTTTAATATAAGTTATATTTAACTTGAATTCTGTTTCATTTAATTCCGCCATAATTTGTTCTTAAATTGTTTTATTCTAAAACGGACAAATTCGATAAAACGGTATAGTTTGTATTCAACCCCCCATTCTACAAACTTATCAGGACCTAACAATTGACATCAGAGCCTTTTGATTGATATACTAATCAAAGATCCAATTGTTTTGAGATTTTTTCTTTAACTCTGAAAATTTGATTATTCTTCAAAAATCTCAAAAATGTCTACAACTCAGAAAGTTGGTACAGTCAAAATCCCCATGTTCAGCAAGGAGCATTATCCTATGTTGTAACACCCCAGTCCTACATCGAGGAGATTTGAGACTTCTGTTCAGTTTATAAGGCAAAGTACTACTACTAATTAGCACCAACAAATCATGATCTTTTGGGGGCCTGTGGTGGGCTAGTTGTTACGCAAGTTGGCTGCGTTTGGGCCAGTGTACTTCGGCTTATTCGGACTCGTGATCGGGACTTGACCCGGTTTTCAAAAAAGGCTCGGGATTTGACCCGGGTTGTCACATATGGTATCAGAGCCGACTCTCGAAAGCTTGTTAACGCTAGTTGCCGGAGGTGGGGACACGAAGGCTGGTGGTATTATCCCACAATGGACAGAGGTCCGGAGGTGGGGACACGAAGTCAGCCGGTATTATCCCACAATGGCTAGAGAGGTACGATCCGGACCTATGGATCCGTTCAGGCTTGGCGAGGACGTCAAGAGTCTAAGTGGGGGAGTTAGTAACACCCCAGTCCCACATCGAGGATATTTGAGACTTCTGTTCAGTTTATAAGGCAAAGTACTACTACTAATTAGCACCAACAAATCATGATCTTTTGGGGGCCTGTGGTGGGCTAGTTGTTACCCAAGTTGGCTGCGTTTGGGCCAGTGTACTTCGGCTTATTCGGACTCGTGATCGGGACTTGACCAGGTTTTCGAAAAAGGCTCAGGATTTGACCTGGGCTGTCACATATATGTGACAACCCGAGTCAAATCCCGAGTCTTTTTTGGAAAATTGGGTCAAGTCCCGATTCCGAGTCCAAATAAGCCAAAGCCTACTAGCCCAAACGCAGCCAACTTGGGTAACAACTAGCCCACCATAGGCCCCCAAAAGATCATGATTTATTGGTGCTAATTAGTAGTAGTACTTTGCCTTATAAACTGAACAGAAGTCCCAAATCTCCTCGATGTGGGACTGGGGTGTTACAAACTCCCCCACTTAAACTCTTGACGTCCTCGTCAAGCTTGAACGGATATCCCATAGGTTCCAAGATCGTTCCTCCCTAGCCATTATGGGATAATACCGGCTGGCTTCGTGTCCCCACCTCCGGACCGTTGTCCATTATGGGATAATACCACCAGCCTTCGTGTCCCCACCTCCGGCAACTCGACGAATCAAGCTTTCGAGAGTCGGCTCTGATACCATATGTGACAGCCCGACTTTTCGGACTACTAAATCTAAATACAAAACTATAAACTATACAATTATTCAATGATAATTACAGACGGAAGCGTGACAAAGTTCTATACAAAGATAACTATTACAAAAGCGCAGCTAACGATAATCCTCAAAATCCAAAGCTATCCCACTTGAGTTACACCGAACCTGAAAATTGTAAGGAATGAGCCATACAGCCCAGCAAGAAACCAATCGATCCAACTAGTCGGGCAAATAAGATGTATACACATAGTACAATACAATATTCAATACAATATGATATACGAAACAATAACTTTCGATACACATTCATATTCTTATTCTTATTCGATAGATACGATACCACATAACAACAATAACTCGAAACCCATAATTCATGCCACGACCACTACAACCCGGTGATAACGGTCCTAAATTTTCAGAAAACTGTCACTATAACCCGGTGACTCGGTCCTTATTCTTATTCGATATTTTCACAAACCATGGCACAAATCTGAATCACAAGACTATTGCTTACACATAACACATATCAAATAATACATATCACTTCAAAATATATCATCACTAAGCCCAAGTTTATATAATCAAAACACACACACAACACATAGTTTCGAAAAACACTAGAAAGAACAATCGGAAACTTACCTCAACGCATCCTAGATCATGTACTCAATTCTGACCAGAACTGTTTTAACTCTTTTTGACCCTCTAAACGACGTTTTCTTGAAAAATTCAAAGGAAGAAAGTTGTAGAGAACGAAAATAAATTTCTGAAAAGATATGACTCATCAAAATCGGACTTATAACGAATCGAGAATTGAATAAAACGTCCGCTGAATGTGAATAAAAACTGAAAAACAAGATCTGTTTGTATTTTGTGATTTTAAGAACAGTTCAGAGCATAATCTGGAAAAACACTGTGAAATAGAAGTTGTAGGAAATTGAAATAGCTTTCCGAAAAGTCCAGAATCATCAAATTCCGACTTACGATGAATATTCTACGAATTTTACAAGACTGCTGAATTGTATGTATAAAAGCCCTACGAATTTTGATATAAAAGATGGAGAAAAAGAATAAGATGTTTATATAACTATACAAAACCCTAACTCCAGACCTACAAGTTAACTGTATCCAAATCTGATCCATATTTTTGGCCCATCAATCTAATTCAATTTTAAATCCTATTCTTTTTCCAATTTTAATCCTTTTTTATTATTCTTTTATTATTATTAATCTAAAAATTACGGGATATTACATATGTGGAAGAAGAAAATGCTCCTGTTTCTTCAAGTTGCTAATGTCAAATATCTAGGAGTGCTGAAGAATGGTCCTAAAATCTCTATGATTGTTGAGGGAGAGCAGATAGAGAATGATGTGGTTACTAGGGCTGCTAGGATGTACCCTAAGGATCCCAAGGACTACACTCCTGATGAGAAAGAGGATGCTACACTGGATGCCTGTCTACAGTTGATACTGGTTGATTGTCTTGATCCTATCATGCATAATCATGTCCTAAACTATGCTATTGCCAAACACATTTGGGACACAATAAAGATAATCAACGAGGGGACAGAGGAAATAAGAGAGAATAAGCTGGAAATTCTCACCTCTTCTTATGAGAATTTCAGATCAAACCCTGGTGAAGGTATCTCTGAGGTTTTTGAGAGATACAACAAATTAATCAATGATCTGAACCTCAATGGGAAGCACTACACTATCAAGGAGATTAACAATAAGTTCCTTTTGACACTTCCAATTCATCTGGAGCACAGAATATCTGCAATCAGAGAAGCAAGAGATCTTGGAGAGATTTCTTTGGAAAGACTGTATGGTGTTCTGAAGACCTATGAGTTGGAGCAGATTCAACAAAAGGAGTTATATGGAACTGGAAAGATAGTTGGTACTTCTACTGCATTGACTACAGTAGTCCCACAGAAACTGGAAGTGAAGGTTGTTCAACCTTCCAGTTCTAACTTGAATGTTATTGATGCTGAATTTGGTTTAACATCCATTGATCAATCTGGTGGTGACACAAATTCGACTTCTAATCATTATGGTAATTGCTTGGGGCGGCCAGAAACTTCCAGAATCAGTTGTAAACATGGAATATGCAATTCTTATTGCATTCAAAGATGGAAATTGCTGTAATTCTATTATAACTCAAAAACGGCAATTGCTTGGAAGAGGGACAACTTGGAGCTATAAATACACACCTTGGGGGGACATAATCAACACATCACAATACATCACAACACACCAGAGATCAGATTCAATATTGGAGCACAAGATCGAGGAGCCAAGAACGAAGAACGTGACTACGAGGAGATCTAGACATAGTTTTTTCTTGTATTCTTCAATTTTGGTGTAACTTTTGGATGCTTCAAGATTTGTCCTCTAAACCTTTAACTCTTATTCATATTTACATCATTGATTTCTTGTTTTTTATCATGCTTTCATCAAACCCCGTGACGATGAGAAGTTCGATCATGAACTAATCGTTGTCATGGGGTCCTAACGGATTTATTTATGGATTTTAGTAGTTAATTGTTTTAAAGATGTGTGTGTGATGGCTAATTGATATCCTAGTTTGGTTGTGCTTATTCTTCTTGGATGCGTAGCTAACATCTAAGATTGTTTGTTAATCTCTATTGAATGCGAAAGTGGATATAGAGGTTTGGAACTTGCCATGCTAGCATAGGTTTATGTATGTTTGTCATGCATGATTCGTAGGTGATTTTAACCATCTTACCTGCCCTATGTAATCTGAATGGATAACTTGCTCGTTAAACCGTTATGTTTTCAAATCTTATAGACATATAGGGTCTAAGCATAATTGGTGTCTGCTTAACTTCTATCTATTTTGTGGATGTTTAAGTGGTTTGGTATACGTATACTGAAAGGTAGCGTGTACTGATTTCGTGTTATCCGATTAGTTTTCACAACCGTCACATGCATTGATTAAAGACAAAAGACTCTGAATGAAGTACTTAATGAAGCTAGGATCCCATGTTTTATTCTCATTTACATAAATCGATTTTAATCCTCTTAGTTAGTTAATTCTTAGTTTAATAATTTGTTCTCTAGTTAATTTTAGATAATCAAACCCAAATTGTTAATTGTCTTAGCAGTGGATAAAAATCATACATTGTTGCATAGGTACATTAATTGAATTGAACACCTCATTAGATCTCTGTGGGAACGAACTTGACTTATTCGTATATTACTTGTGACCACGTGCGCTTGCGTGATTTTGTGCTAACATGCATTGACTGCTGAAGTCCCACAGAAACTGGAAGTGAAGGCTGTTCAACCTTCCAGTTCTAACTTGGATGTTATTGATGCTGAATATGGCTTAACATCCATTGATCAATCTGGTGGTGACTTCTACTCTTTGGAAGAACTTGATCAGCTGGAGGATGGTGATTTGGCAATGATAGTGAGGAAATTTGGCAAGTTCAGATTCAGGAGAAATTCCAATCTTAAGTTCAAGCCCAGGTTTCAGAGAGGTGGTTCCTCTTCTACTAATAGCACAAGGGGTGGCTATAAAACTGGAACTGTGGAAAGAAGCACAATCAGGTGCTACAATTGTAATGAGTTGGGTCACTTTGCTACTGAATGTAAAAAGCCAAAGCAAGTGAGAAGGAACTCATTTGATTCTAGCAAGAAGAATAAGATTGGGAAATCATATGTTGCTGAAGGAAAGAGTTGGGATGATACTGATAGTGATGAAGAAGCAGGTGAAATTGGAAACCTTGCTTTAATGGCTAATGAGGCAAGCACTTCATCAACATTCATGTCAGAGGGTGTGAAACAGGTAAACCGTGTTATGTGGGTTCTGGACAGTGGCTGTTCAAGGCATATGACCGGAGATAGAGCCCTGCTATCAAATGTGGTTGAGAAAGCTGGCCCAGGAGTTACCTTTGGAGATAACAGCAAGGGTATTACCAGAGGACATGGTTGTTTAAAGTTTGGAAATGTTATCATTCAAGATGTATCTATTGTGGAAGGTCTGAAATTCAATCTTCTCAGCATCAGTCATTTCTGTGACAGAGGATATACTATTTCCTTTGAGAAAGATAGATGTCAGATCCTTCATAAGAAGAATGGAAAGCCTGCTCTTCAAGGAGTAAGGAAAGGTGATTTGTTCATAGCTGATCTGCTCTCTGGATCCAAAGATGAAGTTACTTGTTTTTATGCTAAAGCTTCATCAGATGAAAGTTGGATATGGCACAAGAAGATGTCTCACCTTAACTTCAAAACCATGAACTCTTTAGTCAAAAGGGAATTGGTTAGAGGTTTGCCTCAGTTGGAATTTACACAGGAAGGACTGTGTGAGGCTTGTCAGAAAGGAAAGTCAAAGAAAGGTTCTCACAAGGGCACTGACACATCATCAATAACTGAACCACTTCAGCTACTTCACATGGATTTGTTTGGTCCGGTTAGTGTGATGTCCATGTCAAAGAAACAGTATGCACTTGTGATTGTTGATGACTATTCCAAATATACTTGGGTTTTATTCCTACATTCCAAGGATGAGACCCCATAGATGGTGATTGATCATATAAAGTTGATTGAGCTGGATTCGAGATTCCCTGTTAGAGCTATAAGGTCAGATAATGGAACTGAATTCAAGAATGCATTCATAAATGACTTTTGTGCAGATAAAGGAATAACAAGACAGTATTCTGCCCCTAGAACTCCTCAACAGAATGGAGTGGTGGAAAGGAAGAATCGTACATTGATTGAAGCTGCTAGGACTATGTTAAGTGAATCAAGACTTCCAATGTACTTTTGGGCTGAAGCTGTGAACACTGCTTGTTATACTCAGAATCGAACTTTAATCAACAAGGATTTAATGAAGACTCCTTATGAGATCATGAACAACAAGAAACCAACTCTCAAATACTTTCATGTATTTGGTGCAAAATGCTTTGTGCTTAAGGATGACAATGTGAAACGTGGCAAGTTTGAGGCTAAGGCACAAGAAGCTATTTTTATTGGTTATTCCAGAAGATCTTACAGGGTGTACTTGATTGATGGTCATCACGTGAAAGAAAGTGTCAATGTAACATTTGATGACACTAAGCTCCCTAGTATCCAAATAGAAGACTCATCTGAGAAACTGAAGTTTGATAACTTGCCAAACTCGGATTCAGATGATGAAGCCCCACCTGAGAATGTTGCTGGTAATGACAATAATAATGATGATAATAATCCTGGTGGTGGTGGTGGAAACATTGGTAACAATGGAGATACCACCAACACTGGAGAAGAATTATCAAGGCAATCAAGCAACAACTCAGGGGGAGGAAATGAAGGATCTACTAGTCATTCACAACACCAAAATGAATTTCAAGGCGAATCATCAAGATCAAATCTTCCAAGACAGACTGTATGGAATAAAGCTCATCATTTTGAGCTGATCATTGGTGATCCAGGTGTTGGAGTTAAAACTAGAAGTGCTACTCAGAATGAATGTCATTATTCAGGGTTTCTATCTGAGATGGAGCCAAAGAAGACTGAGGAAGCACTGACTGATCCAGATTGGGTGATTGCTATGCAAGATGAACTCAATCAATTTGAACAATAGCAAGTCTGGAAGCTGGTACCCAGACCAAAGAACAAGAAAGTAGTTGGTACTAGATGGGTATACATAAACAAGCTGGATGAGGATGGCATTGTGGCAAGGAACAAGGCAAGACTGGTTGCACAAGGGTATTCACAAGCTGAAGGCATTGATTATGATGAAACCTATGCACCAATGGCTAGACCTGAGGCCATCAGGATGTTCTTAGCATTTGCAGCTTATTCCAATTTTAAAGTCTATCAAATGGATGTTAAGAGTGCATTCTTGAATGGTGAGCTGGATGAAGAAGTGTATGTGGAACAGCCCCCTTGCTTTGAAAATCAGGAGCTGCTGGACTTTATGTACTTTCTCTTCAAGGCTATCTATGGTCTCAAACAAGCCCCAAGAAAATGGTATGACACTCTTTCTGGTTTTCTTTTAGAAAATGGTTTTGTTAGAGGTATCATAGACAAAACTCTTTTTTCAAAGAAACACAAAAGTGATATGATATTAGTCCAAGTCTATGTGGATGACATCATATTTGGGTCTACTAATGATGATCTCTGTAAGAGATTTGCTAAGCTAATGCAGAGTAAGTTTGAAATGAGTATGATGGGTGAGCTGAAGTTCTTTCTTGGATTGCAAGTAAGTCAAATGTCAAATGGTATATTTATTTGTCAATCCAAGTATCTCAAAGAACTCCTCAAGAAGTATCACATGGAGGATTCAGCATCAGCAAGGACTCCATCTTCAACAGCTATCAAACTTGGAGCTTCTGACAATTCTATCAAGGTAGATGTTACAAGCTACAGAGGTATGATTGGCTCCTTACTCTATCTTACTGCAAGTAGACCAGATATTATGTATGCTACATGCTTGTGTGCAAGGTTCTAAGCGGACCCTAGAGATTTACATCTCGTTGCTGTTAAAAGAATCTTGAGATATCTTAAGGGTACACCTAATTTAGGTATCTGGTACCCTAAAGATTCTGGTTTTAATCTTGTTGGATATACAGATTCTGATTATGCAGGTAGTGTTGTGGATAGAAAGAGTACCTCTGGGAGTTGTCAATTCCTAGGAGGTAGATTGATTTCCTGGTATAGCAAGAAACAACAAACAGTTTCCAATTCAACAGCAGAAGCTGAATATATTACTGCTGGAAGCTGTTGTGCTCAGATCCTATGGATAAGGAATCAATTGAAGGACTATGGCTTTGCATTAGACAAAATTCCTATATTATGTGATAATACAAGTGCCATAGCAATCTCCAACAACCCTGTTCAGCACTCGAGAACGAAGCACATTGATATCAGGTATCACTTTATCAGAGAGCATGTCATGAATGGAACTGTGGAGTTACATTTTGTACCCACAGAAGAACATACTACAGATATATTCACTAAATCTGTTGACGAATCCACATTTACCAGGTTAGTAGGTAAATTGGGTATGTTAAACAGTCTTAGTGATTGACAATGTCTCTGGTAGGTTTGTTCTTATCTAAATCATTTTCTATTGTTGATATTAGATGTTGAATATTGCCAATCCATGTTTATTGTGTAAAGCTTGTTAATTTAAATATTCTGAATAATATATTTTCTTTAAAAATATTTCTCATATTTTTTAAGTGGAGAAATGTATTTTTATTGAAAATTTATTTATTTAGGATCATTTAAGTTTTTTTCAGTTTGTAAATATTGTTGTTTGAATTTTTCTGCAGGTTTATATATTTATATTGCATTTCTATAAGTATTCTGCATTTTATATTTAATCTGTGAATATTTTAGTGTGTTATTATATTCTGAACAGGTTTTTATTTTTACTTAATTAATTTTGCTAATTTTTTATAACAGGTTTGTGGTTTTTTATTTAGTTAATCTGTTATGTTATGCGTTTGTACTAGCATGACTATCAGAATAACTATCTTAAATAGTCATTCCAGTAGTCATTCCAGGTTTATTTAATTTTAGTTTAAAATATAATAGTTTTGTTTGTTATTATTTTAGTTTAAATGTTTTGTACTGGAATGACTATCGGTATGACTATCCCATAGTCATCCCGGTAGTCATTCCAATTGTATTTTAATTATTCATTTTCTTTTGTTAATATATCTGTTAGTATTCTTAGTCATTCTCAGTTTAATACTGGAATGACTATCGGTATGACTATCCAGTAGTCATCCCGATAGTCATCTCAGGCTAATCAGAATTTTGCCTATAAATACTAAACGGTTTGTCATTTGTTTTTCATTCCTTCAATTTATTGTTTTTATAAAACTTACATTTCTCTTGTTTGGCTTCTTTATTCTCTAAAATAAAGAGGTGCTGTCAATTTTTCTGTGCGCATTATTTTTATTTGGATCAACATATTTTGATTTAATTAATTTCTGATCTAGTTTTTTATTTTTGGAATTTATTCCTGAAATTGAAATTAATCTAAAATTAACTCTATTAATTTGTGTTAAAATGGCCCAGCAATTTGAAATTGTCCTTACTAATTACCATGGTTATTTTGATCCCCTGAAATGTTCACTTGAACGTTTTAGGCCTTGGATTTCTTTCCTAATCAACATTCTTGTGTTAATTATGCTATTTGTTCTAATGTTGATTTGAAAGTTGATCCTTTATATTTACTTTGCTCTACTGATGTTGTCTCTGATGATTTCTCAACTATCTCATTTCATATTCAGGACACACAGTACACAATTACTGAGGAAACATTTTGTAATGTCTTGCAGTTTCCTCGGGATAATTTTGACAGACTCCCCACTGAAGATGAACTAACTAGATTTTTCATCAGTATTCACTATCAAGGTCCCCTAAACATGGCTAAATTGCTTAAGGAAAATCTTGTGTGTGAATGGGATTTGTTTTTTGATACTTTGGCTAAGGTCTTTGGCAATTGCACGAAAAATAACTTTCAGAATATTCCTTATCTTTTACAAGTTATTGGTTATGCAATTGTCTTCAACAAAAGACTTAATTATGGCCACCTTTTATGGGATATTGTTGTCAGGAGGGTGTTTAATGCTAGAAAGGAATTTGACAGTGGTAGAAAGATTAAATGTTATTATCCTCGTTTTCTATCACTTGTCCTTAATTCACTACTTTCTAATGAGCATCAAGAACTGTTCAGGAATGGTCGCTTTTTCATTTCTCCAACCACTGACAGAAAGTTCTATCAAAGATTGCAAACATCCTTCAGGTATGGCAATGTTCCAGTTCTCATATCCAACTACATGACACACTTCATCAACCTACCATCATTTGAACCACCAATTCCCGAGCAAAGGATTGTCCCATTAGCTGGAACTGAGGATGTCACTCCACATCAAGTAAGGACTTCTATCCCTGGTTCTTCTGGTACTGTTTCTGAAACCCAAGAGGTTGATAGGGCTGACCAAGAGTTTGTAGAACCACAAGCTCTATCCCCGGTCATAGAGCCAAACACTGAGTCATATCCAAATCAACCTGAACCTAATCTTAATGTCAGAAACAGAAATGATAGTGATGAAGAAACAATCAGTGATCCCGCAGCTCTATCTCCACCTCCTAAGAAAAGAAAAACATATAGGGAGATATCTGTAAGCCCGTCTGTATCCTCCCAACAGGATATGGATTTTGAAATGGCCAATACACAGTCTCTGGAGACATCCTCTCAACAGGGTGAATCTATTGAAGTTCGCCATAGGGCCATGGCATCTTGTACCGAGTCAAGCACACTCCCGTTACTCACAATGGGAGAAAACATATCTTTAGATGCAACTCAGGACACTTTTGTTAGGTCCTGATAAGTTTGTAGAAAGGGGGTTGAATACAAACTATACCGTTTTATCGAATTTGTTCTTTAAATGATTTAACTGTTTAGGAACAAATTGATGCGGAATAAAATGAAACAAGATTCAAGTTAAATAAAACTCTATTAAACTTGAAGGGTGTTACAAATATGATACTGATTACAAGATTGGATCTCAAACTAATTAAAACAAATCTAGAATAAATTCGACATGAATTTATCTATTTTTGTAATAAAAAGATATAACAATATTTGATAATTTGAGATACGTTCTAGGGATAAAAATCCGCTAGATAGTCAAAGCAGTACAAGTAAATGAATTCTAGTGGTTTAGATTTAACATAATGATTCTAGAATTAATTTGCAGAAGAAATTAGCACGGCAGAGTTCTTGACAGGAAAGTATTTTTGATGTAATGTTCTTGATCTGTTTCCTTTCTGATTCCTTTTTGCTTTTTGTACTAATCAAGTGGATCAGTACACTTCTGCACGTTCTGTTGCTTTTACCTTTGGAATGACTATCCAATTTGTACTGGAATGACTATCAAATGGCTTAGCATGACTATCTGAATTTATGTGAATTATATTAGAATTACTTAAAATAAACCGGGATGACTATCGGGATGACTACCGGTATGACTACCGGTATGACTATCCTGGGTAGTCATTCCAGTTGATTTTAATTACATAATTCTAATTTAATTCAAATTCTAATTCTAAATTAATTCTAATAATTAATTTACTTCACAAATTAATTCTGAAGAATTAATTTATTCAATAATTTAATTACTTAATTTATTTACTAAATTAATTCTGATGAATTAATTTAATAAATAAATTAATAACTAAATTAGAATAGAACTTAAATCCTTATAGAATAGAAAAACCAATGCTTGAACCACTTGATCTGCTGAAGAATATCCATTGTCTGATGTTGTCATTTGATGCACTGTCTGGTTCATAAATGACTAACTTCAATGTCTGTTCTTCATCTTGACTTTAAGTTGTGGTTCATTGTCTGCTTTTGACTGTTGATCAACCTTTGTAACCTGTACATTTGCTATCACAAATCTGAAACCTCTGTCACTTTAATAAATCCACTTCTTTGAAGACTTCACTGAGGCTTGAACAAATAATTGAACTTCTTTCAATGTAGAATAACTTCAAGTCTGTAGATGACTTTAATCTTCAATCTCTTGACAGATAAAACTCTCTGAGATTCCTGTGACCTTTAATCTAATATTTACTTATTACATTCTTGTTTAAGTTGAGTAGAATCCTCGAATTACAAATAGGCTATAGCATATGCCTTTCAACTTTGCTTGGAGAGCACTTAGGAAATGAGACAGTGCCTACCATTGTAACGGTAGAAGTGCCTTCATAGGCATCTGAGGGAAAATCTGATTCTTCACCAACTCAAATAGAATCATTTTCTCCCCTCCCAGAGGGAACATCTCTGGCTCCCTTAAGGGATTTTCCACTCGCAGTTTTTACTGGAGAAAGTGGAAGGCAACCTAGTGAATCCAACACTGAAGCAATTCAGTTTCAAATTCAACCAGATTTGGATTTCATTAGGGATTGGGAATTGCGAACTCCCATTGCACCACCATTGACCTCTCTAGAAGGGGCTAGGGTGATTTTTCCTGCAGGTACATCAACAGAAAACATAGATAGACAGCTAGTGTTGAGAAATGAGAGTGAAACACAGAGCGATACACAAGCACGTGAGATGAGTGAAACACCACTGAGAGAAATTGAAGTGAGTGCACACACTAACACATACACTGCTTCATTATTGGCTCAAATAGCTGGTCTACAGAAACAGCTTCAGGAAACCCAGGCTGAAAAAGATATTCTCAAGGCACAAGTGGTTGAACGGTCTTCTTCTTCCACTTCTGTAACTAATCAGCTGGGTACTATCAAGGATGAAATTGAAGTATTGAAGACTACTCTACTCCCCAAGATGAATGTTATTCAGGAGTCCCAGGTGTTAGTAGCTTCAGACATCTCTGAGTTAGTAAATTCAAATGTTGAGATATCAGAGAGTGTCAAGCAGATTGCTTCCATTTCAACTCAGGTGGACAATATTCAGCAGACTGTCGATGAAAATCAACGGTTTACTGATCTGAAGTTTGCCAAGATTGAAGGAGGGATGGAGTATCTGAATGAAGGCATAAAGCATCTGTACAACATGATCAAAAGCTCACATCAACCCAATGATGAACAGAAGAAATTTTTTGAGGGTGATGATGATGATGATGATGAGAATGCTGATGGCAAGGATGAAGGAGAAGGGAGGAGTAAGAAGGAGGATCCTAAGGCTGACAAAGTCAAATCTATAGAGGATTCCTCAACTAAGGGGGAGAATAAGGAGAAGGAAGGAGAGAAGAATGAAGGAGGAGTTTCTGGTTCTGGTGCTCAGAAGGATAAGGGGAAAGGAAAGCTAATTCAAGATGATTTCTACTTCCAAGATGTACTTAATGATGAAGATTTTCAACTATCTGGTGATGAAGACATCTTTGGAGAGGAGGAGATTGAGAAGGAAGCTGACTATGGAGAATGTGATGATCAAGCTTATCTATTCAATCATGATCCTGCTTTTGAGGAGGAACTGAAGAAACAAAAGGAGGAGATAAGGAGTAAGAAGGATGAGAATGCAAAGGTCTCTCAGATTATATCTGAAAAGCTTCAACTTCAGAAAGCTGAGCATGAAGAAAAACAACATCTTCATAGCTTGCAAGTCAAAGACCGGAGGCTAGACATTAGACTGAAGAAGGGTGAAAAATGGGCTAAAGATAAAGAGATGTTTACTCTTCCTCAGAAAGGGTCAAACAATGATAGAGAGTTCATTAGCCTTCTTCAGAAATTCATGAAGTTCAATCCAGATAATTCAGTGTACATGAAAGCTTTACAAGAAGAAATCTTAAGGATTACTGCTGGATTTGACAGGGTGAGAAGTGAAATGATCATATATGTTTCTTGTCAAAGTATAGGAACTATCAATGTTTCCCTGGATTGCTTTGCAAGTAGATCATTGTCAGAGCTATGGATTCTCATGAGCAGAGTTAAAGGTGATTCTTATTTGAATGTGCTGCTGCATGAAGAGCTCAAGGATTTTGCTATAAGGGCCAGTCCTCAGGTTGTAAGTGTTCCATTTGAAGTTAAATTTTACAAGGGAAGAGCACTACAAACCTGTGGATTGGATCCTGTTTCTTTAAAGATCTATCCTGTAATGCATCTGATCAAGCTGGAGAACATGCTTATGACTACTGGATTTGCTTCAGAAGAGAAGACTGAAGTTGCTGACATCATTCAAGACTATTATATTGCCAACATCAAAAGGTATCATCAGTTGAAGAATAGATTGAAGAAAGTCACAACTTTGCCAGTCAGACCAACAAATCTTACTACTGAAAGTGATCGTGTCCTAGATAAAGACTTGCTGGATGCAATGAAGGAAGGTGAAATGAGTGATCAAGAATTGTGATCACTAGCTCTGTTTTGTAAATGTTATATGTATAGAGCTTAGGTAAATCAAGATAGGATCAATGTATACACATGTTCAGTCTAGAGGAACATCTATCTTGTATTTATCTTTACTGTTTGAATCTGGAAAATATTTAATGAAATCCAGAACTTTGTGTTCTTATTTATTTAACTTTTAAAGTCTTATTTTTTACTTGTTTAGTTAGTTGAGTTATCCTCTCTGTATTTGCTTGTTATTTTCTAACAAACAAATAGGGGGAGATTGAAAGGCATATGTTTAGGCCTATTTGTTTACATCGAGGATTCAACTCAACTTAAACAAGTTTGTAATAAGTAAGTAATAATTCAATTGTCACAGTCACAGGAATCTCAGAAGATCATATCTGTTAGAAGAATACAGATTAAAGTCATCCTACAGACTTGAAGAAATACTACATTGAAAGAAGTTCATTTATTTGTTCAAGTCTCAGTGAAGTCTTCAAAGAAGTGGATTTATTAAAGTGACAGAGGTTTCAGATTTGTGATAATAAATGTACATGTTACAAAGGTTGAAGAACAGTCAAAAGCAGACAATGGACCACAGCTTAAAGTCAAGATGAAGGACAGACATTGAAATTAGTCATTTATGAACCAGACAGTGCATCAAATGACAACCTCAGACAATGGATATTCTTCAGCAGTTCAAGTGGTTCAAGAATTGATTTTGCTGACCTGTGAGAATTTAAATTCTATCTTTTAAATTAGTTATTAATTTAGTTATTAAATTAATTCTTAAGAATTAATTTAACAAATAAATTAAGTAATTAATTTATTGAATAAATTAATTCATCAGAATTAATTTATGAAATAAATTAATTATTAGAATTAATTTAAAATTAGAATTAGAATTTAAATTAGAATTACTTAATTAAAATGAACTGAAATGACTGTACAGGATAGTCATACCGGTAGTCATACCGGTAGTCATCCCGGTAGTCATCCAAGTTTATTTTAGTTAATTCTAATTTAATTATCCTAAATTATCATAGTCATGCTAAGCCATTTGATAGTCATCCAAAGGCATTTTGGATAGTCATTCCAGTGTAATTTCATAGTCATCCTGGAAAGCAAACACACGTGCAGATTAGTGATCAAGTGGATTACTACTAAAGCAAAAAGATCAGACAGAAAGAGAGAATTATAAAACATAATATCTATCAAGAACACATTCTGTCAATAAAAGAAAAGAACTGTCGTGGATCATTTCTTTTTCAGTGGATTAATTCTAGAATTATTTTGTTAAATCTAAACCAATAGAATTCATTCACTTGTACTGCTTTGACTATCTAGCGGATTTTTATCCCTAGAACGTATCTCAAATTATCATTTATTGTTATATCTTTTTATTACAAAAATAGATAAATTCATGTCGAATTTATTCTAGATTTGTTTTAATTAGTTTGAGATTCAATCTTGTAATCAGTACCTCATTTGTAACACCTTTCAAGTTTAATATAAGTTATATTTAACTTGAATTCTGTTTCATTTAATTCCGCCATAATTTGTTCTTAAATTGTTTTATTCTAAAACGGACAAATTCGATAAAACGGTATAGTTTGTATTCAACCCCCCCCCCCCCCATCTACAAACTTATCAGAACCTAACAAGAACCTTTGTTGTGGAAATATAAGATAAACAATCAAAAGGTTTGAGGTGAGAGTAGGAAGGTTTAGTGTCAAATAAAAGTTCATAAGGTGAAGTTTCCTTAAGTAATTTGGAAGGGAATTTGTTTATTAAGTAGGTGGATGTAAGAACACAATCACCCCAATAGTTATGAGGTAAATTGGACTGAAAAAGTAATGCCTTGGAGGTTTCAAGAAGGTGTTTATGTTTTCTTTCCACTACACCATTTTGTTGTGGTGTATGTGGACAAGAATTTTGATGAATGATGCCTTTGCTAGAAAAAAAATTGTTTAGCATCAGCACTTAAGCCTAATTCCAAAGCATTATATGTTCTAACAATCTGAACAGTACTATGAAATTGAGTAGCAATTAAAATAATGAACTGTTTAAAAAAAATCAAATGCATTTCTTTGGCAGCTCAACAAATGTGTCCATGTAGTCCTGGTAAAATCATCAACAATTGTAATGAAATATTTACATTTGTTGTAAGTTTGAACAGAATAGGGATGTTAGGCCGAATACACAATATATAATCAAGTATGTATGAGAATAACAATCAAGAACACTTTTTATAAATCAACAAACTGTAATTATATTAACAGTTTTTCTCTTTATGATGTTAATGAATCACAAAGAGCTACTAGGTTATAAGAATAATATTTCAATAATCGCATCCCTTCTAGGGATAACCTATCTGTGTTTATATAGTACACAGCTACATACAATCCTTATCTAATTGATACTCCTATAAATTAGCTATACAATTCATATCAATTAAGGATTGCTTCAGTCTTCTATTCCGTTTCCTTAGCTGTATCAATATATTCTGCTTCTTTCCATCTTCAGAATATATTGCTTCTAGAATCTTTATCTTTGCACCGACAGCTAAGTCAACTATCACCACGTCAGACTTTATCAAACTCTGACTGGATTCTAGATAAACTCTGATATGTACCTGGTACTTAAACACTGATGAACAAACGTCAGCAATTATATCTAACAATCTCCCCCAACTTGTGCATAATAAAAATGTACAAGTTAAACAGATAATTGATGATGTCAAAACATATAACAAATGCAGTGTTTAAAATATGTCAGAGTTTAATTTTAAAACAGAGTTTAAATTTAACTTAGAACAGAAAACATAAAAACTTACAGTCAGACTTTACTGAATTTCTTGGATATCAGGTACAGTCCTGATATAATCTGACAGTAACTTTCTCTCAGCTCGATCTAGTTCAGCAATCATATCCTTCTTCAGCTCCTTCAATTCTGGTTCATCTTCACCAATTTGATAAATGGCAGCCCTTAAAGAATAGATGTTGTTCTTGTTCATTTCATTGCCAAGTCTGATATAAAAAGCCTTATCAGACTCTAGATTGAACTCTAGAACTTTCTTATCTAGTGCAGTCCTGAATCTAGCACTATTTTTCTTCATTTCCACCAACTTTCCATGTGCATCTCTGTACTTAGGAATATAAGCACTGGAAACACTTCCTCCAAAAAGGACTTTCGATTTCATCATTCTGTCTTTTAAAACCAGAGCAGCATTATGAGTATTTCTATTTTTGATCTTCAGAAGATATAGAACATACTCTAGCTCTTCCCAGAATTTCAGACGAATATCATCTTCTCCAATTCTATAAACTCTGCCATCAGCCATAAAATATAATAAAAATTCCTTCTTCAAGCCTCTGTGGTAAATCATCTGAACAGATTCTAGTTTATCAAGGTTTTCTTGAGTAACCCCAACACCAGGTTCTGCCAGTGATGTATGATCTAAAGGACTATTATTAACTCTTTTCTCATTGTGGGAACCCAAACCAGATTTATCATAAGATTGTTTTCCAAGTACTGTTCTGGTTTGTAAAAAGTTCACCTGGCTAGGCTTCAGAGTTTCAGGTAATGAAGATCTTTTGAAACCTTGGAGTGGTGAAGATAGCTGAGTTTGCACAACTTGAGCATTGTCAGAGGTTAGCACATTCTTAACAATAACATCAACTTGAGCATTGTCAGAGGTTGAATAATTCTTCTTTTCCAGGTTAGGCTCTTCAATCATCATGCCTTTACCTTTATCAGCGTTTGAACCAATAGGCCTCCTTGAGTACTGTAAACTCTGATCAGAGTTTACATTCTCTTTGATAACAATTCCTTTTTCTTTTCTCCTCGGAGCCTTGATAACCTTCTGTTTGTAGATTCCAGCTTCAAGATTCTTCTTGTGTTCTTCAGCAAGCATTTGCTCTTCAGCTTGGATATCTTCAATTGTAACATCTTTTCCATGTTCTGCCATAAACACCTTAGTAGCAATTTCCTCATCTGTGGTAGGCTTATCAGAGATTATCAAACTTTTGTATCTTGAACCACTGGCAGAGTTTGCATGTCCCTTTCCAGAGTTTGATCTTTTATCAAAGTTTGATCTTCTTGAAAGTAGTCTTCTATCAGCATTTAATCTTAAGCTCTTTCCGTCTCCCTTGTTTCCACCATCATTACCATCATCCCTCCGTCTCGGAGTTTGAGTGTCTTTGCATTTGTCACTTGGTACACTCTCCCCCTTTTTGACATCATCAGAAAGTAGTACTGATGTCAACAACTCAATTGCATTAGAAATTGAAGTCAGTTGGGCAGACATAGCAGTCTGGTTGTCCTCAACTTTCCCAAGCCTCTTCTGAATGTCATCAGAGTCCTTAGCCTGCTTCTTGAACATGGAATTGTAGTAAGTTCTATCATTTTTCAGAGTAAGATCCCTCAGACCAACTTCATTCCGCAAAGCAGTGACTTCCTTATGAGACTCATCAAATCTGTTGTGGAGAGATTTAATTTGAATCACAGTAGCCTTTAGACTTGTAAGAACATCAGGATTTGAAATTGTCTTCACAGAATCACCAAGAAAATCAGCAGCCCTCTGTGCTGAAAAGATACAATCTGCAGCAGCCCATCTATTGTAGTACATATCTTGAAAATGCTCAGCCGTAGCTCGATTGACCTCTCTTAGCTCATCAGAGTTTGCTTGACTCTCAAATAACTCCTCTTGGGAATGATCAGAACTATCATCATCATTATTAGTCTCTGCATCAGGTTCTGGAATCTCAGAGTTTGCAACATTCGTTGCAACATTCTCATCATTTTCAGCTACAGCCTCTTGTACTGGAATCTCTGCAATAATCTCTGGAACAGTTTCTGTAGCATCAGTATTTAAGGTCTGATCAACTTCCTCACCCTTTTCAATTACCTGGGGAGTAACAGAGAGAATCTCTGTGTGGGTAGCCATAGAGGCTTCAAGAATAACCGTGGCTTGATCAGCTTCCACACCCTCTGTTTCATCAAAAACTTTAAGATGATCAGAGTTTACAGAGTTGTGTGCTTCAAGTTCCATATCAAAGCCTTGTGGCTCAAAAATCTCAGCCTCAATATTTGCTGTAGCCTCTTGAACAAGAATTTCAGGAGCTTCATCTGCAGCTACCTCAACTACATCATCAGCCTTTGATGTAGGAGCTTCTTCATCAGCACTTACCATTTCAGGCATAACATTTTCCTCAAAAACTCTGTCCAAATTGACAGCTTCAGCATTTACATTTGATGCACCAAAAAGATGTGCAGCCACCAATCTTCTCTTTCTCTGATGAAGAGTTTCTTCATCAGTTTCACTGTCCTCATCAGCATTATCAGACTTTGCCCTGTTGGCCCTTCTTTTCTTTAACCTTTTAGCATTTGATACCCCAACTTCAGTGGTTGGCTTAGCAATCCTTGGAGGTTTTGTACCAACATGCTTAGTCCTACCACCAGTCCGTGGTTGAACTGTAGAGGCTTCAGCATTTACTGGTTCTGATGGCTGTTGTGGTTGAGGTTGAGTGTAAAGCATAATGTAACATAAGATGTAAAAGAGATAACTACAACTCAACCAAGGACAAGACAGACAATAATATTAACAGAAGCACAGGAATCCAGAATCAAAGAAGAAAAGGTAAACACAAAAAATCAAAATACGTTATGTATTCTTGAAGTCCGTAAACAGGTCACGGAAAGAAGTTCATGAAAATGTTCAAGCCTCAGTGACAACAAAAGAAACAAGACTTTCAAGACGACAGAAGTATGTGAATGATTTAAGGTTCAGTACCACAGGATTCCAGTGATGAAGCAACCAGGACGACAAAGGACTTATCAGCAGCATTGAATTGCAGACATAAAAGAAGAATTGATCAAGTGTTATTCATCTGTGAACCAGACCAGTTGCACTAGGTGACGGCACTGAAAAGATCAAATTGTTTTATCGTCTCGGAAGAAATTGATACAGTCTAAAACTTAAACACCCTGAAACTTTTCTGGAGACTAACAAAAGAAAAGGTTCGATAGTTTTCTAAATTAGAAAACCATCGAATATATGTAATCATGACATGACATGATTACTTTATTATTTGATAGTTTTCTAATTAAGAAAACCATCGAATGATTTAATAAAGGATAAGTTCCACTTGATAGTTTTTACTTTTAAAAAACTATCGAATGAAATGAATACTTTATTATTTGATAGTTTTCTAGTTTAGTAAACCATCGAATGGAAAGCATAAAGTAAGTATTCTATTCGATAGTTTTTATTTAAAAACTATCGAATTGAATAATTACTTTATTCATTCGATACTTTTCAAATTGGAGGAGCAGGTGAAGAAGTGACATTGTTGTCAGGTTGATGAAGATCCAACGGCCAAGAATATTCCATTATTTTTGGTTCGATGGTTTTTCTAAAACTAAGTCTATAATTACACAGAGAGAGGTAGTGTCTTCCTCAGTCTGGCTATTTTCATAGTAGCAATCACGGAGAGAGGATTTTGAGCCGGAGAAGATCAGAAAATTTATAGTGCTCAGAATTCGATCAATGTATTGATTATGAATAGCCTAGAACTCATTGAAGCTAATCTACGGATTATAAATTGTAGCACCCCTCGAGGTTTATATTTATAAAACGATATATTCCCCGACTCTTGGTTTGGTTTGGTGTGTTTGATTTCGTTATAGAACTGAATGAATTATCCGCGAACGAAATTGAATTATTTGTGAGTATCGTATTTAACCCCCCCCCCCTTCTACGATACTTCGGGACCTAACAATTGGTATCAAAGCTTGTTAATCGACATACAGATTAGATCCGGGTATTTCAGACCAGTCAGACAAGAATTCTGAGGAGGCCAACTTCTAAATAAATTTATTTTATGAATTTATATTTTAATAAGTTTATTTTATAAATTTAAGTTAAAATGAATTTATCTTATAAATTTTATTTAAATGAGTTCATTATTTAAACTTGAATAAGTTTATTTGATTAACTTAATTTAAATAAATTTATTTTATAAATTCAAGTTACATAAATTTATATTTTAAACTTAAGTAAATTTAATTTATGTTATGAATTTATTTTAGAGGTGCGGCACAGAGCAATTTGTAGTGTGCTAAAGAGACCCCTTAGAATTTGTGAAGTGTAGTCAATTTAGGTGGCCAAATTTTTGAGTCTGAGAAGTCTATATAGTGACTTCGATAGTTTTTTTTTCTAAAAACTATCGAAGTGGTTAAGTTTCTTAGCTTTTCAAAAATGGTCAGCCAAGTGCTTGAAATGGCCAGCTTTACAAAAACACCCCGAATTAATATATTTCTGAGTTATTTATTTATTTCGAATTTTTGTTAAAAAATTTTCTTAAATTCTAATTTTTCTTAAATATTAATTTACATGATTTAATTTTTAAGAATTCGAAATTCTTGAAAATTAAATGTTTTGTAAATATTTATTTTTGATTAATTTATTTTTAAGGAAAATTAAAAATTCTGAATATTTAAATTTTTCTTAAGTATTAAATTGAGGGTGTTCAAGGGCTTGTAGAAGAAGATTCCTCCGGGTGTTAGAGAATTGAACGGACAAACAAATATCTCAGTAACGAGCATTATTGTTGGAACCTCAGAACAGAATAGAAGAATTACTAGTAGCTGAATCAGAAGAAGCTCAGGTAGAAAACCTCGAGAGACTAGACTAAAGATCAGTGTTTCACTTGTCAAGGAAGTTTAGTCACATCAGATTCAGAAGGAGTACAAAAGCTATATCCAAGGATCAGGCCTATTTATTCCGAAGCAAAGACTCTTCAAGATTCAGTTCAAGAGGTAGTTACAGACTGAGATGGTAACAAAAACAAGAGTGATAGTTTCAACTATGATAAGAACTATGTAACGAGAAACTATCAGGGTGTGCTACACAATGAAGAAGCCTAACAAACAAAGAAGAATAGGGACTCAGTTAATGAGCTGAAACAGAAGTGGAATGCTTTGTTGAAGAAGCATCAGCACAAAACTTATGTTGCTTAAGGAAAGAGTTGGGATGGATCAGATGACGAGAAGATCATGGATATCTTGCTTTCATAGCAATCTCTGAAGATGATTCACCTCACATATCTCAGGTATCTTTTCCTTGAACCAATGCAGTATTTAATTCTCAATATTCAAAGCATGTACATAGGAGATCTTATATATGTGTGTATGAATATTTGTAGAATAAGATTTGCAAATGAGATAGAAGCTTTCTTAAGAAATAACTCTTAGTTTTAGGGGTTAAGTTTCTGGCACATAAGACCTTAGTAAAGCTAAGTTTCAGTATCCCTAGTAGACCAAGATTTGCTCATTTATTCTGAATTGTTTGTTAAGGGATAATCAGTTTGAAGGATGGAGGAATTACCTTTAGAGTCAGTAGAATTTGTAGAACACCAAGCTGTATCTAAAACTGACTTAGGTAATAGAGAAAGTTAGATGCCATACAACAACAGAATGGATTAGATAGAATTAGTGATTTAATTGTTAATTCTTTTATTCCATGTGTGCTTAGAAAATTATTGAATATCTGTAAATCTACTTGCTACCTGTTACACTTGTGTATATTGGTTAAAGTAGAAAGTACTGAATTTTCTAAAATGCAGAACATGCCTAATTTGCACATCTCTTATCTGCAATGTCAAAATGCTCAATGTATGCCATTTATTCTTATTAA
Organism: Heracleum sosnowskyi; assembly: GCA_030848705.1. Lineage (NCBI taxonomy): Eukaryota > Viridiplantae > Streptophyta > Magnoliopsida > Apiales > Apiaceae > Heracleum > Heracleum sosnowskyi. Next base: position 91,376,729 of record CM061235.1, on the reverse strand, counting down.
CATGTTTGCTTATTTAAATATTATGAATGCATATCTTAGAACTTGCATTAATCATAGAAAAAGCATGTTTAAGAATTACATTAGAGCAACGACTGCAAGGTCAGTCAGAGATAAGAATAAGCATGTATAGGTTGAAGCTGTTGTTACCACTTTTAAAAGCAAAATCTCTAATCCATCTGGACCCAAGCAAATAAGTTGGGTACCAAGAACTGTCAATCCATTTGTGAGTGCAGGCAAATCAGGTTAATCGATTTATATGCTTTCTTGGTCTTTACTACTGAAGACATATGATCGAAGAAAGAACTTGCCATCAAATGTGATTGAGAAAGCTGTTCCATTAATAATCTTTGGAGATGACAGCAAAGGTTTTCATCACGGGACATGGCTACGTTTGAAATGGAATGTCATCATGTTTACAATAATTGGTATCATTGATAACAACTAATAGTTGGAGTCAAGGATAACAATTAGAAGCAACTCTCTTGCTGAAGATTCAAAGCACAAATCTTTTTATTCAATGAAGGAGCAGTGTTTTATCTCAAGTAGGAAGGTTGAGAAGCTCTCACCCTTGCATGACAATACAAGGAACTCTTTTCTAAAGACGGTATTGGTGAGAGGACTGCCTCATCTGGGATTCAAGCTAGATGAAATATATGAGGCATGTCATTAAGGGAAGTCAAAGAAACATCACAGAAAAGCTATAATGTGATAAGCATTACTGAGCCGCTTCAGATGATACGTATGGAACTCTACGGGTTAGTTAATGTCGTATCTACAATAAAGTAAAGATATACTTCAGTGATGGTTGATGACTACTCTTAATACAAACTGGTGTTGTTTATTCAATCTGAAGGACAGGACATCACAGATGAGATTAATCACATTTCCATGATCAGTAACAAATACAGGAAGACCCTGTATTGGCCAATAGAAGCAAACTCTGAATTTCTTTCAGGGGTTTGGAGGAAAATGTTTTACAAGTAAGCATCTTCGCAAGATTGGCAGCTAAGGCTCTTAAGGATATTCACCTCGGCTAATCAGTGGAATCTAAAGCCTACGAGGTAAATTTGATTAATCAACAAGAGGTGATTGAAAGTCTGAATATGATGTTCAACAACTCCAAGCTCTCAGCTGTTATGTGTGAAATTAATGGTAATGATGATTCAAATCCAAGCAGTGGTAATGGTAGTTTAACTACACAGCTCAGTACTTCAACAGAACCACTCAGCGAGGATGAGGATTCTCAGGAAATCCCAGCAACAGCTTAGGGGGAGCAAAAGAAGGATCAATTAGTCAGATCAACACCACAATGAATATCTAGAGGACACTTCAAGAACGTATCTGTCAAGACAAAGGGTTTAGATTCAATATCATTCCTGATGTCTAGTTCTTAGTGATCCTAGTGGTGGAGTGAAGACTGGAGCTATAGAGTATGAATGATTATTTTCTTGGTTTTCTTTCTGAAGAAGAAACAAAGAAAGGTAAAGAAGCTCTGATGGATCCAAATTGGGTGATTGCAAAGCAAAATGAACTCAATCAATCTGAAAGGCAGAAAGTTTGGAAGCTGGTACCCAGGCCTAAGGGAAAATCTGTTATTGGAACAAGATGGGTATCCAGAATACTGGATGAAATTGGCATTGTTATGAGGGACAAGGCCAAACTGGATGCTAGGTTACTATTAAGAAGCAGTATCTAACAAGAAGCACCAGTGACGAGACTTGAGGATATCAGGATATATCTGTATGGTATGAACCGGTATCAATACTCAAGCAATCGTCAAAGACATGGTATGACACTCTAACTGAACTTTTATAGAATATGAATTTATTAGAGTTGTCATAAGGCACAAACATAATGTCATATATGTGCAGTGATATCATGATTATATTATATGTTGGTCTACTAACGAAAACTTGTGCAAGAAATTTGCCAAGTCATTGCAGAGAATGTACAAGATGAGTATGTTGGGAAAGTTGCAATTCTTTTTGGATTTACTTTGAGCAAGCCAGAAGATTAATTCTTTTAGGAGCACAAGTAAGCCAAAAGAGTGATGGCAATAAAAGTAAGTCAAGAATCTTTTGAATGTGCACAATTGAGAAGATTCTAGACATGCCAAGACTCCCTACCAACAGCAGCCACTAAAGCTTGATCAGGACAAATCAGGTAAAAGACAGAAATGACAAGCTAAAGAGGTATGCATCTCATTAAGTTATTAGCTGCAAATTGACAACACATATTTTATTCTCAAGTTGCCAATGTGCAAGGTTCCAAGTGGATTTCAAAAATCTAGTCTTATAGTTATCAACATGATTTTGAGATATCTAAAGGGAATACCAAATCTCAGTATATGGTACCCTAAAGATACTTGTTAACATGTTTAGCTATTTAGATATGAAATACGCAGGTTGTAAGAAAGACAGGAGAAGCATCTCTGAATGACAGGAGGAGCATCTCTAGAAGCTGTCAACTTCATGGAGGAAGATTGATTTCTTTTTATGATAAAAGGAAATAAATTCTTCTCCAACAACTCTGTGGACCACTCCACGACAATGCACCTTGACAACAGGTATCATTTCTTTCGAAAGCATGTCTTCAAACAATCCAGTCCTCACATTAATAATTTAGTGCTAATATCTAACTCATAGATATTTAGTATTAATTTATTATTATTTATTTAATGAAATTTGAATTATGGAAATTGAAGCAGTTCAATATCTTATTTGCTCCATAATTTAAAATACATAAAATAAATATGCAGCATAATTTATTGGATTTTAATTGGTTAATATCATTCAATGATATTTAGTCGATTTTATTCTGAGAAAATTGTGAATTTTCTGTTGACAATTGATTTTGGTAAATTTGAAAAGATTTATTAGAATTAAAACTTGACAGGAAATAAAACAGTCTAAATTTTAAAACAAGAACAGGTTTTAAAATGAAGACAGAAGCAAAAAATATCGAATTTAGGAAATTCGATAGTTTTTCAAGTACATAGATAAATCTATCGAAATAAATTTTCGATAGTTTTTGAAAAGGAAAAAGAAAAACTATTGAAAACATTTCTCGATACTTTTTGAGGAAAATTTGAAAAAGCATCGAATTGAATTTCATTATTCTTTATCTAAATTCTCGATGGTTTTTGAATTAAAATGAAAATCTATCTGAGAGAATTAATTTTTCCTTTATTTTAATTCTCGATAGTTTTTCCACAAAGGATCCCTCGATAGTTTTTCAAGCTTTAAAAGGTAACAAGTTCGATAGTTTTTCAGAAAAACTTTTTAAATTCTGATTTTCAAACTCTTCGTTATTTTTCAAAATTTATCGAAGTAAAGTTGACAGTTTTACCCCCTTCTGAAAACCATCGAACATACTATTAAAAACATCGAACACTGTAAAGACAATATTGCCCCTGTCAATTCAATAAGTATTTAACAACCCCTTACGTTTTTTTCTTATTATCAGATCTAAGGGCTTTTGTTTATACTTACTAGAATACATATAACCAAGAACATCACTGCCTCAAGAACTTGTTTCTAAGAAAACTATTTTCACTATTGTTCTTTAGAAGTTAATTGTTTTCAATTGATTTCTTCAGATAATTCTGATTATTTGTGTTACCAAAAGTAGGGTTCTTGATAATAGTGATTCGAAGTTGTGTTTATTAAGAAAAAGGGGTAATTTTGTTTTAAGGGTATTTTGTGTCAAGTTTGATTAATTAGTAATAATTAATTAAATTTAATTGGTTTTAGTTTTGGTTTAAAAGTAACCAAGACTAATCATGTCTCGTTTCAAAACTTGCAAGCCATTACGAATTTACAGTTTCGTGCATGGGCAGAGTTTTTGAACACACGTTCATTAGTGGCATATGCTGTGAGTACTCCCGTAGTCCTTTGCATCGATCAATTAACTGCGTTGTACACAACCGCCACGGATACAAGTGAGAATAACGTAAGATCCTTCAGTTTTGTTGTGCCAGGGGGCAGAACAATAAGGGTGACGGAACATGACTTTAATAGAATACTACATTTTCCTACAGAAAACCATGTTCCGGATCCCACAACTGAGGAGATACATGTTTTCTTCACTCTCATAAGAAGTCAACAACCTAACTTCTTTGTGGGAGAGTTCCTTAAGCATTACCTGACATGGGACCACTGGATGAAAGAACATGCATAGATGATGTGCTTTGTTTCTATCCTAGGTTCCTACAGCTAATTCTCAATGATATCTTAACAGATGATGAGCGTGAGACATTCGCCAAAGAGGAGACCATGGAGTGCATAAAGATGAAGAGCAATGCAATAACCGCTCTGATAAGAAAGAATATCTTCCAGGGGTACCCACTGTTCTACTTGAATATCTAAGAACGGTGCCCCTACCACTTCTACCCCCAGGGGAACAGGTAAATGAAGGTAACATTCCTCAACCTGAACTGGCTCCTGAACCACAACAATGGATGTTGATCCAGAGCCCTCAGTGGCCATCCAGACCATGAGATTGCAACCCACAATCTCTAACCACGGTCGAAGAGCCTTTGGAAGAGCCAAATGAAACCACAAACGAACCTCCTTACCCTCCTATACCCAATATTCAGACATCCATGAGTGTAGAGGGAGATAGTGCCAAAGCAGCACCACATAAGGAGATACGCCATTCAACAACAGCTCTGCCTTACTCTAAAAGGAGAAGAACAGAAAACGAGGCAACTGTTGAAACTTCATTTCAATCATCCAAAGCGCCCTTTATTGATTTTTCTGATGCTGATTGGACTACGCTAACGAAAGCTATATCTGAACCAATAGCTCAATCAAGTAAGGAAGAATTGACGGAAGCAACTGGTGTTCCGACCATATTACGGTCAGGTTCACTGGTTGAAGGTTCTAAGAACCAAAGGTCTTTACAGACGTCGAGAGAAGGCTTTGACCTAAATGCACAATCTAAAAGGTCATTGTCTACCTCCCCAGATGGAACATATCTGGATCCTGCGGGTAAAGGGTCTGACGTAGGTGCAGATCGGCAACTCGTTGACAGTGAATCAATTACTATTGAGGAGTCAACTGAGGTGAAGTCTTTACAGACTCACGGGGAAGATTGGGATCTCTGCTGTTAAAAAGAGCCTGTTTCTAACCCCCTAGAGATTCAAACTCTAGATTCTTCAAAGGATATATCATCTAAGGATGATCAGCAACTTGGTTTATCCAAGGACGGGGACTTGCGAAGCCCCATTGCACCACCGGTGACCTCCTTAAGGACGGCTACGGTGTTTTCTTCTGCAGGTACAACTAGCACAAAGGGATTGAGTGAAACAAAAACACTTACACCTGGCCTGAGTGGGAAAGGAAAAATGAGTTAAACACCGACAGAAACGTTGAGTGTACACCCAGAGCCAAACGTGAGGAGTGACACCCTAACCCTTTCAAATATTGAAGATTTGCTATTACCTGGAGGTACATGTTCAATCCACCCTCAAGAAGATTATGGAATATGTTGAGGAACCAACAACCCGGACCTTCACAGCAACAACCTGATCCTTCTACTACCTTTTACAATGAGGATAACTTCTTCGAGGATTCCTCAACTAAGGGGGAGAAAGTTGGAGAAGGGGATAAGGATAAATGGAAAAGTTGGAGAAGGGGACAAGGACAAATGGGGAGTTTGGGAACCAATGAAGTCATTCCAGTTAGACAGTACTGGATTGAGGACATGTACTAGAAGAAGAAAGTGAAGAGGGATTTGAATTCATGCAAGAGCAACCGAATCAGGAGGAGCATGAGCCAAAGAAGCAAATTCTCTATCACTGGAAGAAAGACACCAAGCAGCTCAAAACTGCAGGTGATTCTCATCAAGATCCAAAGAACTACAAAGCTAAATGAACTGCTCCGTGAGCATGTTAAGGAAATCTTGATGAAGGTCAGTCCAGAGATTACTGAAAACCCTCCTATGGTTAGATTCATGACGAATGACTTGTTCAGAATCTGCTACATGACGGAGGACAAACTGAGAGATTACCCAAACGAATATCTAATATCAGTTGAGAAGTATCTTAGATCCACTAGATTCACATCAACGGAGAAGGACAAAAGCAGCCGACACTCTAAGAAGATTTCTTATGGAGAATGTTCCCTACTATAGGAAGAGAGTGGAGAAATGATTGGAAGTGCTTCCCAGACTACCAAACATGCCAAAGCTAAACAAGAAAGATGTTAACATTGCATGGCTGTGGGCTGGAGTGGGTCAAGAGGTTGGATATATTGGAAGACACATCCTAGGAGCAATCCTTAAACCTGGAGAACCACTGCACTATCTATCAGTGATTGATTATCACGCTGCTAACTCCGATCCAATGAGCGAAGAAGGTGAGATTGGAATGGACTGAAAAACAGAAGCAAAGAACAACAGAACTATCAGCTCAAACAAGAGGAGCAACTTCAAAGTGAAAAGTTTTATTGTTCTTTGATTTATGAAATCTGGAAATGTATATATCTCTGATCCAGAATGCAGTTAATATTATTACGCTGTCTTACTTTAAGTAGTTTCATGTTTCCTTAGTTAGTTGAGTTATCCTCGAAGTATTTGCTTGTCGAACTCTATCCAATCAAATAGGGGGAGATTGTAAAGCATAATGTAACATAAGATGTAAAAGAGATAACTACAACTCAACCAAGGACAAGACAGACAATAATATTAACAGAAGCACAGGAATCCAGAATCAAAGAAGAAAAGGTAAACACAAAAAATCAAAATACGTTATGTATTCTTGAAGTCCGTAAACAGGTCACGGAAAGAAGTTCATGAAAATGTTCAAGCCTCAGTGACAACAAAAGAAACAAGACTTTCAAGACGACAGAAGTATGTGAATGATTTAAGGTTCAGTACCACAGGATTCCAGTGATGAAGCAACCAGGACGACAAAGGACTTATCAGCAGCATTGAATTGCAGACATAAAAGAAGAATTGATCAAGTGTTATTCATCTGTGAACCAGACCAGTTGCACTAGGTGACGGCACTGAAAAGATCAAATTGTTTTATCGTCTCGGAAGAAATTGATACAGTCTAAAACTTAAACACCCTGAAACTTTTCTGGAGACTAACAAAAGAAAAGGTTCGATAGTTTTCTAAATTAGAAAACCATCGAATATATGTAATCATGACATGACATGATTACTTTATTATTTGATAGTTTTCTAATTAAGAAAACCATCGAATGATTTAATAAAGGATAAGTTCCACTTGATAGTTTTTACTTTTAAAAAACTATCGAATGAAATGAATACTTTATTATTTGATAGTTTTCTAGTTTAGTAAACCATCGAATGGAAAGCATAAAGTAAGTATTCTATTCGATAGTTTTTATTTAAAAACTATCGAATTGAATAATTACTTTATTCATTCGATACTTTTCAAATTGGAGGAGCAGGTGAAGAAGTGACATTGTTGTCAGGTTGATGAAGATCCAACGGCCAAGAATATTCCATTATTTTTGGTTCGATGGTTTTTCTAAAACTAAGTCTATAATTACACAGAGAGAGGTAGTGTCTTCCTCAGTCTGGCTATTTTCATAGTAGCAATCACGGAGAGAGGATTTTGAGCCGGAGAAGATCAGAAAATTTATAGTGCTCAGAATTCGATCAATGTATTGATTATGAATAGCCTAGAACTCATTGAAGCTAATCTACGGATTATAAATTGTAGCACCCCTCGAGGTTTATATTTATAAAACGATATATTCCCCGACTCTTGGTTTGGTTTGGTGTGTTTGATTTCGTTATAGAACTGAATGAATTATCCGCGAACGAAATTGAATTATTTGTGAGTATCGTATTTAACCCCCCCCCCTTCTACGATACTTCGGGACCTAACATTGAGGGTTTAAGAACTGAAGCACTGTTTCAGGCAACAACAATTCACCAACAGTAACCTTCTTTAAATCCTTGTTGGTAAGGTCAGAGAATACCCGTTTGTGCAATTTGAAAGAGGGAATTACGTCCTCCTCATCAATCTCAACATTTGGAACACAAGCAGAGAATAAAATTTGACAAAATCTAGAAAAATAGACTACATGCCTATTCTCTGTTAACTTCTCACCTATGTTCATCAATACAAGTCTAGCAAAATCATAATTACTGGCAAAAAGAAGTGAATACCCGATTTGCAGACTGTCGATTGGAATAGCATCCCAATTTGTACATTTCTTCCCGAACGCCCTTGTTATGCAATCGAAAAAGAAACTCCATTCCTTTCTCAAGAGCGGTCGCTTCAGTTGGCCTATTTTCGCCAAAGATCCAGTATACCCAATAGCTTGTATCATTCTCTGAAGATCAGTATCACCAACACTAATGGTGTAAGCGTTAGACTCTGCAAAGCCCATTGCTTCACGAACAGTTCCTGGAGTTATGACAAACTCTGTTTCCTGGAACTCAAAAACTATGGATGGAGTACCAGAATCACCACCATCATCATAGACACCAGTCTCCCAGAAAGCTTTGATCTGAGATCCATAAAGCTTTGCAGGCTCCACCAAGGCACGCCCAATTTCTGACTGAGCAAGAAAGTCTTGTATTAAATGAAACGCCGCTGGTGCATTGACAGTGTTTAATGGGGCTGCATAATTATTAGGAACGAACTCTAACCCAGAAGAAACAAAAGCTGTAGTAGCCATTAGTACGAATTGAGAAGAAAAACCAAAGAAACTGATTCAAAAGCTTCACAAGAGTTTGTGTATAGAAAAGTGTTTGTGAATATGCTTGTGTGTGAATAGATGTGTGTTGGAGTAAGATGTGAAAAGTTTAGACGAAGGTGTGTGTATTGTATAAATGGAAAATTCAAAATTAAAAACTGAACAGTTTTTAATCATTAATACACAACTGTCTTACTCCGTTAACTGTGTTAGTGGGACACATGGCACACATGTAATGACGGACAGCTAATTATTTACAGTGTCCAATGCGCATGCGCAGTAAAAACAGCAATAATTACCGCCTGTTACACTCTTCTAGGCAATTAACCTCTCTCCTCTTGTTTAAAGCAAATTTGAACCGTTTGTACTCATACTCTTTCATATTTCTAAACAATTGTCTAATCTCAAAATTATAAAATGTCTGAAACAAAGAAATCATTTTAATCATCAGAGATTAAAACAAAATTACCTCGGCGTATTTCTCACAATACATCAATGTTTACCATTTGTCCTTCTTTGTTAATAAACTCTTTTCTCAAACTGTACAGGTGTGAATAATTGTGTGTGCTATAGCAGAGTTTACTGAATATGAATATTTAGACCATCTCAAAGTGCATAAAATCCACAAACTTAAGTAGTAAAAACTGGTTGCCTAAACTCTCATGTAAAACATAAAATCCGATTTTTATATCTAAACTCTATATTTTGATATCCTTTCATTTGGATATATCTTTTATTCTTCACCCCCTTCATATATATATATATATATATATATATTTTAATTTTTCCAGTAATCAGTGGTTGGCACTAGTCACCAAAAATCAAAGATTTTAGCCCTTATTTCATACAAAAAGTTCCTGGATCTTCCTAGGCACAACATGATCTCAAAGGAATTTGTGCTCTTTTTGGCATCTTTTGTTTTGAGGGTGAATTATTTATAATTAATAATCAGAGTTTAGACTTTTCATCAGTTAATGTAATTAATTTATGAGAGAAAATGCAAACAGCTAATACAACTTCAGTGTATAGAATCAATAAACTAAGAGATGCTATAAATATAGAGACAGTATCATGCTGTGTTAACTTACTGCACATATTTGAGATCCGAATCTAAACAACTCTTAAGGATTCACAATTACTTACTGAGAATTATGTTTCATACAAATTTCTTCATTGGTCCATATGTTTCAGACAAAATTACAATCATAGTATAGCATTAGACTGTAACTATCAGAGTTTAACATCAGACTTCAACCGACAGAGTATGACTAACAGAGTTTAGCATCAGAGTTTACTTTCAGAGTTTATGACACTGGTACTCATAACAAGTAATACATGCAAGGCATCATGAGCAGAAAAATTAAACATGTATAGTTTTTGAGTCTAACCCGTATCTCTAGTCGAAACCAGAGATCATTCCAAGGTCATTTACCAATCTTGTAAAAGTAGCTTCACTCAAAGGTTTGGTGAAGATATCTGCAAGTTGTTGGTCTGTAGACACAAAATGAAGCTCAATGTTTCCTTCTTCCACATGTTCTCTGATAAAATGATATCTTATGCTGATGTGCTTGGTCATGGAGTGCTGTACTGGATTTCCTGTCATAGCAATAGCACTTTGGTTATCACAGAAAATAGGTATTTTAGAGTACCTCAAACCATAATCCAGCAACTGATTCTTCATCCACAGAATCTGTGCACAACAGCTACCAGCTGCTATATACTCTGCTTCTGCTGTGGATGTGGAAATTGATTTCTGTTTCTTGCTGTACCAAGAAACCAATCTGTCACCTAAGAATTGACAGCTTCCACTTGTACTTTTTCTATCTATCTTACAGCCTGCAAAATCTGCATCAGAGTAACCAATTAACTTAAACTCTGATTCTCTAGGATACCACAAACCCAAGGTTATGGTTCCTTTGAGATATTTGAAAATCCTTTTTACAGCTGTTAGATGAGGCTCTCTGGGATTTGCTTGAAATCTTGCACAAAGACATGTTGCATACATGATATCAGGTCTACTTGCAGTGAGATACAGTAAAGATCCTATCATTCCTCTGTAGTTTGTCATATCTACTGAGGCTCCTGTGTCTTTGTCTAGCTTTATTGCAGTAGCCATGGGAGTTGTAGCAGATGAACTATCAAGCATACCAAATTTCTTGAGAAGATTTCTGGTATACTTTGCTTGATTGATAAAAATACCATCATCTGTTTGCTTGACCTGTAAGCCTAGAAAGTAACTAAGCTCTCCCATCATGCTCATTTGGTACCTGGATTGCATAAGCTTTGCAAACTTCTTACAAAGTTTGTCATTAGTAGATCCAAAGATAATATCATCTACATAAATTTGAACTAAAAGCAAATCATCACCAGAATTGAAATAAAACAAGGTTTTATCAATTGTACCTCTTGTGAACCCACTTTCTAAAAGAAATTGAGCAAGAGTTTCATACCATGCTCTTGGTGCTTGCTTTAGTCCATATAATGCCTTGTCAAGCCTGTAGACATAATCTGGATGCTTGGGATCTACAAATCCTGGTGGTTGTTCAACAAACACTTCTTCTTCAAGCTTCCCATTGAGAAAAGCACTTTTCACATCCATCTGAAAGACTTTAAACTTCTTGTGTGCGGCATAGGCCAGAAAAATTCTTATGGCTTCCAATCTTGCAACTGGAGCAAAGGTTTCATCATAATCAATTCCTTCCTGTTGTGAATAACCTTTAGCCACAAGTCTAGCCTTGTTTCTTGTAATCACACCTTCACTGTCAGTCTTGTTTCTGAAAACCCACTTTGTACCTACAATTGATCTATTCTTTGGTCTAGGTACAAGTGTCCAGACTTCATTTCTTTCAAATTCATTTAACTCTTCTTGCATTGCTGTAATCCAATTAGCATCTTGAAGAGCTTCCTCCACCTTCTTTGGTTCTGTTTGAGACAAGAAAGCATGATACAGACACTCATTATTTGTTGCACTTCTAGTTCTCACACTAGCATCAGGATCTCCAATTATGAGATCTGGTGTGTGTGCCTGTGTCCACTTTCTTGCTGTTGGTAGGTGGTTTCTTGCATCATTATTGGATCCTCCCCCTTGATCCATGCTCTCCTGATTCATATGTTGACTTTCTGCAGTATTTGAGGCTCCCCCTGAATTGGATGGCTCAGAGTTTGAACTGTCAGAGTTTGAATCAGTTTCCTCAACTGACTCATTTTCTGTTTCTTGTTGAGCTTCTTCACGCTCCCCCTCAACTGGTTCTCTATGTTGTTCAATTTGAGAATTTTCAGTTTCTCCAGTATTTACCAGTAGAGGTTCAGAGTATGCTTCGTCAGAGTTTATCAGAACCGCTTCATCAGAGTTTGTCGGTACTGCTTCATCAGAGTTTACATCATCAGAGAATAAATCTTCATTTTCAAAGCGCAGTTGATCATATTCATCTAAGTCATCAAGTCCAGTTATTTTCTTGTCATCAAATGACACATGTATAGACTCCATGATCACCTTTGTTCTCAGATTGTATACTCTGAATGCTTTTGTTGACAATGGATAGCCAACAAAAATTCCTTCATCAGCTTTTAACTCGAACTTGGTCAACTGTTCAGGATGAGTCTTCAACACAAAGCATTTGCATCCAAATATATGAAAATATTTCAAATTTGGCTTCTTATTTTTCACCATCTCATATGGTGTTTTCCCATGCTTGTTAATCAGTGTAGCATTTTGAGTAAAACAAGCAGTTTGAACAGCTTCTGCCCAGAAATAGGTTGGCAACTTTGCTTCTTCAAGCATAGTTCTGGCAGCTTCAATTAAAGTTCTGTTCTTTCTTTCAACTACACCATTCTGCTGTGGAGTTCCAGGTGCAGAAAACTCTTGTTTCACTCCTCTTTCCTTGCAGAAAGCTTCCATGATTGAGTTTCTGAATTCAGTTCCATTATCACTTCTTATAATTTTCACTTTGTGCTGTGATCCTTTGTCCAGTAGATTTACATGATCCATCAGAGTTTGAGCAGTTTCATCCTTCTTTGATAAGAAATACACCCATGTATATCTAGTATATTCATCAACAATTACTAGAGCATATTTCTTTCTGCCCATAGACATCACATTCACTGGTCCAAAGAGATCAACATGTAGAAGATGATAAGGTTCCACTACTGAAGATTCAGATTTGCTCTTGAAAGATGACTTCCTTTGCTTGGCTTTTTGACAAGAATCACATAGGCCATCTAAGCTAAGTATTAACTTGGGAAGTCCCCTTACAAGATCCTTTCTTATTAGCTCATTAATGTTGTTCAAATTGAGATGAGAGAGCTTCTTATGCCAGTTCCAACTCTCTTCATTTGACATTTTTGCAGTCAGACACACTGTTTTTCCATCAGAGTTTGTTACCAAACTTGCTTCATAAATGTTGTTGCGCCTGTTTCCAACTAGAACAACTTTTCCAGTAGATTTACTGATAACTTCACAGTATTCAGTATGAAAATCTACATGGTTTCCTCTGTCACAGATTTGACTCACAGATAGCAAATTATGCTTGAGTCCTGAGACTAGAGCTACATTTGTGATGATGACACTTCCAAGATTAATATTGCCATATCCCAGAGTGTGTCCTATGTTGCCATCTCCATAGGAAACCTTTGGGCCAGCCTTCTCCTCAAAGTCTGATAGCAGGGCTTTATTTCCAATCATATGACCTGAGCATCCACTGTCCAAGATAAGTGTGCTCTCTTTTATACCCTGCAATTACAAACAAACACTAAGTGTTAGTTTTAAGGACCCGGACTTGCTTGGATCCTTTGTCTTTCTTAACAGTGTTAGCTTTTGCAGCGGAATCACTATCAACAGAGTTTAAACTAACATTGTCAGACTTTACACTTGCAGAGTTTGCCCTAACCCACTTCAAGTTGGGCTTTGGCTCATAATAGTTATGATAAATAGCATGATAACTCTTACAAGTATAAATAGAATGCCAAGTGCTCCCACAGCGTGTGCATAAAGTCTGTGGTTTAACCCTTACATAATCATTCTTTACTCCTGATGTAGAAGGTAAAGAATTAATATGTTTGTTCTTATTGCAAAATCTAGCAAGATGATTAGAACTACCAAAATTATAACATGTTTTCCTTGGAGCAGCAGCAGTAGGCAAATAATTATTTCTTTTATTTATGCCTATCTTTCCATTCCTATTCTTCTTGGACCCTTTTGGTTTCATGGCAGATTTTACCACTTTGAGCTTATGATTGAACTGTTTTCCTGTCATCAAACCAACATTAACCTGTTTTTCACAAGTTTTTACTGGCTTTCTAACAGCTTCTATTTCCATAAGATTTTCTGTTATAATATTTTCCTGTTTTTCACAGGTTTCATCTGATTCCATATCAGCTTCTCTTACTACAACAGATTTTAACTTACTGGTTTCTTGAACAAATTTCACAGGTTTAAGTTGTGGTTTAACCTTAACTTTGTCTTTAAACCTAAGTTCATCATTTTCACAATAGCCTAAACCTACAGAATCTGTCTGAAACACTTGATGAGTGTCTCTTCCAGAGTTTGTCCAAGTCTTGATTATTTTTCTTTCTTTTTCAAGATCAGATTCTAGTTGCTTATATCTTTTGAGCAACTCCTGTTCAACATAAACAGCATCATCTCTTTCTTTTTGAATCTGCTTCATTTTTTTAAGTTCTCCTTCAAGAAACTTGTTTCTCTCTTTAAGACTAAGATTCTCAGATTTAATTCTCTCATTCTCTAAAGTCTGATCCCTATAACTAACATGTACGCTTTTCAGATATACCCTTAATTCAGATATATTATCAGTATCATAAGCATAAGTAGTTAGGGGTACCTTATTTTCAGATGATTCAGTCTCATCTTTGACAGTTGCCATGAGAGCATAATTTACTCCATCATCAGAGTCTGAAGTATCTGCCCAGTCTTTGCCTTTAGAGATGAGTGCTTTCTCAGATTTGCCTTTCTTGCACTCTGGGGTATAGTGACCCATCTCCTTACACTTGTAGCACTGGATTTCAGATTTATCTTTCTTGCCAGACATGGTCTCCCTTCCATCAGACTTTCTAAAACTTTTCCTTTCAGAGTTTGAATCTTTCCTTGAGAATCTCTTTCCTTTCTTGAAGTTCTTGAATCCCATCTTCTTGAAGGTCTTCACCATCAATGCAGCCATTTGCATCATCTGTTCTTCATCATCCTCAGAGTCAGAAGCTTCATCAGAGTTTGAGTCATCATCAGAGTTTGATGACTCACTATCAGATTTAATGACTAAAGCCTTTCCCTTGGCTTTCTTCCTTGATGATTCCTTCTTAATGGGCTTCTCCTCAACTTTGAGAGCAACAGATTTTGTCTTCTTGCTTGATCTTCTGTTTCTTTGTTCTATTTCCAATTCATGAGTTTTCAGTAACCCATAAATCTCATCAAGTTCAGTTTCAGCAAGTTCGTAATTATCTCTTATAGTTGTTGTCTTCAAATCCCATCTTTCAGGTAAAGATAAAAGAAATTTGAGATTTGACTCTTCAAGATCATATTCTTTATCAACTAGAGATAAATCATTCAGCAGTTTACAGAATCTGTCATATGTCTCAGTCAAGGTTTCATTGGCTCTTGAATCAAAGTGCTCATACTCCTGAGTGAGTATCGTTTTCCTGTTCTTCTTTATAGCAGTGGTTCCTTGACATCTGACTTCCAAAGCATCCCAGATTTCTTTTGCAGTTTTGCAACCAATTACTCTGTTAGACATAACATTATCTAAAGCACTGTGGAGAAGATGTCTAACCTTTGCATCTTTTGCAATTGATGAGATGTCCTCAGGAGTCATATCTTTCTTTTCCTTTGGAACAGTCTTTTGTTCTTGACCATCAACAACAGGAGATAATTTAGTCGGCATATGAGGACCATCATATATTCTGTCAAGGTATTCTGGATCTGTAGCCTCCAGAAACATGGTCATCTTCACCTTCCAAATTGGATACTCCACTGGCCTGAGAATTGGAACCCTGATAGTCTCATATCGACTCACAGAATTAGGTTTAACCTGTTCAACCTTGGGAGAAGTTTGATTTTCTTCAGACATGATTAATACTGTGTTTGAATCGTAAAACTGTATATATTAAACAGCCCAAGCTCTGATACCAATTGTTAGGCCGAATACACAATATATAATCAAGTATGTATGAGAATAACAATCAAGAACACTTTTTATAAATCAACAAACTGTAATTATATTAACAGTTTTTCTCTTTATGATGTTAATGAATCACAAAGAGCAACTAGGTTATAAGAATAATATTTCAATAATCGCATCCCTTCTAGGGATAACCTATCTGTGTTTATATAGTACACAGCTACATACAATCCTTATCTAATTGATACTCCTATAAATTAGCTATACAATTCATATCAATTAAGGATTGCTTCAGTCTTCTATTCCGTTTCCTTAGCTGTATCAATATATTCTGCTTCTTTCCATCTTCAGAATATATTGCTTCTAGAATCTTTATCTTTGCACCGACAGCTAAGTCAACTATCACCACGTCAGACTTTATCAAACTCTGACTGGCTTCTAGATAAACTCTGATATGTACCTGGTACTTAAACACTGATGAACAAACGTCAGTAATTATATCTAACAAGGGACCCCAAAGGTCTACATGAAGAAGTTGAAATTTTGCAGTAGTCTTAATTGTGCTATGAGGAAAAGGAAGTCTATTCTGCCTAGCCTTAGCACAAACTTCACAAGCAGATAAATGTTGAAATCGTCTTCTCACCAAATATGGTATTCTATCTTTTGGTATGAATGTGGACTCTGCTTGCTTTCTTTGTAAATGCAATGCCGAAACTGCTATACATCTTTTTACGAATTGCCCATATACATGTTTGATCCTTCGATGTAGCCCAACCCCTATTACTCTGATTTGGTCTGACTGACAAAATGGGATCCTTAATCATGGTAACTTGTCCAATTCTCAGAAATTAATGGGGTGGCTCTTCATTTCAATTGTGGTCTATAACATTTGGCAGGAAAGAAATAGACGATTACATAAAAGTGGGCCCGATAGACCAACTATTCAGTTGGCCACTCTTATCAAAACAATGATGCGCGAGAAATTGTTTACTTGTAATAGTTTCCAAAAAAATGTTGCAAAGGACCCGTCCCTTATCCCTTTATTATATTAGTCCTATGATTAGACATTAGCTTTTAGTTTGACTTTAGCCTCGATTGCTGTAATTGGTTAGCTGTTATTTTTCTTCTTTCGCAGACCCCTTGATTATGTACTGTTTTAGTCATCTATAAACGTTAATTTAGCAAAAAAAAAAAGAAGTAAAGATCAAAGTAGAGAGATCAATCGTGATCAAATTGATAGAGATAGAGATAGCATAAAGGATAGATCAAACCTAATCACCGGAGAGATATTGGAGAGAGAAATAGAAAACACACCGGAGAGATCGAAAACGCCAGAGAAATCATCATCCTTAATCTCGCCCGACTAGTGTTTGATAAAAGTGCTCTAATACCATGTGAAACTTGTAAACAGCTAAAGAAGAGAATGAAAAATATACAGTATATTCATTGAGAGAAAGTGTGATTTACAAGATGTAGATTCCAAGCTTAGAGAAGAAATGAATCTATATATATATACTTTATATACAATGCTAGTCTAACTAACCGTAAAGAGTTTGTTATAACTAACTATTGATTGACTACTAGTCTAGTTGACTATTTACAAATAAATAATCAACAAGTAATTATTGATCTAAGTAATATGTCCAACACCATACGCAAAGCATTAGATATGAAAAACTATCCGGTGTCCATCTCTTTCATTGTATACGTAAATATCCCCGTCTTTTTGGTGGCCTTCTAATACCTAACTTCTATTTCTATGTTTGTCAAAGTCTATCATATCACTCGCTAGCCGAGTTATAAATGGTCGAAGGTCTTTTTTTGGTAAATTTCTGGTTGTTCTCATGATTCGAGGCAACCTAAGATAATTTCTTCGTTTCAAATAATCTCATTCGTTCGAGATAGTTACATTCTTTGAAGGGTGTTGGCGCATTGTTCATGGCAACAATAGAATTTATTTTAAAGTTCTTTAGTGATCCATCATTCAGGTCAATAGCACATTTTTCGAGAAAACTAGCCATAAGCTAGACGAAGCAAATATTTTGTGAGAAATTATATATAGATGATCTAATCCCAATTAAATCGAGTAATCTTTACTCTTAGTGGTCAACATGGAAAGGCATATCCATGGAATGTTATTAATGTGATCTATCCGGAGACGCAGGGATAAAATCGTTGGTACTAATGTTACCAGAATTGAAAATGATTGATGAGATCTATAGGTTTTTTGTATTGTTGTAAACTTTTCCTCATCTTAGTTTTGTCTCAATTTACGCACACAGAATACACCATTAAAGCCGCTACATAAAATATAAGAACAAATTTATATCGACTGACCGAAATTATGTAGTGTTTAGTTTACCTTAAGTTCCCAAGGTAAACATTAGTTAAGATTAACTTTAGAAATGGCATGGCCTTGAAAGAAGATATGACGATCAAAATAAGGGTTCAATATCGAAGTTAAAAAAATTAAAAAATGAATTTTATTCAAATAAAAGAATTGCATATATCATTTTGGCGATTTTTCATCGCTCTGCATAGGGCTGAGCAACGGTCGGTTCGGTCGGTTTTTAACGATTAAACCGGACCGGACCGTATCTGGCGGTTTCGTAAATTACTAGACCGGACCGGACCATTTAAAAATTGAGACCGGACCGAACCAGACCTGAATTAAACGGTTTGGTTTGGGCGGTTCGGTTTTAAACCTAACTAGACATTCGAAGATAAATGAACTAAAAAATTAATGATATTACTAAAATTTGATAGGTAGTTGCTACACAAAAATATATTGATATTAATAATTAAAGCATAAATAACATCCTTTCCGAATAAAATTGCAAAGTGCAAGATATGAGGTATAAAAAATATGTATTTTTTACTTAGGATTTTAAGATAGAAATACATTTAATAAAGTGTAAGATGTGAGATATCAATAAAATGAATAAATATATTATTTTATAATATAATAAAATGGAACGGTCTGGTTCGGTTTTAACGGTCCGGTTTGAATATGAAAACCGAATCGAACCATTAAATAACGGTTTTTATTTATATCAAACCTAAACCAAACCGAACCGCCAAAAAAACCGTAAAATGCGGTTTGATCGGTTCGACCCGGTCCGATTCGGCCGGTTTGGTTTTTTTTTGCTCAGCCCTAGCTCTGCATCTAAGAAGAAGCCTTATTATATTAAGTATCCATATAGGTCTAGGGCTAAAGATGATAGTATTAAATATTTTTACTTGCATATTACCAAAAAGACAAAATCAAAAAATTTCAAATAATCCTAATTTTTATAAGAATAATGCTAGTGGTACCGAATTTGGTACAAAAAAATGTACCGAATTACATGTGTTACAATATGATTGGTTCTATATTAATGGACACATATGTATTCACATTAATAGTACCAATAAAAGCATTTTCAAATGTCAATTCGGTACATCTGACATTACTCTTTTTATAATTCAATGAAGATGAAGACACCCCGAACTAACTAATTTGATTTCCTGTTCTATAAAATATTTAAAGTAGATGTGGATCATGAACAAATTATCTTTATCTCAATATCAAATTATATAAAATTTCATTTGTTAAATCAGTCCAAGTATATATAAAATCATGATTAAGTTTTTTGATCCATATATAAGTTCTTAAATTCTTTACACTGTAATGGGTGGATCATATATCAGTCACATTTCGCTTTTACTAAATGATTAGTTATTAGCTTAATGCATTTCTGAGTGCAATTAGTTATTACTAAATGATTAGTTATTACCATGCCAACATCATTTGGAAAGTTACCATGACCCACCCTACTGGATTCCATCACACAACTGCGAGATGAAATGAAAGCATAAAACCCATTACTGGGCCGTGTATTTTCATATGTATTTAAATTCACCTGAGATGCACTGTCACATTTATCAGGAATCCTCTGCCCAAGTGATTCTGGTAAAAAGATGATGACTAATTCCCCATGAAAATTTCATCCTTGTAACAAACTAATTTATGCCAGCCTTAAAATGCCTTGCACCAGCCTGTGGGTAAACCTGTCATCTAATCAATTTAAACAGAGTATGATTTACCAAATAATATACGAAATAAAGGAACGTCAAGGGAAGGGAGGCTGCTCCATTCCTAAATGAAAAATGTTAGAGAACCCAAAAAGTTGTCCCTAAAACTGTCCCAAATGCTTATGTGTTGTCGTGTAATTGTAATTTTCCTAATAAAAATATGAGATCCCGCGTGTAGTCATGTGTCTTCCACATCATTTTTTAAGTTCTCTTCGTTCAGGATAATGTCAAAATTGTACGCTTTTATTGCATGGGCTGTGATCAGTAGGTGTAACATCAGAATAAGCAATTAATGGGTTGTTCTCATATGCTTAATTGGTTCTCTGAATATAACAAACTATTCAAGTTTAAACGGTTAAAAGCTTTGGCTTCAATCGCTTGAGACATAGATTTCTGTTGGGAACCATTTTTCAGGCTTCAGAAATATCCTCCATGTACCAAAGTACTCATACTGTCATACAAAAGAAGAAAGATCATAGTTATATCCCCAACTTTCGATTTCAAGGTCTCATGCTTCGATGCAGTTTCTTCTTTTCTTTTGGTTTTTGGTAACACTTGCTTCTTTGTAGCCTCTTAAGCTTCTAACCAGATGCCAATCTAATAAATTATCACACAAAGGTCAATAACAATTTAAGCAACAACAAAAGATTTACGTATCATATGATTGAAATCACAAATTTGATTCAAGTCCATCATGAACTCGCTTCAGTTTACCTTCTTTATCTATTTCGGCATGAAGGCATGATAACTCCGCAAAACGTATGCCCTGAGGAAAATTTTGGAGGCAAGTAGGGTACTTGTATTTTAGAGCATTTATATGTCAAGTATTCACGAGCGAATGAGGGAAAATTTCGAAACTGCTGTTACTAATTAAGGCAGGATACCAGAAGATTTACGTTGATACAATGATGTTGTATCAGAGGTCACACAACTAAAAGATAGAAGTGCTCAGAAGTTAGAGATAATATGTTGGGGAAATCTCTGGCATGGCCATGTAAGCAACCGGGGATCTCCTTTGTATACCAAAAATTATAAACTACTAGATGAGTGATCAGGGAGGGAAGTTAATTAAGGCAGGATACACAGGAGGTTACCAGAACATCATTGATAATTAGGTTGCACCAGTCCAGTTAAAATTACAAAACAACTACTGTGGTGATGCAGGACAACACCGGTATTAATGAAACATAAACTCAAATATATGGACTGCATATATATACCAACAACCAGTTCCCTCTGAAGAAGCAGAAGAACTGGCCTTGTCCATGTAAGTAGAGCTTTCCTTATATGTAATCATCTCCATGTAACTACGATAAGCGTTAAGTAACCAACTCATCTAAAACCTTAACCGTTTACTTAACAATAACTGTGAGATGCTAATTAGCTAAAAGTTTAATTTATTTTCGCTTTTGTTAATTCAGATGAAAATTATCAAGTGCAACACAGTGCTCAACATACCAAACTTGAATATTAGTCCCATCCTGCAATTGTGGTTCCGGGACATTCGTAACTGTAACCGTTCCATACGTATCCATAACCGTCCCATCTGTAACTGTCCCTTGTGCAACGCTTATCAATTATCCGTCTGCAACAAGTCAACAACACAGAGTAAAAGAAAGCAATTAAATATTGCATGACTACTAACTTGGCACAAGTTTGATGACCCAAATAACAACGAAACTGAGAAACAAGAAGCAAACTGATCTCTTCTCAGCTTTAATAGGGCCGGTGTGGATAGTGTAGCTTAAGGTGAAAAGCGAGAGCAGGCCACAAGGATTTTCTGTTAATTAAGGTGCTACGGAAGATTGATTACAAAGTAAGCCTTTTGATGTTAATATGTGTGACAGAACTTCGAAAAAAATAGTGTAATATGTAAAATAAAATAAGAAGGAAGAAAGAGTGAAACAACAAAGGAGAAAAGCTAGATAGACCTTTGGTTCAGTGTGATTTAAGTATAACATGATGAACTCTGTGGTGATTAATCGGCATATATAACTAATAGGCCTCTTTGTGCTGCGTAATGAAAACTAGTCCAGTGAGGCAGTCGCCTCTTAAAGAGTGGCAACCGAATTAGAACCACCTACTTTAACGATCAACTACGGGTAGAGCGCTCACATCTAATTGTGCGCTGGATAACACTAGGTGTAAATTGCAATAGCATTAGAATTTCCAATCAATATATGAAAATTTTGGTAACAAAAGACTACTTCTAAGTATTTGATTTTCTCGGCAACTATAAATCTTATGAAGACTATAAATTTTTAATGAATAATTCAAGAATCGCTATAAAATGTTTAACGATCTTTAAAATGACATAAGGAAGGTGTTCTTACTTCTTCAAGCGGGTTCTGGCAGCCACTTCTTCTGCATATAAGTTGGCTTCTCTGTTTGGAGCCCTGCACAAGATAATCAATGAAAATATGAATTTAACACTAAGGTAAGTATCAACCTACCAAGATAACAATTATTGAAGGGAATCATTAAATAAAACAGAACTTACGGTGCAAAGCAACCAACAATATTTTGAATTTTGTAGCCTTCTGGACAGAAACATTGGAATTCAAAGTTGTACCGACTTAAGATTTTTGCTTGCACTTTAAGTGGATCTGATTGCTTTCCATATCTAGTAATCACAAAGGTGTAGAGATAGAAAAAAGAGTTGTTGGAGGCAGCAAGGCAGAAGCATCCCTTACCGAAATCTGCAAAATAACCATGCATTGTTCCACCTACTGTGCAGGAATCAACCACAAAAAGCACTTGGGACTCACCAAAGCTAAAGAAATCAAATGGGAACACTCTAACAGCTCCATTTTCGAAGTAGATTATCACAAAGTCATCAAAACCATCTTGATGGTAGAAGGTTGCATGCCCTGAGAAGGGAAGTGATGCATTAGAATGTTTAGTCCAATCAAGACCTTCATCATTAGATGCATCAGAATCATGAATCGAGTCAAATTGCATGTCATTATCATTGCAGTGGTGAATAAAGGTAACATCAGCAATTGGAGAAGAGATACAACAACTGTTTCCAACAACCAAACAAGAGCATTTCTCTCTGTCATCAGATGGTCCCCCTTTGCTTATTCTTGAGGTTATCCAATCTTGTCCGGTGACCGGACTACAGAACTTAACTGTCTCTTCGTGGTTATAAACAAAAAGCCTTTGATTAAGCTGGAAAACTAAAGGTTCTTCCGATGCGTCTAAAGCCCAGAATGGAAGTAATGGTTTGTAAGACACATTGTCCTCTTTCATATCGTAACTTATAAAGTAACTATGATCATACATATCCCTTGGGCGACCAGCAAAGAAAATTGTTGAATCATAGGCACCACAGCCCATAGAATGGTGGCCAAATATGACAGCATCTCTGTTGAGTGTGGGTGGATTTGATCTCTGATTGGCTAACCAGCTCCCATCTACAGAGTATATCAAGTATACATACTTATATTCTTCATCCCGTGCTCTGAAACAAATGCGTAATTTGGTCTCACCGCTTCCCAAAACACTGAAACCAATTTATTTATTTTTCAAAATCGTAAGATATATGTTCAGATATAAAACAAAACCAAACGCAAAATTTAAGATTTAATTAGTAATTGTCATCTACAAATTAGTTAAGCGAGTTTACCTGTTCAAATCATTGTCATTGCACGCAGTACAAGTCCTAAACTGAGTTGAATTACAGAGAAGAAATCTGTAGCCACCGCAATCCTCACAAACGCCATGCTCTCTCTCGGGCAATCCTTGAACAAACTTCTTAAGTTGTCGACTCTCATTCAACTTCTTCACCTCATCAACTCCGCCAACGTACCTTCCACCAATAAAAACTCTAGGCAGCGACAACCCGTCGACCTGCCTGATCCTTTGCAGCTCATTAATGAAGGTCGAATCCATTAACATATCCAACTCCTCAACCATCACACCAAGCCTCATAAAGATTAATCGTACGGTCTTGCATGCTTCGAAAACCGAGTTTGACAAGGGAAAACTTGTCATGAATACAACAACACGTTTTCTACTTTCCGAGATTATGTTTGCTGGCCAAGATTGTACAATCTCCTCAGCATCGCTTGGCGGAAGCTTGCGAGATTTATCATCTGCATCAATACGTCGATTTTCATAATTGAGCTCCTCGGAATCGCTGGAAGATTCGGAGTCGCTTTCGATAATTGGCTTGGCCGGGAAAAAAGATGCGACATCTTTCAACGTATAAAAATCTTTAGAACTTCTTTGTTTAGGGAATTCTGGTTCGTTCAACAGATTTGCCTGTGATTCTTTGTAGTTGTTGTTGGTGGATTCTAAGTGTTCGTCGGATAATATTAACCCAGCCTCTTTCAATGAAACAATACTCCCAAAGCATGTAGGTTTAGGGTTTTTCCATTTGTTGAAGACTATTTGCAACATGGAGATAGGTGAAGGGCAAAGCACGGAAGATTACGATATTTATAAATTATCGATTACGTGATTGACGAATATTATCGTTAATTATCAAAAAACAAAAAGAATGTTATCGTTTTTTCTAATAATAGGACTCCTTTTTTTCAACTATAAATAATATAGCTAAAATTTCAATAAAAATTTTGTGAATCTGTCTATCTATACTATTATATTAAAGACGAAACATTGAAAGTTTTGTAGTCTGATCCTTAAAGTTTTTGTAGTCCGGTCACTCCATTCATAGCCGTTAGATATTTCTGATCAAATCGATGAAAAACCGTTAGATAAAATATTAAAATTATTATATATAATATTTTTTATATTTTTCCTAACTTAAAACATCTCATTTTCCAAAAATATCGTAGACAGTTTCATTTAATAAAATAACATAATAACGTTATAATTGCTAATAACTAACTCATTATCATTTTTAGCCAAAGTGTATATTCTTTTTTATATTTTCTAACTAAAATTTCTACTTTTCTATTTTTCCTAAATAAAACCTCTCATTTTCCAAAAATACCACGAACAGTTCTATTTAATAAAATAAAATAATAATATTATAATTATTAATGACTAACCGAGTAGCTTTTTTTCCCAAAACGAATATTCTTTTTTTATATTTTCTAACTAATATTTCTCCTAACTAAAACCTCCAAAATATCACGGGATATTCCATTTAGTAGCATAAAATACTAATATTATAAATCTATCTATCTATACTATATTATTAAAGACGAAATATTGAAAGTTTTGGTACCTATTTTTTGGTATGGTACTTGCCTTATTTAATTGTTTATTTAATTATTATAAAAATTATTATAATCAGTAACCTTTTAGTTAAAATACATTACCATTTTTTTTCTAAAAAAATCACAGACAATTCCCTTTTCAGCTAAAACATGTTACTTTTTCTATTTCCCTTACTAAAATCTCTCATTTCCCAAATATATCACGAGAAAACACTTATTTATTTATTTTAAAACCTATTTTAATACTTTTAATTGACAATTATGTTAGAAATGAATACTACTAGAAACTAGACAGAGGGGGGGTGAATGGATAGTTTGATATATTTTTCGATTCTTGAAACTAAGTATAAGCTGTATATGATTATGATATGTAATATGCGGAATGAAAATAACACACACAATCACTTTAATCTACTTTGTATAAGCAAATTAAATACTACAGCTTTCCAAGAAATTCACAATCGAATTTCTGGCTTCTAAACAAGAACAGTTTGAACTTGCTTGCTTACAGAGAAAAGAGCTTAGCAAATAACTATGTGTATCTCTCTTACAGCTTACAGTTGTGTGTGCACAATATATATATTCACCTATACAAACTAGGCACACTCAATAATACACAGCTACCCCTTCTGAAAGTCCAACTTGTCCTGCCATAAGAGGTTCACTGTGTCAGGAAGGACCACCTGCTTTTCGGAGTCTTTCCCGTTTCTGTAGCTGCTTGTCTCTTATCTTTCTCTCCAAGTTTAGCTGTAGATTTGCCATCTGTTCTTTGGACCACCTTGCCAGAACAAATGCTTCAGTATTTGTCTCCTTTGATTCTTGGTTCTGTACCTTGATTTGTCTTGTTATAAACGGCTAAGTGTTGATATCGTGAACTCCACTTTATCCCTGACTTCGCGATCTCCCTTGTGAGGACTACGCGATATAGCCTTTGAAGACTTTGCGACATAGGTCATTTGATGACTATGCGACATAGGTCATTTGATGACTATGCGACATAGGTCATTTGATGACTATGCGACATAGGTCATTTGATGACTATGCGACATAGGTCATTTGATGACTATGCGACATAGGGCTTCTGAGGACTTCACGATCTAGGCTCTTTTGACTTTGCTGACTTCAACACTTCACGACATGTGTCTTGAGGACTTCTCGACATAGTGCAAAATGGACTATGCGATATAGTACTTCACGACATGGATATTGGTGACTTCACGACATAGCTTTCTTTTGACTTTGCTATATAATGCCTTAGACAAATTCCTGCAACTTATTTCTTCATAGCCTTATTCAACTCTATCCTGCTGCATGAACACTTCTGAACTTCTACCAGGATAATTATTCAATGGCCTATATACAATCTAGATGCAAGAAACTTCACTAAGCTCATTATAGATTTGAGCATACATGATCAAGCTAATGTTCATGAGAACAAGACAAGTACATTTAGAGACCTATACTATATCCCAGTGATAGAAATCACTAGGTCATGTAATGTGTAATATCCGTGAATTTTATTAATTGATTAAATGATATATTTAATCTAAAATATTTATTTTGGAATATTGGAATATTATTATATGATATTTAGTGTGTGATTATGTGCTAAATGGTGAGTCGGAAGCCCCTTTCAAAAATTTCGTCATTTGGAATTTTCTTCAAATTTGAGCCGTTTTGATAATTCAAGAGCCCGTTGAAATTTCGTACATTCATTTTTAATTCTTCGTCTTTCGTATTCGAATCGTTATCGAAAGGGTTATGGGATTCTATTTAACCCTACCTATTTGATTCTGCAAATTAATTTCAATTTTTGATCCGAAAAAGGAAAAATCGTTCCGAACCCTAATTGCTTAAGGGGACGGATTTATCGTTCTATATCAATATTGAAGTTGTTATAGCCCTAGTATTCTTGAGCATTAGTTATATAATGATATATATCAATTTGGATAATCATCAACCTTTTTAACCCCTTACTTTTCGTAAAACGTGTTTTTGACCTAATTAGGGTTTTTAAACGATCTAACGAATCAATATCGATCCAAAAATGTTATTTGGGGTATTATTTTTCCAAAAATATAAAATGATCAATCAGACTTCATAACCCTAGCAATTCTTCAGAAATTACTCAAGAAATCCGAAATTCCCAAATAATTATTTTGTGTTCTTGATCTTCAATCAATTCGTTCTAAGGGTTATTGAAGTCCAAATCTGAAGTTCTTATACTCAAATCAAAGCCCCAAAAATCTAGTTTCAGAATCTTCCAACCTCATCATCATCTGGTAAGTATTCGATTTTATATTGATTTTACAAGTTTCGAATTAAAATTAGGGTTCTTGATTCGATTTGGGGATTTTCATTCTGTTGATTCTCCGTTCAATTGGTTGCTTCTAACATGTTCCTAGGGTTCTAATTAGCAAGAATCCATGCTTTAATTTCATGTTTATGTTCGATTTAGTCGGGTTTGATTTTCGGGTTTTGACCCGATTTCTTCTTTCAATTCGTACGTTCTTGATATTGATCTGACATTGTTTTTGGTAAAGGGCTTTTATTGTATGAGTTATAAGCTTCATTTTGGTATATTAATCTTTGAGTTTCATGTAGGATTTAAGTAGATCGGGTTTCCGGCCGAGGTCGTCGCCGGCGAGTTCTTTAAATGAATTCTGGGCACGATTCCGGCATGGGACAGATGTGTGTGTATGTGGGTTGTGTTTGTCTTGCAAAAGCGAACAAAAGCCCTATAGTTTGGTTTGGTTTTGATCGGAAACGGCGAAGTCCGGCCACCGGACGCCGGCCGGATTCTGGAAAACCCAGATTCCGGCGGGTTGTTCTTGGTGACCCGGATTCGTTCTTCCCGACCCGTTTACCCGATTTTTCGACCCGGTTTCAATCTTCAAAACCCTAATTCATTTTCAGAAAACTGTTTTTGAATTTTATTTTTAAATTTAATTCGAAAATAGTTTAAAAACTTTAAAAATTCATATTTTTATTTTAAAAATATATTTTTATATCAGAAAAATTCTGATAAATTATATTTATTATTTTAAATCCGAAAATTGATTAAACTTAATTATTTTAATTATTTTTAATTAATAATTAATTTATTAATTAATTGGTTAATTCTTTTAATCAATTAATTCTTAAAAATTAATTATTAATTAGATTTAATTAATTAAAAATTCAGTTTAATTATTTTCAAGCCTATTTATTTATTTAAAAATAGTTTGAGTATTTAAAGAGTGTCAATTAATTTTATTAATTGATTTATTTTCATTTAAATGTTTATATTGGATTTAAAAATCCGATTTTTGATTTAAAAATTAGTAATGGCTTATTAAAAATTCAAATGAGTTCCGTATGATGTTTTAAAAATGTTTATAAGTGCTATATGGTTCATATTAATTGTGTGTCGTGTTTTATAGTCTGTATATGCCCGTGCTAGGGCAAATATCTGAGTTTTAAATATCGTAAATTATACCGGACGTCCGATACGTAACCGGTTACTTGTTTAAATGTGATTATTGATTGAATAAGTGTCGAGAGTAGAACGAGCATAGTTAGACTTATTGTGATGAGTTGTTTAAATTATAGAATCGAGTTCCCGGAGCAAGGGAAAGGGGAAAGTAGAGTGAGCAGAGTCGATCCGACAGCAGCTTAGACCAGGCAAGTATCTGTGCCTTTACTTGTGATAAAATTATTATTGTCTTGATTACTTGAATACCGTTATCCCCAGAACAATTCAAATTATCCATCTTTTAACCGCATTTGGACAACTGATTCCATTTCCTTAGAAATTCTTGATTCTTTGATTTGATCTGCATCGGAAACCCTTAGTTCCAATTTACTTGATTATTGTTTACCACCTATTGTTGCTATTTATCATCCTTTGATTATCATTGACAACCTTTGATTGTTTGATTTCCATCTTGAAACTACTCCATGATCCTTTCTCGATCTTCGTTGATACTGAACAGTTGAAGCTCTTTTGCAATTACTATACATTCAGTTTATCTTATTGAGCATGTTATTGTTTATACCCTATTATAGAATTGGCATGTGTTTTTAAAAATGGACCAGTAATTGGTCGAAGTAACTTAAGGCCCAGATTGGCCTGGGATCCAGTAGAGGACTATGACATGAGCTAGTCCGGGGTTGATGCGTGGCTGGCCAGCAGCACAACCTTTGATTTGAATAAAATGTATAAGCCAAATTCTAATTCTTTACTTCAATCATTATTGATACAAAGCATGTGTTAGCTAAATATTGTTGATTCTGATATCTTAAATTCATATCCTTACAACCGTGATAGAAATGATTCGTTGATGTTTGCTGAGCAATTTTGGCTCACTCTTGCTTGTTGTTTTCTAACCCTATTCCAGTGAAGCGAGAGTATGAGTTGGCATAGCGTGACCGATAGTTCACCAGCAGTCAGGAGAGCCCCTCGAGTCACTGTTATTGGCAGGGTAGTTGTTGTTTTGCTTTTCTAGATTTAATGTCTAGATTTGAACTTTAGTTGTGATGTAATAACTCTGATAAAACTGGTTTGTAATAATAAAAGATTGTAGTAGCTTGTGTTCATTGCCATAATCTGGATGCGGTCTTGGTCAAGGGGTAATTGTGTCTTTATATATATATTATGCATGTGTTAATTAGTGTTCCGTTGGTCGGATGACTCCTCAAATCTGTACCCCGGGTTTGGAGGGCGTCACAGTTGGTATCAGAGAAACAGGTTATGGCATTTGAAACAAGTTAGGACTTAGGGTCCAGGATAACATAGAGAGTTAGGAAGTCACGTAAGGATATTAGGAGGTCAACTAGGGATATTACGCGTAGTAATTAAATGTGGTTATAATTGCAGCCCCCTAGTTCTAGTTCAGACTCAGACCCTTCCGAGGATACGATATCAGAGATACCTACACCGTTGAGAGAGCAGGACCGTCTCGGCCAGTGCGATATCAGCCTAGGCATCAGGGCCCAGTAGTCAGGAGAGATCAGATACCTTGTCCTATTCCACTCCGACAAGTAGCCCCAGCACCAGCGTCTCAGGCATCAGTTTGTGGGCCTTTGTATCAGTCATGTGAGCCACCAGTTCCACACCATGTGTATCAGAGGGTGAGAAGAGAGAAGGATTTCCTTTATGGACAGGTTATGGAGATGGGTAGGATTCGTTCGATCGAGGCAGCCGCTGTCAGAGAGAGAGACAGACTTAGAGATCAGATGAGAGACATTCAGATGAGGTTTAGGGTTACGAGGACTTTGGTTGAGACTCGATTGCATGGATTAGCTTCTAGTCGAGAGGGAGAGACAGTAGCAGGGATGAGACAGATTTTGGATTATGCGATGAGTGAGATTGCAGAGGTTTCAGGACCCCCGTTATGGCCGGCAGGAGCAGGTGATCTGTGAGCAGGTATCGGTAGCAGACAGATGTGACATGGATGTATGGTTCTAGATAGTTAGTATATAGATGCATATAGTAGAATCAGCAGTGCACCGGGCTTATAGGAACGCCTCGGGTTGTTGTTGCATTTTTGTTGTTGTATTGCTGGTCGGCAGTTATGGTTCAGCCATGATATATTTTCTTTTGAAGCGTTCTACGCTTGTACTAACTCTATCTATATATATATGATAAACCTCTTTTATAGAACTGTATTTATTCCCCTGTCATTCATTTCCAGCATCATAACTGTTATTCTACTTATTGCAACGAGTGTATCCATACACCGTTGAGAAGATCTGTAAACCTTCGAGATATCAATTGTGATCCTTCCTTCTCTTATATGAACTGTTTGATTAAGCCAATTATTGTTTATTCAGTAGCGATATGGCTCCTAGACGACAAACCCGTTCAACTGATACTTCTGACCAAGAAGGTCAACAAAATACACCTCCCACGGGCCGTGTGGACCCGATGGTAATCCAGTTGTTAAATACCCTTACTCAACAGACTGCCGCATTAGCACAGCAGCAACGTGCATTTCAGCAACAGCTCTTAGAACAGCAGCAACAGCATCAGCAACATCAGCATCAGCAACATCAGCATCAGCAGCATCAACAACAGCACCAGCAAGCAGCACCGGCAGTTACGTTCAAATCTTTCCAGGCAGCAAAACCTCCAGAATTTAAAGGATCAGCAGACCCTGTAGAGGCTAAGGCATGGTTGAAAGAGATGGAAAAGGCTTTTGCCTTGATAGAGGTGACAGAGGATAAGAAGACGGAGTATGCAAGCTATTTTCTGAAGAATGAGGCTAGTTATTGGTGGGAAACGAGTAGGGCTATGGAGCCCGAGGGATTGATTACGTGGGCAAGATTCACAGAGTTGTTTTTGGAAAGATATTTTCCGGACTATATGAGAGATCAGATGGAATTGAAGTTTTTGGAATTAAAGCAGGGAAGCATGACAGTGCCCCAATATGAAACAAGGTTTACGGAGTTGTCAAGGTTTGTTCCAACCTATGTGGATACGGAAAAGAAGAAGGCCAAGAGGTTCCAGCAGGGACTGAGGTCTTGGATTCGTAGTAAGTTAGCTGTATTGGAGTTGGACACCTATGCAGCGGTGGTCCAAAAGGCAATGATTGCGGAGGCAGAGAGTGATTCTTACATGAGAGAGAAGGAGAACAAGAAAAGGAAAGCAGGGATACCCGATAAGGGACAGCAGCAGGGAAGTTTTCAAGGGCAAGCAAATAAGAAGCTGGGATTTCAGCACGGAAGGAATACAAGTTTCAGGAAACCAGACACCGGAAACGTAGGACAAGATAACCGTCTACTAACCGGCGGTCAGCAGGGACTTTCTAGACCCCCACTACCAGAATGCAAGACATGCGGGAAGCGACATCTAGGGATATGCCATCGATTGACTATCACATGCTTTAAATGCAATCAGAAGGGACATTATTCCCGGGATTGCAAGATGGGCATCGTGTGTCATCGGTGTAAGAAACCAGGTCACATGATTAAGGACTGCAGAGCACCAGCAACCGTGAACAATATGATTCGGGCAATTGAAGCACCCCCAGTTGTTAACGTTCAGCCGTTAGCCAGGACCTACAATATGTCAATGGGAGAAGCAGTGAGAGATTCCGACGTGGTGGCAGGTACACTTCTAGTAAATTCTATTCCTGCACAAGTGTTAATAGATTCGGGAGCGACGAAGTCTTTTATTTCTGAAACGTTTGCTCGTAGATTGAATTGCGTAATGAAACCTTTAAGTGGAGTGTTGACTATAGAGATAGCTAATCAGGATCGTATCGCGGTCAGTTCATATTATCCCCGTTGTGAGATAGAGATTTTGGGAAATCGTTTTTATGTTGACTTGTTACCTTTTAAGTTAGGTGAATTTGATGTGATATTAGGGATGGATTGGTTGACTGAGCATGATGCAAGTATTGATTGTAAGAATAAGAGGGTTACTTTGATTACCCTAGAAAAGAAAGAGATAATATTTAGAGGAGAGAAACAAAGAAAGAGGTTCCTGACAATGATTCAGGCTAAGAGGTTATTAAGGCAAGGTTGTGAGGCGTATCTAGCTTATGTAATAGATATAGATAAGGAAGTTTCTAAGTTAGAAGATATTCCAGTCGTAAATGAGTTTCCAGATGTTTTTCCAGAAGAATTACCAGGTTTACCTCCAGATAGAGAAATTGAATTTGCGATAGACTTAGTACCGGGCGCGGAGCCAGTATCGAAGGCCCCTTACAGAATGGCACCAGTGGAGATGAAGGAATTGGCTGATCAACTGCAAGATTTGCTAGAAAAAGGAATTATTAGACCCAGCGTTTCACCGTGGGGAGCACCAGTACTGTTTGTCAAGAAAAAGGATGGAAGCATGAGATTGTGTATAGACTATCGGGAGTTGAACAAGCTGACCATTAAGAACAAGTATCCGTTACCTCGAATAGATGATCTGTTTGACCAGCTGAAGGGAGCGGTACATTTTTCGAAGATCGACCTACGGTCAGGATATCACCAATTGAAGATTAGACCAGACGACATACCGAAGACAGCCTTTCGAACAAGGTATGGGCACTATGAATTTTTAGTAATGGCGTTTGGACTAACGAATGCACCCGCAGCTTTTATGGATCTAATGAACAGGATTTTCAAGAGATATTTGGACAAGTTTGTAGTGGTATTCATCGACGACATCTTGATATACTCAAGGACAGAAGAAGAGCATGCAGACCAGTTGCGAATTGTGTTAGAAACATTGAGACAAGAAGGACTATACGCGAAGTTTTCCAAGTGTGAATTCTGGTTGAAAGAAGTTCATTTCTTAGGACACGTGGTGAGCAGCGAAGGCATCAAAGTGGACCCAGCAAAGATAGAGGCAGTGAAAGATTGGGAGAGACCAAGGACACCGACTGAAGTCAGAAGTTTCTTGGGATTAGCCGGATACTACCGGAGATTTGTGCAAGATTTTGCGAAGATAGCTACTCCAATGACCAAGCTGACAAGGAAAAGCGAGCGATTCATATGGAACGATAAATGCGAAGAAGGCTTCCAAGAGTTAAAGAGAAGACTAACTACGGCACCAGTATTGATGTTACCAGACGATCAAGGTCATTTCGTAATCTATAGTGATGCGTCGTACAAAGGATTAGGATGCGTACTTATGCAACATGACAAGGTGATTGCTTATGCGTCAAGACAGTTGAGACCCCACGAACAGAAGTACCCTACACACGATTTGGAGTTAGCAGCTATTGTGTTTGCTTTGAAGATATGGAGACACTACTTGTATGGAGAGAGATGTGAAATTTACACCGATCACAAAAGTTTGAAGTATATCTTTACTCAGAAAGAGCTGAACATGAGGCAACGAAGATGGTTAGAACTAATCAAGGACTACGACGTTTCTATCAACTATCATCCCGGCAAGGCAAATGTGGTAGCAGATGCATTGAGCAGAAAAGAGAGATTAAATACACTAATGATGACCAAAGAATTATACAAGGAATTTGAGAAATTGGAAATCGAAGTAATTAATCCGAAGGACGCTACGGAAATAATTTATACCATGACGTTTCAACCTGAATTGTTGGAGAAGATACGAAAGTGCCAAGAGCAAGTTATGAACGACGATGTGAATAAAATGACAGGTGAGGAAATATGTAGCCAACCGGACGACAAAGGGATCTTGAGATTTGCTTCTCGGATATGGATACCTAACGTAACGGAACTGAAAAGTGAGATTCTGCACGAAGCACATAACTCGAAGTATTCAATTCATCCAGGGAGTACGAAGATGTATCGAGATCTAAAGACGAACTTTTGGTGGCCAGATATGAAG
This sequence comes from Heracleum sosnowskyi, assembly GCA_030848705.1. Lineage (NCBI taxonomy): Eukaryota > Viridiplantae > Streptophyta > Magnoliopsida > Apiales > Apiaceae > Heracleum > Heracleum sosnowskyi. The sequence continues at coordinate 91,342,375 of CM061235.1, read as the reverse complement.
AGAGAGATTGCGGAATGGGTAAGTAAATGCTTTACGTGTCAAAGAGTTAAGGCGGAACATCAGAGACCAAGTGGATTACTTCAACCATTGGAGATTCCCGAATGGAAGTGGGAACACATTGCGATGGACTTTGTAGTAGGATTGCCTAGAACCAAAGCTAACCATGATGCCATCTGGGTTGTCGTGGATCGATTGACGAAATCTGCGCATTTTCTTCCGATTAACGAGAGATTCTCGCTGGATAAGTTAGTTCATATGTACATAAAAGAAATCGTAGTACGACATGGAGTTCCAGTATCGATAGTGTCTGATAGAGACCCTCGATTCAATTCAAGATTTTGGAGGAGTTTTCAAGAGTGTTTGGGCACCGAGTTGAGAATGAGTACGGCTTATCATCCGCAGACGGACGGTCAAAGCGAAAGGACAATTCAGACTATTGAAGACATGCTTAGGACGTGTGCACTTGATTTTGAAGGCAGTTGGGACGATCATCTACCCTTGGTGGAATTTTCATATAATAATAGTTTTCACGCGAGCATCGGAATGCCACCGTACGAAGCTTTGTATGGACGAAAGTGTCGATCTCCAGTATATTGGGAAGAAGTTGGTGAACGGAAAATGATAGGACCAGAACTAGTACAACGAACAAAAGAAGTGGCTCAATTGATTCAGAGAAGATTGATAACAGCTCAAGACCGACAGAAGAAGTATGCGGATCTAGCCAGAAAGGATATGGGATTCGAAGAAGGAGAGCAAGTGTTACTAAAGGTTTCACCATGGAAAGGATTAGTTAGATTTGGAAAGAAAGGGAAGTTGAGTCCGAGATATGTTGGGCCGTTTGAGATTTTGAAGAAAGTGGGCGAAGTAGCTTACGAGTTGGCGTTGCCACCGCATATGCAGCACGTTCATAATGTATTTCATGTATCTATGCTTAAGAGGTATCGACCAGATTCGAATCATGTAATAGAGTATGAACCAATAGAGGTCCAGGCAGATTTATCGTATGTAGAACGACCAATTCAGATAGTGGATCGTAAGGAGAAAGTACTAAGGAATAAGACAGTAGCGTTAGTGAGAGTTTTGTGGAGGAATCCTAAAGTAGAAGAGTCTACCTGGGAGTTAGAGAGTGAGATGTTAGAGAAGTATCCCCAGTTGTTTCCTTGATCTGATTCTGAGGACAGAATCCTATTAAGGGGGGAAGGATGTAATATCCGTGAATTTTATTAATTGATTAAATGATATATTTAATCTAAAATATTTATTTTGGAATATTGGAATATTATTATATGATATTTAGTGTGTGATTATGTGCTAAATGGTGAGTCGGAAGCCCCTTTCAAAAATTTCGTCATTTGGAATTTTCTTCAAATTTGAGCCGTTTTGATAATTCAAGAGCCCGTTGAAATTTCGTACATTCATTTTTAATTCTTCGTCTTTCGTATTCGAATCGTTATCGAAAGGGTTATGGGATTCTATTTAACCCTACCTATTTGATTCTGCAAATTAATTTCAATTTTTGATCCGAAAAAGGAAAAATCGTTCCGAACCCTAATTGCTTAAGGGGACGGATTTATCGTTCTATATCAATATTGAAGTTGTTATAGCCCTAGTATTCTTGAGCATTAGTTATATAATGATATATATCAATTTGGATAATCATCAACCTTTTTAACCCCTTACTTTTCGTAAAACGTGTTTTTGACCTAATTAGGGTTTTTAAACGATCTAACGAATCAATATCGATCCAAAAATGTTATTTGGGGTATTATTTTTCCAAAAATATAAAATGATCAATCAGACTTCATAACCCTAGCAATTCTTCAGAAATTACTCAAGAAATCCGAAATTCCCAAATAATTATTTTGTGTTCTTGATCTTCAATCAATTCGTTCTAAGGGTTATTGAAGTCCAAATCTGAAGTTCTTATACTCAAATCAAAGCCCCAAAAATCTAGTTTCAGAATCTTCCAACCTCATCATCATCTGGTAAGTATTCGATTTTATATTGATTTTACAAGTTTCGAATTAAAATTAGGGTTCTTGATTCGATTTGGGGATTTTCATTCTGTTGATTCTCCGTTCAATTGGTTGCTTCTAACATGTTCCTAGGGTTCTAATTAGCAAGAATCCATGCTTTAATTTCATGTTTATGTTCGATTTAGTCGGGTTTGATTTTCGGGTTTTGACCCGATTTCTTCTTTCAATTCGTACGTTCTTGATATTGATCTGACATTGTTTTTGGTAAAGGGCTTTTATTGTATGAGTTATAAGCTTCATTTTGGTATATTAATCTTTGAGTTTCATGTAGGATTTAAGTAGATCGGGTTTCCGGCCGAGGTCGTCGCCGGCGAGTTCTTTAAATGAATTCTGGGCACGATTCCGGCATGGGACAGATGTGTGTGTATGTGGGTTGTGTTTGTCTTGCAAAAGCGAACAAAAGCCCTATAGTTTGGTTTGGTTTTGATCGGAAACGGCGAAGTCCGGCCACCGGACGCCGGCCGGATTCTGGAAAACCCAGATTCCGGCGGGTTGTTCTTGGTGACCCGGATTCGTTCTTCCCGACCCGTTTACCCGATTTTTCGACCCGGTTTCAATCTTCAAAACCCTAATTCATTTTCAGAAAACTGTTTTTGAATTTTATTTTTAAATTTAATTCGAAAATAGTTTAAAAACTTTAAAAATTCATATTTTTATTTTAAAAATATATTTTTATATCAGAAAAATTCTGATAAATTATATTTATTATTTTAAATCCGAAAATTGATTAAACTTAATTATTTTAATTATTTTTAATTAATAATTAATTTATTAATTAATTGGTTAATTCTTTTAATCAATTAATTCTTAAAAATTAATTATTAATTAGATTTAATTAATTAAAAATTCAGTTTAATTATTTTCAAGCCTATTTATTTATTTAAAAATAGTTTGAGTATTTAAAGAGTGTCAATTAATTTTATTAATTGATTTATTTTCATTTAAATGTTTATATTGGATTTAAAAATCCGATTTTTGATTTAAAAATTAGTAATGGCTTATTAAAAATTCAAATGAGTTCCGTATGATGTTTTAAAAATGTTTATAAGTGCTATATGGTTCATATTAATTGTGTGTCGTGTTTTATAGTCTGTATATGCCCGTGCTAGGGCAAATATCTGAGTTTTAAATATCGTAAATTATACCGGACGTCCGATACGTAACCGGTTACTTGTTTAAATGTGATTATTGATTGAATAAGTGTCGAGAGTAGAACGAGCATAGTTAGACTTATTGTGATGAGTTGTTTAAATTATAGAATCGAGTTCCCGGAGCAAGGGAAAGGGGAAAGTAGAGTGAGCAGAGTCGATCCGACAGCAGCTTAGACCAGGCAAGTATCTGTGCCTTTACTTGTGATAAAATTATTATTGTCTTGATTACTTGAATACCGTTATCCCCAGAACAATTCAAATTATCCATCTTTTAACCGCATTTGGACAACTGATTCCATTTCCTTAGAAATTCTTGATTCTTTGATTTGATCTGCATCGGAAACCCTTAGTTCCAATTTACTTGATTATTGTTTACCACCTATTGTTGCTATTTATCATCCTTTGATTATCATTGACAACCTTTGATTGTTTGATTTCCATCTTGAAACTACTCCATGATCCTTTCTCGATCTTCGTTGATACTGAACAGTTGAAGCTCTTTTGCAATTACTATACATTCAGTTTATCTTATTGAGCATGTTATTGTTTATACCCTATTATAGAATTGGCATGTGTTTTTAAAAATGGACCAGTAATTGGTCGAAGTAACTTAAGGCCCAGATTGGCCTGGGATCCAGTAGAGGACTATGACATGAGCTAGTCCGGGGTTGATGCGTGGCTGGCCAGCAGCACAACCTTTGATTTGAATAAAATGTATAAGCCAAATTCTAATTCTTTACTTCAATCATTATTGATACAAAGCATGTGTTAGCTAAATATTGTTGATTCTGATATCTTAAATTCATATCCTTACAACCGTGATAGAAATGATTCGTTGATGTTTGCTGAGCAATTTTGGCTCACTCTTGCTTGTTGTTTTCTAACCCTATTCCAGTGAAGCGAGAGTATGAGTTGGCATAGCGTGACCGATAGTTCACCAGCAGTCAGGAGAGCCCCTCGAGTCACTGTTATTGGCAGGGTAGTTGTTGTTTTGCTTTTCTAGATTTAATGTCTAGATTTGAACTTTAGTTGTGATGTAATAACTCTGATAAAACTGGTTTGTAATAATAAAAGATTGTAGTAGCTTGTGTTCATTGCCATAATCTGGATGCGGTCTTGGTCAAGGGGTAATTGTGTCTTTATATATATATTATGCATGTGTTAATTAGTGTTCCGTTGGTCGGATGACTCCTCAAATCTGTACCCCGGGTTTGGAGGGCGTCACATAATGTGACATAGTCACATAGTGTAGGCTTGTTAATAGTGGTATTCAGACATGTCTTGAGCCTAACAATCTCCCCCAAATTGTGAGTAAGACCCTTAGGCACAACTTCATGTCTGATAACAAGCCTAACTAACATAAAAAGAACAGATATAAGGAAGATACAGTTAAGCACAGAATTTGATAACAACTTGGAAATTTAAGCTTACAGAATTCTTCCTTGAGCTACATAGCTTCTGTTTCCAATTGTTTCTCTAAGAAGTCATCATAGATCTTCTTCTTCCTCATTTCTTCATTCTTCTTTATCTCAGAGATGGCCATTAGAATATCATCTCTAGCAGTCATTTCTTCAATGAGAGGAGAGTCCTTTAGATCTTCAGCTGCTGTTCTGAGGGCACTCTCCACATATGAGTGTATAAACTCCATCCTTATCTTGCTTTTTCCTCCATAATGATTTTTGTACTCCACAGTATAAGGATTTTGTTTTACCCTGCACAGCCCTTTCTCTCTTAGCTCCCTTGCTCTTTCTTCTATCTCGGCCAACTCCTTCTCTTTCTTACATCTCCTTTCTTCATTCTCTCTCCTCAGGTCTTCTTCATGATCAGCATGCATTTTCAAGAACCTGGCAATATCTATCTTCCATGTCCTTTCTTCCTTTTCTTCAAAGTTCAGCAAGGCATTTATCCTTTCAAGCTCATATTTATAGAAATGTTGCCAGCCTCCTTGCTTCATTATCTTCTCTCTTCCATCAGTGTACTTAATCTCTAGATGATCTAGCTTCAGTTTGACTTCAAAGATCCTTTGAGCTCTCAAAAATGCTAGGGCATCTTCATCATAGTCTTCATCAAGTGGAAACACATGGATGCCAACAACATTTGTGAGTTTTCCAGTTTTCTTTGTTATCCTTATTCTTTTGGGTACACTCTTGATCTTCATATGCCTCACAAGAGGTACCTTTCTGGAGCAAGGTGACTTTGTCTTTACTGCCACATCATTTGGAAGTAGCTTCATTCCTTTGCCCTTAATCCACTGCAACACTCCACTGGCTGTGACCTTGTGGAGGTGTTTTCTTGATTTTTCTTTTGTGGCTTCACACTTCTTCTGTGGCAACTCAGGTTCAGAAGTCTTAGATACTGATTTTGGAGGATCATTACTAACAGTACTCACCCTAGACTCAGAGTCTTGTGTTTTGGTTAAAGTACTGCCAGCAATGTCCTTGACTTGCTGAGTTCCACTCCTAGTTCTCTTTACTGTCTCCTTTGCCCCCTTTGTGTCATGAGATCTCCTCCTGTGGGTTTTCTCTTCATCATCATCCTCCCCATCCTTCTTCTTGTTCTTTTCTTTGACAGATTCTGGCAAAACACCATGAATCAGAAAAGATTGTAGAATGTTAATCATCTCTAATTCCTCTGCTGTCTTGACTCCTTTCTTTGCTCTCAGCATTTGCAGCACCTGATTGATCTTTGTATTATTCTTCATTTGCAGATCTTTGGGAATGACTAGTTGGTCAATACTTCTGACTTTGGATAGACTTTGAAAAATTACTGTCCTTGGCTTGGGTATGACCTCAGGCAGTCTTTGATTTTGATCCATCTCCAAGTCATTATAAAGACTTTCATTGTTAGCCCCACTCTTTTCAATCAACTCCAGAATTATTGACACTTCAGTAAACCTCAGTTTCTCTAGAGTTTGAAATGCTAAGTGCCACAAGCAATTGTCCTTGCACACCATGATTATTTCTCTCAGATAAACATCCCTGATTTTCTTTACTGCAACTGTGAAGTACTTGATACTTTCCCTGAGCTTCTTTCTGTACACTTGTGCATCTCCTTGAGCATTCTTGTAGGTGGCTTTCAGAAACTCCAGGAATGCCTCATCATGATAGATGTTAGAGTTGGCAACTTCCTGTAGCTTGGCCTCAGTGATAAGTGTAGCTTGGGTAGGTTTAGCAATTGGAGTAGGTATAGCAGGTTGAGGGGTTGAGATGTCTTTAGGCATTGTGGATGGATAGAATGTTGTGGTGACTGTGCTTTTCTGACCTTGTGCATTTATGACCTCTACAGGGGGAAGATTGATTGGCTTTATTGTCTCTTCAATGAGCTTGCCCTTAAGTTTTGACTGCTTGGCAGGTGCTCCCCCTTTCTTTTTCACATTGACCTCCTTTCCTTTCTCCCCCTTAGGCTTGGGATCAGACAAAATGTCTTGAGCTTCCCCAGGAATAGGCAGGTTCATGGATCTCATCATTGAAGTCATCATCTGTTGCTGTACCAGCAAAATGTTTGTTGTGTTGGTGCCTTGATCATCTAGTTTGTCATTGAGTTGGTTTAGAGATGTAGATAGCATTCTGTTTTCATCCTTGAGAGAGGCCACTTCTCTTTCTAAGCCATCCACCTTGGAGAATAAGTGGTGAGACTTGAAGGAGTTTAGAGATTGATCTTTGACCCTGGCAAAGTCATATTTGGAGATGTCTGACAGAGGGACTTCATCCACCAGCTTATCACCATACTGATTTTTCCACATGACATTCAACATAGCATTGGTGGTGATGGTAGTTTTTGCTTGATTTTCCAGTGTAGAAGCCAGTTTCTTGATGTTGTCTGTGACCATGGCAAGAGTCACATCCATCATGGACACATTTGTGGAGGTTTTCTGGACTTCTTTGAGGATACCATCCACCTTGGGAAAATCAGAGAGATAAGAGCTTCTGAGCTTTGTGAGGGATCTGTCTGTCTCCTCCTGAATTGAAGAAATCTCTGATTGAAGCCCTTTCCCAAGATAATGCAGAGCCTTCAACTGGTTCTTGTACACATCATTTACAGCCTCATAGATGGCAACAGGAGAAAGATCCTTAGCATTGGAGCCCAGAGAAGTGAGGTATTCTTCTCTCACAAAAGCTTGGGCATCCTTGAGATTTACAGTCCTCTTAGAATCCAACCAGGCATCTACATTTCCCTCTGGTTCAGCTGCATTCACAATCTTCTCCTGTTGGGCTTCAACATCCTCCTTATGGCATAGCAGGATAGCTTCATAATCAGCATTTGGAAGGTTGGAGGTGAGGAGATGTTGAGCTATCTTTGAGAACTCATCAATCTGTGCCACATTAAGATTTTGAATGGCTTCCTCTGTCAAGTGTGAGGGCACAGATGATGATCCTGAAGGCCTGTCATGGTGCACAGGCTTCAGCCATTCTGACATTGTGGCCTGAGCCAAGTGAGAGCTAGTGCTAGGCACTTCATGAGATGTGTGAGTTTGAGTCTCCTCCAGCCTTGGAATGGCTGTAGGGTCTGATGTTGTCTCCATTGAAATGGGATGTGTTACAACATCAGCCCTATTTGTCTGTGAAGACATTTCCACATCCCTAAGGATGGGAGAATTTGGCACAGAGTCTCCAGTGAAAACTGGTGAATCCTCCATGTTTGTGTTGGTGTCATTAGGATATGCCTCAGCATGCATTCCCTGACCAACTGAATGTGGGTCCTGAGTGGTGAGCACAGTGTCAAGCACCATGTCACTTGAAGTTGGCTCAATCACAGGGCTGGATTGTGATTGATCAAGGGCAAGATTGTCATGAGAATGACTCTCTTGTTCAGAAGAAATTTTAGTGGAAGAATCTGAGAGAGAAGTGGGGTTCAGATTAGATTTTGACAACTCCCCCTGAGAAATAGGAGGAGTTTCAACATTGATGTGCTCTCCACTTGGTGTTTGATCACCCTTATCACTCCTAGGGTCAAGAGTGAGGTCTTGACCCTGTGCAGACTCTTTACAACTTGCAGTGGGGAGGCTGCTCTTTTCAATGCCCATGACCTGTTGAGAGGCCATAGACAGTAGCAGGTGTACCCCTTTTTCCACATCTGAATCCTGTTGAGAGGATGCAGTGGTGGCTACAGATTTTGATTTCTTCTTTGGTCTGGTGAGAGGCGACTCAGGAATCTCACTTGCTAACTCTACAGATTCATGGATAATAGCTAGGGTTCTCTTCTTCTTCTTTTTAGTGACATCAACCTTTTGAGAGATTGATGCACTTGGCTGACTAGCCTCTACAGTGGTGTTTACAGTGGGGTTGCTGGATGGGATAGGGAGGCTTGGGTTAGACTGTGAAGCTCCTTCAGTCTCAGCCTCCCCTGTCCAGGAAAGAGCATGGTATATGGGCTTATCAAGTGGATAAGACTCGAATGTGTCCTGCATATGCTTGGTCACACTCAAGACCACATCCACTTGATTCCGCGTATCCAATGAACCAAATAGAATTTTGGACATGGACTTGGAATAAGCCATCTTTGATTTATCTATACCCTCCAAGTCATGGACATTAGCATCAAGATAATTTAAAATAACTTGAAGAAAGCGAGGGTAAAAGATGTCATTACCTCTTCCACGGACTGTCCTCCCTAGCCTTTGAGCCAATTCCTTGAGGATTATTGCTCCAACATTGATTTCCTGATTGTAGGCTAGGGAATAGGCCAGCTTCACAGCAATGTGGCTGATATGGTCCCATCCTGTCTTTCTGCAAAGGAACACCTTCTGGAGTGCATCAAATAGGAATGACCACTCCCTTCTTACAAATTTCTTGTTCAGCTTTCCGGTATCTATCTCATCTGCATACCGAATGAGGGTCATGAAGTCTACTATTTGAGCATCAGTAGCTTCTGGGTCATGACCCTCCACCTTGAACCCCAATGCTTCATTGATTTCTTTTTCACCAAACTGGAAGTGTTTGCCTCCAATTGAACAAGCAACCTCCTGGAATGAAGTTCCATCTTCTCTAGCCATTGTTGATACCAACGCCGTTCGCCAAAATCCTTCCAACACATCGACATACAGTGTAGGGTTCAAGGTTAGGGCTTGGCTGAGGTAGGAGGTGTTCAAGAACCGTACAAAACACTTGTACCTTGGTTTAGCCTCAGCCTCAGAGGGAATGGTGAGAAGATTGGTTTCTTTGGGTATGGTTAAAGGAATAGAGGATGATACGGTTTGAGATTTGGGTGCCATTTCAAAAGAGAGAGTAAGAAAGATAGTAGAGAATTTGTGCTTAGGTTTGAGAATTTGAGAGCAATAGACAAGATGAAAAGTTGTGAATGGTTAGAAAAAGGTATTTATATGATAGAGACACTGCGATATGGAGTTATGAATATGTACAGTCTATGTGTATGTCGCGAAGTCGATAATAGTCTGTACCGCAAAGTCTTGCAAAGTGTATCGCATACTCTCAAAAATGAACTATGTCGCAAAGTCCTCAAGATGAAAGGATCGGGGAGACTTTGCGATATAGTAGAAATACCCTGTCTAAAGCTCTCTTTTAGGAAATTGAAGCATTTTGTCAGACTTTTATCAAATTTTGAAATAAAATTAATTTAAATCAAAATTCTGTCAAATGTGGAGACTTGTCGATATAGTTATTCTAAGTCGCGAAGTCATAAAATTAACTATGTCGCAAACTCATGAAATGAACTATGTCGCGAAGTCTCACAATCTCAACAGTTTGCGATATAAGTCTGTTTAATTTGAACTATGTCGTGAACTCTGAAAATCATCTATATCGAGATGTCTCAAAAGCTCACAACTCCACCAACAAATATGATTTTGAAAAATATGCAGTAAAATACTGAAATATTTATAAATCATATCTCAGCCAATTTTCACTCCAAAGAAATAGATCATTTAAATACAGTGAAAATTTACTGCTGCAACAATTAACCAGCATATTTACTTAGAACAACTGAATGAAGGATTGAGCATTCCAATTTCACTCACAAGTCTGTTGAAGACTGCTTCATTCAGAGGTTTAGTAAATATGTCAGCTAATTGTTTCTCAGTTGGAACATAAGAGACTTCTATGGTACCATTTGCAGCATGTTCCCTAATGAAATGGTACCTGATCTCAATGTACTTTGTAGTAGAATGATTAACAGGATTGGCCACTATGGATATTGCACTAGTATTATCACACATGAGAGGGATGTGTTGTAACACTAGCCCATAATCCATGAGTTGATTTCTAATCCAAAGCAATTGAGCACAGCAACTTCCAGCAGCAATATATTCAGCCTCAGCTGTGGATGTTGCTGTGGACTGTTGTTTCTTACTAAACCAGGACACTAACCTTTGACCTAGGAATTGACAGCTTCCAGAGGTGCTCTTCCTGTCAATTCTGCATCCAGCATAATCAGAATCTGTGTAACCAACCAGGTTGAACCCAGTGCCCTTTGGATACCATAGCCCAAGATTAGGAGTCCCCTTTAGATATTTGAAAATTCTTTTGATGGCCATCATGTGAGATTCCTTGGGATCAGACTGGAACCTTGCACAAAGGCATGTGGCAAACATGATGTCTGGCCTACTAGCTGTGAGATAGAGTAGGGATCCAACCATTCCTCTATAGACCTTGATATCAACTCTCTTGCCTTTCTTGTCTTCATCCAGCTTGATTGCAGTAGACATAGGAGTTTTAGCTGGGGATGACTCTTCTAAACCATATTTCTTTAAAAGATCCTTGACATACTTAGATTGGTTTATAAAGATGCCATCCTCCCTTTGATGTACTTGCAGGCCTAGGAAGTAGGTTAACTCTCCCATCATACTCATCTCATATTTACTTTGCATCAACTTAGAGAACCTTTCACAGAGTTTTTCATTTGAAGAGCCAAAGATGATATCATCCACATAGATTTGAACAAGAATGATATCATTTCCATGCTTCTTGAAGAATAGGGTTTTGTCAATTGTACCCCTGGTGAATTGATGCTCAAGAAGGAATTGAGATAGAGTTTCATACCAGGCTCTTGGTGCCTGTTTGAGTCCATAGAGTGCCTTGAGCAGTCTATACACAAAGTTTGGGAAGTCTTCACTTTCAAAGCCAGGTGGTTGAGACACATAAACTTCCTCAGCAAGATCACCATTGAGAAATGCACTTTTCACATCCATTTGATACACCTTAAAATCTGAGTGAGCTGCAAAAGCCAGGAAGATTCTTATGGCTTCCAATCTAGCTACAGGTGCAAATGTCTCATCATAGTCAATGCCTTCTTGCTGACAATATCCTTTTGCAACCAGCCTTGCTTTGTTTCTAACTACCACTCCTTCTTCATCCATCTTGTTCCTGAACACCCATTTGGTGTCAATAACATTCTTTCCTTTTGGAGGTGGCACTAGTTCCCATACCTTGTTTTTCTCAAATTGATTCAACTCTTCTTGCATGGCAACAATCCAATCAGAATTCTTCAAAGCTTCTTCAATAAGTTTAGGTTCCTCTTGTGACAGAAAGTAGCTATACAGACATGTATTCAATGTTGCCCTTCTTGTTCTAACTCCCTCACTAGGATCTCCAATGATTTGATCCCTAGTGTGGGCTCTGTCCCATTTCCTTGTGTGCCCCTGTTCATTTCCTTGATCTGTTCCAATCTCATTTTGGTTGACAGTTGCATTCTCTTCTTCTCCCCCTGTGTTTGTGAATCTTTGCACAGGTGGTTCGTCTTCACTTTCAGAATCCTCAAGATAACCCTGATTTTCAAATCTTAATGGCACACTGTCTTGATCACTTGTTTTAAGTCCAGGAGTCTTCTTGTCATCAAAGGTAACATCCATGCTTTCCATGACTTTGTGTTGCTCAGGTACAAACACTCTGTATGCTGTCCTTTCCAGAGAGTATCCAATGAAGATACCTTCGAATGCTTTAGCATCAAACTTTCCAACATGCTCAGAGGTATCTTTCATCACAAAACACTTGCTTCCAAACACATGCAGATGCTTGAAGGATGCTCTTTTTCCAGTCATTAATGAGTAAGGAGTTTTGCCAGACTTCTTATTGATCAATGTTCTATTCTGCACATAGCATGCTGTGTTAACAGCATCAGCCCAAAAGCTAGTAGGTAGCTTTGCATCCAACAGCATTGTCCTTGCAGCTTCAATGAGAGTTCTATTCTTTCTCTCAACTACTCCATTTTGTTGAGGTGTCCTAGGAGCTGAGAATTGTTGAGAAATTCCTTTATCTTTGCAAAACTCATACAATGTTGAATTTCTGAACTCAGTCCCATTATCACTTCTCAAGGCAACTACAGAGGTACCAGTGCTTTGTGCTTCTCTATCAACTCTCTTGATATGCTCTATTATGACTTGAGGTGCTTCATCCTTGGAGAATAGGAATTCCACCCAAGTATATCTTGAATAATCATCAACCATCACTAGAGCATATTTCTTTTTGGAAAGGGACATTACATTCACAGGGCCAAATAAGTCCATGTGAATTAGTTGCAGAGGTTTTGAGTTTGTATTGAGCAACTTGTTCTTGTGACTTGATCTTTTAATCTTCCCTTTCTGACAAGCTTCACATGCTCCATCTTGCACAAACTCCAAGGCAGGCAAATCCCTGATGAGTTCTCTCTTGGTTAGAGAGTTCATTGCCTGAACATTCAAGTGAGACAGTTTCTTGTGCCACAGCCAGAATTCCTCATTTGTGGCTTTTGTGTAGAAACAGCAAATTTCTCCCTTATATGCAGCCTTAAGATTAGCTACAAACAAGCTTCCTTTCTTCACACCAGTTAGAACAACTTCACCACTTTCCCTTTTTGAGATTGAACAAAGGTCTTCATCAAATTCCACTTTGAAGCCTCTGTTGGTAAACTGTCCAATACTCAAGAGATTATGCTTCAGTCCTTCAACAAATGCTACATCTTCAATAATGACATTTCCAGATTTAACACTGCCATATCCCATTGTATAACCAATGTTGTCATTTCCAAAGGTTACTGATGGGCCAGCCTTTTCCTCAAAATGTGATAGCAGGGCCATATCACCAGTCATGTGACTTGAGCATCCACTGTCCAAGATCCATATGACTCTTTTATTCCTGTTGCCCTGCATTCACAAAGTGACTAAGTTGTTTTTGGTACCCACACTTGGTAGGGTCCAGATGATTTAGGAACATTTTGGTTAATAATTCTTCTGTCATAAATTGCATTTCTCATAGTAGGAGACTTCACTTTTTCTGTGGCTTTGGAGTTTACACTCTTAGGCTCACATGAAGTTTTCACCCTCTCAACCCTGATTGGGGACCCTGTCCTATGAGAATGTATGTGTGTGTGTGATTCACCAGATTGTGCAGAGTCAAGTTTATGTTTAAGAGATAAACAGTTAGCAATCACAGTCACATAGCATGTCATGCAGTTTGGCTTACCACATAAAGAATCATGACTAGAATTTATGCTTGCAGAAAGGTTACTTAGGTTGTCAACTTCAACAATTTCAGGCTTACTACACTTATGAGTCAAATGATTAACAGATAGGCATTTTTGACATTGTTTCCTGGGAGCATTTGGCACATAAGCATAGTTGTTTCCTTTGTTAACACCAACTTTACCATTTCTGTTTTGTTTCCTTTTCTTAACAACTTCTTTCTTTGCTTTAGGACTCTTGACAAGATTGTCTTTGGTCTCTTTCTGATTGACAAGTTCAGGAAAGGAAGAAGTGTTCTTAGCAGCCTCATCTTCTTCAAGTAGTTGTTGCTTGATGATCAGTAGTTCCTCATCAAACTCAACAACACTCTTTCTGAAGATGGGCAGTTCAACACTTGACAGTATGGTTGGGGCATTTTTGTTTGTAAAAGTTTCCTTTCCTTTGCCCTTGACCTTCTTCCTTCCCTTGTCATTATCATAGTCAAAACCAACTCCAACCTTGCAGTCTTCAGTGTGTTCCTTGTGGTAGGTTTGAATAAGTTCAGAGGAGTTTTTGAAGCTTCTTAGTTTCAGTTCAGTTTCAGCAATTTGTTCTCTAAGGGCTTTCTCTATCTGCTCAGCACAAATCACTTTGTTTTTAAGATATTCAACCTCCTTTTTCAAACCATCCAGGTTCACAACCATTAACTCAAGTTGCTCATTCTTTTCTGTAAGCTCAACATTCTTAGCAGTTAGTCTGTCAATTTCTTCATTAGCTACTAACATGCTAGTATGAATATTAAACATCTCAGTGCTCATATCTTCAACAGTTTGCTTATATTGAAGGGGAGTCATATCAAGAGAAGTAAGAATAGGTACCTGACTTGAATCACCTTCATCAGAAAATGCCATCAAGGCATAGTTTGAATACTCTTGTTCTTCTTCTTCATCAGAGTCATCCCAGCATTTTCCCTCAGCAATAAAAGCCTTACCCTGTTGTTTCTTGAGTAGAGCCTCATACTTTGCCTCAAGCTCTAAGTATGCTTTATCCTTCTTGATCTGTTTGGGCTTCTTGCACTCTGTTGCAAAGTGCCCAAGTTCATTGCAGTTATAGCATCTTATTTTGGACCTATCCGCACTCCCAGATTTGTATCCTCCTTTAACTGCACCAGCAATCCCTTTTCCCTTGTTGAAGGAGTTTGAGCTACCTAAACCACCAGCATTCCCACCATTGAACCTGGACTTGAATGGCTACTTCCTCTTGAACCTAATGTTAGGATATCTCCTAGCCATGTAAGCAAAAGATTTATTTTCCATCTTGTCCAGCTCATCTATGCTGTAGAACTCATCCTCCTCAGGCAAATCATAAACAACCTGAGCTTCATCACCAGCATCATCATTATCTTCTAGTTCCTCAATCTTGACTTGGCTGATTTTCAGAGATTCCAATCTTTGACCTAGATTATCAGCAATAAGGGCACAGGAGGTATTGGCCATTAATCCTTGCTTTGCTTGAATAGATCTTTTCTGAAACAGCTCTAGCTCATATGTTTTCAATACACCATACAGCACATCAAAACCAATTTTTGTTAGATCTCTTTCTTTGAGGGAAGAGATTCTTGGTTCCAAATGATCTGGAAGAGTTAGTAAGAATTTCATGTTAAGCTCTTCTGTCTCATAGTGTTTGTCATAGAGTTTGAGCTCATTTATCAGCTTGTTGAACCTCTCAAATACTTCTGTGATTCCCTCCTTTGGTTGAGCCATGAATGCTTCATACTGTGAGACTAAAATCTGCTTTTTGTTCTTCCTTACCTCAGGAGTTCCTTCACATAGCACTTCTATGAGATCCCACATCTTCTTTGCACTACTGCAGTGAGCAACAGTGCCATACATGTTGAAATCCATAGATTCACAGATGATAAGTTGAAGATGTCCATCCAGTGCTACTTTCTCCTTTTCAGGATCAGTGTATTTTGAAGGGTCTTTAGGAACGTGCCTTGCTGGTACTATCTCAGTGCCTACTGTAGTTTCACCAATCTCAATCAATGGAACAAAGGGACCATGCTTTAGAATGTCTAAATACATGGGGTTTGAAGCTTTGATGAAAAGCAACATCTTCTTCTTCCATAAACTGTAGTGCTCCTTGTTAAAGGGAGGAATCTTGATACTGCTTAGTTTCTGTGAGCTCATTCTTGATCTTTTACTGTTTGTATGTTAACAGCCTGCTCTGATACCACTTGTTAGAAATGAATACTACTAGAAACTAGACAGAGGGGGGGTGAATGGATAGTTTGATATATTTTTCGATTCTTGAAACTAAGTATAAGCTGTATATGATTATGATATGTAATATGCGGAATGTAAATAACACACACAATCACTTTAATCTACTTTGTATAAGCAAATTAAATACTACAGCTTTCCAAGAAATTCACAATCGAATTTCTGGCTTCTAAACAAGAACAGTTTGAACTTGCTTGCTTACAGAGAAAAGAGCTTAGCAAATAACTATGTGTATCTCTCTTACAGCTTACAGTTGTGTGTGCACAATATATATATTCACCTATACAAACTAGGCACACTCAATAATACACAGCTACCCCTTCTGAAAGTCCAACTTGTCCTGCCATAAGAGGTTCACTGTGTCAGGAAGGACCACCTGCTTTTCGGAGTCTTTCCCGTTTCTGTAGCTGCTTGTCTATCTGTTCTTTGGACCACCTTGCCAGAACAAATGCTTCAGTATTTGTCTCCTTTGATTCTTGGTTCTGTACCTTGATTTGTCTTGTTATAAACGGCTAAGTGTTGATATCGTGAACTCCACTTTATCCCTGACTTCGCGATCTCCCTTGTGAGGACTACGCGATATAGCCTTTGAAGACTTTGCGACATAGGTCATTTGATGACTATGCGACATAGGTCATTTGATGACTATGCGACATAGGTCATTTGATGACTATGCGACATAGGTCATTTGATGACTATGCGACATAGGTCATTTGATGACTATGCGACATAGGTCATTTGATGACTATGCGACATAGGTCATTTGATGACTATGCGACATAGGGCTTCTGAGGACTTCACGATCTAGGCTCTTTTGACTTTGCTGACTTCAACACTTCACGACATGTGTCTTGAGGACTTCTCGACATAGTGCAAAATGGACTATGCGATATAGTACTTCACGACATGGATATTGGTGACTTCACGACATAGCTTTCTTTTGACTTTGCTATATAATGCCTTAGACAAATTCCTGCAACTTATTTCTTCATAGCCTTATTCAACTCTATCCTGCTGCATGAACACTTCTGAACTTCTACCAGGATAATTATTCAATGGCCTATATACAATCTAGATGCAAGAAACTTCACTAAGCTCATTATAGATTTGAGCATACATGATCAAGCTAATGTTCATGAGAACAAGACAAGTACATTTAGAGACCTATACTATATCCCAGTGATAGAAATCACTAGGTCATGTAATGTGACATAGTCACATAGTGTAGGCTTGTTAATAGTGGTATTCAGACATGTCTTGAGCCTAACAAATTACTTTTCCCCTCTTTTTCTAGAAAAATGGCAATTACCTTTTTCAGCTAAAATACATTATCTTTTCTATTTTTTCTAACAAAATCCTATCTTTTTCTAAAAAAAATCACGGGCAATACCTTTTTCAACTAAAACATGTTACTCTTTCTATTTTTCCTTACCAAAACCCCTCATTTTCCAAAAATATCCACGACAAATCCTTACTTATTTATTTTGAAACATATTTAAATACTTTTAATTACGGGTACTTACCTTTTCAGCTAAAACATGTTATTTTTTCTATTTTTCCTTATTAAGACCTCTACTTTTCCAAACATATCACGGGTAAACAGTTATTAATTTATTTTAAATCTATTTTAATACTTTTAATTATTTAAAAACGTTTAACACGCCTACTTATTTTTTTAGGAAATGCAAATTAATAGAATATTAAAATAATAATTATTATTATTAATAACAATCTGTGCATCGCACGGGTTTTAAGCTAGTATATAATAAGCGTAAGATAGATATTATCCAAAACTTTGGTCGGTCACGGTAAAATATATGATCCGTTGGATTATAAAACTATAAATATTCAAATAGATGAGGACCGTTAAATATAATATTAAAAATTGTATTTGATTAATAATAGGATAGTATTTAAATACTAAAAGGTGTATTTTGATTAATATAAATGGATTTTCTATATTGAATAGAAATCTTTATGTAAAAATTCGTAATTATATTTTCTCTTTAGTTTATGGATAGTTTCAGTTAGATAAAAATTATTAAACCATCATTAAATTAAAGATAATTTTGTTAGCTTCGCATGGGCTGTAAAATCGTTAAAATCTGTTGTCTAAAACTCAAGATAGAGCCCAAATAGTAAAGTGATTATCTAAATTTTAATAAATATTTTTTTTATTGTAGCACCAATTTATTTTTTTCCTAATTCTTTTAAATTTTATAAATTCTATTTTTATTTAAATAAAATATTAAAATCAATTTAAAAAAAAAATTAACATTAATTTAATCTTAAATAGATAGGTGAAAACCGTTAGATTTAACATTAAAAACTGTATTTGGTTAATAAAAGGTATTCTAATAATCTAAACTACATATAAGTAGATTTCCTAAATCGAATAGAATTCTCAATATTAAATTTCGTCACTTTATTCTCTTTTTAGTTTTATAATAGTTTTTTATTTGAAAACGAACTATTAAACCACAACTAAATTAAAGATTATTTTATGAATTTCATGTGTACTGTAAAATTGGCCAAATCTAACTTTTATAACTCAATATAAATAAATATTAAATTGAGCGTGTAAAATATAATAAATATCAAATTTTTAACTATAATTGTTTTTGCTAAATATTTTTTAACAATAATTTAATCATGTAAACTAATAACTTTTAAATATTAAAATATTCATAAATAAATATAATTATAAATATTAAAAAACAATCGTGTGTTTCGTGGGTAATTAAAATATAATTATAAACAAAATAATTATAAATAAAATTTAAGTAACCGTGCATCGCACGGGCTATAAGCTAGTTATCTATTTATCTATACTATATTATAAAATGTTAGAGAAAGTGTTAGAATATAATATATGATCCTGGAAAGTGCCTTCCTCTGACACCTTAAGGTTTTAGATGAGCTGGTTACTCAACATGGTATCAGAGCTCAGGCAGGCGGGAGGTCCAAGGTTCGACTCCCTGCCACTTCCAATATTCTCACAATTTATGAGGGACACGAAGACAAATTAATGCCCCAAAGATGGGCGCCCGTGATCCACTCTTCAACCCAAAAATGGGCTCTCGAGTGAGGGGGAGTGTTAGAATACAATATAAGATCCTGTAAAGTAACCAGTCACTCTAAAACCTTAAGACACCTTAAGGTTTTAGATGAGCTGGTTACTCAACATGGTATCAGAGCTCAGGCAGGCGGGAGGTCCAAGGTTCGACTCCCTGCCACCTCCAATATTCTCACAATTTATGAGGGACACGAAAGGCAAAACTAAGCCCCAAAGATGGGCGCCCGTGATCCATTCTTCAACCCAAAAAATGGGATTTCGAGTGAGGGGGAGTGTTAGAATACAATATAAGATCCTGGAAAGTGCCTTCCTCTAACACCTTAAGGGTCGAAGAGTGGATCACGGGTGCCCATCTTTGGGGCATTAATTTGCCTTCGTGTCCATAATAATTGTGAGAATATTGGGGGTGGCAGGGAGTCGAACTCGTGACCCCCGCCGACCAGAGCTCTGATACCATGTTGAGTAACCAGCTCATCTAAAACCTTAAGGTGTTAGAGGAAGGCACTTTCCAGGATCTTATATTGTATTCTAACATAAAAGACGAAACATTAAAAGTTTGGTCGATACGGTACCTATTTTTTTGGTACTTCGTGATTTTACTTAATTACCCTTATGAAAGATGTGTGTCCTAAATCCAATCATGGATGATGAGTTAGGAGATACTTTGTTCAATCTGATTCAAGTTTATTTAATTTAATAAAATGGTAATATGTTTTATAACGGGCTTTTTTCTATTTAAAGTGTTTAAATTAGATGATCCATAGTTTAGAGTAAAGCTTTAATGGATTATGATGAGATCATGATAATGAGACCTTAAAGATGATAACTCTAAACT
Source organism: Heracleum sosnowskyi (assembly GCA_030848705.1). Lineage (NCBI taxonomy): Eukaryota > Viridiplantae > Streptophyta > Magnoliopsida > Apiales > Apiaceae > Heracleum > Heracleum sosnowskyi. Next base: position 91,322,626 of record CM061235.1, on the reverse strand, counting down.
TAAATAGTTCCTGGTCATAGGATAATTAATTGGTACTTAATTAATCCGCAAAGATCGGTACATACTATGTTTGCTTCATTATGAAGGATGTCTGTTCTCATAGGCATTTGTGTGGTGACACTATAGCTAGTATGTGGGTGCTTATTATAGAATAAGTTCACTGAACATGACTCGAATAATTGACCAACTAATGGAGTTCACTCATGTGTCAGTAGTTGTTCATATAGTGATGGTTGTACAAGTGTCCTTTGACTTGAGATCATCATAGTCATCTTGTGCACACTGAACTATACTTTGGTTTAGCTCTTAGTCTCGAGGGACAATAATTAGTGCTCTTCTGGGTATAGGAATATGTGCACGAAGATAGTGAATGATCAATAAAGGATCTGCCCCTTCCAGTGAAGGAATAGAATGTCCTATGCTATTCCATTTATGCTAGTTCAGGAATCTCTGGCCAGAGTGAATGAAATTAGAAAGAAGTTTCTAATTTGCATTAATCGGAACTAGGCATAGTGAATAGGAAAGCATATGATTAAATTAGATAGGCTTGACACGAGATCCATGCCTTGTATTTAATCGGGACATTGCTGGGTAGAAGAAATTAATCGTACGGTAACTATTCACTGAATAGGTTCTTGGTATTCTAAGCAGTGAATTCATATTATCCGGATAGTCGCGATATGCTGAGAAGTATCCCTCACGATGTAGAATAAATATGATTAATTTATTAATCGTAGTTAATGAATTAAAAGAATTCATATAAATAATAAAAAAATGGTTTTATTATTATCTATTTCTACTACCGGCTTAATATTGAACCTACGGGGTCACACCGTAAAAGAGAATGATTTAATGGTGAAGGAATTAATTAATAATGGCTAGTCACTATTTATTTATGAAATAAATATTTGATAGCATTTTTTTATAATCAATTAAATATGATTTAATTATATAAAATAATTAAGAAGTGTTCTTAATATTATTAATTAATAATTTAATTTAAGAAATTAAATTAAGTGAGAGAATTATTTTCTAAAGAGTTTAGAAAAAGAATTAATGATTAAAAGAGCTTTAATTATTAATTAATTGATTAATGAGATTAATTAATTAAAGGGTTAATAATAATAATATTTTATAAGACAAATTTTCAGCTCAAATATTTACCTATAAATATACTATTATAAACCCTCTTGTCTCCAACCTTAATTTTATAAGAAAGAAAAAGAGGAGGCAACCCTAATTCTCTCTCAAGTCACTTCTTCTCTCCTTCGAATCATCATCTCTTGGTGGATACCGGTGGAGTGCTTCACACTTGAGGAGCAGCTGCTAGGAGCCTCTCTACATCATCCTTGGATCGCTTTTAAAGGTTAGTAATCGATTCATTAATTTTATCCATGAATCATATGCATTTTTACGGGTTTTATATATAAATAATTGTTATCCATGTTTCCGCGTATGCGACAAAACCCAACACCTTACTTATCTATAAAAAGAATATTATTAAATAGTAAGACATATCAGAGCCCAGAAAGTATTTTTCTTGAAATTTACATATTTTTTGTGAATTTTTCTCAGCCCAGAAAGTATTTTTCTTGAAATTTTTAATGATTAATTCGAACTGAAAAATAGTTTTCTGATTTATGATGTAATCGGACACGTGGCGCACTGTGATTGGTTCTCGGCGCTGACTGTACGGCATGTCAGCGTTGCGTCAGAGTGGCGTCAGCGACATGTCAGAGTGACGTCATCAGATGACGTCAGCATCAGGTCGCGCGCAGAAATTTGTTTTGGCTCGTTTGAACGCATCCTAACTCCGATTGAGGCGTGTAAGGTACCGTTGGATTCGTTTTTTCGAGATGCACCTGTTGGGATTAATTAAAATTTTCAAGAAATTTATTTTAAATTGATTATAGACCTTAAAGTGTATTTAATGTCTTATTTGATAATATTAAATGCATCTGATAATTCGTGCACTTGTATATAAATGCGCTACATGTTATAACATGTATACCTATGAGTTTATTAATGTTTATACATGTGATGTATGTTTAAATTTACCATGCGATGATAGTTTTAGGGCGAACACAATGAACATAGGATTCACATTAGACCTTCTAGGTTAGTCAAAGATGTTTAAGAACCTAATTAAGAATATTATGAGTACAATCATGAGATTCTTATGTTTATGAAACATAGAGTGAAATACTCTTTTGATGTTGAAAATGAAAATTTCTGTCTAGGTCATTGGGTTTTAAGCGGGACCGTTGTGACCCCTCCAACACACTAGGAATTTTTTATTTAAATATCATCATTGTATTTTGTTCAAGAAAAAAAAAAGAATCTCCTAGTAATATGATTATGGTTGCAACATAATATAAACCCTATTAATTAAAATTTATATCAAGTAGTAAATGGCCAATGACACAACGGGCTTGTGTCGGTCATAGCCTTCCAACATAATAGCAAGTAGAGTTCTTATATTGAGACATTGTCATTTCGTGCTACAGCCGAGGGCTTTGTTTTGAGATTAAGAGATGCTTGTCTATCACATGAGATGTGTATGATAAATTAGGTTCCAATTGTCGTTACGTGCTACAATCGTGGGCTTTTGGAATTCTAATTTAATTATGCAAGATGTTGGGTTTGACTTGACTTAGAATATTGAGTGAGTCGTGCCACAGCCGAGACTCAACGATTCAAGAGGCTAAAAGATAATAAGGAATAACATGAGACGTAGTTGACAAGAGTTGTCTTCCTATGGAACATCACATTGCGTTTCGTGCCACAGCCGAGGTGATGTGATGAAAAATAGGATCCTTATTCTCACTAACATTATGAATGTTTAGTTATACATATAGAGGGTTGTATAACTTAAATAAAATAGTGAGAGCCACCAATGAATAAAGACCCGATTCATATGGTGCTATAAGAATAAAATTGAATATTTACTTAGTAGTTATGTGTATTCACTTATAGAATTATATATATACTATAATTTCTCCACTATCACACATCGTATTAGAATAACACGTTGACTTATCCCGAATATGCTGATGAACTTTGAAACTTGAGAAATGTTCTCAAGAATGAAAAGTTAGAAGAAATGTTTAACTCGCTAATACAAAGTGTCTTATTTGTGATGCACATGGAGATGTGTATGAGACCAGGTGCAAGAGGTCTAATAATGCAAATGTTGCAAAGTAAAACAAACTGATGTCTATGAGCTTAAGACTGTGCAAACAGTATGAGCACAAGGACACTCATGGCTACCTTGTTGCTTCTATAATAGTTGTAAAATGTGATAAATAAGACGATTCAATATAGGATATAGAATGAGCTATTCCATAATAGTTATGCTGAGGGTTGATCTATGAATAATCATAGACTCAAGACAATCAATTTGATTGATCGTCTAGGGTATGTTGATTTTGTCATAGATGAAAGCTAAGTGGAGATATGATCTTGAAGTAGCTTCCGGATACGAACTCCCAAATTGGTTGTGAACTCTTACATGAAAAGGTTGGATATCAGATTGTCTGAAATCTACTTCATGTTAAATATTGTTGAGACGTATTTCCTTCTTAGAGAGCTCTGTTCTTCATACTAGTAACGGTTCTGAAATCAAGTAGTGGGAGATGAACCATACCATCAAGAAGAAGTTTGTTGGTGAGTGATAGCATATAATTAGTCAAAGGCTAAGTTTGACTCTAATAGCAAAAAGGTTTGCAGCCACTAAACTAAGGAGGTTATTGGAAGATCAACTACAAGAGTTGTCTTGTAGAGTTGAAAAATTGGAGAAGTTTAGGGGGACTGAAACTTCTCATTTTGAAATAGGGACTATGGAATAGAGGTAATGGAAATCCAAAGAACTGTAGGCTTGGTTGCACGAGTGAGAAGAGTATTCGCTTATTGCATGGTGATGGGTTACAAGAACCATATGATTATTGAATCACATTATGCATGCGAAACTCGTCTCACTAGAAAGACCACTATATCTCTATTTTCTTGAAATAGAGAGATAGTGAGCAACAAAAGTGTTAAAATTAGTACACATAATTGTATGTGCACCAGTGACAACACATGCCAGAAAAGGATTCACACGCTTCATTAGAATTCATGGATATGATCCGGATTCAGATATATGTATTTGGTACAATACAAATTAGAATCTTTTGGAGTGATTCAAAATGAATAATAATGAAATATAAAACAAACAATCAAGTGTTGGGACTCTTCGATAAGATCAAAGAGATATACACTTGAGTGAGTGTTTTTACATTATCTCAAATCTTAAGTTTAAAGCTTCACAAGGACAAATCCTGAGATTCCACATGTAGATGGAATGTATGAAGGAACGAACGAACTTTTTTAGACATCGTTCGGTTCATGTTAAGTTAAATTGATCTTCTAATATATGTTTAGAGTTGAATTTTGTAAATATCAGTATATCTGTTGAATATAGTATCTTCTTAATCTGTTCCTAAGTTGTCATATGAGATATGTAGTGCAAGGAACACAAGTCTTAAACTTTTTAAGATTTGGGAAGTCTAGTTTATGTCAAAATGTTTAATTTGATAAGCTAGATGGTAGATCCAAAATGTAAGTTTGTGAGATATCCTAATGATAGTCAAGGATGTCGGTTGAATATTCTACTAAATATAGTGTGTATCACATACTGTCTGCTTAGAGGAATTGTTCATTCTAGAAGGGTTAAGTGGGAGGAAGGTTGAACTTAGCTAAGTTCAAACACCACAAATTACAAAGGTTCTATAGGAAGAACATTTTCAGACAGGATAATCTTTTGTAGGTTAGCTTAAGTATAGGTCTTGATATATTATCACCAACCTGAGAGGTTGACTGCCTTGTCATTAGGAATGACAATGAGGTGTCAATTATATGATAAAGACCTTATGACCTATACTAAAGCTATGAGTTACAACTCGGAGAAATGGCATAGTACCATGAAATCTGATATAGATTCCATGTACATCAACCAAGTAAGGACTATGATTGAGGACCTAAAGGTGTCATAATCGGAAGGGTACAAGTGAGTCTATAAAAGGGAGATTAGAGTGATTGGCTAGGTAAAGACCTATAAGTCCGTACTTGTTGTGAAAGGATTCAATCAAAGCAAAGAGATTGACTTTGATAAAAAAAATTCACATGAAGTAGTGCTCAAGTCTATTCGGATTTTGTTTGAGATTGCGGCTAATAATGACTATAATATCTGATAATGGTCGAACGGTCGACCCTCCTCGATAGGAAACTTGAAGAGGATGTGTAGTTGACACAATTAGAGGGATTTGTTGCTATGAGTAGTAAATCTATGGTCTAATAGCCACGACAATCCATTTATGGATTAAAGCAAGCTTCTCAATGATCGAACATCTGTTTTGATGAGACAATCAAATAGTTTCATTTTATCAAAGACAGTGTTGGATTATGGATCTACAAGAAGGTTAGTGGGATCGTGATGACATTCGTAATAATGTATGTGGATGACATACTTATGATAAGGAATGATGTATCGACGCTAAAATTAGTCAAAGTGTGGCTATCTAGCATATTCTCTATAAAGGACTTGGGAATGGCTTCCTATGATATAGGAATGAGAATTTATAGGATAAACCAAGAGTTGGGCTAAACCCAAAGTGTGTACATCATTTATATGCTAAGATGTTTAGCATAAATAACTCCAAGAAGTTACTTGAATTGTCAAGTCACGGAGTTACTTTCTCCAAGATAGTGTCTTTCTACGACATATGAGGAGAAATGACGTATGAGTAAGATTTATTATGCTTCGGCAAAAGGATCTATCAAAATACCGGATGTACTGTATAAGACTTGATGATCGTTAACTCACTAGGAGAGATAAGTGAACACTAGTCTAATCCTTGAGAAGCGAGATAGTAAGCTGGAAGAACGTCCTTAAATACTTTGGAAGAGTTGAGGACATCTTTCTTGATTATGGTGGGTCCAAAATGAAAATCGAGCGTTATAAACACTATGATTTTCTTAGGACAAAAGTGATAGAAAATTCATGTCAAAATAAGTGTTAATTCTGAATGGATGACCGGTTTGTTGGAAGAATTCCATGCAGCTTAAGATAACTGATTCCGTAGTGGAAACACTATATGTATATAGCTAGAAGTGAAGCTGCAAAGGCGGTTCTTTGGATAGCGAAACCTGTTTTCGCTGGTTAAACATGGTTCCTAGCATAGGATTTATATTGTTGTATCAGTACAACATATGGTAGTAGCGCAAGCTATAGAACCTAGGTTTAATCAGGGATTCAAGATCCAAGTTGCGGCAGTTTCATATGATATATGAGATCGTTGAAAGTAGAGATGTTTAAGTCAATATTTACTTCACCCATAACAACATAGTAAACACAATTTACTAAACCGTTATTTGAAAATCGCTTTGTTCTCTATTAGGAGAAGTGTGTATGAGATACCAAGGTGATTGGTTTTAGTACAAGTGGGAGATCGAAAGAAGTGTGTCCTAAATCCAATCATGCATGATGAGTTAGGAGATACTTTGTTCAATCTGATTCAAGTTTGTTTAATTTAATAAAATGGTAATATGTTTTATAACGGGCTTTTTTTTATTTAAAGTGTTTAAATTAGATGATCCATAGTTTAGAGTAAAGCTTTAATGGATTACGATGAGATCATGATAATGAGACCTTAAAGATGATAACTCTAAACTTAAATAGTTCCTGGTCATAGGATAATTAATTGGTACTTAATTAATCCGCAAAGATCGGTACATACTATGTTTGCTTCTTTATGAAGGATGTCTGTTCTCATAGGCATTTGTGTGGTGACACTATAGCTAGTATGTGGGTGCTTATTATAGAATAAGTTCACTGAACATGACTCGAATAGTTGAACAACTAATGGAGTTCACTCATGTGTCAGTAGTTGTTCATATAGTGATGGTTGTACAAGTGTCCTTTGACTTGAGATCATCATAGTCATCTTGTGCACACTGAACTATACTTTGGTTTAGCTCTTAGTCTCGAGGGACAATAATTAGTGCTCTTCTGGGTATAGGAATTTGTGCACGAAGATAGTGAATGATCAATAAAGGATCTGCCCCTTCCAGTGAAGGAAGAGAATGTCCTATGCTATTCCATTTATGCTAGTTCAGGAATCTCTTGCCAGAGTGAATGAAATTAGAAAGAAGTTTCTAATTTGCATTAATCGGAACTAGGCATAGTGAATAGGAAAGCATATGATTAAATTAGACAGGCTTGACAAGAGATCCATGCATTGTATTTAATCGGGACATTGCTGGGTAGAAGGAATTAATTGTACGGTAACTATTCACTGAATAGGTTCTTGGTATTCTAAGCAGTGAATTCATATTATCCGGATAGTCGCGATATGCTGAGAAGTATCTCTCACGATGTAGAATAAATATGATTAATTTATTAATCGTATTTAATGAATTAAAAGAATTCATATAAATAATAATAAAATGGTTTTATTATTATCTATTTCTACTACCGGCTTAATATTGAACCTACAGGGTCACACCGTAAAAGAGAATGATTTAATGGTGAAAGAATTAATTAATAATGGCTAGTCACTATTTATTTATGAAATAAATATTTGATAGCATTTTTTGATAATCAATTAAATATGATTTAATTATATAAAATAATTAAGAAGTGTTCTTAATATTATTAATTAATAATTTAATTTAAGAAATTAAATTAAGTGAGAGAATTATTTTCTAAAGAGTTTAGAAAAAGAATTAATGATTAAAAGAGTTTTAATTATTAATTAATTGATTAATGAGATTAATTAATTAAAGGGTTAATAATAATAATATTTTATAAGACAAATTTTCAGCTCAAATCTTTGCCTATAAATATACTATTATAAATCCTCTTGTCTCCAACCTTAATTTTATAAGAAAGAAAAAAAGGAGGCAACCCTAATTCTCTCTCAAGTCACTTCTTCTCTCATCATCTCTTGGTGGATACCAGTGGAGTGCTTCACACTTGAGGAGCAGCTGCTAGGAGCCTCTCTACATCATCATTGGATCGTTTTTAAAGGTTAGTAATCGATTCGTTAATTTTATCCATGAATCATATGCGTTTTTACGGGTTTTATATATAAATAATTGTTATCCATGCTTCCGCGTATGCGATAAAACCCAACACCTTACTTATCTATAAAAAAAATATTATTAAATAGTTAGACATATTTATAACCAATTACCTTTTTTAGCTTATTTCCAAAAATATCACGGATAATTACCTTTTTAAACTAAAACATGTTATCTTTTCTATTTTTACTTACTAAAACACATCTTTTTACAAAAACATCACGGGTAAACCCTTAATTATTTATTTTAAAATCTATTCAAATGCTTTTAATTTTTTTAAAAGTTTACATATTTTAACATGTATACTTAGTTTCTTAGCAAATGCAATTAATTAAATACTAGCCTATAACCCGTGCAAGGCACTGGCCTTAAAAATAATAAACTAAAAAATTTAATGTGAACGGAAAATATTAAATTAAAAATAAAAATTAATATAATGAATTATAAAATGAGAAACTTAAATATTAATTGGAACATAAAAAATATATAAGTAAGGGTTGCACTTGATATTTTTGGAAAAGTGAGATTTTAGTGATAACAAATATAAAAGGTAATATATTTTATTTAAAGGTATTTGCCTGTGATATTTTTGGAAAAGAAGTAAATTTTTTTAGAAAACCATATTTTACCTATAAAAGGCAATCAGCTAGTTACTATTTTTATATTATTTTATTATTTATTAAATATAGTATTAAAATATGTTTTAAAATAAATAAGTAGGGATTGCACCTCTTATTTTTGAAAAACAAAGATTTTAGTGATAACAAATATAAAAGGTAATATGTTTTAATTTAAAGATAATTGTCCTGATATTTTTGGAAAAGGAGTAGGTTTTGTTAGGAAAAAAATATGTTAGATCAGAATTCAATGATCGTCAGAAGCTAGACTCAACTGATCAGGATTGCTGGCGTCATCAGTATTGCATGGTCATCAGTATTTGATCAAGCGTCAGTATCTTATTGATCATCAGGATTCCTACTCAGACTATGATCAGGATTGATCATCAGAACTTGAAGCTGATCAGGATTCCTACTTCGAGTTATATTTGGAGTCTAGATAAACATGGAAGTTTATTCTATTTGTTCCTGGTTTGTAGAATGTAGCTATCGATTAAGGATAGGTTTCTATCTTTGTTATTGATTAGGACTTATCTTGTTATTGATAGAGAAGCTGTGTGCACTATATAAACACAGTCTTGGTTTCGATTTATGTATTCATTCGAGAGAGATTCGAGAGAGAACATAATCGAGGGAATCAAGAGAGAAGCTCTTAAGAACAGAATTTCTTGAGAGAGTTTTTGTAAGCTAGCAGCTCTCAAGAACATCAGAATTTCTTGAGAGAGTTTGTAACAGTTTTATATCAGATTTAATAAAGCTGTTATCTTTCTTTTCATATTTGTGATATATACATTAAGAAGTCGATTATCTTACTCTATTGTATTCAACCCCCCTTCTACAATAGATTATTACTGGGCAACAATTGGTATCAGAGCAAACTGATTTAATTCTGAATCAGATACGATCTAAAGATGTCGACAACCAAGTATGAAAGCATGAAGATTCCCATCTTAAAGATATCAGAATATCCTACATGGAGGGTAAAGATGCTGATGTACCTGGAGGCTATGGATCCTGACTACTTGGACAGGATTCGTGATGGACCATATATACCAACAAAGTTCGTAGAACGAACAGATACAGTACCAGAACATTATGTGGTCAAAGCTAAAGCTGAATGGACTCCAGAAGAAAAAGCTCATGTACTCAGGGAACCAAAGATAAAGAATATCTTGCATAATAGTCTTGATGTTGTCATGTCAAACAGGGTGATTGCATGCAAGTCTTCGAAAGAAATCTGGGATACTTTGGAAACTCAGTGCCAGGGATCTGCATCTGTCAAGAAAAACAGAAGGGCTCTTTTGATTCAAGAATATGAACAATTCGATGCAAGACCTGAAGAGAGCCTGACTGATCTTTATGATAGATTTCTGACACTATTGAACATCTTATCCTTAGTTGACAAAGTATATGAAACTGAAGATTCAAACACCAAATTTCTAAGAGCTTTACCTGAAGAATGGGATACTCAGACCTCAATCATTAGACACCAGTATGATCTGAACATTGTGTCTCTTGATGAGATCAATGGGATGCTAAGAACTCATGATCTTGAAGTTCAACAGAGAAAGAACAAGAAAAGCAGCAAGGCAAAGTCAATTGCTTTGAATGTAGAAGCTAAATCAAAAGGAAAAGCTATGGAGGTCTCTAGAAGTAAATCAAGAGTAGCTGAGTCAGATCCTGACGACTCTTCATCAGATACTGATGGCAATCCTGATGCCAATACTGGTGATGATTCTTCTGACTCAGACATGGAAGAGATGGTTGCTATGATTGTCAGAAACTTCAGAAGGATGAAGTTCAGGAAGAAGAGAAGACAAGGCAACTTTCAGAAAAAGACCTTCAAAGCAGACAAAGACAAGTATATCAAAAAGGACAGCAAGGGTAGCAAATTTGACAAGTCAAAGGTTAGATGCTACAAGTGTAATGGTATGGGTCACTTTGCTTCTGAATGCAACAAGACAAAGGCACTCATCACATCAAGCAAGGATTGGATGGACTCTTCCTCAGAATCTGATACTGAGGTAGTCAACTATGCGTTAATGGCCAATGCTGATGTAACTGCTGCTCCTGATGATAAGGGTAAAAGGAAAAATGTGTTAGTCATGGATAGTGGATGTTCTGTGCACATGACTGGAAACAAAGCCCTGTTATCAGAATATGAGGAAAAAGCTGGACCAACTGTGTCTTATGAAGATGGCAACATTGGACAAACCTTGGGATATGGCAATATAATCATTGGAAATGTCATCATTGAAAAAGTAGCTCTAGTGAAGGGACTAAAACACAACTTGTTGAGTATTAGTCAAATCACTGACAGAGGTTATCATGTCAATTTCTATTCCACACATTGTGAAGTAGTCAGTAAAGCAACAGGAAAGAAAGCACTAACTGGCTACAGGCATGGTAACATATATGAAGCCAACATTCTCTCAGATACTGATTGCTCCCCTACATGTTTCATCAGTAAAGCTTCAGTAGATGAAAGTTGGAATTGGCACAAGAAGCTTTCTCATCTCAACTTCAGCAACATCAATGAGTTGGTTAAGAAAGAGTTAGTAAGAGGATTACCTAATGTCTTATATACACCTGATGGACTCTGTGATGCATGCCAAAAAGCAAAACAAAGAAGGACATCATTCCAGAGTAAATCAGAATCCTCTATTGAAGAACCATATCACATGCTACATCTTGATCTGTTTGGTCCAGTCAACATCATGTCCATCAGTAAGAAAAGGTACACTCTTGTAATTGTTGATGAATATTCTAGATTCACCTGGGTGTATTTTCTGCACAGAAAAGATGAAACTCCTGAAGTTCTGTTGGATCATGTGAGGATGATTGAGACAACCACAAAGTACAAAGTCAAGATTCTGAGAAGTGATAATGGTACTGAATTTAAGAATTCAAATATGGAAGAGTTCTGCAAATACAAAGGAATCATTCAACAATTCTCTGCTCCTGGCACACCTCAGCAAAATGGAGTAGTAGAAAGGAAGAATAGAACTCTTATTGAAGCTGGCAGAACTATGTTGGAAGAAGCTAAATTACCTACATATTTCTGGGTAGAAGCAGTCAACACAGCATGTTATACACAAAATCTCACATTGATAAACAGGCATGGTGTCACTCCTTATCAGTCACTCAAGGAGAAGAAACCAAGTCTGAAGCATTTGCATGTGTTTGGCTGTAAATGTTTTGTTCTCAGAACTCATCCTGAACAGCTAGGGAAATTTGAAACAAAGGCTGATGAAGGAATATTCATAGGTTATCCTACATCAAGAGCCTTCAGAGTTTTTAATTTGAGAACAAGAACTGTCATGGAGTCAATTCATGTATCTTTTGATGATAAGAAGATAACTGGAATCATTGAAGACTCGCATGATAGATTGTTATTTGAAAATGAAGCTTCCAAGGAACCTGAAGAAATTGAATCAGATCCTGTCAATTCATCAGATACTGATGGGTCACCAAATCCTGAAGACTCACCAGGTACTGATGGTGCTAATACTGATGATGCAAACAACAGTGATACAACTAGTAGTGCTAATGTTGAGGGGGAGCAACGGCATTCAACTACAAGTTCAGAGTCAACTCAATCATCAGGACAGAATTCTTCAGATACTGATTCAAGTGAAGATCCTGATAACACATCAGGAGGGCATAGCAATAATTCAGGGAGAGCTTCAAATCAATCAAATTCTTTCAATCAAGATAACACCAATCCAGGGGGAGCATCTACTTCAAGAAACAATTTGACACCAGCAAGGAAATGGACAAAAGATCATTCTCCTGATTTGATAATTGGAGATCCTTATGCAGGTGTTCAAACAAGAAGTGCAACTCAGAATGAATGTCTATACAATAACTTTCTATCCAAGGAGGAGCCTAAGAAAGTTGAAGATGCACTTAAAGATGCTGATTGGGTTACTGCAATGCAAGAAGAACTGAATGAATTTGAAAGGAATGAAGTCTGGAAACTGGTACCAAGACCAAAGAATAGATCAATTGTTGGTACAAAGTGGATTTTCAAGAACAAGACTGATTCTGATGGAGTCATTATCAGAAATAAAGCTAGACTAGTTGCAAAGGGGTATTCCCAACAAGAGGGAATTGACTATGATGAAACTTTTGCTCCTGTTGCAAGACTAGAAGCCATCAGGATATTTCTTGCTTATGCAGCACATAAGAAATTCAAGGTTTTCCAGATGGATGTTAAAAGTGCTTTCTTAAATGGTGAACTGGAGGAAGAAGTTTATGTTGAACAACCTCCTGGTTTCATTGATCCTACATATCCAGATCATGTCTACAGACTGGATAAGGCACTTTATGGACTAAAGCAAGCTCCAAGAGCATGGTATGAAACCTTAGCTCAATTCTTACTGGAAAGTGGATTCAAAAGAGGTGCAATTGATAAAACTCTATTTTTTTTGAATCATGGTAAGGAGTTGCTGTTAGTTCAGATTTATGTTGATGATATCATTTTTTGGTCAACAAACAATAAGCTGTGTGAAAAGTTTTCCAAGCTTATGCAGTCAAGATATCAAATGAGCATGATGGGAGAAATGAGTTACTTTCTGGGTCTTCAAGTTAAACAGACTGATGAAGGGATTTTTATTAATCAGTCTAAATACACAAGGAATTTACTGAAAAGGTTTAACATGCAAGACAGTACTCCTGCTTCAACTCCCATAGCTACAGCTACCAAACTTGATCCTGATCAAGGTGAAGAGGTAGATGTAACTCACTATAGAGGAATGATTGGCTCTTTATTGTATCTCACTGCCAGTAGACCAGATATCATGTTTGCAACCTGTCTATGTGCAAGATTTCAAGCAAAACCTAGAGAACCACATCTGATTGCAGTCAAAAGAATTTTCAGATATCTCAAAGGCACTTCTTCACTTGGCCTTTGGTATGCAAGGGAATCAGATTTTGGGTTGTGTGGTTATTCAGATGCTGATTTTGCAGGATGCAAAATAGACAGGAAAAGTACTTCAGGAAGTTGTCAGTTTTTGGGTGGAAGACTAGTTTCATGGTTCAGTAAAAAGCAAAAATCTATTTCCACTTCAACTGCAGAAGCTGAGTACATTGCTGCAGGAAGTTGTTGTGCTCAGATAATGTGGATGAGAAATCAGTTGTTAGATTATGGCCTGTCATACTCCAAAATCCCTATTTATTGTGATAACCAGAGTGCTATTGCAATGACAGGAAATCCAGTTCAGCATTCTCTTACTAAACACATCAGTATCAGATATCACTTTATAAGAGAACAGGTTCTGGAAGGAACAATTGAACTTCACTTTGTTCCTACTGATCAACAACTAGCTGATATATTCACCAAGCCACTGCCTGAAGCTACTTTCAATAAGTTGGTGAATGAACTTGGAATGATGAATTTTGAGAATTTCTGAGGAAAAGCTACAGAGAGGAAATCCTGATAACTGTCAAATCCTGATGGTTATTCAGAAAGGTATGTATCTTTGATCAAATCCTGATAGGATTCAATCCTGACAGGAAATCAATTGGTCAAATCCTGATGCTCAGAAATTGAAGCTGGTATAAAAACCAGAGATTCTATGCTAATTTGTCATCAACACTCCTGGTAAACTCTGGACAATTAGATTATTACTTAGTCTTTGATTAAGTTTTCAGTCTTAATTATCAATTTCAATTTCATTATTATCAGAGTTTATTATTTATCATCTCTATATCAGTATGAGTGTTACTAACAAATTTTGCAGGCAAGTACAGGAAGTCAACTGGTCAATCCTGATGTGCAGGTCAGTTTTACAATCTCAAGGAGACGGTTCAGTTTTCCATAAATATTTTTGCCTCGTTTGCTGGTAAGCGTGTTTTAATTCTATGACCATTAATTTGGTTATTTTTCTTAAACCAAAACGCTATTCAGGATTGTTAAAATAAATTTTGTTTTCTTAAATAAAATTTTATTTTAATCTTATTGAATATTTTTTTTTTCAATCCTGATATGGCAAAATATTTTGTGCGGAAATGCTTTTATTCCTGATGAGGTTAGGTTTTTCTTACATCAGAAAATGCCTACTCGTTATGGACTACTTTCTAATGCTATGGGGCAAGGCCCAACCCACCTTGTTCCTGACACAAGCATGCAACCTAAACAGTCTAAACAGTTAACAACCACCTCTACTGTCTCTCAAAAGACTTTAGTTGTAAAATCAAAGAAATCAGCTAGAACTGATGTGTCTGGAAGGCAATCAGGTTCAAAGGATTTTTCCTCTACACCACTCACTAAAAAGAAGATACAAGGGGGTGTACAAGGGGTCCTGGTGAAGAAAGCTGATAAGGTTGTTAAGAATGTTCCTGTGAAAAGGAAGTTAAGGTTGATTGATGAAAGTGATTCAGAGGATGACTTACCTATATCCTCTGTGATGAATGTGAACAAGGAAGTTGCTGATACTGCTACTAAAGCTGTGGTACCTTCATCAAAACCACAAAAGACAAGGAAATTATCAAAGAGCAGGTATCATATTCCTTTGACAGTGCAAATGAAGGATACTGATATTCAGACATCAAATCCTGATGTTAGTATTCCTGATGCAACAACAAAAGTTGTCTCTCTATCAGACTCTCCAGCCTCTCCATCTCAGATTAGATAAATTTCTTGGGAGAAGGTTTCTACAACTGCTTCCTTGGTTGGTCTTACACCTACATCAAAGAAAAAGAGGAATGCAGAAGAGTTAGTCTATCAGAGACAGAAGAAGCTGAAAGGATCAAGCCCACAAGAACCTGAATTTCAGAGTAATTCAGCAGCTACTGTTGATCCTGCCACACAAGAACCACTCAATCAAAGTTTGGGTGAAGGCTTAGCTAGTGGAATGGTCACACAAGAACCATTTTCTCAAAGGGAGAATGAAGACATCAACATTCCAGCTACACAAGAACCATCTTCTCAAAGTGAAGATGCAGGCAAAGCTACAGCTTCTGTTGAAAGATTGGTCGAGAACATTGTCAATGAGGGAAGCACACAAGAACCTTTAACTCAAAGTGTTGAAGCAGCTTCTGAACCTCAAGCTCCACAAGAACCATTGGTAGCAAATACTGATGCAAGCATATCAAATCCTGACGATGTTCATCCTGACGCTAGTGGTGCTCCTGATAATGAACCTATTTTGATACAGCCACTTCGTTCAAGACCAATGGATCATCCTATCTCAGAACCACAGGATAAACTGAAAGGTATTGCTATTCCTGATCCTGATATTACTCATGATACTGCTGATGATACTTCTGATGATAGTGATGATCATAATGAGAATCGAAAAGAGAAGGAACAGCTTGCTACAGCACTCAAAATTAGTCTTGGCACTAATATTGGTTCATCAAGTACATATATGGCTAGCAATGCTTTCACTGGGAAAGATCAGAGACAAGATTTTTCTACCCCTTCCTTTGATCCTGCAGAGGCATTTAGACAGAATGAATGGAACAATTCATGGCACCAATCTGATGAATCTATCAGTTTTTCTTCTGCTATTGAACATGCCTATAATGCAGTGAAATCTATTGAGAATCAAGACTTGAAGAATCATCTGAAGGCTACTACTCTGTTATCCAAAAGCCTGAAAAGTGAGATTGATTCTATCAAGGGTTCAACTGAAAAAGTGAGGACTGATATCTTTAATAATTTTACAAAGGTGCCTACTACTTTACAACTAAGGGTAGTGGAATCCCAAGTGAAATCTGTTGTTTCAGAACAAACCTCAATCAATCAAAGAATTGATTCTCTGGATACTAAGGTAACTGAAATTCAAGCCTCTCTTTCCTTAATTTTGCAATTATTGTCAAATCCTGATGTCAAAAAGGGGGAGAAGGTTATTCAGACAAAATGTACACCTGATCTAGTATTAAGAAATAATGATGATGATACTGGAGATGATGGTGGTGACAAAGTGATACAAGGAGAAACCTCTGATGTTGTTGTTATGAAGACAATCCAAACTTCTCAAAGTCAAACAACGCAGTCAACTCATGTTTCTGATTCTGGAGTTAAGACAGTAAGAACATTGGTGCAATTTCAGATCCTGACGGAAGATCAAATCCTGACACCTGGTCATGGACACATTCTTGCTACAATTCCTGAAGGTGATGAAGATGTAATTATTGATAATCCTGAAGATGCATCAAATTTATTCCAGAAGTTTTCTACAAAAGATGGCAGAATTGTTACTCTATATCACACTGATAAAAGAGTTCAACTATTATATGCAAGAAAAGCACTCTCTACAACAAGTGAAGAATATCCAGATCTCTCACATGAAGAATTCTTGAGATTACAGAGAGAGACAATGGAAAGCTATACTGCTCCTGCTAGAGGTAGAGGAAGCAGAAGTAGGAGAGGTGCTAGAAGAAGTAAAAGAGGTTCTTCAACTCAAACAGTACCTAGACAGACAAGGTCTAGAGGGTTAAGAATTGAAGAAATTCCTGAACCGATTCAAACTCTAGTAGTTCCTGACAGATCTACTTTTGGTGATGATGGAATTGTTGAAGAAGAACCAGAATTGAGAAGAAAATCAAGTAAATCAACTCTCAGCAATACAAATCAAATTGAAGATTCTAATCCTGACAATATTCAAGATCCTGACGAATCTGAAATTCTGCAAGAGGTTGATTTGATAATCTTATCTACTGTTGTTGATTGTCACAACAAAGAAGTAGATGAAGAAGAAGAAGCCATAAGAAGAGATATTACAAAAAGAACATATGAAGATTTCAATCTCTATCTACAAAGGCTTAAAGTTTCAAATGAAAGACAATGGAGAAATCCAAGCAGACAAGAATCTTTACTTGAAAGAAGCTACACTCATGAAAAGGAGAAAGACAAGAAGTGGGAACACATAAGTACACTGAAGTGTGATACACCTATCAATTTTCAGTCTGGTGGAATTATAACAAGTGCTTCAAGTGTTGTTGATTTGTCTGATATGGCTAGATCAAAAACACTCTGGTTAAAGATGTTTTCGAATCTGAAGCAAATGTCAAGTTACACAAGAGGAGGTATTGGACACAGGGATGCTGAATTTCTAAACATGACTTATGTTGATCCTTACTCCTTAACTGAAATTGGAGGTACTTTAACTTCTGAAAACCTGAACAATTTATTAGCTGTTGATATAGTTATAGATTGTCATGATGGTTTTGAAAAGAAAGAAAAGCTTCTGTACTTCATGAAAGATGGTAGTGTGAAGATTCTATCTATTCAAGATCTGCTGATGAAAACTACACAGGAACTGAAATATGTTCACTATCTGTTAAGATGGAAGAACCAAATGTGCAAAGTATGGGCTGACATGATTTTGTCAACTATAAGAAGAAGACTGGATGAAAACAGTAATTTCGATGGTAATTATATTCCCATGTACTTAAATCAAAGAGGTCAGGATGTGGAAATGCAAAGAGGTACTGTTGTTAAAGAAGTAACTTTTGGTATGACCCAACTTACTCTCAATCCTGATGGGAAGGAAATTGCTTATCTTTTGCTTGAAGAGCACAGTCTACAGAAAAGCTCCATACAGAATCTCAGAGCAGCTATCTACCAGATTAATGAGGAAGATGAAGAACTCAGAAATCTTAAGGAAAGACTGATTCAAATTCTTGAAGAAAAAGAAGAAAGTTTATTATCCAACTTCTTGCAGATGAATCTGTTCTATCAAAAAGCTTAAACAGATAAGTTGTTTCTGAAGATACTTGTACATTTTGATACATGTTTTTGACATCATTGAATATTTGGAATCTATACTTTATTTCACAAAGTATGAGATTGGGGGAGATTGTTAGATCAGAATTCAATGATCGTCAGAAGCTAGACTCAACTGATCAGGATTGCTGGCGTCATCAGTATTGCATGGTCATCAGTATTTGATCAAGCGTCAGTATCTTATTGATCATCAGGATTCCTACTCAGACTATGATCAGGATTGATCATCAGAACTTGAAGCTGATCAGGATTCCTACTTCGAGTTATATTTGGAGTCTAGATAAACATGGAAGTTTATTCTATTTGTTCCTGGTTTGTAGAATGTAGCTATCGATTAAGGATAGGTTTCTATCTTTGTTATTGATTAGGACTTATCTTGTTATTGATAGAGAAGCTGTGTGCACTATATAAACACAGTCTTGGTTTCGATTTATGTATTCATTCGAGAGAGATTCGAGAGAGAACATAATCGAGGGAATCAAGAGAGAAGCTCTTAAGAACAGAATTTCTTGAGAGAGTTTTTGTAAGCTAGCAGCTCTCAAGAACATCAGAATTTCTTGAGAGAGTTTGTAACAGTTTTATATCAGATTTAATAAAGCTGTTATCTTTCTTTTCATATTTGTGATATATACATTAAGAAGTCGATTATCTTACTCTATTGTATTCAACCCCCCTTCTACAATAGATTATTACTGGGCAACAAAATATTTTAATTATAAAAGGCATTCATCTAGTTACTATTTTTATATTTTGTTATTATTTATTAAATAGAATAAAAGACAGAAAACCGAAAACCAAAATTTTTAATGTTTCGGCTTTAATAATATAGTATAGATTATAATGTAAATAATCAAACAACAACTGTTAAATATCTCCTCATTTCCCAAAAATATCACGAAAATTTCACGGGAAATTACCTTTTTTTTAACTAAAACATGTTACCTTTTCTATTTTTACTTACTAAAACCTCTTTTTTTCCAAAAATATCACGAGTAAACTCTTAATTATTTATTTTAAAACCTATTTTTATTTTATTTCTACTTACTAAACCCCTTCCTTTTTCAAAAATATCACATGTAAAACTCTTAATTATTTATTTAATTATATTTTTTGGTACCTATTTTTTGGTACGGTAAAAATGTTATCTTTTCTATTTTTACTTACTAAAACCCATCTTTTCCCAGGGTAAACCCATAATTATTTATTTTAAAACATATTCTAATTCTTTTAATTTTTTTTAAATTTTACATATTTTAACATGCATACTTATTTTTTTAGCAAATGCAATTAATTAAATATTATGATGTAAATAATCAAACAACAACTATTAAAAATTGAAAGTGTTTGTCCTAAATCCAATCATGTATGATGAGTTAGGAAGAACTTTCTTGTATTCTTATTTTATTTCATTGATGTTAATAAAAGACTTGTTTTGGTTTTATTACGGGCTTTATCTATTTAAAGTGTTTTAAATAAGATGTTCCATAGTTTAGAGTAAAGTTTCTAGAATTATAATGAGATTATAATAGTGAGATCAAGAAGATGATAACTCTAGACTTAAACAGTTCCTGATCATAGGATAACTAATCAGAAGTTGGTGAATCCGCAAAGATTGGTACATACTACGCTTGCTCCTGTCAGGAGGATGTCTGTTCTCATAGGCATTTGTGTGGTGACACTATAGCTAGTATGTAGGTGCTTGTTAGGGAATAAGTTTACTGAACATGACTCGATAAGTTGAATAGCTAATGGAGTTTACTCACGTGTCAATAGTTATTCACTGAGTGATAGTTGTACAAGTGTCCTTAGACTTGAGATCGTTAGAGTTATCTTGTATATAATGAACTATGCTTTGGATTAGTCCTTAGTCTCAAGGACATCCATTAGGTCTATTCTGGGCATAGGGATTTGTGTATGGAGATAGTTAACGTCAATAGAGGATCTACCCCTTCCAGTATAGGAAGAGAATATCCTATGTTATTCTTAGTATGTGAGTTCTGGAATCTCTGGCCAGAGTGTATGAAATTAGGAAGGAGTTTCTAATTTGCATTAATATGAACTTAGCATTATGAATAAGAAATCATATGATTAAATTTGATAAGGCCTAACACGAGATCCATGCCTTATATTTAATCGGGATATTGTAGGGTAGAAGGAATTGATTGTACTGAAACTAGTCACTGACAGGTTCTTGGTATTCTAAGCAGTGAATTCATATTATCCGGATAGTCGCGATATGTTGAGAAGCATCACTCATGATGTAGAATAAATATAATTAATCAGTTAATTATATTTAATGAATTATTAGAATTCATATAAATAATAAATAAAAGTTTATTATTATTTATTTCTACTACCGGCTTAATATTGAACCTACAGGGTCACACCATAAAAGAATATTTTCTTTGATGAAAAGATTTAAATTACGAGAGAGGAAGAATTATTTTCTAAATAATTTAGAAAAAGAAATAAAGATTAAAATAGTTTTAATCATTATTAAAGCATTTTAGAAATGTGGGTTAATATATATATATATATATAGATATATTATTAAAAACCCTAAAAGAGCCCTATAAATAGAATGAGATAGTTCATTCTAAGGCTCATCATATTTTGTGAAAAAACCTAAAAAGGAGCTAGCCTCCATCTCTCTCTCTCTCTCTCTCTCTCTCTCTCTCTCTCTCTCTCTCTCTCTCTCTCTCTCTCTCTCTCTCTCTCTCTCTCTCTCTCTCTCTCTTCTCTCTAAAAGGTGTTAGAGTTTTTTTTTTGAAGAAATCATCGGGAAAAAAATTCTTGGTGGATACCGGTAGAGTGCTTCACACTCTGAGGAGCAACTGCTTGCAACCATTTTTTTAAAGCTTCGATTCTCAAGGTATGGTTACGATTCCCCTCGATCTAGATTTTATATGTTTTTTCTATATGTGTGATACATGGTTTTTACGGAATAATTTTTAAATCACGCTTTCGCTCATCCAAAAATTCCTTCAATGGTATCAGAGCTAGGTTCTGCATATAGAGATTCATATAAAAAAATTCAGATTTTTTTATGCATGTATGGATTTATTATGATTTTTGCAAGTATATTTAGATTTAATTATGAATTAATTCAAAATATTATTTGCATGAGATTTTGACCATTGATCTGGGTTCTACAAGTGTTGTGGATCATCTAGGTATTTTTTTCATAATTTTGTGATGTGTAGATTATTTGTTATGAATTTTTAAAAATTGTTTTAATTAAAATTCATAAAATAATTATGAATGTTGAAATATATGAATTAAAAATTGCACAAGGACCCCTTAGATACTTGGTTATTTTTGCTTTTGTTTGATTTCAGAAATCATATTATTTTGATTTTTTATTAATTTATTAATTTATTAATATTAAAATAAAATAATAATAGCAATAAATGCAATTAATGACTAGGGCAGTTTTGTTTTTGTTATAAAGCTTCAACAGTTACAACATTAAAAAAAAAAACTGCTGATGTCCGCACGCGCGTTGCGCGCACTCGCTGGGAAGGGTGTAACGCATTCCGGGAATGCGTTACAACCCTTCTGTCCACATTCAATTTGATTTTTTGGGAGTTTGGTAATTCCATTTTGGGCGTGCAATATACTGTTGGATTGGTTTTTCCGAGACGGATCTAATGGAGTGGTCAAATATTTTTTATATAAAAGTTTGGAACTGTTTATATTCCCGGAAGTGTTTTAAAGCATGTACTAATTGTTTTAATTGCTTTTAAAAACTATAATAAATCCATACATCATTATATCATTGTATGACATGATATTAATTGCATGATTACTTGTTTATTTATTTTTATATATGAGATATATGCCTATATTTACCATGCGATGATAGATTTAGGTGAACTTAAATCAAAATAAGACGTGCTCTAGAAAATCTAGAATAGGAATCGTTTCTTGCCTTAACAATAATATTATGAGTACAACCATGAGATTCTTATGTTTATGAAACATAGAGTGAAATACTCTTTTGATGTTGAAAATGAAAATTTATGTCTAGGCCTTTCGGTTTTAAGCGGGACCGATGTGACCCCTCCAACACACTGGGAATTTTTCATTTAAATATCATAATTGTATTTTATTCAAGAAAAAGAGAATCTCCTAGTAATATGATTATGGTTGTAACATAATATAATCCCTCTTAATTAAAATTTATATCAAGTAGTAAATGGCCAATGGCACAACGGGCTTGTGTCGGTCATAGCCTTCCAACATGGTAGAAAGTAGTTCTTATTTTTGAATCATTGTCGTTTCGTGCTACAGCCACGGGCTTTGATTTTGAAATAAGAAATACTTGTCTATTACATAGAGATGTGTACAATGAATTAGAATCTAATGGTCGTTACGTGCTACAGCCGTGGGCTGTTGGAGACTGATTCAATTGTATGAAATGTTGGGTTAGACTTGACTTAGAATATTGAGTTTGTCGTGCTACAGCTGTGACTCAATTATTCAAGAAGCTAAAGTTTTATTAGGGAATAACATGAGATGTAATTGACAAGAGTTGTCTACCTACTGAACATCACATGGTGTTTTGTACCACTGCCGAGGTTGTGTGATGGAATGTAGGATCCCTATTCCCACTAGCATTATGAATGCTTAATTTTTCACTTAGGGGTTGTATAAATTAGATAAACTAGTGGGAGCCGCTTATGAATAAAGACCCGATTCATATAGTGTTTTAAAATGAAATTGAATATTTGCTAAGTGTTGTTGTGTGTTTATCATTTACAGATTTACTATATACATTATGTCTTCTGCACTATCACTCCGGAGCATACTGGATGCTCACAAATTGACTGGTCCTAATTTTGCTGACTGGCTTCGAAACCTGAAAATTGTTCTCAGGGTTGAGAAGCTGGAATATGTGCTTAACTCGCCTAATCCTGCTGAACATGCTGACGATGCACATGATGATGAACATGTTGTGTATCGTAAGTGGATAGATGATGCAAATGTTGCTCAATGTATCATGCTAGCTTCCATGAACATTGAGCTACAGAAGCAGCATGAGCATATGGATGCTCACACTATCCTAACGCATCTACAAGAGTTGTATGATGTGGCGGGGATGACAGCTCGATATGAGATATCGAAGGAGTTGTTCCGCTGTAGGATGTCTGAGGGATCGTCTGTGAATGACCACGTACTTAAGATGATCAATTTGATTGAACGTCTTGGACAACTTGGTTTCAACATGGATGGGGAGCTGAGTCAAGACTTGGTCTTGCAATCACTTCCGGGTTCGTTTTCGCAGTTTGTTGTGAACTTTCACATGAATAAGTTGGACGTCAGCCTTGCTGAACTCCACAACATGTTGAAGACTGCGGAATCGAATTTTCCCTCTAAGAAGAGTTCTGTTCTTCTAATTGGTGAAGGTTCCAATCCTAAGAAAAGGAAGAAGAACCCTCCCAAGAAGAAGAAAGTAGGTGAAAAAAGGCCGGTTCCACCAAAAGCTGAAGACCCCAAAAGCAAAGCTGTTTGCTTCCACTGTAACAAGGTGGGGCACTGGAAGAGGAACTGCAAGGTTTACCTTGCAGAATTGAAGAAGAAGAAGGGTAGTGAGACTGCCGCTTCTGATTCAGGTATGTTCATGATAGAAATGAATATGTCTTTAAATCAAATTGCTACTTGGGTATTAGATACCGCTTGTGGTTCTCACATTTGCAATTCGTTGCAGGGACTAAGGAGAAGTAGGACTCTTGAGGAAGAGGAGGTGATTCTACGGATGGGAAATGGAGCAAGAGTTGCTGCTGAAGCTGTAGGATCATTTGATTTACATATGCCTACGGGCAAGACTGTTGTTTTAAATAATTGTTATTTTGTTCCCTCGATTGTGAGGAATATTATTTCTATTCCCATGTTAGACTTGGCTGGATTTTCGTTTGTTATTCAGAATAATAAATGTTCAATTCTTAGAGATAATATTCTTTATGGTAGTGGTATTTTAAATAATGGTCTGTATGTATGTGACATAGAGCATAATTTACTACAAATTGAACGTACTAATAAAAGGAAAAGGGATGATGAAAATTTCACCTATTTGTGGCACTGCAGACTTGGTCATATTAGTGAAAATAGACTTCGTACATTGCATAAGGAAGGGTTACTTGAACCCTTTGATTTTGAATCATATTCTACATGCGAGTCTTGTCTATTGGGTAAAATGACCAAATCTCCATTTAGTGGACATGGAGAGAGGGCTACAGATTTGCTAGGATTGGTACACACAGATGTATGTGGACCGATGTCTACGCAAGCCATGGGTGGATTTTCGTACTTCATTACTTTCACAGATGATCGATTTAGATTCGGATATGTGTATTTGATGAAACACAAGTCTGAAGCCTTTGAAAAGTTCAAAGAATACAAGTATGAAGTGGAGAAACAAACCAAACATAATATTAAAACCCTTCGATCAGATCGAGGTGGTGAATACTTGAATGGTGAGTTTCTAGATTATCTCAAAGAAAATGATATAGTCTCTCAGTGGACTCCTCCATATACTCCACAGTTGAATGGGGTATCTGAAAGGAGAAATCGAACTTTGTTAGACATGGTTCGATCCATGATGAGCTATGCAGATCTTCCAGTATTCCTTTGGGGTTATGCATTGGAAACCTCAGCATATTTACTGAATAAGGTGTCTTCCAAATCTGTTCCTCAAACACCATATGAGATATGGAAAGAAAGGAAACCGAGTCTTAAACACGTTAAGATTTGGGGATGTCCAGCTTATGTCAAGAAAGTTGACCCTGATAAGCTGGAATCTCGATCCGTAAAATGTAAGTTTGTGGGATATCCTAAAGAGACTTTAGGGTATTACTTTTACACCGATCATATGGTATTTGTCTCCAGACATGCTACCTTCTTGGAAAAACAGTTTATCCTTGAAGGGTACAGTGGGAGCAAAATAGAACTTAATGAAGTTCAAGAAGCACAAACTACTACGGTTCAAGAGGAAACACATGTTCAGACTGAACAACCTTCTGTGGAACAGCCCATTCGTAGGTCAAAGAGAGTGTCTCGCCAACCTGAGAGGTATTATGGCCTTGTCATTGAGAATGACAATGAGTTGTCAATGATTGATGATGACGACCCTATGACCTATAATGAGGCTATGAGTAGTGTTGACTCAGAGAAATGGCAGAGTGCCATGAAATCCGAAATGGATTCTATGTATACCAACCAAGTATGGACTTTGGTTGAAGCACCCAAGGATGTGAAGCCTATTGGGTGCAAATGGGTATACAAGAGAAAGATTGGAGCAGATGGACAGGTGGAGACTGTTAGGCCGAATACACAATATATAATCAAGTATGTATGAGAATAACAATCAAGAACACAAGTTTGTAAATCAAAAAACTGAATTATATTAAATAATTCTCTCTTAGTGATGTTAATGAATCACAAAGAGCTACTAGGTTACAAGAATAATAATTCTATGTTCGCATCCCTTCTAGGGATAACCTATCTGTGTTTTTATAGTACACAGCTACATACAATCCTTATCTAATTGATACTCCTATATATTAGCTATACAATTATTATCAATTAAGGATTGCTTCAGTCTTCTGTCCAGTCTCCTTAGCTGTATCAATATATTCTGCTTCTTTCCATCTTCAGAATATATTGCTTCTAGAATCTTTATCTTTGCACCGACAGCTAAGTCAACTATCACCCTGTCAGACTTTAACAAACTCTGACCGGCTTCCATGTAAACTCTTCACCCAGTCAGACTTTATCAAACTCTGACTGGCTTCTATATAAACTCTGATATATACCTGGGACTTAAACACTGATGAACAAACGTCAGCAATTATATCTAACAATCTCCCCCAACTTGTTCATACCAAAATGTACAAGTTAAAAAGATAATTGATGATGTCAAAACATATAACAAATGCAGTGTTTAAAATATGTCAGAGTTTAATTTTAAAACACAGTTTAAAGTTAACTTAGAACAGAAAACATAAAAACTTACAGTCAGACTTTACTTGACTTCTTCAATATCAGGTACTGTCCTGAGATAATCAATCAGCAGTCTACTTTCAGCCCTCTCTAGCTCATCCACCATAATCTCTTTTACCTCTTTAAGTTCTGAATCACTCTCCCCCGTTTGGTAGATAGCAGCTCTTAGAGAATATATGCTGTTTCTTCTCATATCATTTCCTAGCCGAATGTAATGAGCTTTGTCTGACTCTAGGTTGAATTCTAAAACTTTTGTTCCAAGTGCTGTCTTAAATCTAGCACTGTTTCTCTTCATCTCCACTAACTTTCCAGTATGATCCCTATACTTTGGAATATAAACACTTGATACTCCTCCTCCAAGCATAGCTTTAGATCTCAGCATCTTTTCTCTCAAAACTTGAGCAACATCATGAGTATATCTGTTTTTGACTTTTAAAAGATAAAGTACATACTCCAGTTCTTCCCATGATTTGAGATTAACATCAGATTCTCCAACTTTATAAACTCTTCCATCACTCATGAAGTATAACAAAAACTGCTTCTTCAATACTTTGTGAAAAATCAACTGAACAGATTCTAACTTATCAAGGTTTTCTTGTGTAACCCCAATACCAGATTCTGCCAGTGAAATGTTATCTTGAGATCTGTTATTTATCCTTCTCTCTCTGTGTGATCCCAGTCCAGATTTATCAAA
This sequence comes from Heracleum sosnowskyi, assembly GCA_030848705.1. Taxonomy (NCBI): domain Eukaryota; kingdom Viridiplantae; phylum Streptophyta; class Magnoliopsida; order Apiales; family Apiaceae; genus Heracleum; species Heracleum sosnowskyi. The sequence goes on along the minus strand of CM061235.1, from coordinate 91,295,457 downwards.
AGCTTCTTTTCCCAATACAGTTCTGGTTTCTGAGAATTTCACAGCTTCAAGTTTTAATTCTTCAAGAATTTTAGGTTTGCTGAATCCTGGAAGTTGTGTAGATTTCTGTACAACTTGAGCAACGTCAGAGGTTGTCATAACTTTAGTAGAAACATCAACTTGAGCAGCGTCAGAGGTTGATTTAGCTAATCTTGTTTCAACTTGAGCAATGTCAGAGGTTGAATAAATCTTCTTAGGTAACTGTTCTTCTTCTACCAGTTTACCTTTTCCTTTGTCAGCATTTTTAATCACAGGCCTCCTTGAGTACTGTAAACTCTGATCAGAGTTTACATTCTCTTTGATAACAATTCCTTTTTCTTTCTTTCTAGGAGCCTTGATTTCCTTCTTCTTGTAGATTCCAGCTTCAAGATTCTTCCTGTGTTCCTCAGCAAGCATTTGCTCTTCAGCTTGGATATCTTCAATTGAAATACCTTTTCCATGTTCTGCCATAAACATCTTAGCAGCAATTTCCTCATCAGTAGATGGCTTATCAGAGATTATCAAACTTTTGTATCTTGAACCACTGGCAGAGTTTACATGTCCCTTTCCAGAGTTTGATCTTCTTGAAAGTAGTCTTCTATCATCATTTGATCTTAAGCTCTTTCCATCTCCTCCCTTGTTTCCACCATCATTACCATCATCCCTCCGTCTCAGAGTTTGAGTGTCTTTGCATTTGTCACTTGGTACACTCTCCCCCTTTTTGACATCATCAGAAAGTAGTACTGAGGTCAACAACTCAATAGCAGTAGAAATTGATGTTAGTTGGGCAGACATAGCAGTCTGGTTGTCCTCAACTTTCCCAAGCCTCTTCTGAATGTCATCAGAGTCCTTAGCTTGCTTCTTAAACATGGAATTGTAATAAGTTCTATCATTCTTCAGAGTGAGATCTCGCAGACCAACTTCATTCCTCAAAGCAGTGACTTCCTTATGAGACTCATCAAATCTGTTGTGGAGAGATTTAATTTGAATCACAGTAGCCTTCAGACTTGTAAGAATATCAGGACTTGAAATTGTCTTCACAGAATCTCCAAGAAAATCAGCAGCCCTCTGTGCCGAAAAGATACAATCCGCAGCAGCCCATCTATTATAGTACATATCTTGAAAATGCTCAGCTGTAGCTCGATTGACCTCTCTTAGCTCTTCAGAGTTTGCGTGACTCTCAAATAACTCCTCTTGAGAATGATCAGAACTATCATTATCATTATCATTATCATTCTCTGCTGTATTCTCTGCAGGAATATCCGCAGCATCAGGTTCTGGAATCTCAGAGTTTGCAGTATGCATGAACTCTGCTTCTTTTGTTACCATCTCAACAACAGATTGTTGTAGAGCTTCAAGAACAATAACATCCTCAGAGTTTACAACAAACTCTGCTTCAACAGGAACAGTCTATGTTGCATCCTTATCAGCAACATCAAAATTATTAGCAACAGTTTCTATAGCTTTAGCAGCTAAAGTCTGATCAACTTCCTCACCCTCTTCAATTACCTGGTGAGTAACAGATAGAATCTCTGTGTGGGTAGCCAAAGAATCTTCAAGAATAACTGTGTCTTGATCAGCTTCCACACCCTCTGTTTCATCAAAAACTTCAAAATGATCAGAGTTTACAGAGTTGTGAGCTTCAAAATCCATAGCACATCCCTGTGGCTCAAAAATCTCAGCCTCAACATTTTCTGTAGCCTCCTGAACAAGAATTTCAGGAGCTTCATCTGCATCTTCAGGTGCAGCTTCCTCAACTACATCATTAGCATTTGATGTAGGAGCTTCATCTTGAAAAACAGTCTCCATAAAAACTCTGTCCTCAGGAACAGCTTCATCATCTGGAATCTCAAGATCATCAACAACATTGGAAGAGATATTCTCAGCACCAAACAAATGTGCTGCTACCAATCTTCTTTTTCTCTGATGAAGAGTTTCTTCATCAGTTTCAGTCTCTTCATCAATAGCATCAGTCTTTGCCCTATTGGCTCTTCTTTTCTTCATTCTTCTCTTCTGAGGCATATCATCAGCATTTGATGCCCCAGCTTCAGTGTTTATCCTGACAGACTTAACAGCCCTTACTTTAGATTTCTGTGACCTTTGTGGTTGAGACACAGAAGGTCCAGCTTCAGTGTTTGCCAGTTGTGGTTGTTGTTGTTGTTGTTGTAAGTTTACTAAGAATTGTTGCACAGACTCAGGCAACAGTAACACACCAACATCTCCTTTCTTGTTATCCTTGTTAGTGAGATCAGAAAATATGCGTTTATGCAATTTAAATGAGAGAATAACATCATCCTCTACAATCTCAACGTTAGGACAGCAAAAGTTAAATATTAACTGACAAAATCTAGAGAAGTAAACAACATTTCTATTCTCTAGCATTTTTTCACCAATATTAGTTAAAACTAATCTAGCAACATCAAATTGACTGCCATAGAGAAGAGAATACCCGATCTGTAGACTATCAGTGGGAATCGCATCCCAATTCGTGCATTTCTTTCCAAAAGCCCGAGTAATGCAATCGAAAAAGAAGCTCCACTCCTTGCGCAAAAATGGCCTTTTGAGTTGACCTATCTTTGTCAAAGGTCCAGAGTATCCTATCTCCCTCATCATTCTGACTAACTCAAAGTCACCAACAGTTGTGAATGCATTGAAATCTTCAAGACCCAAGGCATCACGAACAGTAGTAGGAGTAACAGTAAAGTCTTCTTCTTGAAACTCAAAAATGATAGATGGAGATCCAGACTCTCCTCCATCATCATAAGTACCTGTCTGCCAAAAAGTCCTTATTTGTGACGCAGACAGCTTCGACGGTGCGGTGAGAGCAGTGCCGATATCAGAGTTTGACAAGAAACTCTGAATCAAATGAAACGCCTCCGGTGCGTTCTCATTTGCTAAAGGAGCTGAGTAGTTATTTGGGACAAATTCTAAACCAGAAGCAGTAAACATTGTTGTAGCCATTAGAACAGTTTGGAAGAAAACAAACAGAGAATAGATTATAGTGTATGCAGTGAAAGTGTTTGAGACAATGTGTGTAAGTAAAAGCTTATGAAAAGTTGAGGTGTGTAAAAGAGTGAACCGTTTATGTGTAGTATATTTAAATAATAACTGTGAAGATTAAAACTCAAACGTTTTAATCATTACTACACACAGCAGGCGTCTTTGAAAAGTGTGTGAGTGGGACAGGTGTCAAACGTGTATACCCTGACAGCTGTATGTAACAACTTTCAATACACATGCGCAGTAAAAATAGCCATAATTACCGCTTATCACATTGTTCAAAACACTCAACCTCTCTCTCTGTTTAATACAAATATGAACCGTTTGTTATCATACTCTTTTGAATTTCAAAACAAATGTCTAATCTCAAAATTATAAAATGTCTGAAACCAATAAAATTTATTTTAATCATCAGAGATTAAAATTAAATTACCTCGGCATATTTCACACAATACATCAGTGTTTACCATTTGTCCTTCTTTGTCAATAAACTCTTGTCTCAAACTGTACAGTTGTGAATAATTGTGTGTGCTATAGCAGAGTTTACCGAAATCAATATTTAAATCATCTCAAAGTGCATAAAATCCACAAACTAAAGCAGTAAAAACTGGTTGCCTAAACTCTCATGTATAAAATAAAATCTGATTTTTATATCTAAACTCTGTATTCTGATATCCTTTCATTTGGATATATCTTTTATTTTTCACCCCCTTTATAATTATTATTATTTTTTTTTCCCAGTAATCAGTGGTTGGCACTAGTCACCAAAAATCAAAGATTTTAGCCCTTATTTCATACAATAAGTTCCTGGATCTTCCTAGACACAACATGATCTCAAAGGAATTTGTGCTCTGTTTGGCATCTTTTGATTTGAGGGTGAATTATTTGCAATTAATAATTAGAGTTTAGACTTTTCATCAGTTAATACAATTAATTTATGAGAGAAAATGCAAACAGCTAATACAGACTCAGGGTATAGGATCAATAAACTAGAACTAAGAGATGCAATAAATATAGAGACAGTATCATGCTGTGTTAACTTACTGCACATATTTGAGATCAGAATCTATATAACTCTTAAGGATTCACAATTACTTACTGAGAATTATGTTTCATATAGATTTCTTCATTGGTCCTTATGATTTAGACAAAATTACAATCAGAGTGTAACATCAGACTTTAACTATCAGAGTATGACCAACATTTTATGACTAACAGAGTTTAGCAGCAGAGTTTACTTTCAGAGTTTATGACACTGGTACTCATAACAGTTAATACATGCAAGGAATCATGAGCATAAAAATCAAACATGTATAGTTTTTGAGTCTAACCCGTATCTCTAGTCGAAACCCGAGATCATTCCAAGTTCATTTACCAATCTTGTAAAAGTAGCTTCACTCAAAGGTTTGGTGAAGATATCTGCAATTTGTTGGTCTGTAGACACAAAATGAAGCTCAATGTTTCCTTCTTCCACATGTTCTCTGATAAAATGATACCTTATGCTGATGTGCTTTGTCATGGAGTGCTGTACTGGATTACCTGTCATAGCAATAGCACTTTGGTTATCACAGAAAATAGGTATCTTAGAGTACCTCAAACCATAATCCAGCAACTGATTCTTCATCCACAGAATCTGTGCACAACAGCTACCAGCAGCTATATACTCTGCTTCAGCTGTGGATGTGGAGATTGACTTTTGTTTCTTGCTATACCAAGAAACCAATCTGTCACCTAAAAATTGATAGCTTCCACTTGTGCTTTTTCTGTCTATCTTACAGCCTGCAAAATCTGCATCAGAGTAACCAATTAGCTTAAACTCTGATTCTCTAGGATACCACAAACCCAAGGTTATGGTTCCTTTGAGATATTTGAAAATCCTTTTTACAGCTGTTAGATGAGGCTCTCTGGGATCTGCTTGAAATCTTGCACAAAGACATGTTGCATACATGATATCAGGTCTACTTGCAGTAAGATACAGTAAAGACCCTATCATCCCTCTGTAGTTTGTCATATCTACTGAGGCTCCTGTGTCTTTGTCTAGCTTTGTTGCTGTAGCCATGGGAGTTGTAGCAGATGAACTATCAAGCATACCAAATTTCTTGAGAAGATTTCTGGTATATTTTCCTTGATTGATAAAAATACCATCATCTGTTTGCTTGACCTGTAAGCCTAGAAAATAACTAAGCTCTCCCATCATGCTCATTTGGTACCTGAACTGCATAAGCTTTGCAAACTTCTTACAAAGTTTGTCATTAGTAGATCCAAAAATAATATCATCTACATAAATTTGAACTAAAAGCAAATCATCACCAGAATTGAAATAAAACAAGGTTTTATCAATTGTACCTCTTGTAAACCCACTTTCTAAAAGAAATTGAGCAAGAGTTTCATACCATGCTCTTGGTGCTTGCTTTAGTCCATATAATGCCTTGTCAAGCCTGTAGACATAATCTGGATGCTTGGGATCTACAAATCCTGGTGGTTGTTCAACAAACACTTCTTCTTCAAGCTTCCCATTGAGAAAAGCACTTTTGATATCCATCTGAAAGACTTTAAACTTCTTGTGTGCAGCATAGGCCAGAAAAATCCTTATTGCTTCCAATCTTGCAACTGGAGCAAAGGTTTCATCATAGTCAATTCCTTCCTGTTGAGAATAACCTTTTGCCACAAGTCTAGCCTTGTTTCTTGTAATCACACCTTCACTGTCAGTCTTGTTTCTGAAAACCCACTTTGTACCTACAATTGATCTATTCTTTGGTCTAGGTACAAGTGTCCAGACTTCATTTCTTTCAAATTCATTTAACTCTTCTTGCATTGCTGTAATCCAATTAGCATCTTGAAGAGCTTCCTCCACTTTCTTTGGTTCTGTTTGAGACAAGAAAGCATGATACAGACACTCATTATTTGTTGCACTTCTAGTTCTCACACTAGCATCAGGATCTCCAATTATGAGATCAGATGTGTGTGCCTGTGTCCACTTTCTTGCTGTTGGTAAGTGGTTTCTTGCATCATTATTGGATCCTCCCCCTTGATCCATGCTCTCCTGATTCATATGTTGACTTTCTGCAGTATCTGAGACTCCCCCTGAATTGGATGGCTCAGAGTTTGAACTGTCAGAGTTTGAATCAGTTTCCTCAACTGACTCACTTGCTGTGTCTTGTTGAGCTTCTTCACGCTCCCCCTCAACTGGTTCTCTATTTTGTCCAATTTGAGAATTTCCATTTTCTCCAGTATTTACCAGTAGAGGTTCAGAGTATGCTTCGTCAGAGTCTATCAGAACCGCTTCATCAGAGTTTGTCGGTACTGCTTCATCAGAGTTTATATCATCAGAGAATAAACCTTCATTTTCAAAACGCAGTAGATCATATCCATCTAAGTTATCAAGTCCAGTTATTTTCTTGTCATCAAATGACACATGTATGGATTCCATGATCACCTTTGTTCTCAGATTGTAGACTCTGAATGCTTGTTGACAATGGATAGCCAACAAAGATTCCTTCATCAGCTTTTAACTCGAACTTGGTCAACTGTTCAGGATGAGTCTTCAACACAAAGCATTTGCATCCAAATATATGAAAATATTTCAAATTTGGCTTCTTATTTTTCACCATCTCATATGGTGTTTTTCCATGCTTGTTGATCAATGTTGCATTCTGAGTAAAACAAGCAGATTGAACAGCTTCTGCCCAGAAATAAGTTGGTAATTTTGCTTCTTCAAGCATAGTTCTAGCTGCTTCAATTAAAGTTCTGTTCTTTCTTTCAACTACACCATTTTGCTGTGGAGTTCCAGGTGCAGAAAATTCTTGTTTCACTCCTCTTTCCTTGCAGAAAGCTTCCATGATTGAGTTTCTGAATTCAGTTCCATTATCACTCCTTATAATTTTGACTTTGTGCTGTGATCCTTTGTCCAGTAGATTTACATGATCCATCAGAGTTTGAGCAGTTTCATCCTTCTTTGATAAGAAATACACCCATGTATATCTAGTATATTCATCAACAATTACTAGAGCATATTTCTTTCTGCCCATAGACATCACATTCACTGGTCCAAAGAGATCAACATGTATAAGATGATAAGGTTCCACTACTGAAGATTCAGATTTGCTCTTGAAAGATGACTTCCTTTGCTTGGCCTTTTGACAAGAATCACATAGGCCATCTAGACTGAGTATTGATTTTGGAAGTCCCCTTACAAGATCCTTTCTTATTAGCTCATTGATGTTGTTCAAATTGAGATGAGAGAGCTTCTTATGCCAATTCCAACTCTCTTCATTTGACATTCTTGCAGTCAGACACACTGTTTTTCCATCAGAGTTTGTTACCAAACTTGCTTCATAAATGTTGTTGTGCCTGTGTCCAACTAGAACAACTTTTCCAGTAGATTTACTGATAACTTCACAATGTTCAGTATGAAAATCTACATGGTTTCCTCTGTCACAGATTTGACTCACAGATAGCAGATTACGCTTGAGTCCTGAGACTAGAGCTACATTTGTGATGATGACACTTCCAAGATTGATATTGCCATATCCCATAGTACGTCCTATGTTGCCATCTCCATAGGAAACTTTTGGGCCAGCCTTCTCCTCAAAATCTGATAGCAGGGCTTTATTTCCAGTCATATGTCCTGAGCATCCACTGTCCAAGATAAGTGTGCTCTCTTTTATGCCCTGCAATCACAAACAAACACTAAGTGTTAGTTTTAAGGACCCAGACTTGCTTGGATCCTTTGTCTTTCTTAACAGTGTTAGTTTTTGCAGCGGAATGACTATCAGAGTTTAAACTAACATTGTCAGACTTTACACTTGCAGAGTTTGCTCTAACCCACTTCAGATTGGGTTTTAGCTCATAATAATTGTGATAAATAGCATGATAACTCTTGCAAGTATAAATGGAATGCCAAGTGCTCCCACAGTGTGTGCATAAAGTCTGTGGTCTAACCCTAACATAATCATTCTTTACTCCTGATGTAGAAGGTAAAGAATTGATATTTTTATTCTTTGTGCAGTAATTAGCAAGATGATTAGAACTACCACAATTATAACATGTTTTCCTTGGAGCACCATGTTAGATATAATTGCTAATGTTTGTTTATCAGTGTTTAAGCAACAGGTACTGACAAGAGTTTATCAGAAGCCGATCAGAGTTTAGTTAAACTCTGATAGGGTGAAGAGTTTAAAGGAAGCTAGTCAGAGTTTATTTAAAGTCTGACAAGGTGATAGTTGAATTAGCTGTCGGTGCAGAATTGAAGATTCTAGAAGCAATACATTCTGAAGATGGAAAGAAGCAGAATATATTGATACAGCTAAGGAAACAGGATAGAAGATAAGAAGCAATCCTTAATTGATATGAATTGTATAGCTAACTTGTAGGAATATCAATTAGAGAAGGATTGTATGTAGCTGTGTACTATATAAACACAGATAGGTTATCCCTAGAAGGGACGCGATCATTGAGATATTATTCGTGTAACCTAGAAGCTCTTTATGATTCATTAACATCATAAAGAGAGAAGCTGTTAATAAGATTACAGTTTTATTGATTCATAAACAGTGTTATTAATTATTGTTATTCTCATACATACTTGATTATATTGTGTATTCGGCCTAACAATTGGTATCAGAGCCAAGGCTGTTTAATATATACAGTTTTACGATTAAAACACAGTAATAATCATGTCTGAAGAAAATCAAAATCAAGTTCCTCCTGCGGCTGAACAGGTTAAGCCAAATTCTGTGAGTCGATATGAAACTATCAGGGTTCCAATTCTCAGGCCAATAGAGTATCCGATATGGAAGGTGAAGATGACCATGTTTCTGGAGGCTACAGATCCAGAATATCTTGACAGAATCAATAATGGTCCTCATAAGCCAACTAAATTATCTCCTGCTGTTGGTGATAAAGAACAGACACTGATTCCAAAGGAAAAGAAAGATTATACTCCTGAAGACATCTCATCAATTGCAAAGGATGCAAAGGTTAGACATCTACTCCACAGTGCTTTAGATAATGTTATGTCTAACAGAGTAATTGGCTGCAAAACGGCAAAGGAAATCTGGGATGCTTTGGAAGTAAGGTGTCAAGGAACCACTGCTATAAAGAAGAACAGGAAGACAATACTCACACAGGAGTATGAGCACTTTGATTCAAGATCTAATGAAACCTTGACTGAGACTTATGACAGGTTTTGTAAATTACTGAATGATCTGTCTCTGGTTGACAAAGAATATAATCTTGAAGAGTCAAATCTCAAGTTTCTCTTATCTCTACCTGAAAAATGGGATCTGAAGACGACCTCAATCAGAGATAATTATGATCTTGATGATACAGATCTTGATGAGATTTATGGCTTGTTAAAGACTCATGAACTTGAGATAGATCAAAGAAACAGAAGATCAAGCAAGAAGACAAAATCTGTTGCTCTCAAAGTTGAGGAGAAGCCCATTGAAAAGAAGGAATCATCAAAGAAGAAAGCCAAGGGAAAGGCTTTAGTCATTAAATCTGAAAGTGAGTCATCAAACTCTGATGATGACTCAAACTCTGATGAAGCTTCTGACTCTGAGGATGATGAAGAACAGTTGATGCAAATGGCGGCATTGATGGTGAAGACCTTCAAGAAGATGGGATTCAAGAACTTCAAGAAAGGAAAGAGATTCTCAAGGAGAGATTCAAATTCTGAGAAGAAGAATTTCAGAAAGTCTGATGGAAAAGATACCAAGTCTGGAAAGAAGGACAAATCTGAGATCCAGTGCTACAAGTGCAAAGAGATGGGTCACTATGCTCCAGAGTGCAAGAAAGGAAAAACTGGAAAAGCACTCGTCTCTAAAGGCAAAGACTGGGCAGATACTTCAGATTCTGATGATGGAGAAAATTATGCTCTTATGGCAACTGTCAAAGATGAGACTGAATCATCAGAAAATAAGGTACCCCTAACTACTTATGCGTATGATACTGATAATATTTCTGAATTAAGAATTTATCTTAAGAACATACATGTTAGTTATAGGGATCAGACTTTAGAGAATGAAAGGATTAAATCTGAGAATCTTAGTCTTAAAGAAAGAAACAAGTTTCTTGAAAGAGAACTTGAGAATATGAAGCAGACTCAAAAAGAAAGAGATGATGCTGTTTATGTGGAACAGGAGTTGCTTAAAAGGTATAGGCAACTAGAATCTGATTTAGAGAAGGAAAGAAAAATAATTAAAACTTGGACTAATTCTGGCAGAGATACACATCAAGTTTTTCAAACAAATGCTGTAGGTTTAGGATACAGTGAGGAAGATGAACTTAGGTTTCAAGATAAAATTAAGTTTAGAGCTTTCACAAGTTCATATTCGACTCCTGTAACATTTGTTCCTGAATCTGGAAAGTTAAAATCTGCAGTTGTGAAAGAAACTGTTATGGAGCCAGTTGAAACTTGTGTTGAACAAGTAGATACTGAATCTAAAACAGAGAAGCCTGTTGAGATAGAAGCTGTTAAAGAACCAATAAGAGTCTGTGAGAAACAGGTTAATGTTGGTTTAATGACAGGAAAACAGTTTAAACATAAGCTCAAAGAGGTTAAGTCTGCCATGAAACCTAAAGGGTCCAAGAGAAATAGGAATGGAAAAATAGGCATAAACAATAGAAATAATCATTTGCCTAATGCTGGTGCTTTAAGGAAAACATGTTACAGTTGTGGTAGTTCTAATCATCTTGCTAGATTTTGCACTAAGAACAAGCATATTAATTCTTTACCTTCTACTTCAGAAGTAAAGAATGATTATGTTAGAGTAAAACCACAGACCTTATGCAAACATTGTGGGAGCACTTGGCATTCTATTTACACATGTAAGAGTTATCATGCAATTTATCATAATTACTATGAGCTAAAACCCAACTTAAAGTGGGTTAGAGCAAACTCTGCTAGTGTAAAATCTGACAATGTTAGTTTAAACTCTGAGAAAGTTGATTCCGCTGCAAAAGCTAACACTGTTAAGAAAGGAAAAGGGTCCAAGCAAGTCTGGATCCTTAAAACTAACACTTAGTGTTTGTTTGTGATTGCAGGGTATAATAGAGAGCACACTTATCTTGGACAGTGGATGCTCAGGACATATGACTGGAAATAAAGCCCTGCTATCAGACTTTGTGGAGAAGGATGGCCCAAAAGTTTCCTATGGAGATGGCAACGTAGGACATACTCTGGGATATGGCAACATTAATCTTGGAGGTGTCATCATCACTGATGTAGCTCTAGTCTCAGGACTCAAGCACAATCTGTTATCTGTGAGTCAAATCTGTGACAGAGGAAACCATGTAGATTTTCATAGTGAATACTGTGAAGTTATCAGTAAATCTACTGGAAAAGTTGTTCTAGTTGGACACAGGCGCAACAATATTTATGAAGCAAGTTTGGTAACAAACTCTGATGGAAAAACAGTGTGTCTGACTGCAAGAATGTCAAATGAAGAGAGTTGGAATTGGCATAAAAAGCTCTCTCATCTAAATTTGAACAACATTAATGAGCTGATAAGAAAGGATCTTGTAAGAGGACTCCCAAAATCAACACTCAGTCTAAATGGCCTATGTGATTCCTGTCAAAAGGCCAAACAAAGGAAGTCATCTTTCAAGAGCAAAACTGAATCTTCAGTAGTGGAACCTTATCATCTTCTACATGTTGATCTTTTTGGACCAGTGAATATAATGTCAATGGGCAGAAAGAAATATGCTCTAGTAATTGTTGATGAATATACTAGATATACATGGGTGTATTTCTTGTCAAAGAAGGATGAAACTGCTCAAATTCTAATGGATCATGTAAATCTACTGGACAAAGGATCACAGCACAAAGTCAAAATAATAAGGAGTGATAATGGAACTGAATTCAGAAATTCATTCATGGAAGCTTTCTGCAAGGAAAGAGGGGTGAAACAAGAATTTTCTGCACCTGGCACTCCACAGCAAAATGGTGTAGTTGAAAGAAAGAACAGAACTTTAATTGAAGCAGCCAGAACTATGCTTGAAGAAGCAAAATTACCAACTTATTTCTGGGCAGAAGCTGTTCAAACTGCTTGTTTTACTCAAAATGCTACACTGATCAACAAGCATGGGAAAACACCATATGAGATGGTGAAAAATAAGAAGCCAAATTTGAAATATTTTCATATATTTGGATGCAAATGCTTTGTGTTGAAGACTCATCCTGAACAGTTGACAAAGTTCGAGTTAAAAGCTGATGAAGGAATTTTTGTTGGCTACCCACTGTCAACAAAAGCATTCAGAGTTTACAATCTAAGAACTAAAGTGATCATGGAATCCATACATGTGTCATTTGATGACAAGAAAATAATTGGACTTGAAGACAAGGATGGATATGATCAACTTCGTTTTGAAAATGAAGATCTACTCTTTGATGATATAAACTCTGATGAAGCAGGGTTGACAAACTCTGACGAAGCATACTCTGAACCTCTACTGGTAAATACTGGAGAAACTGATAATTCTCAAATTGAACAAAATAGAGAACCAGTTGAGGGGGAGCGTGAAGAAGCTCAACATGACACAGCAAGTGAGTCAGTTGAGGAAACTGATTCAAACTCTGACAATTCAAACTCTGAGTCATCAAATTCAGGGGGAGCCTCAGAGAATGTAGAAAGTCAACATATGAATCAGGAGAGCATGGATCAAGGGGGAGGATCCAACAATGATGCAAGAAACCACTTACCATCAGCAAGAAAGTGGACACAGGCACACACACCTGATCTCATAATTGGAGATCCTGATGCTGGTGTAAGAACCAGAAGTGCAACAAATAATGAGTGTCTGTATCATGCTTTCTTGTCTCAAACTGAACCAAAGAAAGTGGAGGAAGCTCTTCAAGATGCTAATTGGATTACAGCAATGCAAGAAGAGTTAAATGAATTTGAAAGAAATGAAGTCTGGACACTTGTACCTAGACCAAAGAACAGATCAATTGTAGGTACAAAGTGGGTTTTCAGAAACAAGACTGACAGTGATGGTGTGATTACAAGGAATAAGGCTAGACTTGTGGCAAAAGGTTATTCACAACAGGAAGGAATTGACTATGATGAAACCTTTGCTCCAGTTGCAAGACTGGAGGCCATAAGGATGTTTCTGGCCTATGCTGCACACAAGAAGTTTAAAGTCTTTCAGATGGATGTGAAAAGTGCTTTTCTCAATGGGAAGCTTGAAGAAGAGGTATTTGTTGAACAACCACCAGGATTTGTAGATCCCAAGCATCCAGATTATGTCTACAGGCTTGACAAGGCATTATATGGACTAAAGCAAGCACCAAGAGCATGGTATGAAACTCTTGCTCAATTTCTTTTAGAAAGTGGGTTCACAAGAGGTACAATTGATAAAACTTTGTTTTATTTCAATTCTGGTGATAATTTGCTGTTAGTTCAAATTTATGTAGATGATATTATTTTTGGATCTACTAATGACAAACTTTGTAAGAAGTTTGCAAAGCTTATGCAATCCAGGTATCAAATGAGCATGATGGGAGAGCTTAGTTATTTTCTAGGCTTACAGGTCAAGCAAACAGATGATGGTATTTTCATAAATCAAGCAAAATATACCAGAAATCTTCTCAAGAAATTTGGTATGCTTGATAGTTCATCTGCTACTACTCCCATGGCTACTGCAACAAAGCTAGACAAAGACACAGGAGCCTCAGTAGATATGACAAACTACAGAGGAATGATAGGGTCTTTACTGTATCTTACAGCAAGTAGACCTGATATCATGTATGCAACATGTCTTTGTGCAAGATTTCAAGCAGATCCTAGAGAGCCTCATCTAACAGCTGTAAAAAGGATCTTCAAATATCTCAAAGGAACCATAACCCTGGGTTTGTGGTATCCTAGAGAATCAGAGTTTAAGTTAATTGGTTACTCTGATGCAGATTTTGCAGGCTGTAAGATAGACAGAAAAAGTACAAGTGGAAGCTGTCAATTTTTAGGTGACAGATTAGTTTCTTGGTATAGCAAGAAACAGAAGTCGATTTCCACATCCACAGCTGAAGCAGAGTATATAGCAGCTGGTAGCTGTTGTGCACAGATTTTATGGATGAAGAATCAATTGCTGGATTATGGGTTAAGGTACTCTAAAATTCCTATTTTCTGTGATAACCAAAGTGCTATTGCTATGACAGGAAATCCAGTACAGCATTCCATGACCAAGCACATCAGCATAAGATATCATTTTATCAGAGAACATGTGGAAGAAGGGAATATTGAGCTTCATTTTGTGTCTACAGACCAACAACTTGCAGATATCTTCACCAAACCTTTGAGTGAAGCTACTTTTACAAGATTGGTAAATGAACTTGGAATGATCTCTGGTTCTGACTAGAGATACGGGTTAGACTCAAAATTTATACATGTTTAATTCTTGTTGCTCATGATTCCTTGCATGTGTTAACTGTTATGAGTACCAGTGTGATAAACTCTGTTGGTTAAAATCTGATGTTAGTCTCTGTTAGTCATAAACTGTTGGTCATACTTTGAATGTTACAGATTAATGCTATTCTCTGATTGTAATTTTGTCTGGAACATAAGGACCAATGAAGAAATTTGTATGAAGCATAATTCTCAGTAAGTAACTGTGAATCCTTAAGAGTTGTATAGACTCTGATCTCAAAAATGTGCAGTAAGCTAACACAGCATGATACTGTCTCAATATTTATAGCATCTCTTAGTTTATTGATCCTATACACTGAGTCTGTATTAGCTGTTTGCATTTTCTCTCATAAGTTAATTATATTTACTGATGAAAAGTCTAAACTCTGATTATTAATTTCAAATAATTCACCCTCAAATTCAAAAGATGCCAAACAGAGCACAAATTCCTTTGAGATCATGTTGTGCCTAGGACGATCCAGGAACTTATTGTATGAAATAAGGGCTAAAATCTTTGATTTTTGGTGACTAGTGCCAACCACTGATTACTGGAAAAATAAATAAAAAAATATATATTGAAAAATAAAAAAATTAATAAAGGGGGTGAAAAATAAAAGACATATCCAAATGAAAGGATATCAGTAATACAGAGTTTAGATATAAAATCAGATTTTATGTTATACATGAGAGTTTAGGCAACCAGTTTTTACTACTTTAGATTGTGGATTTTATGCACTTTGAGATGATCTCAATACTGATTTCGGTAAACTCTGCTACTACACACACATATTTTCACAACTGTACAGATTGAGAAAAGAGTTTATTGACAAAGAAGGACAAATGGTAAACACTGATGTTTTGTGTGAAATACGCCGAGGTTACTTTATTTTAATCTCTGATGGTTAAAATAATTTTCTTGTCTCAGACAGTTTATGATTTTGGGTTTAGTCATTTGTTTTTAGGCAAAGTATGATTGAACAGAGAAAAGAAAGAGTTTGTTTGATAAGTACTGATAGTGATCAGTAGTACTGATGAGTATGTTAGTTTATTGTTTTAAGTGATATCATGTCTTTCACTTTACAATTACTAGGTAAAATTGATAATACTGAAAGTAAAGCAATAAAATGAGTCTTTTTCATTAATTGATTCAAACTCTGTTACATTCAGTCAATTACATACTCATGCTTAGCTAATCTTTCTGGTACATACTAATCACTATGGTTACAAAAGAGAAAATCTATTTAACCAGGACAAGTACTTGAATGCTATCCAACATCGAAGCAGAAGAGCTAGAGCCAGAAGCTATTGTGCTCTACTACTTCTGATGATAGCTACCCAGTTGCTCATCTGGTCATTATACCATGTGGGATAGCTTGAAATCCTCCTAATGATGAATCATCATCATCATCTTCTCGGGATCTCTTTCTGCTTTGCAGCTTGCAGGATTGTAAGAAGAGGTTTTCTTTTGAACCCGACAAGAAACTCAGTTGAAAAAGCATCCAGCAGATCTCCATGGCATCTTCATCTGCGAGGATTGGTGCATCATATGGTCCTGGACGGAAGATGTATACATGAGGGTTGGAGAAAGGCCCTTCGGCTATTTCATCATCTACGATAAGACCTTCATCATTCAAGAATGAGAGAACAAGAAACTCATCAATAAGATAGTTTTCTTGTTGCTGCCAGTTCATGTTCAAAAACTCTTCCACATCCAGGAATTCGAAAGTTCCAGCCATTTTGGTGTATAGTAAGTTTAAGATATGAAGCCTGTTGTTACATTGCTTTGGTATTTAAAGCATTCAAACAGGGTATCTGAAAGGTTTTTCTTGGAGATTGAAAGGTTTTTGAAGCTTTTGGAAACAGTAACGTGCGGAGTTCCAAGACAGTCATTATTATACTGACTGTTGAGTTGCTTTGTACTTCGTTATTGTATTTCTGAGAGATTAAAATTGATAATTTTATTATTATTGATTTTTATTAAAGTGGATATTTTGAGCGTTTTATGTGTTGCCAGGTGTCTAAATGTTTGCACGATTGCACGTGTGTATTGGATACAACTGTCAGCGTATGCACGTTTGACATCTGTCCCACTCACACACGTTTCAAGGACGCTTGCTGTGTATCGTGATCTTTTCAGTTATTATTTAAATACACTACACATAAACGGTTCAATCTTTTACGAACCTTAACTCTTCATACGCTTTTTCACAAACACCTTTCTACACATAAACTTTGCTGTCTTTCGCATCAATTCAGAATCTTCTAATGGCAACCACAGCTTTTGTTTCGTCTGGATTAGAGTTCGTTCCAAACAACTATACTGCACCACTAAACACTGCAAACGCACCAGAGGCATTTCATATGATTCAAGAGTTTCTTGCTCAGTCAGCGATTGGGCGTGCTTTGGTAGAACCTGAAAAACTTTCTGGTTCACAGATAAAGGCGTTCTGGGAAACAGGAATGTATGATGATGGTGGTGAGACAGGCAACCCATCGATTATTTTTGAATATGAAGATACAGAGTATGTAATAACTGCTGGAACCATTCGCGCTGCAATGGGGTTTCCTGAATTTTCTTCGTATACAATTGGAATGGGTGATGAGGATTTGATAAGAATGATGCAAGAGATTGGGTATTCTGGACCCTTGTCGAAGATTGGACAGCTCAAACGACCATTCTTAAGGAAGGAGTGGAGCTTCTTCTTTGATTGCATCACAAGGACTTTTAGCAAGAAATGCACAAACTGGGATGCTATTCCCACAGACAGTCTGCAAATCGGGTATTCTCTTTTATTCGATAATCATTTTGATTTTGCACGACTTGTTTTGAATAATCTAGGAGACAAAATGACAGAGAATAGAGGAGTAGTCTATTTCTCTAGATTCTGTCAGACTTTGTTCTCTTACTGTGTTGAAGGAGTAGAAGTAGGTGAAGAAGATGTTTCTTGTTTTAAATTACATAAGAGAATATTTTCTGATCTTATTAATAAAGATGTTAAGAAAGGGGTTGTTGGAGACTTGTTGCTACCTCAATCTGTGCAACAGTTTTTAAATGCTCAAGTCAATCCACCAACACAAGCTTCTTCTCAACCTGAGCCTCTACAACAAGAATTGCCTCCTTCAACTTCTGTTAAACCTAAAAGGGGTGGTAGGACTAAGAATGTTGGTACTAAACCTACTAGGGTTGCTAGGTCAAATGCTGAAGCTGGGGTATCAAGAACTGAAGAGATGCCTCAGAGAAAAAGAATGAAGAAAAAGAGAGCTCAAAGAGCAAAGTCTGTTACTGCTGATTCTGATGCAGAATCAGAAACTGAAACTGATGAAGACAATCCTCATCAGAGAAAGAGAAGACAAGTTGCTGAATATCTTTTTGCTGATATTATTGCCAATATGGACAAAGTTCCTGAGGAAACTGAAGCTCCTGAAGCTTTTGTTCAGGAGGAAGCTGCAAATCCAGAAGTTGTCAATCAAGACAGGCTAAATACTGATGATATTGAAATGGATTTTGATAGAGAAGCTCCTACATCAAAGGCTAATGATGTAGTTGAGGAAGCTGCTGCTCATTCTGACAGCAGAATTTTTGATCTTGAAGAAAATGTAAGAGAAGCTGATCAAGCTACTACAGAATTGGTAGAAACTATTGCTTCCCACACAGAAATCATTTCTCTTGATTTTGAGAAAGGTGAGGAAGTTGATCAGATTAGAATTGATAATCCTACAGAAGTTGTTGCTGTACCTGCTGATGCAACAGAGAATGTTCCTGTAGCAGCAGAGTTTGTTGCAAACTCTGAAGATGCTCTTGTTCTTGAAGCTCTGCAACACTCAGTTGTTGAGATTGTTCAGCGAGAAGCAGAGGTAATTGCTAAAGCAAACTCTGATTTTCCTGAAACTGTTGCAGAGAAAGTCAATGATGAAGCTGCACAGTTAGAACATGAAATCACTGCTGAACATGTTCCTGAAGAGATTGCAAGAGAGGATGACAATGTTAATGCTAGTCCTGCTCATTCACCTTCACACATATCTGACATTCAAGCCAACTCTGATGAAGAAAGAGAGTTCAATAGGGCTACTGAAGAACATTTTCAAGAGATGTACTTCAAGAACTGGACAGCAGCAGATTGTATTTTCACTTCACAAAGGGCTGCTGATTTAACTGCTAACTCTGTTAAAGAGATTAAAAATCCTGAACTTCTCAGTCATTTCAAAGCAACTGTTGTTCAAATCAAATCATTAAACAATCGTTTTGATGCTTCTGATAAGGTGATTGAAGGGTTAAGGAATGATATAGCTACAAGAGAGCTTACACAGCAGAAGGACAAATCTCTATACATCTCTTTGTGTAAAGAGCAAAAGACTTTCAATTCTAGATTGTCGAAAGTTGAGGAGAATCAGACTGCTATGTCTGCTCAACTAACTTCAATTTCTAATGCTCTGGAGTTGCTGACATCAGTACTACTTTCTGATGATGTCAAAAAGGGGGAGAGTGTACCAAGTGACAAATGCAAAGACACTCAAGCTCTGAGACGGAGGGATGATGGTAATGATGGTGGAAGCAAGGGAGGTGAATCTGAAAAGAGTTTAGGCTTAAGACCAAGATCAAGATCAAACTCTGAGAGAAGATCAAACTCTGGTAAGGAAAAAGTAATTTCTGCCAGTGGTTCAAGGCTCAAAAGTTTGATAAACACTGATAAGCCTAGCATTGATGAAGAAGTTGCTGCTAAATTATTTATAGCAGAACATGGAAAAGATGTTACAATTGAAGATATCCAAGCTGAAGAGCAAATGCTTGCTGAAGAACACAGGAAGAATCTTGAAGCTGGGATATACAAAAAGAAAGAAATCAAGGCTCCTAGAAAGAAAGAAACTGGAATTATCATTAAAGATAATACTCAACAGAGTATACAATACACCAGGAGGCCTATGATTAGAAACTCTGATAAGGGTAAAGGCAAAATGATTGAAGAGCCTAACCTGAAGGAGAAAGAATATTCAACCTCTGACATTGCTCAAGTTGAAACAAGATTACCAAAATCAACCTCTGACGCTGCTCAAGTTGATGATACTATTGAAGTTAAGCCAGCCTCTGACAAGGCTCAAGCTGTGCAAACTCAGCTAGCTCCACAACTCCAAGGTATTTTTAGAAGACCTGTACTATCTGAAGCTCTGACACTTCAACCTGTGGATTTCTCTCAAACCAGGACTGTACTTGGAAAAGAAACTTTTGATAAAGCTGGTTTAGGTTCACATAGGGAGAAGAGAATAAACAACAGATCTGGAGATCAATCATCATTGGCAGTATCTGGCATTATTACTCAAGAGAATCTTGATATGCTAGACTCTGTTCAGTTGATATTTCACAAAGGTTTGAAGAAAGATTTTCTGTTGTATTTTATGAATGATGGAAGAGTTTACAGAGTTGCAGAGTCTGATATAGATCTCAAATCTTATCAAGAATTGGAGTATGTTCTGTACTTGCTAAAAGTCAAAAACAGAAACACTCACAATGCTGCTACATTTATCAGACAAAAGATGCAAAGATCTAAGGTGATGCTTGGAGGAGGAGTTTCAAAGGTATACATTCCTAAGTATAGAGATGCTTTTGGAAATGTTATAGAAATGAAGAGAAACAGTGCAAGACTAAGGACTGATCTGGGAGTTAAAGTCTTAGAATTCAATCAAGAATCTGATAAAGCACATTTTATTAGGCTAGGGAATGAGATGAGGAAGAATTCCATCTATTCTCTGAGAGCTGCTATTTATCAGACTGGTGAATCTGATCCAGAACTCAAGGAACTGAAAGAAATCATGGTTGAAGAGCTGGAAAAGGCTGAAAGAAGACTTCTAATTGATTATCTCAGGACAGTGCCTGATATTCAAGAAATCAAATAAAGTCTGACTGTAAGTTTTTAATATTTTCTATTCTAAGTCAAATTTAAACTCTGTTTTAAATTAAACTCTGTTATATGTTAAACACTGCATTTGTTAAAAGGTTTTGACATCATCAATTATATGTTTAACTTGTACATTTTATTATGAACAAGTTGGGGGAGATTGTTAGATATAATTGCTAATGTTTGTTTATCAGTGTTTAAGCAACAGGTACTGACAAGAGTTTATCAGAAGCCGATCAGAGTTTAGTTAAACTCTGATAGGGTGAAGAGTTTAAAGGAAGCTAGTCAGAGTTTATTTAAAGTCTGACAAGGTGATAGTTGAATTAGCTGTCGGTGCAGAATTGAAGATTCTAGAAGCAATACATTCTGAAGATGGAAAGAAGCAGAATATATTGATACAGCTAAGGAAACAGGATAGAAGATAAGAAGCAATCCTTAATTGATATGAATTGTATAGCTAACTTGTAGGAATATCAATTAGAGAAGGATTGTATGTAGCTGTGTACTATATAAACACAGATAGGTTATCCCTAGAAGGGACGCGATCATTGAGATATTATTCGTGTAACCTAGAAGCTCTTTATGATTCATTAACATCATAAAGAGAGAAGCTGTTAATAAGATTACAGTTTTATTGATTCATAAACAGTGTTATTAATTATTGTTATTCTCATACATACTTGATTATATTGTGTATTCGGCCTAACACACCAGTAGTAGGCAAGTGATTATTTCTTTTATTTATGCCTATCTTTCCATTCCTATTCTTCTTGGACCCTTTTGGTTTCATGGCAGATTTTACCTCTTTTAGCTTATGATTGAACTGTTTTCCTGTCATTAAACCAACATTAACCTGTTTTTCACAGACTTTTACTGGTTTTCTAACAGCTTCTCTTTCCATAAGTTTTTCTGTTATAATATTTTCCTGTCTTTCACAGGCTTCATCTGATTCCATATCAGCTTCTCTTATTACAACAGATTTTAACTTATTGGTTTCTGGAACAAATATCACAGGTTTAAGTTGTGGTTTAACCTTAACCTTGTCTTTAAACCTCAGTTCATCATTTTCACAATAGCCTAAACCTGCAGAATCTGTCTGAAACACTTGATGAGTGTCTCTTCCAGAATCTGTCCAAGTCTTGATTATTTTTCTTTCTTTTTCTAGATCAGATTCTAATTGCTTATATCTTTTGAGCAATTCCTGTTCTACATAAACAGCATCATCTCTTTCTTTTTGAATCTGCTTCATATTTTCAAGTTCTCCTTCAAGAAACTTGTTTCTATCTTTAAGGCTAAGATTCTCAGATTTAATTCTCTCATTCTCTAAAGTCTGATCCCTATAACTAACATGTACGCTTTTCAGATATACTCTCAATTCAGATATATTATCAGTATCATAAGCATAAGTAGTTAGGGGTACCTTATTTTCAGATGATTCAGTCTCATCTCTGACAGTTGCCATAAGAGCATAATTTTCTCCATCATCAGAGTCTGAAGTATCTGCCCAGTCTTTGCCTTTAGAGATGAGTGCTTTCTCAGATTTGCCTTTCTTGCACTCTGGGGCATAGTGACCCATCTCCTTACACCTGTAGCATTGGATTTCAGATTTATCCTTCTTGCCAGACTTGGTTTCCCTTCCATCAGACTTTCTAAAACTTTTCCTTTCAAAATTTGAATCTTTCCTTGAGAATCTCTTCCCTTTCTTAAAGTTCTTGAATCCCATCTTCTTGAAGGTCTTCACCATCAATGCAGCCATTTGCATCATCTGTTCTTCATCATCCTCAGAGTCAGAAGCTTCATCAGAGTTTGAGTCATCATCAGTGTTTGATGACTCGCTTTCAGATTTAATGACTAAAGCCTTTCCCTTGGCTTTCTTCCTTGATGATTCCTTCTTGATAGGCTTCTCTTCAACTTTGAGAGCAACAGATTTTGTCTTTTTACTCAATCTTCTATTCCTTTGTTCTATCTCCAGTTCATGAGTTTTCAACAACCCATAGATTTCATCAAGATCTGTATCAGCAAGCTCATAATTATCTCTTATTGTGGTTGTCTTTAAATCCCACTTTTCAGGTAGAGATAACAAAAACTTGAGATTAGACTCTTCAAGCTCATATTCTTTATCAACCAGAGACAGATCATTCAATAGTTTGCAAAATCTGTCATAAGTCTCAGTCAAGGTTTCATTAGTTCTTGAATCAAAGTGCTCATACTCCTGTGTGAGTATTGTCTTTCTGTTCTTCTTAATAGCACCTGTTCCCTGGCATCTGACTTCTAAAGCATCCCATATCTCTTTGGCAGTTTTGCAGCCAATTACTCTGTTAGACATAACATTATCTAAAGCACTGTGGAGAAGATGTCTAACCTTTGCATCTTTTGCAATTGATGAGATGTCCTCAGGAGTCATATCCTTCTTTTCCTTTGGAACAGTCTTTTGTTCTTGACCATCAACAACCGGGGACAATTTAGTCGGCATATGAGGACCATCATAGATTCTGTCAAGGTATTCTGGATCTGTAGCCTCCAGAAACATGGTCATCTTCACCTTCCATATTGGATACTCTACTGGCCTGAGTATTGGAACCCTGATTGTTTCATATCGACTCACAGAATTAGGCTTAACCTGTTCAGCCTTGGGAGCAGTTTGATTTTCTTCAGACATGATTATTACTGTGTTTGAATCGTAAAACTGTATATATTAAACAGCCTTGGCTCTGATACCAATTGTTAGGCCGAATACACAATATATAATCAAGTATGTATGAGAATAACAATCAAGAACACAAGTTTGTAAATCAAAAAACTGAATTATATTAAATAATTCTCTCTTAGTGATGTTAATGAATCACAAAGAGCTACTAGGTTACAAGAATAATAATTCTATGTTCGCATCCCTTCTAGGGATAACCTATCTGTGTTTTTATAGTACACAGCTACATACAATCCTTATCTAATTGATACTCCTATAAATTAGCTATACAATTATTATCAATTAAGGATTGCTTCAGTCTTCTGTCCAGTCTCCTTAGCTGTATCAATATATTCTGCTTCTTTCCATCTTCAGAATATATTGCTTCTAGAATCTTTATCTTTGCACCGACAGCTAAGTCAACTATCACCCTGTCAGACTTTAACAAACTCTGACCGGCTTCCATGTAAACTCTTCACCCAGTCAGACTTTATCAAACTCTGACTGGCTTCTATATAAATTCTGATATGTACCTGGGACTTAAACACTGATGAACAAACGTCAGCAATTATATCTAACAGAGACCTATAAGGCCAGGCTCGTGGAAAAAGGATTCAGACAAAGGCAAGGGATTGACTTTGATGAAACTTTTTCGCCTGTAGCCCTGTTAAAATCAATTCGGATTTTGCTTGCGATTGCTGCTTACTACGACTATGAGATCGGGCAAATGGACGTGAAAACAACCTTCCTCAATGGGAAACTTGAAGAGGAAGTGTATATGACACAGCCAGAGGGTTTTGTTTCCAAAGGGAATGAACACCTAGTGTGTAAGCTGCTACGAACCATATATGGATTAAGGCAAGCTTCTCGTAGATGGAACATCCGTTTTGATGAGACAATCAAAGAGTTTGATTTTATCAAAAACATAGATGAACCATGTGTCTACAAGAAGGTTAGAGGGAGTGTGGTAACATTTCTTGTGTTGTATGTGGATGACATACTTCTTATAGGAAATGATATACCGATGCTACAATCAGTCAAAGTGTGGCTATCAAAGAACTTCACTATGAAGGACATGGGAGAAGCATCCTACATTCTCGGTATGAAGATCTATAGAGATAGATCTAGAAGAATGATAGGCCTTACCCAGGGTACATACATCAAGAAAGTGCTTAAAAGGTTCAGCATGGAAAACTCCAAGAGAGCTCTCATACCAATGAGCCATGTAGTATCCCATTCCAAGAAGATGTCTCCTAAGACACCTGAAGAAAGGGAGCGTATGAGTAAGATTCCTTATGCTTCAGCAATAGGATCTATCATGTACGCGATGTTATGTACTAGGCCTGATGTTTCTCATTCAATTAGTGTGACGAGCAGATATCAGTCTAATCCAGGTGAAGACCACTGGAAAGCAGTGAAGAACATCCTTAAGTATTTGCGAAGGACTAAGGATATTTTTCTTGTTTTTGGTGGATCTGAGTTGAAAATAGAGGGTTATACTGACTCTAGTTTTCAATCAGAAAGCGATGATAGCACATCCATGTCAGGGTACATGTTTACTCGGAATGGTGGTGCGATTAGTTGGAAGAGTTCCAAACAGTCTACAACGGCTGACTCCACAGCGGAAGCAGAGTATATAGCTGCAAGTGAGGCTGCAAAAGAAGCCGTTTGGATGAGGAAATTTGTTTCTGAGTTGGGAGTTGTTCCTAGCATTGAGGAGCCTATTGTGTTGTATTGTGATAACAACGCAGCAATAGCACAAGCCAAGGAACCTAGGTCTCATAAAAATACCAAACATGTTTTGCGGCGCTTTCATTTGATTATGGAGATCATTGAAAGAGGAGATGTCAAAATTGAGAGAGTTGACACACATAACAACGTAGCAGACCCACTCACAAAGACATTGTCTCAGATTCACTTTGATCGTCATAAAGAGAAGATGGGTATTAGATACCAGTGTGATTGGCTTTAGTTCAAGTGGGAGATTGAAAGTGTTTGTCCTAAATCCAATCATGTATGATGAGTTAGAAGAACTTTCTTGTATTCTTATTTTATTTCATTGATGTTAATAAAAGACTTGTTTTGGTTTTATTACGGGCTTTATCTATTTAAAGTGTTTTAAATAAGATGTTCCATAGTTTAGAGTAAAGCTTCTATAATTATAATGAGATTATAATAGTGAGATCTAGAAGATGATAACTCTAGACTTAAATAGTTCCTGATCATAGGATAACTAATCGGAAGTTTGTGAATCCGCAAAGATTGGTACATACTATGCTTGCTCCCGTCAGGAGGATGTCTGTTCTCACAGGCATTTGTGTGGTGACACTATAGCTAGTATGTAGGTGCTTGTTAGGGAATAAGTTTACTGAACATGACTCGATAAGTTGAATAGCTAATGGAGTTTACTCACGTGTCAATAGTTATTCACTGAGTGATAGTTGTACAAGTGTCATTAGACTTGAGATCGTTAGAGTTATCTTGTATATAATGAACTATGCTTTGGATTAGTCCTTAGTCTCAAGGACATCCATTAGGTCTATTCTGGGCATAGGGATTTCTGTATGGAGATAGTTAACGTCAATAGAGGATCTACCCCTTCCAGTATAGGAAGAGAATATCCTCTGTTATTCTTAGTATGCGAGTTCTGGAATCTCTGGCCAGAGTGTATGAAATTAGAAAGGAGTTTCTAATTTGCATTAATATGAACTTAGCATTATGAATAAGAAATCATATGATTAAATTTGATAAGGCCTGACACGAGATCCATGCCTTATATTTAATCGGGATATTGTAGGGTAGAAGGAATTGATTGTAATGAAACTAGTCACTGACAGGTTCTTGGTATTCTAAGCAGTGAATTCATATTATCCGGATAGTCGTGATATGTTGAGAAGCATCACTCACGATGTAGAATAAATATAATTAATCAGTTAATTATATTTAATGAATTCTTAGAATTCATATAAATAATAAATAAAAGTTTATTATTATGTATTTCTACTACCGGCTTAATATTGAACCTACAGGGTCACACCATAAAAGAATATTTTCTTTGATGAAAAGATTTAAATTATGAGAGAGGAAGAATTATTTTCTAAATAGTTTAGAAAAAGAAATAATGATTAAAATAGTTTTAATCATTATTAAAGCATTTTAGAAATGTGGGTCAATATATATATAGATATATTATTAAAAATCCTAAAAGAGCCCTATAAATAGAATGAGATAGTTCATTCTAAGGCTCATCATATTTTGTGAAAAAACCTAAAAAGGAGCTAGCCTCCATCTCTCTCTCTCTCTCTCTTCTCTCTAAAAGGTGTTAGAGTTTTTTTTTTGAAGAAATCATCGGAAAGAAAAATTCTTGGTGGATACCGGTAGAGTGCTTCACACTCTGAGGAGCAACTGCTTGCAACCATTTTTTTAAAGCTTTGATTCTCAAGGTATGGTTACGATTCCCCTCGATCTAGATTTTATATGTTTTTTGTATATGTGCGATACATGGTTTTTACGGAATAATTGTTATATCACGCTTCCGCTCATCCGTAAATTCCTTCAAAAATCTCCTCCTTTCCCAAAATTATCACGAAAATATCATGGGTAATTATCTTTTTTAACTAAAACATGTTACCTTTTCAATTTTTACTTAATAAAACGTCTCATTTTTCAAAAATATCACGGGAAAACCCTAAATTATTTATTTTAAAACCTATTTTTATATTATTTATACTTACTAAAACATTTTACTTTTTTTATTTTCCTTACTAAAATCCCTCCTTTTCCAAATATATCACAGGCAAACTCACTTATTTATTTTAAAAACATATTTTAATACTTTTAATTGACAATAACCTTTTTCAACTAAAACATGTCACTTTTTCTATTTTTCTTACTAAAACCCATCTTTTTCCAAAAATATCACGGGCAAACCGTTATTTTTATATTTTAAAATTCAACGAAAAAATGTTATTTTTTCTATTTTTCCTTACTAAAACCTCTCATTTTCCAAAATATCAATGGCAAACTGTTACTTATTTATTTTAAAATATATTTTAATACTTTTAATAACAAACACAATTAGTAAAATATAAAATATAAATAATAAAATTAACAATTATTAAAAACAACCCGTGAATCGCGCGGGTTTTAAGCTAGTTTAAAATAAAAAATGGACAACTATTTTAAGCTATGCCAAAGGTTCTTGTTTAAAATTAATGTATTTCAGAAAACAGTGCTTATAAATTACGTGACGTAGTGGTAATGTTTTTTATATATGCATGTTATTGGTATAATATTAAAAATAAATAATCATCAATATATATATATATATGCGTAATTTTATAGATAGAGTTTTTCTAAAAAATTATAAGATAGAGTTGCTTATAAATTACGTGACGTAGTGGTAATGTTTTTTATATATGCGTTTCATTATAAAGGAGTATGTTAATAAGAAAATTAATATATGAGACAAGTATTCAATGTATAAAATTTGCAATTTCAATCTTAAAAAGGAAAATGTGTTTAACAGGAGAACGACTTATTAGGGATAATTGACTGATTATTGTAATTTTATAGATAGAGTTTTTCTAAAAAATTATAACGCCGCCGCGAAGCGCGGCTTTATCAACTAGTTAATTTTGATAAAGTTTAATGTCACTTCCTGCAAATATGAAAAAACAACAAAAAGCGCTTTTAAAAAAATTGATTTTAAAATTTACCATATAGATTTCACCAGTTTTTCGAAAAAGCGGATGTCGCTATCTGCATAAGTGTTGTCAAACGGGAAGTGGATTATTTGTCCACCTTAATTAAACAATAATTTGCTAATAAATGTTTAAAAATATTTACCTCTTTGATTTATTAACATGAAAAATATATATTATCTATATAATCTTAATTCATGAACACAAAGAAACTGGAAAATTACCTTTTCTACCCTTTTTATTTTAAACATTTGACTTATGTTCTGTCCTTTTAAGTCTTTTCACATGATTTCCGGGTCACCCATTTTCAGATGGATCGGATTCATTCCAATTTTCCTCACAAAAACACCATATCCATGGGTACTATCCATGTTTACACGATATATTCATAGGTTTGATACACCAGCGATTTCAAATTTCTGAAGATCCACAATTTCAGCCAAAACTTCTGCAACTTATTGTTTGAATGGAGCCAAATTATGTTATACGCTCATATTGTCAAATTAATTCATTATCAAATTCAAATATAGAGAGATTATAATTATCATCTCTCTCAATCGCCATCGCTACTTCTCTCCAAGCTCAATTCATTCAATTCTAGGGTTTCATTTTCATCTCAATAGGTAGATATCTCTCTCTCTCTCTCCCTCTCTCTCTCTCTAAACCACAGGTTCATAAATATTGTTTCGATTAATTTGTTTTAGATTATATTTGATTACATATATACACGATTGTGATTGATTTTGTTGCGATTGTGTTTGTTTATTGTGTAATTGTTGAGATGTTTTGGTTGAAATTGCTATATTCTTCATCTTTGTTTTCTTACGTTTTTTGGACAAAATCTAATTGTATGTTTATGTTTATGTTAATTTTGTGTTGATGTGTTTATATACGCGTATGTGTATATATGATTATGATATATTTGTTGTTTATATTTATCTATTCGATTTTCAGGATGTGAATCAAAGCTACATTACAGAGTTGCTTCAACAATCATAAACTCATAAACTATGGTATGTATGTATATAATTTATTTATTTATATACTCTTATTGAATCGGATCAAATACATTGTCAAATTGGTTATCTTTTTTGGATCTTTTTTTTCTTTTTTTAGTGCTTCTGTAGGTGTTAAGATGAAAGATGCTCAAAATACTCCTCCGGCTATTTCTGTCCTTTTCAAGCTGATCCAGTGGACGCATGCGCACAAACAAAGTATTGATTATTACAAGGAGATTGATCAAAAACTCATGGATGTGCTGATGACGGCGAAGTCACCTAAGATTATGCTTACCACACTTATGGATTTTATAAAAAAAACCGAGAATATTATCTCTTGGAGGTATATCAATTTCTAATACTCCTAACGATTAGTAAATTTTGTATTTCTTACACACTTCGCAATATTCCATTAAGATAAGTGATTCATGTTTTTAGGTAACATTAGATATTTATAAAAAGTAGCGACGATGAATCGTAAACCATTTTCAGTGCTCAAGTTCTCTGATTTGTAGATACGCATAGGTATATTTTGGACCTCTCTCGCCTATATTTGTTGAGTTCTAATTCAAGTTTGTTTTTTGTGATTATAAGAAAAAATTATAATTCATATTAGAGTAATTTTTGTTCAAGTATTCTGTTTATCCTTACTATATGTGACCTATAAGCTTTTAGTTTATTCTATTATTGAAGAAATTTGTTTTGTATCTCACTTTTGTGCGTATTTAGTTATAACACTCAATTTTAACTTTTTAATATTTGCCTCCCAAATTAATTGATTTAGTTTTATGTAGATACTCTTCTTCTAGAATTGATCTTGGAACTAGGATTAATTGAAGACCAGGAAACAAGAAATGCTTGCAGTAATCTCATGTGGATAATACCACCCAGGTGATCTCACTTTGATGATGTTAGTCAAGTAATTAATTATATAATGTTTTTATCACCATATTCTAAAAATCAATGTTGATGCCTCACGCGGGGTGGGAGATGACGAAGATTAAGCTCTTCACCTCTACTGAACGCTGAGTAATTTCCTACCACTGGGCTTTTCCCTGATCCTTGATAGCTTTTTCATTTTTAAGGTGTGAGGTTATCTGATGCTGTTGAGAAATACAATGCATAATTCTTTGTGTGTGTGGTACCTTTGCAATTCAGTTTTTTTTGTCCACTTTAAAAGCATATCTTACCACTATCTATTTCATTATAGTTAATTTACTTACCAATTTGGTATAATAAAATTTTGGAATTCAGAAAGTTGTCTAATGTTCTATATTTTCCGCAGAGAATGTAATAAGGTGGGATAACATCAAGTCTATGGACAAACTTCTCAACAATTTTCGTGCGCCTATGATAAATAATAACGTTATTATTTGCATCATTTTCATATTTGAGCTATTTATATGGTTGTATTAGTTATTCCCACCTGGCTCATGCATTGTTTATGCAGGGTACAAAAAAAGATCTGACTTGCTTGGATTCGTTTTCTGTTTTGACTGATTTTAAGATGCAAAACTATTCTGAGCAGGTCAGAGTAATACCCCATGCTTATCATATGGGGTGGGGGATGAGGAAGATTAAGCTCTTGACCTCTACCGAACACGGAGTAATTTCCTACCACTAGGATCCCTGATCCTTGACATGTTTTTTTTAAGGTGTTAAGTTATCTGATGTTGTTGATCAATATAGTGCATAATTCTTTGTGTGTGTGGTACGTTTGCGATTCTAATTTTTTGTCCACTTTAAAAGCATATCTTACCACTATTTTTTTATTATAGTTATTTTAGTTACCAATTTGTATAATAAAATTTTGGAATTCAGAAAGTTGTCAAATGTTCTATACTTTCTGCAGAGAATGTAAAAAAGCAGGATATCATCAAGTCTATGTACAAACTTCTCAACAGTTTCCTTGCGCCTATGGTAAATAATAAAATTATTATTTGCATCATTCTCAGATTTGAGCTATTTATATATTTGTATTAGTTATTCCCACCTAGCTCATGCATTGTTTCTGCAGGGTACCACAAAGGATCCGACTTTCTTGGAGTCGTTTTTTGTTTTGATTGATTCTAAGACACAAAATTTTCCTGATCAGGTCAGAGTAACTCTACCATTAGATCATACTCGAGTAATCGGTTTCAGATTGAAAACAAAGTTACAAATCAATCTTAAATGTTATCATCTTGATCAATATACATCCATTTCATTCTCTTACTTCCAGCATATTAATTTAGTAATTTGTTTTCTTATTCATAAATATCTCTCATTTTTTCTTTCATCTTCATCTTTATGTCTCCATGGGTGTTTATATGTGTTTATATTATATTTATAATGAATGTTTCTTCTCTAGCCATGTCCTGTTTATTTCTTTTTCTCCATGATGTTTTTATTTACATGGATGTTGTTTATATGTGCATTGTTTGCATTGATGTTGTTCCTTAAAAAGAAGATTACAATAAGTGATGCTGCAGTCCAAAGGAAAGGCAATTCCAAGAAGAGGTATTGTGGCACAAGATTTATCATATGTCCTTCTCTTTGGCACCTGTCTCAAGTATGGATGTTTTGTATATGAATATATGAACTAAAGAAACTTGGAAGACAGACTATTTCGTAAAGCGAACACCCCTTTAATTCTTTGAATAGTATCATTCAAAATAGCAGCTGAAATTGCCATTTGGATTCGATTTATGCACAATGCAAAATTAGAACCTCTTCTCAGTGACCTCAAGCCTGCCAACATCCTCGGTTCTCCAAATATTAAAGTTCTGTAAATTCCTTGCAGGTAGGTGACCATCAATATTAAGTATTTTATGTACTTGCTTTAAAAGAATCACTAGAGGAAGTTAAGCAGTGCATGTCTGGTGATGAGGTACAGTTTTGTCATATTCAATATTTTCATCTACAGGTCACAAATGGAGCTCACGTAATCAGATTTCTCCATCTTCATCTCAACATGGTAATTAAGGAAAAATATCGATGCTACTATGTACTTTGATTTATTTATATATATATACATATATATAATGATGAGAAAAAAACTATTATAGTATCAAAAAGACAAACGGGTGATCATGGCAAAAGCTCACTTAAAATTTCAACTTTAGCCTCCTACAACATGGAAACAGAAAATAGCAATCCAAATTTCAACTTGCCAAAAGTGAATTTCAATGGTATTTTAAGCTCGGTAATAGTATGCTTAAAATTAATATAAACTCACATGCTGCCTTAGTTTCCCCTGTAGAAATAGCTTAGTTAAGTATATTAATTGTTTGATATATGATATTATAATTTTTATCTATTAGGCTAAATCAGCTGCCGTAAGTAAATACTTTAAATTCAGCAGGTTCTATTTGAGTAGCCTCCATCGCTTCAATAAAGGAAAAAAAATGATTTTTACCATTTAAAGAACCGAAATTCATACTAATCTTCTCCGATCATATACTTCGGTTAATTAAGTAAGTATATCAAAATACATGAAAATATCATTACCAATACAACCTCAGTGTACCCTGTAGAAGAAGTCTTTTGCTAAAAGTACACTCCAATGTTGATGGAATCAAGGACCCTGTTTTAATCATTTAACGCATTAGAAAAATTATAGTAACTTATATGAATGGTATTTTTGTAGTATGGTTAGATGGAGCACTTTAATAAGTGATCTAACATTATTCAAATTTTAAATTAATGAATACCA
The DNA here is from genome assembly GCA_030848705.1 of Heracleum sosnowskyi. NCBI lineage: Eukaryota > Viridiplantae > Streptophyta > Magnoliopsida > Apiales > Apiaceae > Heracleum > Heracleum sosnowskyi. The sequence continues at coordinate 91,263,065 of CM061235.1, read as the reverse complement.
TATGGCGACAATTTTAATGTAACCAGTTACAAAAACATCCATACTTCCGATAGTATCTTTTTGATGTTTTCCATAGGATAAATTAATATATACTTGCCAAAATTTCCTCACCTTTTTGTTGTTCTTCAGTAAGGTTGTGCATTCAGAAGGATGCAAAAATTTTACTTAATACATTTATGTGAAATGAGTTGTTTTTCATTGATTTCCTTATTCTCTCTCTAGTAGTTATCTTTAACCATAATTTACAAATATTAAACTTTTAATTGCAGAGAATTCCACTTTCCTCTATTAATCAAAAGATTCTGGGCCAATCTATGAGATCACAGGGTTATGGATCTCACTCAAATGAAGATGGTCTTCATTCATGTTAATTTAAAATTAATCTTGGTATAATATATTATTATGTACTTGATAATTGTAGCCATTTAATTATTAATAGATATGCATATCTTTCTATAGAGAATCGAAGAATTCCACTCTCTATCATGACTCAAAATGTTGGTGCCCAATCTAATAGGTCTCATGCTTATAAATCTCAGACAAACATTCCAAGTTGTTCATCAGGTTAATAAATATAGTACAATATTTACTTATCCTTTTTGTTGTTTTACAAACTAAAGTTTAAGCCATTTATTTCATTTATTTGTTAGTATCCTGCTTTTCTTTTAAAGTTCATACAATATGCAAATTGGATTTTCTAATTTTGAGAATTGCTTGACAATTTTTTTACTGTAGTTTGAAAGGTTGTTTGTTCTCCGTTTATAACATTTTATCCTTTGATCTGTACTTTTATGTTTAGAGATTCGGAGAAGTCCACTTCCTGACATCACTCGGAATGTTGATACACAATCTAATAGATCTCCTGATCATATATCTCATACTAACATTTTAAATTGTTCATCAGGTTAATACATGTATTGCATATTTAGTTTTCCTTTCTGTTTTCCTACAAAATAAAGATTCAGCCATTAATTTTATTTTTAGTATAGTTTGTCAAGCTGTTTGTACTCCGTGTGTGACATCAATATAATTTTTAATGATGGCCAGAAAAAAGCCTTCATAATGGTTTAAGGTGATACATGACGATTAAAGGTACAATCATTATCTGAAACAGTTAGCAGTTTGATAGAGAAAATTGCGGGAGAGATACTCAGCGGAAATGCTGAATTTCTCAAGGATTCTTTCCCTGCTTATTACAATGTTGTAGGAGGTTGAAACACTTTCCCTTCCGTTGAGAGACGTGGTGGTAGAAAAAGATAAGATTTATCATTTGCATATCTTTTGAATTTTGACTATGGAAATTTCATTAGTTTCTGTGAACTCATTCTTGATCTTTTCCTGTTTGTACGTTAACAGCCTACTCTCTGATACCACTTGTTAGAAATGAATACTACTAGAAACTAGACAGAGGGGGGGTGAATGGATAGTTTGATATATTTTTCGATTCTTGAAAACTAAGTAACAGACTGTATATGATTATGATATGTAATATGCAGAAAGTAAATAACACACACAATCACTTTAATCTACTTTGTATAAGCAAATTAAATACTACAGCTTTCCAAGAAATTCACAAAAGAATTTTTGGCTTCTAAACAAGAACAGTTTGAACTTGCTTGCTTACAGAGAAAAGAGCTTAGCAAATTACTATGTGTATCTCTCTTACAGCTTACAGTTGTGTGTGCACGATATATATATATTGACCTATACAAACTAGGCACACACAATATTACACAGCTACCCCTTCTGAAAGTCCAACTTGTCCTGCCATAAGAAGTTCACTGTGTCAGGAAGGACCACCTGCTTTTCGGAGTCTTTCCCGTTTCTGTAGCTGCTTGTCTCTTATCTTTCTCTCCAAGTTTAGCTGTAGATTTTCCATCTGTTCTTTGGACCACCTTGCCAGAACAAATGCTTCAGTATTTGTCTCCTTTGATTCTTGGTTCTGTACCTTGATTTGTCTTGTTATAAACGGCTAAGTGTTGATATCGTGAACTCCACTTTATTCCTGACTTCGCGATCTCCCTTGTGAGGACTACGCGATATAGCCTTTGAAGACTTTACGACATAGGTCATTTGATGACTATGCGACATAGGTCATTTGATGACTATGCGACATAGGTCATTTGATGACTATGCGACATAGGGCTTCTGAGGACTTCACGATTTAGGCTCTTTTGACTTTGCTGACTTCAACACTTCACGACATGTGTCTTGAGGACTTCTCGACATAGTACAAAAAGGACTATGCGATATAGTACTTCACGACATGGATATTGGTGACTTCAAGACATAGCTTTCTTTTGACTTTGCTATATAATGCCTTAGACAAATTCCTGCAACTTATTTCTTCATAGCCTTATTCAACTCTATCCTGCTGCATGAACACTTCTGAACTTCTACCAGGATAATTATTCAATGGCCTATATACAATCTAGATGCAAGAAACTTTACTAAGCTCATTATAAATCTGAGCATACATGATAAAGCTATTGTTCATGAGAACAAGACAAGTACATTTAGAGACCTATACTCTATCCCAGTGATAGAAATCACTAGGTCATGTAGTGTGACATAGTCACATAGTGTAGGCTTGTTAATAGTGGTATTCAGACATGTCTTGAGCCTAACAATCTCCCCCAAATTATGAGTAAGATCCTTAGGCACAATTTCATGTCTGATAACAAGCCTAACTTACATAAAAGGAAATTTAGTAACAGAGAGGACAATTCATGAACATTGAGATCAGAAATTTGATTACATAGAAAAATTGAAAGCTTACAGATTACTTTTGTTGCTCAGCAGCTTCAGCTTCCAATTGCTTCTCTAGCAAATCATCATATATCTTCTTTTTCCTTATCTCTTCTTTTCTCTTCATGTCTATGATGGCTTCTTGAAGTTCTTCTCTTGCAATCAGTTCTTCAATGAGAGGTGAGCCGTTCAAGTCATCAATTGCAGCCTTGAGTGCACTTTCTACATAGGAATCAAGAAACTCCATCCTTATTTTGCTTTGACCTCCATGTGAGTTTTTGTACTCCACAATGTAAGGATTTTGTTTGACCCTGCACATCCCTTTCTGCCTTAGCTCCTTAGCCCTCTCCTCCATCTCAGCCATTTCTTTCTCTCTCTGTATGTTTTTCTCTTCATTCTCTTTCCTCATGTTTTCTTCATAATCAGCATGCATCTTCAAGTACCTGGCAATATCTATCTTCCATGTCTTTTCTTCTTTTTCTTCAAAATTCAGTAAGGCATTTATCCTTTCAAGCTCATACTTATAGAAATATTGCCAGCTTCCTTGCTTCATTATCCTTTCTCTTCCATCAGTGTACTTGATCTCTAGATGATCCAACTTCACTTTGACTTCAAAGATCCTTTGAGCCCTCAAAAATGCTAGGGCATCTTCATCATAGTCCTCATCTAGTGGAAGCACATTGATGCCAATAACATTTGTGAGTTTTCCAGTCTTCTTTGTTATCCTTATCCTTTTGGGTACACTCTTGATCTTCAAATGCTTCACAAGAGATACCTTTCTGGAACAAGGAGAATTAGTCTTCAGTGCCACATCACTTGGAAGTAGCTTCATTCCTTTCCCCTTCATCCACTGTAACACTCCACTAGCTGTAACTTTGTGGAAGTGTTTTCTTGAAATTACTTTTGTGGCTTCATCTTCCTTCTGTGGCAATTCAGGTTCAGAAGTCATAGATAATGATTTTGGAGGATCATTGCTAACAGTACCCACCCTAGACTTAGAGTCTTGTGTTGTGGTTAAAGTACAGCTAGCAATGTCCTTGACTTGCTGAATTCCACTTCTTGTTTTCCTGGTTGTTTCCTTTGTCCCTTTGGAGTCCCTCTTGTCATCACCAGCATCTTTTGATTTCTTTGAATATTTGCTCCTGCTGCTTTCACTAGATCCATCCTTATCTCTCCTTGACTGAGATCTCCTTTTATAGGTTTTCTCCTCATCATCATCATCATCCCCATCCTTCTTTTTGCTCTTTTCTTTGACAGATTCAGGAATGACTCCATGGATCAGAAAAGATTGTAGAGTGTGAATCATCTCTAGTTCATCAGCTGTCCTGACTCCCCTCTTGGCCCTTAGCATTTGCAGCACCTGGTTGATCTTTGTATTATTCTTTCTTGTCAAATATGAAGGGATCACCAACTGGTCAATGCTGCTGTCTTGAGATAGACTTTGGAAGATTATTGTCTTTGGCTTTGAGATAACCTCAGGCAGTCTTTGATCTTGATCTATCTTCAAGTCATCAAACAGTCTCTTGTTGTTAGCCCCACCTTGTTCTATTAAGTCCATTATTATTGACAGCTCAGTGAATCTCAGTTTCTCTAGAGTTTGAAAAGCTAGGTGCCACAAGTAGTTGTCCTTGCACACCATGATTATCTCTCTTAGATGGACATCCTTGATTTTCCTTACTGCAACTGTGAAGTACTTGATGTTTTCCTTGAGCTTCATTCTGTAAGTCCTTGCATCTCCTTGTGCATCTCTGTAAGTGGCTTTCAGAAACTCCAGGAAGGCCTCATCATGATAGATGTGAGAATTGGCAACTTCCTGTAGCTTGGCCTCTGTGATGATTATAGCTTTGATAGGTTGAGCCTTGGGAGTAGGTTGAGCAGGTTGAGGAGTGGAGATATCTTTAGGCATTGTGGATGGATAGAAGGTGGTTGAAATCGTGCTCTTTTGCCCTTCTGCACTGATGACATCTACAGGGGGGAGGATTATTGGCTTTATTGTTTCTTCAGAAATTTTGCCCTTAAGCTTCTGTTGCTTGGCAGGTACTCCCCCTTTCTTTTGATGAATGACCTCCTTTTCTTTCTCCCCCTTAGGCTTGGAATCAGACAAGATGTCTTGAGCTTCCCCAGGGATAGGCAGATTCATATGTCTCATCATTGAGGTCATCATTTGTTGTTGTACCAACAAAATATTTGAGGTGGAGTTGGTTTGTTCATCCATCTTAGCATTAAGGTGCTGCAAGGAGAGAGATAGTCCTTTGTTTTCTGCTTTCAGATCAGCTACCTCTCTTTCCAAGCTGTCCACTTTGGATAAAAGTTGTTGAGATTTGAAGGAGTTAAGGGATTGATCCTTGAGTTTGGAGAATTCAAACTTGGAGATATCAGAAATAGGAATCTCATCAACCAGCTTGTTCCCATACTGATTCTTCCAGAGTACTGTAAGCATGGAGTTTGAGTTGATGTTGGCCTGCACCTGATTGTCTAGCTTGGTAGAGAGCTTCTTCATATTATCTGAAACCATAGCTAGGGTGCAGTCCATTGTGGTGACATTTGAGGCAGTTTTTTGGACTTCCTTAAGAATGCCATCTACCTTGGGAAAGCTTGAAAGAAAGCAATTCTTGAGTTGAGCATTAGAATGAGCTGTTTCTTCCTGAATGGTGGAGATTTCTGACTGAAGACCCTTCCCAAGAAAATGCATAGCTTTAAGTTGGCTCTTGTAGACATCATTAACTGCATCATAGATTTCAGCAGGAGAGAGACCTTTGGCATTTGACCCCAAGGCTGTAAGATAGTCCTCCCTGATAAAAGCTAGAGCCTCCTTAAGCTTGACTGTCCTTTTGCCATCCAGCCAAGCATCCACATTTCCAGCTTGCTGGGCTTCATCCACAATTTTATCCTGTTGTGCTTCAACATCCTCCTTATGAGTGAGAAGAATAGCCTCATAGTCAGAATTTGGGAGATTTGCAGTGAGGAGATGTTGAGCAATCCTAGAGATCTCATCAATCTGTGCCACATGAAGATCTTGTAATTCTTCATCCGTCAATTGTGGTAGCACAGAGGATGATCCTGAAGCCCTGTCATGTTGCACAGGTTTCAGCCATTCAGTTATGGTGGCCTGAGCCAAGTGAGAGCTAGTGCTTGGCACTTCATGAGATGTAAGGTTTTGAGTCTCCTCCAGCCTTGGAATGGCTGTAGGGTCTAATGTTGTCTCCATTGAAATGGGATGTGTTACAACAGTAGCCCTATTTGTCTGTGAAGACAGTTCCACATCCCTAAGGATGGGAGAATTTGGCACAGAGTCTCCAGTGAAAACTGGTGAATCCTCCATGTTTGTGTTGGTGTCATTAGGATATGCCCCAGCATGCATTCCCTGACCAACTAGATGTGGTTCCTGGGTGGTGAGCATAGTGTCATGCACCATGTCACTTGAAATTGGCTTAATCACAGGAGAGAATTGTGATTGATCAAAGGCAAGATTGTCATTGGAATGACTCTCTTGTTCAGAAGAAATTTTTATGGAAGAATCTGAGAGAGAAGTGGGGTTTAGATTAGATTGTGGCAACTCCCCCAGAGAAATAGGAGGAGTTTCAACAGTGATGTGCTCTCCACTCTGTGTGTTATCAGCCTTATCACTCCTAGGGTCAAGAGTGAGGTCTTGACCCTGTGCAGACTCTGTACAAGATGCAGTGGGGAGGCTGCTCTTTTCAATGCCAATGACCTGTTGAGAGGCCATGGACAGTAACAGGTGTACCCCTTTTTCCACATCTGAATCCTGTTGGGAGGATCCAGTGGTAGGTTTGGATTTGGATTTCTTCTTTTGTCTGGTGAGAGGTGACTCAGGATTCTCACTAGCTATCTCTACAGATTCATTTATCACTTTTAGGGCTCTCTTCTTTGACTTCTTTTTAGTAACACCAATCTTTTGAGAGATTGATGCACTTGGCTGCCTAACTTCTATGGGACTGTTTGCAGTGGGGTTACTGGATGGGATGGGAAGGCTGGGGTTAGACTGTGTAGCTCCTCCAGTCTCAGCCTCCCCTGTCCAGGAAAGTGCATGGTATATGGGCTTATCAAGTGGATAAGACTCAAATGTGTCCTGCATATGCTTGGTCACACTTAGAATCACATCCACTTGATTCCTTGTGTCCAATGAGCCAAATAGTACTTTGGACATGGACTTGGAATAAGCCATTTTAGTGTTATCTATACCCTCCAATAGATGGACATTTGCATCAAGAAAATTTAAAATAACTTGAAGGAAACGAGGGTAAAAGATGTCATTACCTCTACCACGAATGGTCCTGCCTAGCCTCTGAGTCAATTCTTTGAGAATTATGGCTCCCACATTTATCTCCTGGTTGTTGGCCAAGGAGTAGGCTAGCTTCACAGCAATGTGACTGATATGGTCCCATCCTGTCTTCCTGCAGAGAAACACCTTCTGGAGTGCGTCAAACAGAAATGACCACTCCCTTCTCACAAACTTCTTATTCAGCTTTCCAGTATCTATCTCATCAGCATACTGAATGAAGGTCATGAATTCTATGATTTAAGCATCTGTAGCTTCTTGGTCATGACCCTCCACCTTGAACCCCAAAGCTTCATTGATTTCCCTTTCACCAAATTGAAAGTGTTTGCCTCCAATTGAACAACTAACCTCCTGGAATGAGGTTCCATCTTCCCTAGCCATTGTTGATACCAACGCCGTTCTCCAGAATCCTTCCAACACATCGACATACAAGGTAGGGTTCAGGGTTAGGGCTTGGCGTAGGTAGGAAGTGTTCAAGAACCGTACAAAACACTTGTACCTTGGGTTAGCCTCAGCCTCAGAGGGAATGGTGAGAAGATTGGTTTCTTTGGGAATGGTTAAAGGGATTGAGGATGATACTGTTTGAGATTTGGGTGCCATTTCGAGAGTGAGAGTAAAAAAGAGAGTAGAGAATTTGTGCTTAGGTTTGAGAGTTTGAGAGCAATAGACAAGATGAAAAGTTGTGAACGGTTAGAAAAGGTATTTATATGATAGAGACACTGCGATATGGAGTTATGAATGTGTACAGTCTATTTGTATGTCGCGAAGTCAAAAATGGCATGTACCGCAAAGTCTTGCACAGTATATCGCATAGTCTCAGAAATGAACTATGTCGCAAAGTCCTCAAGATGAAAGGATTGGGGAGACTTTGCGATATAGTAGAAATACCCTGGCTAAAGCTCTCTTTTAGGAATTTTAAGCAAATTGTCAGACTTTTATCAAATTTTGAAATAAAATAAATTTAAATCAAAATTCTGTCAAATGTGGAGACTTGTCGATATAGTTATTCTAAGTCGCGAAGTCATAAAATGAACTATGTCGCAAACTCATGAAATGAACTATGTTGCGAAGTCTCACAATCTCAACAGTTTGCGATATAAGTCTGTTTGATTTGAACTGTGTCGTGAACTCTGAAAATCATCTATATAGAGATGTCTTAAAAGCTCACAACTTTACCAACAAATGTGATTTTGAAAAATATGCAGTAAAATACTGAAATATTTATAAATCATATCTCAACTAATTTTCACTCCAAACAAATAGAGCATTTAAATACAGTGAAAATTTACTGCTTCAACAATTTACTGGCATAGTTACTTAGAGCAACTAAATGAAGGATTGAGCATTCCAATTTCACTCACAAGTCTGTTGAAGACTGCTTCATTCAGAGGTTTAGTAAATATGTCAGCTAATTGTTTCTCAGTTGGAACATAAGAGACTTCTATGGTACCATTTGCAGCATGTTCCCTAATGAAATGGTACCTGATCTCAATGTGCTTTGTAGTAGAATGATTAACAGGATTGGCAACTATGGATATTGCACTAGTATTATCACACATTAGAGGAATGTGTTCTAACACTAGCCCATAATCCATGAGTTGATTTCTAATCCAAAGCAATTGAGCACAGCAACTTCCATCAGCAATATATTCAGCCTCAGCTGTGGATGTTGTTGTGGACTGTTGTTTCTTACTAAACCAGGACACTAACCTTTGACCTAGGAATTGACAGCTTCCAGAGGTGCTCTTCCTGTCAATTCTGCATCCAGCATAATCAGAATCTGTGTAACCAACCAGGTTGAACCCAGTGCCCTTTGGATACCATAGCCCAAGATTAGGAGTCCCCTTCAGATACTTGAAGATTCTTTTGATAGCCATCATGTGAGATTCCTTGGGATCAGACTGGAACCTTGCACAGAGGCATGTGGCAAACATGATGTCTGGCCTGCTAGCTGTGAGATAGAGTAGGGATCCAACCATTCCTCTATAGACCTTGATATCAACTCTCTTGCCTTTCTTGTCTTCATCCAGCTTGATTGCAGTAGACATAGGAGTTTTGGCTGGGGATGACTCTTCTAAACCATATTTCTTTAAAAGATCCTTGACATACTTAGATTGGTTTATAAAGATGCCATCCTCCCTTTGATGTACTTGCAGGCCTAGAAAGTAGGTTAACTCTCCCATCATACTCATCTCATATTTACTTTGCATCAACTTAGAGAACCTTTCACAGAGTTTTTCATTTGAAGAGCCAAAGATGATATCATCCACATAGATTTGAACAAGAATGATATCATTTCCATGCTTCTTGAAGAATAGGGTTTTGTCAATTGTACCCCTGGTAAATTGATGCTCAAGAAGGAATTGAGATAGAGTTTTATACCAGGCTCTTGGTGCCTGTTTGAGTCCATAGAGTGCCTTGAGCAGTCTATACACAAAGTTTGGGAAGTCTTCACTCTCAAAGCCAGGTGGTTGAGACACATAAACTTCTTCAGCAAGATCACCATTGAGAAATGCACTTTTCACATCCATTTGATACACCTTAAAATCTGAGTGAGCTGCAAAAGCCAGGAAGATTCTGATGGCTTCCAGTCTAGCTACAGGTGCAAATGTCTCATCATAGTCAATGCCTTCTTGCTGACAATATCCTTTTGCAACCAGCCTTGCTTTGTTTCTTATTACCACTCCTTCTTCATCCATCTTGTTTCTGAACACCCATTTGGTGTCAATAACATTCTTTCCTTTTGGAGGAGGTACTAGTTCCCATACTTTGTTTTTCTCAAATTGATTCAACTCTTCTTGCATGACAACAATCCAATCAGAATTCTTCAAAGCTTCTTCAATTAATTTAGGTTCCTCTTGTGACAGAAAGCAGCTATACAGACATGTATTTAATGTTGCCCTTCTTGTTCTAACTCCCTCACTAGGATCTCCAATGATTTGATCCCTAGTGTGGGCTCTGTCCCATTTCCTTGTGTGCCCCTGTTCATTTCCTTGATCTGTTCCAAGCTCATTTTGATTGAGAGGTGCATTCTCTTCTACTCCCCCTGTGTTTGTGAACCCTTGCACAGGTGTTTGAAGAAGATTGTCAACTTCAAGGATTTCATTCTCTAGAACAGTTTGAACAGGGGGTTCATCTTCACTTTCAGAATCCTCAAGATAACCTTGATTCTCAAATCTCAATGGCACACTGTCTTGATCACTTGTTTTCAGTCCAGGAGTTTTCTTGTCATCAAAGGTAACATCCATGCTTTCCATGACTTTGTGTTGCTCCGGTACAAACACTCTGTTTGTTGTCCTTTCCAGAGAGTATCCAATGAAGATACCTTCAAATGCCTTAGCATCAAATTTTCCAACATGCTCAGAGGTATCTTTCATCACAAAGCACTTGCTTCCAAACACATGCAGGTGCTTGAAGGATTCTCTTTTTCCAGTCATTAATGAGTAAGGAGTTTTGCCAGACTTCTTATTGATTAATGTTCTATTTTGCACATAGCATGCTGTGTTAACAGCATCAGCCCAAAAGCTAGTGGGTAGCTTTGCATCCAGCAGCATTGTCCTTGCAGCTTCAATGAGAGTTCTATTCTTTCTCTCAACTACTCCATTTTGTTGAGGTGTTCTAGGAGCTGAGAATTGTTGAGAAATTCCTTTATCTTTGCAAAACTCATACAATGTTGAATTTCTGAACTCAGTCCCATTATCACTTCTCAAAGCAACTACAGAGGAACCAGTGCTTTGTGCTTCTTTATCAACTCTCTTGATATGCTCTATTATGACTTGGGGTGCTTCATCCTTGGAGAATAGGAATTCCACCCAAGTATATCTTGAATAGTCATCTACCATCACTAGAGCATATTTCTTTTTGGAGAGGGACATTACATTTACAGGGCCAAATAAGTCCATGTGAATTAGCTGCAGAGGTTTTGAGTTTGTATTGAGCAACTTGTTCTTGTGACTGGATCTTTTAATTTTTCCTTTCTGACAAGCTTCACATGCTCCATCTTGCACAAACTCCAAGGCAGGCAAATCCCTGATAAGTTCTCTCTTGGTTAGAGAGTTCATTGCCTGAACATTCAAGTGAGACAGCTTCTTGTGCCATAGCCAGAATTCCTCATGTGTGGCTTTAGTGTAGAAACAGCAGATTTCTCCCTTATCTGCAGCCTTGAGATTAGCTACAAACAAGCTTCCTTTCTTCACACCAGTTAGAACAACTTCACCACTTTCCCTTTTTGAGATTGAACAAAGGTCTTCATCAAATTCCACTTTGAAGCCTCTGTTGGTAAATTGTCCAATACTCAAGAGATTATGCTTCAGTCCTTCAACAAATGCTACATCTTCAATAATGACATTTCCAGATTTAACACTGCCATATCCCATTGTATAACCAATGTTGTCATTTCCAAAGGTTACTGATGGGCCAGCCTTTTCCTCAAAATGTGATAGCAGGGCCATATCACCAGTCATGTGACTTGAGCATCCACTGTCCAAGATCCATATGACTCTTTTATTCCTGTTGCCCTGCATTCACAAAGTGACTAAGTTGTTTTTGGTACCCACACTTGGTAGGGTCCAGATGATTTAGAAACATTTTGATTAATAATTCTTCTGTCATAAATTGCATTTCTCATAGTAGGAGACTTCACTTTTTCTGTGGCTTTGGAGTTTACACTCTTAGGCTCACATGAAGTTTTCACCCTCTCAACCCTGATTGGGGACCCTGTCCTATGAGAATGTATGTGTGTGTGTGATTCACCAGATTGTGCAGAGTCAAGTTTATGTTTAAGAGATAAACAGTTAGCAATCACAGTCACATAGCATGTCATGCAGTTTGGCTTACCACAGAAAGAATCATGACTAGAATTTATGCTAGCAGAAAGGTTACTTAGGTTGTCAACTTCAACAATTTCAGGCTTACTACACTTATGAGTCAAATGATTAACAGATAGGCATTTTTGACATTGTTTCCTGGGAGCATTTGGCACATAAGCATAGTTGTTTCCTTTGTTAACACCAACTTTACCATTTCTGTTTTGTTTCCTTTTCTTAACAACTTCTTTCTTTGCTTTAGGACTCTTGACAAGATTGTCTTTGGTCTCTTTCTGATTGACAAGTTCAGGAAAGGAAGAAGTGTTCTTAGCAGCCTCATCTTCTTCAAGTAGTTGTTGCTTGATGATCAGTAGTTCCTCATCAAACTCAACAACACTCTTTCTGAAGATGGGCTGTTCAACACTTGACAGTATGGTTGGGGCATTTTTGTTTGTAAAAGTTTCCTTTCCTTTGCCCTTGACCTTCTTCCTTCCCTTGTCATTATCATAGTCAAAACCAACTCCAACCTTGCAGTCTTCAGTGTGTTCCTTGTGGTAGGTTTGAATAAGTTCAGAGGAGTTTTTGAAGCTTCTTAGTTTCAGTTCAGTTTTAGCAATTTGTTCTCTAAGGGCTTTCTCTATCTGCTCAGCACAAATCACTTTGTTTTTAAGATACTCAACCTCCTTTTTCAAACCATCCAGGTTCACAACCATTAACTCAAGTTGCTCATTCTTTTCTGTAAGCTCAACATTCTTAGCAGTTAGTCTATCAATTTCTTCATTAGCTACTAACATGCTAGTATGAATATTAAACATCTCAGTGCTCATATCTTCAACAGTTTGCTTATATTGAAGGGGAGTCATATCAAGAGAAGTAAGAATAGGTACCTGACTTGAATCACCTTCATCAGAAAATGCCATCAAGGCATAGTTTGAGTACTCTTGTTCTTCTTCTTCATCAGAGTCATCCCAGCATTTTCCCTCAGCAATAAAAGCTTTGCCCTGTTGTTTCTTGAGTAGAGCCTCATACTTAGCTTCAAGCTCTAAGTATGCTTTGTCCTTCTTGACTTGTTTAGGCTTTTTGCACTCAGTGGCAAAATGCCCAAGTTCATTGCAGTTATAGCACCTTATTTTGGTCCTATCCACACTTCCTGTCTTGTATCCACCTTTAGCAGCACCAGCAATCCCTTTTCCTTTATTGAAGGTGTTTGAGCCACTAGATCCACCAGTTTTCCATTATTGAACTTGGACCTAAATGGCTGCTTTCTTTTAAACCTTATGTTAGGATACCTCCTAGCCATATAAGCAAAAGATTTGTTTTCCATTTTGTCCAGCTCATCTATACTGTAGAACTCATCCTCTTCAGGCAAATCATACACAACCTGAGTTTCATCACCAGTGTCTTCAACTTCCAGTTCCTCAATCTTGACCTGACTGATTTTAAGAGAGTCCATTCTTTGACTTAGGTTGTCAGCAATAAGTGCACAGGAGGTATTAGCCACTAATCCTTGCTTTGCTTGAATAGATCTCTTTTGAAACAGCTCTAACTCATATGTCTTTAAAACACCATACAACACATCAAAACCAATCTTTGTCAGATCTCTTTCTTTAAGGGAAGAGATTCTTGGTTCCAAGTGATCTGGAAGAGTTAGTAGAAACTTCATATTGAGCTCTTCTGTTTCATAGTGTTTGTCATAGAGTTTGAGCTCGTTTATCAGCTTGTTGAATCTCTCAAACACTTCTGTGATTCCCTCTTTTGGCTGAGCCATGAAGGCTTCATATTGTGAAACAAGAATCTGCTTCTTGTTCTTTCTTACTTCAGTAGTTCCTTCACAGAGCACTTCTATAAGATCCCACATCTTCTTGGCACTTGTACAATGAGCAACAGTGCCATACATGTTGAAGTCCATAGATTCACAAATGATAAGTTGAAGATGTCCATCCAATGCTACTTTTTCCTTTTCAGGATCAGTGTATTTTGAGGGATCTTTGGGCACATGTTTTGCTGGTACAATCTCAGTGCCAATGGTTGTTTCACCAATCTCGATCATTGGAATGAAGGGACCATGCTTTAGAATATCTAAATACATGGGGTTAGAAGCTTTGATGAAAAGCAACATCTTCTTCTTCCATAAACTGTAGTGCTCCTTGTTAAAGGGAGGAATCTTGATACTGCTTAGTTTCTGTGAACTCATTCTTGATCTTTTCCTGTTTGTACGTTAACAGCCTACTCTCTGATACCACTTGTTAGAAATGAATACTACTAGAAACTAGACAGAGGGGGGGTGAATGGATAGTTTGATATATTTTTCGATTCTTGAAAACTAAGTAACAGACTGTATATGATTATGATATGTAATATGCATAAAGTAAATAACACACACAATCACTTTAATCTACTTTGTATAAGCAAATTAAATACTACAGCTTTCCAAGAAATTCACAAAAGAATTTCTGGCTTCTAAACAAGAACAGTTTGAACTTGCTTGCTTACAGAGAAAAGAGCTTAGCAAATTACTATGTGTATCTCTCTTACAGCTTACAGTTGTGTGTGCACGATATATATATATTGACCTATACAAACTAGGCACACACAATATTACACAGCTACCCCTTCTGAAAGTCCAACTTGTCCTGCCATAAGAAGTTCACTGTGTCAGGAAGGACCACCTGCTTTTCGGAGTCTTTCCCGTTTCTGTAGCTGCTTGTCTCTTATCTTTCTCTCCAAGTTTAGCTGTAGATTTTCCATCTGTTCTTTGGACCACCTTGCCAGAACAAATGCTTCAGTATTTGTCTCCTTTGATTCTTGGTTCTGTACCTTGATTTGTCTTGTTATAAACGGCTAAGTGTTGATATCGTGAACTCCACTTTATTCCTGACTTCGCGATCTCCCTTGTGAGGACTACGCGATATAGCCTTTGAAGACTTTACGACATAGGTCATTTGATGACTATGCGACATAGGTCATTTGATGACTATGCGACATAGGTCATTTGATGACTATGCGACATAGGGCTTCTGAGGACTTCACGATTTAGGCTCTTTTGACTTTGCTGACTTCAACACTTCACGACATGTGTCTTGAGGACTTCTCGACATAGTACAAAAAGGACTATGCGATATAGTACTTCACGACATGGATATTGGTGACTTCACGACATAGCTTTCTTTTGACTTTGCTATATAATGCCTTAGACAAATTCCTGCAACTTATTTCTTCATAGCCTTATTCAACTCTATCCTGCTACATGAACACTTCTGAACTTCTACCAGGATAATTATTCAATGGCCTATATACAATCTAGATGCAAGAAACTTTACTAAGCTCATTATAAATCTGAGCATACATGATAAAGCTATTGTTCATGAGAACAAGACAAGTACATTTAGAGACCTATACTCTATCCCAGTGATAGAAATCACTAGGTCATGTAGTGTGACATAGTCACATAGTGTAGGCTTGTTAATAGTGGTATTCAGACATGTCTTGAGCCTAACAATTATGCCTTGTAATTTTGCCTAAGTGAAGACATGTCAATGGATTGAAGATTGCTCTATCAACGGAATGAAGATTACTCTATCAACGAAACGAGGAATACACTATCAACGGAATGAAGAATAAAGCTATCAACGAAACACATCTCCCTACTATCAACGAATTATTGTTGCTTTTCTGAATAGTTGACAAAGTGATAGTGACAGTTCTCTGACTGCTAAAAAGGTGATGTAGAAGGGTACAGTGCATTGGAAACCATTAAAATGGACATTGGAAATAAGGAAACATCCCAGTTTCCAATTGGATCTTGGAATGAATTATTATATGCAAAAGACAAGGATACTCAAGAACCACTGGACAAAGGGATGAAAAGCAAACTATTGGCGGTTACTCATTGTACTTTTAGTGTAGCCAAAAATAGAGTTGTAAACTTGGGCTTATATAACCAAGTGTAGCAGTTACTTTAGAAGTAAGAGAAGAAAAACAAACAGATTGTATTAGCTATCTTTGAGAGCATTCTTCTCTACATTCTTGTAACTGAGCAGTTGTGTACATCTTTGTATCACATATTATTTCCGCAATAAAAACACTTCAGTTGGATCATCAAACAATCCAACTGAATTATTTACTTCTTGTGTTTTTATTTAATCAGTTCAGTTTTCATTATTTATTTTCAAGTTCAAGAAAATATCTAGAATTGTATTCAACCCCCTTCTACAATTCTGTTAGGTCATTTGGGATTAACAGTGTCATGTGTGGATGGAGTTTGTGCTTTCTGTTTCAGATATTACATCTTGGTTATGGTTTCTAAAATCATAAAAATCGAAGTACAACTTGCTCTTGCTGCTTATAGGACACCCTGTAGGTTAATGCTCTGATAATATTGACATGTTGGTCATTGTAATATATATTTTGAATTTATATTATTTCAAATTAAGAATTTATTTTAAAACCTTCTGTCAAGGAGTTCAAAATAATGAAAAATATATAAATTATCAAAATAATAATTAAATTTTTACTAATACAAACGAGTCAAGGTAAATAAAATCATTTATTATATTTTTCTTTTGTACAAATGAATTTCCACTTATTCTACATATCACTTAATATTTTTAATCTATATTACTATAAGTTCAAAAATTTTAAAACGAGTTCAAAATAATGAAGTATATAAATTTTCAAAAAGATCAATTAATTTTTACTTTTTTACTAATATGAACGAGTCGAGTTGTAGCTCATGCGACGCCTAAAAACTATTTTAGTATATAATTTTAATACTTAAAGTTATTTTAACTAAAATTATTTGTTATGACTTATTTTAATTTTAACTTATTATTTTTGTAAATAATTTAATACAGCTTATTTTAGTATATAACTTTTTTAATTTAAATTATTTGTTACAACTTATTTTTATTTTTGATTTATACTTATATTAATACCATAAACCATAATAAAGTCACTAAAATATGTAGTTAAATTACTCTTTCACATTCAATGCTAAAGATAAAATCAAATTTTATCAATGAATAAAGTTTTTATTATATTTCATTTTGACACTATTGTTTTGTTAGATTAACTTTAGTAAATTCATGTAAAGGTCCAACTTATAACTATATAACTTTCTTTCACCCAAATAAATTAAATAAACATATAAAATAAATTTTGCAAAATTAATTTGATATTTATTATTGATTTAAGCATCTTTTACATGAATTAGATCCATGAATAACCATTTGTAGGGGATTCGTCCCTTCAGCAGTAATTGGGACTTCTTGTCCTTGAGTGTTGGTGGGGACATTCGTTCTTTCAGTGCCAGTAGTTGGCGGTGGTTGGCTTCCATGAGTATCAGCCCCGGAGGTGATAGGGAGGCCTTCAGAAGTATCAGAATCTTTAGTTGTTCTTCGTGTGTTTGCCATGGTTGATGTTGTCTTCCCACAGACGGCGCCAAATGTTGTGGATTAAAAAACGTGCTTTGTGTATTTAATGCTAGGATTAATGAGCTTCGAGCTTTAATGGCTGCACTCGTGTTTCCGGACTTAATTGGTCCTCACAAGATGCCTACGTATCTCAATTAATGTTGAGAATCAAGCCAAAGACGTAGTTCTGATTGTAGGATCAGGGACCTTATATAGGCGTCTGTAGCCTAGTATTTATGGTACGTTTGGGAGACTTAGCGGATAAGTCTTCTTATTGATAACTGATAATGATTGTATTACTTGGCGGGCAAGTCTTTTCCTTGTTGATAAAGGTTGTGACTCATTAATTGCCTTTAATTGGGATTCTGGATCCTTCTTTGACCAATTTGCCATAATTTGGACTCTTTTTATGAGCTGTGTATTTTCCTTATTCATTAATTACGAAATTAATGAATAATCAGGGTTTCGGGCCTTGAATATTGGGCCGTGTTCTTGGACCAATTCGGGTCTAATTAATATGTCATTAATTATATTTTTAGGGTTATTTTTAGCCCATATCATTTGCCCCCCAATTTCTAGGAAAACTTTTCAAGTTTTCGTAGAAATTATATTGACCTTTTTCGAGATTCGGGGTCTTTTTATCCTTTACCTAGGACTTTATTTACACTAGTGTTTCACAAATATCGCCTTATTGCAAAGTGTGGAGCGACCTACACATTTACGACGATTGTTGCCTTATTCGAGGCTAATTTGACATTTAATGAAATATTCCTAATATTTTAGGAATTTTCATGTACCCACGGGTATTTTTAATAATTATTCCTAATATTTTAGGAATTTTCATGTACCCACAGGTATTTTAATAATTATTCCTAATATTTTAGGAATTTTCATGTACCCACAGGTATTTTTAATAATTATTCCTAATATTTTAGGAATTTTCATGTACCCACAGGTATTTTTAAAAATTATTCCTAATATTTTAGGAATTTTCATGTACCCACAGGTATTTTAACAATTATTCCTAATATTTTAGGAATTTTCATGTACCCACAGGTATTTTAATAATTATTCCTAATATTTTAGGAATTTTCATGTACCCACAGGTATTTTTCGAAATATTTTTTGAAATATTTCAAAAGTGCTAACTAGCATATAATATTTTTCCAAATTAAGAAAATAATTTTTAAAAATTATTTCCTATTTTTTAAGAATTTTCAGGAATTTTCTAAAATTTCTTTTCCATTTGTATTTTTGTCTCCTTTCCCATATAGCCAATTTGCACTTTGTCCCCTGTAGGGGAGCAAACTTGTTTCGAACCGGGGAACAGGGGACAGCCTTGTCTCAAACCAGGGAGCAGGCTTGATTCCTTTGATTGTTTTTGTGGGAATGGCTGTGTTGCAGCCTCGGCGTGGGTAACCCCCGCGTGTAAGCCATGGTAATCAGCCCCGCGCTCGAGGATGCTTCCTGGGCGTGGTTTGTAACATTAATTTTTTTTTTTTTTTTTAAATCGTGGCCAATTGATGTTGTCTTCAACCCCGCCTAGAAGGTTCGTTCGTAAACCACGCGCAGGAGCCTGCTTCGTAGGCGTGTCTTGATTTTTAATTGTTCGCTTTACTTTTGTTTCCTAGGCGTTGGTAACCCCCGTGTACAAGACGGGGTTGTGAACCACGCGTCTCAGACGGTCTCCTGGGCGTTTCTGCCTTATAGGCGTTTTTCAAATTTTTGATTTTCCAAATGTCTTATGGGCGTTGGTCACCCCCGTGTACAAGACGGGGTTGTGAACCACGCGTCCCAGACGGTCTCCTGGGCGTTTCTGCCTTATAGGCGTTTTTCAAATTTTTGATTTTCCAAATGTCTTATGGGCGTTGGTCACCCCCGTGTACAAGACGGGGTTGTGAACCACGCCTCCAAGACGGTCTCCTGGGCGTCTTTGCCTCCAAGGCGTTTTTCATCATGCTTGCCTTTTCAAATGTCTTCTGGGCGTTGGTCACCCCCGTGTACAAGACAGGGTTGGGAACCACGCCCCCGAAGCTATTTCCTAAGCGTCCATAGCTCCTTGGGCGTTTTTCAAATTTTGATTTCTCATTTTTTAAATGTCTTCTGGGCGTTGGTCACCCCCGTGTACAAGACGGGGTTTTGAACCACGCCTCCCAGACGGTCTTTTGGGCGTCTTTGCCTCCAAGGCGTTTTTCAACCCTTGATTTTTCAAATATCTTTTGGGCGTTGGTCACCCCGTGAACAAGACGGGGTTGTGAACCACGCCTCCGAGACTGTTTCCTAGGCGTTCGTAGCTTTCTGGGCGTTTTTCAGCCCTTTATTTTTCAAATGTCTTTTCGACGTTGGTCACCCCCGTGTACAAGACGGGGTTGTGAACCACGCGTCCCAGAAGGTCTCCTAGGCATTTTTTGAGGTGTTTTCGACCTCAATATTCGACCTCGATTTGGTCCTAGGTCGAACAAAACGACCTCAGCTTTTCATGTATTTTCGGACTCGGTTTTTCGACCTCGTTTAAGGTTTCAACAACGCCAAACGTGGCTTACAGATACAAGAACTAACTTGAGTTCTAATACCTTAGATTTCACATCGAGAGGTCTTCATGAACGAAGATAGACACAACGTTTCACTCGCTTCTTTAATTTGAGCTTGCGGTATATCGAATCGAAGCTCGTTCTGAGCTCTACTTCCTCGAATTTTCAGGGGTTTCAACCCGTATATTAGCCTTCTTCCAATAGGCCTCTTTAGGCTTTTAGTTGAGCTTGTAACATAACTCTTTGATCCTTCGGGATCTTCTATCCATGCATGTTATTTATGCATATTATGTTTCTTCGTTCTTGCATTCACTTATATTTATTTAGCTTATCTTTTGTAAGGCAATTCCTAGTACTTGGCCTCTTGAATGGGCTGACACTTTGATCAAGTGTTGTTGGTACAACTTGCTTTTTAGTAAAACAATAAGGAAATGCCCAAACAAAGATAAGTATTAAAATAGTGAAAAAGAATTTGAAGTATTTTTTGAAAAGAGGGTTCGACCCTTACATAGTATTTTACTTCCTACTACGAGCTTAAGAGCTCAGAATGGTTTTGTCGACCTTATTGCTACTTGTCCTATTTGTGGATCCTTTTAGGAAACAACTAAACATAATAAACTTTTTAAACTTGAGGCATGCCAAGTTTTTGGCACCTCAGTCCCTTCTAGGGTTCAGGCAGCAATGCTCCAATGTGAGTGACTTTGTCTAGTTCTCCATCGTTTCTCGAATCCATAACCTTGATTGGGAGAACCTGCCCCCCGACTCCATCAGGCCTTAACGCGGCTACATAACAACTCCTAGCCATCTTTTGATCTCCTTGTTCTTCACCAACTCCGTTCCTTGTTGGGAACTTGATTTTCAAATGATAAGTTGAGGCAACAGCCTTGAATGCATGAAGGCCTGTCCTCCCAAGGATTGCATTATAAGTCGAGGTTGCCTTTATCACCACGAAGTTCAGCATTTGAGTTGTTGTTTGTGAACCTTGCCCTATTGTCATAGGGAGCTGGATAGTTCCCTCTACTTTGGACTGAACCCCATTGAACCCATATATGGGCATGTTTGAAGGAGTCAGTTGTGAATCGGTATATCCCATCTTGATGAAGGCATCATGAAACAAGATGTCCACGGAAGCTCCGTTATCAACCAGAACCCTCTTGATTTTAGAGTTGCCTATTACAGGTATAATGACCAACGGGTCGTCATGGGGGAACTTCACCCCTTCAAGATCAGAATCATCAAAGGTAATAGCCACTTCTGTCTTGGCACGTTTCGGTGCTTCTCCTACAACAGTCATTACCTCTCGGGCATAAGCTTTCCTTGAGTTTCGGGAGGACCCAGCAGCAGTCGGTCCTCCAAATATCATGTTGATGACAGGCCCTCGGGGCTTAGGATTACGATCTTGGTCGTTGTCCCTCCTATCATAGTCTTTTCTTTCATAGTTTCCTTGTTGATTTCCTCGATTCCCATCCTTAGTGAACTTATCGAGTTTTCCTCTTCGGATTAAGAACTCGATCTCATCTTTCAGTTGTCTACAATCGTCGGTGTCATGACCAACTTCTTTATGGAAACGGCAGAATTGATTCTTGTTCCGTTTCTCCAAGTCGGATCTTAGCGGTTTAGGCCATCGAAGATCTTCTTCCTTCTCAATTTCCATCAGAATTTGACTTCTTGAGGTGTTCAACCTTGCATACTCATTGAACCTGGGTCCGAAGTTGTTCCTTTTTGGTGGAGAGTCAGAATCTTTTGTTGTCCTGGGATATTTGTCCCTAGCGTCATACACTTGAGTCTCCTTTCTCTTTTTTCCGTTTTCACTTCCCTCAACAGTGGGTTCATACTTTCTCATGCTTTCTTCAGCCTTGATATACTTTCCGGCTCTATCTTGGAGCTTCAGCATGCTCTCGGGTGGATGTTTGGCTAACGACCTCTTGAAGTGATCATCAGTAGTTCCTTGTTGCAGGGCTATCATAGCTACTTTGTCATCCAAGTCCGGGACTTTCAGAGCCTCTCGAGTGAATCGATTGATGTAGTCCCTTAGGGCTTCATTCTGCCCTTGCCGGATTGCCATGAGTGATGCAGAACTTTTCTCATGCACCCTTCCACTAATGAATTGATTGATAAAAGCTTTACTTAACTCTTTGAAGGATCCAATAGAATTGGGAGGCAAACGGCTGTACCAACGTTGTGCCATGCCCGCAAGGGTTTGCGGAAACGCTCGGCACTTAACCGCATCATTGGTTGGCTGCAACAGCAGTGCGTTGGAGAAGGTTCTCACATGATTAGCGGGATCTCCCGTTCCATCATAGGCTTTAATCGAAGGCATCTTGAACTTTCTGGATATAGCTGTTTTCATGATGTCTTGAGTAAATGGTGGCGTAGGATCATCAGGATCTCCTAGGGGCAGCAGAATGCTAGGATCACCCCTTGGGGCTTCGGCCCTCCTGGTTCTTCTTGACGGCGGATCCAAATGGATAATTGGGATCCCTTCAGTTTGATTCCTTGCCCTTGCGGCCTCTTGTTCTGCCAATACTTTCTTAAGCCTTGCGACTTCTGCCTCATGAGCCGCAAGCTTGTCCTTAGTAGTTTGGGGTTGATCTCGGTTGGTTTGCGAAGATCGTTTCCTTCTAGGAGCGACATCGTCTCCAGTTGTATAACCCGCATCCTCAGTGTAGGGCCCAGAAAAATCGTCTCGAAACATCTGACGAGTTTGGGTTTCACGGTTTTGGGGTTCCAAACCTGGTACGTAAGGGGGCACATAAGCCTCATGGTAGATTGGATTCATTCCACTACCACCCGCTGTGGGGCGAGGAGGCATGCCATAGCCGGGCATCCCCAAAGTCTGATTTGCGTGTTGAGGGAGATCAGTAGTGTGGAGTTGAAGACTGCGAGGTGCGTTCATAAGCAGCGGGGAGGTTGTAATTGGTTGCTGGTGAACGGTTTCTTGTGAATTAGATCCATGAATAACCATTTGTAGGGGATTCGTCCCTTCAGCAGTAATTGGGACTTCTTGTCCTTGAGTGTTGGTGGGGACATTCGTTCTTTCAGTGCCAGTAGTTGGCGGTGGTTGGCTTCCATGAGTATCAGCCCCGGAGGTGATAGGGAGGCCTTCAGAAGTATCAGAATCTTTAGTTGTTCTTCGTGTGTTTGCCATGGTTGATGTTGTCTTCCCACAGACGGCGCCAAATGTTGTGGATTAAAAAACGTGCTTTGTGTATTTAATGCTAGGATTAATGAGCTTCGAGCTTTAATGGCTGCACTCGTGTTTCCGGACTTAATTGGTCCTCACAAGATGCCTACGTATCTCAATTAATGTTGAGAATCAAGCCAAAGACGTAGTTCTGATTGTAGGATCAGGGACCTTATATAGGCGTCTGTAGCCTAGTATTTATGGTACGTTTGGGAGACTTAGCGGATAAGTCTTCTTATTGATAACTGATAAGGATTGTATTACTTGGCGGGCAAGTCTTTTCCTTGTTGATAAAGGTTGTGACTCATTAATTGCCTTTAATTGGGATTCTGGATCCTTCTTTGACCAATTTGCCATAATTTGGACTCTTTTTATGAGCTGTGTATTTTCCTTATTCATTAATTACGAAATTAATGAATAATCAGGGTTTCGGGCCTTGAATATTGGGCCGTGTTCTTGGACCAATTCGGGTCTAATTAATATGTCATTAATTATATTTTTAGGGTTATTTTTAGCCCATATCAACTACAAATCAAATCTTTAATGAAATTGTATTATTGTCAAGTTACCAAAATAGTAACTAGATGATTGGCTTTTATAATTAAAATATTTTTTTTCTAACAAAATCTACTCCTTTTCCAAAAATATTATTATAATTATCTTTAAATTAAAACATATTACCTTTTATATTTGTTATTACTAAAATATATTTTTTCCAAAAATATGAGGTGCAATTCTTACTTATTTATTTTAAAACCTATTTTAATACTCTATTTAA
Source organism: Heracleum sosnowskyi (assembly GCA_030848705.1). Classification (NCBI taxonomy): domain Eukaryota; kingdom Viridiplantae; phylum Streptophyta; class Magnoliopsida; order Apiales; family Apiaceae; genus Heracleum; species Heracleum sosnowskyi. Next base: position 91,239,308 of record CM061235.1, on the reverse strand, counting down.
TATATTACCTTTAAATTAAAATATATTACCTTTTATATTTGTTATCATTAAAATCTCTCTTTTCCAAAAATATCAAGTGCAGCTTATATATTTTAAAACCTATTTTAATACTTTTAATTATTTAAAAAAACTTACCTATTTTAACAAGTGAACGTATTTTTTTAACAAATAAAATTAATATAATTAAAACACATCTAAAAATATTACGTGCAGTTACTTTTTTTAAATTAAAACATGTTAACTTTTCTATTTGTCCTTATTAAAAAAACTTACTTATTTTAACATGTCAACATATTTTTTTAATAAATACAATTACTATAATTAAAACACTTCTAAAAATATCACGGTCAATTACTTTTTTTAATTAAAACATATTAGATTTTCTGTCTGTCCTTATTATTAATATTATTTTATTATAAAATAATATTAATACTACCTCATTTATCTTCCTCGGCCTCATTTGTATTTTTTTTATATTTTTTTATGTTCAAATGCATATTTAAGTTTCTCATTTTATAATTTATCATATTAATTTTTACTTTTATTTTAATATTTTCCGTTCACATTAAATTTTTTAGTTTATTATTTTTAAGGCCCGTGCCTTCCACGGGTTATATGCTAGTAGATAATAAGATAAAAAATACTAAAATTCATCCGTGCATCGCACGGGTTATAGGCTAGTATCTTTTAAGCATGTTTTTCAGAAAAAAGGAAAAAGTTAGCTCACGAATTTTTGACATTTGACAATTTATAGTGTTTCAAGTACTCTTTGGTCTTTCCGGTAAGTAATGCCCTTTATTTTCATATTATTTTCTCCCGGTGTCTAACATTTTTTTTCCTTACTTTTACCTATAAAAAATTTCTTCCTGTACTTATTAAGGCATCAAAATTTGTATATTTAGAGCAAGTCTAACAGTATGCTAGTCCATTCCCTATAATTTTTATAAAATAAGGAATCGTAGTAGTATAGGAATATCATTTTTAATATTTACTCCAACAATAATCCCTATTTACCTTCCTCATTATTATTAAATTGTCACCAAAATTGTTATAAATCTGGACATGTATACACTCCTTCATTAAAATTGTTATAACTTTTTTTAGAAAATTCCTTTTTACGAACCGTTTTTTCCTTAAAAAAGTAGACTCCAAGATCTTTCTTATGGTATATGATTTACTATATTTTGAATAGTGATTTTGACAAGAAAGTATAGGGGACTTCTAGTATTTCAGTGGTAAAAACAAGAGGGAAGGGAGAAAAAAAGTAAAAATTTCAGCGGTAAAACTAAAAGGAAGGAAGGAAGAAAAAAAGAGGGAAAAATGGGGAGAAATGAATATTTTATTTATAAAAATGAAATAGGGGATGACTAGAGGATGCCTATAAATAGGGAATGACTAGTGAATTTGAGGTTGTGCTAGTAGTTTAGGGGATCACTAAGATACTGTTGGAGTCCCATTTTGTTTTATATTCCCTATATTTGAAGTTAGGATATTATTTAGGGATACTATTGGACTTGCTCTTAGGCTTTGAAATGTGCATGTTAATAAAATGGTATAGATCTGTTGCTACGAAGGTTTTAAGAAGTAATGTGTTATTAAGCTAATTTAATTTCGTAGGATTACAAAATCAAAACGTGATGTTAAGATTTGTGAGACAGTCTGCGAATGGCGTAGCTCACTACTTAGCGAGATATAGCTCTTCTATAACTGATCGTAGTTGAAGGATGAACAATGCCCATCCGGAATTTATTTCTGTTCTTTGTAATGATTTGAAGTAATAAAATTCTCTCTTTTTTGTGGCAAAAAAAGCTAATTTAATTTGGTACATGAATAATTTACGCTATGTGTATGCTGATATGTTATTAAAAAATTACAAAATGTTGGTACTGTTATGGATTAAATAACGTACTTGTATATTTATTGCTAGGATTAAAGAGAGCTTCGAGCTTTAATGGCTGCACTTGTGTTTCGAGACTAAATCGGTCCTCACAAGATGCCTACGTATCTCAATCAATGTTGAGAATCAAGCCAAAGACGTAGTTCTGATTGTAGGATCAGGTCCTTTATATAGGCGTCTGGAGACTCATATTTAGAGTAAGTTTAGCAGTCTTAGCGAATAAGTCTCCTTTTTGATAATAGATAAACATTGTATTTCTTGCTGGATAAGTCTTTTCTTTGTTGATAAAGGCTATGACTCATTTTTTCTTTTTAATTGGGATTCTGGATCATTCTTTGATGAATTTACCATATTTTGGGCTTCTTTCCTGAGCTATATATTTCCCTTATTTATTAATTACGAATTTAATAAATAATCAGGGTTTTGGGCCTCGTTTATTGGGCCGTGTTCTTGGACTCATCCAGGTCTAATTAATACATAATTAATTGTACTTCTAGGATTATTTTTCAACCCATATCATTTGCCCCCCAACTTCTAGGAAAATCACTCTTGGATTATCGTAGAAGTTATTTGATTCGGGAGCTACGAAGTTTTCTTTCGTATTCTAACTTGGTTTTACGAACATATAGTTCTAAACCAATTTTTATTATTCTCCCAAAATAGGAATCGGAATTTTTCATCAATTCCTTGGAAAATAAATAAATTTTTGAAATTCTAGTGTATTTTCGACCAGGATCCTGGTCGAATTCGACCTCACTTTTGGGTCCTGGTCGAACACCTTCGACCAGGATTCTGGTCGAATTTTGTTTTGTTTTTGCCTCCTAGTCGAATACAGTCGACCAGGATTCTGGTCGAACTTGACTCCAATTTTGCCTCCTGGTCGAACTTGACTCCAATTTTGCCTCCTGGTCGAGTACTTTCGAACAGGATTCTAGTCGAATATATTCCTCATTTCGGGCCTTGGTCGAACACATTCGACCAGGATGTTAGTCGAATGTGAGTGCCATTTTGGGCCTTATTCGAACTATTTCGACTAGGTTTATGGTCAAATATATAGTTCATATTTGTTGTGGGCTTAGTTGGGCCCAGGACTTTCACTGTTCCAATTTATTTAATTGGGCCTGTAGTCTTTTATGGGCCATACCGGCTGATGTCGGTTGCCCTTCCTTCAACCGGCCCATTGACCGGCTGTTGTCCCTATAAAAGGGTGAAATCTCACTTGTTCCCATTCACTTCTCACTTTCCAATTTCTCAAAGATATTCTGCTAGATTTTCTCCAAAATTCTCTCTACAAAGCTCTGCTAGGGTTCTGTCGCAAGGCGATTCCCGACGAGATTTTCCGTTGAATCTCACCGTTTTCTGGGTTTTTTGTTTGAATATTTGAAGAATTCTTTGAAGATTCTGGGCTTTCTTTGAAGATTCTGGGTTTTCTTTGAAGATTTCTGGGCATTTGCTTTGAAGATTTGAAGATTCTGGGCATTTTCTTGGTTTAGAAATGGCTGATCGCGCTTCTCAACGTCTCCAAAAGATGAATTCTGCATCCAAACGAGGTACCCCCATTCCTATTCGTTCAAAATACATGTCTTTGCATGATATGATCAATGAACGTGGGGATGAATACCCGTTTGTTTCTGCTTTAGATTCATATGATTGTAGTAATAGGTTTCATGATGTAGATAAGATTAAGGACTATAATAAGATGTATAGGGTAAAGGCCCCTTTAAAACTTGTTCCTGCCGGCCCCGATGACCGTTCATGTCACTAGCGGTCAAATGATTTGTGTATTTACAAAGACTCTATAGTTGCTGGCCTTAGGTTCCCCTTTCATGAGTTTATACCTAGGCTTTTGGCTGATGTTCAAATAAACCCTAGCCAATTACCCCCAAATGCTTGGAGGATAAATCACTGTTTTATGGTTTTATGCCTTCGAAATAATCTTCCACTTTATGTACCTTTGTTTAGAAAGATTTTTCAATTCAAGAATAGCTCTGCCAACAACTTGGGTTGGGTATATATTAGCCATAGGGTTGGCTTCCCTTTCATTTTTCACCCAAAATCTATCCCAAACAATAACCCAAAGTGGAAAAATGAGTTTATGTATCTTGTCTGGGAAGGAGGGGACTGGGGAACCCTGTTCTGTAGATCTTTTGGGAGAGTTTCAGATGGTAGTCCCAACAATATTGTCTTGAATGAGGAGGAATCTCATGCCTACTCAGAGCTAATCAAGGATAATCGGACTACCGTGGCTTGGGAACTACTGGATGAGTTTGTCCTCAAGTCTGTTCATCTCTCGACTGTTTCTGATAAGGGTACTTTTACTTATCCCTTTTCTTTATGTCTGTTTTTCTTTCTTTCAGAAAATTTCTTTTAACCATTTTTTGGTTTGTTCTTGCAGCTGCGGCCTTTATAAACAAGACCAACGAGCCCAAGGATGATGAGACTTCCAGGATGAAGAGGGCCAGACTTGGAGATGATCCAAGGGGGAAGTCTAGTGTTCCCAGCTTTTTGATCCCTCCTGAGATCCCTGTGGGCGAGGCAGACATTCCTATGTCTACCAAGTCTTCAGTGTGGTGCCCCAACTGGGGTATTAGGAAGAGGGACACCATTACTGGGGTGTCCAAGCATGCTGTGGATTGGTCATACCATTCCATCACTCCTTGTAATTACAAGGATTTTGTTGAAGATTCTACCCTTGAGGGTGTCGAGCATCTAGGAGCTCAGGCTATCGCCGCGGTATTTTTCTTACCTTAGTCCTTCTCTTTCTTTTAAGTCTTTCCTTTACTTTTTTAACTCTTATCTTTTGGTAGACTAATGCCAACTTCCAGGGGGCATTGTTCCAAGCCAAGGCCTGGCGTACCTCTTCTGAGGCCAACAGGGTCAAGTTGGAGAGGTCTGAAGAGGAGGTGAAGTCTCTTAAAGAGACCCTAGCTAGGAGGGAGAAGGAGCTTGCTGATGCTCAGGCTGATCTTGTTGAGCTGATGAAGAGCAAGGATGATTGCATCGACGAGTACCTTGACTCTCAGGAGTACAAGGACTTGATCGAGAAGCATGACGAGATTCTTTTCCCAGTCCAGCATACATCAGGATGAGAGGAGGCTGTTCAGGCTATCTTGGCCAAGCATCCCGGGGTTTTTGATGTTGTTGACTTTCCAGCTCCTCACCCTCCTACTCCCTTAGAGCGCTTTCTGGCTGGAGTGGATGACTTGGAGGAGGATGAGAGGATTTTAAATCCTTTGCAGTCATCACCCCTTGGTGACACATCTGTTGATGACCCTGATACTAACGAGCATTCTTCTGGCTCTAGCTCAGGGGATAAGACAGATACTGGCAACAAGGGGGGTGATGCATAGTTTGTAGTTTTATTTATGGCCATTCATGGCTTGTACTAGTTTTTTCTGTATTCCCAGCCTACGGGCTTAACTTAACTTTTATGTAAGTCTTAGCTTTTGTTTTTCTTCCAGCTTTTTACATTCTTGATTTTGCATGCTTAGTTAACATGTCTATCAGAATGCAATAATCATAACATATAATGAAAACATAAGAATATGGAATTCATAACTTTGAAAATGGGTCCAACCCTTACATAATACTCAAGTTTTAAAAACTTGGATTGGTTTCGTCGACCTTATTTCTACTTGTCCTAATAGTGAGTCCAATCAGGACTTAAACATAATAGACTTTCAAGTTTGCAGCATGCCAAGTCCTTGGCACTTCAATCCCTTCCAGGGTTTCCAATTTGTAGGAGCCTCGACCAAATACGTTCTTGACGCGATATGGTCCTTCCCAATTTGGGGCCAACTTGCCTTTTTGTCCAACTCCGGATGCCTCAATCTTTCGGAGGACCAAGTCTCCTTGTCGAAAGAACCTTTCTTTAACCCTTAGGTTGTAGTAGAAAGATGCTCGTTTCTGATGTTCAACTATCTTGGCATTTGCCTCATCTCTAACTTCATCAATTAGATCTAAAGCTAGCCTCAAGCCTCTTCATTTTCTTCTGGCTCATAAGCCTCAACTCTTGGAGATGTGTGAGTAACCTCCACTGGAACCACTGCCTCTTCCCCATATGCCAATAGAAAAGGGGTTGCTCCAGTGGTGACTTTACAAGTAGTACGATATGCCCATAGTATGGGGAGCAATTCGTCTACTCAAGTGTTTCTAAAGCGTTCAACTCTTTTCTTTAGTCCATCCAGGATAATTCGATTGACAACTTTAGCTTGCCCATTTGCTTGAGGATGGGCAACAGAGGTGAAGCGTAGCTTGATATCATTCTCATCACAATACTTCTTGAATTCATCATTGTTGAACTGAGTTCCATTGTTTATGACTAAGATACGTGGAATCCCGTATCTGCATATCACATTTTCCCAGAAGAAATGCATCACCTGTTTGGTGGTTATCTTGGCCAAAGGTTTAGCCTCAATCCACTTGGTGAAGTAGTCGATTGCTACTATCAAGAACTTTCTTTGCGCACTTGCCATTTGAAACGGTCCAAGTATATCCATCCCCCACATGGCGAATGAGATAGGTGAGTTAATGGATGTCATCATCTCTGGTGGTTGTCTAACCACCGGTGCATGTTTTTGGCACCGTTCACACTTCTTCACGTAGCTTTTAGCATCTGCAAGTATGCTTGGCCAATAGAAACCTAGACGAGTGACTTTATGAGCAATGGATCTGCCCCCCCCAAGTGCTGCCCACAAATTCCTTCATGTACCTCCCTTAGGGCCAATTCTGCCTCTTGGGGTCTCAAGCATAATAGATAAGGAATGATGAAAGACTTTTTGTATAGGATTCCCTCAATCAGGGCATACCTTAGTGCTCTCACATATAGCTTTCGTGCTTCTGAAGTGTCGTTGGGTAACCACCCAGTTTCCAGATGAGCTTCGATGGGATCCATCCAACAGTTAACAATATCAATAGGTGCTACCAACTTTCCATTGATGCTTGGGGTCTTCAAGACTTGGAAGTATACACTCACAACGTAGTTCTCAATTTCAGAAGAAGCAAACTTAGACAAGGCATCGGCCTTCATGTTCTCTTCCCTTGGAATATGTTCCACATAGCATTCATCAAACTGAGTCATGATGGCCTTGACAAGTTTTAAGTACTTGGCCATGACTTCATCTCTGGCCTCAAACTCCCTATTTACTTGGGAAACCACTAGCCTCGAGTCTCCACACACTTTCAGGGTTTTTACTCTCAAGGCCCCAGCCAGCCCTAAGCCAGCTATCAGGGCTTCGTATTCAGCTTCATTGTTTGTCGTTGGGAAGTCAAGTTTTAGTGCGTACTCTATGAAAAATCCATCAGGACTTTGTAGCACCAAACCTGCTCCACTTGATTTTGTTTTTGATGCTCCATCAAAATAGAGCACCCAATATTCTTTGAATTCCATGTCTTCATCTTTCTTGTCCTCCACTATTACTTCCTGCCCCCCGACTTCTTGGTTGTCAATGGTGCATTCAACCATGAAGTCAGAAAGTGCCTGAGCTTTTATGGCCGTTCGAGGCTTATAATTGATGTCAAATTCGCCCAATTCAATAGCCCATTTGATTAACCTTCCACTAACTTGAGGGCTATGCAAGATGTTTCTTAGAGGTTGATTAGTCAAGAGTCAAGACCTCTATCTTGTGAGCCTGGAAGTACGGGCGTAGCTTTCTTGAGGCCATTACCAAGGCTAAGGCAAACTTCTCAATCGTTGAGTAGTTTATTTCTGCCCCATGTAGACTCTTGCTCACATAGTAGATGGGTTTCTGAACCTTCAATTCTTCTTTTACCAAAACAGCTCCAAGGGCTGTGTTAGAAACTTCCAAGTACAAATAGAGAATTTCTCCTGGTTTTGGCTTTGCCAACAGTGGTGCCTCAGCCATGTACTTCTTCAAGGCCTCAAAGGCCTCTTGGCTTTCAGTTGTCAACTTAAAATTTTTCACATTCTTGAGTGCTTTGAAGAAAGGTAAGCACTTCTCTCCTGACTTGGAGATGAATCTTCCCAATGCTGCCACTCTTCCAGTTAGTTTCTGGACCTCCTTTACAGTCCGTGGTGGTTCCATGTCTAGAATTGCTTTGATTTTGTCGGGATTAGCCTCGATGTTAGATCAGAATTCAATGATCGTCAGGAGCTAGACTCAACTGATCAGGATTGCTGACGTCATCAGGATTACATGGTCGTCAGGATCAGAAGGCATATCAGGACTGGGATCAGGATTGATCATCAGGACTGGAAGCTGATCAGGATTCCTACTTCGAGTTATATTTGGAGTCTAGTTAAACATGGAAGTTTATTCTGTCGGTTCCTGGTTTGTAGAATGTAGCTATCAATTATGGATAGGTTTCAATCTTTGTAATTGATTAGGACTTATCATTGATAGAGAAGCTGTGTAGTATATAAACACAGTCTTGATTTCGATTTATGTATTCGGAAGAGAAGAGAAGTGAATCAAGATAGAAGCTCTCGAGAACATAGAATTTATTGAGAGAGTTTTTGTAAGCTAGCAGCTCTCAAGAACATCAGAATTTCTTGAGAGAGTTTGTAAAAGTTTTATATCAGATTTAATAAAGCTGTTATCTTTCTTTTCATATTTGTGATATATACATTAAGAAGTCGATTATCTTATACTATTATATTCAACCCCCCTTCTACAATAGATTATTACTGGGCAACACTCGATTCCTATCTTGGAAACCATCAGGCCTAAGAACTTCCCCGAGCCTACACCAAAGGCACATTTGGCTGGATTCAACATCATCTTGTGGTGCCTCAACACTTCAAATGCTTCTCGTAGATAGGTTATATGATCGGCCTTATCGAGGCTTTTAACCAACATATCATCCACATAAACCTCCATGGTTTTTCCAATCAGGTGTCCAAAGATTTTGTTCACCAATCTTTGGTATGTTGCCCCTGCATTCTTAAGTCCAAATGCCATGACTAGATAACAGAAAACACCAAAGTCAGTGATGAATGATACCTTGGAGATGTCATCTTTGTGCATTTTGATTTGTTTGTATCCACTGAAGCCATCCATGAAACTCAACATCTCGTGCCCAGCCGTGGCATCTATTAGGGCATCAATCCTTGGTAAGGGAAAACAATCCTTAGGACATGCATCGTTCAAGTCGGTGAAGTCTACACACATTCTCCATTTTCCATTGACCTTTTTGACCATCACCGGGTTAGCCAACCATTCTGGGAATTGTATCTCTTCAATGAACCCAGCCTCTAGAAGCTTTTCTACTTCTTGTTTAATGGCCTCTTGCCTCTCTGGATCAAAATTTCTCTTCTTCTGTTTCACCGTCTTTCTTTCAGGATCCACATTCAGTTTGTGGGTTATCAATTGGGGATCAATCCCTGGCATGTCAGTCGTTGTCCAAGCAAAAACGTCATTGTTCTCTTGATGAAAAGATATGAGCTTGCTTTTCAATGGTTCAGGAAATAGTGCTCCAACATAAGTCACCTTCTCCGGCTCACCAGGGATTAAATCCTCAGCTGGTTTCCCTCTTCGGTCCTCATTATCGCTAGTATCCATATCTTCAATTGGGAGAACCTGCCCCCCGATTCCATCAGGCCTTAATGCGGCTCGTAACAACTTCTAGCCATCTTTTGGTCTCCCCGTTCTTCACCAATTCCATTCCTCGTTGGGAACTTGATTTTCAGATGATAGGATGAGGCAACAGCCTTGAACGCATGAAGACCAGTCCTTCCCAGGATTGCATTGTAGGTCGAAGTTGCCTTTATAACTATGAAGTTCAACATCTGAGTAGACGTAGTCGACCCTTGCCCCATTGTCATTGGGAGTTGGATAGTGCCTTCCATCTTTGATTCCACTCCATTGAATCCATATATGGGCATATTCGAGGGTGTCAACTGAGAGTCAGTATAGCCCATCTTGATGAAAGTATCATGGAACAAGATGTCCACTGAAGCTCCATCGTCGACCAAAACTCTCTTTGTTTCAGAATTCCCTATCACAGGTACGATGACTAAGGGATCGTCGTGGGGAAACTTCACTCCCTCCAAGTCAGAATCATCAAAACCTATTGATACTTCTGTTCGGGCACGTTTCAGTTCTTCTCCGACCACAGTCATTACTTCTCGGGCATAGGCCTTTCTTGAGTTTCGGGAGGACCCGGCAGCAGTTTGTCCTCCGAATATCATGTTGATAACTGGCCCTCGGGGCTTGGGATTTCGATCTTAATCGTTGTCCCTTCTGTCATAATCCTTCCTTTCATAGTTCCCCCTTTGACTCCCTTGGTTTCCATCCTTGGTGAACTTATTGAGCTTTCCTCTTCGTATCAGAAACTCAATCTCATCTCAGCCCTCATTGGCTTCGGCCATTTGAGATCCTCCTCCTTTGCTATCTCCATCAGAATTTGGCTCCTGGGAGCGTTCAGTCTTGCATACTCCGTAAACTTTGGCCCAAAATTGTTTCTCTTGGGTGGAGAATCAGAATCCTTTGACATTCTGGGAAACTTTTCCTTGACATCGTACTCTTGAGTTTCCTTTCTTTTCTTTGAGTTTCTATTGCCGCCAATAGTGGGTTCATACTTTCTCATGCTTTCTTCAGCCTTGATGTACTTTCCGGCTCTATCTTGGAGCTTTAACATGCTCTCGGGTGGATGTTTTGCCAATGATCTTTTGAAGTGATCATCAGTGGTTCCTTGCTGCAGGGCTATCATAGCTACCTTGTCCTCCAAGTCCGGGACTTTCAGAGCCTACCGGGTGAATCGATTGATATAATCCCTTAGGGCTTCATTCTTTCCTTGTTGGATTGCCATGAGTGATGCAGAGCTTCTCTCATGCATCCTTCCACTAACAAACTGATTGATGAACGCTTTGCTTAATTCTTTGAAAGACCCAATAAAGTTGGGAGGAAGACGGCTATACCAGCGTTGGGCCATGCCTGCCAAGGTTTGTGGAAACGCCCTACACTTGACCGCATCGTTGGTTGGCTGCAACAGCAGTGCATTGGAGAAGGTTCTTACATGATTTGCGGGATCCCCCGTTCCATCATAAGCTTTGATCGTTGGCATCTTAAATTTCCTGGATATGGTGGCTTTCATGATGTCTTGAGTAAACGGTGGTGTAGGATCACCAGGATCTCGTAGGGGCAACAAAATACTAGGATCACCCCTTGGGGCTTCAGCCCTCTTAGTCCTTCTTGGTGTTGGGTCCAAATTGATTATCGGGACTCTTCTAATTGCTCGGCCTTGGGATTTGGCGGCCTCCTCTTCTGCAAGGAGTTTCTTGAGTCTTGTAGTCTCTGCCTCATGGGCTGCAATTTTCTCCTTAGTAGTTTGGGGTTGTTCCTGATTTGTTTGGGAAGAACGCTTCCTCCTTGGGGCAACTTCCCTCTCTTCTCCAGATGTGTAATTCTCGTCCTCAGTATAGGGACCCGAGTAATCTTGAATCAAAGGGGTCCGTCAAGTTTGTTGATTTTGGGGTCCCAGGCCTTGTATATAAGGGGGGACATATGCTTCATGGTAAGTGGAGTTGTGACCACTACCGCCCGCCATGGGTCGAGGGGGCATGCCATAGCTTGGCATCCCCAAAGTTTGAGTAGCGTATTGGGGGAGATCAGTAGTATGGAGTTGAAGACCACTTGGTGCATTCATGAGCAGCGGGGAGGTCGTGATTGGTTGCTGGTGAACGGTCTCTTGTGGATTAGATCCATGAATGACCATCTGTAGGGGATTCATCCCTTCCACCGAAATCGGGATTTCCAATCCTTGAGTGTTGGTGGGGATATTCGCCCCTTGAGTGCCAGTAGTCGGCGGTGGTTGATTTCCGTGAGTATCAGCCTCAGAGGTGATAGGAAGATCCTCAGGAGTTTGAGTATCTCGAGTTGTTCTTCGTGTGTTTGCTATGGTTGATGTCGTCTTCCCACAGACGGCGCTAAATGTTATGGATTAAATAACGTACTTGTATATTTATTGCTAAGATTAAAGAGAGCTTCGAGCTTTAATGGTTGCCCTTGTGTTTCGAGACTAAATCGGTCCTCACAAGATGCCTACGTATCTCAATCAATGCTGAGAATCAAGCCAAAGACGTAGTTCTGATTGTAGGATCAAGTCCTTTATATAGGCGTCTGGAGCCTCATATTTAGAGTAAGTTTAGGAGTCTTAGCGAATAAGTCTCCTTTTTGATAATGGATAAACATTGTATTTCTTGTTGGATAAGTCTTTTCCTTGTTGATAAAGGCTGTGACTCATTATTTCTTTTTAATTGGGATTTTGGATCCTTCTTTGATGAATTTACCATATTTTGGTCTTCTTTCCTGAGCTGTATATTTCCCTTATTTATTAATTACGAATTTAATAAATAATCAGGGTTTTGGGCCTCGTTTATTGGGCCGTGTTCTTGGACCCATCCGGGTCTAATTAATACGTAATTAATTGTACTTCTAGGATTATTTTTCAACCCATATCAGGTACGGTCCAAAGTTTACATAAAAATGATATGAGGACTGTAATATATTTAAGCTAAAATTGCACAAATTTGAAATTTAATTTATCAGAAATACATATAATTAAAAGTTGTATTGAAAGTAAAATAGGTGTTTGTAACACGTAATTAAAAGTTATATTGAAAATAAAATAAGAGTGCGAATTTATATAAGTGTTTTTTTAACGAGAGAGCGGCTAATTAGAAAGGTGTATGTTAACATGAAAATTAATATATAACAAATGTATTCAATATATTAAATATGTGATTTCAATTTTAACAAGAAAAACTTTATTATGCCGAAATGAGTAATTGTTATAATTTTATTGATAGAACTAGTTTACCAAGCCGCGCTTCGCAGCGGCCTTATAATAATTTCTCTAAATTTTTTTTAAAATATTCTACGAAATATGTTTTTAAATAATATTTCTAACATAATTTTTTTTAATTTTCCGTGTCGTCTTGATCATTGACGAAAATTTTGAATAAATATAAAAATACAATTGTTTAATATTTTCATTATTTTAATATTATATCGAATATTATTATATTGATTAGCTTTATATTTTTTTCAAAATTTAAATCCCAACTTAATTTTAAATACATAATATAACATCAATACTTAATTCTAGCATATAATACGATACTTTTAATGAACCGCTCTCCCTTTAAAAATGTTTTCTTCCAATGAGTCGCTCTCTCATTATTAAAAAAATTAAAAGATAATACATTAACATTACTCTAATGTGTAAATTACATGATTTTCAAATTTATTTTATTTTCGTGATATATAATACAATATTTATAAAAAATTACTTTTATTGTTTTGAAGATAAATTGTTTTTAATTCTTTTGAAGAATTTTGGACCAAAAACTATATTTAATAACGATGAGATCACTACATTGAAGAATTACAGAAAATTCGAAAAAAAACATACAAAAAAAGAGAATAAATACCAAAACTTTTATCAAAATAATATAAAAACTAAATTTGATGGCGAGAAATCTCCACCTTATAAACTATAGTAGAGACCGAGTACATTTGTGTGAATTAGAATTGATATGTGCAAAATGTCATAATACATACATTTACTTTCTTTGTTTGATAATACAACTAATGTCATCAAATTTTTTATTATCTTTGATAACAGAACTTTGACTTCTGTTCATGTATCTTTATAGTTGACATATTCTTCTTGATTCTTATAATTTATTTATATAGATTATAGAATTTAATAAAGTTTATAATTATAGATTTATAGATATAGTCAACTGACGGTAGAATTTGATTAGAATCATAATTTGTAAATAACTTATCTTGTATAAGTTTCCTTTTTTATGAATTATAAGTTAAAAAAGAAAATTTTAATTTTTATTACTTCAATTTTTTTTGAATTATGAGTTAAAAAGGAAAATTAATTTTTTATTATTTCAAATAGAGATTCTCTAGAAAAATAGATAAATAGAATACAGACGATTTCAGAGCGCTAGGCGATTTTCATTTATATAAATATAAAAGATAAATATAATAAAATAATTAAAAAGATAATGATATTGATTAGCAAGTATATTAATAAATAAAATATTTACTAAAATATTAAAATTGTATATTTAATTTTCTCCATTACTAAAGATTTAAAGGCACGAATATTAAAATGGTATATTTAGTTTTCCTCCTTTGGGAAAGATTTAAAATGCAATTGAGATATTTTTTAATCGAAAATTTAGTAGGATATTTAAATTCTATATTTACTTTCCATCATTTGTAAAGATTTTAAAGACAATATTATTAAAATTTTATATTTAGTTTCCTCCATTAGTAAAGATTTAAAAGGCAAATGAGATTTTTTCTAATCGAAAATTTAGTAGGATATTTAAATTGTATATTTACTTTCCTCCATTTTTCAAGATTTTAAAGACAATAATATTAAAATTGTATATTTAGTTTTCTCAATATGGTAATTTGATTTGAAGATAAATTTTAGTAGAATATTAAGATAGTAATTTGACTTAAAAAGAAAGTTTAGGTGAATATAGTAATTGAGATATTTTCGAATTTTTACAATTAATATCTCAAAAATTTGAGAAAATTAAAAAAATAGATCGAAGCGATTTGAGAGACGCCACATCACCACACTCGTCTTCTCCTTTATATAAGATTAATAAATATCTTAAAGGCTTATATATTTCATTTCCTCAAATTGTAAATTTAGTTTCCTCCATTAGTATAAGCCTTATATATTTCGTTTTCTATATTATTAAAGATTTTAAATGTGAGAATATTAAAATTGTATATTTTGTTTCCTACATTAGTAAAGATTTTAAAGGCAATTGAGATATTTTCGAATTTTTACAATTAATATCTCAAAAATTTGAGAAAATTAGAAAAATAGATCGAAGCGATTTGAGAGGCGCCACATCACCACACTCGTCTTCTCCTTTATATAAGTATATTGATTGATGATTGATTTTTAAAAAAAAAATTATAATACCGTCTCGTAACACGGCTTATAACTAATTTTTATTAATACAGTTGGAAAGCAAAAAGTAAAAGGTCCATAATATTAGAAAAACGACGCGAAATCAAGCACGTAAACGATAAATATCATAATCTTTTGTGCTTTTCATCGTAACATATTGCTACAAATCTCCATGTTACAAATAATCTTCAACAAATGAAAAATCCTAAACCTACATGCTTTGAGAGTATTATATCACCGCTGGGTTAATATTATTCGACGAACACTTAGGGGTCATTTGTTAAATCTGAATCATTTTTTTGGATGAGTTGAATTTCCGAAGGAGTCAAATTTCTGAATAAAAAAGGTTTCTGAATAAATAACTTTTAAAAAAAACAAAATTACTGAATGGTTCCGATGAATTTTTTTTTTTTGAATTAACAAATAAAAGAAATCAACAAATATATTTTTATTGTCCTGTCATTATCAACAAATTCATTTAAATATAAGTAATAGTAATATTTTTCAAATACAGTAGAATCTCTCTTCCTTAGAATAATACAAAATTATGATCCAAACATTATATAATTAATTTAAAAATTACTAACCTCCTTATAATAATATATTTTTTCTGGTCCCAAACATATACTGTACAGAGGTTCTACTGTATGTATCTACGAGGAAATGTTAACTATATAACATTAATAATTTTCTAAACCTATAAAACTAATAGATTAAAATTTTGTTCATCTCGATAAAATAAAAATATGGACAACACAGATGTAAACTATAAATTTAGAAATTTAGAAATTTGGGTAAAATAAAACAAATATTTTGCAAGTATACAAAAATAAATTATAAACTTAAATTCAGAAAATATAACAAAAACATTTTACAACTCTAAAGTTAATTGTTTATTACAATTAATATAAACTTTTGATTCATATTTATATACTAATAATTTTAGTACAAATAAAATATATTTATAACAATAAATAATTATAAGTCGTATAATGCAACATAAACAAATATGTATTCAAATATATAAAGGGGCGAGAAGAATCAATAGAGTTTTGAACAATCTAGGCAAAATTTTAAGACGGAGTCGTCCAGAGAAATTTAGGTGTCGTCCAGAAAATTTTAGACACCAACCAAATGACAAGAACAATGAATGGTTCATGGTCCAGCTAATTCAGTCTCATTCAGTGATTAACAAATGACCCCTTGGAACCCACCAACAACTACAAAAAAGAACATGGTACTGCCCCATCAAACGAAAACCGAACCGCTATTAAACGATCCAGAAGTCCTAATTTTTCTATATACTAGTAATATGCCCGTGCTTCGCATACGGAATGATATTTGTTTTAATTTAATATTTGTTATTTATTTATTGAATTTCTAATTTTATATCTTGACTTTATATAAGTGATTTGTTATATTATATTTATATTATGACATATATTATGGCATTGATTTCATTCTCTTTAACAAACATACTAACAATATTACACGTTCGTGTAATTGTAACGTTCACCTCAAAGTAACAATATCATACGTCATTCTCACAGTAACAATATTATACGTCCCTTTCAAAGTAATGTTGAGGTCGTATTTAATTACGTCCTTCTCAAAGTAATAATATTATACGTCCATCTCAAAGTACCGTTGAGGTCGTACTTAATTACGTCCTTCTCAGAGTAATAATATTATACGTCCATCTCAAAGTAATGTTGAGGTCGTACTTAATTTTTGTTAATACGAAACATAAAACATCTGAATGAAATTTAAACAAATGAAAAATCAGAAATGGTAGGATTAAAGTCATTAAATCCTTTGATGACATGAATAACACATTAAAATGATTCTAAGATTTGAAAAACATAATAATTGAATCCTACCAATCATAATATTTGATATCTTGAACGGAAGAAAGCAGTATCTTGAAAAGAATAAGCTGCAATTTGCAATGCACACATTTGGTTTCCCACAAATGCTTCATCTTTAGCTATTTGCCCCAAATTTCTCCATCATGTCGATAGTTTTCATCAACGATCTTATCACAAAGCGCGTCCCATAGCTCGTCTGGGTAAGGAAGACCCTCTATCTGGTACATTGGGTCAGGATTTCTAGCATTTGGGCAGAATTTATAAATTGGCAGAAGTTTCTATTTATTAGATATGTAAGAATATCTGTCTTCGAGAAACCTCATCAGTTGTAGCAGGTTATTTCTCATATGGCAAGTTTTGAAAAAGGAATACATTTCTTCAAATGTCTTCATTACATCGAAAGGTCTGTATATTGCTTTAAAAAACAAAAAGCAGAATGAAGATGGAAAATGATTACCTGTAAGTTGGGATAAAACATTAAGGTGGTGTTGAACGTCATGCTTCCTGAAAAGATTATCAACTGAATTGTAGAACATAGCTTGTTCAACTTTGTTCTTAACAACAAAATGAATAAATCCATTGAACTGGTAACATGTTGCTTCATAATCGTATCGATGAAATTTGTAGTGAATCCCAATCTAGCTTTTCCAGGACATCCTTGATTCTATGTGTTGTTTTCTTAGTTACCCAAGCCATGAGGAATTTTGAGAAGGTATTGAAATCATGAATACAAAATATAATGAAATTGAAGATCAAGCTCATCTCATCTGATGGAAGGCTGAGTATATTATCATTCACCATTGTTATGATTAATAGGAAATATATGAGTAGGATGGTAATATGTGGTGTGATTAAGGGAAAATGTCTGATGAGAAAGTGGACAATCAAGAACAATGTCAAGTTAAGTATTGGAGAATATGGTGAGTTATAGTTATACATAATATCTCGAAATTACGATAACAATGTACTGCTTTTATATCAGATTTGAGAATAATCTCAAGTAATTTACCTTATGGAGACCTCAGGATCCTGAATCTCATATAAAATATAAATAATATTTTGAATTTGAATGTGGGCAACATTATAATTAAAGGTTTCTCGTCGTCGCCTACCGGCGACGTCTCACATTTTAACGAACTGAAAAATTAAAAGATCCCATGGTAAAATAAAGAAGAATAGTTTATTAATAAATTTGGAGATTAGTTAAATATATAATTGACCTAAGTAAATTTCTTAAGATAAAAATGTTTTTTAGTGTAAATTTTAATTGTAATTTTATAATTATACATAATATTCTAAAATTACGGTAACACCCTACTGTTTTGTATGAGATTTCAACATTAAGTTACCTCATGGTGACCTCATAATCCTCCTTAATCTCATTTAAAAAATATATAATATTTTGAATATAGGCAACATTTTAATTAAAGATTTCTCGTTGTTGCCAATCGGCAACGCCTCACATTTTAAAGAATTGAAAGATTAAGAGACCCCGTCGTAAATAAAGAACAATAGTTGATTCACAAATACGAAGATTAGTTAAATATATAATTGACCTCAGAAAATTTCGTGATGTAGTAGTGTTTTTAGTATAAATTTTGTAGTTATATATAATATCCTGAAATTACGGGTAACACCTTACTGTTTCAATATGAGATTTTAGCATAATCTCAAGTAATTTACCTCATGACGACCTTTCATGTAAAATTTATATTATATTTTGAATTTGAATGTATGCAACATTTTAATTAAAGGTTTCTCGTCGTCGCCGCCGGCGACGTCTCGCATTTTAAAGAATTGAAAGATTAAAAGATCCCATCGCAAAATAAAGAATAATAGTTGATTAACAAATTTGGAGATTAGTTAAATATATAATTGTCCTCAGGAAATTTCGTGAGATAGTATTGTTTTTTAATGGTAATTTTGTAGTTATATATAATATCCTGAAAGTACGGGAAGACCCTACCATTTTCATATGAGATTTCAGCATAATCTCAAGTAATTTATCTGATGACAACCTTTCAGGTAAAATATATATTATATTTTGAATTTGAATGTACGACGACCTTTCAGGTAAAATATATATTATATTTTGAATTTGAATGTAGACAACATTTTAATTAAAGGTTAGAAGATCTCGCATTTTAAAGAATTGAAAGATTAGAAGATCTCATCGTAAAATCAAGAATTTATTTTATTATATATATATTTATCGTAAAAGGAATTTATTATAATAGATATAAGATTATAATAGATGTAAAATTTTAATATCCTTTTCTAAATACTCTGAATTCATAATAATATAAGATTAAGAAATATTGTTAAAATATTTTAATAAAAAAGTAATAAAACTAATATAAGTTATTATAAATAAATTTAATTGAATAGAACGTGATTGCTGAATTTTACTCGGCGTCGCCTCACGGCAACGCCTCGACTGGGCTATATTAATGAAAAATGTAAAATTTGCTTTTCTTCTAAATTATTACTCCCTCCGTCCCCCTCAAATCTTTACATTGGGGGAAGGGGTCTCGACACGCATTTTAAGGCTTCTTTAATATATATTAAGATAAATTATTTTAATTTTTTTCTTCTTCTCAATAAAAATATAATGTTTAAATTTTTATTTAGAAAAAGAAAGTTTTAAAAATAAGTTGTAGAGAGCCAGTGTAAAAAAGCCGTAAAGAAAGAAATGAGAGGGACACGGGGAGTACTTTTTTAAGAATAATAAACTAATACAATATTTAATCGATAAATGTGTAATTTATCGAAAAACAAAAAAAATAATTCTATTGCATAATATGATTTACGGGTACCGAACTCCCTACCAAAAATTGTTACATATTTATGATATCATAATTAATTTGATGATATTGAAGTAATTGTCAACCATTTTTTATAAGTTAAATAATGTAAAAATTAAAAGAAAAACTCCTTACTTATTCATCTCTTGATAAATTCACATATTTATGAAATTTGTAACATATTTATATTTTATTATTAAATAAATATCTAAATATGCCTATGCTTTCATTTGATAAAAAAAAATACATTGTATTATTACAATTTATAGATATTGATGATTAATATTAGAAATTACTAAATATTTGTAGGTTACATTTTGTCCACAAACCATCATATTTGATACATTAATGTATAATAGTTATTGTTGCATCAAACTCCTTCGTTTAATTTTTAACTCAATATGCTTAGATTTGAATTGATTAGAAATTGGTGAGATGTAGGTATGTATAACAAAAAAAAAAAAATATTTTCAATGCTTCATAATGTACACATAATTATATATAGATATTAATTAAAATATCACTGGAAAAGTATTATAAATATCAATTGAAATAGATAAAAGATAAAAGATAAAAATTTAGAATTGTGATCAAATTTTACTCTGAGAGGAATATAATTTTTTTAGTTTTTTCATGTAAATATTTGTTGAATTATAATTAAAATTTATTTATATATAAATACACATTGAGTTAATTTCTTTACATATATTATATATTATCATTGTACGAAATTCATATACTACACGGATTAACTCAAAATAACATTGTATAACATACCGTTTATATAAAACTAAATATATAATATTACATAAGATATTGTAGAATTTTGTTTCTATATTATTACATGTATAGTCTCTCTTTTATTTGAACATTACATAAAACTAAATTTATAATTTAATTGTACATTTTCATGATATAGATAATTACCGAAGAAAAGTTTAAATAAAAACAGCGAATTTTAGAACTTAATGGAAAAGAAATTTAAATAAAATTCTATTAGGTACAATTAGGATGCAAAATTATCAGAGTTATATACTTCTATCAAAATATAATACATAGTGATTGGATGTTAAAAGCTATATTTTTTTATCAAAAACAATTCACGCGAATTACTAATATACTTTCGCACTGAATTTTATATATATTTACAATTTCTTTAAAGAAAATGAAAGGAAAAAATGTTATTGCCAAGAGATTCTCAAAGTATTTATTATTAGTGTGTCTCAAATATATTTTATTTAATTTTTTAATTAAAAACATCTAATGGTGACTGTCACATAAAAATAAGTATACATTAAAAATGAGATTTTAAAACACTTAACTCTTTTATTTTAATAGAGATAATGAAAATGAGATTTTAATGAATAAAAATGTGTTATATCTTAACAATGGTTATTATATTAAGTTATTTATTTAGTTTTGTTGTGGATTAAAAAACGTGCTTTGTGTATTTTAATGCTAGGATTAATGAGCTTCGAGCTTTAATGGCTGCACTCGTGTTTCCGGACTTAATTGGTCCTCACAAGATGCCTACGTATCTCAATTAATGTTGAGAATCAAGCCAAAGACGTAGTTCTGATTGTAGGATCAGGGACCTTATATAGGCGTCTGTAGCCTAGTATTTATGGTACGTTTGGGAGACTTAGCGGATAAGTCTTCTTATTGATAACTGATAAGGATTGTATTACTTGGCGGGCAAGTCTTTTCCTTGTTGATAAAGGTTGTGACTCATTAATTGCCTTTAATTGGGATTCTGGATCCTTCTTTGACCAATTTGCCATAATTTGGACTCTTTTTATGAGCTGTGTATTTTCCTTATTCATTAATTACGAAATTAATGAATAATCAGGGTTTCGGGCCTTGAATATTGGGTCGTGTTCTTGGACCAATTCGGGTCTAATTAATATGTCATTAATTATATTTTTAGGGTTATTTTTAGCCCATATCAGTAGTAGCTTTCGTTATCCTAAAAAGAAAGAAGTATATTTGTAGCAGTGTATCCTAAATTTAAACAATTAGATCCCACATTTCCATTTTTTTTATTAGATTTCAATATTATTTGATTTTTATGTAGTAAAATATAGTGAAATATTAATGTAGAATAAAACTTTCCCGAATTTTGATTATATTATTAATTTATTAATTAGAAAAAGTACTGAAAACCAAAAATCGACCGTTAACCGAAAACCAAAACTTTCAATGTTTCGGCTTTAATAATATAGTATAGATATCTTGATTTATATGATTTTAAAAAGTAATCAAATATAATAATATATGTATGATGTTATTCTAAGTTTTTTTTTTGTATTTTGATTTTAAAAATTCTTGTCGATGGAATAATATCTTGAACTTTTGAATGTAGCTTAGAAAAAGAGATGATATAAATATTTAATAATAATATGTTGTTGACGGTATTCGAACCTTGAACCCGTGAGAGCATTTTAGATATCAAAAAAAGAATATTATTTTAATATTACATCCAACGGTTCTCATTTACCTATATTTACATCCAATGATTATTATTTAGAGGACAAACTACCAACCAACCAAATGACCAAACTACCAACCAAATAGAGGGTGATTTGGTTATAATAATATAGGATAGATAGTATAGATTAGTGAAAAAAAATATGTGTAACTATTAATTTTTAGTAAACAATCAGATATGATTTATAGAATTATCTAGTCCCGATAAATCTGTTGAGTACTCTAAAATATGACAATTGAAATTGTTACTAAACATTTAAAGTATATTAATTTCAAATTTAAAAAATATAAAATAAAAATCAAGTTAAAATTTTATTAAATCAACGATCACAATAATACAACTACTATATAAAGTGCTCAAACTTGATATCTCGTATAATAAAAACTTGAAAGCAATTTAGTAAAAAAACAAAGACTTGAGAGCATAAATTATGAGAAACATTCGTAAGACTCTTTCGAATAAATTAAAAACAACTAATAAGTCAAACTCCAAATAAGTTTCAATAAAATTTTTAATTATATATTCTCTATATAAGTTTGAATATTTTTTTCTCTATATTAACACATGCTTTATTTCTAAAAGAACTCTTTTAATTGTATCCTATTTTCTATAAATTCGATCTCCTCTTTTCTATAAACTAGCTTAAAACCCGTGCGATCCACAGATTATTATTAATAATTATTATTTTTATTATTTATGTTTTAATATTCTATTAATCTGCATTTGCTAAAAAAAAAATAAGTAGGCGTATTAAACTTTTTTAAATAATTAAAAATATTAAAATAGATTTTAAAATAAATTAATAATTGTTTGCCCGTGATATTTTTGGAAAAGGAGGGGTCTTATTAAGGAAAAATAGAAAAGGTAACATGTTTTAGCTGAAAATGTAAGTGCCCGTAATTAAAAGTATTTAAATAGGCTTCACAATAAATAAGTAAAGATTTGTCCGGAATATTTTTGAAAAATGAGGGGTTTAGTAAAGAAAAATCAGAAAGAGTAACATGTTTTAGTTGAAAAAGGTAATTGCCCGTGATTTTTTTAGAAAAAGAGAAGATTTTGTTAGAAAAGATAATGTATTTTAGCTAAAAAGGTAGTTGGTTATAAAAATGTTATTATTTAATAATAAATTTTTTAGAAAATGAAAAAATAGAAAAAGTAACATAATTAAAAGTATTAAAATAGATTTTAAAATAAATAAGTAAGGGTTTGCCCGTGATATTTTTGGAAAATGAGGGGTTTTAGTAAGAAAAAATAGAAAGATTAGCATGTTTTTGTTAAAAAAGATAATCGCCCGTGTTTTTTTTTTAAAAAGAGAGGATTTCGTAAGAAAAAAAATAAAAAAAGGCAATGTATTTTAGCTGAAAAGGTAATTGGTTATAAATAATGTTATTATTTAGTGATAGTTTTTTTTAAAAAATAAGTAAGGGTAATTAAGTAAAATCACTAAGTACCGACCATCCGTCTATCCGACTACCAAACTTTTAATGTTTCGTCTTTAATAATACTAGCTTATAGCCAGTGCAATGCACGGTTACTTAAATTTTATTTATAAATATATTTTTATTACCATGCAACACATGATTGTTTTTTTAATATTTATAATTATATTTATAAATGAATATTTTAATATTTAAAAGTTATTAGTTTACATGATTAAATTATTGTTAAAAAAGATTTAGCCAAAAAAATTATAGTTAAAAATTTGATATTTATTATATTTCACACGCTCAATTTAATATTTGTTTATATTGAGTTATAAAAATTAGATTTTGCCAATTTTATAGTCCACATGAAATTCACAAAATAATCTTTAATTTAGTTGTGGTTTAATAGTTCTTTTTCAATTAAAAACTATTCTAAAACTAAAAAGAGAATAAAGTGACGAAATTTAATGTTGAGAATTCTATTCGATTTAGGAAATCTACTTATATGTAGTTTAGATTATTAGAATACTCTTTATTAACCAAATACAGTTTTTAATGTGAAATCTAACGGTTTTCACCTATCTATTTAACATTAAACGATTTTTATTATTTTGGTATTAAATAAGTTTCCTTATTTAATTACAACTATTTTTATGTTTTGACTTTTTAGAAAATCCAATCCTAATATAATATCTTTTAACTTATATCATTTTTAGATAATAACTTCTTTTTATATGATATAATCTTGATCATGTATTTTTAAAAGTATTGGATCTAACGGTTGAGAATGTTTTGGCGGTATTTAGGACCAAACTACCATGATAACATCATTAATTTTTCTTAATATTTATAATTTTTTTAATTTATAATTTTTTTAAATATTTATTGCTAAAATATAATATACTCTTTTTTGTAATATGTTCAAGACGCGGGAACTTTGAATTTTTGAGAAAATAAATAAAAAGTTTGGTCTCTTCTGTAGCTGAGCCTAAAATTTCAAAATAATGTTTTTTTTAATTTGAATATAGTTCTGTTAACAATGAAATTAGGTCTGTATGAGTTCTTATAAAACAAAATCACCATTTACGTATAATTTATTATTTAATAATAAATAATATTTGATTAGTTATGATATAAAACTTAATAAAATAGGATTAAAAATATGCACAATTTTATAAAATTTTATCCTCGTATTATTATATTCTTTGTTGATTTGAATTTTTCTTAGATTGATTTTAATTTTTGAACATAGATTTCTGAATTTAAAATAGTTAGAAAAAAGTAATTAAATTGGTGTTAAAATAATGATGACATAATAATTATTATTAGAATTTAAATATTCACTTTATTAATTTAGGCTTTATCTTGTGTTTTAAAAATCAGATTTTGACGATTTTACACCCTACATGAAGATAACTAAATTATCTTTAATTAAAAGATGGTTTAACAATTTTTATCTGGGTGGAATTGTTCATGGAAGAGAAAAGAAAGTCACGAATTTTTTACATGGAGAATTCTATTCAATATAGAAAACTTATTTATATTTGGTATATTTGGTTTAAATTATCAAAATACACCTTTTAGAATTTAAATATAATCCTATTATTAATAAAATAAACTTTTTTAATATTTGATCTAACGATTTTCATTTATCTAGTTAAG
This sequence comes from Heracleum sosnowskyi, assembly GCA_030848705.1. Taxonomy (NCBI): domain Eukaryota; kingdom Viridiplantae; phylum Streptophyta; class Magnoliopsida; order Apiales; family Apiaceae; genus Heracleum; species Heracleum sosnowskyi. The sequence goes on along the minus strand of CM061235.1, from coordinate 91,214,250 downwards.
ATCTAATGGTACTTATTAATTTGGTTGTCTACGACCAAAATTTGGGATAAGATCCCTATTATGATTATTATATATAAAGATTTAATATAATAAGGATATCAAGTATATACTGATATAAGTATTTTACTAACTGCTTTTACTTTTAATGTTTCGGTTTTATTTACGGTGTAAATAAAATTTTAAAATACATTATTACTTAAAAATTATTAAATAGAATAAAAATTATGTTGTGATTATATAAAATTTTATTCTCATATTATTATATTCTTAATGGATTTGAATTTGTTCTTAATTAATTTTGATACTTTATTGAAAGAAACATAAAATTTCTATATTTAAAAGAATTATTGGAAAAATAAATAAATTGGTGCTACAATAATAATAAAAAAATTATTAAAATTTAGATACTCACTTTAATATTTGGGTTCTATCCTGAGTTTTAGAAATTGAATTTTGAAGATTTTACAACTCATGCGAAACTAACAAAATTATCTTTAATTTAATGATGGTTTAATAATTATTATCTAACTTGACCAGTTGACCTACCCATAAAATAAACTGAAAAGAAAAGATGGTTAAGAAGTTTTACACAAAGAATTCAATTCAATATAGAAAACCAATTTATAATTGGTTTAAATTATCAAAGCACACTTCTTAGTATTTAAATATAATCCTACATTTAATCAAATACACATTTTAATATAAGTATTATATTCAAAATTATCGTTTATGAATATGAAACCCTCAACATTTTAATAATATTTTGATATTATCCTTTTATGTTTGTTATATGTAAAATAATATAATTATAATTTGGATTAATCGAATTGTTATGTTCCTTCCTAAGTCTCTTATAACGTAGGGTATCATTGTAATCGATATGAATTGTTATCTTGATATTTGGTTTAACAATTATTATTTAACTGGAACTATACATAAATTCAAGAAAAAAGATTTTGAAGAATTTTTACATAGAAAAATTTTAAATTATCAAAATACACTTTTTAGTATTTAAATATAATTCTATTATTAATCAGATACACTTTTTAATATTAGATCTAACAATTCTCATCGATCTATAATTATTAATTTGGTCGTATACTAATCGTACACGGACCAGATCGATTTTAATTTTTTTCCTAAATTTATTTTAATATTTTATTGAAATAAACAAAGAATTTATAAATTTAAAAGAATTAGGGGAAAAAAATTAAATTGGTGCTACAATAATAAAAAAATATTTATTAAAATTTAGATAATAAATTTACTATTTGGGCTCTTGGGCTCTATCTTGAGTTTTAGACAACAGATTTTAACGATTTTACAGCCCACACGAAGCTTACAAAATTATCTTTAATTTAATGATGGTTTAATAATTATTATCTAACTGGAACTATCCATAAAATAAAGAGAAAAGATAATTACGAATTTTACATAAAGATTTCTATTAAATACAGAAAACCCATTTATAATAGGTTTAAATTATCAAAATACATCTTTTAGTATTTAAATACTATCCTATTATTAATCAAATACAATTTTTAATATTATATCTGACGGTTCTCATCGATTTGAATATTTATAGTTTTATAATCCAACGGATCGTATACTTTTGGTAGTACAGTGACCGACTAAAGTTTTGGATAAGATCTCCCTTACGCTTATTATATATAAGGAGTTAATAGCTTAAAACCCGTACGATACACGGTTTGTTTTTAATAATTGTTAATTTTATTTTTTATTTTTTTTATTTTATTAATTGCATTTATTAAAAAAATAAGTAGGCGTGTTAAACATTTTAAAATAATTAAAAGTATTAAAATGAATTTTAAAATAAATAAGTAACGGTTTGTCCGTGATATTTTGGAAAAGGAGGGTTTTAGTAATAAAAATAGAAAGTAACATGTTTTCGTTGAATTTTAAAATATAAAAGTAACGATTTGCCCGTGATATTTTTGAAAAAAGAGGGGGGTTTAGTAAGAAAAAAAGAAAAAGTGACATGTTTTAGTTGAAAAAAGTAAATTAAAATTATTAAAATAGATTTTAAAGTAAATATGTAAGGTTTTCTCGTGATATATTTGAAAAATGAAGGATTTTAGCAAAGGAAACAGAAAAAGTAACATGTTTTAGCTGAGAATGAAATTGCCCTGATTTTTTAATAAAAAAATGGTAATATAATTTAATTGAAAGGGTAACTGATTATAATAATTAAATAAACAATTAAATAAGACAAATATTGTATAAAAAAACAGGTACAAAAACACAGGTACCAAAACTTTCAATGTTTCGTCTTTGATAATATAGTATAGATAGAGATATATATTCATAATATTAGTATTTTATGCTACTAAATGTAATAGCCCATGATATTTTTGAGGTTTTAGTTAAGAGAAATATTAGTTAGAAAATATAAAAAAAAAATTACGTTTTGGAAAAAAAGCTAATCGGTTAGTCATTAATAATTATAATATTTTTATTTTATTTTATTAAATAGAGTTATTCGTGATATTTTTGGAAAATTAGAGGTTTTATTTAGGAAAAATAGAAAAGTAGAAATTTTAGTTAGAAAATATAAAAAAGAATATACACTTTAGCTAAAAATGGTAATGAGTTATTTATTAACAATTATAACTTTATTATGTTATTTTATTAAATGAAATTGCCTGTGATATTTTTGGAAAATGAGATGTTTTAGTTAGGAAAAATAGAAAAGATATTATATATACTAATTTTAATATTTTATCTAACGGTTCTCAATGATTTGATCAAAAATATCTAACGGCTATGAATGGAGTGACTAGACTACAAAAACTTTCATGACCAGACTACAAAACTTTCAATGTTTCGTCTTTAATATAATAGTATAGATTTGCACACATATTTTATTTCGAATAGAACTTTTAATTATATCTTACAAACATCTCTTCTACTTCTACTTACAATAGAGCTTTTTTTTTTTTGACGAAATGCATAGAATTATATTACTCGATCCAACAACTCAATATAACAGCGGGACAAACCCCCGACTGTCAATACGACCAGGCTGAAAAACAAATAAATTGTTTTCTGATCGTTTAACAAGATGAACATAAAAGTTCTTGAAGCTAAAAACAAATTCGAAAACATCTCAAGCGATCCAAACTGCGCCAAAATCCTTGAAAACAGCGTTATCACAATTGACCACATCACATAAGAACCGTTGATACCCCAGTGTTCAGAATCCTCACTCCAGCTATCTACATGCCGGATACCAGCTATAGACTTGCCGAACATGGAAACCCCCAAAGGATGAGTAACACCCCAGCTATCTACATGCCGGATACCAGCTATAGACATGCCGAAAGTGAAAACCTCCAAAATATGATGAACCATCTTTGGTTGTGAGTGGTGAGCTCTTGCAATAATCTTCACCGTCCTAACTTCGATGCAGTCCTTCCAGATCCCCCAAGACATCAACAAAATTATTCTCAGCAGATCCAACCACGAACATAGAGAAACATAATTAATTAAATACATAAAAACACTCCAAAAGGAGAGACACACGCCAAAAGGCGAGACGAAAAACCAAAAATTCAAATACCTCGGAATGACACCAAATTTTGGTACGATGTTAAGGAGGACAATTTGAATCTAAAGGTATTTTTTATTTGGGGATTCGGACTCAAAACCAATATAGATCTGAGAAATAAATTCTAAGATATTTGGCTTTGATTCGATTTTTATTGAAAACTGGAAAAAGGGGAGAAGATTGGGACAGGATCGGAGAATGGAACGAGGAAGGAGGGTGGGGAAGGAGGGTGGGGAGGGAGGTGGGGAGGGAGGGAGGGAGGGAGCAAAGGAGGGCGGCGACGGAGAGGTCTTTAGTCGACTCTCATTGGGTTTTCCAATTACAATAGAGCTTTTAATTATATTTGTCTTCTACTTTAGATTTCTATGTGGAATACACATACGTCAGTGGGTGTAGCGTGTTGAGTGGGTATTTAGGGCTAGATTAACGCCAATAGGTAAATCGGGCCAATGCATAATAAAAAGTGGGTATATTGGGCATTTTCTCAAAAATTTAAGTGTTAATTATTTGAAAATACAATAAGAATAGTATTATTTTGATTTCATTTTGTGGCACGGGTATATGAATTAATAATACGAGTAAAGTGCATTTTGTGTATCCGCCCATCGTATTTTAGGTGTTACACAACTTGAGATATTAGACTTTTCAAACTACCACTTGTTATATTGGACTTTTAACCTTTTTTTGTAATGTATGTACTTTCGTAAAATTAATTTAACACTGTTAGGAAATTTATGGGTAAATTCGTCTTTTACCAATCATTCATTTTCCTCAAACTCATTTTCACCGTTGACAATATTTGTGAAAACTTAAAACTCGAATTTATCATCCATTTTATAACAAAATAGACTCATTTAAATTTCATCTGAATCATCTCTTTCTTCTCTACAATGGGATATCAATTGTAACTATCAAAAATTTACTTTCACGAACTTATATACTTAACAAATTTCAACTAATGTATAGTTTTTTACGTTATGTCCTATTAAATTACGTTCACCAAATTAAAATATTGATATTAAAAATTAATATCAATATGTAGAGGATGAATAAATGATTATGTTGCAAGTTTAATGACTTGATTGATATCGTTAAGAAGTGAATAAAATATTAAAATTTTAATTCCTTAAAATTTTCGAAAATGGTGGAAATGGGGTTGAAGAAGAACATAATGATAAAAATACTAAAATGCCTTTAAAAAAAAATTAATAAAATTAGTCATACTTGACGGAAATACACATATTATAAAAAAAAAATTAAAATCATAATATAACAAGTGATAATTTTAGAAGTCTAGTATCACAATAAATGATTTGTGATTTGTGCTACAAAAACTGCAGTTTATTGTTAATAATCAGTGTTGTAAAAAGCGACAATTGGAGTTAATCGATGAAAGTATCGTCCATGGATTAATCGAATAATCGAGCATTAACCGGATCATTAATCGTAATAAATTTAATAATAATATTTTATATATAATTATATATTATATATATAATTGTTTTGTTATTTCAACTAGACATATATAATAATCAAATAGTTATGCAAATATATTAAAAATATTGTATAATTGTAATAAATAAAATTTTCAAGATCTAACTTTTGAAATAGAGATCAATTTGAGAGAAAAAATTAAGAGAATTTATGATTTAGGTCTAAAATAACAATTATATGTACACAAATAATATTTTTCTTATTTTTAATCAAGTTTCTACCTTTTATTTTTTAATTATACTAATTTTTAGTATTTAGCCCGATTTTGACCGATTAATCCATTTTTTTGACCGATTTCGCCGATTTTTGACCATCTTTTTCAAAAAATGATTTTTTTGACCGATTTTCACTTAATCAATACGGTGGTTTGCCATCTAAATTAATCGATAATTAATACCGATTAATCGCCAACTTTTTGAACACTACTCCCTCCATTTCAAAATAGTAGTCCAGTTTTGACTTTGGATGGTCAAATTGACTAAACTTTGATCATAAATTACGAATCATCTATTTATAATTCGTAAAAACTTAAAAATAAATTTAAAAGTAAATTGTATATGTTTTTCAATGATATAAATTTCTTAATTTTTTTAATTATATATTTTATGTAAATTACGATCAAAATTTGATTAATTTAACCCCACAAAATCAAAACAGAACTATTATTTTGAGTTCTTAAAAAAAGGACTATTATTTTGAAATAAAGGGAGTATTAATAATACACCATTCACAAAATTCCAAAAATATAGTAACATTCAGTCTGAAATGCGGTCTTTGCCACGTCACCTAATAGACCCACCCAAACCTCAAATTACCTGTCTACAGCCTGTCTTTCCAAAATTGTGTTTTGATACTTCCACTCCAAATATCCCCACCACCAAACTAATCTCTGTTTTAAATAATTATTCTTTTGATTTTATCATTTATGTTAAGGAATAAAATTGGATTCTTTTCAAAAATAAACTTTCTTTTAAGATTATATTCACTATCAAAATTATAATATAATATCAAACAAAAAATGAGATTCTAAATATATATATTAATATATAATTTCATGTTAAATATAACTGGACTTTTTTTTGCAACTGAAAAAAATACAAAAAACCAAAACAAAAAATTATTTAAAATAAAAAAATACAAAATTATATACATAGATTTTAAGGCATATAAATTATTTAAAAAGAAAAGGCCACAATAATTTGACTAAATATTTCAATCATAATTTTAAATACTTAATTTTGATTCATTCCATAAAAACGGAAGAAAATGTAGTGGAAATAACAAAAAGGGGGAGGATAATTAATGGTATAATTTGCTGGAGACAGGCTGTCACCCAACACAAAGTCACTCTCTCTCTCTCTCTCTCTTGTTTGCCTCTCACTCTTCTTCGTTCTCTCCCCTTCTCCCACCTTACAATTCTCTCTCTCTCTCTCTCTCTCTCTCTCTCTCTCTCTCTCTCTCTCTCCTCTCTCCTAGGGTTTCGCAACGCAAATTCACTTTCTGCATCATTCATTCAGATCTCCAGGCCAACAGATCCGGATTCTCTGTCTCGTAAGCTCTCTAACCATGCCTTTTTCGCTTGTTTTTGTACATTTTTTGCTCTTGTAATGTATAATGTGTGTATCTATAGTGTGTTTTTTATTGTGTATGCGTTGCTTTGATAAGTAGTGTAATATGTAGTTGTGGTGTTAAAAAGATTTGATTTTTTGTTTTGGAACTGTAATTAATTGAAAAATTAATTGTTTTTATATATATTTGAAAATTGGAACTGTAATTGATTGTAAATTGAATTGTATATCCGTGTGTATTCTGTTGAGATAGGTGGTTTTTAGAAGTTTAATTTGTTTGCGGTTTCGGAAATGTAATTGATTGCGAAAGCAATGATGTGTGTGTCTGTTGAGATAGGTAGGTGGTAAATGGTAATTGTAGTGTCAAAAATGGTGGAAGTTTTGATTTTTTTAATATTTAATAATGTTGAAGGTGTTAAATTACGGGATATGTTGATTAGTATATTGAGTTGTATGGAGTTACAGTGTGATTTGTGGCGGGTTGTTAGAGTTTGTTTATTTAGTGGGAAGTTGTTGAGAAAGTAGTTCAATTAGTGCTGTTGAATTAATGGATTCCCGGCTTTAATGTTTTTCTTGTTTTTAAGTTTAAATTTATTACAATTGCCTAGGAAAGTATCTTTTTATATCTGCAACTTTTAGTCGAAATTAATTTTTTTTACTGATACGTTCGTTTTTATGTATCTAGGTTCTCTGGATAGGTGAGGGTATCGTTTCTTCTCTGTATTGAAGATTTGCATTATTTTATACTGAACTGCTTTTCAAAAGTTAGAAGGCGTACATGAATGTTATGAGTAGGTAGTGAATTCTTATTAATAGGAAAGAATTGCCTGCTCAAAACTGGTTGGCGGTGTGTCGTGATTTGTGGTTTCTGTTGAGAGTAGTGGTCTATCTGTTTAAGGTTTGGCAGAAGTGAAGAGTATACTCCTAGGGACTCTTTCCGCATCCATGCTGGCAGAGAGCATGCGTGGAATCTGTATTTTGGGTAATGCCCCAGAAGAGATTTGATGCTGATGCACTCGGCGTGGTGACAGTTTGTTTAGTTGCACTTTTTGTTGTCTTTGGATTATTCTGCATTGTGTACTCCGTTTATTTTCGCACTCGCGTTCGTAGGCAGGGTTTTGTTCGGCTTAGATATTTTAGTGGGCCTTGGATTATTCGAATTATATTTATCTTACTTGCAATTTGGTGGGGTGTTGGTGAGATTATACGTTTGAACCTCTTGAGGAGTGAAGGTAGAATACTGAATGTTAACTTTGAATGGCAGAGAATTGTTTGCAAAGGCTACATCGTTTCAAACCTAGGGTTTGCAGAACCTTGCTTTTTACTCACACTTGTGTTCCTCCTTCGCGGGTCATTACAGAAGACAGAGTCCGGGACTTTGAGACACCAATGGAATTGCAAAACTGCGGGTTATATTGTTCTATATTGCTTCCCCATATTTGTTCTTCAGCTGATGGTGGTTATAGTTGGACCAAAGTTGAACAAGCGTGGGAGTTCTCTGCACCAGTTGCCACATTATTTCACGAACACGGTTGCACCATCTATGAGGAAGAACGACACTGATGTTGCTCTATGCACTTATCCTTTAATGAGTACCATATTTCTCTGTATATTTGATACTGTCCTAACAACCTACATGTTCTGGCTTGGAAGGCGGATCTTGTATTTGGTCATCAATAAAGGGTTGCATAAAAGAGTCTACACTTTGATATTGTCCGTCTCTAGTTTTGTTTCTTTTAGGATTATCTTGCTTGGTTTATCTGTACTGTCAAAGCCCGAAAATGTTTGGTTTGAGCTCCTTTCTTTTTTAGCATTTCTCTCCCTCTTCTGTTGTGCTGGTCTGGGGGTTTGCATATTGGTTTACCTTCCAATTGCTGATTCATTAGCTTTGAGGAATGTACAAGACATGGAGGCTAGGAGTGGTGATGATCAACATGATACCGTTTCACTGATTACTAACCAAAGCTCTCTTGAAGAAATTAGTGCAGGGAGAAACTCTGGTACCTCAGCTAAGCGTGGTTCCATCTCCTTCCGCACTATGGATAAAGATCAAGCTTCAGGAACATTTGTGGAATTGAGCCTCTTCTCTCCTAGCCAGCATTCAAGCCCACCTGGCTCACCACAACTAATGGGATGGCCTATGCTCCCTTCTGCCCAGCTGCAAGAACTCTAAAAAGTGATCCAAGTAGCTGAGGTTGAAGTAAACTCAATTTTGTGATTTGTAAAGCCTTATTTAAAATAAGGATTGCATTTTTGTGTTGTGCTTTAATTTTGTAATGGTTTGTTTGCTACCCACCTTTTTTCTTGGGTGGTACTATTGAATCTCTTCTTTTCTGCCATATATCTATAAACCATGTACAATAGACTTTAATCAAGGCATTACTTTCTAGATCTGATATTCATTTTTTTTTTTTGCTGTTGTACTGATGTTTTCTTGTTGCTGTCTCAATTACCTAAAAATCACTCCAGCACTAGTCCCCACTTTTTTCAGGTACTTTTGCTTCTCTTCCTAACTCAGTAATTGTTGTTCTCTTTGAAGAAGGCAATACAATGTAGTAGTGATGTGCAAGTTTTTTGTAAATTAATTATCATCTTTTAAAAAAATATATTAATCACTACATATAATGTAAGTTTACTTGGTCCATCCTAAAAGTCAAAAATATAAATCTGTAGTATCGAATTTCATTTAACAATGTTTTGTTTGGCATAAAGAATAATGCTAGAGATCCCAAAATATGTACAAAAAAAATTACAAAATACATGTGTCAATTTTTAATTTGTTGTAATAATAAATGGGCTCACTGCATTCACACCGATAACATCATTAAAAAGTATCATACTGCCACATCAACCATGCCAAGTCATTTTGTAAAAATTTTTTATAATAATTTTTTGTGCCTCTAACACTATGAATGAAGTTAAGTGAGAATGTAATAATTTTTTGGTATATTGTTGATAAACCTCAATATAAATCATGATGAGCCAAATATGCCCTTTATTAGTTACTTTAATAGCCAAATTTAAGGATTTTAGAATCAACTTTGTTTTAAAATAAAAATAAAGATGGTGAATCCGTGGCATGTGTGACCCGTTCAAAATCAGAAGCAGAAAAATAGGGAGTCAGTGACCTGAAAAACAGAGAGCAGCTTGCGGAAACAAACAGATACAACCCTGCATTGTTTTTCTTCACACATTTTCCAAATACCAGTGTAGTTGTTTCTCAAATGGCCTCGTTTAAGGAAGCTCCCGCAGGTGATGTGAAAAGCGGTGAGAAGATCTTCAAGACCAAGTGCGCTCAGTGTCATACTGTCGAGAAAGGTGCCGGTCACAAACAAGGTAATTCCCTCTTCTTATTTGTTTTCAGCTGGATCCATGTCAAAGATCTTGCATGTGTTGTCTATCCTATGAAATGTCGAAATGTAGGTGTTCGATTCTTGTGTGTCAGTTTGACTTTACAACATCAAAGCAAATTATATGATAATTAATTTCATTATGTTGATCAGTATATAATGTTCATATGATGATATGATTTGTGGATCATTCTACGATATGATGAATTTTATTAGGTGTTTTCATATTTTTTTTTAATGTTTCAAATGAGTTTTCGGTCTCACATGTCACAGATGTGTTGCACTTAAGAATTAAAATAAATTTGGTAGTGCAATAGCACAGAGCATTGGATTCTAATGAGTAAACAAGTTTTTGATACCCTGGGTGTCTGGGACTGTATCGCATGGAGGAAATGCATTATACTGTGGCCTATTTTTTACTTAGTATGATGGTGTTTCTTTTTCCTTTTCATTGTGGTACATTTGTTCACACAACATGTTGGAAAATTGCACAAGAGTCTGGTTAACATAGTGTATGAAACATCAAAGATTTGGTAGATTGTAGAGCTTAAATATAAGCGTCTTTCTAGTGTGTGCCCATGAGCACACTCTAACAACTACTTTTTTATGAGTTGCTAAATTTAATTGGGCGAGATTTTTGTGCATACAGAGGGCTCATTATTATTAATGAAAACAAAACCAATCAAAAATTGCCAACTAAGCTCTTATTGTGTGTCTATGGGCACACACCGGAAAAACCCTAAATATAATTATATTTTCTAGCAAAAGGTATGGCCTTTATTTAGAGTACCTTTATTTGGAGAATCAGTTTAGTACTTTCTTGAAAACACCCCTGACTGACATCCACTTAAGAATCTTGTTTATCTGTTTGTGGTTATTTGTTTTCCCTGCATTATGTTCTTGGTTTGGTTAGTATTTAAACTTTTACATCTTTGTGCATTACTTCAGTCTAGCATTGCGGCTATTCTGTATGATTCTATCTCTTTGATATTACAGGACCAAATTTGAATGGCCTTTTCGGAAGGCAGTCTGGCACAACTGCTGGATATTCCTACTCTGCCGCTAACAAGTCTATGGCTGTGACCTGGCAAGAGAATACTTTGTATGACTACTTGCTAAATCCTAAAAAGGTAGGGATAGCTGCGGTGACATTTTCTATTATCTGTTTCTGCAATTTATGTTGCATTCTTAATTATGACTGCTAAAGTTTCTGTTTCTGCTTTGTCTTGATATGTCAGTTCTGAATGCTTCATATGGACATACATTTACATTCTTGTGCTAATGTATTACCTCTATTTATTCACTCTATTTATGGGAAAGAAGTGTCAAACAAAAAAAGATCACATTATAGTCCTGAGAGAATAATGAGGCATTTAGTATTTCAGAGCTGTAAAACTGGATTAAAGTTCAATTTGTTAGTAACATACTAATTCCTTGTTTGAATTTTGAGAAAAGAGTAGGTGATTCTGTCTGCCTAGAACGTGTCAGTATTTAGTTCTCTTGCGGATACCAGGTTTCTATCTCCAGAAGTAGCTCCCAGTATATATGAAACATTTTATGACATTGATACTTTACTTTTTGTACACGTCGAGGGGCATTGCCTGCTTGGACTTTTCTAAACTGTACCTGAAAAAAAACATGACTGATTATATTTAAAAATGAGGCTCATTTAGAAAATATAGTGGCGATTTAGGGATGGGCAGTTCGGATGGGTTGACAACTTGACAGTGTTGTACTCCAGTGTGAAGCATGCTTTATGATACTCTAACATCAATTAACACTTTAAATTGTTGGAGAGTGATGAAAGGCTGAACAAGGAATCCTGATGATACTAAAATCGAGGATTTTACCTGTGTGAGAATAAGCCCAGCCATCACATAGTAGATTACCTAAGGATGACATCTGTTAGCTGTTAGCGTTAACTTGTATTTATTCTTCGTTATGTATGCACTAACTAAATCAGACACTATGTGATAATCTGTATAACTACATGTAAACGCTAATCTAAGAAATGGGTGTTGATGAGGTTTCTAAAGGTTCTATATTACAGATTTGTTTATCTTTAATTAATTAGTATATATATGCTAAGTTGAATTGTTTACGAGTACTAAAATCTAGATCTCTGCATGTGTAGTTGTCTTTTTTCATGATCCGCCTGTGCAATAATTCAATTTTACATCTTCTGATTCGTTTATGCACTTGGTAGTTTCAACAATAAAATGTCATCATAGTATTGACCCCGCAACATATGGAATGACAAAAGCAGCAATTTCTTACAACAAACATTTGTTCATGCAGTACATTCCTGGAACCAAGATGGTTTTCCCTGGTTTGAAGAAGCCACAAGAGCGAGCCGATCTCATAGCTTATCTGAAGCAGGCAACTAACTAGTTCTGATTAATAATAGAAGTCTTCAATCTAGCGATTTTCGCTTATGATCTATAATAAGATCAGTGAGATTTTCTCAGTAAGACTAGTTTAGCAGTTGAAACAAGTCTTTTAGTGAGTCGAATTTCGAAATATCTGTTGATTTCACTAAACCATGATCATCATTTGAGCTCTCATCCTCTGATACATGCTTTCATGATAAAATTATTGAAATTGTCAAAACTTCATTTATTCAGATTTATCCTTAATGTCAAGGTTAATGTGTTGTCAACAACAATTAATAATGATTAGGGACCATAACTGGTCCATGTTTGCATCTGTCCGGTTGCTGTTGCAACTTACTAACCATCTAAAACAAGCAGCATATTATTGCCGCTAATCAATCTCTTTTTCTATTAACAGATCTATACTATCTATCTATACTATCTATACTATTTATCTATATATCTATACTATCTATCTATATCATGCTATATTATAAGCAAATCACCATAGTTTGGTCATGTCATCTAAATAATAAGATGTAAATATAGATAAATGAGAACCGTTGGATGTAATATTAAAAAAATATTCTTTTCTTGATATCTAAAATGCTCTCATGGGTTCAAGGTTCGAATCCCGTCAACAACATATTATTATTAAATATTTATATCATCTATTTTTCTAAGCTACATTCAAAATTTCAAGATATTATTCCGTCAACAACATATTAAGAATTTTTAAGATCAAAATACAAATAAATGCTAATAAAATAAGATAAAAAATACTAAAAAAGCATATAAAAAATACTAAAATAATAAATCAAAAATACTAAAATTCATCCGTGTATCGCACAGCTTACGAGCTAAAAAAACTTAGAATAACATCATACATATATTATTATATTTGATTACTTTTTAAAATCATATAAATCAAAATATAGATAACAAAATAAAAAATACTAAAATTCATCTATGCATCGCACAGGTTAAGGGTTTGTTATTAATTATTTTGGGACAAAGGATGTTTTAACATTTCATTCCACATTTTATTAATTCATTAATTCCACGTAGATGGAGATTTTTTTTGAGCCGTAAATAATTCATTAATAAAAAATCAATGGCATCTACAAATATTGAAATTTTTATGTAAAAAAATTTATGCATTTAATAAATAGCTTATAATAACAAAATCCAATTTTAAGAAAATTATTTATTGTTAAAATGGTGTCAAGTTCAATTTCTTTAGAAATTGAGATCAATTGATTTTTAATAATTAAATCCAATATTAAACTCGAGTTTGACATGAGAACTTGTGACCAAAACCATTACATAGATTGAGCTTGATTTGAATTACAAGACTTTAAGATCTTGTTTGGTTGCATGGGTTATAGTTTCGAAATTATAATCTAAATATAATAACTCTTTACTTATTAATTTATAAGTTATAATTTTTTAAATATTGATGTTTGTTTTTAAAATATTAAATTTAGAATTGGAATATAAGATTTTAAAAATTGTTAATCTTACAAATAAGTATTGAATTTTTTTATTAAATTACAAATAAGTTGGCACAAAACAAATATAAAATCAATGAATCAAAATCTATCTATATGATAAAACATGTTGTGTTTTTAAAGCTCAAATGATCAAACTATCCCTTCGTATTATTCGTATTTACATTGCTATGTCACTTGACTTAATTGACTTATACTCCCATTCAATTATAACCATTCATTTTATCATCACAGTTCCACGTGTTTTGATGTGCTACACACATTACCAACCAGTTTTTCATGTTCAACTTTATCAACTTTACCTGTTCAAATTTCAACAAGATTTTATATGCTCTGTAACCGCTTTAAAGTCATATATCTGATTATGTGTTGGAAGCAGACATCTATCTATATTTCTATCTATATTATAAAATATGTTGTGTTTTTAAGTATAAAATTATCAAATTGTCCATTCGTATTAGTTCTATATATATTTCTATCTATATTAGTTGTATCAAATTGACTCGATTTGAGAGTTGCTCTCCAAAAAGTTCATTTGATGTGATTTATACGGTTGTTAAAAGGTGCAATGACTGTAAGTACTATCTTTGTATGTATGGAACATATACTACCTTTTTAAATTGTTGTTGTCAATTAGATGGCCAGTCTCACCTCACGTTGTCTGTCTGGCTTCTTTGGCCAGTCTCATGATATGTACACGTACATATTGGTGATGTTTTCAAACTAAATGTCAATCTATATTATTTTCCTTAGCTATTACTAATGTGGAAAATATTACCCACGATGTAAGGCCTGTTAGAAGCATTTTGATTAAGTGAACATTCACTATGAGTTTCAAAGTTAACATGATTTCATGTCATTGCAGCCGTTTGGTTCATCGTACCCTGTTCAACTCCTCTGGGTTTGAATTTAAACATCAATAGTTTTGAACTTTTGTAGTCCACTACCATTTAAACTAAGAAATACTACTGATTTCCGATGTTCACATATGATACTCGGGTTTTATACTCTAAGGACATAATCAAATTAAACATGACAAACATCTGAAACAGAATCACAAGTTCACAACTTAAACATCACAAAGAAAGTTACAATTATCCAGCAGACATAGGTCATTTAACATGATACGAAATAAACAAGTTCCAACAGAAAGAATAGAGATAGAGTACGAAATAAAAATACATATGTTCATCTAATGCCTGTTCTCAATACGATAAACACAAAGAGAGAACCCAAGGGGAGGCTCCTTCATATCAAAAACTAACACATCACCAACCGACAACTGTAGCAACTGTGAGAAACGTACCCAACCAACATATATTTTCCAGTGACGATCAACCTTGCGAAGTTGCAGGAAAAACAAATTACAACCATGAGTAACAGTCAAGTACTGACCAGGAGACCAACGATCGCTGCAATCTTTGAAGTCCGCAAGAATGTCCTGAAAATTAAATTCAAAAAATTTAGAGACTCAATTTCTCAACGATGGTACTGAATCAGAAAATGAAAAGACAGAATTACTTACAATCCCATAACAATATTTGTACAAATGAAAAGACTTGATCTCAATCTTGACCTGACCCCGTGGGATTCCAACCATAGCGCCTAAATAGGAAAATTGGTTAATAACACAACAGTTTGAACCATGTTTACATTATTATACAAAGATAAACAATATTAAACTTTACCAAGACGAGCAACATATGGAGAAAAACTTTTCTCTAATCCACGGTGACCAAACATGATAACATCAAAATCACCATTCCCACAATTTATGAATAGCAGAACATCATTAATATGAAATATGTGTAACCCACGTATCATTCGTGTTAAAAAATGGAGTTTAGAGCATAAGTATTTGTATGTTCTTGATATTAATTCCGGATTTTAACGATTGGAAATTGTTCCTTGTTATGGGGACTTAAATTTTCATATATGGATCTAAGTAATTTTCTTAGTGAAATCCATAGAGAAATAGAGTTGAATTTAGTAGCTTGAAAGAGCTTGAAATAAGAATGTGTATTTGTCCCACATTGAAATAAATAAAGGGGGTTGTTGGCTTTATATAGTATCACACACATGGGTAGTATACAACTACTAAGGTGTGTGATGGTGCATGGTGTTAGTATGTGCTTCACGCGCACACACACACACGCGCGCGCGCCGCCACCGCCCGCCTCGCCACGTCTCGTCTCGACTCGACTCGGCTCGGTCGAAGGGCGAATGTCTCGGCGTCTCGCGTACGCGAGGTGACCTGGGCGAGGGTTTTTTATTTAGGTGATTTAATATTTTAATTAGAATTAATTTATCAAAATTGGGTTGGGTTATCAGTTGGGCTGAGTTGGGTCGGATATTAATCTGATGGACCTAGTGGGACTGTAACTGAAATGAACCTGGACATGATTGATAGATATATTCAAAAATATTAAACTGATGTGTGGATTAAATATGATGTGTAACTGTTACGATTTATTTAATTTAAAATCGTCAGTTTTTTGATTTTTATTAAAAGTAAATCATCAGTTTCATCTCTAAATTAATTGGAGTTGTTGCAGTTATGATTCTAAAATTAAATAAGGTGGTATCAGTTACGCTTAGCCTCTACTATAAATAGAGAGCTAAGTTGCTGATTATAACACACCACACCTTACATTCTCTATATTTTTCTGCTCTCCCCTTAATATTTCTTGAAGCTTGTCTGCTTGTGTTTCTTCGGCGACTGAGGTGCTAGTCGAAGTTGAGCATTGGAGTTGCTGTGGAACCGTTGCTCAGAGCTGTTTTATCCTGGAGGAGGTGTTGCAAGTATCCCAACACAGGAAGTGGGGGCAATTATCTCTTCAAGAGCAGTCAGGACTTCTTGCAAGGACTGGTGACTCAGCTGATTTCTTAAATTTCTTTTACACACTGTTATGGCTATGACTACTGGTATACCACTCTTCTTTTCTTTGTTTATACAGTCACTGATATGCATGTTATTTACCTTCATGATTTGTTTCGTTAATTGTTGTCTTGGCCTGGTCTTGTTAAATAATTTATATAACTGCCTCTATGTTGCTATAATAGTTATTATTTCCAACATTCTTGAAGAGATAATTTGTTATATATTATTTAGCATAATGGTTAACGAGAGTGAAGTTCCTGCTAGTGGTAGTTCTGGTGCATCTGCTGCGGTCATTGATTGGACCACTTACAATTTTCTACAACCCGTTGAATTAACTGGCTTGCCAGAGAAATTCAATGGAGGCATCGGCTTTTCTCGTTGGCAGAAAAGGATGAAGTTGTGGTTGACTGTGGCCTGTTGTGGAGTATGAGAAGCCGGTTGTGGATCAAGAAAATGCTGACACAGTTAAGGCTTTTGCGAAGTGGGGTGAGAAGGATGGGGTGGCTAGAGCGGCTATTTTAGCTGCTCTAACGAACACCTTGTTTGATGTTTACTCATCAGATGACTACTCCGCAAAACTCTTATGGGAAAAGCTGGACCAGACACATAATAGTGACTCACAAGGTCTGGAAAAGTATTCTGTGGCTAGGTTCCTTGAATTCAAGATAGTGGACAATAAGTCCATGACTAAGCAAGTGCATGAATTCGAGATGATAATGCATGCTTTGAAGGAGTCCGGAATGGACCTCCCTAAAAGTTCAAGGTTATGAGCGTGATTGAAAAACTCCCGAAATCTTGGGAAGAGTTCGTACTCTCCCTGAAAAGACAGAAATGAGAGATCACTTGGACCAACCTTATGTTGGACATCTCGGTGCAAGAACAACACAAGTCCAAACAGGGACATGTGATGCCTACTGAGCACGGAAGCTCGAAGGTGAATGTAGCGACTGTAGGACAGAAGAGGAAGGTTGTCGCTAAGAAGGGTAATAGTAATAAACCTAAGAATGACAAGGACAAGGCCAAGAAACCAAAGGCAAACAAACCATGTTGGTCTTGTGGGCAGGTTGGGCACTGGAGTAAGGACTGTCCTGTAAAGAAAGCGAAGAAAACCGAGGTGGTAGCGCAAGCGAATGCTGTGCTTGGAACTGCAAGTGGGCCTGTAGTGAACATGGTTGTTGGTGAGGCTACAACTTCTGAAACCAACGTGGACCGGTATGTTACCTACAACCCTGTACTATTTTCCAATTATCTGTTAAATGAATGGTTGATTGATACTGGAGCTAATGTGCATATTTGTGCTGACATTAGTTTATTTGCGTCTTATTAACAGAGTCATAGCTTAACAGTGACGATGGGGAATGCTAGTGCTGCTCAAGTACATGGAGTAGGAAACGTGGACCTGAAGTTCCCTTCGGGTCGTATTCTATCCCTGACTAGAGTGCATCACGTTCCCGACATGCGTAGAAATATAATAAGTGGAAGCTGTTTAGTTTCTAATGGTTTTGAAATCTCTCTCAAGTGTAATAAAGTAGTTCTTATTCATACTGGTACATTTTTTTGGCAAGGGTTACTTGTCAAATGGTTTATTTGTAATTAATGCTGAGCCCGTTTTGGGAACGTTGATTAAAGATATTACTCCTTCTGTTAACTATGTTGAAACTTCAAATTTATGGCATGCTAGACTTGGTCACTTAAATTTTGGTGCTCTTAAGAATATGATGAACTTAGAGTTGATTCCAAGACATACTATAGAAAAAAATTCTAAATGTCAAGTATGTGTGTCTGCTAAACAAATAAGGAAACCTTTTCATAATATTGTTAAGGATTCAGACTTGTTAGATTTAGTACACACTGATATTTGTGAATTTGATGGTGTGTTGACTAGGGACCAGTTTAGATATTTCATTACCTTTATAGATGATAGTAGCAAATACTGTTATGTTTATTTACTTAGACATAAGGATGAAGCACTTAGTAAATTCATTATTTATAAAACTGAAGTTGAAAAACAAACTAGTAAGGTACTTAAAAGATTGAGATCTGATAGAGGTGGTGAGTATACGAGTAACTCCTTTAATGAATTTTGCGCAAAAAATGGTATAGTTCATGAAGTTACTCCACCATACACACCTGAGTCTAATGGGGTTGCTGAGCGAAAGAACAGAACATTTAAAGATATGATTAATAGTATGCTTATTAATTCTGGGTTGCCTAAATACATGCGGGGAGAGGCTCTGAATACGGCTTGCCATATTCTGAATAGAGTCCCTCTAAAACACATGGACAAGACACCCTTTGAGTTATGGAAAGGCAATAAGACTAGTCTTAAGTATCTTCGTGTGTGAGGGTGCCTTGCTAAGGTACTTGTCCCTGAACACAAGATAAAGAAGCTAGGTTCGAAGACTGTTGATTGTATCTTTCTAGGCTATCTTGAAACCACTACAGCTATGAGATTTTTAGTTATAAAATCTGACATAGACGGTATAGTGGCTAACACGATAGTTGAATTTCGTGATGCTACATTCTTTGAGGATGTCTACCCTATGAAGACTGGTATACCTCAAGATGCTTCTGAGGAAGATCCTGCTCACACATCGAGTTCTATTCCTGATCATGTGGAAAAAATGACAAATGTGGGGGCGAAACCTAGTAGTAGCTCTACAACTAGGGAAGTAGAGGAACCAAGGAGAAGTAAGCGTGCAAAGGTAGTCAAGGATTTTGGAGGTAATTTTATCACTTACAATTTCGAGGATGAACCTTTAACTTTCCGACAAGCTATGGATTCTTCAGAGTCTAGGCGCTGGAAGGGCGCTGTAAAGAGTGAAATTGACTCTATTGTTTCTAATGGGACATGGGAGTTAGTTGATCTCCCTCCTGGGTGTTCTACTATCGGGTGCAAATGGATCTTTAAAAGGAAGTTGAACCCTGACAACTCAATAGATAAGTACAAAGCTAGACTGGTAGCTAAGGGTTTTAAGCAAAAGGAAGGCATTAATTACTTTGATACATACTCTCCAGTTGCTAGGATGATAACAATCCGAATGCTTATAGCATTAGCTTCCGTCCATGGTCTTATCATCCATCAGATGGATGTAAAGACAGCTTTTCTTCATGGTGAACTTGAAGAAGAGATATATATGGATCAACCTGAGGGATTTGTTGCGTCTGGAAATGAAAGGAAAGTATGTAAGTTGATCAAGTCTATCTATGGCTTGAAACAAGCTCCCAGGGATTGGCATAAAAAGTTTGATGAAACTATCTTGCCTTTCAGTTTTACTATTAATGAAAGTGACAAGTGTGTCTTCACCAAAGTTAAAGGTAGTGAATATGTCATCTTGTGCATATATTGTTAGGCCGACTACACAATATATAATCAAGTATGTATGAGAATAACAATCAAGAACACAAGTTTGTAAATCAACAAACTGAATTATATTAAATAATTCTCTCTTAGTGATGTTAATGAATCACAAAGAGCTACTAGGTTAAAAGAATAATATATTCAATGTTCGCGTCCCTTCTAGGGATAACCTATCTGTGTTTATATAGTACACAGCTACATACAATCCTTATCTAATTGATACTCCTATAAATTAGCTATACAAAACTTATCAATTAAGGACTGCTTCAATCTTCTATTCCGTTTCCTTAGCTGTATCAATATATTCTGCTTCTTTCCATCTTCAGAATATATTGCTTCTAGAATCTTTATCTTTGCACCGACAGCTAAGTCAACTATTACCACGTCAGTATTTATCAAACTCTGTCTGGCTTCAGTAAACTCTTCATCTAGTCAGACTTTAACAAACTCTGACTAGCTTCTAGATAAACTTTGATATGTACCTGTTACTTAAACACTGATGAACAAACGTCAGCAATTATATCTAACAATCTCCCCCAACTTGTTCATACCAAAATGTACAAGTTAAACAGATAATTGATGATGTCAAAACATATAACAAATGCAGTGTTTAACATATGTCAGAGTTTAATTTTAAAATAGAGTTTAAATTTAACTTAGAATAGAAAACATAAAAACTTACAGTCAGACTTTACTTAATCTCTTGAATATCAGGCACTGTCCTGATATAATTTGACAGTAGTTTCTTCTCAGCTCTATTCAGTTCAGCAATCATAATCTTCTTCAGCTCCTTCATTTCTGGTTCATCTTCACCAATTTGATAAATGGCAGCCCTCAAAGAATATATGCTGTTTTTGTCCATTTCATTGCCAAGTCTGATATAAAAAGGTTTATCAGACTCTAGATTGAACTCAAGAACCTTTTTATTTAGTGCAGTTCTGAACCTAGCACTATTCCTTTTCATTTCTACCAACTTTCCATATGCATCTCTGTATTTAGGAATGTATGCACTTGATACTCCAGCTCCACTCAAAACTTTGGATTTCATCATCCTTTCCTTCAAAACTCGAGCAGCATCATAAGTACTTCTATTCTTTACTTCAAATAGATATAGAACATACTCTAGCTCTTCCCAGAGTTTTAACTGAATATCAGATTCACCAACTCTATACACTCTGCCATCAGCCATAAAATATAACAAGAATTCCTTTTTAATTCCTTTGTGAAAAATCATCTGTACAGATTCTAGTTTGTCAAGGCCTTCTTGAGTAATTCCAACTCCAGATTCTGCCAGTGAAAACTTGTCTTGAGATCTGTTATTAGTTCTTCTCTCTCTATGTGAACCCAGTCCAGATTTATCAAAGGCTTCTTTTCCCAATACTGTTCTGGTTTCTGAGAAATTCACAGCTTCAAGCTTTAAATCTTCAAGAAGTTTAGGTTTTCTGAATCCTGGAAGTTGTGTAGATTTCTGTACAACTTGAGCAACGTCAGAGGTTGTCATATCTTCAATAGAAACATCAACTTGAGCAGCGTCAGAGGTTGATTTATCTAATCTTGTTTCAACTTGAGCAATGTCAGAGGTTGATTTAAACTTCTTATTCAGGTTAGGTTCTTCAATCATTACGCCTTTACCTTTATCAGCATTTGAACCACTAGGCCTCCTTGAGTACTGTAAACTCTGATCAGAGTTTACATTCTCTTTAATAACAATTCCTTTTTCTTTTCTCCTTGGAGTCTTAGTGTTCTTCTGCTTGTAGATTCCAGCTTCAACATCTTTCCTGTGTTCCTCAGCAAGCAATTGCTCTTCAGCCTGGATATCTTCAATAGTAACATTCTTACCATGTTCTGCTAAGAATAACTGTGTAGCAACTTCTTCATCAGTAACTGGAGATTTAGAGGAAAGAATTAAATTTCTAACCCTTGAAGAAGACTGCCCTCCAGTGTTTAATCTTTTTCCATCAGCATTTGTCTGAGCATCAGAGTTTGACCTTCTCCTTTGCCCTTGAACATTTCTTGTCCTTGGATTTTTATCTCTTGCACCACCATCAGTAGTGTCATCTTTCTGAGTCAGAGTTTGAGAGCTCTTGCATTTGTCTTGAGATACTCTCTCCCCCTTTTTGACATCATCAGACAGTAAAACTGATGTGAGCAATTCAATAGAATTTGCAATTTCATCCAACTTAGTTGACATTTTGACTTGATTTTCTTCAACCTTGGATAGCCTGGAATCAAAATTCTTCTGATCTTTACACAAAGAGATGTATAGAAATTTGTCCTTTTGCTGTGTAAGCTTTCTTTGAGTTATATCATTCCTCAATCCTGTAATCACCTTGTCAGAAACATCAAAACGATTGTTCAATGATTTGATTTGTACAATAGTTGCTTTGAGATGACTGAGAAGTTCTGGATTTGTAATCTCTTTGGAAGACTTTGTGACAAAATCTGCAGCTCATTCATTTGAAAAGATAGTATCCTTGCTTGACCAATTTGAGAAGTACATATTCTGAAAATGTTCGGCAGTAGCACGATTGACTTCTCTTTCTTCTTCAGAGTTTACACCAGCAGACAAAGAAACTTGAATACTAGGGTGTGAATGAGAACCCTCAGTATCATGTTCATCTTCTTCATTAATGTCCACTTCATTTGTAGCAGGAGCATTTTCAGCAGTCACTTCATTATTTAACTGTGCAGTTCCATCAAGTACTTTAGAGTTTGCTTGAGCAGAAACCTCTGCTTCTCTTGTCACAACCTCAACAACAGACTGTTGTAGAGTTTCGAGTAAAACAACATCTTCTTCCAAACTCTGATCAACTTCTTCACCTTTGTCAGAATTTGCATTATGAACTGAAAGAACTTCTGTGTGAGAACCCACAGAGTCTTCAATCACCAAGGTGGCTTGATCAGTTGCCACATCCTCAGTATCACAAAAACTGATACTAGGATGTGCTTCCATATTAATATCTTCATTCTCAAAAACTCTGCTGTCAGAGAATACAGCAGCTTCCTCAACTACATCATCAGCATTTGATGTAGGAGCTTCTGTTTCAGCATTTACTCTGTCCTCAGTAGGCACAGTAGTATCAAAAACCTCCTCTTGAACTTCAGGAGTTTCATGCTCCATAGAAACTCTGTCTTCAAAGACAGCTTCATTCACAGGAATCTCATCTTCAATATTTTCAGCACTAAAGAGCTGTGCTGCTACTATTCTTCTTTTTCTCTGATGAAGAGTTTCTTCATCAGTTTCAGTCTCTGAGGCTTCAACAGCATCAACAGCAACAGACTTTAACCTGTTAGCTCTAACTTTTCTTTTCTTCCTTGAAGTTTCAACAGAGGTTGACCCTCCAACTTCATCAGTATTTAAAGTTTTAGCAGCCTTGAAAGCTCTGTGCTTAGTCCTCCCTCCAGTCTTTTGTCTTGGAGCTACTTGAGTATCATTGTTTATCTGATGTGGTTGCTGTTGTGGTTGAGGTTGAGGGTTTAAAAACTGATGAACCCTCTCAGGTAACAACAACTCACCAACATTGACTTTCTTCAAATCCTTATTTGTAAGGTCAGAGAATACCCTTTTATGCAGTTTGAATGAGGGAATTTCTTCCTCCTCATTAACCTCAACATTATTAACACAAGCAGAGAATAAAATCTGACAAAATCTAGAAAAGTAGACTACATTCCTATTCTCTGTCATTTTCTCTCCTATATTCATCAAGACAAGTCTAGCAAAATCGTAATTACTACCAAAAAGAAGTGAATACCCGATTTGTAGACTATCAATTGGAATCGCATCCCAATTGGTACATTTCTTCCCGAACGCTCTGGTTATGCAATCGAAAAAGAAACTCCATTCCTTTCGTAAGAGCGGTCGCTTCAACTGGCCTATCTTGACTAAAGATCCAGAGTATCCAACAGCTTGCATCATTCTTTGAATGTCAGTATCACCAACAGCAATAGTGTACGCATCAGATTCTGCAAAGCCCATTGCTTCACGAACAGTTCCTGGAGTAATGACATACTCTGTCTCTTGAAACTCAAAGACAATCGATGGAGTTCCAGAATCACCACCGTTATCATATACACCAGTTTCCCAGAAAGCTTTGATCTGAGATCCATAAAGCTTTGCAGGCTCCACTAAAGCACGCCCAATTTCCGATTGAGCAAGGAAATTTTGAAGTAGATGAAACGCCTCCGGTGTGTTCTCATTGCTAAGAGGTGCTGCATAGTTATTTGGGACAAAGTCTAATCCAACAGAGGTAAACATGGAGGTTGCCATTAGAAATCAGAGATTAAAAGTAAGAGAATGTATGAGAAAGATTATGCAGAAAAGTGTTTGTAGAATTGTGTGAGTGAAAAGTATGTGTGAAAATGAGGAGTGAGTAAAAGATTAGACGTTTGTGTGTGTATTGTATTAATATGAGATTCAAAATAAAAAAAACTGAACAGTTTTTAATCATTAATACACAACTGTCTTACTCCTGTAATTATGTGAGTGGGACACGTGTCACACATGCAGTTACTGACAGCAAATAAGTGACAGTTTTCAATGCGCATGCGCAGTAAAAACCGCAATAATTACTGCCTGTTACACTTTTCTAGGCATTAACCTCTCTCCTCTGTTTAAAAACATTCTTGAACAACTGTCCAATCATACTCTTTTTAAATTTTCAAAACAAATGTCTAATCTCAAAATTATAAAATGTCTGAAACAAAGAAATTATTTTAACCATCAGAGATTAAAACAAAGTTACCTCGGCATATGTCACACAATACATCAGTGTTTACCATTTGTCCTTCTTTGTCAATAAACTCTTTTCCCAATCTGTACAGGTGTGAATAATTGTGTGTGCAATAGCATAGTTTACCGAAATCAATATTTAGATCATCTCAAAGTGCATAAAATCTACAAACTAAAGCAGTAAAAACGGGTTGCCTAAACTCTCATGTATAAAATAAAATCTGATTCTTATGTCTAAACTCTGTATACTGATATCCTTTCATTTGGATATATCTTTTATTTTTCACCCCCTTTATATATATATAAATTTTTTTTTTTATTTTATTTATTTATATTTTTCCAGTAATCAGTGGTTGGCACCAGTCACCAAAAATCAAAGATTTTAGCCCTTATTTCATACAATAAGTTCCTGGATCTTCCTAGGCACAACATGATCTCAAAGGAATTTGTGCTCTGTTTGGCATCTTTTGATTTAAGGGTGAATTATTTGCAATTAATAATCAGAGTTTAAACTTTTCATCAGTTAATACAATTAATTTATGAGAGAAAATGCAAACAGCTAATACAGACTCAGTATGTAGGATCAATAAACTAAGAGATGCTATAAATATAGAGACAGTATCATGCTGTGTTAACTTACTGCACATTTTGTAATCAGAGTTTATAATACTTAGAAGGATTCATAATTACTTACTGAAAATCATGCTTCATACAAATTTCTTCATCGGTCCATGTGTTTCAGACAAAATTACAATCAGAGTATAACATTAGACTGTAACTATCAGAGTATGACTGTCAGAGTATGACGAACAGAGTTTACTTATCAGAGTATAACACACTGGTACAAATAACAGTTAATACATGCAAGGAATCATGAGCATAAAAATCAAACAAGTATAGTTTTTGAGTCTAACCCGTATCTCTAGTCAAAACTAGAGATCATTCCAAGTTCATTTACCAATCTTGTAAAAGTAGCTTCACTCAAAGGTTTGGTGAAGATATCTGCAAGTTGTTGGTCTGTAGACACAAAATGAAGCTCAATGTTTCCTTCTTCCACATGTTCCCTGATAAAATGATACCTTATGCTGATGTGCTTGGTCATGGAGTGTTGGACTGGATTACCTGTCATAGCAATAGCACTTTGGTTATCACAGAAAATAGGTATTTTAGAGTACCTCAAACCATAATCCAGCAATTGATTCTTCATCCATAGAATCTGTGCACAACAGCTACCAGCTGCTATATACTCTGCTTCTGCTGTGGATGTAGAAATTGATTTATGTTTCTTGCTATACCAAGAAACCAATCTGTCACCTAAAAATTGACAGCTTCCACTTGTACTTTTTCTGTCTATCTTACAGCCTGCAAAATCTGCATCAGAGTAACCAATTAGCTTAAACTCTGATTCTCTAGGATACCACAAACCCAAGGTTATGGTTCCTTTGAGATATTTGAAGATCCTTTTTACAGCTGTTAGATGAGGCTCTCTGGGATCTGCTTGAAATCTTGCACAAAGACATGTTGCATACATGATATCAGGTCTACTTGCAGTAAGATACAGTAAAGACCCTATCATTCCTCTGTAGTTAGTCATATCTACTGAGGCTCCTGTGTCTTTGTCTAGCTTTGTTGCTGTAGCCATGGGAGTTGTGGCAGATGAACTATCAAGCATACCAAATTTCTTTAGAAGATTTCTGGTATATTTTGCTTGATTGATAAAAATACCATCATCTGTTTGCTTGACCTGTAAGCCTAGAAAGTAACTAAGCTCTCCCATCATGCTCATTTGGTACCTGGATTGCATAAGCTTTGCAAACTTCTTACAAAGTTTGTCATTATTAGATCCAAAGATAATATCATCTACATAAATTTGAACTAAAAGCAAATCATCACCAGAATTGAAATAAAACAAAGTTTTATCAATTGTACCTCTTGTGAACCCACTTTCTAAAAGAAATTGAGCAAGAGTTTCATACCATGCTCTTGGTGCTTGCTTTAGTCCATATAATGCCTTGTCAAGCCTGTAGACATAATCTGGATGCTTGGGATCTACAAATCCTGGTGGTTGTTCAACAAACACTTCTTCTTCAAGCTTCCCATTGAGAAAAGCACTTTTTACATCCATCTGAAAAACTTTAAACTTCTTGTGTGCAGCATAGGCCAGAAAAATTCTTATGGCCTCCAATCTTGCAACTGGAGCAAAGGTTTCATCATAGTCAATTCCTTCCTGTTGTGAATAACCTTTAGCCACAAGTCTAGCCTTGTTTCTTGTAATCACACCTTCACTGTCAGTCTAGTTTCTGAAAACCCACTTTGTACCTACAATTGATCTATTCTTTGGTCTAGGTACAAGTGTCCAGACTTCATTTCTTTCAAATTCATTTAACTCTTCTTGCATTGCTGTTATCCAGTTTGCATCTTGAAGAGCTTCCTCCACTTTCTTTGGTTCTGTTTGAGACAAGAAAGCATGATACAGACACTCATTATTTGTTGCACTTCTAGTTCTCACACTAGCATCAGGATCTCCAATTATGAGATCAGGTGTGTGTGCCTGTGTCCACTTTCTTGCTGTTGGTAAGTGGTTTCTTGCTTCATTATTGGATCCTCCCCCTTGATCCATGCTCTCCTGATTCATATGTTGACTCTCTGTAGTATCTGAGGCTCCCCCTGAATTGGATGGCTCAGAGTTTGAACTGTCAGAGTTTGAATCAGCTTCCTCAACTGACTCATTTGCTGTGTCTTGTTGAGCTTCTTCACGCTCCCCCTCAACTGGTTCTCTATTTTGTTCGATTTGAGAATTTCCAGTTTCTCCAGTATTTACCAGTAGAGGTTCAGAGTATGCTTCGTCAGAGTTTGTCAGAACCGCTTCATCAGAGTTTGTCGGTACTGCTTCATCAGAGTTTACATCATCAGAGAATAATCCTTCATTTTCAAAATGCAGTTGATCATATCCATTTAAGTCATCAAGTCCAGTTATTTTCTTATCATCAAATGACACATGTATGGATTCCATGATCACTTTAGTTCTCAGATTGTAGACTCTGAATGCTTTTGTTGACAATGGATACCCAACAAAGATTCCTTCATCAGCTTTTAACTCGAACTTGGTCAACTGTTCAGAATGAGTCTTCAACACGAAGCACTTGCATCCAAATATATGAAAATATTTCAAATTTGGCTTCTTATCTTTCACCATCTCATATGGTGTTTTCCCATGCTTGTTGATCAATGTTGCATTTTGAGTAAAACAAGCAGTTTGAACAGCTTCTGCCCAGAAGTATGTTGGTAGTTTTGCTTCTTCAAGCATAGTTCTGGCTGCTTCAATTAAAGTTCTGTTCTTTCTTTCAACTACACCATTTTGTTGTGGAGTTCCAGGTGCAGAAAATTCTTGTTTCACTCCTTTTTCCTTGCAGAAAGCTTCCATGATTGAGTTTCTGAATTCAGTTCCATTATCACTCCTTATAATTTTGACTTTGTGCTGTGATCCTTTGTCCAGTAGATTTATATGATCCATCAGAGTTTGAGCAGTTTCATCCTTCTTTGACAAGAAATACACCCATGTATATCTAGTATATTCATCAACAATTACTAGAGCATATTTCTTTCTGCCCATGGACATCACATTCACTGGTCCAAAGAGATCAACATGTAGAAGATGATAAGGTTCCACTACTGAAGATTCAGATTTGCTCTTGAAAGATGACTTCCTTTTCTTGGCTTTTTGACAAGAATCACATAAGCCATCTAGACTGAGTATTGATTTTGGAAGTCCCCTTACAAGATCCTTTCTTATTAGCTCATTTATGTTGTTCAAATTGAGATGAGAGAGCTTCTTATGCCAATTCCAACTCTCTTCATTTGACATTCTGGCTGTCAGACACACTGTTTTTCCATCAGAGTTTGTTACCAAACTTGCTTCATAAATGTTGTTGCGCCTATGTCCAACTAGAACAACTTTTCCAGTAGATTTACTGATAACTTCACAGTATTCAGTGTAAAAATCTACATGGTTTCCTCTATCACAGATTTGACTCACAGATAGCAGATTATGCTTGAGTCCTGAGACTAGAGCTACATTTGTGATGATGACACTTCCAAGATTGATATTGCCATATCCCAGAGTGTGTCCTATGTTGCCATCTCCATAGGAAACCTTTGGGCCAGCCTTCTCCTTAAAGTCTGATATCAGGGCTTTATTTCCAGTCATATGTCCTGAGCATCCACTGTCCAAGATAAGTGTGCTCTCTTTTATACCCTGCAATCACAAACAAACACTAAGTGTTAGTTTTAAGGACCCAGACTTGCTTGGATCCTTTGTCTTTCTTAACAATGTTAGTTTTTGCAGCGGAATTACTATCAACAGAGTTTAAACTAACATTGTCAGACTTTACACTTGCAGAGTTTGCTCTAACCCATTTCAGATTGGGTTTTAGCTCATAATAGTTGTGATAAATAGCATGATAACTCTTGCAAGTATAAATGGAATGCCAAGTGCTCCCACAGTGTGTGCATAAAGTCTGTGGTCTAACTCTAACATAATCATTCTTTACTCCTGATGTAGAAGGTAAAGAATTGATATTTTTGTTCTTTGTGCAGTAATTAGCAAGATGATTAGAACTACCACAATTAAAACATGTTTTCCTTGGAGCAGCACCAGTAGGCAAATGATTATTTCTTTTATTTATGCCTATCTTTCCATTCCTATTCTTCTTGGATCCTTTTGGTTTCAAGGCAGATTTTACCTCTTTCAACTTATGATTGAACTGTTTTCCTATCATCAAACCAACATTAACCTGTTTTTCACAAGTTTTTACTGGTTTTCTAACAGCTTCTATTTCCATAAGATTTTCTGTTATAATATTTTCCTGTTTTTCACAGGCTTCATCTGATTCCATATCAGCTTCCCTTATTACAACAGATTTTAACTTATTGGCTTCTGGAACAAATTTCACAGGTTTAAGTTGTGGTTTTACCTTAACCTTGTCTTTAAACCTAAGTTCATCATTTTCACAATAACCTAAACCTACAGAATCAGTCTGAAACACTTGATGAGTGTCTCTTCCAGAATCTGTCCAAGTTTTGATTATTTTTCTTTCTTTTTCTAGATCAGATTCTAATTGCTTATATCTTTTCAGCAACTCCTGTTCTACATAAACAGCATCATCTCTTTCTTTTTGAATCTGCTTCATACTTTCAAGTTCTCCTTCAAGAAACTTGTTTCTATCTTTAAGACTAAGATTCTCAGATTTAATTCTTTCATTTTCTAAAGTCTGATCCCTATAGCTAACATGAACACTTTTCAGATATACTCTTAACTCAGATATATTATCAGTATCATAAGCATAAGTAGTTAGGGGTACCTTATTTTCAGATGATTCAGTCTCATCTCTGACAGTTGCCATAAGAGCATAATTTTCTCCATCATCAGAGTCTGAAGTATCTGCCCAGTCTTTGCCTTTAGAGATGAGTGCTTTCTCAGATTTGCCTTTCTTGCACTCTGGGGCATAGTGACCCATCTCCTTACACCTGTAGCACTGGATTTGAGATTTATCCTTCTTGCCAGACTTGTTAAAACTCTTCCTTTCAGAGTTTGAATCTTTCCTTGAGAATCTCTTTCCCTTCTTGAAGTTCTTGAATCCCATCTTCTTAAAGGTCTTTACCATCAATGCAGCCATTTGCATCATCTATTCTTCATCATCCTCAGAGTCAGAAGCTTCATCAGAGTTTGAGTCATCATCAGAGTTTGATGACTCACTCTCAGATTTAATGACTAAAGCCTTTCCCTTGGCTTTCTTCCTTGATGATTCCTTCTTAATGGGCTTCTCCTCGACTTTGAGAGCAACATATTTTGTCTTTTTACTCAATCTTCTATTCCTTTGTTCTATCTCCAGTTCATGAGTTTTCAATAACCCATAGATTTCATCAAGATCTGTATCAGCAAGCTCATAATTATCTCTTATTGTGGTTGTCTTTAAATCCCACTTTTCAGGTAGAGATAACAGAAACTTGAGATTAGACTCTTCAAGCTCATATTCTTTATCAACCAGAGACAGATCATTCAATAGTTTGCAAAATCTGTCATAAGTCTCAGTCAAGGTTTCATTAGGTCTTGAATCAAAGTGCTCATACTCCTGTGTGAGTATTGTCTTTCTGTTCTTCTTAATAGCACCTGTTCCCTGGCATCTGACTTCTAAAGCATCCCATATCTCTTTGGCAGTTTTGCAGCCAATTACTCTGTTAGACATAACATTATCTAAAGCACTGTGGAGAAGATGTCTAACCTTTGCATCTTTTGCAATTGATGAGATGTCCTCAGGAGTCATATCTTTCTTTTCCTTTGGAACAGTCTTTTGTTCTTGACCATCAACAACAGGAGACAATTTAGTTGGCATATGAGGACCATCATAAATTCTGTCAAGATATTCTGGATCTGTAGCCTCCAGAAACATGGTCATCTTCACCTTCCAAATCGGATACTCTACAGGCCTGAGAATTGGAACCCTGATTGTTTCATATCGACTCACAGAATTGGGCTTAACCTGTTCAGCCTTAGGAGCAGTTTGATTTTCTTCAGACATGATTATTACTGTGTTTGAATCGTAAAACTGTATATATTAAACAGCCTTGTCTCTGATACCAATTGTTAGGCCGACTACACAATATATAATCAAGTATGTATGAGAATAACAATCAAGAACACAAGTTTGTAAATCAACAAACTGAATTATATTAAATAATTCTCTCTTAGTGATGTTAATGAATCACAAAGAGCTACTAGGTTACAAGAATAATATATTCAATGTTCGCGTCCCTTCTAGGGATAACCTATCTGTGTTTATATAGTACACAGCTACATACAATCCTTATCTAATTGATACTCCTATAAATTAGCTATACAAAACTTATCAATTAAGGATTGCTTCAATCTTCTATTCCGTTTCCTTAGCTGTATCAATATATTCTGCTTCTTTCCATCTTCAGAATATATTGCTTCTAGAATCTTTATCTTTGCACCGACAGCTAAGTCAACTATTACCACGTCAGTATTTATCAAACTCTGACTGGCTTCAGTAAACTCTTCATCTAGTCAGACTTTAACAAACTCTGATTAGCTTCTAGATAAACTTTGATATGTACCTGTTACTTAAACACTGATGAACAAACGTCAGCAATTATATCTAACATATATGTAGATGACATATTACTGTTTGGAACCAATATTGAGATTATTAACGAGACACAAGCTTTCTTGAAAAGGCATTTTGAAATGAAGGATATGGGTGAAGCTAGCGTGATTCTTGGACTCAAGCTGACTCAGTCAGCTGAGGGAATAACTTTATCACAGTTTCATTATATAGAGAAATCTATACTTGAGAAATATGGTTATTCACAGTGTAGAATCGCTAGTACACTGTATGATCCTAAAATTGCCCTTGTCAAGAATACTTCAGGAGTTCTTGTGTCTTAGTTAAGGTATTCTCAGATTATTGGGAGCTTGCAGTATCTTGCTAACTGTACTAGACCAGATATTTCATACTCTGTGTCTAAGTTGGCTAGATATACAAGCTGTCCAAACAGAACTCATTGGGATGCTCTTGATAGAGTACTTAGATATCTGAAAGGCACAATGTATCTTAGTTTACACTATAGGAGATTTCCTGGTTTACTTGAGGGGTATAGTGATGCAAGTTGGATAGCTAAGAAGTCTGGTTCCAATGGAGTGACTGGATACGTATTCACCTTAGCGGGTGCAGCAATATCCTGGAAGTCAACTAAACAGACTATTGTTACTCGGTCTACTTTTGAGGCTGAGTTGTGTGTACTTGATGCCACTGGAATGGAGGCTGAATGGTTACATGGACTTATGTCTGCAATATCTGGAGTAAGCAAACCGCTTCCTGCGATTGCTATTCATTGTGATAGTCGAACAACTATCGACAAGATTAGCAGTAAAAAGTATAATGCTAAAACAAAGAGACACATCCAAGTTAGACTCAAGTCTATAAGGGGTTTAGTGTCTGATAGGATTATAACTATAGAGTTCATAGGAACTCAGAATAATATAGCTGATCCTTTGACTAAAGGACTGGAACCTGCAGTGGTCCTTAAGTCAAGGTTGGGAATGGGACTATCAACCCATCATGATTCATCAACAGTGGAAACCCAATACACATGAGAGGAGATCCCTTGAAAGTGTATTCAATGTGGTAATAACAAGCTGTAAGGATGAATTGGTAGTACCTTTGCTACTTAAATGATACTTTTGAATCTGAGTCTATTCCCTGAAAACCTAGAAGGTACTGACACTGCTATGAAAGCAAGAGTTTTATAACTCTGAATGGGGTCAAGTCATTTGACGAGATGGTAGCAGTACATCTCTAGAGATGCCCAGCTAAGCGAATGTAATTGTGTGGTCGCAATTAGGGGGTCATTCTCTGAAGCATTCGACGAACATGATCGAGACAAGACCATTAATGTCTCAAAGCCGTAGATTGACACCATAGCCTTTGACTTGTCGTCGTTTATGGAACATGGTTACATCAAACGAATTAAGATTCAAGATGAAACATTCCATCTGAATCCAGTAGCCATCGAAGTAAGGGACTCAGGAAGGTTCAAACCCGGAAGGGTACCGACTCTGAAAAACAAGTCATGATGAGAAACCTGAATGCATTTCTGTATGGATTTGTGGGGGATTGTTAGAAAATGGAGTTTTGGAGCATAAGTATTTGTATGTTCTTGATATTAATTCTGGATTTTAACGATTGGAAATTGCTCGTTGTTATGGGGACTTAAATTTTCATATATGGATCTAAGTAATTTTCTTAGTGAAATCCATAGAGAAATAGAGTTGAATTTAGTGGCTTGAAAGAGCTTGAAATGAGAATGTGTATTTGTCCCACATTGAAATAAATAAAGGGGTTGTTGGCTTTATATAGTATCACACACATGGGTAGTATACAACTACTAAGGTGTGTGATGGTGCATGGTGGTAGTATGTGCTTCACGTGCGCGCACACACACACGTGCGCTCGCCGCCGCCGCCCGCCTCGCCACGTCTCGTCTCGACTCGACTCGGGTCGGCTCGGTCGAAGGGCGAATGTAATATCCGTGAATTTTTTTTTATTTATTAATGAATAAATGATATATTTGGTATAAAATATTTTGTGGGATATTTGAATATTATTAAGGTGAGAGTGTTAAGTGATTATGTGTTATTTGGTGAGTCAGAAGCCCTTTCAAATATTTCGTCGTTTGAAATTTTCTTCAATCTTGAGCCCCGTTTTGAAAATTCAAGGGCCCCGTTGAGATTTTGTACATCATTATTATTCCTTCGTCTTTCGTATTCGAAACGTTATCGAAAGGATTATTCGTATCATTTCATCCCTAGTTATTTGATCTTGCCAGTATAATTCGTTTTGTTCGAAAAAGGAAAAATTGTTCCAAACCCTAATTGCTTAGGGGGACGGATATATCGTTTATCTCAATATTTCATTTGTTATAGCCCCAGTATTCTTGAACATTAGTTATATAATGATATGTATTGATTTGGATAATTATCAGTCCTTGTAGATAATTATCTCCTCGTAAAACGTGTTTTTAACCTAATTAGGGTTTTTAAACGATCCCGTGGATCTATATCGATCCAAAAATGTTCCTTGGGGTATTATTTTTCCAAAAATATATAAAGACGAATCGTACCTTATAGCCTTCATAATCTGCATTACGTATAATCAAAAAGTAAAAATTCCCGAAACGTGTTCTTCGTGTTCTTGAATAATCAAACCATTCGTTCAAGGTGTTATTGAATTCAGAAATCAAAGTTCAAGTACTCAAATCAAAGCTCTTGATCTCTAGTTTCAGAATCTTCCAACCTCATCACCATCTGGTAATTTTTCGATTTGTTATGAATTTTTCAATATTCGAATTAAATTAGGGTTTATACCCGATTTGGGGATTTTCATTTTGTTGATTCTCCGTTCAATTGGTTGCTTCTAACATGTTCCTAGGGTTCTAATTAGCAAGAATCCATGATTTAATTTCATGTTTAAGTTCAATTTTGATGGGTTTAATTTTCGGGTTTTGACCCGAATTTTTCTTTTGCTTCGTTCGTTCTTGTTGTTGATCTGACATTGATTCTGATATAGGGGTTTTATTGTGTGAGTTATAAGCTTCATTTTGACATATTAAACGTTGAGTTTCATGTACAGAATTAGTAGATCGTGTTTCTGGCCGGAGTTGTTGTCGTCGGGATTCTTTGACCGAATTCTGGGCTCGATTCCGGCATGATACATGTATGTTTGTGTGTTGGTTGTGTTTGTCTTGGAAGGGCGAGCAAAAGCCCTCTAGTTTCATGTGTGTTTGATCAGGAATGAAGGATTCCGGTCGCCGGACACCGGCCGGATTCTGGAAAACCCAGAATCCGGTGGGTTGTTCTTGGTGACCCGATTCCGTTCTTCCCAACCCGGCTGACCCGTTTTCTGACCCGGTTTCGATCTTTGAAACCCTAATTCCATTTCTGAAAACTGTTTTTGGATTTTAATTATTTATTTAATTCGAAAATAGTTTAAAATCTTTAAAAATTCATATTTTTATTTTAAAAATATATTTTTAAATCAGAAAAATTCTGAAATTATTTATTTATTATTTTAAATTCGAAAATTGATTAAACTTAATTATTTTAATTATTTTAATTTAATAATTAATTTATTAATTAATTGATTAATTCTTTTAATCAGTTAATTCTTAAAAATTAATTATTAATTAGATTTAATTAATTTAAAATTCAGTTTAATTATTTTCAAGCTTGTTTTATTATTTAAAAATAGTTTGAGCATTTAAAGAGTGTCAATTAATTTTATTAATTGATTTAATTGCATTTAAATATTTATATTGGATTTAAAATCCGATTTTTTGATTGAAAAATTTGTTGTGACTTATTTAAATTCAAATAAGTTCCGTGTGACGTGTTTAAAAATGTTTATAAGTGCTATATGGTTCGTATAAGTTGTGTAATGTGTTTATAGTCCGTATATACCCGTACTAGGGTTAGGATTTGAGTTGTTAATACCGTAAATCATATCGGACGTCCGATACGTAACCGGTTATTTGTTTAAGTGTGTTATTAATTGATTATGTGTCGAGGTTAGAATGAGGATAGTTAGACTTACTGTGATGAGTTGTTTAAATTATAGAATCGAGTTCCCGGAGCAAGGGAAAGGGGAAATTTGAGTGAACGAGTAGAACCGGCAGCGACATAGACCAGGCAATTATCTGTGCCGTTATTGTGATAAATTGTATTGTCATCTATATTTAAATGTTGAGACTCCAGAACAGTTTAGATTGTTAATCCTTGACCCGTAATTGGGCAACTGATTCCATTTATAAATTTCCTAAATTCTTTGATTTGATCTGCATCGGAAACCTTTATTTCCAATCCAGTGATTATTGTTTTCAACCCTTGTCTGTTAATTACCTTCTTTGATTATTTCTCATAACCATTACCGATTGATTACCACCATTTGATTATTGCTTTCAACTATTGATTGTTGAATACCATCGTTTGATTATTTCTCATAACCATTACCGGTTGATTACCACCACTTGATTATTGTTACAACTATTGATTGTTGATTTTCCGTCATTGACAATTGGCTACCGTCATTGATAATCGATCTTAACCATTGATTTCTTTCCCCAAACGAGTATATATTACCGTTGGAATTATTTCATGATTATTCCCAATTTTCTTTTGATATCAAGCTGTTGAAGCTCTTTTGCAATTATTATACCTTGATGTTGTGCATTAGTTATCGAGCATGTTATTGCTTATACCTTGTGATAGAATTGACATGTTTTTAAAATGGACCAATTATTGGTCAGACCATTTATGGTCGATGTAATTTAGGCCCAGATTGGCCTTGGATCCGTAGAGGACTTTGTCATGAGCTAGTCCGGGGTTGTTGCGTGGCTGGCTAGCAGCACAACCTTTGTTTTGAATAAAATGTAGAAGTCCAATTCTAATTCCTTTTTCTTCAGTTGATATTGATATAAAGCATGTGTTGGCTTAAACATTGTTGAATCAGATATCTTGAAATTCATATCTTAAATTTTGATGATATATATATTGTGATGCTTGCTGAGCACTTTTGGCTCACTCTTGCTTGTTGTTTTCTAACCCCATTCCAGTGAAGCGAGAGTATGAGTCGGAACAGCGTGACAGATAGTTCACCGGCAGCTAGGAGAGCACCTCGAGTGGTTGTCATTGGCAGGGTAGTTGTCGTCTTGTTTTTATTAGACTAGATGTCTAGTTCTGAACTTAATTGTGATGTAATCACTCTGATAAAATTTGGTTTGTAATAATAAAAGATTGTAGAAACTTGTGTTCAATGCCATAATCTATAGCGGTCTTGGTCAAGGGGTATTTATTGTCTTTATATATTATGCATGTGTTATAGTTAGTGATTATATTGTGTCCCGTTGGTCGGGTGACTCCTCAAATCTATACCCCGGGTTTGGAGGGCGTCACAACGAATGTCTCGACGACTTGCGTACGCGAGGCGACCTGGGCGAGGGTTTTTTATTTAGGTGATTTAATATTTTAATTAGAATTAATTTATCAAAATTGGGCTGGGTTATCAGTTGGGCTGAGCTGGGTCGGATATTAATCTGATGGACCTAGTGGGATTGTAACTGAAATGAACCTGGACATGATTGATAGATATATTCAAAAATATTAAACTGATGTGTGGATTAAATAT
Organism: Heracleum sosnowskyi; assembly: GCA_030848705.1. Classification (NCBI taxonomy): domain Eukaryota; kingdom Viridiplantae; phylum Streptophyta; class Magnoliopsida; order Apiales; family Apiaceae; genus Heracleum; species Heracleum sosnowskyi. Next base: position 91,176,655 of record CM061235.1, on the reverse strand, counting down.
GATGTGTAACTGTTACGATTTATTTCATTTAAAATCATCAGTTTTTTTATTTTTATTAAAAGTAAATCGTCAGTTTCATCTCTAAATTAATTGGAGGTGTTGCAGTTAGCCAGTTACAATTCTAAAATTAAATAGGGTGGTATCAGTTACGCTTAACCTCTACTATAAATAGAGAGCTAAGTTGCTGATTATAACACACCACACCTTACATTCTCTATATTTTTCTGCTCTCCCCTTAATATTTCTTAAAGCTTGTTTGCTTGTGTTTCTTCGGCGACTAAGGTGCCAGTCGAAATTGAGCATTGGAGTTGCTGTGGATCCGTTGCTCAGAGCTGTTTTATCCTGGAGGAGTTGTTGCAAGCATCCCAACACAGTAAGTGGGGGCAATTATCTCTTCAAGAGCAGTCAGGACTTCTTGCAAGGACTGGTGACTCAGCTGATTTCTTAAATTTCTTTTACACACTGTTATGGCTATGGATACTGATACACCTCTCTTCTTTTCTTTGTTTATACAGTCACTGATATGCATGTTATTTACCTTCATGATTTGTTTCGTTAATTGTTGTCTTGGCCTAGACTTGTTAAATAATTTATATAACTGCCTTTATGTTGCTATAATAGTTATTATTTCCAACAATTCGATCACTGCTAGAGTAGGATGCAGAAAATATTTGACCATTAGGTAAACGACACCTAACTTCTGGTAGGATGAAGTGTCCAGGAGGAACTTTCTACATTTTGACAAAATCATGAAAAACAATTTACTAACAGAAATCGAATAAATTACAGATACAATTCAATACAAAATTATTAAAAGCTTACAATTAAACCACCATCACAAGCAAAAACAGTTAGACAATGAGAAATAAACTTCCATCCAATGACAATGTTGTTATCTACAAAAAAATCAAATGGTTGGAGTAGAGTTACACATATATATTTGCTGCAAAACCAAACTTATTGAGAATATGAATTTCCAAAAAATTTAATACCTTGCCCATATCCAGCAAAACCAGTACATGCATTCTGAACATCATCGAATTTTCCATTGAACACATACAAGCAGAATACACCATCACCCATGTAATTATATCTTTATATATAATTAGTGTAAAGCACTTAAATGGTATGGTTTGGTTTGGTAGTAAACGGGTCCTACATAGCTAAAAAATCTCCTATCAAACAATCCCACAATTTGAATTATTAATAATATTCTATTTTAAAGAAAAAGTAATATATATATATATATATATATATATATAAAACATATATATAATCATTCTTTTAGTGATTCAATATATTTAAAAAATTTAGTAATTTTTATCATTTCAACAAGTATAACACAAACCGAAATAATATATACATATGAAAAAACATATTATTAACTTAATTTATTATTAAAAAATTGTAATATAAAAATTAAATTTATATTTTTATGAAAATACACAAAGATATTAATTAATAAATGAAATTATAAAAATACTTAAATAAAATAACTTATTAAACGTCCCGTGCATTGCACGAGTATAAAGCTAGTTAAAAATAGTGCAACAATCTTCTTCAAACTTTGGACTACGAAATAGTTTTGCAATGCCATAAAATTTTTTCTTATCCTTTATATAAAGTACATAAGTTTCCTCTCCATCAGGCATTTGCAACTTCACAATTCGAGGGAGGTCCTCCCCGAAAACATCAAGAAAACCAACAGGTACTTTCTAATAGCATGAAACAAACATTAACCAATCAAAAAATTATGCTCTACTAACAAATCTAAATTATACAAACAAACAGAGCTTCAAACAAAATTTCAAACAATACACAACATACCATTTTATTAGAAACTGAACTCGCAGTAGTGGTAATGCGGAAAAAACGAGGGAACATCGGAAACTTCTCCCCCATCGGACTACAACAAACGGAACAAAATATTTACAATTACATATAATTTACATCATCAAATTTTAACAATACAAACATGCATTTCAATTTAGTATGAGTAATCGTTCATGCGAGTCAAAACAATATCACCGACAAAATAGATCCAATTTAAAATAAAAGACACACAAAGAAGATGAAGTATAGCACTGATCTGAATTGAAAGAAAACAGCAGATTGTATTATCAAAATTTGGGTACTCTCTTCTTATTTGTAAAAATACTTTATCATATCCCCAACTAGCTTTCTATTAAAACTATTAATGCAGTGTTATTAATTCCATCTCAAACAAATCAAAAGGATAAGACAAAATAGTAAAATACTACTGTTACAAGATAATGCATTAATCAAAAAGTCAAATACACACTACCAATTTTAAAATAGAGACACATACACAATGTCTAAAATATAAAAGTACTGCAATTCCAAAACGTGTGCTCCAATTAAACAAAAAGAAAATTGAACACAAATAAAAACAAAAAAGTAATAACGGGACACTTAGATGGAGACTTAAAACAAAAAAGGAAAAACTAACAATTAATTACCATTTCTCATTTATTTAATAAAACAACATAATGAATTTAATTTGTGTAATAATAATTTATCAAGATAATTATATTTTCAAAATGTGTGCATTAATAAAAGCAAAATTAGAATGAAAAAGTCGATCAAGAATTTTTTTTAAGTGAACAAAGGATTCAAAATGAAATTCTAAATATATTTAATATGTTTGCCATAAACAAGATTTTTGAAGTAATAAACTTTTTTTCAAAATTAATTTAGTTATTTACTTAAAAATTAATTCAGAAAAATAATTTAAATCTAATATTAATATATGATGTGAATTAGTATATTAATGTCCCCCTCTATGAAGATGAAATATTTTTACAATGATTGAATTCCATAATTGTAAATTGATTTATAAGTTTAAATATTATATTTATTAAGTTAAGATCAAGGTATCGCAAGTAGAAGTCATCATAATTAAAAACAAATATATAACTTTTATTTGGCTAATATATTTTTCGAAAGCCAATACATTAAATTAATCATATTTCTTTTATGATTTCACAATATTACTAACCATGTTTAGCTTAGGGATACCAACCTATAAATATCACTATATTTCACAATACATGTCTCTACTTTAGTCTTTTACGTACACATTTAAAATGCATTGATTAGATAGCTAAATAAATTATTTTTAATTTTTTTTTAAAGTAATTCATTATTAATTTAATAATTAAATTTATAAAAATAAAATAAAATTGATGTCCATGCGTAGCGAGCAAACATATTAGAAGCCAAAAAATGATGTACATCGTATAATTTAACTTTAAATAAATAAGCTTGAAGTGTAATATGCTATGGACTATTAATATTAAATATTCAAATAAAATTAAATATATGTTGAACTCTATTAATAATAATTCAACTACATTATATAAAGATGAATTAAAAAGAAAAAAATTCTTCTAAATACGTAGAGACGTTATCTAAATATATTAATTAGTGAAATAGTTCTAATTATTTGATTAAGTAATTAAGTTAGTATTTTTTTTCCTAAGACCAGGCGTAGCGGGCCCGCATAGTAGTGATTATATTCCTATCTCCTAAAAGTAGACCTCGCAAATCGGATAATCGATTCAGTTTTGGATCGGATCAATCTCGGATCGGATTAATGTTCGGTTATGATATATTTTTGGTATAGTTCGGATCGGATCGGATTTGATTCGGTTCGGGTCTAATTCGGATTAGAATCGGATGAAATTTGGATTAAAATCGGATGAATATGGTTCAGATCAAATTCGGTTCGGATCTTTTCGGATCATTACTCATTCATTTTTTTTAATTTGTAATACTTTAAAAATATCTTATTATTAAATATATTATTTTTTATATAAAATAAAGTACTTTTTCAAAAGTATTGATTAAATCTCTATGATATTTTTGACATGAAATTATTCTAATTAAGAATTTTGCTTATAAATAGATTAATTTATTGAATTAAAAGTGACCTAATATATGTGGATTATGATATGTAAATATCATAACTCAACTAAAACTGAATTCACCATTTTTTTAGTTCAGATTTAAATCGGATCTCGTATTTCGAATCATATTCGGTTCGGATAATTTATTATTCGATTATGATCGGTTCGGATCATAATCAGATCGGATAATTTTCGGTTCGGATAATTTTCGGATCGGTTCAAATCGGTTTTCGGATAATTATCGGTTTAACTAATTCAGATACAAAATCGGATTCGGTTCTATGAATTTCGGTTCGGTTCTTCGGATCCGGACCCATTTTGCCAGATCTACCTAAAAGTTATAGAAAATTACGATTGTATCCTCTACAGATCATGTGAAACAGTCGGCTGAATGTAAGCTACCGACGTGAAAGATCAAAGGACTGCCGGATACGATAAATACAGTGCTTTTTAAATCATCACCATAATTACCCATTATGATACCAAAAATATAATAATAATTACTAATTAATTATTAAACCATTATAAAAATCAACTACTTTAGCGAATCATCTGACTGTATATATAAACATTACACCCCACACATATTCTCTCTCTCTCTCTCTCTAAATCATCACACTCTCAAGTTTCAGCACCAATATATCTTCTCAGGTAACTAATTTTACCTTATTATTTTCTTAATTAATTCATTTCATAATTTTACTTTTCATTTTATACTTGAATTCAACTGATTTTATTTATACTATTTTTTTATTGATAGCGTGAATGAGATCAAATAGGTTAATCATGTTATAATTAGTGTTTAATTTGGTCCAAGAAATGATTAAGATGTGATTTTTACTGCAATTTAAAGGATTTTCTTGATTGTTTATGTTTGTTAAATTGCGATTTAGTTGTGGCTTGGTTTCGACTTTTGAGCTGATTTTAGTCAAGTAAGACGGATGCTCAAGTGATTTTTGATGATTTGAGTAATTTATTTGACTCGAGTTGATGTGTTATTGGTTTACGAAAATTCCAACGGAATTTTTCATGCCTGGTAATGTAATCTGTGATAGGTGTATTGATTTTAAAATTCGGTTAATGATATAAGAATTTGTTTCGGTTTTCAGGATACCGATTACAAACTCTATTTATTTGTCAAGTTCTGTGGATGTGTAATTCTACGGTGTTGATTAAGTGATGTTATAGTCAACTTATTGCAGCGCCCGAAATACGCAATAGGCTTCCTTCTTTTTTACTAGTGTACTAAAATCTTTATTATGTGAGAAAGCGACAACATTTCTTTGGAACGTCAAGGATGTGAAATTTTTGATTATTAGCTTTTTAGGTACTTGCAACAATCTATTATTTACTCCCTCCGTCCCAGCAGGAAGTTAACGTTTGAAAGGGAAGGCTTAACACACATTTTAAGGCTCCTTTAAAGTATAGTTCAATTAATTGTTTTAATTTTTTTTTCTTCTGAATAAAAATTAAATATTTGGATTTTTATTCAAAAAAGAAATTTTTTAAAAATAAATAATGGAACTATATTTTATAGGAGCCTTAAAATGCGTGCCGACCCCTCCATTTGGATGGGACGGAGGGAGTACTTATTCAGCAGTCGTGAATACTTTGTCAGGGGGTTAAATCAATCATTTGTACAACATTTTACATTAAATCACAGATAGAATCTAAGTGAAAGTTTGTAGGTTACATTTTATTGATTCTTGTTTTCCTTTTTCATATTGGATAACTAGTGCTCGAGTAAAGGTCACTGTGAAAGATATTTTCTTAACAGTTGGTTCGGTCTGACATAGTTGACTTTGTTACAGGGATGACGTTGACTGATGGTTTTGAGGCAGACAGAGGTTCTCTTGATTCCGGTAGCGATAAGGTATTCACTTGTATTAATTTAAACTCTACAGAATAAAAGTGTATAGAGATAATTGGCATAGAGATAGTTGATTCCAGAATAGTTGGCATAGAGATAATTGACTAATGAAGTGTATAGCTCTTATTTTGCCTTGAACATTTTCTTCATGCTATTTTGTTAGTTGCCCCCAGCCTTTTTTTATATCCAAATTTCATGCCTGTTATTAATTGCACATTGTACGGCTATCTTCCTCTTTGCATAAACTCTAACTTTGCCTTGGGAAGCCATGCCACGACTGCTGTCATATTTAATACTAATAAAACATCAGTGACTACAAAGCACATAAATTTTTAAGTACTCACGCACACATGCCTTTCTCTTGTTACCAAGAGAAGAGAAGAGGGTTATCCATTAGGCTAAGATGCTATGGATCTGCCTAGTTTTGTGTATTAGAATTTAGATATGTGTGTGTGCACTTGCGGGCAGGGTGGGCCATAATAGCTTATGACCAATATAAAAAGTTGTCTAAAAGAATTTTATATAATTTTTGATAAATTAACTTGTTTTAAGAAAGTAGCTGGTTGTTAAATTAATCATATAATTCCTATTTTATCAAAAATCAAGTAAAATGAGGAACGTTTTGTAAGGCAAAATAGAGAAGAAGGAAAATTAAACTTAAAAAAAGTACAGATTTGGAGTTGTGATTTTTTTTTATGTAGTTATAATATGTTTCTTTATAACCAATTATAAGATATGATTAATTAGTATGTAGAGCGTAGTTATGCAAATTTACAGCGAAAAACTAACAGTGTCGGATAATATAATTTAATTGTGTAATCAAAGTGTATATTTATGATTTATTTTTGCTTCTAGTTAAGTAAATCGTTAATTTGAAAATAATTTATCTTTTACATAATGGGAAAAAGTACAATACTTAACAAATGAGTTACTTAAGTATGCAAGACTAACTAATCTATCAAACATTATATATTGTTTGCTTACATGTTTACTCTTAAGTGAAATTCCAGGTAGGGTCCAAAAACCGTCACCCCTACTTGGGTCCCCCCTTTATTTCTGTTTGTGTGTGTAATGGTTCAAAGGATTGCTCAATACAATTATCAAAACTTGCCAATAAGACTTTTCTTGCAACCTGAAATTTGTAAATTAGTAGCATCTTAAATTACAGGTGATTTGTAATTATTTTATATTATTTATAAATGACCTAAGTTGCTGCTTCATAGTGTTCGAGCCTGATGAACATTTTTTCCTTTTTGATGTTTTTTTTTGGGTTTCTCCAGGAAAAAGTTGACCCTGGGAAACCTGCATCCCTGACTTGGCAGAGGAAACTGAATGATGAGGGAATTGCACTTTCAGAGTTCAACCTAAGCGTGAAAGAGATGATTTCTCTGGTATATGTCTGAAATACTATTTGATGAGCATTGTGCAGCACATTTATACATTAATAGATTGGGCGCTCAAGTTTCCAGTTTATTTCTTGTTGGCATCTGTGCTAAAGAATACTGATTCCATATTAGTCTGGAGTCCTCAATATGTTGAATTTCAAAACTACCATTACTTTTTCTGGTAGTCCTTTCATTATCTTTTCCTATCTAATAAGGCTTATCTTTGTAGGCTCCAATTGGGTATAGATTATGGCGTGCTCTCCGAGATAAGTCTACCAATGGAAATGTAATTATCATTTGCAACTATTTAAGTTTTCTGATCTATGCTTTACTCTTGCCACAAGATCTGAACCACATTATATCATTTTAGGGAACATTCGTTGACCCCTTTACAAAGAGAGATTTTACATCATGTCAGGGTGTTCCATTAGGTGGTATTGGGTGAGTCTCAAAATTCCTGAAGATTCTGATTGAAACATCCATTTGTACCCTTCTCGATTTCTGATTGCACATAAACTCTTTTCATAATTTTGAAATTGAATATGCTGATTTAATTTATTACAGGATAATGTATACTTTCCTGTTGTCATTTCCAGAAATTGTGTGGACACTTACTTTTGATTACTCTGAAAACTCTTTAGGAATTTTAGCATTCGATATGCTTGTTTTATTTATTGCAACCATTCAGGACTGTTAGATACTTTTCTGCATTCATGATTAGAAGTTTTTTTTAAAAAGTTTAGACAACTAGGAGCAAATTCTTTCCTGAGCGAAGGACAACTACAATCTCCTATTGTATATAGAATTCTTGAAACTTACAATGTTTTAAGACCCTTAATATATAGTTACTCAAAGTTCCTAAAACAGATTGAATTAGAATATTGATTATGTTGTTAACCAGGAAATTGTGCCTGAAAATATTATAACATGACCATATCTTATATATGCCGAGTCCCTTTGGTACCTGGCTTTATTGTCAGGAAATATCACTTCTTTTCATCAAGTCATACCAGTCATCCCTTTTTGTTTTCTGTAATTAGTAATTAGGACGAGGAGATAAAATATTCATTGTTGGAAGACTTCGATCGTTAAAATTGAGATTGTTTTCGTGTTATGGGCCACGATTTAAAGAAATCCTTCTCTGCGGTTGTATTACCCTCAGGGAAGGGTGGATTATCTGCGCTCAATAACTAATCTTTGTATTGTTAACTTCTTAATTTCTTGTCCTGCATCAGTTATATCTGAGCACTGATAGCTGTGTCATAGTGCTGTCGAGTGAATAGTTTAGCAGTGTCTGCATTATTTAATAAAAAATTGTTTTATTAAACGGTTTGAAGGAATATTAAAATTGGTGTGACTTTAAAGATCGACCTGGCATAATTGCTTCAGTTTCCTGTTTTATAAGATAAAATCATAGTGCAGGAAGCATTGGAAGAACTTACAAAGGCGAATTTCTACGCTGGCAGATATTTCCTAGGACGTGTGAAGATAAACCAGTTTTAGCAAATCAATTTTCGGTATGTTTTCTTTATTTACCATATGTATCTGCAAATACCCTTGAAATTTTACAAGTACTTTACTACTTGGGGACTCTTTTTGCTGCGAGTTATTTCCTTTTTATAGGTCCTAATTTTTTCTAAAATTATTTCTTATCATGGGTTGCTTGGGCTTGACATGGAGACTCAGTGCTATCATCTCACATATCAACTTAATTTGCTGAGAATAAAGTTGATTCTATACTGAAAATAGTGGAAACAAATTGGGTTACTGAAGCTTTTGATTGAAGTTTTGGCTAAGAGGAAGTATAGGGTGCGTGTCTTAGACAGTGTAAATATTATTTTGTGCTGATCTAATGAAGTGAAAGAGCTATACGTTCTGGCTACGTCATGTACAAATAATACTTAGCTTATGGTACTCCATAACTAGATAGTAAAAGAGAAATAATTAAATTTAATCATAAATTTGTCATGAACTTTGGTATATATTTGGCTGTCACAGCCGATGAGTTGTTTCATCTATATGCTCGTTGTAAGCGGCTAGCTACCAAGTTTCTCAGGAGTCGAGAGTTTTATTTAAGCTATTAGCTTGCCACAAAATTATATAGTTGAAAAACATCTAGTGCACTTTGTTACTTTTGAAATTACAAGAATCGGACCTCATCTTGACCATATGATATACTAGTATTTATTATCACACTTATTACCACATTTTAAGGATGTGGTTTATAAGTACACTTCAGCCTGATACTTGTAACTTATGTTGTTGGCTATTCTACATCATTTATATTATTGTGTGCAGTTAATATCATTTTATGGTGAGGGGAAGGGCTTGAACTGATTCGCTCTATTTATTAGAACTGATTATTATTATTCAGCACTACTTTGGAAATGTACCTGCCACCAAGAGAGCACACATGTAATGTGCTTAACATTGGCAAATTTTCTTGAACAGGAATCTACAATTACTGAAAAATAATGTATATATCCTGGATACCTTTGTGTCAAAGTGTGGGTTAGGCTCTCTTGTTGCCGCTTAATGTAGATGAATAGGGATATTTGAAGTTTTTATTACTTGTACTTGGCTGGAACTGTCCAATATGACGTGTCCAAATGTCAGGCTTGGAAATTTTATAAAAATCTTACATGTTTTTGGCTTAAAATAAGTTTCCGAGGGTCCATACCGATATCCAAGTGTCGGGTACCCAACAAGGGTACTCAAGACAGAATAAAGAGTAGGGATAGCATAGTTAAAGAAATGTAAGATCTTACGAATCCTGGAATGCTAAGTACACTCATTTGCAACTGTCCAGAGGTTTTCATGTTGCTTAAAATGATCTGCAAATTACCTATATAGGTACTTACTGTTGTCATGTGTACCACTGTACCCTGAACCATTATGGATTTATGAGTTATATGAAATAGTGTATTCAGCATATAAGTTTCTGTGCAGGTGTTTGTGTCACGTTCAAATGGTGAAAGGTACTCCAGTGTCTTGAGCCCACCAAGCCCTGAAATGCTAAAGTAAGCAACTGTTGTATTCCTTATGTATTCTGGATCTTGCTCTTTGGGTTATTATTATAATTTTTTTTTTGGAGGGGGGGGGGGGGGGGGGATTGGCTTTGCGCTGCTTATTTATTTGCGGAAAAAAAAGATGAATAGTTTCAGTAATATATTGATGTGATAAACAGAGACGCCTCAGCTTCCGGGCTACAATCTTGGGATTGGAATCTAAGCGGCAAGAATTCCACTTATCATGCATTGTTCCCAAGGGCTTGGACTGTGTATGAGGGTATTCTTACAGACAACTGGTCTATTGAATCTGACGATTCTCATATATGGTTAAATACCTTGTAAACATGTGAATCTCTATTTTCCCACAATTGCAGGTGAACCTGATCCTGAGTTAAGAATAGTGTCTCGCCAGCTTTCTCCTATCATTCCCCATAATTACAAGGAGAGCAGTCTTCCTGCAGCAGTATTTACTTTTACGGTAATAGCTTTCCTATTATTTGGAAGTTTACTTAGGGAAAAGATTTGGCATATTGATCTAACTTCTAAGAGTCCCTCAAAATATTTGCAGCTGTCTAATTTAGGAAGAACGACAGCAGACGTGACCTTGCTGTTTACTTGGGAGGTAATTTTTTGCCTCAAGTTATCTCTTCTCCAATAAATATCCTCTGAAATCTCATGCTTTAGCTTCTACAAAATGTCAAAAGCACTTCACAAACTCATAGAACTTATCTTTTTTCTTGCAATGGATTTAGAACTCTGTTGGTGGATTATCTGGATTATCTGGTCAGCATTCTAATATGAGAATTGTGTAAGAACGTAGAGCCCTTCATATTTAGGATTTGCTGGGTTCAAGATATTATTGTGGATCAGTTGTTTTTTACATTCATGGTTTGCCAAACAACTTTTTTACATGAAATTTCAATGAAATTCCAGGCCAAAGGACAAAATTCATGGTGTACTTCTGCATCACATGTAAGTTCCAAATTTTCATATAAGTCAATATATTTGAAGTTGATAAAGATACTAAAACCGTTTTAAAGAACTTATATTCTGTTACATAACATCTCATGCTAACTGATTTAGGAGTGCAAGCGGACTACCACCAGTAACTTTTGCTATTGCAGCAGAAGAGACGGAAGATGTACATGTCTCTGAGTGCCCTTCCTTTGTAATATCTGGAAACTCTTCCGGCATCACAGCAAAGGACATGTGGAACGAAATCAAAGAGGTTAGTTTACTTAATCGGTGCTGCTAATTACCTTTGCCTTCTCATCGGAAAAGATCAGAATTTAGTTGCCTCAAGTTCAGTGCTTAATATTTCTTTTAGCTCTTTGTTTCCTTCGAATTGCCAGATAAGTAATCATATTTTACTATGCTTGACTTTCTGCTGCTGAGATTCTTCATGACATCCTTTCAAAACATCCAACCCATGACTTAGAAGGCCACTGCCAATTGTATAATAACTATGTCACACTGTTCCTCTGTTGAAAGGGAAATGTATGCAATTTTTCGTATGATTCTGAGATATATGAAGTCTACTTGAAGCTTTAGCTTTTCATGTGGTGCAAGTTCATATGCATATATATTTTCAGTGTTCTCATCTCCGTTTTTTTCCAATGCTTTAGAGATATTTTCTACTGCTAAAGGCAGCCCATCCTCAACAAAATTTGATTTGTTTACTTTCTAATAGCATGGGTCCTTTGACCGCTTCAGTTCTGCTGAAGTGGCACTGCCTACAGAGTTGGGGTCATCTACGGGTGCAGCAATTGCAGCTACTGTGACAGTTCCTTCTAATGCAGTACGTACTATTACATTTTCGTTGGCATGGGACTGTCCTGAAGTGACCTTCCAAAGTGGAAAGAGTTATAACAGGTGAATAATTTAACTGCTGTCGATGTTTAGAATTATATATATATATATATATATATATATATATATATATTTATATATGTAGATACTGAAAACGGAATAAATCCTAAACAGGCGATACACCAAGTTCTATGGTACCCACGGGGATGCTGCAACAAGTATGGCATGTGATGCTATTCTTGGTAATGTTTCATTTTTTGCGTTGTTTCCTATATGGCATAGTTGTTGGACATTGAAAGTGTTCTAACTCTTTCTGCAATATATTTTGTGGAAATATGATGCTCCTTCCTTTCTAGAATATATATCTTCTTGATCAAATTATATCTTTGGAAACATTGATGATCATAATGAGTTTAAGTATAAGTAACCAGTCAATATTAAAATTTTAAATCAGAGAAGTCCTAACTCCTAATGCATATAAAAACTCTACACATTTAAACTAATTTTGGTGAACTGTATTGGTTTATGACTACTATTTCGTAATATTTTACTTTGTCGCATTAAAAAAACTCATACATATATTGTTTGGAGGAAGTATAATTATGTTGGCAATACACCAGAAGCTATTCTCTGTTGACTTGTACAAAATTGTCATTTTAATATCTGTTGTTTTACGTCTAACTTAGAGCATAGCTGGTGGGAGGCCCAGATAGAAGCATGGCAAAAACCCATACTTGAAGACAAGAGATTTCCTGAATGGTGAGCTTTTGATTTACTTTTCACTTATGTACATCAGTTGAATATTGATATCTCATGGTTTCTTGCAGGTATCCTGTTACTCTTTTCAATGAACTATATTATCTTAATGCCGGGGGAACAATTTGGACTGGTAGATAATAACATGCCTGATTTTTAATTTTTATCTGGGATGAACTTATAATCAGTTATGAATTATATATACTTGTTTGCAGATGGATTACCTCCAGTCCATAGCTTGTCAGTCATACTTGATAGAAAATTTAGCCTTGATAGGTCCGCCACAAACCACAGCGACTGCAATGATAAGTCCGTCCAAAATGATACAGCTGGTGATATTCTTGAAAGAATGACTTCAGTAATCGAGAATATTCACAGCCCAGTATCAAAGACTTCAGCAATAGGAACATTTCTGCTGGACAAGGGAGAAGAAAATATTGGTCAGTTTCTTTACTATGAAGGGACCGAGTATCACATGTGTAACACATATGATGTTCATTTCTACTCATCTTTTGCCTTGACAATGCTATTCCCCAAACTTGAGCTCAGCATCCAAAGAGACTTTGCGGCAGCAGTTATGATGCATGATCCCAGGAAAATGAGTCTTCTGCATGATGGAACTTTTGTCTCAAGAAAAGTTCTTGGTGCTGTTCCTCATGATATTGGCATGATAGATCCATGGTTTGAAGTAAATTTTTATAACCTTCATAATACTGACAGGTGGAAAGATTTGAATCCAAAATTTGTTTTGCAAGTCTACAGGGATGTGGTTGCAACAGGCGACAAAAAGTTTGCTAGAGCTGTTTGGCCAGCTGTTTATATTGCTATGGCTTATATGGAACAGTTTGACAAGGACGGGGATGGGATGATAGAAAATGATGGGTTTCCCGATCAGACATATGATACATGGTCTGTCTCTGGTGTGAGTGCATATTGTGGGGGGCTATGGGTAGCAGCATTGCAAGCTACTTCAGCTCTGGCACATGAAGTCGGTGATAAGGGGTGCGAGGATTATTTTTGGTCAAAATTTCAGAAAGCAAAGAAAGTGTATGATAAGTTATGGAATGGTTCTTACTTCAGTTATGATAATAGTGGTAGCTCTACGAGTTCATCTATTCAAGCGGATCAATTGGCGGGACAATGGTATTCTCCCATCTAATGTTATTTCTGCAGAATTCTGAATTATTGGCTCCTAATTCCTCAGCAGAACTATATAATGAACTGGGAACAATTGACTGTATATTATACGACCGAATTTTCCAAAAACCACAGGGAAAAATTTGTTTGTGTTGTTTTTCTTCTAGATCAAGAAAATGACTCGAAAATACCACTAACATAATCACAAGCTTTTCTCTACATATTTGTACCTCTTTATAATCGTAGCAAGTGATGCTGCATGGATTATTTATGAAGCTCAACGAAATCACATGAATGTACCCTTGTAATGCTTTTTCTTCTTGGTTTGGATTATTTATTGAAGTGCACTCACGAGTAAGCTATATTGTAGGTATGCTCGAGCCTGCGGTCTTCAACCAATTGTCAGTGAAGAAAAGGCAAAATCTGCTCTTGAAAAGGTGTATAATTTTAATGTCCTTAAGGTGAATGGGGGGAAACTAGGGGCTTTAAATGGAATGTTACCCAATGGAGAGCCTGACATGTCATCTATGCAGTCAAGAGAAATTTGGACAGGAGTTACATATTCTGTTGGTGCAACTATGATTCAAGAAGGGATGGTGGAAATGGGATTTCAAACTGCACGTGGAATCTATGATACTGCTTGGTCAAAAGAAGGACACGGGTCAGTCAATAACTTTAATGTTTAATTTCGTCAACTGAAACCTAATGAGTATTAGTTATTTATTTCAATGAAATATGGATTGACTGCAAAACGAGGAATCTTGTTTCAATTAAGTGCCATGTAACAAAAAACATGTTTGTATATCTTGCTTGCTTGACAAGTTGAACGCCTACATGTTACAGCCAGAAAAACAGATTTCACCTATGATGTGTTACTATGTACGATTAAAATGATCTAGTCCATTTACGTTATTTATAATACGTTGAAATCATACTATGCTAAGTTGCTGATACTGACGCTTTATTTGTGGTACTATAAATTTGAATTTTTTGTTCGAATAGCTCTAACCCCTTCAAATTTGTAAAATTTGGAATAGAAATCTAGGGTAAAATGAATATTCGATGTTTCTTAGATTTGTTAGATTTTGAATTCCAGTTTTGGATAGAAATTAGAAAATGATAAAATTTACCTATAGATGAAGAAAAGGTAGGAAATAGATACAATCATTGGAGAAACTAGTGAATGTGAAACAATGGGGTTGCTGAGCAAAAGTATCTACATGCTGCAGCTTACAGCATGTTGAACGAGATCTATATTTAGAGACAGGGATCAGGGATAATAATTTAACATTGAGTTGTTCCAATTGATTTTCATATCAATACTCGGTAGTAGTGGCACTTTTTAAATGATCTGTTGCAACCAAAGACTGCATAGTGAACCCTTCACAAGTCATAACTTAGTGCTTAACTTATGATGCAACCCATTTTATTTTCCCTACAATGTTTATTACATGCCAGTAAATTCTCGTATTCATTTATCTGCAGCTACGCTTTTCAAGTTCCTGAGGGTTGGAACTTGAATGGCCATTACCGATCCATCTGTTACATGCGTCCTCTTGGAATATGGGCAATGCAATGGGCATTGACTCAACCAAAACTTCCCGAGCATGAGATGAAAGTGGAAGTTGGTGAAGCATCTTTGTTGAAGGAACATGTTGGATACACAAGAGTTTCACGACTTCTAAAACTACCTGTAGAGAAAGATTCCAGAAGTTTATTGCAAGTTGTTTTCGACTTCACTTGCAAAAGAGTGTTGTCCTAAAGTCGGGGTTTACAATTACTACACGATTACTACTGTGATCAATCTTGCGTGGAAATTTCCAAGGTCTCTATTCTTTCATTTTATATTGCTATTTTTTTAGTTATTGGAGGCTAAATGCCCTAATAAGAACTTTAAATTTTTTTAGTGTTGGTTGTGATTTATGGTTTATTTTCTTCTCACAATAAATTCTTGCATTTATGAATTGAAGGAAATTTTTGTGGGTGTTCAACAGATGGTTTTTTTTCCCTTGGCAATCGCTTATAACAAATGTTTATATCCTCCACCTAAAAAAGGTTGTAATCTTGTATTAGATTAGTGTTTTTTTCCATCTAACAAGTGCTTAATGTTTAGGCAATCATGATTTGATGGGATGAATTCTTGTCAAAGATCTCCTTGAACCTCAGTCAATTTGGTGAGACTTGCTCCACAAAGCTGTGTATATCCATTGATGTATTCATGCATATAATCAGCTGGCAAATCCAAGACATTAGGTCTAGGTGAGCCAAAATTTCGGTCTATATATTGTAATGTTGTTTGTTTCGAAAAACGAATTATTCATTAGTAGTCCATCATTATATGAATAGTAAAAATATTTCCCAGTGCACCACATTAAAATCTGTACTTCACCAAAATAGCCATTCATGCCACATGGCAGCAATCAATGTGTCCCTGATATCCAATAGCACTCCAAAGCTTCCACAATCTTGGGATATCCAACCATTTCTCTATCTTCTATAAATAGTTTTTGTTTTGGAATTTTCTCCTATTTCATGTAGTAGCATCAAAATGTATAGCATAATCATTTACTCGTGGTGAAAGAAATAAATTTTTTTTTTCTCATTTAGAGCGGTTTTCCATTCTCTGGGAAACCGCTCGTCTCACAAGAAAAATTCATGTCCTCTCCCCAGAGGATTAAGAATTCAAAGTTTGTGTGTTATAAATTCATCATCTTGTATATTGGTTAAGCTTTTCTGCATCTTGTACATTGGTTAAGCTTTGTTGTTTTTCTTTTTAATCTTTCTTTCTCAAATTCTGTTGAATAGTATTGCTTTGTTTCATACTGTGACATTTCCATATCCCCTGTATAATATAATAATATAATATTGCGTATGCTGCATAAAATCTGCATGCATAAGGAAAGTATCACAGTTTCAAATTTTGAATTGGGAGTTGATTCCCAATTTAAAGCTGACCAACTAGTTTTTTATACCCAATTTATAAGTAATCGTTTCAAGATAAAAATATGAATCAAGGTGGTGATATGTGTCTGTGTCCTAAACCTGGTGAATGGGCCAAAGGCAAAATGGTCGGATCAGGATCATTTGGATCGGTTCATTTGGCTATGAACAAATCCACAGGTGGACTTTTTGTTGTGAAATCTGCTGAATCACAAACAGCACTCGATTCTCTTGAGAACGAAGCTAACATTCTTGGAAACTTGAGTTCCCCACATATTGTAAAGTGCATAGGAAGAGAAAAGTTGAAGGGTGTAAGAAAACTCAATCTTTTTATCGAGTACATGGCTGGTGGTAGTTTGGCAGATATCGCGGATAAATTTGAAGGGGTTTTGGATGAAAGAATGGTTCGTGTATACACGAGAGAAATCCTCAAGGGTCTTGTATATCTCCACAACAATGGGGTTGTACATTGTGATCTAAAGTGCAAGAATGTGCTTTTAAGTTCATCTGGAAACATCAAACTGGCAGATTTTGGGTGTGCAAAAAAGCAAAATGGGTCCATGACTAATAGCAGTTTAACGAAATCTTCAGAAAGTATTTGTGGGACTCTATTATGGATGGCTCCTGAAGTTATGAGAAAAGAAGGGGTAGATTATGCTGCTGATATATGGTCATTGGGCTGTACAGTCATTGAAATGGCTACAGGGAAACCTCCAAAATGGGGTGATCAGATTTCGGATCCAATGGCTGCTGTATATAAGATTGCACGTAGCAATGAGACGCCAAAGTTTCCAGCAGGATTCTCTAAAGAGGGGTTAGATTTCTTGCATAAATGCTTCGAGAGGAACGCGAAAAAGAGGTGGACAAGTGAGAAATTACTTCAACATCCTTTTGTTTGTGATAAACCAGAGGTGAGAAATGCACTAAATGTGAATATATGTTCGCCTTCAAGCGTCCTGGACGCTGGTCTATACGAGGAGGATGAGGATGATTTCATGTCGAAAGAACCAATTTGCGAAAGAGAGATCAATAGGAGAATTCCATTTACAATGAGGAGCTCTGGAGAAAGAGATTGTCTGTCAAATAGACATTGTACCAACAGTCCCATTGCTTCATCTGGAAATTGGATCACTGTTAGAATAAGCTAAGAGCCATGTAACCTTCCTCAGAGAAAGGTGATGCTTGTAATTTTGTTTATTAGTAATTGTAACTATTCTTGGGTAGGATAGAATGCAATGGATTTATTCTCCTATAACTTATACTCATTTTTACCTCTGTGTTTTCACAATCAATTGGGAATATAGAGCAGAAAATAGATCCAGAAACTACACTGGTTGAACATTTTAGTCTAAAACTGAAAATTGATACCAGTATGGCAGTATCCAAATGCTACGAGACAGATTTTAATTGTAGTTAATCTTAACAAATATTATATGAGATGAACTCTTTAAATGCATCTAAACAAATTCATTAATATTTATCTCAACATTTGATCTCACATCGCCGGAAGCAGGGGCATGTAGGTGGAATTTATTGTTTACTCAAATTCGTCTCACATCGCGAAAATATATATGGAGGATAAAGAGATAACAGAAACTGATAGTATCTGTCTGTGGCACATAGAATATTACATGAAGGCGTCTGTGATATAAGCTCAAGACATGGTGACTTATGTGAAGAACAGATCATCTTTACTGATAGCTAGCCTTTGCTGGAAATTCAAAGTAGCAGAACAACAAAGCAACTTGCTACCGGCTAGCTGCCAGGCCCGTCTCAAAACTTTACGTGGGTCATGTGCTAATTATAAAATTGGACCATTAATTTATTCAAAATTTAAACAAGCTATATGTAATAAATATATTTTCAACACTTTTACATGACAATTTCCTATTATTAATTCAATTTTTAATTCAGTGTTTTATATCAAAAATATTAATTATTCTATTTTTAATTCTACTTTTTAAAAAAATGTTATAAATTGTAAGAATTAATAATTAGTCCAGTCTTATCTGATAAGAATTTTAAATATTTCGTATATCTCTATATTTATTGGAAAAAATAACGATACTCCATTTTATTGATTTTCTTTTTATAAAATATTTAAAAAATCTTAATAATTATAATTTGACATAATAGAAAGTATCAAAAATATTTAAAATATAATATTAAAAGGATATAAGTTTCTTAAATACATTTGGGAACCTCAAAAACTTTTATATTTTGCAAAACACCTTAGAGAACCTCAAAAATGGTAAATTCAAAAAATATTTCTAAAGAGAAATAATAAATTAAAAGAAATTTCGAAGAAAATCAATAAATAATGTTGGATACAAATTTTCATAGTATGTAATTTGTCAAACACAATAAGAAATCTAAGAAAAATGGTACATAATAAATTAATATATTTTATTATAATTTGTCATGCTGAATTATATGTGTTAAATATAAAGATATTGAACCTATTAATTTTGAAAATAAAAATATTAGGTCGAACGAGTATTTATGATACAGATTTTCCTAATTACTCCAAAATATCCCTTATTAAAGCTAGAAATCTATTAAGGTGAGTGTTATCCTTTTAAATATGGAAGTAATCAAACATTAAAATTTAAATGTTTATATAGCCTTCATGGAATGATTTTATTTCAGATAAGTATTATGGAAAATACTTTCAAATGGAAACGCCAAATGATTCTTAAAAAGGAAAAAAATGATAATTACACTATTAACATCGTAAAAGAATATTTAATAGCACAGAGAATTACAGAGTGTCATTACTACATGGTCTTACAAGTAACAAAAGAAGTTGATTGTAATTTTATAATATATAGTCGTAATTAATAGTATTAACAACATTGTATGTAAGAACACGTAAAGAACATAAAATATAACACAATACAGAACTCACAGTAATTTAAGAACACATGTTTGAGATCTCATATACTGAATATACAACACACGTTTGAAAACTCTAATATTTCTAAAGAACACACGTTTAGGGGATGATTTTTTTATTTTTTTGGAGAGGGTTTCTAATAAGAAATAGAAAAGTATCCGCTTCTTGTTAGCCAACCTCCTCTTCCTACCGTCCATTCATTTGAACCTCATTGTGAATGGATTTTTACCTGTCATAGACCAGGCATATCAGATCAATTCCATGGATTCCAATACAATAAACAGAAGTAAAACCTAATTCGTTCTCCAAATTAGAGTCCATCGACAGTTTTGCAACGCTGTGTGTGATGATGACAAGAGAGTATAGAACTGTTGTTGTAATGATGTTTAATCAAATTAAATGAAAAATAAACAATTACAAAAAATAACTGATAAATGATACATGGCAAGTGTAAATCTTACCAAATATTTCGAAATCTGGTAGTGATTCTCTACGTATACACGTATGTTTACGTTGTATTTTTAATTTCAATATAGTGCCCTTGTAGTATAAAACCATATAAATACTAATTGATTTAGACTAGGTCACATGATCAAAACGAAATCAAGGGTAATTTTTAAGGGTCTCTTGGTCTCTTGCTAAGCAAGGGTCTCTTTTGAACCTCCCCATATATATATATATATATATATACTAGCTTAAAACCCGTGCGATGCACGGATTGTTAATTGTTATTTTATTATTATTTTTTTAATATTTTTTTAATTGTAATTGTGCAAAAAATAAGTAGGCATGTTAAAATAGCTAAACACTTTTAATTAATTAAAAACATTAAAACAGATTTTAAAATAAATAAGTATGGGTTTGCCCGTTATATTTTTGGAAATGAGGGGTTTTAGTAAGAAAAAATAAAAAATGTAACATATATTTAGTTTAAACAGGTTAATGCCCGTGATATTTTTGGAAAATGAGGTTTTAAAATTTAATATTTAAATACGTTTTAAAATAAATAAGTAAAAGGTTTCCTGTGATATTTTTGGAAAAATAATGGATTTTAGTGAGAAAAATAGAAAAAGTAAATTGTAAAATGTAATTTCCCGTGATATATTTAGAAAAGGAGTGACTTTGTTCGAAAAAATATATAATGTGTTTTAGCTGAAAAAGTAATTGGTTATAAATAGGTATTTGATTATTTATATTTTAATATTTTTAGTAATTGCATTTGTTAAGAAAAATAAGTAGATATGTTAAAATAGGTAAACTTTTAAAAAATAATTATATTATTAAAATAGGTTTAAAAATAAATAACTAAATGTTTGTCCGTGATGTTTTTGGAAAAAAGGGGATTTTATTAAGGAAAAATAGAAAAACTAACATGTTTTAGTTAAAAAAGGTAATTGCCCGTGATATATTTGAAAAAGTAGGTGAATTTGTTAGAAAAAATAGAAAAAATAATGTATTTTAGGTGAAAAAGGTAATTGGTTATAAATAGGTAATATTATTATTTAATAATATATTTCTATAAATAAGTAAGGTTAATTAAGTAAAAACTAATTAAGGGCAATTAAGTAAAATCACAACGTACCATACCGACTAACCAAAAGTAAAAACTAATTAAGGGCAATTAAGTAAAATCACAACGTACCATACCGACCAACCAAACTTTTAATGTTTCGTCTATTATATAATAGTATTGATATATATATATAGACGAAACATTAAAAGTTTGGTCGGTCGGTATGGTACGTTGTGATTTTACTTAATTGCCCTTTCTTAAATTCGTGTTTTTACTTAATTAACCTTACTTATTTATAGAAATATATTATTAAATAATAATATTACCTATTTATAACCAATTACCTTTTTCACCTAAAATACATAATTGTTTTTATTTTTTCTAACAAATTCACCTACTTTTTCAAATATATCACGGGCAATTAATTTTTTTAACTAAAACATGTTAGTTTTTCTATTTTTCCTTACTAAAACACCTCATTTTCCAAAAATATCACGGACAAACTTTTAGTTATTTATTTTTAAGCCTAATATTATAATTATTTTTTTAAAAGTTAACATATTTTAACATGTATACTTATTTTTCTTAACAAGTGCAATTACTAAAAATATTAAAATATAAATTACCTTTTCAGCTAAAACACATTATAAATTGTTTCTAACAAAGTCCCTCATTTTCTAAATATATCACGGGAAATTGCCTTTTTCAATTTACTTTTTCTATTTTTCTCACCAAAATTCATTCTTTTTCTAAAAATATCACGGACAAACTCTTTACTTATTTATTTTAAAACGTATTTAAATAATTTAAATTATTAAATTTTAAAACCTCATTTTCCAAAAATATCATGGACATTTACCTTTTTAAACTAAATATATGTTACATTTTTTATTTTTCCATACTAAAACCCCTCCTTTTCCAAAAATATAACAAGCAAACCCTTACTTATTTATTTTAAAATCTGTTTTAATGTTTTTAATTAATTAAAAGTGTTTAGTTATTTTAACATGCCTACTTATTTTTTTAACAAATACAATTAAAAAAATAATAATAAAATAACAATTAATATCCGTGCATCGCACAAGTTTTAACCTAGTATCTATACTATTATATTAAAGACGAAACATTGAAAGTTTTGTAGTTTGGTCACTCCATTCATAACCGTTAGATATTTTTGATCAAATCATTGAGAACCGTTAGATAAAATATTAAAATTAGTATATATAATATCTTTTCTATTTTTCCTAACTAAAACATCTCATCTAATTTTCTAAAAATATCACAGGCAGTTTCATTTAATAAAATAACATAATAAGGTTATAATTGTTAATAAATAACTCATTACCATTTTTAAAAACTATCACTAAATAAAAACATTATTTATAACCAATTACATATTTCAGCTAAAATACATTACCTTTTTTTATTTTTTTTCTTACAAAATCCTCTCTTTTTCTAAAAAAAACACGGGCGATTATCTTTTTTAACAAAACATTGTTATTCTTTCTATTTTTCCTTACTAAACCCCTCATTTTCCAAAAATATCACGGGCAAGCCCTTACTTATTTATTTTAAAATCTATTTTAATACTTTTAATTATGTTAATTTTTCTATTTTTTTCATTTTCTTAAAAAATTATTATTAAATAATAACATTTTTATAACCAACTACCTTTTTAGCTAAAATACATTATCTTTTTTAACAAAATCTTCTCTTTTTCTAAAAAAATCATGGGCAATTACCTTTTTCAACTAAAACATGTTACTCTTTCTGATTTTTCTTTACTAAACCCCTCATTTTCCAAAAATATTTCGGACAAATCCTTACTTATTTATTGTGAAGTCTATTTAAATACTTTTAATTACGAGCACTTACCTTTTCAGCTAAAACATGTTACTTTTTCTATTTTTCCTTACTAAGACCCCTCCTTTTCCAAAAATATCACGGGAAAATAGTTATTAATTTATTTTAAAATCTATTTTAATACTTTTAATTATTTAAAAAAGTTTAACACGCCTACTTATTTTTTTTAGCAAATGCAGATTAATAGAATATTAAAACATAAATAATAAAAATAATTATTATTAATAATAATCCGTTCATAGCACGGGTTTTAAGCTAGTATATATATATTCATGTAAAGTAGAAATAAATAATCAAAAAAAGATTGAACCATAAAATGTTCATGTTTAAATGAATTATACTATATTAGTATATTATATATTTTAAGAAATATATACTTTTACGGGTTATGCGGGTCCTGTTCGGATTATCCATAACCCATATTTTTTATGCAAGTAAATTTTGGGTTCAACCCATTTTTGACCCGATCCATTTAATACTAACCCAAACTCGTAAAATTCATGTCAGAGTTTCTGTCATATTCGCATATCGTGTTCAATCTTGACCGCTATAGTTTAGTTTGAGTTCACAATTAACATGTGGGAGACTATGGCAATCTATAATCTGCAAAAATTATTAAGTGGAATCCATTCCAGATAAGTTTAATTAACCGGCTGTGTTTTTCGCTTGCACGTGCCTGGGCACTAGCCTCTCTTTTTGAGTTTTGACAGTGTTCATGGATTTAATTTGTCATTATTAATATTGTAATACATGCAGAAGCTGTTTATTTCTGTACTTTTAGCACTTTACTGCATGCTCCTACAACGAATATCCCCGAAAAATTATCGTGGATAGGTTTAATACAAGAAATTGATGTGAATGCAGGGGGCATGTCACTCTATCCATGAATACTTTTTCAGATTTAAAGTTCTTTCTATCCGTGAAAATTTTTCGCAGATAAATAATTTGTCAACAATCGCTTGTTGTGGACCAGTGCCCATTATAAATATGCTAGTCTTAATTATATTCATTAACATGTGGTATATACTTCTTAAGACGAACTGAATTTAGGGTAAAAGCATGTGTAAACATGTTATGAGAATTGCTATCAACTATGAAAGGAAAAGAGCAACAAGAGCAGGGAAAATCAGAAGGAAGAGTTGCACGAAAAAAAAATGGAGCAAACAATTTTGATGAAGCAAGCATTAAAGAAAAATGGAGGACGTGGGTACAAACCAGTTAACAGAAGTATCAAGTTTGCAAGAGGACACATCACAAATTAACTCCTTATATATAATAAGCGTAAGGAAGATCTTATCCAAAACTTTGTCGATCACTGTACTACCAAAAGTATATGATCCGTTGGATTATAAAACTATAAATATTCAAATAGATGAGGATCGTTAGATATAATATTAAAAATTGTATTTGATTAATAATAGGATAGTATTTAAATACTAAACGGTGTATTTTGATAATTTAAACCAATTATAAATAGGTTTTCTATATTGAATAGAAATCTTTATGTAAAAAATCGTAATTATCTTTTCTCTTTAGTTTATGGATAGTTCCAGTTAGATAATAATTATTAAACCATCATTAAATTAAAGATAATTTTGTTAGCTTCGCGTGGGCTGTAAAATTGTTAAAATCTGTTGTATAAAACTCAAGATAGAGCCCAAACAGTAAAGTGATTATCTAAATTTTAATAATTTTTTTTAATTTAAACCAATTATAAATAGGTTTTCTATATTGAATAGAAATCTTTATGTAAAAAATCGTAATTATCTTTTCTCTTTAGTTTATAGATAGTTCCGGTTAGATAATCTATACTATATTATTAAAGACGAAACATTGAAAGTTTTGTAGTCTGGCCATGAAAGTTTTTGTAGTCTGGTCACTCAATTCATAGTCGTTAGATATTTTTGATCAAATCGATGAGAACCGTTAGATAAAATATTAAAATTATTATATAGAATATCTTTTATATTTTTCCTAACTAAAACATCTCATTTTCCAAAAATATTGCAAACAATTTCATTTACTAAAATAACATAATAAAGTTATAATTGCTAATAACTAACTCATTACCTTTTTTAGCCAAATTGTATATTTTTTTTATATTTTCTAACTAAAATTTTTACTTTTCTATTTTTCCTAATTAAAACCTCTCATTTTCCAAAAATATCACGAACAGATCTATTTAATAAAATAAAATAATAATATTATAATTATTAATGACTAACCGATTAGCTTTTTTTTCCAAAACGTATATTCATTTTTATATTTAATAACTAATATTTCTCATAACTAAAACCTCAAAAATATCACGGACTATTCCATTTAATAGCATAAAATACTAATATTATAAATCTATCTATCTATCTATACTATATTATTAAAGATGAAACATTGAAAGTTTTGGTACCTATTTTTTTGTACGGTACTTGTCTTATTTAATTGTTTATTTAATAATTATAAAAATTATTATAATCAGTTACCCTTTCAGTTAAAATGCATTACCATTTTTTTCTAAAAAAATCACGAGCAATTTCCTTTTCAAGCTAAAACATGTTACTTTTTCTATTTACTTTACTAAAATCCCTCATTTCCCAAATATATCACGAGCAAACCCTTACTTATTTATTTTAAAACATATTTTAATACTTTTAATTGTTAATTACATTTCCCCTCTTTTTCTAGAAAAATCACGGACAATTACCTTTTTCGGCTAAAACATGTTATATTTTCTATTTTTCTTACTAAAATCTCTACTTTTCCAATTATATCACGGGCAAACCCTTGCTTATTTACTTTAAAATCTATTTTAATTGACAATTATCTTTTTCAACTAAAACATGTCAACTTTTGTATTTTTCTTACTAAAACCCCTCTTTTTTTTCAAAAATATCACGGACAAATTGTTACTTTTATATTTTAAAATTCAACGAAAACATGTTACTTTCTATTTTTCTTACTAAAACCCCTCTTTTTCCAAAATATCACGGGCAAATCGTTACTTATTTATTTAAAAATCTATTTTAATATTTTTAATTATTTAAAAATATTTAACACGCCTACTTATTTTTTTTTAACAAATGCAATTAATAAAATATAAAATATAAAAAATAAAATTAACAATTATTAAAAACAATTCGTGCATCGCATGGATTTTAAGCTATATTATTAAAGACGAAACATTATAAGTTTGGTAGTTGGATGGACGAACGGTCGGTACTTAGTAATTTCATTTAATTGCTCTTACTTATTTTTTAAAAAACTATCAAAAAATAATAACATTATTTATAACCAATTACCGTTTCAGCTAAAATACATTACCTTTTTTTATTTTATTTTCTAACAAAATCTTCTCTTTTTCTAAAAAAACACGGGTGGTTATCTTTTTTAACAAAAACATGTTATTCTTTCTATTTTTTCTTACTAAAACCCCTCATTTTCCAAAAATATCACGGACAAACCCTTACTTATTTATTTTAAAAATCTATTTTTTTTATTTTAATAATTAAAAGTATTAAAATCTATTTTAATAATTAAAAGTATTAAAATCTATTTTAATACTTTTAATTATGAGCACTTTTTCAGCTGAAACATGTTACTTTTTCAATTTTTTCATTTTCTAAAGAAATTTTTATTAAATAATAACATTTTTATAACCAACTACCTTTTCAGCTAAAATACATTACTTTTTCTATTTTTTTCTAACCAAATCCTCTATTTTTCTAAAAACAATCACCCGCAATTATCATTTTCAACTAAAACATGTTACTCTTTTTATTTTTCCTTACTAAAACCCTCATTTTCCAAAAATATCCCGGGCAAATCCCTACTTATTTATTTTGAAACATATTTAAATACTTTTAATTATGGGCACTTACCTTTTCAGATAAAACATGTTACTTTTTCTATTTTTCCTTACTAAGACCCCTACTTTTCCAAAAATATCACGGATAAACAGTTATTAATTTATTTTAAAATTTATTTTAATACTTTTAATTATTTAAAAAATTTTAACACGCCTACTTATTTTTTTAGCAAATGCAAATTAATAAAATATTAAAAGATAAATAATAAAAATAAAAATTGTTAATAAAAATCTGTGCATCGCACGGGTTTTAAGCTAGTAATTATTAAACCATCGTTAAATTAAAGATAATTTTGTTAGTTTCGCGTGGGCTGTAAAATTGTTAAAATTCTGTTGTCTAAAACTCAAGATAGAGCCCAAACAGTAAAGTGATTATCTAAATTTTAATAAAATTTTTTAATTATTGTAGCACCAATTTAATTTTTTTACTAATTCTTTTAAATTTATAAATTCTATGTTTATTTCAATAAAATATTAAATTCAATTTAAGAAAAAATTAAAATCGACCTGGTCCGTGTACGACCACTATACGACCAAATTAATTATTACAGTTAAATCTTAAATAGATCGATGAGAATTGTTAGATATAATATTAAAAAGTGTATCTGATTAATAATAGAATTATATTTAAATACTAAAAAGTGTATTTTGATAATTTAAAATTTTTCTATGTAAAAATTCTTAAATATTTTTTCTTTTTAATTTATGTATAGTTCGAGTTAGATAATAATTGTTAAACCAAATATCAGATAACAATTCATATCGATTACAATATTAAAAATTATCAATATAATGCTCATGTATATCATATAACAATGATACATGTGGACCATGCGTTATAAGAGACTTGGGAGAACTCATGTATATGAATAAATTTAAACATTTTTTTTCTGAAGGAACATAACAATTTGATTAATCCAAATTATAATTATATTATTTTACATATAACAAATATAAAAGGATAATATCAAAATATTATTAAAATATTGAGGGTTTCATATTCATAAACAATAATTTTGAATATAATACTTAACCATCTTTTCTTTTCGGTTTATGGGTAGTCAACTGGTCAAGTTAGATGATAATTATTAAATCATCATTAAATTAAAAATAATTTCGTTAGTTTCACATGGGTCGTAAAATCTTCAAAATTCAATTTCTAGGATAGAACCCAAATAGTAAAGTGAGTATCTAAATTTTAATAAATATTTTTTTATAATTGTAGCACCAATTTATATATTTTTCCACTAATTCTTTTAAATATAGAAATTTTTATCTTTCTTTCAATAAAGTATTAAAATAAATTAAGAACAAATTCAAATCGATAAAAACTATAATAATATGATAACAAAATTTTATATAATCGTAATATAATTTTTATTCTGTTTAATAATTTTAAAGTAATAATGTATTTTAAAATTTTATATACACTATAAATAAAACTGAACATTAAAAGTAAAAGCAGTTAGTAAGATACTTATATCAGTATGTACTTGATATCCTTATTATATTAAACTCTTTTATATAATAAGCATAATAGGGATTTATCCAAAATTTTGATCGTGACAACCAAATTAAAAAGGACTATTAGATCTTAACTAGATAAATGAAAATCGTTTGATCAAATATTAAAAAAGTGTATTTTATTTATAATAGGATTATATTTAAATTCTAAAAAGTGTATTTTGATAATTTAAACCAAATATACCAAATATAAATAAGTTTTCTATATTGAATAGAATTCTCCATGTAAAAAATTCGTGACTTTCTTTTCTCTTCCATGGACAATTCTAGTTAGATAAAAATTGTTAAACCATCTTTTAATTAAAAATAATTTAATTATCTTCACGTGGGGTGTAAAATCGTCAATATCTGATTTTTAAAACACAATATAAAGCCCAAATCAGTAAAGTGAGTATTTAAATTCTAATAATGATTATTATGTCACCATTATTTTAAGAGAAAATGCCCAAAATACCTACCAAAACGGGGTGGACTGCCCAAAATACCCACCAGCGGAATGTTCCGCCCAAAATACCCGCTGAATACGCACGTCAGGCATGTGTATTCAATTTTTACAAAGGATGCGCATGTCTGAGATGCGTATTCTTTGTTTTTTCAAAAAGTGTATACGCATGTCTGACATGCGTATTCCGTAAAACAGTTACAAATAATACGCATGTCTGAGATGCGCATTCTTTGTAAAAACAGTATACGCATGTCTGTAATGCGTATTCCGTGGGTATTTAGGGCGGAGCATCCCGCCGGTGGGTATTTTGGGCAAAAAAAAACTGATTTGGTGGGTATTTTGGGAGCTCACCCTTATTTTAACGCCAATTTAATTACTTTTTTCTAACTATTTTAAATTTAGAAATCTATGTTCAAAATTTAAAATCAATCTAAGAAAAATTCAAATAAACAAAGAATATAATAATACGAGGATAAAATTTTATAAAATTGTGCATATTTTTTATCCTATTTTATTAAGTTATAGATCATAACTAATCAGATATAATTTATTATTAAATAATAAATTATACATAAATGGTGATTTTGTTTTATAAGCACTCATAGAGACCTAATTTCATTGTTAGCAGGACTATATTCATATTAAAAAAAAACCGTATTTTGAAATTGTAGACTCAGCTACAAAACAGACCTAACTTTTTTAACATATATACATTGTAAATTATTAAATTCGAAACTTTAAAAGTTTGTTAATTAGTTAGTATAGTACTTTTCTGAAAAATCGTACTTTACAAAAAATATTATCAAATAACCTATGTCTGAAAGAAAAAAAATGAAAAAAATCTTAGATCATTCTACATGATAATTTTACTGTTATATGTAACGTTTCTCAACAATTTAATTTGAAAGATCCAACGATTATGGATTGAGTGATCAAACAAAGTGACCACACTTATAAGAAAGCTTTCATTATTTAGACTTTAATATAATAACATTGATATTTACGGGATATACTATAAAAAAATGAATTTTATACAGAATTTTGATTGTCACGGTGTACTACTTTAAAAGAAGAACTATTACAAAAAAAATATATTTTAATTGATAATTTATTTTCTCAAAAGTTCAAAGTTCCGGCATCATTAACATATTACAAAAAAGAGTATATTATATTTTAGCAATAAATATTTAAAAAAATTAAAAATTAAAAAAATTATAAATATTAAGAAAAATTAATGATGTTATCTTGGTAGTTTGGTCATAAATACCGCCAAAACATTCTCAACCGTTAGATCCAATATTTTTAAAAATAGATGATCAAGATTATATCATATAAAAAGAAATTATTATCTAAAAATGATATAAGTTAAAAGATATTATATTATGATTGGATTTTCCAAAAAGTTGAAACATAAAAATAGTTGTAATTAAATAAGGAAACCCATTTCTAACCAAAATAATAAAAATCGTTTAATCTTAAATAGATAGGTGAAAAACGTTAGATTTAACATTAAACCCTGTATTTGGTTAATAAAGGTTATTCTAATAATCTAAACTACATATAAGTTAAGTAGATTTCCTAAATCGAATAGAATTCTCAACATTAAATTTCGTCACTTTATTCTCTTTTTAGTTTTAGAATAGTTTTTAATTGAAAAAAAAACTATTTAACCACAACTAAATTAAAGATTATTTTGTGAATTTCATGTGAACCGTAAAATTGACCAAATCTAACTTTTATAACTCAATATAAACAAATATTAAATTGAGTGTGTAAAATGTAATAAATATCAAATTTTTAACTATAACTTTTTTGGCTAAATCTTTTTAACAATAATTTAATCATGTAAACTAATAACTTTTAAATATTAAAATATTCATAAATAAATATAATTATAAATATTAAAAAAACAATCGTGTGTTGCATCGTAATAAAAATATAATTATAAACATAATAATTATAAATAAAATTTAAGTAACCGTGCATCGGGATATAAGCTAGTATTATATAGAGTAAAGTGCATTATGTGTACTTGCACTTTATGTGTCAGACCACTTTGGATACCACATTTCTGAAAGTACCACGGACTATACTGAACTTCACTTTTCGTTACACTTTGCACTTTTCCGTCAAATGCCACTAACACTGTCTGTCAGGTTGGGGGCAAAAAAGTCTTTTTACATTTTTGTACTGCACAAGCTTTTACTACTCCAAAGACTGCCTAGCTACAAATGTTACAACATACGTTAAGGACTTTGAACTTCCTAACACTGAAGACACGCAATAAACGTAGAAAAAAGGTGCAGCAACAACTTTCATTATGCCTTGATCCGATCGAGACTATCAGATACCATTCTCATCTTAGGTTGAACTTCAGGATCCATTTCTGTACAACTGATTGCAACATGAAATGCAGCAATAACTTGTGCCTTTGCATGAACCTCGTGCTTAAGTGCTGAGTCTATAATCTCGGACAAAGGACGTTCTTCACGGAATACCTTCCTTACGAGGCTCTCAAGACTTGTACCTGTTGGGGGCCCAACCGAGATCGGGCCGAATAGTGATTGGGCCGAGAAGTAATTGGGCCGAACGGTCACAGCCCACTTCTTCGTCTAGGTCCGTTGGATCTGACCGTTGCTTGACCGAGTCACCCGACTATTCAGGCGTAAGAACAGGACCACGCACGTGGCTGTTGCTCCCGAACAATCCGGGCGAACGGTTACCAGAGTGCCTATAAAAGCACCTGACAGGTTTGAATGAAAGGATAATACTCATTTTACGCTCACAAATACTTACACGTTCATTTAAACCTAATTGGAACCTCTAATTTATTCTCACACCGGAGGTGAATCGGGGGCCCAATCCCTCGCATTCTTCTCTTTTGACAGGTCGCCCCGAAGAGCTTCCTGGAGTGCAACCCGACAGAAAACTGGTTCCAACATTTGGCGCCGTCTGTGGGAACGTGTAAGCCAATTCGTGACGTTAGCTGAGAACGATGGCAATCGATAGTTCTGAGGACAAGGTGCTCGGTTTTGCTGAAATTCATCGGCAGGGTCCCTCCACGACTACACCCCCCATTAATCGGGTTCTCAATTTTGATGATGATTTGGAGGAGGGACCGATGCCCACACCCGAAGAGCAAAAGGCCATGATTCTTAAATGGCGTGAAGAAACTGCTGCCAAAGGAGGAAGGCAGAATGAAAAGGAAAGGCTGGAGGCCGAAGCCCAAGCTAGGGCGAAGAAGAGAGAGGAGGATTTCGCTAAGCTAGAAGCAATTAAAAGGTGAAGGGCTGAGCTGGATGCTGAGGAAAAGGCTCTCCAAGGTGCTGTAGAGACCGGAGAACAACTATTGGTACAGACTAGTCACATGAGAGAAAAGAGGGTGCATAATGATGAAGATGGATCTTCGGATTCTGAATCACATCCCCGAAGGATCCGTTCAAAGGTGGTCGTACGATCGGATACCGACGAGGAAGGAGATCCTCGCATGAAAGACAGGCTGAGCCAAATGGAGAAGGCGATGTTCGGCGATCGTAGAATTAGTCACGAGCCGGTAGTGTCGGAGGAAATCGAGCAGTATAGACCTCCCCCTGGAAGACAATTCCCGAAGATGAACGAATTCAATGGGAAAGGCGACCCTGAAGACCATTGCGAGAAGTATGAGTCCCTTATGACAGGCATGGGGCACTGTGATGTCATGCTTTGCAAAATGTTCAAGACATATCTGAAGGGTCCAGCTACCATGTGGTACAGGTCAATGAAACCAAGGTCGATATGTTCTTACGACCAACTAAAAAGAAAATTCTTGAGGCACTATTCGCATCTGTGCCGAAGAGAGAAGGATACCGAAGCTTTAATACACTGTAGACAAAGGCCGAACGAAGAGTTGGGAGATTATTTGGCTAGGTTTAAGGAAGAGGCTGGAATGGTAACAAATTTGGACAAAGTAAAGGCTGCTGGGTTCTTATCGGCAGGACTAGACCCAATCAAAGGTAAAAAACTCCGATCTTCTCTTTATGATATTCCCCCTAAATCCCTGAATGATATATACTTGAGAGGTGAGAGTATCCGACGGAAGATGGAATCCATCGGGGGGTTTAAAGAAGCCAAGAGAGAAGATAGGGGGAAAAAAGGATATGACAGGTACGATGCAGGGCGAAGATTCGATGATAGGCGTAATGAGGCGAAGGGTCGCGATAAAGCTGCCGAACGAAGGAGAGATAGGGATGGCACAGCATTTACCCCTCTGAATGCACCAATCTCGAAGATTCTCCACGAGATAAAAGGAAAGCCTGGCTTCGTTCGCCCAGCACGAATGAAGATGCCCGATTATAAGAAAAATGGTAACAAGTATTGCGATTATCATCAGGACAAGGGTCACAACACTGATGAGTGTTACCATCTAAAAAAGCTGATAGAAAAGATGATCAAGGAGGGAGAACTGAATAAATTTGTCAAAGACCTGAGGGACAAGCTAGCCCCGAAGGAAGACAAACGAAAAGAGCCCGAAGAGGTCGAAAGGTACAGAGGCGAAGTAAAAACCATATTTGGTTGAAGCACCCTGGGACGAGATAGCAAGACGGCCAAGAAAAGGTACGCAAAACAGGTTTACAATTTGTACCAGTTTCAATCTGCCAAACAGGCGATGCCGATCATGTTTACCGAGGATGACTATGAGGATGTGATTTGGCCTCATGAAGACCCTTTGCTCATCAATCCGGTAATCGGGAAAAACAAAATATGGAAATCTCTGATAGACGGGGGAGCTCGGTGAACATTCTGTATCATCGGACGTATAGTAAAATGAACCTTGGAGGCGAACAGCTGGAACCCTGCCATGAAGCTCCCCTGTACGGCTTCGGGAATCAGCCAGTCCCTATTGAAGGTACTATCACTCTATCTGTCCTTTTGGGTAAAGCTCCATATACTGTGGAAAAGCAGGTCAAGTTCTATGTGGTTCGGGTTGAAAGCCCCTACAATGCCATTCTCGGAAGGCCAGCTCTTACTTCTTTTCAAGCGATAGCATCAATACCCCATCTTAAATTGAAATTTCCGACTGAGCATGGAATCGGGGAAATGAGGGGCGATCAAAAAACTGCTTGAATCATCATGTTGGACGATCTGGACAAGGATCAAGATTTTGAGATGACCGAAGGAGGTAAGAGAAAAAGGGCCGAAGGCGAAATCAGCGGAAGTCGCCAAACCCTAAATATTGAGTTAGAGAAATTTGGTGCGGACCTATCCAACCCAATTGTCGAACCAGCAGCAGAAACCGAAGAGGTAGAGCTATATGCGGGCTGTTCGGGAAAAATGGTGCGAATCGGGAAAAATATGGAACCTGACCTCAAGAGGAAAGTGATCGAAGTTGTCAGACAATACCACGACGTCTTCGCCTGGGGGCCGGAGGATATACCTGGCTTGGATCCAAAGACGGCGAAGCATTGTCTCAATGTTAAACCCGAGGCAAAGCCAGTAAAGCAAAGAAAGAGAACATTCGCCATGGAACGACAGAAGATCATTGAAGCTGAAGTGGAAAAACTTTTGGAAGCAAAATTCATAGAGGAAATCGAATACCCGGACTGGCTAACAATAAATGGCGAATGTGTGTGGACTACACCGACTTAAACAAAGCATGCCCGAAGGACCACTACCCACTTCCTAGCATTGATCAGCTGACAGACGCCACTGCTGGATATCAGGTACTTAGTTTTTTGGATGCTTTTTCAGGATACCATCAGATTGCAATGAATGCCGAGGATATTCCAAAGACAGCATTCATCACCCCGAAAGGAACATATGCCTACATCAAAATGCCTTTCGGCCTGAAAAACGCAGGAGCCACATTCCAAAGAGTGGTCAATCGGATTTTCCATAAACAAATTGGGAGAAACATGGAATGCTATGTGGATGATATGATTGTTAAGTCCCAGTTCGAAGATCACATGGAAGACCTCAAAGAGTGCTTCGAGACATTAAGGAAGCACGGCATGAAGATTAATCCGAACAAGTGTACTTTCGGAGTCTCCAGTGGGAAATTCCTAGGGTACATGGTCAGTGCCCGAGGGATCGAGGCAAACCCGGAAAAAATACAAGCAGTGATCGACATGGAACAGCCGAAGACAGTTCGGGATGTACAAAAATTGACCGGTCGAATGGCCGCCTTGCGAAGATTTATTTCCAGATCAGCAGAAAAGGCCCTGCCTTTCTTTGAAGCACTCCGGGGATCGAAGAATTTTGAATGGGGATCGGAGTGCCAGAGAGCATTCGAGGAGGTGAAGGAGTATCTCACCAAGGCGCCTCTCCTGATGAGGCCCGATCCGAAGGAAACTTTGCAGCTGTACTTAGCAGTGAGCGACCGAACTCTTGGAGCAGTACTAGTTAAAGAACATAACAGCTCTCAACACCCGGTGTTTTATGTATCCCACATGCTGAAGGATGCGGAAACAAGATATCCAAATGCAGAAAAGTTCGCCTACGGCCTTGTAATGGCGACCCGAAAGCTACCTCATTATTTTCAGGGGCGAACGGTACAGGTTATAACCGATCAACCCCTCAAGAAAATTTTGACAAGACCAGAGGCGTCCGGAAGGGTGGTAGCTTGGTCCATCGAGCTGGGACAATATGATTTGGAATACATACCCAGAACGTCCATCAAAGCCCAAGCATTGGCAGACTTCATGGTCGAATGCTATTTTTCAGGACCAAAAAACCTAGCTCCCGAAGAGCAGCTGGTCCGATCGCCAGGCAACTGGAAATTGTTCGTAGATGGGTCGGTAGCCGGGTCAAAGTGTGGGGCAGGATTAATCCTTTCAAGTCCAGACGGGTTCGAAATCTGCCAAGCAATAAGATTCACTTTCCCGCTAACCAATAATGAGGTCGAGTATGAAGCATTGCTAGCCGGTTTAAACCTGGCCAAAAATCTCGAGGTAAGAAATTTACGAGCATTTAGTGATTCTATGTTAGTGGTGAAGCACTTTTCAGGAGAGTACGAACAAAGAGAGCTTCGACTCAAGGCTTACGCCGCAAAGGTAAAGGACTCATCG
Organism: Heracleum sosnowskyi; assembly: GCA_030848705.1. Taxonomy (NCBI): domain Eukaryota; kingdom Viridiplantae; phylum Streptophyta; class Magnoliopsida; order Apiales; family Apiaceae; genus Heracleum; species Heracleum sosnowskyi. The sequence continues at coordinate 91,140,672 of CM061235.1, read as the reverse complement.
GTCTCATTTGAATCCTTCGAATTAAGTCAAGTAGGGAGAGAGGATAACAGCCGAGCCGATGCTCTGTCAAGATTGGCTTCAGCCGAAACACACAACCTCACAGGTTCCATCTACCTGACTGAAGTGAAAAGCCCGTCAATCGACAAGCAACAATGCATGGAAATCCACCAAGGCATTAACTGGATGACCCCGATCAGGGCCTATCTAGAAAAAGATACTTTGCCCCTGGACCGGAGAGAGGCTCAAAAAGTGAAGTACAGGGCAGCAAGCTACACCATCATCGGTAACAAGTTGTATAGAAGGTCAGCAACAGAACCCCTTCTCCGATGTTTGGATCCCGAAGAACAAATACTGGCCTTAGAAACAGTTCACGAAGGAATATGCGGAGAACATCTTGCCGGTCGGTCACTTGCCTTCAAAATCCTCAGACAAGGGTTTTATTGGCCGACTTTGCGAGCAGATGCGGCCGATTACGCAAAGAAATGTCGACAATGCCAGTTATTCAGTACTATCCCGAAGCAGCCACCAGAAGAAATGGCATCAGTCCTAAGCCCCATTCCTTTCGCCATGTGGGCTGTAGATATCGTGGGAATTCTACCTAAGAGCACGAAACAAGCCAAGTACTGCATAGTGGCGATCGACTATATTACCAAATGGGTTGAAGCAAGACCTCTGGCGACCATAACCGAAGAAGCAGCAAAAAAATTCATGTTAGAGCAAGTCATACTCAGGTTCGGGATCCCGAAGGTCTGTGTATCCGACAATGGGACCCAATTCATCGGGAACAAATTCCGGAAGTTCTTGACGCATTTCGGAATACAACAGAAATTTAGCTCGGTCGGTCATCCTCAAGGAAATGGAGCAATCGAAGCTGCAAACAAAATCATCTTCGATGGAATAAAAAAGCGACTAGGAGACGCCAAGGGCCTTTGGGCAGAAGAGTTAAACTGGGTGTTGTGGGCATACCGAACAACCCCACGTTCATCAACCGGAGAAACACCTTTCAAGTTGGCATTCGGGACCGACGCCCTGGTTCCTGTTGAGGTCGGACTGGACTCCTACCGAACGGAGGTATTCAACGTCGAAGCAAACGAATTCGGCCTTCGGGCCAATGTGGATTTATTGGAAGAAGAGAGAGAGGCGGCTCACCTAAGGAATTTGAAATATCAGCTCCAGGCAGCCCAATACTACGACGCCGGAGTAAAGAAAAGGACCTTCATGGTGGGAGATTTGGTGCTGCGGGAATTGGCTACTTCTACGCCAGCTAAGCAGGGAAAACTAATGCCAAACTGGGAAGGCCCGTATAAAGTAACTGAGGTGGTTCGACCTGGTACCTACAAATTAGCAACCACGTCTGGCGACCCGATCAAGAACACATGGCACGCCTCTAGGTTACGTCACTTTTCTGAGTGAATCTGCTGGATGAAACTCTTGCTTCAGGTGCAATATGATATACCGATGTAGAAGCTGAACTTTTTGGACTCACTATGGTCTGATTTAGGTCATTCTTTTTAAATCCTCCATTTGTAGATTTTGAAATGCCACCTGATACAAGTCTTGTAAGACCAAAACCAGAGATGTATGGTTGTAATGTATGGTTGTAGGTCATCATCAAGTAGGATCTTTGATGATTTTATGTTTCCGTGCACATATTTTCGAGGACTGCATTCATGAATGTGCGCTAAACCCCTTGCCGTGCCTTGGGCAATCTTCAACCTTATTGCCCATGATAATGGCGGCAACGTATTAACAGGTCCACCTGAATTTCAATCCAGCAAAATGAAAGCTTTAGCTTAGATGAAACTAATATGTTGGAGTTGTAATGTTATGAAAAGGGAAAGTGTCAGATACATGTACTGCACAAGTGACACATTACATATTAAAAGACTTTTTTGCCCCCAACCTGACAGACGGTGTTAGTGGCATTTGACGGAAAAGTGCAAAGTGTAACGAAAAGTGAAGTTCAGTATAGCCCGTGGTACTTTCAGAAATGTGGTATCCAAAGTGGTCTGACACATAAAGTGCAAGTACACATAATGCACTTTACTCTATTATATAACATGGCAACATATAGAAATGGTGCTACAAACGGAAGCATGAGCCTGCAGAAAAAACAGCTTCAGAATTGGTGAAAGTTCAAACTGGAGTAACACCAACATTTCCAGTTGGGGAACAAAGAGCTACTGCTAAAAAAATCAAAGGAGCAGAAGTATCAAATGAACGGTAGTATGGAGGAGAAACATGTTGACCAGAAATTATTTACAAAATGTAATACATGAGACCCACGAACAACGTTAGACAAGCTGGAGTTATTTGCAAAAACATAACAGAGAAGCTGGCATGTTTTTCTATCATTTGCGGTGTTGCACATGTCATGAAAAGAACATATTGCTATTGCCAGTGCATGCTAAAGAAAGGGAGATCCACAAAAGTTCTTATGTTTTGATGTTTTAATTGGAGTCGTCGGTCTTGAAAATCAGAATTTGCTCGCCAAACTCAAGATAAGTGTTAATTTTTCACACTATATTTTATGTCATTCATATTTTTTTACTGTTTAGGAGCTGAAAAAGGAGGTAGGCCAAGGTGAGCGGAGAGAACGCCCAAGAGGAGTGGTACTCCAAGGGTTGAAAGATCGGCTACTCAATGTCGGGAGGCTCGTTGGTGCCAAGTACATGGATTACCTCCTTCCAGGTGAGATAGATCCTTAGGCCAAGGTGAGCGGAGAGAACGCCCAAGAGGAGTGGTACTCCAGGGGTTGAAAGATCGGTTACTCAATGTCGGGAGGCTCGTTGGTGCCAAGTACAAGGATTAACCTCCTTGCAGGTGAGATAGATCCTCTTAAGGATTTTCCTATGGAGCACGACAAGTCATAGACTTTCATCTTGCCTTGTGTTTATTTTCGTTGTTTTAAGTTACTTTGTTCACCTAGTTGTGCATAACTTATTGCGTGATTTGCTTTTTAATTGCTCATGAGGATAAATTGTAACTAGGGCTAACATATTGCATTTGGGCTACTATCAGTTATTCACCTTGATGGAGCTTAACTTATTTCAGAACTTTAACTACTGTTTGGATTTGACAGTTTATAATTTATCCCAATTTTGCGCTTATTTATGTCTTATACTTCTGAGAAATTCTATCGATATTTCTAGGGGGTCCTTAATTACTAATGATAGATGTACTCTTATACTGTATTTCTACTGTTAGCTTTTTTCATGAATTACATCCATGAGAGGTTTCATGATGAAACCCTAGTTTTCAAGCATCAAGCAATTCGATTTCTGTCCAAATCATGCTGGATTCTGCTTGCACTTTTTATATTTTTCAAGGGTAAACAATATCTTTTTGACTTTGCTTGTTTGTGCGAACAATTTAATGACCATTTGTGCCTCATAAGTCATACCTCATACCCCCCAGTGATTGCTCTATTTCAATGAAGGGTAGGTCACTAGTCTAAAGAAGGTTATGAAATAGTTCTAAAACACAAGTACTAATATTAACATGTTGAAAAAAAAAATTAAGATTGTATTAATATGAACAACTGAGGAACTTAATTCCATGTTGGTATCTGGAAGCATTGCAAGTGTTTCTGATCGGCTGGCTGTCATGGTGTTTAAAATACTGCATTTTATCACCCCTTTTTTTCTATCCGACTTTTCCTGTTTCTCTCCCGAATCAATCTGGTTTCATCTTCGTCTGGTGAATTGTAAGAACATAACCTTAGTCTGCCTGAATAAATTAATAGGACATGATGAGGTAAACTAGTGCCAAATTGGGGTGATATATCAGATAGAAATAGGTTTGACAAGAAAAACTTAATAAATATTAATATGAGTTGACAAGATTCAAAATTCTTGAAATCCCAACACAGTTGAGGTGAGGTTAAGCAAGGGCTCCAATGCACTAGGAGCAAACTTTCTAGCAAAGAGATAACAGATAGGAGTCCAGTCCCCATTATATTTACAAAGCAACCCACTATTCCTTATATATTGTATGAATGTTTCAGTAATATTATCTGCTGTAAATGTTGCAGGGTGTGGTCCTCCTAATGTCCAATCAACATATGTAACTGACCGGTTCGAATTCAGAGTTCCGAAAAACATGTGAATATAAGTTGGCAGGTAATGTTCATCGGGATAACAAGCAGGCAGACAATACTTCTTGAACAGAGCGTAGTATTTTGTATCAGAGACAACTTTAGTAGCGATATCACGGTTAAGTTCAAACCATTGAGACCCTTTACGCCAATCTTCGAGCTGAATATCAGGCTGCATCCGGGAGCTGTAACGTCCACGCCCATAGCGTGTGGGATCGTCGAATGATTGAACAAAACTTTGTTCGGATCCAATGAGGTACCTGTAGACAGTTGGAAAGTTGTAAACTGGTATACAACTCTCAGACAGAAGAACAAATCGCTCGTTGGAGAAGTCTAGAAGAGCGTTGGATAGAAGACGCCTTTCTGCTCCGGTTAGAGATGCAGTTCCCCACTCGACTTTCTGAGAGGAGACCACCATTAAAGAGACACTTCAATATAAATTCTAATGAGATTAATTTAAAATTTATAACTAGAAAATTTTGTTTTTTCAATAAGAAGAAAATCTTGTTTACGAGATTTCTTACATAAGTGATGTGTCTCTCAACACACGACGTCTGTAATTTGGTAGCCTAAAATTTTAAACACTAAAAGATTATGCGACAAATTTGACATCCCAAATTACGCTAATCATACCTCACTAGGTATCCGGCGACCATAAAAAACAGAGGTATTGGTGACATTACGGTCGAACACTGGAAGTGCATGCACATAGATAGTATACAATTTCGTACTTTGTCCTTCAAAGAACCGTTCCCACAATGGCAACATGGGCAACGGCCCTCTCGTCAAGAACATAAACGCCACCTTTGGCATTCTAGTATAAGGATATTCCACCTGCATTGGCACCAAAGAGGCTCTCCATTGTATCTCGTCATCCGACATTTTGTGACTGACATTTTTTGGCTTAAAAAAACTTTCCATACTCAAACAATCCTCCTCTTCACACGTATCTTCAGTCGGACAATCATTGTTCAAATTATCAGCCTCCGGTGCTAACGTCTCAGTTCCGTAAAACCGTTCTGCTTGTAAGTGAACATGCCGATCAACGCGACTGCTTGATGACAGCCCAACAAAAATTCCGGCCGCAAGAAAGATGATGAGAAGTAGGACTAGTTTGAAGTATGAATAATTTTGCGGTTCCTTTCCTTGTAGTGGAGTGGGAATAGGGGGCTTAGAAATGATCAAGTTATCTTTTGATCCTCTGCTCCTCATTTGGTGCTTTTACCACTTCTTTCATTTCTTCACATAAATACAGATCCGAAGTAGAAGAAGTGGAGTTGTGATTCTGTATACGTGTGCTTGAATGAGCAAGTACGTAAGTTTGTTCTACCGAGTCAAAAGAACTTTAGTACACAACCTAAAGATTGGAATAATTAAGTGAAACTAGTGGCTTTGTAGGATTTACTTTATCAATCAAAAAATAAATGATTTCGAATTTATTTTAAAGTGAGTGTTACACAAAAATCACTTATTGATTATAGATTTCGAAAATTGAAACAAATTGGTTGAGATATTGATCAGTAACCAGCTCTTTAGCCCGTGCAATGCACGGGCATATTCTAAATATAAGGCTCTGTTTGGGATTGCTGTTAAAAATTGTTGTGCTGTTGAAAAAGTGCTGTTAAAATAAGTGTTGTTGTGAAAATCAGATAACTGTTTGGTAATATTTTTGATATGTGCATGTTTTGGTGTATAATATAAAAAATTAATATTTTTGGTGAGTTTTGATATTGAAACCAGTAGCTGCTTCCCGCAAAAGCTGAAAAGCGGCTTTTTTCAAAAGCATGGGGGACCTGCTTTCTCTAAAAGCAGTTTTTCAGCCAAAAGCGCTTTTCAGAAAAGCAGCTTTTAAATTTTACCAAACAATTTTTTAGCTGCTTTTCAGAAAAAAGCTGATGTTGCTGTCTGCAACAGCAATGCCAAATGGAACCTAAGTAAACTATTAATTTGTTCGGTTTTTTTGTATGTTTGTGTAGTAGAATATCAATTTTTTTTATCACCTATACAATATCAATTTATGAGTTATATGACAAGTAAAGTTAATACAAGTTTGTATTGCACTTATATACATAAAAGTTCTTTGTTCTTTTTGTTATCTTGTGTTGATTTGAACGTATTTGTGTCATACAAATCTAATACTTAAAATATGTTAAAGATTATGAGGTATAAATAATTACAATGCACATGCATCCAAATAATAATATAATGAGATATGGTATATATTAACGTATATGGTCATATATTATCATGTATGTTATGTGTATGTATGTATATACGTATGCGAGTTACCAAAAAATTCGAACCGCTCAATCAAATATTATTATATATTCACTGTGTGTGTGTGTGTGAGAGAGAGAAAATATATTAGAAATGACGGTAAAATAGTCCACGATTTAAATTGCTTACCCAAACCCCCCTTGTTGCTGTATTAGATATTTGAATGTATTTGTGTCATACAAATCTAATACTTAAAATATGTTAAAGATTATGAGGTATAAATAATTACAATGCACATACATCCAAATAATAATATAATGAGATATGGTATATATTATCGTATATGGTTGTATATTATCATGTATGTTATGTGTATGTATGTATATACGTATGCGAGTAACCAAAAAATTCAAATCGCTCAATCAAATATTATTATATATTTAAATAATGTATATGTATTTATGTACGTATATATGCACATATGTACGTATGTATGTAGGTATATATGTATGTATGCATGTATGTAGTATTTATATATGTATGTATGTATTTATATATATATATATATATATATATATATATATATATATATATATATATATATATATATATATATATATAGGGTCCTATTCAACTAGAAACATGTACTAATTAAAAACTAGAAACTAGTGGCAATTTTGTAAATTTCATCAATTATAAACCCAAATAAATATCAGTTTATTCTTTTTTTTTCCTTAAATGAATATATCTACATACAACACAACAAATCATCATTTCTGTTACTTTTTGATTACGATCGACAATCGTTGTCGTCGGAATCTCGGATTGCCATCAACTCCACCTTCACATTCGATTAAAATCATTTGATTTAGAAAAAAGATGAAGCTTAACATAAGATTAATTGGATCATCACTGATCACCGGAAACAACATCACCATCATCTTCTCAGTTTAATATTGCCATTAACTTCTCCTTTCAGGCCATCAATATCATCATGTTGTATATGTGATACACCAGATCTAAAAAATCACCGATTTTTATAACTAAATTCACTATTTTAGACAGCGAAAATCACTCATATATGATGCGGAAATCACTAATTTGTATCACGAAAATCATCAATTTGAATTAAGAAATCACCAAAATATAAAACTGATATAAACACCATTATATTAACATCTCCTCCTACATCGTCGTCAACCTCTGATCTACTCCGAGCATCGCCATCACCGTCACTTACAACAACAATCCCAGTAATCACTACCTCCACTTATTACTTTCAATCATTAAAATGTGAAACAAAAAAGTGAAGTAAAATTAATTCATTCACCAAGATCTCTAATTCATACCGGATTTCATAGCGATCGACGCTATAATCATGGTAGAGATGTTAAAAAAGAAAAAGAAAATGAAGGAAGCAAATCAGTTATGAAAAAAGTTTAGATCAAGAGAGAGAGGGGGGAGGAGAAGAAGAAGAAGAAGAAAGTGACGATGGAGAAATTAGTATAAATCTAATTAGAAGAACGGAGGGACGGAGATTTCCGATGATGAGATCGCCGAACAACTTTATTGGAGACGATGAAGAAATAGGCACAGGTCTGACAAGATAAAAGAGGAGAGAGAGTTAATAATAATTGAATAAATACACATATATGTGCGTACATAACTTAAGTATGTGGTTCAGATTTTAAAAGGTTTAAAAAACGGATGGTTAAGATAAGTTTCTAGTTTCTATTTTAATTTTAGTTTCTAGTTGAACAAAAGCCTATATATATATATATATGTATGCATATGCATATTTATTGTGCATCATTTAATAGAATATAACAAATATGCATATTTATTGTGCAGCATTTAATAGAATACAATAAATATATCGAAATTAAAAGACTAAAATAACCCTGAAAATATATTAGAAATGAGGGTAAAATAGTCCATGATTTAAATTGCTTACCCAACCCCCTGTTGCTGTATTAGATATATAATAATAGATAGATTTATCGAAAATTAGAGATTTATCGGAGTGATAAATCAGAAGTAAATCGGAACAAAAATATTTGAATATTTTCAATATGCTTTAAAAAAAAATTGTAGACATTTAAGTGGCTAAATTTATTTACCGGTTATCAAAGTATAAAAACATTATTTTACGAGCCAACAAAGTACAATTTAATTTAAATTTTTAAATAAAGTAATACACTATTGTTCTTTCAAAACCAGAACTTTTGAAAACTTTAGAATAACCTAGCACTGAAAATGCAATGCAATTAAGAAAAATTCCATCGGAACTGGACCCAAACTACATGTGAAAGTTACATCATTGGCCCAGAAAGATGAACGAATTCATTACTATAATTCATGTCCACATACGTTAGCCTAAATGGGACATCTAATTTAATTCTAGTCCTCCTTACATAGTATACTACTACTAATGTGTTCAAATTCAATCATTAACCTCCTCTCTTATTACACAACAAACTTAAGCAATTATTGTAGTCTGCTGGAACATCAAATTCTGTAAGTTGAAGATTCTCTGTTCTTGTTTCTTGTTTCTTTTTCATTCATATATAAGATTCAATCTTTTGTAGACCCATCTCAAAATCTTTAGATTTTACATCTGGGATTTTCAAAGTGTTTGATTTTTGAGGTGAGTGAATTATGGAAACTCAACATAACAACTTTTATAGTGGAAGCTATTTAGGTGCTGTTTTGTCCTTATTGAAGCTTATTTCTCTTACATTGATTGGTTTACTTTTAGCACACCCAAGAACACAGATTGTTCCTAGATCAACTTTTAAGCTTCTTAGCAAACTTGTTTTTGCTTTGTTCTTGCCTTGTACCATTTTCGTGCATCTTGGAGAATCGATTACGGCTAGGAATTTTGTACAATGGTGGTTTATACCTGTAAATGTCATAATTAGTACTATAATTGGTTGTTTCTTGGGATTTTTAGTAGCCAAAATATGTAGACCTCCTCCGGAGTTTGTGAGATTTACTATCATTGTCACGGCTTTTGGGAACACGGGCAATCTTCCGCTTGCTATTGTTGGGTCGGTGTGTCATAGTAATGATAACCCTTTTGGGGCGGATTGCCAAAGGATGGGGGTTGCTTATGTATCTTATTCGCAATGGGTTGCTGTGCTTCTTGTTTATACCCTTGTTTATCATATGATGGAACCGCCGATAGAGTATTATGATGTTATTGAGCAGGATCTTGAGATTGTGGAACAATTACCGACGAATGATTTGAGTAGGCCACTTCTTGTGGAAGCTGAGTGGCCTGGTATGGAAGATAAAGAAACTGAGCATTGCAAAACTCCATTTATAGCTAGAGTGTTTAATAGTGTTTCTAGTATCTCAGAAAGTTCGATTCCGGACCCTGAATTTCTGGAGGAGGGAAGTCCACCGAGTCCCAAATCAATTAGGTGTTTAGCACAGCCACCAGTTGTTAAGAAAATAAAAAGAGTTGCTCAGCAGACACCACTTAGCCATATCCTTCAGCCCCCGACAATTGCTACGTTGTTGGCTTTTGTTATTGGCATGGTTCCTCCAATCAAAGCTCTTGTTTATGGTGATGATGCTCCACTTGCGTTCATTACAGACAGTCTAGAAATTGTTGCTGGAGCAATGGTTCCATCAGTTATGCTGGTCCTTGGAGGTATGCTTGCTGAAGGCCCCAATGAGTCTAGCCTTGGGCGACGAACTACAGTTGGAATCATTGTTGCAAGACTTCTTGTACTTCCGCTGTTTGGTATAGGGGTTGTTTTTCTGGCAGATGAAATGAATTTCTTGATTGATGGGGATCAAATGTACCGGTTTGTGCTTTTATTGCAATACACTACCCCCAGTGCGATCTTGTTTGGAGCAATTGCTAGCTTAAGGGGATATGCAGTCAGTGAAGCTTCAGCTCTTCTCTTCTGGCAGCATGTGTTTGCTATTTTCTCACTTTCACTCTATATGATTGTTTACTTCAAGTTGCTGATATCCTATATATGACGCAATTTCAGACACTTCAAATCCACTTTTCACCAAGGTATAATGATTATGTACCAGCCATGTGATGCTGCTTTTAATTCCCTGAATGAATAAGACATAGTTCTATTTGCTTCATTTTTTTAAAATACATGTTACCATTACATCTTATGACATATATATACTTATGAAATGGCAACGTTAATATCAAAACACAAGGACCTTCATTAATTGGGAGATAATTAATGTGCTAGATCCTCTTTATTTGGAATGAAGGGAGTATAACTAAGATTTGCATAATCTTGGTCTATCTGACTAACAAAACAATTGATTGACAATCTTACAACCTGGAATATCAAAAACAATACACCTAAAACGAGGGACTTCCAGATCAAACAATGAATTGAAGTTGTCGAAACTCAGAGTTAGAAAAAGTGAATGGCTTGGAGATCAGGAGAACTACTTAAAGATGCAGGGAAAATCTGAAGCATAGGTCTTTAGCATTTGTAGTGTTAGCCACTAGATCCAGATGCCCATGATAGTAGTGTCGTGTACTTCCAGATAAGAAGCCTGCTGTAGTTGGTTACTATATTAGCCATGCACCATTTGAAGTGTTAGCCTCTAGATATGAAGCCTACAGTTTTAGCATTAGGAGTGTTAGCCTCCAGTTCATGTGTACAGAGTTTGGGACCCTTCAAGGTCGGAAAATTCTGTCACAAACTGCAGGGCATATATCTTGCATGAATATTTTGTATATATCTGAGATTGTAAAAAAAATTGTACAAAATTACGCAAGTGTCAATTTATTTAATTTTAACTTCTAGTTTATTGTAAATATAAAAGTTGACACAGTTTAATATTGGTATATCAAGAACAATTTTTTTCTTTTTATTGAACCCGTATAGGTTACATATATAACTATATTGCATCACAACTCTATGTTTATTTATTGAGCTTAAACATATTCAGCTCATCCACCAGCCAGTAACCATATTAAAGAGGAGGAATACTCTGCTCATGCTTAAAGAAGTTACCAGGATCAACTTTAGACTTCACTTTAATTAGCCTATCGAAATTGTTTTTGAAGTATTTTTTCCCCCATCTACTAGCCACTGCATAGGTTGTTTTTCCTTGCTGATTGTTTACTCCAAAATCGAGATCGTTATAATTCACATATGCAGCTCTTGGAGACTTGGAAACGTAAGGAGTGAAATACTGGTACAAACTTTGCATCCATTGTAATCGCGCAGTGACATCAGTGTCCAATATTACTCCCATGTTGATCATGTATAAATTTCCGGCTCTGTGTGGGAATGGAATTGCGGACTCTGAAATCTCGTACATTCTTCCTCCCCATGGTGTGATTTGTAAGGTAGCTGAACTAGGTGCAACTTTGTATAAAATGTCCCAGAGCCCGTTAAGGCCATCTATCGGAATTGGTTGTTGAACGAAGTCTGAAGTTCCCTTGAAAGGAGACTTTGGTAATGCATTTCTGTTGATTAATATTTCAGGAGATGTTGTAACTGATAAATTCGAAAAGAAAGGTGTGGACCGGATCCAACTGACTTCAGAGCAATCTTCTCTTACCAGCCCCAACTCCGGAAAGTTTTGCTGCATCACTTGAAGTAATGTACTTGCTCGGCCAAGAAACAGTGATTCAAATATGATAGACACTGTTCTTTTATCTGCACGAGGACTTGAGTTGCTTAGGACACTTGATATGTAGCACCTGATGTCCAGATCTTTTGGAAACTGAGGAGCAGCAACTTGGAAGCGGTGAAAAATATTGGTTGCATTTTGTTCTAAAGTTCTGGTCACTCTAAAAACTGTCACAAGGTTTGGAACCGGAGCCAAGTTTATTTTCCACGAAAGTATTACACCAAAGCTAGAACCACCACCACCTCGAATGGCCCAAAAGAGATCTTCGCCCATTGATTTTCTGTCTAGAATTTTTCCATTAACGTCGATCATACGAGCATCAATTACATTGTCAGCTGCTAGCCCATATTTTCTTCTCATCATTCCATATCCTCCGCCACTGAGAAAACCAGTGATGCCTACATTGGACCAAAGACCAGCACCAAATCCAAGAGTTTTACTTTTCTGTGATATTCCATAATAAAGTTCCCCCAATGTTGCACCAGCTCCCACCCATGCAGTTGCACTTGTAGCATCAACATCAATTGATCGAAGATTTATCATGTCAAGTAACACAAATGGTACTTGTGATACGTATGAAAGACCCTCAAAATCATGACCTCCACTTCGAATTCTAATCTCCATTCCATATTTTTTCGAGCAGTAGATGACATTTTGGATTTGTGATGCATCAACGGGGGTAACGATAACTCGAGGCTTAGGAGTTGATGGAGAGGAGAATCGCAGATTCTGTATGGCGGCCTGCAATACATTTGTGTAGGAAGAGTTACTAGGGGTAAAAATTACTTTTGCAATTGAAGAGTTGCTATGAGAATTAATCGTTAAACATTGAAGGAAGTCTTGGTTTCGTTGTGCAGCTGAATCAACTGATAAGAGAAAAAGGATAGCAAGCGAAATCTGAAGGCAACAAAAAGATCGAAACTTCATACTTTCTGTTACACTTGTTCTCAGAACTGAACAAGTTTGTTTATGAATATGAGAGGATAACTTACATTTGACATGCCTGCTATTTATACTGAATTACTGATGCAGGATATAGTTCTGTTTTTCAATGTTCAGATTACACAAGTCAGTTGATCTAGAAATTGACTTTATACAAAATATTTATGAACCGTTAGTGATGATTCTGCATACCACCATCTAGTGAAAGTCTTCTCCCAGTTCTTGCTAGATTGTCTTTTTACCCTGGAGAGTTCATATTCTCAACTTAACTAATCTGGTTTCGAATTAGTCATATTACATATACTTTCACATCCTACACTTTTTTATTTTTTCAGCTTCTAATGTCCAAGAAGTCTGCTAATGTTGTCTAATGGGATGATAGTTTGGGATTTCTAATTTCCGACATCTATAATTCTATCTTCTTCGTCGTTTGCAATTAAACTCTACATTTTATATGAATCTTCTTCATCGTTTGCGATTAAACTCTATATTTTATATGAATCTTCTTCATCGTTTGCGATTAAACTCTACATTAAAAACTCTGTTCCATATGAATCTGATTAAATTTAAATCATATTCATCGTACTTACTGTTCTTTTGCCAAGTTCATCATACTTATTGTTGATTACCAAGTATAAAGAAAATTAACTAGTGTTGATTAAGAATTATGAAGAAAACTATCACCCTATAAACTATTATGTGCTGGGAGGACAACCCATAGCATCCAATTGTAATCTTAATATCAAGTCGAACCTTCTTGGTTGTATAACTTTACAAAACTTAAATACTTCACTTCAATCTTGTTTGTACTCCACATATGGGTGATGAAGAAAAAATGACTCTAATAGCAATTGTGAATACTATGCTCCCTTGGATCATAGCACTGGATCATAGGACTACAGTCCGAAATAATAATGAGATTTCTGTTATAGCCAAAATTCGGTATCGGGTTTTTAGGATAGATTCGGGTAAAGTAATAATCAATTGAAGATATCCAAGATGCAATTAGGGATTTGACTGACACAAGGAAGCTTAGGGCTTGCCCTTAATAGGGGAAAGGGTGGGAAAGGGTGCGCCCACTGGCCGTCCACCCCTAGAGGGCGTGGTATGAAGTGATGACTTGATATTGAAGAATATCTACGTTGATATGGAATTGACATGGTATTGAAGACTTCTCCCTTAGGATGCGCCTTAAGGGAGGGATGTCCGTGGTTGAAGGCCTCCAAGGGTATGCCTGTGTACTGAAGGCCTCCTCATGTATTCAATGGGCGCGTCCTCATTGGGGATGTGGGGTGAATCTTGGTGTGTGCTTTGGGAGCTCTGTTCCTGTACTCAATGGGCGCGTCCTCATTGGGGAACTTTGGAGTAATCCTGCACTTTGCATCCAAACGCTTGAGATCATTTGTCCTGCAATCTGGTGGGTGCTACTCATTCGGGGGACAAGGATGCGTCTGGCATTTGGGGTAAGTCATGGCTATACATGCAACTACTTTGGTCAGGGAGACAGCTGGTAGCGGTTAGTGTCGGCTCCTAAGTTGGGTCGATGCCGTATCCGTGAAGTCCCTAGACTGTAGTTGAGCCTTGGGCCTTTGTGACTAGGCCTCATCGTTGGACATTCCTAAAACGAGTCGAATACCAATTTCAGAAGATGGATCAAGTATCCTAGTGGGCCTCGGAAATCAGAAACCAGCCCATATAGGTTACTTGCTCCCCAAGAACTACGTAGGGCTTGATCCCCTATAAATACGGGGTACGTAGGCACATTGTAAGGGGTGGGAGGCGAAGAGCTCAACAAGCCACCACCACAAAAACCCTTACAATCTCCGCCCCCAATTCATCACAACCACCATACTCCGGTGACTTTCCGTCAAAGAACCACTATCATAAATCTTGATTCCGGCGATGAACCTCAAACTTTGTTAATACCAAATTCCTCCGTTAACAATTTCAATACAAAAATGCAATTCATTAGAATTTACCCGGCATGGTCTATTTACATCTATCGTATTTATATCACTAGTTTGATCTTCTCAACCGATGTGGCATGTGAATGATTGTTAGATTCTCATTTACCTCGATTTTATTGGTTTTTTTAGTTGCCTGTGACATTAATCATGAACAAAGAGTGAGGCGCGAGCCCGTTTGGGTGTGCTTAAAATTATTGTTTATTACTTAACGTTGTTTAAAATGGTAATTGAAAAATTAAAATTTTAGGTAAATATCTGTTTGGATAATTTTAAATTATGAGTAATTTATGGGTTATTAAAAATATAAAAATAAAAATGATAAATAGTACATTTGAATGATGATATTAACTTTTATAAAATAAAATGACAAAAACAAAATAAGTTGTTCGAAAAAGGACATCCCACCAACTTCTGACTTTAAGCTATTTTTTTTTAATTTAAAATCATTTTTTAACTTATTACACAAACAGATAATTTTTAAAGGTAAAAATGACTTTAAATTCATGCCTCAAAGCTAGGGTTGTGCATTCGGTTAAAACTGAACCGAACCGAATTTTTTTTCGGTTAACCGAAACCGAAATTGTGGGAAAAAGGCTACCGAAAACCGAACCAAAATAATTTCGGTTTTGAACCGAACCGAAATAAATAAATCGGTTATAACCGAAAACCGAAATTTAATACAAGTTACTGAAAATAAATAAAAACATTAAAAAAAATCCAATTTAACACAAAGTCACTGGCAAGGCTATTGAATAGTTAGTTACTTAGTTTACACTTTGCAACAACAAATTGTAACAATCAGGAATTTGAATGGCAGAGGCCAGATGGCAAAATATAAAAGCAAGACAAAATGCATGAGGTCCTGCTGCTCTTGATCTTCAAAATTCATGCTGCAACACACTGCTGATAAAAAAGGCATAACAGATTAATAGATAATATATTATTGATATAAAATTTTATTTTTTATGTATATAAATAGTAATTCGGTTATTTATTCGGTTTTTCGGTTAACCGCGGTTAAAAACCGAATTACCGAAAAACCGAATTACTAATATTTTCTTACCGAAAACCGAATCGAATTATGAATATTGGTTAACCGAACCGAAATTATTTCGGTTATTCGGTTCGGTTATCGGTTAACCGAACCGAATGCACAGCCCTACTCAAAGCCATTGTCAAACATGCTTAGCAAGCTTAGTATTACGTTGGATTACGCTTACCATAGGTCCACGTTGTTTATGGGCTATTCACTGTACTTGTGATTGATAAAAAATTTACCCATTTTAAAATATATAAAATACCCAGTTTTGTCGTTTTCATTATTTTACCAATTATAAACCCCTCTTTCAAAATCTGCAACTATTAAACCCCCTTTAAAAATCTTCGATCAATTATTCTAGTTACCGCAACAATGATTCTTACTCCAACTTAGCTTAGTCTTTTCTTAGGTGATTTCTTTCTTAGATTTCCATAGAATTGTGCCTTTTATCGTGCATGTCAAGCATATTGTGCCTTGTTGGGCATATCATGCATATGGGGCATGGTTAGTCATCTCTAAGTGTGTCTATATCTTATGGGGAAAAATTAAGGACTTAATACTCCTTAGTACGTACTCACGTAACTTAGGTGAGCACACAAAGATTTCTAATGTGAATGCACGAGGATACTATTATTGAGGAGACTAATACTACAAGTCAACATAATAACAAGCAGGAGGCTAAAGCTGTAAATAGTTCACATAGTCAGGGATAGATTAGTATTTGTACATATTCAAGTTGTAATTTAGAGGGAAAGTTAGTTACAGATAGATTATACTCTAAAATGTATATATAGACTCATCTTTGTAACATTTCAATTTAGTTAATAAATTTTACATTCTTCATTTCAATATTATCTTCATCATTAAGCTTTTCTACATGGTATCAGAGCAATTTTCCGCATCTTCTTCCTCAAGTCATCATCATATGCCTTGAATTTCACTAACTCAGACAATAATCTTCATATACAATCGCCGATATATACATATATATACAATTTACATCGATATATAGTTTAATTGTCAGAATCATTGTTTGATTCAGTCCGCAAGTTGAATCTACAGATCGTGATCAGGTTTTTAGTAATTTTGATTGGTTATTTCATTGAGACATTTTGTCAAACATCTTGATGGCATCTCCTTCAACAACTCCAGTTGATATTGAAGAACAAACTACAACTGATTTTGATGGAAGTTTCAAGTCTAACACGTTAGAATCGAGTCGTCCTTTGTATCTTCATCCATCAGATCATCCACGACAGGTTTTGGTTTCTACATCTCTCACTGGTGATAACTTTAATGAATGAAAGCGTTCAATGACTCTCGCACTCTTTGTGAAGAACAAGTTAGGGCTTGTCACATGGCGCTATAAGACTCCAGGTAGTTATTCTCCTTACTTTGATTCGTGGCAGCAATGTAACGATATGATTTTCACATGGATATTGAACTCTATTGTTCCCGAAATAAGGTCTTGTTTAGTGTATGTCACACATGCTTCTGATATATGGAATGATCTTAATGTGAGATACACTCAAAGTAATGATCCGCGTTTGTTTGAGATCAAGAAGGAATTGTCTGAGTTAACTCAAGAAAATTTGTCTGTTTCTGCATATTATCCAAAGTTCAAGAAGTTATATGATGATCTCATTAATGTTTCCAATGTGCCAAAGTGTATTTGTGTTTGCACTTGCAAGGCTAAGTCTGAGATTGAACAATTTGAGGAGACTATGCAAGTTACTCAGTTTCTTATGGGATTAAGTGATAATTTTACCAATATCAGATGACAATTACTTATGATGAGTCCTATGCCTAAACTGACTCAAGTTTTAGGATTGTTGCAACAAGATGAAAGATAGAGAAATTATGCTCAATTGACTGTCAATGCTCCTGAATCAGCTATCTTAATGTCAAGGAATGTTCCTTCTTTTGGTTCTAGGTATACAAAACCTGATTCAGGAAATCATCTACATCTGTAGAATCTCAGAACATGTCTCAATTTAAGAGAGGCACATTGGAGTGTACTCATTTTCATGGAACTAATCATACCAGGGACATGTGTTTTCACCTTATTGGTTTCCCTCCAAGGAACAAACCTCTTCCTAATCGGTTATATAAATTCCCAAGTGTTTCGGGGAACAAAGTTGTTGCATCACTTACTACTGGACATGAAGGTTGAAATGTCAATGTCTCTTCAGATGAAAATGATCAAACTGGCAATGGTGCATCTAGCTCTTCTTTTACTGCTGCACAATACCAGCAATTGATGTCTCTACTCAATCAGTCTGCAAACTCTACATCTAATATGGAAACACCTCAATCAGGTACAATTCTGTCACTATGCTCCTCTATGACTACAGTATGTCTTTCTAGTTGTCATAATTCTAATGATTGGATTTTAGACTCAGGCGCTACAGATCATATAACATGTCAGTCTGATATGCTGAAAAACACTAGTGTTTGTCACATAAACATATGTCTTCCTAATGGTCAAATCACCACTGTTAATTTCAAGAGCAATACTTCTGAAATTGTCCTATATTTTGTACTTCTCATTCTAGAATTTCAGTTTAATCTAATCTCTATCAGTAAATTGGCAAGTAATTTACATTGTCAAATTCATTTCAATTCTCATCACTGTCTTATACAGGCCCCTATGAAGAGGGTGACGGGGATTGGTAAAATTCATGGAAATCTCTACAAGCTTATTCTTCCTTCTACACAAACGTCTGCTTCAACTTTCAAGTCTTCTGTCAACAACAACTCCTCTACTTCTGCCAATTCTACTTCTTCTAAAGCTCAAGAAATCATCCAACTCTGGCATGATAGATTATGACATTCTCCTATAAAAGTTCTTAAGTCTATAGACTACGTGTCACCTCAAATTTGTACTCCAGTTGTACCTTGTGATATCTGTCATTTTGATAAATAATGTAGGTTACCCTTATCTGTCAATGAACACAGAGCTTCTGCTTGTTTGAATTGATACACTGTGACCTATGGGGTCCTTATAAGAACTCTACTTACTCAAATTGCAAATCTTTTATGACCATAGTGGATGACTTTAGTAGATGTACTTGGTCCTACTTGTTGTCTTCTAAAACACTAGTCCTTCAAAAATTCTTACTGTATGTTCAAAATCAATTTAAAGTCTTTGTCAAAATTATCAGAACAGATAATGGCAGTGAATTCTTTTACAAAAATGATATATCTTTGTTTAATCATCATGGCATAATTCATCAGCATTCATGTGTTCAAACTCCCCAACAAAATGGGAGAGTTGAAAGAAAACACAAGCATTTGCTTGCTGTGGCTAGAGCTATCAGATTTAGAACATTCTTACCTATTCATCTCTGAGGGGATTGTTTACTAACAACAACCTACCTTATTAATCTCACACCTAGTGTTATTCTTAACAACAAATCTCCTTTTGAACTTCTTTTCAAAAAGCCACCACAGTATTCTCATTTAAAGGTTCTAGGTTGTCTCTGTTTCTCTTCTACTATTTCTAAAAGACAAGATAAATTCTTTCCAAGGGCTTACAAATGTCTATTTTTGGGATACCCTCACAATCAGAAAGGGTATAAACTTCTGTATTTAGACACAAATCAAATATTTGTCTCCAGAGAGGTTATATTTTATGAACATATATTTCCTTATGCTTCAAAATATTCACAATCCTCAACTACTCTTTTTCCATTGGACAGTAGATTTATAGATGATATTGATGTTACTGTCTCATCCCCTATCCATTCTTCCTCTCCTCTATCACCACCTATCCTTCATACTCCTTTTTCTATATCTCACATATCTAATAGGTCTTTTTCACAACCTAATTCTCCCACTCCCATATCACATGCTTCATCACCCGATCCATCATCGTCATCGCCTTCCATCTTACCATCTCTAACCACTTTAACAGCACCACCACCACCATCCAGACCTACAAGGACTAGAAATGTTCCCAGTAAATTCTCAGATTATTCAGGTCTTCCTTCTTTTCTGTTAAACTCTTCTTTCAATTGCACTGTTGCTCATCCTCTTCATCCTCTTCATATAGTTGATACTGTTTCTCATATTTCTCCATCCTATCAAGCTTTTATTGCATATTCTATAAAAGTCTATCAACCTACTCATTATAAACATATTGTTAAAGATCCTATGTAGTGTGCAACTATGCAAGCAGAGCTTAATGCTCTGGAAGCAAATAACACATGGGTTATAATTGATCTTCCTCATAATAAGAAACCAATTGGATTTAAATGGTTATTTAAAGTTAAGTACAAAGCAGATGGATGTTTGGACATGTATAAAGCCAGATTAGTGCAAAAAGGCTTCACACAGACTCAAGGGGCAGATTATTTTCAGACTTTTGCCCTTGTCGCAAAGATGGCTACAGTAAGGAAATTTCTTTCTCTTTCTGCTATTCAAAACTGGATACTCCATCAGTTGGATATTCAGAATGATTTTCTTCATGGTGACCTACATGAGGAAATATATATGCAAGTTCCACCTGGTGTGTCTATTCCAGCTGATTTTTTTGGCTCTCATCCTGTCTGCAAACTTGTAAAATCTCTGTATGGTCTTAGAC
Source organism: Heracleum sosnowskyi (assembly GCA_030848705.1). Classification (NCBI taxonomy): domain Eukaryota; kingdom Viridiplantae; phylum Streptophyta; class Magnoliopsida; order Apiales; family Apiaceae; genus Heracleum; species Heracleum sosnowskyi. The sequence goes on along the minus strand of CM061235.1, from coordinate 91,120,195 downwards.
AAGCACCAAGGGAATGGTTCTTCAAATTCTCTCAGGCATTACTTAAGTATGGATTCTCTCAATCACAAGCTGATAACTCCTTATTCATATCCCATACTTCTGAGTCCTAATTTACTGCACTCCTTGTACATGTAGATGATATTATTCTTACAGGCTCCTGCTCTTCAAAGATTCAAGTTGTTAAGAATTTTATCCAGTCACAGTTTAAGATGAAGGACTTAGGTTATCTTCATTACTTTCTTGGTATTGAGATAACAAGGTCTCAAAATGGTATCTATCTCCACCAAAGAAAATATGCACTTAATTTGATTCATCAGGTTGGCCTCTTGGGTTCAAAACCAAGTCAAATTACTTTGACTGCTCAACATAATCTTCATACACTCTCTGGCACTCCACTCTCAGATGGTACTGCTTACAGAAGACTAGTGGGGCAACTTATTTATCTGACTATCACCAGGCCAGAATTATCATATGCAGTCCATATTCTCAGTCAATTCATGTCTCAACCAACAGATCAACATTGGCAAGCTGCTCTTAAAGTAGTCAGGTATTTGAAAAACTCACCTGGTCAAGGACTACTTCTCTCTTCTGCTAGTTCTATGCAACTACAAGTCTTTTTTGATGCAGACTGGGCTACATGTCCAATGACTAAAAGATCTGTTTCTGGATTTTGTGTTATGCTAGGTAATTCTCTTTTATCTTGGAAATGCAAGAAACAAAACACATTTGTCAGATCCTCTACTGAGGTAGAATATAGATCAATGACAAATTCTCTTTGTGAGGTCAAATGGATATATAATCTTCTCTCTGAACTTCACTTCAAGATTCCTACACTTATTCCTCTTTTCTGTGATAATACCTCAGCTATCAGCATTGCATACAATCCAGTGCTTCATGAACGCACAAAGCACATTGAGTTGGACTATCATCTAGTTCGAGATCATGTGAAATCTGGGTTTCTGCAACCTACATACTTGTCTACAAAACTTCAGCCAACAGATCTCTTTACCAAACCTCTTTCAGCTACTCGTACTAAATTCTTATTATGCAAATTAAGTGCTCTGAACATTTTCACACCTCCCAATTTAAGGGGGATATTAAGGAGACTAATACTACAAGTCAACAGAATAACAAGCAGGAGGCTAAAGCTGTAAATAGTTCACAGAATCAGGGGTAGATTAGTACTTGTACATATTCAAGTTGTAATTTAGAGGGAAATTTAGTTGCAGATAGATTAGACTCTGAAATGTATATATAGACTCATCTCTGTAACATTGCAATTTAGTTAGTAAATTTTACATTCTTCATTTCAATCTTATCTTCATCATTAAGCTTTTTCTACAACTATTTTAATTACATTATTGTTTTAAAACTTGATCAAATATTTACAATTTCACCATTAAAATACACTACGTACTCATATAACTCCTCTAAGTACGTACTTAGGGGCATTTTTCTCAAAAATTAATGATGTAATGAGTTACTCACTTGATGATATGTTTGTATGAAAGGAATGATTACTTTGATATTTATCCCAACTGTGAATAAGGAAGAATTGGCTTTAACTCCGGCTTAATCGAGAATAATTTCGATTATTAAACCCTAATATATCCTAATTCGGGAAATTGTCCCAAATTTGGGCTTAACCGAGCCTAATTTAAGTTGATAATCTAAAATCAAGACCTCATCAGGCCTAACTTAGGATATCTTCCAAACTTCAGGTTTAATCGAGACTAATTTAGGTCAAAATTATCCCAGATATCATGTGAAAAAATAAAAAAAGAAATTATTAGCACAACAGAACTACTCTCTGAGCTCAGCACTATAACTGCTTTGCTTTAATCTAATTGAAGAATTAGTGTTCTATCAGGCGGCACTACACCATAAATGGCTTTCTACAACGGTTTAGCTTGGTGTTTCCATAGAAAGTGTTGTAGTAGCTTTGTTGGATCTTGTCTATTACAACATTAGTTTTGGGTGTTGGTTTATTCAATGAATAATCATTTTAAATAGGAAAAAAATAATTTTTTTGATAAAAATCTATTTAATTATTTAATTATCAATACAAAATAATATTGATGTTGAAATTTTTATAGAAGTAGAATATTTTTTAATAATTTTAAAATCAATTAATTAGAATAATTACAAACTTTTTGTCAAAAAAAGACAATAATTATAATTTTTTTAAAAATCATATGATTGCACGAGATTATCACGTGAGGGAGAGTAGAGTGAAATTGGGCTGAAAAGTATGAGCCGCAAAAAGACCGCCTAGACAAAAAAATTTAGGCCATTACATAATTAGGGGGTCTTAGTCTCACTCTCACTCTTAGTCTCACTCAAGCTTTAGGTCGGGTAGCTGCTCATGCTTTAGGGGTTTAATTAGGGTTAGCTGTATCAACTAAGGGTTCAATACGAGCTTTAGAGATCTATTTACAAGATTTAGGGTTCAATTAGGGTCTAAACAGAGATTCATGCTTTGGGGAGGTTCAAGCTTTGGGTTCAAGTTCCTTCTTTATTGTGCAATTAGGGCTTAAGGTATTATCCTCTTTCACTTCGATTTACAGTTAGGGGTTATTTTTTTATGTGTATGTATATGTGTATTTGGCTTGGCACTTCTTCTTCTTCTTTGTTTTCTCTCTCTCTCTCTCTCTCGCTCTCTCTCTCTCTCTCTCTCTCTCTCTCTCTCTCTCTCTCTCTCTCTCTCTCTCTCTCTCTCTCTCTCTCTCTCTCTCTCTCTCTCTCTCTGCCTCTATCTCTCTCATCTATTATTGTGTTTTAATTGGTCGTTCATCTCTTCTTTCTTACTCTCTTTGTCGCCCTCAATGTCTCTCTTTGTCAATCTTTGTTGTATATGTGTTTATTAAAGTGTATTTTGTATATGGTTTCTTATGTGACGTCTCAGTGTTATCATGAAGAATGTGGTTGTCTTGTTTTTGTATGTGTTAATTCAAATTTATATATGTTTTAATGCCTCTGTTATGTTTATGTTTGTATGTGTTTATTAAGATTTACATTTGTGTATCAACTAGGAAGACTTTAGTTATTAGAGCCAAAACAGGACATGAAAGTACTAACTGATTTATACTTTACTGTCCCAACTTCTTTTTAACAATTAGCAATTAAACAAATTTATGCTAATTCACCCAAATTTTGTTTTAATAGTTGGCTATAATATGAATTTGGGGGTTCTGTTATAATTTGGCTTATTCTGATCTGGCTCATTAGGTTAGGTGCCCCTGACCTAACACGTGAACTAGGCTTAGGTTTATTAGTGGACATACACAGCTAAATGAATAATGCATATGTCTTGTTTTCGTATTTGTTAATTCAAATTTATATACGTTATGATTATGTCTTTGTTATGTTTGTATGTGTTTATTTAGATTTATATATTCTTAGAATTATGTCTCTAATGTCTGGTTCAATTTCAGTAGGAGAAATTAACATTTTTCCTGGCCTTGGAGTCTTGAAAATGTTTTTGGGTTACTGGGAAGGTACTTGGAGTTCTAGTGGCAGGACACATGTAATGTCTTTTTCTTCAAATGTTTATGCTAATTTTTTTACATATACAAGGTGATCTCATGGATTTTCGGTTGTCAGTTTTGAAGTTATCTTGACAAAATATGGATGGCACACAAGTTTTTCCAGTCACATGTTTTATATGTACTATATAATATATATTAAATTTCTTTTTGGAGTGCAATATTTGTTGTAGTCTTACTTTTTTGTTTGTTTCCCTTCTAAATTCTTAGCTACTATGAAGATCTGCAAAAGTGTTTGGGATTTTATTCAGAGAGTGTTGTATATTCCTCTAATGAGATTGAGCAGTTGGAGGCTTTGTACAAGTCACTTGGGCTGTAATATACTTGGACGTCTACTGTTAAGGTGTAGCTTCCTTTGTTTACTTCCCTATCTGATTTCACATAGTTACTACAAACTTTGTATAAATTATAAAATATAAATTTGTGTTTGGTATAAGAATACATTTGAATCAACCGTGTTAGACCATCATTGGCATATCTTAATTGAAACATGTTATATCTCCAAGCTTTTCTGTTTTTCTTTCTCATCAGGATATGTTATTCTTGTTCAAGCGTTTTTTTCCTCTTTTTTCTTCATGGTAACTATTTTGATATAAACTTTTCAATGCATGACTACATGTTATAATATACATGGTCTTCATTTAGATTTTGTTTTTTCTGCATTCTATTTGATCCACCTAGAGATGCTCGCCTATGCCTTTCTCCTTTCTCCTTTTTGAGAAGTCTCGAGTAAACTAGGGATCAAAAGAATCGGTTTATGTTCCGCGAGGTAGCCGGTAATTATATCCGGCCTCTTTTAGCGAAGGTACTATACTTTCTTATTCATTCGGTTGATATCCTATTTACACTTCTATCTCCTTCTTTCTGCATCTCTCTTTTTCTGTCTCCTTTCTTTATCTCTCTAGATATATATGTATCTCTGTCCCTTCTTTGTCTCTCTTTGTTGTCTATGTAGTTATTTAAGTTTATTTTGTATATAGTTTATTGTGCGTATGTAAGTGATAATGTGATTGGTGAACCATCTATTTGTCTCCTCTCTTTATCTTTTTTTAAATCTATATGTCGATCTCTCTCTGTCTTTATTTGTCGTGTATGTGTTTATTAAAGTGTATTATGTATATATTTTATTGTGTCTAGTGGTAATGTAATTGGTGAAACACTGACTAAGCGCTATCATGATTGTGTTCGTTGTTTGTTTATCAGCTCATGCGCTCCCGTGATCTCAAAATTGTCAAAAAAAGGTATGTTTATATATAGAAGAATGGCATGTGATCTATATACCCTGTTCCCTCTGCTTGAATTGGCCTCTATATGTATTAGTATGAAGTAATATAATAGAACTGATTTGTTACAGGTGGTTGGTGGAACACATAGTCAAATGTAATCACTACCACTAACACCAAGTGTAGAGCTTGTAGCATACACATATTTACAGGAGTTTTCAACCAAGATAACGCAAAATCTTGTCAAAAAAGTGGAAGAAGAGGGAACATGAAGGTCCAAGATGAAGTAGATGTGAAGGTGAATCAAACGGTCTTGGAAAATTGATTTAAGAGATATTTCCAGTGACAAAAAATTGTACTCGGTATGACTAGATGTGCTAGTTAGATGTCCAACTTATGATAATAGTAGGATTTGATCTTTTAATACCCAGTATTAAGGTGTTTATTAAGTACTTTATAATGTTTTGCAATGTGGTTGTACCACTGTAAGGTTGTTGTTTATTTTCTTTTGTACTCAATTATGATGTTCTACTATTGGGATGATTATGTAATGAATATATGAGCTTTATGTGTGTGTATATATATATATATAAAATACATTTTTGTTTACCATCAGAACGTGTTGCAATAGCTATATTAAGGTGTTGCCATATCGATTGAGAATTGTTGTAATAGGCTAATAAGGTGTTGTTGTATACTTAAACAAAGTGTTGCCACAATGGGGTGGGACCGTGCAAGTGGGGCCCACATATTGGACCCATTGTGTGGGGTTAGTGGGTCTCGTGGGTGGGTCCCATATGTGGGGCCCACAAGGAGGGCCCATAAATTGGTTAGGTCCACCTGTGGGCCCCACTTTTTTTACATCAAAGTCTACCTTACTGCAACACAAATATAACATGTTGGCGTAGCTAGAAAAGTGTTGGCGTTGATGCCTAAGGCAACGGTGAAAAAACTAATATAAGAAAAGTGTTTCCTTTGAGATTTTTGAGGCTATGCCAACATTTTTTGAACTTCCTACAACGGTTTTTAGGGGTTGTAGAAGGTCATTTATGGCGTAGTGCGGTTTAGCCATTTATCTACCAGAATGGAAGGGAACCCAAACTTCAACTCCACTACGGCCAAAATGCACTACAATAAAAACGGCTAAATTTGACCGAATTTTTTTGGTCATATTTAGCCAAATTTGACCGCCAGTGGTCATATTTGGTTAAATTTGACCGAATTATGTCGGTCAGTTTTAGGCTAGTCAAATTAAGCAAAATTGGTCATATTTATGTTAAATTTGACCGACTAAAATTGACCACTCAAATTTGACCGATTAAATATGACCAAAATTTTCAAAATTTTGAATTTTGAATTTTTTTTTTGAATTTGGCGCCTAACTTCCATCAAATTTGACCGATGTTGGCCAAATTTATAAATTTGACCGAAAGCGGTGAAATTTATAAATTTGACCGAAAGCGGTCAAAATAAACTGTAAAATATATTTAACAAACCCAATAGTCTTCTACTACATTCTACTGTATTTCTGCAAAAAAATTCTGCTAAAATCTACATTGTATCTTGTTGATTTGGTGTCCTTATCAACACAAATATCACACTATAATTCATGTTATATGAATAGTTTAAGAATCAAAATAATTTTATCATTTATAATATTTATTAATGACGAATTCATTACAAATATGGTCATCAAAATTCAACTTAAGGTTTAAAATTGGATTTTACAATACTATTTTTCTTAGTTAGTTTGATGAAAATGGTGATTGGGGATATTTTGGTCGACACAAGTTGATTTGTTTTTATTAATCTTTCACATGAAACATAGATTTGAAAAAAAATAGAATAATGAGTAAGTGTGAATACATGGGTGTATACATGTAGATATGTGTGTGTCTCTCTCTATATATATGTGTGTGTGTGTGTGTGGGTGAGAAAGGAGGGAGGGAGGGTGGAAGAAGGGAGAGAGAGAGGAGATAATGGATAATAGATGTGTGTATGTAATGGGTGTATATATAGAAGATGTGTTTACTGTAATAAATCTGGACCATTGGCATGTAATTTTGATTTGTTAAATCTGGACCGCTTAATGTGTTTCACGCGAATCGCTGACATGGCATCAAATTTGACCGCCTTTGGTCAAATTTATAAATTCGATCAGTTTCAGTCAAATTTGGTAAATTTGACTGATTAGGGTTTGCGGTCAAATTTGTAATTAAATTTGACTATCGGCGGTCAAATTTATAAATATGACCGAAAATGGTCAATTTTATGAAGATGATAAAGTTTTAATTTGTTAAAATAATTATTATGCAAAACTTATAATAATTTGATTTTTTGCATGAAGTCTTGATATCTAACAAAGTTAACATTCGTACGGTTGGATTGTTCAAATTGTTATTTGAATAACACAAAATTACTAATCCAAGTCAGTAAATGTTTAACCCCTAAATTCAAATCCTAAACAATGTATATTTCAAGGAATAATTTGAATTATGTATCTTGTTGTTATCGATTTTTTTACTCATACACCATTATTATCTCTTACATTTTTTAATGTAGACAATATGTTGTCATACTACGCCCATAAAATAATTGTAATGTTTAAAAATTAGTAAGCACTTATTAACAATATTCAAACTTCTTGAATATATGAAAAATCAATAATTTTTGACCATTTTCAGTTTTAAAAAAATTTGTTAGTGCCCCGTATAATTTTTTAAATGTAGTTCTTATTATCGGGATACACTAATATTTTTTCATAATTTTAAAAAATGATCAAGTATATATTTTATATTTTTGAAAATTTTGAATTTACATAAATTTGACTGAGGGTGGTCAAATTTATATATTTCACTGGTTTTGGTCAAAATTACATTTAAATATTTTAGGCTAGTTTTGGCAGGAAATTTTCCGCCTAAACTTAAATTTGACCACGATTAAATTTGACTGTTGTCGGTCAAATTTAAGACCTTCAATTTTTACCTTTTAGGCGAGAAGTTTCCCTCCTTTTTTTTCACATGGAGAAATATTAAATTTGACATATCAAATTTGACCGAAGTTAAATTTGACCAACGATGATCAAATTTAAGTCTGACCGAATTCGGTCATATTTAATCGGTCAAATTTAGCCTTGTTTTCTTGTAGTGAAATACTGTTAAAATAGTCTTTTTGACCTTTTAGCCATTAAAGTTTGACGATTTATACCCATCAGCCCTAAAACTTTGAAATCGTACATTTTAGTTCATGAGGTACCCATTAAAGTCCAATTAACCCTTATACCGGTATCGATTAAAAAAATTCAAACCGGTATAAATCGGATGGGTAAAACAGACATTCGACATTTAGTAAAGGTACCAGTATAAGGGTTAATTGGACCTCTACGGGTACTTCAGGGGCTAGAAGGAATACTTTTGGTAACTTCATGGGCTAAAAGGAATACTTTTTTTGATAAAGGAATATTTTTGGTTACGTCACAACCTACTCAACTCATTTAATGAACTTTAGAAAATCTTGCAAAGATTTAAAGATATTATTTGTTCTTTGGTATATTGACTATATCTTTTCACTCCAAGAATCACAACATGAAACTTCAAATCACGATGTCCCCGGCATTTCGTGTAAATACACAAGAAACATCAAAAAGTACAAGAAGATGCATAATAGTTTCTTCCAATATGTTAGTATGTAGAGAGAATTAGATATACATGTACATTGTACATGCATATAAGATATGTGATGAGTCTATAGTTTGATGATTTTTGTTTGAATATATGGTAAGTGTAAAATTTCATATTTGTAAAGAGGTAGATAGAAATCATGATTTACTCATTAGGCACCTACTACTTTAAATCATGAGTGATGAGTTAACATATTGGTTGTAAATTTGGTAACTCCTATTTGTTTATAAGAGATATTTGACCTAAGAGAAGCCGCCTGGGTAGAGTTCTGTTAGAGGCATGAAAAATAAGTGCAAATTTCATACTAATTAGTGACGTTTAAACTTAAAACAGTGAAGAAAATGGAAATTTTGAAGATTTACTTGGAACAGAGACTTGCCGGATGGTACTCTCATTAACATGAGCCATATTAGTGGGGAAAAAAAAACTGCCTATGATTGAATTTGACATGCCAAAAATCATGACTGAACCATATAAATGATGCGTCGTATCTGGTACTAACTTTCTTGTCTGCAACACACATAACAACTTTGTTCGTGTACTTGGAGGAATCTGAGTTTTTAAATACCGATATACAATCAACAACTTAGATATCTTTCTTGAAGCTTTGGAAGGCATAAAATAAAAACAGGCACGGTGGGTTTTAGAGGTGCAACTAATGACTCTATAGAAAAATTACCATCTATAGTTTCGTTGAATATGTTTAGCGTGGGATGCCCGGAAAAAAGCATCAAATCCTTCAATTTCTTCCTTGAACAATATATTTTGGAACAAACAGGTTGCAAAAACTTCTTCCAATCGGACACATAATCGTTCTCAGTGATGACGATGATGAAGAGTAGATGATTAGAAAAATCAAATAATGATTTAATGTATTCATCACTACTATATATGAAATAGACACGCGTGACTGCTTAAAAGGAAAATACTCATTGGTGTAACCAAAAGTATTCATTTACCAAAAGTATTCTTTTACCAAAAGTATTCATTTTAGCCCCTGACGTTTACCCAAAATATTCCTTTTACCCCTGAAGTACTCGTAAATGTCCAATTAACCCTTATACCAGTACCTTTACTAAATTTCGAATGTCTCTTTTACCCATCCGATTTATACCGGTTTGAAAATTTTTTTAATCGGTACCGGTATAAGGGTTAATTGGACTTTAATGGGTACTTCAGGGGCTAAAAAGTACGATTTCAAAGTTTTAGGATTGATGGGTATAAATCGTGAAACTTTAAGGGCTAAAAGGTCAAAAAAACCTTAAAAATGTAATGTTATAACATTTGCAAAACCAGACTGCAAATTGACAAGGCCGCAGATGACGAACATATGAACTGGTCCAGAAAAATTATGGTAACCTAAGTACGTAAGATTTGGAGGAGACTTTTACTAGGTCCTTCAATTTCGTTGCATCGATCAAAAATTAGAGGAGAAAGTAAACGTTACAGGGGTCATTCATTTTCGTTGTTTGTAGAACACAAAGAACTATATGTATTCAAGTATAAATGTACACAATTCATCATATATAGCAGCTCACTATCGTATTCAACATCACCTCCACTTTACCTAAAATATGCATGCAATCTATCTATATTATAAAGCCTGTTGTGTTTTTAAGTATCTTTTTACTATTATATCCTTTACTTTTCTCCGTATTTACCATAAAATGGCATTTGACTGTATTGACTTATACCTACTTTTCATCAGAACCGTTCATTTTATTCGTATGTTACTGCTATTGTGAAGCTTTCAGACGAAGCTTTTGATCTTCCCCAAATATAAACTATACAATTCAGTTTCTTTTCAATTTGAAATTCAAATTAAATGCTTTCCTCTCTCTTTCACTGGATTTGAATTTGAAATTCTCGACATATTCTCCATTTCTATGTTTTTCGCTCTCCTACAATCACTTTTGTACTCTCTATGTATTTCTTTCTTTCAATCTTCTGTATATTATTTTACACCTCTCATTTGTTCTTCTTTTTAACTTTTTGCTGGTCCAATTTTGTAGATCTAACTATGTCAACCATACTAACTCGCATCTTCAGGTTTTTAAACCCCTTTTGTTTTTACACTTTTCATGGTTTAAATATAATGTTACTTTTAATTTGTGTTTGTATTTACATATCTGTATTACATTTTTTGAGATGTTGGTATGATTTCGATGTTTTGAGAATGGTGGTTATTGAGAAAGTTGAAACTTTCCTATGTGTTATTGTTTTAATTTATTTTGTCTAAGTGTTTGATGAAATGCCCGGAAGAACTTAAAGTTTAATCTTTATGGATGCTCTTTTATTTCTCTTTCTCTGCCTTCGAATATCTTTTGATCTTTTGGTTATTTGATGGGTTTTGTTTACGGTGCTATGTCACTATTTCAAATCTACAAATATAAATGTTTTTTGTTTTGCCAATTTTTTACAGGTTGTATTGCTACAAATTTGGATAATGTTCCACGATAGCAAGGTAAAGTGTGTTTTTGTATTTGTAGTTTCAACCTTTATCTGATGGATTGAGCTATTATTTCATGATTATATGTAAACTATGATATGTGTTGTTTGTCACCCATGAAGTGTTTGACAAAAGTTTTGTGAGAATAATGAAACTTTATCATACTGAATTGGTTTATGATTTCGTGTTTGTTGATAATTTGTGCATGATATATGATTATTCATTGATTTTATAAGGTATGGAATAAAGAGCTCCATGTGCTTCTGTATAATAGTTTTGGATATGTACATAAATTATTTTTTGTAATTGCAGAGTTGTGTGAGAACACTTGGAGATGACTATGGGTACAACCTTATTTCTTATTAATATTTTTGTAAAAGTTGTGTTCTTTTTTTCAAATATATTTTTTATTCTCCCCTCCTCCCAATTGTTTTTGTGCATTTTATGTGTACATTGTTAGAAGTGGTACACTCATTTGTTGAGCTCTTATTGATTGGGTTTTATCAATGATTTAAGACATAATCACACGCTACATTACTCAGGTATTACTTTTTTGCTCTCGAAATTGTCTTATCTTTAGTTTCATGTTTTCAAAGGCTATTAATATCGTACATTTGCAAGAGACATGGCTGTTAGTGTCATGTATGTGTAAGAGGCAAAAAAATGGAATAATTCTCAAACTTTGTTTATCTTCTACATATTTTTGTTTGTAGGAATATACTTGGAAAATCACTTCCTTTAACTTATTGTTTTGTATGCTGCTTAATTGGCTCTTTTAATTTTATTTTCCTACTATGGTGCTACCTAACTGACTTTTCCATATATTCTTCATTTCTTGACCCTGTGTCAAGGCTTCACTTTCTTATATTAGTTTAGAATGGTGCAAACAGTTCCATATTATTATTTGTTAATTTAATATTAATAATAAGTTTTGTAGATTTGATGCAGACCAGAAAGTAAAGACTTATTTAATTTTCCACAATCCTTTGGTGCGAACGTATTTTGTTTGTTTAAGAAAAAATGCAAAGGTTTGTTGTATATGCTGTTTCTATTGGTGAAGTCTAAAATGCTGCAGTCATGAATTACTCAATCTGAAAATTGCTGGCAGTGTGAGAGTTTGGAGAGAAGATGAGGCGAGAGATTTAAAAGTTGAACAATTAAATAAGTTTTTTCTTTTGAATTCGTGCTTGGGGTTTATACCTTTTCACTATTTCATATCCAAGGTTTAAGAAGTCCATGATTTGGTTGTTGTATAGATCAAATAAAAGAACTTAAATGCTCGGTTCATTTTAGATTTTATATAATAGAGATGGCAGTATGATTTTATTGATATAAAATTTTTGCATATACATGAACGGATTCTACTTTTAGCCAACTGTATTCCTCTGATACTTAAGTCCAGTTTCTTTACACATTTTACGTGTTTGTCAGAAAAGTATAGACATTGCATTTATTTGTGATAAATTTGGATGATAGCACGTAAGAAAATAATCCTAAACTTCTTAATTGGATTATATGTGTTTCTAATGATGTTATTTGCGTTGTGTGGTTTTGGTCTTTATAAAGACCGAGAGTTGTGTTCGTTGTTTGTTAGTTTATCTAAAAATCATTTTTGATATCTATCTATATTATAAAAGTTGTTGTGGTTTTTAGGTATCAAATGTCGAAATTTCCCCTTTGTATTCATTGTATTTACATGAAATTGCCACTTGACCTTTGACTTATCTCTTTTATACGTATTATAAGTTGTATTTTACATGATGTTGAGTTTTGTACTACTCTTTTACTTCTTTTTGCACGTGGGTGTGCTTGAAACTTTTGTAAAAAGCTATAGAATCATCTATTTTCACTTTATTTTGTATTATTATACATATTTACTTGGTTGGTTATAATGTATTTGTGAATAGATGGGTTTTTTGTGTTAAGAGGTTTCATTTTATATTATTTTTTATAAACTTGGAACGATTAGTTTTTGTTCAAGATTATCGTTGATAAGAACATATGAGAGTCATTAATTTATATATTTTGAAATTTTGTAAAGGATCAAAGCAAAGTTTGTGAGGCATCTGACCGATACCACTTTAGATCACAAGCTTTATACTCATTCGGAGATTCTTAGAATAATGATGGACTCATCAAAAGACTTTCCAAGGGTAATATAAATTCACTCTCTTTTGGGAATCTTAAATCAAGTTGCTACATTAAGTATTTTAATACTTTATATAATATGCATAATTAGGTGTAGATATTGAAAATTATACAAATGTTTCAAGAAAGACTACATCATCAAGAAATGATACATATCTATCAACATGAGCAAGATGAGTGAATTCCTATGTAAAATCTATGAAGGGCATGACATTTTTAAGGGATGTTCAACATCTAATTTTAAGTAAGAGTTTCTTAAGTACTGCTCTCTCAAGTATGGCATTTCTTGAGAGTTTTTGAAATTTGTCAATATCGATAATTGTTGGTTTAAATTGTTACTCAATGTATGTAATTTTTAGTATTATAGAGACATTCAATGAGAAACAACTTTCTGTTTTTTTAAAAGCTCCTAACAAGTTACAGCTGCTACACGATAGGACTGTCCTGATGTTGTTAAAATACATGTATTTTTTTATTTCTTGATTAGTTATTTGTGCTTCTAGATTAATTAAGGATTGTTTTTCTGATAAATATTTTGTTATTATTATCTTTTTAACAGGCGACGTTCAGGTTCATTTCTTGATGATGATATCCAATTTACATTCCTGATTTATTGTGCTACAACCTCATCGTAAAATAAAGGTATTTTGTTCTGAAAGGTTGAAACCATGAAGCGTCTATGAGAGGAGATAACAGAAAAATGTGCATAGATACTTCTAAGGTATTTTATTTTGTTTTAATTTCCAGGAAGGATGCAGAGCTGTGTTGTATATGGTATTTGCACGTGTTGTCTTTAAGATCTATGTGAAATAGTATAAGCTGAGATCACCAGCGTTTGAGCAGGTTGAAAATGTATGTTGTATATATGACTTTAAGCAGGTTGAACGTGTAATCCGCTATTGTATTATATATGGTGTTTTACTTGGCGAAGTCTTAAATGTTGCAGCAAATGACTCAATCCGGAATTTGTTCTTGAAAATCTCTTTAAGTACTGCAACAGATAATTCAATTTGAAAGTTGCTCCTAGGAAAACTCCTTTGATAGTGTTAACACAATTGTTAAGATTAGCTCTGCCATCCTTTTTGTTGTTTTTGCATGTTTAGCTCTCTAAATTAGTTAGAGAGATCCTACAATAGTGGAACACTTGAGCCTGGAATAGGTATTGTGTGTAGGAGTGAGTGGAAGATGAGTGATTTTATCAGATATGATTCTATTGTAAAATATGATTCTTGACTTTTGAGTTTGACTCATGTGAAGAAAGTTTCATGAGGGAAAAGAATTAACTTGCAAATTTATTTTAATATTTTTTTTAAAGTAATTTAGTTGGATTTAAAGAAATAAATACTTATAAGAGAAAATGATATGTTAATATATTACTTTTGATGGATGTGAGTATAGTAATATGAAAATTAATAAATTACCTACTACATCTTATATTTTCTCAAAGTAAGAAAATGCGTAACAAAAATACATTCACTATGCTACTAAAACCATTTCCAATCTAAAATTAAAATTATGCTTTCAAATATTTTAATGTAACATTAAACTCTAAATTCTAAAATTTAAATTGTACTTTCAAACATTTTAATATTAAACTCTAACTACTCATCAAATACCTCCCTAGCAGGGTCACACCATTTTCAGTGGAGTTTACTAGAGCAAATATAGGGGGAGCTTGCAGACGATAAAATTCGAGATAGTGAAGTATCCAACTTGATATGTCACTCTGAATGTAATGTTGTACTTACATTTTCTTAAGTAGAATATTAAAATCTTAAAAAAGATTTTTCACATAAATGTATGTACACAACAGTCCTAACAAACAAAAAAGAGTTTAAAACCTTTGTCAAACAAAAATTAATATAACAATAAAAATGAAACGAGTAAACTTTTTTTTTCTAAAGCCACGCGCAGCGCGGGCACACATACTAGTTAATCTATATTTGTCCAAGTCAAAATCCGTTGAAAATTTAACTTGTCAAAGTCAATTCTTGACTTCTTACAATTCAGGCATGCGCATGTAATGGTATATGGGAACACTACTATGGGCCTGTTTTAAGTTGCAGCTTATGGTTTATAAACCCAAAAATGCTTTTGGGGGTGTTTGCCAAAATAAGTGAAACCAACTTATGGCTACTTAAAATGGATAAGTTGAATGTTAAGAATCCTTAACATTCAACTTATAACTTATAACTTATTCTCGATACACGCAATATATAATATCCTTCAAATCTTCAAAACCATATATCTTTTGATCCGTTTATTAAAAAATTGATATGTATATATCAAATTTCTCTACTCATCGAGATCTATCCATTGATATCCATTTATATATATTAAAAAATAAATATTTTAAAAATAATAAAAAAAAGTTAACTTATAAGTTCTGATTTACCCAAACATTCTACTGCTTATAAGTTCTGATTTACCAAACACTCTTGGACTTATAAGCTCAGCTCTACTTATCACTTATAAAGCACTTACTCATTTTAAGCTATAAGTCAACTTTTGCTTGATACCCCAAACGCCCACTATATGCGTTCGTCTGGGATGGAGCTAGAAACTAGAAAGTGGAGCTTGACAGAGTGATTTTTTTTCCCCGAGTAAATAATATATTTTATGAATTTAACTTATGACAGGAAAAGTTATTTTTACAAAAAATTAATTAATATAGATATGTAAACTTGATTTCAAATATTTAAATTCAAGATTAATAAATACAGCGTAAATTTTATTATTATATTCATAAAATATAAGGAGGTGAAATGAAATATAATAATATTTTAACAGTAAAAATATAAATATATAATTCTTTTCATTAATTTTAATACCAATTTCGTGATTATACAGTAACCCCACCCTTGCCTCGTTGATTGAGTTGTTGTGCTCTAATTTAAAGAACGATTGAAAGTTAGATACTTCTATAGAAACTAAATATTTGATTGATTATATATATATGCAGCATATAAAAATATTTAATTTAAAAAAATATATATTGAAAATCGAACTTATTAAAATAGTTTCGTCTCTCAAAAAGTCACCATCTCGGTGTGAACAATCTACACGTGAGGATAAAACGACATACAGTAGATCAATTAATTGATAATATTTTCAATGAATTTTGAATAGAGTGCGAAAAGGATCACTAAAATATTTGAAAGTTTAAAATTGAAAAGATTAAAACAATAGTATTGTAATCCAATTTCTAGATGTTGATGGGAAAACGAGGACGGTAAGAAAACAAGAATAGTAAGAGCATCTCCAATGTTACACTCCCCTTAGCTAAATATATGATGTGGCAATAATTTTATATAAGGGTTTTATTTTTCTCATCTCCAACCCTCTCATCCCTTGTCTAAAAATATAGATAATTTGTTTCTGATTGGCCATATATAGGCAATATCTAAATATTTTTACAAAAGCTCTAAAGGTGAACACTCATCATGACATCATCATTTCTATGTATTTCTAGTATATAACCAATCATTTTAGATAATACCATTGGAGTAGGTTAGCTTAGAGCATCTCCAACGGGGTTGGCTAAATTGATCGGCTAAATTGATGTAAATAGATAATTAGCTAAAATTTGTTGAACCTGTAAGGTATTATGCTCCAATGGAATTGGCTATAATTGTTGACTATATTTTAAAAATAGTAATTGATTATTATTTGAAGTTGTTAAAAATAGAAAATATTATTCCATTATGGTAACGGATGATGTGTAAATTTGCTACAGGTCTCTAGGGGTTCAGCAAATATAGTCAATGTCATCACGTTGGCTAAAATGATAGACAAGGGTTTTGACCCATTGGAGTGATACATTTTTTACATATTTTCTATAAATTTTATTTTTAGTATGACACCTAGTATTTTAGCTAAGGATTTTAGTTATGTAAAATGACTATTTTACATAACCAATATACATAACACCATTGGAGATGCTCTAATATCTACAAATTCCATTACACGATACAGCTACAAATTCCATTACACGATACATTGGAAAGTCATGATATAGTTAATGATGTACAAATTTTAATTCCACTTTTGCTTACTGTATTCATACGTAGATGATTTAAAATGTTAGCCTATAAATACCATGAGCCATGTAACCAAAGCTGACACACAGAACATAAGAGAAATATATATACTTTCTTTCGGGTATTTCATCTCTTATCTATCGTATTATATAAATAAATTTATAACATGTTATTGGCACGAGTCTCTGCCCGAGTAAGTTTTATTCGACGAAGAATGTGCAATTTAATTTCTTCAATCTTAGTTGAGCCTCTGCCCGAGTTTTATTCAATCAATAAAGTACGCTCTAATTCTGTCTATTTTAATTTTATAAATGTTGATATTATCATGTCTGTTATTTATACATATATTTATATTATTGTTAAATTAAAAGTTAGCTATATTATGCGATTTTAATTTATGTCATTTATCATTTTATGCTACAAATTTTATTATGTGATACATGGTTAAATTATTTACATCTTAATGTGCTATATTGTTATATCATGTCTTAAATCTATACTTTTATATTAAAGACGAAAAATTAAAAGTTTTTGTACTCGGTTTGTAATCGGTTTGTAGTCTGGTCCTCCATAGTTTGGTAATCCAATCTCAAACCGTTAGATCTTTTAAATTAAATTAATGACAGCCATTGGATATAATACTAAATACTTTTTGGTATGTTTTGATTTTACTTAATTGTCCTTACTTAATTGTACTTCGTGTTTTTACTTAATTACCCTTATTTATTTATAAAAAATATTATTAAATAATAATATTACCTATTTATAACCAATTACCTTTTACACCTAAAATATATTACTTTTTTTATTTTTTCTGAAAAATTCCCTTACTTTTTCAAAAATATCACACGCAATTACATTTTTTAACTAAAACATATAAGCTTTTTATTTTTGCTTACTAAAACCTCTTCTTTTCCAAAAATATCACAAAAAGTTTCATTTATTAAAATAAAATAATAAAATAATAATTGTTAATAACTAACCAATTACCTATTTTAGCCAAAGTGTATATTCTTTTTTATATTTTCTAACTAAAATTTTTACTTTTCTATTTTTTCTAACTAAAACCTCTCATTTTCTAAAAATATCACGGGCGGTTCTTTTTAATGAAATCAAATAATAATATTTATAATTACTAATAACTAACCGATTAGCTTTTTTTTTTTACCAAAGTGTATATTCTTTTTTATATTTTCTAACTAAAATTTTTCCTAAGTAAAATCTCATATTTTTCAAAAATATCACATGCAATTTCATTTAGTAACATAAAATAGTAATATTATAAATACTAATAATTAACCGATTACCTTTATTAGCCAAAGCGTATATTCTTTTTTATATTTTTTAACTAAAATTTCTCATTTTCTAAAATTATCGCACACGATATATATCTATACTATACTATTATATAATAGCCGAAACATTGAAAGTTTTGATTTCAGTTTTCGGTAATTTATTCTATTTAATCTATCTATCTGTACTATTATATAATAGCTGAAACATTGAAAGTTTTGATTTTCGATTTTCTCACAAATATAACATAACTACAAACTCTTTTAATTATACTTTACTTAGAATTCAAAAACACGACCTTTTTTTGGAATATATTTATATTTATATTTATATATATTACAACAAAATATATTGATAATTTTGACGGTTATCTTTACTGACATGCTTACTAAGCTAATAAACTATTATAAAATCTATAATTTTTTTAGATTTAAAGTATTAAAGTAGTACTTTTAATTATTTTTAAAAAGGTAGCATTTTCAGAAGTATTAAAATCTCAAAAAATTTAAAAGTAAATTTCAAAATTAATATTAAAGTCGTCCATGCGTTGCACGGGTTATAGGCTTGTATTATTTTATATTTAGAATGGCGAATATTGCAAAATTAGATTTTATTGCATTGGATGTGTCTGGCGATAACTATCTATCTTGGGTGCTCGATGCGGAATTACACCTTAGTGCTAACGGGTTAAAAGACATCATAGAAACAGGAAAAATCCCTATTGTTGTACAAAATGCCAAAGCTATTATTTTTCTCACGCACCACATTTATGAAAATTTAAAATCTGAATACCTAACCGTCAAAAATCCATTCACCCTTTGGACCAATCTCAAAGATAGATTTGATCACCAGAAACTTGTTCATTTGCCACATGCCCGTTATGAGTGGATTAATATAAGGTTGCAAGATTTTAAATCTGTTGCTGAATATAATTATGCCTTGTTTAAAATAAGCTCAAAATTGATTTTGTGTGGTGATAATATTATTGATGGTGACATTATTGAAAAGACCCTCTCAACATTTCATCCCAACACTATGATTCTGGTGCAACAATATAGGGAGCGCAATTTTTTAGAAATATAGCGATTTGATATCTCTCCTTCTGGTAGCTGAAAAGAATAATGAGTTGTTGCTGAAAAATCATCAGATACGTCCCACAGGCTCTGCCCAGTTACCTGAAGTACATAACACGTCATTTCGGAAGAATGGGCGTGGGAAAGGGTATAGAAGAGGATGAGGTTACGGACGATACCGTGGGCGTGGAAATTTTCGTGGTCGGTTTCAAAACTCTGGTCACCAGAAGTGGCAGCGTGATGGCTTCAACAACTCTGGCCACCAGAAGTGGCAGTGTGATGGCTACAACAATTCTGGTCACCGGAAGTAGCAAGGTGCAGTTCCAAATAAAAGGAAGACACCACAAGAAGGAGATACTAGAGACATGTGTTTTAGATATGGGGCTAATGGACATTGGACTCGTACTTGTCATGCACCAAAACATCTTGTAGATATTTACGAGGCATCTAAAAAGCAGAATGAACAAAAGGTGGAAACAAATTTGGCTAGCTTTAATAATGAACCAATAAGCAAGACTTCAAATGAACTTGACACTGGTGTTAATCTTACTACGGCTTAGATGACTAGTTTTTATATGTATTTCTTTCATGTCATGTTGTATCTGTACTTGTTTTAATTTTCTGCTTCTATGTACTTGTTTATGTTCTGGTTCTATGTACTTTGTCTGCTTTAATAAAATTGTTTTTTTACTTATGTATATATACACAACATAAATATGGGAGATATATGCATTGCTGACTGCGCCACCACTCACACAATTTTACAAAATCATAAATATTTCTCACAGTTGAATAAAACCAACTCACATGTTTGGATGATTTCGGGTACATCAAATATAATAGAGGGTATTGGGAAAGCTAGTTTTATCCTACCAAATGAGACAGATATTCACATACATAATGCTCTATATTCTAGTAAATCCACTATGAATCTTCTAAGTTTTAAAGACATTCGTCTTAATGGTTTTCACGTAGAAACTACTATTGAAAATGAAAAAGAATATCTCCTTATCACTTCAATTACATCAGGCCATAAGAAGATCCTAGAAAAATTACAATCAATATCTTCAGGATTCTATGCTACCCAAATTAGAGTCATTGAGTCTCACATCATCGTCATTTCCAAAATCATAGACCGGAAATCATTCACCCTTTGGCATGAAAGACTTGGTGATCCAGGAGTATCAATGATGCGTCGTATAATAGAAAATTCTACAGGACATCCTCTTAAGAATCAAAAGGTTATACCACGTGATGAACTTCCTTGCTCGGCGTGTTCTTTAGGAAAACTAATTGTCCGACCATCTCCAGTTAAACTTCAAACAGAGTCTCCCAATTTCTTAGAAAGAATTCAAGGTGACATTTGTGGTCCTATCCAACCACTATCTGGTCCATTTAGATATTTCATGGTTCTAATTGATGCTTCAACTAGATGGTCACATGTTTGTCTACTCTCTACATGAAATACAGCCTTTGCCAAGCTACTTGCTCAAATAATCAAATTGCAAGCCCAATTTCCTGACCATCCCATTAAATCAATTCGACTAGATAATGTTGCTGAATTTACATCTGCAACTTTCAATGATTATTGTATGTTAGTAGAAATCTCAGTCGAACACCCTGTAGCGCACGTGCACACACAAAATGGGTTAGCCGAATCTTTAATTAAAAGACTTCAACTAATTGCACGTCCCTTGCTTTTAAGAGCTAAATTACCTACATCAGTTTGGGGTCATGCGATACTTCATGCCTCAAATATAATTAGGATAAGACCATCGGCTTATCATAAACAATCCCCTCAACAGTTAGTTCTTGGTCAAATTCCTGATATCTCATACTTTAGAGTTTTTGGTAGCGCTGTATATGTTCCCATTGCACCTCCACAGAGATCCAAAATGGGTCCACAAAGAAGATTAGGTATATATGTTGGTTTTGACTCACCATCTATCATTCGATATCTTGAACCATTAACCGGTGATGTCTTTACTGCCCGATATGTTGATTGTCATTTTGATGAGTCTGTGTTCCCACCATTAGGGGGAGATAATGTCTTGCATAAATTAAATTCTGAACTATCATGGAATGCATCAGGATTAAATGCCATCGATCCACGTACTAAACAATGTGAATATGAGATTCTGAGAATCATTCATATGCAAAATATTGCTAATCAAATGCCGGATGTTTTTAGTGATTCTAGACATATTGTAAAATCGCATATACCTGCTGTTAATGCTCCGATAAGGGTTGAAATCCCTATTCATAAATCGATTCCTGAAGAATTGGTTGGTAATTCAAAGCCACGCTAGAAGCGTGGTAGACCTGTTGGTGCAAAAGATGTTATACCACGAAAACGGAAAACGAATGGGCCTGCCCCTGAAGCGACAAGTGTTCCAGAAAATACCCCAGAAGTGGTATCACCTCATGAAGAGGTTCAAGCCCCTAAAGCGGCTGTGACAAAACCACCAGAAGTAGTATTGCCTCCAGAAGAGGATATTGCCCCTGAAGTGGCACATGCTTCTATAGAAGCAAAGGTACCTGAAAATTATGAGATCACAATGAATTATATACATAATGGGAAATTATTGGATCGTGGGAGTAATGATGTCGATGATGTGTATGCTTTTTCCATGGCATGTAATATTATTATGAACTCCGATCCTGCACCACAAAGTGTGGAAGAATGTCGACAAAGAGATGATTGGCCAAAATGGAAAATTGCAATCCAGGAAGAATTGCAATCCTTGCGCAAGAGAAATGTTTTTGGACCTGCAGTCTGAACACCAGCTGGTGTAGTCCCTGTTGGGAATAGATGGGTATTTGTACGAAAATGAAATGAGAGAAATGAAATTGTGAGATATAAGGACCGGATGGTAGCCCAAGGATTCTCTCAAAAGCATGGATTTGATTACCAGGAAACTTAATCTCCTGTGATGGATGAAGTCACTTTTCGTTTTCTGATGGGATTGGCTTGTATGGAAAGATTGGAAACACGCCTTATGGACGTTGTGACAGCCTACCTTTACGGATCACTTGATAGTGATATTTATATGAAATTCCCCGAAGGATTAAAATTAGAGGAAACTAAGCCTCGACATTTATACTCAGTTAAATTACAATGATCATTATATGACTTGAAACAATCTGGTCTTATGTGGTACAACAGGCTTAGTGAATATTTATTGAATGATGGGTATGTGAATAATCAAGTGTTTCCATGCGTGTTTATGAAAATGTCACAAACTGGTTTTGTTATTATTGTTGTATATGTGGATGATTTAAATCTTGTAGGTACTTCTGAAGATATTACTAATGCTTCTAACTATTTAAAAATGAGTTTGAGATTAAAGATCTTGGGAAAACAAGATTTTATTTAGGTATACAGGTGGAGCACTTACCTTCATGCATATTTATTCATCAGTCAACCTACACTAAAAAGGTTCTTGATCGATTTTACATGGACAAAGCTCATCCACTAACTATGCCAATGGTTGTTCGGTCACTCGAAGTTAAAAAAGATCCTTTCCGTCCTAGAAAAGAAGATGAAGAGGCACTTGGACCTGAAGTTCCATATCTTAGTACAATTGGAGCTCTTGTGTATCTCGCAAATAATACACGACCGAATATTGCGTTTGCTGTAAATCTATTGGCAAGATTCAGTTTTGACCCTACTAAAAGGCATTGGGATGGAATCAAACACATATTCAGATACCTCCGCGGGACCATTGATCTTGGGTTGTTCTTTCCAAACAATTCAAAATCACAGATGATTGGATATGCAGATGCTGGGTACATGTTCGATCCTCATTTTGGACGATCTCAAACAGGTTATTTGTTCACATATTGTGCTACTTCTATCTCTTGGAAATCTACAAAATAGACCATGGCTGCAACTTCATCTAATCACACAGAGTTCCTTGCAAACCATGAAGCAAGTAGGGAATGTATTTGGCTAAGATCTGTCATTCAACATATTCGAGAATCATGTGGATTATCAAGCATCTTAGACAACCCTACAGTTATGTTTGAAGACAATTCGGCTTGCATCAAACAATTAAAAGAAGGATATATCAAAGGGGATCGTACAAAACACATTTTACCAAAATTCTTCTACACTCATGAACTACAACAAAATGGAGATATTGATGTACAACAAGTTCGCTCATGCAATAATCTGGCAGATTTACTCACAAAGTCACTACCTACATCAACATTTGAAAATCTGCGAAATAATATTGGTATGCGAAGATTGAGAAAATTGCATGTCAAATTGTGAGACGTTTTATTCAGGGGGAGGTTGTACTCTTTTTCCTTCGTCAAGGTTTTTTATCCCATTGGGTTTTTCCTTGCAAGGTTTTAACGAGGCAGTCAATCTTTGTAATAACTCACATTGATAATCAAGGGGGAGTATTGTAATCCAATTTCTAGATGTTGATTGTCAATGAGCCGTGCACAGAAAATGAGGACGGTAAGAAAACGAGAATAGTAATATCTACAAGTTCCAATACACGGTGCATTGGAAAGTCTTGATATAGTTAATGATGTACAAATTTTAATTCTACTTTTGCTTACTGTATTCATACGTAGATGGTTTGAAATGTTAGCCTATAAATACCATGAGCCATGCAACCAAAGCTGACACACAGAACATAAGAGAAATATATATACTTTCTTTCGGGTAATTCATCTCTTATATATCGTATTATATAAATAAATTTATAATAAATAGATATTTTCATATATTTTCTCAACTTAACAAAACTGAAGCTATCCAATGAGAGTCGTACTCTCTCTCTCTATACCTTTTTAAACATTTTCCCCCTATTTTCTTCATTCTTCCTCCTTCAACGCATCTTTCCAATCCACTCACTCCTAATCCTCTTCTCTTTAATCCTCTAGCCATGTCGCTTCCTCACTATTTCACCATTTCTTTCCCGGGATCCTCGGACTTGGGCGACGTCCTAACCTGGGATGAGACACCCTTTGTGGTGGAATTCCCGGACATTATTGATGATTCGTTTTCATAATTGTTAGATGATAACTTTGTGGATCCTTATTCACAAGTGAATTGCGAAAGCTGTTTTGGGAAAAGTAAAGGGTTGGCTATAGAGACACTACCCGCTCATCCCTCAATTGGTTCTTGCACAAATAACGATGGAAACAACATCAGAGATGTTCCCAAGGGCTCGAATCGGAAAAGGCTTCGACTTGATGGATCGGTTGCAGCTGGTGTGCCTTACACTTTTTTAAGGGACCATACTCTTGCTAATCGTCATGTGGATGATAATTGGTTTGTTTTCTTTTTTCCTGCTTTATCTCAGGATAGTTACTCTGGCTTTCATAATATAACTTGGAATGATATGGTTAATGTTGGGGGAAAGGACAAAAATGTGATTTTGAACAGTATTGATGATAAGATTAATATTAGTGAGGTTTCTATGATTGATTTCCTGGTGGGGGATTTTCTATGATTGATTTTGAACAGTACTGATGATAGGATTAATATTGTGTGTGCCTGTGTTTTTAAATGCTGGAAAGGGTTATGTGATATGAATTACCATGTTAAAGGCTTATTTGCTTTTACCTTTGATTGTGAACATTCAAAAAGTGAAGCCCTCTCGATGGGATTTATAATTTTGAGTGATAGTGTGATGGTTTTCAAACCTTGGTAGAATAGGGTTCGATTCAATTAATCTGAGATAGTGGCCAACTATATCTGGATCACCTTTTCCAATATACATCTCTCTTTGATGTCAAAGGAAGGGATTGACTACATTATTGATGTTATTGGCAAAGTGATTTGATCTGAACAATCAACTCCTGAGTTGGAAGAGGTACAGGGCGCAAAGATATTGATTCAACTTGATTGTGTAAATCACCAACCTCCATGTTTCTGGGTCCAAATTCTCAATGTGGATTTCACTGATCATGTACAGGTCCCTGTCCATATTGTCTATCATAATATTTCAAACAAGCCTTTGGGTGCTAGGTTTTACCCCAAAAAACACGATGAGATGCTCTTCGGATCCTCTACTTTCCTGGAATGCCCTGTTTCCTATGCTGGTCTTGACTATTCTGACTCTAAGATTGATGCTCACACTTCTGTTAAGTGTAATGCAGGTAAGACTATGACTAAGGATACACTTAATGGCCTCAGCAAGGAGGGATACAAAAGGACATTTTATGTGGCTCAAGGCATAGTTATAGTGGGACTAACCAGAGGGGAAGCAAAAGCAGGAAAGGTTGGGACAATAGAGTTCATGAGAGCCGTTTGGAGGTCTTTACCAGGGAAAGTGTCCAGCTCAGCCGAGGCTCATGCCAATAGGCACAGATGGATAAGTGGAAGTTGAGGCAGTGTCTGTGGTGACAGGAGTAGGAGCATGGTGGACGCAAGGGAAGGAGCATGTAGAAGCAATGCAGATTTCAGGTGTGGATCTCCAAAAATAAGGATTGTGGGACGTCCGGACAGTGAAGGTACTTACTGGGTGGAAACTGGTACTGCAGTGAACGTGCCCATTAGGCGTGATCGGCGCTTTGCTGGGGAGGCAGACTATCGCTATATCCAAGAGGAATGATCCTTGGGTTGTTAGCCTTTATCTTATGTTCCTTTAGTAAGACTTATTATTATGGTTATAATATTATGATCGTTGCTTGTTCTTCGGACCAAGCGTGAATTTTGCTCCGTTATGGGACTCGGTATCTGTGATGGATTCTCATTCTATATATATATATATATATATATATATATATATATATATATATATATATATATATATATAATATAAAAAAAAAAGGATACTCGGGAGGTTAGGTGGTGTCACTAAGATCGTCTCAATCTATTTTTCTAATTTTTATAGAGGTTTACAATTTCAAATACTAATAAATCAAAAAATATTCTTTAACATATTAGAAGTAGAATAGTTCGAATTTATAGAGGAGAAGAATTCGAATTTATAGAGAAGACATATAAATAAAGTTTTATTTGAAGTAAAAGAGAATAACATTCTTTAGCCTATTAGAAGTAAAATAGGTGTTAGAATTTATAGAAGTAGAATATGTTTTAGAATTTATAGAGGAGAATAATTCGAATTTATAGAGAAGACAAATACAGTTTTATTTGAAGTAGAATAAGTGTTTGAATTTATAAAGGAGAATAGTTCGAATATATAGGTAAGCCATAAAATTAAAAGTTTTACTGAAAGTAGAATAGTTCGAATTTATAGGGGAGAAGAGTTCGAATTTATAAAAATTATATACAATTAAAAGTTTTATTAGAAATAAAATAGGTGTTTGTAAGCCATAATTAAAAGTTTTACTGTAAGTAGAATAGATGTGCGAATTTATAGATGAGAAAAAGTCGAATTATAGGAAGACATATAATTAAAAGTTCATTTGAAAGTAAAATAGCATTTTGAATTTATATATGTGCTTTTCAATGAGAGAGCGACTAATTAGAAAGAATTATGTTAACATGAAAATTAATATATAAGACAAGTATTCAATATATTAAATTTGAGATTTCGATCTTAACTAAAAAAACGTGTTTCACGAGAGAACGACTTATTAGGGAGGAACGAGTAAATTTATAATTTAATTAATTAAGTTTAAAAAAAAATTATAACGCCGCCGCGAAGCGTGACTTTCTTTACTAGTTTATTTATAAAAAAAATTAGATGTATTACCAAAAAAACTGAAGCTCCAAGACTGTGATCACGGAAGTGAGACTTATGGATCATTTATCAAATCACATAATTAATTTTTGAGTGATCATAATGAATTAGAAATTGTTTGCTAAACAAATTATTAAAATGTATTTTTGTAAATATCATAAATATCGAAATAAATAAATATCATCAAGATATTTTGTAATATAAGTAGTTTGCTCTCAAACTACTTATTTTGGCATAATGAATCTCAAGATTTCTAATTGCACTCCGCTTAGCACCTTCGACCATATACCAATTTAATGTTTATATGAAAAACACTAATCAGCTTGTAGTATGTTTTCCCAGGTAATTGATGGTTTGTAAACTGTAATTGTTAAAATTTGCTCATTGAGTGCTATTAAACTCTGTAATAATGTTTTCTCAAAAAAAAAAAAAACAAAAAAAACTCTGTAATAATGTACAATATGTATGATCTCCTATGTGTGTAATGTCTGCAACGAAAATAATAAGGAGAAAAATAGAGAACGACGGATCGATGTCGGATAATACTACGTCAACTCAGTGCAAATAGAGCTACTTATGAAGATATGTAAGTTTTCATCTTTTTTATATCCATCATGAAGTATTAGTCTGCTCAAGCATTCAAAACTAGCGGTAGTTTATAAAATGGTATAGCTTCTTCGTTTGTTGATTCTAAGACTGAAAGGGATGTAAAAACAAAAAAAACACAACAAAATTATGATGTCGTCGTAAATAGCCTTCTGTAAGTTATGCAACAGTGCCCTCGGGTTTTTCTTGTTTGACTGCTTCATCATCCCCTGGAATGATTGTAACACTTCCAGTCCTCTCAAAAGATGCACTCAGATCCTGTACTATGTGACCTCCTGTACACCGGATACATATGACAAGGTATTTGTCAGATGATGTTTGTCATAATCAGCAGTAAATAAAATGTCAAGTTATGAGTGAAAATAGGTCTCCTTGGCAGTATGTATTAATGAAAGATCCAGAGAATGCATAATATATCACAGGGAGCCAATGACGCATATAGGTGAATTGCATTTACATAACTGATAATACTGATTACTTGTATTAATATGGTCGGGCCAAAATATTGGACTTGTAATCTTTTCTCCTCTTCCACATAATATAACATGGTTTCAGTTTCTGGAATGAACATATTTATCGGGGGCATTGCATTAGAATAGCAGAACATAAATAAATTTGCTCACAGTACAAGAAATCACAGAATATAAACTGAATAGCACATTACGCCTGAGCTACTTCATATGAATGTATTAGACATTAGAAACGGATAATAAAATAACACATAAGAGGATATATATGAAATCAGGAAGGGAAAAACGCACACGATAACAATATTACCATTGTTTTCTAACAATTATACTTTATTTTAACAGCAAACATGCTTTTAACTAATTTGTTGTTCACATTAAATACACAAGTCACAATTTTAGTGCTAATAAAACTACATGGCATCTACTTCGTTGGGAATATACATCATAGTCGCAAATCCAATAAAATATACTACTATTATAATTTCAAGTAGAGGTTTGTTTCTTGGTACATATCAAGGACGATGCATCAGCAAAAACATACTGATATGTTTCAGAGAAGCAATGTAGTGAGTAAGATTTTTGAGGTTGTAGTTATCAATAAGGTTTTCCCGGTGATTGATGGTTTGTATTTATTGATTTGTCTCACATTGTAGAAGTATTATGTATCGTCTCCTATGCGTCTAATGTGTGTAACATAAATAATATGGAGAAAACATGATATCAGAGTGATGGATAATACTACATCAACTAAGTGCAAATTGAGCTAGTTATGAAGATGTTTAGACATACACAATTTACTGTTATGGAAGATACATATACATTATAGTATTTTGTGCTACATTAAAGGATGTAATTTACACCTATACTTAAAAACTTTTTAACTTCTTTCAAAAGATCAATGTAGTGATTCAAAATTTTGAGGTCGTAGTTATCAATAAGTTCTCCCGGAAACTGATCTATACTTGTAAACAGCCTGAAATGAGCTTTTTTTAGATTTGTAATAAAAAGGTAACTTTATTTGGTAAGTTGACATGGGTGTATCTTCATTGTAAATGTTTATTTTAGTTTTTGATTTTTTGTTGACGTCCACTATGATTTATTAGTCTCCCAATATATGCGAAATTTGTGGGAGACTACACATTAATGGAATACACATATAATTTGGAAGAAACAAAATAATTCTGATATCCTAGATGATAAAATACTACTGTATAATATACTGACCTTCGGTAACATTGTTCTCTCTGTTTTCTTGATCAATTGCATCTTGTATCTTGATCGCAGCATTTCTGTTAGCTCCCTTCCATACCATGAGGTACTTTGAATAAAAAGGAAGAACTTCTACAATGCACTTAAGGCCATCGAGCGGGTAAGGACCGCTCACTTCTCCTTGTGGAGTTATGATGTTCCATTTCAGATCCCGATCATCCGATGGAACGCTGGTTCGACAATTATCTTCTTCTTGTTTTTCACCTGAGAGTAAACAAGAGAAAAACGCTAAATTATGAGTGAAAATGGCCAGTGCACATATGAGGTCTAATCTGCAGTATGTAATATTTAAAGATCCAGAATGCATATGATATCATAGGGAACGAGTGACGGATATAGGAACACTGAATTTACTTATTTGGTATAATACTGATCACTTATCTTATTAATATGTTCGGGAGGCTTGTCTTGTTAATATGGTTCAGTTTCCGGGAAGAACACAATTATTACGCGCATTGTTTGCGGAATATAAATGAATTTATAAAATATAGATTAATTAGGGCACTGCGAATTTGCTCCCACTGCACGAATCTAAATTTTTTATGAATTAGCACATTGCACCAGAGCTATTTCGTATGAATGTATTAGACATTACAAACGGATGCTAAGTAACACATAAAAGGATAGTACTCAGGAGAGGAAAAACGCACACCATAACTATATTGCCGGCTCATAATTTTTTTTTTTTTTTTAACAATTATGCTTTTTTTTAAATTGAAAACATGCTTATATCTTATTTATTATTTATATTAAAAACACTGGTCACACTTTCAATGCTAAAAAAGCTACATGATTACTTCATTGGGAATATTTTTCATAGTCGTGCATCCAACAAAATATACCATTACAATATCAAGTACAGGTTTTTTTTTTCTTGCTACATATCAAGGACGGTGTAAATTACACCTAAGAACATACTGACTTGTTTCAAAGAAGCAATGTAGTGAGTGAGAGTTTTAAGGTTGTAGTCATCAATTAGTTTTCCCGGTTATTGATAGTTTGGCACTGTTGATTTGGCTCATTGAGTAGAACTCTGTAATACTGTACAAGTATTATGTATGATCTCCGATGTGTGTTTGTGTGTAACATAAATAATATGGAGAAAACATAATGCTGAGTGCATATAGCGCTAGTTATGAAGAGATGTTTAGACATGCACAATTTATCGTTATGGAAAGTACACATTAAATTATCAAGTATAGTTTCCTCTTGGGCTTCATAAGAAGGATGTAATTTACACCCTGTGGTGGAGGCAGAAATATTTACCAGGGTACAGCAAAAAAAAAAAATTACTTGTGGAAATTTAACTGGTGGTATCTTTGTTAATGAACAATTCAAATAAACATATCAGCTTTAGGAACTTCAGAAAAAAAAAAAGCAGTTCTAAACTATTCACGAACTTCAGAAAATAGGTCCTTTAAGCTGGGAATTGAACCCACGCCACTTGCAAATCAAGAACGTCAAGGACTCAAGGTGGCTTACTTGGTCAACTATGCTGGCTCATATTTCTGGATATGTATTGCAGGTAACTTATATAATCTCAGGGTAAGCCATGGGTACCTCTCGGTACTACACTGCTCCGCCCTTGTAATTACACCTACACAGTAACTTTTTAACTTCTTTCAAAAGATCAATGTAGTGAGTCAAAGTTTTGAGGTCGTAGTAATCAATAATTTGTCCTAGCTACTGATCAAGACTTATAAACAGCCTACAATAAGCATTCTATAGATGTGTAATTAAAAGGTAACTTCTTTTGATAAGTTGACATGGGTATACGCTCATTCTATATTTTATTTAAGTATTTGATTTTTTGTTGACATCCATTATGATTTATTAGTATTTTAATATATGTGAAATTTGTAGGAGACTACACAATGGTATAGACATATAATATTGGAAGAAACATTATAATTCTGATATCCTAGATGATAAGATACTATAATATACTGACCTTCAGTAACAGTGTTCTCTCTGTTTTCTTGATCAATTGCATCTTGTATCTTGATCGCAGCATTTCTGTCAGCTCCCTTCCACACCATCAGGTACTGTGAATAAAAAGGAAGAACTTCTACAATTCCCTTGAGGCCATCGAGTGGGTAAGGACCGCTCACTACCCCTTCTGGAGTTATGACATTCCATTTCAAATCCTGATCATCCAATGGAATGCTGGGCTGACCCTTATCTTCTAACTTTTTTTTACCTGAGAGTAAACAAGAGAAAAACGATAAATTATGAGTGAAAATGGCCGGTGTGCATTTAAGTCTCATCTGCAGTATGTAACAATTAAAGATCCAGAATGCATAAGATATCATAGGACCAGTGATGTATAAAGAAAAACTAAAATTACATAATTGATGATACTGATCACTTGTCTTATTAATATGGTCGGGAAAAACTCACACTTATAATCTATTTCCCTATGCTGCATAATAGATCATGGTTTCATTTTCTGGAATGTACATATCTATTGGGATTTGGAGTTTATGGGGGCGCATTGCGTGATTAGAAGAACATAGATAAAATTTGTGTGTAGCACGAGAATCACAGAATTTTTTAATTAGCACATTGCGCCAGAGCTATTTGCTTCGAATTCATGGAAATTGCAAATAAAAATTAGAAACGGATGCTAAAGAATAGATTAGAAATTATGAAATCGGGATGGAGAATAAATCACACCATAACTATAGGCTAAAATATTCTATGTTAAAACAATTATACATTTTTAATAATAGGAAACATGCTTATATCTAATTTAATGTTTATGTCGAAAACACCAGTCACTCTTGTAGTGACAAAAGTGCTACATGATATATACTTACTAGGAAAATATTTCATTTATAGGATCAAATCCTTTGTAATATACTGTTAAGCTATCATGTACAAGTTTCTTGAAAGATACGGACAAGTTTCGAAGAAGCAAATGTAACAGTGAGAGTTTTGAAATTGTATTTTTTAGTATGTTTTGAGGTAATTATTGAATTGGCTCATTTAGTATTTAACTCTGTAATACTATATAAGTATATGTATGATATTTATGTGTGTAACAGAAATAATACGGAGAAAATGTGATGTTAGAGCAATGGATAATACTATGTGAACTGCGTGCAAATACAGTTTATGTGGTTTTAGAAGGGACATAATTAAGTTACCAGAGATATATAGAGATATGGTCATTAATTTTATTATTAATCTTTGTTGAACAACTAAACAAAGATTAATAGAGGTTCAGTAATAGGTCAAAATGCAGAACTAAAATAAAATATCAAATTGCGCGAGTATAGCGGAACATGAAAGTATTATCACAGGAAGTAAGAATCATACCTTAACTGATGCCAGATCAATTTAAACTTTACAGACGAATATTCAGGCAGACGTTTCATGCTTGTTTGAGTCATAGCAATGATGTGTGTTATATTGTTATATTTAATTACAGCTTAAACTTATTAAACCTCTTATGTAGCTAATTGATGATTTAATGAGAATATATTTTATTGTTACATCTCACAAAATATATTACAATATCTGATACAGGTTTCCAGAAAGAGAACAAAATTATCACCTAGAGTCATTGTGCCACATTCCAAGGACTAATGTTTTGCTTTTGAAATTTGTTTGGAACAAATACGATGTTCGAGTCATAGACAATACCACGGCAACTGTGTGCACACAAGTCTAGAAACGGGAATATGCTTGGACAAAGACAATTTTTAGTTTGAAAGGGACAACTTTCCAGAAATTGGTCAGATATGAAGATGGATTCAGTAACTTGACATGGAAATTTTTTATTTCATTATTTATAGGCTGGAAATGAACATATCCTTAATGTATTCCGTCAGGCTTATGTAAACATTTACATAATCTGTGGAAGACCACACAATACAGTAGAAATATAATTCTTCTGATAGTAAGAATACATAATCTGTCAGGATGCTGGTTCAAATATTTTTTAACTTCACCTTACTTCAATAGATAATTGAAAATAAAATTAAAACTGAAAAACATCACACATTAAGTATATAATTGTTGTTAATATAATTATCGATAATAATCGAATCTAAATTTTGGGCCTAATCTACCATTTAAAAGTAATGTAGCCCAACAAGTAATCTATCTAATAAATTTAAAAAGCAGGGGCCTTAACATAAATTGATAAAATTTTAGGAACCTTCGGTAAATGTCCAAATACCATATCCTTGTCTAGACGAAGAGTTGTGTCCCCTGACTGATCGATCTCCTGCACACAAAGGTGGCAATATATATAAAAATTTCAGAATTTCAATTTGAAAATAGCTTAATGGTAGCAGTAGGTTAATAATTGGGGATAGATAAATATGAAATTCAAAGAGGTGATTGAAAATAAAAACCTTTCTACATTGGAACATGGGAGCTTAACATCTGTATATATAGCTCGATATCAATGTGTGTGCTAAAACTCATGGCCTCTGAGGCAAACGTATTACTCAGTTTATATGTTGTACCTGAACTACTTCTGCCGGTAACTGGAGTCTTCAAAGAGCTCTTTGAAAGAAGTTCAAGTTCCCCTTCAGCAGCAGCAACCACACGAGGAACAGCATTCAGTAACTTCGCCTGTTCATCAGATTTCAGTAGAAGGTCTATCTTTTTTCCAAATTCAATCATTGTATAGAGGTCAATGGGTCAAGGTGAACAATCGAGGAAATAATCTTAGTATAAATAGCATATATGAGGGATTTTTATAATAACAAAGGATATTCTCCTCTCCACCCTTTTTCACAAGCTAGATCAAAACGATTTTGAAGTCTCTGCAGCTCTATAGCAATCCACTTGAAGTAAAAAAAGAACATGTACCAATTACCAAATGATTGAGTTAAGCTAATAAAGGAAAACTATTGCGCAACAATTAATTAAATAGAAGACTCAGAAAGAAGTCACAAGAATTCAGAATGGTAAAAAGGTACTGAACAACTTTATGTAAGATATCATGAGTAAATAAAAATGATTCACTAAGCATAATCAATATAAAGTACATGCGTACATGATTCGTTATATCCTCGTGCAAAATTCTCGCCTTGTGTTCAAGCTCATCCTGTCAAATATAAATAAATGCTCAATGTTGGACAACTATAAGACATCTAGCAATTTTATTTACATAAATTATTAAATTTATAGTAAACTACAAGAAAGACAATCACATTCCTGGTTATTAAGGATGCTACCAAGTCCAAAGTCGATACGGACACTTATGATCTTAAACTCAATGAGATGAAACGGGATAAATGAGAAGTCAAACTACTGGTAGGGAGTGTACTTACTACAGTAGGCTGTTTTAAAAGGCCACGTTGTATGCGTATTTTCAGATCTTTGCACTCTTCCTGCAAACAAGTGGAAGTAACTGAGTTACACATTCATCATAGTCAAAACATGGTATGCAAGGGTAAAATTTTACTAAAATTCTAAAAGTTTTACAATTAACTAATATTTATAGAATTCTAAAATTACTACAACATAACTACGTAATCCTTATGGACCATTCCAACATTTCACTTCTTTTATGATTTTTTTACCAACTTATCTTTTGCTTTTTTTTTTAATTTCAGGGGCCATGCAATTATTATCTATTTTATTTAAAAAAATAGCTTGATGACAGGTCATATTTCCATTTTGTATTTATGTATGGTCTAGGATCATCCTAGGTACATATTGAACTTGTTGTAGAACTCGAATACATGTGTAGAACTTAAAGCCAATTTTTTTTGTGTTTTTGTATTGTGTAGGATCATCCTAGGTACACATTGTTGAACTCCATATGTGTAGAACATAAAGCCAAAGGAAAAGGCATAAAACAGAGATCTGAAGGAAAATAAACAAATGTAAATGTAGTCAAAAGTCAGTCTAGCACTTTTTTAGCAAGACACATATATCTTAGAAAGTACCTACTATATAATTACCTCAGTGATTTTACAATGTGCTAGCAAATCGATACTAATTGTATTCTCCATGCCTGAAACATGCAGTAGTACCACGGAATCATCTTCACCATTGCAAGTCCATGTTGTGCCTGACAATTAATGATAGAATTAACTTAACTACTGTTGTTTATAATAACTAATATCATGATATGGGCCAACACTCATAAGATACAAACTACATGTATACAAGTCAATTCGGTTATAAATCTGCAATATAATTAAATAATTCAAAAATGTATAGTTAAATTTCTACTATTTGGACGGTATACATGTGATCCGGCCTATACGAGGATATTATGTTAAATCTTTAAGAAGCTAACTTTGTACCATTATAAAATTATATGGAATCCAGTTCGAACATCTAACAAGATATGCATCTATCAACACAGCAAACACTAACCTGTGACTTGCAAGAGCTTAAAAATGTTCTGGGCAAAACGGTCATTCCGAGCTGCTTTGACTTTAACGAAACTTCCAATTACCTTGTCATCAAACAAGGTCCTAGGTCCATTCAGAATCTTCTTAACTAAACCCATCCTTAGGTAGACCAAGGTCATGTTATTTGGGTCTATTAACGCATACTGGATTCGAGGAATACTGCCAGTTTTCTTCTTGAACTTCTTAGGGAATGTCTCATATCTCTCTGGCTTTACCAGTTCATCTTTCTCATCTTTCGTCATCTTAAATTTTGCATAGTGGAGATCTTTCAAAGTCAAGGATTCTCTCTCACTGATAATATTCCAAGCTGAACTGAAGTGCTCCATAAGTTGCTGCACAGAAACAGTAAGACAAATTTAAAAGAAAACTCACAGCCGTTAGATTATATAAGCATAGAAGAGCCAACCTGCATTAGTCATCTCACGTCCAACTCAATCTTTAACTCCCCCCCCCCCCCCCCCCCCCTTCCCACCCCCACCTCACCGGTAAAGAACAAGACGCTAAGAACTACAAGGTGATGTGCATATCCATTTATTAACTAAAAGACAGTCCACATTAAAAAAATTACTGTACTGCTATAAACCAAGCAAGAACTACGGACAAGTAACAAATAACTGACAGTTTGACAGACAGTCGTGAGCTTTGATTATCAATATTAGTCACAGTTGAAAATAATTTTATGTATACGAGAGCATGAGTTAATCGTGAAACAAATGCAAGAAACAAAGTTTCCAAGAAGGTTTTTTTTTTTTTTTTTGTATATGTAGTTTGTTGTATATAAATTTCTGCTTCCTGCTCCTGAATATATTGGGGTCAGGCTACTGACACAATAAAATCTACTTCAAATTACTTTCCAATAGAAATATTCACTTCAAATTGTATAGTTTTTGAACAATAGATAACATTTGTAGCGTGAAAGGAATAGAAAATTTACTATATAACTTCGTGTATCTAATCTATTTATGTATAGTAAGCATACCATGTCAAAACCAGCATCCTTTTTTTCTTCTAATGCAAGCATCAAACAGACACTGCATATCCCCTTACTTCCTTTAATCTTAACAAATTCAGCTTCTCCAATGCAGCGCCTGCAGAAAGCTTTTGTACAGCCTACGCAATTGAAGTCTTGGCCTTTGTGGCATATGAAGCAAGAATGAGCATCTGAAGCAGCAGACATAAATTAGTACTATTTATTAGTAAACTTTTTGCTGATAAGAATGAACAATCGAGATCCTGAGAACAATACGTTGTTAGGATATACTACAGAATTGAATTGCAATATTGTTCTTAAAACAAATAAATCAAAGCGCTGCAGCACTAAATAAATAAAAGTATGTAAACGGAAAGATCTGCTCTCCTCGGTGATCCATATGACATATATTGAGCACATTCAAATGAGGCAAAGGAAGACTGTAAACTAAAAACAAAATATCTAATTACATACCACAAGTCCAGGAATTTATACTGTTGACGAATGAATCATCCTCGGCCATACATTTTGGGTGACAGGCTTTTAAGCAATCTCTGAAACATTGGAACAACATAACTTAGAGAACAGCTCTACTGAGAAATGAAAGAGGTACAATGTGCACTAAAATTGTTAATTATTTAGTAAATAGTCTAGGAAAGTTATGATGACATTATACAGCAATAAACAAGATGCAATGCACTTTTAATAGTTATCAAGGAAATAGTCTATAAATGTTCTGATGACAGCAAGCAGATATCATATAGATAAACTTCCAAAGCACATGTTTTCTACTTGCAGTGGCAGCTATAACTGATTGAGTAATTACGTGAATCCATTATACCTCGTTAGATGCTAAACCACAAGAAAAAAAGAAGCACAAAATACAATAGCACCAAGAACTGAAAAATTCAGATTACCCCGTCAAAATGATCCTAGATCAGAACCATTTTGACATTCGCCAGGTTAATCTGCTTGTAAGTTGTTGCATCTAAATAAACTTGTTAACGGAGAAACAGCGAACCCTGAAGTCTCTAAAAAATTTCTTTTTATTTTAAACTCCTAAGGCCCTTGTCATATATGTAGCATTTTAAACAATTGCATATCCTATTTTTGATGAATTACATTTCTTCCATGTGAGCTCTTCCACAAAAAGCTAGTAAATACTCAACATGCATTCACAATAAATATATATATTCGAAATGAATGCATCTTGAGCATCTACTTAAAATATTTTGATTTTTAAATTTTTTCAGTAAACTTCGTATACGGCGCCAACAAGCGAAAAAAATAATAAGAAAAATAATTATGTTATTATAATATAATAAGACAAACTTTGATAAGAAAGTTGATGATAATTTTTATTTTTTTCCTAGGTATTGCATGTCATGACATACTTAGCAAACAATTTCCATTTGGTCGACATGTTCTTTTTTTCATAGGACACAAGTCACATCTCCCTCAGTGTTCTAAAAAAGCGAAAATCTTTTCGACTCGGTTCAAAAATACTATATGTAACAATTATATATTTGCTTCATCCCATAAATTAATATTACATGATGTAATAATGGTATGTTGTACATTCATTTCATCACATATATATAATAATTGAATATCATACTTTTCACACAAAAAAATCGTAAAAAAATATGAATCCACATTTTGACCAAGTTTCGACCGAATTTGAACTGGTTTTACATAAAGTCGAGTAGTTAACCGAATAACATAAAATTGGATCAAAACAAGAATAAAGGCTTGTTCTAGTACTCCTCCGAATCAACCATCCATAATATAATTTAAATTCTTTTAATATAATTTTAGTGAATTGCATTGGATAACAATGTTTTATTGTGTAAAATATTTGTAAAAAATCAGCTATTGATT
Organism: Heracleum sosnowskyi; assembly: GCA_030848705.1. Classification (NCBI taxonomy): domain Eukaryota; kingdom Viridiplantae; phylum Streptophyta; class Magnoliopsida; order Apiales; family Apiaceae; genus Heracleum; species Heracleum sosnowskyi. The sequence continues at coordinate 91,081,492 of CM061235.1, read as the reverse complement.
ACATTAAAAAAATATAATATAACAATGATAAAAATAAGTCGAGTTTTTAATGTTACTATTACTATTATAATTTAAAATAGAGAATAAAGTTCCTGAGATTACCTCACCTGAGGTAGCACAATTAAATACCCTGATTTTATGCATTTGTGTATGTATATAGGATTTTAATATTATTCACTTTTCTTGTATATCATATATATGCAAATTTTAAATATATGCTTGTGTTTATATAACACATGTCACATTCACATTGGATCTTATTATATAAATCTCAATATCATTCAATTTAATAAAAATTGATTAATTTAATAAATTGTCTCGGGTCCGTGCTTCACACAAGTTATCTAGTATTATTTATGTAAGATGAGCAATAACATAGAGGACAAAACGATTGGAACTCTTAAAATTTTATTTTTATTTTTTTACTATTTGGACTAATGTATACTGATACTACATATGGTATAATATATTTGGGATCCCAGAACTTTTGGGCTCAGGGCGGTCGACCTGGATGCCCTCCCCTCTGGGTCGTGCCTGCATTCATTTTAAAATAGTTCTTTACCCCATTTGTTGCAATTTGTCAAACTAAACCTTATAATAAGTATTTTATAAAAGTATAAACATTTCCAATTCATAATAACATTAAAAATGAATATGACAAACTATAAAAGGACAAAATGAAAACAATACACAATGTCCCGTCTCGGGATGGTCATTGGGTCATTTTGGGATCTGTTGAGAGGCAACCTCGCATGAATACAATATAAAATACCCCGTCTAGGGATGGTCATCGGGTTTTTCGGGATCAATGAGTGCCAACCACACCCCCAATCCCAAACTCTCCCTAATCATTGACCGGGATTGTTTTGCTCTCCCGTCCCTGCCTTGAACTGCAAAAGGGGTTCCCCATTGAAAATCGGGAAATCTTCCGTTTATATATTCTATAATCCCGAACGAGACGGGGATCAGATCGAGGTTGCACTATAACTATGACCATCCCTAACCCCGTCTAGGGATGGCAGCACGACCAGATTGTAAAATTCAAACACATGCGACTTTAAAAAATCCAAACTCAACACTCATAATCCATCGGGTATTGAATTGGATTAGGTCTGTTTTAGATACCCACAAATGAAGAATATATATATATATATATATATATATGTGTGTGTGTGTGTAGCAGGTTCAATATCACTAGCACACACACAAGATTAATTAAATTCAAAGTTATTTTGAACATATGGTTACCAACTAACCTGTACATTACATACCAATAAATAAATTTATATAAATTATTTGTCTTACATTTAAAATATTATATGTAATAACTTGCAAATTACATATTATTCTACATATGTTAGGTCCTACTCCAGTAGAAACCAAGCTTAGCCTAGAAACTAAGGCTATTAAGGGGAATGGAAGTGGGGCCCGAGGTGGGGTCCGGGGTAGGCTAGGTGATTGTTAGTCATAGTGGCATGTCTATACACATCTAAATAACAAGCCTACTTGATCATAATAATACTGTGTATTACTTACATGACCCGTTAAGTAGGGAACCCCTTGTAGATATACTTGTCAAAGAAATTGTACTTAGAATTAGAAGGCAAGCTCACAGTACTTTATATAGTATCAGTCATGTAATAATTCTTGAAAGAAGATTCTTAAATCATGCCTCAAGTTGAAGATGAAGACTGAAAAATAAAAAAGTAAAGTGAACTGTTCGATATGTCAAGGGCATTTTATCTAATCGATATGTCCAGGAATCGAGAAAAAAATACTCTGTTCGAGATGTCAAGAATACTTTGCTTATTCGAGTTCTCAAGGATTCCAGAAGTGAAGTGAACTATTCGATGTCGAGTAGTCGAGAAGTAATTTACTCTATTCGACATGTCAAGGATTCCACAAGTCAAAACACTCACTCGATATCTTAGGGATGCCAGAAGTAAAAGGCCTAATCGAGAAGTACAGTTCGATATCTCAAAAAGACTTGATCGAGAACTCAGAGATGTCTAGTAGTTCAAAAATTAGTTCTCAAATCAAGTAATTAGCTAATTCTCGAATATGCCAAAGATTAAATTCAAAGAAGATTCGAATGGAAGAAAATCTACAGATAAGCCAATACATCTACAATTGATGTAGAGTGCACATGGAAAGTCTACACAGAAGCTAAGAGGGACAGTCAAATATGAACAACTAAAGAAGTGGATCTGGCCGTATGCAAGACAAGGCAAATTCACATGATGACATAGTTTCACCAAAATAGTATAGACAGGGTTTGGCAAGCATTTTGTCTAGTACTACTTTTGTATCTATGAGTTGTGTACATGTTATAAGTATACAGACTCATAGCTTTAGTTGTTAAGTTTTCTATTGTAATATTCAAGATTATCTCCCTGAGAAAATGAAGTTTAGAATTCACTTTCGAATTCACAGTTTGTAGCACCTTTTAATCTAATACCATATTGAATTTAAAATAAATTTGTGTGTTGTTATTATTCCGCGATAGTTTGTTTACAACATACATCTATAAGCTACAAGAAATCAAGAATGAAAAACAAAGATAATCAAAGAAATCACAGATAATATATTCACCCCCTCCCCTCTATATTATCTTCTAGTGAAACTCATACTCAACAGTGGAGCCAGGGGTTGGAGGGGTATTTTATAAAATAGGGGGCATTGTGTACAATATTGTGTAAAATAGGGGGCATCGTGTCGTTTTGTAAATGGTTTCTAGTTTTTAGGCCAAGGTTGCTTTCTATTTGACCATTTAGGCAAGCGATTAAATAGAAACCAACCTTAGCCCTAAAAATAGAAACCATTTACAAAATTACACACTGCCCCCACCCCAAATTTTACATGACGCCCCCTATTTTACAAAATACCCCTCCAACCTTCGACCCACCTAGCCCCACATCGGACTCCACCCGGGCGCCATCCCGGACCCACCTAGCCCCACCTCGAGCTCCACTGCCCTTTCCCCTTAATAGCCTTAGTTCTAGTTTATAGACTAAGCTTGGTTTCTAAGCTTGGTTTCTATTGACGTAAGACCCTATATAGGAAAATGTAAGGCTACACTCCATAAACAACACCCTTATATAAATAACATGGAAGAACACCATCATAACCCTTCTTTTTTCATAAAAAGGTTTTTTAAGACCAGAATCACAAAGTTTAACAACAATTAAAAATCACATATCAAATACAAGCTAGAATGTCATCTAAAGTTTAAAAATCAAATTTAATATAAAATCCAACATAGAATCTTATATACGTTTTTGTAACAATGAGATTTACATGCAATCACGTATTTTTTTTATTTTAATTTCGTGTTAGTTTCAATTTTTGTTCACAAAAAATGTAATTGTTCTGAAAATTAGAATCTAAATAAATTTTTGCAAGATTCTATGGTGTTCTTTCTTGTTCTTTATATAAGAGTATTCTTCACGGAGAAATTGCTTATATATGTATATAGAAGTTCATCGAGTTTCGGGTTTGGATTGGTTTGAATTGGATTTCAGATTTCAGTTTGGATCCAAATCCAAATTCAAACTCTTTTAGGTTTAAAAATAAATCCAAATTCAAATCAAAATTCAAAATTCAAAATTCAAAATTTTGGGTTCGGTTATAGCAAATCAGATCTGAATAGATCGGATATCCATCAGATCAGATTATTTTTCCAATCCTAACCCCATATACCCAAAAACACATACACACACATATAGAAACACACACACACATATACATAATATATATGCATATAATAAAAATTGGTTTTGAGAACTTACTCTTGGTCACAAAACAAGAGATTTCCACCAACATAGCATAAGCAACACCATTCTTCCTTTGTTACACATTTCTCCTTCCTTTTTTCCCCTCTTTGACCTTTCGATCTAGTATTTATCATGATAACCTTTGGGGGGGGGTGACTTTGCAGTCCAACTTGAGAAGTAGTATAAGGTGTATGGTAGAAAATAAAGAATAGTACATAGATAGGTCTGTCAATATAATGATTAATTTAAATCAAGTATTAGGGTTTTGGGATAGTACATATGTCTTTGGGCCATTGGATAGGGGACACAAGTCTAGACCATAGGGCCCAAAACAAGGCCCAGCAAGAGGGGGCACATGACTTTTTACTTATCTTGTAACTGATTCTCTCTATATATTTTTACATGTATATGTGGATCTGTGTCGCATTTTATGGGCTTATTTAATTTGATGCCTTGAGTTATTTCATGGCCTTCACATCACTCATATGTAATCGATTTTGATAAGAAGAAGCTTGATTTGCTTTAAAAATGTAGAACAACGAATCTCAAAAAACTAAACACGTGTTACAAGAAACTTTCACTCTCTTTCTCTTTATGTATAAAAAAGAGGTATAAGTAATGAATTATAGCAGACCCTTTTCAAGAGTTGGTCACTAATAGAAAGAGTGATATTGAATTTTTAATTTATACATAAAGAGATGGAAAATACTAAATTTGTCATATTCTTGAATATATTATTCTTTGAATATGAGTATTTTTAAAAAATTTATTATAAGGTTGAGGTATAAAGTATATATACTATACTCTACTATATATGATACTCATTTTTATAAAAAAGAGGAGATTATAATTCAGGAATCACAAATTCAAATTTAGAGATTATGTAGTTTAAAGAGTTGGTCACTAATAGATAAAGTGATCTCGAATTTGTTAATTTATACATACATAAAGAGATGGATAATACGAAATTTGTCATATTCTTGAATATATTATTCTTTGAATATGAGTATTTTTTATAAATTTTATTATAAGGTTGGGGTATAAAGTATATATACTATACTCTCTATATATGATACTCATTTTTTTAAAAGTTCTTTAAAAAACGAGTATCATAGAGTATGGTATATATACTTTATACTCCAACTGTATTATAAAATTTATAAAATTACTCTCATTCAAAGAATAATATATTCAAGAATGTGACAAAATCAATATTGCCCATCCCTTTATGTACAAATTACAAAATTCGATATCACTTTTTCTATTAGTGACCAACTAATAATTGGTCAAACGTGCGGCTCGTAATATACATATATTTGGTGTATGTATATCTTCTGATTATGTGTTTATATCCTAGTAAGTTAAAGCCCAACTCTTTTAAAACATTACAACCATTACCACAAATTCCAACCCATTTGCTATGCCAAATCCTATTAAAACCCCATTATTTAGTCACTGAAGCCCTGTTAAATATGTTTAATATAATAACCGCAGTTTGGTGCCCCAAATACTATACCTTTTACAAATCAGTTCTCCAACTTCCAGATTAAGTAAAACGAGCCCTGAACTTTATAATTTTGACATTTCAGCCCTTCCACTTTAGAATATTCATTGTCCAGTCCCTATTTTTCTGATTTCTAATAGTTCAGCCCCCAAACTTCAGAACCTTTGCACCTGTGCCATGTTGAAGCCATGTATGCTTACATAAAATGACAAATTAATATTGTGGAAGATAATATCTATTTTCTTAAGCATGAACATGATGAATTGCACTACGAAAAATAAGGAGTTTATTGTGGAAGATAATATTGAGTATCCAAATCCTTCGATGTAACTTTATATTGAACGTTGGTTACTTCAATATAAACTTACATTGAAGGAATTGGATACTCAATATGATGAACTCGAAAGATTGGAAAAGAAATACAAATTTGAGTTAAAGAAAGAAAGGTACAAACATGTAGATGAAAAGTACAAACGTACAAATGACGAATTAAAGAGAACTCTTTGAGACTCTCACATCTCAAGTGCAACGTCTTGCACATTTGGAGAATGAGAAAAAGGTCAAAGGGGAAATAGAAGTCGAACATATTGAAGACGCAAACACGAAAATTCAGTTGAATGAGGATGATGTGATCGTATCAGATGATTTGCACTGCATGGAACATGTTAATGAAGATGTTTCCGACGATGTTTCCAAAGATGTGTCTGAAGAAGAATCTTATGTGGAGCGAGTTTCGCTTGTTCATAAAAAGCAAGTGGTTAATGATATTATTGAGCTTGAGCATATCAACTTCATCATTCCGGAGTACTTACCTAATCCTCCTTCACTTGCTAGTCAGTTTTCGAAGTTCTTTACATCTAAGCCATTTTTCTTCAAGTACAAAAAGTTTTTCTTCGTTCCAGTTTAGTCTTGTTCGGTTCTTGACTTTTATAAAACTCGTGGTCGAGTTTTCTCCAACAAGGGGAGAATGATGAGGAACAGAAGTAGAAAAGATTTATGTATGATAATAAATAGTTTATATCTATATAGTTTAGAAATAATTAAAATCATTTATCTTTATGTTTTATATGTGGGGCTAGTAGTTTATTAATCATGTAGCTTATTTTAAATAAGCCCACATGTTAACGGGCCTTGGTCCATTAAGGATTATTTTTAGGATTTACATTCCTATATAAGTCATAAGTCATGTAATCCTACACATATTAATTACGCTTTGATTATACATTTTTCTTGGGAATAATATCGATTGATTATTCTTGGGATTCACATAATTTTCTTGGTTTTATTGCTTTCAAATTCTTGTCATGGATCACTACCCAAGTTGGATGCATTTAGACAAGTATACTTGGGCTTATTTTGTATTTGGAAAGACATGGCCCGATTTTCGAAAAAGGCTCAGAATTTGACCCGGGTCGTCACATATGATATATATCAAGTATCAAGATGTCCCTAGTATCCTAGTGTCTGAGAGGTTTTCTTTGGTGGATGGTAGAACCTATTTTCCCAATATATACGCATTCCCAATTCCTGATGAGTTTCATCTGAAAATTAATTTTCCCGATCTACGATGTGCCAATCAGTAATGCCTCGAATAATTATTGATAATGTTACATTATTTAGGCTTATATTGGTATATTGGTGCAAATTGATTTTTCCCGTGATCGACAGATTGGGTTTTCTCTCGGTGTTGATCAGGCCCCACAAACACCTTAAGTTAGCCATAACTTCATTTTTCCTTATAGTCATAAGTAGCAAAAGGTGGAGATTGTAGGCTAGTCTTTAATCGAGTAAAATTTGATTCGGTAGTTTCATATACAAAGCGATTGACCAAATACATATAAAATAGTCTATCGATTACCCAAATCCCCGTACCAAATGACTAGTTAACTTGCACTTCCAAGTTAAATCTTGTTCGTATTATAGATGTAATTTTACTTCAACTTTTTTAAATTTTGATTCCTAATTGTTGCATTGCAGATGTTATCATTCTCAATATATTTGACAATTACAACTTAGAAGTCTCAATTTTTTTTTGCTTTATATCTTACACAATACTAGCTTGCATAAATTGAATAATATAAATATGTAATTGATTGAAATTGAGTGCTAAATATATTTAAAAAAACTTAGAACTAATAATATAAATAATAATATTTTCATATGTATATTATTGATTTGAACCCGTAGTATGTGTAGTGTTAATAATTTATTTATTAGATTTTAATTTGTGGTTTTTGAGATTCAAACCTTTATTTGTATCTCTTTTTTTCGCTAAATATTTATTTATTTATTTGTATCTCTAGAGTTAATAATGTAAATGTTTAATTCTGATGTATGTTGTTGAAAGGATTCAAACTTTAGACCTTTGATAATAGTTTAGATCTTAAATTTAAAATACTATCTATTATTTGCCAAAAAGTTTACAATTAATTGTACTATTCATGCAAAACACCGTGTTCAGCTGTGTTCTGCTGCTGAACACAGTGTTTTGCACATACAAACACTTGACTCTGCAGTAAAACATACCAAAATTAACAATTTGAATGTACTACTTACGCAAACATCGGGTTCAGCTGTAGAACATAACCAAAAAATTACACTTGAATCTAATATTTATGCAAAATACTCTGTGCAGTAGCTAAACAAGTGTTCTGCAAATGCAAAACACCATGTGCAGCTGCAAAACACTGCTATATTAGTTGTATTTTCACTTCAAAATCAAGTGAGTTCTGCTGCAGAACCATATTATTTCAGAAAACTAATCTGAGAAGAATCTCAGGTTCTTTATTCTCAATGCAACAATACTGAGAACATAAGTTTGTGCATTTATGAATGACAGATAATAAGCTTTTAAAAAAAAAATCAGCATAATCGATCAGTCCGCAAAAAAAAAAATGCATGACATAAAATATGAAGTGTAAAAATTAACACTTATCTCAAATTTGGCGAACAAATTCTGATTTTCACTGCCAATGACTCCAATCCATTTCTTTAGCAAGCTAAGCAGCGGCAAATTCTTTCTGCTGCATTTTTTCTTTTTGCTTTTTATGTCCGACTCCAGGCATCCAAGTAACAGCTTCTTATAATGCTTCACTTTAACATATTTTCTTCCACATTTTTTCTTGTCTTTGCAGACTCCACTTCTTTTCCTTGCTCTAGGTGCACTGCATATTCCTTGTTTATGTGTTCCGCCTTGATTTTTCTATTGCTTTTTTTACCTTTGCGCTGCTTTAGATCTCAGCACATATGAAATTTGGTCAACAAAAGCAAGGAACAGAACTCATCACTTCCTTCATGAAATCTACTTTCTCGCACACTGTTTTTGTGCTTTGCAACACAATTTAATTTTCCAATGATAGGCCACTGCTCGTATGCTTTCAGGATTTTGGAGCATTATTTCTTCGCTCATCGGTAAAAAAGTAACCATATAATTTTTTCCTTATTCATGTGTCACCGTCTAAGGATCTATTCATTAGCATCATGGTTTTCTGTTTCCCACTAAGTAATGCACCGGCAATGTGATCTTTATGTGTCACCTGTGACATCACAAATGATAGAAAAACATGTCAGTTTGTCTGACGTGGCTCTTGGGTCTCATGAATTACTTAGTGTAAATAATTTCACCAGTCAATCTTTTCCTTCATACTACCGTTAGTTTGATACCCCTGCTCTTCTGTTTTTTTTTTAATCATCTCTTTCTTCCCAGCCCCGAAAATTTGTATCTCTTGGTGTTACTCCAGTTTGAAATTTTACCAATTTTGCCGTTGTTTGTTTTCTGCGGGCACGCTTCCATGCCTAGCATCATTTCCGTCTGTTGCCATGTTATAAAATATGTGATGTGTTCTCTTAACAAACTTGATACTTCCCTATTAACTGGTTTTACCCACGTCCTCCAGTTTCTCTTTATTGTTTGCTTCATCAAAATTGTTGCGGCTTCAACTTATCACCTTTACATACCATTTTCTTTCTCTTTTTTTCTTTCTCCAAATCATTTTGTCCTTCTTTTTGAACATGTTTACTTTCTGAGCATCTTTTTCCTTTTCTCCATGTAGGCTGCAGTCTTCACCATGCTTCTCTTGTGGCTTGTTCATTTGATACCAACTTCATGTTTGATTAAAAGCTTCTGTAACAGGAATAGTGAAAGTTTACTACTGAAAACTTTTGAGGAACATTTTGAATGGCTTCCTCTTACTGCATTAGATCCGTCAGGCAAGTAATTGGACACAACAAGCTTTGACAAGAACTGGAGATCATGCAGATGTTGAAACTGGTGATCAATAGCTGCTTCTTCAGAAGGGTCACCATAGAAGCATGTCTAGGCTTTCTTTTCACACTGATAGATCTCCGCCTGCGTCTTGTGTACTTGATTCCCTTATAGCTTGTGAAGCTTTATCAATAAAATAGGAAGTATTTCTCAGGTCCTGACCCCTATGACTCAGTACGAGTTATCCAGCTTCAACCCTCTCACCGACCAGTTTATCTTATGTTCTAGAGTTTGATATCGTCATTCAAGTACAGGCTTTTTCCTCTAAATCAATGATATGCATTTGTCATCTGGGTATCAGCAAAAAAAAGAAAACAGAAATCGGATACGCATTCTAGATGGGTATTTTTTATTAGGAAGTCTAAAAATGTGGTATTTTTGTCACTTTTTCTTAATTAATATTTTCATTGGAACAACTCTTCCTTTCAATTTTCTCTGTTCTTTCTATTTTCCTCAAATGGTTGATGCCAATTTTCATACTATACACATTAAATCGAGACTCGAATTCATGCAATCAAGACAAGGAGTCCTGCTTTCATGAAATCATCAGTAGGGTAAAATTGAATAGATAATGACACAGGTGTCATTGAGGTCACACTTGTGATCAGATTATACAATGCACAATATGCATACTGAAACTGAAATTTTTGAATGTTCTTTCTGAGCAAGATTTGACCTACATAGTTATTATATATGCAACGTAAAGGGAAATTTATGTACAAATTAACAAGTCTGTGCAAAAATAATGATAAAGTATTTGCTTATCTGCTCGATATTTAGCCATGACAAGACAACCCATGCTGGCGAGGTATTTACCAAGTGATGCCGCGTTCATCATCAATCTTCCCCGTTTAACTCTTTGCCGATGACCTGTAGGTCATATTTTATTTTTATCCCTTTCAATAAGATATGAGAAAAAATAAATGAGCGGCGGTGTCCAAAATTATCAATTCTTTTTTAGACTGAGAAACAACAATATATTTATATTAAAGGATCACGAGTTCCACTACTCACGTAACTTTTAAATAAATAATATATTTATACATTATGTATTTGTCATTAAAAAAAGTCATAAATGTGTATCTTCAAAATGTGTATTACCCTATGTCATAAATTAAAAGAAGGCTAAGGATCGATATTTATCCTCAAAGTGTGTATTATCGTAAATTTTTGGAGTGAAATTTTAATATTTTATTCATTTTATTTTATTATGTATAATGCGTTTTTAAATAAGTAATACTTAATAGTGACACCTAATTAGAAATGTGCATTATATTAGTATTTTTAGCCAAAATTTTCAAAATAAATATTCGTGTCAATTTAAAAAAGTGATTTGTTTTTATATATTTTTTTCAATTTGTACTTATACAATTTTCGCATTTGATAGAAATATTTTTTACGAGACTTTAAAATTAATACTTGCACTGAGGCAATTGTATAGAACTAAAAGATTAGAAAACAAGGTGGTGTCCAGTATCTTTTTTATTTTTTTCGGAATTGTGTCCGTTGAAATCAAGACATGGTTTTTTGTAATTTTAAATTTAAAAGTGTTTGGCAACTAATTTTAAGAAAAGGAAAAAAAGGAAAAAAATATTATTTGTTTTAATATGACTTATAATATTGTATTGTAATATTTACTTTGAGTAAAAAGGCCGAAACGGTAACGAGTTAGGCTAAAATTAGATCACATTAGGTCGAATGTGTATCGACTTGATTATTATGATTGATCGTCATTCTCTTAACTATTACGTTATTACAAATAAACACTTTTAAGTAAATTGTTGTAAAATTATTCGTTAATGATTGATTTGAATATGTTTTTCGTCAGTTGAGTATTCTTTTTTACATTTTACTGATATTATTATTCCATTTTTAAATTTATATAAATTAAAACTTGACCCAGTGTTATAAATCGCCGATTTTGATGATTAATCGGCCGACATATCCAAAACCAGTCGATTTCCGATCTCATCTTCCAGAATCGGTGTACTAATCGTTTTCTTCATATCTGGTCCAAATTCGTTGAAAATCGATGAATATCAGAGTTGTGAAGAAAAAATCTGAAAGAAATTTTGTTTTCCGACGAAAGTTTAACACCTTAATTGGAGTTGGCGTTTCTTCCATTCCAACTTTTACTTTTTTAAACATTTTTGATATGAGAGAGAGAGGGGGGAGGGGGAGAATGATTAGAATTGGTAAATGCACGGTGGGTGGGAGGAGGTGTTATTTGATTGAAATTATTAATCCGCAACACTGCAAGTGGTGTATTTCTATTTTGCTTATAAAATTGTTTGCATGTATTATTTCTTAAGATATTTTCATTTTTTTCAATTTTTTAGTTCTCTATTACCGATTTTTGATTTGTTTTACTATTTTCACATATATATATATATATATATATATATAATAAAATACGAAGTATATATATTCGTAAATAGATAATAAATAGTTTAATTTAATAGATATCATAAAATATATTATTAAATATATATATATGATTAGAAGTCGTAGATGAAGGGTGGGTGAAAGAATGTGTTATATGATTGAAATTACTAATCTGCAACCCTACAAGTGGTGTATTTCTATTTTGTTTATTAAATTGTTTTCATGTCTTACTTGTTAAGATATTTTTCATTTTTTCCAATATTTTAGTTCTCTATTAACAATTTTTTATTTGTTTTAGTATTTTCACACATAGATATATTTGTTTTTATATATTTTTAGATAGATAATAAATAGTTTAATTTAATAGATATTATAAAATATATTATTAAATTACATCCGATTAATTCCCGATTTCCGATAAATCTCAGATCGGTACCTAGATCGATTTATTTTGATTAGCAATTTTGGAAACACTCACTTGAACACATAATTAGGATTTTGTTGTATATCGATAGACGAAAGTAAATTTATTTTTTGTAAATTTTTTATTTTAATGTAATCAAATATTTGCTAAAATTTGACTACGTTTTATAAATTACGATTTGCAAAGTATCTTAGGTATTATAATCGAGGTTATTGAGTTTGAAGCGAACCCAACTTGAAAAAATAATCAAACTTTTCAATATTTCTTCAACCTTATTCACAAATAAACTATTTTTCGAACTCAAGCAATGATTTAACGAATTGAATATTGTTTGATAATTATTTTTTATCGAACTTGAGTTCGATAACATACCCAACCGAACTTATCGAGTTTGGACCAAGTTGTACTCGAACGAACTTATTGGATATCTCAATTCGTCTATGGCTCAAATTATATATGTTCATTAGATTATTACAATTGGAAAAATAAATCATTGAATACCTATGGTTATTTGAAAAATAATGATCTATTTTCAGTTGTCTGGAAAATAATTTTAAAAATTTAATTGATAATTGTATTATAATAGTATTACAATAATAGAGTTTTTTTTTGCTAATGTTATATTATACCTATTATATTTTATTAAATATAATAATAATATTCAACAATAATATTTGTAATGATAATTTTATAATATTATAATTGAGTATTATTATTATTATTCAATAATAAATTTGATTGCTAAAATTTGACTACGTTTTATAAATTATGATTTGCAAAGTATCTTATGTATTATAATCGAGAATATTGTGTTTGAAGCGAGCCCAACTCGAAAAAATGATCAAACTTTTCAATATTTCTTCAACCCTATTCACAAATAAACTATCTTTCGAACTCAAACAACGATTTAACTAATTGAATATTGTTTGATAAATTTTTTTATCGAACTTTAGTTCGATAACATACCCAACCAAACTTATCGAGTTTGGACCAAGTCAGATTCGGACGAACTTATTGGATATCTCAATTCGTCTACAGCTCAAATTATATGTTTATTAGATTATTACAATTGGAAAAACAAATCATTAAATACCTATGGTTGTTTGAAAAATAATGATATATTTTTAGTTGCTCGAAAAATAATTTTAAAATTTTAATTGATAATTGTATTATAATTGTATTACAATAATAGAGTTTTTTTTTGCTAATGGTATATTATACCTATTATATTTTATTGAATATAATAATAATATTCAATAATAATATTTGTAATGATAATTATCCTTACTTATTTATAAAAACAATTATTAAATAAAAAATTATCTATATATAACGAATTAACTCAATTTGTTTTAAATTAAAAAAGTGAAATATTAATACTACTGTATTTAAATTATAATTGTGTAATATATGGCAATGTTAAATTAAGTAAAAACTAGATTTAGATTAAAATTATTAACTAACCATGGTTAGTATAGTAGGATTAGAATAATACTTAAGAATTTTTTTTTAATATAATATGATTGGTCTAAAAATTTAGGAATGGTTTGTATCTATATTTTGTGATTTATAATTTATATTTTTTGATTGGTTAACTGGACTTTGGTAATTGAGGAAAGTATTTAATTTATTATGATTGGTCTAAAATTTAGAAATTGACTCTAATTGGTCTTAAGATAATTCATATTTTCTGATTGGTTAATTTATATTTTCTGATTGGTTAACTAGACTTCAGTAATGAGGAAAATATTTTAATTATTAATTGATTTAAATTTTAAGAATTAAAATTTAGGAATCGAATCTGATTGGTCCTAAAATAATTTATATTTTCTAATTGGTTAACTGGACTTTGGTAATGAGGAAATTATTTAACTTATTATGATTGGTCTAAAATTTAGGAATTGACTGTGATTAGTCCTAAAATAATTCAAAATTTCTGATTGGTTAACCACATACGTGGGTAGACTCAGGTATTATAATAAAAATAAAAGATATCTTAGTTATCAATTTCTTAATTGTTAATTAACCATTTTTTTAATTCTGAAAACTTATGAAAATTTATGATTTTTTTGTAAATATGTATACTGGTGTTGTTTACTTATTAATAATCATAATATTAACCATATATAACTAATATTTAGATGAAATTTTGTTTAAAATTTTTTAGTCATTTTTAATGAGAATACATATGACATTCAACTTAATTTTTTATTTTATAATTTGAATTTTACATACTTTGTTTTATAATATGACATTAAAGTAATAGATGTACTAATATATATCTCATTTTAATAATTTATATTTAATTTTTTATTAGCTAAATATCATGTGCCCTAATTCGTTGACTATTAACTTTAACATTTATATGTTCTGGTTATAAATATATCATTTATATAATTATATTTTTTATTTTCTTAAGATAATTGTTTAATCTTAATTAACAATAATTATAATTTTATTCTTTGTTTTAGTAATTTTTTGTTGAAAGATGTTAAATATTTGTTTTAAGTACACTTGTTAGTAGACATTAGGTTAAGGTATACTGTGTAGTTAAGGTTAACATGAGGTGTAAATTTAGAAAATGACCATCACACCATATATCAAATAATTCCTTTACACTAATTATACATAAACATATAATAATGGTATTTTTGGGTGTATTAATTCATTAATACATTCCAAAAAATACCATACACCATATCAAATAATTCATTTACAATTACTGATATATAAAATTTATTAACACACACCCAAAACTACCATACACAAAATCATTAGATCACTAATAAAAAATATAAAAAAAACACATATATTATACGAGTTATAAGCTAGTAATAAGTAAATATCGTTTATTATGTAACTCTAAATAAGTGAAATCAAGTAAATAAAATATGCTATTTCTGGAGCTAATTTTTAGTTTTTTAGTTATAATTGTAGCATGTTCTATTGCATTCAAAATTTACAACATATTCTATTATAAGATACTACAAATAGTTCTAAAAACACAAAAACAGCGGAATGAAATGAAATCTGAAATTGAACAAAAAAGTGAATCCAAAATCGTGACCAAAATCTATATTTTTTATTGACAAGGAAAACTAGGGTCGTTTCGCAGCTTTTATATTTACATAGTAATTCAAGGTTCCTTAGTACAAATGATATATTTTAATTGTTTTGTAAAATAATAAAATAATTGATTTAGATAAAAAAAATTAAATAAATTTACGTAAAAACAATACTAAAATAAAAGAGATATATTATTGATTTTTTATGATTGTTAAGACGAGTCAATGCACCAATTTATTATTACTTGCATTAAATAAAATAAAATAATAGTTCAAATAAAATTTAATAATGCATTTTAAATAAAATAAAATATTTAAAAAAATTATAAACAATTTTAAGTAATAGCTAACATGTATAATTTAATAGTTAAAATAAATAATTAGTTTATGCATTTAAATTTTTATAATTTATGCTCAATTTTTATAAAATAAATATGTAGCAAATGCATTATATATGTTGACACAAAAAAACTAAATTATAACATTTTATTCAAATTTAATATTTTTCAATTTAGAATTTAAAGTATATTTTAATTGTTTAATATTTAATAAAATTATTATACATGTAATATTGTAAATTATTTAATGAATAATAAGTTATAGAACTGTGTAATTTAGAGTGATCAGACATGACCTAGGTAACTAGATTTTTGAATTTTGGTGTAACTACAAATTTCACGCAACTACGAGTTCCCGAATCTAAAAATAAATTTATACAATCAAACGGTATAACTTATGAAAGTTCCAGAGAAATCAGAATTATTGCGTTGATTATAATGAGGCCCACGCGGAAGAGCTATGAAAAGGAATTTGAATTTGAAATCGAGTTATGAACAAAAGAGTGAATCCAAATTTTGGACCAAAATCTATACTTTTTTTTTTTTTTTGACAAAATGCAAATTCATATCATTAAATTAAAACAAGTCTAGCCGGGACAAATCCCCAACTGACAATGCATTCAGGTTGATAAACAATAAAGCGAACTAGACAAATAGTCGCATTGTTTCCAGACTGCTTAACACACTGAATCCATGGATTCTTGAAATTGAAAATGAATACAAAGGCTTCTCGAGTAATCCAGCCAACATCGGTCCCGAAAATGGTAGCTTCACAATTGACCTTCACAATAGTTCCATGGCTGTTGCGGTGTTCAGGCGACTCAGTTACAAAAACTAAGCAATGAGGAACAATAGTCCTCGAATAATGAACAATTATAATTTGTGAAAGGTGAGCACATGCGGTCACAACCATTCCAAGCATACCCCAGCTATCTACATGCCGGGATCCAGCTATAGACATGCCGAAAGTTCCAAGCATACCCCAGCTATCTACGTGCCAGAATCCAGCTATAGACATGCCGAAAGTATAACTGATGTGGTAATCCAGATCTCCCAAAACCCCATCCAAATCATTCTCATTGATAACACACAAACTCGCATAAAGCGAGAAAACACACATAAAGCGAGACGAAAACAAAACACGCATAAAGCGAGACAAAAAAACAAAACACGCATAAAGCGAGACAAAAGCAAAGTTAATCGATTTTATTGAATCTGGAAAAACAAGATCGGAAGAAAATGAGGGAGGAAGGAGGAGAGAGGCGGAGGGAAGAGAGAGGAGAGAGGCGAATGGGGGGGAGGGGGGTGGGGGGAGGGGGGAGGCGGCTCAGACGACTCTCATTAGGGTTGCTACAGTCTAATCAAAATAAAATCTATACTTTTTATTACCTCGAAAATGAGGTGGAACACTATACTACTAAATACGAAATTTGGTTATCACTAAACTCGATATTATTATACAAAATTTTGAATTAGTTTAATTTCTTTATCTTTACTTCAGGTTCAATTCTTTATAAGTACATAATTAAATAATATTTATTTATTATACGCTTTCATCTTCAATGTTAATTCTCTACATATTAATTTAATAATTTTAATATTTTAATTTGGTCTGGTAGCAAAGCTCGTAATCGTATATAGTAAATGATGAAATTTTTTTAAAAAATTATATATTTATTTCTATATAATCAATATATATATCTATACTATCAATACTATTATATAATAGACGAAACATTAAAAGTTTGGTTGGTCGGTATGGTACGTTGTAATTTTACTTAATTGCCCTTAATTTTGGTTGGTCGGTATGGTACGTTGTGATTTTACTTAATTGCCCTTAATTAACTGTACTTTGTGTTTTTACTTAATTAACCTTACTTATTTATATAAATATATTATTAAATAATAATATTACATATTTATAACCAATTATCTTTTTCACCTAAAATACATTATTTTTTCTATTTTTTCTAACAAATTCCCTACTTTTTCAATTATATCACGGGCAATTACCTTTTTTTTAACTAAAACATGTTAGTTTTTCTATTTTTTCTTACTAAAACCCCTCCTTTTCCAAAAATATCACGGACGTTTAGTTATTTATTTTTAAAACTATTTTAATATTATAATTATTTTTTAAAAGTTTACGTATTTTAACATGTCTACCTATTTTTCTTAACAAATGCAATTACTACAAATATTAAAATATAAATAATCAAATACCTATTTATAACCAATTACCTTTTCAGCTAAAATATATTATATAGTTTTTCTAAAAAGTTCCTTCTTTTCTAAATATATCACGGAAATTGTCTTTTACAATTTACTTTTTCTATTTTTCTCACTAAAATCCATTCTTTTTCCAAAAATATCATAGGAAACCATTTACTTATTTATTTTAAAACGTATTTAAATACTTTTAATTATTAAATTTTAAAACCTCATTTTTCCAAAAATATCACGGGCATTTATCTTTCTAAACTAAATATATGTTACATTTTTTCTAACTAAAACCCTTCATTTTCAAAAATATAACGGGCGACCCCATACTTATTTATTTTAAAATCTGTTTTAATGTTTTTAATTAATTAAAAATGTTTAGCTATTTTAACATGTCTACTTATTTTTTGCACAATTACAATTAATAAAATATTAAAACAATAATAATAAAATAACAATTAACAATCCGTGCATCGCACGGGTTTTACGCTAGTATTATTAAAGACGAAACATTAAAAATTTTGGTCGGTCGGTCGGTCGGTATTTGGGCCGATTCACGTGCCTATCTATAATCAATTTATTAATAACCAATTACCTTTTTTCACTACATTACCTATTTTATATTTTTTTTTAAACCAAACCAACTCATCTTCTAAAAATAAAACGGGCAACATATATATAATATGGTAGTATTATTATATATTTATAACTGATTACCTTTTTCAGCTAAAACACATTATTTTTATATTTTTTTCCTAAAACAACTCATCTTATAAATAGGACACATATATGGAAACCAAGTTATTGATAACCAATTACCTTTTTCAGCTAAATTATATTACCTATTTCATATATCTATTTAACTAAAACAAATCATTTTCTAAAAATAAGACGGGCAGTATATATATAAAATGGTAATATTATTATATATTTATAACCGACAGCTAAAACACATTATGTGTTTTATATTTTCTAACTAAAACAACTTATCTTCTAAATATAATACATGCAAAATAAATATACAATGGTAATATTGTTTTACATAAATATTAATAAATAACAGGTTATTCTTTTCAGCTAAAACAAATTACGTCTTTTATATTTTCTAACTTAAACAACTAATTTTCTAAAAATAATGCAGACGTATATATATAAAAATTAATAAAATTTTATATAATTGTTAATAAGTAACTAATTGTCTTTTTTAAGGATATTACATGTTTATATTTTTTAACTGAAACAACTCATGTTCAAATTAAAAATAACACGGGCAAAAGATAGATATATTGGTAATATTATTATATTAAACTTATGAAATTCATGTTTATTATAATTTTTTTAACATTCAATTTAAACGAGATAATTAATTAAAATAAAAGTAATAGTATATTCAAATAAACTCGGTATATTGAACAAGTACATATTTTGATATTTGCACTTGAGTCCCTTTTTAGATTTTTAAGAGTAAAAAATACGAATCATTAGATATGTTATTTTAAAATATTTTATATTTTAATATCTAAAATACTACTATTGATTACGTCAATAATATATTAAATTTAAATATTATATTGTTAGATTTATAAATCCAATATATATATATATATAGAGTAAGGTTCCAGAGAGAACCATTTTATCGAGAGAACCAAGAGAACCCTTCTAATACCATTGATATACTATAATACTAGCTTAAAACCCGTGCGATGCACGGATTGTTATTAATAATTATTTTTATTATTATGTTTTAATATTCTATTAATTTGCATTTGCTAAAAAAAATAAGTAGGCGTGTTAAACTTTTTTAAATAATTAAAAGTATTAAAATAAAATTTAAAATAAATTAATAATTGTTTGTCCGTGATATTTTTGGAAAAGGATGGGTCTTAGTAAACAAAAATAGAAAAAGTGACATGTTTTATCTGAAAAGGTAAGTGCCGTAATTAAAAGTATTTTAATAGATTTCAAAATAAATAAGTAAGGATTTTCCCGGGATTTTTTTGGAAAATGAGCGGTTTTATTAAGGAAAAATAGAAAGAGTAACATGTTTTAGTTGAAAAACGTAATTGCCAGTGATTTTTTTAGAAAAGGAGAGGATTTTGGTATTAAAAAAAAAAGTAATGTATTTTAGCTGAAAAGGTAGTTGGTTATAAACAATGTTATTATTTAATAATAATTTTTTTGGAAAATGAAAAAATAGAAAAAGTAACACGTTTCAACTGAAAAGTGCCCATAATTAAAAGTATTAAAATAGATTTTAAAATAAATAAGTAATGGTTTGCCCGTGATATTTTTGGAAAATGAGGGGTTTTAGTAAGGAAAAATAGAAAGAGTAACATGTTTTTGTTAAAAAAGATAAGATTTTGTTAGAAACAAATAAACAAAAGTAATGTATTTTAGCTGAAAATGTAATTAGTTATAAATAATGTTATTATTTAGTGATAGTTTTTTAAGAAAATAAGTAAAGGTAATTGAGTAAAATCACTAAGTACCGACCGTCCGTCCGACTACCAAACTTTTAATGTTTCGTCTTTAATAATATAGTTTAAAACTCGTGCGATGCATGGATTATTTTTAATAATTGTTAATTTTATTATTTATATTTTATATTTTATTAATTGCATTTGTTAAAAAAAAAATAAGTAGACGTGTTAAACTTTTTAAAATAATTAAAAGTATTAAAATAGATTTTAAAATAAATAAATAACGGTTTGCCGGTGATATTTTGGAAAAAGAGGGGGTTTAGTAAGAAAAATATAAAAATAACATGTTTTAATTGAATTTTAAAATATAAAATTAACGATTTGCCCGTGATATTTTTGGGAAAGAGGAGTTTTAGTAAGAAAAATAGAAAGGTGACATTTTTAGTTGAAAAAGGTAATTGTCAATTAAAAGTATTAAAATAGATTTTAAAGTAAATAATTAATGGTTTGCCCGTGATATATAGGAGTGAGCATAAAAATCCAAAAACCGGATAATCCTAATTTCCTATCCGATATTCGATTTTAAAATTCTAGAAATTTGGATATCGATCACTGATATATTTAGAAATTGAGGGATTTTAGTAAGGAAAATAGAAAATATAACATGTTTTAGCTGAAAATTGTAATTTTCCGTGATTTTCTAGAAAAAGAGGGGAAATGTAATTGCCAATTAAAAGTATTAAAATAGGTTTTAAAATAAATAAGTAAGGGTTTGCTCATATATTTAGAAAATGAGGAATTTTAGTAAGGGAAATAGAAAAAGTAACATGTTTTAGCTGAAAAGGAAATTGTCCATGATTTTTTTAGAAAAAAATAGTAATGTATTTTAACTTAAAGGGTAACTTATTATAATTTTTTTATAATAATTAAATAAGGCAAGTACCGTACCAAAAGACAGGTACCAAAACTTTTAACATTTCATCTTTAATAATATAATATATATAGATAGATTTATAATATTAGTATTTTATGCTACTAAATGGAATAGCCCGTGATATTTTTGAGGTTTTAGTTAGGAGAAATATTTGTTAGAAAATATAAAAAAGAATATACGTTTTGAAAAAAAACCAAATCGGTTAGTCATTAATAATTATAATATTTTTATTTTATTTTATTAAATAGAACCGTTCGTGATATTTTTGGAAAATGAGAGGTTTATTTAGGAAAAATAGAAAAGTAGAAATTTTAGTTAGAAAATATAAAAAAGAATATATATTTTGGCTAAAAAGGTAATGGGTTAGTTATTAGCAATTATAACCTTATTATGTTATTGTATTAAATGAAACTGTCTGCGATATTTTTGGAAAATGAGATCTTTTAGTTAGGAAAAATAGAAAAGATATTCTATGTAAAATTTTAATATTTTATCTAACGGTTCTCATCAATTTGATCAGAAATATCTAACGGCTATAAATGGAGTGACCAGACTACAAAAACTTTCATGACCAGACTACAAAACTTTCAATGTTTCGTCTTTAATATAATAATATAGATAATTAATGAATCTTAATAAAACACCTAAAAGAATCTTGATTATCAATTGAAATTTATTATAAATAAATTTTATTTTGAAAAATATTATAAAATACTTTATAGAATACTTAACAGAATCCTAATTTTAATATAATTATTAAAACACTTAAAAGAATCTTATAAAATTATTAAAACACTTAAAAGAATCTTTAAGTACTAATAAAAGTATTATAGTAAATCTTTAAAACATATCAGCCGTTGGATGATGTGGGAAATTAAGGGTGATTGATTAGTTCTTTCGGTTCTCTCAAAAAGATAGGTTCTCTTTCTCTCAAAAAAATAGGTTCTTTCTTGATCTTTCCCATATATATATATATACTAGCCTATAACCCGTGGCCTTAAAAAATAATAAACTAAAAAATTTAATGTGAACGGAAAATATTAAAATAAAAATAGAAATTAATATGATAAATTATCAAATGAGAAACTTAAATATTAATTGGAAAGTAAAAATAATATTAAAAAATACAGATGGGTCTGATGAAAATAAATGAGGTATTATTAATATTATTTTATAATAAAATAATATTAATAATAATGATAGATAGAAAATCTAACATGTTTTAATTAAAAAAAGTAATTGCCCGTGATATTTTTAGAAGTGTTTTAATTATATTAATTGTATTTATTAAAAAAATACGTTGAAATGTTAAAATAAGTAAGTTTTTTTAATAAGAACAAATAGGAAAACTAACATGTTTTAATTAAAAAAAAGTAACTACCTATAATATTTTTAGATGTGTTTTAATTATATTAATTGTATTTGTTAAAAAAATACGTTCACTTGTTAAAATAGGTAAGTTTTTTTAAATAATTAGAAGTATTAAAATAAGTTTTAAAATATATAAGTAAGGGTTGCACTTGATATTTTTGAAAAAGAGAGATTTTAGTGATAACAAATATAAAAGGTAATATATTTTAATTTAAAGGTAATTGCCCGTGATATTTTTGGAAAAGATGTAGATTTTGTTAGAAAAAAAATGTTTTAATTATAAAAGTCAATCAGCTAATTAATATTTTTATATTATTTTATTATTTATTAAATAAAGTATTAAAATAGATTTTAAAATAAATAAGTAAGGATTGCACCTCATATTTTTGGAAAATAGAGATTTTAGTGATAACAAATATAAAAGATATTATGTTTTAATTTAATGGTAATTGTCGTGATATTTTTGGAAAAGTAGTATATTTTGTTGGATTTTTTTTTTAATTATAAAAGGCAATCAGTTAGTTATTATTTTTATATTATTTTATTATTTATTAAATAGAGTATTAAAATAGGTTTTAAAATAAATAAGTAAGGATTGCACCTCATATTTTTGGAAAACATAGATTTTAGTAATAACAAATATAAAAGGTAATGTGTTTTAATTTAAAGATAATTGTAATGATATTTTTGGAAAAGGAGTAGATTTTGTTAGAAAATAATTATAAAAGCCAATCATCTAGTTACTATTTTGATAACTTGATAATAATACAATTCCATAAAAGATTTGATTTGTAGTAGTTTTGTTATCCTAAAAACAAAGAAGTATATTTGTAACGGTGTATCCTAAATTTAAACAAATTAGATCCCACATTTCCATTTTTTTGATTAGATTTCAATATTATTTGATTTTTATGTAGTAAAATATAGTGAAATATTAATGTAGAATAAAAATTTCCCGAATTTTGATTATATTATTAATTTATTAATTAGAAAAAGTACCGAAAACCAAAAATTAACAGAAAACCGAAAACCAAAACTTTCAATGTTTCGGATATAAAAGAAGTACTTGCAATTAAAAGTTATATTGGAAGTAAAATAAACGCTTGTAATACATAACTAAAAGTTCTATTATTTGAAGTAGAATATGTAAAGTTATATAAGTGTTTTTTCAACGAAAGAATGTCTCATTAGAAAGAAGTATGGTAACATAAAAATTAATATATAAAACAAGTATATATTCATTATATTAAATTTGAGATTTTGATATTAAAAAGGAAAGCGTGTTTCATGGGAGGTCTGTTTATTAGCGAGGACCGAGTAATTTTCGTAATTTATTTGATAGAATTTTTTTTTTTAAATTATTACGTCGCCGCGAAGCGCGACTTTTTCAACTAGTTTGAGTAAAGGGGTTAATGTGGTATGACGTGGTCATGGTTTGATAACAAGGGATACATTTGTCATTTCAGTGTTATTAGTAATTATAATCTTTTTATATATTAAATAGAAAATATATATTGTTAAATTATGCACTTTGTTGCAAAATAATGAATAGGATTTCTAAATATTATTTTGAAAGGAAAATTTATTCAATTTAGTATTAAAAATTCAGAATTTTTTTATAAAATATCATGTGCACGGGTATAAAGCTAGTAAATAAACAAACGTGTTAAACGCTTCATACTTCATATATACCTTGTGCTGCCCAAAGAAAATTCCTTATGTTATCCAGATGGGTGGTTCGGAAATATCCTTTAGCAAACTCCAGAGGTGGTGTCCTACTCAACTATAGTCTCCTAAACTTAAGAAGCACATTTCTATCTTCAAGGAATGGATTCTCAGTCAATCTCTATCACTCCAGACGTGATAATTACAACAATTACATGGATATTTACTAAATATACAAGAGATATAGATATCATATTTCTCGTGAAGATGAATCAATCTAGCATTTCAAGGAGGCAAATATCAATCAAAACTGTGGAATGATCAGCTAAAAGGAGTCCAGCATCAAGAGAACTACATATGGACTTGATTCCTATAAATATATGATATGTAGGCCATTTGCAAGGATATGCCATCACACTCTCTCTACTAATCTCAAGTAGGAGCACTTGGGACAGACATTTCCGACAATCATTCTCTATACATTGCCCGAAAACCTTATGAATTCAGTCCAAATACAGCCACAAACACCTCTCGGTTCTAGGCAGTTGAACCCCGGCTGCAACGTGCGAACTTGATTCCGTTGCCAGTTTATACGCTCTTATTCCGTTATTCCAGCAAACCTCCGGATAAGTGTTGTACCAAATTCCTCTCACAACACATAGGATACATTTCCTAATGTACTTCTATCAATTAAGATATAAGATATCATTGTCACTGAGCTAAGTTGGCAATTTTTTATTTACTCTGAACAATGCTAGTTTTTACCATCTATGCATGTTTACTGCTCATTATGAAATCACCATCAGACAAACACTTGTCATGTGTGTCGTGTGCAAGAGATCAAGTAGTCTAGGAGATCATGTGTGTCGCGACAAATCTTTTTGTTACACACAGTACACAAATAGATGGGAGAACTTATTATTTATACTTATATAGGATATATTCATAATACTTAATACTTATAGTGGAATACAGAGTTCATTACTCAATGAGCCAATCCAACAAACCATCAATTAGTTGGGAGAACTTATTGATAACTACAACCTTAAAAAATCTAACTTAGTACATTACTTCTTTGAAAAGTGTAAGAACTTGAAGATTATATGACAAATTTTATATTCTAAAGCCAACCAATCATACCTCACTAGGTATCTGGCAACCAAAGAAAACTGAGGTCTTGGTCACATTAAGCTCGAACACAGGCAACGCATGCACATAGATAGTATACAATTTCGTACTTTGTCCTTCAAAAAACCTTTCCCAAAGTGGTAACATGGGTAACGACCCTCTTCAAAAAGCCACCTTTGGCATTCTAGTGTAAGGATACTCCGCCTGCATTGGCAGAGGATACTCCGCCTGCATTGGCACCAAAGAAGCTCTTTATTGTAGCTCTTTATCTGACATTTGATGGCTCACATTATTTGGCTTAAAGCCACTTTCCATACTCAAACAATCCTCCTCACATTTCTGCAGTTGGACAATCATTGTTCATATTATCCTTAGTCTCAGGCACTAATGCATGAGTTCCATAAAAGCAGTCTGCTTGTAAGAGTAAACATGCTGATGAACACGACTGCTTGATGACAGCCCAATTAAAGAAAATGACAGCCACCAATAAAATGATTAGAAGTAGGACTAATTTGAAGTATGAATTCTGCAGTTCATTTCGTTGTACTGGATATGCAACCATTTAAAAAGCTATTTATCCGTTTAAAATGCTATTTATATGACTAGAGCCTTCGAAGTTTTAAATAGAAATCAGCTTGCTATCATCCATACATTTAGATTATTTCCCTGATAACGATTTGAAAGTGCATTGCATCTTGTTCGTTCCTCTATTGTGTCATTGTTACTTTCCTAGACTAATTACTAAAAAACAATTTAAGTGCACATTTTACCTCTTTCATTCCTTAGTAGAGCCATTCTCTAAGTTATGTTGTTCCAATGTTTCAGAGATTGCATAAAACTGTGTCACCCTAAACGTATGGGCAAGGATGATTCATTCGTCAACAGTGGAAATTCCTGGACTTTGTTTACTTATCCCATTGCCAGTTGCCTCATTTTAATGTGCTCAACAAATGCCATGTAGTTCATTGAGGAGAGTAGATCTTTCTTTTTACATTTATTTTATTGAATTATTGTTGTAGCCATTCAATTTATTAGTTTCAAGAACAATATTGCACTTTGATTCAGTGGAATATCATAACAATGTATTTTTGTCTGGATCTCAAATGTTCATTGTCTTGCCGAAAAAAAGTTTACTTACATATAAAACTTATGTCTATTGTTTAAGATGTTCATTCTTGCTTCATATGGCACAAAAGCCAAGACTTTAATTGTGTGGGATGTCCAAAATCTCTGTGCAGACATTTAGGCACTACATTGGACAAGTTGAATTTGTTCAGATTGAAGCAGACAAGGGAATATGTCGTGTTTGTTTGAAGTATGGGTTTCAAGTTGAAGACAAAACGGATGGTGATAATGGCAGGGTATTGCACATATAAATTGATACACAACATTAAATAGTAATATTTTCCAATCCTTTTACCTCTTCAAATTTTGTCGGTTGTTTGAAAACAAAAAATTTTGAAGTAAACATTTCAATAAGAAAGAAATTTGTGTGTCAGTAGCCCGAGACAAAATTTTCGGAAGCAGGAGACAAATGTAAAATATATATAAAAAATGAAAAACAATTACCCTTCTTGGGAGCTTCATTCCTTGTATGTGCTTCAAAATTACCTCATTCTCTCCAATACATGAATATATATTCAATTGAAGTAACCTATGTTAATAATCAAAGTTCGATCACGAATGTCTCTAAGTTAGTTTTTACTAGTACATAGTTCTTGTGTGGTTTATAGAAGTATAGTAAAATTCTTACCGTGGGTTGTTTTAGATAATAAATGTGATCACCTCACTGTTCTTGGTTTCGTGTTCATTATCGATAGGGTGGGGTGGTTAAGATTAAGTTGGAGGTGATATCACTGGTGCATGTTGGTTCTTTTATGCTATGTATTCTAATGGTTATGAGTTTTATTTTTATATCTTTTCTTACTGTTTGCATGCAGAAATTTATGGAGCACTTCGGTTTAGCTTGGAAAATTATCAAAGTGAAAATCATTGACTCCAAAAAATCTCTGTTATGCATAAGATAGAATGAAAAAAGGCAAAATTTATATGTCTTGCTGCGAATCAGACAAGAATGGTGAACGTGTAAAGTTAAATATATGATACATTCCCTAAGAAGAACAAGAAAAAGTCATAGTATTTCTCACCTATAGTATGCATTAATAGAACCAAAGAACATAACTTTGGTCTACCTAAAGAGGGGTTTAGTTAAGAAGATTGTGAATGGACCTAGGACCTTGCTTGATGACAAGTTAAGTAGAAGTTTCATTAAAATCAAAGCAGCTTGGAGTGACCGTTTTGATCTAATTACCACCTCCTCCTAACTCAATAAGGTTCTAGGCAATAAGTCATTCTGACCTGCTTTGATTTTAACGAAACTTCCAATAAACTTGTCACCAAACAAGATTCTAGGTCCCTTCACAAGCTTCCTAACTAACTCCGTCTTTAGGTAAACCACAATTATGTTATGTGGTTCTATTAACGCATACTGAGTGGAGGAATACTGCGACTTTTCTTGTTCTTCTTAGGAATGTGTCACATATATCTGACTTTACGCGTTCATCATTCTCATCCAAGTCGCAGCCAGATATATAGAATTTGCCTTTCTTCATTCTATCTCCTGCTTAGCTGACATCTTTTAGAGTCAAGGAGTCTCTTCTCTCTTCTCTGATAATTTTCCAAGCCGAACCGAAGTGCACCATAAATTGTTGCACAAACAGTAAAACAAGTAATAAAAAAAACTCAAAGTCATTAGATTACATAGCATAGACGAGGAAATCTGCACCACTCATCTCACCTTCAACTCAATCTTTATGCCCCAACCCCATTAATAAAGAACAAGACGCACTAAGAACTACAAGGTGATGTACATATAAAGACAATCCAAGGGGAAGTTTTTTCCCCTATTTGTTGACTATGTTGGTTTTATATAATTTATGTTTCCTGCTTCCGAATATATTGGGTCAGGCTACTGACACATAAATATCTACTTCAAAATTAATTTTTGATAGAAATATATACTTCAAATTGTATGGTTTTCAAACAACTGATAAAATTTGTGGAGGTGTCAAACATGGAAAATATTACTCTATAAATTTAGTGTATCTAATTTATTATGTATAGTAAACATTACATGTCAAAAGCAGCATCCTTTTTTCTTCAATAAGTAATCCAAACTTCAAACAGACACAACAAATTACCTTACTTCCTTTAAACTTAACAAATTCATCTTGTCCAATGCAGCTCCTGCACAGAGCTTTTGGACAACATATGCAATTGAAGTCTTAGTCTTTGTGGCATATGAAGCAAGAATGGGCATCTGAAGCAGCAAATATAAGTTCTATTTATTAGTAAACTCTTTGTTGATAATAATGAACAATCGAGATCCTAAGAACAATACATTGTTAGGATATATTAGTGGATTGAATGGCAAAATTGTACTTAAAACAAATAAGTAAAAGGGCTGCACAACTAATTAAATAAAAAATATGTAAACAGAAAGATCTGCTCTCCTCGGCGACCCATATGGCATATATTGAGCACATTCAAATGAGTCAAAGGAAGACTGTGAACTAAAAAGCAAATATTTAACTGCATACCACAAGTCCAGGAATTTCACAATTGGCGAATGAATCATCCACGCCCATACATTTAGGGTGACAGGCTTTAAAACAAACTCTAGGCTTTCAAACAATCTTTGAAACATTGGAACAACATAACTTAGAGAACGGTTCTAGTGAGGAATGAAAGAGGTACAATGTGCACTAAAATTGTTATTTGGTAAATAGTCTAGGAAAGTAAAGATGACATTATACAGCAATAAACAAGATGCAATGCAATTTTAATAGTTATCAGGGAAATAGTCTATAAATGTTCTGATGATAGCAAGCTGATCTCATGTAGATAAACTCCCAATGCACATGATTTCAACTTGTAGTGGCAACTATAACTCATTGAGCGAGCAATGGCTCGAATCCTTTGTACCTTGTTAGATGATAAACCAAAAGAAAAAAAGCACAAAATACACTAGCACCAAGAACTTAAAATTCAGATTACCCCCGTCAAAATGATCCTAGATCAGAACCATTTGACATTCGCCAGGTTAACCTGTTTGTTAGTTTTTGAATCTCTATATACTGGTTAACGGAGAAACATGGAATCCTGAAGCCAAAAAAAAATAAAATTCTTTCCATTTTAAGCTCCTAAGGCCCTTGTAAGATTTTTAGCATTTTAAACATTTGCATATCCTGTTTTTGATGAATTACATTTCTTTCATGTTAAGCTCTTCCACAAAAAACTAGTAAATACTAGACATACATTCATATTTATAAATATATATTAGAATTGAATGAATCTTGAGCATCTACCTAAGAGATATTTATTTTTAAATTTTTCAGTAAACTTCGTATACAACACCAACAAACGAAACAAAAAAAACAAGAAAAATGATTATGTTCTAAAATAATAAGAGGATCCTGAACAAGCCGCGGATCAAATCGAGGTCGGGCCAGAAGGATGCCTATCCATAACCTGTCTATAAAATTCAAACACACGCGGCTTAAAAAATCCAAATTAAAAACTCATTATCCAATTGCAAATCCATCGGGCATTGAATTGAATTGGATTGGGTATATTTTAGAGACCCGAAAATGAAAATGTCACTTTATCGAATTTCGGGTTTGGTTTGGTTTAAATTGGGTTTCAGATTTCAGGTTCGATCCAAATCCAAATTCAAACTCTTTTGGTTTTAAAAATAAATCCAAAATCAAAATTTGGGTTCGGTTATATCAAATCGGATCTCTATAGATTGGATATTCATCGGATCGAATTATTTTGCTATTACTGACCCCTAGTAACCCCATCTACCCTCCACACACACATATATAATATTTGCATATGATGAAAATTAGTTAAGAGAACTTACTCTTGGTCACAAAATAAGAGATTTTCACAACATAGCATAAGTAACACCATTCTTCCTTTGTTACACATTTCTCCTTCCTCTTTTCCTCTCTTTGAACTTTAGCTCTAGTTTTTATCATGATAACTTTTTGGGTAGTGGCTCTGTACTTCTACTTTTATCAATATGATGGTTAGCATATACCAAGAATTAGGGTTTTGGATGGTACATATGTCTTTGGGCCATTGGGTTGGGGACACAAGTCTAGACCACAGGGGCCCAATAAGAAGGCCCGTGTAGAGGGGTGCATGGATGTCTTAGATGGTACATATGTATTTGGGCCATTGGGTTAGGGACACAAGTCTAGACCATAGGTGCCCAATAAGAAGACCCGTCTAGAGAGGTGCATGGATGTCTTCCTTATCTTCTGAAAGATTCTCCCCTTATATTTTCACATGTATTCGTGTTATGGATCTAGGTCGCATTTTATGGGCTTATTGAATTTTACGCATTTGGCTTATTTCATGAACTATCACATCACTCGTATATAATAGGTCTTGATGAAAAAAAGCTTGATTTACTTAAAAAATTTAGAACAACGAACATCAAAAAGCCAAACACGTTTTACAAGAAATTTTTATTCTCTTTCCATACATGTGTACAAAAGAGGTATAAGAAATAAATTAGAGCATATCCTTTTTCTAAACAAAAGATATTATAATCCAGGAATTATAAATTCATATTTAGAGATTAGTATAGTTTATAGAGTTGGTCACTACTAGAAAAAATGACGTCAAATTTGTTAATTTAGTTCAATTTTTTTTTTTTTTTTTTGGTTTCAAACACTTTCAATGTTATATAGACTCTATAATTCTCCATTACTTGTGAATTTTTCTTGAAACTAAAAAAATCACATACAAGAAAAAAGATAGAGTACAATGGGACCATGTGGTCCACTATTCCAAATTAACCAAATAATATATTCGAACAATTATCTATTACCTCAAATTGGTGCCATGCACATTTTTTTTAATATTTAAATTACATCTATCATCTCTATTTCATCATGTTTTTAACATTTTTTAGTTGTCTATTCAATTTTTTTTAACATTTCATAGCCTAGGATATATTGGTAGATCCCATTAATTAATTAATTTTTTTTCATTTATCTTATTATTGTTTTTAGAGTTTTTTTAAGCGAATACTACTTCGTCATTTAATTTAGTTTCTTATTTTTACTGATGTTAAATAAATTTAATTGTCTAAAATATGCAAAATATAGGATGATAATTAGTAATTATGTTATCTCTTATATTTTTGGCTTTATGATCTTTTCGCCCTTCAAGTTTGGATCGTTGTACCCATAAACCCTTCAAGTCTAAAAGCGTTCTTTTTCGCCCCTCGGGTATAAAAAACGTTCCTTTTTGGGTCAAAAATGTACCTTTTCGCCCTAGCGGTTGAGTGTCAAAAAGGTACATTTTTTATACCCGAGGGGCGAAAAAGAACGTTTTTAAACTTGAAGGCTTTATGAGTACAACAGACCAAACTTGGAGGGCGAAAAGGTCATAAAGCCTATATTTTTTAGTAACAATATCTTTATTTGATTTAGATTTGAAACTTAAGTTTATCCTAGGCTAAAAAATACATATTGTCATTCAATGTAATTAGTTGATTAAAATTATTGTCGGAAATATATATACTTATGGCGTTATTCAAAAATAAAATTAAGTTACACTAGTTAAGTATGGAACTATTTATTTATTTATTTACAGAGGGAACAACCTTGTTTCATGTAGCCCCATCCTACCATTTTCCCATAACGCAATAGAAAATGATATACTAAACTGCGTTTTATAATAAAAGTCACATAACATTACTTTTTCAGTACCATAAATGTGGTATAATATTACATTTTCTGCTAGAATACACAAAACATAACATGCCATTTTGTTACTTAAAAAAACTCCTTTATCATTCGCTTTGAGTATGGGAATTTCTTTTAGACAAAATAAAAAAGAAAATAACAATCTCTGTTCCAAACTCACCGCATGGACAAGTTTAATGATGTGTTTGGTTAAGATGAATGAAAATGGAGGGAATGAAATGAAATTTGAACTATAATATGTGTGTTCGTACATATTCTTCATTTCTTGCCCATTACATTACTCAAACAACCCACTTTGAGAAAAAAATGCTCCATTCATTCTCATATCCATTTTTTTTCAAATCTTATAATAACAAAAGTCCACTTACTCCCTTTTTTTTCCGGCACCCTCCATAATTACTCGTTAATTTTTTTCATTTTTTTCTATTATATTTCATTTTTATCTACCAAACACAACATAAGCATTGTAAAAAAATATATTCATAAATACACAGTTTAAATACTCCTAAGAGCATCTTCAACCAGGTTAGCTAAAATGATTAGCTAAAATGATATAAAATAACGATTGGTCAAAATTTACTGAACCTGTAAGATATTTTACTCCGATGAGATTGACTATAATCGTTGGCTATATCTAAAAATGGTATTAAATTATTATTTGAACATGATAAGAGATGACCTAAAAGGAATGTATCATTAGAGATATATAAATTTTAGACATGTTATATTATTTTTTAATTTTGGTATGCCACGTCAATATTTTAGCTACGGAGTTTAAGCATCGGAGATACTCAAAGAATCTACGTGGCATCAAGGTGTCACTCTTTAGATAAAATATAAAAAATTGAACACTCGAACCATATGACCCTTAGCAAAAAAACATAAACAACCATATTTGATTGACTATATTTGTTGAATCATTGAACCGCTTGTGTATAATTTTATCTAACAAAAAATTCAGATAACACCATTAAAATATGTCCCTACTTTTTGTAAAAATATTACATGATCATCTATTATCTATATTATGGGCCAACATGGCTTTCTATGTCATTTATTAAATTACTTATATACCCCTATAATAATGTATAAATATATTAAAAATATTGTTACTAGCAAGAATTGAACCCATGACCTTTGGAAACAAAGGTATTTTATGTTACCACCTCAACCATCGTGCTAGGAGCCCATTTGATAAAATTTTGAAGCTCATTTACCCCATACTTAAATAACTCTTAATATGTGTATGTTATTTAAACTTTATTTTAAAACTCATCCATCCATCCGGTATATATTATATTATATTACATATATTAAAGGCCAACAAGCCCTTTTAAGACTATTTAGTAATTTACTAATTCGCTCTTTCATCATATTAATATTAAAAAAATGAATTATATTCACATCTCCTACACCAAAGAAATTTTGAGAACCATTTTATGAATCATTGGAGCATCTCCAATGGAGTTAGCTAAAATGGTTGGCTAAAATAATATAAAGTAATATTTGGGTAAAATTTACTGAATCTGTAAGGCGTTGTACTCCAATGGGTTAATTATAATTGTTAGATAAAATTTACTGAATCTGTAAGACTTGGCCAAATATGGCCAACCATATCTTGATGGCTATAATTTTGAACAACAACAGTTAGTGGTTGGAGTGACCATATTCACAGAGGTTGGCTATAAGTCACACTGTTTAGTTTTCAGTTGTGCTTTTAACCTAAGGGTTAAGTAAGGTTGGAGATGCTCTTAACTACATACACCAATAACTCATTGTTATAATGTTTTACATTTTTATTTTCATATATATTACATATATATATTATAGGCCAACAAGTCCTTTCCAGACTATTTAGTAATTTACTAATTCACACTTCCATCATATTAATATTAAAAAAATGAATTATATTCACGTCTCTAACCACTACACCAAAGAAATTCTTAGAACTTTTTTATGAATCATTAACTACATACACCAAGAACTCATTTATTATAATGTTTTATATTTTTATTTTCATATATTTTATCGACAAAATTACCATCATCAAATCAAGTCACTAGAAATTCAACTAAAATTATCAAAATTTAAACGTAAATCACTAAAAAATTTGAACACAAATAACAAGAATATTCCAAATTTGGAATTGTGTAAATGTTCGAAGTTGTTGGTAATAGTGTTGACGGTAGTAGAGTGAGTGAAAATGACATCGATCGGTAAACTTAGATATGTTGAGAGAAGGTTGAATGAATTACTGGAGGTGTGGTCAGGA
This sequence comes from Heracleum sosnowskyi, assembly GCA_030848705.1. Taxonomy (NCBI): domain Eukaryota; kingdom Viridiplantae; phylum Streptophyta; class Magnoliopsida; order Apiales; family Apiaceae; genus Heracleum; species Heracleum sosnowskyi. The sequence continues at coordinate 91,046,944 of CM061235.1, read as the reverse complement.
ATGAGACTGAAATTTGCGACAAACATGTTCATAAGTTACTTTCGGAGTGGTGGTCGATTTGGTGACAACAAAAGATTGTAGAGTGATTATGGTTTATTATACACACAATTTCTCTCTCTCGCCCACTCACACGCATTATATATATATCTCTGTGTGTGTGTGTGTGTCATGAATGATGATGACAAATGGAATGAGATGGTGATAACAACGGTGTAAAGTAAGTGATGGTGTGTGAGGTCGACGATAATGGAAGGGGCATAAGAGTGAATATGGGTGATGGTTGAGATGTAAATTAGATTTGAATGTGTGACCATAATTAGTTTTCGCTTCTTATTTATGTAAATTATCTTATTTAGCACTTCTTTATATATAAACACGTGAGTCTACTGACTCACGATTAGACTTTTAAATTACATATTTTTTAATCATTCCAAGTTATTTTTTTAAATGGCTAGATGTGATTCTATTGTTACGATCATATATGAAATTCAAGTAAGAAATTTGAGATATTGCCAATGTCCATAAAAAATACCACATTTTATAAAATTAAATGGTGCCCGTGCTTTGCACGGGCTATCATGCTAGTTATAGCTAATGAAGATAGCCGACCATTTTACCTTGCAACGTCCTACCATTTAGTTAAGAGATATTAGCTAAAAAACCCAATTAACTTTTGAATTTTGTGCAATTTAACCTACAAACTATTTTTTTCACACATAACCCCAACAACTTTATCTAATTATGCAAAATCTTAACTTGAGTTAGTTTTTGGTTTGGTGGATTTGTTAAAGTTAACCCACACCCAAATTATGATAAGAATATAAATAGAAGATAACAATAAATTATTTATCATTTTTTAATCAAGTGACTATTAATTTTTATTTTTATGTAGTTGTTTAACGATTTTATTTTCATAATTCTAAACATATTCAATTTGAAAATGATAGGATACAAATATAATAAAATACATAAACACGATTCTTATAAAAATTGTATAAATTACTTTAATTTTGAAAATGATTACTAAAATAAAAAAGATTATATAACATTGATACATATACTTCAATACAATTTTTACAAAAAACAAAAAATTATTTTTCATAATAATCAAATCATAAATTATAATATATTTCTTGATTTGTTATATACGTAAAAAAAAGACGATTAAAATTTTAATAAGTGAACCGCTTGATATGGACAGAAAAGTAATTATAGAAATATAATTGACGATTCAATGGAAAGACTAATACTTAAGGCCCAAAACCCTGATTATTTATTAATTTCGTAATTAATAAATATGGAAAATATATAGCTCATGAAAATAGTCCGAAATATGGTAAATTTGTCAAAGAAGGATCCAGAATCCCAATTAATGAGTCATAGCCTTTATCAACAAGGAAAATACTTATTCAGCAAGAAATACGATGTTTATCCAATATCAATAAGGAGACTTATTCACTAAGTCTCCTAAATGTACCATAAATACTAGGCTCCAGACGCCTATATAAGGACCCTGATCCTACAATCAGAACTACGTCTTTGGCTTGATTCTCAGTATTAACTGAGATACGTAGGCATCTTGTGAGGACCGATTTAGTCTCGAAACACAAGTGCAGCCATTAAAGCTCGAAAGCTCATAACTCCTAGCAATTAATATACAAGTACATTTTTTATTCCACAACATTTGGCGCCGTCTGTGGGAAGACAACATCAACCATGGCAAACACACGAAGAACAATTCGAGATACTCCAGTTTCTGAGGAGCTTTCTATCACCTCTAAGGCTGATACTCACGGAAATCAACCACCGCCAACTACTGGCATTGAAGGGGCGAATATCCCCACCAATACTCAAGGATCGGAGATCCCAATTTCGGCTGAAGGGACGAATCTCCTGCAGATGGTCATTCATGGATCTAATCCACAAGAGACCACTCACCAACAACCAATCACGACCTCCCCACTGCTCATGAATGCACCAAGTGGTCTTCAACTACATACTACTGATCTTCCTCAATACTCTACTCAAACTTTGGGGATGCCAAGCTATGGCATGCCCCCTCGGCCCATGGCGGGTGGCAGCGGTCTCAACCCCATTTACCATGAAGCGTATGTTCCCCCTTATATACGAGGTCTGGGACCCCAAAATCAACAAACTCGACGGACCCCTTTGATTCAAGATTACTCGGGCCCTTATACCGAGGATGATGATTATACATCTGGGGAAGAGAGGGATGTCGCCCCAAGGAGGAAGCATTCTTCCCAAACAAATCGGGAACAACCCCAAACTACTAAGGAGAAAATTGCAGCCCATGAGGCAGAAACTGCAAGACTCAAGAAACTCCTTGCTGAGGAGGAGGCTGCTCAATCTCAAGGCCGATCAACTGGAAGGGTCCCGATAATCAACCTGGACCCGACACCAAGAAGGACTAAGAGGGCTGAAGCCCAAAGGGGTGATCCTAGTGTTTTGTTGCCCCTAGGAGATCCTGATGATCCTATACCACCGTTTACTCAAGACATCATGAAAGCCACCATATCTAGAAAATTCAAGATGCCAACGATCAAGGCTTATGATGGAACGGGGGATCCCGCAAATCATGTAAGGACCTTCTCCAACGCACTGCTGTTGCAGCCAACCAACGATGCGGTCAAGTGTATGGCGTTTCCACAAACCTTGGCAGGCATGGCCCAACGCTGGTATAGCCGTCTTCCTCCCAACTCTATTGGGTCTTTGAAGGAACTAAGCAAAGCTTTTATCAATCAGTTCATTAGTGGAAGGGTGCATGAGAAAAGCTCTGCATCACTCATGGCAATCCAGCAAGGAAAAAATGAAGCCCTAAGGGATTATATCAATCGATTCACCCGGGGGGCTCTGAAAGTCCCGGACTTAGAGGACAGAGTGGCTATGATAGCCCTGCAACAAGGAACTACTGATGACCGCTTCAAAAGGTCATTAGCAAAACATCCACCCGAGAGCATGCTGAAGCTCCAAGATAGAGCCGGAAAGTACATCAAGGCTGAAGAAAGCATGAGAAAGTATGAACCCACTGCTGGCGGCAGTGGAAACTCAAAGAAAAGAAAAGAAACTCAGGAGTACGACGTCAAGGAAATGTTTCCCAGAACGTCAAAGGATTCTGATTCTCCACCCAAGAAGAAACAATTTTGGGCCAAAATTCACGGAGTATGCAAGATTGAACACTCCCAGAAGTCAAATTCTGATGGAGATAGCTAAGGAAGGAGATCTCAAATGGCCGAAGCCAATGAGGGCTGACATGTCCAAATGGAACCAAAACCAATTCTATAGGTTCCACAAGGAAGTCGGTCATGACACCGACGATTGTAGGCAATTGAAAGATGAGATTGAATTTCTGATACAGAGAGGAAAACTCAGCAAATTCACCAAGGATGGAAATCAAGGGAGTCAAAGAGGGAACTATGACAGGAATGACTATGACAGAAGGGACAACGATCAAGATCGAAATCCCAAGCCCCGAGGGCCAGTTATCAACATGATATTCAGAGGGCCAACTGCTGCTGGGTCCTCTAGAAACTCAAGAAAGGCTTATGCTCGAAAAGTAATGACTGTGGTCGGAGAAGCACCGAAGCGTGCCCGAACAGAAATATCAATAGGTTTTGATGATTCAGACCTGGAGGGAGTGAAGTTTCCCCACGATGATCCCTTAGTCATCGTTCCTGTGATAGGTAATTCTGAAACCAAGAGAGTTTTGGTCGACAATGGAGCTTCAGTGGACATCTTGTTCCATGACGCTTTTATCAAGATGGTCTATACTGACTCTCAGTTGACACCCTCGAATATGCCCATATCTGGATTCAATGGAGTGGAGTCAAAGGTGGAAGACACTATCCAACTCCCAATGACAATGGGGCAAGGGTCGAATACGTCTACTCAGATGTTAAACTTCATAGTTATAAAGGCAACTTCGACCTACAATGCAATCCTTGGAAGGACTTGTCTTCATGCGTTCAAGGCCGTTGCCTCATCCTATCATCTGAAAATCAAGTTCCCTACGAGGAATGGAATTGGTGAAGAACGGGGAGACCAAAAGATGGCTAGAAGTTGTTACGTAGCTGCGTTAAGACCTGATGGAATCGGGGGGCAGGTTCTCCCAATTGAAGACATGGATATCAGTGACAATGAGGACCGAAGAGGGAAACCAACTAAGGATTTGATCCCAATTCCCTTAGTCCTAGGTGAACCGGAGAAGGCGACTTATGTTGGAGCACTACTACATGAACCATTTAAAAGCAAACTCATATCTTTTCTTCAAGAGAACAATGACGTTTTTGCTTGGACAGCGGCCGACATGCCAGGGATTGATCCCCAACTGATAACTCACAAACTGAATGTGGATCCTGAAAGGAAGACGGTGAAACAGAAAAAGAGAAATTTTGCTCCAGAGAGGCTTGAAGCCATTAAACAGGAAGTTAATAAACTTTTGGAAGCTGGGTTCATTGAGGAAATTCAATTCCCAGAATGGTTGGTCAACCCCTTGATAGTCAAAAAGGCTAACGGAAAATGAAGGATGTGCGTCGACTTCACTGACTTGAATGATGCATGTCCTAAGGATTGTTTTCCCTTACCAAGGATTGATGCATTAATAGATGCTACAGCTGGACACGAGACGCTTAGCTTCATGGATGGCTTCAGTGGATACAATCAAATCAAGATGCATAAGGATGACATCGCCAAGGTATCATTCATCACTGACTTTGGTGTTTTCTGTTCCTTAGTCATGGCATTTGGACTTAAGAATGCAGGAGCAACCTATCAAAGGTTGGTGAACAAAATTTTTGGACACCTAATTGGAAAAACCATGGAGGTCTACGTAGATGACATGCTAGTCAAGAGCCTCGAAAAGGCCGATCACATAGAGCACCTCCGAGAGGCATTCGAAGTGCTAAGGCACCATAAGATGATGTTGAATCCAGCTAAGTGTGCCTTTGGTGTAGGCTCGGGAAAGGTTTTAGGTCTGATGGTTTCCAAGAGAGGAATCGAGGCTAATCCCGTCAAAATCAAAGCAATTCTAGACATGGAACCACCAAAGAATGTCAAGGATGTCCAAAAACTAACTGGAAGAGTGGCAGCATTGGGAAGATTTATCTCCAAGTCAGGAGAGAAGTGTTTATCCTTCTTCAAAGCACTCAAGAACGTGAAAATTTTTGAATGGACAACTGAAAGTCAAGAGGCCTTTGAGGCCCTGAAGAAATACATGGCTGAGGCGCCACTGTTGGCAAAACCAAATCCAGGGGAAATTCTCTATTTGTACTTGGCGGTTTCTAACACAGCCTTTGGAGCTGTTCTGATAAAAGAGGAATTGAAGGTTCAGAAACCCATCTACTACGTGAGTAAGATTCTATATGGGGCAGAAATAAACTACTCTACGATTGAGAAGTTTGCCTTAGCCTTGATAATGGCCTCAAGAAAGCTACGCCCGTACTTCCAGGCTCACAAGATAGAGGTATTGACCAATCAGCCTTTAAGAAACATCTTGCATAGCCCTCAAGTTAGTGGAAGATTGATCAAATGGGCCATTGAATTGGGAGAATTTGACATCAAGTACAAGCCTCGAACGGCCATAAAAGCTCAAGCACTCACGGACTTCATGGTTGAATGTACTATTGACAACCAGGAAGCCGGGGGCAGGAAGTGATAGAGGAAGACAAGAAAGATGAAGAGATGGTGTTCAAAGAATATTGGGTGCTCTATTTTGATGGAGCATCAAAAACAAAATCAAGTGGAGCAGGTTTAGTGCTACAAAGTCCTGATGGATTTTTCATAGAGTACGCACTGAAACTTGACTTCCCAACGACAAACAATGGGGCTGAGTACGAAGCCCTGATAGCTGGCTTAGGGCTAGCTGGAGCCTTGAGAGTTAAAACTCTGAAAATATGTGGAGATTCGAGGCCAGTGGTTTCCCAAGTAAATGGGGAGTTTGAAGCCAGAGATGAAGTCATGACCAAGTACTTAAAACTTGTCAAGGCCATCATGACTCAGTTTGATGAATGCTATGTGGAACATATTCCAAGGAAAGAGAACATGAAGGCCGATGCCTTATCTAAGTTTACTTCTTCTGAAATTGAGAACTACGCTGGAAGTGTATACTTCCAAGTCTTGAAGACCCCAAGCATCAATGGAAAGTTGGTAGCACCTATCGATGTTGCTAATTGTTGGATGGATCCCATCAAAGCTCATCTGGAAACTGGGTGGTTACCCAACGACACTTCAGAGGCACGAAAGCTATACGTGAGAGCACTAAGGTATACCCTGATTGAGGGAATCCTATACAAGAAGTCTTTCATCATTCCATATCTGAAATGTTTGAGACCTCAAGAGGCAGAATTGGCCCTAAGGGAGGTACATGAAGGAATTTGTGGGCAGCACTTGGGGGGCAGAGCCCTTGCTCATAAAGTCACTCGTCTAGGTTTTTATTGGCCAAGCATACTTGCTGATGCTAAAAGCTACGTGAAGAAATGTGAATGGTGCCAAAAGCATGCACCAGTGGTTAGACAACCACCAGAGATGATGACATCCATTAACTCACCTATCCCCTTTGCCATGTGGGGAATGGATATACTCGGGCCATTTCCAGTGGCAAGTGCTCAACGAAAGTTCTTGATAGTAGCAATCGACTACTTCACCAAGTGGATTGAGGCTAAGCCATTAGCCAAGATAACCACCAAACAAGTGATGCATTTCTTCTGGGAAAATGTGATATACAGATATGGAATTCCACGAATCCTGGTCACGGACAATGGAACTCAGTTTAACAACGATGAGTTCAAGAAGTATTGCGATGAGAATGATATCAAGTTGCACTTCACTTCTGTTGCCCATCCACAAGCAAATGGGCAAGCTGAGGTTGCAAATTGAATTATCCTAGATGGACTGAAGAAAAGAGTTGAACGCTCCAGAAACACTTGGGTAGACGAATTGTTCCCCATACTTTGGGCATATCGTACTACCTGCAAAGTCACCACCGGAGCAACCCCATTTCTATTGGCTTATGGAGCAGAGGCAGTGGTTCCGGTGGAGATTACTCACACGTCTCCAAGAGTTGAGGCTTATGAACCAGAAACAAATGAGGAAGGCTTGAGGCTGGCCTTAGATCTGATTGACGAAGTTAGAGATGAGGCAAACGCCAAGATAGTTGAACATCAAAAGAAGGCATCTTTCTACTACAACCTAAGGGTTAAAGAAAGGTTCTTTCGACAAGGAGACTTCGTCCTCCGAAAAATCGAGGCATCCGGAGTTGGACAAAAAGGCAAGTTGGCCCCAAATTGGGAAGGACCATATCGCGTCAAGAACGTATTTGGTCGAGGCTCGTACAAACTAGAAACCCTTGAAGGGCATGAGGTGCCAAGGACTTGGCATGCCTCCAATTTGAAAGTTTATTATGTTTAAAGTGTTTCCTAAGTGGACTCACTACTAGAAATAAGGTTCGATAAAACCAACCCAAGTTTTAAACTTGAGTACTATGTAAGGGTTGAACCCATTCTTCAAAGTTATGAATTCCATATTCTTATGTTTTCATTATACGTGCAAAGCATTCTGATAGACGTGTTAACTAAGCATGCAAAATCAAAAGTGTAAACAGCTGGAAGAAAAAACAAAAGCTAAGGCTTAAATAAAAGTTAAGTTAAGCCCGAAGGCTGAAAATACAGAAATATTAGTACAAGCCACGAATGGCCACAAATAAACTACAAAGAAAAACGACAAACTAATCTAAGCTTCTCCTCCCTTGTCTACAACTTCCTCCTCTTCTTCTTCTGAGTCTGAACCAGAACCAGAATGAGTGGCTACAGAATCAGCACCAGCTTCCTGACCAGGGGGAGAGGAATGCCCTAAGTCCAGAATCCTATCGTCTTCATCCATATCGTCCTCTCCATCCAAAGCCAACTCTAAAGGAGTGGGGGCATAAGGACTTGGAAAGTCAGAAAGGATGAGAGATCCCGACATCTTCTCCAAAACTTCAGCAAGAGCGCCATCCCATCCCTTAGTGAACTGGACTGGGAAGAGGAGCTCGTCATGCTTCTCGATTAAGTCCTTGTACTCCTGGGAGTCAAGGTACTCATCAATATAGTCATCACGACCCTTCCTCAAAGAAACCAACTCAGCCTGGGAGTCAGCTAACTCCTTTTCCCTCCTAGCCAGAGTGGCCTTCAGAGAGCCCACCTCCTCTTGGGACTTCTCAAACTTGCCTTGGTTGGCCCCTGAAGATGAGCGCCAAGCCTTAGCTTGAAAGAGAGCCCCTTGGAAGTTGGCATTAGCCTGCAAACAAGTTACAAGTTAACTATAGAAACTTGAAATACATTAAAAACTACAAAGAAAAAAGGGGAGATAAAAAACTTACAGCAGCCATAGCTTGGGCACCTGCATTCTCCACTCCCTCGAGTGTGGAGTTAGAGACAAAATCCTTGTAGTCACAAGGAGTCAAAGAATGGTAGGACCACTCAGCAGCGTGCTTAGACACCCCCACCACGGTGTCTTTCTTCCTAATACCCCAGTTGGGGCGCCAAACTGAGCTCTTGGCCGAGGAAGGACCCTCAACCTCTTCAGTAAGGTCCACATGAGGCCTTATAAAGACTGGGACACTTGTAGCACGGGGATCCTTCCCTCCCAAACGAGCCATCTTCATCCTCGCAGTTTCACCTACCACGAGCTCGTTGGTCTTATTGATAAAGGTCGCAGCTGCAAAAACACAAAGAAAGAAACAATGGGTATAAGACAATCTTAGATAAATAAAGGAAAATATGAAAAGATGATTACCCTTATCAGAAACATTTGAAAGTCCCAAGGACTTGAGCTGAAACTCATCCAGGAGCTCCCAAGCCATAGTAGCGTAATCATCTTTGGTGAGCTCGGCATAGGCATGAGCCTCCTCCTCAGTCAAAATAATATCACTGGGGCTTCCATCCGTGACCCTACTGAAAGATCTACGGAATAAAGTGCCCCAATCCCCTCCTTCCCAAGTTAAATACATGAATTCATTCTTCCATTTTGGATTGTTATCAGGGATGGATTTTGGGTGGAAAATAGGAGTGGAAGGACGATGGTTGATATAAATCCAACCCAAAGAAATAGTGGAACTATTCTTAAACTGGAAAATATTCCTAAACAGAGCTACAGAAAGAGGAAATTTGTTCTTCAAACAAAGAACAATAAAACACATGATTATTCTCCAAGCATTTGGGGGAAGTTGGCATGGGTTAACCCCAACATCAGCCAAAAGCCTGGGAATAAATTCATGAAAAGGGAACCTAAGCCCCGCAACAATGGCATCCCTGTAAATGCATAGAGCATCTGGACGCCAATGGCAAGAGCGGTCCCCTGGGCCAGCTGGGACTAACCTAAAAGGAGACTTAACTCTATACATTTTGTTATAGTCTCTAATTTTATCTATTTCATGAAATTTATTACTACAATCGAAAGAATCTAAGTGCGAGACAGAGGGGTATTCATCACTACGTTCTAAAATCATATCTTGAAGAGACATATGAGAAGAACGAATAGTGATACCTCTCTTAGACGCTTGATTCATCTTCTGGTGACGTTGAGCAGCTCGATCAGACATCTTCAAATCTTCAAAGTAAAATCCCAGAATCTTCAAATCTTCAAGGAGAAATCCCAGAAAATCTTCAAATCTTCAAACTAAACTCCAGTAAATCTTCAAGGGATGAAGATTATACCCAAAAAATCTTCAAGAGATGAAGATTGAACCCAGAAAATCAAAGAGTACAACTCTGGAATTCTCGCCGGAGATCGCCTTACTACGGAATAAAAGAGAGAAAAACTAAGAAGGATAGAGAGAAATTTTTAGAAGGTTGAAGGTATGAAGTGAAGAATGAAGTGGAAATCCCACTCTTTTATAATGAAGGCAACCGGTTGCCCAACCGGTTAAGGGAAGGGCAACCGACTATAGCCAGTCAAGGCCCATAAGTCCTTTACTGGACTGCAAAAATCAAAGCCCAAAAGACTTGAGGCTTAGGCAAATATAAAGCCCAACAAATTAAGGCCCAATAAGGCCCAAAGACATGGAAAATTAAAGTCCAAAATAAATTCGGGCGAATTTGAAATAAAGCCAAGGCAAAAACAAAGATTCGAGGTCGAAGAGACCTTAAATCGAAGTCACGCGAACGAAATCGAAAATATACGGGAAATCGAGGTCGAATCCATCGACCTCGCTACAAAAATGAAGTCGAAAAATAATGAAGCTGAGGTCGAAAAAACCTTAGATCGACATCGAAGGCTCGAAGTTGAAAATACATGAGGAATTGAGGTCGTATCCATCGACTTCGCACCAAAATAAGGTCAAAAAATTAAAGATTTGAGGTCGAAAAGACCTTAGATCGAGCTCGAACCCTTCGACCTCACACTAAATTGAGGTCGAAAATGTATGGGTTTGAGGTCGCAGACCTGAGGTCGAAAAAGACCTAGGAAATGAGCTCGAACCCTTCGACCTCACACCAAATTGAGGTCGAAAATGTATGGGTTTGAGGTCGCAGACCTGAGGTCGAAAAAGACCTAGGAAATGAGCTCGAACCCTTCGACCTCACACCAAATTGAGGTCGAAAATGTATGGGTTTGAGGTCGCAGACCTGAGGTCGAAAATATACTGAGAATTAAGCTCGAACCCTTCGACCTCACACCAAGTTGAGGTCGAAAGTGTATGGGTTCGAGGTCAAAAATTGAGGTCGAAAACATGCTAAAAAATCGAGCTCGAACCCTATGTGAAAACGAGGTCGAAAACATATGGGTTCCTGGTCGAAGACTCGAGGTCGAAGATACACTGGAAATCGAGGTCGAAGCATTCGACCTCACACGAAAACGAGGTCGAAAAAATATAGAGTCGAGGTCGAACGGTCGAGGTCGAAAATGACCTAAATCCTGGTCGAATTCCTGGTCGAAAATGGCTTAAATCCTGGTCGAATTCCTGGTCGAAAATGACCTATTTTGAGGTCGAAAATACCCTAAAAAATAGAAAATTTTGGGGAAAAACACGATATAACTTCTACGAAAACCCCGAGGAGATTTTCCCAGAAGTTGAGGGGCAAATGATATGGACAGAAAAATAATTATAGAAATATAATTGACGATTCAATGGAAAGGCTAATATTTAAGGCCCAAAACCCTGATTATTTATTAATTTCGTAATTAATAAATAGGGAAAATGTATAGCTCATGAAAATAGTCCGAAATATGGTAAATTTGTCAAAGAAGGATCCAGAATCCCAATTAATGAGTCATAGCCTTTATCAACAAAGAAAAGACTTATTCAGCAAGAAATACGATGTTTATCCAATATCAATAAGGAGACTTATTCGCTAAGTCTCCTAAACGTACCATAAATACTAGACTCCTGACGCCTATTTAAGGACCCTGATCCTACAATCAGAACTACGTCTTTGGCTTGATTCTCAGTATTAATTGAGATACGTAGGCATCTTGTGAGGACCAATTTAGTCTCAAAACACAAGTGCAGCCATTAAAACTCGAAAGCTCATAAATCCTAGCAATTAATATACAAGTACATTTTTTATTCCGCAACACCGTTGTTGCTGTTATTTAACATGTTATTATACATCAAAACTTAACCATGATTATATATGATTTAAATTCTCATAATAAAACAAAGTTGATTAGATTAAATTGTGAAAATAAAAGAACAATGATTATACTAGAAAAAAATTGAAAGTTGATTAAGTTTTACGGCTAATAGCTCTTTAATTAAATGGAATTCACTTACATTAACATAGAGCTTTATATCTTGCTCTCACATTTATAATTTCAAAAATACTCTATGCTACTAACTTTTGATTTGCCAATGCCATAACCGTAACATATACATACATATATTCCACTACGTACATATATCTCCCTCTCAATCACACACCCTAGGGCTTTTCTCTCTCCTACATTCTCCATTTCTAATCTATTTTCTCTCTCACACACAAGCACACACACATTGATTTGTTTTTATAATATTTGATCGGTGATCAATGGAGGCGATTGAGGAATTAGAGCAATTATCCGATTCAATGCGGCAGGCTTCGGCGGTGCTCGCCGATGAAGACGTTGATGAAAACTCGCGCCGGCAATCCACGTTTCTCAATGCCGTTGCGCTCGGCAATACGGTGAGTTTTCATGATTTTCTGATGATTTTGATGATTGTTTTGCTTTTGTTATGTGGATCTCTTGATTAGTTGTGTTTTGATTGTGTTAATTTGGTTGATTAATGTGTGCATTGCGGTGTTTTCGAGCTTAGTTTTAGGTGCATTGCGGTGTTTTCGTGCTTAGTTGTAAGTGAATCATATTGTATTTGAGCCTAGTATTAGCTGCATTTTGGTGTGTTTTGAGATTAGTATTAGGTGGATTTTGGTGTGTTTGAGATTAGTATTAGCTGCATTTTGGTGTAGACAAGATTAGTATTAGGTGTGTTTCGGCTTATTCCAGCTTAGTTTTAGGTGCATTTTGGCATATTTGAGCTAAGCGTTACGGGGATTTCCTTCTGTAAGCATAAGGTGTATTGTTTCTATTTGAGCTTATGTTTAGGTGCAATTTGGTCTTCGAGAGCAGTTTTTGGTGCATTTCAGTGTATTTGAGATTTGTATTAGGTGCATTTCGGTGTATTTGAGCTTGTATTTTAGGTGCATTTCGGTTTATTCGAGTATAGTGTGAGCTGTTTTTCGGTGTATTTGAGCTTCTTTATATTAGGTGCATTTTGGTGTATCCGAGCTTAGTCTAGGTGCAGTTCGCTGTAAATAAATGTTCTTATTGCTAGAAAATTGTTTATTTGTGGTTATAGTCTAGTTGGTTAATTTGGAGTATTTATAATTTTTGGTGACGAGTTGGGACAGATTACTAGTCACTAGGCATTGTAGTGTGAATAAGTGCTCTAGGCATAGTAAATCAGCTATTATTATACCATGTTTTGATAATGTACAGTATAACTGACGGAACAAAGATGGTATGCTTTTGTCATCTGAATGTTCCCTGTAACTTAGACACTCACTGAAGGACTCAGAGATGTTGAACATTTAAATGTTCAGCTGGACATTGAATTTGTAATGTGGTGGAGTATGGAAAATTTGATAATTATTGCTCAATAGAATATGATTACTTACTTGCACTAATCTCCATAATTTATGCTTCCCCTTAAACACTGGTTGACTTTTTCTGTTCAAGTTATTTGAGGAATCTGGTGGTGTATTCTTTTATATATTTTTTTGCAGTTGAATACCAAATGACTCTTTTCCTAAGCTAAATGAAGAAGACTTGTTTTAATTTTCATTACCTCGAAAAAAATTTGAGCACCTAAAAGTTAGGGTGCATGAGAATATGCTCGTCATTTCTAAATTTAGTATAACAGTGTTGGCACCTTAGGTTGTGTTTCGGTAGAATTAAACTAATGAACGTTGGATGTCGTTTATATTTTTGAGCATATGATATTTTAATTATAAGAACATGTAAAAATAAACTTTCTTAAAATCTTTGTGAAACTCAAAACTGTGGGTCTTTGCATAGTATATTAGAATTTATTATTATTTAAGATGAAGGGGTTACTTACAGAAAGAAACTGAAGGAATTGTAGGGTACACTCGACATATTAATTAATGTTTCTGATTTTGTCTTTCCTGGGTTTAGCATAGCATGAATAGTCAGTCTTATTAACTCGTAAGCCAAACCTTTACTTTTATACCACATGGTGGTGAATTTTGAACTTCAATTAGTCTGATTAACAACTTTGATTGATTTTAATTTTTACATTATCTTAAACATTTTTGCTGAAAGATCTAGTCAGTAGAAGTGGGCTTTTAACTCGTTGTTTATAGAAATGATTAAAATAATGCAAAATTTTAGTGCTATATAACTTGCTTTATTATTTGCTCCCTTTACCCAGAGTCATCACGTTCTGTTGGTGACCTAACTATTTTAGAATATTAAGGATGTACCTAAAAAGTTACTCATGCCATATATACTGTCCGGTGACATAACTATTTTAGAGAATCATGGATGTCCCCAAAAAGTTACTCTCGCATGTTCGGTGGCATAACTATCATAGAGAATTGAGGATGTCCCCAAAAGGTTACTCATGACACATATATACTGTTATTTCCATGTTTTTGCTCAGCATTCTCAACCTGCTGCTGCTAAAATCAGTCATCAGGGATTTGGAACAATTCTTTCTTTTCATTTGAACTGTTTTTAAAAGGTGAAGATGACAAATATAAATATTTCCCATAAAACAGAAATTTCCGGTGATAATATCTAATACTAACAATTAATATATATATATATATATATATATATATATATATATATATATATATATTAAGGGGAACCATGCTGAGGAGAAGGTGAGTGTAGTGTTTGTATAACTAATTTACTATTGTCATGTGTTCTTAACTTCTTATGTTAGTTACATCCTTATTTTAGCATATTGTTATGTTTTCTGTTCATGTACTGTGCATGGGTAGATCTAAATAGGTGTATAAGCCTTGGGATGCAGGTGAGCATGTAGACTGTAATTGAATATTTTAGTAGTAGAGATAGGTATTTTATTATCATACTTGTATTGCTTGATTTGGTTGAACATCAGAGAGAAGTTTATTACTTCCTGCATCTCTTGGTTCATCTCTATTCATACTTCTTCCATCTGAATCCGGTATTTGAACTTAAATCTCTGTTCAATTACTCTGAACATCTCTTGATATTTAGTTTTCATAATTTAAAAGTGAATGTGTAATTCTGTCTCCCTGGCTTTTGCAGTCATCATGACTTGCTGTGATGCTTATTCTCTTTATAAGTTTTGTTGTCCATATATCATTACAATTCCTTCTAATTGTTCCAGTGGCATCTGCTGCTATGAACGTACTATATTCTAATTGTTGGGTATTTTTAGGGTGCAGGTAAATCAGCCGTTTTGAACAGTCTAATAGGACATCCTGCTTTGGTAATTTTACCAGTCTCGACCTTTTTCTTTGTTTGAAACCTTATATTTACTTGAGGGTAATAATCTGATTTTGGCAGCCTACTGGTGAAGGTGGTGCCACTCGTGCTCCTATATGCATTGATCTAAAAAGGGACAGTTCTCTAAGCAGCAAATCAATTGTTTTGGAGATTGACAGTAAATCTCAACAAGTGAATGCAAGTATGGTCTCCTACTACCAATCAGATCCTTTATTTTTTAAACAAAGAGTTGCCATTGAACTATTATTTACCATAAATCTGTGCAATAATCCTCAACTGAAATTTATCTGGTTTGTGTTGCTTTCGATATGTTTTAGGTGCACTAAGGCGTTCCTTGCAGGATAGACTTAGCAAAATTTCAAGTAAGAGTCACGATGAAATATATTTGAAGCTTTGCACAAGTACAGGTTAGTCTTGATTAATTGTCGTGTTTCTTTTGCATGTTGAAAAGATGTATAAATAAAGTATTTTATTTCCGATTTCTTTTTTAATTTAGTAATTTAGACTTTCTTAATTTTCATGCTGCACCTAAGTTTTGGATTCCAATATCAGCTGTTTGAAAAAAAAATTGACGTGACCTCGAGTCTTGCGATTTCTTCTTATTCCATTATATATCATCTTACTTTCTAGCTGGCCTGAATTACATTTCCTGCTTAATAGCGTGTTACAACCAAGGGCACATATGACATTACGGTTTGACCACCCTAAACTGGTACACTTATAAAAAATGACGAGTAATCTATATTTTAAATGATAACTCCTGAAGCATCTAATTATGAACTTAATATAATAGACAACAAGGGCTAGGACAGTCAATATAATAGTATCAATGTCTTTGATCATTATTATAGGATTAGGACTACAAGTTCGCATATTCTTTTATTTAAATAATTTTTGTTTTTTGTCATTGGTTTCAGTCATTGTTTCAGACCTTGTTTATATAGATAGGTGATGTGATTAAATTCATCACAGCGTTTTTCTTACCAATGCATAATGGATGCTGATAATGACAGCAGGAAAAGTTTTAAGTTTAGCAAACTTGTATTCCAAAGCATATATAATGCATATTTTGATTCGAACTGGACTAGTATAAGATACTTTTATAGTTGAAATAAATGGTAATATAATGTTAATTATATGTACTCATCAAATTAAGAGATGATCCTCTTTGAAATAATTCACTTCCATCTGATCGATATTTCTCTAATCTTGTAACATCCTTAGCTCTTTTAAGACAAACATAGCACCAACATGTTCTTAGTGCACTCCTTGGGCTTATGATTTGTAAATCTCATCTTCTTTATTAACATCTCAACCTCCTCCATGCACACTGCTCCAGAGTAATAACCACAAAGAAATTTTAACTGAGACTTGAAACGCCTTAACAAACTGATTCAGAAGAATCAGAACAAATGACGAGCTAATAATTGAATGTCATAGATCACTGGAGAGAGAGAGATGATTGAAATTAACTGTTAGACTAATCTGCAAAATGCACCCCTTTGGTTCGGCCCAAAATCACTTTAGTATACATACTTTTGGTATTTGCACATTGCATCCCTGCACACGTTTTGGCGCTCTACTATGCACCCTTTTCATCAATTTTTACCGTTACCTTTAAATAACTCTAGGGATAATTTAGTAAATTAACAATGGCTTAATTATATTTTGACACTTAAAGTATGACATATCGTACACATGAACCCTTAAAGAAAAGGATCATACATTTTTGCCCCAGACCTACAAAAATTGTACAATTTAACCCTTTTATTTAAAGTCATACATTTATTTAAATTTTTTGACCCTTTATACGATATTTTCTGGGAAAATTTTAAGAACGAAACGATTGTTATAAAACAATAAGGCTCACTAGAAATGAAATTATAACGAATTGATAATTAGATAAAATGCACGTGAAATGAATTTGCAAACTGAAAAAAATTATAATTATTTTTTATTATTTCGAGAATAGTTCGAAACTTAATATGAGGAAACATCATGAATGAACGTTATGGGCAATTGAAAGGATTTTCTGAATCATCAAAAATCTTCGAAATCCGATATAAATTGAATTTATAACGAATTTTATAAAATTTCAAACTTTCCAAAAGTTAGCTCATATTTTAAATTTTGCTACGAATTTTAAAATTTCGAAGATTACACCATGCTCAAATTTTTATAAAATAATCTATGTTAAATGTTTTTTTTAAATATATCTAAAAAATTATAAAAATAAAATAGAAGATAATATTAGTAAATGGGTTAAAATGTATAATTTTTATAGTTCTGGGGAAAAAAAGTATGATCTTTTTCTTTAAGGGTTCATGCGTACAATCAGTGGCGGATCCAGCCTTGACTGCAAGTGGGGGCAAAAAAAAAATTCTACGCGATTTAAATAAAATTAAATAAATAAATATTATAAAAATAATTTATATATATTATTAAATTATAAATTCAAATTATTACTATTGACAATAAATGTTGTACCAACAATATTAAGATGAGAAAAGATCAAAATTGTATAAAGTATAAATTTATCATCTATTAGGCTAGCAGGCCAACGATATACGTAAGGCCCATTTCTTTTATAAACTGTTCCACCAACATGTAAGGCCCATAGTCTAAGTATTTTCTAGAACTGAACCTACAAATGTACACCATACGAGAATCTATATAGACATGTATACATATCAGTAGTGAACTAGCAGAACTAGCAGTGATATTTTTTATAAAACCAAGTGGGGTTAGATGACCCCACCTGCCATGCTTGCATCCGCCCCTGCGTACAATATGTCATACTTTAAGGGTCAAGATGTAATTAAGTATTGTTAATTTACGAAATTACCCCTGGAGTTATTTAAAAATTAAAGGTAACAGTAAAAATTGATGAAAATGGTGCATAGTGCAGCGCCAAAACATGTACAAGGATGCAATGTGCAATTACCAAAAGTATGTATACTAAAGTGACTTTGGACCAAACCAAAGGGGTGCATTTTGCAGATTAGTCTAACTATTAATAGAATAATTTAGATTATTAGAACTGTTGTATTCCAGTCCTTGTATTAGCTGTGGTTCTTTTAGTAGGATCAATAATTGTTCCAAGTTGCAGCATATGTGATGTTGGACAAGGCTGTGAAAGGGGTATTGCATAATTTTGTGCTCCGTATTAATATGTTTGACAGATATAATAATCTAGACTTTATGAACTAAGCATGAGTTTGGCGCTCTATGTGTGTGTTGATTATCTTGGAAAATAGTCCCTTATGCCATTATATAGTCTCTTTTTAACTCTAAACTGGTAATCTCTGTCACCTGCACGAAGAATTGTTGAAAAATGAAATATAATGCACATGCTTAAACATCATAGGATAGGACCCTTTTAAACTATTTTGCTATGACAGTTCTCGTGTCTTATGTTTGCCAACCTGGGTAAGCTATACATGTTCTCATCTATAGAGTGCAGCCAGTGTTCGATGCAATTTTAACTGCATGGCCTTCTTTCGAAATTGCATGGACGCATTTGCATTAATTGATGTAAACTGATCTTTCTTGTTCTATATTTTATGTATACCTCAACATTTCACTTTCTTTTAATTTGTGTTCTTTAATCGATGAAATTTAGCTCCACCACTAAAGTTGGTTGATTTGCCTGGAGTGGATAAAGGAAATCTCGATGATTCATTGGTGAGTTTCTGCAGTTAACGGTAAACTAAATCTGTTTTTGCTTGACTTGATGACTTTACATTTAAAGTGCAGATGATCATAATTTTTTAAAATTAACACTGGTTTATTTCTCAACTATATATTCTTAAAGTAGTTTTACGAGGCTTGTTTCTTTTGCAGAGTAAGTATGCAGAACGCAGTGATGCCATTCTGTTAGTTATTATTCCTGCAAAGCAGGCACCGGACATATCTTCAGCTAAAGCCTTGAGAATTGCAAAGGAATTCGATGGTGAAAGTGAGTAAATTTGTAACTGACTCGTCAATTTCTTAGGGAAACAAAGAACTTGTTTTTTTTTTTTTTTTGCATAGTAACATCGGTCGAAGGTGTTGTTTCTCCATTACAGGTACCAGGACGGTTGGTGTAATTAGTAAAATAGACCAAGCCGCTTCAGATCAAAAAGTTCTTGCAGCTGTCCAGGCTCTTCTCTTGAATCAAGGACCAAGTAGTACATCTGATATTCCATGGGTTGCGTTGATTGGTCAATCTGTGTCTATAGCATCTGCACAGTCAGGCAATGTCGGATCCGATGATTCGTTAGAAACAGCTTGGCGTGCTGAGACTGAAAGCTTAAAATCCATATTAACTGGAGCCCCTCAGAGCAAGCTTGGCAGATTAGCTTTGGTTGAGACTCTTGCTCACCAGATACGTAATCGCATGAAAATCAGGCTACCAAATCTCTTATCTGGGTATATCTATTTTCCTTTTTTCTCGTTAATAAATCATATATTAAATAGTATTATCTTACATATTCTTTTTCTGTTCACAATCATCTCGTACAGCTTTTTTCTCTTTGTACTCCTTTCTTCTCATAATGAAATTTCATTTTATAAATTATTGCTGCTGAACATAATTATCAATTGCAATTGTTTTTCGTTTGGCACCTTTGATTGATATTTGCTCCTCTTACAATGTGGACCATTATTTTTACTTTAACAGTGCAACTACATCTATAACTCATGAACACCTGCTTAGTGCTTTTTTCCTAGGTGTTCAATGTTTTAGTTTCGAAGTAATATGTACCTATAGGTACCACAAAGTTATCTCATTATTTCTATAGTTCTCCTTTAAGTTGATCATTTACCCTTCCTAACTTTGCAGCCTTCAAGGCAAGTCACAAGTAGTACATGGTGAATTGGTAAGACTTGGTGAGCAAATGGTTAGTAGTTCTGAAGGCACAAAAGCATTAGCTTTAGAGCTTTGCAGAGAGTTTGAGGACAGATTTCTCCAACATATTACAAGTGGTGAGGTGAGTATATGATAGAAATTCTTAAAACTATATTCTTGCGCATTATGTAGTATCCATTTTTTATTAGAAAAAAATTAGTGGGAGGATAGTTAGCCCAAACTGAATATTCTGACCATATCGAAATTGAATTAGTCCTCTTTAATCTTGATTGAAGAAACTGTATAGATCATATGTGTGTATATAACTATCATGTTATATCTTTTTTAAGTATAATCATCAATTCATTTGAGGTTCGAGTGCTGTTCCTTGTTTTGTGAAATTGTGGATGCATTAAGTTTGTGTTTCAAAGTGTCCCTGATTTGTTTGTTCCTTTCCTTTGTGAATATATTAGCTCAAATGCCAATGCACATCATTTGGAAGGTCATCTATGCTGTGGTTGTCTTTAAGAATTTAGGTTCTTGACTTGGAGATTTTGCTTAGAAATTAAATTTTTATGCAGGGCAGTGGATGGAAAGTTGTTGGTTGTTTTGAGGGAAGCTTTCCTAACAGAATTAAGCAGCTCCCTTTAGACAAACACTTTGACATGAACAATGTCAAGAGGGTATGTGGTTTTCATTTTAATATGCTCTTTATAAGCATCTATGTGGTCATCTTAAAATTTTCTAAATGATACGCTATAAATTTTTGTTTCAGGTTGTTCTAGAAGCAGATGGTTATCAGCCCTACCTAATATCTCCTGAAAAAGGTTTAAGGTCGTTAATAAAGGGTGTTTTAGAGCTGGCTAAAGAACCATCCCGCCTTTGTGTTGATGAGGTGCACCTTTATGTTATTCATTGTTCTTGCATATATTTATAAACATGATTTTACCCGACGTTGGGTAATTATGGTCGCTAAGTCTTTTCATCTGACAATATCACTCTCTTCTCTTATCTTATTTTGGACGTACACTAGTAAATGTTTGATTTAAACTCAATTACTCATGCTTGTTTCTTTTAAAATAAGTAATTTTTGTCATTATAGCCGCATTGCTTTTGGTTTTTATCACCTTGTTTTAAAGAAGGTAAAACTTATCTTTTGCGCCATTGAAGTTTTTTTTTTTTTTTTAAATTCTTGATAACTTGAACGACACAATGGGCTCAAGGTATTATCTTAACTTGTCATGCCTTCACTTCACTCAGACTCCCATTTCTGGGATAAGCAATGGAAAATATATTTGTGTGTCTATATATTTGCGTGACATGGAGGGAGTATGATGCAGATAAGTAAAATTCTGCATATTACACTTTTAAATCACACCTTGTCTATTTAAGAACCGCTGCATCATACAATTAATCCATGTTAGGCTTGACTTGTTGGATGTTGGAAAGCTTGTCTACACATCGCAAAGCTGTCCGATGTTAGAAGCTAATTAAATGTTGAGATAAATCATATTGTAGTTAATTGTTTTGTTCTTCCTTTATTTTGTTTTAAGTATGTTGATAGATGTACTTGGATAACACAATATAGGTGCATCGTGTACTAGTTGATATAGTTTCAGCTTCTGCAAATGCTACCCCAGGACTCGGAAGATATCCTCCTTTTAAGAGAGAGGTATCATTTTTCATAAAACCAATAAATATGGATATTATTTCATGTTAAATACTTTATTGTGGTTTTGGTATCAGCAGATTTAAATTTTGGAGATTTATTATTGATATACTTGCCTGTCATATATCATTTATTTAGGTTGTGGCAATTGCTACTACAGCACTTGAGGGTTTTAAAATTGAATCGAAGACCATGGTTGTTGCACTTGTTGACATGGAGCGTGCATTCGTCCCACCACAACACTTCATCCGTCTTTTGCAGAGGAGGTAAGCATAACAGCTGGAAAAACCTTTGAAATTTTTGTCTTGTTATTGAATACCCGAGTATTATGCTTTATAATGCTGCGAGTAATAAGGGGTTTGATTTGGTATCTTTGCTCAAGTCATTGGTGTTAGACGTGATAGGCGCACATCCCTCGCTTTCCTTTGGTTTAATTTTTATCTTTTTAAGTATCAGTATATGAGTATAGTATAGATCATCTAACCTTTTAACTTACATTGTTTTATTTGTTTTCATTACTCCACAACTATCATGAAGTTAAAAACTTAGATTATTATAATTATTATATGTTTACTGAAATTCTGCCAGACATACATTTATGAAAAGAATAAAATTTATGTATATATTTTGTTAAATCTTTATAGTACTTCAATTGTACCAACCAATTAAATACTAAAACATTAAATTTGTTGAATAATATATTTCTAAATTTGTTTACTGTTATTAAATGATTAAATAGTAATTAAAGTTTTTGTCATTAGGGACCACTCGTTGATGTATACAATATGTAACTTATTTATCTTCATTAAATAATAAAATCATTTGTCCAACCAAACAAAACATAACTAGCATCTACCACATATAGAAACAGGGCATGAAGAGGGTAAAATGCATGCAGACCGTATAATTAGAGGAGAGAGGCACACGGAGGTGCAAGGTCCTGAAAAGTGGTAAAAGTTTCAAAGATATATACATCTATAATCAGTAATCACCATTATAGACATATAACTAGTTTATCAAAATCCAAACACCCAAATGCAACTTTAATGCTGATAGCAGCAAGATTAAAGTACAACATTGTCAATCTCTAATTGAATTATATATCTAAATAGATTTATGATTTAATGAAAATATGTATAATGGTACAAGTTATTATTCTGTCATAAATGGGAAGTTTGTGTAACCAATTTTGTTCTTTGAATATATGCATCAATGATCCATCCTCATCCTCAAAACTAAAACAATTACGCTTGCCAATTATATAACAAAAGTTGAGTTTAAGAATGTATTATTCTGCAATTATTATAATTTAAGAGTTTATTGATTGATATAGTAAACAAAATTAAGATTGAATAGATAAACACAAAATTTATAAACTTTAAATAAATATATGGAAGAGTTTTTTAAAAATTAATATTTAAATAAATTATAAAATTTGAGTCCGCGATAGTTGTAGAATCAAGAGAAAAATGTTTTAAGTAATAACTTAGTTTATTTTAATTAAACTCATAATAAGTTGGGGGGGAAAAAAGCTAAAACTGCTAATACACTTCTTAAAAATATTAAATATAATTTTAGCTTTTTTAATTAAATTACTTTTTGCACCTCATGCCTCTTTGAAGCCGCTGCACCTCGGCCAAAGTGGCGCAAATAATGTGTTCCTACGAATGCCTTTAACAACACTGCTATTGCTACCATCTCGAATTACAGTTATGTAGTTGCTAAATTCAGTAAGAATAAGTATACAAATTTTCATAAAATTTTGTCCTGTAAGTTACATTTAAACGCATGAATTTGATTTATCATTTCTATGTATGCGTGTAATTGTGCATATTTATATTTAAAGTTTCATGCTATGTATTTAAAGTGTTACAACGTTTTTGCCTTTAATAACGCTGAATCAACTGTTTTCTTATTTATTGATCAATGTTCAAATATTTCTTGTTTGGTTTCACCCTATGTTATAAATTGTACTTAAAACGTCATCCCTTCATAATGGAGTGAAAATTACCAGGATGGAGAGGCAGAGGCGTGAAGATGAGCTAAAACATCGATCCTCTAAGAAGGCGGTTGATGCAGAACAGTCCATACTAAATAGAGTAAATCACAATGTTTTCTTGATCTTGAGCCGTTATTTATTGATTTAAGCAAAGGAATTACTTGGTCTCATTTATGATTTAGTTTAGAAAGCAAGGACTTGTATAATTTAACAAAATCTATCAACATTCTTTTATGATAAATGAAGGCGACAAGCCCTCAAACAGGTCAGCAGCAATCTGGGGGAACCTTAAAATCAATGAAGGATAAACCGGGCCAGTCAGAAAAGGATCCACAAGAGGGACCAGTCTTGAAAACTGCTGGCCCTGATGGGGAGATTACAGCAGGTTTGTGCAGATTTAGTACCTTAAATTATTATACTAATCATTATGCATACCCACTCTGTGGTTCTGAACAATATGTATCGAGTACCACAAAGACGCCCTGGAGTAAAAGAGTAAATTTAGTAGGGTGGAGCTATAAATTATAATATTTGTTATGTGTATAGTCTATAATACTTCGACAATTCTACGAAGAATTTTTTGGAATCTTGGTAGAGTTGGGAGAAACAGACAAGATTCAGAAGAAATTGATAAGAATTTGGAAAAGTAATACAAATAAATTATCACATCAAAAGATTAGCAGTGATGCACATTTCTTGCATCCAATACTTTCAGAAAACTAAAGGGCCCTGCTCTAGCATATAGTTAAGATCGAATTAGCAAGCCCTGCCTACTAATTTCTGGCATGTGTTTTCCAGTAACTACTTATGTCCTTATGGATGCTGACAATGTGTTTCTTATCCTCAAATACTTTTGTAAGGCCGGGTGCAACTACTTGACGTTGTTGAATAATAAACTCAAAAAAGTGGGATATATAAGATCTTCAGATCTTTATACCTGCATTTTTCAACTTAGCATTTTCATCTCACCTCAAATATTTTTGTATCTCTTACTGTATTGGAAGACACCAGTTTAAATGTAAATCTGTCTAGTGAGGGTAAAGTTGAGCCTTTAGTTTAGTGGCTAAAAACATGTTTTCTGTTCAACATGCGATGTCTTGTTTATAGCATTGGTTTGGTTTCTTTTCAAAGTGCCAATGTGTATGAAGCTGCAAAATTAGCAGTGTATTCTGTAAGCATGTGCAGCTTATCTTACTTGTGTTGATTAGTGTATTCTGTATGCATGTGCAACTTATCTTACTTGTGTTATTTTTTGCCGTTGGAAGGATTTTTATTGAAGAAGAGCGGAAAAGCTAGTGGGTGGAGTAAGAGATGGTTTGTTTTGAACGAAAAGACTGGAAAGGTAAGTATATAGATTACTACTTACCAGTTATTTTGAGGGTAAATCTAGATATGCACTTGGATCTTCAGTAACTTATATCAAATCTTGACTTTGTCTAAAAGGATAATTTTTTCCTTCGGATAAAGTAAGGTCTGGGTTGCCCAAGAGGCAATTTTATTATAAACTCAATTCTGATAATTAGCACAGTAAGTTGAATATATTTTAAAGGAAACACTTAATTCGAATTAATGTTAAATGTGTCTGCCAGAAACCTTTTACATTTTTAAAGAAGGACAATAATTAGGAATACAATCATTTAGACGGCGAGGGATGATGGAGGACAAGATTGTGAAAGAACGATTGTGAACTAAAAACAAAGAACAAAATAAGCTTGGGTGGATTAACCGCAGAAAATCCACTACCCCAAGGGTTTGACAACCGCAGAAGGGAGAAAGAGACCCAATTCGACAATTCAATAATCTGAAAAACAAGTCTAAGTAATATGTGGGGGATTAAATCACTATTATAGATAATGAAACCCTAAAAGTATACCTAATGGACTAAGGCCCGTTAACAAATGGGCTTAATTTAAATAAACTATTACATATATAATATTTTAACCCCACATATAAAGCATATATTGATAATATATTATTTATCTGTACATTAAGTATATATACACTAATAAAAAGCATATATATAAACTCTTCACTTCCGTTCCTCATCAAGGGAATGTGATGATAACTAAATTTCTTTTTCGTTTACTTTACCAGAATTTTCTTCCCTCTCCTTTACACGGCGAGGGAATTTGATTTTTGACTGACTTTTACCTTCTTAATTGGTAAGTATCTTGATCTTAGTCTACTGTGCTGCATGAGTAACAAATCTCACTTTTAATCTCATACATAACATATTCGTTTAAATAAACTTTAGAAACATATCCATACATACAAGAGTCATGCAAGTGATTTTTTTTTGCCTATCTTGTTTTGTCAAGTAGTTGTATGAATATCAATTTTAATTCATTTCCCGATGTGTACTAATTGTTTTTTCAATTGCAAATGTAGCTTCTTGCCTTTCTTACAGATGATTTTTTTGATAGAATCCTTGTTTTGCAGCTTGGGTACACTAAAAAACAAGAAGAACGACACTTTCGGGGGGTCATTAGTTTGGAGGTATGGTCACAATTGTTAATTTTAGTTATGAATGAGTTTTTTCGTTTATTCGTGTATTTCTTTTTTTATAGAACTGCTTGCTGCATTGAATTAGATAATTATTTTCTTATTGTATCGACTTCTACTTGTTTTTTATAAGATGTATTTAGGAGTACATGTAGACTTTGATTATAGTTGCAGGTAAGCATATTGAGCCTGTTTGGCAATCACATATTTAAGAACTTGCTTTGACTTGCTTTGCATGTCAAATGAGCCTAATGGCATCCTTTTGAGGACAAAGGAGTACTTTCGTGTTTGCGAAGACATATTTAAGTACATGGTTTAACACAACCATTTATCTTACGCCCTGATCCCGAGTTTTTTAAGGGTGGAAGGCGGAGAAATGTAAGAGAAAGTAAATGAAGGGGAGTGTAACGAGTTTTACTCATTTGCTCCCAAGTTTAAAAAATATGGAGTGAAACTACTTTTATTCGTGTGCTCCCGAGTTGGAAGGAAAGCATATATATGATTGATAAATTACAGTCTTGTCCTAATATGTAAAAAGTTATGATTCAGGTCGTAAGGGTATATATGTAATAATAAGCGTTTCTTAATATTCCCTACCACTTGCTATCCTTTGCATCGTCCACTTCTGGAGTGAGTTTTTGGAGGGGAGCATATAAAAATTTTCATTCATCTTCACTTGCTTTCCTTCTTAAAAAAAACTTAGGAGCACGAATAGGAATGCAAATTATATATTTTTATCTGCCTTCCTCCCTCTTTAAAACTTGGGAGCAGGGTTTTGGAGACAGCTTGGCTCACCTCCTGACTGCTGCTTTGGAAAGTTTACTTAATGTCTGAATGTTGTTTGAAATTGGTGCTTATATTCTCAGTTAGAATTTCATTTTCAGTAAATTTTCTAATAACACATGTGAAAGCTGATATGGTTTCCTGCAAATAAATTAGGACTGTATCATTGACGATGGTTCTGAGGAAGAAGAAGCCCCATCTAAAAGTTCCAAGGATAAAAAAGCTAATGGGCCAGATTCTGAAATGCCCAATCTTGTATTCAAGATAACAAACAAGGTTGCATATAAGACTGTTTTAAAAGGTAATATATTTATATGACCTATGAACACACACATACTGGCAAAAGCTCTGATGTATGTATGTATATGTGTGTGTATATTTGCACAATTGTATAATTTTTAAATTATAGCTTCTAAGCTGATTATTGTTTGAATTACATTTATTATGCAGCTCAAAGTGATGTAGTATTGAAAGCCGAGAGTATGGCGGAGAAGGTTGAGTGGTTGAAGAAACTAAGAAATGTGATTGGTGCTAAAGGAGGAATAGTTAAGGGTGAATTTGGTGTTCCCATGCGGCAAAGTCTCTCTGATGGTTCTCTTGTGAGTAAAAATAAGCTGCAAGTGTTTGCAACTATAATTCTACTCCTATGTTTGTACAAATTCTTTCGTTTTTGACCGGGCTAGTTTTCTAGTAGCTGCAAATCAAATTTCCTTGTCTCTAGAGGCTTGTGATTTTATTTTTTAAAATAGTTTTATTAGTTATTTAAGGGTGATGAATCTAATTTTCTAGGTTCACAAGATCTGTGGCCAGTCCTATTACTCTTTAACTGCATCAAGTATTCATTTTTCCACTTGATTAATCAACCTTCTTGGCCAATGTAGGATGGGATGTCCAGAAAACCTGCAGATCCAGAAGAGGAACTTAGATGGATGTCGCAAGAAGTTCGTGGTTATGTTGAAGCTGTTTTGAACAGTCTTGCTGCCAATGTTCCAAAGGTCTGTTTATTTCCTAAATTTTTCTTTAGTGTACTAGTGTCTTTGCTAGATATCTGGCTCACTGTATGTATTGATCCATCTGTTTTTGCAGGCTGTTGTTCTTTGCCAAGTGGAGAAAGCTAAAGAAGACATGCTCAATAAGCTTTACAGTTCAATAAGGTGAGCAGTTTGTTGATCTCGTTCATTAACTACAGAGCAATGTATTTCTTAGGCTCTCTTTCTAACCGTATGTTTTGGTGTAAAAACTGATGGTGAGATTCTTAAATTTGTGAACAGTTTATTTTAAAATTTGGCAAAATTCCATCTTTTTAAACCAGGCAACAATATTAGCATTTTTACGCGTCTAGTGTAAAACAGTCGGTGTGTACATTATGTCCATCAGAACAGATTCTTAAGTATATTATTAATTTGCAGCCACCAACCACCTTTAACTTGTTCCTTTGGTTGAATTAATTCTACTTTTTATGAACTAATAGTTCCCAGAGCAATGCAAAAGTTGAAGAACTGCTGATGGAGGACAAGAATGTAAAACAAAGGAGAGAGCGTTATCAGAAACAATCCTCACTGCTCTCAAAGCTTACTAGGAAACTCAGCGTTCATGATAACCGAGCAGCTGCAGCCTCCACCTTGTCAGATGATACATCAGGTAGTGATGCATTATCCTCTAGTCTTTAGACTCTTGACAGTGCCTGTCAGAAATTTTGTGACATTATAACATTTTATATAGCACTGCTGCCAATAGTCGTAGTTTGGTACATCAAACACCTATATAATGAAATTGTGCAGCTTCTAGTATTGCTTATAGCATACATTACAATTACTTTTTTTTGAAGATAAGCAGTTCTAATCACACCACTTGCAGCATTATATTATTGTGTGTGTGTGTGTGTGTGTGTATATATGATTTCAATATATATATATATATATTTGCTGAAGTCATTGTATATTATATCCGTGGCAGAGAGCAGTGCAATAAGCAGTGGGTCCTCGTCAGGTGATGATTGGAGATCTGCTTTTGATGCGGCTAGCAACGGTAGATCAGACTCCTTTGGTAATGGTCACAGTCGTCGATACAGTGATCCTTCCCAAAATAATGACACCGGCTCGGGCACAAATCTTACTGGTCGGAGGACGCCCAATCGATTGCCACCTGCACCGCCCTCATCTGGTTCTGGTTATAGATTTTAAATTATGGGTCATGATAATTCTAATTCATGCATTCTTGCATTGTAGCCGTTTCCTGCTCCCCTTTGAGTTCCATTTTTGAACTCATATCATGCTGTAGTAGTCTGTTTAGAAGACTTGCCATCCGCCTCGTATATATACCTCGCACAATAGTATTATTGACCTTATGGTTGCAGTTTTTTGTTTCCCCATTTTGTAGTAGTAACCTCAAATTTGCACCATGGGCCTAGGATAGGAACATGACATAGGTTAAGGGACATTTTCTGTATTACGGTGGAAAGCACTTTAAATTTTAGCATTATTCTTTTACCTGTGTTTGAGCAAGACAGCAAGTGCTTTCACGGAGTGATGATATAGTTGTACGTTTTTGAAATAACTAGATACTAATAATTTAGTCATTAAGAGGCAGGAGCACACCAATTTATAAAAAAGACAAGGAGCTTTTGGATACAGCTTATCTGATCACAAACCAAGCATTATCGTTTAGTTAATATTTGGTTGGATACCTCAAAGTTCTGGTCAAAATATTACACCTACGAGAATAAGATTTATGGATCAAGATATCTAATTTTCATACAAAAAAAAATAATCTGAATAGTCGAAGCCGTTGCTCTTGCTTGTATAATTTATAACGAAGTGACTGTGCTGGGCCTTGATGTTTTCGAATTATTGTTTCCATAATCAGCAAAGGCGAAATATCTGTAGTTACATTCAAAATTTTGCAATGATTGTTACATTATCTTTTCATATATCTAAGCCAAGGCGTAGCTGGGTCGTTACAGAGACCAATGGCTAGACCAAGAAGTGGCAGGGTTGTTGAAGAGCCTCTGAACCAGAGTCACGACCCTGTCACGGAGGAAAAAGAAGAGGGGATAGATTAATGCTTCACTAAGCTGTTTCTGAAAGTTTGATTTGTAGTTTTGTAAATGCAGAAGAGTCACCATTCATTTTATCAATGTTTATGAACTTGCCTGATTGAAACACAATTTTTCTGTCAAACTTGACAGATGAATAAGAATTTCAGAAATTCAGGACTCAGTCCTGCATGCTACTTGCTCAGAACAATTATTCCAACATAAACTAAGTGATTAATCTTCGGACTTGTACGATATCAGCGGGGGCAGGCTCTGTTGATGCCTAAAAACATTGCGGGGATCAATTATAGTTTTGGCCTTAACCAATCTATCATAATTCTTCAGAAAATACTTGTCTCCCCAAGCTCTTGCCATGTCCACTGGAGAAGCTCGGCTAGTACTACCGAAGTCTTGTATAACATGGCCAAGGTCGAGGTCCATGTAGTTTACATATGCAGCTCTTGGATTCGAAGAAACAAATGGTGCCATGGCATCGTAAAACCTTCTTATCCAATTCATATGCTTCTTGCTTTTGCCACTTTGGTCATCCATTTCATCCCATGTTATCGTATACTCAATTGAGAAAATGTTGCCTTTTCTATGAGGAAATGCAATGGCATCACTTCTTGTTCTTTCCATAAATCCACCATAAGGCTCAAACAATGCATACGCTTTTGGTTGCTTCTGGAGAAAATCAATTAGAATCTTGATCCCGACAGGTGGTATTGGTTTTCGGACATAATCCGATTTGGTTTTAAAGTATGATTTGCCTTCAAAATACCTTTGTTTCAGGCTGGAGATGGAGCCTTGTCCACCACTGAAATCAGACAAGTAATCAACAGACTCTATCCAACTCATTTCTTTACATTCTTCTTCCTTGATTTCCATCGCTGCAAAACTGTCGGTTAAAATTGAGATGGCTTTGCTTCTTGGACCTTGATATAGTCCTTGAATTATCACAGCTATTTCGTTACTTTCTGGAACCAAGCCAGAACTAACAAAAACCAGTAACTGAAACTGATCATCCAAGTCATGTACAACATTTTGATATTGCTGAATTATATTTTCTACTTGATGTTTTGTGTGTTGTGGCCTAGCCACAGAAAGGACTGTCACAACTTTAGGCACTCTTACGAGCATAATTTTCCAGGCGAAAATAATGCCCCAGTTTCCTCCACCCCCACCTCTGATAGCCCAGAAAACATCTTCTCCCATTGAATCTCTATCTAATATCCGTCCTTTGGCATCCACCAGAAGCGCATCCACTACATTATCTGCAGAAACGCCATATTTTCTTCCTAAAAATCCATATCCACCACCTGAAAAGTGCCCTCCAACTCCCACTGTCGGACAAACTCCTGCAGGGAATCCATGAACATTGCTAGACTCCGCAATTGCATAATATGTTTGGCCAAGCGTTGCACCACCTTCAACCCATGCAGTTTCAGACTCCAGATCAAGTGAAACCTTATCAAGACTCATCAAATCAATAACTACAAATGGAGCAGAATTTGTAGTTCTATTACTTGACTTAAACGATGATGAGCTACTTATGCCCTCATAGCTGTGTCCTCCTGACCGAATTCTTATGTCAAAAGACCATTTTCTACAGCACAGGACAATGCTGGATACCTCTTCTTTACTCTTTGGAACAATGATGGCTGATGGTTTTGGAACTGAAAGTTCCGAAAATCGGAGATTTTGTAACGAGAAATTGAGGAGATCAAAGTATGCAGATACATTGCCAGATGAGTATAATGTGAAGTTGTTAATGTTGTGACCGATGAAACAAGAACTGATTTCATTAAGATCTGTTGTTTCACTACATGAAGAAGGAACAAGATAACAAATAGTGATGATCATCAGCAAGAAGTGTAAGCTTAGTACAGAAACATGGTTTGAACTACTCTGTACCATAGTCTTGGACATATTTGATGTGTCCGTCATTTTTCAGTTGCCAATGTATTAATAGAGTGATAAGAAGGAAGTTCTACGGAGACCTCCTAATTTGTGGAGACCCGGAGACCCAATCCAGACCGTCCATCTCAATCTGATCCAAGGGTTCTTCTTTTATTATATTTTGTGTGTATTTTAAATTTAAATGATCAGAGTTTAGTGGTTGCATCATCATATTTCTAGACAATAACTAACAGCGGCAGTTATTCCACAACGTTATTATAGGGCCTCAGTTGATGATTTCACAGTTCATTGTCCTGCATTTTTTTCTTAAAAATAATGGTTTGTTAAGTGTCATTTATTATTGCAGGGCATGGTTGCAGTACTCACAATTCTACTACATTGAGTAATTATACAAAAATGACCTACGTAATGTCTTTTCTTTTTCTTTAAATTTGTGTTTCAGATTCAGGTTCATGATGCACTCATCACGTTGAAAGTTTCGATACTCTGATGAGAATAGCTCAGATTCTGTTGTCGAAAGCTCAGAATCCGAAGAAGATATTGAGAAATTGAATATTTCAAATGATTCTGATTCCACCTGCTTGCCATGCACAAGTAGCAACGCCTTAGGAATGTAGATGATGATAAGAGCTGACAAATTTATTGACCCTGTCCGTCCCTGGATCTAAATTACAATTCGTGACGCCTAACAGAGATCCCGCAATCAATCGACTATGTTTATTACTGTTTGACATCCCATCTACCCACTCTTGGTTGCAAAATCACTATCTCGTGTTCTTTTGGCAAAGTATACATTGAATCAAGCAATGCTGCTCACCAGCACACCACACATGATTTTAATGTGTTTTTTGCAGAAAGTTATCATGCATTGAACAAGTAAATCTTACAACCACAATAAAGAACATAACCATTTATTTTCAGTTTAGTTTATTCATTTGGCACAGAAATGCTACCAAAAAGAACATGACCAGACCCCACCATTCCATCAATTATTTACAACTTTGTTGTTCTTCTTTGATGAAAATAAATTTAAAAAAGATAGAAACATATTATTGTATGTACAGATCATTAGGATAAACTAGATGATAACCGCTGCAAAGCACCGGAGATAATTTATTAAATTAATTAATAATTTTTAATTTATTAAATTAATTAATATTAAAATTTTATTCCTAAATTCTATTTTGAAGTACCGAAATACTGATAATATATTATAGATTAAAATATAATATTAAATTCTATGTTATATAGGACTTGAGTTCTATGTGAGATATGACTTTAGGGATGAAACCAAAATACAAAAATGGAACCAAATTTGGTACCATTGGATTTCGCTTATTAATAACTAGTTGAAAAAGCCGCGCTTCGCGGCGGCGTAATAATTTTTTTAAATTTTTTATCAAATAACTTACGAAAATTACTCGGTCCTCGCTAATAAGCCGTACTCCCGTGAAACACGTTTTCCTTTTTAATATCAAAATCTCAAATTTAATATATTGAATATATATTTGTCTTATATATTAATTTTTATGTTACCATACTCCTTTCTAATTAGACACTCTTTCGTCGAAAAAATACCTATATAACTTTACATATTCTACTTCAAATAGAACTTTTAGTTATGTATTACAAATGCTTATTCTACTTCCAATAGAACTTTTAATTGCAAGTATTTCTTTTATATCCGAACTTTTCTCCTCTATAAATCGAAACACCTATTCTATTTCAAATAGAACTTTGCAAGAACTTCTCTTATATTTGAACTCTTCACCTCTACAAATTCAAACACATATTCTACTTCAAATAGAACTTTTAATTATACGTCTTCGCTATAAATTCGAATTCTTATCCTCTATAACTTCGAACACCTATTCTACTTCTAATATGCTAAAGAATATTTTTTGATTTATTAGTATTTAAAATTGTAAACCTCCAAAAAAATTAGAAAAATAGATTGAGACGATCTTAGGGGTGCCAACTCACCTCCCGCGTATCCTCCTTTATATATATATATTGAAGGTTATAGATTAAATTTATTAAATTAATTGATATTAAAATTTTATTATTTTATATTGTAATAATAATAACTATTATTATTATTTAAAATAACTGAGGAAGTACCTTAATTTTATTTTGAAGTACCGAAGTATTGATAATATATTATAGATCAAAATATAATATTAAATTCTATGTTATATAAGACTTTAGTTCTATTTGAGATATGACTTTATTGGTGAAACCAAAACAAAAAAATGGAACCAAATTTGGTACCATTGGGCTTCGCTTATTGATAAAGGTTATAGATAGATATGTGATATAGGACTTTAGTTCTATTAATAAAGGTTGTAGATAATATAATATTAATAATATTATTATAATTTTGACTTATCTATATAAATTATATATATAATAGAGCAACTAGGGGGTTGCTTGAGACAATTTATTCAGTCTGAAATTACTAAAATACCCCTACTTATTATATAATAATAATTTTGTAATGAATGCATATATTAATTACATATAATTCATTAATCATCATTAACACGTCTATATTTATTAATCCATCATTATTAAATATAATAATTTATAATTATATTCATTTATCTACAAATACTTAAATGATTAGATAATTAATATCTATAATTATATCTAACTCATTATTATGCAAGTATTGGGTACAAAATAATTAGTATAGTTAATGAAGATTAGTTATTAATGATTAGAGACATTAAAATGTATTAATAACGAAGATATTAATATGAAGTAAATAGAGTAAAGGGTTGAAAAGTCATTTTACACTTTGAAGGATATAATTGTCTTTTAACGGTGAACAAATTGGCTCAATGTACAGTCAAAGAGACAGTAAAAGAGGGATAAGAAGGATAAAAGAGGGGTCTCTAGAGAGTGACGCCAAAAATATAAGACAACCATCGTAGGAGGGGGCATGAGAGAGAGAGCGCGATCAAAATAGAGATCCAAAACAAAAGTTGAGAAGAAAAAGTGGAGGAGACGGGGAAAAAGGAAAGAAAAGCCAAAGAGACGGTAAAAGAGGGATAAGAAGGATAAGAGAGGGGTCTCCAAAGAGTGACGCCGAAAATAGAAAGCAACCACCACCGTAGGAGGAGGCATGAGAGAAAGAGGCAAATAACATAAATAAATTAACCCAAAAAAAAGCACAAACTCGACAATATCGATAAAGAACAATTTGTCACTGTTAGCTCAAACAACAACCCATGACAAATATTTATTTTACTAAGCAGATCAACTCCAACTCCAAGTGCATTTACATGCACAAAGCCTACAAATTTGGTTCAAGCATCCCGTACAAAATAACAGTCAAATAATGCATTTGAGTAAATAATTATGACGCACCCTAAATAAACAAAGCATAACATGCATTTCAGTAAATGTGTTGGAATATATTATGTCTTCCCGAGGATCATCACATAAGAGAGGCGTCTCTAGAGAGTGATACCAAAAATAGAAGGCAACCACCATTAGAGGGGGCATGAAAGAAGAGAGAGAGAGAGAGAGAGAGAGAGAGAGAGAGAGAGAGAGGTATCAAAATACAGATCCTAAACAAAAGTTGAGAAGAAAAAGTGGAGGAGACGGAGAGAAAGGAAATAAAAGTCAAAGAGACAGTAAAAGAGGGAAAAGAAGGATAAGAGTGGGGTCTCCAAAGAGTGATATCGAAAATAGAAGGCAGCCACCACCGTAGGAGGGGGAATGAGAGAGAGAGAGAGAGAGAGAGAGACCACCGTAGGAGGGGGCGAGAGAGAGAGAGAGAAGGGGGGGGGGGATTTCGAGGTGGGGTGGAGAATGCAATAATTTTTCAATGAACTAAGAATTTCAATGAGTCAATTTATTCAATGCGAAATGATAATTATACTCTCAAATTTCGAAATGACATTTTAATCTATATTATAATTATCTCATATCAATATATCTGTAACTCATAAAATACGTTGAAATTAATAAAAGTTACACAATATTCTAGAACGTGTCCGTGCCTCGCACGGGCTATAAAGCTAGTTATTATTTAAAATAACTAACGAAGTACCCTAAATTCTATTTTGATGTACCGAAGTACTGATAATATATTTTAGATTAAAAAATAATATTAAATTCTATGTGATATAGGACTTTAGTTCTATGTGAGATAGGACTCCAAGGGTGAAACCAAAAAAGGATGGAACCAAATTTGGTACCATAAAAAAGGGGTTTCGCTTATTAATAAAGGTTATAGATTTAAAATAACTGACAAAGTACCCTAAATTCTGTTTTAATGTACCGAAGTACTGATAATATTTTTTAGATTGAAAAATAATATTAAATTCTATGTGATATTGGACTTTAGTTTTATGTGAGCTAAGACTTTAGTTTTATGTGAAATACGACTCTAGGGGTGAAACCAAAAAAGGATGGAACCAAATTTGGTACCATAAAAAAGGGGTTTCGCTTATTAATAAAGGATATTAAATTCTATGTTATATAAGACTTTAGTTCTATTTGAGATAGAACTTTATTGGTGAAACCAAAACAAAAAAATAGAACCAAATTTGTACCATTGGGTTTCGTTTATTGATAAAGGTTATAGATAGATATGTGATATAGGACTTTAGTTCTATTAATAAAGGTTGTAGATATTATAATATTAATAATATTATTATAATTTTGACTTATTATTATTTAAAATAACTAACTAAGTACCCTAAATTCTATTTTGATGTACCGAAGTTCTGATAATATATTTTAGATTAAAAAATAATATTAAATTCTATGTGATATAGGACTTTAGTTCTATGTGAGATAGGACTCTAGGGTGAAACCAAAAAAGGATGGTAGGGTACAATAACACTATAATCTATTTTAGATTAGATAATTTTTTTTTTAATTTCAAAACAACATAGAATTAGTTGTTTCTTAAAAAAAATTAGAATTTTACATGAAATAGGAGTTTATAGTACAATAATAATATAATCTATTTAGATTAGATAGTTATAATTTTTTTTATTTAAAAACAACATAAAATTCAACGATAATATATAATATATGAGTCGAACATTGAAGTAGCAAGTGTGTAGTAAATTTATACTTTAAAAAAAAACTTGATACAAATGTTTAAATTTTATGATTTAACTATCCATTGCAAGTAATCACAGATAATATTGACATATGTATATCAATGTTATGACAATGACAAAGAAGTGACAAAGAAAAAATGTAACCTTTTATCATGCAGACTTTTAATTGCTTGTATGTGCAAGACGAAAAGTCAAAAATAAAATATTATTTTTTGTAAGACGAAAAAGTCGAAATAATAATAGAATTGTTAGAAGATTGGTGAAAATAGAGGATTAAATAAAACAAAAATAATTTAAAAACAATATAAAGTTCTACTACGTGAAATAGGAGTTTAGGATATAATAATTCTACTACATGAAATAGGAGTTTAGGATATAATATAATCTATTTTAAATTAGATAATTATATATTTTTTAAAATATAAATTAGAGGTGAAACCAAAAAAAAATGTGAACCAAAAAAAGTGCGAACCAAATTTGATATCATATTAAAAAGGGGGTTTCGTTTATTAATAAAGATTATAAATTATGTGCTCACCCACCCACTTGTGTATATCCAATGTTCGAAATCCGAAGTGGCCCGCTCCATATTTGTCTAATCTTGAAACTGAGATTTGAAAAATATGTAATTAAATAGTAAGTAATAATTTTTTAGAATAAGGCTAAGGGTACCAAAAATTATTACAAAATGATGTTACGTTCCAATTTAAAATATTTTTATGGATTGATATCAGTGTTATTACATGTAGGTCCATTACATTTAATTGAATTATAATCAATAAAAATATAACACATGTTATTTTGTACATATTTTTTACACATATAATTTTGTATCCATTTTTTTTTTTTATCTAATTTGATCATTCTAGAATTATTCAACTTTTTAAGGGCAGCTCATTTTATCTAGGATTGTGGCCTCAACACAACCGTTATGCCAAGTATGTATTTCTGGAAGCAAAATTTAATAACTCTGTTGTCCGGACTTTTCAAATTTATCTTCACAAATCGTATCTGTGTTGACAAGACATGACATGACTGTGGATTTTGGTATATGAAATATAAGGCATCCAGACGATTTGCTTATAGAGAGCAAGATCTTGGTTATAAACAAGTAAAGCCCTCGGAAGACTCAGAAGCGCTAATTTTTGCAAAGTTTAGGTGCTCGGGTTTTCAAGGAATAATCAACCCTTTTGCATCTTCTACGATAAATACTTCATTTTTTTGCATGGGCACTTTAAAATTTTTAAATATGTGAACTCATACTTATAATGAATAATTGACGGTCAAATTTAAACAAGTTTGACTTTTAAACCGTCCCTATTTCAAATTTGAGAAAAGATAATTACTCCCTCCGTCCCATTGATTTATATACATTGAGGGTGGGCACGAAGACCAAGAAAACATATAAAAAATAAGTAAAATTAGATGAAAAGTGGGTAAAGTGGTGGGACCTATCAATATTTAATAATAGATTTGAGATAGTGGAGAAAAATAGTGGGTGTAATAGTGTTTTATATTATTATAGAATAGAGATAGTGAAGAAAGTAGTGGGTGTAATAGTGTTTTATATTATTAAAAGTTACTATTTTTGGAATGTATATAAATGAGAGGGACATCCCAAAATGGAAAGTGTATAGAAATGAATGGGACAGAGGGAGTACCTTTTTGTAGACGGGTCCTGGTCCCTGACAATTGATTGTTAGGGACCATTTATTTAACAATCTGTTCCTGAACCGTTGGATCAACATTTCGACGGTCAAGATTAAAAAAAAAAATTTAGTTACTCCGCGTATTTTTTCCGCGGAACCCTATTCCTCCGCGCAAATTTATCGCGGAGCCCTGTACCCTACAATCGATGATGAATATAATTTCAGATGACGATTTCTATTTGATTGATTCCAAAGGAGTGCTCCACCGTAATACAATTTCGGATAACGGTGATTTCATCAATCAGAGGAGGACTTGAAAAAAAAAAGGTTGTTCTTTTGATGGCAAATAAACTGTATGCATTATTATGCAAAGGAGATTTCAACAAAAGTACTAATGAGCTCAACAAAAGTACTAGTACATATGTAGATCGTAAGGATGGGCATGATGATTTTTCAAATCTTAATATCTTAACATAGTACAAATTTAACTAAATCTCTTGTGGGTTCATATTCTATGAAATACATTATGAATACACTATATATGGAGTGGTAATAAGCAAACTTGTACGCAACGTTCCCAACACGCAGTAGATCGACGTAAGGTAGCATTTCAAAATCGTCATAGTAATTGTTGTTGTAAAGGAATTTAATCAATGGTAAATGATCCTTCCAATTACCTTCAAAATTTAGTACACAACTATAGTCTGTCTTAATACGTTTCCACTTCCATTCAGGAATCTCTTAGTTGTAATAGTCTACTATATCTCTCTCGTTCTGTCTTCATTTTCTGACATCTCAAGTACTTAGATACTTACCAACATTAATATTTTTTCAAATCTCTTATATATATATATCCTTGCATTTCCTTCTTATCCCTTATACTTTCTCGTTCCCTCTTGTAATTAAATCCATTTCTTTTTTTCCATAATTCTTTCCTTAATGTAGCCCTCAATTCTGGTTGAATCCTAATTTCAGTCATTTCTTCTAATTAATCTCTTGTTATTATAACCTTTAAGCTCCATCATTTCCAATTCTTGTATCGAAGATATTTACATTTTTAATCTCGCTTTACTACTTACAATATCAGCCATCCATATTCCTTGGTCAATTCTATCTACCTCCTATATAGCTAACAACTGCTTTCAACGATCACATACTTTCTGTACCAATGTAAGATAAATATCTGGTTTAAAACAACTCCTCATTTCCTTGTCCATCATCTTTAAATTATTGTTAAAGCCTCTTCATCCTCTTTTCCTTGTTATAATTAAAGTGAGAAATACACATTAACAACTCGGTGACTTAGCTCCATACCTTTAAAATTGTTCCATTTAGTTCCAAGAACTTAACTGATCTCCATCTGATTTCTCAAATAATTCAGAAGATACGTTCGCAGTAACACTCATGACACCTTTTCCAGGGTACCATCTCATTCCCCAAATAACTTGATCAAATCGACATCATCTTGATTCTCATTCTATACATCCACGTTGACTGGTAAGATCTACCTCAAATAATGTGGTTTCTGTCAAATAGAATTTGATCCACTCTTCCACATCGTAACGTTAATCGATAGAGAGAGAACAACTGGCTCCGTTATATGTCACTAATATTCTAATCGCATCGTGATCCGCTCTCGCTCGTGGTAATTCAATCGCAAATTCTTTGTTCATTATGGCAAGGTAAATTCCTTCCAACCTGGTGGCATATCTTCAAGATTATTAGAGATAACAAGATTCATGATATTTTGAAGTGAAAAGGTTCTGCATCATAGCAAATGTCCCACAATTGTGGTTGCCAAATTTACGTATTCTAAAGCGAACAGTATTGGAAATAAAGAATCACTGAGGGATCAATTTGATCACATGAACTCAATGTTGTGTGTCTTGATTAAGACAGTACTAAAGGTAATCAATCCTTTTGTGAAGCACAACACACAAGTGATGGCGTCCCAACAGACTTCTATCACACAGACAGATAGTCCTTGTGTCCCCTATAAATAGGGTTGTTCGTCTCAGTTAGAGTAGAGAAATATGAAAGAAATTTAAAGTCAATTTAACAATCAAGGCCTTTTGACAAGAAATTCTCAGATATACACCATGGATTGAAATTGAATAGATTCCAAAGGTGTTATTCCAGAAAAGAAGAACAACCAGAAAAGGAAGTATCAACAAATAGTGTTACATTACAACTAGAGTTTTCCACCCCTGAAGAATGAAGGAGTTGAAATTCAAATAACATATCTTCAACCGGCCTCAAAATTTGAAATAGATATCACAACAACCTCTGATGCAATTGCAAACATGATTGATCAAGAGTATCAAATACAAGATCAAAAGGTGGAATAGATTTACCAACACAAGTTTCGCTTAAAGGAATGTCAAATATTTCATTAGGATGGAAATGTATTACCAAGGTCTCCACATATGCCTCCTCTGTCGACTCCTTCGATAGCTCGTTATCCGATTCTACGCCCTTCTTTTCCACGTCGTAAGGTTATCAATATCGTACGTCGTCGTCAACTCGTAAGAGTCCTTGAAGATTCCGCCATAGACATCTACAACCGTAAGGAGTTCTATCCAGCTTAGCACAATCATCTCAATCGAATACCCCTATCTTAACTTACTCATTGGTACTATATCCGATAGTCCAACACGAACTCTAAATGAGCTCTGACGTTCCTTATATAGCTATACACACTCCTACACACTCTCGTTTCTAGTTTTACTATAACCCTGCTCTGATACCAACCTAATACGCCCCAAAATCCGGGGTCAAAGGATTTGGTCGTCACACTGCATTCTCATTTCCAACAACCTGTTTAATATTAAATTAA
Organism: Heracleum sosnowskyi; assembly: GCA_030848705.1. Lineage (NCBI taxonomy): Eukaryota > Viridiplantae > Streptophyta > Magnoliopsida > Apiales > Apiaceae > Heracleum > Heracleum sosnowskyi. Next base: position 91,005,652 of record CM061235.1, on the reverse strand, counting down.
CTCAATAATAACATCTGCGACCCCAACTCTACCAAGAATCTTTAAAGGTTATAGTGCTAGAAACAAGAATCCAAAATTCCATTACATAAAATTTTCTTCTTTATAACCATTCTCTTTACATACAATCTAAAACACTAGTATAACTTCGATAAGAAGTATACCAGGCAACAATCTTATACAATATAATATTTAATAGAAATCAACTTTATACAAACCTATCACTAGCTCCAAATACTCTGGATCAAAACGTCTTTACGATAATATCCTTTCACATCTCTGACCAGCTACGCGGACAACTCTCGCCAATATACCTTCTTGCTGAAAGGCTAAATATATAAAGAAAGCAAGTATGAACGAAAGAATTGCTCAGCAAGTGCATTATCATGTATAATATGAAAATTTTCCAAAATAAACTTTGGATTTTCAAATAAACAAGCCTCTGGTTAAAACATTTGTAATCTCTAAAATTCTCAAATCAAGTTTGGTAATTTACCACAATTTCTCATTCAGCTTTTAGCAACTGAATAGTTTAAAACACAAAAAAACACAAAAAAATTTATATTGGTCGTCACGGTTACCCGAACAACAATAACTACAATAGTATGTAGAAAATATGAAGTAAATATATCTCATACGTCTTCAAGACCATAGTTTATACAAAAATACTATTTTTGAAGATAACGGTTCTATTCACAACATCTTCTGGAACCAACAACTCTGGAAGGGTGGAATAATCAAAGAGTAAGAATGAGCTAACGCACTCAGCCATGGGATAAAGGACGTACTTCAAGACTTCAATATGGTACCGACTGAATATGCGGTATGAATAAAACTCATCAAGATAGATATCTCACGACTGCCAATGGAATCAAGGAAGTGAATTTTGACTATATGAAATCCGATATACTAGGAGTAAGTGGTTTCAACAAGATTGAAACCCCTTCTTATTAATAAATGAACCAACAATCTTCAAGCAAATGAATAAACCTGAGTATCAGGCCATAACTCACAAGTACAGAACATATGGATGTAATCCATCTCAGATATAAGAAGTGATATTAGAATTGGATTTTTTTTTCTTATTTTTCAAATCAAAGGTTGAGCTGCTGATCAGTCACGCATCAACCCCGGACTTGCTTATAGCAAAGTCCTCTACTGGATCCTTGGCCAATCTGGGCCTTAAGTTATTCCGACCATAAATATGGTCCGACCATTACTGGTCCATTTAAAAAAAAACATTCCAATCCTATATTATATACGTCAGGTGTCAGTATGATTGACAACCTTACTTCGAGAATCAGGTGTCGGAAGAATCGACAACCTTTGTTAGGTCCAAAGTATCGTAGAAGGGGGGGTTGAATACGATACCTACAAATAATTCAATTTCGTTCGCGGATTAATCATTCAGTTCTATAACGAAATCAAACACACCAAATCAAACCAAGAGTCGGGGAATATATCTTTTTATAAATATAAACCTCGAGGGGTGCTACAATTTCTAATCCGTAGATTAGCTTCAATGAGTTCTAGGTTATTCACAATCAATACAATGATATAAATCTGAGCAATATTAATTTCTTCTGTAATCTCTCTGGCTCAAACTCTCTCTTAGTAATTGCTACTGTAAATGAACCTCTACTTAAGAAGACACACTTCCTCTGCAGTAATTGTAGACTTGTGTTTTGAAAACTATCGAACCATAATTGAAGAATCAATCATGGCCGTCCAATTTTCATCAACCTGTCAAACAAAGCAAAACTTTTCACCTGCTCCCTAATTTAAAAACCATCGAATGTATAAAGTATTTTACCATTCGATAGTTTTTAAATAAAAACTATCAAAAAGCAAACTACTTTAATCTTGTTTTCAAATGGTTTTCTTAAACCATATTCGATGGTTTTCTAAATAGAAAAACCATCGAATTCTTTTCTTGTCCTTGATCTTTTAGAAAACCCTCTGAGCTTCATGGTGTTTCAGTTTTAGACTGTATCAATTTCTTCTGAGACGATAAAAACAACTTGATCTTTTTACGTGCCGTCAACTAGTGCAACTGGTCTGGTTCACAGATGAATATCACTTGATCAATTCTTCTATGTCTTCAATTCAATGCTGCTGATAAGTCCTTTGTCGTTCTGGTTGCTTCATTTAAATCACTGGAATCCTGTGGTACTTAACCCTAAATCATTCACATACTTCTGTCATCTTGAAAGTCTTGTTTCTTTTGCTGTCACCGAGGCTTGAACATTTTCATGAACTTCTTTCCGTGACCTGTTTACGGACTTCAAGAATACATACCGTATTTTGATTTTTTGAGTTTACCTTTTCTTCTTTGATTCTGGATTCCCGTGCTTCTGTTAATATTATTGTCTGTCTTGTCCTTTATTGAGTTGTAGTTATCTCTTTTACATCTTATGTTACATTATGCTTTACAATCTCCCCCTATTTGATTGGATAGAGTTTGACAAGCAAATACTTCGAGGATAACTCAACTAACTAAGGAAACATTAAACTAATTAAAGTAAGACAACTTAATAATATTAAATGCATTCTGGATAAGATATATATACATTTCCAGATTTCATAAATAAAAAAAACAATAAAACTTTATACATTGAAGTTGCTCCTCTAGTCTGAGCTGATAGTTCTTTTGTTCTTTGCTTCTGTTCTTCAGTCCATTTCAATTTCACCTTCTTTAATCATTGGATTGGAGTTAACAGCTTGATAATCAATCACTGATAGATAGTGCTGTGGTTCTCCAGGTTTAAGGATTGCTCCTTGGATGTGTCTTCCAATGTACTCAACCTCTTGACCCACTCCAGCCCACAACCATGCAATGTTAACATCTTTCTTGTTTAGCTTTGGCATGTTTGGTAGTCTGGGAAGCACTTTCAATCCTCTTTCAACTCTCTTCCTATAGTAAGGAACATTCTCCATTAGAAATCTTCGTAGAGTGTCGGCTACTTTGTCCTTCTCCGTTGATGTGAATCCAGTGGATCTAAGATACTTCTCAACTGATATCAGATAATTACTTGGATAATCTCTCAGTTTGTCCTCAGCCAAATAGCAGATTCTGAACAAGTCATTCGTCATGAATCTAACCATTGGAGGATCTTCAGTAATCTCTGGACCGATTTTCATCAAGATCTCTTTAACATGCTCACGGAGCAGTTCATTTAACCTTGTAGTCCTTTGTATCTTGATGAGAATCACCTGCAGTTCTGTGTATGTTCTCTGTTCTAAAAACTTAGTGGAAATCACAAATGTACCTTTCTCAAGAAAATTGATCAATATGTTCCAGGCACCATTTGCTTTAACCCCGGCTTTCAGAAAGATCACAGTATTCCTTAGTGCAGTGAAGTAAGTATGATCATCAGGATTTGCACTTCTTATGTCCTGAATTATGACTTCCACCTCCGCATTGTTGTTGACTTCTAATCCGTCTTCAACTCCACAAAAGGTTTTATAAGCCATCTCCCAGTCAGTACCTTGCTTATTTGCCAAATCCATCATCTTCTTCTTCCTCAATTCAACATACACCTTGGATCTCTTTAACTTCTCAATCCTTAGAACTGCTTGGTGTCTTTCTCTCTCAGCTTGCCTAGCATCTATTTCAGCTCTTTGAGCTTTCACCATCTCCAAGGCAGCTTCTTCTTCCAGTGATAGAGAATTTGCTTCTTCTTCCATATCATCATCCAAGATAGGATGTTCTATTGGCTCTGGATAATATGGCTCATGCTCTTCCTGAATTGGTTGCTCTTGCATGACCTCAAATTCCTCTTCACTCTCCTCTTCTTGTACCATGTCCTCAATCCAGTACTGTCTAACTGGAATAGCTTCATTGGTTTCCCAAACTCCCCATCCAGTTGTTTGCCAACCTTCATTAGTCACTTCATTTGTTTCCCCTTCTCCAACTTTCTCCCCCTTAGTTGAGGAATCCTCGATGTAGTTATCCTCATTGTAAAAGGTAGTAGAAGGATCAGGTTGTTGATTTGAAGGTCCGGGTTGTTGGTTCCTCAACATATTCCATATAGACTGTACTCCGTCGCCTTGATTCTCCATGAACTCCGCAATCTCCTTGTTCATTTCATGCATAGAAGCTAGCTTCAGGTCAATGTCATCCAATCTTGAGTTGGTAGTCTTTTCAATGTGATCCAATCTCTTGTTTAGCTTAGACTCCACTCTTGAAAGGGTGTTCATTGCATCTTTTACCCTAGCTTGACCATCCCGGATAACCAGAACGTCTTCCTTCAAAGCTTCTTGCCCTTGAGTCAGAGTATACACCTCATTCATGAAACCATCTTTCAGCTCCTTAACGTCCGTCCTCAATTCGATTAGTTCTTCCATAGCTTCCTTCTTCAAGGAGTCCACTGCATGCTTCGTACCTGTTATAGTGCCAGATGCACTGCCAATGACCCTGAAAGTTCTTATGGAATCAGCTGCAGCCAAGTCAACCTTCTCTTGAATGGACTTTAAAGAAGCATTGTCTTGACTAGAGGAGATCCCTTGGTCAAAGGAAGGTCGCAGTGGAACCTTGTATAAAGGATTTCCTTGTAGATCATGAACTGTCATCTCCTTGAGCGAGGATTGAACATGTACCTCTCTTTCTGTAGGTCGTAGCAAATCATCAATATTTGAAAGGGTTAGGGTGTCACTCCTCACATTTGGATCTGGGTGTACACTCAACGTTTCTGTCGGTGTTTCACTCATTTTTCCTTTCCCACTCAGGCCAGGTGTAAGTGTTTGTGTTTCACTCAATCCATTAGTGCTAATTGTACCTGCAGAAGAAAACACCGTAGCCGTCCTTAAGGAGGTCACCGGTGGTGCAATGGGGCTTCGCAAGTCCCCGTCCTTGGTTAAACCAAGTTGCTGATCATCCGTAGATGATGTATCCTTTGTAGGATCTAGAGTTCGAATCTCTAGGAGGCTAGAATCAGGCTCTATTAACAGCAGAGATCCTGAAACTTCCCCAATAGTCTGTGAAGACTTTACCTCAGTTAACTCCTCAATGTGAATTGATTCGTTGTCACCGAGTTGCCGATCTGCACCTACGTCAGACCTTTTACCCGCAGGATCCAGATATGTTCCATCTGGGGAGGTAGACAATGACCCTTTAGTTTGTGCATTTAGGTCAAAGCCTTCTCTCGACGTCTGTGAAGACACTTGGTTCTTAGAACCTTCAACCAGTGAACCTGACCGTAATATGGTCGGAACACCAGTTGCTTCCGTCAATTCCTCCTTGCTAGATTGAGCTATTGGTTCAGATATTGCTTTAGTTAATGTAGCCCAATCAGCATCCGAAAAATCAATAAAGGGCGCTTTGGAAGTTTGAAATAAAGTATCAACAGTTGCCTCGGTTTCTATTCTTCTCCTTTTAGAGGAAGGCAGAGCTGTTGTTGAAGGGTGTATCTCCTTATGTGGTGCTGCTATGGCACTATCTCCCTCTACACTCACGGATGTCTGAATATTGGGTATAGGAGGGGAAGGAGGTTCGTTTATGTTTTCATTTGGCACTTCCAAAGGCTCTTCGACCGTGGTTAGAGATTGTGGGTTTGCAATCTCATGGTCAGGAATGGCCACTGAGGGCTCTGGATCTACATCCATTGGTTGTTGTACAGGAGCCAGTTCAGGTTGAGGAATATTACCTTCATTTACCTGTTCCCCTGGGGGTAGAAGTGGTAGGGGCACCGTTCTTAGATAATTTGTGAGAACAGTGGGTACCCCTGGAAGATGATTCTTTCTTATTAGAGCGGTTATTGCATTGCTCTTCATCCTCATGCACTCCATGGTCTCCTCGTCTGCAAATGTGTCACGTTCATCATCTGTTAAGACATCATTGAGAATTAGCTGTAGGAACCTAGGATAGAAACAAAGCACATCGTCCATGCCTGTTCTTTCATCCAGTGGTCCCATGCACAGAATGACTTGATCAATCACTAATCGTCCTATGTTGATATGCCTATTGTTAGCAATGGCAAACCCTATCTTTTGAAGGAATAAGGGAATACCATGCAGATTTGTTAGCTTGGCAGTAAAAACATGGATAAGTGTGTGAAAGAAAAAATTCCATGGCTTGGTCAGGTAATGCTTAAGAAACTCTCCCACAAAGAAGTTTGGTTGTTGACTTCTTATGAGAGTGAAGAAAGCATGTATCTCCTCAGTCGTGGGATCCGGAACAAGGTTTTCTGTTGGAAAATGCAGACCCCTGTTAAAATCATGTTCCGTCACCCTTATTGTTCTGCCCCTGGTACAACAAAACTGAAGGATCTAATGTTATTCTCACTTGTATCCGTGGCGGTTGTGTACAACGCAGTCAATTGATCGATGCAAAGGACTACAGGAGTACTCAAAGCATATGCCACTAACGAACGTGTATTCAAAAACTCTGCCCATGCACGAAACTGTAAGTTCGTAATGGTTTGCAAGTTTTGAAACGAGACATGATTAGTCTTGGTTACGATAAATTCTCCGGCCATTTATTTTATTTTTTTAAATTTCCAGAAAATTAATTTTAAACCAAAACTAAATTTTCACTTAAATTTAATTAATTATTACTAATTAATCAAACTCTTGACAAAAATACCTTAAAACAAAATTACCCATTTTTCTTAATAAACACAACTTCGAATCACTATTGTCAAGAACCCTAATTTTGGTAACACAAATAATCAGAATTATCTGAAGAAATCAATTGATAACAATTAACTTCTAAAGAACAATAGTGAAAATAGTTTTCTTAGAAACAAGTTCTTGAGTTCGATGGTTTCTTCTTAACTGATGCTTTAAAAACTTAAAAGAAACAAAGTTTCACGGTTAAAATCAATTAACACTGATAGAACTGTAACTTTTCCAAGTTTTGATCGGTTAAAAATGAAGAATTCTATCGACAGTGATGTTCTTGGTTATATGTATTCTTGTAAGTATAAACAAAAGCCCTTAGATCTGAGAATAAGAACAAAAAAAAACGTAAGGGGTTGTTATATACTTTTTGAATTGACAGGGGCAATATTGTCATTTAACTGTTCGATGGTTTTTAATAGAACTGTCGATGGTTTTCTGTAAGGGGCAAAACTGTCAACTTCCCTTCGATAGTTTTTAGAAAACTATCGAAGTTTTTTGAAAATCAGAATTTATAACGTTTTGAAGAAAACTATCGAAAGCTATTTCTGTTTAAAACTGAAAAACTATCGAACATCTTTATGAAAAGCATCGAGAATTTAGATATTTGTTAACATTAAATTTAATTCGATGTATTTTCAATTACTTTTTCAAAATCTATCGAGAATTTACATATGGAATTAGATAAATTCTCTTCGATAGATTTTAAATTACTCTTAAAAACTATCGAAAGGTGTATTTCGAGGGTTTTTCTTTTCATACTTAAAAACTATCGAATTGTTAGTTCGATGGTTTTTAACTAGTACTTAGAAAAACTATCGAATTTTCTAAAATTCGATATTTTTTGCTTCTGTCTAAAATTTTAAAACCTGTTCTGTTTTTTAAAAAATCAGACTTTTTGTATTTCCTGTCAAGTTTTATTTTGAATAAATCTTTTAAAATTTACCAAAATAAATTGTTAAAAGAAAATTCACAATTTTCTTAGAATAAAATCAACTGAATATCATCAAATGATATTAATCAATTAAAATCCAATAAATTATGCTACATTAATCTACAATGTTAAAAATAAAGTAAATTAATTCAAATTAAATAAATGCTTAAATATTTAGAACAAATATTAGCATCTAAATAATTTTAGAATTAATAACCAATTAAATGCCAGAAGATATATCATCCATAATTATGACATAAAATTAGTACAATAATCCTAACTACGAGAATTGCTCCAGAAAATAAATTCACGAGTCCTAAGGATATAGAAATTCTTAAACTCATGTATTCACTAGGACTATCTGCAGTTACTGACTTCTAATCAAAATCAATTAGAAAGATTTAACATCCCAAGTTCACCAACCAACTTTGAAAAAGTGGATTCATCAAGCGGTTTAGTAAAGATGTCTGCAATTTGTTCCTCTGTGGGTACAAAATGTAACTCCACAGTTCCATTCATGACATGCTCTCGGATAAAATGATACCTGATGTCGATGTGCTTCGTCCTCGAGTGTTGCACTGGGTTGTTAGAGATTGCCATGGCACTTGTGTTGTCGCAAAATATTGGAATCTTTGTCAACAAAAGCCTATAGTCACGGAGTTGGTTTCTCATCCACAAGATCTGAGCACAGCAGCTACCAGCAGCAATGTATTCAGCCTCATCTGTTGATGTGGACACTGAATGCTGCTTCTTGCTATACCAGGAAACTAACCTTCTTCCAAGAAACTGACAGCTTCCTGAAGTACTTTTCCGATCAATCTTACAACCTGCAAAATCAGAGTCTGTGTATCCAATAAGATCAAATCCTGTATCTTTAGGGTACCAAATTCCAAGATTTGGGGTGCCCTTAAGATATCTAAATATTCGCTTAACAGCTATTGTAATAACCCTAAATTTTGGACTTAGTTAAATTTTCTTTTTGATGAATAGTAAAATTGCCCCTGATGAATAGTAAATTTGTTGGTGAACAATTTTTCAGACCACACTATGTGAATGATATGGAATGAATGTTTCGAAGTTATACTATTGATGTATAATGAGAATAAGTGAATGCAAACGCAATCAGAATCAGAAGATTCCCATTCGAATTTTAAATCACTATTCATCGGACAATCAAGGATTTATTGATTTGATCGTTTTGAGGAAGTATGTAGAATGAGAAATCCATGATCATATCTTAAGCCAATGTGAGAAATCTAGGATCATATATTAAACCAAGGAAATGGGAAGATCAAGGAAGTATCCCCTAGCTTAGGTACAGAGAAACGTTTTTAAGATCACTTGAAACTATCGCGAAACAAAAGCGTAACAAATTATGGATTAAACCCTAACCAAGGGAGGAGTATCATATAAGATCATCAAGTGTAACATATAAGAGGATTGACGACACAAATGATGACATAAGCATGATGCAGAGGATGACATATGGATGACAAGTGATGACCAAGTGGTGAATCACCACCTTGTCACCACTTTCACCACAACCACAAGTTCAAAATGAGGTGTGTCATTGGTGACAAGTCTTTCTTACAACCACACAAAATGGATGCATCCAAATTTAGCATTATGGGACAAAAGAAAGAAAAAGAAAAGCAAGCAAGAAGTATAATGTTACATGTGTTATAATACATGTATATATATATGTATTAAAGTGAACAAACACTTGGTTAATTACCAACCACAAAAAATAAACACATCACCCCCCTTATTAACCTTGTAATCAGCTGAACACATCACCACATTCATCACCAAGCAAACAAAAGAGAAACTCTCCCCATTTTTACAAAATCCCGAGAGAAAAAAAAGGAGTAAAAATGGTGGATGAAGATTTGATCATAACTTGAGTTTCTCTTGTCCGTTTTTGGCGTTCCACCACTCAAATCGAAGCTCTCGAGAATCTCTACGCAACCATGGTAAGAACTCTCCTCACCTCTGTCTTTAACCCATCCGTTTTTAATGATTAAGGGAGATAATGAATAGTAACTCTTAGTTTTTATGACTTTGTTTCCATGAGTTTAAGCTTCCTAAGGAGGATCCAAGGACAATAAAGCTTAACCCAGCCCTTGTTAGTGTCTCTCAAGCTCTAAGGAAGGTAATATAACTCTGCCCTCTTGAGTTCTTATGATTTTAATGGTTGGAATGGTGATTAGAGTCGTTATTCGTGTTATCGTTAAGATCCGTGAATCTTATGTTTGATTTAAGGATGAATGATTTTGCGAAGCTTGATTTAGAGTATGATAAGGTTCAGGGGCTGTTTGTAGTGTGTTAATGAAGTATGTTGGTTGTTGGATTGGTTGGTTGTGTTTGTGGTAGCATTTAAATTTTTGGAATCGTTAAAACGTAGCTGTTTTAATGTCCGATTTTCGTAAAACCTAAAGAAACTAATGGTCCCCAAGTACTTAACTGCTAAACCACTTCACCACTGCCTAGTTAAAGAAAGATAAGAGTTTGTAGATCGCGTGGGTTCAAGAATCACGTGAGTTCGATTTACGGTTTAAGAGATATGCCCGTTTTAGTAAAAGCGGTCGTTTCCGAAAGTGTCGTTTCATTCGCTCGGTTCCGGGAGACTAAACCCTAAGATAAAATTGGAATAAAATTATGAAATCTGGACACCACTTACTCCTAAGGTCAGTTAAGGTCTCTGAAAATTTTCATGAGCATTTGCGTATTTTTCGATTTTATAAAAATTCGGGACCGAGAGGTAAAAACGAGAGGTAACTTAAAACGCTAACTTAGAACGAAACTTCGAGACAAGAACGAGGAAACATTGTATGGACTTCAACCATGGGTAGAACTTACGAGATAAGTAGTAACATATAAGTTTGACTTATGAGTTGATTTTGGGTGGTCATTTTATAAGTGATTAAAATTCATTAAGCGACTTATGTTAGAGTTAGGACAGTGTGGAACTGATTTAGTGTATGATCTTTGTTTATAGATTCCCGGACACACTCTGAGCATATCCATACCCTCGGAAACCAAGGCAAGTTTTCTCATTCCATGCTGTATTTTAAATTATAGTATACTGATGATGCATATGATAGATGCATGCTTTCAAACCTTACATCGTATATAGATGTGATGGTATTAAAAATGATGAGATGTAATATATGCATATGATAGATGCAAGTTTTCAAACCCTACATCATATAAATGATGCTGTTGTGATTTATGTGATTGATATATATATATATATATATATATATATATATCTATTCTTCTTTAATGCTGTGAGAACTTTTTAAACTGATTACGCTTTTAGTAAAAGCTTTCGTAAGATATAAGGTTTATATGCTAGGTAAATACTAGATATAAACCGAGGTTTAAAGGCTCTAAGTATAGAGCAGTCGTACGATAATTTTAAAATAATAGACCGGGAGTTAAATTACTACTTTATTTTAATAATACTGTCAGATACTGGAGGGTCCAGGGACATCTATGTTTTATATATGATGATTAAATATTCCAATATATGTATACTATTGGATATTTAATGTGTGATATTAAATAATATTATTAAAAATATTATTTTGAATATCTATTAACTAAGTAAATATTACTTTGAATATTCATTTAAGTGGATTATTATTGAATAATAATTCAATATTTATTATTTGGGTATTTATTAAATATTCCAAATATGATTTAAAAATCATAGAACCTTATTATATGATTAAAGGTTCTACTATTTACACAAAAATATAAATTTCTGATCTTCAGAAAAGATATTAAAACAGAGATTCCCAACTATTATCTTAAGATATTTAAAGATAATTAAATGCGAATAGTGTTTTTCTAACTCATCGGAAATTGGGAATCTAGTTCAAGAAGTCGAGGACAGAGTTTTACTTCCACTGTTCCTCTAGAATACCTATAGCTGGGGATGACTCCCCCATTCAAGTAAAGAATTTCAAACTTGCTAAACTCTGAAAATTTCAATAAACTCCCTGGTCATGATTTCAAAATACGTGGTAATCATCTGTAGTTTCGTTGACTAATGTCAACCCACACTTTGACTTACTCCCTTCAAATACTCTGGAGTAAGGAATTCTAAACGGTTACAAAGTTTTTGACAAGTATTTGTACTTGGGGGAAATAGGATTAAATTCCGATTTCCATTTCATTGATATTTTTCATGGGAACTGGAAGGGCTTACACGGCAATGAAACAGGTGTCGGGGTAGTGCCAAAATTATCAAGGCTTACCCGGTGATGAAACAGGCACCGAGGTAGTGATCTCTTGCGTGCTAAGGCTTACCCGGTGATGAAATAGGCGCCGAGGTAGTGATCTCTTAGCACAGTGGCCCGTATGCGGCCAGGGTGATAACCGAATAGGAAGTCGTCCTTCTACTAGTAGAAAATTTACGTTACGATACAACGGCTGATCACCGTGTATCGGGTGTTCCAGAATATCCCCTTCCCTCCAATTGGAGTTGTGCTGCACATTGTAACAAAAGCCTAGGCGATGAGTTACTGATAATGTGACAGTGATGAGTAATGATGTTCCTTATACAGTAGTTGTACTGTATGGCATGTTTTGACGAAAAGAATGTTTAAACATCATTCTGTATACGAATGAAGTTTTAAAAGTTTTCAATTATGATATCAGTTACATGTATGAGTATGCTGCTATATATTGTTGTTGAGCTTTAGTGCTCATTCTTGCTTCCTTTATAAAAGGTGTTCGTTACTGATATTCTACAGTATTTTGAACAAATGAGATATCTAAATAGATATGTGTACATATAGGTCGAGAAGGTATTTAAGATATACAGTATATTGAACTGTATGGTATTTTGAATCAATAAATAGGCTTTAAGCCTTGATTCCAATGTTAACATTTATTTTAAAAAGATATGTCTTCAGTCTTGGTTTACCATACTGATACCAAGGATTTCCAAATGATTACGAAGAGTATATGAGTATGATTATAAGTCATACGGTATTTTGAACGGTATACTATTTTGGGGTTAGACCCTAGTAGTGATAAAAGCTTTGATCCTATATGGATTATCTTCCTAAAAGGTTTAAAGATTTAAACTGGGATAGATTTCTTGCTGAGCACTATTAGCTCATTCTTGCTTTATTAAATCTTTCAGCATGAGGAAAACATTGCCGATCCACCTCGTTTTACGAGAGCAAGGGAATGGAGAGACCACCCTAGAGTTAGTTGATGCAGGATGGATACTGTCGGTGTGAGCAGAATAGTCGCAGCTTGAATTAGTGAGAATTATTTTTGAGTAGATTTGTATTACTAAACCTTGTATAGAATTGTGAGGTCTATTATTGTAACTTCAGGTAGAGGTTGTAAATAATAGATGAGATCCTGGATAGTACATTTGGGTTGTAATAACAAATGTTGATTATTGTTGCTCATTTCCAAGGCTATAACTTGTGTGTGTGTGCGTAAGTGATTGGGGTCATTGGAGTTGTGTTATGAGAATGTTGCAAGCAATGCAGGTATTGTATCATTGATGGAGCGTGACAACCCAGATTCCTGACCCCGGATCTGGGGGTGTTACAACTATTAGATGAGATTCTTTAGGATCAGACTGAAACCTAGCACACAAGCATGTTGCAAACATTATATCTGGTCTACTTGCAGTGAGATAAAGTAATGAGCCTATCATACCTCTGTAGTCTGTGATGTCAACCTTCTTACCAGTTTCATCCTTATCAAGCTTAGTGGCAGTTGGCATAGGAGTCTTTGTTGTAGATGAGTCTTCCATTTGATACTTCTTAAGAAGATCTTTGATGTACTTGGACTGACAAATGAATATACCATCTTGTCTTTGGTATACTTGCAGTCCAAGAAAGAATGACAATTCACCCATCATGCTCATTTCATAACGACTCTGCATTAACTTAGCAAATCTCTTGCATAGATCATCATTAGTAGAACCAAATATTATGTCATCAACATATACTTGCACCAATATCAAATCATTTTTGTGCTTTTTGTAAAAGAGAGTCTTGTCTACAACACCTCTTGTAAAATCATTTTCAAGTAAGAATTCAGAGAGAGTGTCATACTATGTCCTTGGAGCTTGTTTGAGTCCATAGAGAGCTTTGAATAGAAAGTACACAAAGTCTGCCAGTTTTGAATCCTCAAAACCTGGAGGTTGTTCCACATACACTTCTTCTTCTAACTCTCCGTTCAGAAAAGCACTCTTCACATCCATCTGATATACCTTGTAATTGGAATGTGCTGCGAATGCCAGAAACATTCTGATGGCCTCAAGTCTTGCTACTGGTGCATAGGTTTCATCATAATCTATACCCTCTTCTTGAGAGTAACCTTTAGCAACCAGTCTGGTTTTGTTTCTCGTTACAATGCCATCTCGTCCAACTTATTTCTGAATACCCATCTTGTTCCAATAACAGATTTTCCCTTAGGCCTGGGTACCAGCTTCCAAACTTTCTGCCTTTCAAACTGATTGAGTTCCTCTTGCATAGCAATCACCCAATCTGGATCATCTAGAGCATCTTCAACTTTCTTAGGTTCTGTTTCTGAAAGGAACCCAGAATAGTGACATTCATTTTGTGATGTTCTCCTAGTTCTCACTCCTGTGTCCGGATCACCAATGATCAAGTGAAAGGGATGATCTCTATTCCATACCCTTTGTCTTGGCAGATGCGATCTTGATGATTCTCCATGTTCTAGATGTTGTGGAGTGTGAGTAGTTGATCCTTCTCCTGCTCCCCCTGAGTTGTTGACGGTTTGATCTGTTGATTTTGTAGACTGACTAGTGGATCCTGTAGAATTTTGAGGATCTCCACTTTGGTCACCACTTTGTCCAGAATCATTATCATTATGATTATTGTTAATAACTGTAACAACTTCAGGTTCTTCTTCATTGTCAGAGAGATCTCCTGATAGATTTTCAAATACCAAGGATTCAGAGCTCTCTCTTGTTTGCAGGCCTGGTCTTTTGGTGTCGTCAAATGTTACATTAAAGCTTTCCAACACCTTCTTATCTTCAATCACATATACCCTGAAAGCCTTAGATTCCAGAGAATAGCCCAGAAAAATGCCTTCATCTGCTTTGGCATCAAACTTGCCAAGATGTTCTCCATCTTTAAGTACAAAGCACTTTGCACCAAACACATGAAAGTACTTCAGTGTTGGTTTCTTGTTGGCCATTAACTCATACGGAGTCTTTTCATGATCTTTGTTGATCAGGGTTCGATTCTGAGTGTAGCAATCTGTGTTCACTGCTTCAGCCCAAAAGTAAGTGGGAAGTTTTGATTCATTCAACATGGTCCTTGCTGCTTCAACCAAGGTCCCGTTCTTCCTTTCCACTACTCCATTCTGTTGAGGAGTTCTTGGTACTGAAAACTGTCTTGATATTCCTTTCTCTGAGTAGAAATCATTAAGAACTGCATTCTTGAATTCAGTTCCATTGTCTGATCTGATTGTCCGCACAGGTAGCTTAGCTTCCACTTCTATCTTCTTGATGTGATCAATAATTAGTTGTGTTGCTTCATCCTTTGATTGTATGAACAACACCCACGTGTACTTGGAGTAGTCATCCACCATCACCAATGCATATCTTTTTCTTGAAAGTGACATAACATTGACTGGACCAAATAAATCCATATGAATCAGCTGTAATGGTTCAGCAATGTTTGTCTTTCCTTTCCTTCTATGTGATGTTTTCTTCGACTTCCCCTTTTCACATGCTTCACATAGTCCCTCCTGATTGAATTCCATCAGGGGCAACCCTCTCACTAACTCTCTCTTTACCAAAGAGTTCATAGTTTTGAAGTTCAAATGTGAGAGCTTCTTGTGCCATAGCCAACTTTGTTCTAAAGATGCCTTACTGTAGAAACATGTAACTTCTCCTTCACTGGTAGAACTTAAGTCAGCTATAAACAAATTTCCTTTTCTCACTCCCAGTAGAGCAAGCTTCTCATCCTTCCTGTTGGTGATCAAGCAGTTGTCCTTTCTGAAATCTACATTGTAGCCTTTATCACAGAACTGACTGATACTTAGAAGATTGTGCTTCAATCCTTCAACAAGAGAGATGTTTTGAATGATGACATTCCCAATTTTCAATTTACCATATCCCGTAGTGAATCCTTTGTTGTCATCTCCAAAGGTTACAATCGGGCCGGTCTTCTTAACCACCTCTGTAAGCAGGGACTCTTCACCTGTCATGTGTCTAGAACAGCCACTATCCAGAATCCACACGACCTTTGAGCTTCTAACCTTACCCTGCAATCACAGATTGATTAAGCGGACTTTGGTACCCAAAATTGTTTGGGTCCTGAAGGTTTAGATGATTTAACAGGAGTAACATTCAATTTAGTCTTACTCTGTTTGATTTTCATATTATCTGTGGATTTAACATTAACAGTGCTTTTGCTACTATCATTCATCAACTTAAAATAAGCATGCATGATGTTGTACTTACATAGCAAACACTCTTTCTTTCCACAGGGTTCATGAAGATCAGGCATGTCAGACATGTTATGCATTTCAGAAGTATTAGCAGTTTCTACTTTAACCTTTTTACATGCATGTGTAAGGTGTCCAGCAGAATTACAAATGGTGCACAACTTCCTAGATGCAATGGGAGAAAATGGAACAATTTCCTGATTAACAAACTTCTTTTTCCCATTCCTGTTCTTTTTAGCATTACTAACTAAGTCACCTACTTCAGTTTTAGGTATAACAGTTTTTACTGATTTCCTAGGCAACTTAGTCTTTACCTTTTTTTCCTTCAATAAATCCTCCTCAAACAATTCTTGTCTTATGAAAAGGTCATCCTCATTAAAAGGTTCTGAGAAGGGCTTGACAAAGACTGGACTGACCACATTCTTAAGAATATGTGGAATATCCTTTTTGACAACAGAAGATGTCACAGGAAATTCCAGAGTCCTTTTCCCAGCCTTTTTGGAATAGTCAAGTCCTATAGCAGTTTTATTACCCTGGGTCTGAGTTTCAATGATCTCCTTAAAAATCAGGGCGGAATTCTTAAAAGCATTCAGCTTCAAATCTAAATCTGAAATCTGCTTCCTGAGGATAGTCTCTATCTCATCATTACACTTGACCTTGTTCTCTAAGTACGCATTCTTTTGCTTAAGATCTTCTAATGTGACAACTACAAGCTCTAGTTCTTCATTTTTAGATTCTAACTTTTTAATCTTAAGAACTAGTTTAGCATTCTCCATTTCAGATGCTAGCATGCTTGTGTGTACATTAAACAATTTTACACTTAGATCTTGCACAGTTTTCTTGTACTCAGAGTTAGACATATCAATTGTAGTTAAGATAGGTACCTGAGATAATTGTGGTGATTCCTCTGAAGAGTCAGCCATTAGGGCAACATTTACATATTCATCCTCTTCATCCGAATCAGTATCATCCCAGTGTTTTCCCTCTGCTATATAAGCCTTCCCTTTCTGCTTTCCAGACAATGCCTCCAGTTGCTGTTTCAGCTTGGCATTCTCCTTCTTTCTTTACATAGACATCTTTCATGTCTCTTGCTTGACGAGGCTTCCGGCATTCAGTGGCGAAATGCCCTAACTCATTGCAGTTGTAGCATCTTGATTTGCTTCTATCAATCATGCCAGTCTTGTAGCCTCCCTTAAAGCCTGTACTAGGTGCATACTTGCTTTTCTGGAATCTGTTGGTTGAGCCCTTGAACTTGTACTTAGGGTTTCTCTTGAAACGAATATGACTAAACTTTGCAGCTAAGTACGCCATGGTTTTGTCTTCCATTTGCTCAAGCTCTTCTAGGGTGTAGTAATCACTTTCATCAACACCTAGATTCACAGAATCCATCTCAGCTTCTATGATCACCTCCTTTCCAGCTCTAGGGGTTTGAACCTGAATATCAGAAGTTGTTGGTTCATCCACGACAAGTGCTGCCGATCTCACAAGTGCATTTTGCTTGTTATCCACTGTCCCTGGTCCGTAGATTATCACTCGTTGTTCTTGCTCCATCTCATAAGTCTTCAAATTGCCATAGATCATCTCTAATGACATCTTTGTGAAGTCAATTCTTTCCCTTATGGATGAGGATTTGTGTTCTACATGATGGGGCAGCGTCATCATGAACTTCCTGTTTGATTCTCTCAGTGGATAGGTCTTCCCTTTCATTGCCAATTCATTTAGAAGCTTAGTATATTTCTCAAAGACCTGAGTTATACTTTCTCCTGGAAGAGACCTAAAAGCTTCGTACTGAGAAGTCAGGATGTCCAATCTGTTTTCCTGCACGTCTTCAGTTCCTTCCATTATCAAGTTAATGGTATCCCACATATGTTTCCCGCTTGTACAGTTCATCAACTGATAGCTCATTTCCTTGTTTGCGGAGTCTGCCAATATCAACATCAAACCTGTGTCCAATCGAATCAGTTCTTTGTCAGAATCTGTATACTCAGTGATATCCTTAGGTTGGGTGCCTTGAGGAATCCTGCTACCATCAGGAGCTGTAGATTCACTAACTGGTTTCATTGGTACAAACGGTCCATTCTCTAATATGCCAATATACAACAGATTAGATGCCTTGATAAATAATAGCATCTTCATCTTCCACAAACCGAAATCATCTCTTGTAAACGGGGGAACTTTAATACCAGCGGTTATCTTTGGAGCACTCATGGTTTCTGAAAATTTCAAATTGTTTAAAATTCAAGAAATTCCAATTAAATGAAAATTTTTGAAAGTTAAAAAATTTGCTTCAAATTTTCACGCTACGTTTGATTTTGGTCTCATTCACCGGATCTGATTTGTACGTCAATCAAGTAGCTCTGATACCAATTGTTAGGTCCAAAGTATCGTAGAAGGGGGGGTTGAATACGATACCTACAAATAATTCAATTTCGTTCGCGGATTAATCATTCAGTTCTATAACGAAATCAAACACACCAAATCAAACCAAGAGTCGGGGAATATATCTTTTTATAAATATAAACCTCGAGGGGTGCTACAATTTCTAATCCGTAGATTAGCTTCAATGAGTTCTAGGTTATTCACAATCAATACAATGATAGAAATCTGATCAATATTAATTTCTTCTGTAATCTCTCTAGCTCAAACTCTCTCTTAGTAATTGCTACTGTAAATGAACCTCTACTTAAGAAGACACACTTCCTCTGCAGTAATTGTAGACTTGTGTTTTGAAAACTATCGAACCATAATTGAAGAATCAATCCTGGCCGTCCAATTTTCATCACCCTGTCAAACAAAGCAAAACTTTTCACCTGCTCCCTAATTTAAAAACCATCGAATGTATAAAGTATTTTACCATTCGATAGTTTTTAAATAAAAACTATCGAAAAGCAAACTACTTTAATCTTGTTTTCAAATAGTTTTCTTAAACCATATTCGATGGTTTTCTAAATAGAAAAACCATCGAATTCTTTTCTTGTCCTTGATCTTTTAGAAAACCCTCTGAGCTTCAGGGTGTTTCAGTTTTAGACTGTATCAATTTCTTCTGAGACGATAAAAATAACTTGATCTTTTTACGTGCCGTCAACTAGTGCAACTGGCCTGGTTCACAGATGAATAGCACTTGATCAATTCTTCTATGTCTTCAATTCAATGCTGCTGATAAGTCCTTTGTCGTTCTGGTTTCTTCATTTAAATCACTGGAATCCTGTGGTACTTAACCCTAAATCATTCACATACTTCTGTCATCTTGAAAGTCTTGTTTCTTTTGCTGTCACTGAGGCTTGAACATTTTCATGAACTTCTTTCCGTGACCTGTTTACGGACTTCAAGAATACATACCGTATTTTGATTTTTTGAGTTGACCTTTTCTTCTTTGATTCTGGATTCCCGTGCTTCTGTTAATATTATTGTCTGTCTTGTCCTTTGTTGAGTTGTAGTTATCTCTTTTACATCTTATGTTACATTATGCTTTACAACCTTAATACAACAATCGTTGGAAAACTCACGTTCCAGGAAACAATTCAATTATGAGGAATCCATCAAGGAATAACAATATAATCTAGTATCGACGAGATCGACACAATATTGGGATGTGCACATGAAAAGCGACAATATAATAAACATCGACGAGATTGATACAACAACTGGGATAATAGTGAAGAATACACAATAACATGCATAGCAAGATAAGTACACAATGACAGGGTGCAATAGTTGCAAAAGAGCTTTAACTGCTCAATATCAAATGAAGTTCGAGAAATAGATTCGAAATGGTTTCAATGGTACGTAAGTATACAATGACAAGATTAAGTCTGATATGAAACAGGCATTATGACATCAACAGAAATTGCAACAGCTCAATATAGGGTAGGGTTCAAAGAACTGGCTCTAGATGGCCTCAACAGTACAAATTATCACATTATGGAAGAATTAGTTAAGATTCACCAATTTGGTAAGTGACAAGAAAGTCAAGTTCGAGTTTAAAGAAAATTCAAGGTGAAGTTTATAAATAGGGAAAACAAGGGTTTACTGACTTCTGACAGAAATAGTTTAAGTCCTTCGAACATATACTTATAATAGATAAGCCTTATATTTGAAGGAAATAAACTACATCATGCACAACATATATGAGTTCGAATCAGGAACTGGATCAGATAATCGCATTAACAAGAAATGATAATAATACTTGCATAGGTGCAAGATAAAAAAATAGAATACTTGTAGAACAAGTACCACAACTTCAGAATTTAAAATAACATTTTACCCTTATCGGGTTCACAAGTTCCCACTCATCTAGGGTTGGCAACATCCCAACCTAATATTTTTAAATCAAGGTTTTTGAAATAAAGCCTTAGTATACGGCCCATAACTATCTTTTAAATCGTTTGAATACAATAATTATATATTTCCAATCACATGAAAATATAAATCTAAACTCAAAGGGTATAAAAGAATACTCGTCAACTTACGAGATTAAATAACATACTTGCAATTCAATGCAAAGGAATCGACATTTGGAAATTCAGTGAAAAGTATTCAACTTGCATAATAATAATTCAAGATAACATCACTCAATAATATGTGAAAGAAATAGACACTTGCCTCCGGTCCTTAGCTGTTTCGTAAGGCTGAGATTATACAATTCCTTCCTTATTCTGTCTTATAGCACGATTCTCTATTTCCGTCCTTCTTTGCTTTAACGCTCTTGTGAATACCACGAATCTAATTCTACCATTTCGAATCCATGTGTCTGCCTCGATAGTCAAATATGAGACAGTACTTTAGTCTTCAGAGTACGATTCTCACATTCCATAAACGATTGTAATTTAATTCTAACACATTTACTAATCTTACCGATATCTCTGTCGGAATAAAATACTTGGAAATGTCCCTTGGTGTTAAATCGCCTCATAAATAATCCAATCAATCGTAAACAATACCTCGTCCTTCCCCGACATCTTTTATTTAACATACTTCGATAATCTGACTCGTCTCGTCCAATAGCCTCTGTTGCATAGACAACCATATTTCAATTGATAGAATAATCACTCTTAATTAAATAAACAACTCACGTATCACGCTCGTCGAAGATCCCTATAATACAAAAGTCAACATCTAAGTCAACGGTCTCGTAAACCTCATTTTCTAACATTACTGAAAAATTTCTATTTCAACTACCCCTCGTGATAATAATAGACACGACCAAAAATATTTAAACAAGTCACCAATCACCTATTCGTATTTATGACTCAATAAACAAATAATTCACATATTTCATGTAACACACATTGTCATTTAATTGCGATAAATAAATCACATAAGTCTCGTAACGTCCAAGAAATAATTTTAGAAAAATACTCGACTCTCATTTCAAAGGAATTAAACCTCGAAATATTTTTAGATCAAAAATCAGATCATTTATCCCACTATAAAGATTTAAAAACAATTTAATCAATTAATATAAAATTAATTGATAATTTCCAAACACTCAAACCATTTTTAAATAAATAAACCAAGCTAGAAAATAATTAAACTTAATTTAAATTAATTAAATCTAATTAATAATTAATTATTAAGAATTAACTGATTACAAGAATTAATCAATTAATTAAACAAATTAATTATTAATCAAAATAATTAAAGGTAATTAGCCTTCTTGTATTTCACAACTTACAAGTGATGGCGTCCCATCAGACTTCTATCACATAGACAGATAGTCCTTGTAGCCCCTAAAAGTATAGGGTTGTTCGTCTCAGTGGAAGTTGAAAAGTATGAAAGCAATTCGAGATCAATTTAATGATTATCGTCTTTCGACAATATTTCTCAAAGGAACACCTCGGATTAAAATTGAACAGATTCCAAAGGTGCGGTTTCTAAAGAAAATACAAGGAAAAGAATAACCAAAAAGATATTGGTACTTTAACAAACAAGTGGTGAGGTATCACCATAGGGTCATTCATTATTCGAAGAAAAGTGAAAGCTTAAATAACATCAGGGCTTCGAAAACCTGAAAGCAGGCATTGTGACAGCCTCTGGCACAAGTGAAACTGAATATGGTTTAGCACAAGTGTTATAAAATAACTTCGAAGAGGGAATATACCCTTTATCAGAATTCTTTCTTGGAAAGAGGTCAAGATAGATCATAGATTGGGGAAATATCCCACATAATTTGCAAATGGGGAGGGTACTACCAAGGTCTCTACGGATGCCTTTTATGTCGGCTCCTCTAATGGATAATCGTTCAATTCCAAAGCTTTTCTTCTCCAGGTACACCCTAAGGTGCTCGATACTTACGTCATTGCCGACTTATAATAGTCGCTAAGAATTCAACCATCAACATTCACAATCGCAGGGAGTTCTATTCGACTAGGCGCAAACATCTCAAGTAAGCGTTCTGTTCTATAAGAAGACTTCGATACCGTTGTCGCCCATAGCAATGACAATTCCACATGTCGACTGGGCGGTACTTCGGAAGCTCGTTAGAAACTACAAGCTTAAATCCGGTCTCTATTTCAATCATCCTTATACCCAAAATTTTCCTAGAGATAATAAAATCCCTCAATGATGTAATAGACACTATTTCCAGTGGAATCGCTGGTCGTGGGGGATTGAAACCTCATAGCCAAAGCAATACCTTTCACTATTCTAGGCAACTAAGTACCCTTAATCGTTCGTGAAAATCTGAACATCTTGGTTCTTACGTATGCCGCCTCCTTATGGGCCACTATAACTGACTACGAGTAACAGGTTTCGTTCAAGTCGAATCAATCCACTGATACTGGCTATACTGCCTCTACCTCTTCTGCTTTGGAGACTCTACTCCATTTTCTTTGTCATATCTCATGATGAGTCATAACGATCTTTAAACTCTCGTATCGGCACTTATTTGACCTCTGAAGGTTCGTCCGGTCTTTATTATACGACCTCAAGTAACATACTACATCTTTATCAATCAACACGTTCTCTACAAGATTCTTTCCTTGGCCCACTATGGGGTCTTCCTCTAGATCCTCCTATGGATCTTCCTTTATCGGGTCTCCTTCCATTTCAAGGAACGCATCATCAATTGCCTACTCGAAGGCCTCGGGGTCTGGTATCTCAGAATCCCATCACTCTATAACTCATACGAATCGAGGTGACTAACCATGAAGTCCTAAGTACGGTTTCCCAGAAGAAGTCCCATCTCGGGCTTCATCTTAAACAGTCAGGGTCATGTCCTCTAACCCGACTACGAACTCAATTTGGGCTCTAGATGTTCTTATCATTCTTAAGGGTATTGTAAGACTCGATCTCCTATCGTTTCTGAGGACTGTAACCTAACGCTCTGATACCATTTCTGTAACAGCCCCAAATCCGGGGTCAGGGATTTAGAGTAGTCACGATCCATTTACTCCTTGCCTTATCTGTATTACTCACACCGTTCATAATTCACCTGCTCATGACCCCACAACATATGTCTCACACACACACACACAGGTTAGAGTCTCAGAAACGACACAATACAACAACTGCGGAATAAATAATTTTTATTACAATACCCAAATGTCTTTTGAATCTGTCACTGATACAATTTCTAAGTAATGTTACATTACCAACTTAATCTTCTGATGCTTACAATCCTCTAATACCATTCATGTCTATACATAAGTTGAATGCCCAAAAGCCGTAGCCTGATTCGATTGGTTCGTACTACTCTTCGGGATCACTGCTAGAAACTGTTTATGGAAACGCCTTGTGGGGTAGGTGTCGTCCCATTGGCATCCTGCTTCGCTGCTATATAATATATATAAAACAATAGCAAGAGTGAGCGATAGCTCAGCAAGGTAATGAAAGTATGGCATAATTCTGCCTTTTAATACAACCCAGAAATAAAGCGGGTATAAGACAGTAATTTGTCAAAATATATCGATACTGAAATTACTTCCTTATCGGAATGTATTCCCAAAAACAGTACCATTAATGTACTTCAAATATCATTTCATAATATTTCTGCAAGCTTTTGCTATATTATGAACAAAGTTCTAGTATAATATAAAAGATAAGGTTTCAAAGTAAACCAATATAACTCTTCCAAAAATATCTGCTATGTAAGCAGAATATCAACACATAACTTAAAAGAAGTTATAAGATGATTCAGTATAAACAACTCCCTTACCATAACTCATGTTATGTAAGGTATCCACAGAGTCATATGATATAAAAGAGGAAGTTACGAGGAAAATTAATATAACATTTCCGTAACCCAAAATCCACTTAGGCATATATATCCTTAATCAGGTTTTATCAGAGTCATAACTCAAAAGTAAAAGATGGAGTTGCACAAATTTATTGTCACTTCATTTCCAAACACTTTTCAACCCCCTGCCAACATGGTTGGTTCTTCACCCCAATACATGTTGCAGGAAATATCCAAATTGGATGATGAACTAATACTGGAGTTGCTACCGCGTCCGCTGTGCCTAACCTTACTATGATCAGTAGCAGGTCGCACCGCTCAAATAGTTTTCTACATGTAGATGGAAGTATCACGACGGCCTGACATTGTCTACCGCCTTACTATGACCTCCCGGCCCATTTGGGGCAATATAAAAGTTGGATGGGCCCACACAACTTGACCACTTACACCACTCCTAGTTCAGATGAAATCCATGACTCTGAAACGTAAAGATCGTCCTCCTTTCCCCAAGTGTAACACTTGTTGATACGACTCCACTAAGTAGTTATATCTAGGTTGGAAAGGAAGATTCTCCAATATTTCCCAAGCTATGCTTGTTAATGGATATCGACTTGTTCCATGAATTTACCCCTCGATCATTGAGGTGGTAACACAACATTAGACTGGCAGCAATTAAATTGCTCCAAGAAAATATCTGTCCCTTGACAGTTTTTGAATTGAGAGTTTAAAAAGAGTAGTAGTCACTTAAATCAGGTTTCCCGTATTTTTGATAGTTGAGCGAGCATTTGAATCTTCTTAAAAGACGGATTTAAATGGAAAACATTGTTTTGGGAACCTCTTTTGATTTTAAAAATAATCAATGACATTGATTAAGTAAGTAAAGCTTAGATGAATATTCGGAATAATATTCCTTAAGTAAATACTGATTAAATGAATATTCGAAAATAATATTCATTAAGTAAATATAGATTAAATGAATATTCAAAGGTAATATTCATTAAATAAATAACTCTTAAATGAATATTCTAAAATAATATTCATTAAATAAATAAACCTCAAATGAATATTAGGAAATAATATTCATTAAATAAATAAGCCTCAAATGAATATTCAAAAGCAATATTCATTAAATAAATAATTAATCCTCGAATGAATATTCAAAACTAATATTCATTAAATAAATAAATAATCCTCGAATGAATATTCAAAACTAATATTCATTAAATAAATAAATAATCCTCGAATGAATATTCACAATAATATTCTTAAAGTCAATAGTCCTCAAATGAATATACATAAATAATGTTCATTAAATACATAATTAACCCTCGAACAAGTAAGCCTCAAATGAATATACATAAATAATATTCATTAATTAATAAATCTCAAATAACAGTCACCCGATGTCTTTATCGGAAAAATAATCTTTAGCATATACAGAAATACAATCACTTCTGATCCTTAATGAAAATCACACGCCCTTATCCTAGGGCATATATAAGAATACTGGCTTATAACTGATATCCCATATCTAACTCATAAGCCCCAACTTCAAGTCATAACCTCAAGTATTGCTATACATAGCAATTCGAAGACAAGTATGCAATAACACATGTATACTTCTCATTTGCATATATAACTGAAATAGTATTCAAATAGTATTTCTCGACCGAGATAATACTCAAATAACATTTCTCAAAACACATAGTATTCTGCCGATGGAATCCCTCCGGGTTTCCACGGCTATCTACATATCTCAAAATATCGACTCCCGGTCTAGAGTCGAAACAATAAACCTGCTCTTATCTATAGAGCTACAAGGTACACCGGTTTATAACTACTTTATCTCAGCTCATATATAAACCAAAATCAAACTCTATTTTATACAATATATAACATGTATCGCAAAACTGTATAACTCCACACATGGCAAAAACAGTAATATATAATCAATACTTCAAAGTATAGATTTAGAAAACTTGCCACAATACTTGCAACAAAGATTTGGTATATAAATTGGGAATACACAAGTATTGAACATAGGAAAATATACATACTCTGAATAATAGAGTAAGGTTTAGTAAACTTGCCTGATGCTCGAGAAGTGATAGGGGTTCGCGACGATGCCAGACAATCTAGACAAAGTCAAACGAAAACACACGGTTAATCCCCTCGATAAACCACTTATAACTTAATGCTTAAACACGTAAGCGAAACACAACCAAGGCATTACTAGCTCCTTATAGGCTCATACTAAGTCCATGTTATTCGACAATTTCTTAAGTCGTAGGTTTAGTCCGAAATCGATCCTCGAATACAAGTTATACCTAATCATTTACAACATTGGTTTCTAAGTCATGTTCTTAGTGGTTTTCACTTGCGCGACCTCGACTAAAACATTTGTATAAAATCGAAACATAATCTTTTTAATACGAATCTTTTTCGTGAGCCTTCCTAACTGTCTCTAGTATTATTCCTCAAAATTTCACATTTTAATACGGCTCCGAAGTGGTCCAAATATAGCCTCAAAGTTGCTGGACAGAGATGAGTCATTCTTCCGAACGGCGTTTACTAAAACTCACTTTTCTCCTAAACCGTAAATCGTATAGGCATGATCTTTATACCAAAACAAACCTTTAAACAAGACCTACAGGCTCCTGGTCAGTTCTGCTCAAAAATATTCCAAGAACAGTTCGTAATTCTTGCTCAAAACAACCTTAAATCAAATGGGCATTACGACGGCTATAATCGTAACGTTTTCCATTTCCAAAACACAACCAAATCAATACCAATTAATCCCAAACTCACCATCCACCTTATACACCCTCCACTCAGTCAAATCCTCCATGAATAATCAAAACAAATTCATAACCCATCCTCCAAACTCAACCAACAATTCATATAATTACTTAATCATGATCTTAACCTTACATAAACATCAAAACCACTTCAAAACTCATATAAACAAAAAGGGGCAGGGGTTTTTATACCTTCCTTGGTGCTTCATATACACTAACAATGGTTTATAATCCTTCCTTGAGCTTTGAACAAACCTTATCAAGCTTAATCCTTAAGAAACAAAATCAAGAATCATGAAAAGTTACTATTCATCATCACTTTGTAAAATCCATATAAAATCGAAAAACAAGAGTTTGGTTCTAAGATTTTTACCAGACCTTGTACTCTTCATAAGCTTTCTTTTGAGCTATAGATCGCCACATTTAAAGCTTCCTAGATAGGGTTTTGAGTCCCATCTTTCCGCTGGACACAAACTGCACAGTTTGGGTTCTCCAACTTGGGGAAGGGATTTGACTAGGCTACACTCCTTTGTTGGCCATGAAATTTTGATAGAATGTTTTCCCTGGAGTGGAGAAGCTATGGTTAAAATTTGGTGATTTTAGGACAAGTAGTTTTGGAGTTATGAATTTTTCTCTCCTCCTTGTGCAAGCTGAGCCGAAAATCTGGAAAATGGGGGAGAGTTTCTTGATTTTTCTTGCCTTGTTCAATTAATGGAAATGCTGATTTTTAGAGACAAAAATGGTGAGTCATAGCTTGGTGTATTGTCCTCTTGACACTTGTCACACATGCAAGAGTGGTGGGCAAGTGGCTTGACTGCTTTGCTTTACTGGTTCGTTTCCTTTCACATGGATGCTCCAAATGTTGCATCCCTCGAACTAATCTTGTTACATGTTACTTCCATGTCTAAATTTAATCCTGTAAATGTTGCCTTGTTCCTCTTGGAACGATTCCAAATATTTCCCAAAAGAGCGAATAAAACTCTACGCGATTTTCGCAGTGAATAGTAACTATTCACTATCCACTTCAACAATCGAATCCTTAAATCGACTTTAATAAAATAATAAAATTCCAAAATATTAAATCCTCAAATCCTTAATTTTAATATCTCATTTCTTGAATATAATAATATATAATTCACTGCCCGGTCAAATACTTCACCAAAATAAAATTTGGAATTTCTGAATTCCGATCGTCTTTGCATTCACTTATTTACTCCGTAGATCACTAATATGACTTCGGAATATCCACACTACGTCTCGTACATAGGTGGCATGAAAAATTTTGTTAATCCTCAAAATCACTATTCATCCACCAAATTCACTATTCACTGATGCACTTAATCATAATAAGAAAAGTTTTAATTTATCCAAAAATTCGGGTTATTACAGTCTCTCCTCCTTAAAAGGATTCCGTCCCGGAATCAGCTTAGGAATAACTGGGGGGTACTTCTCTTCCTTTGCACTTTCTAACTCCCAAGTGGATTCTTCCACTTCTTGATTCTCCACAAACCTCTCACTAGCTTGGCAACCTCGTCTCTTAGCACTTGTTCTTTTCTATCCGTGATTTCCACAGGTTGCTCTTTGTAAGTCAGACCAGGTTGTATATCTACCTACTCGTACTCTACATATGCCGGGCATCTATAGTACACTGACGTAGCATTGACACATGAACCCCGTTATGACCATTCTACAAGTTTGGGGGTAAGGCTGGCTCGTAGGCCACCTCCCTGACGCGTCTTAAATCTCAGATGGCCCAATGAATCTCGGGCTCAACTTCCCTTTCTTTCCAAATCTCATTAATTCCTTCCACGAGGATATCTTTTAACATCATGAATTTCTAACCTTATATTCTCTATCTTCTTTGTACAAAAAAAATACACCAATCATAAACTTTCTTGTCATTCATCAACATGCCATTTAGCTTATCAATAGCAGTACTATCTCTATACTCGCGGGCTTAGTCCACATACTTTCTCTGTCTATCTTGGCTGTTACTAGTCGCTTGTTGGTGAAATCTTTTGTCTTTCTAATTTGTTGGACTAACTTGGGTTTTGTGTAAGATCTCATCCTTTAATTCCCGATCATTCGGAATCCATCTCTGTCTCATTTTAATCAAGGGTATCGGCCACCACATTGGCCTTCCCCGGATGGTAGTGTATCTCCCAGTCATAATCCTAGGTCAATTCTAGCCATTTCTCTATCTCATGTTATCTACTATCACGGGCAACTCAAAGCCAATGCATTACATTCCATAAAATTTGTGGGTGCATTAATCAACCCAAAATAACCTCGCTGAAAACTCGAAGTGTCTATTCCTAGTACGAATCGCAGTCTTGGGTACATCCTCGGATTTAACTTCCAACTGGTGGTATCCAGTTCTTGAATAAATTTGGAAATACACAGCGTTTTTCCGCTGATCAAACAATCATTTACAAGGGTACCTATCCTCCAGGTCGAACTCATTCAACTCTCGAGGTTCGATGCATAATCTTGTGCTAACATCTTTCTCTCTTACGAACAACACCGGGGTTTCCCACGGTGATACACTGGGCCTTATCATACCCTTATACAACAATTCTTATAACTGAGTCTCTAACTCTTTCATTCCCACTATACTCGGAATACTCGGTATTCATTCTCATGTCATCCAAATCGATATCTGGTAGCTCATTAAAACCTTGTACAATCTCCCAAAACCATTGTAGTTCCCTTTTTACTTGGTATCTCTTTTCTTGGCGTCAACCATAAGAGCTAATTAAGCCTCGGATCTCTGGCGCAATAATTTCTTAGTCTGAACTATATTCAAGAATCTCTGAGTCTGCCTCCATCCTTTATTTATTACTCTCTCTCTTTCTTACAATCAGTCTGGGCTCCATTGGGTGTCAACCAACCCATCCTTATTACAATATCAACTTCTCCCAAGTCACAATACCAGCTCCCTCTGACTCCATCGCCAGTACTTATCTTGCTAACCCAGAGGTAGTGTCCATTCGTAAACAACTCCTCCAAAATCTCAATTCCACTATAGTGCATCTATCTAACACCGTTGTCACTGGAGTACACGACACATCGCTATTCCTTTCACATATATCACTTGATCCCCTTTCCATTATCATAATATCCTTGGGAGAATAAACCAATTCATTGATATGTCATTAACATTCTATTCGTCTTAGGGATTCGCTCCTGTCATAGGCGATTTCGTTGCGAATCTAATTCCTATCAGCGAATTTTGACTTATTTGACCTGGTTCGCCTCCCCTTAGAATTCAATGAGGATAACCAAAATTCATGGGGCCTTGAAAAGACAGCTCCCATATCAAGGAAAACGTCACACACTGGTGATCATAAGGTTATGAGTTTTAAGGTAACCTTATTGGAGGTAAGAGAATTTACCGAGAGATCAACATGATCGTAAGAACTCAACGTTGCGTGCCTCGATTGAGACATTACTAAAGGTAATTAGCCTTCTTGTATTTCACAACTTACAAGTGATGGCGTCCCATCAGACTTCTATCACATAGACAGATAGTCCTTGTAGCCCCTAAAAGTATAGGGTTGTTCGTCTCAGTGGAAGTTGAAAAGTATGAAAGCAATTCGAGATCAATTTAATGATTATCGTCTTTCGACAATATTTCTCAAAGGAACACCTCAGATTAAAATTGAACAGATTCCAAAGGTGCGGTTTCTAAAGAAAATACAAGGAAAAGAATAACCAAAAAGATATTGGTACTTTAACAAACAAGTGGTGAGGTATCACCATAGGGTCATTCATTATTCGAAGAAAAGTGAAAGCTTAAATAACATCAGGGCTTCGAAAACCTGAAAGCATGCATTGTGACAGCCTCTGGCACAAGTGAAACTGAATATGGTTTAGCACAAGTGTTATAAAATAACTTCGAAGAGGGAATATACCCTTTATCAGAATTCTTTCTTGGAAAGAGGTCAAGATAGATCATAGATTGGGGAAATATCCCACATAATTTGCAAATGGGGAGGGTACTACCAAGGTCTCTACGGATGCCTTTTATGTCGGCTCCTCTAATGGATAATCGTTCAATTCCAAAGCTTTTCTTCTCCAGGTACACCCTAAGGTGCTCGATACTTACGTCATTGCCGACTTATAATAGTCGCTAAGAATTCAACCATCAACATTCACAATCGCAGGGAGTTCTATTCGACTAGGCGCAAACATCTCAAGTAAGCGTTCTGTTCTATAAGAAGACTTCGATACCGTTGTCGCCCATAGCAATGACAATTCCACATGTCGACTGGGCGGTACTTCGGAAGCTCGTTAGAAACTACAAGCTTAAATCCGGTCTCTATTTCAATCATCCTTATACCCAAAATTTTCCTTGAGATAATAAAATCCCTCAATGATGTAATAGACACTATTTCCAGTGGAATCGCTGGTCGTGGGGGATTGAAACCTCATAGCCAAAGCAATACCTTTCACTATTCTAGGCAACTAAGTACCCTTAATCGTTCGTGAAAATCTGAACATCTTGGTTCTTACGTATGCCGCCTCCTTATGGGCCACTATAACCGACTACGAGTAACAGGTTTCGTTCAAGTCGAATCAATCCACTGATACTGGCTATACTGCCTCTACCTCTTCTGCTTTGGAGACTCTACTCCATTTTCTTTGTCATATCTCATGATGAGTCATAACGATCTTTAAACTCTCGTATCAGCACTTATTTGACCTCTGAAGGTTCGTCCGGTCTTTATTATACGACCTCAAGTAACATACTACATCTTTATCAATCAACACGTTCTCTACAAGATTCTTTCCTTGGCCCACTATGGGGTCTTCCTCTAGATCCTCCTATGGATCTTCCTTTATCGGGTCTCCTTCCATTTCAAGGAACGCATCATCAATTGCCTACTCGAAGGCCTCGGGGTCTGGTATCTCAGAATCCCATCACTCTATAACTCATACGAATCGAGGTGACTAACCATGAAGTCCTAAGTACGGTTTCCCAGAAGAAGTCCCATCTCGGGCTTCATCTTAAACAGTCAGGGTCATGTCCTCTAACCCGACTATGAACTCAATTTGGGCTCTAGATGTTCTTATCATTCTTAAGGGTATTGTAAGACTCGATCTCCTATCGTTTCTGAGGACTGTAACCTAACGCTCTGATACCATTTCTGTAACAGCCCCAAATCCGGGGTCAGGGATTTAGAGTAGTCACGATCCATTTACTCCTTGCCTTATCTGTATTACTCACACCGTTCATAATTCACCTGCTCATGACCCCACAACATATGTCTCACACACACACACACAGGTTAGAGTCTCAGAAACGACACAATACAACAACTGCGGAATAAATAATTTTTATTACAATACCCAAATGTCTTTTGAATCTGTCACTGATACAATTTCTAAGTAATGTTACATTACCAACTTAATCTTCTGATGCTTACAATCCTCTAATACCATTCATGTCTATACATAAGTTGAATGCCCAAAAGCCGTAGCCTGATTCGATTGGTTCGTACTACTCTTCGGGATCACTGCTAGAAACTGTTTATGGAAACGCCTTGTGGGGTAGGTGTCGTCCCATTGGCATCCTGCTTCGCTGCTATATAATATATATAAAACAATAGCAAGAGTGAGCGATAGCTCAGCAAGGTAATGAAAGTATGGCATAATTCTGCCTTTTAATACAACCCAGAAATAAAGCGGGTATAAGACAGTAATTTGTCAAAATATATCGATACTGAAATTACTTCCTTATCGGAATGTATTCCCAAAAACAGTACCATTAATGTACTTCAAATATCATTTCATAATATTTCTGCAAGCTTTTGCTATATTATGAACAAAGTTCTAGTATAATATAAAAGATAAGGTTTCAAAGTAAACCAATATAACTCTTCCAAAAATATCTGCTATGTAAGCAGAATATCAACACATAACTTAAAAGAAGTTATAAGATGATTCAGTATAAACAACTCCCTTACCATAACTCATGTTATGTAAGGTATCCACAGAGTCATATGATATAAAAGAGGAAGTTACGAGGAAAATTAATATAACATTTCCGTAACCCAAAATCCACTTAGGCATATATATCCTTAATCAGGTTTTATCAGAGTCATAACTCAAAAGTAAAAGATGGAGTTGCACAAATTTATTGTCACTTCATTTCCAAACACTTTTCAACCCCCTGCCAACATGGTTGGTTCTTCACCCCAATACATGTTGCAGGAAATATCCAAATTGGATGATGAACTAATACTGGAGTTGCTACCGCGTCCGCTGTGCCTAACCTTACTATGATCAGTAGCAGGTCGCACCGCTCAAATAGTTTTCTACATGTAGATGGAAGTATCACGACGGCCTGACATTGTCTACCGCCTTACTATGACCTCCCGGCCCATTTGGGGCAATATAAAAGTTGGATGGGCCCACGCAACTTGACCACTTACACCACTCCTAGTTCAGATGAAATCCATGACTCTGAAACGTAAAGATCGTCCTCCTTTCCCCAAGTGTAACACTTGTTGATACGACTCCACTAAGTAGTTATATCTAGGTTGGAAAGGAAGATTCTCCAATATTTCCCAAGCTATGCTTGTTAATGGATATCGACTTGTTCCATGAATTTACCCCTCGATCATTGAGGTGGTAACACAACATTAGACTGGCAGCAATTAAATTGCTCCAAGAAAATATCTGTCCCTTGACAGTTTTTGAATTGAGAGTTTAAAAAGAGTAGTAGTCACTTAAATCAGGTTTCCCGTATTTTTGATAGTTGAGCGAGCATTTGAATCTTCTTAAAAGACGGATTTAAATGGAAAACATTGTTTTGGGAACCTCTTTTGATTTTAAAAATAATCAATGACATTGATTAAGTAAGTAAAGCTTAGATGAATATTCGGAATAATATTCCTTAAGTAAATACTGATTAAATGAATATTCGAAAATAATATTCATTAAGTAAATATAGATTAAATGAATATTCAAAGGTAATATTCATTAAATAAATAACTCTTAAATGAATATTCTAAAATAATATTCATTAAATAAATAAACCTCAAATGAATATTAGGAAATAATATTCATTAAATAAATAAGCCTCAAATGAATATTCAAAAGCAATATTCATTAAATAAATAATTAATCCTCGAATGAATATTCAAAACTAATATTCATTAAATAAATAAATAATCCTCGAATGAATATTCAAAACTAATATTCATTAAATAAATAAATAATCCTCGAATGAATATTCACAATAATATTCTTAAAGTCAATAGTCCTCAAATGAATATACATAAATAATGTTCATTAAATACATAATTAACCCTCGAACAAGTAAGCCTCAAATGAATA
Organism: Heracleum sosnowskyi; assembly: GCA_030848705.1. Taxonomy (NCBI): domain Eukaryota; kingdom Viridiplantae; phylum Streptophyta; class Magnoliopsida; order Apiales; family Apiaceae; genus Heracleum; species Heracleum sosnowskyi. The sequence goes on along the minus strand of CM061235.1, from coordinate 90,971,325 downwards.
TACATAAATAATATTCATTAATTAATAAATCTCAAATAACAGTCACCCGATGTCTTTATCGGAAAAATAATCTTTAGCATATACAGAAATACAATCACTTCTGATCCTTAATGAAAATCACACGCCCTTATCCTAGGGCATATATAAGAATACTGGCTTATAACTGATATCCCATATCTAACTCATAAGCCCCAACTTCAAGTCATAACCTCAAGTATTGCTATACATAGCAATTCGAAGACAAGTATGCAATAACACATGTATACTTCTCATTTGCATATATAACTGAAATAGTATTCAAATAGTATTTCTCGACCGAGATAATACTCAAATAACATTCCTCAAAACACATAGTATTCTGCCGATGGAATCCCTCCGGGTTTCCACGGCTATCTACATATCTCAAAATATCGACTCCCGGTCTAGAGTCGAAACAATAAACCTGCTCTTATCTATAGAGCTACAAGGTACACCGGTTTATAACTACTTTATCTCAAAGCTCATATATAAACCAAAATCAAACTCTATTTTATACAATATATAACATGTATCGCAAAACTGTATAACTCCACACATGGCAAAAACAGTAATATATAATCAATACTTCAAAGTATAGATTTAGAAAACTTGCCACAATACTTGCAACAAAGATTTGGTATATAAATTGGGAATACACAAGTATTGAACATAGGAAAATATACATACTCTGAATAATAGAGTAAGGTTTAGTAAACTTGCCTGATGCTCGAGAAGTGATAGGGGTTCGCGACGATGCCAGACAATCTAGACAAAGTCAAACGAAAACACACGGTTAATCCCCTCGATAAACCACTTATAACTTAATGCTTAAACACGTAAGCGAAACACAACCAAGGCATTACTAGCTCCTTATAGGCTCATACTAAGTCCATGTTATTCGACAATTTCTTAAGTCGTAGGTTTAGTCCGAAATCGATCCTCGAATACAAGTTATACCTAATCATTTACAACATTGGTTTCTAAGTCATGTTCTTAGTGGTTTTCACTTGCGCGACCTCGACTAAAACATTTGTATAAAATCGAAACATAATCTTTTTAATACGAATCTTTTTCGTGAGCCTTCCTAACTGTCTCTAGTATTATTCCTCAAAATTTCACATTTTAATACGGCTCCGAAGTGGTCCAAATATAGCCTCAAAGTTGCTGGACAGAGATGAGTCATTCTTCCGAACGGCGTTTACTAAAACTCACTTTTCTCCTAAACCGTAAATCGTATAGGCATGATCTTTATACCAAAACAAACCTTTAAACAAGACCTACAGGCTCCTGGTCAGTTCTGCTCAAAAATATTCCAAGAACAGTTCGTAATTCTTGCTCAAAACAACCTTAAATCAAATGGGCATTACGACGGCTATAATCGTAACGTTTTCCATTTCCAAAACACAACCAAATCAATACCAATTAATCCCAAACTCACCATCCACCTTATACACCCTCCACTCAGTCAAATCCTCCATGAATAATCAAAACAAATTCATAACCCATCCTCCAAACTCAACCAACAATTCATATAATTACTTAATCATGATCTTAACCTTACATAAACATCAAAACCACTTCAAAACTCATATAAACAAAAAGGGGCAGGGGTTTTTATACCTTCCTTGGTGCTTCATATACACTAACAATGGTTTATAATCCTTCCTTGAGCTTTGAACAAACCTTATCAAGCTTAATCCTTAAGAAACAAAATCAAGAATCATGAAAAGTTACTATTCATCATCACTTTGTAAAATCCATATAAAATCGAAAAACAAGAGTTTAGTTCTAAGATTTTTACCAGACCTTTTACTCTTCATAAGCTTTCTTTTGAGCTATAGATCGCCACATTTAAAGCTTCCTAGCTAGGGTTTTGAGTCCCATCTTTCCGCTGGACACAAACTGCACAGTTTGGGTTCTCCAACTTGGGGAAGGGATTTGACTAGGCTACACTCCTTTGTTGGCCATGAAATTTTGATAGAATGTTTTCCCTGGAGTGGAGAAGCTATGGTTAAAATTTGGTGATTTTAGGACAAGTAGTGTTGGAGTTATGAATTTTTCTCTCCTCCTTGTGCAAGCTGAGCCGAAAATCTGGAAAATGGGGGAGAGTTTCTTGATTTTTCTTGCCTTGTTCAATTAATGGAAATGCTGATTTTTAGAGACAAAAATGGTGAGTCATAGCTTGGTGTATTGTCCTCTTGACACTTGTCACACATGCAAGAGTGGTGGGCAAGTGGCTTGACTGCTTTGCTTTACTGGTTCGTTTCCTTTCACATGGATGCTCCAAATGTTGCATCCCTCGAACTAATCTTGTTACATGTTACTTCCATGTCTAAATTTAATCCTGTAAATGTTGCCTTGTTCCTCTTGGAACGATTCCAAATATTTCCCAAAAGAGCGAATAAAACTCTACGCGATTTTCGCAGTGAATAGTAACTATTCACTATCCACTTCAACAATCGAATCCTTAAATCGACTTTAATAAAATAATAAAATTCCAAAATATTAAATCCTCAAATCCTTAATTTTAATATCTCATTTCTTGAATATAATAATATATAATTCACTGCCCGGTCAAATACTTCACCAAAATAAAATTTGGAATTTCTGAATTCCGATCGTCTTTGCGTTCACTTATTTACTCCGTAGATCACTAATATGACTTCGGAATATCCACACTACGTCTCGTACATAGGTGGCATGAAAAATTTTGTTAATCCTCAAAATCACTATTCATCCACCAAATTCACTATTCACTGATGCACTTAATCATAATAAGAAAAGTTTTAATTTATCCAAAAATTCGGGTTATTACACGGACGATATATCAATTACCCTAGAAAAATTAGGGTTAGGGTTTGGAATAATTTTTCTTCCTTTGAACAAAACAAATACTATTGATAGTATCGGATAATAAGGGATATAATAATACGAAGAAATCCTCCGATAATGATTCGGACACGAATGACGAAGGAATAATAATGATGTACAAAATTTCAACGGGGCCCTTGAATTTTCAAAACGGGGCTCAAAATTGAAGATATTTTCAAATGACAAGATATTTGAACGGGGCTTCCGACACACCAATTTACACATAATCACTTAACAACCTTTATCATTAAAACTCAAAATACTTCATAATAATTATTCTACACATATAATACAAATTATATAATTAATAAAGTTCACGGATCTTACACCGATCCTAAATCCGACCCGAAATCCGACCCGAAATCCGAAACCTGATCAAAACTCGATATGAATCCGAAACCCGAGAAATACCCGATATATATATATATACACACACTATAATATATTTTACGTACTTATACAAAATACTATTATAAGCAAAACATTTAATAATTAGTTGGTTTTTAATTTTGTATGTTATTGTTGTTTAATATAATTAATATATTTATCTGATAAAAATAATTTAAACAATTTCGATCCACTGTCTTATATAATTTCGACAAGTCTTCTCGTAATTCAAGTACAAGCACATTTTATATAAAATATATTATAACTGGTAAGTTGAATGATCGTCGATAATAAAATTTAGAATGTTTTACGCTTAAATTGTACTAAATGAAACAAATTGAACCTATCTTATATTCTTAATTTTGAAAAAAAAAACTCTAATTATCATTTTTTTGCATAGGTATATGAATTTATTTATTTATTATTTATTATTTTTTAGATATCCGATTAAAATCCGAACCCGAACCGAAACCTGAAAAAACCCGACGGATCAGGTTTGGATTTATATTTTACATATCCGAACCCGAACCCGATCTGAACCGAAATATAACGGATTGGATTTGGATTTTAAGAAACCCGAGCCGATCCGACCCGATTGCCATCCCTACTTGTATATAGAGACTACACAATTTTAAACAATCTTCGAAGATTGTTTCGTTGTTTTAGCTATAGATTCTTATTATTTTTTTGCATTTCTTGATATTCTTGATCGCGATAGCAATTTTCTTTTATCACACGATTGCGATTGTAATCGTACGACAGCGACTGTGATTTCTTTCTTCAATTGAATACTTAAAATCCCCAATTTCTTGAACGAAACCCTAATTTCTTGATTGACACCATATTTTTGATAATTCGCGATGTCTGATACTCAAACAACGAGCTCTAATTTTCAAAACGCCACGGTCAATTACAACGATCCTTATTTTCTTTCGTCTGGTGATAATCCGAGACAACAATTGGGAAATCTGTTACTCAATGGTGATAATTTCATCAATTGGAGTCGTGGTGTGAAATTAGCTCTTGGAGCAAAGAATAAGCTTGGTTTCATTGATGGAACTCTACCGATGCCTGAATCAACTTCTCCTGATCTCAACAAATGGACCAGAAATGGTTATATAGTAATGTCATGGCTTACATTCTCTATGGAGCAGGTAATTTCTGATAGTTTTATATTTGCTTCTTCTGCTCGAGATTTATGGCTAGATGTTTCTGAATGCTTTGGTAAATCAAATGTTCCTTTGCTATATGAACTTCATACTAGTTTAACTAAGATTGAACAACATAATATGTCAATTGCTGAATATTATGGGAAACTCAAGAATGTTTAGGATAAATTGCAAGTGTTTGAAGGACATTTAGATTGTAGTTGTGGAGCTTTAACAAAGTGCACTTGTGATTTGCTGAAAAAGGCTAATGAGGCTTCAGAAACTAAGAAATTGATTCAACTGATTTGTGGTCTTAATAAGAATTATGACAATGTTAAGACTAATCTATTGAGCATGGAACCATTGCCTACTGTTATGAGAGCTTATCATATTCTTCAGCAGATTGAGAAACAACAGAGTATTACTTTTCCTATGGCAAAGATTTCTGATGTTAGTGCTCTGTATAGTAACAAACAGTCTACCATTGCTCCTTCAAGGTCTTTTCAACAAAATAAGGATTTCAAGAAATCTAAACTTGATTTGGTGTGTGAGCATTTTAAGAGAAAGGGTCACAGTGTGGATTAGTGTTTTAAATTGGTTGGGGTTCCAGATTGGTATGTTGCTCTCAAAGGAAAGCCATATGTTAATCATACTAAGTTTGCAGCTCATGTTTCTGATAGTACATGGGTTCTTGGTACTTCTCCTTTGGATAAACAGAATTCACTAAATGCTTCTCTTATGGATTCTCAGTTGGTTTCTAGTGTTTACAAAGAGGTCATGAAGATGATCCAACAAAATGCAGGATTGTCTATTTCTGAACATGATACCAGTTCTGTAAACTTTGAAGGTATTGTTTCTGCTTTTAATGTCAAACCAAATACAAGTCTTGCATCATGGATTATAGATACAAGAGCTAGTGATTAAATGGTTTTTTCTGCTTCCTTATTTCTTGACATACATACTCTTGACACTCCAATTAAGATTGCCTTACCTGATGGATCTTGTAAACTAGTATCTCATGTTGGTACTGTTTGTTTAACTCCTCAAATACAACTTCAAAATGTCTTATATGTACTAGACTTTCAGCATAATCTTTTATCAGTTGGCAAATTACTGGATCAAAACCATTTATTTGCTAAATTTCATAAAGATTCATGTATTTTTCAGGACCTTTCAATTGATAATATTCAAGCTATTAGTACAAGAACAAATGGCCTATACAGATTTCATTGTTCTTCTATTCCTGCTTATAATCTGAATTCTCCACAATGTTTAACTTCCCATGTAATTCCTTCAGTAGATATTCTTCATGCCAAACTTGGGCATGCTTCTCTGGGAAAGGTAAAACATTTGTCCAAAAATCTGTTATGTAATAATTTTCATGAATTTCATGATTGTGAATCTTGTATTTTAGCTAAACATCACAAATTAGCATTTCATGATTCACTTTCTATTGTTCTTGCATCTTTCCATTTATTGCATATTGATTTGTGGGGTCCTTACCTAACCCCTAATTTGACGGGTGGGAAATATTTCCTCACAATATTGGATGATTTTTCTAGAGTCACTTGGACTCATTTGCTCACTACTAAAGATCAAGTGTTTGGTATTGTTCAAGCTTTTTTTAATCTACATTGAGAATCATTTCAAGCAGTCTGTCAAGTTTATCAGGTCTGATAATGGAACTGAAATAGTTCAGGCTAGTTGTGCTATTTTATTTGCTTCTAAAGGTATAGTTTATCAGAAGAGTATTCCTGGTAACCCACATCAAAATGGCAGGGTTGAGCGTAAGCATATGCATCTCTTAGATACTGCTAGGGCACTCAGAATTCATGCTAATTTGTCAATCAGATTTTGGGGGGGGGGGTTGTATTTTGGCTGCTACCTATTTGATCAATTTGATGCCCAGTTCTGTCTTAGATTGGAAAATTCCTTATGAGGTGATAATGAATAAGTCTGCTTCTTATGATCATCTTAGAACTATAGGGTGCCTTTGTTTTGCTGCTATTAAATCTTCTGACAAGATGGCTCCTTGGGCAAGAAAGTGTGTGCTGTTTGGTTATCCATATGCACAAAAAGGATACAAACTATATGATTTGGATACTAAACAAATTTCTTAAGTAGAGATATTGTTTTTAAGGAAGATTGTTTTCCTTATAAACTATCATCTTCAACTCCTGTTTCTACTCCTTCTCCAATTGTTAATCCAGTTCTTACTGAAACTGATTCTGATTTGTTTGTTCCTACTCTATCCCTGATTTCTCCTACTACTTCACCTTCTTCTTCTGTTTCTGATCAACATTCAGTGCAACTTGTTTCACCTGTTATTCAATCTACTACTACTGTCCCTATTCGATAATCTACTAGGATTTCTCAACTGCCTAAGAAATATTCTGATTTTGTGCTCCTTCTGTCCCTTCTACTTCTCATACTTCTTCTGCTGTTTCTCAGGTTTTTAATGTCTTTACGGAACCTAATTTAACTCATCTTGACAATTCTTCATTAGTCAGCTTAAATGCTGTCTTGAATAGTTCTGTACCTAGTTCTTATAATCAAGCTAAAGAGGATCCTCATTGGGTTGAGGCTATGAAAAAAGAGTTTGATGCTCTTGAAGCTAATCAGACTTGGGAATTGACAACTTTACCTCCTAGTGCACATGTTATTGGTTCTAAATAGGTTTTTAAAACTAAATTTAATCCTGATGGTTCAGTAGAGAGATGTAAGGCACGTTTGGTTGCACGAGGCGATAAACAGATTAAGGGTAAAGATTTTAAACATACTTTTAGTCCAGTTGCTAAGTTCACCACTGTCAGATGCTTAATTGCTCTTGCTGATGCCAATAGTTGGCATCTTAAACAATTGGACATCAACAATGTTTTCCTCCATGGTTTATTGAAGAAGATATCTATATGACTCCTCTTGCTGGGTATATATAATAAAACAACTCCAGGTCTTGTTTGCAAATTAAAGAGATCTATTTACGGTTTGAGACAAGCTTCAAGACAATGGAATGTTGAGTTGACAAATTTTTTGATTAACATGGGTTATACTCAGTCTACTCAGGATTATTCTTTATTTGTCAAACAACAAGGTTCTTCTTTTACTACTATTGTTTGTTATGTGGATGACCTCTTTCTTACTGGTAATGATATCACTGAGATCAATTCTATGCAATCTTATTTACACAAGGCATTTACAGTCAAGAATCTTGGTGATCTTAAATATTTCCTTGGTGTTGAGGTTTCTAGAGATTCTTCTGGTATTCGACTTAATCAAAGAAAGTATATCCTTGATTTGTTGAAGGACACTAATATGCTAAATTGTACTCCTGCTGCATTTCCTTTGTCCAAAGGTCTTCAGTTAAGTCTTGATGATACTCCAAAGTTGGAAGATCCTAAAGTATATCATAGATTGGTTGGTAAATTGCTTTACTTGAATCTTACCAGACCGAGCATATCCTATTCTGTTCAACAGTTGTCTCAGTTTTTATCAAGTCCTGCTAAGTCTCATTTTACAGTTGCATTACATGTCTTAAAATATCTTAAGGGTACTTTGAATGTTGGACTGTTTTATAAAGCCAATATTTCACTAGAGTTATCAACATATTGTGATGTTTATTGGGGAACTTGTCCTTTTTTTGCTCGTTCTCTTTCTGGCTATGATGTTTTTCTGGGTTCTTCTTTGGTGTCTTAGAAGAGTAAGAAACAGAAAACTGTTTCCAAAAGTACTGCCGAACACTACTAGAAATATAGCAATAGACATCGGCTAAAAACCGATGTCTTTCTAAATTTCGACCGATGTCTTCGCATGTGATGTTAAAAGTCTGAATTTTAGACATCGGTTTTTACCCGATGTCTGTTGCATATTTACACAATGATTTTCTTATAAATAACGATGTCCAAGAAGTGAATTAACATCGATTTTACAGGATTCATGATATAAAAACAACTATCATACATCAGCTACTTTCAATCAACCGATGTAATGTAATTTAAAGACATCGGCTTGTTTAAACAAACTATTGTTTAACAGTACCTTTAACATCAGTGTCCTTAATTTGACCGTTGTTAATTGTCCGTTTTAACATTGGTTTTTTAAAAATAGCAATGTTATACACCCTTTTTAACATCGGTTTTTTAAATTGTAGTTGATGTATCAACTCATGTTTAACATCGAATTTCTTAATTTATAATGATGTCTTTGTTCCTTTTGGACATTAGTAAAAACTTGTTTCCACATCGATTTTTTAACTACTATCTATCATTACCAAATTCAATCCAAGATCAACAAAAAAAAAAACTTATATCCACAACTCAAAGTTACCATCATGCATAACCAACTAGCAAATATTTTAACCCAAAAACATCCAACAAATTCTAAACAAAATATTCTAGTACTGATTGATAACTACATTGTTAAATATAAACCAAACCACAACAACCATCATCTACATTGTCAAAACAAAACTAATTCAAGGGGTAACCACATAACCAAATGCGTCACATCCCAAAATACCACTTTACGAATTGCATCCATCTCGTAGAGAAGTACTTGATAAAATTGTCCTTCACTAACAACATCCCTGCATGTTGAGCATAATTAGGACAAAATAAGGATAAATTTAATTGATGAGCCCCAAGATAGACGTAACACCTGTAAAAAATAATGTGGTAGGGTATATTCCCAGTGAATCTGCGGAATGACATGAGGAGCTCCATATAGCAAACAAAATAATTGATAACTTTTGACAAAATCACAAAAAGTACACACAAACACACCATGTTTTGATACTTTCTTATTTGATCATATAGAAATTAGTAAGACAAAAGCGGACTTACAGTAAGTACCATTCCTGGAATTGTACACACTATAAGTGTGTAAACACTATAATTTAGCATTACCCATAGTGGAGAGAGAACTCTAGCTTATACAAAGGCTAGTTTGTCACTAATTCTAATTCCAAACTCCTACTTTCACCATTGTAAGAATTTTAAAGCAAAAACTCTTATCATGGAGAATCCACAATAAATTAGTGACAAACTAAAAAAACTAATTACTTGTTACTGTATATCAAAATAGCATTCAAAGCTGCAACTGCTTGGGATTGTTCTCTCCTTGGATAACGTCAGCTCTCAGAAGTCCACTTTTTCCATTAGGCGGTGGTTGACAGACCTATTTATACAAGAAAAAATGATTTAATAAGTTGGCTAATCAATTCAGAGTTAGTAAATGAATCACAAAACACATGCTTCTGAATACATGTTTCTGTCAATGATGTTAAATTGGAAGTACTATGGGATAAAAATAAATCAATATGACATTGAGAAGAGTGTATGATAGAAGCATATGTTACGAATGTATATTGCATCTCGATATTTTGACATATGTATAAGATACAACCTTTTCACCAATAAATTTGCAACTGACAAAATTTCTGGGCAGAATTGAAGGGCGTGAAATGCTACTTGACATCTTAGTCTTTGATATTCTGCCAAGCTAGGAGGTAAGATAGGCTGGAAAGAAAACAAACATAACTGAGAGCTTCATCATCAAAAAATATATATGCAACCAAACTTCCCCTGAAACCCTTGTTACTGTGTAATGATCTGAACTGGTGCAGATCCTAAAAAGTTTACATTTCCCGTATGTTTCATAATTCAAAAAATGTAAAAAAACATTTTGATAACATGTAGCAAGCACTTGTCAGGCACAAATCAATAAGATCATAGAAAGGTGTTTGATGTAAATCTTTGACTTTCAGAACAGTCAGTTCTGTCCATGCTCACAAAATCACTATCAACTTGCGATATTAATTCACGAATTTTATGTGTTACATAGTGTGTAGGTGTGCGCAGGTAGCTTGACCGCCTTACCGGTTTACATTTGTGCATATTAAAATATCAATACTTATTTTGCCTTCATGTTATGGTTGATAAGTATTGGCTCACTGATTCACAAAGAACAAATGATACCTGTAGGCGGCCCCCTTCAGTAAGCACTAACCCGATAACTTTCGCCTTCTTCAGCTCTGGCAAAATCTCACGAGTATAGAAACTTGGGGAGGCCGAATTCCTGGGCTTGAATATTTGATATTCTTTGCGTTTCCATGCTGCCTTTAATGTCAAAGGTAGACTTTTGACAATTATTACATCATTTGTCAGAGCTGCTATGAACTGCTCTTCATTGTTGTTGTGGAATAAAAAACGTGCTTGCGAATTTAATGCTAGGGTTAGAGAGCTTTGAGCTTTAATGGTTGTTCTCGTGTTTCGTGACTAAATCGGTCCTCACAAGATGCGTATCTCAATTCGTAATTGAGAATCAAGCCAAAAACATAGTTCTGATTGAAGGATCAGGTCCTTTATATAGGCGTCAGGAGCCTTGTATTTAGGGTATGTTTGGGAGACTTAGCGAATAAGTCTTCTTCTTGACAGTGGATAAGTATTGTATTCCTTGGTGGGCAAGTCTTTTCCTTATCGTAGGATAAGGACTGTGACTAGTTATTTCCTTTGATTGAGATTCTAGATCTTTCTTTGTAGAAGACATACTTTTTTGATGATTTTATCACACTTTTGGACTCTTTTATGAGCTGCATATATTCCCTATTTATTAATTACGAAATTAATAAATAATTAGGATTTCGGGCATTGTTTATTGGGTTGTATTCTTGGACCAATCTAGGTTTAATTAATACATCATTAATTATATTTCTAGGGTTATTTTTAGCCCATATCATTTGCCCCCCAATTTCTAGGAAAACTTTTCAAGCTTTCGTAGAAATTATATTGACCTTTTTCGAGATTCGGGGTCTTTTTTATCTTTTACCTAGGACTTTATTTACACTAATGTTTCACAAGTATCGCCTTATTGCAAAGTGTGGAGCGACCTACACATTTACGACGATTGTTGCCTTATTCGAGGCTAACTTGACATTTATATGAACCTTTCACGGTTTATATTGTCAAAATTTCATGGTCATTCTAAAAATGAATGTCTTAATTTCAAAAAATTTGGGGAAAACGATCCTTTATTTGCGCCTTTTTTAGGCAAATACGGGGTTTTTTACATATTATCTACATAAATTATTGCCATTCTTACCAAGGAAATATTTAAATAATTTCTCTTGTATTTTTCCTAATTTTTCAGGAATTTGTTTTGTACACACAGGTATTTTTAATAATTATTCCTAATATTTAAGGAATTTTCATGTACCCACAGGTATTTTTAGTTATTATTCCTAATATTTAAGGAATTTTCATGTACCCATAGGTATTTTCCGAAATATTTTTTGAAATATTTCAAAAGTGCTAACTAGCATATAATATTTTTCCAAATTAAGATATTTTCTATTTTTTCAGGAATTTTCTAGAAATTTTAAATAGTATTTTGCTATTTTATTAGCAATTTCTGGATTTTCTTTTTGCTTTCATTTTTCTTGTCTCTTTTCACGCATAATAGTGTATGAGTTTGTTCCCCATGGGGGAGCAGCAGCAAAGGCGGGTGCATTATTTGATTCATAGTCTGGTTGGCCCCTGCACGTGGGTGACACCCACCTACAAAGCAGGGTTGTCAACCCCGCGTGCGAGGATGCCTCCCGGGCGTTGTTTGTAATTATTTTTTTTTTGTTTTTTTGGCGAAAATCGTGGGGTTCATTTTTTCTCCTGGGCGGGGTCAGCCTGCTTCGTAGGCGTGGTTTGATGATTTTTTTTCTCCTGAACCACGCGTGTTAGCCTGCTTCGTAGGCGTGGTTTGATGATTTTTTTTGTTTGCTTTGTTTTTGTCTCCTGAGCGGCGTTCACCCCCGCGTACAAGGCGAGGTTGTGAACCGAGCGTTCAAGGACATCTCCTGGGCGTTTCTTCGCGTTTCTCTTTTTGCTGGATTTTCTTTTGTCTTCTGGGCGGTGTTCACCCCCGCGTACAAGGCGGGGTTGTGAACCACGCATTCAAGGACGTCTCCTGGGCGTTTTTTGAGGTGTTTTCGACCTCAATTTGGTCCTAGGTCGAACAAAACGACCTCAGTTTTTCATGTATTTTCGGACTCGATCTTTCGACCTCGATTTGGTCCTAGGTCGAACAAAACGACCTCAGCTTTTCATGTATTTGAGAGGTCGTTACCCTTCAACCTCGTTTAAGGTTTCAACAACCAAATGCGGCTTACAGATACAAGAACTAACTTGAGTTTTAACACCTTAGACCTCATTTGAGGTTTCGACAATGCCAAACGTGGCTTACAGATACAAGAACTAACTTGAGTTCTAATACCTTAAGTTTCACATCGAGAGGTCTTCATGAACGAAGATAGACATAACGTTTCACTCGTTTCTTTAATTTGAGCTTGCAGTATATCGAATCGAAACTCGTTCTGAGCTCTACTTCCTCAATTTTCAGGGGTTTCAACCCATATATTAACCTTCTTCCAATAGGACTCTTTAGTTTTTAGTTGATCTTGAGGTCTTTAGGACTACAATTGATCTTCCGATTTTAAGAATCGTGGTCTTCATGACTTTTTAATCTAAATTGGGGATCTAGATAGGACAAACTCAAGTGTTTAATTAAGTTGAGGTCTTCAGGACTAGGATTCAAAATTTTCAAAACTAAGATTCGAGTCTTCATTTCATGTTATATAGGATTACCCATTTCGAGGCAGCTTGCCTTTTTGGCATACTTCTTGATACTTCTTCTTGCCAATGGAGGAGTCCGAGCCTACTGATGACTTCATAGAGGACTTAGATGCCCCTCGTAGGTATGCCCCTGTCCTTGACAAGGACTTGTTTGATGACTTAGATCAGATTTTATTGGCCATGCATGGCTCTATTTATCTATCTCTTGCTTTTATTTAGGGTCCTTTCATGGACTTTAAGACTTTATTTGATGCTTGTAACATAACTCATTGATCTTTCGGGATCTTCTATCCATGCATGCTATTTATGTTATATCTTGTAGTCTTATCTTTTCGATACTTCTTCTTCGGGATTTACGCAATTTATTTATGCATAGTCTGCTTCTTCATTCTTGCATTCACTTATATTTATTTAGCTTATCTTTTGTAAGGCAATTCCTAGTACTTGGCCTCTTGAATGGGCTGGCACTTTGATCAAGTGCTATTGGTACAACTTGTTCTTTAGTAAAACAATAAGGAAATACTCAAACAAAGATAAGTAATAAAATGGTGAAAAAGAACTTGAAATATTTTTTTTTTAAAAGAGGGTTCGACCCTTACATAGTACTCTACTTCCTACTAAGAGATTAAGAGCTCAAAATGGTTTCATCGACCTTATTGCTACTTGTTCTATTAGTGGATCCTTTTAGGAAACACTTAAACATAATAAACTTTCAAATTTGAGGCATGCCATGTTCTTGGCATCTCAGTCCATTCTTTCTTCATCGTCTCTTGAATCCATAACCTCGATCGGGAGAACTTGCCCCCCGACTCCATCAGGCCTTAACGCAGCTACATAGCAACTCCTAGCCATTTTTTGATCTCCTTGTTCTTCACTAACCCCGTTCCTTGTTGGAAACTTGATTTTCAAATGGTAAGTTGAGGCAACAACCTTGAATGCATGAAGGCCTGTCCTCCCAAGGATTTCATTATAAGTCGAGGTTGCATTTATCACCACGAAGTTCAGCATTTGAGTTGTTGTTTGTGAACCTTGCCCTATTGTCATAGGGAGCTGAATAGTTGTTATTCCCAAATGACCTAACAGAATTGTAGAAGGGGGGGGGGGGGGGGTTGAATACAATTTTTGATATTTGTCAAACTTAAAAACAACTTACAAATACAACTGAACTTAAAGTAAAAATCACAAGCACATTAATAATTTCAGTTGGATTGTTTGATGATCCAACTGAAGTGATTTTTATTGCGGAAATAATCTGTGATACAAAAGTACACAGCTGCTCAGTTACAAGGTTGTAGAGAAGAATGCTCTCAAAGATAGCTAATACAAACTATTTGTTTTTCTTCTCTTTTTTTTAAAGTAACTGCTACACTTGGTTTATATATCCCCAAGTGTACAACCCTATTTTTGGCTACACTAAAAGTACAATGAGTAACCGCCAATAGTTTGCTTTTCATCCCTTTGTCCAGTGGTCCTTGGAGATCCTTGCTTTTGTCTTCATGCTTATTATGATCACTCCCAAGACCCAATTGGAAAATGGGATGTTTCCTTATTCCCCATGTCCATTTTAATGGTTTCCAATGCAAAGTACACTTCCACATCACCTTTAGATCTGTTCAGAAAACTGTCACTATCACTTTGTCAACTATACAGAAAAGCAATAATGATTCGTTGATAGCAGGGAGATGTGTTTCGTTGATAGCTTTATTCTTCATTCCGTTGATGGTGTTTCCCTCGTTTCGTTGATGAGTAAACTCCATACCGTTGACAGAGTAATCTTCATACCGTTGACATGTCTTCACTTAGGCAAAATTACAAGGCATAATATATTTACAATTAACCAACCTATTTTGCCTATCTAGTACTTAGTCAACATGACTTAGACAACCTATCTAATACCTACAACAAAATGCATATCAAACTGTGAAGTATTGTACAGTGCAATTGCTACATTACTCATTTCGTTGATGAGCTTCCTGTCAACGGAATGCTGCAAAGCATGCCATTTCGTTGACAGCTACAAAATGACTTTACACAAATTCTACTAAGTGTTTTATGTTTATCATCAAGAACAACATATTCCTAACAATCTCCCCCAATTTATGACTGATAGAATAACAGCCATAAATCAAGAGACTTGATGATAACAAAAACACTCAGATACATTATAAATTACAAAAGTAGAAAATGCATTAAGCTTCATAATATTTTGAACAAAATGCAGGACTTACAAGACTAATGCCAAGAAGTGCTCCTCTAGACTGAGCAAATGATTCATCTTTGTCTTCTTTGTGGCATAGTCTTCTTCCCTCTCTTAGAGTTGTTTTCCTCAATCTGGACCTGTAGCCTTCTGTAGAAGATCTTCTCTTCCTCATCTTGATCACCAAGCTTGGATTGCATAAGCTTTAGAGTTTGATTAGATGCCTTATCCAGCTGGTCTTCCATCCTGAAGAACCTTCTGCAGTTGTCCTTGTCCTTAAATTCCATCATCCAGTAAGGTTGAAGATGGATCTTCTTTCCTGTTGAGGGCACTCTAAGCATCCTGGGAAGAGCCTCAGGCTTGTTCCAGCTAGCCTTTATTTGACATATTTTGGAGACCACCTCAGACTTGGCTGTTTTGGTGAAGCCAAAGTCTTTCTTCAAGCATCTAAACACTGTGAGTAGTGTTTGGTAGTCTTCTCCTAAAATTCTGTAGAGAGGCCATATTTGTTCTCTACCACCCTTGAATGTGAAAACTAATCTTTCAGGCATCTTTTGAGAAGCTGCAATGCCCCTTACTTCCACCAGGTTGTCTAAATCGAGATGTAAGCTAGATTCTTCCCTGATGTCAGCAATGTACATGCAGTCCTCTGGATTTGTAGGGGGTTTCTGAGGTTGTGGCTTTCTCACAAATATTGGCTTTGCCTTGACAGCCCTTTTCTTTGTCTTCATTGGCTGATCCTTTTCAAATAGGAATTTTGGAAAATAGGCTTCATCAAATTCAATAGGCTCCTCCTTTGGCATGATTGGTTGATCATGATAGTTGACAGGGTGTGCATGATCACAGGCCAACTTTCCTTCAATAGGTAGACCAGTAGGAATTTGATGTGCACTTGTTGTGGAAGAGGCTTGAGCAGTGTCCTGAGAATCCTCTTTATCAAAGTCCAGATTCCTCTTAGCTCTAGCCTTTGGTTGCCTTATACTTTTCCTTGCTTCCTTAGCTCCATCTTTGGCTTTATCTTCCTGTAAGGTTTCTTCATCTTCAAGTGCTTGAGCAACTGCCAATGCTTGCATTGCTGCCCTTTCAGATTCTTCAGCTTTGGCCTTAGCAAAATTTGGATGACCAACCCAAATGCAGATTTCCTTGCTGTCCCTGTAGATGATGGCCCTTTGATTCCTTATGCTTGGATGATTGCTTTCCTTGCACTTAGTGATCAGCTTCCCTAGGACTTTGAACTCATCTGGCTTTGGTGGAGGATAAAATATCCTTTCAGTGTTCTTGCCTTTGGGTTTGATAGGTGACATTGGAGAAATCCCTCTTGCATCCACATTCCTAAAGCATGAAGATTGACCTTTCTCATTTCTTGAATCTTGAAGGATTCCATGCTGAAGGGGCTCTATAGCATAAGAGCTCTTGAACTGTGGCTCCATTTGTACTGTCACCATTGCATTTGTTGATGGCTGATCTGTCTTTGAAGATTCAGTAATTTTCTTGAACCTTGCTTCTATGTTGGACCAGTGATCTTTGATCTGTTCTGCAAGTTTCATCCTCATAGAAGCTTCCTTAATTAGATCAATACCATCCTTTTGCTTCTTTCCAAGCTCCCCTATTGCTAATGGTTCTTCTGGTAAGGAGATGGCTGGGACCAAAACCTTTGTGATTTGAATGTCTAGCTCCTTAGATTTCTCCCCCTTTTTGTTATCATCAAAAGAGATGACTGGGAGTCCTTGAGCTGCCACTAGCTGGGTGAGTAGCTGAGTTTGCTTCTCCTGTTCCTTCTGCATTTGAGAAAGTGTAGCTTCCACCTTGTCCACTCTTGAAGAGAGAGTCTTCAAGGATGTAGCCACCTCAGGTTCCTTAGAGAAAAACCTGGTCATCTTGGACACAGTGAGAAGAGGGAGCTTTTCATCTAGCATCCTGTAGTTAGCATCCCTAAGGTTGCTAATGGAGTCCTTGATCTCTGTAGTCTCAATTCTTGTCTGCATCATTTGTAGCCTTTGAATTTCCAGAGAATCCATGATGGCCTTGTAGAATTTCTTGTCCCTTGCATTTGCAGACTCATGAGCTAGATAGGCCTCATTGTACTGCCTTGTGATAGCAGCATCTAGAGTGACTCTTCCATGCATATCCTGATAGAGCCAGTTTGGTGTAGGAGGCACCACAGAAGTCCCAGTCTGTGAAGTAGTGGCCACCTGTAGATTATCACCATAGCTGTCCTCATCATCAGAAAACTCAAAGTCTCCACTTGCTGCAGCTCCTGGAGTTAGATTGGTCAAGGCATCCTTTGCTCTTTGCATTGATGCAGTAGTATGAATTAAGTTGAGTGACCTTTCTGCCTCCACATTGCCCTGTTGAGCCATAACTTGATAGGCTGGCACAGGATGAGTAAAGGTCTCAGGATCCAGGGAAATACTATCCAGAGTTTGTTGATAATGCTCTTGGAAAGTAAGTTCCCTTTCTCCCTCACTGACCTCCATTAACTCATTAGCAATGGCTGCTTCCTCCCTTATGGCTCCTGTAGTCCCTTCTCTCTCTCCACTCTTTTCTTGCATCATGGGCTCCCCATGGCTCACACCTCTCACACCCTCACCTTCACCTACTAAGGTGGTACTCTCAATCTCTCCTTTTGCCTGGCTGGAAGAAATAGCCAGCCTCTCACTCTCATTCTCTCCTTTTGCCTGGCTGCAAGCCAGCCTCTCAATTTCACTCCCTTTCAAACCTAAAAGTGTCTCAACTACCACCAGGTCATCTACACTAGTTGTGGAAACAACTTGATTTTCAATAAAGGGTGTAGAATGACCTATCAACGAAATGGTAGTTTGAACTGTCAACGGTATGGATACCGTTGATGGAGAAACACTTGTCAACGAAAGAGGCTGTTTCGTTGATGAAGTCAATAATGCACTTTGAGAAAGTGAAATTACAGTAGAATCTGTGGTGATTGATTTGAGATTGGGGTCCACAGATTCTCTTGCAGTTTCAGAAAAAATTGGTTGATGGCCCAACAAATCACTTAAAGTGATGACCATCAGCTTCAGAGTGGGGCTTCTCCAAGATAAGAGTTGGAGAATCAGGAAAAGATGTATGGATCATGTCCACATCTAAAGATTGAGTTGGTGAATTGGATGGAGATAAATCAAGATTAATGTTTAGAGAATGGGACTGTAACCCCAGAGTAATAATAGGGGTTACATCAAACTGAATTTGAGAAACTGGAAGTGTTGCTTCCAGTGTGTGTGCACCCTGTGTACCCTTGGACTTTTGCTTCACTCTCCTTTGGTATTGGGAAAATGTAGACTGTGGGCTTGAAGTGTCACTCATCTGTCCTTCCTTATCCTTAGGGTTTCTTTTATGTTCACCCCTTCCCTCACCTCTCACAGCACCAGAAACACTCCCCTTTGGTTGTGAAGTAGTTTTTGCAACAGGTGCCTTTTGGGAAGCACCTGAGGTTGGCTTGGAGGATTTCTTTGATTTTGGTTTTGTTGCTGGGGCAGGAGCCTGTTGGGTCACAACTACAGACGCCACAGCAACAGGATTGGGTGATACAGTTGAAGTAACAACAATACTAGAAGGGATAGCAGTAGTTACCTCAATTATTGGCAGATACACCACTGGAACATCACCATTGTGGTTCAGCCTCAGTATGTCTGTCAATACTCTCTTTTCTTGCACAAAACACTCAAACTTGGAAACAGGGTTAGAGATTACTAATGGTGTTGGACTAACATGATTAGCCAACATCATCAGAAACCTAGCATAGTAGATATTCTTTTTCCTATTAGCCTTGTCACCCAACTTAGCACCAATTTCATACATAAGTTGGGTGCTAAAGTTGTAATATCTATCAGTTAGGAGCATGGTAAAAAGAATCAACATGGAATTAGTTAATGCATCAAAATTACTAATCTTTCCAGAAAAGACCTTGATAAATGCATCAGCTAAATAACTATATTCCCTAACCAAACCTCTGCTAATTATCCTGCCCAAATTATCAGTAGCTAATGAGTAGTTTATTGAATTTAGCATGTTAACCATTTCAGTGATTGTAGGCAAAGCATCACAGTTATTTTCAGGAATTTGTAGACATGCTTGCAATACATCAGAATTAACTATGTACTCATTACCTTGAAGAGTGAATTGTAGAGTGCAGTTTGTTCCACTATACTCACATGAGGTCCAAATCTCCTCTATTATTTCATTGTAGAGTGGTGTAGAGTGAAACATTGCATAGCTCAACTTGCAATTCTTCATGAAATCCATCATTTTGAAGAAGATTCTGTTCGGGTTTTCCTTGACAACGAAAGGGATGGAGTTGTTCTTCTCATAGATGAACCCTCCAGCAGACATAAGCTTGACTATGGGTGCCATTGTTGTTTGAAGAAAAGCTTCGAACTAAATTGCTTGTTAGAGAGAAGAAGAGAGAAAAGCCTTTGGAATTTTTGAGAACAGGTAAAAAGAAATTAAAGAAAATAGAATTTCTTAAATACTCCCCCAAAAATTCTCAGAAATTGAGTCCAATAATAAATGTAAATTACTGGATTGGCTTAAAAAAAATATAACCGTTACTTTTAAGGTATTACCATGATTTATACTTACAGGGGTGTATGCATAGATCGTGGTAAAAGACGTGTCAAAATTTCAACGGTTCAAATTAAAAGCGCTATATCAACGAATCAGAATTGGGCGTTTAAGGTCCCGTTTGTTTCGTTGATAAAAAGCTGCGTTTCGTTGATATAAAAGAGTTATCAACGAAACACCCAGAAAAATGCTAAGACTGTCAACGAAATGGTTCGTTTCGTTGACATAGTGATTTTGACTTAGACAAAATTTTACTTTTTCCTGAGAAAATTAATTCACAGAAAAACATATCAAATTCCTGGCTTCATTTGTAACTTGCAAAAATCTCAAAGTAATTAAGAGAAATTTAGCATACCTAGCTCACTTACTAATCTTGAGAATGTTGATTCATCAAGTGGCTTGGTAAAGATGTCTGCAAGTTGTTGTTCACTTGGAACAAAATGTAACTCCACAGTACCATTCATAACATGTTCTCTAATGAAATGGTACTTGATGTCAATGTGCTTGGTCCTTGAATGCTGCACTGGATTCTCAGTAATGGCAATGGCACTAGTGTTGTCACAGAAAATAGGAATTTTCTCAATTCTTAATCCATAATCAAGTAGTTGATTTTTCATCCATAAAATCTGTGCACAACAACTTCCAGCTGCAATATACTCAGCCTCAGCTGTGGAGGTGGAAACTGAGTTTTGTTTCTTGCTGAACCATGATACAAGCTTGTTTCCTAGGAATTGACAGGTTCCAGTTGTGCTTTTCCTGTCAATTTTACATCCTGCAAAATCTGCATCTGAATAACCAATTAGTTCAAAACCAGATTCTCTAGGATACCAAATGCCAAGGTTTGGTGTTCCTTTGAGATATCTGAAAATCCTTTTAATAACAACTAAATGGGATTCCCTAGGATCAGCCTGAAATCTAGCACATAGACATGTAGCAAACATAATATCAGGTCTACTAGCTGTTAAATATAAAAGTGAGCCTACCATGCCTCTGTAACTTGAAATGTCCACAGATTTTTCCTTAGTATTCAATTCAAGTTTGGTGGCAGTAGGCATGGGAGTTTTGGCAGGAGAGCATTCCATTAAATTAAACTTCTTTAATAAATCATGAATATATTTTGTTTGACTAATGAAAATGCCTTCATTAACTTGCTTTACTTGAAGACCAAGAAAGTAAGTTAATTCTCCCATCATGCTCATTTCATATTTACTTTGCATAAGCTTGGCAAACTTTTGACAAAGATTCACATCTGTAGACCCAAAGATTATGTCATCTACATAAATTTGAACAAGTAAAGTAGAGCCATTTACAACCTTGTGAAAAAGAGTTTTCTCTACAGTACCTCTAGTGAAATGATTCTCAAGGAGGAACTGTGAAAGTGTGTCATACCAGGCTCTTGGTGCTTGTTTCAAACCATAGAGTGCTTTGAAAAGGAAGTACACATAGTCTGGAAAATCATCATCTTCAAAACCAGGAGGTTGACTTACATACACCTCCTCTTCCGATTCCCCATTCAGAAAGGCACTCTTCACATCCATTTGATAGACTTTGAAATTGGCATGGGCTGCATAGGCTAGGAAAATCCTTATTGCTTCTAGTCTTGCAACAGGAGCAAAAGTTTCATCAAAATCAATTCCTTCTTCCTGTGAATAGCCTTTTGCAACCAATCTAGCTTTGTTCCTTGTGACTATGCCATTTTCATCCATCTTGTTTCTGAACACCCATTTTGTGCCTAGATCCAAACATTGTTTCTCTCAAATTGGTTTAGCTCTTCTTGCATGGCTAAAACCCAATCTGGATCTAGAAGTGCATCCTCAACTTTCTTTGGCTCATCTTGAGACAGAAAGCTACTATATAGACATTCTTCTTGAGTTGCTCTTCTAGTTTGGACTTTTGAAGAAACATCACCTATAATAAGTTTAAAGGGATGATCTTTAGTCCATTTCCTTGAGAGAGGTAGATTTGCTCTTGAAGAAGAGGCTTCATGATCATGATTGCCTTGATTGGATATTTGTCCTTGAGAAACTCCCCCTGAGTGTGTTGTCCCTAAATGATCACTTCTAGAAGCATTTCCATGACTGTCAATGGTATGACCATTTTGGCTGTCAACGAAACGCTCATTTTGACTGTCAACGAAACCACCATCATGACTATCAACGAAATGACCATTTGGTCTACTAGCAGCTATTCTTTTCAATCTCAATGCAGCAATTTCATCTTCACTGCTGCTTTCATCTGTGCTAGTTACAACAACTTTAGGCTGTTTCTCAGTAGCCTTAACATGATTCACTTGATCTCCTTCTTCATTCTCAAAAGAAAGACTTTCATGGAAACCTTCATCACAGAGACCTTGAATTTTGAGATCATCAAAAACAACATGTACAGATTCCATAACAATGTTGGTTCTGAGATTATAGACTCTATAAGCTTTCCCTGCTGCATATCCCACAAATATTGCTTCATCTGCCTTTGCTTCAAATTTCCCCAAATGCTCAGCTTGATTTCTCAGAACAAAGCACTTGCATCCAAAGACATGAAGAAAGTCCAATAGTGGCTTCTTTCTTTTGAGTAATTGATAAGGGGTCATTCCCTTGGCCTGATTAATCAAAGAAATATTTTGAGTGAAGCAAGCTGTGTTAACTGCCTCAGCCCAAAAATAAGTTGGTAACTTTGATTCATCTAGCATTGTCCTTGCAGCTTCAATAAGTGTTCTGTTTTTCCTTTCAACTACACCATTTTGCTGTGGTGTTCTTGCTGCTGAAAACTCATGCAAAATACCATTTTCTTCACAGAACACCTTCATGCTTGAATTCTTGAATTATGTCCCATTGTCACTCCTAATCCTTCTTACTTTCAAGTCAGGGTGATTGTTTACCATCTTGATGTGATTGATAATGATTTCACTTGCCTCATCTTTGGAGTGCAAAAAGAAAGTCCATGTAAATCTAGAAAAATCATCAACAATCACAAGACAATATTTCTTCTTTGAAATAGACATGACATTTACAGGGCCAAACAAATCCATATGAAACAACTCAAGCTGATGGACAATTGATGACTCTGTCTTGCTTTTGAATGATGCCTTCTTTTGTTTCCCTTTTTGACAGGCATCACACAAACCATCCTTGGAGAATTCCACTTGAGGAATTCCTCTAGCAAGATCTTTCCTCACCAAATCATTCATAACTTTGAAATTCAGATGAGACAATTTCTTGTGCCATAGCCAACTTTCATCCTTGCTTGCCTTGCTGAAAAGACAAGTGATGGTGTCTGAACTTGTGCTACTAAAGTCAGCAATGTACACATTCCCTCTTCTGAATCCAGTCATTACCACATTGTTGTTTCCTCCTTTAGAAACAACACAGGCTTCTTTAGAAAAAGTAACTAAAAATCCTTTGTCACAAAGTTGGCTGATACTAAGCAAATTGTGCTTAAGACCATCCACCAATGCAACCTCATCTATGATGACATTCTCTTTTGAAATCAAGCCATATCCCTTTGTGTAGCCTTTGCTGTCATCTCCAAAAGCAATACAAGGGCCAGCTCTTTCCTGAAACTCTGTGAGCAGGGTAGAATCACCAGTCATGTGTCTTGAACAACCACTATCCAAGTACCAAAGATTCCTTTTGTCTCCCTGCACACAATAAAATCAAATCAAGTTGATTTTGGTACCCAAGTTTCCTTGGGTCCTGTTTTGTTAGCCTTTGCTTTCCCTTTTACATCATTTTTCACCTTGGGCTCATATTGATTTAAATCAATCTTTACCCTTGGTGTTGATTTCTGAGGGTTGCTCACATTTTCATTCACAGCATGCATAGTTGGAGGAACAATCAGGTTATTCATATTCCATGGCATTTGTGGCATATTAAACATATTCATGTATGGATTAGGCACAAATGACATGCTAGAATATGGATTCTGAAATTGTGCATATGGAGCAAACATGTTAGGCATAACAGGCATTGTAGGCATGGAACTATTCATTGCAAGCTTGGTCATTTTCACATTAGCAGTTTTCTTAACAGATTTGCAGTTAGTAGATAAATGACTAACACTTCCACAATTGACACATGTCTTTCTAGGAGCATATTTATCAGGTGTGTAATTGTTGTGTTTGTTAATCCCTACTTTGCCATTCCTGTTATTCTTTTTATTTCCCTTAGCCTCAACTTGAACTTTCTCTACCTTGTCTTTCAATTCCTTGTTAGACAAGTGACCTACATTAGCTCTCTCAACAGGCTTCTCAACTTTCTTTGATTTACTAGACTCACCTTGAACAAAGTTCTTGGTGACAGGACCATACTTGTTATTAAGTCTAGTGAGTTCATCTTTTCTTTTCTCTGTCAACGAAACAGCCTGATCGGTTGATGGTTCATCTGTCAACGAAACATTGCATTCCGTTGACATATCAACCTTCAACAAGTGATCATTGTTGTTTGTTGACTCATTTTCTGATTCTAAGGTTTCACCAACATACCCTAGCTTCTCCTTGTTCTTTTTCCATGATTGTTCACAGAAAGATTCCATACCTTGAACATTAATTATGTTGGTGGCAACATTCCTGGCATCTTTCCATTTTGCAATCACACTCTGTTCTATTTCAAGTTGTGTTTTAAGAATTTCTTCCCTTTTTAACACGTTCTCAAGTTCCTTCTTAGCATCCCTACTAACACACCTCATTTTCTCAAATTCAATGAGCTGTGCTTCTAACATTGCATTCCTATCACTTAAGAGCAAATTAGTCTCTTTTATTCTTGAATTTTCTTTGGTAAGTGATTTAAGAGTAACACGCAAATTATATAATACAGTAGACATTTCATTTACTGCACTATCGCATTCCTCTTTAGAAAGCTCAGAAAGATTAGTAATTGTTACCTGGTTGCTTGAGGAGCTTGCTTCCTGCTCATGATTGTTAGCCATAAGAGCCAAGTTGACATACTCAACATCATCATCAGAATCTTCACCATTACCAGCCCAATCATACTCCTGAGACATGAAAGCCTTTTCTTTTTGCTTGAGAAGTTCAAAGTATTTCTTTTTATAATCAACAGGCTCAAATTTCCTGTTGCCCTTCTCAACCTTGGGCTTTCTGCAGTCCCCAGCAAAGTGACCAAGCATTCCACAATTGAAACATTTAGATTTAGACTTTTCAATCCAGTTAGACTTGTTAGGTTGAAAGTCTCTCCTTGGTGGCCTTGCTTCTGAGTTTCTCTTGAACTTAAACTTAGAGAATTTTCTTGACAGAAAAGCAATGTGTTCATCAATCTCATCTAAGTCATCCAAGCTGGCTGGTTCTGGTTCTTCTTCTTCTGTCATCTTGCCTTTACCTTTGCCAACATCACTTTTACAACTAGCTCGACTAGTTGTGGCCTTTGCAGCTTCTTCATTGTCATCTTCCAGTTGGTTCACAGATGCAATCAATGCAATAGATCCACCCTTCTTCTGTACCTTTTCAATTTCTTCATCTTGCTCCATTTCTAACTCATATGTCTTCAAGGTTCCATAAAGCCTTTCAAGAGTGTAGTCTTTGTACTCTTGAGTGTTTCTGAGAGAAACAGTCATAGGCTTCCATTCTTTTGGAAGAGCTCTAAGAAATTTAAGGTTTGAATCCTTGGTTTGATAGATCCTCCCATACAACTTTAATCCATTCAAAAGCTTTTGAAACCTACTAAACGTGTCATTTAGGGTTTCACCAGCTTCAAAATGAAAATGCTCATATTGTTGTATAAGGAGCTGCATTTTGTTTTCCCTAACCTGCTCAGTTCCTTCACAGAGAGTTCTAACAGTGTCCCATACTTCTTTGGAGGTTGTACAGTTTATGACATTGTCAAACATTTCTTGCTCCAAACCATTAAACAGAATGTTCATGGTTCTTTTGTCTTTATGGATTTCTGCAACATCTTCAATAGTCCATTCTGAGACAGGTTTTGGAATTTCTACATCAGGAGCATCATCTGGCACTCCAACTCTAGATGCAAACTTCATGGGAACGTGTGGACCTTTCTCAATGCAGTCTACATACCTCTCATCCATATACATGAGATGTAAATGCATCTTTACTTTCCAGTGAAAGTAATTGTCCTTATCAAGAACTGGTATCTTCACACCTGCATCCTTCTTCACCATGGTTTCTGTTTTTGGTCTTGATCTTTAAACTTCTTGTATGTTAGAAGCTTGCTCTGATACCAATTGTTATTCCCAAATGACCTAACAGAATTGTAGAAGGGGGGGGGGTTGAATACAATTTTTGATATTTGTTAAACTTAAAAACAACTTACAAATACAACTGAACTTAAAGTAAAAATCACAAGCACATTAATAATTTCAGTTGGATTGTTTGATGATCCAACTGAAGTGATTTTTATTGCGGAAATAATCTGTGATACAAAAGTACACAGCTGCTCAGTTACAAGGTTGTAGAGAAGAATGCTCTCAAAGATAGCTAATACAAACTATTTGTTTTTCTTCTCTTTTTTTTAAAGTAACTGCTACACTTGGTTATATATCCCCAAGTTTACAACCCTATTTTTGGCTACACTAAAAGTACAATGAGTAACCGCCAATAGTTTGCTTTTCATCCCTTTGTCCAGTGGTCCTTGGAGATCCTTGCTTTTGTCTTCATGCTTATTATGATCACTCCCAAGACCCAATTGGAAACTTGGATGTTTCCTTATTCCCCATGTCCATTTTAATGGTTTCCAATGCAAAGTACACTTCCATATCACCTTTAGATCTGTTCAGAAAACTGTCACTATCACTTTGTCAACTATACAGAAAAGCAATAATGATTCGTTGATAGCAGGGAGATGTGTTTCGTTGATAGCTTTATTCTTCATTCCGTTGATGGTGTTTCCCTCGTTTCGTTGATGAGTAAACTCCATACCGTTGACAGAGTAATCTTCATACCGTTGACATGTCTTCACTTAGGCAAAATTACAAGGCATAATATATTTACAATTAACCAACCTATTTTGCCTATCTAGTACTTAGTCAACATGACTTAGAAAACCTATCTAATACCTACAACAAAATGCATATCAAACTGTGAAGTATTGTACAGTGCAATTGCTACATTACTCATTTCGTTGATGAGCTTCTTGTCAACGGAATGCTGCAAAGCATGCCATTTCGTTGACAGCTACAAAATGACTTTACACAAATTCTACTAAGTGTTTTATGTTTATCATCAAGAACAACATATTCCTAACAATAGTTCCCTCTACTTTAGATTCAACCCCATTGAACCCGTATATGGGCATGTTTGAAGGAGTCAGTTGCGAATAGGTATATCCCGTCTTGATGAAGGCGTCATGGAACAAGATGTCCACGGAAGCTCCGTTATCTACCAGAACCCTCTTGGTTTTAGAGTTGCCTATTACAGGTATAATGACCAACGGGTCGTCATGGGGGAACTTCACCCCTTCAAGATCAGAATCATCAAAGCTAATAGCCACTTTTGTCTTGGCACGTCTCGGTGCTTCTCCTACAACAGTCATTACCTCTCGGGCATAAGCTTTCCTTGAGTTTCGGGAGGACCCAACAGCAGTCGGTCCTCCAAATATCATGTTGATGACAGGCCCTCGGGGCTTAGGATTACGATCTTGGTCGTTGTCCCTCCTATCATAGTCTTTCCTTTCATAGTTTCCTTGTTGATTTCCTCGATTCCCATCCTTAGTGAATTTATCGAGTTTTCCTCTTCGGATTAAGAACTCGATCTCATCTTTCAGTTGTCTACAATCGTCGGTGTCATGACCAACTTCTTTATGCAAACGGCAGAATTGATTCTTGTTTCGTTTCTCCAAGTCGGATCTTAGCGGCTTTGGCCATCGAAGATCTTCTTCCTTCTCAATATCCATCAGAATTTGACTTCTTGAGGTGTTCAACCTTGCATACTCATTGAACATGGGTCCAAAGTTGTTCCTTTTAGGTGGAGAGTCAGAATCCTTCGCCGTCCTGGGATATTTGTCCCTAGCATCATACTCTTGAGTCTCCTTTCTCTTTTTTCTGTTTTCACTTCCCTCAACAGTGGGTTCATATTTCTTCATACTTTCCTCGGCCTTGATATACTTTCCGGCTCTATCTTGAAGCTTCAACATGCTTTCGGGTGGATGCTTTGCCAACGATCTCTTGAAGTGATCATCAGTGGTTCCTTGTTACAGGGCTATCATAGCTACTTTGTCCTCCAAGTATGGGACTTTCAAAGCCTCCCTAGTGAATCGATTTATGTATTCCCTCAAGGATTCATTCTTTCTTTTCTGGATTCCCATAAGAGATGCAGAACTCTTTTCATGCACCCTTCCACTAACAAAATGATTGATAAACGCTTTGTTTAGTTCCTTAAAAGACCCAATGGAATTGGGAGGTAGACGACTATACCAACATTGGGCCATGCCCGCCAAGGTTTGTGGAAACGCCCTGCACTTGACCACATCATTGGTTGGTTGCAACAGTAATGCATTAGAGAATGTTCTCACGTGATTCGCGGGATCCCCCATTCCATCATAAGCTTTGATCGTTAGCATCTTAAATTTCCTAGATATGTTAGCTTTCATGATGTCTTGAGTAAACGGTGGTGTAGGATCATCAGGATCTCCTAGGGGCAACAAAACGCTAGGATCACCCCTTGGGGCTTCAGCCTTCTTGGTTCTTCTCGGTGTTGGGTCCAAGTTGATTATCGGGACTCTTCCAGTTGCTTTGCTTTGTGCTCTTGTGGCCTCCTCTTCTGCCAGTAATTTCTTGAGTCTTGCAGCCTCTGCCTCATGGGCCGTAATTTTTTCTTTAGTAGTTTGCTCCTGATTTGTTTGGGAAGAACGTCTTCTCCTTGGGGCAAGATCCCTCTCTTCTCCAGTTGAATCATTCTCATCCTCAGTGTAGGGTCCCGAATAATCTTGAATCAAAGGGGTCCGTCGAGTTTGAGTTTGTTGGTTTTGGGGTCCCAGACCTTGTATGTGAGGGGGAACATATGCTTCATGATAAGTGGGGTTGAGACCACTGCTGCCCGCCGTGGGTCGAGGAGGCATGTCATAGTTTGGCATCCCAAGAGTTTGAGTTGTGTATTGGGGAAGATCAGTGGTATGAAGTTGAAGGCCACTTGGTGCATTCATGAGCAGCGGGGAGGTTGTGATTGGTTACTGGAGAGTGGTCTCTTGTGGATTAGGTCTATGAACGACCATTTGCAAGGGATTTGTCCCTTCAACCGAAATTGGGATTTCCGGTCCTTGAGTGGTGGTGAGGGGGATATTCGCCCCTTGAATGCCAGTAGTCGGTGGTGGTTGACTTCCTTGTGTTCCTGCATCGGAGGTGAGAGGAAGCTCTTCAGAAGTATGAGTGTCGCGAGTCGTTCTTCGTGTGTTTGCCATGGTTGATATTGTCTTCCCACAGACGGCGCCAAATGTTGTGGAATAAAAAACGTGCTTGCGAATTTAATGCTAGGGTTAGAGAGCTTCGAGCTTTAATGGTTGTTCTCATGTTTCGTGACTAAATCGGTCCTCACAAGATGCCTACGTATCTCAATTCATAATTGAGAATCAAGCCAAAAACGTAGTTCTGATTGAAGGATCAGGTCCTTTATATAGGCGTCAGGAGCCTTGTATTTAGGGTATGTTTGGGAGACTTAGCGAATAAGTCTTCTTCTTGACAGTGGATAAGTATTGTATTCATTGGTGGGAAAGTCTTTTCCTTATCGTAGGATAAGGACTGTGACTAGTTATTTCCTTTGATTGAGATTCTAGATCTTTCTTTGTAGAAGACAGACTTTTTTGATGATTTTATCACACTTTTGGACTCTTTTTATAAGTTGCATATTTTTCCTATTTATTAATTACGAAATTAATAAATAATTAGGATTTCGGGCCTTGTTTATTGGGTCGTATTCTTGGACCAATCTAGGTTTAATTAATACATCATTAATTATATTTCAATTCAATAAATAAATTAAATTATAAATATTGAGTTTGTTAGGTTTGGCGGGAAAGTTAGTTAGATAGATTAGTTTTCATTTCTCTTGTATATATTAGAATGGCTTGTACAGAGAGACTACACAATTTCAATCAATCATTTTTTACATTTCTAAATACATACAACTCTGTATCTAACATTCATCTTCCTCGATCATTACTAATGGCTCCTGATTAAGTTTCAACATGAAACTTCTCAGATATTCACAATATACAAGGACATTTTGGTAGTTATTCAAAGAAACTTGATGCGACAGTCGAGGCCTCTACTAAAAAGGAAAAGGTACTCATCCTTTTTCCTTCTCGCGAACCACAGACAGAATCTGAAGTATCTTTAGTTATGTATTCAGTTCATATGAACTCAAGCCTAAACAACGGCTGGAAAATTTATGCAAAAATTATTGGTTGACAACTGGTATATTTTTTTCTTCTTTTGAAAATACTCCTGTTTTCGGTACCTACACAAAACATCAATTCTTTATTTTAATCTCAACCATTATATGCTGAGAGATGCGCCATTGTCTGTTGCCGTAAGATTGAGTATTATCGCTGCTGCTTTTGGAGCCCTGTTTAGTATCAATTTTTCGAAAAAAAGTGACTAATCAACTAGTTAGAGGTTGGCAATTTTTTGATTTTCTTGTTAACTACACTTATTTTTGTTAAATATATATAATATTATTATTGGATAATTCCGTTATTGTAATAGTTTCCTTTGTTAGGACAATTGTCTTTATTATCGTTTTTCTTTCCCTTATCTTCTCTTCCCTTTTTCTCGCGCGCTATGATGGGAGTAGCCATATGCACATATATATATATATATATATATATCTTATTTTCTTGTGCGTGATGATGGGAGTAACCCTATGCACATCTGTATACCTTCTTTCTCGTGCGCTATGATGGGAGTAGCCCTAGGCACATCTGTATACTTCTTTATGGTCTGGTGCTCTATGCACATTAACCCTTCGCGGGATTGTTAGATTATGGTCTGTAGGCACATTAGCCCTTCGTGGGATTGTTAGATTTGGTTAATTTGGATTGGTTATTGGATTTGGATTCGATATTAGTTTGAATTGGTTATTGGGTTGATATTCGATGTGGATACAATTTGGGATTTGGATGATTGGGATACAATTTGTCTTTGGATTCTGTTTTAGCTTGATTTGGATACAATTTGTGGATTGGACTCAGTTTTTGTTTCGATATCGGTATTGTTTTCAATGGTTACAGTTTGTTTGGAGTATTCAGTTTTGGTTTCGGTATTGGTATCGTTTCATATGGCTGGGGTTTGTTTAGATTTTGCTTTCGATGTTCGCTATTGATTATTGGATGCTATGGATGGTTCTTCTAATTTGATTTCCTTGTTCGCTCTGGTTTTGGTTTGGATACAGTTAGATTAAAGTTTTTGATTGCATTAACTATTGGATGATATGGACGCTTTGTTTACTCTTGTTTTGCGGTTGCTTCTTTGGATTCACTTCTTTTACGGTTGCAGCTTTGGATTCGTTTGGAAAACATGGCTCAGTTTATTGTTGACAAACTCCCGATTTTCCATCGTGAGTTTGAGGGGGATGTTAACATATATAATATTATTATTACTGGATAATTCCGTTATTGTAATAGTTTCCTTTGTTAGGACAATTTCCTTTATTATCGTTTGGTTGTTGGCTATATAAGCCTTCTCTCTATTGTAATAAATAAAAATAGTTTCATTATAATAAAATATTAATTTTATATCTTCTACTTTATCAATTTTCTAATATCTGTAGGTAGGGGTGAACATGGATTACTCAACCCGCAAAAACCGACCCAACCCAACCCTTATTTGAGCCGAACAACCCGAACCATTCAAAACCGAAAGGCATATGGGTGAAATTTTTACCAAACCGAATAAGTTGGATTGGGTTAGAGTTTGATAAATTTAAACCCTTATCCAACTCGACCCGACCCGTTAGAATACTTACACATATATTTTTTGTATTTTATGGACATATTTATAGTGATTCATCTTCAAAGAATTGTTTGTTGATATATATATAACAATTATATTATAACAATTATATTTTTGTTTGATACCATATGAGGTCCTGCTTTGTGCTTGTAAAATAGTTTGTGTGAAAGATCATATCTTTCATGTGTCATATCATAGTGACATTTGAGGTTTAACATGCAACACTACTAAAATAAATACAGTTGTAATAATAACTAACCATTCTAGAGCTTTTATAACCATTCTATATTCATGCCTTGGTTTGATAAGTTTTGTATGATAGACCAGTAACTTAATACTCTATTACTAGCATTACTTGTAACTTAGCATTTAGTCCAGATTAGTGCCTTAGTGATAATTTATCAAATTAGTAGTAATATGCAATAATCCTGAAATCATCATTCACTCTCACATATCATTCATATGTATAAAATAAAGATCAACTATAAATAGCAAATTATTGAATATTTATTAAGAGAATTATAATGTTTCTCAACCCGATCAACCCAACCCAACCCGAACCAAACAGATATATAATTAGTAGGGTTGGGTTACATATATTTTTCGATATATGGGATTGGGTCGGGTCATTTCTATGACTCCAATCCGGCCAACCCGACCCATGTGCACCCCTATGTGTAGGCATGCTTATTCAACTAAACTACTCAGGGATGGTTTCGTTTGTTTCGTCCATTTGTGGTATGTTACGAGTCTAGATTTAGATCAACCACAAAGATTTCAGTGAACCATGACTAACATTAAAGTTTTGAGTGTATCATATCTTTTTAAATGATGAAGAAACTACAATAAAGCACAACATACCATGACTCAGGCTGCTGGTACAGGGACGCAGAATTACCATAGAATGAAACAAGCATGTCGGTGTTAACAACACCTGGATTTAGTGCAACGATTGCCAGTCCACTTGGCAACTCCTTTGCAACTGATTTGCTCAGACCTTCTACTCCCCACTTTGAAGCACAATAAGGTGCCACCTGTTAATTTTCATACAAATTAATTAACAAGTGATACATTAAACCTGGGGAATGGTTTTCCGACACAAGCACAACGTCATTTAACTTAAAAATACTCTAATGACCTTTAAAGTGAAAAAATTGGCAAGAGTATGACACGTATCCATAATGGACATTTTGAGCAAGACCAGGTAACATAGACTACAAGGT
Organism: Heracleum sosnowskyi; assembly: GCA_030848705.1. Lineage (NCBI taxonomy): Eukaryota > Viridiplantae > Streptophyta > Magnoliopsida > Apiales > Apiaceae > Heracleum > Heracleum sosnowskyi. The sequence goes on along the minus strand of CM061235.1, from coordinate 90,938,378 downwards.
TTTAGGTCTATTTCTATATATGCTGGAGTTCCTAAACTTCAGTAAAAGATGAAGCGGAAAATCTTTAGTCTAAATGTTCAACAATCATCTGAAAATCGAAATAAGGCACCCTACATATTCTCTAGTACTCCTTCTGTATACTACTCAAATTTCTTTTGTTTCTGATATGGGCTAAAAGTAAGCCCTAAAAACACATTTAATATGGCATTAATTAGATCCAACATGGTCAAAACGTTAGGCCCGATAAAAGGCCCAAAACCCTAATTATTTATTATTTTCGTAATTAATAAATAAGAGAAATACACAGCTCATTAAATGAGTCTCAAATACAGTAAATATCTTCATAGAAGGATCCAGAATCCCAATCAAATACAATGATGAGTCACATCGCTTATCAGATAAGGATAATACTTGCCTGCCAAGTAATACACTCCTTATCAGTTATCAATAGTGAGACTTATCAGCTAAAGTCTCCTTAACCTACCATAATTACGAGGCCCCAGACGCCTATATAAGGACCCTCGTCCTTCATCCTAGAACTACGTTTTGGCTTGATTCTCAATAACGAGATACGTAGGCACTCTGTGAGGACCAATTAGTCTCGAACACGGAAACAGCCATTAAAGCTCGAAGCCCATCATCAACCCTAGCATTAATTACATACAAACCCTAGCCGCAATTCGATAACCTAGTTTTTATTCCACAACATTTGGCGCCGTCTGTGGGAAGAAGACGACAACCATGGCTAGAACACGAAGATCAGCAACCGCTACTGAATCAACTGTCATCACCACTATTCCAATCACCACGGAACCAGGGTCGTTACCCCTCACTACAGAGTTGGTCTCTCAACCAGCAGGGACGACACCACTCACTACGGAGGTGGTTTCACAACCACAAGGGATGAATCCCCAAACTTCCATACCTCAGAATGAAACGAACTCTCTTCAGATGGTTGTCTCACCCCTCGACCATAACCTTCCCCATGGAGCACAGATCTCCACTACTGTGCTTCCTATAAGCACAAATCCGGCTTACGGATTGCCCAACTATCCCCCTGAAACCGGAGGCAGTGGCCACGCAAATCAGGGACCATATATTCGAGGATTGGGACCTATCCCTGAAGGAAGATACTTGGATTATTCTGGGCCCTACTCTGAAGACAACTCGTCTGATGAAGGACAAGATCGAGCACCCAGAAGAAGAAGAGCTAGCAAAGAGCCCCTTGGAAGGAGGACTCGGGGGGCAACTGGAGGGGCACCTATGACTGCCATGGATAGGATAAAGGCTCATGAGGCCGAGATCCAGAAATTAAAAAGAAGCATGGAGATGGAGCAACAAAGGAAGCAGACTCAGCCTTCAAATCAAGGGACAGGGGAAATCCCCTTAATTGATTTAGGAACACCTTCAAGAAGGCAGGAAGGAGCTAGAAGGACAGAGATTCCCAGGTCAGACCCCCGTGTTTTAACACAGCTGGGTGATCCAGATGATCCTATTCCACCTTTTACTGAAGAGGTAATGGACGCTCATGTATCAAGGAAATTCAAGATGCCCACTATCAAGGCATATGATGGAACGGGCGATCCCGCAACCCATGTGAGAACTTTTTCGAATGCACTGTTGCTGCAGCCAGTCACTGATGCTCTTAAATGTAGGGCGTTTCCACAAACCTTGGCTGGCATGGCCCAAAGATGGTATAGCCGCTTGCCACCCAACTCTATCAGTTGTTTCAGAGAGTTGAGCACGGCCTTCATCAATCAGTTCATCAGTGGACGAGTACATGAGAAAAGCTCTGCTTCACTCATGAACTTAACTCAAGGAAAGAACGAGACGTTGAGAGATTACCTCAAACGTTTCACCAAGGAGACATTAAACATACCTGATCTAGACAACAAGATAGCTATGATAGCCCTTCAACAAGGAACCACAGATGTCTTTTTCAAGATGTCATTGGCTAAACACCCCCCTGAGAGCATGACTGAGCTCCAACAAAGGGTTGGAAAGTACATCAAAGCTGAGGAAAGCATGAAGAAAACCGACACAGGTGGTGAAAATAATGGTGGCTCGAATAAGCGAAAGACGGAGCAAGAGTATGATGTCAAGGACAAATATCCTCGTACGACTAGAGACTCTGATCCAGACACGAAATTTACTGAATATGCAAGGTTGAATGCTCCAAGGAGTCAAATCCTCTTTGACATTGAGAAAGATAGGGACTTTCGATGGCCGAAGCCACTAAGGGGAGATCCTGAGAAGCGAAACAAGAACAAGTACTGTAGGTACCATAAAGACTCGGGCCATGATACTGATGATTGTAGGCAACTCAAGGATGAGATCGAGTTCTTAATCCGAAAAGGAAAACTCGATAAGTTCACTAAGGATGGGAATCGAGGAAATCAGCATGGAAACTATGAAAGGAAAAATTATGATACAAGGGACGACGATCAAGATCGTAATCCTGAGCCCCGAGGGCCTGTTATCAATATGATATATGGAGGACCAGCTGCAACGATAAGGCCTGATAGAGTCGGGGGGCAGGTTCTCCCAATCGAGGTTATGGATTCAAGAGATGACGAAGAAATAAGGGACTGAGATGCCAGGAACATGGCATGCCCCAAATTTGAAAGTTTATTATGTTTAAATTGTTTCCTAATAGTACAAGTAGCAATAAGGTTGACGAAACCATTATAAGCTTTTCAGCTCTTAATAGGAAGTAAAGCACTATGTAAGGGTTGAACCCTCTTTTTTAAAAAATATTCAAGCTCTTTTTCACTATTTTATTACTTATCTGTGTTTGAGCATTTCCTTATCGTTTTGTTAAAGAGCAAGTTGTACCAATAGCATTTGATCAAAATGCCAGTCCATTCAAGAGGCCAAGTACTAGGAATTGCCTTACAAAAGATAAGTTAAATAAATATAAGTGAGCAAACAAAACAGATATAACATAAATAGCATGTATGAATGGAAGGTCCCGAAGGATCAAAGAGTTACAAACGCCAAATAAAATCCTAAAGTCCCTAAAAGGACCTTAAATAAAAACAAGAGATAGAGAGCCACGCAGGGCCAATAAAATCTACTCCAAGTCATCAGCGGGTCCTTGTCAAGAACAAGGGCATCCCCACGATGGGCATCTAAGTCCTCTATGAAGTCATCAGTGGTCTCGGACTCATACAAGCCTCGAACGGCTATTAAGGCCCAGGCATTAGCTGACTTCGTGGTTGAATTTACCGTTAACAACCAAGAAGTCGGGGGAAAAAAATAATACCCCATGAATACCCGAAGTTGGGTGTTCTATTTTGATGGACCATCAAAAACAAAATCAAGCGGAGTAGGTTTAGTGTTACAAAGTCCTGATGGATTTTTTTTATAGAGTATACACTAAAACTTGACTTCCCAACGACAAACAATGAGGCTGAGTACGAAGCCCTGATAGCTAGCTTAGGGCTGGCTGGAGCATTGAGAGTTAAAACCCTGAAAGTAGGTGGAGACTCGAGGCTAGTGGTTTCCCAAGTAAATGGGGAATTTGAGGCCACAGATAAAGTCATGGCCAAGTACTTAAAACTTGTTAATGCCATCATAACTCAGTTTGATGAATGCTATGTAGAGCACGTTCATAAGGTATCCTTCATAACTGATTTTGGTGTTTTCTGTTATCTTGTTATGGCATTTGGACTGAAGAATGCAGGAGCCACTTACCAACGATTGGTGAATAAGATATTTGCCCATCTAATCGGAAAAACCATGGAGGTCTATGTTGATGACATGTTAGTCAAAAGCCTATTTACGGCTGATCACATTAAGCACCTTGGAGAAGCATTTGAAGTGCTGAGGCACCATAAGATGATGTTGAATCCAGCCAAGTGTGCCTTTGGCGTTGGATCTGGAAAATTTCTGGGCTTGATGGTTTCGAAGAGAGGCATTGAGGCTAACCCTGACAAGATCAAGGCAATCTTAGACATGGAGCCACCACGCTCTATAAGAGAAGTGCAGAAGTTGACAGGCCGAGTTGCAGCCTTAGGGAGATTCATCTCCAAATTTGGTGATAAGTGTTTGCCTTTCTTTCAGGCATTGAAGAAGGTGAGAAATTTTGAATGGACACCTGAAAGCCAAGAGGCCTTTGAACAATTGAAGAAGTACATGACCAAAGCCCCATTGTTGGCCAAACCTAGCCCTGGGGAAACCCTATATCTGTACTTGGCGGTGTCTGAACAAGCATTGAGTGCCGTTCTCATACGAGAAGAGAGCAGGGTTCAGAAACCCATCTACTACGTGAGAAAGGTGTTGCATGGAGCTGAGTTGAATTATTCTACCATTGAGAAGTTTGCTTTGGCATTGATAACAGCTTCGAGAAAGCTACGACCTTACTTTCAGTCACATAAGATTGAAGTCCTGACGGACCAGCAGCTACGAAGTATTTTGCATAGCCCGAAAGCCAGTGGAAGGCTGATCAAGTGGGCAGTTGAGTTGGGAGAATTCGATATCACTTATAAGCCTCGAACAGCCATCAAGGCTCAGGCATTGGCTGACTTCGTGGTTGAATGTACCATTGGCAACCAAGAAGTCGGGGGGCAGGAGATAGTGGAGATAGTGACCACTCCTGGTCTTGAGAATAAGGATGAAGAACTTGAACTTGATCAGAAGGAATATTGGGTACTCTATTTTGATGGAGCATCAAAAACAAAATCTAGTGGTGCAGGCTTGGTCTTGCAAAGCCCTGATGGGTTCATAGTCGAGTATGCTCTGAAGTTGGACTTCCCGACTACTAATAATGAAGCTGAGTACGAAGCCTTTATAGCCGGTTTAGGCTTGGCCAGAGTAATGAGGGCTAAGAATCTCAAAGTCTGTGGGGATTCTAGGCTGGTAGTCTCGCAAGTAAATGGTGAGTTTGAAGCCAAAGATGAAACTATGGCTAAGTACCTGAAGATTGCAAAGGGCATTATGACTCAGTTTGATGAGTGTTATGTGGAGCACATTCCAAGGGAGGAGAACGTTAAGGCCGATGCCCTGTCAAAGTTCGCCTCTTCTGAGATAGAGAATTATGCGGGAAGTGTTTACTTCCAGGTCTTGAAGGCCCCGTTCATCAACTCAAAGTTGGTGGCACCAATCAATATGGGGAGTTGTTGGATAGATCCCATCAAAGCTCACCTAGAAACTGGATGGCTCCCTGACAATGCCTTGGAGGCACGAAAGCTGTCAGTGAGGGCATTGAGATATGCTTTGATTGAGGGTCTTCTTTACAAGAGGTCTTTTGTCATCCCGTACTTGAAGTGTTTAAGGCCCCAGGAAGCCAAGAAGGCATTGGAAGAGGTTCATGGAGGGATCTGTGGGCAACACTTGGGGGGCAGAGCCCTAGCTCACAAGATCACTCGTCTGGGATTCTATTGGCCAGAGATGCTAGCTGATGCACAGGATTATGTCAAGAGGTGTGAGAGATGCCAAAAGCATGCTCCAATCGTAAGGCAGCCGCCTGAAATGCTAACTTCGATCAGTTCTCCTATTCCATTTGCAATGTGGGGAATCGATATCCTTGGTCCTTTCCCAGCAGCTTCAGCACAAAGGAAGTTTCTGATAGTGGCCATTGACTACTTCACTAAGTGGATTGAGGCTAAGCCGCTAGCCAAGATAACCACTAAACAAGTTGCCCAATTCTTTTGGGAGAACATAATTTGTAGGTATGGAATCCCACGAATCCTGGTGACGGATAATGGGACACAGTTTAACAATGAAGAGTTCAAGAAATATTGTGAAGAGAATGATATCCAATTACGCTTCACTCATGTTGCTCATCTTCAAACAAATGAGGTCTACGGTGTTAGAACTCAAGTTAGTTCTTGTACCTATAAGCCACGTTTGGCGTTGTTGAAACCTCAAATGAGGTCTAAGGTGTTAGAACTCAAGTTAGTTCTTGTATTTATAAGCCACGTTTGGCGTTGTTGGGACCTTTCGAGGTCGAAAAACGAGGTCGAAATTGCTCGACCTGAGACGAAATTAAGACTCGACGCCCAAATAAATTAAGGCCCATTAAGGCCCAAGGCTGGAAAAATTTAAAGACCAATTAGGCTAATTAAAGCCCAAAAATAAATCTTGGAACATAAGCAAGGTCGAAAATACCTTAAATCGAGGTCGCACGACCCAAGTCGAAAATAGCCTTTGAATCAAGGTCGATGACTTCGACCTCGCGACCAATCGAGGTCGAAGGAATATTAGAAACGAGGTCGTCACATGAGGTCGACAATAGCCTATGAATTGAAGTCAACAATTCCAGGTCGAGGATATATGAAAATGAGGTCGAACAGGTGAGGTCGAAAAAGACCTAGAAATCCTGGTCAATAGCTTCGACCTCACACCTGTTTGAGCTCGAGTTCCTGGTCGAAAATCTTGCTCGAAATTACACTAAGTCCTGGTCGAAATTTCCTGTTCGAATTTACACTGAAAATTAGCTTCGAATTCTTTCGTTGAAAATTTCCCGAAATCTTCAGGAGCCCGTTTGGAGGCCTAAACAGCGTCAGAATGGGTCGAAAAATCGGGGAATGGTCCTAAAGTGCATTCCAGCCTGTTCGTCTCGTTCTGCCGTTTCCGAAAAGTGCTTATTCGCCCAAATCGGACATCATATACAAAATCTGCAGCCAAAACAGCGAAGTCGATAATTTGAGGTCGAAAAACAATTAAAACGAGCTCGAAGAATCAAGGTACAAAGTGAAACTTCAAATAAAGCTAAAGATGGCCAACATTGATGTCAAGGATCACATGTCGATGGTCGATGTCGGTATGGCTTCAGCCGACCGAACATCCAGCCGACCGCCCCACTGAGGACGTTTTCGGCCAACCGAGATTGGTCACCGGTACGGGTTTTTAGCTCCTATTTTCCCAAAAAAAAAAAAAAATAAAAAAAAAAAAAATAATAATAATAATAAATCCCGGCCGACCGGAACCGTCCGTCGGTGCGGGTTCGCCACAGCCGACCGAAGTCCCAGCCGACCGGCCTCCTGGAACACGCCCCGGCCGACCGGAACCGTCCGTCGGTGCGGGTTCGCCACAGCCGACCGAGTCCCCAGCCGACCGGCTCTTCCGCGGGCGTCCCGGCCGACCCGGGTCGACGGACGGTCCGGGTTTTCGGAATTTGTGTTAAAAAAAAAAAAAAAAAAAAAAAAAAAAAAAAAAAAAAAAATCCAGCCGACTGGATTCCCGGCCGACCGGTCCCCCGGGCACGCTCCAGCCGACCGGAGGCGACTGTCGGTCCGGGTTCGCTCCGGCCGACCGCCAACCCAGCCGACCGGCTCTTCCGCGGGCATCCCGGCCGACCCGGGTCGACGGACGGTCCGGGTTCGCTCCGGCCGACCGAGCCTCCAGCCGACCGGCTCTTCCGCGGGCGTCCCGGCCGACCCCGGTCGACGGTCGGTACGGGTTTTTTGCTCGGCCGACCCCGGTCGACGGTCGGCACGGGTTTTTGCTCGGCTGACCCGTGACGATGATCGAGTCAAGTTTGCGATTTTTTATTTATTTTATTTATCTCCGATAGCGCCGTTTAGTGCCATTTAGTGCCATGTAGCGCCGTTTAGCGCCGTTTAGCGCTGATTATTGCCGTTTAGCGTCGCTTAACATTGTTTAAGTGCCGTTTAAGCATCGTTTAACATTCGTCGTAAATGCGTCGGTCGCTCCACGCTTTACAAAAAAGACGATACTCGTGAAACACTAGTGTACCGAGATAAACCCTGACCCAAGTCTTGAGAAAGGCCGTTATAACTTCAAGGAAAGCCTGATCAGCTTTCCTAGAAGTTGGGGGGCAAATGATATGGGCTAAAAGTAAGCCCTAAAAACACATTTAATATGGCATTAATTAGATCCAACATGGTCAAAACGTTAGGCCCGATAAAAGGCCCAAAACCCTAATTATTTATTATTTTCGTAATTAATAAATAAGAGAAATACACAGCTCATTAAATGAGTCTCAAATACAGTAAATATCTTCATAGAAGGATCCAGAATCCCAATCAAATACAATGATGAGTCACATCGCTTATCAGATAAGGATAATACTTGCCTGCCAAGTAATACACTCCTTATCAGTTATCAATAGTGAGACTTATCAGCTAAAGTCTCCTTAACCTACCATAATTACGAGGCCCCAGACGCCTATATAAGGACCCTCGTCCTTCATCCTAGAACTACGTTTTGGCTTGATTCTCAATAACGAGATACGTAGGCACTCTGTGAGGACCAATTAGTCTCGAACACGGAAACAGCCATTAAAGCTCGAAGCCCATCATCAACCCTAGCATTAATTACATACAAACCCTAGCCGCAATTCGATAACCTAGTTTTTATTCCACAACAGTTTCTAAATTAAATAAGTTATTATCATTTAAGGAACATGAGTGTTTTTTTGGCACCGACAACATGGTAAAATAATCGAGATACATAACATTGTAGAAACTTGTAGTTAACAACAAATATTAAGTTACATATTATCTTACACTAACATGATAGGTGACAGGTACAAACCACAGCAATCAAGTATATCAGCCCTCCTTGAGTTTACCTGTTCTGCAGCAGATCATCCCCATCTAGATGGCATATTCACTACGACTCCTTGCTTGCTCTCAATCATTAAAGGGATAAAGTGACGTAACATATTTGTTGTTCCTTTTAAATTTGTGTCAATGACCCTATCAAACTCCTCCCTCTGGTACCTCCCACATATTGTTCTTTATATTTACAGTTCCTGCATTATTTACTGGCAGGCACACATATATTTAGGTCAATAAACACTTGAATGTAAGGAAGAGTGATAACACTTTAAATGACATTCATCGTAACGAAGAAAAAAAGGAAGTAGAGACGATAAATTCCTCCTGTTTGTCACCACAAAGAAGGAACTCGTCTAAAAACTTAAGGTGTTAGAGAAAGATCCCGAAAAGATCTTATACTATTCAACACCGGTAAGTTTTAAGGAGGACAGCAATATAGACAAATATCTACAAACTTTAGCTTCTAATACATGGTATACCAAAGAAATATACTTTCCATGGTAATAGAATCTTACAACCTATGTTAGCTAAAAATATTCAAATTGAATGGCATGAATTGCCAAGAAGTACGCAATACCAAAAATTATATCAAGGCGACTAAGGTTTAACTGGACAGTTGTTTTGCAATCAACTCATATTGGTGCCATCAAGAAAATACAATCAGAAGAACAATACAAGAAAATAATATCTATACTATATTATTAAAGCCTAAATATTTTGGTTTTCGGTTTTCAGTCGGTTTTCGGTCTTTTATTTTATTTAATAAATAATAAAAAAAATATAAAAATAGTAACTAGATGATTGTTTTTTATAATTCAAATATTTGTTTCCTAACAAAATCTACTCATTTTCCAAAAATATCATGACAATTATCTTTAAATTAAAATATGTTACCTTTTATATTTGTTATCACTAAAATATTTTTCCAAAAATATGAGTTGCAATCCTTACTTATTTATTTTAAAACCTATTTTAATACTCTATTAAATAAATAATAAAATAATATAAAAATATTAAATATTTGATTGCCTTTTATAGTTAAAACATTTTTTTCTAACAAAATCTACTTTTTTCCAAAAATATCACGGACAATTACCTTTAAATTAAAATATATTACCTTTTGTATTTGTTATCACTAAAATCTCTATTTTCCAAAAATATCAAGTGCAACCCTTACTTATATATTTTAAAACCTATTTTAATACTTTTAATTATTTAAAAAAACTTACTTTTTTTAACAAACGGACATATTTTTTTAACAAATATAATTAATATAATTAAAACCCATCTAAAAATATTATGGGAAGTTACTTTTTTTTTAATGAAAACATGTTAGTTTTTCTATTTCTCCTTATTAAAAAAAACTTAATTATTTTAACATGTCAACGTATTTTTTTAATAAATACAATTAATATAATTAAAACACTTCTAAAAATATCACGGACAATTACTTTTTTTAATTAAAACATGTTAGATTTTCTATTTGTCCTTATTATTAATATTATTTTATTATAAAATAATATTAATAATACCTCATTTATCTTCCTCAGCCCATCTGTATTTTTATATATTTTTTTATGTTCCAATTAATATTTAAGTTTCTCATTTTATAATTTATCATATTAATTTTTATTTTTATTTTAATATTTTCCGTTCACATTAATTTTTTTAGTTTATTATTTTTTTAAACGGATTCGGATATGAATTTAGTATAATCCGATCCAAATCGGCCTAGTTACCAGGTTAGTTAGACCGCATGCTGTTGCAGCCCTTGTAGTTGTAAATTAAAAGTGTGGGAAGGATAGAGAAACTGAATATATTGTTCGATAAATGCTTAAAACCAAACTAGTATTTCTAGTTATATTTGTAATCCTGAAAATTTGCAGCGAGTTACTTTCCAGAAATCGATCCAAATAAACATTTTAATAGTGCACCATGTAAAGATGATAAAACACACTACATGGAAAATCGAATCACACAACGGTTTATCACCGTTGTCTAACACCCTAAATTTCCATTGAGTATGACGATGCCGTCTGATGCGCGTATCAGACAACGATTGACGATCGTTGTCTGAGGCTCTAAAGACAACATAATTATCTAAAAAACTGTTGTAACATATCCAGAAACAACAACGATTAATATAAAAGTCATTGTCAGAGGCGGTACAACTCAAGTGTTTCCTGAACTCAGGGACCACTTGTCATATAATGTCACAAAGACAATAACTTTAAAATAAAACATACAACCCCTTGAAACAGATTGTCATTGTTGTATATGTTAACAGACAACATTTTCGAGTCTAAAGAATTGTTGTGGTAATGATGTACAGACAACAGTTTCTACAAAATTAAGAGTTGTTCTCATTTCCTTTAGTCAACGGTTTCTTAAAGCATATACATTGTCTAAAAACGTATTACCACAATGGTTTCTAATTAAGGAACCATTGGCTATTCCATCTTTTTTTAGCATATTATCCTTAAAAAATTATAAATGTAACAAAAGAAGATAAATGCTCAAATCCAAAATAGAACTAGTAGCAATCCATTCATAAAAAATTACTACAACGTAGTTTACATAAAATCCATAAGAAAATACATATGTCCTTTTACATCTTCTTGTGTATCCCGAGTCTAATTGCGAACTATACAACTAGCTACATTATATATTTATAGTCTATCATCATCGGACACCAAGCGTTCCCAATAATACCGCATTCCTCAAGCATCTTTATCCTACAAAGAAAACAAGGTTCACATTATAAATGAATCACCGTTATCCCACAACCAATATTCACTCCACAACCAATGTTCACTATTAACTAACCAACAACTATCCAACTAAAGTAAATTCCAACCAAATGTTAAAAGTTGGCAAGTTTGCTTTCTTTCTGTTAATTTTTTTTTCCTATACAGTGAGTTGGACAACGGTTTTAGTAACAAGAATCATGTCTAAAAGATAAACATACAACATAAGAAAAACACTTGTATGATGGGTGACATTCAAAAAACACTACAGAACAACCTTGTCTGAAACGCTCTCACATGAAACAAAGAAAAAACACTTGTTTGATTTTAACAACAGTTAATCGCAATATTGTCTCGAGCATCTTTAGACAATACATTTGAAAACCGTTGTACAAATCTTCTAATTTGCACAATACCGCTTTCAAAAAGACTTGTTTGATTCGATTAATTAGACAATGGTTCTAAAACCGTTGTTGTAAAGCTCAAATCTTATTATTTACAAAACACCGCTTTCAAAAAAGACTTGTCTGATTCGATTTACTAGACAACAGTTTTTGACCCGTTGTAGTGTTGTTGATCAGACAATAGCCGTTTTAAGGGTGAAATAAAACCGTTGTATGAAAATTTTAGCCAACGCTTTTTTCTTTGAGTGTTGTCTGATTAGTGTTGTCTGATTCAGTTTTTCTTCTAGTGAAACAAGATCACTTTTTTTGTAAGATTTAGATTTTTATTATAGCATATGAAAAGCCTTAAACCTATTTGGGACCGGTACCTAATGGTTCAACAACTATGCAAATTACAACATATCTGAAGCTAGAATGCAACATAGTTCCCTCTACAATGCAGACACAAGTCAGATGACCAGTGCTCCATTTTCTTTCACATCTTTGCTTGCTGCTAATTCTTCACCAGCCTTTTGTTTCATTTCCTCTTCTTTCTTCTCAACCTTGTGTTTCTCTTTTTCCTCGGCCTTGAGTTTCTCTTCCTCAGCTTTAGCTACTGCAACTTTTGCATCCTCCATAGCACTTATCAAACAATTTAAGCAACTCTCACCGTCCTCTTCAGCAGACTTGGGCATCAAATTCTCCGCAACATCAGCAGGAGTCATATCAGTTTCTCCAAGCAACTCTTCAATTCTTGTAAATAGTTGATGAGATTCTACATCTAAATAATTCTTTGCAAGAACCTTGAATGCTTCGAACGAACAATAAGACATCTCGATATGCTTGTCCATTCGGCCTCTTCGAATCAAAGCAGGGTCAAGTTTCTCTAGATAATTGGTTGTAAAGACGATGACTCTTTCCCCTCCACAAGAAGACCAAAGGCCATCAATGAAATTTAGTAGTCCGGATAAAGTAACTTTGCTCCCATCAGTCCCTGCATTTTCAACTGCTTTCTTAACAGCCTCTTTTTCATCCTTGGCTTCCACATCCTTGTCCTTGTTGTTTTTCCTTTGCCCAGTGAGATCCAGAGAACAATCAATGTCCTCAATAACTATTATTGATTTTCCTGAAGTCTCAATAAGCAGTTTTCTTAACTCTGTATTATCCTTGACAGAAGTTAATTCGAGATCATACACATCATACTGCAACAGATTAGCCATAGCAGCAATCATAGTAGATTTCCCGGTTCCAGGAGGACCATGAAGAAGATACCCTCTTTTCCAAGCCTTACCTACTTTTGCATAATAATCTTTAGCCTTACTAAAAGTAATTAAATCATTCATGATATCCTTCTTTGTCTTGGCCTCCAAGGCAAGAGTCTCGAAACTAGCTGGATGCTCAAAAACAACATGACTCCACATAGTACTTCTTCCACCATATCTGGACCATGTCTCCTTCTTATTATTCGTATACAGTTTTCGCTGTCGATTTTTCACTGCAATAGATTTTCCTTGAGCCAACACATGACTCAAGTAAGACTTGGTAATCAAATCGCGATACTTGTTGTGAAAACTCAAAGTGTAAAACCTCTTGTCATCCTCTCGGGGATAAAAAGAAATGGACTGCGTCTTGGGCATAGTCATGCTAGAAGCCCACCATACCTTAATCCCTTGATATTCATCGGTAATCTCTTCATGATCATCCATGCTAAGAACAAGTGTTTCAGTGTCTTTGACTGGATCAGCCTTGAGCCTCCTGGCTGTAACCGAAGAATTGGCAGCCAGGTAACGCTGAATTGCGACATAGGCTGTGCCGCGATCAAAACCATCACCAGAATACTCATGGAATGTGATTTGGATATAAGGGTACAAAAACGACACAATTTTATGACCATATCTGTCGAAAAACCGGGTAATATCATAAGGAAAATATTGCTTACAAATTGCCCACACAAACATTAGGCTTGCAAGCAAAGAGCCTAAACTAGTCCACATTTCACCACTAAACATATTCTTTAGTAATTGTGAAATTGAAGACTATTCACTGAAGAGGTTGCTGCGAGATTGTAGACTATAAAAATAGAGAGAGAGAGAGAGGAATGTATAATTCCCTGAAACCAAAGACAAGAGTAAGACGACAAGAGTAAGACTTTTAAAAGTAGTTTATATTATAGGCAAAGACCAATAAGACTATAAATTGAAGACTTATAAGAGTAGTTTAAGAGCTAATGCTAGAGTTATCGAATTGGGTACCGAATTTTGGTAACAAATGATGTGGCATTGGTGATGTGGAAGTTTGAGATGATTTTATTACGGGAATTAATGTGAATGCAGGGATCCATTAATTAAGTTATAGCCAATAAGAACATGTGACATTTGTGATTCATTTTGAAATCCAATTTGATACCCGTAACATTATTCTGTTTATATTATAGGCAACGCAAAGGCCATGTAGTTTCCAACGTAATTTTCAGCTGTGTATATATGTATATGTATGTACACATTAATTGTCTAGTTGATCTTTGTCTTCATTTTTGACCGCGCGGTCCTTGCAGATTCCTTGCTCATTTTCCATACAAGGTTCCTTCCACTTTAAATTAGTCGTGAGTTTTAATTTTTATGCGTATTTTCAGATACATTGAAACGTTGTTAACGATTTTTTTAGAATTTTGTTTTAAATTTTTATTTACAAATTAATCTTTAAAAATAATTAACAAAATTAGGTATTGAAAACTCAAAATTGCGGGATGCAAAGTACATAGTTTAAAACAAATGAATTTTAAGTGCAATAAGTCAAAATCAAAGGGATTCAATATGCAATTTAGTCTTTGAAATATTGCATAATAAGGTACGTAGTCAGAAAATGGGATTTGAGGAGGCCAAAGTATTTCAACAATATATACTAATAGGATTAAAATATTTTAATACATAATTTTAAATACAAAAATATTTGGGTAAACGAAATTTAAAGGCATTTTTAGATAATTTTCTAAAGTTAAGTTGTTAAAACAATGAAATTATAATGAAAAATAATATAATTTTCAATAAATTGAATCTACTAGAAACTTATTGTGCTATAATCTGATCTATTAATTGCGCGTGTTATTACAGTACATTGTTTGATAAGCTTAACTTTAGATAAATACCTAAAGGTAGATTTCGATTCCTTTATCTAAAATACTTTTTAAAAATAATCTCTGAATTTTCGCATTTTAATCCATAATTTTTTTCAAATATAAAATCAATTTTATCAAAAGATTAATAATTTATGCATATATATCGAAAAATCAAAAACAAATAATTTTTAATTATAAAAAGTAAAACATTTAAATTTTTTTGAATAGTTTAATACTACTCTCGGGCATCCCTCTGTCCGGCTCGTAAATATTATTACTACAATAATAACATTAGCAAAGGAGAAACCAGGTAAATAATGGTTATTAATTTATCATTATTGAACCGTGTTTAAAAAATGGGAATGTGAGTTAATCGGTTAAGGCACCGTCCATGATTAATCGGGTAATCGGGGATTAATCGAAATAATTAATCGGATCATTAATCGGAATAAATTTAATAATATTTTTTATATTCATATATATAATTGTTTCGTTATTTCAACTAAACATATGTTATTATCATATATTTATGCAAATATGTTAAAAATGTTATATACTTGTAATAAATAAAATTTTGACGGTTTAACTTTTCAATTAGAGATCAATTTAAGAGGAAAAATTAAGAGAATTTACGATTTAGGCATCTAAAATAATAATTATATGTACAAAAATAATATTTTTTTCCTATTGTTTAATCAAGTTTCTACCTTTTAAATTTTTAATTTTTTTTTTAATTTTAACTATTTTTTACTATTTTTTAATAATTAGCCTGATTTTTGACCAATTAAACCGATTTTTGACCGATTCAATCGATTTTTGACCGTTTTCTGAAAAAATGATTAATTTACCGATTTTCGGTTAATCAGTTCGGTGGTCCGCCATCTAGCGATTAATGGCCGAATTTTAGAACACTGACCGTGTACATCAATCATTTTTTATTCATATACTTTGGGAGTTTTCGTGGCACTACACCATAAGTAGCCAGATGCAACAGACTCTTACTGTTGCAATTGCCCAGAAAACGGTTGCACTAAACCAAATGTAACGCACATTAACCATTGTGTCCGCTAACGTTGCCTTTACCCTGTAATGCAACGCTCAGTTTCTCAAATGTAACAGTAGAGAACTCGTTACCTTAAGGCCATAGAGCAACACTGCATCAGAATAATGCAACACTAATGAAGTGTTACCTCAGCTTATAGACAAAAAGAAAAATGTGAGCCCCACAAGTGGGCCCCACTGGTGGGGCCCACTTGTGGGGCCCACAGAACTGCCACGTCACCTGGTACCACGTCACTTGTGGGCCCCACATGTGGGGCCCACAGAATTGCCATGTCACCAGGGGCCACGTCACTTGTAGGGCCCACGTGTGGGACCCACAATATTGCCACGTCACATGTGGGTCCCACTATGCCACGTCACTGGTGGACCCCACATTCTATTGCAACACTAAATCTTTAGCTAATGAAACACTAGATATTGTTATGAATAGCTAATGTAACACTAATTCTACTTACTAGGGCAACAGAAAATGAAATATTGCAACATTAGTAATAATAGCAACTACAACACTTAAATTCAAAAATTTGCAAGACTTGGTTTGTACATAATCAGATCCCTTTAAAAATAAACCAACCAATTTAAAGTAATACAACTCCACCAATCATCCAAAACCTAACCAAAATATGTTCCAACTCCACCAGTCATCCAACACCAAAATATAATCTAACTCCTCCCATCATTCACCCCATAACTACGCCACTCTACCATAATATCATCCACCATAATTATCATAAAGTACCAAGAAACAAAAGATAGAGTACAAAATAAAAATTAGGACAAAAGATAACCAAAGTTTTAAAACCCTGTCCATGCTACTACTGTAAACAGAGAAGCAACTAAGTGGAAGTCCCGATAGTGAACGGGGTTGCATTTTCATCATCTTCGCTTGGAGCAGTAGCACAATAGTGTGCAATGTCCAGATTCAACCCAGGATTAACTTCTTCTAGCTTTTTCAGCAACATCATGTTATCTTGAACTTTTTTGTTCACCTTTAATTCAACCTCCAATGAACCAGCAGAGGAATTTTGTAAGAGTCGCTGCTCTACCACATCTTCATTTTGAGCAACTGTTAGACTACACCAGTAATAAAAAAAAGATTTAGATTTCTTGACCTTGAAAAGAAGTTCCAAATTTGGATTCAGAAAGAAATATAAAACCTGAAAGTGCTGTAGACAAGATATCCTCCAAATTTTAGCAATTTGAAACCATTTGTTAGCAGCAACAACTACAAGGATACATGGACGAGAGGAATGGAAATTTGGCAATAAAGTTGGCACAATTTCAACTCCTGCAATTAAAAATAAGGAACGATATAATATTTGTTATCACTAAAATCTCTATTTTCCAAAAATATCAAGTGCAATCCTTACTTATATATTTTAAAACTTATTTTAATAATTTTAATTATTCAAAAAAATTTATCTATTTTAACAAGTGAATGTATTTTTTTTAACAAATACAATTAATATAATTAAAACACATCTAAAAATATTACGGATAGTTACTTTTTTTTAATTAAAACATGGTAGCTTTTCTATATGTCCTTATTAAAAACAATTACATATTTTAACATGTCAACGTATTTTTTTAATAAATACAATTAATATAATTAAAATACTTCTAGAAATATCACGAACAATTACTTTTTTTTTTAATTAAAACATGTTAGATTTTCTATCTGTCCTTATTATTAATATTATTTTTTTATAAAATAATATTAATAATACCGCATTTATCTTTCTCAGCCCCATCTGTATTTTTTTTTATATTTTTTATGTTCCAATTAATATTTAAGTTTTTCATTTTATAATTTATCATATTAATTTTTACTTTTATTTTAATATTTTCCATTCACATTAAATTTTTTAGTTTATTATTTTTAAGGCTCGTGCCTTGCACGGGTGATAGGCTATCTATACTATATTATTAAAGCCGAAACATTGAAATTTTTGGTTTTCGGTTTTCGGTTTTCGGTCGGTTTTCCGTCTTTTATTCTATTTAATAAATAGTAATAAAAACTTAAAAATAGTAACTAGATGATTGACTTATATAATTAAAATATTTTTTTCTAACAAAATCTACTCCTTTTCCAAAAATATCATGGAAATTATCTTTAAATTAAAATATATTATCGTTTATATTTGTTATCATTAAAATCTCTATTTTCGAAAAATAGGAGGTGCAATCCTTACTTATTTATTTTAAAACCTATTTTTATACTTTATTTAATAAATAATAAAATAATATAAAAATAGGAACTAACTCATTGCCTTTTATAATTAAAAAATAATAATTCTCACAAAATCTACTCCTTTTTCAAAAATATCACGACAATTACCTTTAAATTAAAACATATTATCTTTTATATTTGTTATCACTAAAATCTCTATTTTCCAAAAATATGAGGGGCAATCCTTACTCATTTATTTTAAAAACTATTTTAATAATCTATTTACTAAATATAAAAATAATATAAAATAGTAACTAGTTGATTGTCTTTTATAGTTAAAACATTGTTTTTCTAATAAAATCTACTTCTTTTCAAAAAATATCACGGGAATTTATCTTTAAATTAAAAATATTATCTTTTATATTTGTTATCACTAAAATCTCTATTTTCCAAAAATATGAGGTGCAATCCTTACTCATTTATTTTAAAACCTATTTTAATAATCTATTTAATAAATACTAAAATAATATAAAAATAGTAACTAGCTGATTGCCTTTTATAGTTAAAACATTGTTTTTCTAATAAAATCTACTTCTTTTCCAAAAATATCACGGACAATTATCTTTAAATTAAAATATATTACCTTTCATATTTGTTATCACTAAAATCCCTCTTTTCCAAAAATATCAAGTACAACCCTTACTTATATATTTTCAAACATATTTTAATATTTTTAATTATTTAAAAAACTTACCAATTTAAAAAGTGAACGTATTTTTTTAATAAATACAATTAATATAATTAAAATACTTCTAAAAATATCACGGACAATTACTTTTTTAATTAAAACTTGTTAGATTTTCTATATGTCATTATTATTAATATTATTTTATTATAAAATAATACCTCATTTATCTTCCTCAGCCCCATCTGTATTTTTTTTATGTTCCAATTAATTTTTTAAGTTTCTCATTTTATACTTTATCATATTAATTTTTACTTTTATTTTAATTTTTTCCTTTCACATTAAATTTTTTAGTTTATTATTTTTAAGGCCCGTGCCTTGCACGGGTTATTGGCTAGTATATATAAGGCTTCTAAATTTTAATTCAATAAAATTAAATTTTCTTATTTAAATTCGAATTTATAGGATAGAAAAAATAGCAATTGCCTTTTAAATATTTACTAATGAAGGAAACTAAATATACAATTTTAATATTATTTCATTTCTCAATTTTAATTCAATAAAATTAAAGTTGCTTATTTAAATTTGAATTTGAATTTATAGAATAGAAAAAATCTCTGTTGCCTTTTAAATCTTTACAAATAGAGGATACTAAATTTACAATTTTAATTTGAATTTAATTTTCAATAAAATTAAATTTTCTTATTTATATTCGAATTTTTAGAGAAAACATTCCTGATTTACACTCAAATTTTCAGAAAAACTAAGAAATATATAAAAGTTAAACCTATTTAAAATTAATATATTTATCTTTATATATATAAAGAAAAATCCTCGGGAGCTCTAGAATCGCTCGATTCATATTTATCTAATTTTCTAGACCTCCTCAATTTTAATTCAATAAAATTAAATTTCCTCATTTACATTCGAATTTTTAAGGAAGACATTCTTTATTTACACTCAAATTTTTAGGAAAGACAATGAATATACAAAAGTTAATCCTACTTAAAATTTAATTAAACAAATATTACCTTTTTTTCTCAACTAACTTAAATCTTAATATAATAATATTACCTTTTTTTTCTCAACTAACTTAAATCATATTTAGGTTTTAATCTATTTTTCTAGAGTTTCACTATTTTAATTCAATTCGAATTTTTAGGGAAGACAATCAATATCTTAATATATATAAAGGAAAACCCATAGGAGCTCTAGAATCGCTCGATTCATATTTATCTAATTTTCTAGAGCTCCTCAATTTTAATTCAATATAATTAAATTTTCTCATTTACATTCGAATTTTTAGGGAAGACATTCTTTATTTACACTCAAATTTTTAGGAAAGACAATGAATATATAAAAGTCAATCATACTTAAAATTTAATTAAACAAATATAACTTTTTTTCTCAACTAACTTAAATCTTAATATAATAATATTACCTTTTTTTCTCAACTAACGTAAATCATATTTAAGTTTTAATCTATTTTTCTAGAGTTTCACTATTTTAATTCAATTCGAATTTTTAGGGAAGATAATCAAAATCTTTATATATATAAAGGAAAACCCCCAGGAGCTCTAGAATCACTCGATTCATATTTATCTAATTTTCTAGAGCTCCGCAATTTTAAATACTTAAAATTAAACTTCCTTATTTAAATCCTATTTTTTAGAAAAGAAAGTCAAAGTCTTTTTAAAATTATATAAAAGAAACAATTATATAAAATGTAAGTATACATCTAATTGAAACCTTTAAAAGTTACAATTTCCTTTTAGCTCCTAATTTATAAAATAGGTGATTATATTTATAAAAGACAAGTACCCAAAAATTATAAATCTTTATATATATAAAGGAAAACCAGGAGCTCTAGAATCGCTCGATTCATATTTTTCTAATTTTATAGAGATCCTCAATTTCAAATACTTAAAATTAAACTTTCCTTTTTAAGTCCTATTTTTTAGAATAGAAAGTCAAAACCTTTTTTAAGTTGTATAAAAGAAATCATTGTATAAAATGTAAGTATAACCTCTAATTTATATTGGATCATATTTTTCTATTTGTTTATAACTTCTCTATTTTAAATTAGAATTTTGAATTTCTTTTTATAACATTTAGAAATTTAAATTTCCTTTTATAACTCCTAATAAATAGAAAAAGTAATACTTATAAAAGATAAGTCGTCGAGAAATTATACTAGAAATTTAAATTTACTTTTATAACTCCTAATATATAGAAAAAAGTAATCAATATCTTTATCTTCTTTTATCTTTATATATATAAAGGAAAACCCCGGAGCTCTCATATCGTCCAAAAAATATTTATCTTTTTTTCTGGAGCTCATCAATTTCAATTCAATAAAATTAAATTTTCTTATTTAAAATCGAATTTTTAAGAAAGTCAATAATGCTACAAAAGTGTTATGGATTAAAAAACGTACTTGTAAATTAATTGCTAGGGTTTGGGAGCTTTCGAGCTTTAATGGCTGCTCTTGTATTTCGTGACTAAATCGGTTCTCACAAGATGCCTACGTATCTCAATCAGTGCTGAGAATCAAGCCAGAAAACGTAGTTCTATTGTGAAGGATCATGGTCCTTATATAGGCGTCCGAAGCCTTGTATGTAGAGTATGTTTAGGAGACTTAGCGAATAAGTCTCCTTTTTGATAATGGATAAACATTGTATTTCTTGATGGACAAGTTTTTTCCTTGTTGATAAGGACTGTGACTCATTATTTCCTTTAATTGGGATTCTGGATCCTTCTTCGAAGAATTTACCATATTTTGGACTCCTTTCATGAGCTGTATATTTTCCCTATTTATTAATTACGAAATTAATAAATAATTAGGGTTTCGGGCCTTGTTTAATGTGCCGTATAATTAGACCAATCCGGGTCTGATTAATACGTCATTAATTGCACTTCTAGGGTTATTTTTCACCCCATATCATTTGCCCCCCAACTTCTAGGAAAATCTCTTTTGGATTATTTTAGAAGTTATTTTATTCGGGAGTTATGAAGTTCTCTTTCGTATTCTAGCTTGGTTTTGCGAACATATAGTTTCTAAACCAATTTTTATAATTTCCCAAAATAGGAAGCAGGATTTTTCATCAATTTCCTGGAAAATAATTCAGAATTTTTGAAAATCTGGTGTAATTTCGACCAGGATTCTAGTCGAACACTTTCGACCAGGATTCTGGTTGAATTTGACCTGTCTTTAGGCTCCTGGTCGAACACTTTGGACCAGGATTATGGTCGAATTTGGCTTCATTTTTGCCTCCTGGTCGAACACTTTCGACCAGGATTCTGGTCGAACACTTTCGACCAGGATTCTGGTCGAATTTTAATGTCTTTTTGGTCCTTGCTCGAATACTTTCGACCAGGATTCTGGTTGAAGATAAATGCAATTTTGGCCCCTGGTTGAACACTTTCGATCAGGATTCTGATCGAAGATAAGTGCTATTTTGAGCCCCTGGTCGAACACTTTCGACCAGGATTCTGATCGAAGATAAGTGCTATTTTGGGCCCCTGGTCGAAAATTTTCGACCAGGATTCTGATCGAAGATAAGTGCTTTTTTAGGCCCTGGTCGAACTCTTTCGACCAGGATTCTAGTCGAACAGATGATCCATTTCGATCTCGCTTGGGGTGGAACATAGAATCGCGAATTTCTTCAAGTTGTACCTCTTGTGCCATTTTGAGGTCCATTTTATTGGGCTCAAGTTGGGCCCAAGACTTTTACTGGTCCAATTAATAATTGGGCTTGTAGCCTTTTATGGGCTATAGTGGTTAATGCCGGTTGCCCTTCTTTCAACCGGCCCATTGACTGGCTACTCCTTCTATATGAGTGTAGAATCTTACTCAACATCATTCACTTCTCATTTCTTACTTTCTCAAAGTTATTCTGCTAAATTTTCTCTGAAATTTTCTCTACGAGGCTCTGCTAGGGTTCTGCGGTAAGGTGATTCACGGCGAGGTTTTCCGTTTAATCTCATCGGTTTCTGGGTTTTTTCGATTGAAGATTTGAAGATTTCTTGAAGATTCTGGGTTTTCCCCCTTAAAGATTTGAAGATTCTGGATTTCTGCTTTGAAGATTTGAAGATTTTCTTTGAAGACTTGAATATTTCTGGGCATTTTCTGGGTTTAGAAATGGCTGATCGCGCTTTCCAACGTCTTCAAAAGATGAATTCTGCATCCAAACGAGGTACCCCCATTCCTATTCGTTCTAAGTACATGTCTTTGCATGATATGATCAATGAACGTGGGGATGAGTACCCGTCTGTGTCTGCTTTAGATTCATACGATTGCAGTAATAAGTTTCATGACGTAGATAAAATTAGGGATTACAATAAAATGTATAGGGTTAAAGCCCCTCTTAAATTAGTTCCTGCCGGTGCCGGTGATCGTTCTTGCCACTGGCGATCTAATGCCTTGTGTATTTACAAAGATGCCATAGTCGCCGGTCTTAGGTTCCCTTTTCATGAGTTCATACCTAGACTTTTGGCAGATGTCCAAGTAAACCCTTGTCAATTACCTCCAAATGCTTGGAAGATAATTCACTGTTTTATGTCTTCGTAATAATTTGCCTCTTTATGTTCCCTTGTTTAGAAAGATTTTTCAATTTAAGAACAGTTCTGGCAACAACTTGGGTTGGGTATACATTAGCCATAGGGTTGGCTTTCCTTTTATCTTCCACCCAAAGTCTATCCCAGATAATAACCCTAGGTGGAAGAACGAGTTCATGTACCTTGTCTGGGAAGGTGGGGACTGGGGAACCCTGTTCCGTAAGTCTTTTGGGAGAGTTTCAGATGGTAGTCCCAGCAACATAGTCTTGAATGAAGAGGAGTCATTTGCCTACTCTGAGCTAATCAAGGATAATGGGACTACCGTGGCTTGGGAGCTACTGGACGAATTTGTCCTCAAGTCTGTTCATCTCTCAACTGTTTCTGATAAGGGTAATTTTACTTATCCTTTTTGTTTATTACTTTCTTTCTTTTTGTGATTTTCTATTTGACCATTCTTTGGTTGTACTCGCAGCTTCGGCCTTTATAAACAAGACCAACGAGCCCAAGGAAGATGAGACCTCGAGAATGAAGATGACCAGGTTAGGAGATGATCCTCGAGGGAAGTCTAGTGTTCCCAGTTTCTTGATCCCTCCTCAGATTCATGTGGACGAGGCAGACACCCATGTGTCTACAAAGTCCTCAGTTTGGCGTCCCAACTAGGGTATCAGGAAGAGGGACACCATCAATGGGGTGTCCAAACATGCTGTGGATTGGTCATACCATTCACTCACTCCCTGCGATTACAAATACTTTGTCGTAGATTTTACAATCGCGGGAGTTGAGCATCTGGGAGCTCAGGCTATTGCTGCGGTATTTTTCTTACCTTAGCCCCTCTCTTTCTTTTAAGTCTTTACTTTTCTTATCTAACTTTTATTTTTTGGCAGACTAATGCCAACTTCCAGGGGGCACTTTTCTAAGCTAAAGCTTGGCGTACCTCTTCTGAGGCCAACATGATCAAGCTGGAAAGGTCCAAGGATGAGGTGAAGTCTCTAAATGAGACTTTATCTAGGAGGGAGAAGGAGCTTGCTGATGCTCAGGCTGATCTAGTAGAGCTGAGGAAGAGCAAGGATGACTACATCGATGAGTATCTTGACTCTCAGGAGTACAAGGACTTGATCGAGAAGCACGATGAGATCCTTTTCCCAGTCCAGCATACATCAGGATCGGAGGATGCTGTTCAGGCTATCTTGGCCAAGCATCCTGGAGTTTTTGATTCTGCTGACTTCCCAGCTCCTCACCCTCCTACTCCTTTAGAGCGCATCCTGGCTGGGACTGATGACATGGAGGAGGATGAGAGGATATTGCAGTCATCACCCCTTGGTGACACATCTGTTGATGACCCTGATGCCAATGAGCATTCTTCTGGCTCTAGCTCAGGGGAAGAGACAGATGTTGTTGATAAGGGGGGTGAAGCGTAGTTTGTAGCTTATTTATCTTTTATGGCCGTCTATGGCTTGTATTATTTTTCATGTATTTCCAGCCTTCGGGCTTAACTTAAACTTTTAGTAAGTTTAGTTTTATTTCTTTCAGTTTCTTCTGATTCTTGATTTTGCATGTTTAATTAGCATTTTGTGCATATCTATCAGTATGCAATACACACAAACACTACTAAAAAAACTGCAATAGACATCGGTTTCTGGCCGATGTCTTCATCTTTTTCGACTGATGTCTTTGTCGGTGATGTTAAAAGTACCCCTTGTTAGATATAATTGCTGACGTTTGCTCATCAGTGTTTAAGCAACAGGTACTCATCAGAGTTTACTAGAAGCCAGTCAGAGTTTGATAAAGTCTGACGAGGTGAAGAGTTCATTAACTGTCGGTGCTAATATGAAGATTCTAGAAGCAATATATCTTGAGGATGGAAAGAAGCAAGATATATTGAGACAGTTAAGGAAACGGAACAGAAGACAGAAGCAATTCTAATTTGATATGATTTGTATAGCTAATTTATAGGAATATCAATTAGAAATTGATTATGTAGCTGTGTACTATATAAACACAGATAGGTTAACCCTAAAAGGGATGCGTATACTGAATATATTATTCTTGTAACCTAGCAGCTCTCTATGATTCTTTAACATCACTGAGAGAAGAGTTATTTTATATAATTCAGTTATTGATTCATAAAAAGTGTTCTTGAGTGTTATAATCATATTAATATTGATTATATATTGTGTATTCGGCCTAACACCCCTTTTAGACATCAGTTGTTGGCCGATGTGTAATTAACCTTTTTACATTAGTTTCTTTCTAAAATATGTTGTCAAAAATTACATTTGACATCAGTTAGTTTATAAATTTGGTTGTCAAAACCTACTATAAATATCAATTTGTTTTTAAATATTCGTTATCTGAACTTACATTATACATCGGTTTTTATCAAAAAATTTGTTGTCTTAACCAACATTTGACATCAATTTCATTCTAAATAATTGTTTTCTTATTATACCATAGACATCAGTTTTGTTTCAAAATTTTGATGTTATTTTTGTTTTTAACAACACTTTTCTCCCACTAAATAGTTGTGTTTCATTGTGACAAACATTTTTTTCTTATTAAATTGGTATTTTTACTTGCATGAACACATGAACATCATTACATTATATAAAAACAAACAGCCAACTTCATCACTCAAGTCCAAAATGATCTTATACTAAACCAAGACAAGCAAAACCTTTCATAATTTATGAAATGTAGTTAAATTCATGTCTCACAACAACAGAATGCACGTTCCTCAATAAAACAAAGCTGAAGCGATATTTCAAATTTTACTCATCAAAGCCGCCTTGACTTTTTCCTTCTCTTCAGGTCTTCGTTGCATCTTCACTTACCTTTACTCCAAATATGTAACAAACAAATGATGAACATAGCATAAACAACAAATATCATTCAGAACTTTCTCGAACTACCCAAAATGCAGGCAGCTATTGAGAAAGATTTGCAGAACTTGGAAAATTGACCATCCTTTTTTTGACCTAGTAAAGCAGCAGAGGTATATGTATTTGTCCCCATTCCCAATCTTCTAACAGTCTCCTTTGCAGTAGCAAGTTGATCACCTAAACATAAATTTTAAAAAAACATAATTAAACACATGAAGAACAAAATATAATCACTAGTTTATCCAGGCCCAGTTGCGCTACATTTAAAACATTCCTAATCAGTCCAGATGATTTTTCAAACTTAATCATACAAGGCAGAGTTTTCCTAACAAGACGGTGATGTGCTACCAATAGATTGAAGAAATCCACCATTTTAAGTTGTGGGTATATTGAAAAGATGGATTAAAAGTAAATCCAACCCCTATGACTAGGAAATACTCTATATTTCAACCTATAAATCAAATGCTTGTCATTATGTATTTAAAACTGCAATTTACAGTTAGCAAATACAAAATTCAAGTTTATAAGCATATGAAGTAAATCGATTTTCTTGATTCTTTTTTCTGAGTAAACTAAACATTTTGGAGAATGACATATCCTAAATTCACTGTCCAATATGAATTTTGTAATTTACGGTAAAATTTTAAAGTTTGCCCTGTAGAATTTTAAAGGTGTATAAATCTCCTGCAAAAGCTGGTAAGAATTGCGGTTTTTGTATTTTTGTAAAGGCCACCAGTAAATAATTTTGTGTGCATGTACTACGAGTGTTCCAAATCCTATAGTCCTGAATCTTGATTGTAGAAAACTAACCCTTAATCCAAATGACAGAACAATCTAGCAAGTCTATATAAGGTTTAGGTATATAAATTTTGATAAGAGAAACACACTTACATAATCTTTATTTACACAAATGAAGGCAGAGTATAAAAATAACTATATATATATTAGGATATGATTAGTTTTAAAACTCTCTTCAACTAGTAGAGAGGTGAACCAAAAAGATTACACCGGAAGACTCTACCCTACTCCAAACATTGGTATTCGCAGAATAGACCTCAGCAGTCCAAGGCTTACCAAAACAAGTAAGCAACGCAACAACCTTATAATCATTAACAATGGGATCAAAACCAAAGCCAAAACAAACCATAGTAAAAAATCCACAAAAAATCGATTCATCTCATATACAGTATATCATACTAACCTTAAGCAACCACAAAAATCCACAACCAAAGCTCAACCCCAAGTAAATGCTCCTGTAAATCAACAATAATTTTAAAAAATTAAAAAAGAAGAAGAGAAAATTCAAAATAAATTCAAAACTGAAAAATAATAGAAGAAATTACTAACCTTAAGCAACGAATACTTCTATACAATAATAGAAGAAATAAATTTAAAATTAGGGCTTCAAACTAGTTAACCCCTAATTGAAAACTAATTCAAGTTTACTTACTAACTGATTTGGAGCTTTAAAGTTGTAATTTCAAGATTTCGAACAGTGACTTGGGTTTGACCAAATCGATTTGATTTTAAGCAAATTGAATACACTTTCAAGTTGTTGGATTTGTGTGTGATATATCTTAACGGGTGTTAGAATTTTGGATAACTATGGTTCTTGTTTGTGGTGGAGGAGAGAGATGAGAGAGAGGGATAGAGAGATAAGAGAGAAAATGAGAGAGACGGGCGTTTGTTTTTTTGAGAGAGAACAGAAAATAATTGAGAGAGAGAGACATTTTTTTTGTTTAAAGAGACTGAAAATAAAAAGGGGGAAGCAAAATTTCGGTTTGGGGGGAAATAATTTTGCAAAGGGGGAAATAATTGGGAGAGCGCGTCTATTTTTTTTAAAGCATACCTAACATATCAGTTGTACTAACAAGAGATGTCATTACATGTCGAAAACATCAGTTTTATTACAACCGATGTTATTAAGAATTTTAACATCGATGATTTTTCTAACCGATGTTAAGTCACTGATGTCTATTACACTTTTTCTAGTAGTGAAAGCATCATGAAAACATAAGAATATTGGATTATAACTTGGAAAATGGGTTCAGCCCTTACATAATATTCTACTTTCTACCTCAAGTTTAAAAACTTGGATTGGTTTCATCGACCTTATTTCTACTTGTCCTACTAGTGAGTCCAGTTAGGACACACTTTAAACATAATAGACTTTTGTTAGGAATATGTTGTTCTTGATGATAATTATAAAAACACTTAGTAGATTTTGTGTTAAGTCAATTTTGTAGCTGTCAACGGAATGGTATGCTTTGCAGCATCCATTGACAGGTAGCTCATCAACGGAATGAGTAATGTAGCAATTGCACTGTACAATACTTCACTAGTTGATAAACAATTGTTGTAGGTATTAGATAGGTTTTCTAAGTCATGTTGACTAAGTACTAGATAGGCAAAATAGGTTGGTTAATTGTAAATATAATGTGCCTTGTAATTTTGCCTAAGTGAAGACATGTCAACGGAATGGAGATTACACTATCAACGGATTGAAGAATGTACCATCAACGGATTGAAGAATAAAGCTATCAACGGAATACATCTCACTACTATCAACGGATTACTATCACTTTTCTGAACAGTTGACAAAGTGATAGTGACAGTTTTCTGACAGATCAAAAGGTGATGTAGAAGTGTACTTTGCATTGAGAGCCATTAAAATGGTCACTGGGAATGAGGAAACATTCCAATTAACAATTAAGTTCTTGTGTGGGATCATAATAAGCATGAAGACAAAAGACAAGATCTCCAAGGACCATTGGACAAAAGGAATGAAAAGCAAGTTGTTGGCGGTTACCTTTAGTACTTTTTAGTGTAGCCAAAAATAGCATTGTAAAAATGGGATATATAACCAAGTGTAGCAGTTCATTTTATGTGAGAAGTGAGATAGAATAATTTTGTATTAGCTTTCTTTGAAGAGCACTCTCACTCTACATTTGTAACTGAGCAGCTGTGCTACGTTTATAACACAGATTATTCCCACAATAAAAACATCTCAGTTGGATCCTCAAAACATCCAACTGAAATTTTATATTTGCTTGTGTGTTTTTATTTTCTCTGTCAAGTTATTTAAAAGTTGTTTTTAAGTTTAAAAATATCTAGAATTGTATTCAACCCCCCCTTCTACAATTCTGTTAGGTCATTTCGGATTAACAATTGGTATCAGAGCGAGCTTCTAACATACAACGAGTTTAAAGATCAAGGCCAAAACAGAAACCATGGTGAAGAAGGATGCAGGTGTAAAGATACCAGTTCTAGATAAGGACAATTACTTTCACTGGAAAGTAAAAATGCATCTACATCTCATATCTATGGATGAGAGATATGTAGAATGCATTGAGAAAGGTCCACACGTTCCCATGAAGTTTGCATCTAGAGTTGGACTGCCAGATGATGTTGAAGATGTGGAAATTCTAAAGCCTGTCTCAGAATGGACTGTTGAAGATGTTGCAGAAGTCCATAAAGATAAAAGAACCATGAACATTTTGTTCAATGGCTTGGAGCAAGAGATGTTTGACAATGTTATCAACTGTACAACTGCTAAAGAAGTATGTGACACTGTTAGAACACTCTGTGAAGGAACTGAGCAAGTAAGGGAGAACAAAATGCAACTCCTCATACAACAATATGAGCACTTTCATTTTAAAGCTGGTGAAACCCTAAATGATACATTTAGTAGGTTTCAAAAGCTTTTGAATGGATTAAAGTTGTATGGGAGGGTCTACCAAACCAAGGATTCAAACCTCAAATTTCTAAGAGCTCTTCCAAAAGAGTGGAAGCCTATGACTGTTTCTTTGAGAAACACTCAAGAGTACAAAGACTATACTCTTGAAAGGCTTTATGGAACTTTAAAGACATATGAGCTGGAAATGGATCAAGATGAAGAAATTGAGAAGGTGCAAAAGAAAGGTGGATCTATTGCATTGATTGCATCTGTGAACCAACTGGAAGATGACAATGAAGAAGCTGAAAGAGCCACAATTAGTCGAGCTAGTTGTAGGAGTGATGTTAGCAAGGGTAAAGGCAAGATGACAGAAGAAGAAGAAGAACCAGCCAACTTGGATGACTTAGATGAGATTGATGAGCACATTGCTTTTCTTTCAAGAAAATTTTCTAAGTTTAAATTCAAAAGAAACTCAGAAGCAAGGCCACCAAGGAGAGACTTTCAACCTAGAAAAAATAATTGGGTTGAAAAGTCTAAGTCTAAATGTTTCAACTGTGGAATGATTGGTCACTATGTTGGAGATTGCAGAAAGCCTAGAGTTGAGAAGGGCAACAGGAAAATTGAGTCTATTGATTATAAAAAGAAATACTTTGAACTTCTCAAGCAAAAAGAAAAGGCTTTCATGTCTCAAGAGTATGATTGGGCTGGTAATGGTGAAGATTCAGATGATGATGTTGATTATGTCAACTTGGCTCTAATGGCTAACAATCATGAGCAGGAAGCAAGTTCCTCTAGCTACCAGGTAACAACTACTATTCCTTCTGAGCTTTCTAAAGAGGAATGCAATAGTACAATTAATGAAATGTCTACTGTATTGTATAATTTGTGTGTTACTCTTAAATCACTTACCAAAGAGAACTCAAGAATTAAAGAGACTAATTTGTTCTTAAGTGATAGAAATGCTATGTTGGAAGCACAACTCATTGATTTTGAGAAAATGAGGTGTGTTAGTAGGGATGCTAAGCTGGAACTTGAGAAAGTGTTAAAAAGGGAAGAGATTCTTAAAACACAACTAGAAATAGAACAGAGATTGATTTCGAAATGGAAAGAATCCAGGAATGTTGCTAGCAACATCATTAATGTTCAAGGTATGGAATCTTTCTGTGAGCAATCATGGAAAAAGAACAAAGAGAAGCTAGGGTATGCTGTTGAAACCTTAGAATCAGAATCAGAGTCAACAAACAACAATGATCATTCGTTGAAGGTTGATGCGTCAACGGAATGCAAGCTTCCGTTGACAGATGAACCATCAACGGATCATGTTGTTCCGTTGACAGAGGAAAAGAAAGAAGAACTCACTAGACTTAATAACAAGTACGGTCCTGTCACCAAGAACTTTGTTCAAGATGAGTCTAGTAAATCAAAGAAAGTTGAGAAGTGAGAAGTGAGATAGAATAATTTTGTATTAGCTTTCTTTGAAGAGCACTCTCACTCTACATTTGTAACTGAGCAGTTGTGCTACGTTTGTAACACAGATTATTCCCACAATAAAAACATCTCAGTTGGATCCTTAAAACATCCAACTGAAATTTTATATTTGCTTGTGTGTTTTTATTTTCTCTGTCAAGTTATTTAAAAGTTGTTTTTAAGATTAAAAATATCTAGAATTGTATTCAACCCCCTTCTACAATTCTGTTAGGTCATTTGGGATTAACAACTTTCAAGTTTGCAGCATGCCAAGTTCTTGGCACTTCGATCCCTTCAAGGGTTTCCAATTTTTATGAGCCTCGACCAAATACGTTCTTAACGCGATATGGTCCTTCCCAGTTTGGGGCCAACTTGCCTTTTTGTCCAACCCCGGATGTCTCAATATTTCGGAGGACTAAGTCTCCTTGACGGAAGAATCTCTTTTTAACCCTTAGGTTATAGTAGAAAGATGCCCTTTTTTGATGTTCAACTACTTTAGCATTTGCCTCATCTCTAACTTCATCAATTAGATCTAAGGCCAGCCTCATGCCTTCTTCATTTGTCTCTGGCTCATAAGCTTCGATTCTAGGAGATGTGTGATTAATCTCTACTTGAACCACTGCCTCTGCCCCATATGTCAGCAGAAAGGGGGTTGCTCCAGTGGTGACTTTACAAGTAGTACGATATTCCCATAGTATGGGGAGCAATTCGTCTACCCCAAGTGTTTCTAGAGCGTTCAACTCTTTTCTTCAGTCCATCTAGGATAATTCGGTTGGCAACCTCAGCTTGCCCATTTGCTTGAGGATGGGCAACAGAAGTGAAACGTAACTTGATATCATTCTCGTCACAATACTTCTTGAATTCCTCATTATTGAACTGAGTTCCATTATCTGTGACCAAGATACGTGGAATTCCGTATCTGCATATCACGTTTTCCCAGAAGAAATGCATCACCTGTTTGGTGGTTATCTTGGCTAAAGGCTTAGCCTCAATCCACTTGGTGAAGTAGTCGATTGCTATTATCAAGAACTTTCTCCGCGCACTTGCCATTGGAAATGGTCCAAGTATATCCATCCCCCACATGGCAAATGGGATATGTGAGTTTATGGACGTCAACATCTCTGGTGGTTGTCGAACCACTGGTGCATGTTTTTGGCACCTTTCACACTTCTTCACATAACTCTTGGCATCGACAAGTATGCTTGGCCAATAGAAACCCAGACGGGTAATTTCCTGAGCAAGGGCTCTGCCCCCCAAGTGCTGCCCACAAATTCCCTCATGTACTTCCCTTAGGGCCAATTCTGCCTCTTGGGGTCTCAAGCATTTTAAGTATGGGATGATGAAAGACTTTTTATATAGGATTCCCTCAATCAGGGCATACCTCAGTGCTCTCACGTATAGCTTTCGTGCCTATGAAGTATCGTTAGGTAACCAACCGGTTTCCAGATGAGATTTGATGGGATCCATCCAACAGCTAGCCACATCAATGGGTGCTATCAACTTTCCATTAATGCTTGGGGTTTTCAAGACTTGGAAGTATACACTCCCTGCATAGTTTTCAATTTCAGAAGAAGCAAATTTGGACAAGGCGTCAGCCTTCATGTTTTCTTCTCTTGGAACGTGTTCCACATAACATTCATCAAACTGAGTCATAATAGCCTTAACAAGTTTTAGATACTTGGCCATGACTTCATCTCTAGCTTCGAACTCCCCATTTACTTGGGAAACTACCAACCTCGAGTCTCCACATACTTTCAGAGTCTTAACTCTCAAGGCTCCAGCCAGCCCTAAGCGAGCTATCAGGGCTTCGTACTCGGCTTCGTTGTTGGTCGTTGGGAAGTCCAGTTTTAGTGCGTACTCTATGAGAAATCCATCAGGACTTTGTAGCACCAAACCTGCTCCACTTGATTTTGTTTTTGATGCCCCATCTTCTTGGTTGTCAATGGTGCATTCAACCATGAAGTCAGCGAGTCCTTGAGATTTTATGGCCGTTCGAGACTTAAACATGATGTCAAATTTTCCCAATTCAATAGCCCATTTGATCAACCTTCCACTAACTTGAGGGCTATGCAAGGTGTTTCTTAGAGGCTGATTGGTCAAGACCTTTATCTTGTGAGCCTGGAAGTATGGGCGTAGCTTTCTTGAGGCCATTATCAAGGCTAAGGCAAACTTCTCAATCGTGGAGTAGTTTATTTCTGCCCCATGTAGAATCTTGCTTACGTAGTAAATGAGTTTCTGAACCTTCAACTCTTCTTTTACCAAAACGGCTCCAAGGGCTGTGTTAGAAACCGCCAAGTAAATATAGAGAGTTTCTCCTGGCTTTAGTTTTGCCAACAGTGGTGCCTCAGCCATGTACTTCTTCAAGGCCTCAAAGGCCTCCTGGCTTTCAGTTGTCCACTCAAAAATTTTCACGTTCTTGAGTGCTTTGAATAAAGGTAAACACTTATCTCCTGACTTGGAGATGAATCTTCCCAATGCTGCCACTCTTCCCGTTAGTTTCCGAACATCCTTGATGGTTCGTGGTGGCTCCATGTCCAGGATTGCTTTGATTTTGTCGGGGTTAGCCTCGATTCCTCTCTTGGAAACCATCAGGCCTAAAAACTTCCCTGAGCCTACACCAAAGGCACATTTAGTTGGATTCATCATCATCTTGTGGTACCTTAGCACTTCAAACGCTTCTCGCAAATGGTTTATATGATCGGCCTTATCGAGGCTTTTAACCAACATGTCATCCACATAGACCTCCATGGTTTTTCCAATCAGGTGTTCAAAAATTTTCTTCACCAACCTTTGGTATGTTGCCCCTGCATTCTTAAGTCCGAATTCCATGACTAGATAACAGAAAACACCAAAGTCAGTGATGAATGATACCTTGGAGATGTCATCTTTGTGCATTTTAATTTTGTTGTATCCACTGAAGCCATCCATGAAACTTAGCATCTCGTGCCCAACTGTGGCATCTATTAGGGCATTAATCCTTGGTAAGGGAAAACAATCCTTAGGACATGCATCATTCAAATCAGTGAAGTCCACACACATCCTCCATTTGCCATTGGCCTTTTTGACCATCACTAGGTTAGCCAACCATTCTAGGAATTGAATTTCTTCAATGAACCCGGCTTCCCGAAGCTTTTCTACTTCCTGATTGATGGCCTTTTGCCTCTCTGGAGCAAAATTTCTCTTCTTCTGTTTCACTGTCTTTCTTTCAGGATCCACATTCAATTTGTGGGTTATTAATTGGGGATCAATCCCTGGCATGTCATCCGTTGTCCAAGCAAAAACATCATTGTTTTCTTAAAGAAAAGATATGAGTTTGCTCTTCAATGGTTCAGGCAATAGTGCTCCAACGTAAGTCACCTTCTCCGGTTCACCAGGGACTAAGGGAATTGGAATTAAATCCTCAGCTGGTTTCCCTCTTCTGTCCTCATTATCTCTAGTATCCATGTCTTCAATGGGGAGAATCTGCTCCCCGATTCCATCAGTCCTTAACGCGGCTACGTAACAACTTCTAGCCATCTTTTGGTCTCCCCGTTCTTCACCAATCCCATTCCTTGTTGGGAACTTAATTTTCAGATGGTAAGACGAGGCTACAGCCTTGAATGCATGAAGGCCCGTCCTTTCAAGGATCGCGTTGTAGGTTGAAGTTGCCTTTATAACTATGAAGTTTAACATCTTAATAGACGTATTTGACCCTTGCCCCATTGTCATAGGGAGTTGGATTGTGCCTTCCACCTTCGACTCCACTCCATTGAATCCATATATGGGCATATTCGAGGGTGTCAACTGAGAGTCATTATAGCCCATCTTGATAAAAGCATCATGGAACAAGATGTCCACTGAAGCTCCATTGTCAACCAGAACTCTCTTTGTTTCAGAATTGCCTATCACAGGTACAATGACTAAGGGATCATCGTGGGGAAACTTCAGTCCTTCCAAGTCAGAATCATCAAATCCTATTGATATTTCCGTTCTAGCACATTTCGGTGCTTCTCCAACCACAGTCATTACTTCCCGGGCATAGGCTTTCCTTGAGTTTCGGGAGGACCCAACAGCAGTTGGTCCTCCGAATATCATGTTGATGACTGATCCTCGGGGCTTGGGATTACGATCTTGATCGTTGTCTCTTCTATCGTAATCCTTCCTTTCATAATTTCCTCTTTGACTCCCTTGATTTCCATCCTTAGTGAATTTATTGAGCTTTCCTCTTCGTATCAAAAACTTGATCTCATCTTTTAGTTGTCTGCAATCATCCATGTCGTGACTGACTTCCTTGTGGAACCGACAAAATTGGTTTTGATTCCGTTTAGACATGTCAGTCCTTAGTGGCTTCGGCCATCGGAGATCCCCTACCTTTGTTATTTCCATCAGAATTTGGCTCCTGGGAGTGTTTAATCTTGCATACTCCGTAAACTTTGGCCCAAAGTTGTTCCTCTTGGGTGGAGAATCAGAATCCTTTGACGTTCTAGGAAACTTTTCCTTGACGTCGTACTCCTGGGTTTCCTTTCTTTTCTTTGAATTTCCACTGCCACCAGCAGTGAATTCATACTTTCTCATGCTTTCTTCAGCCTTGATGTATTTTCCGGTTCTATCTTGGAGTTTCAGCATGCTCTCGGGTGGATGTTTTGCCAATGATCTTTTGAAGTGATCATCAGTGGTTCCTTACTGCAGGGCTATCATAGCTACTTTGTCCTCCAAGTCCGGGACTTTCAGAGCCTCCCGGGTGAATCGGTTGATATAATCCCTTAAAGCTTCATTCTTTCCTTACTGGATTCCCATGAGTGATGCAGAACTTTTCTCATGCACCCTTACACTAACAAATTGATTGATGAACGCTTTGCTTAGTTCCTTGAAAGACCCAATGGAATTGGGAGGTAGACGGCTATACTAATGTTGGGCCATGCCTGCCAAGGTTTGTGGAAACGCCCTGCACTTGACCACATCATTGGTTGGCTGCAACAACAGTGCATTAGAAAAGGTTCTTACGTGATTTGCGGGATCCCCCGTTCCATCATAAGCTTTGATCGTTGGCATCTTAAATTTCCGGGATATGTTAGCTTTCATGATGTTTTGAGTAAACGGTGGTGTAGGATCATCAGGATCTCCTAGGGGCAACAAAACACTAGGATCACCACTTGGGGCTTCGACCCTCTTGGTTCTTCTCGGTGTTGGGTCCGAGTTGATTATCAGGACTCTTCCAGTTGCTTGACTTTGTGCTTTGGCGGCCTCCTCTTCAGCCAGTAGTTTCTTGAGTCTTGTGGTCTCTGCCTCATGGGCTGCAATTTTTTCCTTAGTAGTTTGATCCCGATTCGTTTGGGAGGAACGTCTTCTTCTTGGGGCAAGATCCCTCTCTTCTCCAGTTGAATCATTCTCATCCTCAGTATAGGGACCCGAGTAGTCTTGAATCAAAGGGGTCCGTCGAGTTTGAGTTTGTTGATTTTGGGATTCCAAACCTTGTATGTAAGGAGGAACATACGCTTCATGGTAAGTGGGGTTGAGACCACTGCTGCCCATCGTGGGTCGAGGAGGCATGCCATAATTTGGCATCCCAAGGGTTTGAGTTGTGTATTGGGGAAGATCCGTGGTATGAAGTTGAAGGCCACTTGGTGCATTCATGAGTAGTGGGGAGGTTGTTGTGATTGTTTGCTGGAGAGTGGTCTCTTGTGGATTCGGTCCATGTATGACCATTTGCAGGGGATTCGTCCCTTCAACCGAAATCGGGATTTCCGGTCCTTGAGAGCCAGTGGTCGGCGGTGGCTGGCTTCCTTGAGCACCCGCCTCAGAGGTGAGAGGAAGTTCTTCAGAAGTATGAGTGTCGCGAGTTGTCCTTCGTGTGTTTGCCATGGTTGATGTTGCCTTCCCACAGACGGCGCCAAATGTTATGGATTAAAAAACGTACTTGTAAATTAATTGCTAGGGTTTGGGAGCTTTCGAGCTTTAATGGCTGCTCTTGTGTTTCGTGACTAAATCGGTCCTCACAAGATGCCTACGTATCTCAATCAGTGCTGAGAATCAAGCCAGAAAACATAGTTCTATTGTGAAGGATCATGGTCCTTATATAGGCGTCTGGAGCCTTGTATTTAGAGTATGTTTAGGAGACTTAGCGAATAAGTCTCCTTTTT
Organism: Heracleum sosnowskyi; assembly: GCA_030848705.1. Classification (NCBI taxonomy): domain Eukaryota; kingdom Viridiplantae; phylum Streptophyta; class Magnoliopsida; order Apiales; family Apiaceae; genus Heracleum; species Heracleum sosnowskyi. Next base: position 90,900,990 of record CM061235.1, on the reverse strand, counting down.
TTATAATGGATAAACATTGTATTTCTTGATGAACAAGTTTTTTCCTTGTTGATAAGGACTGTGACTCATTATTTCCTTTAATTGGGATTCTGGATCCTTCTTTGAAGAATTTACCATATTTTGGACTCCTTTCATGAGCTGTATATTTTCCCTATTTATTAATTAGAAAATTAATAAATAATTAGGGTTTCAGGCCTTGTTTAATGGGCCGTATAATTGGACCAATCCGGGTCTGATTAATACGTCATTAATTGCACTTCTAGGGTTATTTTTCAGCCCATATCAAAAAGGCAATCCAATTTTCTTTATAAAAATCCTCCATTTAAATTCATAAAAATTAAACTTTTCTTATTTACATTCAAATTTATAGGGAAGTCAATAATGTTATATAAGGCAATCCAATTTTCTTTATAAAAATTAATTTTTCTTACTTACATTTAAATTTATATTTATAGAAAAGTCAATAACTTTACCAAAAGTAATCATATATACTTCATAAAATTAAAATTTACCTTTAAAATCCTTATTTAGTCGTTTTAGTATTACTTTTCCGGTTACCTGCTCTATATAATGTGTTTATCAGGTTGAGTTCAATATCTTTTGCGTACGAGACTCACACCCTAATTTTTTTTTAGTTCTCTATGATTATATTAAGATTACCATATGATTATATAATTAAGATGCTTAATTCATTATACATAATATTTGAATGAGTATACAACATCCGAATAAATAGTCTCAATTGTATAATTTTAGTTGATCATCAGCTATGTTTTTGGATTTTTGAATGCTGATTTTGATTGATTTAGTGAGTGCTAAACTGATTTTTTTTTTTTTGACAAACAAAGAGATTTTATTAACTTGCATCAACGGAATCACAGTCAGGGTACCCTGAACTGACACTACAACCTGAATAGAAACAAATAAACGAGCTAAACAAATAGCCGCTTATGTTTTCAGACTGTTTAACATCATGAATTTCTAAATTCTTTGAACTAGAAAAGATTAAAATGGCTTCCCGATCTATCAACCCTGCACCAATCCTGGAACCAGTAATATCACAAATGACCTTCACGTACGCACCACCTGTAGCCCAATGTTCAGACACACCCTAGCTATCTACATGCCGAAAACCAGCTATAGACATGCCGCAGGTGAAAGATCTCATAAGATGAACAAATTTTAGTTGTGAAAAGTAAGCTTTTGCAATATCTGACACAAGCCCAAATCCAATGCACAAATTACAGATCTCCCACAAAATCACATAAATCATTTTCAAAGTAACGAGGAACAAAACACATACCAACATCAAAAGAACATAGCTTAACATCTCAATAAAAGGGTAACAAGCCAGACACACGTCAATAGGCGGACACACGCCAATAGGCGAGACTAACACCAAAAATTCAAAGACCTCAGAATGACACCAAATTTTGGTATGATGTTAAGGAGGAGAATTTGAATCTAAAAGTATTTTTTATTTGCAGAATCGGACTCAAAATCAAGATAGATCTGAGAAATAAATTCCAGATGTTTGATTTTGGTTCGATTTTTATTGAACAAAAACTGGAACAAAAGGTTTAGATAATTGAGAGTAGGATTGGAGAATGGATTGATGGGGGAAACAAAGCTGTAGATGGAGAAGAAGGGGGTGGGCGACGGCTATGGTGGCAGGGGGTCGACTCTCATTGGAATTTTTGGACGGAGGGAATAGCCGACTTATTTTAACAAACTCTATTAATCACTGCTAAACTGATTTTAATTATTACAGGTTTGGATACTGAGAATTTGCTTTGAACAAGCGCATTTTGTAGAGGTACGGTACAACATGTCAGTTTTATTATTTTAATAATCAAGTTTAGGGTAATCAAATAGTGAAAATTATAATTTTACGACGATTCATGCAACACACGTAAAAGAATGGGAAATTTGGATAAAATATAAGAGGTTATTTGTTTGTTTTTTTTGTAGTTTTTTGCATATTTTTGCATCAGTATTTTGCAAATGATAATAGCGGCTTTCTGCAAATTTCTACAACAAATTTCTGTAGCGATATCCTGCATCAAATTTTGTTTATTTTCACAACAGTTTTGTGCAAATTTTAAAGTCGATTTTTGCAACAATTGTCGGCCTAATAACACATCTAACAAATTGGCTTTGTTGATAAAAATACATAAATATTTTATTTTAATGAACATGAAAGTTTGATTTGTTCATTAAAAAAGGAGGAAAAAAGGTGTTGGCCTCTAATAGAAATTGTTATAGCCAAAATTCGATATCGGGTTTTTAGAGAAGATTCGGGTCAAGTAATAATCAATTGGGGATATCCAGGGTGTAATTAGGGATTGAACTAGTACAACGGAGGCTCAAGTCTTGTCCTCATAGGGGTGAGGGCGCGCCCTCCGGCCGTCCAACCCTTGAGGACGCGTCCTCTTGGTATGGATTAACAACTTGACAGAATAACGACTAGATTGACTTGGGATTAGCATATGGAAGACTTAGGGCTTGCCCTCATAGGGGTGAGGATGCGATCCTTTAGACCGTCCACCCCTTGAGGGCGTGCCCTCATGGTAATGACAGCTTGATGGATGATTTGACAAAGGATAACAACTATATTGACATAGCATGACATGAGGAAGATTCAGGACTTGTCCTCTTAGGGGAAAGGGTGTGCCCCTTTGGCCATCTAACCCCTAAGGACGCGTCCTCTCGGTGTGGACTGACAACTCTACATGAATGGAAGACTTGACGGAGAATAATAACTTCATTTGACACAAGGAAGACTTAGGGCTTGTCCTCATGGGGATGAGGGTGCGCCCTTTAGGCCGTCCACCCCTTGAGGGCGCGTCCTCTTGGTTTGAAGTTGCAACTTGATAATGAAGGATGGTTCCCTTGGCTTGGTATTGGCAAAATATTGAAGAATTCCCTCCTAGGATGTGCCCTAGGAGGGGGATGTCCGTGGCTGAAGGCCTCCTCCTGTATTCAATGGGCGCGCCCTCATTGGGGATGTGGGGTTAATCTTGGTGTGTGCTTTGGGAGCTCTGTTCCTGTACTCAATGGGCGCGTCCTCATTGGGGAACTTTGGAGTAATCCTGCACTTTGCACCCAAACACTTGGGATCACTTGTCCTGCTATCTGGTGGGTGCTTCTCATTCGGGAAACAAGGATGCGTCTAGCATTTAAGGTAAGTCATGGCTATACCTGCGTCTATGAATTAAGGAAATAGCTGGTAATGGATAGGACTAGTCCTCGACGGGGGAAGTTTCCTTATCCATGAAGTCCTGACGTCATAGACGAGCCTTGGGCCTTTGTGACTAGGTCTTATCGTTAGACATTCCTAAAGTGAGCTAAAAATTCAAAGTAAGGAAAGATATGGAAGTCCTACGTTCAAGTATGGAAAGATATGGAAGTCCTACGTCTAAGTAAGGAAGGCGGTGGAAGATTTTGACTGGACCTTGAAGATCAGAGACCAAGCCCATGGAGGAAACTTCCTCCCCAAGAACTACGTTGGGCTTGATCCCCTATAAATACGGGGTACGTAGGCACATTGTAAGGGGTTGGAAGCGAAGAGCTCAGCGAGCCACCACCAAGAAACCCTTACAATCTCAGCCCCCAATTCATCACAACCACCACACTCTGGTGACTTTTCGGCGAAGAACCACCGTCATAGATCTTGATTCCGGCGATAAACCTCAAACTTTGTTAATACCAAATTCCTCCGTTAACAAATTGGCGCTAGAAGGAGGGGTGCTGATCAAGATCATAATCTTAGGAGGAAGAGATATCTCATCATGATGAAAGTTCTTAGAAGAAGGTCTGCCAAGATTTGGAGGATGGCTATGGGTACTACTTCATGCTGGCGGCAAGGAGGAAGATCCAAAGATGGTGAAGGATAGTTCCATGTGTACTTGAAGGTGACAGTTTTCATGTATACTGGGGGGTGATTCCGAGCAAGATCCTAAAAAGAAGGCGCAACTATCGGGAGCACGTCATCATCTTCTGGACGCGCCCTCAAGGTAACACCTAACTAGTTTTGGTTTTGCTCTTTGTTCCTTGAGTTGTTGCAGGAAGAAGATGAAGGAAAATCTCCAATAACTCTTAGGGCGTGCCCTAAGGGTGATGCTCGAGGATCAGATGGTTCCAACAACTTCTATGATGATTCGGCGGTTGCTCACGTCCACGCCTCTAGGACGCGTCCTCCAGGTACTTTGTGAAATTTTCGATTATTGAGTTTTTTTTTACAGGTGGAAAATTCCTACTTTGAAGAATATCTCAAGAATTATCAAGCTATACGTCCCAACCTGAAAGGACGCGTCCTCTACTTCAAAGATGCCTTCTCAGCATGTCTAAGGTCCCAAGGATCGTTTCTCCCCGAGGACGCGTCCAATGGAGAAATGTCTACAAACAATTCTAATGAAGAAATGACCATACAAGCTCCAATACTTGAGCCCCTTTGTCGTTTCTCAAGTGTGTCCTTCCTTCATAGAGCGCACTCCGAAACTACTCCTATGTTCAGACAAATTCCAACGAGTACATGGAGAGCTGATTGACTTGTACGGCTTCCTGGTCTTTCAGGACGCGTCCTTCCTCCGTGGCGTGCCCTCAGGAAAAAGAGTTACTGCCCAACATGAACTCCAGCGATTTTTAGAGGAAGGTAATAGGGAGGCAAGGTCCCGTGATCCAAAGAGAGTGCCCCCTGGTTACAGGTTGAGGCCCCATGGTCATGAGTGAGCCCCCTCATGTGACAACTCAATTGATAATATCGGAGAGCGGCCCCATGATTCACATAGTGCGCCCCCTCAATTGATCAGGAAGGTCCAAGAGGTCAAAGATCACAAGAAAAGATGCCTATATATGAAGGTGGTGAAGTTTCTCCTCCATCCAAGCGAATTCGAGTACATGAGGAAGTCATAGCTCAACATTCTTTGCCAAAGTCAACAAGAACAGTGAAGAACCATCCTCCAGAGTTGATCATTGGTGATAAATCAGAAGGAATCAAGACAAGGAAGGGTCAAGCCAACTTTTGTGCATTTGCGGCCTTTCTAGCTCAAGAGGAACCAAAGAATGTCAAAGAAGCACTTCAAGATGAGAATTGGATCATGGCAATGCAAGAAGAACTCAATCAATTTGAAAGATGTGATGTTTGGGAACTTGTGGAGCCACCTAAAGATGCTTCAATCATTGGTACTAAATGGGTCTTCAAGAACAAAGTTGATGAATTTGGTACGGTTACTCGAAACAAAGCAAGACTAGTTGCACAAGGATACAATCAACAAGAAGGAATAGATTTTGAGGAAACTTATGCCCCGGTTGCAAGGCTTGAATCAATACGGATGCTACTTTCATTTGCGTGCTTCAAGAAGATCAAGCTACATCAAATGGACGTGAAAAGTGCATTTCTTAATGGATTCTTAAAGGAAGAAGTTTATGTCAAGCAACCCCCTGGTTTTGAGAATGAGCAATTTCCAAATCATGTTTTCAAGTTGAAGAAGGCATTATATGGATTGCGACAAGCTCCTAGATCATGGTACGAAAGGTTAAGTAAGTTTTTGATCAAAAATGGATTCATTCGAGGTAAAATTGATCCCACATTATTTACTAAACATAATGGTACTGATATTTTACTTGTACAAATATATGTGGATGATATTATTTTTGGATCTACTAATGATGATTTGTGCGAGTGGTTTTCTAAGTGTATGCATAGTGAGTTTGACATGAGCATGATGGGAGAGCTTAAATATATTTTGGGTCTTCAAATTAAGCAAACTCCAGAGGGTATTTATGTGCATCAATCCAAGTATATCAAGAATCTACTCAAAAGATTTGGATTTGAAACTATCAAGCCGAAATCAACACCAATGACTCCTGCCAGCAAGCTGACAACAGATGAACAAGGTATAGATGTTGATGTTCGCAAGTATAGAGGTATGATTGGTAGTTTATTATATCTTACTGCCTCTAGACCTGATATAATGTATAGTGTTTGTGTATGTGCGAGATTTCAATCTAAACCAAAAGAGTCTCACTTGAGTGCGGTTAAAAGAATATTCAAATATTTGAGTGGCACAATTACTCTTGATTTATTTTATCCAATCACAAATGCTTTTGATCTTGTTGGGTTTAGTGATGCAGATTATGCAGGTTGTCAAACTGATCGCAAGAGTACAAGTGGTGTTTGTGCATTTTTAGGACAGAGTTTGGTGTCCTGGCAAAGCAAGAAGCAAGCTTCTGTTGCATTATCCACTGCAGAAGGTGAATATTTAGCTACAGGAAGCTGTTGTGCCCAAATTCTTTGGATGATACAAACACTCAGGGACTATGGCATCAAATGCGACAAGATTCCGATTTATTGTGACAATACAAACACAATTAACATTTCGAAGAATCCGGTGAATCACTCAAGAACGAAGCATATTGACGTTCGACATCACTTCTTGAGAGACAATGTTGCAAAAGGAAAAATTGAGCTACTATTTGTTTCTACAGAATACCAGCTAGCTGACATCTTCACTAAGCCTTTGGCCGAAGAAAGATTTTCTGTTCTTCGTAGGGAAATTGGCATGTGCAATGTCTAGACAGCAAGCTGCCTACAGTTTTCTGGTAATATTAGCTCACTTTGCATGATAATCCATGCTTATTTGAATTTTCTATTATTGATAACATGTGAATAACCTTTTTGATGAATAAGGGGGAGAAAATTCAGGATCATATTATATGTGATTTAGGGGGAGTTTTTAGTTACTCTTTGGGTCACGTGATTTTAATGTGAATTTATGCTAATGCTAAATTTTAATGTGATGCCATGAAAATATGCTTAGTTGCTTGGATAGAATGCTAATCTTTTTGCAGGGGAAGCATAATTTTAGGGGGAGTATTTTGCTCCTGAATATTGTTGTGTAATCATCAAAAAGGGGGAGATTGAAACCCTAGTGTTTTGATGATAACACTGTAGCAGCAAGCTGGGTTTATTGTGTTGTACTAACATTGTTTTGCAGGAGATAAAACTTTGTATTTTCTAACAAAACATGTTGTAGCAGCTAGCTGGCAGACTAATTTTCTATGCAGGCAGGAAGCTGGCAGACTAAATTTTGTATGCAGACAACAAGCTGGCAACACTCCCAGCAGATAGAGTTTCAGTCCTATTTTATAGCAAATATTCTAGGAACTGAATTGTTAGGACTTTATCACTTATATAAGTCGTATATATATATCTGAGCTCAATATTTTCAAAACTCTTTATATATATATATATAATTCCTATTAAATAGGAGTTTGTTATTTTAACGTTTTATACTTTAAACAAACTCTATTTTCTAGGGTTTTCATTAGTTGAACGTGTCTTCTTCTTCAACGTCTTTATTCTTAAACGTTCACCTAGTTTCTGAACGTTGATTTCATGAACGTTGGTTTGAATTAATCAAGGAACACAATACGTGAGACTTGGTAGTCAAGACCGTTAGTTGTTGATCGATTAATTCAAAATCATTGTTTCATTATAAAAAGACTTGTGCGGTTTTCATTCTAGCTGTTGGACTACATTCAAAAGAAAACACAAGTGCTTTACAAACTGATTTGATATATCTTTCATATACTTTTGAGCTCTAATATATATTATATCTTATATCTTTGATTAGAGTTCATAGTTTCAATTGTAATTGATTATACTTGTATTGTTCAACTTGTAAGTTGGTAGTTGCTGGTTTTGTGAGCTTGGGAAACAAGGGTTCAAGGAACTTGATAGCTAGATGAGTTTATACTTGGCTTAGTATAGTACTTAGAGAGCTGTGTTCAAGGAACAAGGCGTTTCAGCAAGCTGCAAATAGTAACAGGGAGATCAGGGAGATATATTATTGTATTGTGTAGTTGTAATTCACTTTGATCAATAATATATTCCTTTGCCGTGTTGGTAGAGGACCAGGACGTAGACCTATAGGAGATAGGGGTCGAACCTGGCTAAAATTTCTGTGTGTTCTTTATTTTCTGCACATTTTTCATTCTGCATTGCACAACGTAGCTAGCTGCCACTTTATATTCTGTGAACTCAGTAAGCTGCCAGACAGCAAAACAGACTGATTTTTGCTTTTTCAGTCACATAACTTGGTAAAAATTAAAATCGGTCATTGTTAGTCATAACACCTATTCACCCCTCCCCTCTAGGTGTTGATTATCACGGTCGGATGATTGAAAAAATTTTAATAAATATAATTATAAGCCACATTAATATTTACATTATATTATTTTCTATAACTATTAAAATTAAAAAGAACAAAAAACATTACATGAATTTTATACCTTTACCTAAAAGAAATGATGTTAACACAGCACCAGAATGTAGTTGAAACACAAAATAAGTTGAATTTAAATCGGGTAAAGAATTTGATTTTTTAAGTTAAATGGAAAAGGACCAACATAATGGAAATTAAAAACAAAGAACTGAAAATTTTAAAGAAAACATGGTTTGTTTGACACGGTACGTGGCAAGCTTCTATTGGAAGAAAACACATCACACGGATCGTGCTTGTTTGTGGCAATTGTTTGTTTTACAACCGTAGATAAGATAAAGTGAAGCCAAATCTGGGCCGTCTAAATTATTTCACAAAAAACACAACCACCTCAAAACCATAAACACTCTTCTTGCACTAACTCTATGTATGAACTCTTCTTCCTTCTTCTTTTTTAGCTCATTCTAGTTTTATGTTTCTTCGATCCATCTCACTCCTTTGATTTTAACAAACCCATATAATTTTGGTGCTCTTGCAATTGGGAAATAGATCTACACCGAATCAAAATATCTCATCTGCGGTAACTCAGTCAGGGCAATTTAAGCACAAAAGGATGAAGATTAATCCAAAGAAAGTAGAGACATATGATAATTTGAGTATACCTATAAATCATCTTGTCAAAAAATGTAATTTGAGTCAGACTTACGGATGAATTTCATAGATGTATTGTGAATTTTTAGTTGTTTTCGAAATTATGTATTTTCACTTCTCAATGTTAATGCATATATTTTGTTATCTTTGGAATTGAGTTTTAATTTACTATGAAATATAAAATTCTCTTTTCTAAGGCCGTTATTATCGTTTAATATTAGTTTACATAAGATACCTACTATCTGTGTTTAGATTTAATAACAACAACAATCTCATTGATATTTGGTTACTAATAGTACCAATAGATTATCCGTTAGGAATTTGTTACTAAATTTAATAATGAAAATTTTGTTTGCATTTCGTTGTTAATATTACCAACGGAATATCCGTTACTAAGTTGGTTGGATTATGGTTATTTTTAAATATAAGAACAGTGTTGGGAGTGTGTTGGTATTTCGTTACTAAGTTTAGTAACGAAAATAGATCCATTGGCAGCGACTTCCCAACGGCGTTTATACTAACAGATCATTTTCATGATCATTCCGTTAGTATAGTGACTTACTAACGGATTTCCTTAACATGCCAATTGAATTTTCTGTTGTTAAAATTGAAATTTCTTGTAGAGAAACTAAATAATTTTTTTATCTATGAAAATACTACTATTTTGAGTGAATTAATTGATAGATAATCATTGTTATTCTCTAATCTAAAAACCAGTGTTATTTTGATAGAATGATGGGGGACACTTTTATCATACACATAGTTGATTTTTTAAATATATTTTTTATTTACTAATTTTAATTTCGATATGTTGTCTCATCTTTTCTACAACCGAGAGCAAAACATGCAAGGAGCAGTGGCATAAACCTGAGTTGGATTGGATCAAACTAAACGTTGACGCAACACATCACGACCAAAGATTGGCTTTGGAGTAGTTTTGTGTGCCATTCTGGTAGCCAAATCTGGTACTTTGCATGGGTTCTGTGAGACTGTAATTAACTACCTGAAGTAATGACACTAAAAGTTCAAAATCATTGTGTTGGGAATGTTTCAGAGGAGCTGACTGTAAAAGATAAGCCGTCCTGGAAGTCTAAAAAGTGAGAGTAAATGACACGTTAAGAGGATTGGAGAGAGATGAAGTTCGAGGCAATAGTAGGAAGAGGGTCAGAGGCCCAGGTTTACCATGACCTTTGGAGCAAAGTCATCAAATTTGTCCTCAACCTTTGGAGCATATAAATCGAAGTGAGTGGCAATGTCTAAGTCTTGGAAAAGTCGAATAAAGGAGGCAAACGGGAATCATATTTTAACCTTATATCAATACTATTATATAATATATAATAGACGAAACAAGTTTGGTCGGTTAGGTCGGTATGGTACATTTTATTTTACTTAATTGCTCTTTCTTAAATTCGTGTTATTACTTAATTAATCTTATTTATTTATAGAAATATATTATTAAATAATAATATTACCTATTTATAACCAATTACTTTTTTCACCTAAAATACATTGTTTTTTTTGTTTTTTCTAACAAATTCTCGTACTTTTTCAAATATATAACGGGCAATTCACCTTTTTAACTAAAACATGTTAGTTTTTCTATTTTTCCTTACTAAAATCCCTCATTTTCCAAAAACATCACGGATAAACCTTTAGTTATTTATTTTTAAACCTAATATTATAATTATTTTTTTAAAAGTTTACCTATTTTAACATGTCTACTTATTTTTCTTAACAAATGCAATTACTAAAAATATTAAAATATAAATAATCAAATATCTATTTATAACCAATTACATTTTCAGCTAAAACAAATTATAAATGTTTTCTAACAAAGTCCCACATTTTCTAAATATATCACAGGAAATTGCATTTTTCAATTTACTTTTCTATTTTTCTCACTAAAATCCATTTTTTTATAAAAATATCACGGACAAACCCTTTACTTATTTATTTTAAAACGTATTTAAATAATTTAAATTATTAAATTTTAAAATCTCATTTTCCAAAAATATCACGGACATTTACCTTTTTAAACTAAATATATGTTACATTTTTTATTTTTCCATACTAAAACCCCAATTTTCCAAAAATATAACGAGCAAACCCTTACTTATTTATTTTAAAATCTGTTTTAATATTTTTAATTAATTAAAAGTGTTTAGCTATTTTAACATGCTTACTTATTTTTTTAACAAATACAATTAAAAAAAGAATAATAAAATAACAACTAACAATCCGTGCATCGCACGGATTTTAAGCTAATATACATAAAAACAAAAACCAGGGTTTGTTTTTAATTTTGTTGAGTATTCCAACAAGACGTCTACATGACCCTTCAAAATCAATTCAATTTATTTTTAAAAATTTCTAGAATTTTTTAATTTGAGTATCAAAAAAGTAAAAAAAATCTTAATTACCTTAAATTTTCTTGAACATTGTCCTAAATTTAAATTATCATATTCGGTTTGGCTGATACGAGTTGGGAAGTCCGTAAAATACACCTTTTGACTAAAAGTTAAATTATCATATTAATTCTCTTCTATAATTTATTTTCAAATCAAAATTACTTATTTAAAATAAAAAATACATTCAAATTTATAGAGAGAAAATTCGAATTTATAATAAAGACGTGCAACTTAAGAATTTCTTTTAACATATTTGAAATAGAATAGAAATTAATAATTGTAATTTCATTTTACATATTCGAATTAGTAAATACATTTGGAGTATTTAAAGAATGAGGGGTTGACTTTTTAAAGAAGGATATTTCGAATTTTGAATTTATAATAATAGACATAATTAATTTTTTTTAACATATTTGAATTTGAAAAAGTATCCAAAAATATAACTCCTGCTTCAAATTTTTTTGAAGATGAACAAATTTATGTTATTATGATGTACCGTAGCATTTAAATTTTTTATTATTACATCTGAGTATATTCAAGAAATTATTATTTTTTGTGATTATATAAATAGCTGAACTTTGAAATGGTGGTCATTACTTAAATTTATATTATTGCATAATATTAGTATATTTTATAATGTATTTATTATAATGGGTGTCGGCCCAAGAAAACGTGACACAAAATTAGTATTAAAAATAAAAATATTTTATTTAATTTTCTATGTATATTTAATTTGCACAATATTTTGTTCGCCAATTTTCTCAATTTTTCTTATATAGTCTATAATTGAATTTTTTAAAGAAATATAACTAGGCCGCTGCGAAGCGCGACTTAGTCGACTAGTATATATATAAGTATATATATATAAAGGAGGATACGCGGGAGGTGAGGTGACGCATCTAAAATCGCTCAAATCTAATTTTCTAATTTTCTTAGAGTTTTAGAATTTTTAATACTAAAAAATTAAAAAATATCCTTTAACATATTATAAGTAGAATAGGAGTTCGAATTTATAGGTGGCGTATAAATAAGAGTTTTATGCTAAGTAGAATAGGTGTTCGAATTTATAAAGTAGAAGAGTTCGAATTTATAAGTAATGCAAAGTTCTATAGGAAGTAGAATATTTGTTTGTAAGACATTGTTAATACTAAGTAGAATATGTGTTCGAATTTATAGAGTAGAAGAGTTCGAATTTATAATTAGTGCAAAGTTCTGTCGGAAGTATAATTAGTGTTTGTAAGATATTGTTAAAAATTCTATTAGAAGTAAAATAGGACTGCGAAATTATATATAAGGTGTTTTATCAATGAGAGAAAATTAATATATAAGACATATATTTGATAGAACTAAACTAATATAAAAGGAAACAAACTGAATGTTTTGAATGAAACGTACAATTAGGATTATTAAACAAGGAAAGAAATACAAAGCATATAAAGATTATCTAGCAATCTCCTACAAACCAGGAGCTCAATCTGGATAGCTGACCTACTAAAACTCAACTACTAAACCACGTCTGTAGACTACAACGTTCAGGTTGATTATTCAACTACAATAAAACAAAACAAACATTAAAACATGTTTAGACAAAAGCCCAAGCCCAACATGCTCCCCCTTAGTCTAAACATGTTCCAGATTCTTTACTCCCAGTAAGCTCCTCATTTTTTCGAACTTGGCTGCAGACAAAGCTTTGGTTAATATATCCGCACGCTGCTCGCATGTGTTAACATGCTTAACCACAATTAATCCTTGTTCAACACAGTCTCGAATAAAATGATATCGCACATCAATATGTTTGCTCCTTCCATGAAAAACGGGATTCTTCGCCAAGTCAATAGCAGATCGGTTATTTATGTACAAAACAACTGGTCCTGGTTTGATCTCCGTAATCTGGCTCAAAACTCTTTGAAGCCAAATACCTTGACACGCTGCGGTCGTAGCCGCCATAAACTCAGCTTCGCACGAAGATAAAGCAACACATCGCTGCTTCTGCGATACCCATGAAATCAAGCTCTCATCGAGGTAGAATGCCATACCACTCGTACTTTTTCTGTCCTCAACACTGCCGCCTAAGTCGCTGTCAGAGAAACTAGATAAGATATAGTTGCCGTGTCCTCTTTTATAAATCAATCCGTAGTGCAAAGTACCTTTCACATATCGGCAGATTCTCTTTATGGTATTCAAATGTAACACAGTAGGTTTTTCCATATAGCGACTAACAATACCTACAGCATATGTTATATCAGGGCGAGTGTAAACCAAATAACGTAGCCCTCCAACTAGACTCTTGAAATAGGTCGGGTTAACTGGTTCACCAGTTGCATCAGCATCAATCTGCAATTTAAATTCCATAGGATATTTTACTGCATTACAATCGCTCATACCTGCCTTTTGTAGGATCTTCTTTGTATACGTCGTCTGCTTGATCTCGATATACCCATTTCCTTGTCCAACTTCCAAACCCAAATAGTATGACAACTTACCGAGATCAGTCATGTCAAATTCCCGATTCATTTCCCCCTTGAATTTGACAATGTGAGAAATACTTGTGCCAGTAATGATTAAATCATCAACATAGACCCCAACAATGAGAGACTCAGTACCAACCCGTCGAGTGTAGACAGCGTGCTCATAGGGGCATTTCACAAAACCCAAATTCAATAAGCATTTGTTCAACTGCGAGTACCAGGCCCTTGGTGCTTGACGGAGGCCATAGAGGGCTTTCAACAATCGATACACTTTACGTTCCTGGCCTGGACGGACATATCCCTTTGGTTGAGTGACATAGACTTCTTCAAGAAGCACACCATTTAAAAAGGCGGACTTAACATCGAGGTGATGGACCTCCCAATTGTTTTTCGCTGCAAGAGCCAAGATCAAACAGACAGTTTCCAGGCGAGTGACAGGGGCGAAGACTTCGTCGTAATCAATACCATGTTGTTGAACGTAGCCCTTTGCTACCAGATGAGCTTTGTGTTTGATGATCTCAGCATCTGTATTTTTCTTCAGCTTGAACACCCATTTGAGATCAATGGGTTTGTGGCCCTGTGGTAATTCAGTGAGTTGCCACGTACGATTCTTCTCAATAGTAGCAATTTCAGTGTCCATGGCTGTTCTCCAGGCGTCTTCTTTGACTGCCTGTTCAAATGTGACAGGTTCATCAATACCAAACAAGAGTAATTCGTCTTCAAGTTCTACGACATCAGTCGTATGAAAAATATCTGAGAGGCGTCTTTGACGGACATGACCACTGCTCGAGCTTGCACCCTCTGTAGTAGCAGACGTAGCTGTAGTTGTAGTTGTTAAATTAAATCAATAAATAATATTAAATAAACAGGTAATAAAATTTCTCGCCCAGGTCGCCTCGCGTACGCGAGACGCCGAGACATTCGCCCAAATCGCCCTTCGACCCGAGTCGAGTCGAGTCGAGTCGAGTCGAGTCGTGACGTGGCGGGGCGAGGCGAGGCTGGCGGCGGCGCGCGTGTGTGTGTGTGCGCGCGAGGCACATACTAACACCATGCACACCCACATGCCTTAGTAGTTGTACACTACTCTTGCACATGTTTATATATAAACCCACCAACCTCTCATTACCAATGCTATGTGGGATACAAGTTAATTTAATATAACCAACCCACATAACTCATTTCAAGCAACCTATTTCAACTCAATTTATTTATGGATTACACTAAGAAAATGTCTTAGATCCAAACATGAAAGTTTAAGTCCTCATTACAAGGAACAACCTCCACTTGTTAGTTTCCAGAAATTCCATCAAGAACATATATAAAATATGTCTCAAACTTTCCATTTTCTAACAATCCCCCACAAATCCATACAGAAATGCTTACATATCGGTCCTTATCATGACTTGTTTTTCAGAGTCGGTACCCTTCCGGGTTTGAACCCTCCTAAGTCCTCTACTTCGATGGCTATCGGATCTAGATGGAATGTTTCACCTTGAATCTTTATCCGTTTGGTTTAACCACACTCCATAGACGACGACAAATCAAAGGCTATGGTGCTGATCTACGGCTTTGAGACGTTAATGGTCCTGTCTCGATCCTGTTCGTCGAATGCTTCAAGGAATAACCCTTTCCTCTAATTGCGACCACACAATTACATTCGCTTAGCTGGGCATCTCCAGAGATGTACTGCGATCATCTCGTCAAATGACTTGACCCCATTCAGAGTTCAAAATAACTCTTGCTATACTGGCAGTAACAGTACCTTTTAGGGTTACAGGGGATAGACATAGATACGTGCGTATCAAGGTATATAGTAAAGGTACTACCAACTCACCCTCACAGCTTGTTATTACCACATTGAATACACTTCTAGGGATCTCCTCTCAGGTGTATTGGGTTCCCGTTGCTGATGAATCATTATGGGCTATCAGTCCCATCCCCAACCTAGACTTAAGGACTACTGCATGCTCAAGTCCTTTAGTCAAAGGATCAGCTATATTATCTTGAGTTCCAATGAACTCTAAAGCAATAATCCTTTCAGACACAAGACCCCTTATAGACTTAAGTCTAACTTGGATGTGTCTCTTTGTTTTAGCATTATACTTTTCACTACTGATCTTGTCGATAGTTGTACGGCTATCACAATGAACAGCAATGGCTGGAAGCGGTCTGCTTGCTACAGGTAACACTGACATAAGTCCATGCAACCATTCAGCCTCCGTCCCCGTGGCATCTAGTGCACACAACTCAGCCTCAAAAGTAGACCGAGTTATCAAAGTCTATCTAGTAGACTTCCAGGATATTGCTCCACCTGCTAGGGTAAACAAATATCCAGTCACTCCATTGGTACCAGATTTCTTAGCTATCCAACTTGCATCACTATATCCCTCGAGTACTCCAGGGAATCTTCGATAATGCAAACCAAGGGAAATAGTTCCCTTAAGATATCTAAGAACTCTATCTAGTGCCTCCCAATGAGTCTTATTCGGACAGCTTGTATATCTAGCTAACTTAGACACAGAATAAGAAATATCTGGTCTAGTCACATTAGCAAGATATTGCAAACTCCCAATAATCTGAGAATACCTTAACTGAGACACAGGAATTCCCGAACTATTCTTGACTAGGGCAACTTTAGGATCGTACGGTGTACTAGCGATTCTACAATTTGAATAACCATACTTCTCAAGTATAGATTCTCTATATAATGAGATTGTGAAAATGTTATTCCATCAGTTGACTGTGTCAACTTGACTCCAAGAATCACACTAGCCTCACCCATATCCTTCATTTCAAAGTGCCTTTTCAAGAAACTTTTTGTATCGTTAATAATCTCAATATTGGTTCCAAACAATAATATATCATCCACATACAGGCACACGATAATACATTCATTTCCTTTAACCATATAGTAGACACACTTGTCACTTTCATTAACTACAAATTCTGATTCTAAAACAGTGTCATCAAACTTTTTATGCCAGTCTCTAGGAGCTTGTTTTAAGCCATATATAGACTTGATCAACTTACAAACTTTCCTCTCGTTACCAGAAGCAACAAATCCCTCAGGCTGATCCATATAAATCTCTTCTTCAAGATCACCATGAAGAAAAGCTGTCTTTACATCCATTTGATGAATGATAAGACCATGTACAGAAGCCAATGCTATAAGCATTCAGATTGTTGTCATCCTTGCAACAGGAGAGTATGTGTCAAAGTAATCAATGCCTTCCTTTTGCCTAAAGCCCTTAGCTACCAGCCTAGCCTTATACTTATCTATTGAGCCATCAGGATTCATCTTCCTTTTGAAGATCCATTTACATCCTATAGTAGTACACCCAGGAGGTAGGTCAACCAACTCCCATGTTCCGTTAGAAACAATAGAGTCGATCTCACTCTTTACAACACCTTTCCAATGCCTTGACTCCGAAGAATCCATGGCCTGTCGGAAAGTCAAAGGTTCATCCTCGACATTGTAAGTGACAAAATCACTTCCAAAGTCCTTGACTACCTTTGCACGCTTACTCTTTCTAGGTTCATCTACTTCATCAGGAGTAGAACTACTGTCAGGATCTACCCCCACATTTGTCATCTTTTCCACATGATCAGGAATAGAACTCGATGTGTGAGTAGGATCATCATTAGAAATATCATGAGGTATGCCAGTCTTCATAGGGAACGCATCCTCAAAGAATGTTGCATCACGAAACTCAACTATAGTGTTTGCCTCTATACCGTCTATGTCAGATTTTAGCACTAAAAATCTCATAGCCGTAGTGGTTTCAATATAGCCCAGAAAGATGCAATCAACAGTTTTCGGACCTAGTTTCTTTCTCTTGTGTTCAGGGACAAGCACCTTAGCAAGACACCCCCACACACGAAGATACTTTAAACTTGTCTTTCTACTTTTCCATAATTCATAAGGTGTCTTGTCCATATGTTTCAGAGGAACTCTATTCAGAATATGGCAAGCCATATTCAAAGCTTCTCCCCACATGTACTTAGGCAACCCAGAATTAATAAGCATGTTGTTAATCATATCTTTAAAAGTTCTGTTCTTTCGTTCAGCCACCCCATTAGACTCAGGTGTGTATGGTGGAGTCACCTCATGAACTATACCATTGCTTGCGCAAAATTCATTAAACAAGGTACTAGTATACTCACCACCTCTATCAGATCTCAAACGTTTAAGTACTTTACCAGTTTTGTGTTTCAGCTTCAGTTTTGAACATAATGAATTTTTCTAGTGCTTCATCCTTATGTCTAAGTAAATAAACATAACAATATCTGCTACAATCATCTATAAAGGTAATAAAATATCGTTTATTATCCTTAGTCAACATGCCACCAAATTCACATATGTCTGTGTGTACTAAATCTAAAACTCCTGAATCCCTAACAACATTATGAAAGGGTTTCCTAGTTTGTTTAGCAGTCACACATACTTGACATTTAGATTTCTTTTCAATAGCATATTTTGGAATCAACTTTAAGTTCATCATATTCTTTAGAGCACCAAAATTTAAATGACCAAGTCTAGCATGCCATAAATCGGATGATTCAACACAATTAACAGAAGGTGCAACACTATCATTAATAAAACTGCCCAAAACAGGTTCAACATTTATTAAAAATAAACCACCAGACAGATAACCTTTGCCAAAGAATGTACCAGTATGTGTAATAACTACTTTATTACATTTCAAAGAAAGTTCAAAACCATTCTTAACTAAACAACTTCCACTTATAATATTTCTACGAATATCAGGAACATGGTGCACTCTAGTGAGGGATAGAACACGCCCAGAAGCAAACTTCAGGTCCACGTTTCCTATTCCAAGAACTTGAGCAGCACTAGCATTCCTCATCGTCACTGTCACTCCATGACTCTGTTGACAAGATACAAATAAACAAATATCAGTACAAATATGTACATTAGCTCCAGTATCAATCAACCATTCATGTGACAGATAAGTGGAAAGAAGTACAGGGTTGTAGGTAACATACCCGTCATTGGTTCCAGAGGCAACAGCCTCACCAACAACCATGTTAACCTTAGGCCCATCAGTGGTTGCAAGCACAGTATTAGCTTGTGCTACCACAACAGCTTTCTTTGCTTTCTTTGTACGACAGTCCTTGCTCCAATGACCAACCTGTCCACAAGACCAACACGGTTTGTTTGTCTTTGGTTTCTTAGCCTTGTTCTTGTCATTTTTAGTTTTAGTGTTATCCTTCTTAGTGACAGCCTTTCTTTTCTGTCCAACAGTCACTACATTAACCTTTGAACTCCCATGTTCAGCAGGCATCACATGTCCATGTTTGGACTTGTGTTGTTCCTGCACAGAGATGTCCAACATCAGGTTTGTCCAAGTGATCTCTCCTTTCTGTCTTTTCAGGGAGAGAACAAACTCTTCCCAAGACTTAGGGAGCTTTTCAATCACAGCCATAACCTGAAACTTTTCAGGAAGGTCCATTCCGGACTCCTTCAAAGCATGCACCAACATCTCAAACTCATGTGCCTGCTCGGTCATGGATTTTGTATCCACCAGTTTAAAATCAAGAAACCTAGCCACAGAATACTTCTCCAACCCTTGCGAGTCAGTATTGTGTGTCTGGTCCAGCTTCTCCCATAAGAGCTTAGCAGTGAAAGAATCAGATGAATAAACATCAAATAGAGTGTTCGCCAAAGCTGCCAGTATAGCAGCCCTAGCCACCACATCTTTTTCCTCCCACATGACATAAGCCTTAAGAGTTTCAGCCTTTTCTTGATCAATAACCGGTTTCTCATACTGCACCACCGGCCATAGACCCTTTACCGTTAACCACAGTTTCATCTTTTTCTGCCAACGAGAAAAACCAACACCCCCACCGAATTTATCAGGCATTCCTGACAAATCAATAGGCTGTGGGAAACGGTACGTGGTCCAATCTATGGTAGGAACAGTAACACCAGAACCAGAAGTATTAGCACCATCAGGAGTTACAGTTCCGTTAACCATCTTGTTAATTAACAATATATAACACAGAAATAATAATCTCTTCAAGATTGTTGGGTATAATTACTAACTACACAGCAACAATAGGGCAGTTATATATATATTGTATTAACAAGAACAGGCAAAAATACCAAATAACGAAACAAACACAAAGGTCGAAACAAAAGTATAATCAGAGACTGAAAATAACAAGACAAGAAAGTACACTTATCTCTCAGGAGCTTTAACAAATACTGAAAGATAAAGAAAACAGCTGAGTCGCCAAGCCTTCGAGAAGTCTTGACTGTTCTTGAAGAGATTATTGCCCCACTTACGCTGTGTTGGGTTGCAGCAATATCACTCCCAGGATAAAACAACACAGATCAATCCACTCACAGATATGGCAATGATCAACAGCGAACAACACCTCACTTCTCCCAAGAACTATGTAAATTATCTGTATGAATTGAGAGAGAACAGAGAAGAATGATAGTTGCTAGGGTTTTCAGAGAGTTACGTATCAGTCTGCCACTTCAAACGTTATGTTTTGTATCTATATAAAATACAAAATAAAACGTAAACAGACAAAATATTATAACTGAAGATATGACATTTAATACTAAATATTCTGATTTCATTACCATAACAGTTGTCATCAGGATTTAATAACAGTTACAGCTCAGTTAGGATTTCCTGGTCCATCAGGATTTGATCATCATCAGTACTGAAGTAAAGCCATCAGGATTTGATGTCCGTCAGGAGTGGCATCAGTACTTGATCGACCATCAGGATTTCGTCAGGACTGGACCATCATCAGGATTCAAATACTGACACAGGCCATCAGGATTTGATCCAAGAACTGGTCCATCAGGATTTAATATAAATCCTGACCCAGTTCGTATAGCTGTTACAAATAAATACTGATATTGTTAAATTAAATCAATAAATAATATTAAATAAACAGGTAATAAAATTTCTCGCCCAGGTCGCCTCGCGTACGCGAGACGCCGAGACATTCGCCCAAATCGCCCTTCGACCCGACCCGACCCGACCCGACCCGAGTCGTGACGTGGCGGGGCGAGGCGAGGCGGGCGGCGGCGCGCGTGTGTGTGTGCGCGCGCGCGAGGCACATACTAACACCATGCACACCCACATGCCTTAGTAGTTGTACACTACTCTTGCACATGTTTATATATAAACCCACCAACCTCTCATTACCAATGCTATGTGGGATACAAGTTAATTTAATATAACCAACCCACATAACTCATTTCAAGCAACCTATTTCAACTCAATTTATTTATGGATTACACTAAGAAAATGTCTTAGATCCAAACATAAAAGTTTAAGTCCTCATTACAAGGAACAACCTCCACTTGTTAGTTTCCAGAAATTCCATCAAGAACATATATAAAATATGTCTCAAACTTTCCATTTTCTAACATAAGTAACTTGCCACAACTATTGTAAACCCATAAACTGTGTCCATTTAGCACCACACGATTCCCTTCTTCAGAGAGCTGCCCTAAGCTTATAATATTGCTTCGTAGGGTGGGAATATAATATACTCCATGTAACATTCTAGTCTCACCATTTTTGCAAGCAATTCTAATGGAGCCTTTTCCTTCAATTTTTACGAGAGAAACATCACCAAACTTAACCTGTCCTTTCATCGACTTATCTAGTTTTTCAAAATTTTCCCGTCTCCCAGTCATGTGGTTGCTAGCTCCGTTATCAAGATACCAAATACTCTCCTCTGTTGCCTTTGTATTCGAATCTGCACCTTCAGAGAGAAATACCACTTCATCTGCACTTTCTTCGCACATGGTCATTAGTAGCGCAGGTTCATCATCATTTGTCTGTGCCAAGTTCACTTTTCCTTGCTGTAATCTGTTTTTTCTTGGCTTTTTACATTCGGCTGCAAAATGGCCATATGCCCCACAGTTAAAACATTTGATTCTTCCTCTATCAAATCTACCTCGACCACCTTCAGTATCTCTTCCACGATAGTCGTTCCCAGCCTGTGATGCTCCTCGATTTGACTTTCGACTCAACCATTCTTCGCGTGTAAGCAAGAGTTTTTCGTTGCTGTCTTCGTGTTCACGTTTTGACCATTCCTCCTCGGTCAACATGAGTTGTTGTCCTTCTTTGTTATCTCCTTGACTAGATAGTCGTTCCTCATGAGCCTTCAAAGAACCGATTACCTCTTCAACTGACATTTTTTCCAAATTTCCGAATTGCTCAATAGCTGAAGCAATTTGTAAAAATTTGGTTGGAACCGCCCTCAGCAACTTCTTTACAACATACTCCTCTCCAATTATTTCTCCAAGTGCTCTGATTTTTGCAACCAGACCATTAAGTTTCAAGCAAAAATCATCTAATTGCTCCGAATCCTTCATATTTAAAGACTCAAACTCAGCCTTGAGAGTTTGGGCCTTCGCTTTCTTGACCTTCTCAGCGCCCAAATTTTTTTTTTTGATGGCATCCTATGCGTCTTTAGCAGTCTTTCGTTCAACTAGTGTCAACAGTAAGTCTTCCGAGATCCCTTGGTAAATCATGGCCAATGCTCGTTTATCCATCTTGTCTTCCATAATGGCCTTTGGGTCCTTAGGATCTACTGCTTCCCACACGTTGTGCGCCTGCATAAACACTCTCATTTTCATAGCCCATGCAATGTAGTTAGTCTTTGTTAACATCGGATAGCTTAAACCAATCTGCCCTTCCTTGCTCTTACTCGATTCCGCCATGTTGAATACCAACGAAATACCAACAGGATTTAAGTGTATAAGCTCTGATACCAGATGATATAACTAAACTGATATAAAAGGAAACAAACTGAATGTTTTGAATGAAACGTACAATTGAGATTATTAAACAAGGAAAGAAATACAAAGCATATAAAGATTATCCAGCAACATCATCTCCTACAAACCAGGAGCTCAATGTGGATAGATGACCTACTAAAACTCAACTACTAAACCACGTCTGTAGACTACAATGTTGAGGTTGATTTATTCAACTACAATAAAACAAAACAAACATTAAAACATGTTTAGACAAAAGCCCAAGCCCAACAATATTCAATATGTTAAAATTAGAATTTCGATCTTAACATGAGAAACATATTTAATGGGAGGACGACTTATTAAGGAGAAATGAGTAATGACGGTAGAAAAGTTTATAACGCCGTCGTGAAACGCGACTTTGTCATCTAGGTAAATCAAAATTTACAAAATTTGCATTATAAAAACTACGCCGTAAGTTATTAGGGGTAGCTCTGTTAAGGCCCTTGAGGGTAATTAACAAAGGAAAACAGAAACAAATTGACTCATTTTCTTAGTTGACGTTTATTTCACAAAAAATTATCATTTCTTTCAACATATTTTAGTTTAAGGTTTATCTCATGATTCTAATAATATTTCCCACCTCCCACTAGTTGTTTCCTTTTTGCTTTATTGATTTCTTTTTTATTTTCAATTATAATTTATAGTTTAAATCATAAAAAAATAAATAATACGTAAATTATTTTTAAAAACTAAAAAGAATTTATAAATTAATTTTATGTTATTTTATATAGTAATTAGATAACTTTTCTTTCCATTTATGAACAAAAATCAAACATGTAAAAAAATTTAAAATTATTCTTTTTCTTTCTTCTCATTTCACTTTCTGAATTTTATTATGTTATCTTGTTTCGTTCAGTTAGGATTTTTTTTTTAAGAACAGTGGAATTAATTCATTAATGAAAAGTCATACGGCATCTACAAAGATAGTCGCGTCGAACAAACATAAAATAGAAACAATCGTCTATCCTTCTGAAGAGATCTATCCTCCTGAAGAGATAGTCAAACGATATGTTGAAAATGATATATTTACATGTACCCGCTTCACCGTAACTTGTTTCACCGTAACCTGTTTGAGCTATCGACCATAATTGCAATTCCATACAAACTTTTATCACTAAATCAAAACCAACTATCACAATAAATGAGAGAAAGCGACAACCTCTCACCATGGAGAGAAAAACAAACCGAAATTACAAACTAAAAAAATAAATTAAAAGAACTTAGATCCGAAGAAACGAAACCACAATAGGGGACAATCGGTCCACTCTCGAATCCAAAATCCCGCTCGAATCGAAGAAGAACGAAACCGAAAGCTACAAAAATTTAGATCTAAAAAATCAAACCAAACACATTCAATGGGTAGAAAACCTTACCCTTATTAAAGAAAATCAGAAATAAACTAAAAGAAAGAAAAAGATTGGGGCTTTCCACAGGAGAGAAACCGATGGAAGCTCCGCCGGCTATGTTTTAAGAAAAAAAAGAGGGGCGGCGGTGAAAGAGAAAGGAGAGCAAGAGAGGGGCGGCTTGAATTTTAATCTTTTAAAAACTTTTTATGGACCTGTCATGCTGTCTTAGGGACCATGGTCCATGTATAATAATAAACTACACTAATAATTAATAACATTAAAGGCAATTCCTTTTGCGAAGACACGTTTTTTGTGTTCAATAACTTGCCAACCATGAAGCGTTCAGTTAGGATTTAAAACTAGTTTTGAAATCAGTATAAGACCTAGCATATTTTAGAAAAGTGTGTAATTCATGATTAATTTTGATATATTTATGAGATATTTAAAAGTGATGTTAATTTTCCTTTTTTTAATAGTTTTGTATAGGTAATTGCATGATCTAGATGTGATTGTTTGTTGACTATTTGCTATTAAGAGCATTTCCAGTTGGGCTTGACGATGTTTACATGGTATGACACTTTTGATTGCCATCCTATTGAAATTCTATGATTGTCAAGAATTTTCCGATCAAAGTTGTAAAATGTTGGCGACTTTTCAATCAAGTTAAAATACATATAATTTTTCAAAAGCATACTTAACTCTACCCATTTTTATATTTTCACATCTTATAATTTATTAGTTTATAACATGTGCAATGCATGGGATTTTTTAATATATTATTATTTTTTCTTTTTTATTATAATTATTTGTTTATACAATTACTCTTTTAATAGTTGTTTTAATTAAATTAAATATGTATTTTAATCATATTAATTAATTTTCATACTAAACTTGGTATTAGTAATTTATATTGGCTCATTTATATTTTTATAAGATTATAATATTAATAATATAATATTAGTAATAATAATTATTATCTAATAATTTACATGTATTGTTTAGAATTACTAAAATAAAATTTTAATTTTAATATGTTACTAACATTTTACCCGTGCTAAAACATAATTTCAGACACTCTAAAATAGTTACAAAAACATATATAAGTATTAGCTTGTGCTACCACAACAGCTTTCTTTGCTTTCTTTGTAGGACAGTCCTTGCTCCAATGACCAACCTGTCCACAAGACCAACACGGTTTGTTTGTCTTTGGTTTCTTAGCCTTGTTCTTGTCATTTTTAGTTTTAGTGTTATCCTTCTTAGTGACAGCCTTTCTTTTCTGTCCAACAGTCACTACATTAACCTTTGAACTCCCATGTTCAGCAGGCATCACATGTCCCTATTTGGACTTGTGTTGTTCCTGCACAGAAATGTCCAACATAAGGTTTGTCCATGTGATCTCTCCTTTCTGTCTTTTCAGGGAGAGAGCAAACTCTTCCCAAGACTTAGGGAGCTTTTCAATCACTACCATAACCTGAAACTTCTCAAGAAGATCCATTCCGGGCTCCTTCAAAGCATGCACCAACATCTCAAACTCGTGTGCCTGCTCAGTCATGGATTTTGTATCCACCAGTTTGAAATCAAGGAACCTAGCCACATAATAATTTTCCAACCTTTGCGAGTCAGTATTATGTGTCTGGTCCAGCTTCTCCCATAAGAGCTTAGCAGTGAAGGAGTCAGATGAATAAACATCAAATAGAGTGTTCGATAAAGCTACCAGTATAGCAGCCCTAGCCACCCCATCCTTTTCCTCCCACATAGCATAAGCCTTAACAGATTCAGCCTTTTCCTGATCAACAACCGGTTTCTCATACTGCACCACCAGCCATAAACCCTTTACCGTAAGCCACAGTTTCATCTTTTTTTGCCAACGAGAAAAACCAACACCCCCACCGAATTTATCAGGCATTCCTGAAAAATCGATAGGCCGTGGGAAACAGTACGTGGTCCAATCGATGTTAGGTGCAGTAACACCAGAACCAGAAGCAATAGCACCAATAGGAGTTTCAGTTTAGTTAACCATCTTGCTAATTAACAATATATAACACGAATAATCTCTTCAAGATTGTTGGATATAATTCACTAAACTACACAGCAATAATAAAGTAGTTATATATATTTATATTAACAAGAATAGGCAGATAAAACCAATTAACGAAACAAATACGAATGTCGAAACAAGAAAATAATCAGAGACTGTAAATAACAAGACAAGAAAGAATTACTTATCTCTCTGTAGCTTTTAACAAGTACTGATAGATAAAGAACAGCTGAGTCGCCAAGCCTTAGAGAAGTCTTGACTGTTCTTGAAGAGATTATTGTCCCACTTATGCTGTGTTGGGTTGCAACAATATCACTTCCAGGATAAAACAACTCAGATCAATCCACTCACAGTAATAGCAATGATCAACAGCGACCTGCACCTCAGTTCGCCCAAAAAACTATGTATATTCTGTATGTGTTGAGAGTAAGGATGAGCGCAGGTCGGATCGGTTCGGTTTTAGGTTAAAACCGAAACCGAAACCGTATATCCTCGGTTTTTAAAATCGAAAACCGAAACCGCAACCGAAACCGTCGGTTCGGTTTCGGTTTTAAAATGATCGGATCGGTTACAATCGGTTCGGTTTCGGTTTTAAAACCGCCTCAAATAAACATAACAAAATAAATAAAATGACTTCGAATTTTTAAGCTTGCAAAGTTACAAATTATTTTTTCGTCCAAAATAAACATACAAAGTTTTCATAATAAATTATTTAAGTCCAACATGATCTGAGAATAATGAAAATTTAACATGATTTTCAAAAATATTTTCTTTGAAATGTATATAAGACAATGTTAGAAATTCAACAATCTCGAGTCTATCTGAAGTCTTTGTATAAGTAAAGAGTTTTTCCAGGAAAGCCAAGAAACATCGTCACATCCAAAAATAAAACAACATATAAAATACCTAGATATAGAAGTTTATTAAACTACATTTAATCAACTATTACAAATTAAAACTTCAAAAATAAGAAAAAAATAGTATAATTATTAAAAAGAATGTCAGGATCTTTATTAATCTACTCCCACTACTCATAAAAATTGGTCTACTTGAATATAAAATATATTTATTTCTTTATTTTTATTAATCGGATCGGTTCGGTGTTTTTCGGTTCGGTTTGGACTTAAAACCGAAACCGAAACCTCAAGAACGGTTCGGTTTTTTAATTTTCGGTTTCGGTTCGGTTTCAACTCGGTTTCAGTTTTTTACGGTTCGGTTTTTATCGGTTTCGGTTCGGTTTCGGTTTTAATTCGGTTTTTTGCTCACCCCTACTTGAAAGTGAGCAGAGAAGAATATGATGCTAGGGTTTTTCTGTATCTTAGTACAATTTTTCACATCACTGTCAAAAAAACATTTTGTTTTGTATATATCATACAACATAAAACGTAACAGACCAAAATAAAATTGTAACTGAAGATATGACACTTAATACTAAATATTCTGATTTAATTTCATTAACAGCTGTTGTGACGCCCTCCAAACCCGGGGTACAGATTTGAGGAGTCATCCGACCAACGGAATACTATTTAACACATGCATAATATATATAAAGACACAATTACCCCTTGACCAAGACCGCATCCAGATTATGGCAATGAACACAAGCTACTACAATCTTTTATTATTACAAACCAGTTTTATCAGAGTTATTACATCACAACTAAAGTTCAAATCTAGACATTAAATCTAGAAAAGCAAAACAACAACTACCCTGCCAATAACAGTGACTCGAGGGGCTCTCCTGACTGCTGGTGAACTATCGGTCACGCTATGCCAACTCATACTCTCGCTTCACTGGAATAGGGTTAGAAAACAACAAGCAAGAGTGAGCCAAAATTGCTCAGCAAACATCAACGAATCATTTCTATCACAGTTGTAAGGATATGAATTTAAGATATCAGAATCAACAATATTTAGCTAACACATGCTTTGTATCAATAATGATTGAAGTCAAGGATTAGAATTTGGCTTATACATTTTATTCAAATCAAAGGTTGTGCTGCTGGCCAGCCACGCATCAACCCCGGACTAGCTCATGTCATAGTCCTCTACTGGATCCCAGGCCAATCTGGGCCTTAAGTTATTCCGACCAATTACTGGTCCATTTTTAAAAACACATGCCAATTCTATAATAGGGTATAAACAATAACATGCTCAATAAGATAAACTGAATGTATAGTAATTGCAAAAGAGCTTCAACTGTTCAGTATCAACGAAGATCGAGAAAGGATCATGGAGTAGTTTCAATGGTACAGTGTACTCATTCAATAAGGTAATCAATATTGGTAATCGTTAATCAATAACCGTAATTGGTAGTCAAGATGGAAGTCAAATAATCAAAGGTTGTCAATGATAATCAAAGGATGATAAATAGCAACAATAGGTGGTAAACAATAATCAAGTAAATTGGAAATAAGGGTTTCCGATGCAGATCAAATCAAAGAATCAAGAATTTCTAAGGAAATGGAATCAGTTGTCCAAATGCGGTTAAAAGATGGATAATTTGAATTGTTCTGGGGATAACGGTATTCAAGTAATCAAGACAATAATAATTTTTATCACAAGTAAAGGCACAGATACTTGCCTGGTCTAAGCTGCTGTCGGATCGACTCTGCTCACTCTACTTTCCCCTTTCCCTTGCTCCGGGAACTCGATTCTATAATTAAACAACTCATTACAATAAGTCTAACTATTCTCGTTCTACTCTCGACACTTATTCAATCAATAATCACATTTAAACAAGTAACCGGGTACGTATCGGACGTCCGGTATAATTTACGATATTTAAAACTCAGATATTTGCCCTAGCACGGGCATATACAGACTATAAAACACAACACACAATTAATATGAACCATATTGCACTTATAAATATTTTTAAAACATCGTCTGAAACTCATTTGAATTTTTAATAAGTCATTACTAATTTTTAAATCAAAAATCGGATTTTTAAATCCAATATAAACATTTAAATGAAAATAAATCAATTAATAAAATTAATTGACACTCTTTAAATGCTCAAACTATTTTTAAATAAATAAATAGGCTTGAAAATAATTAAACTAAATTTTTAATTAATTAAATCTAATTAATAATTAATTTTTAAGAATTAATTGATTAAAAGAATTAACCAATTAATTAATAAATTAATTATTAATAAAAAAATAATTAAAATAATTAAGTTTAATGAATTTTCGGATTTAAGATAATAAATATAATTTATCAGAATTTTTCTGATATTAAAATATATTTTTAAAATAAAAATATGAATTTTTAAAGTTTTTAAACTATTTTCGAATTAAATTTAAAAAATAAAATTCAAAAACAGTTTTCTGAAAATGAATTAGGGTTTTGAAGATTGAAACCGGGTCGAAAAATCGGGTAAACGGGTCGGGAAGAACGAATCCGGGTCACCAAGAACAACCCGCCGGAATCTGGGTTTTCCAGAATCCGGCCGGCGTCCGGTGGCCGGACTTCGCCGTTTCCGATCAAAACAAAACCAAACCATAGGGCTTTTGTTCGCTTTTGCAAGACAAACACAACCCACATACACACACATCTGTCCCATGCCGGAATCGTGCCCAGAATTCATTCAAAGAACTCGCCGGCGACGACCTCGGCCGGAAACCCGATCTACTTAAATCCTACATGAAACTCAAAGATTAATATACCAAAATAAAGCTTATAACTCATACAATCAAAGCCCTTTATCAAAAACAATGTCAGGTCCATATCAAGAACGTACGAATCGAAAGAAGAAATCGGGTCAAAACCCGAAAATCAAACCCGACTAAATTGAACTTAAACATGAAATTAAAGCATGGATTCTTGCTAATTAGAACCCTAGGAACATGTTAGAAGCAACCAATTGAACGGAGAATCAACAAAATGAAAATCCCCAAATTAATTAAGAACCCTAATTTTAATTCGAAACTTGTAAAATCAATATAAAATCGAATACTTACCAGATGATGATGAGGTTGGAAGATTCTGAAACTAGATTTTTGGGGCTTCGATTTGAGTATAAGAACTTCAAATTTGGACTTCAATAACCCTTAGAACGAATTGATTGAAGATCAAGAACACAAAATAATTTTTGGGAATTTCGAATATTTTTGAGTAATTTCTGAAGAATTGCTAGGGTTATGAAGTCTGATTGGTCTTTTTATATTTCTGGAAAAATAATACCCCAAATAACATTTTTGGATCGATATTGATTCGTTAGATCGTTTAAAAACCCTAATTAGGTCAAAAACACGTTTTACTAAAAATAAGGGGTTAAAAAGGTTGATGATTATCCAAATTGATATATATCATTATATAACTAATGCTCAAGAATACTAGGGCTATAACAACTTCAATATTGATATAGAACGATAAATCCGTCCCCTTAAGCAATTAGGGTTCGGAACGATTTTTCCTTTTTCGGATCAAAAATTGAAATTAATTTGCAGAATCAAATAGGTAGGGTTAAATAGAATCCCATAACCCTTTTGATAACGATTCGAATACGAAAGACGAAGAATTAAAAATGAATGTACTAAATTTCAACGGGGCTCTTGAATTATCAAAACGGCTCAAATTTGAAGAAAATTCCAAATGACGAAATTTTTTGAAAGGGGCTTCCGACTCACCATTTAGCACATAATCACACACTAAATATCATATAATAATATTCCAATATTCCAACATAAATATTTTAGATTAAATATATCATTTAATCAAATAATAAAATTCACGGATATTACATCCTTCCCCCCTTAATAGGATTCTGTCCTCAGAATCAGATCAAGGAAACAACTGGGGATACTTCTCTAACATCTCACTCTCTAACTCCCAGGTAGACTCTTCTACTTTAGGATTCCTCCACAAAACTCTCACTAACGCTACTGTCTTATTCCTTAGTACTTTCTCCTTACGATCCACTATCTGAATTGGTCGTTCTACATATGATAAATCTGCCTGGACCTCTATTGGTTCATACTCTATTACATGATTCGAATCTGGTCGATACTTCTTAAGCATAGATACATGAAATACATTATGAACGTGCTGCATATGCGGTGGCAATGCCAACTCGTAAGCTACCTCGCCTACCTTCTTCAAAATCTCAAACGGCCCAACATATCTCGGACTCAACTTCCCTTTCTTTCCAAATCTAACTAATCCTTTCCATGGGGAAACTTTTAGTAACACTTGCTCTCCTTCCTCGAATCCCACATCCTTTCTGGCTAGATCCGCATACCTTTTCTGTCGGTCTTGAGCTGTTATCAATCTTCTCTGAATCAATTGAATCACTTCTTTTGTTCGTTGTACTAGTTCTGGTCCTATCATTTTCCGTTCACCAACTTCTTCCCAATATACTGGAGATCGACACTTTCGTCCATACAAAGCTTCGTAAGGTGGCATTCCGATGCTCGCGTGAAAACTATTATTATATGAAAATTCCACCAAGGGTAGATGATCGTCCCAACTGCCTTCAAAATCAAGTGCACATGTCCTAAGCATATCTTCAATAGTCTGAATTGTCCTTTCGCTTTGACCGTCCGTCTGCGGATGATAAGCCGTACTCATTCTCAACTCGGTGCCCAAACACTCTTGAAAACTCCTCCAAAATCTTGAATTGAATCGAGGGTCTCTATCAGACACTATCGATACTGGAACTCCATGTCGTACTACGATTTCTTTTATGTAAATATGAACTAACTTATCCAGCGAGAATCTCTCGTTAATCGGAAGAAAATGCGCAGATTTCGTCAATCGATCCACGACAACCCAGATGGCATCATGGTTAGCTTTTGTTCTAGGCAATCCTACTACAAAGTCCATCGCAATGTGTTCCCACTTCCATTCGGGAATCTCCAATGGTTGAAGTAATCCACTTGGTCTCTGATGTTCCGCCTTAACTCTTTGACACGTAAAACATTTACTTACCCATTCCGCAATCTCTCTCTTCATATCTGGCCACCAAAAGTTCGTCTTAAGATCTCGATACATCTTCGTACTCCCTGGATGAATTGAATACTTCGAGTTATGTGCTTCGTGCAGAATCTCACTTTTCAGTTCCGTTACGTTAGGTATCCATATCCGAGAAGCAAATCTCAAGATCCCTTTGTCGTCCGGTTGGCTACATATTTCCTCACCTGTCATTTTACTTACATCGTCGTTCATAACTTGCTCTTGGCATTTTCGTATCTTCTCCAACAATTCAGGTTGAAACGTCATGGTATAAATCATTTCCGTCGCGTTCTTCGGATTAATTACTTCGATTTCTAACTTCTCAAATTCCTTGTATAACTCTTTGGTCATCATTAGTGTGTTTAATCTCTCTTTTCTGCTCAATGCATCTGCTACCACATTTGCCTTGCCGGGATGATAGTTAATAGAAACGTCGTAGTCCTTGATTAGTTCTAACCATCTTCGTTGCCTCATGTTCAGCTCTTTCTGAGTAAAGATATACTTCAAACTTTTGTGATCGGTGTAAATTTCACATCTTTCTCCATACAAGTAGTGTCTCCATATCTTCAAAGCAAACACAATAGCTGCTAACTCCAAATCGTGTGTAGGGTACTTCTGTTCGTGGGGTCTCAACTGTCTTGACGCATAAGCAATCACCTTGTCATGTTGCATAAGTACGCATCCTAATCCTTTATACGACGCATCACTATAGATTACGAAATGACCTTGATCGTCTGGTAACATCAATACCGGTGCCGTAGTTAGTCTTTTCTTTAACTCTTGGAAGCCTTCTTCGCATTTTTCGTTCCATATGAATCGCTCGTTTTTCCTTGTCAGCTTGGTCATTGGAGTAGCTATCTTCGCAAAATCTTGCACAAATCTCCGGTAGTATCCGGCTAATCCCAAGAAACTTCTGACTTCAGTCGGTGTCCTTGGTCTCTCCCAATCTTTCACTGCCTCTATCTTTGCTGGGTCCACTTTGATGCCTTCGCTGCTCACCACGTGTCCTAAGAAATGAACTTCTTTCAACCAGAATTCACACTTGGAAAACTTCGCGTATAGTCCTTCTTGTCTCAACATTTCTAACACAATTCGCAACTGGTCTGCATGCTCTTCTTCTATCCTCGAGTATATCAAGATGTCGTCGATGAATACCACTACAAACTTGTCCAAATATCTCTTGAAAATCCTGTTCATTAGATCCATAAAAGCTGCGGGTGCATTCGTTAGTCCAAACGCCATTACTAAAAATTCATAGTGCCCATACCTTGTTCGAAAGGCTGTCTTCGGCATGTCGTCTGGTCTAATCTTCAATTGGTGATATCCTGACCGTAGGTCGATCTTTGAAAAATGTACCGCTCCCTTCAGCTGGTCAAACAGATCATCTATTCGAGGTAACGGATACTTGTTCTTAATGGTCAGCTTGTTCAACTCCCGATAGTCTATACACAATCTCATGCTTCCATCCTTTTTCTTGA
Organism: Heracleum sosnowskyi; assembly: GCA_030848705.1. Lineage (NCBI taxonomy): Eukaryota > Viridiplantae > Streptophyta > Magnoliopsida > Apiales > Apiaceae > Heracleum > Heracleum sosnowskyi. Next base: position 90,867,597 of record CM061235.1, on the reverse strand, counting down.
CAAACAGTACTGGTGCTCCCCACGGTGAAACGCTGGGTCTAATAATTCCTTTTTCTAGCAAATCTTGCAGTTGATCAGCCAATTCCTTCATCTCCACTGGTGCCATTCTGTAAGGGGCCTTCGATACTGGCTCCGCGCCTGGTACTAAGTCTATCGCAAATTCAATCTCTCTATCTGGAGGTAAACCTGGTAATTCTTCCGGAAAAACATCTGGAAACTCATTTACGACTGGAATATCTTCTAACTTAGAAACTTCCTTATCTATATCTATCACATAAGCTAGATACGCCTCACAACCTTGCCTTAATAACCTCTTAGCCTGAATCATTGTCAGGAACCTCTTTCTTTGTTTCTCTCCTCTAAATATTATCTCTTTCTTTTCTAGGGTAATCAAAGTAACCCTCTTATTCTTACAATCAATACTTGCATCATGCTCAGTCAACCAATCCATCCCTAATATCACATCAAATTCACCTAACTTAAAAGGTAACAAGTCAACATAAAAACGATTTCCCAAAATCTCTATCTCACAACGGGGATAATATGAACTGACCGCGATACGATCCTGATTAGCTATCTCTATAGTCAACACTCCACTTAAAGGTTTCATTACGCAATTCAATCTACGAGCAAACGTCTCAGAAATAAAAGACTTCGTCGCTCCCGAATCTATTAACACTTGTGCAGGAATAGAATTTACTAGAAGTGTACCTGCCACCACGTCGGAATCTCTCACTGCTTCTCCCATTGACATATTGTAGGTCCTGGCTAACGGCTGGACGTTAACAACTGGGGGTGCTTCAATTGCCCGAATCATATTGTTCACGGTTGCTGGTGCTCTGCAGTCCTTAATCACGTGACCTGGTTTCTTACACCGATGACACACGATGCCTATCTTGCAATCCCGGGAATAATGTCCCTTCTGATTGCATTTAAAGCATGTGACATTCAATCGATGGCATATCCCTAGATGTCGCTTCCCGCATGTCTTGCATTCTGGTAGTGGGGGTCTAGAAAGTCCCTGCTGACTGCCGGTTAGTAGACGGTTATCTTGTCATATGCTTCCGGTGTCTGGTTTCCTAAAACTTGTATTCCTTCCGTGCTGAAATCCCAGCTTCTTATTTGCTTGCCCTTGAAAACTTCCCTGCTGCTGTCCCTTATCGGGTATCCCTGCTTTCCTTTTCTTGTTCTCCCTCTCTTTCATGTAAGAATCACTCTCTGCCTCTGCAATCATTGCCTTTTGGACCACCGCTGCATAGGTGTCCAACTCCAATACAGCTAACTTACTACGAATCCAAGACCTCAGTCCCTGCTGGAACCTCTTGGCCTTCTTCTTTTCCGTATCCACATAGGTTGGAACAAACCTTGACAACTCCGTAAACCTTGTTTCATATTGGGGCACTGTCATGCTTCCCTTCTTTAATTCCAAAAACTTCAATTCCATCTGATTTCTCATATAGTCCGGAAAATACCTTTCCAAAAACAACTCTGTGAATCTTGCCCACGTAATCAATCCCTCGGGCTCCATAGCCCTACTCGTTTCCCACCAATAACTAGCCTCATTCTTCAGAAAATAGCTTGCATACTCTGTCTTCTTGTCCTCTGTCACCTCTATCAAGGCAAAAGCCTTTTCCATCTCTTTCAACCATGCCTTAGCCTCTACAGGGTCTGCTGATCCTTTAAATTCTGGAGGTTTTGCTGCCTGGAAAGATTTGAACCTAACTGCCGGTGCTGCTTGCTGGTGCTGTTGTTGATGCTGCTGATGCTGATGTTGCTGATGCTGTTGCTGCTGTTCTAAGAGTTGTTGCTGAAATGCACGTTGCTGCTGTGCTAATGCGGCAGTCTGTTGAGTAAGGGTATTTAACAACTGGATTACCATCGGGTCCACACGGCCCGTGGGAGGTGTATTTTGTTGACCTTCTTGGTCAGAAGTATCAGTTGAACGGGTTTGTCGTCTAGGAGCCATATCGCTGATGAATAAACAATAATTGGCTTAATCAAACAGTTCATATAAGAGAAGGAAGGATCACAATTGATATCTCGAAGGTTTACAAATCTTCTCAACGGTGTATGGATACACTCGTTGCAATAAGTAGAATAACAGTTATGATGCTGGAAATGAATGACAGGGGAATAAATACAGTTCTATAAAAGAGGTTTATCATATATATATAGATAGAGTCAGTACAAGCGTAGAACGCTTCAAAAGAAAATATATCATGGCTGAACCATAACTGCCGACCAGCAATACAACAACAAAAATGCAACAACAACCCGAGGCGTTCCTATAAGCCCGGTGCACTGCTGATTCTACAATATGCATCTATATACTAACTATCTAGAACCATACATCCATGTCACATCTGTCTGCTACCGATACCTGCTCACAGATCACCTGCTCCTGCCGGCCATAACGGGGATCCTGAAACCTCTGCAATCTCACTCATCGCATAATCCAAAATCTGTCTCATCCCTGCTACTGTCTCTCCCTCTCGACTAGAAGCTAATCCATGCAATCGAGTCTCAACCAAAGTCCTCGTAACCCTAAACCTCATCTGAATGTCTCTCATCTGATCTCTAAGTCTGTCTCTCTCTCTGACAGCGGCTGCCTCGATCGAACGAATCCTACCCATCTCCATAACCTGTCCATAAAGGAAATCCTTCTCTCTTCTCACCCTCTGATACACATGGTGTGGAACTGGTGGCTCACATAACTGATACAAAGGCCCACAAACTGATGCCTGAGATGCTGGTGCTGGGGCTACTTGTCGGAGTGGAATAGGACAAGGTATCTGATCTCTCCTGACTACTGGGTCCTGATGCCTAGGCTGATATCGCACTGGCCGAGACGGTCCTGCTCTCTCAACGGGTGTAGGTATCTCTGCTATCGTATCCTCGTAAGGGTCTGAGTCTGAACTAGAACTAGGGGGCTGCAATTATAACCACATTTAATTACTACGTGTAATATCCCTAGTTGACCTCCTAATATCCTTACGTGAATTCCTAACTCTCTATGTTATCCTGGACCCTAAGTCCTAACTTGTTTCAAATGCCATAACCTGTTGCTCTGATACCAACTGTGACGCCCTCCAAACCCGGGGTACAGATTTGAGGAGTCATCCGACCAACGGAATACTATTTAACACATGCATAATATATATAAAGACACAATTACCCCTTGACCAAGACCGCATCCAGATTATGGCAATGAACACAAGCTACTACAATCTTTTATTATTACAAACCAGTTTTATCAGAGTTATTACATCACAACTAAAGTTCAAATCTAGACATTAAATCTAGAAAAGCAAAACAACAACTACCCTGCCAATAACAGTGACTCGAGGGGCTCTCCTGACTGCTGGTGAACTATCGGTCACGCTATGCCAACTCATACTCTCGCTTCACTGGAATAGGGTTAGAAAACAACAAGCAAGAGTGAGCCAAAATTGCTCAGCAAACATCAACGAATCATTTCTATCACAGTTGTAAGGATATGAATTTAAGATATCAGAATCAACAATATTTAGCTAACACATGCTTTGTATCAATAATGATTGAAGTAAAGGATTAGAATTTGGCTTATACATTTTATTCAAATCAAAGGTTGTGCTGCTGGCCAGCCACGCATCAACCCCGGACTAGCTCATGTCATAGTCCTCTACTGGATCCCAGGCCAATCTGGGCCTTAAGTTATTCCGACCAATTACTGGTCCATTTTTAAAAACACATGCCAATTCTATAATAGGGTATAAACAATAACATGCTCAATAAGATAAACTGAATGTATAGTAATTGCAAAAGAGCTTCAACTGTTCAGTATCAACGAAGATCGAGAAAGGATCATGGAGTAGTTTCAATGGTACAGTGTACTCATTCAATAAGGTAATCAATATTGGTAATCGTTAATCAATAACCGTAATTGGTAGTCAAGATGGAAGTCAAATAATCAAAGGTTGTCAATGATAATCAAAGGATGATAAATAGCAACAATAGGTGGTAAACAATAATCAAGTAAATTGGAAATAAGGGTTTCCGATGCAGATCAAATCAAAGAATCAAGAATTTCTAAGGAAATGGAATCAGTTGTCCAAATGCGGTTAAAAGATGGATAATTTGAATTGTTCTGGGGATAACGGTATTCAAGTAATCAAGACAATAATAATTTTTATCACAAGTAAAGGCACAGATACTTGCCTGGTCTAAGCTGCTGTCGGATCGACTCTGCTCACTCTACTTTCCCCTTTCCCTTGCTCCGAGAACTCGATTCTATAATTAAACAACTCATTACAATAAGTCTAACTATTCTCGTTCTACTCTCGACACTTATTCAATCAATAATCACATTTAAACAAGTAACCGGGTACGTATCGGACGTCCGGTATAATTTACGATATTTAAAACTCAGATATTTGCCCTAGCACGGGCATATACAGACTATAAAACACAACACACAATTAATATGAACCATATTGCACTTATAAATATTTTTAAAACATCGTCTGAAACTCATTTGAATTTTTAATAAGTCATTACTAATTTTTAAATCAAAAATCGGATTTTTAAATCCAATATAAACATTTAAATGAAAATAAATCAATTAATAAAATTAATTGACACTCTTTAAATGCTCAAACTATTTTTAAATAAATAAATAGGCTTGAAAATAATTAAACTGAATTTTTAATTAATTAAATCTAATTAATAATTAATTTTTAAGAATTAATTGATTAAAAGAATTAACCAATTAATTAATAAATTAATTATTAATAAAAAAATAATTAAAATAATTAAGTTTAATCAATTTTCGGATTTAAGATAATAAATATAATTTATCAGAATTTTTCTGATATTAAAATATATTTTTAAAATAAAAATATGAATTTTTAAAGTTTTTAAACTATTTTCGAATTAAATTTAAAAAATAAAATTCAAAAACAGTTTTCTGAAAATGAATTAGGGTTTTGAAGATTGAAACCGGGTCGAAAAATCGGGTAAACGGGTCGGGAAGAACGAATCCGGGTCACCAAGAACAACCCGCCGGAATCTGGGTTTTCCAGAATCCGGCCGGCGTCCGGTGGCCGGACTTCGCCGTTTCCGATCAAAACAAAACCAAACCATAGGGCTTTTGTTCGCTTTTGCAAGACAAACACAACCCACATACACACACATCTGTCCCATGCCGGAATCGTGCCCAGAATTCATTCAAAGAACTCGCCGGCGACGACCTCGGCCGGAAACCCGATCTACTTAAATCCTACATGAAACTCAAAGATTAATATACCAAAATAAAGCTTATAACTCATACAATCAAAGCCCTTTATCAAAAACAATGTCAGATCAATATCAAGAACGTACGAATCGAAAGAAGAAATTGGGTCAAAACCCGAAAATCAAACCCGACTAAATTGAACTTAAACATGAAATTAAAGCATGGATTCTTGCTAAGTAGAACCCTAGGAACATGTTAGAAGCAACCAATTGAACGGAGAATCAACAGAATGAAAATCCCCAAATTAATTAAGAACCCTAATTTTAATTCGAAACTTGTAAAATCAATATAAAATCGAATACTTACCAGATGATGATGAGGTTGGAAGATTCTGAAACTAGATTTTTGGGGCTTCGATTTGAGTATAAGAACTTCAAATTTGGACTTCAATAACCCTTAGAACGAATTGATTGAAGATCAAGAACACAAAATAATTTTTGGGAATTTCGAATATTTTTGAGTAATTTCTGAAGAATTGCTAGGGTTATGAAGTCTGATTGGTCTTTTTATATTTCTGGAAAAATAATACCCCAAATAACATTTTTGGATCGATATTGATTCGTTAGATCGTTTAAAAACCCTAATTAGGTCAAAAACACGTTTTACTAAAAATAAGGGGTTAAAAAGGTTGATGATTATCCAAATTGATATATATCATTATATAACTAATGCTCAAGAATACTAGGGCTATAACAACTTCAATATTGATATAGAACGATAAATCCGTCCCCTTAAGCAATTAGGGTTCGGAACAATTTTTCCTTTTTCGGATCAAAAATTGAAATTAATTTGCAGAATCAAATAGGTAGGGTTAAATAGAATCCCATAACCCTTTCGATAACGATTCGAATACGAAAGACGAAGAATTAAAAATGAATGTACTAAATTTCAACGGGGCTCTTGAATTATCAAAACGGCTCAAATTTGAAGAAAATTCCAAATGACGAAATTTTTTGAAAGGGGCTTCCGACTCACCATTTAGCACATAATCACACACTAAATATCATATAATAATATTCCAATATTCCAACATAAATATTTTAGATTAAATATATCATTTAATCAAATAATAAAATTCACGGATATTACAGCTGTCATCAGGATCAGTAGTCAACTGGTCCAAGCCATCAGGATCAGTAGTCAACTGTCAGGACTTACTGTCCGTCAGGAGTGGCATCAGTACTGGACCAACCATCAGGATCAGTAGTCAACTGTCAGGACTTACTGTCCGTCAGGAGTGGCATCAGTACTGGACCAACCATCAGGATTTACTATTCGTCAGGAGTGGCATCAGTACTTGACCAACCATCAGGATCAATCCAAGAACTGGTCCTTTTAGGCTCAAGGCATGTCTGAATACCACTATTAACAAGCCTACACATTGTGACTGTGTCACTCTACATGACCTAGTGAAGTTTATCACTGGGATATAGTATAAGTCTCTATTGTACTTGTCTTGTAATCATGTGCTTAGCTTTATTCTGTATGCTCAATTCTATGATGAGCTTAGTGAGTTTCTAGCACCTAGAATGTATATAGGAAATGAAATAAGCATCCTGGAAGAAGTTCAATTTGTTCATGCAGCAGGATAAAAATGCATAAGGCCATGAAAAAATAAGTTGCAGAAATTTGTCTAAGTCCCTAGATCGTGAAGTCAGAATGAACTATGTCGTGAAGTCCTCAAAAGCCATGTCGTGAAGTGTTGAGATCGCATAGTCTGAAATGTACTAGATCGTGAAGTCCTCAAAGGCTATGTCGTGAAGTCTGCATTATGTCATATCGCATACTCCTAAGATGGTTATATATCAAAGTCCTCATATAGGAAAGTCAAAAATGCTCTATGTCGACAAGTCACATGACAAGGAGTATACTGGAGTTCATGATATCAACACTTAGGCATTTTACAACAAGGCAAATCAAGGTACAGAATCAAAATTCATAGAGACAAATACTGAAGCATCTGTTACGGTTAAGTGGTCCAAAAACAGATGGAAAATCTACAGCATAACTTGGAGAGAAAGAATAGAGACAAGCAGCTAAAGATAAGGGAAAGGACGACAGAAAGCAAGTGGTCCTTCCTGACACAGTTAACCTCTTATGGAAAAACAAGATGGAGTTACAGTTAGGGGTAGCTGTGTAATTACGTGTGTGCGCCAGTTTGTATAGGTCATATACATATATTGTGCACACCCTATAGTTAGCTATAAGAGAGATACACAAAGAATTATTCAATCACTCTTTTCTCTGTAAGAAAACAAGAAATCACTGTTCTTGTTTAGAATCTAGAATTTCAGTTGTGAAATTTTGGAAGCTGTAGTATTTGATGTACTTTATACAAAGTAGATTAAAGTGATTGTGTGTGTTCTGTTTATTCTTATTTCCGCATTCTCATACACATACAATCAAACACAGATCTAAGCTTCAAGAAACGAAAAACATTTAAACTATCCATTCATCCCCCCCCCCCTCTGTCTAGTTTACTAGTGATATTCATAACTAACAAGTGGTATCAGAGCAGGCTGTTGAAACACAAACAGTAAAAGATCAGAAAAGAGTTCACAGAAACTAAGCAGTATCAAGATTCCTCCCTTTGATAAGGAACGTTACAACCTATGGAAAAAGAAGATGATGATGTTCATCAAAGCTTCAAACCCCATGTATTTAGACATTCTAAAACATGGTCCCTTCATTCCACAGATTTAGATTCTTGAAACAACTGTTGGTACTAAGAAAATACCAAAACATTATGAGCCTAAAGATCCTTCCAAATACACTGATCCTGAAAAAGAGAAAGTTGTTCTCGATGGAAATCTCCAACTCATCATTTGTGAATCCATGGATCTTAGCATGTATGGCAGTGTTGCTCATTGTAGTAGTGCTAAGAAGATGTGGGATCTCATAGAGGTGCTCTGTGAAGGAACTACTGAAGTAAGGAAGAACAAGAAACAGATTCTTGTTTCTCAGTATGAAGCCTTCATGGCTCAGCCAAAAGAGGGCATCACTGAAGTGTTTGAAAGGTTCAACAGACTGATAAATGATTTTAAGCTTTATGACAAACACTATGAAACTGAAGAGCTTAACATGAAGTTCTTATTAACTATTCCAAGCCATTTGGAGCCAAGAATCTCTTCTCTCATGGAAAGAGATCTAACCAAGATTGGTTTTGATGTGCTATATGGAATGCTGAGAACATATGAACTGGAGCTGTTTCAGAAAAGATCCATTCAGGCAAAACAAGGAATAATGGCTAACACATCATGTGCTCTTATTACTGACAATCTAAGTCAAAGAATGGAAGATATGAAAGTCAGTCAAACAAAGGTTGAAGAGCTAAATGTTGAGGACACTGTTGAAGAACCTCAAGTCACTTATGACTTGCCTGATGAAGATGATTTCTACAACTTAGATGAACGGGATAAAATGGAGAACAAATCTTTTGCATACATGGCTAGGAGATATCCTAACATAAGATTCAAAAGAAAGCAGCCATTCAAGTCTAAGTTTAATACTAGTGGAGCTGGTGGATCAAGTGGTTCAAACAATTTCAACAAAAGGAAAGGAACTGTTGGTGCTGCAAAGAGTGGATACAAAACTGGAAGTGTAGATAGATCAAAGATAAGATGCTTCAACTGTAATGAACTTGGGCACTTTACTATAGAATGCAAGAAGCCCAAACAAGTCAAGAAGGACAAAGCATACTTGGAACTTAAAGCAAAGTATGAAGCTCTACTCAAGAAACAGCAGGGCAAGGCTTTTATTGCAAAGGGAAAATGCTGGGATGACTCAGATGAAGAAGAAGAACAGGAGTATGTAAACTTTGCCTTGATTGCTAGTTCTGATGAGGATGATTTTTCATCTTCAAATTAGGTACCTATTCTTACCTCTCTTGAAATGTCTCCCTCTAAATATAAGCAAACTGTTCAGGATATGAGTACAGAGATGTTTAATATTCATACTAGTATGTTAGTTGCTAATGAAGAAATTGATAGGCTAACTGCTAAGAATATTGAACTTATAGAAAATAATGAGGAACTTGAGTTAATGGTTGTGAATCTTGATGGCTTGAAACAGGAGGTTGAGTATCTTAAAAATAAATTAGTTTGTGCTGAACAGATAGAAAAGGCCCTTAGGGAACAAATTGCTGAAAATGAATTAAAAATATGAAGCTATAAAAACTCTGCTGAGATTGTTCAAACCTATCATGAGGAACATACCGAGAACATTAAGGTTGGAATTGGTTTTGATTATGATAATGACAAGAGAAGGAAGAATGCTAAGGGCAAGGAAAAAGAATCTTGTGTAAACAAAAATGCCTTCACTGTTTTGACTAGTGTCAAAGAGCCCATCTTCAAAAAGTGTACTGTGGAGTTTGATGAAGAATCGATGGTCATCAAACAACAGTTACTTGAAGAAGATGAAGATGTTAAAGATATATCTTCCTCCCCTAAATCTAAAACTCAGAAAGAAACCAAAGACAATCTTACCAAGAGTTCTAAAATCACTAAGGAAGTTGTTAAGAAAAAGAAACAAAACATGAATGGAAAAGTAGGTGTTAACAAGAATAACAGTTATGCTTATGTGCCAAATGCCCCTAAGAAACAATGTCAGAAATGCTCATCTGTTAATCATTTGACTCACAAGTGTAACAAATCTGTTAACAATGAAGTGGATAATCTAAGTAACCATTCTGTTGACATGAATGATATCCATGATTCTTTCTATGGTAAATCTACCTGCATGACATGCTATGTGACTGTGATTCCTAATTGCTTATCTTTGAAGCAAAAATTTGAATCTGTGAATGAGCCCACTTCAAGTGACATGGTGCATGACATTGTGCTCACCACCCAAGATATACATTCAGTTGGTCAGGAAATGCATGCTAGGGCATATTCTAATGACACCAACAAAAAGACAGAGGCTTCGCCAGTTTTTACTGGAGACTCTGTGCCAAATTCTCCAATCCTTAGGGACTTGGAACTGCCTTCACATGCACATAGAGATGATGATGTAACTCATCTCATTTCAATGGAGACAACATCATACTCTACAGCCATTCCAAGGCTGGAGGAGACTCAAATATCTTTCATTCCTGTTGTAGAATCTTCATCTGCAACAGAGGTGCCTAGCACTAACTCTAACTTGGCTCAGGCCACCTTGTCACAATGGCTGGAGTCTGTGCACCATGACAGGCCTTCAGGATCATCATATGTGCCCTCTTTATTGACGGAAGAAGCCCTCCAAAGCTGAAATGTGGAACAGATTAACGAGTTCTCAAAAATAGCTCAACATCTTCTTACAGCAGGACTCCCCAACAAGGATTATGAGGCCATTCTTCTATGTCACAAGGAGGATGTTGAAGCTCAGAAAGAAAAGATCATTGATGAAGCCCAACATGATGGAAATGTGGATGTCTGGTTAGATGCTAAGAGAACAGTGAAGCTTAAGGATGCTCTTGCATTTCTCAGGGAAGACTATCTCACATCTTTGGGGTCAAATGCCAAAAGTCTGTCTCCTGCAGAAGTGTATGATGCAGTAAATGAGGTATACAAGAATCAACTCAAGGCTCTGCACTATCTTGGGAAAGGTCTTCAATCAGAAATCTCTTCAATCAAGGAAGAAACAGATCAATCTCTAACCAAGCTGAAGAATACATATCTTTCTGATTTTCCTAAGGTGGATGGCATCCTAAAGGAGGTTCAGAAAACTGCTCAACATGTCACTAAGATGGACTGCACCCTAGCCTTGGTTACTGATAATCTCAAGAAGCTCTCTACCAAGCTAGAAAATCAGGTGCAATCCAAAATCAACTCCAACTCTATGCTCTCAGTGATGTGGTGGAAGAACCAGTATGGAGATAAACTGGTAGATGAAGTTCCTCTCTCTAACATCAACAAGTTTGAATTCTCAAGGCTCAAGGATCAATCCCTCAACTCCTTCAGATCTGAGCACTTGTTCTCCAAGGTTGACAAGCTGGAAAGAGAGGTGGCTGAGCTTAAGTCTGAAAACAAAGGGCTCAATCAATCTTTGGAGCAACTCACTAATTAACACATGCAAACACAAGGTTTAAAACTAATTAACAAACATCAATAATATATATATATATATATATATATATATATATATATAAAGAATTGAATCACTGAGTAACATGCATTTACAACATTGTTGAATATATTTTAACATACATTAATTAGTTAAGATTAATAAAATTAATTATCAAACAAATTAAGAATTAAAAACACAAAATGAGTGAATGTAGAATAACTAAACTTATAATTAACAAATAAATTGTGTTGTGTGATACTCTTAATTTGCTACAATATTGAAAAAGAAGTTACTTGATACTGGAGGAGAAGAAAAAGAATTAGATATGAATGGATTGTTTGAAGAATTAAAGCACGGGTAATTAAGAATATAGAATGAGGTAGTTGACAATAAATTTAAAGGGACCCTACCAAGGGGTTAGTAACGGATATAGTCTAGCCCATCTAGAATTATAACGGTTTAGTAACGGAACTAACTGATCCAAAATTGTAACGATTTAGCAACGGAATAAATATAACCGATCTAAAATACCTTCATAATGGATTGGCAATGAAGTGCCAATAGAACTACCAACGGAAGCCCCAACATATATTTTCGTTATTAATTCCTTGGTAATATCTTTATAGCATGTTGTTAGTTCGTTACAATCCCGGTAAAAAAATCTGTTGGTAATCCGTCAACAAGCCGTTGGATGGGCAATTTTGGCGCCTCTTTTTTCAATGTAACTTTTTGTTGACAAATATTCATTATTGAAACGTTATCCGTTTGTTATTGCTATGTATTTGACTTTTATATGTGAAATGTGTTAGCAATCCGTTAATAATTACTAACTTACATTTTCCGTTGGTAACTTCCGTGGTTAAAACCGGATATTATTGTAGTGTTATACCACAATTAACCGTATAAATCAGTAAAAGTTTTAATCACTGCTGTATGTTTTAGTTTCGCTGGTCTTTCAAATTGTTGGATTGGCTTTGTATGTGCATTCAGTGCCGGCAACTAAGCCACTTTTGGTTAGATTCTTCTTCTCTTATTTTTTTTATTTGTTTGCACAAAACAAAATTCTTAATATTTGTTAAATGCAAATCACATGCCAACAAATTTTGTCAACGACTTTAATTATAAATTAGAACTGTAATTTATAATTTATGATGCAGACGATTAGAGAGAGTAATCTTCTTCTATATATTAAAAGCCAACCAAGGGCAAAATATGCCAATAAAATGGCTGTGAAATTACAGCTTTACCCTTATTTATCATATAATTACAAAAATGTCACTCCTCTATAATTTATGCAAAAATTATATTAAATTTTGTTGTTGTAAGGATTCGAACACAAACATTCCACTTATAAATAAAGTATCATAACCATTGTGCTACATCAATTTTTAAGTTAACTTTAAAAATCTTATTAGATAAGCTACAAGTTCCCTTATAATCTTATTTTCTATTTTTTACTTTACTTTTTGATTAAATATATATTTCTTATAAAAAAGAAATTCTAAATTATTCATAAATGTAACCAAATTCAAATTGAAAAAATATGAATTTGTTAAAAAAATTCGTCTCTATCTATATATTAGATTATTTGATAATAATAGGATAATATTTTAAGAAAAATAAATATTTCATTTACGTGTGGATATAATTGTATCATATAAATTATATATATATAAATTTAAAGTTGAGTTAAAAAATAATTCTACATTATAATATAAAATATTCAATTTACTTAATTTCTAAACTAGACTGTTAGATAATGTGTGTAATGAATAATAGACTTAAAATAGATAGCTGAATTTAAAATTATATATATATATATAATATTCATGGGAAAAAAGAGCAAGACAGTCTAAGTATATAATTTTACATACAGAACCAATTTTTTTAAAAATCTACTTCTATATATTAAAAGATCATCAAAGGCAAAAAGAGCCCAAAAAATATTCATGAAATTAAAACTTTACCCTTGTATTTTTAAAATTACAAACGTGTCACCACTTTGTTTATAACTGAAGATATAAAATGTCAAATTTGTGTGTAAACATCGAGAATCGAAATGTTGACTTCCTCGTAACAGTTTCATGTCATAATCGAGTGTGCTACATTGAGTTTTGAGTTTATTTTCAAATTATTATTAGATAAAGTATATTCGTTCATCATATTATCTTTTATTATTTCAACTTTTGAGTAAATAATATGTTGTTTTATATTATTTATACAACATGTTTATTCAATTTTTTAATAAAAAAATGTTAGTTTATATTATTTATATAGCTCAATTTTTTTTTAAGTTTTCGTAGTTTTAATATATAATTATGTATTTCTTTACAAATTTTATTATTTCACCCTTAATTTTTTTGATTAAATGTTAATTGTTATACGATTTATATTTTTATACAATACTTAGGGCTATAAACGAACAGAGTCGAGCCGAGTTTTGTCCGAATCGAGCCGAGCTTGATTTTTTTTTTAAACGAACCGAGTCGAGCCGAGCTTTCTAATCGAACGAAAAGTGATGTTCAAGATCGGCTCGTTAATAAACGAGCCAAATTAACACGAGTTTGTTCACGAACATTTCAAGTCGAGCCGAACACAAACCGAACTCGAGTCGAGTAGAGTTGTTCACTTATAATTCGTATTTTTATATTCAACCAAATCCAATTTTTAAAATTACTTACTCGATTTACCGTATCACGCCTAAAATCACATTTTAAGAATACACGATTATGTTTGAATTTCAATACTAAAAATTAATTTATTTTCTTCTAATAATCATATTAGGTTAATATTTATATTTATGAGTAATCAAACCTTACTGACTTCACGTAATAACAATAGTTAAAATAAAATAATTTTATCACTAACTTAGAGCCTCTCTAAGAGCCTCTTTATCTTGGCTCTTAACTTGAAATTTGAGGAGGTTTGCAACTTTTTTTTTTCCAAAATACTCTTATTAACCTTAAATTCACTAAAAGTCTCATCTTTCTCCTCAATTTTAAGAGGTACGAGCCCCTTTTAAATACTATGTCACTTATTATCTTTATACGAATTATTGAAGTATTGATAAATATAATATCAAAATTTGATCTAAAATAAGTAACATATTATACTTAACTTTTATATTTTAGAATTATACAATGGACTATAAAAAATGGGAATCATAGTTCATGGGTCAGGTTGTCGAGGGTTGGAAGCATTTTTGCAACCCAGTCTAATTAAATAAGTTTGAAAATTTTTAATCCAACTCACAAAAAATTAATTCATGACCCAACCGTACTTATCGTCCTTGAGTTTGCGCCGGGTTAGGTTGGTTTGGATGTGTTAAATAATTTTTATAAAAAATAAATATTACACAATGTCCTCATTTCAAAAAATTCAAGTAAAGCTAAAATATGTATAACTTACGATTTTAGTGCTAATATTTTTTTTATTAACATAATAATTTTAGTTATGTACACATCTATAAATAAGATGTTATATTGTATTATATAATGTACAGTTACATATAATTTTTTGAATATATATATATATATATATATATATATATATATATTTATTTATTTAAATTATCGAACAAAATTTGTAATTTAAATAGGGTTGGGTTGGGTCGGCCGAAATATATAAAACTGATATGCAACCATTAAAATCGGTTTGAAATTTTTTTAGACCCAATTAAGTATCGGGTTTTCTTTGTTGGCTTGGTTGGTCGAAAAAGGGGCTGGGTTGATTTTGTTTGGTTTAATCGGTTCGTAAGCCAATTTTCGACCGATTAAACTAATGTGTGCCCAGTTAATCCAAATTATATGATTTCTAGATCAATTTTTATAAAAATTGATTTTTCGATCCGATTTTAACACATTCGGATTGATTAATCATCTTCTAGAGGCTAATCGGCAACGTTTAAAACATATATTATACATATAAATACAATTGAGTCTAGATAAAAAGAATATTAAATTAATTAATAATTACTCTACACAGATGTTAAATTATTTAAGTATATTATGATTCATATAAGATCAAACACAAGATTATTTATAATTCAAATATTAAAATCGCATGGGATAAAATTTTATGTTTGTGTTAAAAAATAATTCTAAATTACATATATAAAAAAATTCAATTTATGTAATTCTTAGACTACGATCTTAGATATTTTATAATTAATACTAGACTAAACATATACAATTGAGTTTAAAAGGGTACAAATATGTATATACGAAGGAAAAAGTAAGACAACTTCAAGATTGACTTTTACATAAAATAAAGAAATTTTATATTGTGTTCATTGCATAGTCTTACATGAATTACCAATTTTATATTTTATAAATATACTTTTATTTCATTAAAATTATATTACTTTACATACGTCTTATACACGAAATTAAAAGTAAGAAATTTTATGATGTATTTAAAGTATATTCGTACATTTGTGACCAATATTATATTACAAATATACTGTTATTTTATTAACAATACATGAGTTTACCTACATTCATTTTATATACGGAGAACTCTGATAAAATAACCATTTAAATTATCTTGAACTTTTAAATTTGATAAAATTCACATCACGACATTCAAAACTAAACCAATATTTTGAAGACTAAAAACAATCATTTGATCTTTATCTTATAGGAATTTATCCAAATTTTATGAAATCTTATTCAATTAGAATATACATATATATAATACTATGCACATATAATATAAATTCAAAATACTATCATTTACCATATTTACAAAATTATTTTGATATGACATATTAGTGCGAATTTATTTTTTCACTACATAAACAAGCCCGTGCCTGGCACGGGTTTTTACGCTAGTTATAAAAAAAACATCAAAACTGTGCTTCTATGCACATTTTATATTCATCTAATTTGACGTTAGTAAGTGATCCTATATATACGGGTCCATGTCTACAACCTCCTTCCCTACCCAATAAAAACACAATCTAGTAAGTAAAAAAATTCCAGACAAATTTGATACTCATACCAGCACTTACATATATCTGATATCTCTGATCAAGAAACACAGGATTGTTGGAGCCAGCAGCTAGGAGCCAGAAGTGAGTTTTGCTTGAGCTTTCAGAATCAGTTGTAAGCATTTCATCAGTACTAATATGTATATAATTTTCAAATTTCAGAGAATTCATTTATGCATGTTACAAACTTATTTATACCGGCCTATAACCAGACGGACCTTAAAAAATAATAAACTAAAAATTTAATGTGAACGGAAAATATTAAAATAAAAGTAAAAATTAATATGATAAATTATAAAATGAGAAACTTAAATATTAATTGGAACATAAAAAAATATAAAAAATTACATATGGGCTGAGAAAGATAAATGAGGTATTATTAATATTATTTTATAATAAAATAATATTAATAATAAGGACATATAGAAAAGCTAACATGTTTTAATTAAAAAAAGTAATTGCTCGTGATATTTTTAGAAGTGTTTTAATTATATTAATTGTATTTATTAAAAAAATACGTTAACATGTTAAAAATTAAAAAGCTAATATGTTTTAATTAAAAAAAAGTAACTGTCCATAATATTTTTAGATGTGTTTTAATTATATTAATTGTATTTGTTAAAAAAAATGCGTTGATTTGTTAAAATAGGTAAGTTTTTTAAATAATTAAAAGTATTAAAAATAGGTTGTCAATAGAATCGTCATTCTCTAATTCACATGCAGTTCTTATTATGATATTAACATTTCAACAACATATTATTTCAGTCTAAAAAATAAATGGACAAGGACGAACAAACTGAAGTTTCACATATACAGAAAATAATAGCTACGCAACTTAAGAAGAGCATATGCCATATATTTAAAAGATTACACTTTAAATGACATTCATCGTAACGAAGAAAAAAAAGGAAGTAGAGACGATAAATTCCTCCCGTTTGTCACCACAAAGAAGTAACTCATCTAAAAACTTAAACTCAAGGTGTCAGAGGAAGACCCGAAAAGATCTTATACAATTGAACACCAATAAGTTTTAAGGAGGACAACAATATAAACAAATATCTACAAACTTTAGCTTCTAATACATGGTATACCAAAGAAATATACTTTCCATGGTAATAGAATCTTACAACCTATGTTAGCTAAAAATATTCAAATTGAATGGCATGAATTGCCAAGAAGTACGCAATACCAAAAATTATATCAAGGCGACTAAGGTTTAACTGGACAGTTGTTTTGCAATCAAGAAAATACAATCAGAAGAACAATACAAGAAAATAATATACCTATAATGTCTGGAACACCTTTCTTTTCCTTTACTGCCCGTGCCAACTCAGCCACACTACTACTTGACCTCTATAAATACACAAGTAAAACATCCATTATCATTTATCAGAATCTAGAACACGATGATCACATAAAATCATAACAGCACCTATTCACCCTTTTAAGGTACTGTCATGGTACCAATGTCTGACACGATCCATGTATCAAATTGAACCAGACTCGATCATGTACAGAGACAAAAGCTCACATGCTATTAAAAAAAGCAAATTTCAGCAAACAGATGCAAATAAACGTAACAGAAAGATTATCGAACTAACTGACCACATCAACATTCAGAAAAAGATGGTTGTTACACGATTTAAAATATCCGAGCGTGAGATAATTGAGATTCTTGACATGCCTAGTTGGAATTCGACTGGACTAACTTTGATAATGAACTCCAACTTAACTCAACTCAATTATTATGTGAGTCGCACTCTAGCTGTTGCACCAAAAATTCATGTTTGTCTGGGCTTCCAGCTTTATTTGCCTACTTAACGTAAGAAAAATACTCAAAATTGTTTGTATCAGATACATTTATTACACCTTCAACCTGGCTTGAATGACACCCCTCATTCCAGGTGTATCTTTGTAAACTTTTGCAATTGCATGGCTTGGTGTCTCACTCAGAAGTGCTAATTTTTGCAAAGTTTAGGTGCTCGGGTTTACATGGAAGAATCGACCCTTTTGCATCTTCTAAGATAAAGGCATCATCTTTGGCATGGGCACGACCTGTGGATTCTCCGCGATCAGATCAAAGATAACACCTTATAGATTGGAAACATTTTTAATTCTCTTAATCACCTTCCTAACGTTTGGTTAGGGGTTGCTGTTCAAAAATGTCATGTTGTTAGTAAAGTGCTGAAATCAGATGATCGTTTGGTAATATTTTTGATACGTTCAATTTTTTGAGGTATAATACAAAAAACAATGTTTTTTAGTGTGGTTTTCTCTTCACACAAAAACTGAAAAGAAATCATGGGGTTCTGCTTTCTCTATAAACAACTTTTAGGCCAAAATCACTTTTCTGAAATGCTGTTTTTGAATTTTATCAAACAGTTTCTTATTTGTTTTAATGGAAAAAAAATATGTTACAACAACAATACCAAACATGTCCTAAATTTTTGTCTAATTAATTCACCTGAACAGGACATACCGTAAACGTCAGGGTGTGAAGTAATCACCCTTCATGTAAATCCTCTACTTTACGTTCTTTAACTTGAAGTGCTTAATATATGCAAAAGTTAGCTGATCCAGGTCATTGCTACATATGTAGATCAACCCATATCCTGTGTGTGTATGCAGACCCGTGTGTGAGGATCCATAGCAGAACTGTGTCTCTTCTGAGAAGTTCCCTTCTGCAGTCGGTGGGAGACAAAACTGAACTAGTTTTATATTGGTCGAAGTAGTTGGTTAATCATAATTTCAGTATTTAAGAGAGTGACTCCAACATGTACTCCTGACTAAACATAATTGTTTAGGCATCAGATTAAAAAAACTTGTGCTAACAATAGGCAGGTGGAATTGACTAACATAGATATGTTAGTCTCTTAAATTTGGTTTACACTCCTGGTGTCCCGAAAATCATAGGTTTAACACACATCACAACTATTCTACAGGTTTAAGCCTTTTCTAAACAAGTCTAAGACTTTTACTTTCTCTTATGAAGAGGAAATAAGTCTGCATAATTCTAACATTGCGATAATAGAGGGCAGAAGGTGAACTACAAAATAAATACTCCCTCCCTCCGTCCCATCCATTTTTTACATTTTACTTTTTGGGATGTCTCTCCCAATTTTTTACATTCCAAAACTTTCCTAAAATAGTAAAGTTAATTAGTTACTCTCACTATTTTTCTCCACTTTACTTACTTTATACATTAAATATTAATAGGTTCCACCACTTTACTTCTTTTTTCTACTTTTCTCCACTACTTTACTTATTTTCCTTGACCTCCGTGCTCAACCCAAATGTAAACAATTGGGAGGCACGGACGGAGTATGAAATTACTCTTATGATACACAAAATCAGTAATTCGAATTTACATTACAATTAAACAACATCCTGTATATAATTTTTTGTACAAAACTACACAACAAGAAAGAATTAACACAAGCAAAACCCCCTGATATCCGCACACAAATGTCTTTACGGACATGCCAGTCTCAACTTTCAAACCCTCAAACCCACAAACTTTGATTCCTAAACGAAAAGGGTGTCCACTATGCTTTAGACATTCAAATTTCAAGGTGTAAGTGTTAATCTTAATTGTTGGATTGAAGAAACAGAACACTTGCAGTTTATAAACACTGAACAAAAAATGGTACTGTTCCAAAAATCTACAGAGATTCTTACAACTTGAATAAGTTTTCATGCACAGCAGAGTTACACATAAATCATAGTACTAGACTTTCTTTGCATTTTTTTACACAAGAAAATTACTGATCAGCATATATATATTGCAACCCAGACTATAAAACACTAGACAATGTTTCCATTTGGAGGTAACCAACTTTACCAGTTCAATCTGAAAGGATTTAGCTTAGCGGATACCCCTCTTCTCTTGGTAAGAAAAGGTCGCGGAGGCACGTGTATGGCCATAGCAAACAAATAATTACTAAGAATTCATAGAGAAAAAAGATTTTCTAGTGTTCCAAATACAGTGTCATCCAGGTCGCCAATTATAACAATTCAATCAGCAAGGCTTTAAAATAGAGGATACTCCTCTTCACTTGGATAAGAGTGGGACTCTTGACGGAGGCATGTGCGTTTAAATATTTAAATATGCAAGTAATCATAACAAAATAGAGAAAAATACTTCAAAAATTATTCGACAAGGTTTTAATTGAAAGTAGACAAAAAGAGATTCTTACTCTGTTCCGCAACTAGCAACAGAGCAAATCCTACAATGCCAAATAGATATTAATTGTTCAACTAAAGTGAAATACACCTGCTACCATCAGGTGTCTGTCCCGGACCAGGACAATTGTTCATGTCTCTTTAATTTCCTCAGTCAAAAACTTAATTGTACAGCTGGACTCGGTTTCAGATACAACCTCTTGTTCATCGCTGGGCTTGACGTTGAGTAATGCCTTTTTCCCACTGCTGGTCTCGTCTTGCAACGACTCTTCTTCCTTTAGCTTGACTAAGAATACAGCCTTTCTTTTTTTGTCAAGTTTGATTTCGAGTAAGGCCCCAAATCCCTCAGTGTCGGGTTTGGTAGTTCTTCCCTCAACTCCGGCTACAGTCTCTTTGTCACTAGCCTCAATTCCGGCTTCAGCCTCTTTGTCACTAGCCCCAGGTACCACTTCTTTGTCACCAGCCTCGGGCACAGTCTCTTTGTAACTAGCCTCAATTCCGGATACAGCCTCTTTGGCACTAGCCCCTGGTACGGTCTCTTTGTCACTAGCCTCAATTCCGGATACAGCCTCTTTGTCACTAGCCCCTGGTACGGTCTGTTTGTCACTAGCCTCAGTCTCTTTTTCACTAGCCTCGACCGTTTCGTTGTTACAAGCTAAAGCAAGAGCAGCGTTGAGAGAATGATGACCCAATTCCTGGTGACTATTTGATGCTACATTGGACAATACATGGAAAATTTTGAAATAATCGATGATTATGGACAAAGTCTCGCGTGACACACCAGGAAGAGGGTATACAGCGTTGTCGTCAGTCTTATTGTTTTTGATGAGGTTCTTGAGTATACCAAACTCCATAGCCACGTACTCTTCCACCGCAAAACTATACCCATCTGCACTCTGCAACACCACCATTCTCGCCTCATTCGACATGCTTAGTATTTTGTGTTGATTCAAAAACCCTAATCTCTCAATACAACCAAACTTAAGTCGTAAAATAATTATATATAGACTAAATTTCTTGTCAAAAATAAAATAAAATTTTAATCTATTTAGGATTTTTTTTTATTAAATCTTTATATTATAATCTTATTTAGAATTTAATCTTTAGTAGCGAAAAATATTTATCTATTTTTTTAGAGACTTGTAAATTTTAATTCAATAAAAATTAAATTTCCTATAGTTGCTCTTCTCGGCTCTGCTTTTCCTATAGTCGCTCTTTTATTCAACGCCCTTTTACTTCCACTGTATCTCTCCGACACAGCTTTAGGGTTTTTTTTTTTTGAATAAGAGACAAACTTCATTAATGAGAAACATCATATAGGAGAGCCTCCAACAACACATTTGAAGGAAACGTAAACACGTTTTGACAATGTAGAGAACAAGGTAATTTGGCTACTAGATGAGCTACCCCGTTCGCTTGTCTTTTAACAAAAGAAACTGAATAACCTGGCTTAGAATCTAGAATAACTCTGCAGGCATTCAACACATGACCAACTTCCAAAAGATTATCCTGAGTGTCTTGCAAAGCTCGAATAGCAAGTAGTGAGTCTGATTCGATAACCACTCTATTATGGTTCAGAACTTGCAGCCAATGAAGGCCTTCAAGGATGGCAAACACTTCTGCTTCAAACACTGTAGACACCATCGCTTTACAGACTGCTTTACCCATCACAAAGGCTCCTGCACTATCTCTGAGAACCAGTCCCATCGAGAACGACTCTGCACCCGACCTCACAGCTGCATCTACATTCAACTTAAGAACTCCGGCATCTGGTGTTTGCCATCTCACTGGTACAGCAGTAGTAGAACTCGAATTACTGTTCGCCTGCTTGTACCTCTGAACTTTGGCTTCCCTCCAATCAGCAATACTCTTTGCACTCCAGTCCATAGCTATAGCTGCTGTAACCACCTTATTCTCCCAGACTTTTTTATTGCGGAAGAACCAAATTCCCCAAAGAACTTTAGCAATTTCTGAAGCTTCAGTATCCGATGCTGACTCAAACTTACCAAGTAACCAAGAGGGTGCAAACTCCACCCGTGACACATCAGTGACCATACTTACATGATGCCAGCAAGCCACCGCAAACGGACATGAAAAAAATACATGAAGAAGGTCTTCAACATTCGAGCTACACATAGGACAATCAAGAGGAAGACGTACTCCTTTGGTGCTAAGTCTGCTTTTCACAGGAAAATTATTCCTACAGAAACGCCACAGGAACACCTTTACCTTATAGGGAACATCTAACTTCCATAGTTTCTTCCACCCATTCGACTGAGTAACAGCACCAGTACCAATATGCTGAGCATGCCATAACTGGTACCCCGTCTTCACCGAATATTTTCCATTTGTGGTTCTTGACCAAGCTAGGCGATCTACAGAAGGAACAGATGGAATGCTAGTTGCCATGATCTGCCTTGCATCCTCTTTTTTTTTTTTTTGCTAAATTGCCTTGCATCCTCTACAGAAAACATATGCATTATTTTATTTCCATCCCACTCTCTTGTATTTTGCACAAAAAGTTGAGCCACAGTTACAGTACTATCAACATAAACACGCGATTGATCAACCTTAAACCCCTCCTTACCAACTAACCATGGGTCTTGAACACATTTTATTGATTCACCATCCCCCAGAATCCACCTGTAACCTTGCATCACCTCATTCTTTGCTGTGATAATTCCTTGCCAGATAAAGCTAGACCCTTGAGCCGCCTTTGCCTGCAAGATATGAACATCTGGAAAATATTTTGCTTTATAAAACCGTGACACAAGGGACTGCGAATTACGAATAAAATTCCAAACGTGCTTGGCCATGAGAGCAATATTATAGCCATAAAGGTTACGAAAAGCCAAACCTCCCTGACATTTCGACATGCTTAGACCATCCCAACCAATCCAGTTAATACCTCGCCCATCAGTAGAACCCGATTGCCACCAATACTTGTTCATCATCACCTTCATTTCGTTACACAAGGTTCTAGGCAATAAGAAAGAAGCCATACAATACGAGGGAACAACTGTTGCAACATTGTTGATTAGGATTGTCTTGCCTGCACGAGAGATTTTCTTTGCTTTCCACCCTTGCAACCGTTTCCACAACCTCTCCTTAACAAATCCAAAGACCCGTTTTTTCGATCTACCCACCAGAGAAGGCAGGCCCAAGTACACGCTGTTCTGTAAATCATTACTCACTCCTAATATGGATGATATCTCAGCACACTTATCTTGCTTAACACACGAGCTGAAAAAGATGCCCGATTTCTGATAATTGATGGATTGACCTGACAGCCTTGCGTACTCATCGAAAATGGCTTTTATCCCTTCTGCCTCATGCTTGTTTGCACGAAAGAATAAAAATGAATCATCAGCAAATAAAAGTTGGGAAATAGGCGGTGCAGAACTGCTAACTTTAATCCCATGAATAACCTCCTCGGAAGCAGCTTTGGTTAATGCAGACGATAACCCTTCTACACAAAAAAGAAATAAATAGGGAGAAATAGGATCTCCCTGTCTAATTCCTCTTGAGGGAACAATAGGACCAATGACAGCACCGTTAAAACAGAATTCATACGAAACTGTTGTTACACACAACATCATCCAACTAACCCACTGAGAATAGAACCCCAATGATAGCATTCTTCTCCGCAAATACCCCCAATCCACTCTATCATATGCCTTTGATATGTCCAACTTAAGAGCCACATCACCCTCACCACCTCCGCGTGATTTTTTCATATGATGAATAAGCTCAAACGCTATCAGAACATTGTCATTGATACTTCTACCAGGCACAAAAGCAGCCTGATTTTCAGAAATGACTTGGGGAAGGATACGTTTCAGACGGTTGGCTAACACCTTAGATAAAATCTTATAAAGCACGTTACACAAAGCTATAGGACGAAGGTCCTTCATACAAACAGCATTCTCTTTTTTGGGGATGAGCACCACGTTAGTATCATTAAGATTCGCTGGAAAAGAACTCGATTTTAACCAATCTCTACAACAATTGAAAACCTCCTTTCCAAGAATAGTCCAGAATTGTTGAAAAAAGGTTGGATTTAAACCATCCGGTCCACTAGCTTTGTCCGGATGCATCTGTTTAACAGCAATGGTAAACTCCACAAACGTCAGATCTTCCACCAGCATTTGATTATGAGCATCTGTTATACACCTAGTCTCCTCAGAAACATGATTCATCAAGGTATGTTGTTCACCTCTAAAAATATCAGTGAAGTAGTCCTTGACCATGTTGCACATTCCGTCTTTATCATTCACTTGAACCCCATTATCAGATTCAAGGTATGGAATTCGATTTGTCTTCCTTCGAGTAGAAGCTGAGGCATGAAAAAATTTAGTATTGGCATCACCCTCTGTCAACCAGAAAACCTTAGCCTTTTGTTTCCAATAAATCTCTTCGTGAAGCAACAACTCATTCAACTTTTCTTTCTCCTCAAAATACATTCTGACTCCATCACTATCAACACGATCAACAAGCTTAGACAACAGTTCTTTAATTTTCCGGACTTTATCACGGAATTTGTGGAAAAAATTCCTTCCCCACCGTGCCATAAAACTCGAAACTGAAATCAACTTGGGGAGAATATGAGAAGGAGGGAGAATAAGCCAAAAATCGATTGTTTCTTTGTGAAAATCAGGTTCCTGAAGCCACGTATTCTCAAAACGAAATTGAAACTGCTTTTGAGAAAACGACAGACTGAGCAGGTCCAACAAAATGGGGTCATGATCCGAAACAGATGTATGAATGAGAGAAAGCTTCCATAATGGAAACATATGCAGCCAAGACCTAGAAGCAAAAGCTCTATCCAGACGTTCTTTTACCCAGTTTGTAGTGCCACGGGATTTCTCCCAAGTGAACTTACCTCCTTGCAAATCAACTTCTACTAATAAAGAATCATCGATAGCTGCTTGAAAGCCAGCCATTAAAGACTGGGCATAAGGAGTGCCACCCCATTTATCTGCTGCAACTAATAAATTATTAAAGTCTCCAACAATAGTCCATGGTAACTGAGTCATACCAGCCAACGTACGAATGAGGTCCCAAGAATTCTTCCTGCGATTATTCTCAGGAAAGCCATAGAAACACGAAAGAGACCACACAGCTACACCATTATTAAGAAAATTGACATTCACATGATTGCTAGAATACCCTGTGATCTCGCAATTCACATTAGTTTTCCAGAAAATTGCCAACCCACCACTACGACCAATCCTGTCTACTGAAAAACACTGAGCAAAACCTAACTTAATTCGCAATTCTTCAATCTTATTAGCAAAAGAGATAGTTTCCGACAGAAAAAGAAATTCAGGTTTATTTGCCTTAATAAGGTCACCAAGAACACGAACTATACGAGGGGAACCCAACCCTTGACAGTTCCAGCTAAGAATATTCATTGAGAGTGGCTAGCTTGCCTAGCAAGCGTAGCCAAATCAGTTTTAGAAGAAACTGGACAATCAGAACGAGAAAGACCAGTTTCAGAAAGAACCTCACCATTTTTGTCTTCGATCTCCATAAACATGTTGATATCTGGGCCTCTCCTTCTCTTATTACGTTCCTCTATATTAAGCCCATTCAACTCATCCTCAGAAGGCCCAACAGGATTTTTAAATTTGACCGCCAAAACAGCCTCATCATTTGTCCCATAACTAACTCCCATATTGATATCTTTTATTGATACTGTGTTGCTAGAATTACGCCCATACATATCTGATTGCACCACTTGCTTACCAGAATTCCCCGAAAAACGCTGGTTATAATTTGAATTCCCATGATTCACGCCCCAATCCTCATCTCTCTCACCCCGGAGAAACTTACTCCGGTCCTGTCCTATTGCTCTCCTTGCCGGAGCACGGAGCCATGTCCCCCAATCTCTTATATCACTACCAACTGCCATATTAAGCTTCTTACTACAGAAACGTTCGGTATGAGACACCAAGCCACATACGAAACAGAAATCTCCAAGACGCTCATACTTGCATTGAACAATACACTCCGTTCCATTCTTTCTACAAACTTTTTTCTTCCGTTTCAATGGTTGCCTTACATCAATGCTAATCCTAATACGCGTACATTCACGCCAGATACTAGAATTATTATTAGGATCATATGAAATAAATGAACCAAAGAAATTCCCCAGTTGTTTTCCAGCTATCTCTGTCATTAACCCTGCAGGGATACCAAACAGTTGAATCCAGAGTTGAAGATTGCACAATGGAACATCTAGTGGATCCTCACCAGCACCAATCTTGCTCAGTGCCAACATTGCACCATCAAAGGACCAAGGGCCACCATTAAGGACCCACTCCATATCATCAATATGAAAAAATTGGAACAAATAAACACCTGGCTTCAGATCTTTAATGATTATTCCTCTTGGTGGGCGCCATACATCTGCAAGTTTAGACTTCATAGCCCTGACATTCAAACCTTTCTCCGTTAAGAAGCGGCCCACAAGACAAGTTTCAAACTTATTTGACACATCCTCTGCCTCTTCATCAAATATGAGTTCTGTATTCTCCTCATTCTCGATTCCCATTCCTGCCATTCCTTCATTTATATTTCTACACTTGCCATCACACGACTCTCACGATCTTACGAAGAAGAAAGGAGAGAAAAACAAAGGCTCTCACTCACTTAAAGGAGAGATAGCTCACAGCTTTAGGCTTTTATTTGGCCTATATATAGAATAGGTGTATACGAATAGGCCTAATTATCCTACAATTATCAGAATTGAAATTATTAACTTAACACTACTATCATTCCATTTTCCTTTATTAATTAATAATTTCATTTAATAACCAGCTACTTTCAAAACCAGCTATTAATATTATTATTATTATTACTAGCTTATAACCTGTGCAATGCCCGATTGTTTATAAAAATTTATAATTATAATAATTAAGAAAATTATTTTTAATTTAATGATAATTCAGTTATTAATATTCAACTAAAATTATAGGATCCCGAATAGAAGATTAAGTTATGAATTTTTACATTGATAATTATATTCAACTTAGAAAACCTACTCATTTTATATATATATTGTTAAAATTCAGTTTTTAGTATTTGAATATAATGTTAATAACAATCAAAAATATTTTTTAATATTAGATCTGACGATTCTTATTTATATATTTCAAAATCAACGATTGTTAGTTTGACGGTACATGAACCAAAGTATTGGATAAGATCCCGTGCAACGCACGACTTTTTTTAATATCTATAATTATATTAATTTGTACTTTTTTAATACAAATTTTTGTGTTATTAATTTTTGGACTTTATTTATTTGATTTTATACGCTCAATTAACTATTTGTACCGTGTCTTAATTTCTAAAAATCAGATTTGTCTGTTTTACGGCACACACGAAACTCACAAAATAATATTTAATTTAGTGACAATTTAACAATTTTTTTCCAATTGAAAATATCCTCAAACTAAAGAAAAAAAATTGACAGATTTTTACATTAAGAATTTTTATTTAATTTATTATCAAAATACTCTTTTTTAGTATTTGAATATAGTTTTATGAACAACAAAATACAATTTTTAATATTAAATATACGGTATTCATCTATCTATTTTAACATCTAATAAAAAAATCTTTAATTTAAAGATGGTTTAAAATTTTTTCTATAATTAAAACTACACCAAAACTAAAGATCGAAGAAAGTCACAAATTTTTACTTTGAAAATTATATTCAATTTAGGAAATTTTCATGTATTTGGTTTAAATTATCAAGATATATTTTTAGTATTTTTAATATAATTCAACTAATAATCAAATACATTTTTTTATATTCGATCTAACTCTCATCTATTTATTTTAAAATCTAATGATCCTTATTATTTTGATATGTAATCGCTATAATTACTTAAAATCCAATTCTAATGATAATACTTTTACTTTTGACTCATATCCTTTTTAGATAATAATTTTAATTTTATATGATATAATCTTGATAGTTTATTTTTTAAAATATTAGATCTAACGGTTGAGATTGTTTTGGCGGTATTGAGGACCAACCACAGTTTTGGATAATATCTCTTTTACTCTTATTATATACTAGCTTATAGCCCGTGCAATGCACGGATATTTATTAATACTTTTTATTATATTAATTCACAATTTTATTTTTAGTATTTATATTTGTTTTAATTTTTTAATTTTATAAATATTTTTTAATTATAAAATATATATTTTTTAAATATATTTTAGACGAATTTCGAACATTAGACTTTTGAAAAAAAAATAATTTATTTATTAAAATATAAAATATTACTTGACATTATATTCAATGATTCTCATCTCTTTATTTTAAGATCCAATGATACTTTTTTTTTGTAGTACTATCCTCCATTAACGACCAAAACTCTGAACGTTCTTTTTAATATATTTAGAGATAAAAATATTTATATTTGATATATTGTTGATGGAGTTCGAACACCTCACGAGTATCATCTGTTTATTTTAAAATTTAACGTTCTTATTTTTATGGCATTGTAGCGTGACAACGAAAATTATGGATAAAATATATAAGGATTTATTTTTGGATAAATTATTTTGTATTGTGTTTACCTTGTGCAAAATATATACATATTTTATGTTTATTTATTGAAATTTATATGATTTAAAATTTAAATTCTTTGTTAATTTGTATAATAAAATTTGCAACATAAATTCATGTACATGACTTCTTCTACGTCTCTTATAACATATAACATAGGATCCATAGTTAGCCATGATATATATGAAAATTATATTGAGAATTTTTTAATACTGTAATTGATATGAATTGATATCTTGATTTTTGATTTAACAATTATTATTAAACCGAAACTACTCATAAATTAAAAAGAAAAAAAGTGTTACGAATTTTTGCATAAAGAATTCTATTTAATATAAAAAACTCAATTATATTTGGTTTAAATTATCAAAATACACTTATAGTATTTAAATATAATTATACTATTAATCAAATACACTTTTTTAATGTTAGATATAATGATTATCATCTATCTATTCAATATCTAACGGTCTTTATTAATTTGATTGTATAGGGACCGAACTACCAAAATTTTGAATAAATTTCTCTTACGATTATTATATATAAGAATATAATAATACATAAAATAAGATTTTATAGAAAATCCTCTTGATTATATAGCTTAAAAATCATTTAAAAATCATTTTAATATTAAAAAGAAAAAATTGCTACTTTATTAATACACCTTCGAAAAATTAATTGCAAATAACAATATGATTGTATACAAATTTGTTGTTTCGTAAATTTTAAATTACATTATAAAGATCGTGCGAGGTTTTCTTTGAAAATAAAATTTTTCATGTGTATTAATAAAAATATTATTGTCACTTATTAAAGATGTCCTATACTTCAATACATTTTAATCAAAGTATGTGTTGTAGTGGGCGATTCAATGTGTATAACCTTATAATGCATTATTGTTATATGCTAAACGTAAATAAATTTTAGGCAAGTTTGTAAGTTTTGTTTAGTTATAAATCTGTTAATTGTAGTTTTCTTTGCTCTTGGATGTCTAATATTGGCAGCTCAAGGTCAATGTTGTATTAATATCGCGTGTGATTCCTTGTTTTTTTTAATTGATTTTATCCGGGTTTTTGGTATTAGAGAGAGTCGAATTCTAGACATTTGGTAGTACTCGCTTATTATCTCTCTTACTCTTATTATATAATAGTATATGATTGTGATAATTTTAATTATTTAAAAAATTTACTTATTTTAATATGTCTACTTATTCTTTTTAATAAATTCAATTAATAGAATATTAAAACATAAATAATAAAGTATCAAGTATTAAAAATAATTCATGTATCGCACGGATTTTAAGCTAATTATTTTTAATTATCGATAATCTCAAAAATTTAGAAATCACCGTTATATCTGCTATTAAATAGAATAGATAAAACTATTAGATCGTTTACTTACAAGTTTTTGTTACTTAATGCTAAGTTTATAAACTTGAAAATCTACTGTATTCGACTGGGTCATGAAAAAAAAATAGATTTTTAATCAATTGCATACTCAAAATACAGGTAATTAACTAAATTAGATGGATTATTTTATTAAATCATAATTAACTGACTTACAATTTTCGAGTACCCACGTGGCCACATCCAAATAATAGGCCAAATCAATCATATTTTATAAAGATTACATGGAGCATCTCTAATGAGCATACCTAATATGATTTGCTAAAATTATATAAAATAATAAATGGTAAAAATTGGAGATGCTCTTATGCTAGCATTATACTCCTCCGTCTCGATTATTTATTTACACTTTCCTTTTTGGGATATCCCTTCTAATTTTTTACATTTCAAAACTTTTCAAAAATAGTAAAATTTTATAATATAAAAATGGGATATTATGAATAGTGCCCTTTTGGTTTTGACTTTTCTGAATGGTGCCATTACAAATTTTTGACTTATACCTGGTACCCTTATAAAAGTGGTTAATTATTAAAAATGCCCCTCCGTTAAACAAAACGTTAACCATCTGTTAGGTACTCAAAGACATAATATAATACACAACTGAATTTCAAATTTCCCGCCATCAAGTTAACCATGTTTAATACATTGAAAAATAAGCATCATGCAACAAAAAAGGACAGTGTTATAACACTGCCATTAAGTGTTTGATCAAAAGGAAATAGTACCAATCCAAATATCACCAAACTGTTTAATTAAAAATTAAAGAGAAAATGATCAAATCTGTTGATGTTGGGACTGAGAATCTGGACCCTGGGACATGTTGATCACAGATGCTTGAGTAGCTGTAGTTGTAGCTGCTGTTGTTCCTTTCTTGCCTTTAGTTGCTGCTGCTTTAGCTTTAGCTGCATTAGATTGGTCTCTCTTCCTTGGATGTCTAACCACAACAGTTTGACCAGATCCATGCAGTTCCTTCTTTTCTTTTTCAGTTAACCCTCCTTTACATGTCCTTGCATTATGTCCATAGCAGTCACATTTGGTGCATTTTACTGTTTTGGATCTTTTGCTCTTCTGATCCTCTCCCTCTTCCCTTCTTCTATTTCTACTAGGCCTTCCAACTTCCCTTTTCATTGTTGGAGGCATTATGACAACAAGATTTTCATATAGAGGCCATTGTTCTTTATCAGGAATGGGGCTTATATTGAAGGAATAAGTTTGTTTGTAAGTCCTCACATGGTACCATGAACTTACAACTTTCAGTGGATCAATTTTTGCATGGATCATTGCCCTAATGGCATGCCTACAAGGTATACCAGACAATTGCCATGCACCACAAGAGCAGATTTTGCTATTCAATGAGAGGGGAAATTGTGATTTACCTTCATGAATTTCGTACTCTCCTGGCTTTGACATGTATGCTTTGCAACTAATTATATCCTTGCTAATTCCTTTCACAATCTTTGAACACAAATCATCATCCTTCCAACTCCTAGCAGCTTCAAGTCTTGTTTCCATTCTTACCATACAAACCCTCCTGATTCCTGTTATTAGAAAGCACATTATGCTTTAAAATGCTAGACATATTATTAGAAAGAGCAGGAAAAGAAAGCCCAAGTTTACCTTCAAGCAATGTCAAAATTGGCCTACACCTGTCAACTCCAAGGGTTGAATTAAAGCTTTAAACAAAGTTGGATGTGTTTGTGTCATTGCACACATTTGGATCAAATTTGTGCTTTCTCCAAGTAGATGGATCACCCAATTCTGCAAACCACTTCATGAATCTGTCACCTCCCTCTTTCTTCGGTCTTTCCATTGCTTTCCTAAAGGTAAACTGGGAGGTGGCATTGCAAACTCTCCAAAATAGAATGTACATAAGTGGCCCTGCAAACTGCTTCTTGTAATTTCTACTTAGATGTCTACAGAAGTACCTCCTTTTGGCTGTTGGCCACACTTTTTCCAAAGCAAGGTCAATTCCCTATAACAAATTGTAGTTAATAAACAAGTTAGTACAATAGTAATGCAAGAAAAGCAATGAACAAAAGTAATACAAAATGTAGTAATTCATACCTTTTGTCTATCTGAGATTATTGTCCAGTCTTTCCTACTAGACTCCTTCACAATGTTGTAAAGGTTCCATAAGAAGTAGGACCAATTCTCCTTTATCTTCCACACTTACAACAACATATGCTAGAGGGAAAATTTCATTGTTCCCATCCAAGGCAACTGCTGACAGAAGAACACCCCCATAATTCCCCTTCAAGTGTGTCCCATCAATGCCTATTAAGGGTCTACATCCCCCAAGAAACCCCTCCAATGAAACCTCAAAATCTTACTTATTTCACCCATACTGCAAATAAGAATGATTCATACTTATAACAACATATATACACATGTAACATGCATTACAACTACAATTATATACATATATACATATATATGTACATGCATCACAAACAAACAGTAAAAAGTCTACATATTATACATACAAGACTAATATAATACATACGTACATACCTTTTAGCTGGAGATGAAGTTTATGTTCGCCTCAATCACCCCAATCGCCCTAATCACCCCCAATTGATAGAAACCCTCGCTTCAGTGTCGTTTCAATATGTGTTTTATTTTGGGGGTACTTTTTATTAAGTATATTTTCCTTTTTAAAATAATAATATAATTATCTAATTGAACTGATTAACGTGTCATTAACGTTTTTTTTTAACGGAGGGGCATTTTTAATAATTAACCACTTTTATAAGGGTACCAGGTATAAGTCAAAAACTTGTAATGACACCATTCAGAAAAGTCAAAACCAAAAGGGCACTATTCATAATATCCCTATAAAAATTAACTACTTGCACTATTTTTCTTCATTTTACTCAATCGTCTTGCTCCTTTCCGTCCCATCACTTTACCCAATTGTTTTTACTTCATTCCTGTACTTTACATATTTTTCTTAACATCCATGCACAACCCAAATATAAACCATTGGACGGGACGGAGTGATACTTTTTTTCAGGGTAAACAATTTGCTAACTATAAGGCATAAGACGTTTATAATAATAATTAAAATAATAAATATTTCCTTAACTGAAAATATCATCGTTTAACAAATATTTTATTGTGACGCATTTAATTTCTAGCTCAAATTTTGAAATATATATATATATATATATAAAATACAGCCGCAGTAACATAAAATTAAGTATTCAACTATAAAAAATAAAGTACTAATTCAGATAAAATTAAATATTCAAGAAAATAACATAAAAAAGAGTAAATAGCAGTTTGCACCCCTTTACTTTGGACGTTTTTTTCGATTTGGTCCTGAATAATGTTCTGTAGGAGAATGCACCCCTATGTTTAATTGTCGCTTCGATTTGCACCCCTTTGACCAAATTCCGTTAATTTTGACTGTTAACCTTAACAACCAGGGTTATTTGGGTAATTAGTCAGGATAATTTCCTATTTATTTAGATTTTAACAGTATTTATGGGAAAGGTTTTAATATACTACAATATTTATTTGGCTAACCTTAACAAAGCGACTTGTGAAAAGAAAAACATTTGGCTCAATTAACACGGTCTAGTTGGCATTGTGTTGCTTAGCGGTCCAAAAGCCTATTTTTTTTATTTTATTTCTGATTGTGCATAGCTAATCATTTTTAGCTCTCTTTTATTGATGCTCTGGATAACAATTTGTATGAATACTTTCTTATCAATGAACGATGATCTTTGGCATTAGAAAAGGACATTACGGAAAATAATACTATTAATCTACTACTAATTCTCTGCGACATAGAATTGACATTCTGTCTTTTGTTTGTGAATTCAAATATAGCTCGTAAATTTTTATATAATATTATGACTTACGATTATATGCAAATTTTAATATTTTAAATAATTATGTTGCTACTAAGAATCGATGACGTATGGTAGTACGACTTTATAATTCCTCTTACTCTTATTATATAATAGTATATAACAAGGATTTAATTTAATTTAATGTAGTATGAATTGAATATTAGTATTAATGGAACTGGTATTTTTATTAAGTTCTAATTACTTCTAATCCAATTCTAATACTAATACTTCCACTTTGATTTATATCTTTTTTAGATAATAATTTCTATTTTTATATGATATAATCTTGATGGTCTATTTTTAAAAATATCAGATCCAACGGTTGAGATTGTTTTGGTGGTACTGAGGACCGATTAAAGTTTTGGATAAAATCTCCCTTACGCTTTTTATTTATAAGGATTTAATAAAGATTTAATTATTATTATTATTATTATTATTATTATTATTATTATTATTATTATTATTATTATTATTATTATTATTATTATTATTATGATTATCATCATCATCATGATTATCGTCGTCGTCATCATCATCATCTAAAATTTGTGTATATTACAATAACAAAAGTATAAAATGATAACAATCTCACTACAAAAAAATTAGACATAATCGACTGATATTGTGCTGTCAATTATAGCCTTTGCATAGCATAAAACAGACTAATTGTGCACATCCGACATCAATCGTTTTAAGTGGTCAATATTTAATTTGTTAACTTTGTAACATATCATCATCGGTACGTTCTAATAAATGACCTATACATAAGGAGTGACATGTGTAGATAAATGGTCCCACAATTTACCAATCTGTGAATGCTCATAATCGTGGTCCATTTTCTGACCCTTAACCAAGACTAACTATTATAGTAGCTGACCAGGTTTTAACCAATCACTTCAGTTGATCGATTATGTGGATAAAAGCAACAGGTTTGTCTCATAATTGAACAATTCGGGTGGTGGGTTACATCGTTGATATGGGCTGAAAATAACCCTACAGACATTGTTAATGATATATTAATTAGACCTAGCTTGGTCTGAAGTTTGAGCCCAATTAATGAGGTCCGAAATCCTAATTATTTATTAATTTCGTAATTAATAAAAAGGAAAAATCTGCAGCTTATCAGAAGAGTTCAAAGTGTGCCAACTCCATCAAGGAGTAGCCTCCAAGACATACAAACCTAATAGGAGTCAGCCTCCTACAAAATAGGATTCACAATCCTGATCTAAGAAGGTGACTTGACCCCCAAGTCACCTAATAAATGCAAGGCTCCTGACGCCTATATAAGTACCCAGATTCTTCAACTCAGAACTACGTTTTTTGGCTTGATTCTCAGCATTGATTGAGATACGTAGGCATCTTGTGAGGGCAGATTTAGCCACGAAACATGAGACCAGCCATTAAAGCTCGAAAGCTCTTAAACCCTAGCATTAAAATCGTAAATACAGATTTTATTCCACAATATTTGGCGTCGTCTATGGGAAAACAACATCAACCATGGCAAACACACGAAGAACAAATCGAGAAACTCATACTTCTGAAGGACTTCATCTTACCTCTGAAACAGAGACTCATGGAAGACAACCACCACAAACTACTGGCACTCAAGGGGCGAGTATCCCCCTCACCACTACTCAAGGACCAGAAATACCAATTTCGGTTGAAGGGAAGAATCCTCTGCAAATGGTCGTTCATGGAACTAATCCTCAAGAGACTATTCTCCAGCAACCAATCACAACCTCTCCACTGCTTCTGAATGCACCACGTGGCCTTCAACTTCACACCACGGATCTTCCCCAATTTACGACTCAAACTCTCGAGATGCCAACCTATGGTATGCCACCTCGACCCACGGTAGGGAGTAGTGGTATTAATCCTACATACCACGAAGCTTATGTACCCCCTTATATTCAAGGCCTAGGGCCCGTAAACCCACAAATTCAAACTCGAACTCAACAAACTTCATTAATTCAAGACTACTCAGGTCCTTATACTGAGGAAAAAGATTATAATTCCGATGATGAAAGGGATGTACCCCCAAGAAGTATGCGTTCTTCCCAAACAAATCAGGAACAACCCCAAACCACTAAGGAAAATATTGCGGCTCATGAGGCAGAGGTTGCAAGACTCAAGAAAGTATTGGAGGAAGAAGGGGCTGCAAAAGCACAAAACCAAGCATCCGGGAGAGTCTCGGTGATCAATTTAGATCCTGCACCAAGAAGAACAAAGAGGGCTGAAACTCCAAAGGATGATCCTACTATGTTGTTACCCTTAGGAGATCCTGATGATCCTACACCACCTTTTACTCAGGATATCATGAAAGCTAATATATCCAGAAAATTCAAGATGCCAACCATCAAATCTTATGATGGAACAGGAGATCCAATAAATCATGTAAGAACTTTCTCAAATGCACTATTGTTGCAGCCTACCAATGATGTGGTCAAATGCAGAGCGTTTCCACAAACCATGGCGGGTATGGCTCAACGTTGGTACAATTGTCTCCCTCCCAATTCTATTGGATCTTTTAAGGAACTGAGCAAGACGTTTATCAATCAGTTTATTAGTGGAAGGGTGCATGAGAAGAGTTCTGCATCTCTTATGGGAATCCAGCAAGGTAAGAATGAAGCCTTGAGGGACAACAGAAATCGATTCACTAGAGAGGCTTTGATGGTCCCGGATCTGGAGGACAAAGTAGCAATGATAGCCCTACAACAAGGAACCACTGATGATCATTTTAAAAGGTCTTTAGCTAAGCATCCACCTGAAAGCATGTTAAATTTACAAGACCGGGCTGGAAAATATATCAAGGATGAAGAAAGTGGTAGTATTAGTGCTCTAGAGACAATACTTTTATGTTTTAAAGAAAACATTTTATTATTATAAATTATGTTTTATTGATTATTGTTATTATTTTATTATGTCTTTATTACTGCGTTATAAATGTTAGCATAATAAATGTCCTTGGAATTATGATACGTATTCGATATCTTTAAGTATGTGACTTAAAAATGAGATTATATGAACAATATCTTTATTCCTAAATATCCCTAGTAGAGTGTTATTATTTAAGGACAATAATAATACACAGAGACTAGTATGTTTGTTGACTGATGACCACATCTCATTGGTCATAGGTATGGTGATACTAAAGTCAAAACATAGGTGCATGTAAGAGTACATGACACTGGATTGACCCGCCGTGAGATTACACATGTTAATAGTGTCATAAGTAATTCTCACTGTGATAATGGTGTAATGATCCTTAGACCTGAAATCATTATATTTTTATACGAGAATTAATATACTTTGATTACATTAAAAGTTACCTTTGACCGGGTGATGATAAAAGTGGACATTGGGTATATTATGAATCGTATGAGAAATATGAATGATCTAGATGGGATTTAACCCTCCTAATTTTAGGAGCGATATTATTGGCCTCTTGTTTGAGTGAGACTAAGAAATGCACGACCGTGCTCAAATGTTGATTTGATTTATTAGTCTACTCATCGATCAAGAAAACTAAGATTAAATTATGAAGAGGATGACACATTACATGCCTCGAGTTTAATCTATAATATTAAGGTTAAAGGGATTATATTACATGGAACATTATTCACGAAAGGCTTAATCGAATCACCTATTTAATTATTATTACTTGGGTGGCAATGATGTATTACTAGATGCTGCTCATTGTTTACAATTTTAATTAGTTATTGAAATTGTTACCAACTTAATAATAACCTACAGGGTCACACACAAAGAACGCTTGAAGGAGAAATAATTTAAATTATGAATTTAAATAAGTAATTTATTCTATTTATAATATTAATTAAGTATGACTTGATTAATTATTTAAATAGAAAATGGAATTACTTAAACTGTTGCCCAGTAATAATCTATTGTAGAAGGGGGGTTGAATACAATAGTATAAGATAATCGACTTCTTAATGTATATATCACAAATATGAAAGAAAGATAACAACTTTATTAAATCTGATATAAAACTGTTACAAACTCTCTCAAGAAATTCTGATGTTCTTGAGAGCTGCTAAGTTGTTACAAAACTCTCTCAAGAAATTCTGTGTTCTTGAGAGCTGCTAAGTTGTTACAAAACTCTCTCAAGAAATTCTGTGTTCTTGAGAGCTGCTAAGTTACACAATACTCGTGTATGTGATCGATTGTATGAGCTCTTGTCTAACGTCTGTCTCCCTTATTAAATCGAGACCTAAACTGTGTTTATATACTACACAGCTTCTCTATCAATTACAAGATAAGTCCTAATCAATTACAAAGATTGAAACCTATCCTTAATCGATAGCTACATTACTACAAACCAGGAACCGACAAAATAAACTTCCATGTTTAACTAGACTCCAAATATAACTCGAAGTAGGAATCCTGATCAGCTTCCAGTCCTGATGATCAATCCTGATCCCAGTACTGATATGCATCTTTGATCCTGACGACCATGTAATCCTGATGACTTCAGTAATCCTGATCAGTTGAGTCTAGATCCTGACAATCAT
Organism: Heracleum sosnowskyi; assembly: GCA_030848705.1. Lineage (NCBI taxonomy): Eukaryota > Viridiplantae > Streptophyta > Magnoliopsida > Apiales > Apiaceae > Heracleum > Heracleum sosnowskyi. The sequence goes on along the minus strand of CM061235.1, from coordinate 90,828,720 downwards.
TGAATTCTGATCTAACAATCTCCCCCAATCTCATACTTTGTAAAATAAAGTATTGTTAGGAATATGTTGTTCTTGATGATAATTATAAAAACACTTAGTAGATTTTGTATTAAGTCATTTTGTAACTGTCAACGAAATGGCATGCTTTGCAGCATTCCATTGACAGGAAGCTCATCAACGAAATGAGTAATGTAGCAATTGCACTGTACAATACTTCACAGTTTGATATGCATTTTGTTGTATATATTAGATAGGTTTTCTAAGTCATGTTGACTAAGTACTAGATAGGCAAAATAGGTTGGTTAATTGTAAATATATTATGCCTTGTAATTTTGTCTAAGTGAAGACATGTCAACGGTATGAAGATCACTCTGTCAACGGTATGGAGTTTACCCATCAACGAAACGAAGGAAACACCATCAACAAAACGAAGGAAACACCATCAACGGAATAAAGAATAAAGCTATCAACGAAACACATCTCCCTGCTATCAACGAATCACTATTGCTTTTTGAACAGTTGACAAAGTGATAGTGACAGTTTACTGAACAGATCTAAAGGAGATATGGAAGTGTACTTTGCATTGGAAGCCATCAAAATGGTTACTGGAAATAAGGAAACATTCCAATTTCCAATAAGGCTCTTGGGAATGATTAAAATAAGCATGAAGACAAAAGCAAAGATCTCCAAGGACCATTGGACAAAAGGAATGAAAAGCAAGCTACTGATGGTTACTACTATTGTTCTTTAGTTTAGCCAAACGTAGAATTGTAAACTTGGGTATATATAACCAAGTGTAGCAGTTACTTTAAGAGTAAGAGAAGAAAAGCAAATAGTTTGTATTAGCTATCTTTGAGAGCATACTTCTCTACAATCTTGTAACTGAGCAGTTGTGTACATTTTGTATCACAGATTATTTCCGCAATAAAAATCACTTCAGTTGGATCATCAAACAATCCAACTGAAATTATTTATGTGCTTGTGATTTTTACTTTAAGTTCAGTTTTTATTTGTAAGTTGTTTTAAGTTTAAGAAATATCAAGAATTGTATTCAACCCCCCCTTCTACAATTCTGTTAGGTCATTTGGGATTAACAAGTATTGATTCCTAAAATTCAATGATGTCAAAAACATATAAACAAAATGTACAGGTATCTGCAGCAGCAACTTATCTGTTTAGATCTTTTGATAGAACAGATTCATCTTCAAGAAGTTGGATAATAAATTTTCTTCTTTTTCTTCAAGAATTTGAATCAATCTTTTCTTCAGATTTCTAAGATCTTTATCTTCCTCATTAATCTGGTAAATAGCTGCTCTGAGATTCTGAATAGAGCTTCTTTGTAGACTATGTTCTTCAAGAAGAAGATAAGCAATTTCCTTCCCATCAGGATTGAGAGTAAGTTGTGTCATGCCAAAAGTTGTTTCTTTAATAGCAGTACCTCTTTGCATTTCCACATCTTTATCTCTTAGATTTAGATACATGGGAGTATAATCACCAGTGTAATTCTTTCCTTCAAGAAACCTTCTTCTTATTGTTGACAGAATCATATCACTCCATACTTTGCACACTTCATTCTTCCATCTCAATAGATAATGGACATATTTCAGTTCCTTTGTAGTTTTTATCAACAAATCTTGAATGGATAGTATCTTCACACTACCATCTTCCATGAAGTACAAAAGCTTCTCTTTCTTATCAAAACCATCATGACAATCTATAACTATATCAACAGCTAATAAATTGTCCAGGTGTTTAGAAGTTAAAGTACCTCCAATTTCAGTCAAAGAATAAGGATCAAGATAAGGCATGTTCAGATATTCAGCATCCCTGTGTCCAATACCTCCTCTTGAATTATTTGTCAATTGCTTCAGATTAGAAAGTATTCTTTGCCAGAGTGCTTTTGATTCTATCATATCAGATAAATCAACAACACTTGAAGCAATTCCTCCAGACCGAAAATTGATAGGAATATCACACCTAAGTGTGTCAATGTGTTTCCACTTCTTATCTTTCTCTTTCTCATAAGCATAACTCTTCTGTAGATAAGGTTGAATTCTTCTTGCATTTCTCCACAACCCTTTATTTGAAACATTGAGTCTTTGCTTATAGAGCTGAAAGTCTTCATCTGTAGACTTGATTATTCTTCTTCTGACTTCTTCTTCTTCATCAACTTCCCTATTATGAGAATCAACCACAGTAGATTAAATTAACAAATCAATCTCTTGCAGAATTTCAGAATCATCAGGACCTTGAGCAATGTCAGGATTTGAGTCTGAAATTTGAACTGTATTGCTGATGAGTGTTGATTGTTTTGGTCTTCTTCTCAGTTCAGGTTCTTCTTGAATAATCTCTTTATCTTCTTCAAATAACTGTTGAATTCTCTTATCAGAGTGATAAAGAGTAACAACATTATCATTCCTTGTTGTGAACTTCTGGAATAAATTTGATGCATCTTCAGGATTGTCAATAATCACATCTTCATCTCCTTCAGGAAATATAAAAAGTGTTTGTCCATGACCAGGCGTCAGGATTTGATCATTCATCATGATGTGATCACCTGTCAGGATTTGTTCTTCCGTCAGGATCTGAGATTGCATCAGTGTCCTTACTGTCCTTTTTCCAGAATCAGAAACATGAGTAGACTGCGTTGTTTGACTTTGACTTGTAGACTTCATAGCAGTAGCATCAGATGTTTCTCCTTGTAAAACTTTGTCAGCACCATCATTTCCAGTATCATCATCATTATTATTTCTTAATACTAGATCAGGTGTACATATTGTCCGACTTACCTTCTCCCCCTTTTTGACATCAGCATTTGACAAAATATTCAAAATTAAGACAAGAGAGGTTTGAATGTCAGATACCTTAGAATCAAGATAATCAATTCTGTTATTGATGGAGAGTTGTTCAGAAAGAACTGTCTGTACTTGAGATTCCACTACCCTTAGTTGACGAGCAGTAGGCACCTTTGTAAAGTTTTGAGAAATATCTCCCCGTATCAATTCAGTTTCATCTTTGACATAATCAATTTCATTTTTGAGGCTTTTGGATAACAGAGTAGTAGCCTTCAAATGATTCTTCAAGTCTTGATTCTCTATTAACTTTTCTGCATCATAGGCATGATCCAAAGCATATGGATAACTTACAGAATCCGCAGATTTGTACCATGAATTTGTCCATTCATGCTGTCTAATTGCCTCAGCAGGATCGTTAGAAGGAACAGAAAAGTCTTGTCTTAAGTCTTTCCTAGTAGAAGCCTTGCCCACCATGTATGTGCTTGATGAACCAAAATTAGTTCCAAGACTAGATTTGAGTGATGTAGCAAGCTGATCCTTCTCTTCTTGATTATCATCATCACTGTCATCACTATCATCAACATCAGAATGAACAGTTACATCAGGATCAGGAATAGCAATTCATTTAAGTTTGTCCTTGGATGCTGAGATAGGATCTATCATTGGTCTTGATCGTAGTGGTTGTATCAGGACTGGTTCAATATCAGGAACACCACTAGCATCAGGAGCACCACTGTCAGTAATTGATTTGCCTGCATCAGTATTTTCTACTAATGGTTCTTGTGTAGCATGAGGTTCAGAAGCTTCTTCAACACTTTGAGCTAAAGGTTCTTGTGTATTTCCCTCATAGACAGTGTCCTCGACCAATCTTGTAACTTCATCTGCACCAGAAACCCCTTGAGCTTTGTCAGGAAATTCCTCAGAAACTGTAGATTGGCCTGCATCTTCACATTGAGAAGATGGTTCTTGTGTGACTGGAATAGAAATGTCTTCATTCTCCCTTTGAGAAAATGGTTCTTGTGTGACCATTCCAATAGCTATGCCTTCACCCAAACTTTGATTGAGTGGTTCTTGTATGGCTGGATCATCAGTACGAGCTGCTGAACCAATTTGAGTATCAGGTTCTTGTGGGCTTGATCCCTTCAGTTTCTTCAGTCTAGAGAATTTTAACTCTGCTGACTTCCTTGGCTTGACAATTGGACGTTGAATCCCTAGATTGGAAGTAGCAGCACCATACCTCTTCATTGAAATATCAACATGTCGTTTAGTTGAAGAGTCTGAAATAGTTATCTCTTTACTTGGTGCATCATCAGGAAAACTAACATCAGGATTTCCTTGAGCATCAGAATTTGACTGCTCATCAGGAATAGAAGTATCCTGCTTCTTTGATAATCTTCGTTTCTTCTGTGGTTTAGATAATGAAACTGTTACGACCAAACTCAACACGCAAGTGCACGTGATCTCAAGTAATACAGATAGCAAATAAGGTTCGTTCCTACAGGGACTCGTTGTTTGTCTAGTTAATTCACTCACCAATGTATGATTATTATCCGATGCTAAAACAATTAACAAAGTGGATTTTTGTTATCACTATAATTAATCTAAGAATTATAACTAATTATCAACTACTTGAACTGAGATTTATATCGAATTACTTATGTGACTAAAACATGGGATTTCAACTTCATTAAACAATCCATCTAAAGTCTCCAATTCTCTAGCCCTTTCATGTGATTTATTAATACCTGATCGAACACACAAAACTGATATAAGCCAACTTTCGTTGTACCAATACCATCCTAAATAATATCCACAATTAAGATAGAAATCACTTAGTCTCCCAATTATTCTTAGTCCCTATATGTCTATAAAGATTGAAAACATAATGGTTGAAGTACAAGCATTCAATTGATCACATAGTCGTCATAAAACGGTTAGAGTTACGACACTAATTACGAATGATATTCTCACGCATAAACCTATGCTAGCATGGCAAGTTCTAAACTCTTAAATCCACTTTCGCTTCAATAAGAATTAACACACAATTACAGGAGTTAGCTACTCTCCTATAACGAATTAAAACAACCATGATAGGATATCACATCAATCACACTATAGGCATCGAGAAAATTCAACAAATAAACTTCATGAATAACTACGTTAAAATCCCATGATAACGAATTAGTTCATAATCAAACTAATCGTCACCATGGGTTCTTTTGAAAACATGATAGTAGAAAATAAAGTATAACTATTATAAATATCAAGGGTTTTTAAGAATACACCAAATCCAAGCATCCACAACTAGAAAGATTACAAGAATAAAAATTGAATCGATCTTCTTCCTTGCTTCTTCGTGCTTGAACTCCGTAGATATAAGTGATATATGTCTCTCGGGTTTTCTTCTCTTTATATAAGCCTCCAGGTGCAAACAAGTCGTACTGAATTGAAATTTTATTTTATTTCTTGACAAATCAGCAAATCGGGTCAAAGCAGGAATTTTCGTCAGAAAGACCGGCGCTGCCGCGCCACAAATACAAAGGAGAGCGGCGCTGCCGCGCCAGAGATTTTCTGTACTGATTTCCAGCGGCGCTGCCGCGCCATAGACAAGCTTAAACACGGCGCTGCCGCGCCGTACCTTCTGTCCAGGAAATAGAAAATGTTGTCCTCTTCGCGTGAGCTGTAAGATCGTCAGAATCGGACTTGTAGAACTCCAGATATGGCCAAAACAGTAAAGACTGCGCAACCTACCCGGAAAATCCGAATTCTAATCAAATTAACCTCCAACTCTTGGTTCTGCAAAACTTAATGAAAACACATTAAACACACCACATACTTGAGTTCAAGTCATCAATTTAAGCCGATATGAAGCGTTCCAAGTGGATTAAAAATCCACTTATCAGAAACCACAGCTGCAGATGCAGTATCAGTAACTGCTTTATTCATCACAGAGGATATAGGTAATTCATCCTCAGAATCAGTCTCATTCCTGAGCTTTAACTTTCTTTTAACAGAAACAGACTCAACACCTTTAACAGTTTTCTTCACCAGGACCCCTTGTACACCCCCTTGTAACTTCTTTTTAGTGAGTGGTGTAGAGGAAAAATCCTTTGAACCTGATTGCCTTCCAGACACATCAGTTCTAGCTGATTTCTTTGATTTTGCAACTAAAGTCTTTTGAGAGACAATAGAGGTGGCTGATGACTGTTTAGACTATTTGGGATGGATGCTTTGGTCAGGAACAAGGTGTGATTGGCCTTGCCCCATAGCATCAGAAACTGATCCATATTGAGTAGGCATTTTCTCTGTCAAGAAAAGCCTGAACTCATCTGGAATAAAGGCATTGGCTCTAAAACCATTTCCCTTATCACTGTTGACTAAGGACTTAACATTATTCTCAGTAATTCTACAGATAGGTAGAACTACATCATCCTCAAAAACAACATTAGGACATAAGTGATTAAATATCAACTGTAAAAATCTAAGAAAACAGACAGAACCTAACTTATCTGATTTCCTATCACTTAAAGCTTTTAAGATAAAAGACCCATAATCAAATACTGTAGAATGGATAAGAGAGTACCCAATTTTGAGAGAACCTGATGGAAGAGCATCAAAGTTTGATGTCTTGTTCAGGAAACAGCGACTTATGGTATCAAAGAAGAAATTCCATTCCTTCTTAAGCTTCGTCCTGAAGAGGTTTCCATACCTCTTTACTTCTCCATTGTAGCCCAATTGTTGAACAAACTCAAAGTGAGTTGAGTCTGAAACATTAACAGGAACCGCAACACCAAGAACAGGTAAATGCAGTGCTTCCTCCACAATTGTAGGAGTCACATAGTGAGTAACCCCGTCATATTCAAAACTCATCAGAATTGAATCAGAATGCTCTTTGTCAAAAGAAACTGTATTCCACACCTGCATAACCGACTTAAAAGAAACACTTGCAGGTTCTGTTAAAGCATACTTCAATGAACTTGAAGCTAAAAAATCTTGAATTATGTGAAACTCACTGGGTAATTCCTGATGGTCTAGAATAACTACAAAATTATTAGTGGCAATAGTAACACCACGAATCACAATCTGTTTATTCATGAATGATGAAGACACCATTGATACTGTAGAAAACTTGAGAATTAAGATTTAGAAAATAGGGTTTTTGAGTATCGAGAGAAAACGAAGAGAGAAAAACTGATGATGTGAGAGTAATCAGGAATATGGACAATCAATTATATTTTGTTAAAACAAAATATTACTCTCTGTGACAGGTGGAATACTGGAATTCGTGCACAAATAAGTAGTGGACAAAGTACGTGTGTAATGAAACATAACTGTACCGCTTTTTATGTGTATCTATATGTATATATTTATCAGTTTGACACACGAGCGCATACAGTTGTCCAACTAAAACTCAACCGTTTCTTACCATTTAGTGACGAAAACTCAGGCACAAATTAAGCAAAGAAATACTGACCTGTCCACCAGGTTTGACCAGTTGACTTCCTGTCAGGATTGTGTCCTATCAGGATTAGATCAAAATTACGTACCTTTCTGAATGACCATCAGGATTAGACAGTCATCAGGATTTCCTCTCTGTATTTTTCCTCAGAAATTCTCAAAGTTTATCATTCCAAGTTCATTCACCAATTTATTGAAAGTAGCTTCAGGCAGTGGCTTGGTGAATATATCAGCAAGTTGTTGATCAGTGGGAACAAAATGAAGTTCAATTGTTCCTTCCAGAACCTGTTCTCTTATGAAGTGATATCTAATACTGATGTGTTTAGTAAGAGAATGCTGAACTGGATTTCCTGTCATTGCAATAGCACTTTGGTTATCACAATAAATAGGGATCTTTGAATATGACAGTCCATAATCTAACAACTAATTTCTCATCCACATTATCTGAGCACAACAACTTCCTGCAGCTTTGTACTCAGCTTCTACTGTTGAAGTAGAGATAGACTTTTGCTTTTTACTGAACCAAGATACTAGTCTACCACCCAAAAATTGACAGCTTCCTAAAGTACTTTTCCTGTCTATTTTGCATCCTGCAAAATCAGCATCTGAATAACCACACAACCCAAGATCTGATTCTCTTGCATACCAAAGACCAAGTGAAGAAGTGCCTTTGAGATATCTGAATATTCTTTTGACTGCAATCAGATGGGGTTCCCTAGGTTTTGCTTGAAATCTTGCATATAGACAAGTTGCAAACATGATATCTGGTCTACTTGCAGTGAGATACAATAAAGAGCCAATCATCCCTCTATAGTGAGTTACATCTACTTCAGAACCTTGATCAGGATCAAGTTTTGTAGCTGTAGCTATGGGAGTACTTGCGGTACCACAGTCTTCCATGTTAAACCTTTTCAATAAGTTCCTTGTATACTTTGACTGATTGATAAAAATACCATCTTCAGTCTGCTTAACTTGTAGACCAAGAAAGTAACTCATTTCTCCCATCATGCTCATTTGATATCTTGACTGCATAAGCTTAGAAAACTTTTCACAAAGCTTATTGTTTGTCGACCCAAAAATGATATCATCCACATAAATCTGAACTAAAAGCAAATCCTTACCATGATTCAAATAGAATAAAGTTTTATCAATAGCACCTCTTTTGAATCCACTTTCCAGTAAGAATAGAGCTAAGGTTTTATACCATGCTCTTGGAGCTTGCTTTAGTCCATAAAGTGCCTTATCCAATCTGTAAACATGATTTGGATATTTTGGATCAATGAAACCAGGAGGTTGCTCAACATAGACTTCTTCCTCCAGTTCACCATTTAAGAAAGAACTTTTTACATCCATCTGGAAAACCTTGAATTTCTTATGAGCTGCATAAGCCAGAAAGATCCTGATGGCTTCTAGTCTTGCAACAGGAGCAAAAGTTTTATCATAGTCAATTCCTTCTTGTTGAGAATACCCCTTTGCAACTAGCCTAGCTTTGTTTCTGATAATTACTCCATCAGAATCAGTCTTGTTCTTGAAAATCCATTTTGTACCAACGATAAACCTGTTCTTTGGTCTTGGTACCAGTTTCCAGACTTCATTCCTTTCAAATTCATTCAACTCTTCTTGCATTGCAGTAACCCAATCATCATCTTTGAGTGCATCTTCAACTTTCTTAGGTTCCTCCATGGATAGAAAGTTATGATATAAACATTCATTCTCAGTTGCACTTCTTGTCTGAACACCTGCATCAGGATCTCCAATGATTAAATCAGGAGTATGACTTACAGTCCATTTCCTTGCTGGTGTAAAGTCATTCCTTGAGGTAGATGCTCCCCCTGGATTGGTGTTATTTTGATTTGATGAATTTGCTTCAGATGAAGCTCCCCCTGAAATATTGTTATTTCCTCCTGATGAATTATCAAGATCATCACTTGAATCAGTATCTGAAGAATTATGTCCTGATGATTGAGTTGACTCTGAACTTGTAGTCGAATGCTGTTGCTCCCCCTCAACATTTGCACTACTAGTTGTATTACCATTAGTTGCATCATCAGTATTACCACCATCAGTATTTGATGTGTCATCAGGATTTGATGGATCATCAGGATTTGGTGACCTATCATTATCTGATGAATTGACATGATCTGATTCATTTTCTTCAGGTTCCTTGGTAGCTTCATTTTCAAAAATCAGTCTATCATGTGAGTCTTCATTGATTCCAATTATCTTCTTATCATCAAAAGATACATGTATTGACTCCATGACAGTCCTTGTCCTCAAATTAAAAACTCTGAAGGCTCTTGATGCAGGATAGCCTATGAAAATTCCTTCATCAGCCTTTGTTTCAAACTTTCCTAACTGTCCAGGATGAGTTCTAAGAACAAAACATTTACAGCCAAACACATGCAGATGCTTTAGACTTGGTTTCTTCTCCTTGAGAGATTAATAAGGAGTCACACCATGTCTATTTATCAATGTGAGATTCTGAGTATAGCATGCTGTGTTGACTACTTCTGCCCAGAAATATGTAGGTAATCTTGCTTCTTCCAACATAGTTCTGTCAGCTTCAATAAGAGTTCTATTCTTCCTTTCTACTACTCCATTTTGCTGAGGTGTGCCAGGAGCAGAGAATTGTTGAATTATTCCTTTGTATTTGCAGAACTCTTCCATCTTTGAATTCTTAAATTCAGTACCATTATCACTCCTCATTATCTTGACCTTGTGCTTTGTGGTTGTCTCAATCATTCTCACATGATCCAACAGTATTTCAGGAGTCTCATCTTTTCTGTGCATAAAATACACCCAGGTGAATCTAGAATATTCATCAACAATTACAAGAGTGTACCTTTTCTTACTGATGGACATGATGTTGACTGGTCCAAATAGATCAAGATGCAGCATGTGATATGGTTCTTCAATAGAGGAATCAGATTTACTCTTGAATGATGTCCTTATCTGTTTAGCCTTTTGACATGCATCACAGAGTCCATCTGGAGTATGTTGCCCAGTAATAATCTATTGTAGAAGGGGGGTTGAATACAATAGTATAAGATAATCGACTTCTTAATGTATATATCACAAATATGAAAGAAAGATAACAGCTTTATTAAATCTGATATAAAACTGTTACAAACTCTCTCAAGAAATTCTGATGTTCTTGAGAGCTGCTAGCTTACAAAAACTCTCTCAAGAAATTCTATGTTCCCTGAGTACATGAACTTTTTCTTCTGGAGTCCATTCAGATTTAGCTTTGACCACATAATGTTCTGGTATAGTATCTGTTCGTTCAACGAACTTTGTTGGTATATATGGTCCATCACGAATCCTGTCCAAGTAGCACTACGCCATAAGTGCTCATATGCAATGCTTTTTTAATATGGCAGTAGACCAAAAAAGCGTTGCATTCAGCTTCGTTTTCAAAAATGCAACACGAAAAGGGCGTTGCATCCGCGGGCGTGGCATTTGATATGTAATGCAACGCTTTTGGTCATCTACTGCAACAGAGAGAAAGTATTGCATTATAAGTATACTGCAACACCAAAATCAAGGAAATGCAACACCAATGAGTGTTGCCTTAAACACAAGGCCCATTATCATGCCACGTCAACAGTGGGGCCCACTAAAATGCCACGTCAGTAGTAGGGCATGCTTGCCAGGTCAGTAGTGGGGCCCACATGCCATAATGCAACGCTTTTCAGTGTCTTCTGAAACAGTAATTTACTAATGCAACACCATTAGATTCTATAATTCAATACCATTTTCTTGAAATGCAACATTAAATAAGGAAATGCAACACTTTAATAAAAAAATTTGCAATATAAGTTTTGTACATAAATAAATACCATTCAAAACATTCAACATTCCATCCAAAACATCCTAAAACCAATCCAAAATAACCAAGGCATCTAACAACATACTAAATATCTAACTTAATCACAAAAAAATTTAAATAATACAAATAATCTCGTCCCCAAAATCCCATCATCCAAGCATTTCCAACAATGTACATCACCTGAACAAGCATTGCCTCATCAAGAAGTTCAAAAAGGTTATTAACTTGATGGTTAGGGCCAAGAGCTTCCGCCTTAATAGTTTGTCATTGCTTGACAAGAGTTTCAGCTTCTTCCATATGCATTAGCCTTTGGTATACTACTGCCTTCAGTGAATTCATATTGTCAAGTAAAGAGGTTTTCAATGCTCCAGCTTCAGATGAGCTCCTGAGCTGCACCTTTTGTGATGGGAGTATCTGTGCAAGCTTTCTGATAATACTGTTTTCCTTGAGGAAAGCAAGTCCTCGTTTCTGATGTAAAGAGGAAACATTCAAATACACATTCAAATACTGCACCCGTGTGCTCTTTTATATTGCTTCTTTCCAGCTTTCTTTTCACCAGTAAAATAGTTATCCTACAGAAACATTCAAATACACATTCTCTTTCCAAATAAGAATTATGGATTTCATCATTGTTTAACAATGAAAGAACTATCAGGGTAGAGAAAATGCAAAGTAAAGAACAAAGGGTATTGCATGAAGATAGCCTAGAGAACAGATACATTAAAGTTTAGAAAGCTGAGTTGAATAGTTATTCTCACCAATTCCTGACGAAGTTTATTACCCTGCTGAAGTGCAGCAGATTTTTCTTCACTCAATTTCGAGATAAGGGCCCTTACCTATAACAATATAATAGATATTACACCAAACTCAAGCAAATAAGACAGAGAAATAACCACAAACAAAGAAATTTGAAGTGTGAACTCAATTGCATAAAAAAACAAGCAAATGAATGAATGGACTCCAGAAAAGCCCCAACAGCAGCACAGTAACATATTCCCAAGTCTCTAGCTAGAAAATCAAAATAAGGTATATCTTATAACTAAAGGCCAGTCCATACAGCTAGATTTTATCATATCCTCGGACAAGAAAATGCATCAGGATTTGGGAGTCCAATAGTCTCTATCCACTAAATTTCATCGAAGCCGAGAACTTCTAAACCATACATCAGTAAAACATTGCAATTAAATCAAAATTACCAAATGCACACTTAACTGAGGACTTAACGAAGCAAGACAGGGTATACAGTTATGAGTTACCCCGGTTCTAAGAACAAAAAATAATAACCTGAGTAACTCTTTTTGTTGTGATCAGCTTAAATTTCTATTTCTTGGTAAAGGTTAAAATAGAGAAGTTTAAATACACATGCACACGTGTATGGTACTGCTGGGAAGTAGAGCTGTCATCTGTCTTTTGGTCATTGTCCATCGACACAAGAAACTTAATACGCCTCTTGCCTGCAATTGTGCTATCTACAGTTATGTCATCTGATCTCTGTATTGCTTCATTGCCTGACTTATAATCATTTGTATAACCTTTCAGCGAAGTTGTAGCTGATTCAGAGCTAACATCAGTTGGGCATAAAGAACTACAAGTGAGTGCAGACAACGCAACAGCCTCTCTATTTGAAGCCAGTATTTCATGCGAGCAAAGAACCAATTCACGCTGCAACATCAACAACAGAAGATAGTATGTAAACATAAAAAATTATTGTCTACTTTCATCTGGCATGAAAAAGAAAAATCATTCAAAGTATCAGATCAGGCCCGTCAGGATTTTCACTATGCTAGACATAAACCTCTAGTATATTGTTCTTCAAGTGCCAATATACGCTTTTGGGCTATTGTTCCTAACAATGATTTTGTGTACTCTCTTCATTCCCCCCTAATAGTTGTCCTATATCACATAATACAAGAAAAGTTTTCAACCAAGTCCCCCTACGTAAATTCCATGAACACTTCAACTAACTAATATCTCTCTATTATTGTACTTTTTGTGAACTAATTGTTGCATGAATAAAGATGTTCAGAATTACATAAATGAACATAATAGAGCAAAGACAGGGACACAAGGATTTGCCTTATGATTAGAACAAAGGATTTGTCTTATGATTAGAACAACTTCTCATCGATAGTTATAACTAAGTAGTTACTGATCAGAATCGTTATTATTAGCAGCAAACTTATTTTCCCAGGGTCTCATTTGAAATCTTTTACTCATCAGATTTGAGTTAATGATCATTGATACTGGATCATTGATACTAACCCAGACCTTCCTATTCACCCAAGACAAGCAAACTTTTTATATTGGCAAGGTCAATTACAAGAAACTAAAATATTCCCGCACACATTCGTCTCCACTGGGACCCGAACCCTCAGCATCTTGTTACCAAAGGTGAGAGGTACCAACTAGGCTACACAAAACCTATTTTCGGAGTATGGAATACATCAAAACCATTATCTTACATTTCAGAAAGAAGTGGACATGGGTGAACTAAACTCCTTCGTACATGGGTATATAAATGTATATACTATGAAACATTAAGCACGAGATAACAATGTGAGCACAAAGTATCTTGCTGATAACCACACAACAAAACAACTGACTGAACAGAGAACATATCTTTCACACAAATTCAGATTGCTAAAATAGGTAAATTTTAAGTTAACCTATAACTGTAATTAGTCCTGAAAATAATATGCCTAATTAAAGATAAAAGATTGGAGAAAATATGCAGGGTGATAGAATCTAATCAATTTAAAACGTCATGTATCATAAGACAGCTAAAAATCAAATTCCATATTAGGTAAAACATGATTCAGCATACAAGTAGCAAAGATTACAATGATTTAGCATACAAGCAGCAAAGAATATTACAAAATATCTCATAGATACCCCGTTCATTACATCCAGAACCCTTTAGCAGTGACACAACTGACAAGGGCTGAAGGAGACCCCAAAAAAATCCATAACATCGCAAATATTCACAAGAACTGGACATATTTAAGGTTACCTTTAGTTTCTCCCTTTTGATAATTCTCTCACATAAAAGCCGTAATTTCTCCAATTCAACCTGAAGAAATCATGATTAGTAAGGCTCTCTAGATTTCAAAATGCAAAAGGCTGAAGACATATATTAATATATTGCATGTTTCAGCGTCCCCTTCCATCCTCTATTTCCTAAGGATAAAAAAGTTAACACCACAAAGTGCATAGTAAAGTTCTGGACATATGCAGGAAACATATTATAGAAGAGGATGAACAAAAGACTTGACAAGCATGACTTAATATGCACTTGCAGAACCATCCAATTAAGTAGCTTCCCTTATGATATAATTAACAAATGACTTCTCAATTACAAAATAACAGATCAACTCAAAATATATGATACTGTAAACAGAACATGTTTAATAATTATTTGCCTCTTTTTAAACAGCAGACTGCTATTTCAAATATCAAGAACTGAGAAAATAAACCTATTTGTTTAAAGTGATTCCGGAAACTGATCACATAGACAGCTAATGCTGAGTAATCAGCATCATCAATCTTGCTTGATTAACACAAGACTCGCCCCAGATTAAGTAAAGGAGTGATTCTATTAAAAGTCCAGCAAGATAATTAAAAGACTCAATATATACATATTGGATATTTAAAAGCCTGCATGTTTCCGTATAGATATTAACATCTATCCAAGTATATCTTTTTTACCTCTGAAGATTTGTCATGAGAATCAACAAATGATCGTGACACCTATAAGCAACAGATAAGGCATTCCATCAAAATCATTTGAAATTAGCACAGAAAACTTCCTAATAATATTTAAAAGAAATTTAAGACCAACCTCGGAATTGTTTGAATTCCCATTATCCATGTGTGAGGCCCTAGGCGAAGAACCTTCTTCCGATCCCTCGGTTACAGGTGAGGGTGGTTGGGGTGGAGCAACATAGACCACTTTCAACTTGCATTCCTCCACAACATGTCCAGCCTAAACCTCAGTTAAAAAAAGAACAAGTGTAGCAAATTAATCGATCTTTTCTTGATGGTACAAAAATTGCAGATAGATGCTTTCCTATACTCCTCTTCTTCTTCAATTACAGTTCCAATTTCAAAATCAAAAATACAAAAATACAATTACAAGCCCAAACATATAAATACAAAAAACCCTAAACCCCCAAAGTTGAAATTACCTGTAATTTCAAATCCCCAAAGTTGCAACCAAGAATTTCAAATTTTAAGCCCTAAAGTTGAAGCCCACAGGAAACCCCCAAAATTGAGAATTCAAATGAGAAATGAGTTTGTGGAGAAATGAGAATTCAATTACAGAGTTTATAATTACAGAGTCTGAAGTGAGAATTCAATAACAGCGTTTGTAGATAGAAAGAGGGAGAGAAAGAGTAGTGAGAAGGCAGTTAAGAGAGAGAGAGTAGTTTGAGAGAAAATAGATAGAGAAATGAGAGAATAGAGAGTTTGGAGTCCGTCTGAATTTTGGGAAGGGGGGAAAGTTTCCGCCCAAAATTTTTACCTCGGGACCAGTGCACTGTCTATTATTTACCTGTTTATCCTAAGCCTTGTTATATTTTATATTTTTTTCTTTAAATTAAAAAATTTAGAAAAGAATAAGAAAATAATAGATACATATGAAAAAACATATCTAAAAATAGTTTAATTTTTAAAATAAATTATTTTAAAATAAATTATTTTAAAATAAATTATTTTAAAATTTTAAAGTATTAAAAAAGTTGAAATTTAAAGTAATTGTATATATTTTGATAATATATATATATTTTTCATAATTATAAAAATTAAGTAGTATAATGCAACGCATGCATTCACATTGCAACGGTGCATTCACGTGGCAACACTAGAATTCTCATCGCAACGCTGCATTCACGTCTAATGCAATGCTTTTTTAGTTCTGTTGCAGAAGACCAAAACTAAGCATAGCTTTTGCAACGCTTTGCTTGCAACCCTCACAAAAAGCATTGCATATGAGCACTTATGGCGTAGTGTAGTCAGGATCCATAGCCTCCAGGTACATCAGCATCTTTACCCTCCATGTAGGATATTCTGATATCTTCAAGATAGGAATCTTCATGCTTTCATACTTGGTTGTCGACATCTTAGATCGTCTCTGATTTAAAAATAAACCAGTTTGCTCGGATACCAATTGTTGCCCAGTAATAATCTATTGTAGAAGGGGGGTTGAATACAATAGTATAAGATAATCGACTTCTTAATGTATATATCACAAATATGAAAGAAAGATAACAGCTTTATTAAATCTGATATAAAACTGTTACAAACTCTCTCAAGAAATTCTGATTTTCTTGAGAGCTGCTAGCTTACAAAAACTCTCTCAAGAAATTCTATGTTCTCGAGAGCTTCTATCTTGATTCACAAATACTCGATTATGTTCTCGTACATAAATCGAAACCAAAACTGTGTTTATATACTACACAGCTTCTCTATCAATGATAAGTCCTAATCAATTACAAAGATTGAAACCTATCCATAATTGATAGTTACATACTACAAACCAGGAACCGACAGAATAAACTTCCATGTTTATCTAGACTCCAAATATAACTCGAAGTAGGAATCCTGATCAGCTTCCAGTCCTGATGATCAATCCTGATCCCAGTCCTGATATGCATTCTGATCCTGACAACCATGTAATCCTGATGACGTCAGCAATCCTGATCAGTTGAGTCTAGCTCCTGACGATCATTGAATTCTGATCTAACAATCTCCCCCAATCTCATACTTTGTGAAATAAAGTATGGATTCCAAATATTCAATGATGTCAAAACATATATACAAAATGTACAGAATCTGCAGCAACAACTTATCTGTTTAGACTCTTTGATAGAACAAATTCATCTTCAAGAAGTTGGATAACAGATTTTCTTCTTTTTATTCAAGAATTTGAATAAGTCTTTCCTTAAGATTTCTGAGTTCTTCATCTTCCTCATTAATCTGGTAGATAGCTACTCTGAGATTCAATATGGAGTTTCTTTGAAGACTATGCTCTTCTAGCATAAGATAAGCAATTTCCTTCCCATCAGGACTGAGAGAAAGATGAGTCATGCCAAAATTTACTTCTTTAACAGCAGTACCCCTTTGCATTTCCACATCCTGACCTCTTTGATTTAAGTACATGGGAATATAATTACCATTGAAATTACTGTTTCCATCCAGTCTTCTTCTTATTGTTGACAAAATCATGTCACTCCATTCTTTGCATATTTGATTTTTCGATCTCAAAAGATAATGAACATATTTCAGTTCCTGTGTAGTTTTCATCAGCAGATCTTGAATAGATAGAATCTTCACACTACCATCTTTCATAAAGTACAGAAGCTTTTCTTTCTTGTCAAAACCATCATGACAATCTATAACTATATCAACAACTATTAAATTGTTCAGGTTTTCAGAAGTTAAAGTACCTCCAATTTCAGGTAAGGAGTAAGGATCAACATATGACATATTTAGATATTCAGCATCTCTGTGTCCAATACCTCCTCTTGAATTGCTTGACAATTGCTTTAGATTTGAAAACATCCTTAACCAAAGTGCTTTTGATCTAATCATATCAGATAAATCAACAACACTTGAAGCGCTTGTAATAATTCCACCATACTGAAAATTGATAAGTGTATCACACCTCAGTGTACTTATGTGTTTCCACTTCTTGTCTTTTTCCTTTTCAAAAGCATAGCTTCTTTCCAGTGAAGATTCTTGTCTGCTTGGGTTCCTCCACTTTCTTTCATTCGAAAGTTTAAGCCTTTGTAAATAGAGATTGAAATCTCTACGTGTTCTTCTTGTAATTTCTCTTCTTTTGGCTTCTTCTTCTTCATCTACTTCCTTGTTGTGAGAATCAACCACAGTAGATAAGATCATCAAATCAATCTCTTGCAGAATTTCAGAATCATCAGGATCTTGAATATTATCAGGAACAACATCAGGATTAGATTCTTCAATTTGATTTGTATTGCAGAGAGTTGATTTTCTTGATTTTCTTCTCAATTCAGGTTCTTCTTCAACATTTCCATCATCACCAAAAGTAGATCTGTCAGGAACTACTAGAGTTTGAATAGGTTCAGGAATTTCTTCAATTCTTAACCCTGTAGACCTTGTCTGTCTAGGTACTGTTTGAGTTGAAGAACCTCTTCTACTTCTTCTAGCACCTCTCCTACCTCTGCTTCCTCTACCTCTAGCAGGAGCAGTATAGCTTTCCATTGTCTCTCTTTGTAGTCTCAAAAATTCTTCATGTGAGAGATCTGGATATTCTTCACTTGCTGTAGAGAGTGCTTTTCTAGCAAATAATTGTTGAACTCTTTTATCAGTGTGATAAAGAGTAACAATTCTACCGTCTTTTGTAGAAAACTTCTGGAATAAATTTGATGCATCTTCAGGATTATCAATAATCACATCTTCATCACCTTCAGGAATTGTAGAAAGAATATGTCCATGACCAGGTGTCAGGATTTGTTCTTTCGTCAGGATCTGAGATTGCATCAATGTTCTTACTGTCTTAACTCCAGAATCAGAAACATGAGTTGACTGCGTTGTTTGACTTTGAGAAGTTTGAATTGTAGACTTCAAAACTGCAGCATCAGAGGTTTCTCCTTGTATCACTTTGTCACCACCATCATTTCCAGTATCATCATCATTATTCCTTAATAGTAGAATAGAAAAATCTTGTCTATGATCTTTCCCAGTATAAGCATTGCCAGCCATATATGTACTTGATGAACCAAAATTAGTTCCAAGACTAATTTTGAGTGTTGTAGCAAGCTTTTCCTTCTCTTTTCGATTCTCATTATCATCATCACTATCATCAGAAACATTATCATCAGTACCATGAGTAAAATCAGGATCAGGAATTGCAATACCTTTCAGTTTATCCTGTGATTCTGAGATAGGATGATCCATTGGTCTTGAACGAAGTGGCTGTATCAAAATAGGCTATGTATCAGAAGCACCACTAGCGTCAGGATGAACACCGTCAGGATTTGATATGCTCGCATCAGTATTTTCTACCAATGGTTCTTGTGGAGCTTGAGGTTCAGAAGCTGCTTCAACACTTTGAGCTAAAGGTTCTTGTGTGCTTCCCTCATTGACAATGTTCTCGACCAATCTTTCAACAGAAGCTGTAGCTTTGCCTGCATCTTCACTTTGAGAAGATGGTTCTTGTGTAGCTGGAATGTTGATGTCTTCATTCTCCTTTTGAGAAAATGGTTCTTGTGTGACCATTCCACCAGCTAAGCCTTCACCCAAACTTTGATTGAGTGGTTCTTGTGTGGCAGGATCAACAGTAGCTGCTGAATTACTCTGAAATTCAGGTTCTTGTGTGCTTGATCCTTTCAGCTTCTTTTGTCTCTGATAGACTAACTCCTCTGCATTCCTCTTTTTCTTTGAGTTTGGTGTAAGACCAACCAAGGAAGCAATTTTAGAAACCTTCTCCCAAGAAATTTCTCTAATCTGAGATGGAGAGGCTGGAGAGTCTGATATAGAGACCACTTTTGTTGTTGCATCAGGAATACTAACATCAGGATTTGCTAGAGCATCAGGAGTAGATGACTCATCAGGATTTGATGTCTGAATATCAGTATCCTTTATTTGCACTGTCAAAGGAATATGATACCTGCTTTTTGATAATTTCCTTTTCTTTTGTGGTTTTGATGAAGGTACCACAGCTTTAGTAGCAGTATCAGCAACTTCCTTGTTCACATTCATCACAGAGGATATAGGTAAATCATCCTCTGAATCACTTTCATCAATTAACCTTAACTTCCTTCTCACAGAAACATCCTTAACGACCTTATCAGCGTTCTTCACCAGGACCCCTTGTACACCCCCTTGTAACTTCTTTTTAGTGAGTGGTCTAGAGGAAAAATCCTTTGAACCTGACTGCCTTCCAGACACATCAGTTCTAGCTGATTTCTTTGATTTTACAACTAAAGTCTGTTGAGAGACATTAGAGGTGGTTGTTAACTGTTTAGACTGTTGAGGTTGCATGCTTGTGTCAGGAACAAGGTGGGTTAAGCCTTGCCCCATAGCATTAGAAAGTAATCCATAACAAGTAGGCATTTTCTGATGTAAGAAAAACCTAACCTCATCAGGAATAAAAGCATTTCTTATGAAACCATTTGCCTTAAAAATCATTTGCCAAATCAGGATTGAAAAATATAGTCAATAAGATTAAAATAAAATTTTATTTATGAAAACAAAATTTATTTTAACAATCCTGAATAACATTTTTTTTTTAAAAAAATAACCAAATTAATGGCATAGATATCATTAAAACACGCTTACCAGCAAACGAGGCAAAAATATTTAAGGAAAACCGAACCGTCTCCTTGAGATTGTAAAAATGACCTGCATTCTTAAAACACATTCTCTATAAAAGAGAACTGTTATTCATAACAGCATCTATCTAACAAAAACCCTCTCCAAAGAATAAAAACTTACCAAAAACTTTGCACCTTCTTCATTTTTCAATGGCTGCCAACAATCAAAACAACATACCTGATGAAGAGCTTGACTTGATTTGGCAGGAGATGGAGGAGGCTCTTGCTGAGATAGAGCCACAACCAGTTCCTGACCCTCAGGAATATGAAGCGTTTATAAACGCTATGGTTGATGTGGTGTGGTTCGACTTTGTGCAAGCCAATCCTGACTGGAATCCTCTTGAGAATCTCATCTATGAAGAGGATGAAGACGATGAGGATGATGAAGAGGATGAGGACCTTGTTGAAGAGCGAGAGAGGAGAAGAAAGAAAGTGCTTGATGCAAGTGCTTCATGCACGGTGGAGGCAAGGAAGCATCCCGGTGATCATGGAGATGAACCGCCTTCAAGTGCATCTGCTCCTCTTCTTGTCCTTTAAGGATGGAAATAGAAATCTTCCAATCCTGATGGACTGTGAAGCTGCTCAGGAGCGTTCATTCTTATTTGCAGGGCACGTGTTCCTGAGTAGAAAATAGACTAGGAAAGCAAATATGTAATTTCCATTTTTCATCTGTAATGAATCTTCAAGTGTTAATGAAATTTGTCTATTTTCCCAATTGTTTCCTTCCTGTACTTGCCTGCAGAATTTGTTAGTAACAGTCATATTGAAATTAAAATGATGAATAGTAAACTCTGATAGAAATTTAATTGAAATTGAGAATTAAGACTGAAAACCTAATCAAAGACTAAGTAATAATCTTATTTCTTAGAGTTTACCAGGAGTGTTGATGACAAATTAGCATGGAACCTCTAGTTTTAACACCAGCTTCAATATCTGAACATCAGGATTTGACCAGTTGACTTCCTGTCAGGATTGCATCCTATCAGGATTTGATCAATGAAAACATACCTTTCTGAATAACTATCAGGATTTGACAGTTATCAGGATTTCTTCTCTATAACTTTCCTCAGAAATTCTCAAAGTTCATCATTCCAAGTTCATTCACCAATTTATTGAAAGTAGCTTCAGGCAGTGGTTTGGTGAATATATCTGCTAGTTGTTGATCAGTAGGAACAAAGTGAAGTTCAATTGTTCCTTCCAAAACCTGTTCTCTTATGAAGTGATATCTAATACTGATGTGTTTAGTAAGAGAATGCTGAACTGGATTTCCTGTCATTGCAATAACACTCTGGTTATCACAATAAATAGGGATTTTTGAGTATGACAGGCCATAATCTAACAACTGATTTCTCATCCACATTATCTGAGCACAACAACTTCCTGCAGCAATGTACTCAGCTTCTGCAGTTAAAGTGGAAATAGATTTTTGCTTTTTACTGAACCATGAAACTAGTCTTCCACCCAAAAACTGACAACTTCCTGAAGTACTCTTCCTGTCTATTTTGCATCCTGCAAAATTAGCATCTGAATAACCACACAACCCAAAATCTGATTCCCTTGCATACCAAAGGCCAAGTGAAGGAGTGCCTTTGAGATATCTGAAAATTCTTTTGACTGCAATCAGATGGGGTTCTTTAGGTTTTGCTTGAAATCTTGCACACAGACAGGTTGAAAACATGATATCTGGTCTACTTGCAGTGAGATACAATAAAGAGCCAATCATTCCTCTGTAGTGAGTTACATCTACCTCAGCACCTTGAT
The DNA here is from genome assembly GCA_030848705.1 of Heracleum sosnowskyi. Taxonomy (NCBI): domain Eukaryota; kingdom Viridiplantae; phylum Streptophyta; class Magnoliopsida; order Apiales; family Apiaceae; genus Heracleum; species Heracleum sosnowskyi. The sequence continues at coordinate 90,806,527 of CM061235.1, read as the reverse complement.
CAGGATCAAGTTTGGTAGCTGTAGCTATGGGAGTTGAAGCAGGAGTACTGTCTTGCATGTTAAACCTTGTCAATAAATTCCTTGTATATTTAGACTGATTGATAAAAATCCCTTCATCAGTCTGTTTAACTTGAAGACCAAGAAAGTAACTCATTTCTCCCATCATGCTCATTTGATATCTTGACTGCATAAGCTTAGAAAACTTTTCACATAGCTTATTGTTTGTTGACCCAAAAATCATATCATCAACATAAATCTGAACTAACAGCAAATCCTTACCATGATTCAAATAAAATAGAGTTTTATCAATAGCACCTCTTTTGAATCCACTTTCCAGTAAGAATTGAGCTAAGGTTTCATACCATGCTCTTGGAGCTTGCTTTAGTCTATAAAGTGCCTTATCCAGTCTGTAGACATGATCTGGATATTTAGGATCAATGAAACTAGGAGGTTGCTCAACATAGACTTCTTCCTCCAGTTCTCCATTTAAGAAAGCACTTTTAACATCCATCTGAAAAACCTTGAATTTCTTATGTGGTGCATAAGCAAGAAATATCCTGATGGCTTCTAGTCTTGCAACAGGAGCAAAAGTTTCATCATAGTCAATTCCCTCTTGTTGGGAATACCCCTTTGCAACTAGCCTTGCTTTGTTTCTGATTATAACACCATCAGAATCAGTCTTGTTCTTGAAAATCCACTTTGTACCAACAATTGATCTATCCTTTGGTCTTGGTACCAGTTTCCAGACTTCATTCCTTTCAAATTCATTCAGTTCTTCTTGCATTGTTGTAACCCAATCAGCATCTTTAAGTGCATCTTCAACTTTCTTTGGCTCCTCCTTGGACAGAAAGTTATTGTATAGACATTCATTCTGAGTTGCACTTCTTGTTTGAACACCTGCATCAGGATCTCCAATTATCAAATCAAGAGTATGATCTTTTGTCCATTTCCTTGCTGGTGTCAAATTGTTCCTTGAAGTAGATGCTCCCCCTGGATTGGTGTTATTTTGATTGAAAGAATTTGCTTGATTTGAAGCTCTCCCTGAATTATTGTTACGTCCTCCTGATGTATTATCAGGATCATCACTTGAATCAGTATCTGAAGAATTCTGTCCTGATGATTGAGTTGACTCTGAACTTGTAGTTGAATGCTGTTGCTCCCCCTCAACATTAGCACTACTAGTTGTATTACTATTGTTTGCATCATCAGTATTAGCACCATCAGTATCTGGTGTGTCATCAGGATTTGGTGACCCATCAGTATCTGATGTATTGACAGCTTCTGATTCACTTCCTTCAGGTTCCTTGGAGGCTTCATTTTCAAAAATCAATCTATCATGAGAGTCTTCATTGATTCCAACTAACTTCTTGTCATCAAAAGATACATGTATTGACTCCATGACAGTCCTTGTCCTCAAATTAAAAACTCTGAAGGCTCTTGATGCAGGATAACCAATGAAAATTCCCTCATCAGCCTTTGTTTCAAATTTTCCTAGCTGTTCAGGATGAGTTCTGAGTACAAAACACTTACAGCCAAACACATGCAAATGCTTCAGACTTGGTTTCTTCTCCTTGAGTGACTGATAAGGAGTAACACCATGTCTGTTTATCAATGTGAGATTCTGTGTATAGCAAGCTGTGTTGACTGCTTCTGCCCAGAAATATGTAGGTAATTTAGCTTCTTCCAACATAGTTCTGCCAGCTTCAATAAGAGTTCTATTCTTCCTTTCTACTACTCCATTTTGCTGAGGTGTTCCAGGAGCAGAGAATTGTTGAATAATTCCTTTGTATTTGCAGAACTCTTCCATCTTTGAATTTTTAAATTCAGTACCATTATCACTTCTCAGAATCTTGACTTTGTACTTTGTGATTGTCTCAATCATTCTCACATGATCCAACAGAACTTCAGGAGTTTCATCTTTTCTGTGCAGAAAATACACCCAGGTGAATCTAGAATATTCATCAACAAGAGTGTACCTTTTCTTACTGATGGTCATGATGTTGACTGGACCAAATAGATCAAGATGTAGCATGTGATATGGTTCTCCAATAAAGGATTCTGATTTACTCTGGAATGATGTCCTTCTTTGTTTTGCTTTTTGACATGCATCACAGAGTCCATCAGGTGTATACAAGACATTAGGTAATCCTCTTACTAAATCTTTCTTAACTAACTCATTGATGTTACTAAAGTTGAGATGAGAAAGCTTCTTGTGCCAATTCCAACTTTCATCTACTGAAGCTTTACTGATGAGACATGTAGGGGAGCCATCAGTATTTGAGAGAATGTTGGCTTCATATATGTTACCATGCCTGTAGCCAGTTAGTGCTATTTTTTCTGTTGTTTTACTGACTACTTCACAATGTGTGGAATAGAAATTGACATGATAACCTCTGTCAGTGATTTGACTAATACTCAACAAGTTGTGTTTTAGTCCCTTCACTAGAGCTACTTTTTCAATGATGACATTTCCAATGATTATATTGCCATATCCCAAGGTTTGTCCAATTTTGCCATCTCCATAAGACACAGTTGGGCCAGCTTTTTCCTCATATTATGATAACAGGGCTTTGTTTCCAGTCATGTGCACAGAACATCCACTATCCATGACTAACACATTTTTCTTTTTACCCTGCATCAGAATAGAAACACACTAGTTAGAACACTTAGGAACCCATACATGTTGGGTTCCTTTTTCATGCAATTTATTAAATTTAGCAACAGAAGACTCTCTGACCTTAGCAGTCCTGACAGAATTTACTCCATCAGGATTTGCTTTGTCAGCATCAGTATTAACAAAAGCATACTTCACTATGACATTTTTAGTTCTATCAGACTTTGTACTACTTTCAAACTTAAGCAATGGATCATAAAAGTTATAGTACAAATCATGATACTCTTTACAGGTATAAATAGAATGCCATAGACTACCACAATGAAAACAGGAATTCTGTGGTTTATAACATACTGATCTATTCCTAACATCAGACTTAGGAATTTCAGGAATTTTCTTCTTACTCTTTTTACAATCAATAGCAAGATGATTAGAGTTACCACAGTTAAAACAACTCTTTCTAGGTGCATTTGGGATATACTTATAACCATTTTCTTTATTGATCCCAATTTTACCATTCCTGTTTCTCTTAACAGTAGCTTCCTTTTCCTTATCTGTAACCTCACAGATTTTATCCTTAAGTTGTTTCTGAGACAATAGACCTACATTCTTAGTAACTTTATTCATGACAGGTTTAGACTTTATAATTTTAATTCCTTGAGTAGAAGTGGATCCCTTTTCAAAGGTAGAATTGGAATCCTTACCAAAAACAAAATTAACAGGAGTAATCTTAGATTTGGTTGAGTCTATAACATGTCTATAGGTCTTTGGACTGACTGTCTCATCAATGACAATTTTCTCTTTCAATTTCTTATCTTCATCTGACTTATATCCTAGACACTCTTTCCAATTCTTAGAGGTATTAATCTCATGAAATTTCCTGCCTGAGTCTGTCCAGGTTCTGATTTTCTCATTAGCATATTCAAGTTCTTTTTCATGGGAAGTACATTTAGATATCATCTCTTAGTGCATGTGTCTAGCATTATCACATTCTTTTTGTACTTCTTGCATACGAGAAAATTCAGCTTCTAGTATCTCATTCCTTTTTCTAAGGTCAGACATCTCAGATAAGATTCTAGTATTCTCAGCAGTTTGACTTCTAAAGCTAATATGTAATGACTTTAGAAAACGTCTTAACTCAGAAGCATTGTCAGTATCAAAATCAAAGATAGTATTTAGTACCTTATCATCAGGAGCAGCAGTTACATCAGCATTGGCCATTAACGCATAGTTGACTACCTCAGTATCAGATTCTGAGGAAGAGTCCATCCAATCCTTGCTTGATGTTATGAGTGCCTTTGTCTTGTTGCATTCAGAAGCAAAGTGACCCATACCATTACACTTGTAGCATCTAACCTTTGACTTGTCAAATTTGCTACCCTTGCTGTCCTTTTTGATATACTTGTCTTTGTCTGCTTTGAAGGTCTTTTTCTGAAAGTTGCCTTGTCTTCTATTCTTCATGAACTTCATCCTTCTGAAGTTTCTGACAATCATAGCAACCATCTCTTCCATGTCTGAATCAGAAGAATCATCATCAGTATTGGCATCAGGATTGCCGTTAGTATTTGCTGAAGAGTCGTCAGGATCTGACTCAGCTACTCTTGATTTACTTCTAGAGACCTCCATAGCTTTTCCTTTTGATTTAGCCTCTGCTTTCAAAGCAATTGATTTTGCCATGCTGCTTTTCTTGTTCTTTTTCTGTTGAACTTCAAGATCATGAGTTCTTAGCATCCCATAGATCTCATCAAGAGACACAATGTTTAGATCATACTGGTGTCTAATGATTGAGGTCTGAGTATCCCATTCTCCAGGTAAAGCTCTTAGAAATTTGGTGTTCGAATCTTCAGTTTCATATCCTTTGTCAACTAAAGATAAGCTATTCAATAGTGTCAGAAATCTATCATATAGTTCAGTCAGGCTCTCTTCAGGTCTAGCATCAAATTGTTCATATTCTTGAATCAAAAGAGCCCTTATGTTCTTCTTGACAGATGCAGATCCCTGGAACTGAGTTTCCAAAGTATCCCAGATTTCTTTTGAAGACTTGCATGCAATCACCCTGTTTGACATGACAGCATCAAGACTATTATGCAAGATATTCTTTATCTTTGGTTCCCTGAGTACATGAACTTTTTCTTCTGGAGTCCATTCAGATTTAGCTTTGACCATATAATGTTCTGGTACAGTATCTGTTCGTTCAACAAACTTTGTTGGTATATATGGTCCATCACGAATCCTGTCCAAGTAGTCAGGATCCATAGCCTCCAGGTACATCAGCATCTTTACCCTCCATGTAGGATATTCTGATATCTTCAAGATGGGAATCTTCATGCTTTCATACTTGGTTGTCGACATCTTAGATCGTCTCTGATTTAAAAATAAACCAGTTTGCTCGGATACCAATTGTTGCCCAGTAATAATCTATTGTAGAAGGGGGGTTGAATACAATAGTATAAGATAATCGACTTCTTAATGTATATATCACAAATATGAAAGAAAGATAACAGCTTTATTAAATCTGATATAAAACTGTTACAAACTCTCTCAAGAAATTCTGATGTTCTTGAGAGCTGCTAGCTTACAAAAACTCTCTCAAGAAATTCTATGTTCTCGAGAGCTTCTATCTTGATTCACAAATACTCGATTATGTTCTCGTACATAAATCGAAACCAAAACTGTGTTTATATACTACACAGCTTCTCTATCAATGATAAGTCCTAATCAATTACAAAGATTGAAACCTATCCATAATTGATAGTTACATACTACAAACCAGGAACCGACAGAATAAACTTCCATGTTTATCTAGACTCCAAATATAACTCGAAGTAGGAATCCTGATCAGCTTCCAGTCCTGATGATCAATCCTGATCCCAGTCCTGATATGCATTCTGATCCTGACAACCATGTAATCCTGATGACGTCAGCAATCCTGATCAGTTGAGTCTAGCTCCTGACGATCATTGAATTCTGATCTAACAGAGTATATAGAACATTTGGCAATCCTCTAACTAAATCTTTCTTAACCAACTCATTGATATTGCTGAAGTTGAGATGAGAAAGCTTCTTGTGCCAATTCCAACTTTCATCTACTGATGATTTACTGATGAGACAAGTAGGAGAGCCATCAGTATTTGATTTAATGTTGGCTTCATATATGTTACCATGCCTGTAGCCAGTTAAAACTGTTTTCCCTGATTCTTTGCTGACTACTTCACAATGAGTAGAATACAAGTGGACATGATAACCTCTGTCAGTGATTTGACTAATACTCAACAAGTTGTGTTTCAGTCCTTTCACTAGAGCTATTTTTTCAATGATGACATTTCCAATGATTATATTGCCGTATCCCAATGTTTGTCCAATGTTGCCATCTCCATAAGACACAGTTGGGCCAGCTTTTTCTTCATATTCTGATAACAGGGCTTTATTTCCAGTCATGTGCACAGAACATCCACTATCCATGACTAACACATTTTTCTTTTTACCCTGCAATCAGAATAACAAAACACTAGTTAGAATTCTTAGGAACCCACACCTGTTGGGTTCCTTTTTCATGCATTTTATTAATTTTAGCCGCAGAAGACTTTCTGACATTAGCAGTCCTGACAGGTTTTACTCCATTAGGATTTGCTTTGTCAGTATCAGTATTAACAAAAGCATGCTTCACATTGACATTCTCAAAGCTATCAAAATTTGCACTACTTTTAAACTTAGGCAATGTATCATAGAAGTTATAGTACAAATCATGATATCCTACGCATGTATAAATAGAATGCCATTTACTACCACAATGAAAACAGGAATTCTGTGGTTTATAAAATACTGATCTATTCCTTACATCTGACAAAGGAATTTTAGTAGCTTTCTTTAAACTCTTCTTAAAACCAATAGCAAGATGAATAGAGTTCCCACAGTTAAAACAACATTTTCTACGTGCATTTGGGATAAACTGATAATTATTCTCTTTATTAATCCCAATTTTATCATTCATGTTTCTCTTAACAGTAGCTTCCTTCTTCTTATCTGTAACCTCACAGATTTTATTCTTGAGTTGTTTCTGAGACAGTAAACCTACATTCTTAGTAACTTTACTCATGACTGGTTTAGACTTAATAGTTTTAATACTATGAACAGAAGTAGATCCCTTTTCAAAAGTTGAATTGGAATCCCTACCAAAAACAAAATTAACAGGAATAATCTTCGATTTGGTTTTGTCTATTACATGTCTATAGGTTTTTGGACTAACTGTCTCATCAATAACAACTTTCTCCTTTAATTTCTTAAATTCATCTGACTTATAACCTAGACACTCTTTCCAGTTCTTAGAGGTATTAAGCTCATGAAATTTTCTACCAGAGTCTGTCCAGGTTCTGATTTTCTCATTAGCATATTCAAGTTCCTTTTCAAGAGCAGTACATTTGGATTTCATCTCTAAATACATGTGATTAGCATTATCACATTCTATCTATACTTTTTGCATGTGAGAAAATTCAGCTTCTAAATACACATTCCTTTTCCTAAGTTCAGACATCTCATATAAGATTCTAACATTCTCAGAAGATTGACTTCTAAAGCTAATATGCAATGACTTTAGAAAATGTCTTAACTCAGACGCATTATCAGTATCAAAATCAAACACAGTATTTAGTACCTTATCATCAGGAATATCAGTATCGTCAGTATTGGCCATTAGAGCATAGTTGACCACCTCAGTATCAGATTCTGAGGAAGAGTCCATCCAATCCTTGCTTGATGTGATGAGTGCCTTGGTCTCCTTGCACTCAGAAGCAAAATGACCCATACCATTACACTTGTAGCATCTAACCTTGGATTTGTCAAATTTGCTACCCTTGCTATCCTTTTTGATATACTTGTCTTTGTTTGCATTGAAGGTTCTTTTCTGAAAGTTGCCTTGTCTTCTAGCCTTCCTGAACTTCATCCTTTTGAAGCTTCTAACAATCATAGCAACCATCTCTTCTGTAACGCCCCCAAATCCGGGGTCAAAGGATTTGGTCGTCACACTGCACTCTTAATCCAAACAACCTGTTCAATATAAAATCAACACAATAATAATAATAATAATATCTGTGACCCCAACTCTACCAAGAATCTTTAAAGGTTATAGTGCTAGAAACAAGAATCCAAAATTTCATTACAACAATCTTTCTTCTTTACAACCATTCTCTTTACACAAATTCTAATACACTAGTATAACTTCGATAAGAAGTATACCGGCAACTAATCTTATACAATATATTATTCAATAGAAAACATCTATATACAAAACCTCTCACTAGCTCCAATGCTCTGGATCAAAACGTCTTTATGCTAATATCTTTCCCCGTCTCTGATCAGCTACGCGGACAACTCTTGCCAATACACCTTCTTTCCGGCAGGCTAAAATATATATAAATAAAACAAGTATGAGCGAATGAATTGCTCAGCAAGTGCATTATTAAATATAATACGAAAGGTTTCCAAAATAAACTTTGGATTTTCAAATAACAACTTTTGTTTTTGAACAATTAAAATCTCTAAAATTTTCAAATTAAGTTTGGTAATTTACCACAATTTCTCATTCAGTTTCTCTCAACTGAATAGTTTTAAAACACAAAAGATTTATATTGGTCGTTACGATGACCGAATCAACAATATCTACAATAGTAAGTAGAACATATGAAATAAATATAACTCATACGTCTTCAAGACCATAGTTTGTATAAAAATACTAGTTTTGAAGATAACAAATCTATTCACAACATTTTCTGAAACCAACAACTCTGGAAGGTTAGAATAATCAAGGGGTAAGAATGAGCCAACATGCTCGGTCAAGGAATAAAGAACGCACTTCAAGACTTCAACATGGTACCGACTAGATATGCGGTATGAATAAAACTCATCAAGATAGATATCTCACGACTGCCAATGGAATCAAGGAAATGGATTTCGACTATTTGGAATCCAAATGAATTAAGAGTAAGTGATTTCAGCAAGATTGAAACCACCATTTATTAATCAACAACCAACAATTTTTACGCAACGAATAAACCTGAATATCAGGTCATAACTCACAAGTACAAAACATATGGATGTAACTCATCTCAGAAATAAGAACTAATATTAGAATTGGATTTTTAACATTTATCAAATCAAAGGTTGTGCTGCTGGCCAGCCACGCAACAACCCCGGACTAGCTCATGCATAGTCCTCTACGGATCCAAGGCCAATCTGGGCCTAAATTACATCGACCATAAATGGCCCGACCAATAATTGGTCCATTTAAAAAAAAACATTCCAATCCTATATTATATACGTCAGGTGTCAGAACAATTGACAACCTTACTTCGGCAATCAGGTGTCGGAAGAATCGACAACCTAATACAACAATTGCTGGAAAAACTCACGTTCCAGGAAACAGTTCAATTATGATGAATCCATTAAGGAATAACAATATAATCTAGTATCGACGAGATCGACACAATATGGGGAGGTGCACATGAAAAGTGACAATATAATAAGCATCGACGAGTTCGATGTAACAACTGGGATATAATGGAGAATAAACAATGACATGCTCAACAAGGTTAGGTCTGATATGAAACAGACAATATGATATCAACAGAAAGTGTAACAAGTCAATATAGAGTAGGGTTCAAAGAATAAACAATAACATGCTTAACAAGATTGAATCTGAAACAGACAATATGATATTAACAGAAAAGAGTAACAAGTCAATATAGAGTAGGGTTCAAAGAACAGGCTCTAGATGGCCTCAATAGTTCAAATCATCACATTATGGAAGAATTAATAAAGGTTTACCAGTCTGGTAAATGACAAGAGAGTCAAGTTCAAGTTTAAGAAGAATTCAAGGTGAAGTTTATAAATGAAGAAAATAAGGGTTTATCAACTTCTGACAGAAATAGTTCAAGTCCTTCTTACATGTACTTATAATAGATAAGCCTTGTACTTGAAGGAAGTAAACTAAATCATGCACAGCATATATGAATTCGAATCAGGGAATGGATCAGATGATCGCATTAACAAGAAAGGATAACAAGGTTTGCATAGGTGCAAGGTGAAAAACGGAATACCTGAAGGGCAAGCAACACCACTTCAGAATTTCAGAATAAGTTTTCCCTCATAGGGTTCACAAGTTCCTGCTCATCTAGGGTTGGTAATATTCCAACTTAGCATTTTTAAATCAAGTCTTTTAAAAGAAAGCCTTAGTATACGGCCCATAATTATCTCTTCAAGCTTTTCAATATAATAAGTATATCTTTCCGATCAATATGAAAATATGAATCTAAACTCAAAAGGTATAAAAGAGTACTCGTCAATTTACGAGATTAAATAACATACTTGCAATTCAATGCAAAGAAATCAACATTTGAAAATTCAGTAATAAGCATTCAACATGCATACTAATAATTCAAGATAATATCCCTTAATTAATAAGCAAGGGTATAAACACTTGCCTCTGGTCCTTAGCTATTTCGTAACGCTGAAACAATACGATTTCCTCCTTATTCTGTCTTGTCGCACGATTCTCTACTTCCGTCCTTCTTTGCTTTAACGCTCTTGCGAATACCACTAGTCTGCTTTTACCATTTCGAATCCACGTGCCAGCCTCGATAGTCAAACATGAGACGGTACTTAGTCTTCAACGTATAATCCTCATATTATATAAATGATCGTAACTTAACTTCGACGCACTTACCGATCTTACCGATATCTCTGTTGCATAAACATCCACATCTCAACTGATAGACCAATCGCAATCAACCACATAAGTAATCCACGTAACTTGCTTGACGACAATCCCCATACTATAAAAAGTCAACATCCAAGTCAACGGCCTCGTAAATCTCACTTTCTAACATAACCGACAAATTTCTATCCTATCTACCCCTCGTGATAACATTAGACACAACCAATTACTCAAACAAGTCTCAACACAATTTATTCGCATGCATGACTCAACAACAGATAATTCACATCATTCACATAATACATTTAAACAAGTAACCGGTTACGTATCGGACGCCCGGTCTAATTTATAATATTAAAAACTCAGACACTAGCCCTAGTACGGGCATATACTGACTATAAAGCACATTACACAACTCATACGAATCACATAGCACTTAAAACTATTTTTAAAACATCACACAAAGCTTATTTGAATTTAAATAAGCCACAAACAATTTTTAAATCAAAAAATCGGATTTTTAAATCCAATATAAGTATTTTAAATGCAAATAAATCAATTAATAAAATTAATTGACACTCTTTAAATGCTCAAACTATTTTTAAATAAATAAACCAAGCTAGAAAATAATTAAACTTAATTTTAATTAATTAAATCTAATTAATAATTAATTATTAAGAATTAACTGATTAAAAGAATTAATCAATTAATTAAATAAATTAATTATTAATCAAAAATAATTAAAATAATTAAATTTAATCAATTTTCGAATTTAAATAAATATTTATGAATTTATAAAATTTTCGGAATAATAAAATGTATTTTTAAATCAAAGATATGATTTTTAGAATTTTTAAAACAATTTTTGAATTATTTTTAAAATAAAAATCCAGAAACACTTTTCTGAAATGAAATTAGGGTTTTGTAAGATCAAACCGGGTCGGGTTAGGGTTACGAAACGGGTCACCAAGAACTTTTCCGGGTCGCCAAGAACAACCCACCGGAAACTGGGTTTTCCAGTTTCCGGCCGGCGTCCGGCCACCGGAATTCTTCTGGTGCCCAAAACCAACTGCAAACTCGCGTTTCTTTGAGGGGAAATCACCTACACAGCACACTCACTCCAAATATGGTCACAGACAAGCCAAAACATCACTGCTTTTCCAGAAAAATCCGATCAAAAGTCGGCGGCTCGATTTTCCGGCAAGCCAGAGTCGAACACCAAATTGAAAACTGGATACATGAATCGATTCTAATTAACACGATCTATACATCTGCAATCCTAGAAACACTGTCAGTAATCGGGAATCCATTCTCCGGCCAAAACCCAAGAACTCCGACGAACTCTATTTTTTCCGATTAGCTCGAAAACGAACTCCAAATTCAAATTAAAAATCACATACATACTCTACATAACATAACGAACACACCCATACCATCAATTAGCAAGAACAATCAATAACAAAGAAAACCCCAAATTAAATCAATAAATTCGAAATAAATAAATAGATTAAAAATCGGAAAAATCAGAAAATCATACCCACATGAATTTTGATGGTGGATTTAGGTAGAGGATGATGAGAGATTCGATTTGGTTACAAGAACATCGAAATCGGAATCCGATAACGCCTTCAAAAGTTGGTTTGATTCTCAAGAACACGAAGAACACGTTTCAGGGGTTTTTAGATTTTTAACTGTAATTAAGCTTTGATTATACGAAAACAAAGTACGATTTGCCTTTTTATATTAAACGGAAAATAATACCCCAAACGACATTTTTGAATCGATACTGATCCGATAGATCGTTTTAAATACAATTTAACAGATAAAACAGTTTAAATCTTTAATAAAGCAGAATACACGTTTTACGAGACGATAGTCATCCATAAAGTACAGATGACTACAAGTATCGTTTAATAATAGATATACGAACCAAAATACTTCTATTACGAATATTTTCGAATACGTTTCACTTTAACGAATGAAATATTGGTACGAACGATATACCAATTGCCCGAATAATTTGGGAACGATCCAAATTTTCTTTTCAATAATTAAAATAAAATAAAATAGTATAACACCCTTTTCAAAATAGTTTCAAATTCCCCACACATATCACATAGCATCACATTGTCACATATTCAATCATTTAACGAATAATTTAGCACGTTTAAACCGATAAATCATTTAATAACTCTTAATATGAAATTAAAATCTCATTTCATATCATATAATAACACGTAATTTTCCCGGATCTTACATCCTTCCCCCCTTAACAGGATTCTGTCCTCAGAATCAGCTCGCGCAAACATAGGTGGATATTTTCCAACATCTCATTCTCAAATTCCTAGGTTGACTCTTCAACCTTAGGATCTCTCCTCATACTCATACTAATTTGACTCCTCTATTACTCATCACTCTCTCATACTGACTCAATATCTCAATCGGTTACTCAACATAGAACAATTTAACTAGATCTCTATAGGTTCATATTCTACGAAATACACTATGAATATACCACTCACGGGGTGGCAAGCAAACTTATACGCACTTTCCCAACACTCAATAAATCGTCGTAAGGTAGCATTTCAAAATCGTCATAGTAACTGTTGTCGTAAGAGAATCTAATCAACGGTAAACGATCCTCCCAATTACCTTCAAAATTTAGTACACAATCATAGTCTGTCTGAATTCTTCAATTACGTCGCGGATCTCTGTCAAATACAATTGAACTCGTCATTCCATGCCGTACCATTATCTCTTATTAAGCGGTCAATAATAACCCAAATAACATCACGATAAGCTCTAAGCCTTAGCAACTCCATCCCACAGTTTATCTCAACATGTCTTCATTTCCATTCAGGAATCTCTTTAGTTGTAATCGTCTACTATACCTCTGTTATTCTGTCTTCATTTTCCAACACCTCAAGTACTTAAACACTCACTAACATCAATATTCTTTTAAGTCTCTAATATATCCTTACATTTCTTTCTTATCCCTTATTCTTTCTTGCTCCTTCCTGTAATTGAATTCCATTTCTCTTTCCATAACTGTTTCCTTTATGTAGCCCTTTCTCTCTAATCAATCCTGGTTGAATCCTTATTCCCGTCATTTCTTTTAGTTAATCTGTCATTATCATAACCTTAAAGCTCCATCCTTTCTAATCCTTGTACCGAAGATATTTTCATCTCAATTCCCTCCTTTACTACTCATACTATCAGCCATCCATATTCTTGGGTCAACTTTATCTACCTCCAATATGTCTAACAACTACTTTCAACGATCACATACCTTTCATGCCAATTAACTCTTCAGCTGAAAACAACCCTTCATTACCTCATCCATTGTCTTTAAATCCTTATTAACACCTCTTCATCTTCTTTTCCTATCTTCACAGTAACACTCATGACACCTTTTCCATGGTTCCATCTCATTTCCCAAACAGCTTGATCAACTCGACATTATCTTGATTCTCATTCTATACATCCACATTGACTGGTAAAATCTACCTTAACTATCGTGAGCAAAAGACTTGCAACCATATCATACAATCCTGAAATACTCAAAGATTAACTCATTCTCCATTATTAGCCTATCATCCAATCTTAAAAGTTCTTCTCATTGAGACAAAAATCTATTATGTCCATTTTCCACAACCTAGGATAACATCAGCACAATTACACCTTTTTCCCCAATTTCCAATCAACTCTTGAATTATCTAACTTCACCTTTTCCACATCGTAACGTTAATCGATAGAAAGAGAACAACTGGCCCCGTTATATGTTACTAGTATTCTAATCGCATCGTAGTCCGCTTTCGTTCATGGTAATTCAATCGCAAATTCTTCGTTCGGTAAGGTAGGGTAAATTCCAGTTCACCCTAATGGCATACCTCCCAGATTATTTGGTATAACAAAAATTCATGATATTTTGAAGTGAAAGATTCTATAACGTAGCAAATGTCCCTCAATTGGGGTTACCAAGTCTGCATGTTCCAAAGCAAACATTATTGGAAGTGAAAGAATTACTGAGAGACCAATTTGATCACATGAACCCAATGTTGTGTGTCTCTATTAAGACAGTACTAAAGGTAATTAGCCTTCTTGTATTTCACAACACACAAGTGACGGCGTCCCGTCAGACTTCTATCACATAGACAGATAGTCCTTGTGTCCCCTATAAATAGGGTTGTTTATCTCAGTTGGAGTAGAGAAATATGAAAGAATTTAAAGTCAAAATAATAACCAAGGCTTTTCGATAAGAAATCTCAAATACACACCTTGGATTGAAATTGAATAGATTCCAAAGGTGTTATTTCAGAAAAGAAGAACAACCAGAAAGGAAGTATCAACAAATAGTGTTACATCACAATTAGAGTTATCCACTCCGGAAGAATAAAGGAGTTGGAATTTAAATAACATATTTTCAACAGGCTTCACAAATTTGAAATAGATGTCACAACAACCTCTGATGCAATTGCAATCATGATTGATCAAAAGTATCAAGTACAAGGTCAAAAAGTGGAATATATTCACCAACACAGCTTCGCTTAAAGAAATGTCAAATATTTCCTTAGGATGGGAAGGTATTACCAAGGTCTTCACATATGACTCCTCCGTCGACTCCTTCGATAGCTCGTTATTCGATTTCAGCCCTTCTTCTCCACGTTATTCGATTTCAGCCCTTCTTTTCCACGTCATTCGATTTCAGCCCTTCTTTTCCATGTCGTAAGGTTATCAATATCGTACGTCGTCGTCGACTCGTAATAGTCCTCGAAGATTCCGCCATAGACGTCTACAAACGTAAGAAGTTTCATCCATCTCAGCACAACTATCTCAATCAAATACCTCCATCTCAACTCACTCAGCGGTACTATATCCAATAGTCCAACACGAACTCTAAATGAGCTCTGACGTTCCTTATATAACTATATACACTCCCACACACTCTCGTTTCTAGTTTTACTATAACCCTTGCTCTGATACCAACTGTAACGCCCCCAAATCCGGGGTCAAAGGATTTGGTCGTCACACTGCACTCTTAATCCAAACAACCTGTTCAATATAAAATCAACACAATAATAATAATAATAATATCTGTGACCCCAACTCTACCAAGAATCTTTAAAGGTTATAGTGCTAGAAACAAGAATCCAAAATTTCATTACAACAATCTTTCTTCTTTACAACCATTCTCTTTACACAAATTCTAATACACTAGTATAACTTCGATAAGAAGTATACCGGCAACTAATCTTATACAATATATTATTCAATAGAAAACATCTATATACAAAACCTCTCACTAGCTCCAATGCTCTGGATCAAAACGTCTTTATGCTAATATCTTTCCCCGTCTCTGATCAGCTACGCGGACAACTCTTGCCAATACACCTTCTTTCCGGCAGGCTAAAATATATATAAATAAAACAAGTATGAGCGAATGAATTGCTCAGCAAGTGCATTATTAAATATAATACGAAAGGTTTCCAAAATAAACTTTGGATTTTCAAATAACAACTTTTGTTTTTGAACAATTAAAATCTCTAAAATTTTCAAATTAAGTTTGGTAATTTACCACAATTTCTCATTCAGTTTCTCTCAACTGAATAGTTTTAAAACACAAAAGATTTATATTGGTCGTTACGATGACCGAATCAACAATATCTACAATAGTAAGTAGAACATATGAAATAAATATAACTCATACGTCTTCAAGACCATAGTTTGTATAAAAATACTAGTTTTGAAGATAACAAATCTATTCACAACATTTTCTGAAACCAACAACTCTGGAAGGTTAGAATAATCAAGGGGTAAGAATGAGCCAACATGCTCGGTCAAGGAATAAAGAACGCACTTCAAGACTTCAACATGGTACCGACTAGATATGCGGTATGAATAAAACTCATCAAGATAGATATCTCACGACTGCCAATGGAATCAAGGAAATGGATTTCGACTATTTGGAATCCAAATGAATTAAGAGTAAGTGATTTCAGCAAGATTGAAACCACCATTTATTAATCAACAACCAACAATTTTTACGCAACGAATAAACCTGAATATCAGGTCATAACTCACAAGTACAAAACATATGGATGTAACTCATCTCAGAAATAAGAACTAATATTAGAATTGGATTTTTAACATTTATCAAATCAAAGGTTGTGCTGCTGGCCAGCCACGCAACAACCCCGGACTAGCTCATGCATAGTCCTCTACGGATCCAAGGCCAATCTGGGCCTAAATTACATCGACCATAAATGGCCCGACCAATAATTGGTCCATTTAAAAAAAAACATTCCAATCCTATATTATATACGTCAGGTGTCAGAACAATTGACAACCTTACTTCGGCAATCAGGTGTCGGAAGAATCGACAACCTAATACAACAATTGCTGGAAAAACTCACGTTCCAGGAAACAGTTCAATTATGATGAATCCATTAAGGAATAACAATATAATCTAGTATCGACGAGATCGACACAATATGGGGAGGTGCACATGAAAAGTGACAATATAATAAGCATCGACGAGTTCGATGTAACAACTGGGATATAATGGAGAATAAACAATGACATGCTCAACAAGGTTAGGTCTGATATGAAACAGACAATATGATATCAACAGAAAGTGTAACAAGTCAATATAGAGTAGGGTTCAAAGAATAAACAATAACATGCTTAACAAGATTGAATCTGAAACAGACAATATGATATTAACAGAAAAGAGTAACAAGTCAATATAGAGTAGGGTTCAAAGAACAGGCTCTAGATGGCCTCAATAGTTCAAATCATCACATTATGGAAGAATTAATAAAGGTTTACCAGTCTGGTAAATGACAAGAGAGTCAAGTTCAAGTTTAAGAAGAATTCAAGGTGAAGTTTATAAATGAAGAAAATAAGGGTTTATCAACTTCTGACAGAAATAGTTCAAGTCCTTCTTACATGTACTTATAATAGATAAGCCTTGTACTTGAAGGAAGTAAACTAAATCATGCACAGCATATATGAATTCGAATCAGGGAATGGATCAGATGATCGCATTAACAAGAAAGGATAACAAGGTTTGCATAGGTGCAAGGTGAAAAACGGAATACCTGAAGGGCAAGCAACACCACTTCAGAATTTCAGAATAAGTTTTCCCTCATAGGGTTCACAAGTTCCTGCTCATCTAGGGTTGGTAATATTCCAACTTAGCATTTTTAAATCAAGTCTTTTAAAAGAAAGCCTTAGTATACGGCCCATAATTATCTCTTCAAGCTTTTCAATATAATAAGTATATCTTTCCGATCAATATGAAAATATGAATCTAAACTCAAAAGGTATAAAAGAGTACTCGTCAATTTACGAGATTAAATAACATACTTGCAATTCAATGCAAAGAAATCAACATTTGAAAATTCAGTAATAAGCATTCAACATGCATACTAATAATTCAAGATAATATCCCTTAATTAATAAGCAAGGGTATAAACACTTGCCTCTGGTCCTTAGCTATTTCGTAACGCTGAAACAATACGATTTCCTCCTTATTCTGTCTTGTCGCACGATTCTCTACTTCCGTCCTTCTTTGCTTTAACGCTCTTGCGAATACCACTAGTCTGCTTTTACCATTTCGAATCCACGTGCCAGCCTCGATAGTCAAACATGAGACGGTACTTAGTCTTCAACGTATAATCCTCATATTATATAAATGATCGTAACTTAACTTCGACGCACTTACCGATCTTACCGATATCTCTGTTGCATAAACATCCACATCTCAACTGATAGACCAATCGCAATCAACCACATAAGTAATCCACGTAACTTGCTTGACGACAATCCCCATACTATAAAAAGTCAACATCCAAGTCAACGGCCTCGTAAATCTCACTTTCTAACATAACCGACAAATTTCTATCCTATCTACCCCTCGTGATAACATTAGACACAACCAATTACTCAAACAAGTCTCAACACAATTTATTCGCATGCATGACTCAACAACAGATAATTCACATCATTCACATAATACATTTAAACAAGTAACCGGTTACGTATCGGACGCCCGGTCTAATTTATAATATTAAAAACTCAGACACTAGCCCTAGTACGGGCATATACTGACTATAAAGCACATTACACAACTCATACGAATCACATAGCACTTAAAACTATTTTTAAAACATCACACAAAGCTTATTTGAATTTAAATAAGCCACAAACAATTTTTAAATCAAAAAATCGGATTTTTAAATCCAATATAAGTATTTTAAATGCAAATAAATCAATTAATAAAATTAATTGACACTCTTTAAATGCTCAAACTATTTTTAAATAAATAAACCAAGCTAGAAAATAATTAAACTTAATTTTAATTAATTAAATCTAATTAATAATTAATTATTAAGAATTAACTGATTAAAAGAATTAATCAATTAATTAAATAAATTAATTATTAATCAAAAATAATTAAAATAATTAAATTTAATCAATTTTCGAATTTAAATAAATATTTATGAATTTATAAAATTTTCGGAATAATAAAATGTATTTTTAAATCAAAGATATGATTTTTAGAATTTTTAAAACAATTTTTGAATTATTTTTAAAATAAAAATCCAGAAACACTTTTCTGAAATGAAATTAGGGTTTTGTAAGATCAAACCGGGTCGGGTTAGGGTTACGAAACGGGTCACCAAGAACTTTTCCGGGTCGCCAAGAACAACCCACCGGAAACTGGGTTTTCCAGTTTCCGGCCGGCGTCCGGCCACCGGAATTCTTCTGGTGCCCAAAACCAACTGCAAACTCGCGTTTCTTTGAGGGGAAATCACCTACACAGCACACTCACTCCAAATATGGTCACAGACAAGCCAAAACATCACTGCTTTTCCAGAAAAATCCGATCAAAAGTCGGCGGCTCGATTTTCCGGCAAGCCAGAGTCGAACACCAAATTGAAAACTGGATACATGAATCGATTCTAATTAACACGATCTATACATCTGCAATCCTAGAAACACTGTCAGTAATCGGGAATCCATTCTCCGGCCAAAACCCAAGAACTCCGACGAACTCTATTTTTTCCGATTAGCTCGAAAACGAACTCCAAATTCAAATTAAAAATCACATACATACTCTACATAACATAACGAACACACCCATACCATCAATTAGCAAGAACAATCAATAACAAAGAAAACCCCAAATTAAATCAATAAATTCGAAATAAATAAATAGATTAAAAATCGGAAAAATCAGAAAATCATACCCACATGAATTTTGATGGTGGATTTAGGTAGAGGATGATGAGAGATTCGATTTGGTTACAAGAACATCGAAATCGGAATCCGATAACGCCTTCAAAAGTTGGTTTGATTCTCAAGAACACGAAGAACACGTTTCAGGGGTTTTTAGATTTTTAACTGTAATTAAGCTTTGATTATACGAAAACAAAGTACGATTTGCCTTTTTATATTAAACGGAAAATAATACCCCAAACGACATTTTTGAATCGATACTGATCCGATAGATCGTTTTAAATACAATTTAACAGATAAAACAGTTTAAATCTTTAATAAAGCAGAATACACGTTTTACGAGACGATAGTCATCCATAAAGTACAGATGACTACAAGTATCGTTTAATAATAGATATACGAACCAAAATACTTCTATTACGAATATTTTCGAATACGTTTCACTTTAACGAATGAAATATTGGTACGAACGATATACCAATTGCCCGAATAATTTGGGAACGATCCAAATTTTCTTTTCAATAATTAAAATAAAATAAAATAGTATAACACCCTTTTCAAAATAGTTTCAAATTCCCCACACATATCACATAGCATCACATTGTCACATATTCAATCATTTAACGAATAATTTAGCACGTTTAAACCGATAAATCATTTAATAACTCTTAATATGAAATTAAAATCTCATTTCATATCATATAATAACACGTAATTTTCCCGGATCTTACATCTTCCATGTCTGAGTCTGAAGAGTCATCATCAGTATTGGCATCAGGATTGCCATCAGTATCTGATGAAGAGTTATCATAATCTGACTCAGCTTCAATCGATTTCCTTTTAGAGACCTCCATAGCTTTTCCTTTTGATTTAGCCTCTGCTTTCAAAGCAATAGATTTTGCCTTGCTGCTTTTCTTATTCTTTCTCTGTTGAACTTCAAGATCATGATTTCTTAGCATTCCATAGACTTCATCAAGAGACATAGTGTTCAGATCGTACTAATGTCTAATGATCGAGGTCTGAGTATCCCATTCTTCTGGTAGCGCTCTTAGAAACTTCGTGTTTGAATATTCAGTTTCATATTCCTTGCCAACTAAAGATAGATCGTTGAGGAGTGTCAGAAATCTATCATATAAATCAGTTAGGCTCTCATCTGGTCTTGCATCAAATTGGTCATACTCTTGAATCAATATAGCCCTTATGTTCTTCTTGAAAGATGCAGATCCCTGACATTGAGTTTCCAAGGTATCCCAGATCTCTTTCGCAGACTTGCATGCAATCACTCTGTTTGACATGACAGCATCAAGACTATTGTGCAAGATATTCTTTATCTTTGGTTCCCTGAGTACATGAGCTTTTTCTTCTGGAGTCCATTCACTTTTAGCCTTGACCACATAATGTTCAAGTACTGTATCTGTTCGTTCTATTAATCTTGTAGGAACATATGGTCCATCACGAATCCTGTCCAAGTTGTCAGGATCCATAGCCTCCAGGTACATCAGCATCTTTACTCTCCATGTTGAATATTCTGACTTTTTCAGGATGGGAATTTTCATGCTTTCATACTTTGTTGTCGACATCTTTGATCGTATCTGATTCAAAATTAAATCAGTTTGCTCTGATACCAATTGTTGCCCAGTAATAATCTATTGTAGAAGGGGGGTTGAATACAATAGTATAAGATAATCGACTTCTTAATGTATATATCACAAATATGAAAGAAAGATAACAGCTTTATTAAATCTGATATAAAACTGTTACAAACTCTCTCAAGAAATTCTGATGTTCTTGAGAGCTGCTAAGTTGTTACAAAACTCTCTCAAGAAATTCTGTGTTCTTGAGAGCTGCTAAGTTGTTACAAAACTCTCTCAAGAAATTCTATGTTCTTGAGAGCTGCTAAGTTACACAATACTCGTGTATGTGATCGATTGTATGAGCTCTTGTATAACGTCTGACTCCCTTATTAAATCGAGACCTAAACTGTGTTTATATACTACACAGCTTCTCTATCAATTACAAGATAAGTCCTAATCAATTACAAAGATTGAAACCTATCCTTTATCGATAGCTACATTACTACAAACCAGGAACCGACAAAATAAACTTCCATATTTAACTAGATTCCAAATATAACTCGAAGTAGGAATCCTGATCAGCTTCCAGTCCTGATGATCAATCCTGATCCCAGTACTGATATGCATCTTTGATCCTGACGACCATGTAATCCTGATGACGTCAGCAATCCTGATCAGTTGAGTCTAGATCCTGACAATCATTGAATTTTGATCTAACATAAACTAATTCTAAAATTAGTTATTAATTAATTAAGTGCGACTTAATTAAATAATAAATTGGAATTTCGGATTAGTATTTTATTATAATTGGATTATAATTAGAAAACTTATTTTCCTCTCTATATAAACTCTCAAAGAGGGCTGATTTTCATGATGAAAAACGTTTTTATATTAAAACCCTAGCCACTTATGAGAGCAAGAAAAGAGAGAGAGAAAGAAGCAGTTTTCGGGTGCTAGTACACATCAATCCTTCAAGAAAAGCGTTCGTGTGGATAACGTAGAGTGTAGATCGCGAGAGCGGGATACATGGTGATTGAACAAGCTTTGGATCTCCATTAATCTTCCATTAATGAACTGTTAAAGCTTCTTAAGGTATTTGTTCTTAATCTCCGAATTAAATCTTTTGTTTTCGCATGGATCCTGCGGAGGGGTTTCGAATTTTTGGTTTATTTTCACGTTTTCCGTTGCGTTTATGTGCTCGAAACCCTTCAGAAAGCATGAGGGAATATGAACCTGCTGCTGGCAGAAGCGGGAACGCAAAGAAAAGAAAGGAGATTCAAGAATATGATGTCAAGGAAAAGTATCCTAGGACATTAAAGGATTCTGACTCTCCATCTAAAAAGAACAATTTTGGAGCATGGTTCATGGAGTATGCGAGATTGAACACCCCTAGAAGCCAAATTCTGATGGAAATTGCAAAGAGGAAGATCTCTGATGGCCGAAGCCACTGAGGACTGACTTGTCTAAAAGGAATCAGAATCAATTCTGTCGATTCCACAAAGAAGTTGGTAATGATACGGATGATTGCAGGCAATTAAAAAATGAGATTGAGTTCTTGATCCGAAAAGGAAAACTCGATAAGTTCACTACGGATGGGAATCAAGGAAATCAACGAGGAAACTATGAAAGGATAGACCATGATAAAAGGGACAACGATCAAGATCGTAATCCAAAACCCCGAGGGCCTATCATCAACATGATATTTGGAGGACCAACTACTGTTGGGTCCTCCCGAGATTCAAGGAAAACTTATGCCCGAGAGGTAATGACTGTTGTAGGAGAAGCACTGAAGCGTGCCAGGACGGAGATAGCCATAAGTTTTGATGATTCTGACTTGGAGGGAGTGAAATTTCCCTATGACGACCCCCTGGCCATCATAAGTTTTGGTTGATAATGGAGCTTCCGTACACATCTTGTTCCATGATGCTTTCATCAAGATGGGCTACACTAATTCTCAGTTGACACCCTCGAATATGTCCATATATGGATTCAATGGAGTGGAATCAAAGGTGGAAGGTACAATCCAACTCCCAATGACAATGGGGCAAGGTTCGAAGACAACTACTCAAATGTTGAACTTTATAGTCATAAAGGCAACTTCAACTTACAATGCAATCCTGAGAAGGACGGGTCTTCATGCATTCAAGGCTATTGCCTCGTCTTACCATCTGAAAATCAAGTTTCCAACAAGGAATGGGATTGGTGAGGAGAGAGGTGATCAAAAATTGTCTAGAAGTTGTTATGTAGCTGCATTGAGGCCTGATGGAGTCGGGGGCAGATTCTCCCCATTGAAGACATGGATACCAGAGATAATGAATAAAGAAGAGGGAAACCGGATGTGGATTTAATTCCAATTCCCTTAGTTCCTGGAGAACCAGAAAAGGTTACTTACGTTGGAGCATTGTTACTTGAACCCTTGAAGGGCAAGATCATATCTTTTCTTCAAGCAAACAATGATGTTTTTTCTTGGACAACGGCCGATATGCCAAGGATTGATCCCCAGTTAATAACTCACAAGTTTAATGTAGATCCCGAAAGGAAGACGGTGAAGCAAAAGAAGAGAAACTTTGCTCTAGAGAGGCAAGAGGCCATAAAGCAGGAAGTAGATAAGCTCTTGGAAGCAGGGTTCATTGAAGAAATTCAATTGCCTGAATGGTTGGCTAACCCAATAATGGTCAAGAAAGCCAATGGAAAATGGAGGATGTGTGTAGACTTCACAGACTTGAACGACACATGTCCTAAGGATTGTTTTCCCTTCCCAAGAATTGATACTCTAAATAGATGCCACAGCTAGGCACGAGATGTTGAGTTTCATGGATGGCTTCAGTGGATACAACCAGATCAAAATGTACAAGGACATCTCCAAGGTATCTTTCATCACTGACTTTGGTGTTTACTGTTATTTGGTTATGGCATTTGGGCTCAAGAATGTAGGTGCGACATATCAAAGGTTGGTTAACAAAATTTTTGAGCATCTGATTGGAAAGACCATGGAAGTCTATGTAGACGACATGTTGGTTAAAAGTCTCGATAAGGCGGATCATATAAACCATCTACGGGAAGCATTTGAAGTGCTGAGGCACCATAGGATGATGTTAAATCCAGCTAAGTGCGCCTTCGGTGTAGGGTCAGGAAAGTTTTTAGGCCTGATGGTCCCTAAACGAGGAATTGAGGCTAACCCCGATAAAATCAAAGCAATTCTGGACATGGAGCCGCCACGATCCGTCAAGGATGTTCGGAAGCTAACGGGAAGAGTGGAAGCATTAGGGAGATTCATCTCCAAATCAGGAGAGAAGTTCTTGCCTTTCTTCAAAGCACTTAAAAACATGAAATTTTTTGAATGGATGACATAAAGCCAGGAAGCCTTTGAGGCCTTGAAAAAGTACATGGCCGAGGCACCATTGTTGACAAAACCAAAACCAGGAGAGATTCTCTACTTATACCTGGCAGTTTCTAACACTACCCTTGGAGCTATTTTGGTTAAGGAAGAATTGAAAGTTCAGAAACCCATCTATGACGTGAGCAAGATTTTACATGGAACAGAATAAACTACTCTATCATAGAGAAGTTTGAACTAGCCCTGGTCATGACTTCAAGAAAGCTACACCCGTACTTCCAATCACACAAGATAGAAGTCTTGACTAATCAACCTCTAAGAAACATTTTGCATAGTCCCAAGGTTAGCGGGAGATTGATCAAATGGGCGATTGAGTTGAGAGAATTTGACATCAAGTATAAGCCTCGCACGGCAATTAAAGCTTAAGCACTTGCTGACTTCATGGTTTAGTGTACTATTGACAACCAAGAAGTTTGGGGGCAGGAAGCAGTATTGGAAGAAAAAAAAAAGCAAGATGAAGACATGGTGTCCAAAGAATGTTGGGTGCTCTATTTTGATGGGGCATCAAAAACAAAATCAAGTGGAGCAGGTTTGGTGTTGCAAAGTCCCGATGGATTTCTCATAGAGTATGCACTTAAACTGGATTTCCCAACAACAAACAATGAAGCTGAGTATGAAGCCCTGATAGTTGGCTTGGGGCTGGCTGGAGCCTTGAGAGTTAAGACTCTCAAAGTATGTGGAGATTCAAGGCTGATAGTTTCTCAAGTGAACGGAGAATTTGAGGCTAGAGATGAAGTCATGGCTGAGTATATTAAATTTGTCAAAGCCATCATGACTTGGTTTGATGAATGTTATGTGGGACACATTCCTAGAGAAGAAAGCATGAAGGCTGATGCCTTGTCCAAGTTTGCTTCTTCTGAAATAGAGAACTATGCAGGAAGTGTATACTTCCAAGTCTTGAAGACCCCGAGCATTAATGGAAAATTGATAGCACCTATTGACATAGGTGGCTGTTGGATGGATCCCATCAAGGCTTATCTAGAAACTGGTTGGCTACCTAACAATATTTCAAAGGCACGAAAATTATATGTGAGAGCACTAAGGTACACCTTAATTGAAGGAATCTTGTATAAAAAGTCTTTCGTTGTCCCCTACTTGAAGTGTTTGAGACCGCAGGAGGCAGAGTTAGCCCTAAAGGAAATACATGGGGGGATTTGTGGGCAACACTAGGGGGGGCCTTGCTCATAAAATCACTCGCCTAGGATTCTATTGGCCAGATATGCTTTCAAACGCAAAAGACTATGTGAAGAGGTGTGAACGATGCCAAAAACATGCACCAGTGGTTAGACAATCACCTGAAATGTTAACATCTATAAATTTACCTGCCCTGTTTGCCATGTGGGGAATGGATATACTAATTGGCCCATTTTCCGTGGCAAGTTCACAAAGGAAATTTTTGATAGTGGCAATCGACTACTTCACTAAGTGGATTGAGGCTAAACCCCTAGCCAAGATAACCATTAAGCAAGTAATGTAATTCTCGTGGGAAAGTGTAATATGCAGGTATGGGATTCCAAAAATCTTGGTCACGGATAATGGAACTCAATTTAACAATGAAGATTTCAAGAAATATTGTGAAGAGAATGATATTGAACTACGTTTCACTTCTGTTGCTCATTCCCAAGCAAATGGGCAAGCTGAAGTAGCAAATCGAATTATCTTGGATGGACTGAAGAAGAGAGTTGAATGCTCTAGGAATACTTGGGTGGATGAATTGCTTCTCATACTATGGGCATATTGTACCACTTGTAAGGTCACCACTGGGGCAACTCCGTTTCTGTTAGCATATGGAGCAGAAGCAGTGGTTCTAGCAGAAATTACTCATACTTCTCCAAGGGTGGAAGCCTACGAACCGGAAGCAAATGAAGAAGGCATGAGGCCTGCCCTAGATCTAATCGATGAAGTTAGGGATGAAGCAAATTCTAAGATAGTTGAACATCATAAACAAGCATCTTTCTATTACAACCTAAGGGTTAAAGAGAGATTATTTCATCAAGGAGATTTAGTTCTCCGAAAAATTGAAGCATCTGGAATTGGACCAAAAGGAAAGTTGGCTCCAAATTGGGAAGGGCAGTACTGGGTCAAGAACGTATTTTGACGAGGCTCGTACAAGTTGGAAACCATTGAAGGGATTGAGGTTCCAAGAACTTGGCATGCTGCAAATTTAAAATTTATTATGTCTAGTGTTTCCTAACTGGACTCACCATTAGGACAAGTAGAAATAAGGTCGACGAAACCAGTCCGAGTTTTTAACTCGAGGTAGAAAGTAGAGTATTATGTAAGGGTTGAACCCATTCTCAAATTATTTATGCAAATGATGTTTTTATCCCATATCTTTTGTTCTTCTTCAACAATTATCAAGCATTAGAAAAATGCAAGCTAAAGAAAAGCCAAGTACTAAGAATTACTTTATAAAGCATGCAAAATAGTAAACAATCTAAAGAAATAAACAATACATAAATAAAGCCCGAAGGCAAAGTTAAACCCCCGAGGGTGAGTTTAGATAAACATAAATAGATAAAAAGCCACGCAGGGCCAGTCTAATCTACATCCTTGGAAGGTTCCTCCTCGAGACCCTCAGAAAAAAGGGAAAGAAATGGATCATCTCTCATGGAATACTTTAAACCCTCTCCAATGGCTGGCTCAGAATCCTCGAAAAGCTCATAATCGTCCAGAGGCTGAGAAGAAGGGGTCAGCAACAACCATAGTAGTAGCCTTGGGCAGCCCAGGCAAATCAGGAACGGGAAACTTTTCCAAAGTCACCCCTTCAATCTTTGACCCTAACTCCTCAATGATTTGCTCCCAACATTCCTTAAAGGTGCTAGGGAAGTTAGCATCATATTCAGCATTAAGGAGGTTAGATGCCTTATAATCAGCAATAACATCCTCGTGACCCCTTTGGAGTTGGACCTCCACCTGGCGAACCTTCTCCTGCTCAGCTACTAACTCCCTCTCTGCTTCTCGGAACCTCTCAAAGTTTGATGTAGAAGAGGCAATGTATATGTCCCGGTCCCTCTCAGCTATTACCTTGTCTGCATGAACAGTCTTCAAGTTGTAAAGAGCAGCTTGAAGATAGGTATTAGCCTACAAAACAAAATTGCATGTTCAAGAAATATATAATAAAAGAAAAATGTAAGAAAAAGTAAAATGCTTACCGAAGAAAGGGCTTGGGACCCAAGAAGCTCAATTTGGAGATCCTCCGAGGATTCCACAACGTGGGCCACATCCCTCGGGGTGACCGCGTTCCTGGACCACTCAGCTGCAGCCCGGGAATCACCAACCACGGTGTCATTGTTAAGCAAACCCCAGTTAACCACAAATGGGCTAAGGTCTTCCTCGATGAGAATAGGCCTCTCGGCGATAAAAGCATGCACCTTCTCCATGGTAGGGGTCCCATCGTCTGATTTTTTCCGTTTGGAAAACCTTTGCACCTCCACAACCACTGCCTTGGCCACGTGGTCCTCCCTCTTTTTGAAGATGGAGCCTAAAACGGCCTTAGCTGAAAAAATGCAAAAAATGTTATTATGAATTATGAAAACAAAATAGACATGTGAAAAGAAAAGGTGAAAATATACCCTAAGGACCAAGGGTACTAAGCCCCACATCCTGAAGATTGGCCTTAGAAACAAGAAGGTTGCAGTGATGCAGGCAATCATTTGTCAAGATTTCAATTGTCGCAGCGTCATCTATCCCTAATTTAAGGGACCTCACGGCACCATCAGTAGCCCTTGAAAAATGGGGTCTAAAGTAGTTATCCCAATCATCCCCATCCAAGTAAAGGAAACACCACTCTCTTTTCCAATTAGGAAGAGAATCGGGGGAAGAACCGGAAACAAAGCAACTACGAGCTAAGGAACGGTATTGGATTTTAACCCAACCCGAATCTTCTGAAGCATTTACGAACTTAAAGAAATAAAGAAAAACAGCTACACTGTGTTCTAAACCATGTTTTTTGCATTGGGCCATAAAACAATATATAAATCGCCACGCATTGGGCATTAACTATGTAGGGCAAATTTGGGCCTCGGCTAACAAACGAAAAACAAAAGGGGGAGGTGGAAGACGAAAACCAGAATCAAGGTTTCTTTATATATTCTAATGGCCCCGAGTTTAGGATAACAAAACCTATCATTTGGGCCCGGGGCAACGGCCCTATAAGGTGCATTTATACCAAAAAGTTTAGTAATGTCATCTACCCTATCCTGTTTATACTTAGAAGGAATGTTATGAGCTTCTAAATGGAGAAGGTTAGGGAAAGCATCCCCGAAATCAGATAATAAATCTCTAAGGGAGAAAACATTTGCATGTACTAAAGATTTTTGAGGTTTGTTACCTCGATTAGCCCTATGAGGGCGTGAAGAAGGCTGAGAAATCTGAGATTGGGATGAACTGGAATCTGCCATTGATATCCTTCCGAATAATGCTTAAACCCAGAAATTATGATGAAGGAGATAAAGATTCAAACGGAAATTGGAAAACCCACGGTGGTTTGAGTGCCGGAAATCGCCTCACCACAGAACCCTAGCAGAGCTTTTTAAAGGAAAGTTTTGAGAGAAATTTGGTAGAGTAACTTTGCTTAACTGAAGTATGGAAATGAAATCCCACTCCACTCAATTTATAGGAATTTCTACGTGTTGAAACGGTCTAACAAACCTTCTATAGACGGTAATTGGGCTGAAAACAGGCCATTGGGCCTTTTTAAAGGCGGAAAACCCAAATAAATTCAAATTTTGAATAGGAATTCTAGAGAATTCTAGAGAGTTCTATGCGAAGAATATATTTAAGTTATTCGTGTAAACAATAAAATCGAATAAACAAGAACGAAATAAAATAAAAAGGCCCGAAAATAGGTCGAACTTTGAAAATAAGTCCAATTGGCCAAAAAAGAAAATGTTCCTTGGGCGTCCATATCAACATCTAAATCAGTGATGGAGAACCATGAAAAAACCCACGCCCAGGAGACATCTTTTCTAGGCGTGGAAGCCAAGAATGTCTCCTTGCACTACGTCAAATTTGGGCTTTCGTCACTCTTTTGTACAGTAAGGGCTGTGACACTTTGGAAAAAACGAGTGGCTAAAGGTCATCGTCCCAAGTTTTAGCCACACAATTATTTTTTGAGTGACCGAAAACACATTTTTTGGCAGATTTAGTCACAATTTATAAAAGTGTGACAATTGAGAGATGAAACAGCATGTTTTTTTTGTTGACTTTGACCAAATCCAACAGTTATAGTCATACTTGAGAGATAGAAGTGTGACAAAAAATAGTGACGCTTCTTTGCTGTATCTAAATGTTACCAAACGGTCACAGTCATTTTCGGTGATGTGGCTAAATGTGAAATAACCTATGGTCACTACATTTTATATGTGACTAAAAAGTAGAGTTTTCTGCATTATGTCAGATCTTTGTTCGCTAAGGCAGCTAAAAACTAGTGACTGTATTATTGTGTGACTAAAAAGTACTCTGTTTTCAGGAACAGAGCATTCTGTTTTGAGGATCCTCATTTCCAACTGATCTGTCACATTATTACATTTGGGTGTGGCAAAATATTTGACCACTGGACATGAAGTATTGGTATAGCAGATTAACCATAAATGACAAACACAAACTTGATTTATCCAAGTTGCATACCAGATGAGCTTAAAACTTGATAATGAAGCTTAAAACTAGAACAATTCAACTAATCCATGTCATTCGGCCAACATTAGAATTCACCATTACATATTAATTCTTCATCAAATAAAAAACAAAGAAAATGACCAAGACAATGATAACATTATACAACTTCCCACGTATGACATGAACCTCCTTTCGAAGATCTTCAACTGTTGACATGCAGTTTTGCAGGTCAGTCTTCACAACATCAACTTCTTTCTGGATCTTGATCTTCATGCCAACTGGTTCAGGATCAATCCATTCCCAAAACGAACATTTGGGTCCAGAAGACTTGAAAAGGGAATTCAAATTAAAAGCTGTTTATTAAATTAAACAGATGAAACTGATAGACATCAGCTTACCAATGAACTTGATTTGTGGCACACCCGAAATCTTCTTCCAGGGTTGTCAAGTGTGTTTGATGTTCTAATCCGGGCAGGAAGACCACAGTAGCACAGATCACATCGATTTTGGTTTGAGCTGTAGGAATTTGAAGACGACATCATGATCAGGCCTCTTTCTTTGCACACACCTGGAGAAAAAAACAGGAATTCAAACAGAGCATAGAATTTAACCATACAATAGAATTTAGCATTACATAAAAAACATGGAAAATGACAAACATAATGATAATAATTACCGGATTCAGTTAGCATTACGTATAATAATACCCTTACAGTCCTGTCTAAAGTAATCATCACGAGATTCATTACCCAAGTCACGTGGATCTATAGGTGGTAATATATTATCATTGTGAGGAAAAATTACAGTACTGAAATCCTCATTGACATCATCGTACAGATCTCTATAATTCTTAGGAGGTGTCATCAAGACAATAGACATTTTTTTATCCAGCTGGTCTTTAACATAAAACACCTGTCGTGCTTGTGAGGCCAATATGAACGGATCATCCTTGTGGCCTAATCTGTTAAGTTCGACCAACGTGTAACCCAGGCCATCTTGCTTGACACCATTTCTACTGTCAACCCAGTCGCACATGAAAAGAGGAATTTTCTTAATATGATAATCTAGTACCCATATCTCTCGTAGAACCCCATAATAAAAGTTCTTTCCATAGGTTACTACTTCTTTAGAAATGTGCATCTCAGTTGCCTCTACACAAACCCCACTGTTCTGGTGAATTCTGCCATCACGAATTTTTGTACGAAATGTATAGCCATTGATGTCATATACATCGTATTTGTTCACGATTCTGCGTGCTCCATGTGAGATCCACTTAACTGTTTCTGATACACTTTCGTTGGAGATCGATAACTCGCTTTCAACCTAAATTACACAATAACAAGGATAAGATTCAGCTTGCACAAATTACAATTGAGAAAAAACTAAGATCATACTGATTTAAATATTACCTTGTTGCGTAACCAGTGACCAAACGTTGTGCTATGCTCTTTCTCCAGCCATGCTTGTCGTTTACCAGGATGTTTGTTTTTCAAAAATGTCATGTGTTGTCTGCAAGTACAAAAATGAGTATCAAATATGATCTTACTGTTAAATAAAAGAAAAACACAAATAAACATGTTCAGTAGGAGTCCTTACTCGATATACGGCACAACTTCAGGCGTATTTTGCAGTACATAGAAATGTGCTTTCATGTAGAGATCTTGAGAAACTTCAACTGGTTTACCAGCTGACAAAGGAATTCCCTCTTCATTACCATTTTCAGATGTGTTGTGCTGGTGTTCTGGAATATCAATGGACCTCATGCATTTTTTGTATTCGTTGAAGAACGCAATTGTTTCTTCTGCAATATGCTCCTCAGCAATGCATCCTTCTGGGTAAGCTTTGTTCCGCACATGCCCTTTAATAACTTTCATCATCCTCTCAAAGGGATACATCCACCGAAAGCATATTGGGCCACATAATTTGACCTCTCTAACAAGGTGCACAGTTAGATGAAGCATAACATCAAGAAAGGATGGGGTAAAGTATTTCTCCATCAAGCACAGTGTAACACAAAGCTCCTCATGCAATTTATCGAGTTCTTCTACATTGATTTCTTTGCTACATATTGATTTGAAAAAAAAACAAAGTCTGATAATAGCATATCTTGTGGGTTTAGGCATGATAGACCGTATTGCAATTGGCAAGAACTGTTGCATAAGCATATGGTAATCATGTGATTTAAGTCCCATAAGCTTCCTATCCTTTTCATTCACCAAACTAGAAAAGTTGGAACAATAACCTTGCGGAGCCCTTAAGTTGTGTAATGTGCCACAGAACATGTCTTTTTCATCTTTAGTTAATGTGTAGCAGGCTGCAGGAAGTAATGTCTTCTCGCCTTGACTTTTAGCCTGCAACTCTTGTCTTATCCCAAAATGTGCCAGATCCTTTCGAGCTTGCAACCCATCTTTCGTCTTGCCCGGAACATTTAGTAATGTTCCGATAATACTCTCAGCCACATTCTTCTCAGTGTGCATGAAATCAATACAATGTTGGACCAAATTATACCGCCAATACCTAAGTCGTCGATTCCATATGTTGAATTTCTTCCAATAGGTCTGTTCTTTCTGTCCGGAATTTGTGCTACCACCCCCTTCTGATTTTCTCTTTTTTGTTTTCCCCCCTCTTCCAGTCGAAGTCTCCATCAGTTCTGAATCTTTATCCTTATATCCCTTCCCCCACATATTCCGAATAAATTTAACCTCGTTGAATATTTCTTCCCCTGTCATAGGATCTGCAGCAGTTCCCCACTCTTCTTTTCCATTGAATGCCTTAGTTTGCTTTCTGAAGGGATGACTATATGGTAGATATCTTCGGTGACCACCATAACTCTGCTTGGCAGAGAACAGAAGTCTTACACAATGAGTTTCTTTCCTGCACACCACACAACCATGGAATCCACTATAAGGACAGCCACATAATGCACCAAGAGCAGGGTAATCATTAATCGTCCATAAGAAAACAGCACGTAAAGTGAATTGTTCCTGTGCGTAGGAATCATATGTTTCAACACCTTCTTCAAACAAGAGCTCCAGATCATCGATCAAAGGATCCAAAAACACATCGATATCGTTTCCAGGCGTTCCCGATATTAATAACGAAAGCATGATGAACTTTCTTTTCATACACAACCAAGGTGGAAGGTTGTAAATGACAGTTAATACTGGCCACACACTGTGATTCCTATTCCCTCTGTTTACATCAACCCCGTCTGTGGAAATGCCAAGCCGAAGATTTCTTGGATCAGATGCAATTTCCGGAAATTTGTCGTCTATTGCTTTCCATGCAGGTGAATCAGATGGGTGCCGTAGAACACCGGGCTTTTTCGAACTGGTGGAGTGCCATATCAAATCTTTTGATATGCTTTTCACTTTATAAAGTCGTTTCAGTCGTGGAATAAGGGGGAAGTACCATAATACCTTTGTAGGAACATTTTCGTATATGACTTTAGTCTTCTCATCCACCTTCCACCGTGACATGCCACAAGTTGGACATACCACCATGTCCTTGTAATCCTTCCTGTAAAGAATGCAATTGTTAATGCAAGCATGTATCTTTTCGTATCCTGACCCCATTGCTGTCATTATCTTTTTGGCCTCATATGTGTTGTTCACCATCTCGTTACCTTCTGCAGGCAGCATCCTTTTCAACAGAAGTAGCATTTCAGTAAAGCAATTATTTGTCATTACATGCTTACTCTTCAAGTTTAGTAGTTCAACTGTTGCAGACAACTTTGTGAAGTTAGGACAATATTTATACAAGGGCTTCTCCGCATCTGCAAGTAGTTCTTGAAACTTGTCAATGTCAGCTATGAAATTGTCTTCCGTAGCTTTTACCATTTCTATTGTTTCTGCAGCATCTGTTGGAAATTCTACTGCATCAAACTGGTTGAAAGTTGTTGGCTTGTCTTCTTCTCCATGTTTAATCCACCTTGTATAATTCCGATCGAATCCCTTAACGAGTAAGTGGTAATGGACCTCATCCACCGAAAGAGAGAAGTGGTTTAAACAGCTTACACATGGACATGGAATAGTCTTCGTTGACATATTCAGATGAGAAACCGCAAAATCGATAAATGCTACAACTCCATCCATATATGGTTCACTGTTTCTATCGGTTACCATCCAAGACTTATCCATAACTACAGCCTAACTACAGCAATTACGAGCATATTACAGCATAACTAAACCAATTACGAGCATATTAGAGCATAACTACAGCAATTACGAGCATATATCAAAGCATAAAATTCAAAAATTAGCATATATTTAACACATGACTTACTGAAATTAGGGATGAAATCGTTGTGGATGAAAGTATGAGTGGTTTCTGTCGGCTGCTTGTATGAAGCTACTTGTTTGAATCCGATTAGAAGCGGCAGCTAGTGTGGTTTCCAATTGAGAGAATAAGGTTTCCACTTAGGTATTTGACCCCCATAGCCGCGCGCTGCTCCCTCTGGACTGAACCTGTTCAAGGCCCAATTAGAATAGTGTTGGCCCAAATAGAATAGTGTTGGCCCAAATAAAAGAACGAGATTCGACCCCGAAAGTGGAAATAATTTTTTTTAATGCATTTTTCGACGATCCAACCGTACGGATGTTAATGGATACGCATTGTGATGTTGGGGAAAAATAATCGAAAAATCGGGAATTTATCTTGTACGACATTTTTTGAGGGATCTGGCCAAAGTACTACTCGAAAGAACGAGATTCGACCCCGAAAGTGGAAATAATTTTTTTTAATGGATTTTTCGATGATCCAACCGTACGGATGTTAATGGATACGCATTGTGATGTTGGGGAAAAATAATCGAAAAATCGGGAATTTATCTTGTACGACATTTTTTGAGGGATCTGGCCAAAGTACTACTCGAAAGAACGAGATTCGACCCCGAAAGTGGAAATAATTTTTTTAATGCATTTTTCGACGATCCAACCGTACGGATGTTAATGGATACGCATTGTGATGTTGGGGAAAAATAATCGAAAAATCAGGAATTTATCTTGTACGACATTTTTTGAGGGATCTGGCCAAAGTACTACTCGAAAGAACGAGATTCGACCCCGAAAGTGGAAATAATTTTTTTTAATGCATTTTTCGACGATCCAACCGTACGGATGTTAATGGATACGCATTGTGATGTTGGGGAAAAATAATCGAAAAATCGGGAATTTATCTTGTACGACATTTTTTGAGGGATCTGGCCAAAGTAGTACTCGAAAGAACGAGATTCGACCCCGAAAGTGGAAATAATTTTTTTTAATGCATTTCTCGACGATCCAACCGTACGGATGTTAATGGATACGCATTGTGATGTTGGGGAAAAATAATCAAAAAATCGGGAATTTATCTTGTACGACATTTTTTGAGAGATCTGGCCAAAGTACTACTCGAAAGAACGAGATTCGACCCCGAAAGTGGAAATAATTTTTTTTAATGCATTTCTCGACGATCCAACCGTACGGATGTTAATGGATACGCATTGTGATGTTGGGGAAAAATAATCAAAAAATCGGGAATTTATCTTGTACGACATTTTTTGAGGGATCTAGCCAAAGTACTACTCGAAAGAACGAGATTCGACCCCGAAAGTGGAAATAATATAACATAAAAATATATATTCGTCTAAAAACCGGCAACATCACTTTACCAATTCACTTCCCCCCAAAATATCAAACTTCCCCCCAATTCACTTTCAACATCACTTTACCCAACTCACATTCAAACTCAACCTCTCTGTGCACCATAATCTCTCCACAACTTTCAGTCGGTGAAATTAGGTTACACTGTCGGTCAGATCTGGTGACCCAATCTGGTTTATTTTCTTGAAATTAGGGTTTTTTCCACCGGCGTTTAAATCACCTTGCTTGTCGCAGGTAAACCATTCTTCCACAGACTATTTCAGTTATTGCATGTTTGAGAGATATATGTTTGAGATATATGGTTGGAGAGATTGCATATTTGAGTTGTATTTGAGAGATTGGGACGAATTGAGTTCCAATTATATGAATAATACTACTTATGCTTTAATGTTGATGTATTAATATCTGACATTGTTGTGCTTGTTGTCTACAGCTAATTTGAGTACCATGGGAAAGAAGTACAGATTAGTTGTTTACTATGGGGGTCAGTTCATGACAAAGGTTAAGTGGCAATACACCGGTCCTAAGGCAAAGGTGTTCGACGGAATGGAAGTCTACAACATGACTGTTAAACAAGTTAGGGATTTGGTAGCGGATGTAGTTTCGGATGATGATAAGCTTTATTTCATGAAAGATGGGGTGACCCCGGATCATGGATATGGTTTGATCCTTGGAGACAGTGACTTAAAAGAGTTGGCTGTTGCTTCTACCATGACTGGAGTCTGCAAGATTCATGTCTTCCATTCCTGGTCCACAGCTACTGCACCAGTTTGCGTTGAAGAAGAATACCTAGGTAGACTAATTTTTGACTTCTCATATTTATGCATTTGTATGTATATTGAACAGATAAATCCTGTAATTGCTAAGGGTTCTTATACTGGTTGTAGGTGAGGACAATGAGGAATTTGAGGAACAATATTCAACGGAAGAGTGTAGCGAAGAAGAAGAAAGCACAGAAGTAGAAGACGAAGGAGAAAACGCAGAAGAAGTAGAAGAGTGCAAAAAGGTGCAACAAAAGAATGATGTCAAAGCTAAGAGGGGGCTAACCAGGTTGCCGAAGCTACGTACCAGGTTTACAAACTCTGGTGGAAAAAGACATGAGGTTGAATTTGACTCACTTGGTAGGTTAATGGGGGAATACAGATCAGAATTTACGAGCTTTTTGGGAGACACGGTCAGGGAGCATGTTGGCTTAAGATGGTTAACATGGAAGGAGGTGCCAAAAGAAGTGAAGGCTAAGCTGTGGGATCAAGTAACGGTAAATCAGCTACTTCGCATTAAGTACTCTAAATATATGTTACATTTTTAATATGAAACACTATTGTTGAACTTATCTGCTTGCCTTTTATGTGTATTAACACCATGTATTATATATTGCAGCATTTTTTTGATATAGAACTTTGTCGTCGAAAGTTTACAATGACTCGGCTTGGTGGGCTCCTTCGCAATTTCAGAAGAAAGATGTATGCAAGATTCATACAACCTAACCTGAATAAACCAGCAAAGCTTGCAAAAGTTCCTAGGCAGTATCGTACACTGGTAGAGCAAGCTGATTGGGATAGGTTCGTAGCCCACACGCAAACGGATAAATTCAAGGTTGTAATACTTTAATATACGGATCATCGTTTGAATTAACGTATTTTTCCAATGCACTTTGCTGAAATAATTCTTTTGACTATTGGAAGGATGTCTCCAAAACTACGAAAATTGCGCGATCACGGTCAGTTTTTGATCATCGCTTGGGACGAGGAGGATACCCTCGTCTCAAAGAAAAATTGGTAATTCAGATGTGTTTTTATTGTGTTACTAGTGATTATTTTGGATATTAAATGTCTGATTGTGTCATCGTTGCATTATGCAAGGTTTCAAAAAATGAAATAAAGGTTGATGATGTCCCCACCCGTGCTTTTATGTGGAGGAAGGGGAGGGAAAACAAAGATGGAGAGTTGGGAGATCCAAAAGTGAAGAGCATGGCATATTATTTAGTAAGTTTAAATATGAGAGTTAGTATATCCTAAAGTGAAGAACATGTCCTTGTTACTAATTTTCTTCACTTTTTTCTTTACAGATGGATATTGAAGCACAGATAAAGGACGGACTAATCAAGATTGGGCCGGACGAGGATGCCCTTACAGTGGTTTTTGGCAGGGAGCAGGGTTCATACTTGAGAGGTGTTGGTTGTGGAGTCACTCCCAGTGCGTACTGGCATTGTCCTCGGCAAAGGACAACAGGAAAAGATAAAATCAAGATTCTGGAGCTTTAATTGGAAAATGAGAAACTGCTGCGTGAGAAGAAGGATGAAGAGCTGAAGAACCTGTCGTTGCAGATGGAGGCAACGAACAATAAACTGAATAAAGTCATGGCTCAATTGGATTCGCAAGGACTGCTTTCAGCAACAAAACAAGATGTAAGCACTACGTAAATTGTTGGAGTTTTTTGTGTTGGAATTTAGTTATCTTGTGTCTATATTCCAAAACATAGTTTACAAAACTTGTGTTATCACTTGACTTTCCCATTTCACGTTACATTCTGTAGGGAACACCGATAAGTGGGAATGGTTCGAGGGACAGCTTCATTAATGTTACCATCCCAGCATCGAAAGAGTTTTTAACACCTGTAAGTAATGGCTACTTTAATTTCTTTTTAATTTTTTCCAAGTAGTTGCTGATTTCTTGTCCAAATTTCTTAAATTGTAGGTTAAATCTGTGGAGAAGCAAGTGACTCCTACTGCCGACACATCCATAATGGCGCAAAAGGTGATCACTGCCGACACATCCATAATGGCGCAAAATGTCATCACCACCAGGAGGAAAGTTTATATATCTCCGCGTACCACTAAATCACAAGAAGATCCAACAATTGTGCAACAGGTATTACAACATTGCTAAATGCACATGTATATTGAGATTAACTTTAACTTTAATATGTTGGCAATTATGCTTCTACTTTTGTAGGAAAAGGTAATTAGATCCGGAACCAGGAAGAAGATTAATTTATCTCAGCCTAGCACTATCTCTGGTCAAATGCCATCTCAGTCAAATCAAACCTCAACAGTTGTCCAATCGGTATGCATTATATTTCTAAATGCGTATGTATATTAGTTCACTTTACCTTTATGATGTTAATTATGCCACGTACGTTTTTTAGCCAATGAAGTGTACTCTGTATATGTTGAATTTGAACAACCCGGTTGCACGTGGTACGGCTATCCTTTTAGACCAGAAAGGACAAACCATTCATGGAGTCCCCCTACAAGATGATTGCTATAGAGTTTCTGTTGATGAAGTTGTGAAGGGGGCAGCATTCTTACCTTATGAAGCCGGTGATATGCGGACAGTTGAGGATGCTTTGGGTTCTTTTGTGGCTTGGCCCAAAAACCTTATCAAGATAATTGATCATCAAGTACGTTTCTTACTTTGCATTCCATTTTGGTTGTGTGCATTTATTATCCTGCTTTATAATTTTGTTTAAAATGATGGAGCTTTAATTAAATAACATTACTTGTCCAACGGTCTTAACTTGCTTATCTATAGAATTACATTACTTGTGTTAGAATGGTCTTAACTTGAGGGCTGTTGGAATGATCATCGTATTTGTTTTCATGTTTTACTCTAGGTACCAAATCCAACGGCCAATGGGAAAGGGGAAGAACATAGCGCAGCTCAAGCTAAGGAAGAACATAGCGCAGATCAAGTTAAGGAGAAGAAGAGATGTAATACCATTACTGGTTCCCCAGTAACACGTTCAAAGGCTAAGGCGAACAAGGCAGACAAGCTGAGGAAGAAGCGGAAGCTGGTGGTGTAATTGTAAACTGAATTTGACTCATGTTAATGTGGTTTTCTGGTTGTGAACTTTTCGATAAGTTGTTAATTTTCTGTACTCTGGTTATGGTTATGTGGTTTTTATGGATTGTGGAGTTATACTCCATATCGTTGTTATGGATCATGGATTTAGTATGGATTTTATGGATTAATATGGACTAGTTTGGAATTTGGCATTTTTTTTACTTGTATTTTGGCATTTTACTTGTTTGCATATTGTGGCCTTTTTGAATTGGATTGTGGCCTTTTGGTATTGTGATTTGTATCGGCTTTTTGGTACGGCCGTGGTCATTTATATTACAAATGAAACCTGTTTGTGATGTGGTTAAGTATGTGTGGCTAGTACCACACTTCAGCCACACTACCTATTATATTATATTGGGGGATAGTTACTACAATTATTAGTGACTAAAAGCAGTTATTTAATAGTATATAAAACATACAAACGACTACAGAAAAATTATAAAATGTGGCCATACCCAAGTTTTTTGCCACGATTTACCAATAAATAGTGCGACCAAAACTAAGCCTTTGATGAATGTTGGTATTTAGCCACGTTATTAATTATCTTTAGCCACGACCCATCCTGTGGCTGAAAGCTGGTATTTAGTCACACTTTTGAGCTTAAAACAGGGGCTGTCAGAGCCAAGGGGTGGTATGCTTTAGTCACTCTGTTTTGAGTTACAGCCACACATCTGGGGTGTGGCCGTAGGGGGCGTAAAATGATCCGACCTTAGGTGACACTTTGCTGAAAAATTAAAACGTGACGTAAAGTGCTTAGCCACACGTATTTTATGTGACGGAAGCCAAAATTTGACGTAGTGTTGGCAGGGTACCCACGCCTAGAAGGCGATAGGAGAGACTTCCAAACACCCACACCAAGGAGACACGTTCTCTAGGCGTGGAAGCCTAGAGTGTCTTCTTGGCGGGGGTACCCACGCCCAGAACTCCGTTGAGCCATTTTTTCAAGGGGACATGTTTCCTAGGCGTGGAAGCCTCTTTGGCTTTGGTAGCCACGCCTAGAGCTTCCTTCGGGAGCCTTTAGGGCACCCCACGCCAAGGAGACACAGCTAGAAAAAAATGTCTTCTTGGCGGGGTTACCCCCTCCAAGAGCCCCATTTGTGAGCTTTTTTCAGAAAGATAGAAAATGAAGAGAAAGATAATTATTAATGGAATAAAAATTCCAAATCTAAAAAATTAAGGTAATAATTTGTAAAATTATTTCTATGCTTGAAGCACAAATAAATATTTTTGATAAAATAATCAAAAATAAAGAAATATACCCGGAGGTACAATAAAATTCCTCAAATATTAGGAAGAATACGAAAAAATACGAAAAAAGCCGTATAAATATTTCCTTGATAAAAAAGGATAGTAATTTATGTAAATAATACATAATAAGACCTCGAGTCTCGAAAAAGGCAATTATAACTTTTATGAAATCCTAGCAGATTATCTTAGAAGTTGGGGGGTAAATGATATGGGCTGAAAATAACCCTACAGACATTGTTAATGATCCATTAATTAGACCTCGCTTGGTCTGAAGTTTGAGCCCAATTAATGAGGCCCAAAACCCTAATTATTTATTAATTTCGTAATTAATAAAAAGAGAAAATCTGCAGCTCATCAGAAGAGTCTAAAGTGTGCCAACTCCATCAACGAGTAGCCTCCAAGGCATACAAACCTAATAGGAGTCAACCTCCTACAAAATAGGAGTCACAATCCTGATCTAAGAAGGTGACTTGGCCCCCAAGTCACCTAATTCTACCCTAAATGCAAGGCCCCTGACACCTATATAAGGACCCTGATCCTTCAACTCAGAACTACGTTTTTTGGATTGATTCTCAACATTGATTGAGATACATAGACATCTTGTGAGGGTGGATTTAGCCACGAAATACGAGACCGACCATTAAAGCTCGAAAGCTCTTAAACCCTAGTATTAAATTCGTAAATACCGATTTTATTCCACAACAATCGTGCTTCTCGTTGTATATATCATTATAAATTCTTATGTTTGAATTGACTACTTTAACTTTATCGTTATTTAGCAGTTTGGAGAATAAAGATTTTGCATTTTAAACAAGCAAATATCTAATACTTGAAAATCAATTTAAAGGTTACCATTACAACTGCTTAAGACTTATGAAGCAAAATCGTCTACAATCTCAAAACTATGACAATTATCTAAATTGAACATAAATAAATTGGATAACAAGAACACGATTGACAGTTAATTATGACTACTACTTAAAAGTGCATTACATTATTGATTAAATTCAAAAAATGAGAATGATATGGTATAGTGCTCTTGATAGATACCAAAAAATCAAACATGTAATAACTTTAATTTTTTATATAGTACAGTTTAACCTAAATATTTATTTGATACTTAAAGGAACCAACTTAACCACTTGAATTTCTTTTTAATCGAACATCAAATAAAAGAATTGAAATAAAAATTTTAAAAAAATTTGAAAAATAGCTTAATTTTATTAATAAATATATAGCAAAATATTTTAAAAGATAAAAACTCGTACAAAAATAGCTTTAAAATATAAAATATTTTTCATAAATTGAAATTTATAATTTATAATTATTTTTTATTTTTATTTTAATATTTATATTAGGAACGGGTCCACCTTGTATCATCTTTAACCAAAGAGCTTTATAGTCGATGTTATCTCTTTCATCAACTTCTTCTTCGATTTCGGGACCCAGAGATCGCCTGTGATTAAGTCTACCAAATATTCTTCAAATTTATCATCGTCTATAGATGGGGTTTTTTCAAATGGTATTGTTGGATCGATTATAGAATCTCAGTCAACGCCGCAAGTAAAAGGAATGCATTGAATGTCAGGCTTAGGGACAGGGCTAAACCCTAATTACATATACATGTTCCACAAACTTTTTTTTTTGAAAAAAAAAGAAAGAAAAATAGTTCTAAGATTTGATGAAAAAAGGAAAGATTTCTAAAGATTTAATTTTTTTTTGAATCAATGTAGTGATTTTGATAACAAATAGTGAAAAATAAAAATCTGAAGTGTTTCTCAGATAAATTGAATCGAAAAACAAAATTGATGAAAAGATTCGATCAACAAATTTTAGTGTCAATAAAAAAATTAAAAAAACAATCAGGACAGAACCAACAAATCTAATGAAGTTGGAGATAATAAATTGAAGCTACATTTATCTTTGCTGTTATTTACTTATGCTCTGTGCATGTTGCACTTGTCTGTAGCTTCTTGTAACTTAGTGCAGATTGAGCCCTGAAGGGTCAATTACTATGTTATGGACCACTGTGTGGCACTAGGGCCATTCTAGGTATTTCTCTATGTGTAGTGTTAAGATATAAGGACAGGTTGTTAGCCTGAACACTCAGATCTTGGCTGCATATCTTTCTATGCAAGATAATTAAAATAGCCTTGTTCCTCATTTCTTCTCTCCTAATTCATTGCTTTGCATTTTGCTTTATACTATCTTGTCTTGTCATTATGGTATCAGAGCTGCAAATGCAATTATAGAGCTGACTGAAGAATATTGTTAGGAAAGGCTGCTAGATCTCATTATTTCACATATTATAGTCTGAGATAGGTAGGATCTAATCCTTGTCAAACCTAGTGTACTCAGTCTTTTCAATGGCCAGTACCAGTAAACCACCTTTGCTGATTTGCAAAACCTTTTATTTATACACCCCTCAGATGGCCCTCTTTCAATCTCTATTACCAAACAACAAGGGGCAGGTGATTATAGGTCTTGGAAAAGATCTTTTGAGATCCAGTTGTCTTCTAAAAGGAAGTTGGGTTTTGTAGACGGATCTGTTGTCAAAAACACCGGAGAAGAAACAGAAGCAGCTCAATGGGAGACCTGCAACAACTTAGTCATCTCATTGATCTCAGACTCTATCAAAAGGTCAGTACTTTTCATTAAGTCTGCTAGTGTGATTTGGAAACAGTTAGAAAAGCGTTTTTCTCTTACCAATGGTTCTAGAAAATATAAACTCACTAAAGATCTGTTTGCTTTGAGACAAAACACCCTGAGTATAAATGATTATTTTATTGCTTTGAGTCGCCTTTGGGAAGAAATCGACTCTATGAGTAGTTTGCCTGTTATTAAAACTGTTACGCCTGAAATAACCACTTTTCTACAAGCTATTGATACTCCTAAAGAAGAATCTCGATTATTTCAATTCTTGAACGGCTTAAATGATGTCTATGGTCCCCAAATGAGTCAATTTTTGATGTTACAACCCCTGCCCTCTGTTGAAGTTGCGTGTTATGTCCTGCAACAAGAAGAATCTCAGTGTGATGTGTTGCAAAATACTTTACCATTAAATCATGACATCTCAGCCAATTATAGCAACGGACCTTCGACTCTTGTAATTAGGCCTGTCACTTGCACAAATTGTGGAGGCACGAACCACACTAATGACAAGTGTTGGTCGGTTGTTGGGTTCCCAAAATGGCACCACAGATATCGACCGCCACTTCAGAGAAAGTTCCCATCAAGGCATGGTAACAAGTTTCAAAACAATAGAATGGCAAATGTGGTGCAAGGGCCACAACCTGACCAATCTAAGGTACTGATGACCACTCAACAACTTGAAAAGTTGCTAAAGTTGATACCTGACTCAGTCAAACACTGTGAAACTGATGATGAGTTAG
This sequence comes from Heracleum sosnowskyi, assembly GCA_030848705.1. Lineage (NCBI taxonomy): Eukaryota > Viridiplantae > Streptophyta > Magnoliopsida > Apiales > Apiaceae > Heracleum > Heracleum sosnowskyi. The sequence continues at coordinate 90,762,245 of CM061235.1, read as the reverse complement.
ACTACAATTTTTCTGGGATGGTGACAGCTACTAGTAACTCTCAAGGTGTGTCAACTAAATGGATCATGGATTCCGGGTCTACGGATCACATGACTTCCTCTTTGGCTCATATGGTTAATATCAAATATGCTCCCTCTGGCTGCACTATCAATCTCCCAACATGTGACACTACTCTTATCACTTATGTCGGAGACATTAATGTTTTGACTAATGGACTGAAATTGTTAAATGTTTTCTATGTTCCCAAATTTACTCATAATCTGTTATCTATCAAAAAGCTAGCTAAAGATAATGCCTGTGATGTTATATTCTACCCTGATAAATGTATTATCCTAGAATCGCTATCTAAAACTGCTAGGGGGATAGGTGAACTCAAACAAGGCCTGTATTACTTGCAAAACAACACCCTGTCATCAAACCTTTCATGTGTGTCCCCTACATGCCTTAATACCTCTATTGCTAATATGTTCAACCTTTGGCATATAAGACTTGGTCATGCCTCCACCTCGAAATTGATTCATATTCCTTGTGTTAAACCCTTTATCAACTCTCAAACACAAGTCTGTGCTACTTGTCCAATGTCAAAATTCACCAAGATTCCATTCAACCTAAGTGAATCTCACTCTAAAAAGCCATTTGATCTTGTTCATACTGACATTTGGGGGCCCTATAAAGTGCCCACCAAACAAAAAATTTGTTATTTCTTAACTCTAGTCGATGACTTCTCCCGGATGACTTGGGTGTACCTCCTTCAGTCCAAGTCAGATTATTACAACACTTTGCTTGTTTTTTAAATTATATCTCGAATCAATTCAATGCCTCAATCAAAACAATAAGGTCAGATAACGCACTTGAATTCAGCGATCACCTCTGCCAGCAATTGTATGCAGAAAAAGGGATAGTTCACCAAACATCGTGCTCTTACAGACCCCAACAAAATGCAAGGGCTGAAAGAAAGCATCGACATGTTTTGGAAGTTGCTCGAGCCCTAAGATTTCAGGCAGGTTTGGCTCTTCAACACTGGGGTTACTGTGTACTTGCAGCAGTCTACACAATAAATCGACTGCCATCTTCGGTTTTTAAAAGGCATATGTATAGGCCTATTTGTAAAAACAGAGGATTCTCCTCAACATAAACCAAGTTGTAATAAGTAAATAATAAATACTGTTAGATCAGAATTCAATGATCGTCAGGATCTAGACTCAACTGATCAGGATTGCTGACGTCATCAGGAATACATGGTCGTCAGGATCAGAATGCATATCAGGACTGGGATCAGGATTGATCATCAGGACTGGAAGCTGGTCAGGATTCCTACTTCGAATTATATTTGGAGTCTAGATAAACATGGAAGTTTATTCTGTCGGTTCCTGGTTTGTAGTATGTAGCTATCAATTATGGATAGGTTTCAATCTTTGTAATTGATTAGGACTTATCATTGATAGAGAAGCTGTGTAGTATATAAACACAGTTTTGGTTTTGGTTCTAGAGCGAATCAAGATAGAAGCTCTCGAGAACATAGAATTTCTTGAGAGAGTTTTTGTAAACTAGCAGCTCTCAAGAACATCAGAATTTCTTGAGAGAGTTTGTAACAGTTTTATATCAGATTTAATAAAGCTGTTATCTTTCTTTTCATATTTGTGATATATACATTAAGAAGTCGATTATCTTACTCTATTATATTCAACCCCCCTTCTACAATAGATTATTACTGGGCAACAATTGGTATCAGAGCAAACTGATTTAATTCTGAATCAGATACGATCTAAAGATGTCGACAACCAAGTATGAAAGCATGAAGATTCCCATCTTGAAGATATCAGAATATCCTACATGGAGGGTAAAGATGCTGATGTACCTAGAGGCTATGGATCCTGACTACTTGGACAGGATTCGTGATGGACCATATATACCAACAAAGTTTGTAGAACGAACAGATACTGTACCAGAACATTATGTGGTCAAAGTTAAATCTGAATGGACTCCAGAAGAAAAAGCTCATGTACTCAGGGAACCAAAGATAAAGAATATCTTGCATAATAGTCTTGACGTTGTCATGTCAAACAGGGTGATTGCATGCAAGTCTTCAAAAGAAATCTGGGATACTTTGGAAACTCAGTGCCAGGGATCTGCATCTGTCAAGAAAAACAGAAGGGCTCTTTTGATTCAAGAATATGAACAATTCGATGCGAGACCTGAAGAGAGCCTGACTGAACTATATGATAGATTTCTGACACTATTGAATAGCTTATCTTTAGTTGACAAAGTATATGAAACTGAAGATTCAAACACCAAGTTTCTAAGAGCTTTACCTGAAGAATGGGATACTCAGACCTCAATCATCAGACACCAGTATGATCTAAACATTGTGTCTCTTGATGAGATCTATGGGATGCTAAGAACTCATGATCTTGAAGTTCAACAGAGAAAGAACAAGAAAAGCAGCAAGGCAAAATCAATTGCTTTGAAAGCAGAGGCTAAATCAAAAGGAAAAGCAATGGAGGTCTCTAGAAGTAAATCAAGAGTAGCTGAGTCAGATCCTGACGACTCTTCATCAGATACTGATGGCAATCCTGATGCCAATATTGATGATGATTCTTCTGATTCAGACATGGAAGAGATGGTTGCTATGATTGTCAGAAACTTCAGAAGGATGAAGTTCAGGAAGAATAGAAGACAAGGCAACTTTCAGAAAAAGACCTTCAAAGCAGACAAAGACAAGTATATCAAAAAGGACAGCAAGGGTAGCAAATTTGACAAGTCAAAGGTTAGATGCTACAAGTGTAATGGTATGGGTCACTTTGCTTCTGAATGCAACAAGACAAAGGCACTCATCACATCAAGCAAGGATTGGATGGACTCTTCCTCAGAATCTGATACTGAGGTAGTCAACTATGCGTTAATGGCCAATGTTGATGTAACTGCTGCTCTTGATGATAAGGTACTAAATACTATCTTTGATTTTGATACTGACAATGCTTCTGAGTTAAGATGTTTTCTAAAGTCATTACATATTAGCTTTAGAAGTCAAACTGCTGAGAATACTAGAATCTTATCTGAGATGTCTGACCTTAGAAAAAGGAATGAGATATTAGAAGCTGAATTTTCTCGTATGCAAGAAGTACAAAAAGAATGTGATAATGCTAATCACATGCATTTAGAGATGAAATCCAAATGTACTGCTCTTGAAAAAGAACTTGAATATGCTAATGAGAAAATCAGAACCTGGACAGACTCAGGCAGGAAATTTCATGAGATTAATACCTCTAAGAATTGGAAAGAGTGTCTAGGATATAAGTCAGATGAAGATAAGAAATTGAAAGAGAAAATTGTCATTAATGAGACAGTCAGTCCAAAGACCTATAGACATGTTTTAGATGCAACCAAATCTAAGATTACTCCTGTTAATTTTGTTTTTGGTAAGGATTCCAATTCTACTTCAGAAAAGGGATCTACTTCTACTCAAGGAATTAAAATCATAAAGTCTAAACCTGTCTTGAATAAAGTCATAAAGAATGTAGGTCTATTGTCTCAGAAACAGCTTAAGGATAAAATCTGTGAGGTTACAGATAAGGAAAAGGAAGCTACTGTTAAGAGAAACAGGAATGGTAAAGTTGGGATCAATAAAGAGAATGGTTATAAGTATATCCCAAATGCACCTAGAAAGAGTTGTTTTAACTGTGGTAACTCTAATCATCTTGCTATTGATTGTAAAAAGAGTAAGAAGAAGAGTGCTGATATTTCTAAGTCTGATGTTAGGAATAGATCAGTATATTATAAACCACAGAATTCCTGTTTTCATTGTGGTAGTCTATGGCATTCTATTTATACCTGTAAAGAGTATCATGATTTGTACTATAACTTTTATGATCCATTGCCTAAGTTTGAAAGTAGTACAAAGTCTGATAGAACTAAAAATGTCATAGTAAAGCATGCTTTTGTTAATACTGATGCTGACAAAGCAAATCCTGATGGAGTAACACATGTCAGGACTGCTAAGGTCAGAAAGTCTTCTGCTGTGAAAATTAATAAATTGCATGAAAAAGGAACCCAACATGTATGGGTTCCTAAGTGTTCTAACTAGTGTGTTTCTATTCTGATGCAGGGTAAAAAGAAAAATGTGTTAGTCATGGATAGTGGATGTTCTGTGCACATGACTGGAAACAAAGCCCTGTTATCAGAATATGAGGAAAAAGCTGGCCCAACTGTGTCTTATGGAGATGGCAACATTGGACAAACCTTGGGATATGGCAATATAATCATTGGAAATGTCATCATTGAAGAAGTAGCTCTAGTGAAGGGACTAAAACACAATTTGTTGAGTATTAGTCAAATCACTGACAGAGGTTATCATGTCAATTTCTATTCCACACATTGTGAAGTAGTCAGTAAATCAACAGGAAAGATAGCACTAACTGGCTACAGGCATGGTAACATATATGAAGCCAACATTCAATCAAATGCTGATGGCTCCCCTACTTGTCTCATCAGTAAAGCTTCAGTAGATGAAAGTTGGAATTGGCACAAGAAGCTTTCTCATCTCAACTTCAGCAACATCAATGAGTTGGTTAAGAAAGATTTAGTAAGAGGATTACCTAATGTCCTGTATACACCTGATGGACTCTGTGATGCATGTCAGAAAGCAAAACAAAGAAGGACATCATTCCAGAGTAAATCAGAATCCTCGATTGGAGAACCATATCACATGCTACATCTTGATCTATTTGGTCCAGTCAACATCATGACCATCAGTAAGAAAAGGTACACTCTTGTAATTGTTGATGAATATTCTAGATTCACCTGGGTGTATTTTCTGCATAGAAAAGATGAAACTCCTGAAGTTCTGTTGGATCATGTGAGAATGATTGGGACAACCACAAAGTACAAAGTCAAGATTCTGAGAAGTGATAATGGTACTGAATTTAAGAATTCAAAGATGGAAGAGTTCTGCAAATACAAAGGAATTATTCAACAATTCTCTGCTCCTGGCACACCTCAGCAAAATGGAGTAGTTGAAAGGAAAAATAGAACTCTTATTGAAGCTGGCAGAACTATGTTGGAAGAAGCTAAATTACCTACATATTTCTGGGCAGAAGCAGTCCACACAGCATGCTATACTCAGAATCTCACATTGATAAACAGACATGGTGTTACTCCTTATCAATCACTCAAGGAGAAGAAACCAAGTCTGAAGCATTTGCATGTGTTTGGCTGTAAATATTTTGTTCTCAGAACTCATCCTGAACAACTAGGAAAATTTGAAACAAAGGCTGATGAGGGAATTTTCATTGGTTATCATGCATCAAGAGCCTTCAGAGTTTTTAATTTGAGAACAAGGACTGTCATGGAGTCAATACATGTATCTTTTGATGACAAGAAGATAACTGGAATCATTGAAGACTCTCATGATAGATTGATTTTTGAAAATGAAGCTACCAAGGAACCTGAAGAAAGTGGATCAGATCTTGTCAATACATCAGATCCTGATGGGTCACCAAATTCTGATGACACACCAGATACTGATGGTGCTAATACTGATGATGCATCCAATAGTAATACAACTAGTAGTACAAATGTTGAGGGGGAGCAACAACATTCTACTACAAGTTCAGAGTCAACTCAATCATCAAGACAGAATTCTTCAGATACTGATTCAAGTGATGATCCTGATAACCTTTCAGGAAGAAATAACATTAATTCAGGGGAAGCTTCAAGACAAGCAAGTTCTTCAAATCAAGGTAACACCAATCCAGGGGGAGCATCTACTTCAAGGAACAATTTGACACCAGCAAGGAAATGGACAAAAGATCATACTCCTGATTTGATAATTGGAGATCTTGGTGCAGGTGTTCAAACAAGAAGTGCAACTCAGAATGAATGTCTATACAATAACTTTCTATCCAAGGAGGAGCCAAAGAAAGTTGAAGATGCACTTAAAGATGCTGATTGGGTTACTGCAATGCAAGAAGAACTGAATGAATTTGAAAGAAATGAAGTCTGGAAACTGGTACCAAGACCAAAGAATAGATCAATTGTTGGTACAAAGTGGATTTTCAAGAACAAGACTGATTCTGATGGAGTGATAATCAGAAACAAAGCTAGACTAGTTGCAAAGGGGAATTATCAACAAGAGGGAATTGACTATGATGAAACTTTTGCTCCTGTTGCAAGACTAGAAGCCATCAGGATATTTCTTACTTATGCAGCACATAAGAAATTCAAGGTTTTCCAGATGGATGTTAAAAGTGCTTTCTTAAATGGAGAACTGGAGGAAGAAGTCTATGTTTAGCAACCTCCTGGTTTCATTGATCCTAAATATCCAGATCATGTCTACAGATTGGATAAGGCACTTTATGGACTAAAGCAAGCTCCAAGAGCATGGTATGAAACCTTAGCTCTATTCTTACTGGAAAGTGGATTCAAAAGAGGTGCTATTGATAAAACTCTATTTTATTTGAATCATGGTAAGGATTTGCTGTTAGTTCAGATTTATGTTGATGATATCATTTTTGGGTCAACAAACAATAAGCTATGTGAAAAGTTTTCTAAGCTTATGCAGTCAAGATATCAAATGAGCATGATGGGAGAAATGAGTTATTTTCTTGGTCTTCAAGTTAAACAGACTGATGAAGGGATTTTTATCAATCAGTCTAAATATACAAGGAATTTATTTACAAGGTTTAACATGCAAGACAGTACTCCTGCTTCAACTCCCATAGCTACAGCTACTAAACTTGATCCTGATCAAGGTGCTGAGGTAGATGTAACTCACTACAGAGCCTGCGAGTGTTTCTTTTAAGTCTGTAATGCAGGTTTGGAACACAGTTGTTTTTGGTCAAAGTTCTACAGGAACCATTCTGATGCAGTTCGAATCAAATGGAGTAACTCATCTTGTCACCCCTGCTGTTATTGAAGAGGCGTTGCATTTGCCTATTCTGGGTGATAATGTTCCTAGTGTGATTTCAGGCTCTGCTCTATTTGAGTTTGTCAAGAAACTGGGCTACAATGGTGACGTAAAGAGATATGGCAACCTCTTTAGGACAAAGCTTAAGAAGGAATGGAATTTCTTCTTTGATACAATCAGCCGCTGTTTCCTGAACAAGACATCAAATTTTGATGCTCTTTCATCAGGATCTCTAAAAATTGGGTACTCTCTTATCCATTCTACAGTGTTTGATTATGGGTCTTTTATTTTAAAAGCCTTAAGTGATAGGAAATCAGATAAGTTGGGTTCTGTCTGTTTTCTTAGATTTTTACAGTTGATATTTAATCACTTATGTCCTAATGTTGTTTTTGAGAATGATGTAGTTCTACCAATCTGTTGAATTACTGAGAATAATATTAAGTCCTTAGTCAACAGTGATAAGGCAAATGGTTTTATAGGAAATGTTTTTATTCCTGATGAGGTAAGGTTTTTCTTACATAGGAAAATGCCTACTCGTTATGGTTTAATTTCTAATGCTATGGGGCAAGGCTCAACCCACCTTGTTCCTGACACAAGCATTCATCCTAAACAGTCTAAACAGTTAACAACCTCCTTTATTGTCTCTCAAAAGACTTTAGTTGTAAAAGCAAAGAAGTCATCTAGAACTGATGTGTCAGGAAGGCAATCAGGTTCAAAGGACTTTTCCTCTACACCACTCACTAAAAAGAAGTTAAAAGGGGGTGTACAAGGGGTCCTGGTGAAGAAAGCTGCAAAGGGAGGTGAGGTTGTTTCTGTACAAAGAAAGTTAGTTCTCAGGGATGAGACTGATTCAGAGGATGATTTACCTATATCCTCTGTGATGAATGTGAACAAGGAAGTTGCTGATACTGCTACTAAAGTTGTGGTACCTTCATCACTACCACAAAAGAAAAGGAAATTATCAAAAAGCAGGTATCATATTCCTTTGACAGTGCAAATGAAGGATACTGATATTCAGACATCAACTCCTGATGAGTCATCTACTCCTGATGCTCTAGCAAATACTGATGTTAGTATTCCTGATGCAACAACAAAAGTGGTCTCTATATCAGACTCTCCAGCCTCTCCATCTAAGTTTAGAGAAATTTCTTGGGAGAAGGTTTCTAAAATTGCTTCCTTGGTTGGTCTTACACCAAACTCAAAGAAACAGAGGAATGCAGAGGAGTTAGTCTATCAGAGACAAAAGAAGCTGAAAGGATCAAGCCCACAAGAACCTGAATTTCAGAGTAATTCAGCAGCTACTGTTGATCCTGCCACACAAGAACCACTCAATCAAAGTTTGGGTGAAGGCTTAGCTAGTGGAATGGTCACACAAGAACCATTTTCTCAAAGGGAGAATGAAGACATCAACATTCCAGCTACACAAGAACCATCTTCTCAAAGTGAAGATGCAGGCAAAGCTACAGCTTCTGTTGAAAGATTGGTTGAGAACATTGTCTATGAGGGAAGCACACAAGAACCTTTAGCTCAAAGTGTTGAAGCAGCTTCTGAACCTCAAACTACACAAGAACCATTGGTAGAAAATACGGTGTTAGATATAATTGCTAATGTTTGTTTATCAGTGTTTAAGCAACAGGTACTGACAAGAGTTTATCAGAAGCCAGTCAGAGTTTAGTTAAACTCTGACAGGGTGAAGAGTTTAATTGAAGCCGGTCAGAGTTTATTTAAAGTCTGACAGGGTGATAGTTGAATTAGCTGTCGGTGCTGAATTGAAGATTCTAGAAGCAATATATTCTGAAGATGGAAAGAAGCAGAATATATTGATACAGCTAAGGAAACAGAATGGAAGATAAGAAGCAATCCTTAATTGATAAGTTTTGTATAGCTAACTTGTAGGAATATCAATTAGATAAGGATTGTATGTAGCTGTGTACTATATAAACACAGATAGGTTATCCCTAGAAGGGACGCGCGAATATTGATATATTATTCTTGTAACCTAGAAGCTCTTTGTGATTCATTAACATCATAAAGAGAGAAGCTGTTAATATAAATACAGTTTATTGATTCATAAACAGTGTTCTTAATTATCGTTATTCTCATACATACTTGATTATATTGTGTATTCGGCCTAACAATTGGTATCAGAGCCAAGGCTGTTTAATATATACAGTTTTACGATTCAAACACAGTATTAATCATGTCTGAAGAAAATCAAACTGCTCCTAAGGCTGAACAGGTTAAGCCCAATTCTGTGAGTCGATATGAAACAATCAGGGTTCCAATTCTCAGGCCAGTAGAGTATCCGATTTGGAAGGTGAAGATGACCATGTTTCTGGAGGCTACAGATCCAGAATACCTTGACAGAATTAATGATGGTCCTCATATGCCAACTAAATTGTCCCCTGTTGTTGATGGTCAAGCACAAAAGACTGTTCCAAAGGAAAAGAAAGATATGACTCCTGAGGATATCTCATCAATTGCAAAGGATGCAAAGGTTAGACATCTTCTCCACAGTGCTTTAGATAATGTAATGTCTAACAGAGTAATTGGCTGCAAAACTGCCAAAGAGATATGGGATGCTTTAGAAGTCAGATGCCAGGGAACAGGTGCTATTAAGAAGAACAGAAAAACAATACTCACACAGGAGTATGAGCACTTTGATTCAAGAACTAATGAAACCTTGACTGAGACTTATGACAGATTTTGCAAACTGTTGAATGATCTGTCTCTGGTAGATAAGGAATATGAACTTGAAGAGTCAAATCTCAAGTTTCTGTTATCTTTACCTGAAAAGTGGGATTTAAAGGCAACAACAATCAGAGATAATTATGATCTTGCTGATACAGATCTTGATGAGATCTATGGATTGTTAAAGACTCATGAACTTGAGATAGAACAAAGAAACAGGAGGTCAAGCAAGAAAACAAAATCTGTTGCTCTCAAAGTCGAGGAGAAGCCCATCAAGAAGGAATCATCAAGGAAGAAAGCCAAGGGAAAGGCTTTAGTTATTAAATCTGAAAGTGAGTCATCAAACTCTGATGATGACTTAAACTCTGATGAAGCTTCTGACTCTGAGGATGATGAAGATGAGTTGATGCAAATGGCTGCATTGATGGTGAAGACCTTTAAGAAGATGGGATTCAAGAACTTCAAGAAAGGAAAGAGATTCTCAAGGAAAGATTCAAACTCTGAAAGGAGAAGTTTCAGAAAGTCTGATGGAAAGGAGACCAAGTCTGGCAAGAAGGATAAGTCTCAAATCCAGTGCTACAAGTGTAAGGAGATGGGTCATTATGCTCCAGAGTGCAAGAAAGGCAAATCTGAGAAAGCACTCATCTCTAAAGGCAAAGACTGGGCAGATACTTCAGATTCTGATGATGGAGAAAACTATGCTCTTATGGCAACTGTCAGAGATGAGACTGAATCTTCTGAAAATAAGGTACCCCTAACTACTTATGCTTATGATACTGATAATATATCTGAGTTAAGAGTATATCTGAAAAGTGTTCATGTTAGCTATAGGGATCAGACTTTAGAGAATGAAAGAATTAAATCTGAGAATCTTAGTCTTAAAGATAGAAACAAGTTTCTTGAAAGAGAACTTGAGAATATGAATCAGATTCAAAAAGAAAGAGATGATGCTGTTTATGTTGAACAGGAGTTGCTTAAAAGGTATAAGCAACTAGAATCTGATTTAGAAAAAGAAAGAAAAATAATCAAGACTTGGACAGATTCTGGAAGAGACACTCATCAAGTGTTTCAGACTGATTCTGTAGGTTTAGGTTATTGTGAAAATGATGAACTTAGGTTTAAAGACAAAGTTAAGGTTAAACCACAACTTAAACCTGTGATATTTGTTCCAGAATCCACCAAGCTAAAATCTGTAGTTGTGAAAGAAGCTGTTATGGAGCCAGTTGAAGCTTGTGTTGAACAAGTAGATATTGAATCTAAAACAGAGAAGCTTGTTGAGCTAGAAGCTGTTAAAGAACCAATTAAAATCTGTGAGAAGCAGGTTAATGTTGGTTTAATGACAGGAAAACAGTTTAAACATAAGCTCAAAGAGGTTAAGTCTGCCATGAAACCTAAAGGGTCCAAGAGAAATAGGAATGGAAAAGTAGGCATAAATAATAGAAATAATCATATGCCTAATGCTAGTGCCTCAAGAAAAACATGTTATAATTGTGGTAGTTCTAATCATCTTGCTAGATTTTGCACTAAGAACAAACATATTAATTCTATATCTTCTACTTCAGAAGTAAAGAATGATTATGTTAGAGTAAGACCACAGACTTTATGCAAACATTGTGGGAGCACCTGGCATTCTATTTACACATGTAAGAGTTATCATGCAATTTATCATAACTATTATGAGCTAAAACCCAACTTGAAATGGGTTAGAGCAAACTCTGCTAGTGTAAAATCTGACAATGTTAGTTTAAACTCTGATAATGCTAATTCCGCTGCAAAAACTAACACTGTTAAGAAAGACAAAGGATCCAAGCAAGTCTGGATCCTCAAAACTAACACTTAGTGTTTGTTTGTGATTGCAGGGTATAATAGAGAGCACACTTATCTTAGACAGTGGATGCTCAGGACATATGACTGGAAATAAAGCCCTGCTATCAGACTTTGAGGAGAAGGCTGGCCCAAAAGTTTCCTATGGAGATGGCAACATAGGACACACTCTGGGATATGGCAATATTAATCTTGGAAGTGTCATCATCACAAATGTAGCTCTAGTCTCAGGACTCAAGCATAATCTGTTATCTGTGAGTCAAATCTGTGACAGAGGAAACCATGTAGATTTTCATAGTGAATACTGTGAAGTTATCAGTAAATCTACTGGGAAAGTTGTTCTAGTTGGACACAGGCGCAACAATATTTATGAAGCAAGTTTGGTAACAAACTCTGATGGAAAAACAGTGTGTCTGACTGCAAAAATGTCAAATGAAGAGAGTTGGAATTGGCACAAGAAGCTCTCTCATCTCAATTTGAACAACATCAATGAGCTTATAAGAAAGGATCTTGTAAGAGGACTTCCAAAATCAATACTCAATCTAGATGGTCTATGTGATTATTGTCAAAAGGCCAAGCAAAGGAAGTCATCTTTCAAGAGCAAATCTGAATCTTCAGTAGTGGAACCTTATCATCTTCTACATGTTGATCTCTTTGGACCAGTGAATGTAATGTCCATGGGCAGAAAGAAATATGCTCTAGTAATTATTGATGAATATACTAGATATACATGGGTGTATTTCTTGTCAAAGAAGGATGAAACTGCTCAAACGTTGATGGATCATGTAAATCTACTGGATAAAGGATCACAGCACAAAGTCAAAATTATAAGGAGTGATAATGGAACTGAATTCAGAAACTCAATCATGGAAGCTTTCTGCAAGGAAAGAGGAGTCAAACAAGAATTTTCTGCACCTGGAACTCCACAGCAAAATGGTGTAGTTGAAAGAAAGAACAGAACCTTAATTGAAGCTGCCAGAACTATGCTTGATGAAGCAAAATTGCCAACTTATTTCTGGGCAGAAGCTGTTCAAACTGCTTGTTTTACTCAAAATGCAACTCTGATCAACAAGCATGGAAAAACACCATATGAGATGGTGAAAAACAAGAAGCCAAATTTGAAATATTTTCACATATTTGGATGCAAATGCTTTGTGTTGAAGACTCATCCTGAACAGTTGACCAAGTTCGAGTTAAAAGCTGATGAAGGAATCTTTGTCGGCTATCCATTGTCAACAAAAGCATTCAGAGTTTACAATCTGAGAACGAAGGTGATCATGGAATCCATACATGTGTCATTTGATGACAAGAAAATAATTGGACTTGAAGACAAGGATGGATATGATCAACTACGTTTTGAAAATGAAGATCTATTCTCTGATGATATAAACTCTGATGAAGCAGGTTTGACAAACTCTGACGAAGCATACTCTGAACCTCTACTGATAAATACTGGAGAAACTGAAAATTCTCGAGTTGAACAAAATAGTGAACCAGTTGAGGGGGAGCGTGAAGAAGCTCAACAAGACACAGCAAGTGAGTCAGTTGAGGAAACTGATTCAAACTCTGACAGCTCAAACACTGAGCCATCCAACTCAGGGGGAGCCTCAGATAATGCAGAAAGTCAACATATGAATCAGGAGAGCATGGATCAAGGGGGAGGATTCAATAATGATGCAAGAAACCACTTACCAACAGCCAGAAAGTGGACACAGGCACACACACCTGATCTCATAATTGGAGATCCTGATGCTAGTGTGAGAACTAGAAGTGCAACAAACAATGAGTGTCTGTATCATGCTTTCTTGTCTCAAACAGAACCAAAGAAAGTGGAGGAAGCTCTTCAAGATGCTAATTGGATTACAGCAATGCAAGAAGAGTTAAATGAATTTGAAAGAAATGAAGTCTGGACACTTGTACCTAGACCAAAGAATAGATCAATTGTAGGTACAAAGTGGGTTTTCAGAAACAAGACTGACAGTGAAGGTGTGATTACAAGAAACAAGGCTAGACTTGTGGCTAAAGGTTATTCACAACAGGAAGGAATTGACTATGATGAAACCTTTGCTCCAGTTGCAAGACTGGAGGCCATAAGAATTTTTCTGGCCTATGCTGCACACAAAAAGTTTAAAGTCTTTTAGATGGATGTAAAAAGTGCTTTTCTCAATGGGAAGCTTGAAGAAGAAGTGTTTGTTGAACAACCACCAGGATTTGTAGATTCCAAGCATCCAGATTATGTCTACAGGCTTGACAAGGCATTATATGGACTAAAGCAAGCACCAAGAGCATGGTATGAAACTCTTGCTCAATTTCTTTTAGAAAGTGGGTTCACAAGAGGTACAATTGATAAAACCTTGTTTTATTTCAATTCTGGTGATGATTTGCTTTTAGTTCAAATTTATGTAGATGATATTATTTTTGGATCTACTAATGACAAACTTTGTAAGAAGTTTGCAAAGCTTATGCAATCCAGGTATCAAATGAGCATGATGGGAGAGCTTAGTTATTTTCTAGGCTTACAGGTCAAGCAAACAGATGATGGGATTTTTATCAATCAAGCAAAGTATACCAGAAATCTTCTAAAGAAATTTGGTATGCTTGATAGTTCATCTGCTACAACTCCCATGGCTACAACAACGAAGCTTGACAAAGACACAGGAGCCTCAGTAGATATGACTAACTACAGAGGAATGATAGGGTCTCTACTATATCTTACTGCAAGTAGACCTGATATCATGTATGCAACATGTCTTTGTGCAAGATTTCAAGCAGATCCCAGAGAGCCTCATCTAACAGCTGTAAAAAGGATCTTCAAATATCTCAAAGGAACCATAACCCTGGGTTTGTGGTATCCTAGAGAATCAGAGTTTAAGTTAATTGGTTACTCTGATGCAGATTTTGCAGGCTGTAAGATAGACAGAAAAAGTACAAGTGGAAGCTGTCAATTTTTAGGTGACAGATTAGTTTCTTGGTACAGCAAGAAACAGAAGTCAATTTCCACATCCACTGCTGAAGCAGAGTATATAGCAGCTGGTAGCTGTTGTGCACAGATTTTATGGATGAAGAATCAACTGCTGGATTATGGGTTAAGGTACTCTAAAATACCTATTTTCTGTGATAACCAAAGTGCTATTGCTATGACAGGTAATCCAGTACAGCACTCCATGACCAAGCACATCAGCATAAGATATCATTTTATCAGAGAACATGTGGAAGAAGGGAACATTGAGCTTCATTTTGTGTCTACAGACCAACAACTTGCAGATATCTTCACCAAACCTTTGAGTGAAGCTACGTTTACAAGATTGGTAAATGAACTTGGAATGATCTCTGGTTCAGACTAGAGATACGGGTTAGACTCAAAATCTATCCATGTTTGATTGTTTAATGCTCATGATTCCTTGCAAATGTTAACTGTTATGTGAACCAGCATGTTAAACTCTGATGATAAACTCTGTGAAGTGTCAGTCATATACTAAAAGTAAGCTCTGATGCTAAACTCTGTTGGTCATACTCTGATAGTTACAGTTTAATGTTATACTCTGATTGTAATTTTGTCTGAAACATTTGGACCAATGAAGAAATTTGTATGAAGCATAATTCTCAGTAAGTAATTGTGAATCCTTAAGAGTTGATAGATTCTGATCTCAAATATGTGCAGTAAGCTAACACAGCATGATACTGTCTCTATATTTATAGCATCTCTTAGTTTATTGATCCTATACACTGAGTCTATATTAGCTGTTTGCATCTTCTCTCATAGGTTAATTATAATTACTGATGAAAAGTCTAAACTCTGATTATTTATTGCAAATAATTCACCCTCAAATCAAAAGATGCCAAACAGAGCACAAATTCCTTTGAGATCATGTTGTGCCTAGGAAGATCCAGGAACTTATTGTATGAAATAAGGGCTAAAATCTTTGATTTTTGGTGACTAGTGCCAACCACTGATTACTGGAAAAATAAAAAAAAATAAAAATAAAAATAAAAATAAAAATAATAATAATAAAGGGGGTGAAAAATAAAAGACATATCCAAATGAAAGGATATCAGTAATACAGAGTTTAGATAGAAAAATCAGTGTCTATGTTATACATGAGAGTTTAGGCAACCAGTTTTTACTACTTTAGTTTGTGGATTTTATGCACTTTGAGATGATCTAAATACTGATTTCGGTAAACTCTGCTACTACACACACATTTTTCACAACTGTACAGATTGAGAAAAGAGTTTATTGACAAAGAAGGACAAATGGTAAACACTGATGTATTGTGTGAAATACGCCGAGGTTACTTTGTTTTAATCTCTGATGGTTAAAATAATTTCTTTGTTTCAGACATTTTATAATTTTGAGATTAGCCATTTGTTAAGTCCTGATAGTGCTTCGTAATGTTGCTGAGTATGTTAGTTTATTGTTTAAAGTGATATCATTTCTTTCACTTTACAATTACTATGCCATTTTGATAAAACTGATATGTAAAGAAACAAATTTTTTTTTCATTAATTGATTCAAATTTACATTCAGACTATTTCATACTCATGTTTAGCTAATCTTTCTGGTACATACTAATCACTATGGTTACAAAAGAGAAGATCTATTTAACCAGGACAAGTATCTGAATGCTACATCTGAAGCAGAAGAGCTAGAGCCAGAAGTTATTGTGCTCTACTACTTCTGATGATCGCTACCCAGTTGTTTAACTGATCATTATACCATCTGGGATTGCTTGACAACATCCTGAAGATGAATCATCATCATCATCTTCCTGGATTCTCTTTCTGCTTTGCAGCTTGCAGGATTCCAAGAAGATTGTCTCCTCAGTACCCATCAGGAAGCTCTGCTGGAAGAGCATCATACAAATCTCCATAGTATGATCGTCTGCCAGGATGGGCACATCATATGGACCGGGACGGATGATGTGCACATAAGGATTAGAGATTGGTCCTTCTGCTATTTCATCATCTGTTATAAGACCTTCATCATTCAGAAAAGACAGAACAAGAAACTCATCGATGATATAGTTTTCTTGTTGCTGCCAGTTCATGTTCATGAATGATTCTACATCCATGAATTCAAAGGTTCCTGCCATTTGGTGTATGGTAATTTTAAGATATGAAGCCTGTTGTTACAATGCTTGGGTTTTTAAAGCATTCAACAGGGTAACTGAAAGGTTTTTACTTGAATCGAAGCGCTTGGGATAAATAAGGTGCGGAGTTTCAAGACAGTCATTATTATTCTGACTGTTGAGCTCCTTTGTACTTTATTATTAAAATTGATAATTTTATTATTATTGATTTTTTTTCTTTTAAGCGGATATTTTGAGTGTTATATGTGATACCAGGTGTCTCCACGTCTGCACGTGTGTATTGGAAGTTGTTAGATACAGCTGTCAGCGTATCCACGTTTGACATCTGTCCCACTAACATACTTTTAATCTTTTCAGTTATTATTTAAAACACTACATACACACGATTCAATCTTTTACGCACCTCATCTTTTCATAAGATTTTACTCACACACAAACACTCAAACACTTTCAAAGCCCAGTTCTTCTTGTTTTCAAATCTTACTAATGGCAACTACAGCGTTTATTGCTTCTGAATTAGAATTTGTTCCCAACAATTATTCTGCTCCTGTAGCAAATGAGAACGCACCGGAGGCGTTTCATTTGATTCAGCGGTTCTTGTTACACTCTGATATCGGTACTGCTCTAACCGCACCTTCGAAGCTGTCTGCGACTCAAATTCGAACTTTTTGGCAGACAGGTACTTATGATAATGGAGGAGAGTCTGGATCGCCATCTATAATTTTTGAGTTTCAAGGAGATGAATTTGTTGTTACTCCTACTACTGTTCGTGATGCTTTGGGTCTTGAAGATTTCAATGCATTCACAATCTCTGTTGGAGATTTTGAGCTAGTCAGAATGATGGGCGAGATAGGCTACACTGGACCTTTGACAAAGATAGGTCAACTCAAAAGGCCATTTTTGCGCAAGGAGTGGAGCTTCTTTTTCGATTGCATTACTCGGGCTTTTGGAAAGAAGTGTACCAATTGGGATGCGATTCCCACTGATAGTCTACAGATCGGGTATTCTCTTCTCTATGGCAGTCATTTTGATGTTGCTAGATTAGTTTTAACTAATATTGGTGAGAAAATGCTAGAGAATAGAAATGTTGTTTATTTCTCTAGGTTTTGTCAATTGATATTCAATTTTTGCTGTCCAAATGTTGAGATAGTAGAGGATGATGTTATACTTTCGTTTAAACTGCACAAACGTATATTTTCTGACCTTATCAACAAGGACAACAAGAAAGGAGAAGTTGGTCCTTTAATGTTGCCTGCATCAGTGCAAAAATTTCTTGACAACTTACAACAACAACAAGTCTCAACTGCTGAAGCTGGACCTTCTGTGTCTCAACCACAGAGGTCAAAGAGATCTAAAGTTCGAGCAGTTAAGTCTGGTTTGCAACACACTGAAGCTGAGGTATCAACTGTTGATGCTGTGCCTCAGAGAAAAAGAATGAAGAAAAGGCGAGCCCAAAGGGCAAAGTCTGTTGCTGCTGATTCTATTACAGACTCAGAAACTGAAGCTGATGAAGAAACTCTTCATCAGAGAAAGAGAAGACTAGTTGCTGATCAACTTTTTGGTGATATCATTGCAAATATGAACAAAGCACCTGAGGACACTGAAGCTCCTACATCAGAGAATGAGGAGATTGTGACTACAACTGTTCCTACAAGTACTCCTGCAATTGTTGTTGAGGAGGATATTCTAACTGCTGACGATGCTGCAAATCCTGAAACTATTCTGATGGATTTTGAACCAGAAGCTCCTACATCAAAAGCTGATGATGTAGTTGAGGAAGCTGCTGCATACTCTGACAGCAGGATTATTGATCATGAAGATACTGTACTGGAAGCTGATCAAGCTACTACTGAATTAGTAGAACCTATTGCTTCTCACACAGAAATCATTTCTCTTGATTTTGAGAAAGGTGAGGAAGTTGATCAGATTAGAGTTGATCCAGTTCCAGAAGCTGTTGCTGTACATGCTGATGCAATAGATAATGATCATGAGGATATTGTTTTACTTGAAGCTTTGCAACAATCAGTTGTCGAAATTGTTCAGAGAGAAGCAGAGGTTACTGCTCCAGCAAACTCTGATGTTCCTCATACTGTAGCAGATCAAGTACCTGATGCATCTGCTCAGTTAATTGATGAAATCACTGCTGAAAATGTGCTTGAAGATATTCACAGAGAGGATGACAATGCTGAAGCTAGTCCTGCTCATTCAAACTCTGATATTCAAGTGGAAATTTCTGATCTTCAAGCAAATTCTACTGAAGAGAGGGAAGTTCAAAGGGCTGCTTCTGAGCATTTTCAGAATATGTACTACAATGCATGGGCTAATGCAGATTGTGTCTTTCCAGCACAACGGGCTGCAGATTTTCTATCTGATTCTGTTAAGAAGATTACAAATCCTGATGTCCTTACAAGCTTACAGGCAACTGTTATTCAAGTCAAATCTCTCAATAATAGATTTGATGAGAATCAACAAATGCTTACAAAACTGAGGAATGAAGTAAGTCTGAGGGATCTTACTTTAAAGGCTGACAGAACTTCTTACTATGCCATGTTCAAGCAGCAAGCCAGGGATTCCGAAGAAATCAAGAAGAGGCTTGGGACAGTTGAGGACAACCAGAATGCTATGACTGCTCAACTGACTTTCATTTCTACTGCGCTTGAATTGCTGACATCAGTACTACTTTCTGATGATGTCAAAAAGGGGGAGAGTATACCTAAAGACAAATGCAAAGATACTCAAACTCTGAGACGGAAGGATGATTCTACTGATGGGGGAAGCAGAGGAAATGAAAGAAGGATTTCTGCTCAAAGGCAAAGACGTGTAATAAACTCTGGTGGTCAATCTACTTCAAAACTCAACAAAAGTTTAGTTGTTTCAGCTAACCCATCTACTGATGAAGAGATTGCTGCTAGGATCTTTATTAAAGAGCATGGAAAGGAAGTTACTATTGAAGATATCCAGGCTGAAGAACAGATGCTTGCTGAAGAACACAAGAAAAATCTTGAAGCTGGAATCTACAAGAAACAGGAAATCAAGGCTCCTAGGAAGAAAGAAGTTGGTATTTCTATCAAAGAGAATACACAACAGAGTATACAATATACAAGGAGACCTATGATTAGAAACTCTGATAAGGGTAAAGGCAAAATGATTGAAGAGCCTAATCTGAAGAAGAAAGATAATTCAACCTCTGACATTGCTCAAGTTGAAACAAGATTAGCAAAATCAACCTCTGACGCTGCTCAAGTTGATGATACTATTGAAGTTAAGCCAGCCTCTGACAAGGCTCAAGCTGTGCAAACTCAGCTAGCTCCTCAACTCAAAGGTTTCTTAAGACCTGTACTCTCTGAAACTCTGACACTTCAACCTGTGGATTTTTCTCAAACCAGGACTGTACTTGGAAAAGAATCTTATGATAAGTCTGGTTTAGGTTCACATAGGGAGAAGAGAATAAATAACAGATCTCAAGACAATATTTCACTGGCAGGATCTGGTATTAGGGATACACAAGAAAATCTTGATAAGTTAGAATCTGTTCAGTTGATTTTTCACAGAGTCTTGAAGAAGCAGTTTCTGTTATACTTCATGAGTGATGGAAGTGTTTATAGAGTTGGAGAATCTGATGTAAATCTCAAATCATGGGAAGAACTTGAATATGTACTTTATCTGTTGAAAGTTAAGAACAGACACACCCATAATGTTGCTCAAATCTTAAGAGAAAAGATGCTGAGATCAAAAGTGATGCTTGGAGGAGGAGAAGTCTCAAATGCTTATATTCCAAAGTATAGAAATCATGCTGGAAAGTTGGTGAAGATGAAGAAAAACAGTGCTAGATTTACAACTGCACTTGGAATAAAAGTCTTAGAATTCAACTTAGAGTCAGATAAAGCTCAGTACATTCGGTTAGGGAATGACATGAAGAAGAACAGTATCTATTCTCTGAGGGCTGCCATATATCAAACTGATGAAGGAGATCCAGAGTATAAGGAGCTGAAAGAGGTTATGATAGCTGAACTTGAGAATGCTGAGAGAAGACTGCTGATTGATTATCTCAGGACTGTACATGATATTGAAGAAGTCAAGTAAAGTCTGACTGTAAGTTTTTAATATTTTCTATTCTAAATCAAATTTAAACTCTGTTTTTAAATTAAACTCTGTTATATGTTAAACACTGCATTTGTTAAATGGTTTTGACATCATCAATTATATGTTTAACTTGTACATTTTATTATGAACAAGTTGGGGGAGATTGTTAGATATAATTGCTAATGTTTGTTTATCAGTGTTTAAGCAACAGGTACTGACAAGAGTTTATCAGAAGCCAGTCAGAGTTTAGTTAAACTCTGACAGGGTGAAGAGTTTAATTGAAGCCGGTCAGAGTTTATTTAAAGTCTGACAGGGTGATAGTTGAATTAGCTGTCGGTGCTGAATTGAAGATTCTAGAAGCAATATATTCTGAAGATGGAAAGAAGCAGAATATATTGATACAGCTAAGGAAACAGAATGGACGATAAGAAGCAATCCTTAATTGATAAGTTTTGTATAGCTAACTTGTAGGAATATCAATTAGATAAGGATTGTATGTAGCTGTGTACTATATAAACACAGATAGGTTATCCCTAGAAGGGACAAGAATCTTCACTGGAAAGAAGCTATGCCTTTGAAAAGGAAAAAGACAAGAACTGGAAACACATAAGTACACTGAGGTGTGATACACCTATCAATTTTCAGTATGGTGGAATTATTACAAGCGCTTCAAGTGTTGTTGATTTATCTGATATGGTTAGATCAAAAGCACTATGGTTAAGGATGTTTTCAAATCTGAAGCAATTGTCAAGCAATTCAAGAGGAGGTATTGGACACAGAGATGCTGAATATCTGAATATGTCATATGTTGATCCTTACTCCTTGACTGAAATTGGAGGTACTTTAACTTCTGAAAATCTGAATGTCTATACAATAACTTTCTATCCAAGGAGGAGCCAAAGAAAGTTGAAGATGCACTTAAAGATGCTGATTGGGTTACTGCAATGCAAGAAGAACTGAATGAATTTGAAAGAAATGAAGTCTGGAAACTGGTACCAATACCAAAGAATAGATCAATTGTTGGTACAAAGTGGATTTTCAAGAACAAGACTGATTCTGATGGAGTGATAATCAGAAACAAAGCTAGACTAGTTGCAAAGGGGTATTCTCAACAAGAGGGAATTGACTAGGATGAAACTTTTGCTCCTGTTACAAGACTAGAAGCCATCAGGATATTTCTTGCTTATGCAGCACATAAGAAATTCAAGGTTTTCCAGATGGATGTTAAAAGTGCTTTCTTAAATGGAGAATTGGAGGAAGAAGTCTATGTTTAGCAACCTCCTGGTTTCATTGATCCTAAATATCCAGATCATGTCTACAGATTGGATAAGGCACTTTATGGACTAAAGCAAGCTCCAAGAGCATGGTATGAAACCTTAGCTCTATTCTTACTGGAAAGTGGATTCAAAAGAGGTGCTATTGATAAAACTCTATTTTATTTGAATCATGGTAAGGATTTGCTGTTAGTTCAGATTTATGTTGATGATATCATTTTTGGGTCAACAAACAATAAGCTATGTGAAAAGTTTTCTAAGCTTATGCAGTCAAGATATCAAATGTGCATGATGGGAGAAATGAGTTATTTTCTTGGTCTTCAAGTTAAACAGACTGATAAAGGGATTTTTATCAATCAGTCTAAATATACAAGGAATTTATTGACAAGGTTTAACATGCAAGACAGTACTCCTGCTTCAACTCCCATAGCTACAGCTACTAAACTTGATCCTGATCAAGGTGCTGAGGTAGATGTAACTCACTACAGAGCCTGCGAGTGTTTCTTTTAAGTCTGTAATGCAGGTTTGGAACACAGTTGTTTTTGGTCAAAGTTCTACAGGAACCATTCTGATGCAGTTCGAATCAAATGGAGTAACTCATCTTGTCACCCCTGCTGTTATTGAAGAGGCGTTGCATTTGCCTATTCTGGGTGATAATGTTCCTAGTGTGATTTCAGGCTCTGCTCTATTTGAGTTTGTCAAGAAACTGGGCTACAATGGTGACGTAAAGAGATATGGCAACCTCTTTAGGACAAAGCTTAAGAAGGAATGGAATTTCTTCTTTGATACAATCAGCCGCTGTTTCCTGAACAACACATCAAATTTTGATGCTCTTTCATCAGGATCTCTCAAAATTGGGTACTCTCTTATCCATTCTACAGTGTTTGATTATGGGTCTTTTATTTTAAAAGCCTTAAGTGATAGGAAATCAGATAAGTTGGGTTCTGTCTGTTTTCTTAGATTTTTATAGTTGATATTTAATCACTTATGTCCTAATGTTGTTTTTGAGAATGATGTAGTTCTACCAATCTGTAGAATTACTGAGAATAATATTAAGTCCTTAGTCAACAGTAATAAGGCAAATGGTTTTATAGGAAATGCTTTTATTCCTGATGAGGTTAGGTTTTTCTTACATAGGAAAATGCCTACTCGTTATGGTTTAATTTCTAATGCTATGGGGCAAGGCTCAACCCACCTTGTTCCTGACACAAGCATTCATCCTAAACAGTCTAAACAGTTAACAACCTCCTCTATTGTCTCTCAAAAGACTTTAGTTGTAAAAGCAAAGAAGTCATCTAGAACTGATGTGTCAGGAAGGCAATCAGGTTCAAAGGACTTTTCCTCTACACCACTCACTAAAAAGAAGTTAAAAGGGGGTGTACAAGGGGTCCTGGTGAAGAAAGCTGCAAAGGGAGGTGAGGTTGTTTCTGTACAAAGAAAGTTAGTTCTCAGGGATGAGACTGATTCAGAGGATGATTTACCTATATCCTCTGTGATGAATGTGAACAAGGAAGTTGCTGATACTGCTACTAAAGCTGTGGTACCTTCATCACTACCACAAAAGAAAAGGAAATTATCAAAAAGCAGGTATCATATTCCTTTGACAGTGCAAATGAAGGATACTGATATTCAGACATCAACTCCTGATGAGTCATCTACTCCTGATGCTCTAGCAAATACTGATGTTAGTATTCCTGATGCAACAACAAAAGTGGTCTCTATATCAGACTCTCCAGCCTCTCCATCTAATTTTAGAGAAATTTCTTGGGAGAAGGTTTCTAAAATTGCTTCCTTGGTTGGTCTTACACCAAACTCAAAGAAACAGAGGAATGCAGAGGAGTTAGTCTATCAGAGACAAAAGAAGCTGAAAGGATCAAGCCCACAAGAACCTGAATTTCAGAGTAATTCAGCAGCTACTGTTGATCCTGCCACACAAGAACCACTCAATCAAAGTTTGGGTGAAGGCTTAGCTAGTGGAATGGTCACACAAGAACCATTTTCTCAAAGGGAGAATTAAGACATCAACATTCCAGCTACACAAGAACCATCTTCTCAAAGTGAAGATGCAGGCAAAGCTACAGCTTCTGTTGAAAGATTGGTCGAGAACATTGTCTATGAGGGAAGCACACAAGAACCTTTAGCTCAAAGTGTTGAAGCAGCTTCTGAACCTCAAACTACACAAGAACCATTGGTAGAAAATACTGATGCAAGCATATCACATCCTGACGGTGTTCATCCTGACGCTAGTGGTGCTCCTGATATTGAACCTATTCTGATACAGCCACTTCATTCAAGACCAATGGATCATCCTATCTCAGAATCACAGGATAAACAGAAAGGTATTGCAATTCCTGATCCTGATGTTACTCATAGTACTGATGATGAAGACTCTGCTGATAGTGATGATGATGAGAATCGAAAAGAGAAGGAACAGCTTGCTACAGCACTCAAGATTAGTCTTGGAACTAATTTTGGTTCATCAAGTACATTTATGGCTGGCAATGCTTATACTGGGAAAGATCAGAGACAAGATTTTTCTATTCCTTCCTTTGATCCTGCTGAGGCATTTAGACAGAATGAATGGAACAATTCATGGCACAATTCTGATGAATCTATCAGTTTTTTCTTCTGCTATTGAACATGTTTATCAAGCAGTGAAATCTATAGAGAATCAAGACTTTACAAAGGTGCCTACTGCTTTTCAGCTAAGGGTAGTAGAATCCCAAGTGAAATCTGTTGTTTCAGAACAAACCTCAATCAACCAACGAATTGATTCTCTGGATACTAAGGTAACTGACATTCAAGCCTCTCTTTCCTTAATTTTGAATTTATTGTCAAATTCTGATGTCAAAAAGGGGGAGAAGGTTAGTCGGACAAAATGCACACCTGATCTAGTATTAAGGAATAATGATGATGATACTGGAGATGATGGTAGTGACAAAGTGATACAAGGAGAAACCTCTGATGCTGCAGTTTTGAAGTCTACAATTCAAACTTCTCAAAGTCAAACAATGCAGTCAACTCATGTTTCTAATTCTGGAGTTAAGACAGTAAGAACAATGATGCAATCTCAGATCCTGACGGAAGAATAAATCCTGACACCTGGTCATGAACATATTCTTGCTACAATTCCTGAAGGTGATGAAGATGTGATTATTGATAATTCTGAAGATGCATCAAATTTATTCCAGAAGTTTTCTACAAAAGATGGCAGAATTGTTACTCTATATCACACTGATAAAAGAGTTCAACAATTATTTGCTAGAAAAGCAATCTCTACAGTAAGTGAAGAATATCCAGATCTCTCACATGAAGAATTTTTAAGACTACAAAGAGAGACAATGGAAAGCTATACTGCTCCTGCTAGAGGTAGAGGAGACAGAGGTAGAAGAGGTGCTAGAAGAAGTAGAAGAGGTTCTTCAACTCAAACAGTACCTAGACAGACAAGGTCTACAGGGTTAAGAATTGAAGAAATTCCTGAACCTACTCAAACTCTAGTAGTTCCTGACAGATCTACTTTTGGTGATGATGGAAATATTGAAGAAGAACCTGAATTGAGAAGAAAATCAACTCTCTGCAATACAAATCAAATTGAAGAATCTAATCCTGATGTTGTTCCTGATAATATTCAAGATCCTGATGATTCTGAAATTCTGCAAGAGGTTGATTTGATAATCTTATCTACTGTTGTTGATTCTCACAACAAGGAAGTAGATGAAGAAGAAGAAGCCAGAAGAAGAGAAATTACAAGAAGAACAAGTAGAGATTTCAATCTCTATTTACAAAGGCTTAAACTCTCAAATGAAAGAAAGTGGAGGAACCCAAGAAGACAAGAATCTTCACTGGAAAGAAGCTATGCCTTTGAAAAGGAAAAAGACAAGAAGTGGAAACACATAAGTACACTGAGGTGTGATACACCTATCAATTTTCAGTATGGTGGAATTATTACAAGCGCTTCAAGTGTTGTTGATTTATCTGATATGGTTAGATCAAAAGCACTATGGTTAAGGATGTTTTCAAATCTGAAGCAATTGTCAAGCAATTCAAGAGGAGGTATTGGACACAGAGATGCTGAATATCTGAATATGTCTTATGTTGATCCTTACTCCTTGACTGAAATTAGAGGTACTTTAACTTCTAAAAATCTGAACAATTTAATAGCTGTTGATATAGTTATAGATTGTCATGATGGTTTTGACAAGAAAGAAAAGCTTCTGTACTTCATGAAAGATGGTAGTGTGAAGATTTTATCTATTCAAGATCTGCTGATGAAAACTACACAGGAACTGAAATATGTTCATTATCTTTTGAGATCGAAGAATCAAATATGCAAAGAATGGAGTGACATGATTTTGTCAACAATAAGAAGAAGACTGGATGGAAACAGTAATTGCAATGGTAATTACATTCCCATGTACTTAAATCAAAGAGGTCAGGATGTGGAAATGCAAAGGGGTACTGCTGTTAAAGAAGTAAATTTTGGCATGACTCATCTTTCTCTCAATCCTGATGGGAAGGAAATTGCTTATCTTATGCTAGAAGAGCATAGTCTTCAAAGGAACTCCATATTGAATCTCAGAGCAGCTATCTACCAGATTAATGAGGAAGATGAAGAACTCAGAAATCTTAAGGAAAGACTGATTCAAATTCTTGAAGAAAAAGAAGAAAATCTGTTATCCAACTTCTTGAAGATGAATTTGTTCTATCAAAGAGTCTAAACATATAAGTTGTTGCTGCAGATTCTGTACATTTTGTATATATGTTTTGACATCATTGAATCTTAAGAATCTATACTTTATTTCACAAAGTATGAGATTGGGGGAGATTGTTAGATCAGAATTCAATGATCGTCAGGATCTAGACTCAACTGATCAGGATTGCTGACGTCATCAGGATTACATGGTCGTCAGGATCAGAATGCATATCAGGACTGGGATCAGGATTGATCATCAGGACTGGAAGCTGATCAGGATTCCTACTTCGAGTTATATTTGGAGTCTAGATAAACATGGAAGTTTATTCTGTCGGTTCCTGGTTTGTAGTATGTAGCTATCAATTATGGATAGGTTTCAATCTTTGTAATTGATTAGGACTTATCATTGATAGAGAAGCTGTGTAGTATATAAACACAGTTTTGGTTTTGGTTCTAGAGCGAATCAAGATAGAAGCTCTCGAGAACATAGAATTTCTTGAGAGAGTTTTTGTAAACTAGCAGCTCTCAAGAACATCAGAATTTCTTAAGAGAGTTTGTAACAGTTTTATATCAGATTTAATAAAGTTGTCATCTTTCTTTTCATATTTGTGATATATACATTAAGAAGTCGATTATCTTACTCTATTGTATTCAACCCCCCTTCTACAATAGATTATTACTGGGCAACAAATACAGATGTCACAGGAATCTCAGAAGATTATATCTGTAAAAGAATGAAGATTAAAGTCATCTACAGTCTTGAACTAAGTCTACATTGAAAGAAGTTCAATTTATTGATCAAGCCTCAGTGAAGTATTCAAGGAAGTGGAACTATTTAAAAGTGACAGAGATTTCAGAAGTGTGACGGGAAAAAGTACAGGTTACAGTCATTTGTTTAAATAGAAGGATAAAGAACCACGGCTTAAAGTCAAAGTACGAAGAACAACCATTAAAGTTAGTCGCTCATGAACCAGACAGTACATGGAGTGTCAACGTCAGCCAGTGGAAGTTCGTCATCAATTTTAGTGGTTCTAAGAATTAGTTTTAATTCTCTTTTAATTTATTCTATACGATAATTAATTTTATCTATGAATTAATTCTTTCAGAATTAATTCATATATTAAATTAATCAATCTAGATCTTAAGTAATTTAATGTATAAATTAATTCTCTAGAATTAATTTATTTATGGAATTATTTAAGTCATTTATTTAATTTATTTAATCAGTGAATTAATTCTAAAAGAATTAATTCATTTATTAAATCAATTAAAAGTAGAATGTATTAAATCAGTTTTATTCCTAATTCTATTTATACTAGTAGTACTATCTGATTTGTACTAGTAGTACTATCAATGTTAGTACTACCGATAGTACTACCAATACAAATTGATAGTACTACCGATAGTACTACCAGTTATATTGGTTAGTACTATTAGTGTAAATCTAAATGAATTGTATTTGTTTTGGCGTGTGGAATTGCATCAGGTGACTTGTTTGTATTCAAGACATTGTGATCAAAAAGAGACAGAACATTACAATAAAAAAAAAGAACAAGACAGAAAGAAAGATACAACTTAAAACCTCTTTACTCTGTCATTCAAACGAACCAACTGCAAAGCTCCATTTACTTCTTGTAATAAATTCTAGCCAGTAAAGTTATATTCAATCAACTAGAATTCAATTACTTGTACTGCTTTGACAATCTAGCGGATCATAATCCCTAGAATTTCTATCGAACTACTTTTTAGTATTCGATCCTTTTATTACAAATATAGATAAATTCATGTCAAATTTATTCTAGATTTGTTTTAACAAGAACTCTGTAATCTGTACACAGAATTGTAACACCCTTCAAGTTCAATAGAGTTTTATTTAACTTGAATCTTGTTTCATTTTATTCCGCAGATAATTTGTTATTGTAATTGTTAAATCTACTATCAATACAAATTCGATTAAACTGTACTGTTTGTATTCAACCCCCCTTCTACAAACATATCAGGACCTAACAGTTCTTTAGTTCAAAACCCCGTATGAAGCCTTGTATAATGAGCTGTCAGATTATGATAATTTCAGAGCTTTTGGTTGTCTCGTTTTTGCTAGTAACCCCCAGCACACTACAGATAAGTTTGCTGCAAGAGGCATGGCTTGTGTGTTCATAGGCTACCCTTCAAACAAAAAAAGGGTATAAGTTACTGAACTTATCTACGATGGATACCTTTGTTAGCAGAGATGTGATCTTTCATGAAAACATATTCCCTCTACTTAACAAATCTAGTCAAAACCTCATGGACCCTGTACCTACTCAATTGAAGCATGCCTTGTCTAACAACTACTGTGATGACTTCTTTGTACCTGATGATATTGCCCAACATCCTCAAGCCTCACCATCCACCTCTCCATCTATCTGAAGGGTTTCGAGCACATAAACGCAACGGAAAACGTAAAAATAAATCAAAATTCGAAACCCCTCCGCAGGATCCATGCGAAAAAAAAAAAATTTAATTCGGAGATTAGTGTTTTACCTTAAAACACTTTAACAATTCATCAATGGAATATTAATGGAGATCCAAAGCTTTTTCAATCACCATGTATCCCGCTCTCGCGATCTACGCTCTACGGTATCCACACGAACGCTTTTCTTGAAGGATTGATGTGTACTAGCACCCGAAAACTACTTCTTTCTCTCTCTCTTTTATTGCTCTCATAAGCGGCTAGGGTTTTAATATAAAAACGTTTTTCACATTAAAATCAGCCCTCTTTTAGAGTTTATATAGAGAAGAAAATAATTTTTCTAATTATAATCCAATTATAATAAAATACTAATCCGAAATTCCAATTTATTATTTAATTAAGTCGCACTTAATTAATTAATAATTAATTTCAGAACTAGTTTAAGTAATTCCATTTTCTATTTAAATAATTAATCAAGTCATACTTAATTAATAGTATAAATAGAATAAATTACTTATTTAAATTTAAATTCATAATTTAAATTATTTCTCCTTCAAGCGTTCTTTGTGTGTGACCCTGTAGGTTATTATTACGTTGGTAACAATTTTAATAACTAATTAAAATTGTAAACAATGAGCGGCATCTAGTAATACATCATTGCCACCCAAGTAATAATAATTAAATCGGTGATTCGATTAAGCCTTTCGTGAATAATGTTCCATGTAATATAATCCCTTTAACCTTAATATTATAGATTAAACTCGAGGCATGTAATGTGTCATCCTCTTCATAATTTAATCTTAGTTTTCTTGATCGATGAGTAGACTAATAAATCAAATCAACATTTGAGCACAGCCGTGCATTTCTTAGTCTCACTCAAACAAGAGGCCAATAATATCGCTCCTAAAATTAGGAGGGTTAAATCCCATCTAGATCATTCATATTTCTCATACGATTCATAATATACCCAATGTCCACTTTTATCATCACCCGGTCAAAGGTAACTTTTAATGTAATCAAAGTATATTAATTCTCATATAAAAATATAATGATTTCAGGTCTAAGGATCATTACACCATTATCACAGTGAGAATTACTTATGACACTATTAACATGTGTAATCTCACGGCGGGTCAATCCAGTGTCATGTACTCTTACATGCACCTATGTTTTGACTTTAGTATCACCATACCTATGACCAATGAGATGTGGTCATCAGTCAACAAACATACTAGTCTCTGTGCATTATTATTGTCCTTAAATAATAACACTCGACTAGGGATATTTAGGAATAAAGATACTATTCATATAATCTCATTTTTAAGTCACATACTTAAAGATATTGAATACGTATCATAATTACAAGGATATTTATTATGCTAACATTTATAACGCAGTAAATAAAGACATAATAAACTAATAATAATAATCAATAAAACATAATTTATAATAATAAAATGTTTTATTTAAAACATTAAAGTATTGTCTCTAGAGCACTAATACTAACAATCTCCGACTTGCACTAGAGCCAATATCCCATGTATCCAATACATTTGGAACTAGTGTGACTTACATGCTTCTGCTGCGACAAAGCCTTAGTCAGTGGTTCTGCAATATTATCAATAGTATGCACTTTACATATAAGTATATCTCCTTGATCATTAATCTCATTAATAAGGTGATATCGCCTTAGTAAATTCCCAAAACATCCTCTTTGGCTACTTCGCTAGTATCAATATACTAAGCCTCGATTGTAGAATCATTTACGGTTCTTGCTATGAACTATTCTAGCTTACAACACATCTATTTAGACAAAACACAAATCCAGACTAAGACACAAAAACCGTCATGTATGTCTAAAAACTAACATTCGTGTAACATTTTACATCCAGCTTCCCATCTCCTCCATATACCAAGAATGAGTCTTTAGTCCTCTTCAGGCACTTAAGAATATTCTTGATTCCAATCAAGTGACCATCACTTGGATTAGACTGGTACCTGCTCGTCATGCTTAAAGCATATGAGACATCATGACGAGTACATATCATCACATACATTATGAAACCAATTTTCGAAGCATATAGAACTACACTAATGTGGTCCATATCATCCAATGATTTTAGACCATTTATTTTGAGATCACTATCTCATAGACATGGGAAAATTTCCTTTTTTTTGCCTCTTTGCATCCCTAATTGGTGTAATACATTGTCAATGTATGTACTATGACTTAAGCCGAAAAATATTCGTGATCTATCTCTATAGATCATGATCCCTAAGATATAGGACACATCTCTTAAGTCTTTCATCTAGAAACTATTTCTCTACCAAGTCTTAACAGTCTGTTGAGAAAGAATGTCATTCTTTATTTGTAATATATCATCTACATATGATACTAGGAATGCCACATGGCTCCCACTAACCTTCTTGTAAACACACGGTTAGCCAAACTATTTGACTGTTTCATCAAAACATATATTCCATCTCCTCGAGGCTTACTTTAATCCATAAATGGATCGAATTATCTTATAAACCATTCTAGAAAAACTTGGATCTACAAAACCTTCAGGTTGTGTCACGTACACAACCTCTTCAATGCTCCCATTTAAGAAAGTAGTCTTGACATCCATTTGCCAGATTTCGTAGTCATAGTAAGCAAGCAAAATCCTGATGGACTTGACCGTTGCTACTGGTGAGAAAGTTTCATCATAGTCAATACCATGAATTTACTTGAAACCTTTTGCCACCAGTCATGCCTTATAGGTCTGTACATTACTATCCATGTCAGTTTTCTTCTTGAAAACACACTTGCACCTTATAGGTTTTACCCCTTTAGGTGGATCAACCAAAGTCCATACTTGGTTTTTCTTACATGGAATCCATCTTAGATTTCATGGCCTCCTGCCGACTTTTAGATCTTGGAATGTTCATAGTGTCTTGGTAGGTAAGAGGCTCATTATCATTATTCACAAGCGTTACATCACCATCCTGAGTCAAGAGAAATTCATAATATCTCTCGGACTCATGGTGAATCCTACCAGACCTACGAACAACCTGTGTTTCTTGAGCAGTATTGTCATTAACATTTTCTTGTACATTCTGCTCTTGTTCCAACTTCAGTTCAATGTTATCTTATGGTTCTCGATCCTCATCGAGATCTATTTTCCTCCCACTATTTCTTTTAGAAAGAAATCCTCTCTTAAGAAATACAGCAGTTCGAGCAACAAACACTTTGTTCTCTGGAGGATTAATGAAGTAATACCCTTTTTGTTTTA
Organism: Heracleum sosnowskyi; assembly: GCA_030848705.1. NCBI lineage: Eukaryota > Viridiplantae > Streptophyta > Magnoliopsida > Apiales > Apiaceae > Heracleum > Heracleum sosnowskyi. The sequence goes on along the minus strand of CM061235.1, from coordinate 90,729,959 downwards.
ATTTGGTATCCCACAAAATTACATTTATCTGATTTTGGTCCTAGCTTGTCAGAGGTTAAACGTTTCACAAACGCTTGGCATCCCCTAATTTTCATAAATGACATGCTATGACTTTTCTCAGTCCATATCTTATATGGTGTCTCCTGAACCATTTTAGTAGGAACACGGTTTAGTGTTTATGCACATGTCTCTAGGGTATAACCCCAGAAACTTATTGGAAGATCCTCTTGACTCATCATCCATCGCACTATGTCCAATAAAGTGTGATTTTAGTTCTTAGAAACCTCTTTCTTTGAACCTTTTCTACTTCAGCTTAATATTCTTTGAACTTTTCAAAAGATTTGAATTTGTTCTTCAAAAGATATCCATATCCGTATCTACTGAAATCATCAATAACCGCTATAAAGTAGTAAAACCTACCTTCTGCCATCGTACGTATATGACCACATACATCACCATGTATAAGTCATAATCGTTCGATGACCCTTTCACCATTTCTAGTAAAAGGGGCTTTTTGTCTTTTTACCAAATAAACCAAGATTCGCATTCTTCGTATGATTCATAATCAAACTTATCCAATCATCCATCAGTATGTAAATTGGAAATGCATTTCTTATAATACGGCCTTAATTATAGTGCCAAAGGTAATGTTTGATTTGAGTCATTTTAGAACATATAAATTGTTAACTAATTGTGCAACATCATTAACCTTTTCATTGAAATGTAATAAAAAACAATTGTTATATATCCAATTAAAATGAAAAACCTTTCTTGTCCATACAAGAAACCAATATAATGTCTCTACTCTTAGGGGCACGTAGTTACAATTATCAAGTTCTAAACTTAGCCTTATAGGCAAAATTAAGTAACGAGTTACTTCAACTAGAGCAACAACTTTTGCTCCAATTCTAACCTGAAACCTGAAGCTTGACCCTCGCCGGTCTTCTTCTTAAATCATCCAAATAAGCATGACAGTTTAACTTCCAGTCTTTCGGTTTTCCACAGAAGCGACAATCGTCTTCTTTAATTAGCAACACCTCTTTTAGGCGACGAAACCTCTTGGGATTGGAGTTTAATATGGCTATAGAATCAGATCAAATCTTCTTCTTTCCATTCCATTTTCCTTTCCCAAAACATTCCTACATTCACCATCATTATGGGAGTAGTCCATGCATTTAACATGTTGCTTATAGCAGTTCTCAACGTGCTTCACAACTTAATGGGTGCTATGTCTATCTTATTTATTTCGTTGTTCACTAACTTATTGAGAATAGTTATTGTTCAAAGATTTGTATGATCAAATCATTATGAGTCTCTAGACCAATCTTGAAACCCAAAAAATAATAATCAAGGTACTCATTTTACCCTATCATCTTTAGAACATTTGGACCAACCGAATCTCACTTTCCCTACTTGTAGGTGTATGGTGTCTTGCTATTGTCAAATCCCTTTTGACGAGCCTTTTCCTCAAACATCTTTTAAGGTGCTCAAATATCTCATAAGCATCCATATGCTCATATTGTTTCTTAAGCTCAACACTCATAGTTGCAAGCATGAGACATGAAGCATCATCAATCGAATCATCAATTTGCTTCCAATAAGCATTATGTTCGGCACATGTTACATTCTCAGCTAAAAGGTAAGAATAATTTGACTAACATCGTGGTGCCTGAGGACAATCCTCAAGCTCCTATATCAGTCGAGGAAATTTGTTCCTGTCAGCTTGTCCTTCTCAAGGACTGATCGCATAGAGAAGTTGTTTGTGTTATTTGTCATTTGATAGCTACAATATTACAGTGCATAAAATTAATCTAGGTTGCAAATTTATTAATTATTATGTTTAAGTGATTCTGGTATATCATTATATACCTCCCACTATTTTTATCAAATAAATAGCCCTAACTATTAATTCGGAAAGTATTTCTCTTAAATCTTTCTAGTGAGCCAAGATCCATATTTCGTCATGCTTAAGGTCAGCTTTGGCTTTACTCCCAAAACATGATTTATTTAGGTAGACAACTCTTTTCAATTATATCATATATAACTCTTGGAAAGTTTGGTAGAACAACATTTGTTCACATTTATCTAATAAATCATACCAAGCTCCATGCCTCTAAGTTCACAATCCTATTGTGGTAACTTAGTTAAGTCTAACCCAATGGTCTAATAGTTAAGTATCACATTTACTTCATCGCGTCTTACCACGATAGATTGGAGTGCTTCGCTTTGGCGAACCCACTCTTTCTCGATCTAGGTCTTGACGAGTGTTGCCTATTGGAAGGCATCTAATTGACTTAATATTTTAACTTTAGGGATTTGTTATTATTAAAACGACCATGATCCCATCATCAAGAGATTCCCAATTTTTCCTTGAACTAAGTACTTCAAATCAAAATTCATCAATGGTTTGATTTCCAGTCCGTCGGAGGAGTCACAGTGGTTTCACTTAAAACCCGTCTTTCTTACAAGCGCTGCTTGTATTTTTGTCAAAATCGCCCCATATCAAAATTTGAAATTCATACTTATTTCCGTGTTTCATAAACACAGGAATCTCATGTTCGTTTTTGTTCAATTTTAAAATCTTGAATCGTTACATATTTTATCTTGTTTAGCAAACATGGCATGGGTGACGTATCTAATACATACATGTTTAATCTAATTAAAGCATGCATCATTATCTACGCATACATATCTACATCACATGCATCATATATGTAAAGTGCGTAAATTAAACGTGTTTGGTTATGGCCCAACCTAAGTGATCTTTCCAAGCTAATGGAAAAATCAAGGTCAATCTATGGTGGTATCAAAATACAATACAATGTTACAAGTCTTCAAGCTTTAACTTGCCTTCTTGCTTGCCTCTTTGTAATGCTTCCTTGGTTCTCCATCTTGGACGTCTTCATATATATTACATAAATAAAACAACCTATACTACTGAACTTACAAGTAGAACTCGAGTTACATTCGAGATTTAAACATTACAAGGAATAACGACATGCAAGTCGTATTTAGAAACCAAACCATTAAAACAAAACCACTATCTTATGGGTCTTTAGGCCATAACCAATCACCATGCTCATATAACAATTAAGAACATCTCATATTGCATTAACATATCATACCATATCATATTTCTCATGATCCAATCATAGAAATCAAATAAAGTGTAAATCAGAAAATCAAAATCAGAATTCTGAAAACATTAAATCGCTGTTTACAGACAGTAAACGACGTCAAACGCCTTACAGACGAACTTTGTCAGTTTTGTTCATACGCCCGTTTACCTTTCCGAAAAGGTATTTTCGACGAAAATCGGACACAGTATGCAAATTTCACTAAATCTGCGCAGCGTGTTCAGAAATCGTATCAAATACGATTCTCATCACAAGAACAAACATATATCATGTATATATCAGTATACATACAGATTATATGATCATCATATGATCATCCCAATCATCATAAACGTAAAGTTTATGCATATACATCAATGTTATCATCAAAACAACACATCAATCATGATAATCGCAAACATGCTTGTATATACATCAAAACTTTAAACATATAACCGAATTAAAACGTTTTCGCAAGTAGCTCTGATGCCATTGAAGGGTTTCGAGCACATAAACGCAACGGAAATTGTAAAAATAAATCAAAATTCAAAACCCCTCCGCAGGATCCATGCAAAAAACAAAAGATTTAATTCGGAGATTAGTGTTTTACCTTAAAACGCTTTAACAATTCATTAGTGGAATATTAATGGAGATCCAAAGCTTGTTCAATCACCACGTATCCCGCTCTCGCGATCTACGCTCTACGGCATCCACACGAACTCTTTTCTTGAAGGATTGATGTGTACTAGCACCCGAAAACTGCTTCTTTCTCTCTCTCTTTTATTGCTCTCATAAGCGGCTAGGGTTTTAATATAAAAACGTTTTTCACATTAAAATCAGCCCTCTTTTAGAGTTTATATAGAGAAGAAAATAAGTTTTCTAATTATAATCCAATTATAATAAAATACTAATCCGAAATTCCAATTTATTATTTAATTAAGTCGCACTTAATTAATTAATAATTAATTTCAGAACTAGTTTAAGTAATTCCATTTTCTATTTAAATAATTAATCAAGTCATACTTAATTAATATTATAAATAGAATAAATTACTTATTTAAATTTAAATTCATAATTTAAATTATTTCTCCTTCAAGCGTTCTTTGTGTGTGACCCTGTAGGTTATTATTACGTTGGTAACAATTTTAATAACTAATTAAAATTGTAAACAATGAGCGGCATCTAGTAATACATCATTGCCACCCAAGTAATAATAATTAAATCGGTGATTCGATTAAGCCTTTCGTGAATAATGTTCCATGTAATATAATCCCTTTAACCTTAATATTATAGATTAAACTCGAGGCATGTAATGTGTCATCCTCTTCATAATTTAATCTTAGTTTTCTTGATCGATGAGTAGACTAATAAATCAAATCAACATTTGAGCACAGCCGTGCATTTCTTAGTCTCACTCAAACAAGAGGCCAATAATATCGCTCCTAAAATTAGGAGGGTTAAATCTCATCTAGATCATTCATATTTCTCATATGATTCATAATATACCCAATGTCCACTTTTATCATCACCCGGTCAAAGGTAACTTTTAATGTAATCAAAGTATATTAATTCTCATATAAAAATATAATGATTTCAGGTCTAAGGATCATTACACCATTATCACAGTGAGAATTACTTATGACACTATTAACATGTGTAATCTCACGGCGGGTCAATCCAGTGTCATGTACTCTTACATGCACCTATGTTTTGACTTTAGTATCACCATACCTATGACCAATGAGATGTGGTCATCAGTCAACAAACATACTAGTCTCTGTGCATTATTATTGTCCTTAAATAATAACACTCGACTATGGATATTTAGGAATAAAGATACTATTCATATAATCTCATTTTTAAGTCACATACTTAAAGATATCGAATACGTATCATAATTCCAAGGACATTTATTATGCTAACATTTATAACGCAGTAAATAAAGACATAATAAACTAATAATAATAATCAATAAAACATAATTTATAATAATAAAATGTTTTCTTTAAAACATTAAAGTATTGTCTCTAGAGCACTAATACGAACACTATCACCTTAGAACATGAACCTGTCACTACACTTGAATTTGAACCCGTACCTGCATCGACGCCTGAATCTGAACCCATACCTGAATCTATACCTAAACCAATTCTCCGAAAATCGACAAGAACGATTAGGCCACCTGTATGGCTTGGTACTTATATTAATCCTATGTCTAAACATTCTTCAAACATTGTCACTATAACACCTCAACCCATACCTCACCAATTCGATTTCTTCTTGGCCTCCCTCACTAAAACTACAGATCCTACATCATTTAAAGAGGCAATTAAACATACTCACTGGGTCAGTGCAATGAACGTAGAACTGGAGGCCTTGGAGTGTAACAATACTTGGGAAGTAACCACTCTCCCTTCAACCAAGAAGGCAATTGGTTGTAAGTGCTTATTTAAAACCAAATACAACCCCAATGGTATAGTTGAAAGGTATAAATCACGTTTAGTGATTCGTGGCTGCAAACAGGTACATGGAGTAGATTTTTGGGAGACATTCGCTCCCGTGGCCAAAATGTCTACAGTTCATGCTATACTGGTTGTTACTGCAATGCACAACTGGTTAGCATTCACTACACCATAAATGACCTACGAGAACATATTTTTCACATGTGTTGCTAGATAATGTTACATTAGCTATGATACTTTGGCCTAATAAAACATTGTTTTTTTTGTGTTACCTTAGCCAGTAATGTGATGTTGCTCTAGCTAATGTTACATTAGCTATGTTGCTCTAGATAATGTTACATTAGCTATGATACTTTGGCCTAATAAAAAATTGGTAAATATGTTACATTATCTAATGGAAATGATGCTAAATAAAAGCCAATATTACAAAAAGTGGACTAAAAAGTGGGCCCTACAGTGGGTCTCATAATGGGCCCTATAGTGGGCCCTGCGGTGGGCCCCACAGTGGGGCCCACCTTTTTAAAAAAACTTGAAAGTCTAAGGTAACATATATATTAAGTTAGTGTAAAACTTATTTTCGTTACTATAGCATGCTATTGTAACATAAAACTGCATGTTACCCTAGGAATTAATGATGTTACCTTAGACGCCTAAGGCAACATGGAAAAACCTATCATCGAAAAAATGTTAGCTTAGCTATTAGATGGGCCTAAAGTAACATTTCAGCTACCTACTGCAACTTAATTTTTTTGTTACAATAGGCTGTTTATGGTGTACTGATTCCAGATGGACGTCACTAATGCATTCTTGCATGGTGACTTGGAGGAGGTCATCTCTATGAAACTACCTCAGGGGTATAATGGTGTGGGCAATAGAATTTCAGTCAATCAGGGGGAGTCTACACCTTCAAATCTAGTATGCAAACTAATCAAATCCTTATATGGCCTAAGGCAGTCTCCAAGGTTGTGGTTTCATAAACTTTCCATTACTCTATAGTCAAATGAGTTTGTGCAATCCAAGGCGGATTATAGTTTGTTTACCAAGGTCACACCAGAAACTATAACCCTCATCCTTGTGTACGTTGATGATTTGCTCATTGTGGGAAATTGTCAAACTGTTATTGACAAGTTGAAGAATGTCCTGTCGCAAGTCTTTCACATGAAAGATCTGGGAACCTTGAGGTATTTTCTGGGATTAGAGATTGACAGAAATGCTAATGGATTTTTTATATCTCAGCAAAAATACACTAAAGATCTTCTCAAAGAATATGGCCTGTAAAATTGTACACCATTGAAGTTACGTATGGACCCTACACATGAAGCTAACACCTGAAAAAGGTGATCCATTGCCAAATCCCTACCATTATCAAAGGCTCCTTGGTAAACTTATTTACCTAACTGTCACCAGGCCTGACATCTCCTTCTCAGTTCACATCTTGACACAATTCATGCAGCAACCTTCTACGGTGCATATGCAAGCTGCAAAGTGGGTGCTGAGATATCTAAGTGGCAACCCTGCACAGGGCATACTTCTGGCCTCATCCTCAGTAGCTCAATTGGTTGCTTATAGTATAGTGATTGGGCAAGTTGCCCTACCACCAGAAAATCTACCACAGGATTCTGCATTATGCTTGGTTCTTCTCCAATTTCCTGGAAAACAAAGAAGCAATATGTTGTAGCTAGATCAAGCACGGAGGCTGAATATAGAGCAATGGCTCTAACATCTTGCGAGGTAACCTGGATCACTTCACTTCTCAAGGACATGGCCCTATCAAACTTGCCTCCTGCAATTTTAAAAGTAGACAATCAATCAGCTCTTGCAATTGCTGCAAACCCGGTGCTTCATGAAAAAACAAAGCACGTGGAAATAGATTGTCACTTCATTAGGGAGAGATCAAAACTTCACATGTTCCATCCTACGCTCAAGTTGCTGATATCCTTACAAAGTCCCTCTCAGTCAAGCAACATTACTATATTCTGGACAAGTTTGGAGCCTCTGCAAAGCATTCCTCTCCACTTGAGGGGGAGTGATGAAGTTGGAGATAATAAATTGAAGCTACATTTATCTTTGCTGTTATTTATTTATGCTCTGTGCATGTTGCACTTGTCTGTAGCTTCTTGTAACTTAGTGCAGATTGAGCCCTCAAGGGTCAATTACTTTTGTTTTCTATTATGAACTATGCTATGGACCACTGTGCGGCACTAGGGCCATTCTAGGTATTTCTCTTTCTTTAGTGTTAAGATATAAGGACAGGTCGTTAGCCTGAACACTCAGATCTTGGCTGCATATCTTTCTGTGCAAGATAATTGAAGTAGCCTTGTTCCTCATTTCTTCTCTCCTAATTCATTTCTTTGCATTTTGCTTTTTACTGTCTTGTCTTGTCATTAAGATAACAAAAATAAAAACAAATCGATCAAGCGCTCAAAATAACAGGATGCAGAGTTTACAAAGTGATAGAGTGCAGAATCGCAACTCGGAGGCTCTGTACCATCTTACAATTCAAGAAATAGCACTAAAAATGAGTAAATCAACATCTTCCATCTACTTCATTCAAAAAAATTCCATTGTTGCAGTACAGAATACTTAGAACATCTCATTATTACTACTTATTAAGGTCGGTCACCTTCACTTGCCTTGCTGTCTCCTTTGTCAACTGAAATAGTTCAAGAGTAGACCTTAGCTCTAAGGCGAGAGAAAGGATACGCAAGTCTGGATGCCTTCACCCAAAATTGAAATATGTGATTAGAAGATATTAAAGAACGCCCACAAAACTTATAACAATCATACCAAGAAACATGCTGTAAAAATTATCTATCTTGAATATCGTATAAAGACTAGTCAATTAATAAACACAACCTTATCAAACTTGGAAGCTCCGCCCAGATAACTTCGTAAGCAGTCCAACAGATTTTATCACCATAACCGTTAACTAGCGTATTCAGTGTTTCAAGTGTTGTCTCTCTCAATGCTCGATTATCCTACATTCCAGAAGAAAAAAACCAGATCAACAACTTCATAACAAAAGTGATAAGAAGAAAGAAATAATCGTAATAATAACAATTTAAATTTAGTTGAGTGGAGCACTCTTGAATGTAGTACTAACTACTAATTGGAGTGATAATAATAAGGGAAAAAAATTCTTTCGTTCTTAAACTATATGTTGTTTTTCGTCTAGGTCCCTAAACTATAAAAAAATTACAATACCTAAATTTAAAACTTCATGGTCTAACATTAGTCCCTAACTTTAAGGTAAGGTTTTGCAGTGAACTTTTACCTATTATTAATACTACTAATATAACATGTCTTGACATAATCGAGTAACGAAGACATTGGTAGCTACTTGTACCTTTCTTAAAAATGCAGTTAGCTCTGCAATAACATGCTCCAAGACACATGACAGGTCTAGGTGCATCGGAGAAGCAGCAATCACTGCGAAGGCCTGGAAAATAAACCAACATTCTAAAATTTAAATTGAAGAAAATTAACATGTATAAACAAATATTTTAGTTATGCCTAGATTAGAGGCAAATTATAAGAGGTGCAATGCACAGGCATGGTGCGGCTTATTATAGTAATGCCAACTTATTTATTTTAGATTAGAAAAGAAGTTGCAGGGATCAGCCTCATTTTGTGGTAACTGAGTTATTTTTTTAATTTTATATGCATATATAAATATATTCCAAATTGATGCAACTCTTGTGCCTCTCTTCTGTGAGGCGCTTGTCTCGCCTCTTACCTGAGATCTAGAGGAACCTTTGCACCTCAGTACGTCTCTCACCTGTTGAGGCGAACAATTGCCCTATATTGTGTTTTTACTTGTTTTGTACAAAAAAAATTGATGAAAATTTAATGCCACAAAAAGGGAAATATCAAAGTAAGCTTCTCGCCATATTCTGTCAGTCACAATAAAGAATAGGGCAGAGCACCTAGGTATTGATAGCCCTAATTGTTAAAACTCCTCATGTAGCATATCTTTCCAAAGTCTCATTACATATGTCGGACAACCAAGTAACAAAATACGAAAGAAATAGCTTTGTAGACTACCTTTACAGCTGCAAGTCGAGTTATCTCATTTCCCATCCGATTTGCAAGAATAGTCAGGCATGCAGGTAATTCTGCTCCAAGATTATCTCCAAATGTTGAAAGAACAAGCCCCATGCAGGAAATAGCACATTTTTTGACCTCCTGAAAAAAGACTCAGTAAAATAAATTGCACAATGAACTTCGAGAAAGGTATGACCAGAAACACAATTTACCTGATCCTGATCTTGGTTCGTTAACCTTTCCATGATGGCATTATATATTGGATAAACATATGGCTCGAAATTAAAATTGCACCCCTAAACAGAACAAGTTTATTACATTTGAGAACTGGCCTCATTATATCACTTATAACTGAGAAGAAGGTGAGAAATTTGACCTCAGTGTTGGGACGGACAGCACAAACAATCTCCCCACATACTCTTAATGCCTCAGCTGTAACTTTGTAAAAACTGTCACGAACAGCTGATATAGCTGGACGAGAGATAGCCTGTAACAGAAAAGGAAATGAAAGGAGGAACATAATTATCTGATCATGCACTACAGCACAAACGTCACATTGTCGTGTTCTTTTTATATCTATAATTGATGAAGATGATATTGACATGAGATTAGCTTAGCTTGGGAAGAAGATTATGCATGTTCTATGTGACTATGTGAAACTATATCACGTTCACAATATTGCACAGAATTTTTGATACCCTCAACTCTATAAATGTAACTCTTGCGGCAAATGGCAGAAAAGGAAAAGACTGCAGCGTAAATGACTTTCATCTGACTAAAGCATAAGCGTCACATAAAGAATGTTCTTCAAGGTTTATTAGCATGAGATCCGCCAGAGCGTACGCTTAACAACTGAAAGGTATGTTTCAGAAACTTTATGGTCCTAACCTAGCTTTGTATAGAGGTCATGCATTTCCTATATGCCCATATTTTAAAACATTAGTTCCATAGATGAATCTTTACAAATGAATAAGATAATTTGCAAATTAAACTTGTATTCAATCTTAAGCCACCATAGACATTAAAAAAAGTTTAAATTAACCTCAATGTAAGGATATAATACAGTTGGGGAATTTGAAGCTAACACTAATCTTGTCAAGATAAGAGCCTCAAGCTTCAAATCTCTGGTGGAGGAAGTGTCCTGGTAAATAAAACAGAGCAAATAACAATATAAGAAGTTGGATATCATAAAATTTGCAAGCTGGAGTCAGATTAGTAAAACATGAAACCACACTTACACACAAGGCATTTTCTATCTCTGGAATGAGAAATCTAAAATTGTCAGCTACGCAGTCAGGCAAGACAACAGCAAGTTCTTTCAGAATGGAAAATGCGCCAACCTGCAGAAATATAAGGAATGTGGATCTCCTGATATAATATTGAAAATTAGAGCACTAAAGTTTCCGCAGGTTTCTACCTTTGTCTTGACAGATATCCCTCGCAGCTGCAGCTTAACATATTTAACAATCTTGGGTACTTCTTGTTTCAACAACCACTTGGGACTGCAGTACAAATAGAAACTCAAAATTCACAAGCAATCATATTCATATACCTCTACAAAGTATATTATATAAATTCAGGTACGTCTCCACCATTTTGGAGGCCCTAGTTTGTTCAAACTATATATTTTAGAGAATTTAAATTTTACAAAACAAAATAACATGAATATTGCAATAACACAGTAATTCTGAAGTGTCAAACAAAATAAATATATAGCATCAAGTTAAAACTAAGAAGTTAGAACTCGTTATTGAATGAATGGGCAAAAAACTCGAATGAAATCGCTGAATGGACATCATTACCAAGCCATTGATTCTTTTATGGAGAAATTTCTTTCTGGGGTAGGAACTGTCTATAGTCAATACAAATAGTTAATACAATTTTGCATTAGTATATTTAAAATAGTATCTTTTTAATTAGACTCTTTTGTGAACAAAATTCCCTAAGTGTATATTTTTGGGAAGAAATTCAAACAGCACAAAGGGATTATGCTGTGAAGTGTAAACTACTTTTCCGCATTTAAGAAACAAGTAAAACATTCATTTTACATTATGGACAACAGAATATAAACAAGTTCACAAATCACAAGCATGGACAACAATATATGTACAAGTTCCAAGTTCACAAATAGACAGCAGAAAAAAACTTTTCTGAACATTTTTCGCAAAATACTCTTTAACATGAATGAAACTTGAAATCTACTGCATATGCTTGTACATAAAACCTTCCGAGTCGTGACACCCACTGATATGTATCTACCTTTTACAGAATACAAAAAATCAGTAAATCCATGCAAGAATCAGATTCTGAAAGGAAATTTATGATATTGATAAGGTAACTGAGACATATACAAGTACAGTGAAAACTTACCTAGGCCCATTTGTTTCATTCTGCTCATTTGTAGCATTCCCTGTCTGACGCAGTAACTCAATAAAAGTATTGAACACATCCATCTACATCAGGTAGATCAGACTATTAGATCAACAAAAGAAAAAGAGGCAAAAACATACAGTGTCTTGGGCCTGACCTTGACAACTTCTTCCCTTTCTGCAAATCTGTCGATCAACTTCGGGAAAGCCTGCAGGAATTAGTAATTCATAATCAGTTTAGGGAGGGTTGCTTTCCTTTTGTTGGAAACAAAGGGGTACTTTCATACCTCTGCTTTGTTTCCTATCTTATTACAACCCTATTGTGCCTCTGCAGGATTATTTTGTTGGACAAAAGGAAGTAGTTAACTTAGACCTACTAAGATTAATTGTTTTCTTAAAATGACTAAAGCAAAATTAGATTCACTAATGAGTTAAATATCGAACAGCAGCTTCTCGGAAGTCAAAAAAATAACAAAAAATATAGACTCTTATCTTACCAGAGTTTAAAGCCATCTAACAATTGACATTACCTCCACAAACAGCTTTGGGAGCATCTCGGGACGAGAAATAATTAAAGCTGCCAAACATTTTGCAGCAGCCTTCCGGACTTTCCAGCTAACATCCTCATCATCCTCCTCGTACATTTCATCGTTGGTATCCTCCTCCATGTTATCAGCGAAATCAGGATCGTAACTGAGAAATTTCAGAGTAAGATGTAGAATTTCCTCGCAATAGGAAGATACATCCCTGGAGCACACAAGTAAGAAGCTCTCCATTGCCTGTACTTAATGAAAATATATCACCAAACATGAAAGTGCAAGAAACAGAAGGGAAGTGTTCAGTATAGATATATGAGTAAATTGCAAATTTGTGGCCGAACTTAACCTCACTTTGCATTTTGGTGACCGAACTTTCAAATTTGCAATATGGTGGTCATACATTACTTTTATTTTTCGAAAATGTGGCTAAGGGCCACCTTTTTGAAAAAAAAGTTCTACAAAAAGTGGCTCTTAGCCACCTTTTTGAAGACTAAAAGCAATATCTGGCCACCAAATTATAAATTTGAAATTCTGGCCACCAAAATGCTAACGCGGGTAAAGTCCAGCCACCATTTTGCAATTTACTCTAGATATATATATGTCAGTAGTACCTGAAAGATGCATTCACGGAGTTCCTCGTTCTCTAATTCACTCGTACAATAGTTTATTAATAGAGGAAGAGTAAGTCCAAGATAGGTACCATAGCGGTCTCCAGCAGAACGGCTGAAAAACCAACATTAAAAGTTTGACAACATTAATAATTTGCCAGTTTTAATAATTTGGCAATATAAGTGTTTCATGTGAAACTAAATACCATAACAGGTTATATATGTAAAGAAACTTCCCAAAGCAAAGTGATTCGAAGAAACTTAACAAACTGAGCATTTTACAGTACAAAAAATCTGTGAATAAGTCTGAGAATATGTTATATATGTTAAAGAGTATAACTTAGTTACTTAACATGATATTAGAGCTCAATTTAGGGAGGATCTCGGTTTCGAGTATTCTCACCCCGAGTTCGAGTCTTTCCACCCCATTTATTTAATTTAAATATTTGTTTACCTGTTGGGGTCTTACTCTTATATGTTCATGTTAAATCGCTATATTTACCACTAATTAGTTTATTAGGGCAAATTTGTTTTTGGCAAGATAGAAAAGGAATATTATTCATCTAGGACAGGAATTTCGCAATTATAGTTATTAATCATTCAGATTATCTTGTGTTGAGAGAGCACGCTTTTACTTTTTTTACATATTGAAAAGTTCACGTTTCGAATGAAAATAAACTAACAATAGTAAACATTTTGTGCAGAGATGGAAACTTGCATGGAAGGACTACTTACCATAAAGCCCCTAACATCTGAATGTTAGTACGTGCAATTTCTGGGTTCGCTGCATTTTTCAGAAGCGCAACAACTTCCGTTGTAGCTATGTGCAACAAATTTTCTGACAAGCTTGTTGCCAAAGAGGCTGAGTAGAATGCAGTAGTTAGTTTATAAAAAATAAGTGGGAAGCAAAATATGTCCCACTACATGTACATAAGAATCTCTACATGCATCACAATCATGAACAATTAAATAAACTTCTCTCCATCTCACCAATGCATGAAACAGTCTTCTTCCTCACACTGCTATGATTGAAACATAATTGCGGAAGCAGGACATTTAGCATGCGATATTCATGGTATGTGATCCGATTCTCATATGCATTCAAAGCATCACATAAGATATCAAGACATGCGCACTTCATATCTGGGTTCACACCCTGGAAATTTTTGAACAAGGTGTTAATCTCTAGAGAGTAAAGGATATAGAAAGCAATTCTCAAATATAAATGAGAAACCAGTTATGACACAAAATTCCCAACATTGGTTATTGATTACCGAGATTCAACTTTCTAAAATGTGAAATTATCATGTTTTGTACTACTATTATTTACTCAGGTAGAGAAGTAATATCCGGATTTTTTTTAGTTGTTGCATCTAGGCTAGTAATTTTGGCTTATTTCGGATTCGGAATAGCGACTTGACCTGATTTTCGAAAAAGATTTGGGATTTAGCCCAGGTTGTCACATATGATATCAGAGCCGACTCACAAAAGTTTGATGCGTCAAGTTGCCGAAAGTAAGGACATAAAGGCTTGTGGCTGGAATATCCCACGATGGACAGAGATCCGGAATCAGGGACACGAAACTAGTGTCTGTATTATCCTAAAACGGCTATAGAGCAATGATCAGGCCTATGGGCTAATCATTCCTGATAAGGACTCCGGGGAGTTTGTAATACCCCAATCACACAGACAAAAGTAGAGATTTTAGTCAGTTGTTGTATTTGAGCAGGATTTGACTTGTTTTGGATGGTGCAATTGGTAGTAGTAGTAGTTTGGATGGTGCAATTGGTACTAGTAGTTTATCTTATATACTGAACTAACACATCCACTCTTTTTGATGTGGGACTCTCGATGTTACAGGATTTCACATTTAAAACATAAGATCAGTATATCATATATGGAATGCGCATATATGATCAAACAATATTTAACTATATAAAGATAATTTATTACTACTCACCGGCGCAGTTATTCCCTCTGTTAGCTTCGGAAAGATACATGCGAGAATAAGTCCTGTTGATGATGCATGGACTTCACAAAAAATTGTCTTGAGGGCTACAGATGCAACATCACGGTGCTGCCCCCTTTTGTTTACCACTTCACAACATAGTTTAAATGCCATTTTTTCTATATATTCCAATTGTATTCGCTTTATTAATGGCGAGACACTGAAAAATCATAGAAAAATCAATATTACGAAAGGTGAAAACAACTGTACAAAGTCATTGACTGCATAAACAAACGCCATCATATTGCAAACCTATTTCCCTAGGGAAAGTCGTACACTATTTGAAATAGTGGGAATAGGAACCGGACATGAGAGGCAAACTAAACAAAAGTACAAACAGATTCTTTTTTGTTTTTGTTATTTTGATCACGTATAATCATAAATAAAAGATCTAGGTAAATAATTAAGTATAACCAGTGTTCTAAAATTCGAAAATGTGTTTGCCTCATTCAGGTTAGTGATGTTAAAATAATAATATAATCTAAACTTTAGATTATTATTTTTATTATCTAGAATGTTCTTGAAAGTATCTAGAATAGACTTTTGAAGTTCAAGACCTTTTGTATTTCAAGATGGTTCATGTACTTAGGGAGTTACATATTAAATAAGGTGCATGTACTAGAAGTGTTCTAGGAGGTTCCATCTTGTCCTATAAATAGGACAATCTTCCAAGCTTTGTATAATCAAGAATTATCAAAATCTTTTGAGTGAAATACATTTGTGAGTTTTATATTTTGTGTGAGTAAGTTGTGTGGATTATTGAGAACAAGTTTCTTCTCTTTAATCTCCAACACATTATACACTTAAAATTTCTACAAAGTGGTATCAAGAGCAAGGTTTAGAGATGGCTTCCAACAACAATATGTTGCAACCTCAACTTCCTCGTTTGACGGGAAAGAATTACAACCAATGGAGCATACAAATGAAGGTTTTATATGGCTCTCAAGATCTTTGGGAGATTGTGGAAAGTGGATATGAAGAACCGGCGAATCAAGCCAATCTCTCACCACAACAATTGAGTACTTTGAAGGAAAATCGAAAGAAGGACAAGAAGGCTCTCTACTTTATTTATCAAGCGGTGGATGAAGTGATTTTTGAGAGAATTTCAACGGCATCAACATCAAAGGAGGCATGGGATATTCTCAACAAGGCCTACAAAGGAGAAGAAAGAGTAAAAATGGTGAGACTCCAAGCTCTAAGAGGTGAATTTGATTCACTCAAGATGAAGGAAAGTGAAACGGTGGAGGAATATTATAATCGAACAATTTCGATTGTTAATCAACTTCGTGTAAATGGTGAAGATATTACGGATAAAAGAGTCTTGGAAAAAATTCTTCGTAGCATGACTCGAAAATTTGAGCATGTTGTTGTGGCTATTGAAGAATCAAAGGATTTAAATACTTTCTCTCTTGAAGAATTATTGGGTTCACTCCAATCTCATGAACTTCGCATCAAACAATTTGATTCCTCTCCTTCCGAGCAAGCTTTTCAAGTTCAAGACACTAATCGTGGTGGTTTTAGAGGAAGAGGTAGAAGAGGATCATTTCGTGGTCGAGGACAAGGAAGAGGAAATGTGCCAAGTGAAAATTCAAGCTCATTCCAAAGAGGAAGAGGAAGAGCTCGTGGAGGTTACAATGGAAGAGGAAGAGGTAATTCTTTTAATTTTCAATGCCATTATTGTCATAAAATTGGGCATATGAAAAAGGATTGTTACAAAAGGATTAATGATGAAAAAGATGACTCAAATTTTCTACATGAGGACATTGAGGGGAAAGATGAAAGTATGCTTCTTGTTAGTAATGTTCAAGAAGTTCAAGAAGAATCTATTGATGATGTTTGGTATATCGATAGTGGTTGTAGTAACCACATGACCGGAAAGAAAAATTGTTTTGTGAATTTTGACGAAAGTGTCCAACGAGAAGTCAAGACGGGTGACAACAAAAGGCTCATTGTCAAAGGTTGTGGTGATGTTCCAATTCGAACAAAGCAAGGTACAAATTATATCTCTAATGTTTATTATGTTCCCGATCTTAAACATAATCTTTTAAGTGTTGGGCAACTTTTAAGAAAGGGGCATCATGTGAATTTTGAAGATGATTTTTGTGAGATCAAAGATAAAAATGGGATTCTTGTTGCAAAAGTCAAGATGACATCAACTAAAATGTTTCCATTGAAAATTCAAAGTGAGGTTCTTCCATGTTTTGCTAATATTGTGAACGACAAGTCTTGGCTTTGGCATCTTCGATTTAATCACTTGAGTTTTAGCACTCTATCCAAGATTTGTAAAGGTCATATGGTAAGAGGCATTCCAAATATTCAAAAGCAAGATCAAGTATGTGAAGATTGTGTTTTTGGAAAGCATCACCGAGATCCATTTCCAAAAAAGAAGGCATGGCGAGCTAAAAAACCATTGGAGTTGATACATTCGGATTTATGTGGACCTATGCGCACCAACTCTATTGGAGGTAGTCGTTATTTCCTCACTTTTATTGATGATTATAGTCGCAAAATGTGGATTTATTTTCTCAAAGAAAAATCTCAAGTATTTGAAATATTTAAAGATTTTAAAGCATATGTGGAGAAAGAAAGTGGTCGTTCTTTAAAGACACTACGATCTGATCATGGTGGTGAATATATGTCCGAAGAATTTGGAGGTTTTTTGAAAAAGCATGGAATTCGCCATCAACTAACGATTCGTTCAACCCCTCAACAAAATGGGGTAGCCGAGAGGAAGAACAGAATAATCATGGAGCTTGTTCGAAGTATGTTGAAAACAATAGGATTGCCTAAGATGTTTTGGGCCGAAGCAGTTGCTTGTACATGTTATGTTCTCAATCGTGCACCTACTAAAAGTGTGGAAGGAAAGACTCCACAAGAAGCTTGGAGTCGCAAGAAGCCATGTGTCTCTCATTTTAGAATTTTTGGAAGTATTTGTTACTCTCATGTGCCCGATGAAAAGAGAGGTAAGCTTGATGATAAATCTGAAAAATGCATCTTTGTTGGCTATAGTGAAGCTTCTAAGGCATACAAATTGTACAATCTCATCACAAAGAAAGTCATAATTAGTCGTGATGTAATTTTCAACGAGGAGGCTTCATGGAAATGGAAGGATGAGAAAGAAAGTTCAAGTACTTTTCTTGATGATGATGCATTTGATCCAATTGAAGAAGAAGGCTCCACTCCACCTACTCCACCATCTAATTCTCCACCAAGCTCATCATCATCATCTTCAAGTTCCGAGTCACCACCAAGAAAGACAAGATCAATGGCGGATCTTTATGGAGCAACAAGAAGAATTTTGGAAGATGAATTTGTTGATTTTGCCTTATATGCAAATGCGGATCCGGTTGCTTTTGAAGATGCCGCTAAAGAAAATAAATGGAGACAAGCCATGGATCAAGAAATTGATGCAATTGAAAAAAATGAAACTTGGGAGTTAGTTGAAGCTCCTAAAGGAAAGAAATCCATTGGAGTCAAGTGGGTTTACAAGACAAAGTTGAATGCACAAGGTGAAGTTGAAAAACATAAGGCACGTTTGGTGGTAAAAGGCTACAAGCAAAAATATGGTGTTGATTACAAAGAAGTATTTGCTCCCGTGGCACGTCTTGAAACAATTCTCTTGTTAATTTCTTTGGCCGCTCAAAACAAGTGGCAAGTTCACCAAATGGATGTCAAATCCGCTTTTTTGAATGGAGTATTACAAGAAGAGGTGTATATTGATCAACCACCGGGCTATGTGAAAAAGAACGAAGAAAATAAAGTCTATCGTTTGAAGAAGGCTTTGTACGGTCTAAAGCAAGCCCCACGTGCATGGTATAGCCGCATCAATGATTATTTTATGAAGATGGGATTCAAGAGGTGTCCATTTGAGCATACACTTTACATCAAGGAGAACAAAGGTAAAATTCTCATCATTGGCTTATATGTGGATGATTTGATCTTTGCGGGAAATAATCGTGATGACATTGAAGAATTTAAGAAAAATATGATGCAAGAATTTGAGATGACCGATTTGGGACTACTCCACTATTTTCTTGGTATTGAAGTAAAGCAAGATAAGAATGGAATTTTTATCTCTCAAGAAAAGTATGCAAAAGATTTGTTAAAGAAGTTTAGAATGGAAGATGCGAAACCAAGTAGCACTCCCGTTGAAGTTGGCTTGAAGTTAAGTAAGGATGATGATTCTAAGTTTGTTGATCCTACTTTATATAGAAGTCTTGTCGGAAGTTTGATGTACTTGACCGCCACTCGGCCGGATATTACATATGGTGTTAGTTTGATTAGTAGATTCATGGAGCAACCAAAGAAGACACATTGGGAGGCCGGAAAAAGAATTTTGAGGTATGTTCGTGGAACACTTGGAGATGGAATTTATTATCAAAAGGCAAGTGGTCCTAAGGTGCTTGGATATTGTGATAGTGATTGGGCCGGAAGTGTTGATCTAGTAAAAGTACTTCGGGAAATGTTTTCTTCAGCTCTAGTGCAATCACATGGATGTCAAAGAAGCAACAAGTTGTGGCTCTATCAACGGCGGAGGCGGAATATATTTCTTTATCATTAGCTAGTTGTCAAGCTTTGTGGATCACATGGGTGTTGGAGGACCTTAAGCATGATACAAAAGAAAGTCCAATTATATATTGTGATAGCAAGTCTGCTATAGCACTCACGGAAAATCCGGTGTTTCATGGGAATAGCAAGCATATACGAATCAAATATCATTTTATCCGTGACTTGGTGACGAAAGGAGAAGTTGTGGTTAAACATTGCAAAACCCAAGACCAAATTGCTGATATCTTTACAAAACCTTTGAGGCCCGACATTTTCAAGGAGTTAAAGAAGAAGCTTGGCATGTGCAAAGTTTAGCTTAAGGGGGGCTGTTAAAATAATAATATAATCTAAACTTTGGATTATTATTTTTATTATCTAGAATGTTCTTGAAAGTATCTAGAATAGACTTTTGAAGTTCAAGACCTTTTGTATTTCAAGATGGTTCATGTACTTAGGGAGTTACATATTAAATAAGGTGCATGTACTAGAAGTGTTCTAGGAGGTTCCATCTTGTCCTATAAATAGGACAATCTTCCAAGCTTTGTATAATCAAGAATTATCAAAATCTTTTGAGTGAAATACATTTGTGAGTTTTATATTTTGTGTGAGTAAGTTGTGTGGATTATTGAGAACAAGTTTCTTCTCTTTAATCTCCAACACATTATACACTTAAAATTTCTACAAGTGAATGGCGTGAAAACAGGCAAGTGATAGAAATGTGCAGTTGGTGCACAGATCAAACTCATGAAAGGATTATTTTCAGCATGTAATTTATACAAGTATAATATTAATTATTTTGAAATTTCATATGCAAAAATGTCATTTAACTACCAAGAAATAATGAATCTTAATAGATATATATCAAAAGCAAATGCTACTTGCAAATGCCACATTTATTCTTCATATATAATACATTGCTGATGATAATAAATTTTTTTTAAAAAATGAAAATTAGGAAACTGTACGGGTTTGTATACAACAATGCAAGTCAAATGATTACATGATTTCGTCCAGAACAAACTTTGGACCAATGTTTGTGATAATAAACCCGATTTTGGAAAATATTTACAAAGGTTTTTTTTTATAACACTGCATAATTAAAGACAAGATATATAAAAGTGTAAGAATAGAAGTACAAACCATTTCACAGCTAATTGAGAAACCTGCTCAGCTGCATCAAGAAGCAGACGGAAGACAGTATATGTCAGCCTTTTCTCCAGATTACGATCAAGTATAAATCTTCCATCAACTAATTCATCTATCAAATCAGAAGTTGCCATACATCTGTAATCTACATCCCTCACAGTCATCTGCATTATAAAATCAAATAATCCAATATGACTACAAGAATCCTACCAATAGATAGAAAGCTGCGAACTACTACATATAATTACAAACTAAAACAAACTAAATAATACCCTTTCCAAGATATCAAGCAGGGACATGTTCACTAAATGTTCCATCTTAATTATAGGTATCTTTATAGACCGCTGTCTTTGCAGTTATCCGGTGTTCAAAAATTCCTTCACCTTTTATATATCTGCGAACAAGATCATGAAGAGAAATCCATGAAATTAGAATAAAAAGTAAAAAAAAAACATGTTAAAGTAGCTTGTGACCTCATTAAGTACTACAACATTTCATGTTAAATTGATTGCATTGATTTTAACAAGCCAAAATGTAAATTTGAGCAATTCACAACTATAGGTGTACAGATAAAAAGAGAACTTAATGCCATTTATTCAAGTTTTATATATAATTAAATTGGCTTTGACACCCTACCAAATCCCTATTATATATAGCTGTAATTTTTTTTTTCATTTCGCTGTACTGCCTCAAAAACTACCACATTAGCTGGTAGCCGCAAAAAAATATAAAATAAAAATAAAGCAATATATTTATATGAGAATTTTCAGAGCTCCATTACAATCAAAACCAGATAGATCTATTATTTTTACTATAAATCTACAAAGATTACATGTAAATGGAAGCAAGGCAGGAACAAGCTGCAGATCTAGCCTTTTCGAATGAAAAAATCAGTTTTCTTCTTTAAAACTTATGTGTTTGTAAATACGATTTCTCAAACACAAATGTTCACAAGCATCATGTTTAAACTGTTAAAATCACAACAGATTAGTCCAAGGAAAATTCATTGTTAAATCATGAAATGATAACAAAAAATTAAAGAAAAATAGTTAAGAGGGATCATACAAGAAGAGATTGAATGGAGAAAAAGATGAAAGGAAGAAAAAACTTACTGATTGGAATGTAAGTAGGTTTATACAATTCTTCGGCGCCGCAAAGTATTGTTGGTCTCTCCTGGGTAAACCCTAGCTAATAAAATATGTAATGATGGAGACGGTCTGACAGAAAAGAAGACGGCTGATAGACAACTTAGATCTTTATACCCCACTTATGTCCCATACCATACCCCACCTAGTCTAAGGCCCACGGGCCTAACAATATTCATGGTCCTCATAAGTATTGGTAATTGATCCAACACACGTTTTTATTTAAATAAAGTTAATTTTGAAATTGTAAATAGTATTGAATATCACAATATTATAAAAGATTACGAAATACTACCATCTATAGCAGTAACTTTTTAAAATTTTAAATTGGAACCTCTTCATTAATTTTTTTAAAATCTAAAGAAACTTTCAAAATGGAGATTGAAAAAACTATGAAATTTCAAATTCGAAGACACTGACTAGACTTTTTTTATTGATAATAAATTAATTTATTAATGAAAAATTGTACGATATCTACAAAATAAATTAATGTCGAGCGTAATATATAATATCGATCAAGTCAGGATTTTCTTAGTTAAAATTATATCCTTGCACTACAAGGAAATAGGACAAAACCGACCGCCACAAAACGGGAGGTACCAAAACTGACCGACTGTCAGTCGGACGGTTATCACTGTAGTTTCAAACAAAACGGCATCGTTTTGGCTGATGTGGCAGAGTCAAAACCGACCACATAATAACGGTCGGTTTTAGTGCTGACATGTCAACGTTTAAAACCGACCGTTACTGACAGTAGGCCCGAAAATGAATTAAAAATATTTAAATTTGAATTATTTTGTACTGCGGCAAGGTAAAACGACGTCGTTTTACCGAGAAGTTATAACCGATCGCCGTCGGTCGATTATGTCACGTTACTTTATTGTTAAAACACTCATTTCTTCAAGTGAAACAAAACATAGAAAAGAAAGAGAAGAGAAAAAAGAAGAAGAGAATTGAAGAAAACAAATAGAAGAAGTGATACAAATCATATAATGTAAGTTTTCTTTTTTCTATTTTGTATTTAATTATGATTACATATATTTGTTTATAATTCAATGTATATATGTATGTGTTTTTACAATTATATGTGAATGTTAAATTATTTGTTTACATATATCATGTAGATGGCAAATATGTGTGTCAGTCAACATTTTACATTTTGATATAACCGACCGCCTACGGTCGGTTTTAGTTTACTGACGTGGTGCCACGTTGTGCCACGTGGTGACACGTGTTGTAAGTGGACCCACATATTAATTTGTGAAAACTCACATAACCGACCACTGCATACGGTCGGTTTTAGCCTTAAACCTGACCATGTTGACATAACCGACCAGGCTTTAACCGACCACTGCATACGGTCGGTTTTAGCCGTAAAATCGACCGTTTGTGGTTATAACCGACCATATGCAGTGGTCAGTTTTGTCCTGTTTTCTTGTAGTGTTGACAACCATTATTGCTGATTATTGCGGAGAACTGTTGAAAAATGTGGGTTTTAGTCCCACATTGTTAAGTCATTTTTTACCCTTATTTTGAGTAGTCGATTATTACGTGCATACAACGATGGTACTCCAAATGAATCGAAATTTTGTTAGTAAATTAAATAAAATCCTACATTGACATGAAAAAGGAGTTTTCTTTGTTTTATATAGCACAATACTTGTATAGAGAAAAGTTCTATGGAGACCATATTTAGTTGGAGACTTTGAGACCATATATATTCTGCAACGAAAATACATTACATAAAATGCTCTATAAAAATAATATATATAGTAATATTTAGTAAACATAACATATATGGTCTATAAAATATCAAATTTGATTGTAATTTTAGTTCTACAAAGATATTATGCATATATCTTATTTGCAGAACATTTATAATGAGGTAATATGCATGACAATGTTCTGCAAGTATAATATGCGTGATTTACAAAAATATTCAATTTGATGATGATTTTATACTGCAAGATATCTAATTTGACAATGATTTTGTTACGTAAATTATGTTCTACACGTTATTTAGGTTGCAGAACGTAAATGGTCTCCAAGTCTTCAATTAAGTGCGTGTTGGGGATATCACAAAAAAGTTGATTTATAGCTTAAAATGAGTAAGTGTTTTATAAGTGATAAGTTGATGGATTCTTATAAGTTATACGGGTGTTTGGATAAATTTACTTATAAGTTAGTTAATAAGTTAGTTAAGAGTTTGCTAAATTAAATTTGAAAAAATAATTATTAAATACAATAATTTCAACACTTGCATTTTAAATTAAAAAAATATTTAAAAACACAAAGGTAAAAATATAAAGTATTAAAAAAATAAAGAAATCAAAGAATAAGTTGATAAGTTAAGTAAAATGTTGGTAAGTTCTAACATTCAACTTATCAATTTATAAGTTATAAGTTATCAAATAACTGAGTACACAAACACACCTCATAAGCTGAAATGGGTTTATAAGTCATAAACTGACTTATAAATCGTTTCCCAAACAAGCCCTAAATATGGTCTCCATAGAAATTGACTCTACTTATATAATGTTCACTCATGTATATATTCATTAATTATCAACAAATCCTAGCCGTCTAAACACATCAAACACTCTCATCCCTGGCTTGATATATAGTTCCTTGTTCGTTCATTTCTCGCTGAAGGTTGTCGTTCTTCGCTAACACCACCATCTTCTTATTTTATCCTCGAAGGCTATTGCGCACACACGGTGAGAGGCGAAATAGCTTTAAGAACACAGTTTTCACACTGGACTCGAAAACTCCTTCTGTTTTATATTCTTTTGTTGTTTATTTGTATCAAACATTCACTGATCTATTATTCGAATGTATTATTATATTGTTTATGTATTATTCGCAGATTGTTTTACATGAATTCCAATAATGTCAGGGACATGTAACATAACTCCAAGATTAAAAATAAGATAAAATATTTCATTATGATATCTTATGATTTTTTAATAATGTTTTTGTTCGAGGTTAGGTAAGATTCTTTCACTTCAGAAGTCTGTGATGACAAAGTTAATGAAGTCAATTAGAGGCTTCAACTTGACTTGGTGAAAAAGACCAGGAGAAATTTATATGATAATTTGAAGTTGGCAACATGTCTCGCTAAATGCAATTGTAACAGCTCGACTTTTCGGATTATTAAATCTAAATACAAAACTTAAATAAAGTATTATACAATGACAATTATAGACGGAAACGTGACAAAAGTTTTATTACAAAGTTAACAATTACAAAAGCACAGTTAACAATAATCCAAAAACCAATTTAATTTGAACCTAAAATCCTCGAACTCCAAAGCTATCCCACTTGAGTTACACCGAACTTGAAAATTGTAAGGAATGAGTCATTCAGCCCAGCAAGAAACCAATCGATCCAACTAGTAGGACAAATAATATGAATACACATATAGTAGAATACGATTTTCGATACGATAACAATATATAAAATAATAATTCTCGATACACATTCATATTCTTATACTTATTCGATACGAAACGGCAACACATAACAACAATAACTCGAAACCCACAATTCATGCCACGACCACTACAATCAGGTGATAACGGTCCTAAATTTTCAGAAAACTATCACTATAACCCGGTGACTCGATCCTAATTCTTATTCGATATTTTCACAAACCATGACACAAATCAGAATCTCAAGACTATTGTTTACACATAACACATATCAAATAATACATATCACTTCAAAATATATCATCACTAAGCCCAAGTTTAAATAATAAAAACACACACACACAACACATACTTTCGAAAAACACTAGAAAGATCGATCGAAAACTTACCTCGACGTATCCTAGATCATGTATCCAATTCTAACCAGAAATGTTTTAACTTCTTTTGACCCTTTAAACGATGTTTTCTCGGAAAATGGAAAGGATGAAAGTTGTAGAGAATGAAAAGACCTTTCCGAAAAGCCCAGAATCATCAAATTCCGACTTACGATGAATTAACTACGCATTTTCTAAAACTGTTGATTTGTGCATGGAATAGACCTACGAATTTTGATTAAAAAGATTAGGAATAAGACTATGATGTTTATATAGCCTTACAAAACCCTAAGTCCAAACCTACTACTTATCCGAACTTAAATATGATCCATATTTTAAGCTCATTAATCTAATTCAATATTATTTTTATTCTTTTTCAAGTTTTAATCCTTTTTTCTATTTTCTAATATTATTATTATTCTAAAAATTATGAGATATTACATATTACCTTCCTTAAAAAGAATTTGGTCCCCAATTTCACAACAATCCTATCACATGGCATGTCTACTCACTAATCTTCTACAAGTCAAACTTAAACTATGGTTCACAAGATCGCACCCTAGAGAATGTATTAGTCTGATACCTAACACACTCTGAAGGACAGCCTGCTCCGATACCAACTGTAAAGGCCCGACTTTTTGGACTATTAAATCTAAATACAAAACTTAAATAAAGTACTATACAATGACAATTACAGACGAAAGCGTGACAAAAGTTCTATTACAAAGCTAACAATTACAAAAGCACAGCTAAAGATAATCCAAAAACCAATCTATTCTTACATAAGATCCTCGAACTCCAAAGCTATCCCACTTGAGTTACACCGAACCTGAAAATTGTAAGGAGTGAGCCATACAGCCCAGCAAGAAACCAATCGATCCAACTAGTAGGGCAAATAACATGTATACACATATAGAAGAATACGATTTTTGATACGATAACAATATATAAAACAATAATTCTCGATACACATTCATATTCTTATACTTATTCGATGCGAAACGACAACACATAACAATAATAACTCGAAACCCAATTATGTAACTCATTAATATAATTATTTTAATTCACTTCTAATTCTAATTTCAATCAAATTCTGTCATTTAAGTCTTAATCAGCAAAGTACTAGGGAAGTCAGGGTCTGATTCTGTTTTGCAGTACGCATTTGTTTGAATTCTGAATTCGTTACTTGTTTTTTTTAATCGAGACTTACCATTATGGAAAGGTCTCGGAATTTCCTACATTTTTCGTGTTTTGTACTTTTTCAGATAAAGTCATTTTCATAGAGTAGTTTGTCAATTTCTAGAACTGGTCATAACTGATTTTGTTAATAATGGTCTATTTTGCAAGATGTTTTGCTGTCTGATTTTTTAAATTTCATTGAGTAAGTTATATGTAAGCGTCGCATGGGTTCTATTAAGGTGGTGTGAACATTATTTGACTTTGATTGTTTTAATAAAATTATAGGATTTGCTCGCATTGATTTCGGTATTTGATCGCTTTTGAGGTAAGTATATCTTGACTTACTTTTATTTTCAGAAAAGATATGTATAGTCTGTTTTTCGAATTTCGTATAAGATATAAGAATATTGTTTCGAACTGTATAAGATATAAGAATTGAGAATCTTTTGAATCCCTCAGTCTCTACGATTCGAACTCGTTCGTAATTTACGTTATAGTTCTGGAACTAGCCTTAGATACCCTTAGTAGGCGCACAAGTGTGCAACTTTAGATACCTATTAAGGGGGCGTAATTATTGAAATTTAGATGCCGGTCACTGGCAAAGTGTGGCGTATGAGAATAAGAATAAGATCCCGGCTACTAGGAAAGTGTGGTCGTAGAGCAAGACTATGGTATTTTTAAGAATTTCGTTTCTGTTTTTAAATTCTGCTTCTGTTTTAAATTTTGTTTTTAAATATGTTTCTAATCTGAATTTTTAAAATATAAACTTTGGGTTGGACTTGTTTTCGCAAATATTTTGTAAATTATTATTTTTGAGAAAATCTGTTTTGCTAAAACACCCACTGATTTTTGAGAATATATGTAAGTCAATATGTTACTTGCTGAGTTGTGTAGCTCACCCCTCTCCTAATATTTCAGGTTTCAGTTTTGGAAGTTTATTGAGAATATGGATGTGAACCTATGAATTTCGGGCTACTTGATTTGATGTAATTTATTGAAAAAGATTTATCGTGTTGTTAGAATACTTTTGGTTAAATACAAGATACTGATTATTGGAATTGTGGAGATGCGCCTCTAATTTTATATTTTTGAATTATTGAATTTGTCCGCTGCTTTGACTTTCTGGGAATTTCGGATTTATCGAATAAATAATCTATTTTATTTTAGTTTTGTATTTAGTATTAATAGTCCGAAAAATCGGGTTGTTATAGCAATAAATGTAGGTTATGAAATTTTTGGATTACAACTAATTGGAGTGATGCTACATGATTATATATATAATATATATATATATATATATATATATATATATATATATATATCAATCATCTTGAAGACATGATGAGTTCTTCCCACTTTGGAATGCGTAATATTTGAAGAAGTGTTATTAGTAAGGTAAGGTTTTCATATCTTGCATAGTCCAATAAAATTAATTTAAGTAGGACGATAACTGAATAATATACTTGAATTTCAAAAAAAATATTAACCTTGGGATCAGTGTGATTATAAATGTGATATAAGTTAGAAATAAATTATAAAATTATAACTTATAAATACGACATATGCACATTCTTTAGAACATAAACACTTACAATTATATATATTGTTATATTTTCTTCAAATTCATGGAGATAATTCAACCAATTTCATCAAATAAACTAACTGATATGGGTTAAAAATAACCCTAAAGACATAATTAATATTGCATTAATTAAACCTAGTTGGTCCATAAATAAGGCCCATTAATAAGGCCCAAAACTCTAATTAAATATTAATTTCGTAATTAATACTTGGGCTAGAAGTACAACCTATATTAGGAGACGTCCAATACAGGCTTGTTCTAATACAATTGGGTTTGTTTCAATACAAGTCCGTTATGATATGAAAACAACTCCTACAAGGAAGGATCTAGAATTAATTCTTATCCACCGTCAAGGATAAGACTTATCAGTCAAGGAAGTGATAATACTTATCCACCGTCAAGGATAAGACTTATCCTTCAAGAAAGTGATAATACTTATCCACCGTCAAGGATAAGATTTATCCTTCAAGGAAATCAATATTTATCCACCAGGCTTCTAAATGCCTATATAAAGGGTCTGAACCCTCATCTCAGGACTACGTTCTAGACTTCATCATCAAATAAGGACATACAAGTCACTACATCCTTGGTGTGCCCCTGCCACCATAGCCCCGAGGGCAACACCAAGAACTACGTTCTCAATTACGAATTGAGATACGTAGGCATCTTGTGAGGACCGATTCAGTCACGAAACACGAGAACAACCATTAAAGCTCGAAAGTTCTTCAACCCTATCAGTAAATTTACAAGTACGTTTTTTATTCCACAACATTTGGTGCCGTCTGTGGGAAGACAACATCAACCATAGAAAACACACGAAGAACAACCCAAGACACTCGGACTTCTGAAGGACTTCCTCTCACCTCTAAAACAGAGACTCGTGGAAGCCAACCACCGCCAATCACTGGCACTCAAGGGGCGAATATCCCCCTCACCACCACTCAAGGACCAGAAATCCCAATTTCGATTGAAGGGACGAATCCCCTGCAAATGGTCGTTCATGGACCAAATCCTCAAGAGACTACTCTCCAGCAACCAATCACAACCCTTTTACTGCTCATGAACGCACCACGTGGCCTTCAACTTCACACCACGGATCTTCCCCAATACGCAACTCAAACCCTCGGGATACCAACTTATGGCATGCCACCACGACCTACGGTAGGGAGCAGTGGTATCAATCCAAACTACCATGAAGCATATGTGCCCCCTTATATTCAAGGTCTGGGACCCCAAAATCAGCAAACTCAAACTAGACAGACCCCTTTGATTCAAGATTACTCAGGTCCCTATACTGGGGAAGAGAATTATTCAACTGGAGATGAGAGGGATGTTGCCCCAAGGAGGAGACGTTCTTCCCAAACAAATCAGGAACAACCCCAAACCACTAAGGAAAAGATTGCGGCCCATGAGGCAGATGCTGCAAGACTCAAGAAAATATTGGCAGAGGAGGAGGCTGCAAAAGCTCAAATCCAAGCAACTAGAAGAGTCCCAGTGATCAATTTAGATCCTGCACCGAGAAGAACCAAGAGGGCTGAAGCCCCAAAGGGTGATCCTACTGTGTTGTTACCCTTAGGAGATCCTGATGATCCCACACCACCTTTCACTCAGGATATTATGAAAGCTAACACATCCAGAAAATTCAAGATGCCGACAATCAAAGCTTATGATGGAACAGGAGATCCCGCAAATCATGTAAGAACTTTCTCTAATACACTGTTGTTGCAGCCTACCAATGATGCGGTCAAATGCAGAGCGTTTCCACAAACCCTGGAGGGCATGGCTCAACGTTGGTACAGTCGTCTCCCTCCCAATTATATTGGATCTTTTAAGGAACTTAGCAAGGCGTGTATCAATCAGTTTGTCAGTGGAAGGGTGCATGAGAAGAGTTCTACATCTCTAATGAGCATTCAACAAGGTAAGAACGAATCCTTGAGGGAATACATAAATCGATTCACTAGGGAGGCTCTGAAAGTCCCGGACTTGGAGGACAAAGTAGCTATGATAGTCCTGCAACAAGGAACTACTGATGATCACTTCAAGAGATCATTGGCAAAGCATCCACCCGAAAGCATGTTGAAGCTCCAAGATAGAGCCGGAAAGTATATCAAGGCCGAGGAAAGTATGAAGAAATATGAACCCACTGTTGAGGGAAGTGAAAATGGAAAAAAGAGAAAGGAGACTCAAGAGAATGACTCTGGGGACAAATATCCTAGGACAAACGAAGGATTCTGACTCTCCACCTAAAAAGAACAACTTTGGACCCAGGTTCAATGAGTATGCAAGGTTGAACACCTCAAGAAGTCAAATTCTGATGGATATTGAGAAGGAAAAAGATCTTCGATGGCCAAAGCCACTAAGATCCGACTTGGAGAAACGAAACAAGAATCAATTATGTCGTTTCCATAAAGAAGTTGGTCATGAAACCGACAATTGTAGACAACTGAAAGATGAGGAAAACTCAATAAGTTCACTAAGGATGGGAATCGAAGAAATCAACAAGGAAACTATGAAAGGAAAGACTATGATAGGAGGAACAACGATCAAGATCGTAATCCTAAGCCCCGAGGGCCTGTCATCAACATGATATTTGGAGGACCGACTGCTGCTGGGTCCTCCCGAAACTCAAGGAAAGCTTATGCCCGAGAGGTAATGACTGTTGTAGGAGAAGCACCGAAACGTGCCAAGACAGAAGTAGCTATTAGCTTTGATGATTCTGATCTTGAAGGGGTGAAGTTCCCCCATGACGACTCGTTGGTCATTATACCTGTAATAGGCAACTCTAAAACCAAGAGGGTTCTGGTAGATAATGGAGCTTCTGTGGACATCTTGTTTCATGACGCCTTCATCAAGATGGGATATACCGATTCACAACTAACTCCTTCAAACATGCTCATATACGGGTTCAATGGGGTTGAATCTAAAGTAGAGGGAACTATTCAACTCCCTGTGACAATAGGGCAAGGTTCACAAACGGCAACTCAAATGCTGAACTTCTTGGTGATAAAGGCAAACTCGACTTATAATGCAATCCTTGGGAGGACAGGCCTTCATGCATTCAAGGCTGTTGCCTCAACTTACCATTTGAAAATAAAGTTTCCTATAAGGAACGGGGTTGGTGAAGAGCGAAGAGATCAGAAAATGGCTAGAAGTTGTTATATAGCCGCACTAAGACCTGATGGAGTCGAGGGGCAGGTTCTCCCAATTGAGGACATGGATTCAATGGATGATGAAGATAGAAGGGGAAAGCCAACTGAGGATTTGATCCCTATCCCCTTAGTTCCAGGAGAACCAGATAAAGTCACTTACATTGGAGCACTGTTGCCTGAACCCTGGAAGGGCAAGATTATATCTTTCTTCCAAGAGAATGAAGATGTTTTTTGCTTGGATAGTAGCTGATATGCCATGGATTGATCCCCAATTGATAACTCACAAGTTGAACGTAGATCCCGAAAGGAAGACGATGAAGCAAAAGAAGAGGAACTTTGCTCCAGAAAGGCAAGAGGCCATAAATCAAGAGGTGCATAAGCTCTTGGAAGCATGATTCATTGAAGAGATTCAATTCCCTGAATGGTTGGCTAACCCGATAATGGTGAAGAAATCCAATGGAAAGTGGAGAATGTGCGTAGACTTTACGGACTTGAACGATGCATGTCCTAAGGACTATTTTCCCCTACCAAAGATCGACACTTTAATAGATGCCACTGCAGGGCACGAAATGCTAAGCTTCATGGATGGCTTTAGCGGATACAACCAAATCAAGATGCATAAGGATGACATTCGCAAGGTATCATTCATTACTAATTTTGGTGTTTACTACTACTTAGTTATGGCCTTTGGACTCAAGAATGCAGGTGCCACATACCAAAGGTTAGTGAACAAAATTTTCAAACATCTCATTGGCAAGGCCATGGAGGTTTACGTGGATGACATGTTAGTCAAAAGCCTCGATAAGGCCGATCACATAGAGCACCTCCGAGAGGCATTTGAAGTGCTGAGACACCATAAAATGATGTTGAATCCTGCCAAGTGCGCCTTTGGCGTAGGGTCAGACAAGTTTTTGGGTCTGATGGTCTCTAAATGAGGAATTGAAGCCAACCCCAACAAAATTAAAGCAATTATGGATATGGAACCACCACATTCTATTAAAGATGTTCGGAAACTCACTAGGAGAGTGGCAACATTGGGAAGGTTCATCTCCAAGTCAGGGGAAAAGTGTCTACCCTTCTTCAAAGCATTGAAGAACATGAAAAATTTTGAGTGAACAGTAGAAAGCCAAGAAGCCTTTGAGGCCTTGAAAAAATACATGTCTGAAGCACCATTGTTGGCAAAACCAAAACCTGGAGAAACGCTCTATCTATACTTGGCAGTTTCAAACACCGCCTTGGGAGCTGTTTTGGTGAAGGAAAAATCAAAGGTTTAGAAACCCATCTACTATGTGAGCAAAATTCTGCACGGAGTAGAAGTAAACTACTCTCTGATAGAAAAGTTTGCTTTAGCCTTGATCACGGCCTTAAGAAAATTACACCCATACTTTCAGGCGCATAAGATAGAAGTCTTGACTGACCAACCATTAAGAAACATCCTGCATAGTCCTAAGGTTAGAGGAAGACTGATCAAATGGGAGATTGAGTTGGGAGAGTTCGACATCAAGTATAAGCCTCGAACGACCATTAAAGCACGGGCACTTGCTGACTTCATGGTTGAATGTACCATCGACAACCAAGAAGTCAGGGAGCATGAAGTAGTACCCTTGGAGGGAAAAGAAGTTAAAAAACAAGATGAAGAGATGGTATTTAAGGAATACTGGGTGCTCTATTTTGATGGGGCATCAAAAAAAATAATCAAGCGGAGCAGGTTTAGTGCTACAAAGTCCCGATGGATTTCTCATTGAGTATGCACTAAAGTTGGACTTTCCGACAACAAACAATGAAGCTGAGTATGAAGCCCTGATAGCCGGCTTAGGTTTGGCTGGGGCCTTGAGAGTTAATACTCTCAAAGTCTTTGGAGACTCGAGATTGGTAGTCTCACAAGTAAATGGAGAATTTGAGGCTAAGGA
Organism: Heracleum sosnowskyi; assembly: GCA_030848705.1. Taxonomy (NCBI): domain Eukaryota; kingdom Viridiplantae; phylum Streptophyta; class Magnoliopsida; order Apiales; family Apiaceae; genus Heracleum; species Heracleum sosnowskyi. Next base: position 90,696,346 of record CM061235.1, on the reverse strand, counting down.
TGAAACCATGGCCAAATATCTTAAGCTTGTGAAAGCCATCATGACCCACTTTGATGAATCCTATATGGAACACATCTCTAGAGAAGAAAACATGAAGGTCGATGCCTTGTCTAAATTTGCTTGTTCTGAGATAGAGAACTATGCCGGAAGTGTATACTTCCAAGTCTTGAAGACCCTGAGCATCAATGGCAAACTAATAGCACCTATTGACATAGGTGGCTTTTGGATAGACCTCATTAAGGCTCATCTTGAAACCGGTTGGTTACCAAATAATGCCTTGGAGGCACGAAAATTGATAGTGAGAGCATTGAGGTACGCCTTGATCGAAGGGATCTTATACAAGAAGTCTTTTGTCATTCCTTACTTGAAGTGTCTACGACCCCAGGAGGCGGAGTTATTCTTGAAAGAAGTTCATGAGGGAATTTGTGGGCAGCACTTGGGGGGCAGGGCCCTTGCTCATAAAATCACTCGTCTAGGCTTCTACTGGCCAAATATGCTTGCTAATGCGAAAGATTATGTGAAAAAGTGCGAACGGTGTCAAAAGCATGCACATATGGTTAGGAAACCGCCCGAGATGTTAACATCAGTTAACTCACCAATCCCGTTTGCCATGTGGGGCATGGACATATTTGGGCCATTTCCAGTGGCAAGTGCATAAAGGAAGTTCTTGATAGTGGCAATTGACTACTTCACTAAGTGTATTGAGGCTAAACCTCTAGCCAAGATAACCACCAAACAAGTATTGCAATTTCTATGAGAAAGTGTAATGTGTCGATATGGAATCCCACGAATCCTGGTCACGGACAATGGGAAGCAGATTGACAATGAAGATTTCAAGAAGTATTGTGAGGAGAACAACATTGAGTTGCGATTCACATCAGTTGCTCATTCTCAAGCAAACGGACAAGCCGAGGTGGCCAACCGAATCATCCTAGATAGACTCAAGAAGATAGTTGAATGCTCAAGTAACACTTGGGTGGACGAGTTGATCCCTATACTTTGGGCATATCGTACCACTTGCAAGGTTACTACTGAAGCAACTCCATTCCTGTTAGCCTATGGAGCAGAAGACGTGGTTCCAGTGGAGATTACTCATACCTCCCTAAGAGTAGGGGCATTTGAGCCTGAATCGAACGAAGAAGGTATGAGGTTGGCTCTTGATCTAATTGATGAAGTCAGGGATGAGGCAAATGCCAAGATCGTGGAACATCAGAAGAGAGCATATTTCTACTACAACCTGAGAGTTAAAGAAAGGTTCTTTCGTCAAGGAGACTTGGTTCTTAGAAAGATTGAAGCATCCGGGGTTGGACGGAAAGGAAAATTAGCCGCTAATTAGGAAGGGCCCTACAAAGTCAAGAATGTGTTTGGACGAGGCTCGTATAGGCTAGAAATCCTCGAAGGGCATGAGGTGCCAAGGACTTGGCATGCCTCAAACTTAAAAGTTTATTATGTTAATGCATCCTAAAAGGATCTGCTAGTAGGACAAGAAGAAATAAGGTTCGATGAAATCATGAGCTTCCTGAAAAGCAGATGAAGGGTTGAACCCGTTTTGATTGGTAGAAACATCCTCAAAGCATTGCCAAGACAAACTACAAATGAATGCAAAGGAAAGCATACAAAATATGCATGTCAACTGCACAAATAGAGCTGAATACAACGAACCCCGAATGTAGTAACCCGAATTTTCAGGAATTATTAATATTATTATTTAAATATTTTATTTCTTTCTCAAATAGGAGGAATGGTATTATGTGTATTTAATTTAAATTTTTTGCGAAAGCTGGTTATTTTATCGATATTGTCGAATTGAGTTTGTTTTAGGATTTTGGAGATCGAACCTGTATTTTAGTTGCGCCAAAATTTTATCCGATTTTCTATTCGGATTCAAAGTTTTATTTTGTTTAAATTATAAAAGTATTCCAAAAGTTTAGTATTTTTACCTTTTTGAAAGATTTAGAATTTTTGGAATTTTTGGTATCAAAGCTGTATTTTATTAGTACCAACATTTTACCCGGTATTTTATCTTTGCCCATTAGTATTTGGGTGAGTTATAAAAGTATTCAAAAATTCAATATTTTTGCAATTCCGTAAAATCCGGGCTTTATAAAATTTTGTGCATAGTTATTTTAATTTTTGGAGAGAATAAAATTTTAAGTTTTATCCGTTAATTGATTTGAGTGTATCATTTCGTATTAAGAATAATTTTGTAGATTATCTAATTATTTTATCCGAGGAATGAAAAATTATTAGTTTTAACCGCTAATTATTTATTTGATAATTTTTGGAGCTAATTGAAGAAATTAGGAACCAAGAATTATTGTGGGGTATGATTTTTAGTTTTATAATTAAACTTTTATATTTTTATCCTAAACTACACTTCTCCAACGCAAAGCCTCATCCCCTTTATATTTTTAGGAGAGAGAAAACTCGTCCCCTTATTTGAGGGATCAAAATTGCCTCCCCTATATTCTCCATGTCATCAGTAGCAGGTTTTTAGTCTTCAGTAGCAGGTTTTTAGGAGTTTGATTAAGTTTGTGACTTAGTCTTCAGTAGCAGGTTTTTAGTCTTCAATAGCAGGTTTTTGACTTAGTCTTCAGTAGCAGGTTTTAGTCTTCAATAGCAGGTTTTTAGAAGTTGCTCTTAAACGAAACTTACGCTATTCTAACGAGTTTATTCTCTCATTTCTCACTCTTCCTCTCCCGTAAGTCTCTCCCGGTTCTCTCTCGATTCTATGCTCTTCTCTCTCTAAATTCTCTTTCTTTTTCGTTTTCTTTCAAATTTGATTGTGTTAATTCATTCTTCTGTTAAACAAATCGAACACCTCTTAATCCCCTGCAAAATTGTATTATTTTTTTTTTGTAGGGATTTGAGGGTATCGAAAACTAGGGTTTTAAATTGGGGGTTTTAGTTTGGGTTACGACTTATGATTGTTTTGGATGTTTAATTGATAGAATTAGTTGTGTTTGAAGCTGTGGAGTTGATTCCTGGCCGAATCGACTCAAACCCACCTGTTTGGGGGGGGGGGGTTTCAGTTGGGTGGCCGGTCACCGACAATGAGCTCCGGCGAGCCGGTGACCCCCGAGCTTTTGGGTTATGGTTGTTTTGATGGTATACTGTGATGATATGTGTGGAATTCGTTGGTATGATAGTTATTGGTTGAACTTAGTTGATTTTCAATTTATGAAAAAGTTTTTGTTTTTGAATTGTAAAACTTGATGATATCACAAGTTTAGTGTTGGGGGATTTTTGTTTAATCCGTGTTGGAACCGAAGTGTAATTGCTTTGTTAAGTGATGCTTAATTGTTGAAACTGAGTCCATATTTAGGATGAATAGCTAAAATGTATTGATAATTGTTTATATGTAAATTGTCCCCTGATTAGAATTATAAATTTGTGTTTTTGGTGCTAATGTAAGTGTATGTTAAGAACTGAGTTAAATTATGATAATTGAGTTTTAGTGAAACTTTTATTCTTTGATTATGAGTACTGATTATAATTGTCGGTACATTACGTGATGATTTTGTTGTTCGGTAGAAATGAAATGTAATATGAGTAGTATGATTACTTGAGTGTGATTGCACTTGATATGAATTGGTATTAGTGTGGTTGTGGATTGTTGATTAGTTTAGATTACAGGTGGTTTGTTACATAAATAGAGGAGGTGTTGCCGAATTTTCGGCAAAACCATTACGTGATTAATTGCTAATTGTAATATGATGTGATATGCTAGTGTAAGTGAAACATGCTTATGTGTTATATACTTTACTGTTATAGCTTACTTTATAATCGAAAGATAGTATTAGAAAAGGTTTTGTGTTAAGATATTGATTTTTTCAATGTATTAATTATGTTAGAGTACAAAGCACACAATAGGGAATCTTGAGGAGTCAACTTGTAATTCATCATTGTGTGTCGATTTTGATCAATGTTTGTTATGTGTTACGTGAATTAAGTGGTTTATTATCGAGCCTTGAATGTGTTAGGTGATCCATGAATTATTTATTTGAGCCGCTAAATGTTAAATTGGTGCTTAATCGGTTATAATAGTATTTAAGATAGACATTGGATTATTTAATTTACCGATTAGAAGTGTTACCTTTCTTTTCGCAAGGATCAAGTGTCGAGATATGTTCTAGTCTAAACGACTAGTTATTAATTGTAGAATTCGACGAAGAAGGTCAACGGACTTATTCGGGAAGATGTTACATGAAGGAGGTTAGGGATGGATGGAGCGTTGTTTGTGGTTTATTAGTCAAAGTGAGATGTTTTAACATCGGGAAAGCGTCTACCTTCAAAGAGGACATTTCCAAGTGTATTCTTCTGACAAAAAGATTTGGGTAAGAATTGTTAATTACGTTAGAACCAAGTTTTCAAGTTTGTGAATAGGAATCGGAACCTGAAGATTAAAGTATCGTCTTGTGTTTGACTGTCGAGGTATATGCGCGGATTAAATATCGTGGGATCGGATTCGTGACGATCGAAGCAACGTTATATCAGGAAATGAGTGAAATGGAGGATTATGATGCTGTAAGATAGAAGAAGAAGAAGAGAATCATATTACTTTGGATTTACGTAATAGCTAAGGACCAGAGGCAAGTTTACTAACTCATACTCTTTTGTTCGGAGTATCATAGCAAGTTCTATAACCTCCACTTATTGTTCAAGTGACATGTTTCTTCCACCATTATGCTAATATTATTCTCAACCCATAATGCAAGTTTTATATCTCTCACTTATTGCAAGTGACATTCCCTATTACCATTATTTTTAAACGCATGATTTACGAGACATGATTAAATATTCTGAGATTATTGCTCATTCTTATACTCTTTTGAAATGATTAATCTTTTGATACAAAGATGGAGGAATTTTATGGTTATGCTACAAATGGTATTTAGGCCAAAACTTTTATACATGTAATTGATGGGAATGATTTCTTTGATGATAAGAAATTTACTGGATTAGCAGGTTAATATACAACCAATGCTAAAATTTGTTTTTATGCGAAGTTGGATGGTTTGCCTAAGAGGTCTGTTAGCACCAGCCCAGCATATATTTTATTTGAAGCCAATGGAAATAAGTGCTTCCGGGATCCCAACCCTAAATCATCCCTCTGTCAGGAAGACATTGAGGATGCGAGGCTAAAGAATGACTGATCATCAGCTTTAGTTTATGTGCTTTAGATTCCTCTTCGCTTAATAAAATGGGCCAATGGTTTGATAAGAAAATAAGTATATCCAGCAATTATATTCTGTTTAGAAAAGAAACATACGATTTTAGAAAGGATGCATTATATTCCATTCTTGATTTCAGATCTAAATATATGTAAACTACTACCATGATCGTTGATTTACAAATGTGAAAGAACATTCTACTCAAAAGTTTTATTCATCAAAAGCTTGTTAAATTTCTAAAGTGGACACTGTTTATCATAAAAGTATTTTCTTATTGTATCTTATTATTATCTTGCTGAGCATTTCTTCCGCTCATACTTGCTTGTTTCACCTTTTTAACCCTCCAGTGAAAGATAGAGTGACATGATTTAATCATATAAGTTTGGAATGCGAAGAGACGAGATGCCGTTATGAAGATGAATTGATGCAGAGTATTTGGATCTAGTGTAAGGCTATTTGTATAAATTTCATTTCTATTAAATATTATTGTGTATCCGATTAGTTTGGCCTGGTATACTTCTCATCGAAGTTATACTAGTGTCTTAGGATTTATGCAAGAGATTGTTGTAAAGAATAAATATTTTTATGGGATTTTTTGGATTCTGGTTTCTAGCATTATAACCTTTAAAGATCTTGGTATAGTTGGGGTCGCAGATGTTATATTTGAATTGATTTAATATTTAACAGGTGATTTATATTGAGATTTCCGCGTGACGACCAAATCCTCTGACCCCGGATTTGGGGGCGTTACACCGAAGGGTGAATGTTGCTAATAAACATACAAAAGAAAGCCTAAGATGCCTATTGTTAATTAGCGAAAATTTCAAGATCAGGAGAAGTTTGATATAATAGACTTGAGAATGAATCACTACGAGTGGAGCCATCAGTAAGAACTCGTAAGGGTGAAGGGTTGAAACCCCGGAAACCTAAGACATTCAGTCCAAACCCCATCATTCGATATGCTCAATGAAAGGCTTGAAGTCAAAACAAGACGGTATAAGACATAAAAGGCTTATGCAAATGTCAAGTTAGCCTCGAATAAGGCAAAATCGTCGTAAATGTGTAAGTCGCTCCACACTTTACACTAAGACGATACTCGTGAAACACTAGTGTATATTAAAATCCCCAAAAAAGGGTAGTAAGTCCCAGGGAAGGGATAAAAAGACCCCAAGTCTCGAAAAAGACCTGTATAACTTCTATGAAATCCTAGTGCATTATCATAGAAGTTGGGGGGCAAATGATATGGGTTAAAAATAACCTTAAAGACATAATTAATATTGCATTAATTAAACCTAGCTGGTCCATAAATAAGACCCATTAATAAGGCCCAAAACTCTAATTAAATATTAATTTCGTAATTAATATTTGGGCTAGAAGTACAACCTGTATTAGGAGACGTCCAATACAGGCTTGTTCTAATACAATTGGGTTTGTTTCAATACAAGTCCGTTATGATATGGAAACAACTCCTACAAGGAAGGATCTAGAATTAATCATTATCCACCGTCAAGGATAAGACTTATCCTTTAAAAAAGTGATAATAGTTATCTACCGTCAAGGATAAGACTTATCATTCAAGGAAGTGATAATACTTATCCACCGTTAAGGATAAGACTTATCCTTCAAGAAAGTGATAATACTTATCCACCGTCCAGAATAAGATTTATCCTTCAAGGAAATCAATACTTATCCACTAGGCTTCTAAACGCCTATATAAAGGGTCTGACCGCTCATCTCAGGACTACGTTTTAGACTTAATCCCCGAATAAGGACATACAAGTCACTACGTCCTTGGTGTGCCCCTGCCGCCATAGCCCCGAGGGCAACACCAAGAACTACGTTTTTGGCATGATTCTCAATTACGAATTGAGATACGTAGGCATCTTGTGAGGACCGATTCAGTCACGAAACACGAGAATAGCCATTAAAGCTCGAAATCTCTTAAACCCTAGCAGTAAATTTACAAGTACGTTTTTTATTCTACAACACTAACTAATACAACTTATAATATAAAAAAGAATTATACATGATATAATAAAAAAATTAAAATTAATAGTATAATATATTAATTTATATTAAAAAAATTGTATTTTTTGAATAATTAGGTTTATATGTCCTACAAATGAATATATGTTCTTAACAAATCTCGGATGTGAGTAAGAATTGAACGCAGAACCTGGGACAACAAGAAATAAGCCCAAGTTATCTCATCGCGCTCATAGCATGCACAACATGGATAATGTATTAACCTGTATAAAATATGAGAATAAAGATTCTAAGATAGACTTGGAAAATTTTAATGAGATAATAATTTAGTTGAGTTTATTTTACTAACCACCTAAATACCTAATTCTTCACTTTCCTAATTTATAAATGAATAAAATAAATGGTAAATAAATATTTAACGATAAATTACTAAATTTGTTTATTCACGTGTATTTGTTGTGGAGGGGTGTTCATAAGTTTACTAATCCGACCAACCCGAATAAATTTGACCTTTTTTTTACCGATCAAGATGATAAAAAAAATCGATAGGGTTAAAAAAATTGAAACTGACTTAAATGGGTTGGGTGTGGTTATTTATTTTTTTGGTCATTCCAACCCAACCCGATCTAAATTACAAATTTTGTTTGATAATTTAAATATATATCTATATAGTTTATACAACTACATATAATACAAAATACTCTCAGAAAAGGTCAATGGAGACGCTATTTTATTGGTGACTCGAAAACGATATATATCCTATAATCAAAATATTTCAAAACAAATTATATGATATTATCAAAAACTTGCAAAACATATTATTTTGTAAAGCATGTTCTATTAAAATCACTAATACATTAAAAATCTTAAAAATCATGTATGTTATGAAAGTCAAATATATTTTACAGAATAATATGTTTTGCAATGTTTTTTTTGTAAAACTTGTATAATATTACATTTTGCAACATTTTACCTACTGATCATAAATGATTTTCAATAAAATAGTGGTTTTCATATAACTTAACTCAATATCATACATTTATTTATAGGTGTATGCTTACGATTGTGCTTATAAATATGACTTGCTACATAATTTACATTGAGGTTGAGGATCCTGAGGTCGACCTCACGTAAGTTTCCTAAGATTATGCACAAATCTCATATTAAAACACGAGGGTACTATTGTAATTTCATAATAATATGTGTAATTACAAAATTGCCATTAAAAATTTATACTAAAAAACACTGCTACCTTAGGAAACTTCCTAAGGTTAACCTCAGGTTCCTTTTTCTCATTTACATTACTAAAATTTTAATCTTAATCGGATAAAAGTTTAACATTAAGTTATATGCATTAAAGTTTTACTTAAATTTTAAAAATATACGATATTTTCATATTTAATCTTTTTTATACAATTATTTAACTAATCAAAATGAACAGAAGCCCAACCTAAACCGATAGAGCTGAGTTACAAAATCATTTTAGTTGGGTTGAAAATTTTTAAACCCATTGTGTGACCTCAGTAAAAATATTCTGAAGATAGAGTGAGGATCCTTATTCTCATAAAATATAATCATATAAATGTTGATAATTAAGTAGCTCGTAGATTATATGAATGGCAGATTAGTTATTTTTCAAACCTTTTTTTTAACTAATTAAACCCACAATCACACACTCATCTTGTGTGAGTTCTGAACCTTATGAAAGAGAACGTGTTCATATTGTCCACCAGTGTCGAGAATTAAAGACAAAGTATAGCAGTATGAATGATAGCTTATGCAGATGAGGGAAACAGAGAGGATGTGAACTTGCTATTTCTTCAACTGATAATAGCTCAAATAAAAACACATACATAGCATTCTGAATTACTCCTACTTTATATCCTGAGCCTAACAACCAGCTAGGAACAGACAACTAATACCTGGCAATCTTAACCTATTAGTACTGGAAAAACTACTTGACCACACATGGTCCTAACTACCAAAAGACTATAACAGAAATGCCAAAAGACTGTAACAGATTTTAACTTCAGTGCTGGTGGCCTTCATTGCCTGCATTCTGTTTAGGAGTTGTAGCATTGTCTTCATTACTCCCCCTCAAGTGGAGTGGAGGCTTTAGCTGAGGCTCCAAGCTTGGACAGTAAGTAATTGTGTTGTTTGACAGATAAGGGTTTAGTTAGAATATCAGCCAGTTGGAGATGAGAAGGAACATGCTCAGTAACAATTGAACCCTCAAAGATTTTATCCCGAATGAAATGACAGTCCAATTCAATGTGTTTGGTCCTTTCATGTAGAACCGGATTTGCAGCAATGGAGAGGGCTGCCTGATTGTCACTTTTCATGACAGTAGGAGGCAGTGTAGTCAAACCAATATCTCTAAGTAAAGAAGAAAGCCAAGTGACTTCATAGCAAGTGAGAGCCATGGCCCTGTATTCTGCTTCTGCAGTGGACCTGGCAACAACAGATTGCTTCTTGGTTTTCCAAGAAATTGGAGAGGAACCAAGTAAGACACAGTATCCAGTAGTAGATTTTCTGCTGTTTGGACAACTGGCCCAATCACTGTCACAATAGGCAGTGAGATGGGCTGCAGAATTAGATGCTAGGAGAATTCCCTGACCAGGATTAGTAAGGAGATATCTGAGCACTCTCTTGGCTGCATGCATGTGAACTGTGGTGGGCTTTTGCATGAATTGGGCCAGGTTGTGTACTGGAAAAGAGAGGTCAGGTCTGGTGATGGTCAAGTAAATTAGCTTGCCAAGTAATTTTTGGTAAGTGCTAGGATCTGGCAAGGGATCTCCTTTATCAGGGGTGAGTTTGATGTGTGTGTCCATGGGAAGTTTGAGGGAGGTGGCTTGCATCATGCCAAACTCTTGCAGGAGGTCCAGTGTATATTTCTTCTGAGAGACAAAGAAACCATTTGAAGATCTATCAATTTCCAGCCCCAGGAAATAGGTGGCAGGTCCCAAGTCCTTCATGTGAAAGTTGTTTGCCAAAGATTTCTTCAGTTCTGAAATTCCTGGAGCACTGTTCCCAGTGAGGAGTAGGTCATCTACATAGATGAGTATTAGAGTGACTGAATCTGCAGTGTTCTTAGTAAAGAGACTATAGTCAGCCTTTGAATGAGTATAGCCAGTGGAGATCAGGGTCTCAGAAAGTTTAGTGAACCACTCCCTTGGGGCTTGTTTGAGCCCATATAGGGATTTCTTTAGTCTGCACACAAATGTGAGATAGGGCTGGCCAGTGTAGTCTCCTTGCAGACATGTGATCCTGCTGCCAATTCCAGAGTATCCAGGAGGCATCTTCATGTACACTACCTCATTCAAATGCCCATGAAGGAAGGCATTAGACACATCCATGTGGAAGACAGGCCAGTCATGCATAGCAGCTACTGCAAGAATTGCTCTAACTGTGGTCATCTTTGCAACTGGAGCAAATGTCTCCAAATAGTCTATGCCATAGGTTTGCCTGCAGACAAGGATGACCAGTCTTGCTTTGTATTTGTCTATGCTTCCATCTGGCTTGAACTTTGTTTTGTAAAGCCATTTGCATCCAATGGCTTTCCTATGAGGTGGAAGTGTAGTTATCTCCCAAGTTTCATTCTGTTCCAGAGCTTCAAGTTCAAGGTTCATGGCTGTTACCCAGTGCTGGTGTTTGATTGCATCTTTGAAGAATATTGGGTCCTGGTTTTGAACAATAGCAGCCAAACAGTAGCTAAAGGAAGGGTTTAAAATCTAAGATGTAACTGCAGATGCACTGATTGCAGAATTGGAAGTTGGAGTGACAAAATCTGATAGCCATTGTGGAGTTTTGGTCTGTCTGGTGGATTTTCTTTGCACTGGAATGTGAGCATTCTCAGTTTCTTCAATGTCTCCATCTTGAGGTGTGTCTGTGCAACTTTGTATGAGTTCTGTGGCCGAGTTATCAGGGTTGGTTGAATCATTATTTTTATAGGAGAACCAAAGGTCATCCTCACTGGAGAGGTGTGAAGGTATAGGCATAGCAGTAGGAAGAGGTTTCATGTAGGTATGTTTAGATGTAGGGTTTAAAGGGAAAACATGCTCATTAAAGATGACATGCCTGGAAACAAATGGCTGCATAGTGGTGAGATTAAGTAATCTATATCCTTTTGTCACACCAGGATAACCTATAAACACACATGGGACTCCTTTTGCTTCAAATTTATCTCTAGTGTGTGAGGGATTGCAAGCAAAGGACAAACAGCCAAACACTTTCATGCCATCATAGTCTACTTGTTTTTCATGCAGTTTCTCATATGGTGTAGCAAAGTCCAGTGAAACTGTAGGCAATCTATTTATAATGTAAACAGTAGTTAATACACAATCACCCCAGTAGTGTAAAGACAAACCTGATTGGAATCTGAGAGCCCTGGCCATTTCTAGGATATTTCTGTGTTTCCTTTCCACTCTTGCATTTTTCTCAGGAGTGTAGGGGCAAGATGTCTGATGTACAATCCCTTGGTGAGAGAAGAATTCAGTGCAAGCTTTGTCTGCAAATTCCAATGCATTGTCTGATCTGATCTTCTGAAAATTTGCTTTGTACTGAGTTTTAATGTGTTGCTGAAAGATTTTTAGAGTTGCCAGGTAGTCTGATTTCTTCTCAAGCAGGTACACCCATGTCATTCTGCTGTAATCATCTACCAGTGTGAGGAAGTATCTGAATTTGCCCCTTGTTGTGACCTTGTATGGCCCCCAAATATCAGTGTGCAACAGTTCAAAGGCTGTAGAGGCATATGAAGAGCTCAAAGGGAAAGGTTGTTTAGTCATTTTGGACATGGGACAAGTCAAACAAACTTGATTCTTGGTTTTCAGGAAGGGTTTCACACAGTCAATGTGTTTCATTCTTGACACAGATGCATGCCCCAACCTTAAGTGCCACAAGGAGAATTGATTTTCTCCATTTGCAGCCATACATGCTTTGTTTTTCATATTCATTTCTGCAGCCAATTCTGTCAGTGCCTTGTTATCTTTCTGCATGTAGTAAAGTCCTTGCTTCAGCAGTCCAATGCCAAGTGTGTTCTTGGTTGCAGATTCAGTGATGACACACATATTAGGTTGAAAGAGCACATCACATTTGCTATCTTTGATCAGCTTGTTAATTGACAGGAGGTTGTGATTGAACTGAGGTACATAGAGTACATTGAGCAGTTGCAACCCATTAGGTAGTTGAGCATCTCCTATGTGAGTAATAGTTGCAGTATCTCCTGTTGGAAAGTTTATAGTGAATGATGTTGGTGCTGGCTTTATGTTAACCAGATTTGCAAGAGATGAAGTCATGTGATCAGAGGCACCTGAGTCAATGATCCATTCATGTGACTCAGGTGATGTGATTTTGGTTTTGTTGACCATGCCAGAGAAACCATAATCCAGCTCATCATCAGTCTCAGATTCATTTTGTCTTTGCAGCTGTGTCCTTGGTATGAGTCTTAGTAGTTGATCCAACTGTTGAGAAGTCACCATTACTCCTGGTGAGTCACTTGTACTGCCTTGAGCATTAGCATTGTTAGCCATCCTGATGTTGCCAAATTTATTTGCTGCAAATCTGCCTTGATTTCCAGACATCATCCTTTGTGCAGGTCTCCCTGGACCTTTGTATTTGCTATGCCACTTTGGGTAACCTACTACAGACCAGCACTTATCAGAAGTGTGATTTTTGCCTCCACAAGCAGAGCATGTTCCTGGCCTCTCTCCACTACCTTTGCTAAACATTGCAGATATATCAGTATCATTTATAGAGGTGTGTGTTAACACATCCTTCTGAGATTCCTCTTGCTGCATAGCAGCACATGCCATTTCGACTGATGGTAATGGACTCAACATTAGCAACTGACTTCTTTGAGGTCCATACATGTCATCAAGCCCATTCAAAAATTGAAATAACTTTGCCTCTTCTTTCATGGTTTCTATGGCTTTTAACAGGTTATCTATTTCAGTTGTGGTTGTGGTTATAGCAGGCAATATATGCATAGACTCAAGTTCTTCCCATAAACAGCTCAGACTAGTAAAGTACTCACTAACCCTCATTCCATTTTGTTTTAAATTAAACAAATCTCTATTCAGTTTGTACTTTCTAGATCCGTTTGTCAACAAAAACCTTTTTTCTAGCTGTTTCCAAATATCACTAGCAGTATTTATAAACAGTACAGAGGTCTTAATGTTATCAGAAATATTGTTAAGAATCCATGAGATTACCAGATTGTTGCAGGTATCCCACTGAGTTGCCTCAACTGCTTCAGTTTTGCTTCTTATAACAGATCCATCTACAAATCCCAGCTTTCTTTTGGCTGAAAGTTGTATCTCAAATGTCCTTCTCCAAGCTCTGTAATCTTGTGCTCCTTGTAGCTTTGTCACCACTATTGATAGTGGTCCATCTGAAGGATGCAAAAAGAGGGGGTTTTGCATATCTGCATATGTAAATTTACTCCCAGTGGTCATTGCCACACAACTTAAGAAACAGATGCTGAAGGTTTACAAAGTACTTCTCTTTACCACTCAAAACAACACTCAAGCTATCAAACCCTAAGCTCTGATACCATAAAGACAAAGTATAGCAGTATGAATGATAGCTTATGCAGATGAGGGAAACAGAGAGGATGTGAACTTGCTATTTCTTCAACTGATAATAGCTCAAATAAAAACACATACATAGCATTCTGAATTACTCCTACTTTATATCCTGAGCCTAACAACCAGCTAGGAACAGACAACTAAATACCTGGCAATCTTAACCTATTAGTACTAGAAAAACTACTTGACCACACATGGTCCTAACTACCAAAAGACTATAACAGAAATGCCAAAAGACTGTAACAGATTTTAACTTCAGTGCTGGTGGCCTTCATTGCCTGCATTCTGTTTAGGAGTTGTAGCATTGTCTTCATTAAGAATTAATTAAGAATAACAACTGAGAAGTAACCTTTTTTCACTGTTATAGACAAGGCAATAGAGCAACGGATTAACTAGCAGATTAAGGAGTAACTTAATCTACCAAGGTTCAAATGATTCAAGTGCCCCCTCTTGAACTAGGTCGTATTCTTCGCGAAAACTCAGTGCTTGTTTGGTTGCTCGTAAGAAGTAAGTTACTATATGTATTTGCATTTCCCTTCTATTCAAAATTTCTGAGAAGTGCGGTAAACATGTTTGGTTGACATTTTACACTTTCCCGTAATTTACTTCCATTATCTTATTAATTTAATTATTACTTTTATCTAACATATAAAATTACAAAAAGTATGCATTTATCAAATTCAAATTATTTTTTCATCAGGTCTTAATATACATATTCTTGACATTAAAATAAAATTTTAAAAATAAAATTTTTGATTAAAAATACTCAGAATAGTCCGAACTAAAATTTTAAACACCTAAAATTTTATTTTGTATCTTAAAATATGAAATGTTAAAAATTGAAATCTTGTCAAATAAAAGGGGGGTCTGGGCTAATAAAAAAAAATATTATTGAGTAATGCTATCTTCACGTATTTTATACTTTACTACAAAACAATAAAACAAAATTTTCTTTTCTAAAATGGTTAAAAAATATATTTTAAAAAATGTTAGAAACTAGAAGAAAAGAAAGCGTATATTTAAATAATAAATTCTAATAAGAATATAAATGAACGAAAAATAAAGCTAAACACTAATTTTATTAAATATATTATATCTTATTTGGAATTTATTTCTAATATTATGGTTTATATTGTTTTGTTCATACATGTGAATAACCTAGGTAGGGGTGGGTAAGCAACTTCCTACGGGTATTTCTACTTCCCAATACTTATGTTTTTATCCAACCAAATAACTATTTTAAATATCACTTCTCAGGTCAACCAAACGACCTCTTAGTTGGGAGTGTCTTGGCCTCGTCTAGTATCTAGTTCATTTTATTCTTGTTGGGAGTTAGGGAAATAGTGCTCCGCCAAGAAATTGGCTTTATTTATACAACTTGTTACATTAGTTTTCTCATATTTTATGATAATATTCATTTCAGTTTTTCAATATTTGTTGTTTAATTTTTTCCTTCATGCATTTGAAAGTGCTTAAAGCATATAATTCCAGTTACTATTTTTTAGAGTTTTATTTTTGTGTTTTAAAGTTAAAATTAAAAGTTTCACAAATTTTTAAAATTTTATTTTAGTTATTTGATCACAGTACCTAAAATGTGTAGAAAGATGAGAAAAAAATGAAAAACAGAAAGGGTTTTATATCAAAGTGGTCACCGTTCTCGTCAAAATATCTCACCTAGCTACCCGATCTCCACGGGGACTCATTTGAAGCACTCAAATCAATATATATATCACTTTGTTAAATTTCAGAAAAAAAATTGTGGATTTTTTCTTGATAAGTTAATTTTAGACATATCTGATTGAGAATTTTTGGTTTGATGTTCAGTATAAATCAAGTATATGAACAAATTAAGGTTCAAGGTGTTAAGAGATAATTAAAAAAACATATGAATCTATGTTCATATATATGTTTTAACTTGTCTCTGCATATGTAATCGTGATTTATTTTTGTTACATGAGTCATGTGTAGTATACTTCATCATGTAACTAGCATTCCGTTAAGTTTTTTGTCAGTATTTTTTTCTAAATTTAATGAAGTGATATATATAGTGATTTCAGTGGTTTAAATGAGTGCCCGTGAAGATCGGGTAGCTAGGTGAGATTTCTTAACGAGAACGGTGGGCATTTTGATATAAAACCCAAAACAGAAATAATACATTTTCAAAGTAGCTTTAAAGGCCGAGGACCTAGATAGTCCACTTCATATGTCAGAAATGTGTGCGTGCGGCTATATATTATAACATATTTGTGTCAGACAATCTACGTTTTTCTCGTTTATTCTCTCCAGCCAGCAGCATATATTTTACAAATAAACACCCACCGTTCGGTGCCTGTATAATATTGTTGCAATAGTCCAGAACCACTTCATTCTCAACTTCATTTTACATATCTACTATAAGCTCATTCTTTTGCCTTCCAAAAAATGTAAGCTCATCCTCCACCTCATTTCATTCAATATCATTTTACAACTTTAGCCATTTGTAATGTAATTTTTTTGTGTTAGCGATTTTTTATACTGAGCTGATCTGCTGAGATTTTGATGTGTTTAATAATAAATTGATTCTTGTAAACAACCTTTTTTCTCGTGAATTGTAATATATTTACTTGTTGCAGATTTTGATTTGTGTTTTTTGATGTTTGGTTTTACATAGGAGAAAGGGGTAAATGTGCACTTGAAATCTTTAAATTTAATCGGACTGATTTCGCAACTTTACCATACAAAAGGGCTAGATGTGCAGCCTGTTGTTCACCTGACTTTTATTTATTTCATTGTAACCTTTTGATTTATAAATGTGAACGTAAACTTTAATGATTGGTTTTGCCATTCATAGCAGCTTGTTGTTTGCTTGCCTTTCTTTTTTTGTAATCTTTAGATTTATGTGGATCTTAATCTTGTTCGCATAATATCTGTGGCTAGTAGCTAGTGTGCTAGTTCTAGCTAGAGTAAATATAGGGAAATGAAAAAGGAGCTCTAATTCTTATCCATCTTCGTAAAAGATGAGTAAGTACATCAGAGATCTGCTAGGGTGTTAAAGCTAATGCTGAAACATGCAGTTAATAATAATGTGGTACACAGATGGATATAGTTTAGTTCTGCTAAAAATTTAATGAATGGCATTGAAAGTCTTTTTCTATTTGGATACGCTTGCGAAGGCTCAAATCTGTATAAGATAATCGTGTAGGGTACTTAAACTGTTCTCTTGTTACGTGCGGATAAAGCAACCGTGTATAATGTTTACTTGTTAATTAATTAGAACTGTACATAAAGTTATATCATAAATGAAAATATCTAGCGAATGTATAACATTGAATTTATTGATGATGATGCTTACATATGTTTCTACTCGTGGATTATATGTAAGGTTTTGTCTTAATTTCTTCTATGAATTTTTCTTCATCTTGTGCACAGATATATATCTTGAAGAGAATAATTTAAACTTCTGATATTGGGAAATAGCGGTTTTAAGAGATACATCAAAAACATGGTGAATATAGCCAATTTTACCGTTTTGAGAATCTTGGAAAAGGTATAATAGTTGGAAATCTATTTTAGTATTCGCAAAAGTGGAGTATTTCTCACCTTTCTATATGAAAAATTGATGAAATTCCCATTTTTGTATCTAATATCTTAATGCAGATCACGGAGAGGGATAAAAAGATCAGATATGAGGCAACATCTGATTTGTTGCATGAATTAAATAAGAAAGAATTTGATCTCAATGAAGAACTGGCATCTAAGTTGTCAAAAGCTGTCTTGCATAAGCTTTATGATGAGGCCTGCGAGGTTTCTCAACTAGCTCTAAGATGGTTTGTACACCTATCCTTGCACTTCTATGTGATCACTGATTGTAGGCCCTCTTATAGAAACCGGAAAATTTGGGAGAGTGTTCAGGGTAGTACGTGGACTTGGCCTCTTTCCAATCTGGGTTTGTTATAATCGCTAACTAACTAGTTTTCTAAATATTTAGGGTGAAGAATTTTTAATGGAAAAATTCTATTCAAAGTCTGTTCTCACAGAAATATGTCATATGACTTGCATAGTTTTATACAGATCCTGAAGTAACAAATTTTTTTTTTCAATTTTCATTTCTCTCCATCTTACACTCTATGTGTTCTCATACATGAAGTATCTTCTCGGCTGCATAAAATGCCAGATTAATGAACTCTTGCTCTAAAAAAAACCATCTCGGCATCATGATGCAAGAATGACATCTGAGCATTAAATTAGTTATTTAAAACACTATATATTCATACTTAATTTGATTTTTAATATGCCCAATGTATCAAATTCATATCACAATAGCTTTAAGCACTTCTACATTCAATTAATCATATTGTTATGACTTTTAAAAAAAAAAATAGGTTGTAACTAATTCTACCAATCTGGTTATTAAAATTAGTGCATTATGAAGTTTAGGAATTAAATTGGTATTGCAGTTGTGTTTTTTTATTTGTTATCTGGTTTATGGTTTTAATGAGTTATTTTCATAATTGATGTAAATAAAAATTTATACATGATTGATATTATACTTATATAAAAAATATATTAACATCTTAGGTCGCTCGAATTTTGTTTAGTTTGACGCTCGACTTTTGTTTAGTTTGCCTCTTACGTCGCATTCTCATTTCTGATTTTTTAAGTTGTAGATGGACCCATGGCCAAAAACAAATCGGGTTGCAATGTGGTTTAGTTTCTAGTGAAGTCATTATCTTTGTATAACTTGCTTTTTTCCTTCCTGATTTAGTTTGTTCTGTGATTTTTCAGTCTTTCAGCGGTGGTAAAAATTTTGCACCAGGTATATGTAGTAGAGATGGTGATTGAACTCTGTGATTCATTGCTAGAAGGAAAGGAGAAGCAATGTGAAATATCAATGAAATCCCTTAAGACGATTCTTTGTGAAGTCCCAACATCATTAGTGAAGCCTGTTCTAGTGTTTCTCACTCCGAAGCTAATAAAAGGAATAACCGTTGTGAGTCTACTATCTGTTGAAAATTGCCGCAACATGTTATCTCTATGCAAACAAGACTATAAGTATTTTCTATGTTCACCCAATATTCTATTTACTAAGCCCTGAATGCGCCTTTACTGTGACATTAATGTGTTCCCGAGTGTTTATAATGTAACAGAATAGTGTTTCACTTTTATGATATATATAATTGAGTCTCCGTATCAA
Source organism: Heracleum sosnowskyi (assembly GCA_030848705.1). Lineage (NCBI taxonomy): Eukaryota > Viridiplantae > Streptophyta > Magnoliopsida > Apiales > Apiaceae > Heracleum > Heracleum sosnowskyi. Next base: position 90,677,429 of record CM061235.1, on the reverse strand, counting down.
TATATTACCTCTCTCACCTATGTTTGGAAGTTTACAGCAGAATAGATGAAAAGTGATCACATAGAATACAATGATAATTAAACAACATGTTATCTCTATGCAATCAAAACTATGAGTACTGTTGATGTTCATCCGAAATTATACATTCATTATTGAGCCTTAATTGTGTCACTAATGTGTACCCAAGTGGTCATAAGTGTAACAAGATAGTGTTTTAAATTAATGACATGTAGTTGAGTTTCAGTAATCAATATGTTACCTATGTTTGGGAAGCTTGTGACAAGACCTGGTTTTTAATTGGTATAGCATGATTCGTTTCTAGTTCCTTCACTTTCTAGAGATTAATATATTTTCCTGTTGATTTCCAGGAAACGAACCCAGAGATCAAGTGTGCATGCCTTGATATCTTACATGATGTTTTGCATACGTACGGAGATCTAGTTGCATTCAACCATGAGCTTCTATTGAAAGCCCTGCTCTCGCAATTATGTTTAAATAACCCCAGTGTCAGGAAGGATTGTGTTTCGTGTATCAGTAAGATCGATAGAAGCTTGATTACTTGTTCATGACCTTGTTCTCTATTAGCAGATTATTTTCTACATGTTGTGGCCACTAGCTTTCCAAAAACTAACTCTGGCGTTACCTTTCAGCCTCTTTAGCTTTAAACCTGTCAGATGATTTGTTGGCAATAGCTACAGCGGAAATTCTTAGGCATCTGAAAAGAAAAGGAGTAAAACCTGAAATATCTCGTACTAATATTCAGATGCTAGGGGCTTTAAGGTAACTACTGCAGGTGTTTCATGTGTAATTGTGTTTATCTTATTTCTTAGTCCTTTCGTGCAAGGTTCCGTCACCACATAGAATGTTTACATTTGTCAGTTGATGTCATTAAAAATTGGTAATTTTTAACATATGAATCAAGTAAACGTCTACTTGCTCGATATTTGAAACCCGCCTAAGACGGTTTATGTCAGAAATAAAGAAAAGAGAATAACATATACTAAATTTTTTTTTAAATCAAGTGAGCTGCATAATTGACATTAGCATATTCTCATTCGTCAGTAATTTCTTGTAATATTGGTGTAATATGCTCCATTGTTGCAAAGTTTATTTCCAATTAAGGTAATTTCTTTATTGTTCTTAGTTTTAAATGCAGCAATTTAATAAATGTTCATTTTTCAGCTGTGCTGTTGGATACCGTTTTGGCCCCCAACTTCGTGATACAATTCCAGTATTAATGAACTATTGTGACACTGCATCAGAAATTAATGAGGAACTTTGTGTATCAAGCTTTCAGGTAATTTTAATATTATCATTATCTCTGTCTTGCACTTTTTGTATTTTTTCTGAACCCAGTTCCTCCGTTTCTCACATTTCGTGTTTGATGTTGTTTTTAAACTAACTACAGGCGCTGGAGAGCTTCTTAAGAAGGTGCTCGAGCGATATTTCTTCTTTTTGCGATGAAATTCTACATGTTACTTTGGAATTTCTGAGTTATGATCCTAATTTCACTGATAACATGGAGGAGAGTATTGATGATGAAGGTCGAGAAGAAGATCAATTCGAGTATGGTGTCTTCTGTATTCAGTATGTGTCTCCTGTATTTATACTGATGGATGACACTTCTTATTGAATTGGGTTTTTTTTGAGTACTTGTAGTGAAAGTGACAGTGGATATACAGATGATGAGGATGTCAGCTGGAAAGTCCGGAGGGCAGCTGCAAAATGTTTGGCAGCTTTAATTGTTTCTTGTCCTGAAATGCTCCCGAAGCTTTATGTGGAGGTAATGTAAACCGTTACATGGTTTTATCTCTGGTAATGCTTAAGTGTTTTTGTATCTTATATTTCACTTCTGGGAAGCTGCCGTTGATGTTTATAACTCATTGCTTTAGCTTTAGGTTTTTTCTGGACACTATTTTTCCTTTTGGTCCAATGAAAATATTTCTTCTTAGTTTGTACTTGTTGTTTTTACAAAAGGATGGTGTGTCCCAGATTATGAGAAAACATGAAATGATAAGGGGATCAATCAGTAGAGAGGAGAAACTTTTACTGCATATTGCAAAGGAGAAAACATGAAATAAGGATTGTTAACGTTTGTACTTTCTGTATATGCACTGTGTACTTCTACTGCATATATAGGAAACTGAAACTTGGTGGCTTCATACACATGATTTCTTGCCTTGCTACTTCCATAACAGTAAGTAACCTTCTGTAAAATGATTATGAATTGGTAATTCTGCAGGCCTGTACTAAGTTGATCGGCAGATTCGAAGAAAGAGAACAAAGTGTGAAGGTTAGGTCTAAGACACTGTATGCTTTTTACCCTCTTTTCTTCATGTTCATCTAATAGTCTGGTCTGCCTGATGTAGTTGGACGTGTTCAATACATTTATTGAGTTACTGCGTCAGACAAGAAATGTTACAAAAGGGCAGAATGAAATAAATGAGTCCAGGCAAGTTTGTTTTGTGACTATATATGTTTCCGTTGCTGTATCGTCAGAGATTTACTTCCAAAATCAGTATCTACCCTTCCGTAAAATGATTATGAATTTCTTGAGTGTGTATTAAGACTCGACAGTTTCTATGTACAAACATATTCACCAGAAGTCTAGATTTTTTTTCCCAACTACTGTTTCGCTTAATTTCCAAAAAAAAAACTACTGTTTCGCTTGGTTTATTTTGTTTATGTGCTAAAATTGGTTAAATATTCTCTATTTGTAAAATGTGTTGTGAATTAATATCTTGCTCCACTTCAGCTGGTTTATTTAACATCTTTCAAGAAGTTATTCGTTTCTGCCTTAAGAATATGAGTACTTAGTAAAAGTATATCAATATGTATTCTGATTTCTTAGCCAAGCTTGAAATTCAAAATGTACTGCAGTCCTAGATGCTTGTTAATACAAGAAGTACCCAATGTCATTGAATCAATTAACATGCAACTGCGAGAAAAATCCATCAAGACAAAGGTAGAACTCTACTAAAAGTATAGTGTTCAACTTTTGCAATATAATATCCATGTATCCACATGCCTCGTTTATTTGCAGGTTGGCGCATTTTCAGTCCTGAAAGAACTTGCTATTGTCTTGCCTGACAGCGTAGCTGAACATATTGGATCTCTCATTCCTAGAATAGAGAAGGCCTTGTGTGTAAGTATAGCTTCTTGTGTAACTAGTCCAACTTGGGCTTGCCGTTGTCTTACTTGTTCTGTTTTCTTTACCAGGACAAGTCCTCAACCATAGATTTGAAAATTGAGGCTTTTAGATTTACAAGATTGGTGTTAGCTTCACATTCTTCCACTGTGCTTAACCCTTATATTAAGGTAAATTTATGTATTTACTTGTTTAGAGTATGATCTGGCTGACCTCATGTCAATGTCTTCATCAATTATTAAAAGAAACACGAACCTGTGATGTGTGCGCTATATCAATGGATGAAAACATTTCTTTACTCAATTCATTACCTTTTCTGTCACAGGCTATCCTTGGTCCTGTTTTATTATCTGTTGGACAAAGTTTTCACAAAGTTACAGCTGAGGCATTAAGAGTATGTAGGGAGATTGTTCGTTTTGTCCGTCAAAACATTGAGGTCTGATTACTTTCTTCTTCTTTATTTGTGATACTGCAAGTCCATTTCTTGAATTTAATACACTCATTCTCTGTTTAGGGATCCTCTTTTGACTTCAAACCTTATGTTTATCCAATCTATAATGCCATCATGGCACGTTTAAAAGATAAAGATCAAGATAAGGTTAGTTAAATTTATGGTCCTTCCGTTTTAGAACTTCATCGTGCAATTTTTTTTTACTGACTGTTTTTCCAGGAGGTCAAAGAATGTGCAATTTCCTGCATGGGCCTTGTTGTTTCAACATTTGGTGATAATATTAAAAAAGAATTACCTGAATGCCTACCTATTCTTGTAGATCGGATGGGAAATGAGATAACTCGACTTACAGCTGTGAAGGTGATTTTCAGAGCAATTCCTTTAGTACTTTGTTTCTTGGTTGACTACTTTTTAGTGTTCAGATTTTTGAGCATACTAAACATTTAAATTCTGGGACCTATTTCTACTTATATGCTACTGCTAAAAAATGTTATCATTATCTGGGATGATTACAATTTGGGGACAAACTTATAAAATTTGAGCCCTATAAAATATAACATGTTGTAATTGGGTAATCTGTTCTATTCTATCAAGTGGCTGACATTACAAGGAAAGAATTTTACTTGCATTTTGAGGTGAGTGTTCGCCTCATTAACCCTGGTCCAAAGGCCAAAGTTGTACAAGGCAAGAGTTGCGCGGAGGCACGGGGCAAGGTGGACAACTCATGGAAGTGAGGCGCAAGAGTTCCAATAAATTAAATTATATGTAAACATGAATTTAAACCAAAAAAATGCACTCATTAAGTACTATATAAATCATGTTAACAAGTGACCTATGAACCCAGTACAATTTAAATATGACAAACATAGATTACAAACATGTTTGATTGTGAAGATTTAGGAATTTTAATTAGAGTAATTAAAATAATAATTCTAATGACAATATGTATTGCAGCGGTCGAAATAGTTGGACACTTCACTTTAATGAGGGTCAACTCACCTATGTCTTGGAAAAGCAAGGCGAGGCTAGTGCGCCTTTTGCATAAGCGCACCTTTAACAGCACCCTGATATATTCTCTTCTTTGCAAAATTAAATTAAATCTATATGATATGTTCGGTCTCTAAGCAGTCATAAAATGCTGACTTCTTCGGAATTAATAACTTCAAACTTTTGAATTTCATTCCTTTTGCTTTTAATTTTAGTATTCCTTGTTTTACATACTGTCTTATTTGTTTTTTTGCAAGATTTTTCGTATTGTCTTTGTGTAGATATAAAGATTAGATAGCACTCCGATGTATCTTCCTAGCTGAAACTTGGTTATGTATGCTATATATTAGCAACACTGAACAATTATACCCTAAATAAAGTTCCTCATTTCTTTTAAACTTCTTAAAGGAATATAAGTTCTTTACAGGCTGTTTTTCTAGGCATAGATAAATCAATGGTTTCAGCATGATATTTCTCTTAAATTTTAATTTTAGCATTTTTATTATTTTCCAGGCATTTGCTATAATTGCTGCTTCTCCGCTGCACCTAGACCTATCATGTGTCCTTGAGCATCTTATCGCAGAGCTAACTGCATTCTTAAGGAAGGTATAAGCAGTTACAAATATTTTGAATAAATAATTCTATCAAGAAATTCGTATATTAATTCTACTTCTTTTTTCCTTGGCTTATCACCTTATGTTGTAAAGCACTTGATCTAGCTTGTCTCTTCTCAAATATAGGCCAATCAAATACTGAGAATGGCAACACTTGAAACGCTAAATGCACTGATTGCTGCCAATGGTGATAAACTCGGCTCAGCCGCATATGGACTTATCATTGAGGAAATTTCAACAGTGATAAGGTTTTTCTTAATTGACTACTTTTTATGATGTTCTATAAAGGACATTGTGCATGTTTCCACTCTCTGAAAATTTAACTTCTTCTCTGGCTTCTGCAAGTTCTTTCCTATTATTGTTAATAGGTCTGGGTAATCTTCAGTATCTTCTAATCTCCTATTTTAATTTTTTATATTAGAGATACTGACTTGCACGTGGCTGCTCTCGCCTTAAACCTCTGTTCGACCATGCTGGCTGACAGAAACTCAACAACAAAAGTTGGGTTAACTGTCAGAAATAAAGTTTTTTCACAAGTCATAACTTTAGTAAGAAGCTCATTGCTCCAAGAACAAGTTCTCATGGTATAACCTCACTGACAGAGTTGTGGATATTTGACACAAAGCATTTGTGTTTTTTGTACAAGTAAATTTTTCTACTTTTGCTGCAGGCAATGCAAAGCTTTTTCGCTGTGCTGATTCATTCTGCAGATACCAGCTTTGATGATCTCCTAGGCCCGCTTATATCAATTGATGTACCATTTTTTAAGTCTGGTGGTAGTTTTTCAAAACAAGCTCTATTGTCTTCTGCACAATGTGTGGCTGTTCTTTGCCTTGCTGCAGGTGATCAGAAGTGTTCATTCACAGTAAAAATGCTAGCAACCATGTTGACAGCAGATAGCACTGCATATTCAGTAAGATTTCGCAACCTTTTTGTAATTATTAATTGTAAAGAATGAAGAGAATAAATTTAGGAATACTTTATCTGCCTAATATATATGGATGTATATATCTTTTCTTTTCCTTTTTTCTAAATATCTGAGCATTCTCATCGAATATGCATTTCTTTTCATTTCTGTTTTCAAATGGTATAAGCCATTCTCATATCACTTTGCATCTATTACTTCTGTTTGTTTTTTTGTTGTAGCATGCTTAAACTTTATACCCACAGTATTTCTATGTTTACCACTCCAATTTATCTTTTTATTTTTAGGAAAATCAGCACCTTTCCTTGCTATGTTTGGGGGAAATTGGACGTATGAAAGATTTGAGCTCTCATGCAAATATTGAGAATATTGTTAGTGGTTATTTTCAATCCCCTTTTGAAGAGATAAATTATACGGCCTCTTATGCACTTGGAAATATTGCTGTTGGAAATATATCAAGGTACCTGCCATTTATATTGGACCAGATTGATGATCAGCAGGAAAGGCAGTATTTGCTTATTTATTCCCTCAAAGAGGTATACACTTTGAACTTAAATGTTTTCATCACAGTGAAGTTGTGATCTTAAATCGCTCCCTTGTGTTGGAACATTCAATTGTAGGCCATAGTCAGACAAGCTGTAGATAAAGCATATTTCCAGAATTCTAGTGTTGAGAAGATACTTAATCTGCTGTTTAACCACTGTGAAAGTGAGGATGAAGGCCTCCGCAATGTTGTAGCTGAGAGCCTAGGGAAAATCGCCCTTATTATGCCAGAAAAACTTGTTCCTGAACTAAAGGTATCATCTAGAACGGTGAATATGTTTCATATTTTTTCTTGACATATATGTTTCATGTGAGAAGACTTAACTAATACTTTTATGTATATTTTGTAGGCGAGATTAACTAGTCCGGCAGCTTTTACCAGAGCAATAGTAGTAAGTGCTGTAAAATATTCTATAACTGATCGTCCAGAGAAGATTGATGAGATTATACACCCCGAGATTTCTTCTTTCTTGATCCTTATCAATGATCAGGATTGGGTAAGAATTCGTTCTCCTAAGCTGTTCAGTTGTCACTTCGCTTATTCGTACATTTGCAATTTCTTTATGCCCTTTTTATCTTGGGAACTGAATATTTTTTTTCTCTTTGGTGAATACAGTTTTATATATTCCCAATTGAATATTTTACTATTATTTTTCCTTGGGTTTTGACTGTGCAGCATGTTAGGCGTGCAGCTCTTCAGGCCTTGAGTACAGCTGGTTTGAAGAAGCCAACTCTTCTCAAGGGCCTTCTTCCAGAGTTGCTTCCGCAACTTTATGATCAAACAATGACCAAGGTAAAATCTTTTTTGACTCTTGGCAGTATACCTAACTTTGAACACTTGTGATTCCCTTTAATCGGTTTTACCACTCACAAGTACAAACATATGCAAATTTATTTTGGTCATATATATGAGGTTCTACAATGGTTGACCTTGGTCCTAACAAGCAGACAGTGGAAGATGTCCTTGAGTGGAGGAAAGCAGCTTTTGAATGCATAGACACGTTGTTGGATGGTTGTCTGCATCAAATGAGGCCTTCGTCGTTCATAGTGCCATATCTCATATCTGGTCTGGATGGTGAGTTGGTCATGTCTTGTCTTTTCTTTTGATAGATTATGTAGTGTGGCCGTGTGGGTGCAGTACTACGCTTAAGCTAATTGAGTAGTAGTGCTGTTCCAAGGTACTCATGTGTCTTCCCCCTAGCCAAGATAGGGAATGTTACTCGAGAACTATGTATAAATTGTATGCCCAGTATATAGGATTCAGAGGTTTATGGTTGGCATCCGGTAACCCATCACTCTGAACATTTTGTTTTTTCTTATCCAGACACTTATGATGTTAAATTGCTTTGCCATCTTCTTTTATCCAAGCTTGCGGGAAAGTGTCCGTCGGCTGTGCTTGCAGGTTAGTGCGTTAGTTGAATTTTATATTTATATAGTCAGCTCTGCTATTTCTCAGTATATCATTCTAACCTTTTACCTTCAGTGTTAGACTTGGTGGTCGATCCTCTACAGAAAACTATAGAGTATAGACCCCAAGAAGATGCTGTAAAGCACGAAATTGATCGTAATGAAGACATGATCCGGAGTGCTCTCAGTGCAATTGCATCTCTAAACAGGATAAGGTTCGGATATTAACTCCTAGCATATAGTGTACAATCCCAGTGCAATTGCATGTGAATCTGTAATGCATCTCGCAGTTTTATGATGATGCCTGTAGTGACAATTTACGATGCTTAATCTTTTTGACTTGTTTGGAATTCATTGCAGTGGAGCAAATTACAGTCGTGGTTTCAGGATTCTCATGAACAAGATATTTGATTCTTCGACACTTTGGGAGATGTTCTGTTTTATCCGCAATGAACAAGCCTCCCTTCATAACATAAGTTTATAGGCCATCTGCAGATAGGGGAGGAAATGAATAATGCATAAAACTTATACAAAAGGTATAGCTTTCTGTTTGTTGTAACTTGTAACAACATAAGATTATACCATTTTAGAAGCTTCAAGTTTCTAGTGTAACATAGAATTTATAGTTTATATTGCCCAAACTATATTTCTAGTTTATATTTCTAGTGGAACATAGTTTATATAAAATGTGAAAATAATACTTTTATTCATATTAAGTCAATTACATTACATATATTTATTCACCAAAACTCTTGCACTGCAACCTCAAATCACACACAAACTCCCAGATTTTCCTCTGCTGTTACACACACAAAACACAGAAAAAAACAGACCAGATAAACAGGTATCTTTTAAAGCTCAGCTTTTGAAGTCTTGATACTCTCACCAGAACCACCACTTTCTTCAGCAATACTAATGACCCTAGGTTCCTTCTTTTTTTCCTCAGCCAACTTTGGCACGACAATCTTCAAAACCCCATGTTCGAGATTTGCTGAAACTTTGTCCAAGTTAGCATTTCCAGGCAATCTAAATTGTCTCCAGAACTTCCCGCTTGTCCTCTCAGCTCTATGCCATTTCTCGCCTTCAATCTCTTCCTCTGCTCTTAACTCTCCACTTACTCTCAGCACCCTGTTTTCTTCGACTTCAATCTTCACATCTTCTTTCTTCATCCCTGGAATGTCCAATGATATCATGTGTGCTGTTGATGTTTCTTTCCAGTCAGCTCGAGCCATTGCCACTGATTCGACAACTCCTTTAGGAATCGTCATTGGAGTCTGTTCGAGAATTCTGAAAGGGTCTTCCATTGGGAGCATTAGCATGTCTAAGAGGCTCTTGCCGGAATAAGGTGTCAATGCTTCCGTCTGAAGTGGGAGAGCTGTTGCAAGACTAGTTAGGATCAAAAGGGTGACGGGAAAAGATTTCGTAATCGCCATTTTACGATAATTTAAATGTAGAGTAAACGAGGGTGTGGAATTTTTTGAAAATATGATTGAGGATTTTGAAAATGGTGTTTTGCAATGCTTTCTTGGCTTATGATCTGCTGGTGAAGGCAGGTGGGTAAGGCTTTATATAGGGGTTTAATGTGCATGGCAAAGAAAGGTCTGGAGTCTTCAGATGAATTCTTGAAGTGGAGAGTTATCCACTGGGGTCTAGATGTTTGGATCTGACTTTTATTGAAAGTATGGTGAGCCTGGAAAGTTCAGGAACTCACGAGTATATAAATGAAATATTTTGATACACCATTGCTTTCTACTTTTAGTCGGTAGTTTGTAGGTTTTGACGGTTTGAATGTGATGGTCAAAAATATCATTTTTTTTTAATATTGGGAAATAAGAATATCCATTTTAAAAATTTTAGTAAAAAATATCAGCATATTACGCATTTGAAAAATGGGTATTATTATTACGCATTTGAAGAATGGGTATCACACATTTTTTTTCTAAAAAAAATAAGTTACGCATTCTTAAAATGCGTATCACCCTTTTGCATAAGGTGTTACACATCTTTCGAATGCGTAACAGTTCAAAATATTATTAAATTTTTTTTGAAAAATATTTTTAAATTTTCTTTTTATGTATTACCCATTTCTTAAATGTGTAATACTGATACTCAATTTTAAAATGCGTAATAAAGCGATATTTTTTGCCAAAATTTTTAAAAATGATATTCTTATCACTTAATTTTAAAAAAGTGATATTTATGTCATTTTTTCGAACTGAGAAGACAAAATATTTGAGTTTATACTTCTTCTCATCTCACGGATGAATATTTTCTACTTTTAGTCATTTGCATGATCCGTGCGGTTTAAAGATTTTATGGTAAATTAAGATGTACGGTCTAAATTTGCATATTATCATTACATTTTGTTTGGTCGGTTATGATGTCCATTTATAAGTTTACCCGTTATGAATCAAGATGGTAAATCAAGATGTCCATTTATAAGTTTATCCGTTATGAATTTGCATATTATCATTACATTTTGTTTGGTCTGTGTCACCTAATCGATTGAATTCATCCCATTAATTATTGTATCCTTTCAAAGAAGAAATTTTACTATGTAATTTCAATTTGGAAAACTATCTAAACTATAGATATGTGATTTGTTTGTGATTTTGATTATAAAAGGAAAAAAAACTGCACCATTCATAATTGGTATCGTAATTGCTTCGATATATTACATAAACCCCCCTAAATCCTAATATATAGGATAAATAATGAAAAATATTACATCTTTCACTATATTGTAAAAAATAATCAATAGTTATTTTGCTATATTTCAATTATTACACACTAGTATAGATAGACATATGTGGGCTCAAAACTTTGACACTAAATATATTTGAGCTCACATAACAATACTTTGTAAAAGATTAATGTAGTATGATTTTGGGCTCTTTGTGCGTATAAAATTAAGAGAATTTGCAGTAAATATTAATTTTTTAATTTTTTTTTCATTTTTACTCTCCCTTTACTTTTATTTCAGTTTTATATTTTTCAATTTTCATATATACGGTACAGTATGTAAAAAGTGTTTTACATTTTTAAAAATACGCCCACTGCAAATACACAGCATTTTCTTTCTTCTACTTTTCTCCATTTTTGATCCGTTTTTATGTTTTGATGTTCTTTCTTTCTTGTCAACTAGCTCCTAAACCCGTGCAAGTCACGGGCATGCTTTAAACTATATTTTAATAAATGATCTAAGTAATCTTTTTCTATCGCAATAATGAAGACTGATAGTGGAAATTTGTAAATTATAACTCAATTTCTAGGTCTGGATGTTTACTTCGAAAAACTATACCTAAGGCATTTTCTACTGTCCAAAAGAGTTCTTACTCACTTGATTTGAGGTTAACACAATGAGTTGAGGCAAACATCACATCCCGAAGAATTAAAAGTTACCAATTGCAATACAAGAAGATACTTTCCACAAACCGCACTGTCTTTCAATGCAAAAGTAATACGTACAAAGTTTTCAGTAGCATGCTCTGCTTCCATGTGTGACTGTTATACAAGTTAATTAGAAAGCCTTATTAGCTCTATGACCTGTCAATTAGTAGCAAAAAAGCTTTGGCTCGGGTAAGTAATTTGGGCCTATTACCATATCGTTTAGATTGTCTCCAGCAATTTGCCTCACTGTGTGCTTATCAGTTGGTTCCTCGTGATCTTTTGTACCTGATACAAAACAATTGGATAAACAATATTTTAGCCAAGTAATTCATGTACGAACATTTTGAGACGCAAATCAAAATTTTGGAAAAAATTATTCATACCAGAAATGCAGTGTGGGATTTGGTAATCAAGGCCATTTCTGATGGTATCAAATATGTTTCAAGATGACATTAGTTTGGGAAAGCTTAGGTAAGGTGACTTAGGTATCAAAACAAGTCCCTGACTCCTTGGTAAACCTGAAGATAAAACATTAAAAACGTACTTAAAACAATAAATATAGAAAATAACATTCGTCAAACTCAGAATCACATGCCCTGAAAAGGTCTACACATTAAAAATAACAGAAGTTTGACAAATAATGCTTACCGATCAATGGCCATTGAAGGTGCCCTGAAACTAACAACAAAGAGGGGAAGAATGTGAAAATTCATGTAACAACTCCAGATAATATACTTTTTCGGTTCTTCCAAATTATCTACACCAATATCGAACTCCTCTGAACTCGGTTGAAACTGCTCAGAACCGGCACAAATTTGTTCTGTTTTCCCCAATATCACACGACACAAAAGAATGTGTCTCAACCCATTGTTGTCAATGTTTGATGATTATACACTGCAATATCACAATTAGTACTATTATAAATCTTAAATTCAGAAGAAGAAGAAGAAAAAAGAAGAATTATAAGAACACAAAAGAATGTGTCTCAACCCATTGTTGTCAATGTATGATGATAATACATTACAATATCACAATTAGTACTATTATAAATCTTAAATTCAGAAGAAAAAAAAAAGAATTATACGAAACTACTAAAAAATTAATAGAGCCAGAGGAGAGCTGATTTTCCACTGCTCATTTTCGGCTTCTTAGATAATAAACGAGTTCGAAGTTCACAAGCACCTCTGTTTCTGACTTTTGCCCACAAACACATTGGCCATCACATATTCGGGTTTTGCTCGCGAACATATTAATAATGTTTACAAGGTTTCATGACAAGAATTAGTAACAAATTAAATCCCTGCCAAAAAAGCTTTAAAAATCTTAAATATAAGGACCCCGAAGAAATAACCAAATCAGTATCAGCGAAAAATAATTAGATAAGTACTATATCATATACTCCAATTCTAAATCTATTTATCAGTAGATTTATTTTGAAAGGGAAGTAAAACAATAAAGTTACACTTTCAGTTCTCTTTTGTCCTAAATTGGCATCATTAAAGACCTTACTACCATCAACCAAACACTACCTCCAATAGTCATCGATGTGTTGATCATTCGCTGCATCACTATAGCCGATGCGGCGACCATTCGCTGCATCACTATAGATTGTGGAGGAGAAGGCGCGAACCTAACACCAAAGCAAACATTGATGTTATAAGCATATAATCAGTTTGTCAGGGTGTTTGCACTTGATGCTTTAAGAATTTGTGATACATTGCAATGTCCTCATAAAAAAGGTAAACGGGACCTATTTAAGCAGTGACACATACCATTAATACAAGAAGAGGTGAAGGACAATGGCAATATGTTTCAATGTAGTGTAATTATACAGTTGGTGTGCAAGGCACGGGCATGTTCTAAGTCACAGATTTTATAGCTTACAGGTAGCTGATTCCAAAAGTGTAGATTTATTAAGATGTTTTATGTTTGCAGTCTAATACTAATTACTATCTATTACAACAGAACTGACATATAAATTGTATGTTGGTCGCAATGGCAAAAAACTTGATCTGCCAGACTACCAGGTGAGTTCTTTCCAGTTGGAAGTGTAGGAGCACAACACTAAAGTAGTTTGCACAATTAAGACATGTCTAGTAACATGTACATCTATTTCTGCAAACTTTCTTCTTCTCAGCAAATGAACCCATGCTGGTGGGATTATAATAAACTTGTGCATTATCTTTTGTTTCATGTCCTCCCAGGTCGCAGTTGTTGCTCGTAACATATGTAATGTCAACCTCCTTGTTAGCACTCCTATGAAGAAGACAATAACATCAGTGATAATCCACCGAGTGAGTTTGGGCTAAAGGCGAGCTTAGCTCCAAATACGAACCTGAACCGAAATGCAAGACATGTTTGGGCCCTAAATCGGACTTCGGCTGAGCCCGGATCAGGACTGAATATAGCCTATCAATATCTACCCGCAATCGATAATTATTAGCCATTATAATCAACAATGTATGCTGATAATGAGATTCAACAATATATGTTATTATATGGTCTTAATATATATGGTCTTAATAACCATGATTAAAATAATCAAGATTATATTGGTTCTGACCTTTTAAGAAATACTTACAATCGAAACATAAATACAAAGCAGATTATGATATAAAAAATAACTCAAATCTGTATCGTGTACTAAATAAAAATTTAGAGGAATTTTGTTTTTGTTAGCTAAAATTATCTAATAACAATTTTCAAATTAAATTGTAAAGATAATTACAAAATTTAAGGAAACAGGACATAAAATACATATTATCGGCTTCCAGTCACTTATTCTCATCAACTAAAAGTCACAGGCTTGACTTCACTTAAAAGCTGAAAAAAAGTTTAGTAATCAACCAACCAATTATAGAAGTGAACCAACCGACTTGATAGCAACTTAATCTGCAAAATTATTTAGAGGTTCAAGGTTTAAAACACTATTTACTTGTAAGGAAATAGCTAAAATGACATCCTTTAATATTAAACTTAGATAAGACCCAAGCAACTAATCATTAGTAAAGGCTGTCACGGTGTCCTTAATAATAAATCTAATTCTCAAAATTTACTAAAAAAACAATGAATAAAATTATATATAAATTTCAAAAGTTCATACCTTGCCATTTTTTGCAGTGATGCTCCCCTAATTTCCCGAGCAATGTTCCTGCATTGTTTCCTCATCAAGAAAAATATGTACTGCCAAGTGCTAACGCCAACTTCACCATAATACCAACTCTTATTATGCCTCTCTTGGGTTAATCTTGAATATCTAAACAGGTCCATAAAGACTAAAACACCATTAAATCTAACAGAGGTATTCTAGAGTATTATATGTATACACACACATAAAATACATAAAATCTGTAATTACCCAAGAAGTAATCCATAAAATTGCTCAGTTGCCTCTTTCATATTCGCCAGTAATCTCGAGTATGCCATTCTCAGCAAATACAACAAAAATAATTCAAAAGTAATTGACTCATTTTAGTCAAATAATCTAGACTCCAACGACTATTACCATTCTTGTATGACCAAAATGCCTATCAAATATGGATTTTCCATTGACATGCATTTCGGCTCAGACAAAAACCTCAACGGGTTGGTTCTAAAGCCATTCTGTTGTCCATTCCCCTGGATCATGATATAAAAACAAGCATTCACCCACTCTATCCTGAAACAAACATGCCAACTATAAGAAAAATATTACGTGCCAAAAATTAGACACAGACATTGTAAACTAACTGTTTATAAAAAGGAATGGAATGAAAGAAGACCATTTGTTTGACCGATCTCTCTCAATTAAGCTGCTCTATCATTTTATATATTTAATATTCTTTTATGGCTATCCTTCTGCAAATGATGTACAATCAAGTATGTGTTAGTATTAGTGCCCTAGAGACAATACAATTGTACTTCTGGGAAATACTATTTTGTTATTTAATAATGAATATGTTCTATTGATTATTCGACAACAATTATTATGTCTTTATTTACTGCGATATTAATGTTAGAGTAATAAATGTCCTTGGAATATCGAACACGTATTCTATATCTTTAAGTATGTGACTTAAAAATGAGATTATAAGAATAGTGTTTATATTCCTAAATTATCCCTAATTAAGCATTATGAATTGGGACAATTATGATGCATAAAGATTAGTATGATCGTTGACTAAATGACCACATCTCATTGGTCATAGGTATAGTGATACTAAAGTCAAGAACATAGGTGCATGTAATATTCTACATGGCACCGGATTAACCCACAGTGATATTCTACATGGTAATAAAGTCATTAGAATAGCTCACAGTGATAATGGTATAATGATCCTTAGACTTGAGATCATTATATTTCTATACGAGGATTAATATACTTTGATTACATTAAAAGTTACCTTTGACCGGGTGATGATAAAAGTGGACATCGGGTATATTATGAGTCGTATGAGAAATATGAATGATAGATATAGGATTTAACCCTCCTATTATTAGGAGAGATATTATTGGCCTCTTGATTGAGTGAGACTATGAAAATGCATGGCCATGCTCAAATATTGATTTGTTTTAATAGTCTACTCATTGATCAAGGAAACCTGGATTAAATGTTGAAGAGGATGACTAATAACATGCCTCGAGTTTAATCTATAATATTTGGTTAAAGGGATTATATTACACGGAAACATTAGTCACGAAAGGTTTAATTGGATCACCAATTATTATTATTACTTGGGTAGCAATGATGTATTACTAGATGCCGCTCATTGTTTATAATTTTATTATGAGATATTAAAATTATTGCCAACGTAATAATAACCTAAAGGGTTACACATAAAGAACGTTTTAGACGGAGCAATAATTAAATTTCGAATTTAATTGAATTATTATTATTATTATTGAATTATTGGATTAATTAAGTAGGACTTGATTAATTGTATAATAATTCGAATATAATAACTATTACTACTAATAATCAGATTGGGTTTTGGAAGCCCAATCAGATTAGGTATAGGCCCAATATCCCTCTCCATATAAATACATAATGATGTATTGTTTTTAGGTTTAGTGACAAAAATACGTTTTTCACACAAAACCCTAGCATCTCTGCATATTAGAGAGGCTAGAGACAGGAGAGAAAGGATTTCCGAGGGCGGTTCTTTTGGCTAGTACCAACTCCGTAATCGTGCGTTCGTGTGGACTACTTTGGCGACGCAGATCTTGAACAAGGGCTGCGTGGTGGTTTCAACAAGGACCTCCATCTTTCTGAATTTTATAAGCTCAATTAAGGTATGATTTCGTTTCTCCATAATCAACCATGTCTTGTACACGGATCCTATGGTTAGGGTTTCGGATTTTTATTGTTTTACGACTGTTTTCGCTGCGTTTGTTGCCCCGAAACCCAACAGTATGATGCATCATTGCCTTTGTATCCACCTCATGTTGATGAGTAGTCAAGCAGTGGCAGTGCAATTTATTTTTACCTTTGTGGCTGCAGGTGCTTTATAGACATTTATTCCAAATACAATTGCCCAGGTTTTAAGTGCTTTTAGAAACAGATTCATTATTAAGAGCAAGCATTGTTGGAGACTGGAGAGGTTGCTAGGTGTGGTCTTGGCTGTGGACTGGATTCAAGAAGTCATCTCATGGAGTCGGGCATAAAGAGAATGGTCTTTCTTTTTGTAGGTATGCAATTAGGGAAAAGTTATTCTATTAATTCTTTCAATTCTGTTTATACATCCTAAAATAAATGAGGGCGTCCAATATAGAAATAAAATATTAGAAGAGAAAAGACATGTTCAATATAAGAAAAACACAAATAAAGAATGTAGTATTGATCTTAAATTCTAAAAAAAATATGAATACTTTGAGAGTGAATCAAATGTACCAATTCTTTTTGTGTATTGTAAGTCGGGACTCTATGACCAAGTAAATTGGTATACTAAATAGAGAATCTACCTATATTGTTAGCTTACTCGACTGACATACTACACAATCGTGCCGTGGCCTTTACTAATTGCAGATCATGCTATGTTTGAGCTTCCTAGAAGTGCCGAGAAAAGTTTGGTTTACTTAACTAAGTCTAATCTGAGAGGTGTTCTAAAAAAACTCTAAACTGAGAGGACAAAACTATTGTTGCCAACACTATCCTATCCCCTACAATAACAAATGGTTCTTTACAAAGTAAGATGATAACGTTAGAAAAAATTGCAACTGGTATATTAAGATATCAGGTTTGACATTTAAAAATTAGAAATATAACAGGTCTTTATATTACGGCTCCCAATAGTCAAACATAATTTAGAAAAATGATGTTACCTACAAGCCGTAACATCCTTTTAAAATTAAGACCCTTTCAGAAGAGCACTTTGTTGCCTCTACTTATATCATCTACCAGCAGCAGCGTATATTATGATTAAACTGGGAAAAACACAAAAACAAATTACGACACAAGAATACAAATCCATGTCGAATAAGTAAATAGCCATACTCCCGAAGATATATCACTGGAGAAAGAAACACCCAATTAAATGATACATCACCCATGAATCTAATCAAACACCGATAGAAATTAAAATTAAAAACCAGTTTGAACTGTATCCATCAACAATCGAAAAATACTAAGAAAATATGAGAAACCTATAATTAATGATTCGTTGATGATGTACGGTTTTCGAAAAAAAAAAGAAATAGGCAGAAATTGTTATCGCTCTACCAACAGAGTGGACACGTTCAATATTGTCAAGTTCACCATAAACTATTGAGTACTGAAATTAAATACAACCTAAGTATATTAATCAATTCTAAATTACGGGGGGGAAACCGAGTTCTAAAATCATTGTTTTTTCCTGCTATGATAGACCTACCAAATTATTTAAATTAATGTTAAAACAATATTAACAAGTTGTATTTAACATGTATAGATAATTATAATTTACATGTTAGTAGGTTCTACTGCATTGTGGAATACATGTCTTGCAAGCTGAAGAATTAGAAACAGTAGGCGAAAGGATGCTTGTGTGCCAAAAATGAGAGTGTATAGGCTTCCAATTGTATAACAACCAAGTAAAACATTAATGTATATGATAAGTGAAGCGCAGGCTGCAGGACAGATTATAGAAAATAGAAAATAGCATAAAACTTGCAAGAACAGATAAGTACCTTTAGACATACATATAAAATGCGAGTATAAAGTGGCTTCCATTTTCGGGAATATAAAAAAGCAATGAACAAATAAGACCTTTTAAACAAATTTTAGAAACAGTGTCAAGGAATGGGAAAACAGATATAACAAATGACAACACATCATTTAATTTTTATACTCTTTTTTAAAGCTTTTTAGTACATTTAATCTATATGTTAAAATGACGCGAAGCTTTTAAACAGTAGATATATTACATATATGACTCATTGCAATATATAGATGGTAAAAATATAATGAAGGTTCATTATCTGAGCGAATAGTGGATTCCAAAGATAATCACAACAGGTTGCTGAAGGTTTAACTAACCATATAAATATTTTCCACATCTGTTTTTAGTTTCTTTAGCATATATAAAGCACCATATAGCCAACTTAAAAAGTGCAACAAAATGTACAAGTATAAAACATTTGTTAGTGAATTAATGCAGACAATACCTAAACTGAAAATATTTTTAGATTCGAAAATATTCGTACATTTGAAAAAAATACCATCTTTAATGTAGCATGTATTGATATACTGTAATTAGAACTGTTTATAGGGGGTGAACAGAGTGGAAAACCTCAGGTTCTTTGGAAGTGATACACATCTCACCATTGGATGCTTTTAGTATCACATACACAAATGTTCTTCCTATTTTCCACACCTTAATTACCCCTTTCTTCCATATCTTGATTCAACCTTAGTAAATAACTATTATCTCACAATCAATTGTAATGATAGATCACATCACAACATAGAATTTTGTTGTCTTTTAAGCAAGAGAAATTTTAAAAAAACTTATTTGTGGATATGTAGACAACAATATCCTGTAGAGATTCTGTTACAGAGGAATCTTGTAATCAGATGAAAATCAAATATTGGTCAACATTTAAAACAAAGGTTAGCTTATGAAATAAATTTTATAATAGGAACTTTGTAGTTCATATGGAGGAAACTACCTTTGATAAAAATCACAAGTCCTAGAAAATTTTCTACGTCGTGCCAAACACATTCATGTAGACATTTTATCAAATAGGTAACCCATAGATCATCTTTGATACGTCATATGAGATCCCTTAATATGTTAGTACATTCATGACCTGCATATTCTAAGTGAAAACATAAATCAAAATGACAGAATATTATGTTTACCTGGATATTCATGGACATACGTGCGCGAAGAGGAACAAGGTGCAATAGGAGAGGATAGAAGGTCTCATAATCAGGTTTAGGGAAGAAGAATGGCTGGAAGGGGAAACAGTATGTCAATGTTGTGTTAAACAATATGACAAGTTCACAAAATCTCAATCGATCTCCGCACAATTCTCATGATACACAAAACACTACTCAACACAATGTTCAAAGTGACAATCCTCATACACATTCTTCACAATCATACACACAAATCATTGATAACAACTCTCATCCTTTATACTTACACAACAACGATCAGCCTGGTATGATCTTGATTTCTAAGAAATTACTCGGTTCTGAGAATTATGCTTCATGGAAGCGTTCTATGCAAATCGCTCTCTCTGCGAAAAACAAATTCGTCATTGTTAATGGTGATTTTGATGTTCCTATTGAGTCTTCACCATTGTATGTTCATTGGAAACGTGTAAATGACATGATCATCACCTGGATTCTAAATACTGTCTCGGATGAGATCAGCAATAGCATGAATTATCTTGATAGTGCTTTCACCGTTTGGAATGAGCTAAATGAGAAGACGTTGTGATCTTGACAGGGTCACTGAAGACTCTTTCGTTGCAACTCCCACTACTTTTAATTTTGGAACAGGGTTCTTGGGTGTTGGAGGGGATGATATAGGCTTATTGAGAGGGTTTTGTGTTTTGTCAGTCTTCTGAAACATAACAAGACCTGGACAACACCAAAAACCATCTGGTGTAACCGCAATACTAATCTTAGTATCACCTTTCTCCACCTTTGCAATCCTAATTTCACCCATACCAAACTACACAAATAAAACTCAAATCTTAAAACATTATCCAAACCCAAATCCTATTAAGTCAAAGGTGCTTCTTTTCCACCAAATTAAAGTTCAAAAAACCCACCTAGAACAGAAGCTACGTAATTACCAACATCAGCTAACAAGAACCTATAAACCCTAAAAAAATATCAAAAAACAAGAATCTTCACATAGCGCTACAAATCCAAGAAATTAAACCCTTCATAAACAAACACAAAAGTATAAAAACAACTATAAATTTCTCAAATTACTATTTCATCACGAGATGTGGCACCGAATAAAAGGGAAATACAAAGAAAACCATCAAGTACCTTTCCTTCTATCACGACGCAAGTTACGCTGCTGAACGGCCAGTCGACGAGGCTCGGCGACCGCTTCGGTAACAACAACCCGAGGTCGTCCTCTCTTCCTGGAAACACCCTCCATAATCCGTATCAGAAATGAGTTGCCAAAGAGAAGCCGCCGGAATAGATGGGTCGGGGAAAGGAAAGATAGTGCAGACTCACGGGGGCAGAAGGAGCGCCATCACAATTTACAGGCACCGAAGTCGCGGTTACGGGAGGCAGAAGAGCAGGGAGCGGCGAGGAGTCGGAAGGTGTATAGAGCGTGAAATAGGAAGGGCATAAAAGTATTGTATAAACTGTGAAATAGGAAGGGCATAAAAGTATTTTAAAACGGAATAAAATGTTTCCCCAAATACTTGATGTTCCAGTATTAGATATAGAATAGATGAGGTGCTCTTTCTTGTTCTTTATTTCTCACAACACAATCAATTAATATATACATACAACTATACACTTATACATACACGCATATACATATAATTGGCCTTGCGGGGATAGTTTCATGTTGGTTTTGAATTGAATTGGGCGGCGACGAGAGTTTTACGGCTTTAAATTTAGTTGATTTTGATTGATTTAATTCTTCCCCATCTTCTTTCTCTAAATTTGATTAAGTTAATTTTGTTGCTTTGATTGGTTTGTGTTGCTGATACAGTTGAATTATAAGTTGCTTTAAGGTTGATTTTGTTGCATACGAGGTTGAATTGGATTGGTTAAGATTTGCAATTGATGCAATTAGAATGAGGTTTGAAAAGCAACTAATGCAACATGAATCAACTTTAAAACCAACTTAAAGTATTTTGTTTCATTTTGGGTTGCAAAGCGTATTTTTAAAAACAAAATTTTAAAAAGTTTATTTTTGTAAATAACTTCCTAACGTCACAGTATTTTTGAAAAAATAAATTATAAGAAGGATATTCTTAAAAAAAGCCCTAAAATTAATTATAACCAACTAAGATTATTATAGGGATTCATCACAGTAAGATGTACCCATCTTTATCCTTATTTTCAAAAAAAAATTCCAAAACAATTTCGGACAAGTGAAGATATGCATATCATATGTAACAGTAAAAGTAATAGTAATAGTAACTTTACATCGTGCGTGTTTGGGGTATCACAAAAAAATTTACTTATACCTTAAAATGAGTAAATATCATATAAGTGATAAGTTGATGAATTCCTATAAGTTATACGAGTGTTTGGATAAATTTACTTATAAGTTAGTGAAGAATTTGCTAAATTAAATTTGAAAAAATAATTTTTAAATACAATGATTTCAACATTTGTATTTTAAATTAAAAAATATTTAAAAACACAAATGTAAAAATATAAATATTAGAAAAATAAAAAAATCAAAGAATAAGTTGATAAGTTAAGTAAAATGTTGGTGATTTCTAACATTCAACTTATCAACTTATAAGTTATAAGTTATCAAATAAGCTGAGTACACAAACAATCCTTCTTATCAACTTATAATGCATAAGTCATAAGTTCAAATGTTACGGGTTGTTCGTCGTAACCCTCGAATTCAGAACTTATTCATTCATATTATACTATGTCATTTGATTTTTATATAATTGAAAATTAAATTTGCGCAAACAAAACTCAGATTTCAGAATAAAAAATCGGAGATGATGATAACTACTAAATAGTATTGACGGTAACTGTCATGGTCGATGTAACACCCCAGTCCCACATCGAGGAGAAGTACTACTACTAATTAGCACCAACAAATCATGATCTTTGGGGGGCCTGTGGTGGGCTTGTCGTAACCCAAGTTGGTTGCGTTTGGGCCAGTAGGCTTCGGCTTATTCGGACTCGTAATCGGGACTTGACCCGATTTTCGAAAAAGGCTCGGGATTTGACCCGGGTTGTCACATATGGTATCAGAGCCGACTCTCGAAATCTTGTCGAGGCAAGTTGCCGGAGGTGGGGACACGAAGCCAGTCGGTATTATCCCACAATGGCTAGAGAGGAACGATCTTGGAACCTATGGGCTATCCGTTCAGGCTTGACGAGGACGTCAAGAGTTTAAGTGGGGGAGTTTGTAACACCCCAGTCCCACATCGAGGAGAAGTACTACTACTAATTAGCACCAACAAATCATGATCTTTGGGGGGCCTGTGGTGGGCTTGTCGTAACCCAAGTTGGTTGCATTTGGGCCAGTAGGCTTCGGCTTATTCGGACTCGTAATCGGGACTTGACCCGATTTTCAAAAAAGGCTCGGGATTTGACCCGGGTTGTCACAATCGATCCGCTCCCCAACCCAATTCCATGATTCCTGAAAGATATGTACTTTTTCTTAGTATTCATCTTTTATTTTCCAACTATTCCACAACCTTATACCCACCCATCTATAAACAAAACTGAGAATAAGGTTTTATGATATTTTTTTAAAAAATAAAAATTTCTCACTCAAAAGCTCATTTTTGGGTTAAATAGTGTCTTACGGAGGTCCCATCTTTCGGACATTAATTTGTTTTCTTGTTGATAATAAATTTTGAGAATATTGTGGGTGGTACATATCCCCCATTCACCAGAGCTCTAATACTATGTTGAGTAATTAGCCACTCTAAAATTTTAAAATCTTAAGATATTAGAGGAAAATATCAAATGAATCTTATATTATATTTCAACAAATTTATTAAGGAAAAATAATATCTTTCTTGAGCAAAAGGAAGAGAAGATTAATAAACATTGCGGAGAATTTTGTAATCAAACACTCCCCTAATTAAATTCGTGTAAAGTTCGTACACAAAATTTATGCTCCCCTTTTGTTTTCATGGCTAAAGATTAAGTTTTGTTTGTTTAAATTGGGGATTATAGTTATGCTAGTATCAAGAATCACTTATGGATTTGGAACCTCATGTTTGGCAAAAAGAATTATTGTCGAACCATATTTTAAGCATCAAGATATGAAATTTTGATATTTTAGGAGAAAGGTCGGTAAGAAAAGGGGACATGAACGTCAAATCAAATATCATTTATTTAATTTCATGCAAAAAAAATTACAAAGATTTAAATTATTTTTATTTATAAACAAATGTTACTAATAATAAAATTTTTATATTTTTATATAGTATAATAAATTAATTTAAATTATAACTTAATATTATTTTAAAAATCATTCTAGCACTGAATCAAACATATAATATCGTTAATGAACTTTGAACCCTATACAACCTCAATTAGATTTCTAATTTCAAACTCATACCATTCAGCGAACCAAACAATCCCTTAAATATTTTTATTTATTATTACCAAAATATACACGAAATGAAAATACATAATACGAAATTACACAAATTCTTAAATGATTGGGGTTAGAGATTTAGGCCCTGTTTGGGATTGCTGTTAAAAATTGTTGTGTTGTTGAAAAAAGTGATGTTAAAATAAATGTTGTTGTGAAAATCAGACAACTGTTTGGTAATATTTTTGATATGTGCATGTTTTGGTGTATAATACAAAAAAATAATATTTTTGGTGAGTTTTGATGTTGAAAGTTGAAACCAGTAGCTGCTTCCCGCAAAAGCTGAAAAGCAGTTTTTTTCAAAAGCATGGGGACCTGCTTTTAGGGATGGCAATCGGGTCGGGTCGGGTCGGCTCGGGTTTTGCATTATCCAAATCCAAACCCGATTTTTTTAACCATACCCGAACACGAAAAATACCCGAAAATTAATATCCAAATCCAATCCAATGGATTTCGGTTCGGGTTTGGATATACCCGAAACCCGAAATTTTTTGGATTGGATTTGGATAATACCCGAAACCCAAAATAAAAACCCGAAATTTAAACAAATTTAAAATAAGATAGAACCACC
Organism: Heracleum sosnowskyi; assembly: GCA_030848705.1. Lineage (NCBI taxonomy): Eukaryota > Viridiplantae > Streptophyta > Magnoliopsida > Apiales > Apiaceae > Heracleum > Heracleum sosnowskyi. The sequence continues at coordinate 90,652,647 of CM061235.1, read as the reverse complement.
AAAATTACAAATTTAAAATAAGATAGAACCACCAACAACAACAACACTACACTTGCAGAAACAGTAATTTAGTTCAACAAAAGTGCAAAATTACAAGACAATCAATGATTCAAAAAATAGAACTACAATATGCAAGTCTTGAGCAATAACCAAAAACAACAAAATAACATAAATATTGATTCAATTCAGCACTTCAGTAGAATTGCAGCAATCGCACTGTCGCAGGGCCGTTGTACAGTAGATCAATTGGTGTACATTCACCTCAAATACAACATATATGTTACAACAGCAGAGAACTTAAGAAATGGAAAAATGCATCAATTCTTCGGAGAAAGCTTCAGACACATGGTACTGCCAGAAAAGAAGTAAGCAGTAAGGTTCAACTCATACAATTAATGTTATTTAATGGTGCAGAACATCTACTATAAAATAATTGATCAAACCTTATTACTATAAAACCTTCACAAGGTTAATTTGATCTAACCTTATTACTATAAAACCTTCACAAGGTTAATTGATCTAACCTTATTATTTGATAACATTATCTTTTTTCAGTCATCTCTGCTTTGACCTACTTAAAAAGAATAAACTTACAGTTACAGACTCAAATGATGAGTTCAAAAACATCCTATCAGGTAAGATGTACTGCAACAATGAAGTATCATTGGTAGGAAAGTTAATTAAACCCAACAAAATTACGTAGCAACGTTATTTTCACCATATTAGACCCGTTTTCTTTAAAATCCCAAGTAAAAACTGATATAGATAGGTTTCAGTTCCAATTTTAAGTTATAATGTACCACTTTTGAATCAAACTAAGCTGCCTTCTTCTCACCACAGGAGACCTGTTTCCTTAACATCCAAAGTAAAATCTCATATAGATTGGTTTCAGTTCCAAGTTTAAGTTATTGTGCACCATTTCTGAATCAAACATGTACCAAAAGTTGCTACTTTTTCCTAAAACTAACTGTGCACTATTAAGGAATTTATAGGGGTTCATTGCTATACAATGATACAACAGATTATTTCAAACAGATTCTTTAGCATTATTCTTTCCCATATGACAAGTTATTTCCAGAGACCCTACATAAGAAAAATTAATTCAAATACACCTTAGGTTTTTGCAATCAGTGTCCATTGATTATTTGACCTGGTTCTGGATTTCACACCTGAAAATAGTATTCAAAATAAAAAAAGTTAAGACAAATTACACAACAACATGATGATTGACAAAAAGCAAAAAAAAAAAAACAGCTTATAATTTATAATCACCTCTCGTGTGATACACGAATCTTCCGATTCAACATCATTGTATATAGTTGCATAGCCTGTAGACGCTTCCCCTGGAATTATTTATCAAATATTTTAGAGATGCTTAAATTATAAATAAGGAAGAATAATAGAACATAAAGAAATATTAAATTTACATCTGATTACTAATCACCTTGCATTTCAGCAGCCCATAGCCAACTTTGAGCACACATTAAAGCTTCTAATGTTTTGGGATGAAGCCTATTGCGATGCGGACTTACCAACCTGCCACTAGAGCTAAATGCAGACTCTGATGCAACTGTTGATGCCGGAACTGCCAAGAAATCGCGAGCCAAGCGCTGCAAATTGGGAAATCGATTGACTGTAATCGTATTTCGTGGAAATTGGAATCGTGGAATCGTGGAATAGTGGAAAGTCTCGTGCGGCGGCTTGTAATCGTGGTCCGTGGAAAGTCTGTATCACTGACTGTAATACTGTATCTATTTTGAATTAACCCTAGTTCCTAAATCCCAATATCTAATTATCTATAGTATTTTGTAATTATTAAATTGTAATTCTTTTTATAAATTAAATAATACAATTTTTTAGGGAAATTAAATAATACACATTATATATTAATTATAAATAATATTTTTATATTCATTTTTGTTACAAATTTAATTTAACTCGTTAAAATAGGTTTTATACGAAGTAGATCCGTAAATAATAATATCCTTAAAAAATGATTTTTAATGTAATTAGGCCCGAGTAATAAAATTCGATCATCAAAAAGAGGTACAGACCGAATGACTGATCGACTAACAATTTTAAATGTTTCGGTTTTAGTAGTACACTTTTGGTCCGTTTTGAATTTGAATTGAATGTCTTAACAAAACAGAGAGAAAAACCCTTGCCTTCTCATTGATTTCAGATCGTAATATATATACAACTGTGTCAAACTTGATGACCAAGTAAAAATCCTATAATCAAGCCTATAATACAGGAAATACACCTACAGTCAGCCTGTATATTTAGCCATTGACATTCATGCAAATATTGTCCTAAAATACATTATATACAAAATATATGACATATCTTAACATATCTTGACACCCCCCCTCAAGTTGGAGCATGCAAATCGTGTATGCCCAACTTGCCAAGAAAAGATTCATGGTGAGATCGTCCAAGTGCCTTGGTGAATATGTCTGCGAGTTGAATATGAGTAGGCACATAGGATGGTTGAATCAAGCCATCAAGAATAACATCTCGCACAAAATGACAGTCAATTTCGATATGTTTAGTTCGCTCATGGAACACTGGATTCGCTGCAATATGAAGAGCGGCTTGACTATCACAATACAACTTGACATGGGTAGAATGCTTGATCCCAAGACTATAAAGCAAAGATTTTAACCATTTAATCTCTGAAGTAGTAGTTGCCATGGAACGATATTCAGCTTCAGCGGAAGAGTGAGAAACCGTATGCTGTTTCTTAGTCTTCCAAGATATAGGGGAATGACCAAGAGTGATGAACCAGCCAGTACGAGAGCGTCGAGTCACAGGACAACTAGCCCAGTCAGAATCACACCAAGCATTGAGGCATAAATCCGAGTCAGAACGCAACAAAATTCCTTGGCCAGGATAACCTTTTAAATATCTAACAACGTGTAGGGCAGCCTCCCAATGATCCACCCGGGGAGATTGCATAAATTGAGCCAAAGTGTGTACTGAATACGAGAGATCTGGACGCGTAACAACCAAGTAAATTAGACGACCAATTAGTCGTCTATAGGGTAACGGATCAGCTAGTAACGAACTAGTTGTTAGAGCAAGGCGATGGTTCTGTTCGATAGGAAAATTCACTGGTTTGGCACCTAACATGCCAGCTTCAGCAATGATGTCTAACGCATATTTGCGTTGACATAAAGAAATGCCAGCAAGACTCCGAGCTACTTCTATCCCAAGGAAGTATTTTAGAGAACCCAGGTCTTTCATGCGAAAACAAGAGCTCAAGTAAGTTTTAAGTTCTTGAATAGCAGAAGAATTGTTGCCGGCTATCACGAGATCATCCACATAAACCAGTAAATGCAATGAAGTAGTCCCATTATGGAAAGTAAACAAGCAATAATCAGCATAGGATTGAATGAAACCATAATCCTTAAGAGCAGTGGAAAGCTTAGCAAACCAGCAACGAGATGCTTGACGTAGACCATAAATTGATTTGCGAAGACGACAAACAAGACCAGGAGGATTAGTGCGAAATCCTGGAGGAGGGCGCATATAGACAATTTCCTCTAAATCGCCGTGAAGAAAAGCATTGTTAACGTCCATTTGATGTAGTTCCCAGTTACGAGCAGCTGCAACCGCAAGGACAGTACGTACGGTCACCATCTTAGCAACTGGAGCAAAAATTTCCTTGTAATCAACATCCTTTACCTGATGATTGCCAAGGATTACCAAACGGGCCTTGTAACGTTCAATTGAACCGTCTGATCTATATTTGATGCGATATACCCACTGACTTCCAAGTGCCCTTTTATTGGGTGGCAATGGTTCCTAGGACCATGTTTCATTTGTTTCAAGTGCGTGCATTTCTTCTTGCATTGCCTGGCGCCAATGAGGATTCTTGACCGCATCAGAATAGTTTCTGGGCTCAACACCTGTAGTCATAGCACCAAGAAAAGCTCTATGTTGCATAGAAAATCTATCACAATTTACAAAACTCGATATGGGATAAGCAGTACCTGAGGAATGCGATGAAGAAGGTGCAGCAGCTGGGGAAGGGTTCATACTACGTACTGTGTGAGTGACAAAATCACGAAGAAGAATAGACGGCTGTTTATGACGATGACCACGTCCCAATTGTGAAGAACCGTTATCAATGTTTGGATCCACAGAAGAGTTGGATCCCCCCTGTCGGTAGAGTCACCTGTGACCTCATCATCAGTCCCACAAGTAGCCTCATTTTCATTTTCACAGGCAGTGTTTGAAGGATCTGATAACACTGGATTCTCAGAATGTGGGAGTTCATTACCAGCTTCGTTAATGGAAGGCCATTCAGTAGAACTTGGGGTTCTAGATTCTTCTATTAAATAAGGGAACTCATTCTCAGAAAAGACAACATCACGAGAAACAAAATACTCTCCGGACTCCAAGTCATACAGTTGCCATCCTTTCTTTCCATAGGGATAACCCAAAAATATGCAGCGACGACTCCTACTAGAGAACTTATCACCTTTATGATTTTGATTATGACCAAAGCAAAGACACCCAAATACTCTTAAATCGTTATAAGAAGGAGGCTTTTCGTACAAAAATTCATAAGGGGTCTTGTTATCTAATATAGGTGTAGGAGTGCGATTAATCAAATATCCAGCAGTCAAAATGCATTCACCCCAAAACTTTATAGGTAATTTCCCTTGAAATCTCAGTGCCCGAGCTACATTCAAAATATGTTGATGTTTACGTTCAACTCGCCCATTTTGTTGAGGCGTACCAACACAAGAAGTTTCGTAAATAATACCATGATCTTTAAAAAAAACTTGTAGTGATTGAAATTCAGTGCCATTATCACTACGTACTATCTTAACCAACTTGTTAAACTGTCGTTTGATCATAGCAAAAAATTGAATTAGAGTCAATTTCACCCTCGTTTTATCAGCTAACAAAAAAATCCAAACTGCACGAGAATAATCATCAACAATGGTTAAGAAATATCTTGCACCACATGAAGACGGTGTTCGGTACGGCCCCCATAAATCACAGTGAATAAGATCAAAAGAATTTATTGCTTTATGCTCACTAATAGGAAATTTTGTTCGAGAATGTTTGGCACGAACACACACATCGCACACTTTATTCATACTAGATTTAACACTACCAGATTTGACATGAGGGATCTTCTCAAGAACCTTTATTGATGGATGTCCCATACGCTGGTGCCACAGATTAAATGAGTCCACACTGTTAGCATTAAACACAGAAGCTTTGACTGAGCCACAGTAGTAGTAGAGCCCCCCATGCTGTTCACCCGCTCCAATCAGCATCCTCGAAATGTGGTCCTGAATCACACACAAAACATTGGTAAATTGAACATTGTATTTGTTCTCGCACGACAATTGTGACACTGACATCAAATTACACGTAAAGTTTGGAACATATAAGACATTATACAAGATCAAATTAGGAGCCAAAATAACTGTTCCAGTCTTCATGGCTGTTGCTTTAGCACCATTCGGAAGACCAACATGACTTTGAATCTCACGAACATCATTTAACAAAGACAAGTTGCCTGTCATGTGATTGGAAGCCCCTGTATCTATGATCCATTGAACCTCAAAATTATTACCTGTCATGCTTGAAGTAGTAGGAGTTTGTTCCTGAAATGTAGCCTTTAGAAGTTGCCATTGATCCTCTGTTAAACCAAGTAGACCAGATTTTTCAAGGTCTCCTAAAGCTGGCTTAGATGTTGATGCAGTAGCAGAAGGATGTATTGAATTAGAAGCAACATTTGCGCGAGGAGCATTGAAGATTCCTCTTCCTTGCCGAGTAAAAGGTGCAGAGCGTTGACTGCCACGACCACGTCCAGACCCGCGTCCAGGTGCCTTAGAACGGTCAGGCCACCACTCTAGATAACCATGGAGTTGAAAACATGAGTTAATTTCATGACCAGTTCGTTTACAGTGTGTGCAGTAACGTGAAGCTTCCTTTGATTCTAGTCGAGGTTCGTTGCGACTCATATTTCCACCGCCAGATTGCACTGCAAAACTCATTACATCAGTACGCTCAGAGTTAGGTTTGGTACCCATGCGCAATCGTTCTTCTCGAATCAAAGAGGAGTAAATTTTATTTATTCCGCCTACATCATCCGCTGCCAGCAAAGTTGAACGAACTGTTTCATACAGACCATCATCTACACCCATCAAAAACTGGTGTACCTTGGCATTTTCTTCTCGCTTCTCAAGCTTTGTAGCAATGTTACATGTGCACTTACCACATTCACATGTGGGAATAGGGTCAACTTCAGCCAATGCTTCCCAGAGTTTCTTTAGTTTAGCATAGTAATCTTCAATAGACATACCTTGAACCTGTTTACAAGTATGCAATTCAGCCTTGAGTTGCTGAATGCGTGGGCCATTTGAAATATTAAAGCGTTCCTGAATGTCAATCCACAGATCTCGTGCTGATTCGCGATATGAAATTGTGGATCGCAATTTAGAATCAATGGTGTTCATAATCCACGAGACAAGCATCGAATTGACGCTAATCCAATCTTCGTATTCATCTGTCGTCTCGGATGGTTGAGTTATGTTGCCGTCAATGAACCCGACCTTCTTCTTAGCACGTAAAGATGTCCTGATTGCACGTGTCCATTCATCAAAATTATCACCCTTTAACTGTGTTTGGGTGATTAAGTTTCCTGGCATATCATTTGCCGCAAGATCGTAATTTGATGACTTCACCTTTGAAGAGGTTTCACTTTTGCCAGTCATGGCGATGGGAAAGGAGGGTTGTATGTGTGATTAATTAAAAAGAGCAAGGCTCTGATACCATAACAAAACAGAGAGAAAAACCCTTGCCTTCTCATTGATTTCAGATCGTAATATATATACAACTGTGTCAAACTTGATGACCAAGTAAAATCCTATAATCAAGCCTATAATACAGGAAATACACCTACAGTCAGCCTGTATATTTAGCCATTGACATTCATGCAAATATTGTCCTAAAATACATTATATACAAAATATATGACATATCTTAACATATCTTGACATGTCTATAGCCAGTAGCCTACTGCCTATATGATATATGTGATTGTTTTGAATTTGAATTGAATGACTGTAGCCTATATGATATACGTGATTGTTGAATTCGGTGCTGGATTAAAGTACGATTACTTGGTTGTGTATAAAGTTAGAGCATATGATATGATATAGGGTATAAGGTTTAGCCTTTAGGGTTTAGGGGTTATGGACTTATGGTTTAGGGGTTAGAGTTTAGATTAAGTGGGTAACCCCTAAACTTTGAAATTTCTAATTTTTTTTCTTATATAATTAAAATTATATATATATATATTCGGGTTTTTTTCGGGTTTGGATCGGGTTTCTGGTTTTCGGATATTTGGGTTTTTTTTCGGGTTTCGGGTTCGGTTCGGGTTTCGGATTTCGGATCGGTATACGTAAAATCCAAATCCAAATCCAAAAAATTTCGGGTATAAAAATCAAATACATATCCAAATCCAAAAAATCGGGTTCGGTATATCCAAAAAATCGGGTTTCGGATTGGGTATCCATCGGGTCGGATAATTTTGCCATCCCTACCTGCTTTCTTTAAAAGCAGCTTTTCAGCCAAAAACACTTTTTAGAAAAGCAGTTTTTAAATTTTACCAAACACTTTGTAGCTGTTTTTCAGAAAAAAACCGTTGTTGCTGTCTGCAACAACAATGCCAAACGGAGCCTTAATATTCATACATACAAGACACAAAAGTAACGATTTGCCAATCTACTTTCAAATTTTAAAAATTGAACATAATAAATCTCTTGTCAAAAGAAAAACACCTAATAAATCTAAAAAATATTTTAAATAATAAAAAAAGGTAATGATTCTCATAAAAGCAGATTTTGTAAGACGAAACGCTGTCGTATCTACTGTGAAAGTACTAATCGACGTGTATTAATGGTATTTACACAAACCCTGTTAAACTCTTTTGCTTCTCCGGCGATATTCTACAGTACTGGTATGTATATAACTCTATTCTCTTCATTATTCTCTTATATTTTCTCTGTTTATATGGGGTTTTGATGTCATGTTTATTTGTGTTATTGGCTTTATTAATTTTTAATTTTATAATTTATGGGTTACAAGATATGAATTTTAAATGTTTCTTTATAATTTTTGGAACATGGGTTGTGTTTGAAATCATGATTTTGAAATGCCCTTTTGTTTTCATGGCTAAAGATTAAGTTTTGTTTGTTTAAATTGGGGATTATAGTTGATTTTAATGTAAAAAGATGTTCTGTATCTTAGGGTTTGTAAAGACTTTATATGAAGCTGTTTTCGTAAAGAAACTGGATTTGACAGAGTAATAGCAGTAATAAAACACGTGTTAAGAGCAGCGTATTTGAACAGCTAGAGCAAGATTGGAACTCGATTCTTGGTCTTGATTTTTTTTAAGTACATAACGAAATAATGGTTCTTTAAAGTTGGAAAAGCCTAGTGAGAAGTGTTGTTGGATTGATTGATAGTATATCTGAATCTTTTATTATAAGTGGCCCGAGAAGTTTATAAGCATTAGGGCTCTAGCCAATTGGACTGGAAAGTGACAAGTATCAGTTCTATATGTGTATTACCCTGTGTGTTTCAGTACTAGTCTGAACCATTTTTGAACAGAGAAATATTAAACAATCTTCTACAAAATGTTTGATTGTTTGCTTTATAATATATGGATTGCTGTGGAATTAAAGGTATTTGAGCTTGTTCATTTTGTCGTGTAAATTTGGAAGATGGGTTGTTTTTTTATTTACAATTTTTGTAAGACTGGAGATCAAATTTTGTTTGTTTCATGGGTCCTGGTGTTGTAGATGATTTGTGTCTAGGTTTGCAAGTTTTTTGTATATAGCTAATTAGCTATTGAATATAGAAAACTTGAAAGGTTTTTTTTTTTTTTTTGGGGGGGAGGGGGGGTGAGTTGTTTGATATTTCACGTATTTACTTATGAGATCAAATCAGGTGGACCCTTTTATATTTAGCATGATAGTACATTAGTACCTCATTTGCTAGAGGTTTATTTAGAGTTGATGCGGGTGAGCTGATTTACTGGAATGAAGTTATTATTTTTAAGGAAGAATAAAACTTGATTGGTGTCTTCATGCTTAGTGTGAAGTACCTTGGTGTGGTGTATCTATAAGGACTAATGCATAGCAGTCCGTATTTCTCTTAGGATTATCTTATATAGTTGTAGGATTAGTAAGATATATTTTTTAAGTAGTCATATTGGTCGTTGGAGACTAAGAGTGGATGACATATATCGTATTTCTTATTCCATTAACCCTACTGCCTCTTCAAATCTATTGTTTTAATCATAAGGCCACAGGGCAAGCATAAATTTGTTTTAAATGGCTCACAGTAGTGTCTGCATAAATGCCCCAGAATGCATGTATTTAATAAGTGAATGTCAAACAATTGAAGATGCATTGTCTATAATTGTAAAACAGATCTGATTACATAATCTTGTTTTCTCAAGTTACCTGTGTAGTTATGTGGTGACAGAAACTATTTTAGACAAAAGAAACCTCCACAGGGTACTCTGTAACCTTGCTGCAATTCAGCTTTTATGCCAGTGTCAATGTTAGTCATTATAATATGAAGTTGTATGCATGCTACTTGAATTTATTGTTTTTGAGTTGGGAGATAAATATAGAGGCAAACAGATATATTATAAAGATTTAGCAGTAAAACGGTTTCATGGATATATGAAATGGAGAAATGATCGAAAGGGACTTGAGAGAAACTGTAAGGTTGTAATGTAGTTTGTAGTCTGTTGTCAAAAGTGAAAAAAGATAGTCTGTTGTCAAAAGCGAAAAAAGAGGGGTTTATTAAAGAGCAGAGGAATCCATGTAAACTTAATTATGGAACTCTTGTTTTGGTACAATCATATAATAACAAAATACAGTTAAACACATGACCGTAATATCCATAGAAATATAAGTATATAACGTATATAGACACACTGAACTAAAAAGCTAATTCCATAAAAAATATCAGTATGTTTTATTATTGATAATGTATTATTAGGAACATGCATGGTCAGTTCTTTAGGTGTGACCAAATTTTAAATAAAACAATGTGTTGTGTGCACTGTTTAGCCAACCAGGCCCAGAATCACACCATCGAACTCTCAATGTAGTCATCCAACTTTTTCTCTATACTTGTTTTTGACTTCAGTGATTGATGGGCACCCCGGAGACCTCACGCGAACCTTGTCCTGATCGTATACTTGATGACATTGGTGGAGCTTTTGGCATGGGAGCTGTTGGAGGTGCAGCTTTCCACTTCTTGAAAGGAATTTATAACTCGCCTAAAGGAGAACGCTTCTTTGGAGGCACTCAAGCTGTGCGTATGAATGCACCTCGTGTGGGTGGTAGTTTTGCTGTGTGGGGTGGCCTCTTCTCCACTTTCGATTGCACGATGGTCTATGTACGTCAAAAAGAAGATCCATGGAATTCTATCATTGCTGGAGCAGCCACAGGGGGTTTCTTGCAGATGCGTCAGGGCCTCGGTGCTGCTTCCAGATCTGCAGCATTTGGTGGAGTATTACTTGCTTTGATTGAAGGTGCTGGAATAATGCTGAACAAAGTTATGAGTGCTCAACAAAACTTTCCTCCAATGGAAGAACCTTTACCTAACATGCCTGCTATTCCTGGATATAATATGGGACAAGTTCCTGGTCAAGCGCCAGTAAACATTGAGGGCATGAGGAACGGAGCATCTGCAACATCACCTCCCTCATCATCTTCTTCCTCATGGTTTGGCGGGATTTTTGGTGGTGAAAAGAAGCAGGAGACAGGTAAAGGCAGTGGAAGCAAGACAGAGGTTCTGGAGAGCTTTGATGCTCCAACCCCTCCATCATTTGATTACAAATGAGAGTGAAAATCCATGCTCTGTCGTGCATTTATAGAACTTATTTGTATGGTTTGGTGTTTTTGTTCTTGAACATCTATTCTAGACAAATTAATTTTGGATTAATGATATAGGATACACTTATATATCTAGTATGTTTGTATTCTTTAAAAGAAATTTACACTCTTCTTGTTACCTAAATTTTTTTAATAATTAGGCTTATATGCCTTACAAATCAATGCCGATTTAGTTTCCAAATTGGTTTGTATGTATGTAGTTAATTGGTGCTTGCTGATACTGTTCTCTTATCTCCTTCTACCTTGACATAAAGTCATGAATATCTTCAGTATATTACGTGTGCAATTTAAACTGAAACCTGAAAGTCATGTTCTAAATGAAACTACAATAATCCCTACTGTTGTAACTTGTAATCTGTTGGATTTGCCCGTTCTCTATGTAAGAAAAACAGAGTAAAAGCTGAGGTACATATGTAAAATCTTAGTTTGAGAAACAGTGAAAGTGTGAATACAAGATTGTTGGAGCTAGGGTAGAATGTAGGTTTTGAGACTGATGGTGTTTGAGATTTAGTGGAGCTGCTGCACGATTAATGGCCCTACAAGATAATACTGAGACCGATAATTTCAATTGCAGGCTGGAGAACTTTCAGAAACATTTTAATGTTTGCTTACAACATTTAAATCCCCAGGATAGAAATTGTTATACTGTTTTTTAGAAACAAAACAATGCAGTAGTATAATCAACTTCTACAAATAATAGATTTTTCCCTTATTCGAGCTGGCTGTTTTAGAAAGTTTTCTAACTAAACAATTCAATTTGAACTAATCAATCCCTATTCCATTGGCATCCATTGTGCATAATACTTCTACTGGAATAGTCTCGGAAAGATCCTTGCGAGCCTCCTAACTAATATCAGAGGTCGCATCAGTATATAGCGTGACACACAGTAGATTATAAATTAGTCTTCGGTAAAAGTACTTGATTAGCTACAAAAGTTTCCATCATTTCGACATGTGGCATTTCTTGATTAACAGCTGATGATAGAATACTTCCGTTCATGGTTTCAGTACCGTTGAGTTTCTCTTGCTTTAGAGTTTGTAGCTCCTTAACCTGATCTTCTAGCGATTTAATGTAGTTTGCTGCTGCTTCAACGATGGTTGCCTTGCCACTCTGCAACATTGTTTTAATTCACGTATACAGTAGAACCTCGATAAATGAATAATCGATAAACTATTAACTTCATCAAATGAATAACTTTTTCTAGTTCGAACATGATAATGATAGTGTATCTTTAACCATCATGATAATTGAATAAAATCTTCTGGTCCCAAGCATATTAATTTATCTAATTTTAATAAAAAAAATGGGTTTCACCAAAAACAAATTATTAAACAGAAGTATAGAACTATTTGAAACTTTAGCTAGCTGCAGGAAATGAAGTTCGGTGACATAGACTGATGTAACGCGCATGCGTGTGTGTGGAGGTATAGAACTTGATTGGATTATCTATTCTTTACTCAGAAATTCAAATATCCGTGTAAAAGGATTCCTTGAAACATATGCTATAACAAAACATCATGTATCTATCCACAAAAGATGCATATGTATCATTTAGTATAAATTAACGATAGTGCTCAAATAATTATGTAACCTTGCACAACTACGGATAGATTTGAATACATATACCTTAGGAGGAAGATGAGGGAGCATTGCATGGAGACGAGCAATATCCTCTTTCTTTAGAACTACATACTCCTGATTCAGTGATGGTTCAGGTACCTGGGCCGCCTCATTTCCGAAAGATTTAGCACTACTATTGGTGCCGCTGCCACCACAATGACCACAGATAAATGATTGAATTTGAGATAACAAGTCAAACCTCTGATAAGCCATAGTTTTTTAAACAATTACCAAGATACTAACACAAGCTAAAGATTGTTTTTTGCTCAGAACTGTAAGACCTCTCTTCTCGGTTCGTTTCTGCCTTCTAAGAATGAAATGTTCAACATATAGTACACGTTCTTAAAGCAATGTACCGTTTAAGTGGCTTAAATATGACTAATTAAAGATTACAGTGTATATATGCAATAATTTTAATATGAAGGACAGGAATATTACCAAGATGAAGTGGCATTTAAAATTTTCTCAGCCAGTATCATATCATCAGGGGTTGTAACCTGCAAAGCACAAAACAACATAACGCTGGCTTGTCAATTCATAATGTTCAATTTCAGGTTAAGGTTCGCACGATAAGCATAAGAAAGAAGTCCTCTAGCTATTGTCCGGGAATTATATACAATCCTTGTGTGTTGATAGTTTATTATCACCTTGATGTTAGTGTAAGAGCCTTCTGTGATGTAAACTGGGTGTTTAAGGTGCTCCACAATTGACACATCATCGGTGACTTCCAGACCTTCCCTGCACAAGTGTACAACTGAATGTAATTCGACATATAATTTGCATTCCTAATCAAAAGTTAGATATTGAAAGAACCCCTTCATCTTCTGATGCAGATCATAAACTTGAAAAACATTCTATGTATTATGCTGATTAAAATTGGAGGAATAATAGATGTTGTATGAATATTGGCAAAGTATCTTAACTAATTATATGCGTATTTCACTAGTAAATAATATTAAAGAATATATATTTATCTATATTTTTAATTTTAGCTAGTTGTTCTTAGCTGCAGCTACAGTGCTACACTTCGTATCGACATTTTGTAAAGGTACTGCATATGTCTACATTTTTAACTTATCTCCATATCCAAACCATCTTCTATTTCTACTGTGATATAGTAAACCCTAACATTTTTAACTCCAACATTTTTCAACTTGAAACTAGTTTTTTTTTGCACAAAACAGAGGCATGAAACACACTTCCATCGGTGCATCTCAACAATTTGTGTAACATCGATTTACTTAGTTCAGCATTTTGTTTTTCAACGGCAGCTGACTAGCTACCTTGCATACACACATTAACAGTTGGTTAAATAAACTGACTCTGTTGAACAATTGGATTTGGATGTAGATCATACACTAAACACAGATGGTACTCTGATTGTAGAGAGACAATATGCGTGAATGAGTTATCTTGAGCTCATGGCAGCTGACTAACTACCTTGCTTACACACATTAACAGCTGGTTCTTACATCTACTTTAATTATTATCAATAAACAGACTTATGGATCTGTTTAACAGTTGGATTTGGATGTAGATCATACACTAAACAGATGCTTAAACACCCCCCCCCCCCCCCCCCACACGCACACAGACAAATATGCAGTACCTATTAACAAGCTCGAACCCGTTTTTCAGTAACTCCGGCTTGATTACCTGAAAACAAAAAATCATGAAAGATTATTTTAACCCTTCTAAGAACTCATTGTCTCAAGTTGCAAGTAATCAGTCACAAAACCTGTGGGGTTTGCATTTCCCAGAGTGTTTTTCTGTCCAGAGTTTTTACTACAAAAGAGTTGATATTTGCCTGCATGATAATATACTAAAATGTTATGGACTAAACCATTATAAACATCTTCAGGTAACGTTATTCTCGTGATGGGTTGATTATGCAAAGGGAAAATTACAATATCAACTATGCGGTGCAAAATCAAGCATTCAGCTGCGAAAATATATCAATCAAGACTATTTGCAGCAAAATAAAATGGATTGCATGTCAGTTTTTGGACAAAGTATGAATTGCAATACAGTAATAAGTAGGATAATACATATGTTGATCTCCAAGATTAGTGGGCCACATAATGGTTTCTAGTTCTGTGTACTAAATAAGAAAGTGATGGACTCAAACAGTCTCTGTATATTGCCAAGAAACACAAGTTGCGTGCATGTGGTTCTGGATGAGACCTGATATTACTTCCATTAGGTTAATAGAAATGTTCGCAACAGAAAGAAGCCAGTATAATATTATAGGAATGAAATATATAGCAGAATTATACCGCTTAAAAAATTATATTTAAAAAATAAACATATTGTACAAGTACAGTTTTTTAAAACAAACTGCCTGATTGATATCAAAAATGGGATTGCGCTATCGATACTTGATCATTACCATTGTAAAAGGAAATTGTAAATTTAAATGTAGGCCTTCAGTATGAACTACGCATTAAACCTCCTAACTGCATTATCATAATGATACAACTGGAAGGTCGTAAACCCTTACAAAGGCAAAACCTGGTACATCACCTCACTTTAAATAGTTTCTGACATTGAACTCTGTGCAAGGGACAGGGATTTGCTTTGTTTCTACCATACTATGATAGTCTGAAGGGCAACCAGGGAATTAGATGAGGACTCGCAGGCAGGTTGTATGTAAGTAATGTAACATGGGATCATTACTAGCACCTCTTTTATTGTAGCTTTAGCAGGAACTCCAAGGACAGCTGCTCCAATCAGCCAACCATCTATCAGAACCTGACAGGAACCAGTTTAAGAAAATTTAGATGTTCTTATTTTCCTGATACTTCTTTATGCCACAGCTTTATTTCAAACTTGAAGTGTTAACAACCTTAATTACTATGCAAAACGCCTATGATATCTAAGATGAAACATATTGGTAGTTTGGTCTTACAGAAGTTTGCAAGCACCATCACTTTCTAGAAAAATAAATTCTAAAATGCATACATGTGCTTATTTTTTTATAAAATAAACATTTTCATAAACTGCTACGCAAAGTAACACGAGATCATGAAAATTTACCGCACTTCTTCTAGTTTGAATTTTCACTAGTTCCATCTAATATCAACACTTGAACTGATCCTCCCTTTTTTGATGTATTTAAATATATAATATAATTAAAACGTTAATAAATAAAACAAACCTTTTTCGTATCACTTGATGACACTAGAGGTCTTGCAGAGTCATGGATGCACAAAAGTGTAGAGTTCGGATCAACTACCTGCAGAAAATACATCCTTATCACTTATATTGCCACTGAAAATCTATCAAGGAACGAGAATTGAGGACCAGTGCAAGAAATGAAAAGGTACAATAAAATATTGTACATCATCCACAGCATCTCAATGTAGATTGTGAGTAATATTATTATCAGCCACCATAGCTTCTATTTGATTACATTGCATAACGAACCCAAAAAGAAGATATATTTACCCAAAAATTTAAACAATTTTATTTTAGGATGCTCAACAGTCAACACAGAGGAATTATCTGTCTGTTTAAGGTTATTACTAGTATTAGTATCCATACTGGTATGGGGCCTAAACTAAAGTTTTTAAGATATAAACAGATCATGTATAACTTTTCACTGTGCATTCACTGATATATAATTGTTGACGATTTGACTTGTTCGATCTGTATACCCCTGAAGTTGCCAAAGAAAAATTAAGAGCACAAAAAAGATGTACAAAATTAACATATAGGAGAACCATATAGGAAAGCGTTATGAACCATTAGGAACTGTAGCTCTACACCATTTGAAATCAGAGAAAATGCACGAACAATCGACTTAGATAGTCTACATATCACATTATTGGATGGGTTGGAAACTTCCAAATTTTTAAAAGTAAAGGTATTTTGGTCCACCACTGTGTTTTCTTAACCAAGTTGCTTTGTTTCCGACAGATTCCCTTTTCAACTATGTTGCACAACATGACATACAATTTAATCTCATGAATCTGTCTTTTGCTAGATTTCTTTTCATTCATTTGCTCACATAGATATATTAACATTTGATGTATTAATGAATCTTCAATATCCGTGATCACACAAGTACATTTGTTTAACACCACTAGAATATCTCCAGGAAAGAAGCTACCGTTTCGGATGATAACATGCCTACATTACACCCTATGTAGCATTGCATAGAAACACCATGTTTGATGCTTATACCAATATTGCATACTTGAATACTTAATTTAGAAGAGCTGAAGCATCATTGAAGAAACATCCACCGACCTGAGATCCACTATAAACAGAATCTTGTCTTTCCTTTCCAGGCAAGGCAAATTTTAGGTCCACATGAGAATTTTCTTTAGCATCTGAAAGATATGAAGCTAGTTATATTGTTATTATTTCTCTTCTAGAGAAACCAACCAAACAAACAAGAAACTTTGCCTATTTGCCATTTTATTCTAAATCAAGTAAACCACATAAAGGATAGGGTATTACTGTATTAGTAAGTTCAGATGGATGTGCAAGTATGCATCACTTCTATGTAATTAAGAAAACAAAAGAAAAACCCTCTGACCTTCAAATATGTCTTGGTAAGAAGGATCACAAACCACTATAATTTCCTTAACTTCAGGCATAAGCGAGAAAGTGTAGAAACTGCATGGGAAGGATCACAAACCACAATAATTACTATATCAGTTTGATGTGTACGGTTCCCAACTCATAGAACATTATTTACCATTTAGTGATACGGTTTTATAACCAATACAAGCCTCTATGATTAGAAAATCAACCAATATTATACACAAGAAAAAACTATACTCACATGAAAACTTAATCTTCCTATCTATATACACATGCCCTTTACTTCTATACGGTGTCAAAACGTAGAAGAACTTGAGTTTAACAAGGGGTTAAATATCAAATTGGTCACTGAAATGAAGACCAAGACCAGATATCACTTTCATCACTTATCTCAACAGGGTATCACTTCAATCACTAAAGTCAACATAAACATCAAACAGATAACTCTAAATATGTGTTCGAAAAATAAAAATAACTTTTCTCGAGTTCTACATATATTTCTTCAATGCTACTGCAACCAAATGAAAAGTTATGAATTCTAGTATTTCAGATAATATATTTAGATTTTAAAATTTTTGTTTACTATTTATTTTTAATTTTATTGTTATTTACTTTGATTTAATTAAAAATAAATAGTAAATGAATTTTTTTAAAATCTAAATATATTATCTGAAATACTAGAATTCATAACTTTTCATTTGGTTGCAGTACAACTCGAGAAAAGTTATTTTTACTTTCCGAACACATATTTAGAGTTATGTGTTTGATGTTTATGTTGACTTTAGTGATTGAAACGATACCCCGTTGAGATCAGTGATGAAAGTGATATATGGTCTTCACTTCAGTCATCAATTTGATATTTAACCCGTTTAACAAGTTGCATGAAAATTGTTATGAGTAGCTTTAAGTTATATATACCTATATAAAGCAATCGGCTGCCCCAAAAGTGGAAGATACTGCTTCGGCATGCTTGCCTATATGCACAAAGTATGACAAGACCATTATTAGTAAGATGAAAAGAACATAATACACTCAAAATTTGCACATCATTGACTCGATGTGAGAGAGATGAGGGGCTTACACCCATTCTTTTCCCTTTGCCACCAGCCAAAAGAATTACTGAAACACTTCTCTCTGGCACAGAGCTGTCAGAACCCTATAAGAAGAACCCGGACAGATTATCACCATTACCAATTCTATACATATTGTGTTTGAATAAAGAGTTCTTCACAAAAAAATTAATGGCAGGACAGTGATAATATAACCTCAAACCTGAGGACATACATTACTTAGTACCATCAGTTGAGAATGGACATATTAAGCTACCAATTCTCCATAACCTTTGTCTATATCTGTTTGCAAGAATTATAATTCTCGAATTATAAAAAATTTGCACTCATTTTGTCATACTAAATTTTTGATAATAATCCTACTCACTACTTTCGATCACTTTTACTTCATTTTGTTAGTACTAATTCCACCCCTCTTCCTAGGTATTAATTATTCCCACAGAAATACACTGAATAATTAATGGGATAGCTTCTATTAGCTTTACAGTCCTGGATTGTAATTCTACAAAATAAACATGGTCTTAACATGAAATATTTATATAGAGCTAACAGAGGAATAAGCAGCAAAATCCACATTTCAATATATACACACATGTTCATGTACAATTAAACATAGATTTCTAGTTTTGAGTGTTTCTCACCTTGATAACCTCAGAGGCACTTGCAGAACAGCAAATTCTTGAATTAACAGCTGCACCAGCATTTCTAAAAGAAAAGATTTTGGGATAATGGGTATTTATAAAACTAGAATTCTTGGAGATTGGGACAAAAATCTTGGAATTTGGTTGTGAATTGAAGGAGTTTGATGAAAATTCAAGATTACTCAATTGTGGGTAAGAAGAGCAAGAAGAGAAAGAGAAACATGTTCTAAGAACACTCATCTTTCTCTTACACACACAAAACACACACTAAATTTGGTTGTCAGAGAATTATGTAGTTTTATTATGGGGGTGTTTGACTGGAAAGTGTATTGTGATTCATTCTTAAACATCTGATGAACTGTGCTATTAGTCAAATGTCTGAAGTTAGAACCAACCAACACTTGTGATTATGGTTGTATGAACGTCTTTGCACTTCTGTATATTGTTTTGTAAGGGCACTCTATTTTGAGTTTTAGATATTTTTAGACTATTTATTTACTTAGTAATAATATTTAGAAAAATTATCAAATATACTGTCTTTTAAGGTTATTTTGTAATTTTATATTGTTTTTGAAAAATGGGTAAAAAAAGTGACTAGAAATAAAACTAATCAAATATAATATATTTTTACATTTTTATGAAAAATATTTGAAGTTGATTTTGGTTACATCTCATATCACATTTATTTGAATGAAGTTATATTTGATTGCAAAATACTCCCTCAGTCCCGACCTTACGGAGAAAAGTGAGTAGAATGAGTAAGTGATGAGACCCATTAATATTTAAGATGTAAAAGTAAGTAAAGTGGAGGAAAGTAGGGGAAGTAGTAAATTTTTATATTATAAAACGTTGTTATTTTGGGAAAGTTTTGGAATGTAAAAAATTGGAAAGAGCATCCCAAAAAGGAAAGTGTAAATAAATGGAGGGAGTAGTATTTTTACAAAAAAAATTAAAACATTATATTTTTTTTTTTGCAAAATTTAATGTTTAGAAAACAAATTTTTGCAAAATTAATTAAAAGAATTTTATTTTTCAAAAAATCTCTAATAATTATATATATAACAAAATAATATGATTTATAATTATGTTTTTCCTCAAAAAGTTGAACTTTTCTTTTCATGTTACACTTACAAATGAAATTGCAGTTTCTTTTGAAACTAAAAAATGAGATGATCAAGACAATTAATTATCTCTTTGGGAGTCAATATTTTCTCAAAAAATTGTTTTTCTATTTTCAAGTGTATTCATTAAAATTTATAATGAATATAAGAATTTTGATTTCAATTTAAAGTTAAAATAATCTTTTACATCTAATTAACTTCTTGATACAAGAAACAATGAAATAGTTGTCAAAAACTAACTTCTTGAAAATAAACCACCCATCATTTTCTAAACAAACTAGCCAATTATCAAGTAGTACCTCCGTCACAATTCACACGATATTGAGTATGATAAATTATATACCCGCTCGTCTTATATTATTTTTTTTATGAAAATTATTATATGATTCATAATTCGTATTTGCTTTACAATGTATTTTTTTAAGAGAAATTAATTCAATAATGAAAAAATATACGACATCTATTAAAATAACCGAGTCGAACAAACATAAAACAGATTATATGGCTGATTAATCCAATTTTCATGATGGAGAGACAATCAAGAGATTTTTTGAAGTTGATATATGTACATGTGCCCGCTTCATCATAGCCAATTTGAGCTATCGACCGTAATTGCAAGCCAATAAAAATCTTTATCACTGAATCAAAACCTTGAAAATCTCTTTACAACATATTTTTTACATTTTTCATAAGTTTAAATTTTCATAAAATATGATTTATTCACCCTTATAATCGAACAATTATCAACATATATACTTATTACATCATATATATATATATATATATATATATATATATATATATTTCAATTTGTGATTATTATGTTTTTAATAATATTATATCTATTTTAATATAAATGAGCATTTACGTTCAAATAAAAAATATATTTAAAATTAGTAGATCATATTTAACTCGTATTTGATGGATCATAAGCTATCCCGCTAAAATGATTCTACCCGAATATGATCCATAATTCGTATTTGGTTTATAACTTATTTTTTAACATCGTTTATAAGTTTAACTTTAAAGAAAATACAATTTATTCACCCCTATAATGGAACAATTATTAAAGACGAAACAATTAAAAATTTAGTAGTCGGACGACAGGTATTTTGGGTCGGGTTTTATGTAGTTTTGGGTGTACTCCTTTTAATTTATTTATATAAAAATCTTATTATATCATTTAAAATTTTAAGTTTATCAAATTCATGTGTTTAACAAATTCTAATTAAGATACATAGTTAAAAACGTATCATCTATTCTATACTTTCAAACCAATATCCCTCTTTTTTTTCCCTAAAATTATTACGGGCAACATATAAAAAATTATTATCAGATCATATCATTTAAAATTTTATGCCAACCAAATTCATGTCTTGAAAATTTCACATATAACATCAAAAATAGTTTGTGCATCGCATGAATTTTAAGCTAGTATACTTAATACATCATATATTTAATTTTTTAATTCGTGTTTATTATAATATCAATAATATTGTATCTATTTTAGTATAAATGATCATTAATATAGTTCAAATAAAAAAGATATTTAATGTTAGTAGATTATATTTGACTCGTATTCAATGGATAAAAAACTATCCCGTTAAAAAAATGATACTGGATTATATTCCGTCCGGATTATATTCCGTCCGGATCCAGACCTCAATAACCGTGATCAGTTATCCAAACACTACAAAATTGAAATCATCCGAGAATTGAGTCAATGGGTGTGTGATTACACCCAGATCATTTTACACCCATAAATAAAAGTTAGATTTGAGGGGATTTGAATCTAAAATTAAAGCGTGTTTAATATTTGAAGTTGATTTTGGTTACATTTGTTATATATATACACAACAAAATAATATGATTTATAATTATGTTTTTCCTCAAATAATTGAACTTTTCTTTTCATGTTACACTTACAAATGAAATTGAAGTTTCTTTTGAAATTATAAAATGGGATGATCAAGACAATTAATTATCTCTTTGAGAATCAATATTTTCTAAAAAATTTTCTATTTATTTTTCAAGTGTATTCATTAAAATTTATAATGAATATAAGAAATTTGATTTCAATTTAAAGTTAAAATAACCTTTTACATCTAACTAGCTTTATTACCCGTGCGAGGCACAAGCATGCTTTAGCTATTTTCGGTTATATTGGTCTCATCGTTTGGTGAAATGCATGTAGAAGAAAAGACGTAGGAAATATGTCGAAGTTTTGATGATACATGTTTTACAAAATACCAGTCTATAAGGTTGTTATTATAACCTGAGTAGGCGCAAATATTTTGACAAATTAACATGTTTTGTTGGCACGCACGGGCCTTCTGTACTGCAAGATTTCGTCGGTTATAATTTTTCCAATCGTATTTGAATGAGAAGATGGTTTTAGTGTCACTTTGAAAGAGTATCGGGCGCCTTTTACCATTTTCATTGCCTGGGGGAACGTTGGCACTCCATTTACCTGTTTGTAGTTCATGGGGTAGTCGTGACCTTGTGTACTGCAAGATTTCACCGGTTCTAGTTTTTCCAATCGTATTTGAATGAGAAGATGGTTTTAGTGTCACTTTGAAAGAGCATTGGGCGGCTTTTATCATTTTCATTGTATGGGGGAACGTTAACACTCCATTTACCTGTTTGTAGTTCATGGGGTAGTTGTTAAGTGGGTGTTGTAATATTTGATCGGTGTGCATAATAGAGTAAAAATGTAGAAGTACAAGTTGTATTAGTATGTGTGGATACACTATTTAAACGAATGCATACCACTTTGCCCGTTTTAAGAAGGGTCTCCTTGCAGACACGTTGAATTCAATAATTGTACAGTTGTGGATATAATTTATTTTAGAAAACTATTACTTATACCTTTCAAGATAATGCTAAACTGATTCGTGATAAGTTACTCGTTTCACCTTACAATTGCCACTTGACACAAATAATTTAACATTTAGTACTTTTAATATTTTATCATAGATATTCAAAAAATTTAAACTGATTTAGTTTAGATTTGATTTAGTCGTACGATGACAACTTCAACTTTCTTGTAAAAATCTTCAACACAAACTTTTTTATTAGTATACAAATAGAAAACTCTTTTGCATTTTTCGGGTTTAATACTTTATATACTAATAGTGCATTTTTCGAAAATGATCAACATATAAATTTTTTCTATTGAAGACGAGATTTATAATATATTGGATCATAATAAAACTACAGTTTTAATCTTATTAGTAACTAAAATTTCAAAAATGCAAATATAATTATAAGTTGTTAATATCTTATAATGAAACAATAATTAATGTAAAATAATGATAAAATCCATTTTTACGCTTATTATATATAAGGATATAATTGAAAAGGAGTAAATATGTTGATAGTTTTAAATTTTAAAATAAATATTAAAAAAAATATAATAAGTGATATTGGATATAGATGTCAACATTTGTCATACCATCACCTAGGTCATGGTTCAATTCACATTAAAAAGAATTTTTTTTATCATCAATATACAATTGGAGGGATAATTTAGTAATCTAATATCATCAATATAATATTGAAAGGGTAATTTAGTAATCTAATATATATAATCTGATAGTATATAGAATTTGTAATCTAACAGTATATATAATATGAGCCATTATGTACTTAATGCAAATAAACATGATTTATAATATAAAAATATTAATATAATCTTTTTTTTATGGATCAATTCCAATTTTATAACATTTTTTTAAAATACAATTTAATAACATTTTGCGCGAGTTTTTCTCTAATATGGTCAAAAATATGATTTTAAGGCACTTGTGAAAATAAATTATCTACCTTACCAAGTAAATTACAAGAAGAGACCAAAATAGAGTATAAAATATTAAGTGTTTGCGCATATTAATAAAAAGCTTCACAATACAATCTAAATAGGTGTCTAGAATAGTTTTCATAATTCAATCAAAATAGATGTTTGGAATAGTGGTGAAGAATGTTACTTCTTATTTAGAGGTCAAGGGTTCAATTCTCATTAGAAACAATTTTTTTGTTGTGCTATTATATAGGGGTAATTTAGTAATGTTATGATGAATAAATTGTCTCATGAACCCCCTAGTTGCTCTATTATATATATAATAATAGATAATAGATAGATTAACTTCTTGATACAAGAAACAATGAACTAGTTGTCAAATACTAACTTCTTGAAAATAGATCACCCATCATTTTCTAAACAAACCAGCCAATTATATATCAAGTAGTACCTCCGCCCTTCCTTTCTGCATCACAATTCACGCGTGTACGTGATATTCAGTATGATTAATTATATACCCGCTCGTCTTATATTATTTTTTTATGAAAATTATTATATGATTCATAATTTGTATTTGCTTTACAATGTATTTTTTTAAGAGAAATTAATTCAATAATGAAAAAATATACGGCATCTACAAAAATAATTGAGTCAAACAATCATAAAACAAATCATATCATTGATTAATCCAGTTTTCATTGAGAGACAATCAAAGAATTTTTTGAAGTTGATATATGTACATGTACCCACTTCATCATATCCAGTTTGAGCTATCGACCATAATTGCAATCCCATAAAAAACTTTATCACTGAATCAAAATCTTGAAAATCACTTTACGTATTTTTTAACATTTTTCTTAAGTTTAAATTTTTATAAAATATGATTTATTCACCCTTATAATCGAACAATTATAATATGTTGTCGTTGGCATTCGAACTATATACCTTTATTTTTATTTGTAAAATTAATGATACAAATGTTTAATTATATTATGTTTATTGACGAAATCCGAAATTCAGACCTGTAGTAATAGTTAAAGGTATTAAAATAAGAAAAATAAGTCTGCATTTAATCTAACAGTTCACGTCTATTTGTTTAGAAATTTAACGATTGTTATGTTTTTTTTTGAAGAAAATCGATGTTAAGTTGTTAACCAACCATACTATACTAAATCAATAGTTAAATAAGGAATATTCATTTATAAAAATTTAAGACTTAATTACACGAAGATATGCGACTTATAATTTTTTTTAATGAAAATCATAGATATGTAAAAAGTAGCACCGCCATGGCTAGACCATTATTCTTTTAATGGACGACTGCATTTCGTTAAATCTTTTTAACATACATCAAATTTTCAAAGGTAAAATTGAAAATATAAAATTCAACAGCTATTTTCATATCATATTATTTTCATATCATACACACATAATGGACTTTATATATATCTCCAAATACATATCATCAAGACCTAACCTTCAAAAGACTGAAAGACTAAGTTCTTGTAGTTTAGGAATCTGAATTGATATTAAGTTCAATTTTCGTAGTTACCCATCTCATTCCTTATGATATGATAATAAATTAATTTCGATAATAAAAAAAACTTAAAAGCTTTGAAGGGAAAGTAATTCCCCATGGCATGCGGCATAATCCAATCAATATTCATACAGAGCTACATAAAATCACATATCACAATTAAATACGATGAATAATACATGTTGATATATAGTCGTGTTCTTGAAGCTCTATTCACTACAAAAGCATTATTAACATTAGTTTTCAATGTATCATGATATTGGAGAACGATAACAATTGATTTATGAGAGATTAATAGTAACATTTTAGTGGAGATACATTAATTATTCAAATAGAATTATAAATAAAGACTTCTACTAAAAAGATTTTTTTTTTATCTTTTTGAATATATTATGATGAATGTAGCTAATAGAAATTCTTACGATCTGTTAGGAATGTAAGATCAACACTTACATCACTTCGTTTCTTCTAAATGAACAATGTTAAAAACAACATGCATACTTGTCACTTTGGATATATTATTCATATGACATTTAGGATTAAGAATTAAGAGAAGAAAGTGCTAGAGTTGAATATATGAACTTTTAGGATGAGATCTATTGCTTAGTACTAAGATGGCTAAATATTAAAGGCAACACTACATCGACAAAATGTTGTTAGTTATAAGTGATGTTGGTACCGAACTGCCGATACGTGTGTACTCTTCTATCAGTGATGTTGAAGTGTATTTTATGGAAGTTCGTTCGCAGGGAAGGACTATTAATTCAAGTTTAAGTTTTAATTTCTTACAATCTAGAAGTGTAAAAGAATAGCGGGGTGTTTTGTTTGCTAACTAAATTAATCTATAAAGCAAATAAAACTAAGATTTATCGATAAGAAAAAGCAACCCGAGAACTAGGGTTCTTCGATTGGTTCAATTAATGTTTATGTATTGCGATATCTACTTCTCGTACTTTTCTAAAAACAATTCTTCTAAACTTTATAATATTCTCTCCCAAGATACAAAATAATGCCTACAACTATATCTCAAAAGTCACTCCCATGATCAATCAAAATATAATCATAAACTATTAAGAACCAAGAATTATAAGTTTCATAGCTCGCATATCAATCTCCCGATCCAATAATTGAACTATGTCTACCAAATCATGAACAAGAATTATGACTCCTCTCCCAATTCATCACAACTCCTATAGATACAATTAAAGGTTTGTGACTCCCTTAATTGGGTTAAGCCCTCAATGATAAATTAGCAAAAGTAGAGAAATCGCAATACGATCAAACAAACATATATAACCAACGAATACTACCTAATTCTCGGATTAGAGAATTAGTTACCCATGATAGATAAACAAACCAAACATATATTAACGGGCAAAATCATGGTTACAAGAGTTTAGAGTAAAGAAAATACAACTTGAATAATCTCTTGAGGTTTGGAGTGAATCCCTTCAATCCTTGCTCTCAATTCTCTCTCCAAGTGTTTCTCTCTTGTTGTTAGGTATAGAATATACGTCTCTCTCTTAAAAACCTAATCATATTGTTTATATATTTGGATGAGCTTTTAAAAGCCTTACAATAGGCTAATAATAGAATTCGAACCAAGTAAAATAGATATAATATTAAAATTCCCGTCCAGCTTCAATCCCTTGAACACCAGCTTCAAGCCCTTGAACTCCACTTACAGGGCCTTGAATGTCAGCTTCAAGGCCTTGAAAAATTCTGCATAATCTTCACTTATCTCTTTTTTTCTTTCTTGCTCATTTTCTTTCAATGTTATCCTAAAAACATTAAAAATCATCTTTAGCATCCATTCAAGTTAAAATACTAATAATAATGCTAATCAAGGATAAAATAATTACAAAACAAGGATAAATGAAGGAAAATATGCCATCAAACATGTATAAGATTAGCACATATCAAGTGAACACGTTTCCGTCCATTCCAGAAGTAGATATCTATGTGAAAGCTAGCTTGATGCTAAAGAAGTGGCCGGATACAAGTGTCTAGTATGAGTGAATTGTCACACATACAAAATCTCAATAAGCGGAATACTACCATTATCTCATTCGATGCACATAACTGTTGATTTTGGCTTTGTTTGCCAAACAACTTGTAAATGTAACCTGTAAGTTACATTTTTACAATATAATTATGGGAGTTACATATCAGTGTACTAATTATATTGATGACTATACTGATTGTATATTAATAGGGCAGTTACATTGTAAAGAGGTGGAGGGTGTGCTTGTATGCCCATATATTGTGGTTCAAAGCATAAGAAAAAGCACCTAAAAATATTAGTTTTAATTTGGAACCTCTTTACATACTAAACATCTTTTCTCCTCTAAATGAATATATAATACTACAAGAACTACCATCAGCTCCTACAATGCACAATTGATGGTCAATTTTACTCAATTTTGTTGTAGTGAGAGGCAACCAATCATGTTCCAAGATAAGGATTCCATGGTGTGGCTGTAGAGAAGTAGCTAATGGATCTTGCGAATCCTATAAATCAAAACAAAAAATTGAACTTAGAACTAAAAAGGGTATCATCTCGTTCCAAGGGGTATGAATATTACTTTCGCTAAAACCATCAGTTGCTTTCTGAAGCTCGTGTCATCATGAGTGCAACACTGGAAAATAGAAATATTATTGACCTCTTCTTGGATTAATGATTGACACAAGAGATTTTGGAGATTAGGTTTGGTAATACATATTTGGGGTTGTATATGCAATCCATTATGTAAGAAAATATTTAAATTTTTTATTTTCAACTTTACCCCTGAAAAGTTAACGTCTATTGGACAGATTTGACGGAATGCAATCGTGTGTTAAAAATATAATAGTTCAGCCATGCAGGTGCTAATTTTCATGCATGAGCCATTTTCGTGCAAAAAAATTAAAGTTCACGTCATTTTCTTGTAGATAAGTCTAAATTTTACGGCAATCATCTATTTGCTTTAAAATATAATCAATGTTATTATTATTAGTTACCTGAGATTATGTTGAAATATCATATAAAAAATGAGGGTGCCATTGGAACTTCAGAATATTATGTATAATTACAAAATTGCCATTACAAATTTATACTAAAAAACCATCTTACCTTACGGAATTTCCTGAGGTTAACCTCAAGTTCCTTTATATATATATATATTTAATTGACATTACAAATATTTCAGAAAAAAAAATAAATTTATTTGGTTAGAGATTATAACAGTCAACTAGTGGTTTGACTAGTAATCCTTACTAGTGTTTCGTCCTGGATTGGTGTTTGGATTTTTTTAAAAATAGTTTTTGATGATCAAACCGTATGTAAGTCAAGATCTATATATTTAATTGACATTACAAAAATTTAGGAAAAAATAAATTTATTTGGTTAGAGATTTTAACAGTCAACTAGTGGTTTGACTAATAATCTTTAATAGTGTTTCGTCCCAGATTGGTATTTGGATTTTTTTAAAAATAGTTTTCGACGATCAAACCGTATGGATGTCAAGATATATATATATATATATATATATATATATTTAATAAACACTACAAAAAATTCAGGAAATAAATAAATTTATCTGGTTAGAGATTTTAACAGTCAACTAGTGGTTTGACTAGTAATCCTTAATAGTGTTTCGTCCCGGATTGGTGTTTGGATTTTTTAAACATAGTTTTTGACGATCAAACCGTATGAATGTCAAGATATATATATTTAATTTACATTACAAAAAATTTAGAAAAAATAAATTTATTTGGTTAGAGATTTTAACAATTAACTAGTGGTTTGACTAGTAATCCTTACTAGTGTTTCGTCCCGGATTGATATTTGGATTTTTTTAAAAATAGTCTTTGACGATCAAACCATATGGATGTCAATATATATATATATATATATTACACTACAAAATTTAAAAAAAAATATTTGGTTAGAGATTTTAACAGTCAACTAGTGATTTGACTAATAATATTAACTAATGATTCGTCCACCGTTGATATTGAATTTTTTTTAAAATTATTTCTCAATGATCCAACCTTATAGATGTCAAGATCTACCAATTTTAATGTTATAACAAAAATTCCAAATATAAATAAATTTATTTTCTGTGAGATTTTAACAGTCAACTAGTTGATTACTTGTTCTTTTACTAAAAAATTGTAAAAAGTTTTACAAGTTAAAGTTTTTATTTTTGATTATTAAAAAATCATACACGATAATATATTTTAATTTTTATAAATTACTAAAATAAGTAGGCCTTAATATTCTTACAATTGGTTGATCGAAAAAATTAAATCTACTTTACATACATTTTTTTAAAAAAAACTCCAAATTATTATCTCCCAAATGAAATTCATTTCCCTCCCTCAGTTTGGTTGCGTTACCCAAAATTTTCATAAAATTTTAGCCCTTACTTCCCCCCATTTCCTAATAATTCATTTCCCCCCTTAACAATTATTTCCCATTCCTTCTCATTCTTAAAGCCACACACTCATTTATCATTCTCAACCAAACACAAACACCATTCTTCTCCTTTAGATCTACCACGATTGGAGCTATTCTCTCTCTCGGTCTCTGTCATTTTCACCCGGTCTCATTTTCTTCTCTTCAACTAAGTCCTATCTTCATTTTAGAACTTGTCTTCGAGGGAGTTGAGTTACAGCTCAATTTAGGGCTTTTCTTCAATTTCTATTCTCCAATCGCCAATCGGGGTCTCAATTTTGATTTTTTGGTATTACCTTTTATCTACATGTAATTTATGTTTATGCTTGTAATTTATGTTTTATACGGAAAATGGCTTAAAGTTGTACAAATTAGTCTTGATAACCGACCTCAGCTACACAAATCACAAGTTCTCCGTTTAATCCTAATCACGATTTTAATATGAAAAACTGCTTAAAGTCGTACAACGTACATATTAATCTTGATCACTAGTTTCAGGTGCACAAATTACTAGTTCTCGTATTAAGTTGATTCTAGTTGAAGCGTGAATCTCTCTATATTTGTGTTTTATGTAATTATTTAATTTAGTTATGAATATGAGTGGTGAAATGAAATGGATTTTGAATTTGTCAGGCACTTGCAGAGGAGGCGAAAACAAGATATCAGAATGCTACCTTTCAAACTATCAGAATGAAAAACTTGAAGTTGCCCAGACCTTCAAACGAAAACCCAGAATTTCTTGAAGAATCTTCAAATCTTCAAACGATAACCCAGAATTTCTTGAAAAATCTTCAAACAAAACCCAGAACATTCAAATGAGATGTGGTCATTTAGTCCACGATCATACTAATCTTTATGCATCATAATTGTCCCAATTCATAATGCTTAATTAGGGATATTTTAGGAATATAAACACTATTCATATACTCTCATTTTTAAGTCACATACTTAAAGATATAGAATACGTGTTCGATATTCCAAGGACATTTATTACTCTAACATTAATATCGCAGTAAATAAAGACATAATAATTGTTGTCGAATAATCAATAGAACATAATCATTATTAAATAACAAAATAGTGTTTCCCAGAAGTACAATTGTATTGTCTCTAGGGCACTAATACTAACAATCTCCCACTTGCACTAGAGCCAATCACCCATGTATCTAATACCCATGGAACTAGTGTGACAATCGTGCTTTTGCTGCGACAAAGCCTTAGTCAGTGGGTCCGCAATGTTATCATTAGTATGCACTTTACATATATGTATATGTCCTCTATTATTTATTTCTCTAAGAAGGTGATATCTCCTAAGTATATGTTTTGCCTTGGAATGGGATCTTGGTTCCTTAGCCTGCGCAATGGCTCCATTATTATCGCAATATAGATCAACTGGGTCTGCGATCGATGGAACCACTCCAAGTCCCGTAATAAAATTCCGAATCCAAACAGCCTCTTTGGACTCTTCCAGCTTACAGCACCTCCATTTAGGCAAAACACAAATCCAGACCGAGACACAGTGTCGTCCCTATCTGTCTAGAAACTAGCATCAGTGTAACCTCTTACTGTTGGGTTTCAATGTAAAAACGCAGCGAAAAACAGTCGTAAAACAATAAAATTTACGAAACCCTAACGCAGGATCCATGTATAAGTTGTGACTGATTATGGAGAAACGAAATCATACCAGTTAAGAGCTTTACGAATTCTGTAAGATGGAGGTCCTTGATTGCAATCACCACACAACCCTTGCGTCAAGATCTGTGTCTCTAAATCGTCCACAAGAACGTCCGATCGTCCAACGATCCAAGGAGCAGGTACTAGCCAAATAAAACTGCCTTCTCTCTTTCTCTAGCCTCTCTTAAAACCGAATTATATAAAAACCAACCCTAAAACTATACATCATTATGTATATATAGGGCAGAGAGATTGGGCCTAACCCTAATTAGCTTGGGCTTCAACTAAACCAAACTGATTTGGGTTTTTAATGAGTTAAATTCGAAATACAATTTAATTAACTAAGTCCAACTTAATTAATTAATTAACCAATTTCGAATTTATAATTATTTTAATTTAAATCTGATATTTAAATTAAAACTCCTTTTAAAACGTTCTTATTGTGTAACCCTTTAGGTTATTATTACGTTGGCAATAATTTTAATATCTCATAATAAAATTATAAACAATGAGCGGCATCTAGTAATACATCATTGCTACCCAAGTAATAATAATAATTGGTGATCCAATTAAACCTTTCGTGACTAATGTTTCCGTGTAATATAATCCCTTTAACCAAATATTATAGATTAAACTCGAGGCATGTTATTAGTCATCCTCTTCAACATTTAATCCAGGTTTCCTTGATCAATGAGTAGACTATTAAATCAAATCAATATTTGAGCATGGCCATGCATTTTTCATAGTCTCACTCAATCAAGAGGCCAATAATATCTCTCCTAATAATAGGAGGGTTAAATCCTTTATCTATCATTCATACTTCTCATACGACTCATAATATACCCGATGTCCACTTTTATCATCACCCGGTCAAAGGTAACTTTTAATGTAATCAAAGTATATTAATCCTCGTATAGAAATATAATGATCTCAAGTCTAAGGATCATTACACCATTATCACTGTGAGGTATTCTAATGACTTTATTACCATGTAGAATCTCACTGTGGGTCTATCCGGTGCCATGTAGAATATTACATGCACCTATGTTCTTGACTTTAGTATCACTATACCTATGACCAATGAGATGTGGTCATTTAGTCAACGAACATACTAATCTTTATGCATCATAATTGTCCCAATTCATAATGCTTAATTAGGGATATTTTAGGAATATAAACACTATTCATATAATCTCATTTTCAAGTCACATACTTAAAGATATAGAATACGTGTTCAATATTCCAAGGACATTTATTACTCTAACATTAATATCGCAGTAAATAAAGACATAATAATTGTTGTCGAATAATCAATAGAACATAATCATTATTAAATTACAAAATAGTATTTCCCAGAAGTACAATTGTATTGTCTCTAGGGCACTAACACTAACAATCTCCCACTTGCACTAGAGCCAATCACCCATGTATCTAATACCCATGGAACTAGTGTGACATTCGTGCTTCTGCTGCGACAAAGCCTTAGTTAGTGGGTCCGCAATGTTATCATTAGTATGCACTTTACATATATGTATATCCCCTATATTATTTATTTCTCTAAGAAGGTGATATCTCCTAAGTATATGCTTTGCCTTGGAATGGGATCTTGGTTCCTTAGCCTGCGCGATGGCTCCATTATTATCGCAATACAGATCAACTGGGTCTGCGATCGATGGAACCACTCCAAGTCCCGTAATAAAATTCCGAATCCAAACAACCTCTTTGGCTGCTTCACTGGCTGCAATATACTCAGCTTCCATTGTAGAATCAGCTACTGTTTCTTACTTTGAACTCTTCCAACTTACAGCACCTCCATTTAGGCAAAACACAAATCCAGACTGAGACACAGTGTCGTCCCTATCTGTCTGGAAACTAGCATCAGTGTAACCTCTTACTACTAGTTTCTCATCTCCTCCATATATCAAGAAAGAATCTTTAGTCCTCTTAAGGTACTTAAGAATGTTCTTGACAGCTGTCCAGTGACTTTCACCTGGATTAGACTGGTACCTACTCGTCATGCTCAAAGCATACGAGACATCGGGACGAGTACATATCATTGCATACATTATAGAACCAATTGCCGAAGCATATGGTACTTTATTCATACGGTCCTTCTCTTCTGATGATTTAGGACAGTTTTTCTTTTGAGATCGATATCCCATGAGACATTGGGACATATCCCCTTTTAGCCTCTTGCATCCCGAAACGATGCAATATCTTGTCAATGTATGTACTCTGACTTAAGCCGATCATTCTTCTGGGTCTATCTCTATAGATCCTGATCCCTAATATGTAGGAAGCATCGCCTAAGTCTTTCATCGAGAAATAATTTCCCAACCAAGTCTTTACAGCCTGTAGAGAAGTAATGTCATTCCCTATTAGCAATATGTCATCTACATATAATACTAGGAATGCCACATGGCTCCCACTAACCTTCTTGTAAACACACGGTTCATCCTCATTTTGTATGAAACCAAACTCTTTGACTGTTTCATCAAAACGAATGTTCCATCTCCTCGAGGCCTACTTCAACCCATAAATGGATCGTAGTAACTTACAGACCATCCTAGCAAATTTTGGATCAACAAAACCCTCAGGTTGTGTCATGTACACTTCCTCTTCTAAGCTCCCATTTAAGAAAGCAGTCTTGACATCCATTTGCCAGATCTCATAGTCATAATAAGCTGCTATTGCAAGCAAAATCCTGATGGATTTGACCATAGCCACCGGTGAGAAAGTTTCATCATAGTCAATACCATGAATTTGCTTGAAACCTTTCGCCACTAGTCTAGCTTTATAGGTCTGTAATTTACCATCCATGTCAGTTTTCTTCTTGAAAACCCACTTGCACTCGATGGGTTTTACCCCTTCAGGTGGTTCAACCAAAGTCCATACTTTGTTTTCATACATGGAATCCATCTCAGATTTCATGGCCTCCAGCCATCTCTCAGAATCTGGACTATTCATAGCATCTTTGTAGGTAAGAGGCTCATCATTATCTACAAGCATTACATCGCCATTTTGAGTCAGCAGAAATCCATAATATCTCTCTGGCTCATGACGAATCCTACTAGATCTACGAACGACCTGTGTTTCTTGAGCAATGTTGTCCTCAACATTTTCAGTAACATTCTGCTCATGTTCCAACTCTGGTTCAACATTAATCTGTGGTACTCGATCCTCATCGAGATCTATTGTCCTCCCACTATATTTCTTAGAAAATAACTCTCTTTCAAGAAACACAGCTGTTCGAGCAACAAACACTTTGTTCTCTGAAGGATTATAGAAGTAATACCCTTTAGTTTCATTTGGATATCCCACAAAATTACATTTATCTGATTTTGGTCCTAGCTTGTCAGAGGTTAAACGTTTCACAAACGCTTCGCATCACCAAATTTTCATAAATGACACGCTATGACGTTTCTCAGTCCATATCTCATATGGTGTCTTTTGAACCGTTTTTGAAGGAACTCGGTTTAGTGTTTGTGCAGCCGTCTCTAGGGCATAACCCCAGAAACTAATTGGAAGATCCGCTAGACTCATCATCGATCGCACCATGTCCAATAAGGTACGATTTCTCCTTTCAGATACACCATTCCACTGTGGTGTTCCAGGAGGTGTGAGTTGTGATACAATACCACACTCCTTTAAGAAATTCTTAAATTCTAAGCTTAGGTACTCACCTCCACGATCAGATCGTAGGGTTTTAATACTTCCGCCTATTTGCTTTTCCACTTCTGCCTTGTACTCTTTGAATTTTTCAAATGATTCGGACTTGTTCTTCAAAAGATACACATATTCGTATCTACTAAAATCATCAGTAAAGGTTATGAAGTAGTAAAAACCACCTCTTGCCATCGTACGCATTGGACCACATACATCACTATGTATAAGCTCTAATCGTTCGGTGGCCCTTTCACCAATTCCGGTAAAAGGAGCTTTAGTCATTTTTCCAGTGAGACAAGGTTCGCATTCTTCGTATGATTCAAAATCAAACTTATCCAAGTATCCATCCTTATGTAACTTGGAAATGCGTTTCTCATTTATATGGCCTAAACGACAATGCCAAAGGTATGTTTGATTTGAGTCATTAGCCTTAATACGTTTATTATTTACGTTATAGACAGGAGTATCAAGATCTAGAACATATAAACCATTAAATAAACGTGCAACCCCATAGATAACATTATTCAAACCAAAGGAACAACTATTGTTCTGAATAGTAAAAGAAAAACCTTTCTTGTCCAAACAAGAAACAGAAATAATGTTTCTGCAAATCGCAGGCACGTAAAAACAGTTCTCAAGTTCTAAAATAAGCCCTGTGGGCAATGATAAATTATAAGTCCCTACAGCCAAAGCAGCAACCTTTGCTCCGTTGCCTACGCGTAGGTCGACTTCTCCTTTCGCCAAAGTCCTACTCCTTCGAAGTTCCTGCACATTTATACAAATGTGAGAACCACATCCAGTATCTAATACCCATGATGTAGAAGTAGACAAATTGACTTCTATAACATAAATACCTGAATCTGAAATCTTCACAGAATTCATTTTCTTCAAATCCGCCAAGTAAGCATGACAGTTTCTCTTCCAATGACCTGGTTTATTGCAATAGTGACAATCACCTTTTGCAGCACCTTTTGCATCACCTTTTGCAGCACCTTTTGTAACACCTCCTGTAGGCTTCAAAGCCTTTTTAAAAGCAGGTTTTGGATTAGCAGATTTAGATCCAATCTTCTTCTTGCCTTTCCTTTTACCCTGTTCTTTGGCATTCCCTTTATTGACCATCATAATGGCGTTAGGGGATGCCTTCTTGATATTGGTCTCAGCAGTTTTCAACATTGCCAACAATTCGGAAGGTGTCTTGTCTATCTCATTCATGATGTAATTCATTACAAACTTAGCATAGCTGTTGTTCAAAGATTGCAAGATTAGATCTATCTGGGTTTCCTCACTGATGGTTGAACCCAGAGTAGCAAGGTACTCCATATATCCAATCATCTTTAGAACATGCGGTGCAACTGGATCACGATCACCCTGTTTGCAGGCATACAAGGCTTTGCTTGTATCAAACCTCTCCTGACGAGCCTGTCCTTCAAACATACGTTTAAGGTGCTCAATCATCACATAAGAATCCATATGCTCATGTTGTTTTTGAAGCTCGGGACTCATAGTCGCAAGCATAAGACAGGTAACATCTGTGTCATCATCAATATGTTTCTGATAAACATTCTGTTGAGCAACCGATGCACCTTCAGGCAGAGGTTCAGGGCGAGGAATATCAATGACATAGAGCTTTCGCTCTTGTCTGAGGACAATCCTCAAATTCCTTTGCCAGTCGAGGAAGTTTGTTCCTGTCAGCTTGTCCTTCTCAAGGACTGATCGTACAGAGAAGTTATTTGAGTTATTTGCCATTAAATATCTACAATGTTAAAAAAATGCATAAAATAAGTTAGTCTGCGGATTTAATAGATAATGTTCAAGTGATTATTCATATATATATTCATAATATATATCACCCACTATTTTTATCAAATTAATAGCCCTATCTATCAATTCGGAAAAGTTTCTTTGAACCTTTCTAGCGAGCCAAGATCCATATTTCATCATGCTTAAGGTCAGCTTTGGCTTTACTCCAAAAACACAATTATTTAGGTAGACAACTTTTGTCAATTATATCTTATATAACTCTTGGATAGTTTGGTAGAACAACAATTGTACGTATTTATCCAATAAATCTTACCAAACTCCATGCCTCTAAGTTCACAATCCTATTGTGGTAACTTAGTTAAGTCTAACCCAATGGTCTAACAAATAAGTATCACATTTACTTCATCACGCCTTACCACGATAGATTGGAGTGCTTCGCTTTGGCGAACCCACTATTTCTCGATCTAGGTCTTGACGAGTGTTGCCCATTGGAAGGCATCTAAGTGACTTAATATTTTAATTTTAGGGATTTTATTATTAAAACGACCATGATCCCATCATCAAGAGATTCCCAATTTTTCCTTGAACTAAGTACTTCAATTCAAAATTCATCAATGGTTTGATTTCCAGTCCAGCGGAGGAGTCACAGTGGTCTCACTTAAAATCCACCTTTCTTACAAGCGCTGCTTGTATTTTTGTCAAAATCGCCCCATATCAAAAAATTGAAAATTCACACTTATTTCCGTGTTTCATAAACACAGGAATCTCATGTTCGTTTTTTTCAATTTTAAAATCTTGAATCGTTACAGATTTTATCTTGTTTAGTAGGCATGACATGGGTGATGTATCTAATACATACATTAATACATGATTAATCTAATTAAAGCACGCATCACATTGTATCCTACACATGCAATCATACATCAATATGTAAACGTGCTTGGTTATGGCCTTTATCCTATATGATCCTTTCAAGCTAATGAAAGGATCAAGGTCAATCTATGGTGGAAAAACATAAATACAATTACATTTCTTCATTCTCCTTGTTCCCTTGAATTCACCTCCTCTTGGATCGTCCTTCAATCTTCAAGTACATTACATTGAACAATTGAATCCAACCTATACTAATGAACTTACATAATAAAACTCGATTTACATTCGAGGTTAAACAATTACAAGAATGAAGAAAACGACATGCAAGTCGTATTTATAAAACCAAAACCATAAACCATTAAACTACGGGTTTTAAGGCCATAACCAACACCATGCTCAAATACATAATTACGAACACAAAAATAATAAAGCGGGGGTCCGGGGGCGGCAGCCCCCGGGCGGCGGTCAGGGGGCGGCAGCCCCTGGCAGGGTCCAAGGGGCGGCAGTCCCTGGCTCCGGAAGCATGTATCATATACAGTTCCGGAAGCATGTATACAGTTCCGGAAGCATGTATCATATACATACAGACATATCCCAGTTTGCAGATCGTGTCCAAACATGACCTGTCTCACAGTTTATATCCCTATATAAACCAGACAACATGCATGACATACAATCATCGCATATTAATCAATCATATCACTATATTAAGCATAATAGTATCATATATAAGCGATATAACATATTATAATCGATATATCTCATAACTGTATCAAGGCAGATTCATAAAACATGCATACATGCATCGAATACAGTAAACACATAACCAAATCAGCCCCTTATACACGTAGCTCTGATACCATTGTTGGGTTTCAGGGCATCATATGCAGCGAAAACAGTCGTAAAAACAATAATAATCTGAAACCCTAACCCTAGGATCCGTGTACAAGACATGGTTGATTATGGAGAAACGAAATCATACCTTAATTGAGCTTATAATATTCAGAAACTTGGAGGTCCTTGTTGTAACCACCACGCAGCCCTTGTTCAACGATCACGGAGTTGGTACTAGCCAAATAAAAAACGCCCTCAGAACCTTCTCTCTCTGTTTCTAGCCTCTCTAATATGCAGAGTTGCTAGGGTTTTTTCTGAAAACAAATTTCGTAACTTGACCTAAAACAATACATCATAATGTATTTATTGAAAGAGAATTTTGGGCCTTGCTTAATCTGATTGGGCTTCCAAAACCCAATCTGATTATTAGTATTATTAATTATTATATTCGAATTATTATATAATTAATCAAGTCCTACTTAATTAATCCAATAATTCAATAATAATAATAATTCAATTAAATTCGAAATTTAATTAATGCTCCGTTTAAAACGTTCTTTATGTGTAACCCTTTAGGTTATTATTACGTTGGCAATAATTTTAATATCTAATAATAAAATTATAAACAATGAGCGGCATCTAGTAATACATCATTGCTACCTAAGTAATAATAATAATTGGTGATCCAATTAAACCTTTCGTGACTAATGTTTCCGTGTAATATAATCCCTTTAACCAAATATTATAGATTAAACTCGAGGCATGTTATTAGTCATCCTCTTCAACATTTAATCCAGGTTTCCTTGATCAATGAGTAGACTATTAAAACAAATCAATATTTGAGCATGACCATGCATTTTCATAGTCTCACTCAATCAAGAGGCCAATAATATCTCTCCTAATAATAGGAGGGTTAAATCCTATATCTATCATTCATATTTCTCATACGACTCATAATATACCCGATGTCCACTTTTATCATCACCCGATCAAAGGTAACTTTTAATGTTATCAAAGTATATTAATCCTCGTATAGAAATATAATGATCTCAAGTCTAAGGATCATTACACCATTATCACTGTGAGCTATTCTAATGACTTTATTACCATGTAGAATATCACTGTGGGTCAATCTGGTGCCATGTAGAATATTACATGCACCTATGTTCTTGACTTTAGTATCACTATACCTATGACCAATGAGATGCGGTCATTTAGTCAACGATCATACTAATCTTTATGCATCATAATTGTCCCAATTCATAATGCTTAATTAGGGATATTTTAGGAATATAAACACTATTTATATAATCTCATTTTTAAGTCACATACTTAAAGATATAGAATACGTGTTCGATATTCCAAGGACATTTATTACTCTAACATTAATATCGCAGTAAATAAAGACATAATAATTGTTGTCGAATAATCAATAGAACATAATCATTATTAAATAACAAAATAGTGTTTCCCAGAAGTACAATTGTATTGTCTCTAGGGCACTAATACTAACATTTTTTTCTATAAACATGTCTATTTTTATTGTATCATTATTTCTGAGAATACTATTCAAATCACATATATAGAAAACACTTGGTAAAATCTTAATATTCTACCGGTACTAAAACACTAAGTCAAATTTTAATATTTAATAAAATACAATGTTAACGTAGACTAAATCAAAATCTTATTATAAATTATTTATTAATATTTTAATATTAATATTTTACCTATATCATATCATAACATTAATGTTCTACTAATATCAAATCAATATATAGTATTTTAATTACGTTATTATTGTAAAAAAAGGTGTTTTTTTAAAAACAAATACCCTGCTAATAATTCCTTTTTTCAAAAATACGGTTGTTTTAAAAATTAATTACAAAGATACGTTCTTTGAAAAATTATTTTCAAAAATATGGTTTGCAACTCATGCAACCTAAAATGCAACTTTTATCTCATTATTTCGTAAAGTTGATTTTATAGTTGATTTTAAGGTTGATTTATGTTGTATTTGTTTTTGCAACTTTGCAACCTAAAATGCAACTTCATTTTTATTTTAAACAAAATGGTTTTACTACTGATTCAGGTTGCAACGGTTGTATCCTAAATCAACTTTCTAATCAACCAAATGAATCAACTCATATTTTTGTTGCACCAGTAACATTTTGATTTAGATTCGAGTTCCATCAATGCAACCTTTACAATGAACCAAAATCAAATCAACTATAATCATCACCATCATCAATCAATTTTACACAACTCATACATACCAAGATTAATGGAGAGTAACCGCCCCTGTAGGGCCGTTAAAATTACCTTAATTAAAGCTTTTCTTCTTGATCTCTCAACGTCGTCGGAGATCGGGGAAGCGTCGGTTACGAGCTATTCAAGCCAGATTTTATGTCGGTGGTGACGATTGGACGACGACGTGATGTGGTGGGTTGCGATTATTGAAACCGTAGAAGCAAACATGATTTATAGTGTGTGTATATAGATATAGATATGTGTGTGTATGTAATATCCCGACTTGTTTTTAATTCGATATTATAACTTATGTGCAATTTTATTCATAAATGCTACATAGCAGGGTTGATTAAGAATTCTAATAGTACGAAAATTTATTTTCGGGAATGTTGGTTTGCTTCGACATGTCGAGCTCCCATTTGCCATGTGAAAAAAAAGGTCGAACTTAATCAAGGCCATATGAGAAAAAGGGAAAGATAGAGAAGAGAACAGTGAGCGCCCAATGAGAAAAAGATGAAAGTTTAAACTGTTTTCCAAGCCAATGTGAATTGACTCAAGGAGATGGGCCGATCAAATGCATCAAAGCCCAAAGGGAAGGGGGTAAAATTTTGAACTACCATTAGTTGGGCCAAGTAAGGCCAAGACTATTTTTTAGACGAGTCAAGTAAATATATAGGAGTGAGAGGACACTTATCCTCACATCATTTCGATGTGGGACAATAATGCAGTCCCTAGAATTAAACAAACATGATTTTGGTTTGTCCATTAGTTTAGTTGGTTTACAAGTCTCAAGTTATTTATATAGAGAAACGAAGCTAGCAACTTGCAAAGCTACTCTATGTGGGATAAAGTATTTCTTACATTCTTAATAAACAAAGGCAACGAGTTAAAGAACACAAACACTTCAACTTTGCTCTTGTTTAACTTCCAAAATCTTTAAACTCCAAGTAATCTCAGACTCAATCCAAACCAAGTAGAAAGTATGAGATTTTAGTAAAGTAGATAATGGCTTGAGTTAACTTATATATGCATAGGTTAAATAGTATAAGTCTA
Source organism: Heracleum sosnowskyi (assembly GCA_030848705.1). Classification (NCBI taxonomy): domain Eukaryota; kingdom Viridiplantae; phylum Streptophyta; class Magnoliopsida; order Apiales; family Apiaceae; genus Heracleum; species Heracleum sosnowskyi. The sequence continues at coordinate 90,610,809 of CM061235.1, read as the reverse complement.
ATGCATATTGGTAAGAATTTTATGGGCGAAGTATGGCTGTAGTATGGGTGGCTCTTAGGTGCTTCTCATTTTATTTTTCTAGTGCCTTTAAGAGTAGTACCACATCGATTAAATCAGGAAAGTATTCCAACCTTTCCATATATAAATAAATGTAGTGTCCTAATTTAGGAAAAAACAAAAGTACTTGCAATCTCCTGTGGTCCGGTAAGTCTTCAGACTTTTTATTTATTTATTGTAGTTTATTAGTTTATATTAATTAATTTATTTTAGTTACTTGTTATTTTAGTTGTTTAATATTTAATTTAGTTAAATTAGAAAAATTAGGTAGTAGAAATGAAACGTGGCGATAATGCTAGTGTGAATTTTGATAATATTTTAGGGAACGAACGAAGTTGACGATATTCGTATAAGAGATTAAGATCAGAAATGACGTACTATAAGTATATACTGTACTATTTTACTGTTGAAATGTGATATCAATGATTTTATTGATGATGTTTGATGAAAATTGAGTATTCTTACATTGATACTATGAACTGTGATGCTTCCTTATTTGAAGTGAAGCTAAACCAATTGTTTAGCTGGCCGGGATCCCAACTAGTAGAAATTGTGAATTTATCGTGTTTGAGTACTCAGTTTTATTCAACTTCTGTGAAAATTATTTTATTGTGATGAACGACTTGTGAAATTGCGAAGATTTCTTTGTTGAACTACTTGTTTTGCAAACCTCAGTTAAATTGTATAATACATGCTTGCTGAGCTCTGTGAGCTCATTCTTTTATTTCACTAACTTCCACAGGGAAGAAATATAGAGAAGGATGTTCAGGAAAAGATAAGAATGTGATGAACTGAACTATCGATGTTGGATGGGAAGCGAGTAGTACTCTAAGGAGAATACTTTTGTAATAGATTTATGTTTCGAAGTTGTGTAAGAACTTATTATATGTTGTAACGTTTTGTCATAAGGCTTGACCACGTTGTGAGATCTTTTGTTTATTAATTAAAGTTTAAGTTATATAAGCATATTGAGGCGTTTGGTTTGTTTGACGTTCCCCGGGTCGGGTTTCTGAGGTCATCCCGGGGTCGGGGGCGCCACATGTGGTATCAGAGCTAAGGTTAGGAAATGAGAAAATCTTGAATATTAGAATCCCGAGTTCGAAAAATTTGGGGTCTGAGTGACGTCTAGGAGACAAGTAGACATAAGGGTTGAACGTGAAAAGTATAGAGTATATTACGTGCGTAGTATTTGATAATCGTGCTGTGAAATATATTCATGATAAACGTTCTGAATGAAGTGGGATATAAATATAATATGTGTTAAATTGTAGGTAAAAATGGATGACGAGAATGCTAGTGGAAATCGATCTAGCGTGCAGATTAGTCCTGAGATGCTATTGGTTTTAGCAGAGATGAAGAAAATGTTTAAAAGCCTGACTAAAGGACGAACACATGTGGATATTCCCACGAGGAATGTTTAATGTGTGGAGGATCAGGAACGTGTAGAGAATGAAGAGCAGGAGGGTGAGAAGAAACGAAGGTGTACGTAAAAGGCTTTTAAGGATGTTGATCCCCCTACATTTAAAGGAGATTTGAATCCACATGTTACGAAAACGTGGATTAAAGAAATGGAGAAAATGATAGAGATTTCTGAATGTTTTGATGAACAAAAGGTAAAATTCGCAACTCACTCATTAAGGGCGGAAGCTGTATTTTGGTGGGATACGGTTAAACAAACTGAGGATTGTGCTAATATGACTTGTACAAGGTTTAAGGAGTTGTTCTTTGATAAGTATTTCCTAAATGTATGAAAAATGAGATGGAGATGAAGTTTTTAGGGTTACAACGGGAAGGAATGTCTATGTCGGAGTATCTGTGGAAATTTTTGGAACTTTGTAGATTTGCTCCTTATCAGGTTGATACTGAAGCTAGGAAATGTCAGAGATTTCAAGAAGGGTTGAAACCTCAAATCAGAGAAAAAGTATCTTTGTTGGAACTGGAGCAATTTGATAAGTTGGCTGGAAAAGCTCGGATTACGGAGAGGGAGTATGAAGCTCGTACTCAATTCTTTACCAATAAGAAGAGGGGAAGAGAGACATAATCGAGTTCTAAGTCAGGATACAAGAAAGATAATAATAAGTTTCAAATGCGGGAGAAAGAGAATTTTCGGGAGGATGATAGGAAAACTACAGATCCTAAGTGTAAGAAATGTGGAAAGAAGCATGGTGGTGATGTATGTTATCGAGCTGATGGATTATGCTACAATTATGGAGAAAATGGACATATAGTGACTCAATGCCCAAAGCCTAAAGTATCTTCTTGTTTTAATTGCGGAAGACAAGGTCATTTAGCAATGGATTGCCCCCAGAAGAAAGTCAAGACTGAAGTTGAAACTAAAGGAAACAAGACTACTACAATGGGAACTCCCCAACAATCAGCACCTAGGGCAATAGCAAGAACCTACGCAATGACGACCCAGGATGCTAAGAATTCGCATGATGTGGTGTCAGGTACACTTCAACTTTGTGCTCAAGATGTTCATGTTTTGTTTGATTCGGGATCAACCTATTCTTTCGTGGATCTGAAATATGTGAACAAGTTAAACATGCCTGTGCAAAATTTGAATAATGGATTGGTAGTGAAACTCCCAAATGGTAGAAGTTTATTTGTAGATAAAGTTTATGGAGATTGTCCCTTAGTGATTAGTGGACAAACCTTTTTGGTGGATTTATTACCTTTGGAGTTGAGAGATTTTGGAATAATTTTAGGAATGGATTGGTTGACCAAGTATAAGGCTAATCTAGATTGTAGTAAGAAACGAATACATTTAGTTGGACCAAACAAAAATAAAGTGTATTTTAAAGGAGATAAGTTAGAAAAGCCTAGGGTTATGATATCGTTTTTGAAGGCTTGTAAGATGTTAATAAAAGGATGTGAAGGTTTTCTTGCATATGTGATTGGGGGGATGAAGAGGTGAAAGATAAAGCTGAGGATATACCTGTAGTTCAAGAGTTTTTAGACGTTTTTCCTGATGAGCTACCAGGCTTACCACTCGAGAGAGAAGTTGAGTTTGGTATTGATTTGATTCCAGAAGCCCAACCAGTATCAAGAGCACCATATAGCATGGCACCAACCGAGTTAGCTGAACTTAAGATTCAATTGCAAGAATTATTGGACAACAATTTTATTAGGCCAAGCGTCTCTTCTTGGGGAGCCCAAGTGTTGTTTGTGAAAAAGAAGGATAGTTCCCTAAGAATATGTATTGATTATAGAGAGCTAAACAAGACGATAGTGAAGAATAAATATCCCTTACCACGAATAGATGATCTTTTTGATCAATTGCAAGAAGCTACCTACTTTTCGAAGATTGATTTGCGCTCAAGTTATCATCAGTTAAAAGTCAAGAAGGAAAGTATCCCGTTGATGGCATTTAGGACTCGATATGGTCATTATGAGTTTGTAGTGATGCCATTTGGAGTAACGAACGCACCGACAAGATTTATGGATTTGATGAATCGAGTATTTAGGGATTATTTGGATAAGTTTGTAATCGTCTTTATTGATGATATTCTCATATACTCGAGAAACGAGAAAGAACATAAGGAACATTTATGGATAGTACTACAAACCTTGAGGGAAGAAAAATTGTACGCAAAGTTTTCAAAATGTGAGTTTTGGTTAAGGAGGGTAAGCTTTCTTGGACATGTAGTCTCGGAGGAAGGAATTTCAGTTGATCCTGCAAAGATTGAGGTAATTATGAATTGGGAAAGACCAAAGACCGTGACAGAAATTCGAAGTTTCTTAGGTTTGGCCGGATACTACAGGAAGTTTGTTCAAAATTTCTCTAAGATAGCAGGGCCACTGACGAATCTTACAAGAAAGGATGTTAAGTTTGTTTGGTCTGAGGAGTGTGAACAAAGTTTTATTGAATTAAAGAAGAGATTAACGTCTGCTCCAATACTTGGATTTCTTGATGGAACTGAAGATTTTGTGATCTATAGTGATGCATCAAGAAAAGGTTTGGGGTGTGTACTAATGCAACGAGGAAAAGTAATTGTGTATACATCTCGACAATTAAGGAATCATGAAAGGAACTACCCCACCAATGATTTGGAATTGGCTGCAGTGATTTTCGCCCTTAAGATTTGGATACATTATTTGTACGGAGAGAAGTGTAAGATTTATACGAACCATCAAAGTTTAAAGTGTATTTTCTCTCAGAAGGATTTAAATATGAGACAGAGAAGATGGTTGGAGTTATTGAAAGATTATGATTGTGAGATTATATATCACCCTGGTAAAGCGAATGTGGTGGCTGATGCGTTAAGTAGAAAGGAAGTTGGGAATTGTTCGAGTGTTTTAGTGGAATCAACTAACCTTAAGGAATTAAAGAGGCTTGGAATTGAATTCGTGAGGCAGGGAAGGGATGCAAGCTTATTGTATCGAATCGAGGTCAGACCAATGTTGTTAGAGAGGATAAAGGAAAGCTAGAAACAAGATGAACGCTTAAAGGAGATTCTGAATAATTCTAATTCGGAATTGGGTAAGAAGGATTTTAAGAAAGGAAATGATGACATCATGAGGTTTCGTGATCGAATAGTTGTACCATCCGATTTAGAGATTAAGAAAGAGATTTTGTTTGAGGCTCATTCGTCACCTTTTTTGGTACATCCTGGATCTACGAAGATGTATAAAGATTTGAGGCAAAGTTTTTGGTGGCCTAAGATGAAAAGAGAGATCGCATAATGGATAGAAAGATGTTTGGTTTGTCAACAAGTGAAAGCAGAACATCAAAGGCCTGGGGGATTGGTACAACCATTACCTGTCCCTGAATGGAAATGGGAACATATCACCATGGATTTTGTACTAGGATTGCCAAGAACACAGAGGGAAATGATGTTATTTGGGTTATTATGGATAGGCTAACTAAAAGTGCACATTTCTTGGCTATATCCGAAGCGTCACCATTAGAAAAGTTGGCGAAGTTATACATTCAAGAAATAGTCAGATTGCATGGAGTGCATGTTTCAATTGTATCAGATAGAGATCCGAGATTTACATCAAGATTTTGGAATAGTTTTCAGCAAGAGGTGGGAACTAAGTTGAGTATGAGCACGACATTTCACCCCCAGACAGATGGACAGTCGGAACGTACCATTCAAATATTGGAGGACATGTTACGAGCTTGTGTGCTAGATTTTAACGGAAGTTGGGAAGAACATCTACCCTTAATAGAATTTGCATATAACAACAGTTACCAAGTGACAATAGGAATGGCCCCGTACGAAGCTCTATATGGACGTCGATGTAGAACACCATTATGTTGGGATGAAGTTGGAGAAAGAAGATTGTTAGGGCCAGAGTTGATTCGTGTGACTACAGAGAAAATTAAGTTGATACATAATAGGATTTTGATGGCTCAAAGTAGACAAAAGAGTTATGCCGATAAAGATCGTCGAAATGTGATGTTTAAGGAAGGAGATTTTGTGTTTCTCAAGATTTCTCCGTGGAAGGGCGTTATGAGATTTGGGAAGAAAGGAAAACTAAGTCCACGTTATATTGGGCCATTTGAGATTCTTAAACGGATTGGCGAAGTAGCATATGAGTTAGCATTGCCACCAAGTTTGGGGTATATTCACAACGTTTTTCACGTATCATATCTAAGGAAATATGTTTCCGATCCAGCACATGTTATAAATTATGAGCCGGTAGAAATTCAGGAAAATATGCAGCATGAAGAACTCCCCGTTGAAATAGTGGATCGTCGTGAGAAAAAATATGAACTAAAGTGATACCTCTTGTGAAAGTAATTTGGCGAAATCATGCAGTAGAAGAAACAACTTGGGAACTAGAAGAGATGATGAGATCAGAGTATCCCCACTTATTAGATGAGACAGGTTCGCATTGAGTATCAATTTCGAGGATGAAATTTTCCTAAGGGTAGAAGATTGTAATATCCCGACTTGTTTTTAATTCGATATTATAACTTATGTGCAATTTTATTCATAAATGCTACATAGCTGGGTTGATTAAGATCACTAATAGTACGAAAATTTATTTTCAGGAATGTTGGTTTTCTTCGACATGTCGAGCTCCCATGTGCCATGTGAAAAAAATAGGCCGAACTTAATCAAGGCCATATGAGAAAAAGGGAAAGATAGCGAAGAGAACAGTGGGCGCCCAATGAGAAAAAGATGAAAGTTTAAACTATTTTCCAAGCCAATGTGAATTGACTCAAGGAGATGGGCCGAGCAAATGCATCAAAGCCCAAAGGGAAGGGGGTAAAATTTTGAGCTACCATTAGTTGGGCCAAGTAAGGCCAAGACTAGTTTTTAGACGAGTCAAGTAAATATATAGGAGTGAGAGGACACTTATCCTCACATCATTTCGATGTGGGACAATAATGTAGTCCCTAGAATTAAACAAACATGATTTTGGTTTGTCCATTAGTTTAGTTGGTTTACAAGTCTCAAGTTATTTACATAGAGAAATGAAGCCAGCAACTTGCAAAGCTGCTCTATGTGGGATAAAGTATTTCTTACTTTCTTAATAAACGAAGGCAACGAGTTAAAGAACACAAACACTTCAACTTTGCTCTTGTTTAACTTCCAAAATCTTTAAACTCCAAGTAATCTCGGCCTCAATCCAAACCAAGGAGAAAGTATGAGATTTTAGTAAAGTAGCTAATGGCTTGAGTTAGATTATATAGGCATAGGATGAAGACCCACTCTTAAAACTCTCGAGGTGGGATAACCAGCAATATATGAGAAATAGAAATGGCTTAGTACGACATTGATAACTATAGTGAAAATGAAAGGGGTTATGTAGATGGATTCAACTGCAAAACTCAAATCGAGAAGAAGGAAGGAAGTCAGTTACACTTAGTATTCATAGGCCGACAATGGACTGGTATTTTTGTTCAACAAAATGAGTCTAATAAATTTTCTTTTTCTTACCTCTATTTTCTACCACATTGAAAAGAAAAGAGGTAGTATACAAGGTTAAATAGTAGAAGTCTAATGCATATTGGTAAGAAGTTCATGGGCGAAGTATGGCTGTAGTATGGGTGGCTCTTAGGTGCTTCTCATTTTATTTTTCTAGTGCCTTTAAGAGTAGTACCACATCGATTAAATCAGGAAAGTGTTCCAACCTTTCCATATATAAATAAATGTATTGTCCTAATTTAGGAAAAAACAAAAGTACTTGCAATCTCCCGTGGTTCGGTAAGTCTTCAGACTTTTCTTTTTATTTATTGTAGTTTATTAGTTTATATTAATTTATTTTAGTTACTTGTTATTTTAGTTGTTTAATATTTAATTTAGTTAAATTAGAAAAATTAGGTAGTTGAAATGGAACGTGGCAATAATGCTAGTGTGAATTTTGTTAATATTTTAGGGAACGAACGAAGTTGACGATATTCGTATAAGAGATTAAGCTCAGAAACGACGTACTCTAAGTATATACTGTACTATTTTACTGTTGAAATGTGATATGAATGATTTTAAGGATGATGTTTGATGAAAATTGAGTATACTTACATTGATACTGTGAACTGTGATGCTTCCTTATTGGAAGTAAAGCTAAACCAATTGTTTAGCTGGACGGGATCCCAACTAGTAGAACTTGTGAATTTATCGTGTTTGAGTACTCATTTTTATTCAACTTTTGTGAAAATTATTTTATTGTGATGAATGACTTGTGAAATTGCGAAGATTTCTTTGTTGAACTACTTGTTTTGCAAACCTCAGTTAAATTGTATAATAAATGCTTGCGGAGCTCTGTGAGCTCATTCTTTTATTTCACTAACTTCCACAAGGAAGAAATTTGGAGAAGGATGTTCAGGAAAAGATAAGAATGTTATGAACTGAACTATCGATGTTGGATGGGAAGCGAGTAGTACTCTAAGGAGAATACTTTTGTAATAGACCTATGTTTCGAAGTTGTGTAGGAACTTATTATATGTTCTAACGTTTTGTAGTAAGGCTTGACCATGTTGTAAGATCTTTTGTTTATTTATTAAAGTTTAAGTTATTTAAGCATATTGAGGCGTTTTGTAACGCCTTACAATTTTTGGTTTATAAAATATTATATTGTGTGAATGTGATTAAAATTTTATTTTATTAACCACTATTTTTTTTATGTGTATGATAATTGTTTAATAGGCTCTTTGTGCTAATTAGAGTAGCCTTAAATTTATTTTGTTAATAAGAGCTATTTAAAATTATTTTATATTTATTGCTAGTAATAGCAATTGAGATTTTATTCTTGAAATTTTAGTTAGCAATGATGATCTTGGTATAATGTGATTTATGTGTAAGCTCGTATTTTAGTTATACTTATTTGAGATAAAAATAATTATTTGATATAGTCTTATAATTTTGAAATTTCTTTATGTGCAATAATTGTTACGTGCTTAAAATGTGAATTGTGTGTCTGGTGAATAATTAGTTAATTGTGAATGTGGTTTCTAAATTTTATTTAAGTGCTCTGAGAATTTATTTGGGTCATAAAATATTTATATTAAATTTAGAGAATGCTTTAATTATTTAATTAATAGCATAAAATATTTCTTAGCATTATTTTATTTCTACTTTAGTTTTAAACTCATGATTTAAATTTTATAATCACTTATTTATTTTAATTATTTATTTTGAGGGATGCTACACCTTCTAGATTATTTATTTTCAATAGGTAATTTATTTACCTAGAGTATGGTAAATGTTGACTTAAAATTATTTTTGAGATAAAAAGACATTTAATTTGATTATTTCTATGTAAATGCAATTTTAATTATCTAATCTACAAAAGTTATTTGTAGAATAATATTTCTAATTGATCTAGAGTGGCCATTATGAATTTACATCATAGCCCTTGTTTTTATTAATTTAGCAATAGAGTTAGTGGGACAATTTTGTAAATTATAATTTATTTCTAAACTATTTAAGAGATAACATTACTTTGTTTTCATTTCATTCTTCACTCACCAAAAAGCCCACCCACCCCATTTCTCTCTCATTTCTCTCGGCTTTCCCTCTCCCCTGTTTTCTTTTCCCGAGCCCAACCCTCCTCCATTGTTCTTCATTTCTTCTCAAATTAAACTCACCACAAGTTGTGATTCTCTTATCCAAATTTCAAGTGTGAGTAACCAAAACACTCATCTCTCTAATCTCTACAACCTTCTTGTGTTAATATCAAGTTTTGATTCAATTTTGAATTTGGTAATTTTCGGATTTTCATTTCTCTTTGTTTAAAACTTACATGCAATGGTTGATTATTGGTAATAAGGTTGATTCTCGGTGAGATCCATCATTTTGGACTCATCCGAGAAGAAACCCGACCATGGGCAATGATCCTTGTGAGCCATGGTCTTGATTTTGTATTTACAAGTTTGATTCATGTCTATTCTTGCTTGATTGAGTGTTATAAGTTGATGCATGTCATTTATTTTATGATAATTGGTGATATTAGTTATAGATTAGAAGTGGGTTTTGATTTTTGTTAAGAATATGAGTTGTATGTGATATGGATAGTATGAATTCAATCTCTTATGAAGTGCATGTTAGTAAACTTAAGGATTTTTGAGTAATTAGTATGATTTTGAATGAGTTGTATTTATAAAAGTGGTGTATGTGTTGAGAAAGTGATTTATGTTGAAGATTTAAACTTGCATGTTAGCTTTATGATGAGCTTTGATTATTAGTAATGTTAGTTTTAGTAATTGAAATATTATTGCTTGGTGATGTGATTTTTGGATTGGAAGATGGGAGTTAAGGTGGAAAGGAGTTTTTGAAACCGAGAGGAAGGTGGTGAGAGAGAGAGAAGCCGAGAGGGAGATGGAGAAAGAAGGAGAAGATTGAGGGAGATGGTGAGAGAGATTGAGGGAGTAAGGAAAAGAGAGTTTGGATTCTTAAAATATGATTTTGTGTGTGTGATTTAAAATATGATTTTGAGTGAGTAAATGTGTGATCTTTCAAAGTGTGTTTGTGTGTGTGAGTTCTTTTTAAAACTATGTTCTTGAGGAGATTTTCACAAAGGAAGTGTTTCATTTTCGTAAAATATATTTCGTGTAAGTGTTTCTTGTTTTAAAAATTATATCTTTACGTGTGAGTGCTTCTTTCAAAAATATATTGTGTGTATGAGATATGTGTTTGTGTGGTTGGTGTGTGGATTGTATAGAATGTGTAAAGTATTGTTGTAATTACGTAAGTCCATAGTCGCTCAAATTTCTGCAGCAACACTGCTCTGTTGGAGCTCTGTTTCAAGCAGCTCAAGGTCACCCTTGGGTTGTAATTCTCTGATATTCATGAGCTCCTCAGAATATAGTGTAAGCACGCGAAAATTTGGAAGCAATCCGATATTTGAGCTATTTATTATGATTATTTTGGTAGTGTACGCGCATAGTATAAAACTGTTACGGTTTCTGATTTTCTAAGCTACAATTTAATTGCTTAAACTTTTAATTTCAAGTTGAAACTTTTTCTGTAGCAAGTCAGTAGGTTTATGAAGGTCTCATGAAAATTTCAAATAGATATCATGAATTTGTGATTTATTAAAAATGTTAGTGTTTAAAGGTTTATATGGAAGGATGTGAAATACCCAGAAACTGTCTGTTCTGTTTTGGTTAATTTTGAATGGTTGCTGCCGGTTTTAGACAGAAAGTCTAGGAGGAAGTTTTTCTAATCGGAGTCTAGTTTGTGCACACGCAAACCTTGTATCAATAGAGTTAGCGAATAAAGAGTTATGCATGTTTTACTAAAAGTTGCGCAGCAGGAATTTTCTGTGCTTCCGTACATACTTTAACCTGTTCGTTTTTAGTCTAAATGAATTGTTTTGGAGTTGAAACTTTTATGCTAAGTTTTATTAGTAATCAGGAAGTATCCTGTCAAATGTGGTATTTGTTTCATTATTTTTGGATTTATGATAAATATTTTGGTAGAGTGTGCGTAGCAGAATTTTCAGCTTTTGAGATTGAATGCATTATTTGTGAAGGTGTTAAGGATATGGTTAGCATTGATCAAGTTGATTTAATGTTATACCAAGTGTGGTATGATTTGAAAGTTAAATTATATATATATGTATTATAGGAGTATATTATGTGAACTTGAATGGAAATGTGCGTGAGTTTTGTGCTTATTATATGGATAAGAGTTATAAGTGATATAAATATCATGTGTTATGTGGCAACGTGCTATATTATAATATGGTATATGCATGTAAATAAATATCGTTGGGGTAGAATATGGGTTGATAGACTAACGTAAACAAGCTGAGGTACTAATAGGGTATTATACCTTTGTATATAGGTACAAGTAGGAGGCAAGAAAAGGAGCTCGTGTACGTAAAGTTGGAGTTGTGAGATATAAGTTATTGAGTTAGTTTATCGGCTTTTGAGGCAAGTGTCTATTCCCTCCACTTATTGTTCAAGTGGCAGTTTCTCTTAAATTATTATACGAATGTTTTCTCTAACCAGAATTCTTTCTTTTACCTTTCTTTTCATATAATACCTTTGAACATTTTGTTCCACCTTGCAACTATATCTTTGTACCTATCCTGCTTTGTCTTAAACCCATCTATTTCCATGCTTACTTATAGCTTGATTATTGTCTAATACCTTTGCTTGACCCTATAGCATGATCTTTCTACTTTTGTTTATCATTTGAATCCCTGAAGCGTTATCATGAATTGAAATCTGTGAAACTGAAACAAGTTGTTCATATAGACTTGATTCATAATTGAAATCTTGACACCCTTATTCATTATGAATAATCTGAAATTTTATTCAACCCTGGAATTGGAGATTTGATTTTGACCGTTACGCCGGTCTGATTTATGAATTATTTAAGGCCAATATGTTGCCTATGGATCCAGTGTGTGTTTGGAGTCACATTAAATATGTGACCCGGAGCTAATGCGTTGGCTGATCACCTAGCTTAGCTCGTAGCGTGTGGCTCTAATTCCAATCCGTTTATTTATTGATTCTTGTTATGAAACCCTGTTTATTTATCAGATATCCTGATTCATTTCTTATATCCTGTTCAATGTTTGTTGGCTACTATTATACACTTGCTGAGCATTGTTGGCTCACTCTTGCTATTTTTCCCTAACCTTTCAGTTAAGAACGAAGTTAGCTATCTTCGAGTAACCGCTAAGGAGACTGTGAGAAGGCCTGATTCGAGATTGTAGGTTCCATGTTGCCAAGCAGATAGAATTCATGCTAGTTCTTACCAATGGTTAGATGGTGGCAAATGGTTTGTAATAAAACTGAATTAGATGTTGTAATAAACTTTGATATTTTAGATTCTTGTTTCACACCATAACCTGTGATCGATCCTTAGCTGAGGGGTCGTTTGTTTAATTATGTTTTATTCAGAGTGATAGTGGCACCAAATCCTGACCCCGGATTTGGGGGTGTCACAGGTTGGTATCAGAGCTACAGGTTATTGGTCACTGAAACAAGAATTGGTAGAAGAATCTAAGATAGGAAAAACAATGAACAAAGTCACATAGAGTTTGAGTTAGGATTTATGAATATAGTTTTGACCAATAGGATAGGTTCGCTCTAGGACTTAAGCTTCATTGGTAAGATAGGATTTGTAGATGTAGGTTACCTTTAGGATGAGTATTAGTAGAATTAAGATAACCCTTTACCGTTTAAGTATCTTCTTGGTTTATTATTGTGTTGTTATAGATAATGGCTATTTTGAGAGATTAACCTTCATCTGAGATTCCTTTTCCTAAGCCAGAGTCGTCAATATCAGTATCAGTGCTTGCACCCGACCAAGTGGAGATTTCCATTACCCCTTGGGTAAATTTATTTTCTTATAGTATAGCTGCATGTCAAGGCAGAGTTATTTCTTACGTGTAGAATGAAAGGGATTGGAGATGGATGGAATATTGAACGAATTATGGATTATGTGTGGATGATTGAGTAAGTATTGGAGATATTTTTAAAACAGGGCATAGTCCATTTTACGATTAGGTCATGCCGAATTTTCTGTAGAAATATGAACTTAAGTTACGCACTTTCATGTTATATAGTATTCCGACATATCGAGTAAGTATATGTTTGAACCGTTTGAAGATCGGGTTACGGACGGGGCAACTAATTCGAAGCTGGAGGAGTCAATCAGAGAGTCAGAGCTACCAGTTCAGAAGACATCACTTGCAGATCTTTACGTACTTTCCAGAATTTCATCTACGACTTCGGCTACATCGCGAACGCTATAGGAAACACCGCGCAGAGTTCCGAACCAAGTTTAGTTAGCATCGACCAAAAGTGGAAGTTCCAAGATAACGTCTAAAAAGACTTAGATAGATTATTGGCGATACGATAACGATTTTATCCCCGTGATAGGGACATTCATCCAGAGGAGCAGCCAAAGTGTATATTCCTTCTTTATACAAGATTGCACAAGTTGATTTACTAACGGGACATACCTATAAGCTCAGACTAGAAATTTACTCCCCTAAGGACCATCTACATGAGACAAGGTGTGATTACCTCCATTCGTTCGATGTAAGGATAAGTCTATTCACAACTAGTCATTGATTTTATTCAATTTACCTTTTTAAAAGATTCAATTTTTCATTTCCATTATTTTATTCTTTACGAAATACCTCTATTGTTCAGGGGCTACTCAATCCAATATTATAAACTTTTGAAACTCTTAAACCTTTCCTATGTTCCTCCTAAATTTTTGATCCTCCTTGTTGTAACTAAGATGAACAACCCTATATATATAGGGGATTCAGGTACTTTCTATCTGTGTGATAGAAGTCCGGTGGGACGCCACTGGTTGTGTGTTTGTCATGGAAGTACTAAAGGTTGGCCACCTTCTGTACTGTATTGTTTAAAATGACAAATGCAACCTGATAAAGTTCGATGATCATCTTGATCTCTTAGTTAAATTCTTTTTACCATAAATTCTTACTAAATATGCTTGTTATATTTCCATATTTATTGACACCTTCGTATCTATTGGTTCATTTTGTCGGAAACTCTTACGACTCTTAGAGGTATCAAAGATTGGAAGTCGCAAAGGCGAAGATGACGGTATTCTGAGTGTTAAGATGTACTTACATTGACTGGAAATTTGTTTTGATCGAGTTTGGGAAATTGTTTTAAAAGAAGGACTGAACGTCGAGTCAGATTGCTCATTCGACTTACAACACGATTACAAGGTTTATTATTACCGAGAATTTAGGTATGGATAAGGAGAAGGTAACAAGGATATACCAATACTAATCATGATGAAGTATGAAATAAAGTGACATTGGAGAGGCATTGGTTATTGTTTGTGGAAGACTGCTATTCTACTTGTCGGGCAAGTATATATATGAGCACCTGTTTATTCTATATTTCACTTTGGATATAGTAGTTAGACCATTGCGAGGTTTTGAACGTCTTGAGACCAAATGTTGGACATAAACTTTAGAACCGAAGCAGGATAAGTTGAGCATGGCGGAGTCTGAAGCAAAGTTTATAGAGCTAGCCAGGTTTGTGTTCGAATATGTGAATATCGATGAGAAGAGAGTTAAGAGACTCCAACATGAAGTAAGGTCATGGATTAGAAGTAAAGTTATTGATTACAAACAGAAGAAGCTAGAAAAGGGAAGGCGGAGACACGGGGAGAAGACCAATAATTAAGGAACTTTCAGAACCGTTTCAATATAAGGCCTGAGTTTCAGTCAAATAGGAATGTTGGATTTGGAAGACCAGAAACTGGAAGTGATGGGCAATGGAATCGTCCACAAGATTTGGATCAACAAAGACCTATGAGACCTCCGATACCAGAATGTAGAACTTGTGGAAAGAAGCCACTGAGAGTTTGTAATAAGATCAATATGGTACGTTACAAGGGAAATCAGAAAGGACACTACGCCAATGAGAGCCATAAACCGAAGACAAGAGATACGTGCAACAAGTGTGGAGATGTGTGACATGTCTTAAGAGATTGCAATCGTTAAGCCCAGTAAGCAATATGTTAAGGATGAATGGACCACCATTTACAAAGCAACCAAGGACAAGAACCCTTAATATGACCATGAGCGATATAGTGAAAATAAGGATGTAGTACAAATACGTTTCAAATAGATTACAGAAATGCCAAGTGTTAAGTTATTTTGGAACTACCAAGTCTTTTATCTCTATAAAATTTGCTCATAAGCCGCGTTGTACGATTCAACTGCTAAGTAAAGCTTTGACTATAAGAATAGCTAATCAGGAGCATATATCGATTCATCTAGCTTTTCCTCGCTGTGAGATTGATATAATTGCTCACCATTTCTCTTAGGATGACTTGATTCCCGTCAAGTTAGGGAGATTTGATGTAAATTCTAAGAATGGATTGGTTAACAGAGTATGGGAAAATGGAATTGCGAGCCACATATAAAGTAGAAGTTGTGTTCCCAGGTCAGAAACGAACAGAGGAATTCTAACTTGTCATACAGGGAAAGAGATTATACACAAAGTTTTCTAAGTGCGATTTTTGGTTGAAAGAGTTACAATTTCTAGGACATGTAGACAGTAGCGAAGGAATCAAAGTGGATCCAGTGAAGATTGAAGTGGTAATGAATTGGGTAAAGCTTAAGACACCTACAGAAATTTTACGAGATAAGATGGAGACTATCGAAGGTTTGTCAAGGATTTTTCCAAGATAACCACACCATTAACCAAGCTTACCAGAAATCTTTCTGGAGTTAAAGAGGAGACTGATAACTTCTCCAATGTTAGTGCAACTGGATAACAAGGATATTTTGTGATATAGAAAGAATTGGATAAATAGATACGGAAGTATTTAAATTTCTAGAGGAACGAAATTCTTTAGACGAGCCATGTTAGTAAACTATATTCATTTCTAGTAGACTATTATGACTCATGTACCTTAGGACAATACCAAGAACTAAATTGAGATGGCAGCTTCATGTTAAGAATCAAGACTGACGCCACACGATAAGGTGATTTGCGTATGCTTCCAGATAACTGAAAAACCACGAATAGAAATACTCGACACCTGATGGGGAATTTGCCGAAATAGTCTTTGCACGGATTTAGAGACAATACTTGTACAAAGAAAGGTGCGAAATTTGTACGGATCAAAGGAGTTTGAATTATATTTTCACCCAAAAGGAGCTATATATACATATGTAAGGTAAAGGAAATGGTTAAGACTGATCAAGGGATATGATTGAACTAACACCCGCCATCCAGGCAAGGCAAATGTGGTAGCAGACGCTTTGAGTAGAAATGAGAGACTGAAGATGATGACTTCATTTGAAGAATTGACCAAAGAATTTGAGGAAGTGGAAGTAGAGGTTCGTATTTCAGATCCAACTACGGAGATGATATATACAAGGACTTTCCAACCGAAACTGTTTGAGAAGATTAGAAGATGTCAAGCTGAAATGATGGACCAAAATACAAGTAGCTTAACCGGAGAAGAAAAAAGGAGTCAAAAGGATGATAAAGGAATTGTAAGATTTTTCTTCAACAATTTAGATACCCAAAGTGACAGATTTAAAGAATGAGATATTAAGTGAGGCTCATGATCCGAAATATTCGATCCACCCCAGATGTACTAAGATGAACCAAGACCTACAGAAAATTTTAGTAGACAGATATGAAAAGAGATATTATAGGATTATTGAGTAGGTGTTTCACCTGTCAGAGAGTTAAAACCGAACATCAGAGATTTAGTGGACTATTACAACCATTAGAAATTCCTGAATTTAAGAATGAACATCTCATGATGCCATTTGAGTTATGATCGACAGATTTACCAAGTTGGTACCTTTTCTTTCCCATCAACAAGAAACTTTCATTAGATAAATTGGTTTATCGACTATAAGAGATAGTAGTGAGGCATATGATTCAAGTATTAATCGAATTTGACCAAGACCCGCAATTTTATTCAAGATTTTGGAGAAAGTTGTTGGCATGTTCATAAACCAAGTTGAACATGTGTACTATGTATCATCCTCAAACGTATGGTCAAAGTAAATAGACTATTCAGACAATCGAAGACATATTTAGAGTTTGTATGATGAATTTTGAAGACAATTGAGATGATCGTTTGACATTAGTGGAATTCTT
This sequence comes from Heracleum sosnowskyi, assembly GCA_030848705.1. NCBI lineage: Eukaryota > Viridiplantae > Streptophyta > Magnoliopsida > Apiales > Apiaceae > Heracleum > Heracleum sosnowskyi. The sequence goes on along the minus strand of CM061235.1, from coordinate 90,593,720 downwards.
TTACCGCAATAGCTATCACGCGAATATTGAAATGCCAGCTTATGAAGCCTTGTACGGAGAAAGATGTAGATCTTCAATAGGTTGAAAAGAAGTTGATAAATGCACGAGATTAGAACCAGAATTAATGTATCAGACCAAAGAACCATTGAGCTCATCCAAAAAGGATTAATAGCTACTCGGAATCGACGACTGTAATATGAGGATTAAACCAGGGAAGGTATAGATTATAGAGTAAGAGAGTCAGTCATATTAAGTGTAACCATGGAAAAGACTAACGAGATTTTGTAAGAAAGGAAAGCTTAGTCCAAAAAAATAAATTAGTTAGACCTTTTAAGATATTGAAGCGCATGGGTAAGATTGCGTATGAGCTAGCCTTACCTCCATATATGGAACATATCCATAGTGTATTTCACGTGTCTATGCTTAAGACGTATTATTTCGATTCTAACCATGTAATAGAATATGAGTCGATAGAGATTCAAACTCATTTGTACTATGTTGAGCAAACAGTAGAAATTTTAGATCGGAAAAAGAAAGTGCTTAGAGATAAAATAGTTGTACTAGTGAGAGTGTTATGGAGAAACCCCAAGGTTGAAGAATCAACTTGGGAGTTAGAAACTAAAATGTTAGAAAAGTACTCTCAGCTGTTTACGTAATAGATTCTGAGGACAGAATCCTTTTAAGGGGGGAAGGATGTAACGCCTTACAATTTTTGGTTTATAAAATATTATATTGTGTGAATGTGATTAAAATTTTATTTTATTAACCACTATTTTTTTTATGTGTATGATAATTGTTTAATAGGCTCTTTGTGCTAATTAGAGTAGCCTTAAATTTATTTTGTTAATAAGAGCTATTTAAAATTATTTTATATTTATTGCTAGTAATAGCAATTGAGATTTTATTCTTGAAATTTTAGTTAGCAATGATGATCTTGGTATAATGTGATTTATGTGTAAGCTCGTATTTTAGTTATACTTATTTGAGATAAAAATAATTATTTGATATAGTCTTATAATTTTGAAATTTCTTTATGTGCAATAATTGTTACGTGCTTAAAATGTGAATTGTGTGTCTGGTGAATAATTAGTTAATTGTGAATGTGGTTTCTAAATTTTATTTAAGTGCTCTGAGAATTTATTTGGGTCATAAAATATTTATATTAAATTTAGAGAATGCTTTAATTATTTAATTAATAGCATAAAATATTTCTTAGCATTATTTTATTTCTACTTTAGTTTTAAACTCATGATTTAAATTTTATAATCACTTATTTATTTTAATTATTTATTTTGAGGGATGCTACACCTTCTAGATTATTTATTTTCAATAGGTAATTTATTTATTTACCTAGAGTATGGTAAATGTTGACTTAAAATTATTTTTGAGATAAAAAGACATTTAATTTGATTATTTCTATGTAAATGCAATTTTAATTATCTAATCTACAAAAGTTATTTGTAGAATAATATTTCTAATTGATCTAGAGTGGCCATTATGAATTTACATCATAGCCCTTGTTTTTATTAATTTAGCAATAGAGTTAGTGGGACAATTTTGTAAATTATAATTTATTTCTAAACTATTTAAGAGATAACATTACTTTGTTTTCATTTCATTCTTCACTCACCAAAAAGCCCACCCACCCCATTTCTCTCTCATTTCTCTCGGCTTTCCCTCTCCCCTGTTTTCTTTTCCCGAGCCCAACCCTCCTCCATTGTTCTTCATTTCTTCTCAAATTAAACTCACCACAAGTTGTGATTCTCTTATCCAAATTTCAAGTGTGAGTAACCAAAACACTCCTCTCTCTAATCTCTACAACCTTCTTGTGTTAATATCAAGTTTTGATTCAATTTTGAATTTGGTAATTTTCGGATTTTCATTTCTCTTTGTTTAAAACTTACATGCAATGGTTGATTATTGGTAATAAGGTTGATTCTCGGTGAGATCCATCATTTTGGACTCATCCGAGAAGAAACCCGACCATGGGCAATGATCCTTGTGAGCCATGGTCTTGATTTTGTATTTACAAGTTTGATTCATGTCTATTCTTGCTTGATTGAGTGTTATAAGTTGATGCATGTCATTTATTTTATGATAATTGGTGATATTAGTTATAGATTAGAAGTGGGTTTTGATTTTTGTTAAGAATATGAGTTGTATGTGATATGGATAGTATGAATTCAATCTCTTATGAAGTGCATGTTAGTAAACTTAAGGATTTTTGAGTAATTAGTATGATTTTGAATGAGTTGTATTTATAAAAGTGGTGTATGTGTTGAGAAAGTGATTTATGTTGAAGATTTAAACTTGCATGTTAGCTTTATGATGAGCTTTGATTATTAGTAATGTTAGTTTTAGTAATTGAAATATTATTGCTTGGTGATGTGATTTTTGGATTGGAAGATGGGAGTTAAGGTGGAAAGGAGTTTTTGAAACCGAGAGGAAGGTGGTGAGAGAGAGAGAAGCCGAGAGGGAGATGGAGAAAGAAGGAGAAGATTGAGGGAGATGGTGAGAGAGATTGAGGGAGTAAGGAAAAGAGAGTTTGGATTCTTAAAATATGATTTTGTGTGTGTGATTTAAAATATGATTTTGAGTGAGTAAATGTGTGATCTTTCAAAGTGTGTTTGTGTGTGTGAGTTCTTTTTAAAACTATGTTCTTGAGGAGATTTTCACAAAGGAAGTGTTTCATTTTCGTAAAATATATTTCGTGTAAGTGTTTCTTGTTTTAAAAATTATATCTTTACGTGTGAGTGCTTCTTTCAAAAATATATTGTGTGTATGAGATATGTGTTTGTGTGGTTGGTGTGTGGATTGTATAGAATGTGTAAAGTATTGTTGTAATTACGTAAGTCCATAGTCGCTCAAATTTCTGCAGCAACACTGCTCTGTTGGAGCTCTGTTTCAAGCAGCTCAAGGTCACCCTTGGGTTGTAATTCTCTGATATTCATGAGCTCCTCAGAATATAGTGTAAGCACGCGAAAATTTGGAAGCAATCCGATATTTGAGCTATTTATTATGATTATTTTGGTAGTGTACGCGCATAGTATAAAACTGTTACGGTTTCTGATTTTCTAAGCTACAATTTAATTGCTTAAACTTTTAATTTCAAGTTGAAACTTTTTCTGTAGCAAGTCAGTAGGTTTATGAAGGTCTCATGAAAATTTCAAATAGATATCATGAATTTGTGATTTATTAAAAATGTTAGTGTTTAAAGGTTTATATGGAAGGATGTGAAATACCCAGAAACTGTCTGTTCTGTTTTGGTTAATTTTGAATGGTTGCTGCCGGTTTTAGACAGAAAGTCTAGGAGGAAGTTTTTCTAATCGGAGTCTAGTTTGTGCACACGCAAACCTTGTATCAATAGAGTTAGCGAATAAAGAGTTATGCATGTTTTACTAAAAGTTGCGCAGCAGGAATTTTCTGTGCTTCCGTACATACTTTAACCTGTTCGTTTTTAGTCTAAATGAATTGTTTTGGAGTTGAAACTTTTATGCTAAGTTTTATTAGTAATCAGGAAGTATCCTGTCAAATGTGGTATTTGTTTCATTATTTTTGGATTTATGATAAATATTTTGGTAGAGTGTGCGTAGCAGAATTTTCAGCTTTTGAGATTGAATGCATTATTTGTGAAGGTGTTAAGGATATGGTTAGCATTGATCAAGTTGATTTAATGTTATACCAAGTGTGGTATGATTTGAAAGTTAAATTATATATATATGTATTATAGGAGTATATTATGTGAACTTGAATGGAAATGTGCGCTTATGTGAGTTTTGTGCTTATTATATGGATAAGAGTTATAAGTGATATAAATATCATGTGTTATGTGGCAACGTGCTATATTATAATATGGTATATGCATGTAAATAAATATCGTTGGGGTAGAATATGGGTTGATAGACTAACGTAAACAAGCTGAGGTACTAATAGGGTATTATACCTTTGTATATAGGTACAAGTAGGAGGCAAGAAAAGGAGCTCGTGTACGTAAAGTTGGAGTTGTGAGATATAAGTTATTGAGTTAGTTTATCGGCTTTTGAGGCAAGTGTCTATTCCCTCCACTTATTGTTCAAGTGGCAGTTTCTCTTAAATTATTATACGAATGTTTTCTCTAACCAGAATTCTTTCTTTTACCTTTCTTTTCATATAATACCTTTGAACATTTTGTTCCACCTTGCAACTATATCTTTGTACCTATCCTGCTTTGTCTTAAACCCATCTATTTCCATGCTTACTTATAGCTTGATTATTGTCTAATACCTTTGCTTGACCCTATAGCATGATCTTTCTACTTTTGTTTATCATTTGAATCCCTGAAGCGTTATCATGAATTGAAATCTGTGAAACTGAAACAAGTTGTTCATATAGACTTGATTCATAATTGAAATCTTGACACCCTTATTCATTATGAATAATCTGAAATTTTATTCAACCCTGGAATTGGAGATTTGATTTTGACCGTTACGCCGGTCTGATTTATGAATTATTTAAGGCCAATATGTTGCCTATGGATCCAGTGTGTGTTTGGAGTCACATTAAATATGTGACCCGGAGCTAATGCGTTGGCTGATCACCTAGCTTAGCTCGTAGCGTGTGGCTCTAATTCCAATCCGTTTATTTATTGATTCTTGTTATGAAACCCTGTTTATTTATCAGATATCCTGATTCATTTCTTATATCCTGTTCAATGTTTGTTGGCTACTATTATACACTTGCTGAGCATTGTTGGCTCACTCTTGCTATTTTTCCCTAACCTTTCAGTTAAGAACGAAGTTAGCTATCTTCGAGTAACCGCTAAGGAGACTGTGAGAAGGCCTGATTCGAGATTGTAGGTTCCATGTTGCCAAGCAGATAGAATTCATGCTAGTTCTTACCAATGGTTAGATGGTGGCAAATGGTTTGTAATAAAACTGAATTAGATGTTGTAATAAACTTTGATATTTTAGATTCTTGTTTCACACCATAACCTGTGATCGATCCTTAGCTGAGGGGTCGTTTGTTTAATTATGTTTTATTCAGAGTGATAGTGGCACCAAATCCTGACCCCGGATTTGGGGGTGTCACACGTTTGGTTTGTTTGACGTTCCCCGGGTCGGGTTTCTGAGGTCATCCCGGGGTCGGGGGTGCCATAGTGTAAATACAAGAAGTGGGATGGGAGATATTTGGGGGAATACGGAGGTTACGATTTTACAATTTATAGAAGACAAGTTGAAGCAATAAAGAATGACAGAGGTCGTATTTCTTTACAAACAAAAAAATAGAGGTTGTATTTTTTAAAAAGAGAAGTATAAAAGTGAGAAAAGGTTTGGAGGGTGGTAAAATTAGAATTAAGATTATAAAAAGTAGTAGAGAAGGAAATTACCCTAAAAAAACACCTTAGAGAAGCTTAGTTTGTAAATAATATCTCACCTAAAAAAACTATAATAAAATTCGAAACAAATTTGTTAGTGATACTTCAACAAAATAAGACATTATAAATAGAAATTTATGCGAAATTCTTAGTAATTAAAACATTCTTGCACAACATAGTATGATTGTTTTTTAAAGGTGTTCTTTAAAAAAAACTGGAGTTCTTTTAATAAACCTCATATTATATTGAAAAATGTATTATACATAAAATGAAATTTTTCATAGACACGTCTATTCTCATTGTATCATTTTTTTTTCTTAGAATATTATTATCGAATGTAATTTTAAGATTTTACGAAGGGTACAATCGTAAATTTATAAAAAAGGTTATGAACTCAAATTACACGAACGAGAACACTAGTCGAATTTTAATATTCTACAAATACGAAAACACTTGATCAAATTTTAATTATATTGCAAAGATTCTGTCAGTTTTCTAAAGATAAACTTTTTTATCTTAAAAATTTAGATGACATTTCATTTTTGGTTATATTAAGATTTTTTTTAGTATTTAGGATTATATGCCTAAACAATTAGTATATGTTCTCACATATCATGATATCATGGGGTAAGCGAAAATTGAACCAGAACCACGCCAAAAGATAACCTGTTACCACTGTAGCTATAACTCATCAATAATAACATTACCTATTTATAACCAATTATCTTTTACATCTAAAACACATTACTGTTTCTATATTTATTGAAAAAATCCTCTCTTTTTCCAAAAATATCACGAGCAATTATCTTTTTCAACTAAAACATTTTACATTTTCTATTTTTCCTTACCAAAACCCCTTCTTTTACAAAAATATAACATGAAACCCTTACTTATTTATTTTAAAACCTATTTTAAAGCTTTTAATTATTTAAAAAAGTTTACCTACTTTAACATGCCTAATTATTTTTTTTAACACATGCACTTAATAAAATTCAAAAACATAAATACTAAAATAATAACTATTAAAAACAATCCGTGCATCGCACGGGTTTTAAGCTAGTTATGAGAATTTATGAAGTGGTCTTAAATCTTTTGAACAAGTATTCTTAAAATAAAAAATGTAAAAATCAAACTAAAATAAAACTTTATTTTTCTAAAAAAATACATTATATCAACCTTTTATAGGTCCAAATTTTAAAATAACGTTTTTTAAGAATTTTACATAATGTAATGCAAAAGATTTATTAAGTTTTTGAAGGATCCAACACAAATCATATTGCAAGATAAAAAATAAACTACCATTCTAGTTCTAGTGGTCATCCTCATCTCCCCCACCACTAGTTTGCTTATGGTGCCTCCATCGCCATTGATGCTGCCCTCCCGTTCATTCTTTTTACCCTTGGCCTCCAAATGAACCAGTAACATAATTATTAATGTTTTTATGAGAGTTCTCAATCATGGATGAGAGTTCGTATCATGTATATCTCTACATAATAAGAAACGAACATGATGAATTGAGTAACCCGTGTTAGTCTTAAACAAGAGTCTGAAGCCAGAAATGTTCTTCATATCTATCCTCATGTGGTTTGATTTCTTTGATGCACGAAAATATAGAACATCTTAACAAATATTAATCGGACACCCAGGTTAAACACTTTAACGAATCTTAAAAGGACATCTGAGGAGAACAACTTAACAAATCGTATAGGACATCAACAAAACAATGAAATTTATCAAGGCCTGGTTGCAACTGTCTACTGGCTATTTTATTTGTTTCCGTAACTAATTATAACTTTCGATATAAAAATAGAATGGTGTGGTAAAGGATTATGATATGAAAGCAATGATTCCCTTCAAATCATTTTCTGGACTAATTGATACAAATCCTATATATTTTATCATATCTAGCTGATTAATTACACATTAAAGTATGATTTTCATGTCTACCATTCTATTAAATACATGATAATATGGGTAATTTGAATAACTAATATGTGAAAATTCTGAATCATTTTATCAAAATCAAATCAATGGATATAAATATGGTCTCTCAGTTCTCTCAATATCAATAATTCTCCTTTTTTTTTGCTAAGTTCAATAATTCTCTTTTGATCATACCTAGCATAGAGTTCTAGGAAGAACCTGTCTATCAAGATAACCAAGAAACCCATCCTACACCATTGATTAATAATAATAATTATTGGGGGCCCAACCGAGATTGGGCCGAATAGTGATTGGGCCGAGGAGTAATTGGGCCGAACGGTCACAGCCCACTTCTTCGGCTAGGTCCGTTGGATCTGACCGTTGCTTGACCAAGTCACCCGACTATTCAGGCGTAAGAATAGGACCACGTATGGGGCAGTTGCTCCCGAACAATCCGGGCGAGCCGGTACCAAAGTGCCTATAAAGGCATATGGCAGGTTTCACGTTCAGGTTAATACTCATTTTTACGCTCACAAATACTTACACGTTCATTTAAACCTAATTGGAACCTCTAATTTATTCTCACACCGGAGGTGAATCGGGGGCCCAATCCCTCGCATTCTTCTCTTTTGACAGGTCGCCCCGAAGAGCTTCCTGAAATACAACCCGACAGAAAACTGGTTCCAACATTTGGCGCCGTCTGTGGGAACGTGTAAGCCAATTCGTGACGTTAGCTGAGAACGATGGCAATCGATAGTTCTGAAGACAAGGTGCTCGGTTTTACTGAAACTCATCGCCAGGGTCCCTCCACGACTACACCCCCCATTAATCGGGTTCTCAATTTTGATGATGATTTGGAGGAGGGACCGATGCCCACACCCGAAGAGCAAAAGGCCATGATTCTTAAATGGCGTGAAGAAACTGCTGCCAAAGGAGGAAGGCAGAAGGAAAAGGAAAGGCTGGAGGCCGAAGCCCAAGCTAGGGCGAAGAAGAGAGAGGAGGATCTCGCTAAGCTGGAAGCAATTAAAAGGCGAAGGGCTGAGCTGGATGCTGAGGAAAAGGCTCTCCAAGGTGCTGTGGAGACCGGAGAACAACTATTGGTACAGACCAGTCACAGGAGAGAAAAGAGGGTGCATAATGATGAAGATGGATCTTCGGATTCTGAATCACATCCCCGAAGGATCCGTTCAACGGTGGTCGTACGATTGGATACCCCCGAGGAAGGAGATCCTCGCATGAAAGACAGGCTGAGCCGAATGGAGAAGGCGATGTTCGGGGATCGTAGAATTAGTCACGAGCCGGTAGTGTCAGAGGAAATCGAGCAGTATAGACCTCCCCCTGGAAGACAATTCCCGAAGATGAACGAATTCAATGGGAAAGGCGACCCTGAAGACCATTGCGAGAAGTATGAGTCTCTTATGACAGGCATGGGGCACTGTGATGTCATGCTTTGCAAGATGTTCAAGACATACCTGAAGGGTCCAGCAACCATGTGGTACAAGTCAATGAAACCAAGGTCGATATGTTCTTACGACCAGCTAAAAAGGAAATTCTTGAGGCACTATTCGCACTTGTGCCGAAGAGAGAAGGACACCGAAGCTTTGATCCACTGTAGACAAAGGCCGAACGAAGAGTTGGGAGATTACTTGGCTAGGTTTAAGGAAGAAGCTGGAATGGTGACAAATTTGGACAAGGTAAAGGCCGCCGGGTTCTTATCGGCAGGACTAGACCCCATCAAAGGTAAAAAACTCCGATCTTCTCTTTATGATATTCCCCCTAAATCCCTGAATGATATATACTTGAGAGGTGAGAGTATCCGACGGAAGATGGAATCCATCGGGGGGTTTAGAGAAGCCAAGAGAGAAGATAGGGGGAAAAAAGGTTATGACAGGTACGATGCAGGGCGAAGATTCGATGATAGGCATGATGAGGCGAAGGGTCGCGATAAAGCTGCCGAACGAAGGAGAGATAGGGATGGCACAACATTTACCCCTCTGAATGCACCAATCTCGAAGATTCTCCACGAGATAAAAGGAAAGCCTGGCTTCGTTCGCCCAGCACGAATGAAGATGCCCGATTATAAGAAAAATGGTAACAAGTATTGCGATTATCATCAGGACAAGGGTCACAACACTGATGAGTGTTACCATCTAAAAAAGCTGATAGAAAAGATGATCAAGGAGGGAGAACTGAATAAATTTGTCAAAGACCTGAGGGACAAGCTAGCCCCGAAGGAAGACAAACGAAAAGAGCCCGAAGAGGTCGAAAGGTACAGAGGCGAAGTAAAAACCATATTCGGTGGAAGCACCCTGGGACGAGATAGCAAGACGGCCAAGAAAAGGTACGCAAAACAGGTTTACAATTTGTACCAGTTTCAATCTGCCAAACAGGCGATGCCGATCATGTTTACCGAGGATGACTATGAGGATGTGATTTGGCCTCATGAAGACCCTTTGCTCATCAATCCGGTGATCGGGCAAAACAAAATATGGAAAGCTCTGATAGACGGGGGGAGCTCGGTGAACATTCTGTACCATCGGACGTATAGTAAAATGAACCTTGGAGGCGAACAGCTGGAACCCTGTCACGAAGCTCCCCTGTACGGCTTCGGGAATCAGCCAGTCCCTATTGAAGGTACTATCACTCTATCTATCCTTTTGGGTAAAGCTCCATATACTGTAGAAAAGCAGGTCAAGTTCTATGTGGTTCGGGTGGAAAGCCCCTACAATGCTATTCTTGGAAGGCCAGCCCTTACCTCCTTCCAGGCGGTGGCGTCGATACCTCATCTCAAATTGAAATTCCCGACTGAGCATGGCATCGGGGAAATGAGAGGCGATCAAAAAACTGCTCGAATCATCATGTTGGACGACCTAGACAAGGATCAAGACTTTGAGATGACCGAAGGAGGTAAGAGAAAGAGAGCCGAAGGCGAAATCAGCGGAAGTCGCCAAACCCTAAATATTGAGTTAGAGAAATTTGGTGTGGACCTATCCAACCCAATCGCCGAACCAGCAGCGGAAACCGAAGAGGTAGAGTTATATGTAGGCTGTTCAGGAAAGATGGTGTGAATCGGGAAAAACATGGAACCCGACCTTAAGAAGAAGGTAATCGAAGTTGTTAGACAATACCACAACGTCTTCACCTGGGGGCCGGAGGACATGCCTGGCTTGGATCCAAAGACGGCGAAGCATTGTCTTAATGTTAAGCCCGAGGCAAAGCCAGTAAAGCAACGAAAGAGAACATTCGCCATGGAACGACAGAAGATCATTGAAGCTGAAGTAGAAAAACTTTTGGAAGCAAAATTTATTGAAGAAATCGAGTACCCGGACTGGTTAGCCAATGTAGTGGTGGTAAAGAAAGCTAACAATAAATGGCGAATGTGTGTGGACTACACCGACTTAAACAAAGCCTGCCCGAAGGACCACTACCCGCTTCCCAGCATTGACCAACTGACAGACGCCACTGCCGGATATCAGGTACTTAGTTTTTTGGATGCTTTTTCAGGATACCATCAGATTGCAATGAATGCCGAGGATATTCCAAAGACAGCATTCATCACCCCGAAAGGAACATATGCCTACATCAAAATGCCTTTCGGCCTGAAAAACGCAGGAGCCACATTCCAAAGAGTGGTCAATCGGATTTTCCATAAACAAATTGGGAGAAACATGGAATGCTATGTGGATGATATGATTGTTAAGTCCCAGTTCGAAGATCACATGGAAGACCTCAAAGAGTGCTTCGAAACATTAAGGAAGCACGGCATGAAGATTAATCCGAACAAATGTACTTTCGGAGTCTCCAGTGGGAAATTCCTAGGGTACATGGTCAGTGCCCGAGGGATCGAGGCGAACCCCGAAAAGATACAAGCAGTGATCGACATGGAACAGCCGAAGACAGTTCGGGATATACAGAAATTGACCGGTCGAATGGCCGCCCTACGAAGATTTATTTCCAGATCAGCAGAAAAGGCCCTGCCTTTCTTTGAAGCACTCCGGGGATCGAAGAATTTTGAATGGAGATCGGAGTGCCAGAGAGCATTCGAGGAGGTGTGTTAATCCCAAATGACCTAACAGAATTGTAGAAGGGGGGGTTGAATATAATTCTTGATATTTTCTTAAACTTAAAACACTTATAAATAAAACTGAACTGAATAAGTAAAAACACAAGATATAAATAATTCAGTTGGATTGTTTGATGATCCAACTGAAGTGTTTTTATTTCGGAAATAATCTGTGATACAGAATGTACACAGCTGCTCAGTTACAAGATTTGTAGAGAAGAAATGCTCTCAAAAATAGCTAATACAATCTATTTGTTTTTCTTCTCTTATCTATTTTAACTGCTACACTTGGTTATATATATTCCCAAGTTTACAAAGCTATTTTAGGCTACACTAAAGTACACAAAAGGTAACCGCCAATAGTTTGCTTTTCATCCCTTTGTCCAGTGGTCCTTGGAGATCCTTGCTTTTGTCTTCATGCTTATTATGATCACTCCCAAGAGCCCAATTGGAAACTGGGATGTTTCCTTATTCCCCATGTCCATTTTAATGGTTTCCAATGCAAAGTACACTTCCACATCACCTTTAGATCTGTTCAGTAAACTGTCACTATCACTTTGTCAACTATTCAGAAAAGCAATAATGATTCGTTGATAGCAGGGAGATGTGTTTCGTTGATAGCTTTATTCTCCATTTCGTTGATGAGTAAACTTCATTTCGTTGATGAGTAAACTTCATTCCGTTGATGGTGTATCCTTGTTCCGTTGATAGAGTAATCTTCATACCGTTGACATGTCTTCATTTAGGCAAAATTACAAGGCATGATATACTTACAATTAACCAACCTATTTTGCCTATCTAGTACTTAGTCAACATGACTTAGGAAACCTATCTAATACATACATCAAATGCATATCAAACTGTGAAGTATTGTACAGTGCAATTGCTACAACACTCATTCCGTTGATGAGCTTCCTGTCAACGAAACACTGCAAAGCATGCCATTCCGTTGATAGTTACAAAATGACTTAATACAAAATCTACTAAGTGTTTTTATAATTATCATCAAGAACAACATATTCCTAACAATCTCCCCCAATTTATGACTGATAGAATAACAACCATAAATCAAGAGCCTTGATGATAACAAAAACACTCAGTCAAATTACACATGATAAAAGTAGAAATTGCATTGAGCTTCATTGAATTTAATTAAAATTTAAAGTAGAAAATCTTACAAAACAAGTGCACAGAGTTGCTCCTCTAGACTGAGCAGATTTTTCATCTTTGCCTCTGTGGTCTTGTTTTCTTCCCTTTTCTTGCATTGTTCTCCTCAATCTGAGCTTGAAGTCTTCTGTAGAAAATCTTCTCTTCTTCATCTTGATTCCCCAACTTGGATTGCATTAATCTTAGAGTTTCATTGGATGCCTTCTCCAGTTGGTCATCTATTCTGAAGAATCTTCTACAGTTGTCCTTGTCTCTGAATTCCATCATCCAAAAAGGTTGGAGATGAATCTTCTTTCCTGTTTGAGGGACCTTCAATACTCTGGGAAGTGCGCCAGGCTTGTTCCAGCTAGCTTTGATTTGGCAAATTTTGGAAACAACTTCAGACTTAGCTGTTTTGGTAAAACCAAAATCTTTCTTCAGGCATTTAAACACAGATAGCAGTGTCTGATAGTCTTCTCCCAGAATTCTATGTAGAGGCCAAACCTGTTCTCTCCCACCCTTGTAGACAAACACCAATCTCTCTGGTAGTTTGTAAGAAGCTGCTATTCCTCTCACTTCAACTAGGTCATCAAGATTGATATGTAGGTCAGACTCCTCCCTGATATCAGCAATGTAGATGAAGTCTTTTGGGTTGGTAGGAGGTTTTTCAGCTTGTGGTCTCCTTACTAGAATTGGCTTAGCCTTGGTAGCCCTTTGCTTAGATTTCTTCTTTGGATCCATCTCAAAGAGGAATTTTGGAAAGTTGGCCTCATCAAACTCAATTGGCTCTTCCTTTGGCTCAATTGGCTGATCATGGAAATTAACAGGATGTGTAGGATCAAAGGCTAACTTTACCCCTAGAGCTGGATCAGGAATTGTTGGAGGTGCAGTTGGTACAGAAGAGTCTGATGCAATACTCTGAGAGTCATCATTCTCAAAGGCTATATTTCTCCTAGCTCTTGCCTTTGGTTGCCTTGTGCTCTTCTTTGCACTCCTTTCCTCTCTGGCTTTTTCTTCTTGCTGTCTTTCTTCTTCATCAAGAGATTGAGCAACTGCAAGTGCTTGCATTGCTGCTCTTTCTGACTCTTCAGCCTTAGCTTCAGCAAAGTTTGGGTGACCAGCCCAAACACAGATTTCTTGTCCATTCCTGTAGACAATTGCCCTTTGCTTCCTTACCTCAGAATCATTGCTTTCCTTGCATTTAGTGATAAGTAATCCAAGAAGCTTGAGCTCATCTGGATAAGGTGCAGGATAGAAAGTCCTTGCTATATTTTTGCCCTTTGGTTTAGCAGGGGACTTGGGAGATAAGCTTCTTTGCAATGTAGCTTGTTCCACATCCCTAATGCATGAAGTTTGTCCTTTCTCCTTCCTTGATCCTTGAGTGACTTGTTATTCCCAAATGACCTAACAGAATTGTAGAAGGGGGGGTTGAATACAATTCTTGATATTTTCTTAAACTTAAAACACTGATAAAATAAAACTGAACTGAATAAACAAAAACACAAGATATAAATAATTCAGTTGGATTGTTTGATGATCCAACTGAAGTGTTTTTATTGCGGAAATAATCTGTGATACAAAAGTACACAGCTGCTCAGTTACAGAGTTGTAGAGAAGAATGCTCTCAAAGATAGCTAATACAAACTATTTGTTTTTCTTCTCTTACTCCTTTCTAACTGCTACACTTGGTTATATATATTCCCAAGTTTACAATACTATTTTTGGCTACTCTAAAGTACACTAAAGATAACCGCCAATAGTTTGCTTTTCATCCCTTTGTCCAGTGGTCCTTGGAGATCCTTGCTTTTGTCTTCATGCTTATTATGATCACTCCCAAGAGCCCAATTGGAAACTGGGATGTTTCCTTATTCCCCATGTCCATTTTAATGGTTTCCAATGCAAAGTACACTTCCACATCACCTTTAGATCTGTTCAGAAACCTGTCACTATCACTTTGTCAACTATTCAGAAAAGCAATAATGATTCGTTGATAGCAGGGAGATGTGTTTCGTTGATAGCTTTATTCTTCATTTCGTTGATGGTGTTTCTCTTGTTTCGTTGATAGAGTAATCCTCATACCGTTGACATGTCTTCACTTAGGCAAAATTACAAGGCATGATATACTTACAATTAACCAACCTATTTTGCCTATCTAGTACTTAGTCAACATGACTTAGGAAACCTATCTAATACATACATCAAATGCATATCAAACTGTGAAGTATTGTACAGTGCAATTGCTACAACACTCATTCCGTTGATGAGCTTCCTGTCAACGAAACACTGCAAAGCATGCCATTTCGTTGACAGTTACAAAATAACTTAATACAAAATCTACTAAGTGTTTTTACAATTATCATCAAGAACAACATATTCCTAACAATCTCCCCCAATTTATGACTGATAGAATAACAGCCATAAATCAAGAGCCTTGATGATAACAAAAACACTCAGACATATTACCCATGATAAAAGTAAAAATTGCATTGAGCTTCATAAAGTTTTAGACATAAAACAAGACTTACAAGACTAATGCCCAAATGTGCTCCTCTAGACTGAGCAAATGATTCATCTTGGTCTTCTTTGAGGCATAGTCTTCTTCCCTCTCCTAGAGTTGTTCTCCTCAATCTGGACCTGTAGCCTTCTGTAAAAGATCTTCTCTTCTTCATCTTGATCACCAAGCTTGGATTGCATGAACCTTAGAGTTTGATTAGATGCCTTATCCAGCTGGTCTTCCATCCTGAAGAACCTTCTGCAGTTGTCCTTGTCCTTAAATTCCATCATCCAGTAAGGTTGAAGATGGATCTTCTTTCCTGTTGAGGGCACTCTTAGCATCCTGGGAAGAGCCTCAGGCTTGTTCCAGCTAGCCTTTATTTGACATATCTTGGAGACCACCTCAGACTTGGCTGTTTTGGTGAAGCCAAAGTCTTTCTTCAAGCATCTAAACACTGTGAGTAGTGTTTGGTAGTCTTCTCCTAAAATTCTGTAGAGAGGCCATATTTGTTCTCTACCACCCTTGTATGTGAAAACCAATCTTTCAGGTAACTTTTGAGAAGCTGCAATGCCCCTTACTTCCACCAGGTTGTCTAAATCAAGATGTAAGCTGGATTCTTCCCTGATGTCAGCAATGTACATGCAGTCCTCTGGATTTGTAGGGGGTTTCTGAGATTGTGGCTTCCTCACAAATACTGGCTTTGCCTTGACAGCCTTTTTCTTTGTCTTCATTGGTTGATCCTTTTCAAATAGGAACTTTGGAAAATAGGCTTCATCAAATTCAATAGGCTCCTCCTTTGGCATGATTGGTTGATCATGAAAGTTGACAGGGTGTGCAGGGTCATAGGCCAACTTTCCTCCAATAGGTAGATCAATAGGAATTTGATGTGCACTTGTTGTGGAAGGGGCTTGAGCAGTGTCCAGAGAGTCCTCTTTTTCAAAGTTCATATTCCTCTTAGCTCTAGCCTTTGGTTGCCTTACACTTTTCCTTGCTGGTTCAGCTTCATTAGCTCCATCCTTGGCTTTTTCTTCCTGAAAGGTCTCTTCATCTTCAAGTGCTTGAGCAACTGCCAATGCTTGCATTGCTGCCCTTTCAGATTCTTCAGCCTTGGCCTTTGCAAAATTTGGGTGACCAACCCAAATGCAGATTTCCTTGTTGTCCCTGTAGATGATGGCCCTTTGATTCCTTATGCTTGGATGATTGTTTTCCTTGCTCTCAATGATCAGCTTCCCTAGGACTTTGAACTCATCTGGCTTTGGAGCAGGATAAAATATCCTTTCAATGTTCTTGCCTTTGGGTTTGGCAGGTGATATTGGAGACATCCCTCTTGCATCCACATTCTTAAAGCATGAAGATTGACCCTTCTCATTTCTTGAATCTTGAAGGATTCCATGCTGAAGGGGCTCTATAGCATAAGAGCTCTTGAACTGTGGCTCCATTTGTACAATCACCATTGCATTTGTTGATGGCTGATCTGTCTTTGAAGATTCAGTAATGTTCTTGAACCTTGCTTCTATGTTGGACCAGTGATCTTTGATTTGTTCTGCAAGTTTCATCCTCATAGAAGCTTCCTGGATCAGGTCAATACTATCCTTATTCTTCTTTCCAAACTCCCCCATTGCTAGTGGCTCCTGTGGTAGTGAAATGGCTGGGACCAACACCTTTGTGATTTGAATGTTTAGCTCCTTAGATTTCTCCCCCTTTTTGTTAGCATCAAGAGAGATGACTGGGAGTCCTTGAGCTGCCACTAGCTGAGTGAGTAGCTGAGTTTGCTTCTCCTGTTCCTTCTGCATTTGAGAAAGCGTAGCTTCCACCTTGTCCACTCTTGTAGAGAGAGTTTTCAAGGATGTAGCCACCTCAGGTTCCTTAGAGAAAAACCTGGTCATCTTGGACACAGTGAGAAGAGGGAGCTTTTCATCTATCATCATGTAGTTAGCATCCCTGAGATTGCTAATGGAGTCCTTGATTTCTGTAGCCTCAATCCTTGTCTGCATCATTTGTAGCCTTTGAATTTCCAGAGAATCCATGATGGCCTTGTAGAATTTCTTGTCCCTTGCATTTGCAGACTCATGAGCTAGATAGGCCTCATTGTACTGTCTTGAGATAGCAGCATCTAGAGTGACTCTTCCATGCATACCCTGAGAAAGCCAGCCTGGTGTAGGAGGCACCACAGAAGTCCCAGTCTGTGAAGTGGTGGCCACCTGTAGATTATCACCATAGCTGTCCTCATCATCAGAAAACTCAAAGTCTCCACTTGCTGCAGCTCCTGGAGGTAGATTGGTCAAGGCATCCTTTGCTCTTTGCATTGATGCAGTAGTATGAATTAAGTTGAGTGACCTTTCTACCTCCACATTGCCCTGTTGAGCCATAACTTGATAGGCTGACACAGGATGAGTAAAGGTCTCAGGATCCAGGGAAATACTATCCAGAGTTTGTTGATAATGCTCTTGGAAAGTAAGTTCCCTTTCTCCCTCACTGACCTCCATTAACTCATTAGCAATGGCTGCTTCCACCCTTATTGCTCCTGGAGTCCCTTCTCTCTCTCCACTCTTTTCTTGCATCATGGGATCCCCATGGCTCACACCTCTCACACCCTCACCTTCACCTACTAAGGTGGTACTCTCAATCTCTCCTTTTGCCTGGCTGGAAGAAATAGCCAGCCTCTCACTCTCATTCTCTCCTTTTGCCTGGCTGCAAGCCAGTCTCTCAATTTCACTCCCTTTCAAATCTAAAAGTGTCTCAATTACCACCAGGTCATCTACACTAGTTGTGGAAACAACTTGATTTTCAGTAAAAGGTGTAGAATGACCTATCAACGAAATGGTAGTTTGAACTGTCAACGGTATAGGTACCGTTGATGGAGAAACACTTGTCAACGAAAGAGGCTGTTTCGTTGATGAAGTCAATAAAGCATTTTGAGAAAGTGAAATTACAGTAGAATCTGTGGTGATTGATTTGAGATTGGGGTCCACAGATTCTCTTGCAGTTTCAGAAAAACTGGGTTGATGGCCCAACAAATCACTTAATAAGTGATGACCATCAGCTTCAGAGTGGGGCTTCTCCAAGATTAGAGTTGGAGAATCAGGAAAAGATGTATGGATCATGTCCACATCTAAAGATTGAGTTGGTGAATTGGATGGAGATAAATCAAGATTAATGTTTAGAGAGTGGGACTGTAACCCCAGAGTAATAATAGGGGTTACATCAACCTGAATTTGAGAAACTGGAAGTGTTGCTTCCAGTGTGTGTGCACCCTGTGAACCCTTGGTCTTTTGCTTCACTCTCCTTTGGTATTGGGAAAATGTAGACTGTGGGCTTGAAGTGTCCCTTACCCTTTTGGACTGTGCTCTAGGTGGAGAGCTTGTTTCAATAATCACATCCTTTTGGGAGGATGCAATTAGACTTGTGTTTAAATCCATTTTACTCATTGTGCCTTGTTGGGAAGACACAATGGGGCTAGGCTGGGAAACACTTACCTCACCTTCCTTATTCTTGGGGTTTCTTTGATTTTCACCCCTTCCCTCACCTCTCACAACTCCAGACTCACTCCCCTTAGGTTGTGTGGTAGTTTTTACAACAGGTGCCTTTTGAGAAGCACCTGAGGTTGGCTTGGAGGATTTCTTTGATTTTGATTTAGTTGCTGGGGCAGGAGCCTGTTGGGTCACAGCTACAGACTCCATAGCAACAAGGTTGGAGGAGACAATAGAAGTAACAGCTATACTAACAGGGATAGTAGTAGTTACCTCAATGATTGGCAGATACACCACTGGAACATCACCATTGTAGTTCAGCCTCAGTATGTCTGTCAATACTCTCTTTTCTTGTACAAAGCACTCAAACCTGGCATTAGGGTTAGAGATAACTAATGGTGCTGGACTAACATGATTAGCCAGCATCATCAGAAACCTTGCATAATAGATATTTTTCTTCCTATTTGCCTTATCACCCAACTTAGCACCAATTTCATAAATAAGTTGGGTGCTAAAGTTGTAATATCTATCATTTAGAAGCATGGTTAGGAGAATTAACATAGAGTTAGTTAATGCATCAAAATTACTAATCTTTCCAGAAAAGACCTTAATGAATGCATCAGCTAAATAACTGTATTCCCTAACCAAACCTCTCCTAATTATTCTACCCAGATTATCAGTAGGCAAAGAGTAGTTTATAGAATTTAGCATGGTAGTTATTTCAGTGTTAGTAGGCAAAGCATCACAGTTATTATCAGGAATATGTAAACATGCTTGCAAAACATCAGAATTAACTATGTACTCATTACCTTGGAGAGTGAATTGCAGAGTGCAATTTGTTCCACTATATTCACATGAGGTCCAAATTTCCTCAATTATTTCATTGTAGATTGGTGTAGAGTGGAACATTGCATAGCTCAACTTGCAATTCTTCATGAAATCCATCATTTTGAAGAAAAGTCTGTTCGGGTTTTCCTTTGCAACAAAAGGGATGGAGTTGTTCTTCTCATAGATGAACCCTCCAGCAGACATAAGCTTGACTATGGGTGCCATTGTTGAGTGAGATAAAGCTTCGAACTGAGTTGCTTGTTAGAGAGAGAAAGAGAGAGAAAAGCCTTTGGAATTTTTGAGAGCAGGTAAAAAAGAATTAAAGAAAATAGAATTTCTTAAATACTCCCCCAAAAATTCTCAGAAAATGAGTCCAATAATAAAAGTAAATTACTGGATTGGCTTAAAAATATAACCGTTACTCTTAAAGTATTACCATGATTTATACTTACAGGGATGTATGCATAGATCGTGGTAAAAGACGTGTCAGTTTTCAACGGTTCAGATTAAGAGCGCTAAATCAACGAATCAGAATTGGGCGTTTAAAGTCCCGTCTATTTCGTTGATACAGCTGTGTTTCGTTGACATAAAAGAGCTATCAACGAAACACCCAGAAAAAATGCTAAGAATGTCAACGAAATGGTTTGTTTCGTTGGCATAGTTATTTTGACTTAGACAAAATTTTACTTTTTCCTGAGAAAATTAAATCACAGAAAATCATAGCAAATTTCTGGCTGCATTATGACTTGCAAATATCTCAAAAATAATTAAGAGAAATTTAGCATACCTAGCTCACTTACTAATCTTGAGAATGTTGATTCATCAAGTGGCTTGGTAAAGATGTCTGCAAGTTGTTGTTCACTTGGAACAAAATGTAACTCCACAGTACCATTCATAACATGTTCTCTAATGAAATGGTACTTGATGTCAATGTGCTTGGTTCTTGAATGCTGCACTGGATTCTCAGTAATGGCAATGGCACTAGTGTTGTCACAGAAAATAGGAATTTTCTCAACTCTTAATCCATAATCAAGTAATTGATTTTTCATCCATAAAATCTGTACACAACAACTTCCAGCTGCAATATACTCAGCCTCAGCTGTGGAGGTGGAAACTGAGTTTTGTTTCTTGCTGAACCATGACACAAGCTTGTTTCCTAAGAATTGACAGGTGCCTGTTGTGCTTTTCCTGTCAATTTTACATCCTGCATAATCTGCATCTGAATAACCAATTAGTTCAAAACCAGATTCTCTAGGATACCAAATGCCAAGGTTTGGTGTTCCCTTGAGATATCTGAAAATCCTTTTAATAGCAACTAAATGGGATTCCCTAGGATCAGCCTGAAATCTAGCACATAGACATGTAGCAAACATAATATCAGGTCTACTAGCTGTTAAATACAAAAGTGAGCCTACCATGCCTCTGTAACTTGAAATGTCCACAGATTTTTCCTTAGTATTCAATTCAAGTTTGGTGGCAGTGGGCATGGGAGTTTTGGCAGGAGAGCATTCCATTAAGTTAAATTTCTTTAATAAATCATGAATATAATTTGTTTGACTAATGAAAATGCCTTCATTAACTTGCTTCACTTGAAGACCAAGAAAGTAAGTTAATTCTCCCATCATGCTCATTTCATATTTACTTTGCATAAGCTTGGCAAACTTTTGACAAAGTTTCACATCTGTAGACCCAAAGATTATGTCATCTACATAAATTTGAACAAGTATAGTAGAGCCATTCACAATCCTGTGAAAAAGAGTTTTATCTACAGTACCTCTAGTGAAGTGATTCTCAAGAAGAAACTGTGAGAGTGTGTCATACCAGGCTCTAGGTGCTTGTTTCAAACCATAGAGTGCTTTGAGGAGGAAGTATACATATTCTGGAAAATCATCATCTTCAAAACCAGGAGGTTGACTTACATAGACCTCCTCTTCCAATTCCCCATTCAGAAAAGCACTTTTCACATCCATTTGATAGACTTTGAAATTGGCATGGGCTGCATAGGCTAGGAAAATCCTTATTGCTTCTAGTCTTGCAACAGGAGCAAATGTTTCATCAAAATCAATTCCTTCTTCCTGTGAGTAGCCTTTTGCAACTAGTCTTGCTTTGTTCCTTGTGACTATGCCATTTTCATCCATCTTGTTTCTGAACACCCATTTTGTGCCTATTACACTCCTGTCCTTAGGCTTGGGCACCAGCTTCCAAACATTGTTCCTTTCAAATTGGTTTAGCTCTTCTTGCATAGCCAAAACCCAATCTGGATCTAGAAGTGCATCCTCAACTTTCTTTGGCTCATCTTGAGACAGAAAGCTGCTATATAGACATTCTTCTTGAGTTGCTCTTCTAGTTTGGACTTTTGAAGAAACATCACCTATAATAAGTTCAAAGGGATGATCTTTAGTCCATTTTCTTGAGGGAGGGAGATTTGCTCTAGACGAGGTAGCTTCATGATCATGATTGCCTTGATTGGATATTTGTCCTTGAGAAACTCCCCCTGAGTTTGTTGTCCCTAAATGATCACTTCTTGAGACATTTCTATGACCTTCAACGGTATGACTGTTTTGGCTGTCAACGAAACGCTCATTTTGACTGTCAACGAAATGACCATTTGGTCTACTAGCAGCTATTCTTTTCAATCTTAATGCAACAATTTCATCTTCACTGCTGCTCTCATCTGTGCTAGATACAACAACTTTAGGCTGTTTCTCAGTAGTCTTAACATGATTCATTCGATCTCCTTCCTCATTCTCAAAAGAGAGACTTTCATGGAAACCTTCATCACAGAGACCTTGAATTTTGAGATCATCAAAAACAACATGTACAGATTCCATAACAATGTTGGTTCTGAGATTATAGACTCTGTAAGCTTTCCCTGCTGCATATCCCACAAATATTGCTTCATCTGCCTTTGCTTCAAATTTCCCCAAATGCTCAGCTTGATTTCTCAGAACAAAGCACTTGCATCCAAAGACATGAAGAAAATCCAATAGTGGCTTCTTTCTTTTGAGTAGTTGATAAGGGGTCATTCCCTTGGCCTGATTAATCAAAGAAATATTCTGAGTGAAGCAAGCTGTGTTAACTGCCTCAGCCCAAAAATAAGTTGGTAACTTTGATTCATCTAGCATTGTCCTGGCAGCTTCAATAAGTGTTCTGTTTTTCCTTTCAACTACACCATTTTGCTGTGGTGTCCTTGCTGCTGAAAACTCATGCATAATACCATTTTCTTCACAGAACATCTTCATGCTTGAATTCTTGAATTCTGTCCCATTGTCACTCCTGATCCTTCTTACTTTCAAGTCAGGATGATTGTTTACCATCTTGATGTGATTGATAATGATTTCACTTGCCTCATCTTTAGAATGTAAAAAGAAGGTCCAAGTAAATCTAGAAAAATCATCAACAATCACAAGACAATATTTCTTCTTTGAAATAGACATGACATTTACAGGGCCAAACAGATCCATATGAAGTAACTCAAGCTGATGGACAATTGATGACTCTGTCTTGCTTTTGAATGATGCCTTCTTTTGTTTCCCTTTTTGACAGGCATCACACAAACCATCCTTGGAAAACTCCACCTGTGGAATTCCTCTAGCAAGATCCTTCCTTACCAAATCATTCATAACCTTGAAATTCAGATGAGATAATTTCTTGTGCCATAGCCAACTTTCATCCTTGCTTGCTTTGCTGAAAAGACAAGTGATGGTGTCTAGACTTGTGCTACTAAAGTCAGCAATGTACACATTCCCTCTTCTGAATCCAGTCATTACCACATTGTTGTTTCCTCCTTTAGAAACAACACAGGCTTCTTTTGAAAAAGTAACTAAAAATCCTTTGTCACAAAGTTGACTGATACTAAGCAAATTGTGCTTAAGACCATCCACCAATGCAACCTCATCTATGATGACATTCTCTTTTGAAATCAAGCCATATCCCTTTGTGTAGCCTTTGCTGTCATCTCCAAACGCAATACAAGGGCCAGCTCTTTCCTGAAACTCTGTGAGCATGGTAGAATCACCAGTCATGTGTCTTGAACAACCACTATCCAAGTACCAAAGATTCCTTTTGTCTCCCTGCACACAATGAAACCAAATCAAGTTGATTTTGGTACCCAAGTTTCCTTGGGTCCTGTTTTGTTAGCCTTTGCTTTTCCTTTTATATCATTTTTCACCTTGGGCTCAGATTGATTTAAATCAACTTTTACTCTTGGTGTTGATTTCTGATTGTTGCTCACATTTTCATTTACAGCATGCATATTTGAAGGAACACACATATTATTCATATTCCATGGCATTTGTGGCATACTAAACATATTCATGTATGGATTAGGTACAAATGGCATGCTGGCATATGGATTTTGAAATTGTGCATATGGAGCAAACATGTTAGGCATAACAGGCATTGTAGGCATAGAACTATTCATTGCAGGCTTGGGAATTTTCATTTTAACAGTCTTCTTAACAGATTTGCAGTTAGTAGATAAATGACTAACACTTCCACAATTGACACAAGTCTTTCTAGGAGCATATTTATCAGGTGTGTAATTGTTGTGTTTGTTAATTCCTACTTTGCCATTCCTGTTATTCCTTTTATTTCCCTTAGCCTCAATTTGAACATTCTCTATCTTATCTTTCAATTGCTTGTTGGACAAGTGACCTACATTAGCTCTCTCAACAGGCTTCTCAACTTTCTTTGATTTACTAGACTCACCTTGAACAAAGTTCTTGGTGACAGGACCATACTTATTATTAAGTCTAGTGAGTTCATCTTTTCTTTTCTCTGTCAACGAAACACCCTGATCGGTTGATGGTTCATGTGTCAACGGAACATCGCATTCCGTTGACATATCAACCTTCAACAAATGATCATTGTTGTTTGTTGACTCTGTTTCTGAATCTAAGGCTTCACAAGCACACCCTAGTTTCTCTTTGTTCTTTTTCCATGATTGTTCACAGAAAGATTCCATACCTTGAACATTAATGATGTTGGTAGCAACATTCCTGGCATCTTTCCATTTAGCAATCACACTCTGTTCTATTTCTAGTTGTGTCTTAAGAATTTCTTCCCTTTGTAACACGTTCTCAAGTTCCTTCTTAGCATCCCTACTAACACATCTCATTTTCTCAAATTCAATGAGCTGTGCTTCTAACATTGCATTCCTATCACTTAAGAGCAAATTAGTCTCTTTAATTCTTGAATTCTCTTTGGTAAGTGATTTAAGAGTAACACGTAAATTATATAATACAGTAGACATTTCATTTACTGCACTATCGCATTCCTCTTTAGAAAGCTCAGAAAGATTAGTAATTGTTACCTGGTTGCTTGAGGAGCTTGCTTCCTGCTCATGATTGTTAGCCATAAGAGCCAAGTTGACATATTCAACATCATCATCAGAATCTTCACCATTACCAGCCCAATCATACTCCTGAGACATGAAAGCCTTTTCCTTTTGCTTGAGAAGTTCAAAGTATTTCTTTTTATAATCAACAGGCTCAAATTTCCTGTTGCTTTTCTCAATCTTGGGTTTTCTGCAGTCTCCAGCAAAGTGACCAAGCATTCCACAATTGAAACATTTAGATTTAGACTTTTCAATCCAGTTACTTTTGTTAGGTTGAAAGTCTCTCCTTGGTGGCCTTGCTTCTGAGTTTCTCTTGAACTTGAACTTAGAGAATTTTCTTGACAGAAAAGCAATGTGTTCATCAATCTCATCTAAGTCATCCAAGTTGGCTGGTTCTGGTTCTTCTTCTTCTGTCATCTTACCTTTACCCTTGCTGACATCACTTCTACAACTAGCTCGACTAGTTGTGGCCTTTGCAGCTTCTTCAGTGTCATCTTCCAGTTGGTTCACAGATGCAATCAATGCAATGGATCCACCCTTCTTCTGTACCTTTTCAATTTCCTCATCTTGCTCCATTTCCAGCTCATAAGTCTTCAATGTTCCATACAACCTTTCAAGAGTGTAATCTTTGTACTCTTGAGTGTTTCTTAGAGAAACAGTCATAGGCTTCCATTCTTTTGGAAGAGCTCTTAGAAATTTAAGGTTTGAGTCCTTAGTTTGGTAGATTCTCCCATACAACTTTAATCCATTCAGAAGCTTTTGAAACCTACTAAACGTGTCATTTAGGGTTTCACCAGCTTTAAAGTGAAAGTGCTCATATTATTGTATAAGGAGTTGCATTTTGTTCTCCCTTACTTGCTCAGTTCTTTCACATAGTGTTCTGACAGTGTCCCATACTTCTTTGGAGGTTGTACAGTTTATGACATTATCAAACATCTCTTGCTCCAAACCATTAAACAGAATGTTCATGGTTCTCTTATCTTTATGGATTTCTGCAAGATCTTCAATAGTCCATTCTGAGACAAGTTTTGGAATTTCTACGTCAGGAGCATCATCTGGCACTCCAACTCTAGATGCAAACTTCATGGGAACGTGTGGACCTTTCTCAATGCAGTCTACATATCTCTCATCCATAGACATGAGATGTAAATGCATCTTTACTTTCCAGTGAAAGTAATTGTCCTTATCAAGAACTGGTATCTTCACACCTGCATCCTTCTTCACCATGGTTTCTGTTTTTGGTCTTGATCTTTAAACTTCTTGTATGTTAGAAGCTTGCTCTGATACCAATTGTTATTCCCAAATGACCTAACAGAATTGTAGAAGGGGGGGTTGAATACAATTCTTGATATTTTCTTAAACTTAAAACACTGATAAAATAAAACTGAACTGAATAAACAAAAACACAAGATATAAATAATTCAGTTGGATTGTTTGATGATCCAACTGAAGTGTTTTTATTGCGGAAATAATCCGTGATACAAAAGTACACAGCTGCTCAGTTACAGAGTTGTAGAGAAGAATGCTCTCAAAGATAGCTAATACAAACTATTTGTTTTTCTTCTCTTACTCCTTTCTAACTGCTACACTTGGTTATATATATTCCCAAGTTTACAATACTATTTTTGGCTACTCTAAAGTACACTAAAGATAACCGCCAATAGTTTGCTTTTCATCCCTTTGTCCAGTGGTCCTTGGAGATCCTTGCTTTTGTCTTCATGCTTATTATGATCACTCCCAAGAGCCCAATTGGAAACTGGGATGTTTCCTTATTCCCCATGTCCATTTTAATGGTTTCCAATGCAAAGTACACTTCCACATCACCTTTAGATCTGTTCAGAAACCTGTCACTATCACTTTGTCAACTATTCAGAAAAGCAATAATGATTCGTTGATAGCAGGGAGATGTGTTTCGTTGATAGCTTTATTCTTCATTTCGTTGATGGTGTTTCTCTTGTTTCGTTGATAGAGTAATCCTCATACCGTTGACATGTCTTCACTTAGGCAAAATTACAAGGCATGATATACTTACAATTAACCAACCTATTTTGCCTATCTAGTACTTAGTCAACATGACTTAGGAAACCTATCTAATACATACATCAAATGCATATCAAACTGTGAAGTATTGTACAGTGCAATTGCTACAACACTCATTCCGTTGATGAGCTTCCTGTCAATGAAACACTGCAAAGCATGCCATTTCGTTGACAGTTACAAAATAACTTAATACAAAATCTACTAAGTGTTTTTACAATTATCATCAAGAACAACATATTCCTAACATGACTCCATGTAGAAGGGGCTCTACCTTATATGAAGAATTGATCTGTGGCTCCCATTCCGTTGATGCTAAAACCATGGCATCCGTTGATGGCTCTGTAGAAGAAGCTTGATCCGTTGATGGATTTGAACTCTTTGCAGTATCAGCTATCTTCTTGATTCTTTCTTCTATCCTGGACCAGTGGTCTTTAATTTGTTCAGCAAGCTGTAGCTTCATAGATGCTTGCTGAATCAGGTCAATGCTGTCCAGTTTTGCTTTTCCTGACTCCCCCATTGCTAGTGGCTCCTGTGGTAGGGAAATGGCTGGAACCATAACCTTTGTGATTTGAATGTCTAGCTCCTTAGATTTCTCCCCCTTTTTGTTATCATCAAGAGAGATGACTGGGAGTCCTTGAGCTGCCACTAGCTGGGCCAAGAGTTGTGTCTGCTTCTCCTGTTCCTTTTGCATCTGAGATAAAGTAGCTTCCACCTTGTCCACTCTAGAAGAGAGAGTCTTCAAGGAGGTAGCCACCTCAGGTTCCTTAGAGAAAAACCTGGTCATCTTGGACACAGTGAGAAGAGGAAGCTTTTCATCTAGCCTCCTTTCATTTGCATCCCTGAGATTGCTAATTGAGTCCTTGATTTCTCTAGCCTCAATCCTTGTTTGCATCATCTGTAGCCTTTGGATTTCCAGTGAATCCATAATAGCCTTGTAGAATTTCTTGTCATTGGCATTGGCAGACTCATGAGCCAGATAGGCCTCATTGTACTGCCTTGTGATTGCAGCATCCAGGGAGATCCTTCCTTGTAAATCCTGAGAAAGCCAGTTTGGTGTAGGAGGCACCACAGAAGTCCCAGTCTGTGAAGTAGTGGCCACCTGATTGTCACCAAAGTTGTCCTCATCATCAGAGAAATCAAACTCACCACTTGCTGCAGCTCCTGGAGATAGATTGGTCAAGGCATCCTTTGCTCTTTGCATTGATGCAGTTGTATGAATTAGTTGTAATGACCTCTCTGCCTCCACATTGCCCTGTTGAGCCAAAACTTGATAGGCTGACACAGGATGAGTAAAGGTCTCAGGATCCAGGGAAATACTATCCAGAGTTTGTTGATAGTGCTCTTGGAAAGTAAGTTCCCTTTCTCCCTCATTGACCTCCATTGACTCACTAGCAATGGCTGATTCCTCCCTTATGACTCCTGTAGTCCCTTCTCTCTCTCCTCTATTTTCTTGCATCATGGGCTCCCCATGGCTCACACCTCTCACACCCTCACCTTCACCTACTAAGGTGGAACTCTCAATCTCTCCTTTTGCCTGGCTGGAAGAAATAGCCAGCCTCTCACTCTCATTCTCTCCTTTTGCCTGGCTGCAAGCCAGCCTCTCAGTTTCACTCCCTCTCAATCCTAGAAGTGTCTCAACTACCACTAGATCATCTGCACTAGTTGTGGAAACAACTTGATTTTCAATTAGAGGTGCAGAGTGAACTATCAACGGTATGGTAGTTTGAACTGTCAACGGTATGGATACCGTTGATGGAGAAACACTTGTCAACGAAAGAGCCTGTTTCGTTGATGAGGTCAAGAAAGCACTTTGAGAAAGTGAAATTACAGTAGAATCTGTGGTGATTGATTTAAGAGATTGTTCCACAGATCCTCTTGTAACTTCAGAAAAGGATGATTGGTGGCCCAACAAATCACTTAACAAGTGATGGTCACCAATGTCAGAGTGGGGCTTCTCCAAGAAAAGAGTTGGAGAATCATGGATAGATGAATGGATCATATCCACATCTAATGATTGAGTTGGTGAATTTGGTGGAGATAGTTCAAGATTGATATCAAGAGAATGGGACTGTAACCCCAGAGTTATGATAGGGGTTACATCAAATTGAATTTGTGAAACTGGAAGTGTTGCTTCCAGTGTGTGTGCACCCTGTGAAACCTGGGATTTTTGCTTTACTCTTCTTTGGTACTGGGAAATTGTAGACTGTGGGCTTATAGTGTCCCTTGCCCTCTTGGACTGTGCTCTTGGTGGAGAGCTTGTTTCAATAATTACATCCTTTTGGGAGGATGCAATTAGACTTGTGCTTAAATCCATTTTACTCATTGTGCCTTGTTGGGAAGACACAATGGGGCTAGGCTGGGAAACACTTACCTCACCTTCCTTATTCTTGGGGTTTCTTTGACTTTCACCCCTTCCCTCACCTTTCACAACTCCAGACTCACTCCCCTTAGGTTGTGTGGTAGTTTTTACAACAGGTGCCTTTTGAGAAGCACCTGAGGTTGGCTTGGAGGATTTCTTTGATTTTGGTTTTGTTGCTGGGGCAGGAGCCTGTTGGGTCACAGCTACAGACTCCATAGCAACTGGGTTGGATGAAACAATTGAAGTAACAGCTATACTAACAGGGATAGCAATAGTTACCTCAATGATTGGCAGATACACCACTGGAACATCACCATTGTGGTTCAGCCTCAGTATGTCTGTCAATACTCTCTTCTCTTGCACAAAGCACTCAAACCTGGCAGTAGGGTTAGAGATAACTAATGGTGCTGGACTAACATGATTAGCCAGCATCATCAGAAACCTTGCATAATAGATATTTTTCTTCCTATTTGCCTTATCACCCAACTTAGCACCAATTTCATACATAAGTTGGGTGCTAAAGTTGTAATATCTATCATTTAGAAGCATGGTTAGGAGAATTAACATAGAGTTAGTTAATGCATCAAAATTACTAATCTTTCCAGAAAAGACCTTAATGAATGCATCAGCTAAATAACTGTATTCCCTAACCAAACCTCTCTTAATTATCTTACCCAAGTTATCAGTAGGCAAAGAGTAGTTTATAGAATTTAGCATGGTAGTTATTTCAGTGTTAGTAGGCAAAGCATCACAGTTATTATCAGGAATATGTAAACATGCTTGCAAAACATCAGAATTAACTATGTACTCATTACCTTGAAGAGTGAATTGCAGTGTGCAGTTTGTTCCACTATACTCACATGAGGTCCAAATCTCCTCGATTATTTCATTGTAGAGTGGTGTAGAGTGAAACATCGCATAGCTCAACTTACAGTTCCTCATGAAGTCCATCATCTTGAAAAAGATGTTGTTCGGACTCTCCTTAACAACAAATGGAATAGAATTGTTCTTCTCATAGATGAACCCACCAGCAGACATAAGCTTGACTATGGGTGCCATTGTTGAGTGAGGAAAAGCTTCGAGCTGTATTGCTTGTTAGAGAGAAGAAGATAGAAAAACTTTTGGAATTTTTGAGAACATGTAGAAATGAAATAAATAAATTAAAATTTCTTAAATACTCCCCCAAAAATTCTCAGAAATTAAGTCCAATAATTAATCTAAATTACCTGATTGGCTTAAAAAGTAACCGGTAGAATTAAATATTACCACGATTTATACTTACAGGGGTGTATGTATAGATCGTGATAAAGAACGTGCAATTTCAACGGTTCAGATTAAAAAGCACTACATCAACGAATCAGAATTGGGCATTTTAGGTCCCTTCTATTCCGTTGATAAAGCTGCGTTTCGTTGATATAAAAGAGCTATCAACGAAACACCCAGAAAAATGCTAAGACTATCAACGAAATGGTGCGTTTCGTTGACATATTAATTTTGACTTAGACAAAATTTCACCTTTTCCTGAGAAAATCAATTCACAAAAAAATTATAGCAAATTCTTGGCTGCATTTTAACTTGCAAAAATCTCAAAATAAATTAAGAGAAATTTAGCATACCTAGCTCACTTACTAATCTTGAGAATGTGGATTCATCAAGTGGCTTCGTAAAGATGTCTGCAAGTTGTCGTTCACTTGGAACAAAATGTAACTCCACAGTACCATTCATAACATGTTCTCTAATAAAGTGGTACTTGATGTCAATGTGCTTGGTCCTTGAATGCTGCACTGGATTCTCAGTAATGGCAATGGCACTAGTGTTGTCACAGAAAATAGGAATTTTCTCAACTCTTAATCCATAATCAAGTAGTTGGTTTTTAATCCATAAAATCTGTGCACAACAACTTCCAGCTGCAATATACTCAGCCTCAGCTGTGGAGGTGGAAACTGAGTTTTGTTTCTTGCTGAACCATGATACAAGCTTGTTTCCTAGAAATTGACAGGTTCCAGTTGTGCTTTTCCTGTCAATTTTACATCCTGCATAATCTGCATCTGAATAACCAATTAGTTCAAAACCAGATTCTCTAGGATACCAAATGCCAAGGTTTGGTGTTCCTTTGAGATATCTGAAAATTCTTTTAATAGCAACTAAATGGGATTCCCTAGGATCACCCTGAAATCTAGCACATAGACATGTAGCAAACATAATATCAGGTCTACTAGCTGTTAAATATAAAAGTGAGCCAACCATGCCTCTGTAACTTGAAATGTCCACAGATTTTTCCTTAGTATTCAATTCAAGTTTGGTGGCAGTAGGCATGGGTGTTTTGGCAGGAGAGCATTCCATTAAGTTAAACCTCTTTAACAAATCATTAATGTACTTGGTTTGACTAATGAAAATGCCTTCATTAACTTGCTTTACTTGAAGACCAAGAAAATAAGTTAATTCTCCCATCATGCTCATTTCATACTTACTTTGCATAAGCTTGGCAAACTTTTGACAAAGTTTTTCATCTGTAGACCCAAAAATTATGTCATCTACATAAATTTGAACAAGTATTGTAGAGCCATTCACAATCCTATGAAAAAGAGTTTTATCTACAGTACCTCTAGTGAAGTGATTCTCAAGAAGGAACTGTGACAATGTGTCATACCAGGCTCTAGGTGCTTGTTTCAAACCATAGAGTGCTTTGAGGAGAAAGTACACATACTCTGGAAAATCATCATCTTCAAAGCCAGGAGGTTGACTCACATACACCTCCTCTTCCAGTTCCCCATTCAGAAAAGCACTCTTCACATCCATTTGAAAGACCTTGAAATTGGCATGGGCTGCATAGGCTAGGAAAATCCTTATTGCTTCTAGTCTTGCAACAGGAGCAAAGGTTTCATCAAAATCAATTCCCTCTTCCTGTGAGTAGCCTTTTGCAACCAATCTAGCTTTGTTCCTTGTGACTATGCCATTTTCATCCATCTTGTTTCTGAACACCCATTTTGTGCCTATTACACTCCTGTCTTTAGGCCTGGGCACCAGCTTCCAAACATTGTTCCTCTCGAATTGGTTTAGCTCCTCTTGCATAGCCAAAACCCAATCTGGATCTAGAAGTGCATCCTCAACTTTCTTTGGCTCTTCTTGAGACAGAAAGCTACTATATAGACATTCCTCTTGAGTTGCTCTTCTAGTTTGAACTTTTGAAGAAACATCACCTATAATAAGTTCAAAGGGATGATCTTTAGTCCATTTTCTTGAGGGAGGTAGATTTTCTCTTGAAGAAGTAGCTTCATGATCATGATTGCCTTGATTAGATATTTGTCCTTGAGAAACTCCCCCTGAGTTTGTTGTCCCTAATTGATCACTCCTGGAAGCATTTCTGTGACTGTCAACGGAATGTCCATTTTGACTGTCAACGAAACGCTCATTCTGAATGTCAACGAAATGACCATTTGGTCTACTAGCAGCTATTCTTTTCAATCTTAATGCAGCAATTTCATCTTCACTGCTGCTTTCATCTGTGCTAGATACAACAACTTTGGACTGTTTCTCAATAGTCTTATCATGATCCATTTGTTCTCCTTCCTCATTCTCAAAAGAGAGACTTTCATGGAAACCTTCATCACAGAGACCCTGAATTTTGAGATCATCAAAAACAACATGTACAGATTCCATAACAATGTTGGTTCTGAGATTGTAGACTCTGTAGGCTTTCCCTGCTGCATAACCCACAAATATTGCTTCATCTGCCTTTTCTTCAAATTTCCCCAAGTGCTCAGCTTGATTTCTCAGAACAAAACACTTGCAACCAAAGACATGAAGAAAATCCAATAGTGGTTTCTTTCTTTTGAGTAGTTGATAAGGTGTCATTCCCTTGGCCTGATTAATCAAAGAAATATTTTGAGTGAAGCAAGCTGTGTTGACTGCCTCAGCCCAAAAATAAGTAGGTAACTTTGATTCATCTAGCATTGTCCTTGCAGCTTCAATAAGTGTTCTGTTTTTCCTTTCAACTACACCATTTTGCTGTGGTGTCCTTTCTGCTGAAAACTCATGCAATATACCATTTTCTTCACAGAACACTTTCATGCTTGAATTCTTGAATTCTGTCCCATTGTCACTCCTAATTCTTCTCACTTTGAAATCAGGATGATTGCTTACCATCTTGATGTGATTGATAATGATTTCACTTGCCTCATCTTTGGAGTGCAAAAAGAAAGTCCATGTAAATCTAGAAAAATCATCAACAATCACAAGACAATACTTCTTCTTTGAAATTGACATGACATTTACAGGGCCAAATAAATCCATGTGGAGCAACTCAAGCTGTTGAACAATTGATGACTCTGTCTTGCTTTTGAATGATGCCTTCTTTTGTTTCCCTTTTTGACAGGCATCACACAAACCATCCTTGGAGAATTCTACCTGTGGAATTCCTCTAGCAAGATCTTTCCTTACCAAATCATTCATGACTTTGAAATTCAGATGAGATAATTTCTTGTGCCACAGCCAACTTTCATCCTTGCTTGCCTTGCTGAAAAGACATGTGATGGTGTCTGGACTTGTGCTGCTAAAGTCAGCAATGTACACGTTCCCTCTTCTGAATCCAGTCATGACCACATTGTTGTTTCCTACCTTAGAAACAACACAGGCTTCTTTTGAAAAAGTAACTAAAAATCCTTTGTCATAAAGTTGGCTGATACTAAGCAGGTTGTGCTTAAGACCATCCACCAATGCAACCTCATCAATGATGACATTCTCTTTTGAAATCAAGCCATATCCCTTTGTGTAGCCTTTGCTGTCATCTCCAAAAGCAATACAAGGGCCAACTTTTTCCTGAAACTCTGTGAGCAGGGTGGAATCACCAGTCATGTGTCTTGAACAACCACTATCCAAGTACCAAAGATTCCTTTTGTCTCCCTGCACACAACAAACCAAATCAAGTTGATTTTGGTACCCAAGTTTCCTTGGGTCCTGTCTTGTTAGCCTTTGATTTACTTCTCAGATCATTTTTCACTTGTGTTGATCTTTGAGGGTTGCTCACAGTTTCATTCTCAGCATGCATAGATGGAGGAACAAACATGTTATTCCATGGCATTTGTGGCATGTTAAACATATTCATGTAAGGGTTAGGCACAAATGACATACCAGCATATGGATTTTGATACTGTGCATATGGAGCAAACATGTTAGGCATAACATGCATTGCAGGTATAGAATCATTCAATGTAGACTTAGGCATTTTCACATTAGCAGGTTTCTTAACAGACTTGCAATTAGCAAATAGATGATTAACACTACCACAATTAACACATGTCTTTCTAGGTGCATATTTATCAGGTGTGTAATTGTTGTGCTTGTTAATCCCTACTTTTCCGTTTCTGTTATTCTTTTTGTTACCTTTAGTCTCAACTTGAACTTTCTCTAACTTGTCTTTCAATTGCTTGTTAGACAAGTGACCTACATTAGCTCTTTCAACAGGCTTCTCAACTTTCTTTGATTTACTAGACTCACCTTGAACAAAGTTCTTGGTGACAGGACCATACTTTTCATTAAGTCTAGTGAGTTCTACTTTCTTTTTCTCTGTCAACGAAATAGCATGATCGGTTGATGGTTCATCTGTCAACGGAACATTGCATTCCGTTGACGTATCAACCTTCAACAAATGATCATTGTTGTTTGTTGACTCTGATTCTGATTCTAAGGTTTCAACAGCATACCCTAGTTTCTCCTTGTTCTTTTTCCATGATTGCTCACAGAAAGATTCCACACCTTGAACATTAATGATGTTGCTAGCAACATTCCTGGAATCTTTCCATTTTGCAATCACACTCTGTTCTATCTCTAGTTGTGTTTTAAGAATTTCTTCCCTCTTTAATGCTTTCTCAAGTTCCAGCTTAGCATCCCTACTAACACATCTCATTTTCTCAAACTCAATGAGCTGTGCTTCTAACATGGCATTTCTATCACTTAAGAGCAGATTTGATTCTTTAATCCTTGAATTCTCCTTGGTAAGTGATTTAAGAGTAACACGCAGATTGTATAATACAGTAGACATTTCATTTACTGCACTATCGCATTCCTCTTTAGAAAGCTCAGAAAGATTAGTAATCGTTACCTGATTGCTAGTGGAACTTGCTTCCTGCTCATGATTGTTAGCCATAAGAGCCAAGTTGACATACTCAACATCATCATCAGAATCTTCACCATTACCAGCCCAATCATACTCCTGAGACATGAAAGCCTTTTCTTTTTGCTTGAGAAGTTCAAAGTATTTCTTTTTATAATCAACAGGCTCAAATTTCCTGTTGCCCTTCTCAATCTTGGGCTTTCTGCAGTCTCCAGCAAAGTGACCAAGCATTCCACAATTGAAACATTTAGATTTAGACTTTTCAATCCAGTTACTTTTGTTAGGTTGAAAGTCTCTCCTTGGTGGCCTTACTTCTGAGTTTCTCTTGAACTTGAACTTAGAGAATTTTCTTGACAGAAAAGCAATGTGTTCATCAATCTCATCTAAGTCATCCAAGTTGGTTGGTTCTGATTCTTCTTCCTCTGTCATCTTGCCTTTTCCCTTGCTAACATCACTTCTACAACTAGCTCGACTAGTTGTGGCTTTTGCAGCTTCCTCATTGTCATCTTCCAGTTGGTTCATAGATGCAATCAATGCAATAGATCCACCCTTCTTCTGTACCTTCTCAATTTCTTCATCTTGCTCCATTTCCAACTCATATGTCTTTAATGTTCCATACAGCCTTTCAAGAGTGTAATCTTTGTACTCTTGAGTGTTTCTTAGAGAAACAGTCATAGGCTTCCATTCTTTTGGAAGAGCTCTTAGAAATTTAAGGTTTGAATCCTTAGTTTGGTAGATTCTCCCATACAACTTGAATCCATTCAGAAGCTTTTGAAACCTACTAAACGTGTCATTTAGGGTTTCACCAGCTTTAAAGTGAAAGTGCTCATATTGTTGTATAAGGAGTTGCATTTTGTTCTCCCTTACTTGCTCAGTTCCTTCACATAGTGTTCTGACAGTGTCCCATACTTCTTTGGAGGTTGTACAGTTTATGACATTGTCAAACATCTCTTGCTCCAAACCATTAAACAGAATGTTCATGGTTCTTTATCTTTATGGACTTCTGTAACATCTTCAATAGTCCATTCTGAGACAAGTTTTGGAATTTCCACATCAGGAGCATCATCTGGCAGTCCAACTCTAGATGCAAACTTCATGGGAACGTGTGGACCTTTCTCAATGCAGTCTACATACCTCTTGTAACAGCCCCAAATCCGGGGTCAGGGATTTAGGGTAGTCACGATCCATTTACTCCTTGCCTTATCTGTATTACTCACACCGTGCATAATTCACCTGCTCATGACCCCACAATATATGTCTCACACACACACACAGGTTAGAGTCTCAGAAACGACACAATACAACAACTGCGGAATAAATAATCTTTATTACAATACCCAAATGTCTTTGAATCTGTCACTGATACAATTTCTAAGTAAGGTTACATTACCAACTTAGCCTTCTGATGCTCACAATCCTCTCATACCATTCATATCTATACATAAGTTGAATACCAAAAGCTGTAGCCTGATTCGATTGGTTCGTACTATTCTCGGGATCACTGCTAGAAACTGTTTGTGGAAACGCCTTGCGGGGTATGTGCCGTCCCATTGGCATCCTGCTTCGCTGCTATATAATATATATAAAACAATAGCAAGAGTGAGCGATAGCTCAGCAAGGTAATGAAAGTATGGCCTAATTCTGCCTTTAACTCAACCCAGAATAAAGCGGGTATAAGACAATAATTTGTCAAAATATCTCGATACTGAAATTATTTCCTTATCGGAAGATATTCCAAAAATAGTACCTTTATTGTAATTCAAATATCATTTCATAATATTTCTGCAACTCTTTTGCTATATTATGAACAAAGTTCTTGTATACACGATGAGGTTTCAAAATAAACCCAATATAACCTTTCCAAAAATTATCTGCTATATAAGCAGAATATCAACATATAACTTAAAAGATGAAGTTATAAGGAAAATTCAATATAAGCAACTCCCTTACCATAACTCATGTTATGTAGGGTATCCACAGAGTCATATGATATGCTTTAAGCGGATAAGAAACTAGTATAATATAAACGATGAAGTTACGAGGAAAATTAATATAATATTTCCGTAACCCAAACTCCACTTATGCATATATATCTTTAATCAGGTTTTATCAGAGTCATAACTCAAAAGTAAAAGATGGAGTTGCACAAATTTATTGTCACTTCATTTACAAACACTTTTCAACCCCCTGCCAACATGGTTGGTTCTTCACCCCAATACATGTTGCAGGAAATATCCAAATTGGATGATGAACTAATACTGGAGTTGCTACCGCGTCCGCTGTGCCTAACCTTACTATGATCAGTAGCAGGTCGCACCGCTCAAATAGTTTTCTACATGTAGATGGAAGTATCACGACGGTCTGACATTGTCTACCGCCTTACTATGACCTCCCGGCCCATTTGGGGCAATATAAAAGTTGGATGGGCCCACGCAACTTGACCACTTACACCACTCCTAGTTCAGATGAAATCCATGACTCTGAAACGTAAAGATCGTCCTCCTTTCCCCAAGTGTAACACTTGTTGATACGACTCCACTAAGTAGTTATATCTAGGTTGGAAAGGAAGGTTCTCCAATATTTCCCAAGCTATGCTTGTTAATGGATATCGACTTGTTCCATGAATTTACCCCTCGATCATTGAGGTGGTAACACAACATTAGACTGGCAGCAATTAAATTGCTCCAAGAAAATATTTGTCCCTTGACAGTTTTTGAATTGAGAGTTTAAAAAGAGTAGTAGTCACTTAAATCAGGTTTCCCGTATTTTTGATAGTTGAGCGAGCATTTGAATCTTCTTAAAAGACGGATTTAAATGGAAAACATTGTTTTGGGAACCTCTTTTGATTTTAAAAATAATCAATGACATTGATTAAGTAAGTAAAGCTTAGATGAATATTCGGAATAATATTCCTTAAGTAAATACTGATTAAATGAATATTCGAAAATAATATTCATTAAGTAAATATAGATTAAATGAATATTCAAAGGTAATATTCATTAAATAAATAACTCTTAAATGAATATTCTAAAATAATATTCATTAAATAAATAAACCTCAAATGAATATTAGGAAATAATATTCATTAAATAAATAAGCCTCAAATGAATATTCAAAAGCAATATTCATTAAATAAATAATTAATCCTCAAATGAATATTCAAAACTAATATTCATTAAATAAATAAATAATCCTCGAATGAATATTCAAAACTAATATTCATTAAATAAATAAATAATCCTCGAATGAATATTCGACATTAATATTCATTAAATAATCCCCAGATGAATATTCACAATAAAATTCTTAAAGTCAATAGTCCTCAAATGAATATACATAAATAATGTTCATTAAATACATAATTAACCCTCGAACAAGTAAGCCTCAAATGAATATACATAAATAATATTCATTAATTAATAAATCTCAAATAACAGTCACCCGATGTCTTTATCGGAAAAATAATCTTTAGCATATACAGAAATACAATCACTTCTGATCCTTAATGAAAATCACACGCCCTTATCCTAGGGCATATATAAGAATACTGGCTTATAACTGATATCTCATATTTAACATATAAGCCAATTACCAAATCATTTTCAAATAATAACCTTCGAATGAGGTAATATTCAAATAACATTCCTCAAATCATTTCCAGGTAACTAATACTTTCTAGAAATATAATTAATGTTTAATAATAATATTCCTCAAGATGAATAGTACTCTGCCGCTGGAATCCCTCCGGGTCTCCACGACTATCTATATAACACAAATATCGACTCCCGGTCTAGAGTCGAAACAATAAACCTGCTCTTATCTATAGAGCTACAAGGTACACCGGTTTATAACTACTTTATCTCAAAGCTCATATATAAACCAAAATCAAACTCTATTTTATACAATATATAACATGTATCGCAAAACTGTATAACTCCACACATGGCAAAAGCAGTAATATATAATCAATACTTCAAAGTATAGATTTAGAAAACTTGCCTGATGCTCGAGAAGTGATAGGGGTTCGCGACGATGCCGGACAATCTAGACAAAGTCAAAGAAAACGCACATAATCCACTTGTACTAAATGCTTAAACACGTAAGCGAAACACAACCAAGGCATTACTAGCTCGTTATAGGCTCATACTAAGTCCATGTTATTCGTCCAATACTTATATCACAAGTTTGGTTCGAAATCCATTCACCAATCCAAGTTATACTTAACCATTTACAACATCGGTTTCTAAGTCATGCTCTTAGGGATTTTCACTTGCGCGACCTCGGCTAAAACATTTTTATAAAATCGAAAAATAATCGTTTTAATACGAATCTTTTTCGTGAGCCTTCCTAACTGTCTCTAGTATTATTCCTCAAAATTTCACATTTTAATACGGCTCTGAAGTGGTCCAAATATAGCCTCAAAGTTTCTAGACAGAGATGAGTCATTCTTCCGAACGGCGTTTACTAAAACTCACTTTTCTCCTAAACCGTAAATCGTATAGACATGATCTTTATACCAAAACAAACCTTAAAACAAGACCTACATGTTCATGGTCAGTTCTGTTCAAAAATATTACCAGACCAGTTTGTAATTCTTGCTCAAAACAGCCCTAAATCAAATGGGCATTACGACGGCTATAATCGTAATGTTTTCCTTTTCCAAAACACAACCAAATCAATACCAATTAATCCCAAACTCACCATCCACCTTATACACCCTCCACTCAGTCAAATCCTCCATGAATAATCAAAACAAATTCATAACCCATCCTCCAAACTCAACCAACAATTCATATAATTACTTAATCATGATCTTAACTTTACATAAACATCAAAACCACTTCAAACTCATATAAACCAAAAAGGGGCAGGGGTTTTTTATACCTTCCTTGGTGCTTCATATACACTAACAATGGTTTATAATCCTTCCTTGAGCTTTGAACAAACCTTATCAAACTTAATCCTTAAGAAACAAAATCAAGAATCATGAAAAGTTACTATTCATCATCACTTTGTAAAATCCATATAAAATCGAAAAACAAGAGTTTGGTTCTAAGATTTTTACCAGACCTTGTACTCTTCATAAGCTTTCTTTTGAGCTATAGATCTCCACATTTAAATCTTCCTAGCTAGGGTTTTGAGTCCCATCTTTCCGCTGGACACAAACTGCACAGTTTGGGTTCTCCAACTTGGGGAAGGGATTTGACTAGGCTACACTCCTTTGTTGTCCATGAAATTTTGAACGAATGTTACCCATGGAGTGGAGAAGCTATGGTTAAAATTTGGTGATTTAAGGATGGATAGAAATGGAGTTATGGATTTTTCTTTCCTCCTTGCACAAGCTGAGCCGAAAATGGGGGGAAGAGTTCTTCCTCTCCTTTTTCTTTTTGTTTTGATAATTAGATAAGGATGCTGATTTTTATGTCAAAAGTGGTGAGTCATCACCCTTGGTTGCTTCTCCTTCCGACACATGTCACACATGCACTGGCCCAGATAAAGTAGTTTTACTGGTTCGCTTTACTGGTTCGTTTCCTTTCACATGGATGATCCAAATGTTGCATTCCTCGAATTAATCTTGTTACATGTTACTTCCATGTCCATATTTAATCCGGTAGATGTTGCCTTGTTCCTCTTGAAACAATTCGAAATATTTTCCAAAAAAGAGCGAATAAAACTTTACGCGATTCTCGCAGTGAATAGTAAATATTCACTATTCATTCCAACAATCGAATCCTTAAATCGACTTTAATAAAATAATAAAATTCCAAAATATTAAATCCTCAAATCCTCAATTTTAATATCTCATTTCTTGAATATAATAATATATAATTCGCTGCCCGGTCGAATATTACACCAAAATAAAATTTGGAATTTCTGAATTCCGATCGTCTTTGCATTCACTTATTTACTCCGTAGATCACTAATATGACTTCGGAATATCCATACTACGTCTCGTACATAGGTGGCATGAAAAACTTTGTTACTCCTCAAAATCACTATTCATTCACCAAATTCACTATTCACTGATGCACTTAATCATAATAAGAAAAGTTTTAATTTTTCCAAAAATTCGGGTTATTACAGTCTCCCCTCCTTAAAAGGATTCCGTCCCGGAATCAACTTAGGAGTAACTGGGGTACGTCTCTTCTATTGCACTTTCTAACTCCCAGGTGGATTCTTCCACCTCTTGATTTTCCACAAACCTTTCACTAACTTGTCAACCTCGTCACTTAGCACTTGCTCTTTTCTATCCGTGATTTCCACAGGTTGTTCTTTATAAGTCAGACCAGGTTATATATCTACCTGCTCATACTCTACATATGCCGGGCATCTATAGTATACTGACGTAGCATTGACACATGAACCCCGTTATGACCATTCTACAAGTTTGGGGGGCAAGGCTGGCTCGTAGGCCACCTTCCTGACGCGTTTTAAAATCTCAGATGGCCCAATGAATCTCGGGCTCACTTCCCTTTCTTTCCAAATCTCATTAATTCTTTCCATGGATATCTTTTAGCATCACGGATCTCTAACCTCATATTCCCCATCTTGTTTGTACAGAAAATACACCAACATAAACTTGCTTGTCATCCATCAACATGCCATTTAGCTTATCAATAGCAGTACTATCTCTATACTCGCGGGCTTAGTCCGCATGCTTCCTCTGTCTGTCTTGGTTGTCACTAGCCACTTGTTGGTGAAATCTTTTGTCTTTCTAGTTTGTTGGACTAACTTGGGTTTTGTGTAAAATCTCATCCTTTAATTCCCGATCATTCGGAATCCATTTCTGTCCCATTTTAATTAAGGGTATCAGCCACCACATTGGCCTTCCCCGGATGGTAGTGTATCTCACAGTCATAATTCTAGGTCAATTCTAGCCATTTCTCCATCTCACGTTATCTACTATCGCGGAGAATTCAAAGCCAATTCGTTACATTCCATAAAATTTGTGGGTGCATTAGTCAACCCAAAATAACTTCGCTAAAATCTCAAAGTGTCTATTCCTCGTACGAATCGCAGTCTTGGGTACATCCTCGGATTTAACTTCCAACTGGTGGTATCCAGTTCTTGAATAAATTTGGAAATACACAGCGTTTTTCCGCTGATCAAACAATCATTTACAAGGGTACCTATCCTCCAGGTGGAACTCATTCAACTCTCGAGGTTCGATGCATAATCTTGTGCTAACATCTTTCTCTCTTACGAACAACACCGGGGTTTCCCACGGTGATACACTAGGCCTTATCATACCCTTATACAACAATTCTTATAACTGAGTCTCTAACTCTTTCATTCCCACTATACTCGGAATACTCAATATTCATTCTCATGTCATCCAAATCGATATCTGGTAGCTCATTAAAACCTTGTACAATCTCCCAAAACCATTGTAGTTCCCTTTTTACTTGGTATCTCTTTTCTTGGCGTCCACCATAAGAGCTAATTAAGCCTCGGATCTCTGGCGTAATAGCTTCTTAGTCTAAACTATATTCAAGAATCTCTGAATCTGTTTCCATCCTTTATTTATTACTCTCTCTCTCTTACAATCAGTCTGGGCTCCATTGGGTGTCAACCCACCCGTCCTTATTATAATGTCAACTTCTCCCAAGTCACAATACCAGCTCCCTCTGACTCTATCGCCAGTACTTATCTTGCTAACCCAGAGGTAGTGTCCATTCGTAAACAACTCCTCCAAAATCTCAATTCCACTATATGGCATCTATCTAACACCGTTGTCACTGGAGTACACGACACATCACTATTCCTTTCACATATATCACTTGATCCCCTTTCCATTATCATAATATCCTTGGGAGAATAAACCAATTCATTGATATGTCATTAACATTCTATTCGTCTTAGGGATTCGCTCCTGTCATAGGCGATTTCGTTGCGAATCTAATTCCTATCAGCGAATTTTGACTTATTTGACCTGGTTCGCCTCCCCTTAGAATTCAATGAGGATAACCAAAATTCATGGGGCCTTGAAAAGACAGCTCCCATATCAAGGAAAACGTCACACACTGGTGATCATAAGGTTATGAGTTTTAAGGTAACCTTATTGGAGGTAAGAGAATTTACCGAGAGATCAACATGATCGTAAGAACTCAACGTTGCGTGCCTCGATTGAGACATTACTAAAGGTAATTAGCCTTCTTGTATTTCACAACTTACAAGTGATGGCGTCCCATCAGACTTCTATCA
The DNA here is from genome assembly GCA_030848705.1 of Heracleum sosnowskyi. Classification (NCBI taxonomy): domain Eukaryota; kingdom Viridiplantae; phylum Streptophyta; class Magnoliopsida; order Apiales; family Apiaceae; genus Heracleum; species Heracleum sosnowskyi. The sequence continues at coordinate 90,550,389 of CM061235.1, read as the reverse complement.
CATAGACAGATAGTCCTTGTAGCCCCTAAAAGTATAGGGTTGTTCGTCTCAGTGGAAGTTGAAAAGTATGAAAGCAATTCGAGATCAATTTAATGATTATCGCCTCTCGACAATATTTCTCAAAGGAACACCTTGAATTAAAATTGAACAGATTCCAAAGGTGCGGTTTCCAAAGAAAATACAAAGAAAAGAATAACCAAAAAGATACTGGTACTTAACAAACAAGTGGTGAGGTATCACCATGGGGTCATTCATTATTTGAAGAAAAGTGAAAGCTTAAATAACATCATTTGACAGGGCTTCGAAAACCTGAAAGTAGGCATCGTGACAGCCTCTAACACAATTGAAATTAATTATGATTTAACACAAGTGTTATAAAATAACTTCGAAGAGGGAATATACCCTTTATCAGAATTCTTTCTTGGAAAGAGGTCAAGATAGATCATAGATTGGGGAAATATCCCACATAATCTGCAAAGGGGGGAGGGTACTACCAAGGTCTCTACGGATGCCTTTTATGTCGGCTCCTCTAATGGATAATCGTTCAATTCCAAAGCTTTTCTTTTCCACGCGCCCTAAGGTGTTTGATACTTACGTCATTGCCGACTTATAATAGTCGCTAAGGATCCAACCATCGACCTTTGCAATCGTAGGGAGTTCTAATCGACTAGACGCAACATCTCAAGTAAGCGTTCTGTTCTATAAGAAGACTTCGATACCGTTGTTGCCCATAGCAATGACAATTCCACATGTCGACTGGGCAGTACTCCGGAGGATCGTTACAAACTACAAACTTAAATTCGGTCTCTATTTCAATCATCTTTATACCCAAAATTTTCCTTGAGATAATAAAATCCCTCAATGATGTAATAGACACTATTTCCAGTGGAATCGCTGGTCGTGGGGGATTGAAATCTCATAGCCCAAAACAATTCCTTACACTATTCTAGGCAACTAAGTACCCTTAATCGTTCGTGAAAATCTGAACATCTTGGTTCTTACGTATGCCGCCTCCTTATGGGCAACTATAACCGACTACGGGTAACAGGTTTCGTTCAAGTCGAATCAATCCACTGATACTGGCTGTACTGCCTCTACCTCTTCTGCTTTGGAGACTCTACTCCATTTTCTTTGGCATATCTCTTGATGAATCATGAACGATCCTTAAAACTCTCGTTTCGTCACTTATTTGTCCTTTGAAGGTTCGTCTGGTCCTATTATACGACCTCAAGTAACATACTACATCTTTATCAATCAACACGTTCTCTACAAGATTCTTTCCTTGACCCACTATGGGGTCTTCCTCTAGATCCTCCTATGGATCTTCCTTTATCGGGTCTCCGTCCATTTCAAGGAACGCATCATCAATTGCCTACTCGAAGGCCTCGGGGTCTGGTATCTCAGAATCCCATCACTCTATAACTCATACGAATCGAGGTGGCTAACCATGAAGTCCTAAGTACGGTTTCCCAGAAGAAGTCCCATCTCGGGCTTCATCTTAAACAGTCAGGGTCATGTCCTCTAACCCGACTACGAACTCAATTTGGGCTCTAGATGTTCTTATCATTCTTAAGGGTATTGTAAGACTCGATCTCCTATCGTTTCTGAGGACTGTAACCTAACGCTCTGATACCATTTCTGTAACAGCCCCAAATCCGGGGTCAGGGATTTAGGGTAGTCACGATCCATTTACTCCTTGCCTTATCTGTATTACTCACACCGTGCATAATTCACCTGCTCATGACCCCACAATATATGTCTCACACACACACACAGGTTAGAGTCTCAGAAACGACACAATACAACAACTGCGGAATAAATAATCTTTATTACAATACCCAAATGTCTTTGAATCTGTCACTGATACAATTTCTAAGTAAGGTTACATTACCAACTTAGCCTTCTGATGCTCACAATCCTCTCATACCATTCATATCTATACATAAGTTGAATACCAAAAGCTGTAGCCTGATTCGATTGGTTCGTACTATTCTCGGGATCACTGCTAGAAACTGTTTGTGGAAACGCCTTGCGGGGTATGTGCCGTCCCATTGGCATCCTGCTTCGCTGCTATATAATATATATAAAACAATAGCAAGAGTGAGCGATAGCTCAGCAAGGTAATGAAAGTATGGCCTAATTCTGCCTTTAACTCAACCCAGAATAAAGCGGGTATAAGACAATAATTTGTCAAAATATCTCGATACTGAAATTATTTCCTTATCGGAAGATATTCCAAAAATAGTACCTTTATTGTAATTCAAATATCATTTCATAATATTTCTGCAACTCTTTTGCTATATTATGAACAAAGTTCTTGTATACACGATGAGGTTTCAAAATAAACCCAATATAACCTTTCCAAAAATTATCTGCTATATAAGCAGAATATCAACATATAACTTAAAAGATGAAGTTATAAGGAAAATTCAATATAAGCAACTCCCTTACCATAACTCATGTTATGTAGGGTATCCACAGAGTCATATGATATGCTTTAAGCGGATAAGAAACTAGTATAATATAAACGATGAAGTTACGAGGAAAATTAATATAATATTTCCGTAACCCAAACTCCACTTATGCATATATATCTTTAATCAGGTTTTATCAGAGTCATAACTCAAAAGTAAAAGATGGAGTTGCACAAATTTATTGTCACTTCATTTACAAACACTTTTCAACCCCCTGCCAACATGGTTGGTTCTTCACCCCAATACATGTTGCAGGAAATATCCAAATTGGATGATGAACTAATACTGGAGTTGCTACCGCGTCCGCTGTGCCTAACCTTACTATGATCAGTAGCAGGTCGCACCGCTCAAATAGTTTTCTACATGTAGATGGAAGTATCACGACGGTCTGACATTGTCTACCGCCTTACTATGACCTCCCGGCCCATTTGGGGCAATATAAAAGTTGGATGGGCCCACGCAACTTGACCACTTACACCACTCCTAGTTCAGATGAAATCCATGACTCTGAAACGTAAAGATCGTCCTCCTTTCCCCAAGTGTAACACTTGTTGATACGACTCCACTAAGTAGTTATATCTAGGTTGGAAAGGAAGGTTCTCCAATATTTCCCAAGCTATGCTTGTTAATGGATATCGACTTGTTCCATGAATTTACCCCTCGATCATTGAGGTGGTAACACAACATTAGACTGGCAGCAATTAAATTGCTCCAAGAAAATATCTGTCCCTTGACAGTTTTTGAATTGAGAGTTTAAAAAGAGTAGTAGTCACTTAAATCAGGTTTCCCGTATTTTTGATAGTTGAGCGAGCATTTGAATCTTCTTAAAAGACGGATTTAAATGGAAAACATTGTTTTGGGAACCTCTTTTGATTTTAAAAATAATCAATGACATTGATTAAGTAAGTAAAGCTTAGATGAATATTCGGAATAATATTCCTTAAGTAAATACTGATTAAATGAATATTCGAAAATAATATTCATTAAGTAAATATAGATTAAATGAATATTCAAAGGTAATATTCATTAAATAAATAACTCTTAAATGAATATTCTAAAATAATATTCATTAAATAAATAAACCTCAAATGAATATTAGGAAATAATATTCATTAAATAAATAAGCCTCAAATGAATATTCAAAAGCAATATTCATTAAATAAATAATTAATCCTCAAATGAATATTCAAAACTAATATTCATTAAATAAATAAATAATCCTCGAATGAATATTCAAAACTAATATTCATTAAATAAATAAATAATCCTCGAATGAATATTCGACATTAATATTCATTAAATAATCCCCAGATGAATATTCACAATAAAATTCTTAAAGTCAATAGTCCTCAAATGAATATACATAAATAATGTTCATTAAATACATAATTAACCCTCGAACAAGTAAGCCTCAAATGAATATACATAAATAATATTCATTAATTAATAAATCTCAAATAACAGTCACCCGATGTCTTTATCGGAAAAATAATCTTTAGCATATACAGAAATACAATCACTTCTGATCCTTAATGAAAATCACACGCCCTTATCCTAGGGCATATATAAGAATACTGGCTTATAACTGATATCTCATATTTAACATATAAGCCAATTACCAAATCATTTTCAAATAATAACCTTCGAATGAGGTAATATTCAAATAACATTCCTCAAATCATTTCCAGGTAACTAATACTTTCTAGAAATATAATTAATGTTTAATAATAATATTCCTCAAGATGAATAGTACTCTGCCGCTGGAATCCCTCCGGGTCTCCACGACTATCTATATAACACAAATATCGACTCCCGGTCTAGAGTCGAAACAATAAACCTGCTCTTATCTATAGAGCTACAAGGTACACCGGTTTATAACTACTTTATCTCAAAGCTCATATATAAACCAAAATCAAACTCTATTTTATACAATATATAACATGTATCGCAAAACTGTATAACTCCACACATGGCAAAAGCAGTAATATATAATCAATACTTCAAAGTATAGATTTAGAAAACTTGCCTGATGCTCGAGAAGTGATAGGGGTTCGCGACGATGCCGGACAATCTAGACAAAGTCAAAGAAAACGCACGATTAATCCCCTGGATAATCCACTTGTACTAAATGCTTAAACACGTAAGCGAAACACAACCAAGGCATTACTAGCTCGTTATAGGCTCATACTAAGTCCATGTTATTCGTCCAATACTTATATCACAAGTTTGGTTCGAAATCCATTCACCAATCCAAGTTATACTTAACCATTTACAACATCGGTTTCTAAGTCATGCTCTTAGGGATTTTCACTTGCGCGACCTCGGCTAAAACATTTTTATAAAATCGAAAAATAATCTTTTTAATACGACTCTTTTTCGTGAGCCTTCCTAACTGTCTCTAGTATTATTCCTCAAAATTTCACATTTTAATACGGCTCTGAAGTGGTCCAAATATAGCCTCAAAGTTGCTGGACAGAGATGAGTCATTCTTCCGAACGGCGTTTACTAAAACTCACTTTTCTCCTAAACCGTAAATCGTATAGACATGATCTTTATACCAAAACAAACCTTAAAACAAGACCTACATGTTCATGGTCAGTTCTGTTCAAAAATATTACCAGACCAGTTTGTAATTCTTGCTCAAAACAGCCCTAAATCAAATGGGCATTACGACGGCTATAATCGTAATGTTTTCCTTTTCCAAAACACAACCAAATCAATACCAATTAATCCCAAACTCACCATCCACCTTATACACCCTCCACTCAGTCAAATCCTCCATGAATAATCAAAACAAATTCATAACCCATCCTCCAAACTCAACCAACAATTCATATAATTACTTAATCATGATCTTAACTTTACATAAACATCAAAACCACTTCAAACTCATATAAACCAAAAAGGGGCAGGGGTTTTTTATACCTTCCTTGGTGCTTCATATACACTAACAATGGTTTATAATCCTTCCTTGAGCTTTGAACAAACCTTATCAAACTTAATCCTTAAGAAACAAAATCAAGAATCATGAAAAGTTACTATTCATCATCACTTTGTAAAATCCATATAAAATCGAAAAACAAGAGTTTGGTTCTAAGATTTTTACCAGACCTTGTACTCTTCATAAGCTTTCTTTTGAGCTATAGATCTCCACATTTAAATCTTCCTAGCTAGGGTTTTGAGTCCCATCTTTCCGCTGGACACAAACTGCACAGTTTGGGTTCTCCAACTTGGGGAAGGGATTTGACTAGGATACACTCCTTTGTTGTCCATGAAATTTTGAACGAATGTTACCCATGGAGTGGAGAAGCTATGGTTAAAATTTGGTGATTTAAGGATGGATAGAAATGGAGTTATGGATTTTTCTTTCCTCCTTGCACAAGCTGAGCCGAAAATGGGGGGAAGAGTTCTTCCTCTCCTTTTTCTTTTTGTTTTGATAATTAGATAAGGATGCTGATTTTTATGTCAAAAGTGGTGAGTCATCACCCTTGGTTGCTTCTCCTTCCGACACATGTCACACATGCACTGGCCCAGATAAAGTAGTTTTACTGGTTCGCTTTACTGGTTCGTTTCCTTTCACATGGATGATCCAAATGTTGCATTCCTCGAATTAATCTTGTTACATGTTACTTCCATGTCCATATTTAATCCGGTAGATGTTGCCTTGTTCCTCTTGAAACAATTCGAAATATTTTCCAAAAAAGAGCGAATAAAACTTTACGCGATTCTCGCAGTGAATAGTAAATATTCACTATTCATTCCAACAATCGAATCCTTAAATCGACTTTAATAAAATAATAAAATTCCAAAATATTAAATCCTCAAATCCTCAATTTTAATATCTCATTTCTTGAATATAATAATATATAATTCGCTGCCCGGTCGAATATTACACCAAAATAAAATTTGGAATTTCTGAATTCCGATCGTCTTTGCATTCACTTATTTACTCCGTAGATCACTAATATGACTTCGGAATATCCATACTACGTCTCGTACATAGGTGGCATGAAAAACTTTGTTACTCCTCAAAATCACTATTCATTCACCAAATTCACTATTCACTGATGCACTTAATCATAATAAGAAAAGTTTTAATTTTTCCAAAAATTCGGGTTATTACACCTCTCGTCCATAGACATGAGATGTAAATGCATCTTTACTTTCCAGTGAAAGTAATTGTCCTTATCAAGAACTGGTATCTTCACACCTGCATCCTTCTTCACCATGGTTTCTGTTTTGGTCTTGATCTTTAAACTTCTTGTATGTTAGAAGCTTGCTCTGATACCAATTGTTAATCCCAAATGACCTAACAGAATTGTAGAAGGGGGGTTGAATACAATTCTTGATATTTTCTTAACCTTAAAACACTTATAAATAAAACTGAACTGAATAAGTAAAAACACAAGATATAAATAATTCAGTTGGATTGTTTGATGATCCAACTGAAGTGTTTTTATTTCGGAAATAATCTGTGATACAGAATGTACACAGCTGCTCAGTTACAAGATTTGTAGAGAAGAAATGCTCTCAAAAATAGCTAATGCAATCTATTTGTTTTTCTTCTCTTATCTATTTTAACTGCTACACTTGGTTATATATATTCCCAAGTTTACAAAGCTATTTTAGGCTACACTAAAGTACACAAAAGGTAACCGCCAATAGTTTGCTTTTCATCCCTTTGTCCAGTGGTCCTTGGAGATCCTTGCTTTTGTCTTCATGCTTATTATGATCACTCCCAAGAGCCCAATTCGAAACTGGGATGTTTCCTTATTCCCCATGTCCATTTTAATGGTTTCCAATGCAAAGTACACTTCCACATCACCTTTAGATCTGTTCAGTAAACTGTCACTATCACTTTGTCAACTATTCAGAAAAGTAATAATGATTCGTTGATAGCAGGGAGATGTGTTTCGTTGATAGCTTTATTCTCCATTTCGTTGATGAGTAAACTTCATTTCGTTGATGAGTAAACTTCATTCCGTTGATGGTGTATCCTTGTTCCGTTGATAGAGTAATCTTCATACCGTTGACATGTCTTCATTTAGGCAAAATTACAAGGCATGATATACTTACAATTAACCAACCTATTTTGCCTATCTAGTACTTAGTCAACATGACTTAGGAAACCTATCTAATACATACATCAAATGCATATCAAACTGTGAAGTATTGTACAGTGCAATTGCTACAACACTCATTCCGTTGATGAGCTTCCTGTCAACGAAACACTGCAAAGCATGCCATTCCGTTGACAGTTACAAAATGACTTAATACAAAATCTACTAAGTGTTTTTATAATTATCATCAAGAACACCATATTCCTAACAAGGTGAAGGAGTATCTCACCAAGGCGCCTCTCCTGATGAGGCCCGATCCGAAGGAAACTTTACAGCTGTACTTAGCAGTGAGCGACCGAACTCTTGGAGCAGTACTAGTGAAAGAACATAACAGCTCTCAACACCCGGTGTTTTATGTATCCCACATGCTGAAGGATGCGGAAACAAGATATCCAAATGCAGAAAAGTTCGCCTACGGCCTTGTAATGGCGACCCGAAAGCTACGTCATTATTTTCAGGGGCGAACGGTACAGGTTATAACCGATCAACCCCTCAAGAAAATTTTGACAAGACCAGAGGCGTCCGGAAGGGTGGTAGCTTGGTCCATCGAGCTGGGAGAATACGATTTGGAATACATCCCCAGAACGTCCATCAAAGCCCAATCATTGGCAGACTTCATGGTCGAATGCTATTTTTCAGGACCAAAGGACCTAGCTCCCGAAGAGCAGCTGGTCCGATCGCCAGGCAAGTGGAAATTGTTCGTAGATGGGTCGGTAGCCGGGTCAAAGTGTGGGGCAGGGTTAATCCTTTCAAGTCCAGACGGGTTCGAAATCTGCCAAGCAATAAGATTCACTTTCCCGCTAACCAATAATGAGGCCGAGTACGAAGCATTGATAGCCGGTTTAAACCTGGCCAAAAACCTCGAGGTAAGAAATTTACGAGCATTTAGTGATTCTATGTTAGTGGTGAAGCACTTTTCAGGAGAGTACGAACAAAGAGAGCTTCGACTCAAGGCTTACGCCGCAAAGGTAAAGGACTCATCGGTCTCATTTGAATCCTTCGAATTAAGTCAAGTAGGGAGAGAGGATAATAGCCGAGCCGATGCTCTGTCGAGATTGGCTTCAGCCGAAACACACAACCTCACAGGATCCATCTACCTGACTGAAGTGAAAAGCCCTTCAATCGACAAGCGACAATGCATGGAAATCCACCAAGGCATTAACTGGATGACCCCGATCAGGGCCTATCTAGAAAAAGATACTTTGCCCCTGGACCGGAAAGAGGCTCAAAAAGTGAGGTACAGGGCAGCAAGCTACACCATCATCGGTAACAAGTTGTATAGAAGGTCAGCGACAGAACCCCTTCTCCGATGTTTGGATCCCGAAGAACAAATACTGGTCTTAGAAACAGTTCACGAAGGAATATGCGGAGAACATCTTGTCGGTCGGTCACTTGCCTTCAAAATCCTCAGACAGGGGTTTTATTGGCCGACTTTGCGAGCAGATGCGGCCGATTACGCAAAGAAGTGTCGACAATGCCAGTTATTCAGTACTATCCCGAAGCAGACACCAGAAGAAATGGCATCAGTCCTAAGCCCCATTCCTTTCGCCATGTGGGCTGTAGATATCGTGGGAATTCTACCTAAGAGCACAAAACAAGCCAAGTACTGCATAGTGGCGATCGACTATATGACCAAATGGGTTGAAGCAAGACCTCTGGCGACCATAACCGAAGAAGCAGCAAAAAAATTCATGTTAGAGCAAGTCATACTCAGGTTCGGGATCCCGAAGGTCTGTGTATCCGACAATGGGACCCAGTTCGTCGGGAACAAATTCCGGAAGTTCTTGACGCATTTCGGAATACAACAGAAATTTAGCTCGGTCGGTCACCCTCAAGGAAATGGAGCAATCGAAGCTGCAAACAAAATCATCTTCGATGGAATAAAAAAGCGACTTAGAGATGCCAAGGGGCTTTGGGCAGAAGAGTTAAACTGGGTGTTGTGGGCATACCGAACAACCCCACGTTCATCAACCGGAGAAACACCTTTCAAGTTGGCATTCGGGACCGACGCCCTGGTTCCCGTTGAGGTCGGACTGGACTCCTACCGAACGGAGGTATTCAACGTCGAAGCAAACGAATTCGGCCTTCGGGCCAATGTGGATTTATTGGAAGAAGAGAGAGAGGCAGCTCACCTAAGGAACTTGAAATATCAGCTTCAGGCAGCCCAATACTACGACACCGGAGTAAAGAAAAGGACCTTCATGGTGGGAGATTTGGTGTTGAGGGAATTGGCGACATCTATGCCAGCTAAGCAGGGAAAACTAATGCCAAACTGGGAAGGCCCGTATAAAGTGACTGAGGTGGTTCGACCTGGTACCTACAAATTAGCAACCACGTCTGGCGACCCGATCAAGAACACATGGCACGCCTCCAGGTTATGAAGATATTACCAGTAGCCTTCATCCAATCTAGAGGAATATGGCCGAACAAAAGGTGCTCGCCACTCAAGTTCTTATTTTCACTTCATACTAAGTTTTTGTTTTTTCTGAAAAGCATGTAAAGTTGAATAATTTATCAATAAAATACATGTTTCCCTGTTCTACTTATTTTATCAGTTATGCATTATAATGTTATAAGTCGGACATTTATCTGGGGACGACCAGAAACGACAAATGCCACAAGACTTCTTGAATAATGTTTCATAAATTTGGCGATTGGATAACCAAACAACCAAACTTTGGGAGAATCCAGACCATGTTAGGCGAAAAAGAAAGCCGAAGATACATATAATGGTTGAATTTTGTTTAAATTATGTTAAGGCAAAATGAAGTCGAAGACACATAAAACTGATTGAATTACGTTAAGGCGAAGTTGATAAGCCGAAGACACGTAAATTTTATTAATTATGTTAAGGCGAAGTTGATAAGCCGAAGACACGTAAATTTTATTAATTATGTTAAGGCGAAGTCGATAAGCCAAAGACACATAAAATTTTACAAAACATGTTAAGGCAATGATTGAAGGCCGAAGATGCATAAAATTTTGTTATGATGAGGCAAGGTTGATAAGCCAAAGACACATAAAATTTATAAATTATGTTAAAGGCAGAATAAAGCCGAAAACTCACTAATAAAAGGCCCGAAGGCTTAATAAAGTACAAAGAGTTAAAACCCGAAGGCTTAATAAAGTACAAGCTACAAAGGGAAATATTACTGCCCGAAGGCCTAATCTGACAGATCCTCGTCTTCGCCTGAGGAGACCGCCGAAAGCTCGTCCTCATCAGGGCGACCGACGGGATCGCTGAAACCAGGCTCTATCAGGGGCTGATGATCTAAGCCCATGGCGGCCGCCCTCCTCACGACTTCGTCGTGGCCCATCTGGTAGCACCGCTCTTCGGCGATCAGCCGCAGCTTGGTCTCCTTACGAGCCAGCCTCCTCGAAGCCTTGAGGGACAGGTTCCGACGGGTCAGCCTAGCCCGAAGGGAATCCAGCTCCTTCTGCATCGCCTCCCGGTCAGCCTTTAGCGCCACAGATTGGCCTTCTAGCCTTTCCACATCGCCAATGGCTTGGCGGAGAGCAGCCTCCGATCGGACCGACCGAACCTCTAGTTCCCGAAGTTGGTCGAATCTACCCTGCATATCCTTCACCTTGTCGGTGATGACAGCAGCCATCGGCGTCGCCTAAAATAAGGAAAAAGACCTCGGTTAGAAAAATGCAGGGACAAAAAATTGAAAGGAAAAGCAAATATATTACCAGAGAAAGGAAGGCCATCATGTCGGCGCAGGCATCGGCGATATCCAACCGATCGTAGTTAGGGCGATCAGCCGGAAGAACCAAAGCCCGGCATAAATCAGGAGCTATCTCCTTGATCGCCTTAGGGTCGACCGAGGTGACGGCATCGGACTCCAGGATCGCCCACTGAGGGACGTACGTCTTCAGAACGTCCCCCCGCCGAACCCTCTTTCTGACCAGGGGAGTCTCGGTCACTTGCTCCGCATTCTCGGTTCGAGAGGGAGACGTCGGGACCGATTGTTCAGGAGCCCGTTTATCGCCCTCCTGGCGATCCTCATTAGTCGCAGCCCCCGTCCCGGCCGCTTCGGCTGCCTCGGCCGCTTCAGCCGCCCTAGCCGCTAAAGCTGCCTGCTCCGCCTCAAACTTGGCCCTCTTTCGTTCAACGATAGCCTGGCGAGAAGACACTGTGAAAGGAAGAAAAAGGTGTTAGACATTTTAAAAGACAGCATAAAAGGGAAGACAGAAGCACAGAAGAAAGAAAAAAGTAAAAATCTAGTGCAAGGGACGAGGAATGTTACCATTACCCCATAGGGCGAAAAGCCATTGGCGATCCCTAAGGTCCTCTAAGGGAATCCGACCCATATCAAAATTGCACAACCTTCGGTATTCATGCAATTCGCCACCCGAAAGGGTGGGTTTAACTATTTTGGTCGAAGGATCGACCACCTGCCACTGAGACGCAGCACCGATCTTAGGGCCCGAGATAAAGCACCACTTGTCATGACTGCCTTTGTTGTTAGAATTGGTCTCTACCCACTCGACCCTGTTAGTACGGCGAACGATGGAGTAGAAACCCTTGCTCTTACCATTCTTCCGGAAGTCGTGATGCTGCCAGAACAGGGCGGGAGTTGGGTCAACGTTGGCCGCCAGACATCGGCATTGGAAGTCGTTCATATGCAAAAACCCATTTGGATCCATTTGACCCAAAGTTATCCCCATCTGGGCGAATAGTTGCTTCACTATGGGAAGCATCGGAACCCGAAAACCGCATTTTAAAGCGGCTTCAGAGATTCCGGTTGCCACATCACCATAGCCCTTCGGGACAGGAGGATTGAACCATATCCGGTCGGCAGCTCTCGGCAGATACGTATGCCAGGCACCGGTCGGGATATTGAACTCTTTCGGTAACTTAGCTACCCTGTCCTCAGACAACCGAGTCGGATGATTCACCGCGGGGAATTCATCGACATCATGAAACGGGTATCTGTCCGGGGATATAGATCTGGGAGATTGTCCCGATGTAGAAGCCGACCGATCCATAATTCCTGCATTAATATGAAGAAATTAGCCTTGTACTCGGACATGGACAAGAAAGAGAAGAAAGGAAAAGTGGTCGCCGAGTACAGGGGGCTTGGATCGGTCGGGGAGTTACTAGCTTCTAAGCCAATGAAAAAAAGAGTAATCTCTAAAGGAGCTACGCAGCCCGAAGACTGTTCTAAGGGTTGACCCGTCCCGAAGGTTGTTCTAAGGACGAATTCATCCCGAAGATCGTTCTAGGGACAAATTGGCCTCGGGAATTGTTCGTAGGATGAATCTATCTACTGGTCTGACTACCGACCTTAATTATGGCTACATTTTCAAGAGCAAGTATAACCCAAAGGAAAAATACTATTATACCTAAATTATAGTGGACATAATCGGAAAACTTCAACATGAAATGAGAAATCGCGCAAAAAGATACAGAGAACTTATTGGTGATAAGAGCTGGAGGAGGATTTGAACCCGAGATAATGGAAATTGTTGGTAACTGCAGATAGATGGGCTGGAGAGAAACTGGCAGAATGTCTTTGCTTTTGAATATGTAAGTTACGACGATTGGGGGGAAATTTGGCATTTATACAGAAGGATATGTGACGTTTGGACAGTAAAATGTAAGCGTTCAATCTCGATCGTACGATCCAAGTCATTTGGAATTCGACGGTGATGATCCAGTACTAATCTCGAGAAATTACGGCTGTCATCATTAATTACGACACGATTCTCTAGGTGACGTGTCATAAACGGATAGACACGGAACCGTTGGAGTTATCCCGAAGAGAGGTAAAGAGCTAGGACTCCGGACGCATTGACATCCGACCGAAGTCCAGGGACATGTTGGGGGCCCAACCGAGATTGGGCCGAATAGTGATTGGGCCGAGGAGTAATTGGGCCGAACGGTCACAGCCCACTTCTTCGGCTAGGTCCGTTGGATCTGACCGTTGCTTGACCAAGTCACCCGACTATTCAGGCGTAAGAACAGGACCACGCATGGGGCGGTTGCTCCCGAACAATCCGGGCGAGCCGGTACCAAAGTGCCTATAAAGGCACATGGCAGGTTTCACGTTCAGGTTAATACTCATTTTTACGCTCACAAATACTTACACGTTCATTTAAACCTAATTGGAACCTCTAATTTATTCATGGGCACAAATACAACATTATTAATCTATCCACTCTACAGATTTTCTTAATTTCGGAAACAACCACCATCACTTCTTGACTGATACCATCACGATCAATATATATACCATTTAAAGATAAATCAAATCAAGAAATAGTTCCTTTTAACATACGTATCATTACATCTCATATCATAACACGATCTGTAACCAATTCAATACATATCATTACATCTACCGTTTGAAGATAAACCAAATCGAGAAATAATAGAGAAAACATAACTACCAATGGATAATTGTGAGAATTGTTCATAAATTAATGTTTTTTTTGTATTTTATAAGAGTTCTTTAATACGCGTTACATGGTATTTTCTCAGTGTTTATGGAAAAAATTTTAGATTCATGTATGTGTTCTCATAGGTATTTTTTCAGCGTTTACTAATATTGTTTTGTTACTTTGAAGACACGATTTAATCGGTGAGCAGGTTCAACAAGATGAACATCGTTGTCATCCACCCCTCCTGTTGAGAATGAACCCTAAACTATTGACCGATGTATTAACTACCTTGTTCGGAATGGATAAACGAAATAGGATTTCATCCATTGTTGTTGTTTGATACTTTAAATTTCAGTAAGTGTTCAATTATGTTATCTTGCATGATTTTGTTATTTAAATTTGTTAAAATTCTAGTAAGTGTTGTATTATATGATATTAAGTGTTCTTAATAAAATAATAATCTTTAGTTTGTACGTTAGATGAATCACTTAAGTGTTCTAACGTCTGTGCATTTTTCATATTGACTACTGCTTGGAGTTGATGTGTAATGAATGTTAAATAATTTATATTTATTATATGCTTAATAGAAAGTAATGCTAGTGATAATAAAATATTTAATCAAATTTGTGATTTACTCAGAATATTTTAATATATATATAAAGAGTTTACTCATAATTTTTTACTAGAAAGAGTTGTATACTGGTTGTCTGAAAATATGATTCAAAATAAAAAGGCTAATAGAACAACAAAGAACAATACCAGAAAAAAATAACAATACAAAGAACTAATCATCCCCAATAAACAACAATGGCCAAATACAGAAGATCCTCTAGAATCATCAACCCAACAAAGAATAAAAAGACGAGACGATTTAACACAAAATAATTAGTCGTAATAATTTTAAATATATTTTAGTATGGTATGATCAATATGTTACGAGCACTATATATGATTGTAATGCTTGTGAATTCTCCATTGAAATTATGCCTTCTATTTTTTGAACCGTAAAAAAATGCTATAATTAAGATTTAGGAAGAAGAGTACATATAGAACATTAAAAAGAACACTAAGATCACCAATAAGTCAACTCTAATAGCTCACAAGTACATTTGTGAATCCTTGTAACATTGTATATCAAGTTTAAAACATGAATTATATCGTATTTTATGTATATAATCATCATGTTATTCAAACAATATGAATGATATTTTATATCATCTTAGTGTTTATCTGAAAGAAAACATCAACATATATGTCTTGACGTTATCATTTATGTAACTAAATAATCTCCAGAAGCACTGCTTCGTGTCTACTTCTTCCATTCTTTTACTTCCTTTTTGGACAACTACGTGAATCACGATGTGCAAATTATTTGCACCTGCTGCACAACCTCTCCTACTATCTTTTTCTAGTGATGTGTTTCTTTTCAACTGAATCTAATTCTCTTTGGAGATAGCCATTGTAGTGTTGGTTCCAGACACTATAAACATCAATAATCAGATCAATAGAATAATAGTCAATAATCTGACAAGAAGTAAAATAAAAATTGTAGGATAATACTTGAATGAATTTGTTGGAATTGTCCATTGATAAATCTCGTTGTTTTTTCACAGCAAGAGTTATACGTCTAAGAAATTTGTGTATTACAATATATGAGGCTATATGTTGAGATATTTTATTACCTTTTTTGATTCGTGATTTGTATATGGAATGATTGATATTATTTTTATTTTAAAGATGGTAATGCAATCAAGAAATATTGTGATTTTATTGATCAATAAACTGATTGATATCTAAAGATATTGCATGTTTTGTATTACCCTTATACCCATTTGTCACAGAAAATGAAATGATAGAATTTTTTTCATATTAAAGACAGATTTTTTAAGCCATCAAATCAGAATTAAATGAATGGTATCTGCGTGGTCTCTCAGTTCTCTCTCTAGCCTTGGTTTTCTCTTTTTATCTCACCTTATATGGAAGATGGTTCCTAACAAGCCATAGCCATCAAATCAGCTAAGAATTAATGGTTCAAATTTAATTATACAAATCAATTATAATGACAATAATGTAATTAAAAATAAAAAATAAATATTTGAATTGAATAAAAATCAATCACATAACAACGTCAATTATATGATTTACTAATCTGCATAAAAGATATGTATTATCATCATCTGCCAATTGCTTATATTAAAATGGTTCTTCATTCTAGATCATATTTAAATACTTAATTCTCCTACACAAAACCATTCACGTTTTTTTATGTAAATCCCTTAATTATTCTTCATTTTGAAAAAACTAATGACATTAAAAATTATATTTCACGTGTAGAATGTAATTGTTTTAATTCGATTAATCATATGATTTTTTTAAGTTCTGCATGTGAACTGTTTAGAACTTCTAAATTTTTTAAAATTTTACAAAATTTATTTTTAAAGTTCTACGTTTGAACTTAATTTTGCCTAACACTAAGGCCATTACGAATTTTCAGAGATCATTGATCTCAAATTATCATTTGTAGAATCTTGATTTTATTGGTGAACTTTGGAAGAGATGAAATTTTGTTAAATTTGCACCAATTGATTGTGTCAATAATGTGAATAATGATTCAATATTTGGAAGAGGTGAATATTCAATATTTAAATTATTAAAAACATGATAAATAAATTTTGACATATTTATTGATATGAAAAATTTATATGCACACACTGAATATAAATTTTAATTTATTATTATTCCATTGCTGCAGAGTGTATGAGTGTAGTGCAATAGTGAAGATAAACAAAAATCTCACTGAGCCAAGAACTGGAGGTAACAAAATATAATATTATCCGAAACTCTACACCAAAAGGCCAATGGAGAGACATTCTAAGATAAGTTACTGGTAATGAAAGCAACCAGCGTCACATTACTGGCTGCTTTCAATGTAGATGCGATCAGTCCTCCTGTAATCTTTCCTTCACCATCAATAAGAGAAACAGTAAAACAACTAGCAACATCGCCAGAAGAAACAATACTCAAACAACTATAAGTCCCCGAAAAGGAAATCATCTGGTAACATCCATACATGTGCACCGGAGGGATTGCAGATCGCGGATACATGATATCAACTTCAGATATGAGTCCATCACCGCAAAGAACAGTTACGGAAACCTCATAATGTTGTGCAAATTGTGTGATACAATTAATGATGTTTAATCCATTAGAAATTTCGAGAATGATAGGTTTCTCTTGAAAAGTCTGATTCATATCACTCAACACAACATTGTTGTTAGTTACGTAGCCATCAGAGTTTATCAAATATCGAGCCCCCTCTTGGCTGATTGGAAATGGAGAAGTTGGGGCTTGCCTAAAGCTCGGAAAATTGAACGAGGCGGGGCTTGTTATAGGATGTTGGTGTAGTAAAGGATTGTGCGTAGGTTCCTCATGCTTTTCTTCAGGGATGGGTGTTGATGAAGGTGAGATGGATTTTTTTGAATTTTCCATCAGAACCAAAGAGTTTATATTACACAATGGAATGAAATGAGGTATGTTTAGGTGTTGCGCATGGAGGTGAGCAATTTATAGATGCCTTTAAGTTCTAATTTGTGGGTTGTGCAGATATTTAATTTAGATATTAGAAAATATTCACTGAGATATTGGAGATATTTGTTGAGATAATAAAAATTTTGGAGATATTCTTTGAGATATTGTGATCTAATAAAATCCTTTAAAATCCTAATCAAATATAATGTACAATATTTGGATACCAAGCATTTGTGGTTATCTATTTGAATAGATGTGTTTTGAAATATTATTCTTTGATATTTTAATATATACAAACATGTCAGACATTCGAAGATTTTTACATTATATTGTTCAAAAGTACCTAGTGGCGGAGTTAGATTGAGGCTAGTGAAGGACAATAACCCCTATTAACTCCTTATATTTCGGTCACTATACTATCAAAAGTATATGATCTGTTGGATTATAAAACTATAAATATTCAAATACATGAGGACCGTTAGATATAATATTAAAAATTATATTTGATTAATAATAGGATAGTATTTAAATACTAAAAGGTGTAATTTGATAATTTAAACCAATTATAAATGGGTTTTCTATATTGAATAGAAATCTTTATGTAAAAATTTGTAATTATCTTTTCTCTTTAGTTTATGGATAGTTCCAGTTAGATCAAAATTATTAAACCATCATTAAATTAAAGATAATTTTGTTAGCTTCGCATGGGCCGTAAAATCGTTAAAATCTGTTGTCTAAAACTCAAGATAGAGCCCAAACAGTAAAGTGATTATCTAAATTTTAATAAATATTTTTTTTATTGTAGCACCAATTTAATTTTTTTTCCTAATTCTTTTAAATTTATAAATTCTATTTTTATTTCAATGAAATATTAAAATCAATTTAAGAAAAAATTAAAATCGATCTGGTCCGTGTACGATCACTATACGACCAAATTAATAATTACAGTTAGATCTTAAATAGATCGATGAGAATTGTTAGATCTAATATTAAAACGTGTATCTGATTAATAATATAATTATATTTAAATACTAAAAAGTGTATTTTGATAATTTAAAAGTTTTTTATGTAAAAATTCTTAAATATCTTTTCTCTTGAATTTATGTATAGTTCCAATTAGATAATAATTGTTAAACCAAATATCAAGATAACAATTCATATTGATTACAATATCAAAAATTATCAATATAATGCCCATGTATATCATACTAACAATGATACACGTGAACCTACAGAGACTTACGAGAACTCCGGTACATAAATAAATTTAAACACTTTTTTTTTGAAGGAACATAACAATTTGATTAATCCAAATTATAATTATATTATTTTACATATAACAAAAAAAAAGGATAATATCAAAATATTATTAAAATATTGAGGGTTTCATATTCATAAACGATAATTTTGAATATAATACTTATATTAAAATGTGTATTTGATTAAAGGTAGAATTATATTTAAATACTAAGAAGGGTGTTTTGATAATTTAAACCAATTATAAATTGGTTTTCTATTGAATTGAATTCTTTATGTAAAAATTCTTAACCATATTTTCTTTTCGGTTTATGGGTAGGTCAACTGGTCAAGTTAGACAATAATTATTAAACCATCATTAAATTAAAGATAATTTCGTTAGTTTCGCATGAGTTGTAAAATCGTCAAAATTCAATTTATAAAACTCAAGATATAACCTAAATAGTAAAGTGAGTATCTAAATTTTAATAAATATTTTTTTAGCACCAATCACTACACCAAAAATGACCTATTGTAACCCCATAAAAGTGTATTGTTAGACCCTAAAAATGTTATAGTAGATGTTTATGTAACGTTTTGACCAAAATTCGGCGTTACATTTACTGGCGTTGCCTATGGCTTCTATTGTAACACTATATGTACTTATTGCAACCCTTTTTTAAATATTACAATAGCATTTTTTTGTAACACATTTGTCTGTTTTAGTAACATTTTTAAGGTGTTGCAATAGACTAATGCAACACCTTTTTGCAACATCTATTAAGTAAAAATGTTACAAAGTTAGTTCATTGCAACACTTTGATGCAACATTTTGATGCCTTTTGCAATACATTTTGGTTTTTTAGCAACATTTATCTGCAACATTTTAATCTCTATTGTAATATTTATAGTTTTTAATTGCAACATTAATGTGCAACGCTTTTTAGTATCCAGATTGCAATGTCTTGTCTGAAATTTTAATATACCATGCACAAAAGCATATAAACCAATCCACCAGAAATGACATTTCATTCCAATGGCAAATCCAAAAAACACATGTACCAAACCAGAAATTTCATTTCAAAGTTCGGAAATTGAAAATCCAACAAACACATGTCAATAAACCCAAACATAGTCCGACATCTAGTTCTTAAGTCTAAAGTCGAAACACATGTCGACTTACACCACAATTCTACATTAAACTTAGTCTTAATATCATATCATGTCAAAATACCAACCTACTACCAAAAGTACGCATATAGAAAATAAGAGTTAAGTACTACTGATTATCAATCATCATTTTCGTCATCCTCGTGATCATCGTCATCCTCGCGATCATCGTCATCCTCGCGATCATTGTCCTCCTGATCACTGTCCTCACTTTCGTCACCAGTAGTAGTATCAGCACACAACTCTTCAACATCAAGGTATTTGAAATCTGGATTGATTTCTCCCAATTTCGCTATTACCTTTGACATTTTCTCACACACCTTTTGATCTACCATCTCTTGCATTTCAGCCATGATTTCCTCCTTTATAGTCTTTTTGAGATCATCAATATCAGTAGCAGGTGTACTGGAACTACAAAGAATTGGCTGCTGAGCTTTCATTGTTTTTCTGCATTTTCCAGACCTTCCTAGAAGCCAATTCCTAGAAGTCATTTCAGGCCTTCTTTCAACAGCAGTTGTAGCCTACGAATAAACATGGACACATTAAAACTGAAAGAAGGCCTACCTTCAAAGGAAATATTGCAGAATCTTTAATAGGTGAAAATGACTAAAAAACTTAAATACTTGCATCTTACCTTGTATTCCTGTCCTTGTTTCCGTTTACGTGTTTTCTGATAAATATCATCTTTCGGAGCTAGCTTTTTAGGGTCGATCTTCTTTTCTGCTTTCTGCGATAATAATGCAAAGAATGACATAATACTAAAACTATATAATGCAAGAATGACAATGACATAGAAAATTAAACCATCTTTTAAATAAAAGCTGGACATACGATTTTCTCGCCAATTTGCGCAAAACTTTTACGACCAGCAGTGTGCGTTTCCACAATCAACTTACGATTTTCTGCATTTTTTCTAGCTCGCTCCTGACCATTCAATAAAGTGCGAAGAATATAAAATAACTTACAAAAATAAAATTGTGAAAAAGTCAAGTACTAGCTAATGGATTGATATATGAATGGATATACCTGAACATCTTTATCCCCCCAGTATTTGAGAAGCACCTTGAATTCTTCGACTGAAATGACATTGGGCCTATTTTTTAGCCTGTCTTCATCATTATCATATTTGAGATAATGGTCTTTCTTAATCCGGCTCTTGTTCAATTTCCACAAAGCACCAATAGTCCGCAATGTATAGGTTCTTCCTTCCTCAGGAATTTCATATTTTGTCTAAAAAATTAGTTGGAATTTATTAGTGGCAACTAGAGACCATAATAAACAACTAGAGATCATAAAAAAGGTGTTCAAGATTTTGAGTTTACCTTAACAAAAGACCATAGTTCCTCCTTCTGTTGTTTAGGAAATTTATGCCAACTGACGAGATCAAGAGGGACAGACTGCCTACCCAATGTCCCGCAGAAGTTTTTGAATTCAGCCAAGTCACCGTCTTTGTCAGCAATAGCCTGTAACTCACAGTTCAACTTAATGACAACCTTCTCGTCAGGCCTCCTTGTGTACACCTTATTCATTCGCGTAGGACCTCTACGCTTTGTGCTTTTCTGTACACCTGAAATTAGTACAAAATAGTCAAGTACCGTACGATTCAAACCAATATCAAGAAAATCTAAAATTACCTGCTGAAGTATCAACTGTCTCTTCAAGAGTTTGAGGATGTGACGTCTGACCACCATCACCCACTTGGTTTGTTTCATTTTCAAGGGTCTTTTTCTGATCTTTCAACACTAAGTAAGATTCCATTGAACCAATTCCTTGATTGTTATACTTTTTTGGAGGCGCCACCCTCACTGGTATGCATTGTGAATCTTTAGACAAAGGAGGGGGAGGTGGTAAATTCTCATATAAGACAGGAGATGGATTTTGAGTTACGGGATGAGGTGTATTTTCAGCTGGTTCAGACTGCGTAGTAGTCTCAATAAAAAATGCAATCACAAATTAGTACCAGTATTTGAACTTCTAAACAGTTATTATCACAAATTAATTTAACATCATGTACTAGGGGCAAACACGGGTTGGGTCGGTCGGGTTAGAGACAATAAAACAACCCAACCCAATTAGTTCGGTTTTTGAAAATCTCAACCCATTAACAGGAAAATATATTTCCAACCCAACCCTATCTTTCGTATATTGGTTTGGGTCGGTTTGGTTTGGGTTGGGTTCACGTTCACGTAGACAGGTCTTACCAAATTAACTTAGTTATTCACAAAGTTCTATATGTTTTGTGTGAAATTGAGATCACTACCCTTATTTACATATTTAAAGCTATCTATACAAGCATACAAACATTAAAATAAAACTGATAGCAACGAATTACAGCTCAACAACTAACTCATAAGCAACCTAGCTAGCTACATGAACTATCAAGCATCAAAACTAAAGTAGTACCGATACATTGCATAACCAGTTGCTATGATATTGGCCAACTGATACATAAAAAAATTAAAGAAATCAATATTTACTTAGATAAAGGTTAAACTACTAATGGACTGGATTATATTATAATGGACGAGGCAATATACAACAAACGGGTTGGGTTGGGTTGGTGAGGGTTAAAATTTAATAAACTCTGACCCAACCCAACCTATTCGGGTTTATAAAAAGATAACCCATTCCAACATCGGTTTCGAATGGTCCGGTTTGTTCGGTTTATAATAGGGGTGGATTGGGTCGGGTTTTGCGGTTTGGTCGGGTTTTGTTCACCCCTATCATGTACCTGCATAGACAAAGGAGCTGTGGCCCTTAAACATGTTATCGGCCTTGAGACATGATTTGTCGCCTTCTTCTACTTCTTTTCCTTCATCTTCGTCAGTTTTTGCTTTCGAGAAACTTGTTTCGCAATGATCTGTTTTTCTTCTTCTTCAGCCTCAGACAAACTATCATGTCCAGGAATGTACTCTTTATAAAACTCCAATTCATCATCCGCTAGAACTTTTTCTGGCACATTTTTCAGATTAAGACCAGTAGCAAATTTTTTTAATCCCATTTCTTCTGCCTTTGTTTTATTTTCTGCAACCTGCAGCAGCCTTTTTCTTTCATACCCCGTTATCTGAAATTTATAAAATGTACATAAATATTAAAGTAGACCATATGACTAACTAAACAGTATATCAATATATTTAACCTTTGGAAGAACTTGTTCTGAGTTCCCCTGTCCAGTCTCAGCTTCAAGTAGACCAGTAGCTGACTTTCCACGAGCGGATCGACGACTTGCCCTTTCTTTCAAAAGCCCGTCTCTTGTCACAAACTTACGATTTGCTTGTAAAGCTGTTGGTGCAATCAGTAGGTGAAAAAATATACTAAAATCACTATACGTCAAGTAATAACTGAAAATAATAATGAAAACATCTCAACATGAATGTATTACCTTCAAAATATTGTGTTCTTGGTCGCACAATTACATGTGGCTGCATTTGTGCTTTTGGCTCTACTTTCTTGTCAATTATGCGATCAACATAAAAATCCAAACTCTCTCCTTCAACATGATTTACAAATTCTTGTAAATCACGATCATTGTCAATAAGCTTCCAACACTTTCCATCTTGATGTTCCACACTTTTTGCAAATATCCAGGCCCTCATTTTCAGCCCAAAATAGCATGCAGTCATTTGGACATGCATGTATCTTTTGGTAATCTAGACCTAAGTCTTTAATCATACCCTTGGCCACATTAAAAGATGATGGGAGATTTACATTAGGAAAAACCTCCTTTATCAGCTCAAGCAAATCGCTAAATGCCGACTCGCTAAATCCATGAATGCACTTTAGTTGGTAAAGCCTAACTATGAAACTTAATCGAGTAAATTTTTTACACTCAGGATATAAAGGCTGTCCACCCTCCTTAACAAGCCTATAAAATTTCCTTGCATCATCATTCAATCCCTTCCTAACTCTGTCTTCACTAGTATCATTATCATCCCCATATGCATTATGTATCATCGCCTCAAACTCGTTTCCTAAACCCATACCTATATCAGTGTCCATCTCATCAACAACGCTATCTATCTTAAGGGTTGAGACCTCATAAATCCATTCAACAGAATGGGGACAAGGACCATTACATATGAGATGCTCATGTATACCCTTGGCATCACTCCAATACACATTACTACATATTTTACAAGGACACATCAACTCATTTCCTACGACATATCTAGCAAATGCTATCTTAACAAAATCTTCCACCCCCTTCTTATATTTATCACTATACTTTGGAACTGATATCCATTTCTTTCCTTCATCTTCCATTTTATACCTTACATATTATTCAAAAAAAAACATAGCACATTAATTTTACAGAGACAAGAATATTGTTGGTATATAATCAAAAAGTTACAATATAATTTCAGAGACATTGCAATTTACGACATCATAATTTACGACAAGACAAAGTAAAATTACATAGTAGTACAATTACACAGTACTCAGCCAAGAACAGAGTACTTAGTATAATTAACAATTCTAGCAGACAATTAACTAATCACAGAATCTTTACTTGATTCCTAAAAGAATCTACATTTACTACAACTGGTACCAATTACACAGTACTCAGCCAAGAAAAAAGTAATCAATTTCACAAAAAAATTATACAAAAAATTCACAGTACTAATTCAGCCAAGTCTAACTAACACAAAAAATTAGACAAAATAACACATACAATCGAGAGAGAGAGAGAGAGAGAGAGAGAGAGAGAGAGAGAGAGAGAGAGAGAGAGAGAGAGAGAGAGAGAGAGAGAGAGAGAGAGAGAGAGAGAGAGAGAGAGAGAGAGAGAGAGAGAGAGAGAGAGAGAGATGGAGAGAGAGAGAGAGAGAGAGAGAGAGATGGAGAGAGATTTAACACAAAAACCGACTAATTAACACATACAATCGAACAAAATTCACATGCATACACATATATACATCTATAATCCAACAAAATAGAAGAAAGTTGGATATAATACCTCTAATTGAAGCTTTAATTGGATTTTTGCTCTAATTGAAGCTTTAATAATTTTTGGGGGTTTTGGGTTTTTAGGGATTGAGTTTTGAAATCGAATTTAGGGATTGAGTTTTGTGAGGTCGGAAAGGTGAGGTCGGAAAGGTGAGGTCGGAGAGGTGAGGTCGGAGAGGTGAGGTCGGGAGAGATCTGAGAGAGGGGGCGAGGGAGTGTGAGAGAGGGAATAAAAATTTTGTGTAATAAAACTTTTGTGTAATAAAAATTTTGGTACCAAATATTTGTTACTAAAAAACCCCGCCCAGCCAAAAAATTAAACTCCCGCCTAAATATTTGGTACCAAATTGATAAAAGCGTATCATGTTATTGTAACAATTTTCTGAAGCATTGCTATTGTCCTAAAACTGTGAAAATGATTTTTAGGCTTGCAACACTTTCCCATTTAAAGTAACATTTTTGAAAGTATTACAATAGATATGCATGTTTCTTGTCTATAACAACATTTTATGCAACACAACCATATGATGGGGTTGTAATAGGTCATTTTTGGTGTAGTGAATTTATTTATTTTTCCACTAATTGTTTTAAATATAGAAATTTTATGTTTCTTTCAATAAAGTATTAAAATTAATTAAGAACAAATTCAAATCGATAAAGAATATAATAATATGAGAATAAAATTTTATATAATCATAACATAATTTTTATTCTGTTTAATAATTTTTAAGTAATAATGTATTTTAAAATTTTATATACACTGTAAATAAAACCGAAACATTAAAAGTAAAAAGGGTACATATTGGTTGTATGTAGGCATATACAGCTTATACGTTACCAACAACGTTAACTACAATATGCATTGCATTCATTCTCACGTCTTCCATTTTTTTTATTCAAAACATTTGCACAATTTTAATATTCTATGTTATTTTGTTTGCAAAACTTTTTACTTTCAATTATTGTATTCATAATTTTTTAGTGCAATATATTATTATTTTAATTTAGTGCATTACTTTAGTTGCAAAACATTATTATTTTACTATTTTATTCTTTAGTTTTGTATAATTTAATTTTTTACACATTTTTTTCATTGTTATGCAGTAAGCATTGGGTTTTTTTTTATTTGTAAAACATATTTTTTATATGCAGAACTTTTTGTTTATAATATTTGCAGTACGATGTTTAGTGATATAGATCCTCCCAAATCCTCCCAAGCTAAATAAAATGTCGGATGTTGTAGGTTTTAAGACCGTGGATGGTTAAAAAGAACAACATGTGTAATTGTGTATAATAATATAATTTTGTTATGTTTAATTTTATGAAGTATAATAAAAAATTATGATCATTGAATTCAAGTTAATCTAAGGGTGTAGAATTGGTCTCCAGGTCTCCACCTTTTTGTTAGTCTCCGCTGAACCCATATAATAAACATAATAGGGATCTTATCCAAAATTTTGATCGTACGGTCTTGGACAATCAAACTAATAAGGACATCTTAACTAGATAAATGCAAATTGTTAGATCAAATATTAAAAAAGTGTATTTTATTAATAATATGATTATATTTAAATTCTAAAAAGTGTATTTTGATAATTTAAACCAAATATACCAAATATAAATAAGTTTTCTATACTGAATAGAATTCTTCATGTAAAAAATTCGTGTTTTTCTTTTCTCTTTCATGGACAATTCCGGTTAGATAAAAATTGTTAAACCATCTTTTAATTAAAGATAATTTAGTTATCTTCATGTGGGGTGTAAAATCGTTAAAATCTAATTTTTAAAACACAAGATAAAACCCAAATTAGTAAAGTGGGCATTTAAATTCTAATAATAATTATTACGTCATCATTATTTTAATGCCAATTTAATTACTTTTTTCTAACTATTTTAAATTTAGAAATCTATGTTCAAAAATTCAAATCAATCTAAGAAAATTTCAAATCAACAAAGAATATAATAATACGAGGATAAAATTTTATAAATTTATGCATATTTTTTATCCTATTTGATTAAATTTTATATCATAAATAATTAAATATTTTTTATTATTAAATAATAAATTATACGCAAATGGTGATTTTGTTTTATAAGAACTCATAGAGACCTGATTTCATTGTTAGAAGGACTTTATTCATATTTAAAAATACCGTATTTTGAAATTTTAGACTCAGATACAGAATATGCCTAACTTTTTTAACATATATACATTGTAAATTATTAAATTCGAAACTTTAAAAGTTTGTTAATCAATTAGTATAGTACTTTTTTGAAAAATCGTACTTTATAAAAAATATTATCAAATAACCCATGTCTACAACAAGAAAAAAAATGAAAAAATTCTTATTTTTAAAAACACAACTGTAAATTTTAATATGTTGTTGGTATATTCAAACCTTAGATCATTCTACGTGATAATTTTACTGTTATATCTAACGTTTCTCAACAATTTAATTTGAAAGATCCAACGATTATGGATTGAGTGATCATATAAGAAAGCTTTCATTATTTAGTCTTTAATATACTAACATAGATATTTACGGGATATACTATAAAAAAATGAATTTTACACAGAATTTTGATCGTCACGGTGTAATACTTTAAAAGAAGAACCATTACAAAAAAAAAAATATTTTAATTGATAATTTATTTTCTCAAAAGTTCAAAGTTCCCGCATCATTAACATATTACAAAAAAGAGTATATTATATTTTAGGAATAAATATTTAAAAAAATATAAATATTAAAAAAAATATAAATATTAAAAAAATTAATGATGTTATCCTGGTAGTTTGGTCCTAAATACCGCCAAAACATTCTCAACCGTTAGATCCAATACTTTTAAAAATAGACGATCAAGATTATATCATATAAAAAGAAGTTATTATCTAAAAATGATATAAGTTAAAAGATATTATATTAGGATTGGATTTTCCAAAAAGTTAAATCATAAAAATAGTTGTAATTAAGTAAGGAAACCCATTTAATATCAAAATAATAAAAATCTTTTAATCTTAAATAGATAGGTGAAAATCGTTAGATTTAACATTAAAAACTGTATTTGGTTAATAAATGGTATTCTAATAATCTAAACTACATATAAGTAGATTTCCTAAATCGAATAGAGTTCTCAATATTAAATTTCGTCACTTTGTTCTCTTTTTAGTTTTAGAATAGTTTTTAATTGAAAAATAACTATTAAACCACAACTAAATTAAAGAATATTTTGTGAATTTCATGTGAACAGTAAAATATGCCAAATCTAACTTTTATAACTCAATATAAACAAATATTAAATTGAGCGTGTAAAATATAATAAATATCAAATTTTTAACTAAAATATTTTTTGGATAAATCTTTTTTAACAATAATTTAATCATGTAAACTAATAACTTTTAAATATTAAAATATTCATAAATAAATATAATTATAAATATTAAAAAAACAATCGTGTGTTCCATGGGTAATTAAAATATAATTATAAACAGAATAATTATAAATAAAATTTAAGTAACCGTGCATCGCACGGGCTATAAGCTAGTAATATATAAATAAATTAAGAGTAGTCTATAATGTTAAATTTTTTAGCCCCCACTAAAATTTAAAATAGAGTCTTTTATCATTATTTACCTTTTTTGTTATTAAATCCAAATTTCCTCAATCTTCTATTAATTCAAAAAAAAAAATCCTTATGATTCATATAATCCCATATTTAAAATCTGAACATTGAAAAAACTGTTTAGTATTTTTGTACTGTATGTTTATATTTAAAGTCATTTTTTATCATATGTACATATATACTGTATTAAATCATAAATTTTACTTGTAATTTATTTAATCTCATTTGAAAATATAAAAATTGAATATGATTACGTTAACCATTCTATCTAATTAATGTAAATAAAATTTTAATTTTTTGCTTAAATGTTAAATAATAATTATTAGTAAAAATGATTTTACTCGTTTCAAGTTGTTCGTTTTCTCTTGTCAAATTGTCTTGTTTCTTTTTCAATCACTTTAATATAGACGCAAGACATTTAAATTTTTTCATCTTATACTAATTTTTTTTAAATCACTGAAATATATATTTGAATTCAATAGACCGCACAAGAATATTTTGAACCCAATTAACATTCTTTTTAGTAATTTTCTTAACTCTTTATGGAATCCATTTATACTTCCCCTTAAGCTCACCGTCTTTAGCTCTCCAATATAGACTATTATGTCCGTTTCTATTGCAATACGTACAACTTTTTTTTTGGTGACTTAGGAGATCTAGCTCTCCAATATAGACTATTATGTTCGTTTCTATTGCAATACGTACAATTTTTTTTTTGGTGACTTAGGAGATCTATCTTACGAAAGCGTAGGAATAAGTAACTTCCTTTTAGTGGTATTAACATTACATCTTTTTTAAAATGACATTACTCGTATTGAATTGCTTGCTCGTAGCATCAAGATTTTTTTTTCTCTTTTAACAAAATATTAATTTTGTTACTTAAAATTTTTTCTTGATCCATGATTTGAGACCTGAGGTTTCTATTTTTTTTCCACAAGCCTTTGATTTTTCAAAGTGATTCATTTTAACTCTAAAATAACATGCTCTTAGGTTCGAATTTAATATTAAACATATTTTTAAGATTCTCAAATTCGACATCTTTTTCGATCAATTTAAGTTGGTAATGAAGGGTTTCGAGCACATAAACGCAGCGGAAAAATGCGAAAAATAAAACAAAATCGAAACCCTCCGCAAGATCCATATGAAAATTGTTAGATCGGAATTCAATGATCGTCAGGAGCTAGACTCAACTGATCAGGATTGCTGACGTCATCAGGATTGCATGGTCGTCAGGATCAGAATACATATCAGGACTGAGATCAGGTTTGATCATCAGGACTGGAAGCTGATCAGGATTCCTACTTCGAGTTATATTTGGAGTCTAGTTAAACATGGAAGTTTATTCTGTCGGTTCCTGGTTTGTAGAATGTAGCTATCAATTATGGATAGGTTTCAATCTTTGTAATTGATTAGGACTTATCATTGATAGAGAAGCTGTGTAGTATATAAACACAGTTTAGGTTTCGATTTATGTACGTGAACATAATCGATCATACACTCGAGTATTTGTGTAACCTAGAAGCTCTCAAGAACATAGAATTTCTTGAGAGAGTTTTTGTAAGCTAGCAGCTCTCAAGAACATCAGAATTTCTTGAGAGAGTTTGTAACTGTTTTATATCAGATTTAATAAAGTTGTTATCTTTCTTTCATATTTGTGATATATACTTTAAGAAGTCGATTATCTTATACTATTGTATTCAACCCCCCTTCTACAATAGATTATTACTGGGCAACAATTGGTATCAGAGCAAACTGATTTAATTCTGAATTAGATACGATCTAAAGATGTCGACAACCAAGTATGAAAGCATGAAGATTCCCATCTTGAAGAAATCAGAATATCCAACATGGAGGGTAAAGATGATGATGTACCTGGAGGCTATGGATCCTGACTATTTGGACAGGATTCGTGATGGACCATATATTCCTACAAGGATTGTAGAACGAATAGATACAGTACCTGAACATTATGTCGTCAAGGCTAAAAGTGAATGGACTCCAGAAGAAAAAGCTCATGTACTCAGGGAACCAAAGATAAAGAATATCTTGCACAGTAGTCTTGATGCTGTCATGTCAAACAGAGTGATTGCATGCAAGTCTTCAAAAGAAATCTGGGATACTTTGGAAACTCAGTGCCAGGGATCTGCATCTGTCAAGAAAAATAGAAGGGCTCTTTTGATTCAAGAAAATGAACAATTTGATGCAAGACCTGATGAGAGCCTAACTGATCTATATGATAGATTTCTGACACTATTGAACATTTTATCTTTAGTTGACAAGGAATATGAAACTGAAGATTCAAACACCAAGTTTCTAAGAGCTTTACCTGAAGAATGGGACACTCAAACCTCGATCATTAGACATCAGTATGATCTGAACACTGTGTCTTTTGATGAAGTCTATGGGATGCTAAGAACTCATGATCTTGAAGTTCAACAGAGAAAGAACAAGAAAAGTAGCAAGGCAAAATCAATTGCTTTGAAAGCAGAGGCTAAATCAAAAGGAAAAACTATGGAGGTCTCTAGAAGTAAAACAAGAATAGTTGAGTCAGATCCCGATGACTCTTCATCATATACTGATGGCAATCCTGATGCCAATACTGATGATGATTCTTCTGACTCAGACATGGAAGAGATGGTTGCTATGATTGTCAGAAACTTCAGAAGGATGAAGTTCAGGAAGAATAGAAGACAAGGCAACTTTCAGAAAAAGGTTTTCAATGCAAACAAAGACAAGTATATCAAAAAGGACAGCAAGAGTAGCAAATTTGACAAGTCAAAGGTTAGATGCTACAAGTGTAATGGTATGGGTCACTTTGCTTCTGAGTGCAAGAAGACAAAGGCACTTATCACATCAAGCAAGGATTGGATGGACTCTTCCTCAGAATCTGATACTGAGGTGGTCAACTATGCTCTAATGGTCAACGCTGATGTAACTGCTGCTCCTGATGATCAGGTACTAAATACTATCTTTGATTTTGATACTGATAATGCTTATGAGTTAAGACGTTTTCTAAAGTCTTTACATATTAGCTTTAGAAGTCAAACTGCTGAAAATACTAGGATCTTATCTGAGATGTCTGAACTTAGAAAAAGGAATGATATATTAGAAGCTGAATTTTCTCGTATGCAAGAAGTACAAAAAGAATGTGATAATGCTATACACATGTACTTAGAGATGAAATCTAAATGTACTTCTCTTGAAAAGGAACTTGAATATGCTAATGAGAAAATCAGAACCTGGACAGACTCTGGTAGAAAATTTCTTGAGATTAATACCTCTAAGAATTGGAAAGAATGTCTAGGATATAAGTCAGATGAAGATAGGAAATTGAAAGAGAAAATTGTTGTTGATGAGACAGTTAGTCCAAAAACCTATAGGCATGTTATAGACAAAACCAAATCTAATATTACTCCTGTTAATTTTGTTTTTGGTAAGGATTCCAATTCAACTTTTGAAAAGGGATCTACTTCTGATCAAAGTGTTAAAATAATTAAGTCTAAACCTGTCATGAGTAAAGTTACTAAGAATGTAGGTTTACTGTCTCAGAAACAACTCAAGGATAAAATCTATGAGGTTACAGATAAGAAGAAGGAAGCTATTGTTAAGAGAAACAGGAATGGTAAAATTGGGATTTATAAAGAGAATGGTTATAAATATATCCCAAATGCACCTAGGAAATGTTGTTTTACCTGTGGTAACTCTAATCATCTTGCCATTGATTGTAAAAAGAGTTTAAAGAAAAGTACAGAAATTCCTACTTCTGATGTGAGGAATAGATCAGTATTTTATAAACCACAGAAGTCCTGTTTTCATTGTGGTAGTATATGGCATTCTATTTATACTTGTAAAGATTATCATGAGTTGTACTATAACTTTTATGATCCATTGCCTAAAGTTGATAAAAATAGTGCAAACTCTGGTAGCATTAAGAATGTCAAGTTGGAACATGCTTTTGTTAATACTGATACTGACAAAGCAAATCCTGATGGAGTAAATCCTGTCAGGACTGCTAAGGTCTGAAAGTCTTATGCTGTGAATGTTAATAAAATGCATGACAAAGGGACCCAACAAGTGTGGGTTCCTAAACATTCTAATTAGTGTTTTGGAATTCTGATGCAGGGTAAAAAGAAAAATGTGTTAGTCATGGATAGTGGATGTTCTGTGCACGTGACTGGAAACAAAGCCCTATTATCAGAATATGAGGAAAAAGCTAGCCCAACTGTGTCTTATGGAGATGGCAACATTGGAAAAACTTTGGGATATGGCAATATAATCATTGGAAATGTCATCATTGAAAAAGTAGCTCTAGTGAAAGGACTGAAACACAACTTGTTGAGTATTAGTCAAATCACTGACAGAGGTTATCATGTCAATTTCTATTCCGCACATTGTGAAGTAGTCAGTAAAGCAACAGGAAAGATAGCTCTGTCTGGCTACAGGCATGGTAACATATATGAAGCCAACATTCTCTCAAATACTGATGACTCTCCTACCTGTCTGATCAGTAAAGCATCAGTAGATGAAAGTTGGAATTGGCACAAGAAGCTTTCTCATCTCAACTTCAGCAATATCAATGAGTTGGTTAAGAAAGATTTAGTGAGAGGATTACCAAAAGTATTATATACACCTGATGGACTCTGTGATGCATGTCAAAAAGCAAAACAGAGAAGGACATCATTTCAGAGTAAATCAGAATCCTCTATTGAAGAACCATATCACATGCTACATCTTGATCTATTTGGTCCAGTCAACATCATGTCCATCAGTAAGAAAAGGTACACTCTTGTAATTGTTGATGAATATTCTAGATTCACCTGGGTGTATTTTCTGCACAGAAAAGATGAGACTCCTGAAGTTCTGTTGGATCATGTGAGAATGATTGAGACAACCACAAAGTACAAAGTCAAGATACTGAGAAGTGATAATGGTACTGAATTTAAGAATTCAAAGATGGAAGAGTTCTGCAAATACAAAGGAATCATTCAACAATTCTCTGCTCCTAGCACACCCCAGCAAAATGGAGTAGTTGAAAGGAAAAATAGAACTCTTATTGAAGCTGGCAGAACTATGTTGGAAGAAGAAAAATTACCTACATATTTCTGGGCAGAAGCAGTCAACACAGCATGCTATACTCAAAATCTCACATTAATAAACAGGCATGGTAGTACTCCTTATCAGTCACTCAAGGAGAAGAAACCAAGTCTGAAGCATTTGCATGTGTTTGGATGTAAATGTTTTGTTTTCAGAACTCATCCTGAACAGCTAGGGAAATTTGAAACAAAGGCTGATGAAGGAATTTTCATAGGCTATCCTGCATCAAGAGCCTTCAGAGTTTTTAATTTGAGAACAAGAACTGTCATGGAGTCAATACATGTATCTTTTGATGACAAAAAGATAACTGGAATCAATGAAGACTCTCATGATAGATTGATTTTTGAAAATGAAGCTACCAAGGAACCTGAAGAAAGTGAATCACATCCTGTCAATACATCAGATCCTGATGGGTCACCAAATCCTGATGACACACCAGATGCTGATGGTGCTAATACTGATGATGCAATCAATAGTGATACTTCTAGTAGTGCTAATATTGAGGGGGAGCAACAACATTCTACTACAAGTTCAGAGACAACTCAATCATCAGGACAAAATTCTTCAGATACTGATTCAAGTGATAATCCTGATAACTTATCAGGAGGAGATAACAATAATTCCGGGGGAGCTTCAAATCAAGCAAATTCTTCAAATCGAGATAACACCAATCCAGGGGGAGCATCTACTTCAAGAAACAATTTAACACCAGCAAGGAAATGGACTGCAAGTCATACTCCTGATTTGATCATTGGGGATCCTGATGCAGGTGTTCAAACAAGAAGTGCAACTCAGAATGAATGTCTATACAATAACTTTCTATCCAAGGAGGAGCCAAATAAAGTTGAAGATGCACTTAAAGATGCTGATTGGGTTACTGCAATGCAAGAGGAACTGAATGAATTTGAAAGAAATGAAGTCTGGAAACTGGTACCAAGACCAAAGAATAGATCAATTGTTGGTACAAAGTGGATTTTCAAGAACAAGACTGATTCTGATGGAGTAATAATCAGAAACAAAGCAAGACTAGTTGCAAAGGGGTATTCTCAACAAGAGGGAATTGACTATGATGAAACTTTTGCTCCTGTTGCAAGATTAGAACCCGTCAGGATATTTCTTGCTTATGCAGCACATAAGAAATTCAAGGTTTTCCAGATGGATGTTAAAAGTGCTTTCTTAAATGGAGAACTGGAGGAAGAAGTCTATGTTGAGCAACCTCCTGGTTTCATTGATCCTAAATATCCAGATCATGTCTACAGATTGGATAAGGCACTTTATGGACTAAAGCAAGCTCCAAGAGCATGGTATGAAACTTTAGCTCTATTCTTACTGGAAAGTGGATTCAAAAGAGGTGCTATTGATAAAACTCTATTTTATTTGAATCATGGTAAGGACTTGTTGTTAGTTCAGATTTATGTTGATGATATTATTTTTGGGTCAACAAACAATAAGCTTTGTGAAAAGTTTTCCAAGCTTATGCAGTCAAGATATCAAATGAGCATGATGGGAGAAATGAGTTACTTTCTTGGTCTTCAAGTTAAACAGACTGATGAAGGGATTTTTATCAATCAGTCTAAATATACAAGGAATTTATTGACAAGGTTTAACATGCAAGATAGTTCTCCTGCTACAACTTCCATAGCTACAGCTACCAAACTTGATCCTGATCAAGGTGCTGAGGTAGATGTAACTCACTACAGAGGAATGATTGGCTCTTTATTGTATCTCACTGCAAGTAGTCCAGATATCATGTTTGCAACCTGTCTGTGTGCAAGATTTCAAGCAAAACCTAGAGAACCCCATCTGATTGCAGTCAAAAGAATTTTCAGATATCTCAAAGGCACTTCTTCACTTGGCCTTTGGTATGCAAGGGAATCAGATTTTGGGTTGTGTGGTTATTCAGATGCTGATTTTGCAGGATGCAAAATAGACAGGACAAGTACTTCAGGAAGCTGTCAGTTTTTGGGTGGAAGACTAGTTTCATGGTTCAGTAAAAAGCAAAAATCCATTTCCACTTCAACTGCAGAAGCTGAGTACATTGCTGCAGGAAGTTGTTGTGCTCAGATAATGTGGATGAGAAATCAGTTGTTAGATTATGGCATGTCATACTCAAAAATCCCTATTTATTGTGATAACCAAAGTGCTATTGCAATGACAGGAAATCCAGTTCAACATTCTCTTACTAAACACATCAGTATTCGATATCACTTCATAAGAGAACAAGTTCTGGAAGGAACAATTGAACTTCATTTTGTTCCTACTGATCAACAACTAGCTGATATATTCACCAAGCCACTACCTGAAGCTACTTTCAATAAATTGGTGAATGAATTTGGAATGATGAACTTTGAGAATTTCTGAGGAAATCTACATAGAGGAAATCCTGATAACTGTCAAATCCTGATGGTTATTCAGAAAGGTATGTTTTCTTTGATCAAATCCTAATAGGATGCAATCCTGACAGGAAGTCAACTGGTCAAATCCTGATGCTCAGATTTTGAAGATGGTATGAAAACCAGAGGTTCTATGCTAATTTGTCATCAACACTTCTGGTAAACTCTGGAAATAAGATTTTTACTTAGTCTTTGATTAAGTTTTCAGTCTTAATTCTCAATTTCAATTATATTTTTATCAGAGTTTACTATTCGTCATTTTATATGTCAATATCAGTGTTACTAACAAATTTTGCAGGCAAGTAAAGAAAGAAAACAGTTGAGAAAATAGACATATTTC
Source organism: Heracleum sosnowskyi (assembly GCA_030848705.1). Classification (NCBI taxonomy): domain Eukaryota; kingdom Viridiplantae; phylum Streptophyta; class Magnoliopsida; order Apiales; family Apiaceae; genus Heracleum; species Heracleum sosnowskyi. The sequence continues at coordinate 90,514,082 of CM061235.1, read as the reverse complement.
ATTAATTCTTGAAGATTCATTACAAATGAAAATGGAAATTACATATTTTTTTCCTAGTCTATTGTTCTACTCAGGAACACGTGCCCTACAGATTAGCATGAATGCTCCTGAGCAGCTTCACAGTCCATCAGGAATGGACTGTCTCTTGTTCCATCCTTAAAGGACGAGAAGAGGAGCTGATTCACTTGAAGGCGGATCGTCACCGTGTCCACCGGGACTCTTCCGTGCCTCCAACTTGCATGACATACAAGCATCACGGATTCTCTTCCTTCTTCTCTCAAGCTCTTGGACGAGCTCTTCATCCTCTTCATCTTCATCCTCTTCATCATTGACAAATATGAGATTGTCAAGAGGATTCCAGTCAGGATTGGCCTGCTGGAAATTGTGAAAAAGCACATCAGCCATTGCGTTAACAAACGCCTCATGTTCCTGAGGGTCAGGAACTGGTTGAGGCTCTTCATCTTCTGCAATCTCAGCTAGTGCATCGAACATCTCTTGCCAGATTTCATCAAGATTTTCGACTTCTTCGTCTGGTAAGTTGTTTTGTTGTTGGTTGGCAGCCATTGAAAAACAAAGAAGGTGAAAGGTTTTCGTAAGTTTTTCTTTGGAGAGGGTTTGTGTTTTAATAGATATATGATGTTATGCTTAACAGTTCTATTTTATAGAGAATGTGTGTTAAGGATGCAGGTCATTTTCTCAATATCGAGGCGACTGTTCAGTTTCTCATAATTACTTTGCCTCGTTAATTGGTAAGAATGGTTACATGGGTATTATGCTATTTGTTTTGTAATCATTTTTTTTTAAAAAAAACAGCACTTATCAGGATTATCAAAATAAATTTTGTTTTCTTAAATAAAATTTTATTTTACTTCATATTAAAATTTTTTGCATTTTTCAATCCTGATAAGGCAAATGGTTTCATAGGAAATGCTTTTATTCCTGATGAGGTTAGGTTTTTCTTACATAGGAAAATGCCTACTCGTTATGGTTTAATTTCTAATGCTATGGGACAAGGCCAATCACACCTTGTTCCTAACCCAAGCATTCATCCTAAACAGTCTAAACAGTCAACTGCCACCTCTATTGTCTCTCAAAAGACTTTAGTTGTAAGAGCAAAGAAGTCAGCTAGAACTGATGTGTCAGGAAGACAATCAGGTTCAAAGGATTTTTCCTCTACACCACTCACTAACAAGAAGTTACAAGGGGGTGTACAAGGGGTCCTGGTGAAGAAAGCTGCAAAGGGAGGTGAGGTTGTTTCTGTTAAAAGAAAGTTAGTGCTCAGGGATGAGACTGACTCAGAGGATGATTTACCTATATCCTCTATAATGAATGTGAATAAGGAAGTTGCTGATACTGCTACTGCAGCTGTGGTTTCATTGTCTACACCACAGAAGAAAAGGAAGTTATCAAAAAGCAGGTATCATATTGTTCACACAATATCATGCAAGTATACGCGGTCACAAGTAATATAAGAATAAGTAGAGTTCGTTCCCACAGAGACTTCTTTGGTTACTATAGTTATGCACTTATGCAACAATGTATGGCTATCGTTCAATGCTAAGACAAGTATCAAAGTTGTGTTTTGATTAACTAATTAACTTAACAAATTACCAAGACTATATTAAACTAAAGATTGCTGTTTAATTACTTATGAGAATAAAACATGGGATCCTAACTTCATTAAATACTTCATCTAGAGTCTTCTGTCTTTAATCAATGCATGTGACAGTTGTGATAACTAATCGGACAACACGAAATCAGTACACGCTACCTTTCAGTATACGTATACCAAACCACTCAAACATCCACAAAATAGATAGAAGTTAAGCAGACACCAATTATGCTTAGACCCTATATGTCTATAAGATTTGAAAACATAATGGTTTAACGAGCAAGTTATCCATTCAGACTACATAGGGCAGGTAAGATGGTTAAAATCACCTACGAATCATGCATGACAAACATACACAAACCTATGCTAGCATGGCAAGTTCTAAACCTCTAAATCCACTTTCGCAATCAATAGAGATTAACAATACAACTTAGATGTTAGCTACGCATCCAAGAAGAATAAGCACAACCAAACTAGGATATCAATTAGCCATCACACACAAATCTTTAAAACAATTAACTACTAAAATCCATAAATAAATCCGTTAGAATCCCACGACAACGATTAGTTCATAATCGAACCGTTCATCATCGTGGGTTCTGATGAAAACATGATAATAAATATGTCTGGAATACTGAATAAAGTACTAGAGATAAGGTTTAAGAAAAACAAAACCAACGAGAATCCAAAGTATCGCCTAATTAGAAGAATACAAAGAAAAGATGAAAAGTAGATCTTCGTAATCAGTCGTCTTCTTGTTCTCCTCACCGGTGGAAGGATATGTATGTATGTAACTCAATGTATGTCTCAGAAATCGTCCACCAGTTGATTATATAGGTCTCTGGGCTGACTGGTCTTCTGGCAACTTTCCTTTTCTGACTCAAAATTGCCTTCTACAGCATTTGGAGAGCGCGGGCGCGCTTGGTAGGGCGTGGGCGCGCCTGGTTTCTGCCAGAAAACTTCAACTTGCTTTTCTTCGACTTTTCCTTGCGCTCTCTCGCTCCGCAACCACTTGGCCTTCACAGAAAATGCTCAAAACACCACTGCAATCCACAAGAACTCCACTACTCTGCTAACAAATCAATTCTGCAAATACTAACACAAAACACTTCACAAACACCACACACTTGAGAACTAACAATCAAATTTAAGCCAATTTAGGACGATCTCATTTATTTTGTTGTTCAAAACTAATTGAGAATAGTTATTGTTCAAAGATTGCATGATCAAATCAATCTGAGTCTCTAGATCAATCTTGAAACCCAAAAAATCAAGGTACTCATTATACCATATCATCTTTAGAACATGTGGTCCAACCGAATCTCACTTTCCCTATTTGTAGGTGTATAGTGCCTTGCTATTGTCAAATCCCTTTTGACGAGCCTTTTCCTCAAACATCTTTTAAAGGTGCTCAATTATCTCATAAGCATCCATATGCTAGTATTGTTTCTTAAGCTCAACACTCATAGTTGCAAGCATGAGACATGAAACATCATCAGTCGAATCATCAATTTGCTTCTAATAAGCATTATGTTCGACACATTTTACATTCTCAGCTAAAAAAGTAGGGGAATAATTTGACCAACATTGTGGTGCCTGAGGACGATCCTCAAGCTCCTATATCAGTCGAGGAAATTTGTTCTTATCAGCTTGTCATTCTCAAGGACTGATCATATAGAGAAGTTGTTTGTGTCATTCGTCATTTGATAGCTACAATATTAAAGTGCATAAAATTAATCTAGGTTGCAAATTTATTAATTATTATGTTTAAGTGATTATGGTATATCATTATATACCTCCCACTATTTTTATTAAATAAATATCCCTAACTATTAATTCGAAAAGTATTTCTCTTAAATCTTTCTAGTGAGCCAAGATCCATATTTCGTCATGCATTAGGTCAGCTTTGGTTTTTCTCCCAAAACATGATTATTTATAGGTAGACAACATTTGTGAATTATATCATATATAACTCTTGGATAGTTTGGTGGAACAACTTTTGTACACATTTATCCAATAAATCTCACCAAACTCTATGCCTCTATATCCAAAATCTTATTGTGATGATTTAGTTAAGTTAGACCCAATTATCCAACATTTGAGTATCACATTTACTCCATCGCACCTTACCTCGTTTAGGCGAGCCCACTCCTTATCGATCTAGGTCTTGACGAGTGCTCTTTATTGGAAGGCATTTGATAAACTTAATATTAATTTTAGGGATTTATTAATACTTAAAATGACCATGATCCCATCACAAAAAGATTCCCAATTTTTCCTTGAATTAAGTACTTCAAATCAAAATTCATCAATGGTTTGATTTCCAGGCTGTCGGAGAAGTCACAAGCGGTCTCACTTAATAACCGACTTTCTTAGTCAAAATCTCCCCATATCAAAATTCGAAAATTCGTACTTAATTTCGTGTTTCATAAACACAGGAATCTCATGACCGTTTGTTCATTTTAAAATCTTGAATCGTTACAGATTTTATCTTTCTTAAGCAAGCATGGCATGGGTGTCGTATTTAATACATGCATGAATAATCTAATTAAGCATGCATCATATCTCTACTCATATATTGTATCGCATACATTCATACATATGTAAAGTGCATAAATTAAACGTGTTTGGTTATGGCCCATCCTATGTGATTTTTCCAATCTAATGGATAAATCAAGATCAATCTATGATGGTATTAAAATACATTACAAAATAAAAAACATGTCTTCATGCTTTAAAACGCCGCCTTACCTTGCCTTGCCTCCTTGTAATGCCTCCTTGGATTGGCTTCTTGGTTGTCTTCGTTTACATTATTAAAAATAATTGAAAACAAACCTATTCTATTAAACTTACAAGATGAACTCAAGTTACATTCAAGAATTATTATTAAAAGTGATAAACGACATGCAAGTCGTATTTAGAAACCAAACCATAAATCAAAACCACTATCCTATGGGTTATTAGGGCCATAACCATCCATTATGCACATATAACATTCAAATAATATCATATATTATCTAATCATGTTATACCAAATCATATCTCATCATGATCCAATCATAAAATCATATAAGGCAAAATCAGAAAATTCGAAATTAAATAAGAAAAACTTGAATCGTTGTTTACAGAAAGTAAACGACGTCAAACGCCTTATAGACGAAAGAGTGACTTTGTCAGTTTTGTTCAATTCAGACACCCGTTTCCCTTTCCGAAAAGGTAATTTGGGCAAAAATCGGACATAGTATGCAAATTTCACCAAATCTACGCAGCGTATTCAGAAATTGTATCGTATACAATCCCCATAATTCGATCTAACATGTATCATATACGTACAACAATATATACAATCATCTCATGATTATCAATCCTCATGAATATAATATATTCAAAAACATATACATACATATATATATATACATCTTGTATCAACACCAAAATATGGTAGATCGCAAACATGCATATATATCAAAAACTGTTAAACACACAACCGAATTAAACGTTTCGCAAGTAGCTATGATACTATTGAAGGGTTTCGAGCACATAAACGCATCGGAAAAACGCAAAAAATAAAATAAAATCGAAACCCTCTGCAGGATCCATGCAAAAACAAAAGATTTAATTCGGAGATTAAGAATAAATACCTTAAGAAGCTTTAACAGTTCATTAATAGAAGAATTATGGAGATCCAAAGCTTGTACAATCACCTCGTATCTCGCTCTTGCGATCTACGCTCTACGGTCTATGGTATCCACACAAACGCTTTTCTTGAAGGATTGATGTGTACTAGCACCCGAAAACTGCTTCTTTCTCTCTCTCTCTTTTTTGTTTCTCTCATAAACGGCTAGGGTTTTTAATATAAAAACGTTTTTCACCCCATAAATGAGCCTCTTAGAGAGTTTATATAGAGAAGAATAAGCTTTATTAATTATAATTAATACTAATCCGAAATTCCAATTTATTATTTAATTAAGTCTCACTTAATTAATTAATAACTTATTTCAGAATAGTTTAAGTAATTCCCTTTTCTATTTAATTAATTAATTAAGTCATACTTAATTAATATTTTAAATGGAATGAGTTACTTATTTAATTTAAATTCATAATTTAAATAACTTCTCCTTCAAGCGTTATTTGTGTGTGTCGGCCATGTAGGTTATTATTTCGTTGGCAATAATTTTAATATCTAATTAAAATTATAAACAATGAGCGACATCTAGTAATACATCATTGCTACCCAAGTGATAATAATTAAATCGGTGATTCGATTAAACTCGAGGCATGATATGTGTCATCCTCTTCATAATTTAATCTTAATTTTCTTGATCGATGAGTAGACTAATAAATCAAATCAACATTTGAGCACGACCGTGCATTTCATAGTCTCACTCAAACAAGAGGCCAATAATATCACTCCTAAAATTAGGAGGTTAAATCTCATCTAGACCATTCATATTTCTTATATGATTCATAATATATCCAATGTTCATTTTTATCATCACCCGGTCAAAGATAACTTTTAATGTAATCAAAGTATATTAATTCTCGTATAAAATATAATGATTTCAGGTCTAAGGATCATTACATCACTATCACTGTGAGAATTACTTATGACACTATTAACATGTAGAATCTCACGGCGGGTCAATCCAGTGTCATGTACTATTACATGCACCTATGTTTTGACTTTAGTATCAATCATACCTATGACCAATGAGATGTGGTCATCAATCAACAAACATACTAGTCTCTATGCAATAGTATAGTCCTTACATAATAACACTTGACTAGGGACATTTAGGAATAAAGATATTATTCATGTAATCTCATTTTAAGTCACATACTTAAAGATATAGAATACGTATCAATTCCAAGGACATTTATTATGTTAGCATTTATAGCGCAGTAAATAAAGACATAATAAATAAATAATAATAATTATCAATAAATATAATTCATAATAATAAAATGTTTTCTCTAAAACATAAAAGTATTGTCTCTAGGGCACAAATACTAACAGGTAATCAGGTTGAGAATTCTCTAAGGCTTTTAGAGAATTTTGCTCATTATCTCTTGTTTGTTCAAGATTATTTATCTTTTCAATTCGCGATTTATTTTCATTAGTCAAGGATCCAATTTGAATTTTCAAATTTAGTACCTCAACATGAAGGTCGCTATTGCGATTTGATAATTGAATCATTTGTTTTTCCATTTCATCGACTTGAATAAATCAAAGAGATATTTTTGACCTCTAAGGTTCGAATAGAGTCATTTTGACATTAATCTTATTTCTCAAGCGCTCATTTTGTGAAAAAACGAACTCGAAATATTCATTTTCATTGACATGAACTTTAGTCAAATGAGTGACTTCTTTTTGCAACTCAATATTCAATTCCCAAAATTTACTGCTTTCAGAATCAATAACGGATAATATTTGGTTTAAATCACCATGACTAATTTTTAAAAGGTCGAGGAGTTTAATGAGTGCAAATTGATCCATGTCTTTATGATCTATTCTTGACAAATTAAAACAAGTACTACAAGACTCAATATTCAAATTTAGGTTAAAGTTGAATATGTTTTGATTTGTAGTCGAGATTTTTGTTGGTGTAGATTTATCATCAATAGCTAGTAAACAAAGGTTAACGTTTTTCTCGTTTTGTTCTAGAGTCTTTTCATCTTCAATAAGATCCCATCCGTTTTCGACATTCCCATTCAAAATGACCGGGTTGTTTACAATCAAAATACATATCTTGTTCTTCTTAATAGATGACTCATTAGGCTTCTTAGACGATGAATGGTTATTTGTATAATTTGAGTTATTATATGCATTTTCACTAGTTGATTTCCTTTGCCTTTGTTAAAACTCGTAGTCGGAAAATTATTACTTTTGTAATTTGGCTTTCCTATCTGAGTAAAATAGTCTATTTTGATTAAACAACTGAAAGAAACCTTTTCCGTACCGTTGATCTTTACTTTGTAAAACACGAAGAAGTTGCCTCGAAAATAATGCAATTTCTTCCTTATCAAGATTTTCCATGTCTTCGTTAAGGTCGTCATTGTTTTCATATTCATTGTTTAGTTTTGTTGTTAAGGCCATACTTTTTCGTTTATATTCCGTGTTGGAAGGGCCTTATCTAGAATGTTATCTTCTTCGAAAGCACAAAAATTTTCGAAAAAATTATCGATGGAGTAGTCATTAAGAATATGCATTTATTTGATTGTGGTAACTTTGACTTTCCAACTCGGAGGTAAGCCTTTTAAAATCCTACGATGTTTCTCATTCATATTGTGCACCTTTCCAAGTTGAGAAAGTTCACGATTAAACCTCATTCCCATATCGATGATGGTTTATTCTTCAAGGAGTTTAAAATTCTCGCATTCATAGATTAAACTATTCATTCGAGATTCCTTAATATCTTTTGTCCCCTTTTAGGTTATGACCAATTTGTTCCATATTTCTTGTGTGAACTTGCAGTTATTAACATGTTTGTATTCTGTTTCCGCAAGTTCAGTAGTCAATATCATTTCCGCTTTCACGACAATGTTCATTAATTATTCTTTCTCTCGAGTATATTCACTAACCTTCTTTTCAACTATTTCCTCTTTTAATATTTTGGTTTAGATAACTCCACCTTCAATGGTAATCCAAACCTTGATACCTCGGAATTTAGCATAAATTTGAAATCGTGTTTTCCAAGTGGCAAACTTCGTACCATCAAATAACGGTGGTCTCGAACTAGAAAGACCTTCACAAAAACAAATGGTACTCAAATATGCCATAAAAGAGATTTGCTCCTTATTGCGCTTGTTTGACTAATTTAATAGTCAAACGAATCCATTAAAAAGCACTGCTCTTATACCAATTAATAGGTCTCATATAACGGTATAATAAGCTATAGTAGGGGTTGAATAGCTTATTACCAATTTAAAAATTGGCTTTGGCGATTTAAAATTTTCTTTCTCTTTTAAAATTAATTACTTACCAACAACTAATTTAAAGTGCGGAATTAAAAGAGAGAGAAAAAAAAGCGAGTACCAGCACAAGACATTTATCCTAGTTTGCGATGGCGCAATCGCTAATGGATCAGCTCACCCCTACTTCTGATGGGAAAAAGTGACCACAACGGTAACAACTAAGTGCGGAATTAACTTCGTTGGACAATACTTATCCCTACTTGTATGAACCTTCGATAAAACAAACAAGTAAAGCAACAATAAACGAAAACAAGACACCAAAAGTTATACGTGGAAAACCCCCTCAAAGGTAAGGAGTAAAAGCCACGGGACCGTAGTCCACCCAAACAATTCACTATCACAAATTATATGGAAATACACCAAGTCTTCTCTAGATAAAACTAGAGAAATAAAATCACCTTCACAGTCTTGGAATAAGCCGCCAAAAGTATATGAAATCAAAATAAGACAACAATATAAAAAAACCCACGGGGAGGTTTAACCTCACCGTGGTGCAAATAGCTTCTGTTAAGCCCCTTAACAACTGACCTCTGGACCTCCTAATCCGATCTTCACCATTCAGAATTTAGATATCGGTTTAAGGAAGATGTTGTCCAAAATTCAGGACGATCCGACCGGTATAACTCCAGGAATCGTAAATACAAGGCAACTTGTGCAACCAGAAAAATTCCTGCGAAATTTTCACTCTAAATCTCTCCTGTGTCTATTTTTCCTCTCTCTTATTTTTATTATAATCATCCTATAATTATATATAGGGTTCCCTTATTTTTATCTCCTTGTGGGCCAAAACAAGGGTAATCCAATTGGGCTTTTAATCTCATAGATAGAAACTAAAACCCAACAAATCTCCCCCTTTCTAACTATGAGAAAGAGTTCGTCATTCCGGCGATTAAACAACATACCTTCAACTTCCCTTTAGCTAAAGACTTTGTCAACATATCGGAACCATTATCATCAGTGTGTACCTTGTCCACTTCAAACATCCCTTCTTCAAGAGTGTCTCTGGTCCAATGATATCTCATATCGATATGCTTCATTCTTGCATGAAAAGTAGGATGTTTAGCTATGTCAATAGTTGCTTGATTATCACAAAAAACCACATAGCGTTGTTGCGGAAAGCCAAGATCCTGCATCAACCGCTTCAACCACAACAACTCTTTACAAGCTTCAGTTGCTGCTGTTAGTATTTGTGCCCTAGAGACAATACTATAATGTTCTTGGGAAAGACATTTTGATTATTAATAAATATGTTCTATAGATTTTCTTTCTTTATTTATTATGTCTTTATTAACTGTGATATAATTATTAGAATAATAAATATCCTTGAAATATAAGAAATAAGTTACATTTGACCGGGTAATAATAATATGTCTTTATTTATTATCTAGCAGATTTACTTACAAAGTCATTACCTACATCAACTTTTGAGAAGATGCGAAATAATATTGGCATGCGAAAATTGAGGAATTTGCACCATCAAGATGTCAAATTGTGAGATGTTTTATTCAGGGGGAGACTGTACTCTTTTTCCTTCGTTAAGGTTTTTATCCTACTGGTTTTTCCTTGCAAGGTTTTAACTAGGCAGTCAATTTTTGTAATAACTCACATTTGACAATCAAGGGGAAGTGTTATAATATGAACCGGATGATGATTGTCAAATAAAATTAGTTCAAGTACCTATGCATGTGAATGCAAAACACAGGCAGTGAAAAACTTGTCAAGATAACTATTACAATTTCTATGGCACAGATAATCATACACGTATCATGGACTTTGCATGGGAACACCGTTATTATTATGTGAACTCAAAATTTAGAAGCCGATTGTACACGGTTACTACGCCTATATAAATGAGGCAATTTTAATGTTTAAAAGTGTACTGAAATTGACTAGAGAGCTGTTTATATATAAGAAGCATTTTCGTTTCTAAAGCTTTGTTAGTTTTAGCCATATATTATAGTAATGAGAGTATATGATAGTAATCATAAAAGTTTTATAACACAAACCATGCATTTACAAACTTAAAAATTATTGTCGGGGAGAATCTTGGGTTTTCAATGATATACGATACTTTTTGCAAATCCCAAATCAAAATTGTTATGAACTTTAGGATCCCGAAAAACGATCTCATGAAAAATTCCTAAAATTCTTCGTAGTTATTTTATATATTTTAGGAAAGTTTCAAGTCAAAAAGATCGATATAGTTATTTTATTCTGAAAAGATTTGACTAAAATGTGCTTATGCAACGAAATAAAATATATTAATCTTTTATCGGAACTTGTCGACATTTACACTAAAATTTTGACTTAAAATTAGTTTAAACACAATATTGTTCAAAAAATAATAATTATGAAGTCCACCAAATATGACGTTTGAATGTTACGAGATTTTATCAAATTAAAATAAGATAGTTACAGATTTTTGAAATAAAATTTATGTTCGGTCTTTTAGCAAAGTTTGTGGTAGGGCAAAGTTTGCCTTTGCATTGATTTTGACATATGACTTTTCCACGTTCATCCTTCTTTTAATTGACTTGACCATCGTAGTAATTGTTGTTGTGGGTACTATGACTAAAATCAAAAGCGGTGTAAAATTACGTGCGGTATAACTATCTTCCAAAAAGACATTGAAAGGCTTTGTATTCAAGGAAACAAAATCAAACGCTTGCATGGTTGTTTTGTTGACGACCAACTTCCAACAATCTATTACTTCTATCTATTACTATATATAATAGGCCAACACAAGGGCAAAAGTTGCCAATTAAATGACCGCGAAATTACCGTTTTACTTTTTTTTTTTGAAAAATAACAATAATGCCACTCGTATATTATTATACAAAAAGTTTTTAATAGATGTATTATTACAGAGATTCGAACCTCCAACCTCCTTCCAAGATATCCATGGGCTTAACCACTATGTTACATGCTTTTTTGAGTTTTCTTCAAAAAACTTATTAGATTATCCACGTCATTTATCTCTTATATTATTATTTTTACTTTGATGTTTGAATAAATAAAATGTTGGTTTGAATTATTTATATAAATTTGTTTTTCTTTTTTCCTTTTCAGCGAAATTACCGTTTTACCCTCTTTTTTTTGAAAAATAACAAAAATGTCACTCGTATATTATTATACAAAATTTTTGTAATAGATGAGTTACTACAAATATTCGAACCTCCAACCTCCTTCCAAGATATCCATGGGCTTAACCACTATGCTACATGCATTTTTGAGTTTTTTTCAAAAAACTTATTAGATAACCCACGTCTTTTATCTCTTATATATTTTTTTTACTTTGATGTTTGAATAAATAAAATGTTGGTTTGAATTATTTATATAAATTTGTTTTTTCCTTTTCATGCCACTCGTATATTATTATACAAAATTTTTTTAATAGATGTGTTACTACAAAGATTCATTCGAACCTCCAACCTCCTTCCAAGATATCCATGGGCTTAAACACTATGCTACATGCCTTTTTGAGTTTATTTCAAAAAACTTATTAGATAACCCACGTATTTTATCTCTTATATTATTTTTTTTTGCTTTGATGTTTGAATAAATAAAATGTTGGTTTGAATTATTTATATAAATTTGTTTTTCTTTTTTCCTTTTCGTAATTTTATATATCTATATATTCAATCACTATATATTATTGCAGTTGTATGTTTTCAATTTAATATATATTAATTATGTTGATTATAATTCATAATTTATATTATACTTTATTTGAATTAAATTAATTATTCATGCATAAAATATACTATTAAAATTCAATCTAATATAAGAAATATTATACACATTATATCTCTCATTATTAGTTATTTCTATAATTTTTAAATTAAGAACATTAGCATTCGAATTATACAAAAAATTTGTCTACCTACTCTGTTTGTCGCATCCATTTCTTAACAATTTTCTTTTCCAGAATGTATTCTTCATTTGTTAACATTTTCTAAAGTAACATGTCATTCTTTATAAACTTATCTATATTTTTTTTCACCTTTCTAACCCCCTCCCCTTCAACCCCAGTGACGTTCGTGTCAAAAATCGGGGTGAGTTTTTAAAATATAGGATATTACATAGTATATAATTACATAATGATCAGTCAGACTATTAGTAGATGATAAAGTTTGGGAAAATTGAAAATTACAAATTTTGAAAATAGAATTTCAAATTGTATTCCAAAAATTATTGTACGATGTTAAAAAAAAGTATAATCTTTCATAATAATAATAGAACTTTATAGAATACATTAAATTGATTGGTAATGTCATATAATCATTTTGATAAAATTAAATTCTAAATAGGGTTTGTGGGTCCTTAACGACATCCTATACAACATATACAATATTTCTTATATTATGTCGAATTTCAATAGTATATTTTATGTATGAATAATTAGTTTAATTCAAATAAAGTATAATAAAGATATATAATATAAAAGTATGAATTTTAAACAACATAATTAATATATATTTAATCAAAAACATACAACTGTAATAAAATTCAGTGATTGAATATATAGGTATATAAAATTACAAAAAGAAGCCTCCGGGCCTGTAGATGAGTTGGTGAGAGCACTGATTATTGACCAAAGCATTCAAGGTTTGATTCATGGGAGCGTGGGGAATTCTTCCTGCACTCTAGGGTCTGGCGTGATACCGGTTGGTGTGTCCGGAAAATAAATTTTTTGACCAAAATTACGAAAAGATGAAAAGAAAAACTGATTTATATAAATTATACAAACCAATATTTTATTTATTTAAACATCAAAGTAAAACTAATATAAGAGAAGAGAAGAAAGACGTAGATTATATAATAAATTTTTTGAAGTAAACTCAAACAGGCATGTAGAATAGTGGTTAAACTCATGAACATCTTAGAAGGAGGTTGGAGGTTTGTTTCTTTGTACTAACAGCTATTAATATATTTTTGCATAATAATATATGAGTGAAATTTTTGTGACGACCATTTAATTGAAAATTTTTGCCCTTGTGTTGAGGTTTAATATATAGTAATAAATTGGATTAAAATATGTAACTGTAAAACGATATTCCAAACACATTCTTAATGCATTTACTAAGTGTGTTAATATAATTTAATATAAAGATGAACACATGAGAGGAGTGCAGAATCAGTTCCCAAGTAAAAAACCAAAAACAAATATGTGACATGAATACTCCAAACTGTAATAGATGTTCATCTCCCAAGGTGTTTATCACAAACTTGGGTGATGTGAGGGTGTGCAAAGATGCGTCGGCCTTCAGCTTCTTTTTAAAATCCTCTATCTCATTCATGCATGTTCGATTATATTACAACAACATTGCATGCATATAACCTATTCATAACCTAGATTGCAAAAAAAAAATCAATCAATTCTCGAAAAACATATAACAACCACTCTCTAACGCAAATTACCAATCTACAAACTATCATTTCTCTGACACACAAAACACAGGTAAACCTGCTTATAATCGCAAGAAGAACAATAGTACATTCGTGCTTCAAATTCTACATTATTTCAATTTGGTCTCAAAATCAATAATAGTCACTATAAACAAGTCTTAGAGCATTGGCATAGTTACGTTTGTGATTCAAAGTAATTACACGATTCGGCAAAAAAATTCTTTACTCCTCACTGTGTGAACCATACTTCTCATTTTACGCTCTCAAACTTAAGACTACACAATCCTTAATCTAATAAATCGATCACGACCAACTTTTTCACGATAAAAATTATTGACATCTCTATGCAGACCCGTGCCTTGCACGGGCTGTTACGCTAGTTATGAAATGTAAAGAGGAATCATGTTTAGCAAAATCAAATGAATAACTCCTTTATTATTTGGATAAAACGAGATACTTTTTGCCTTATGATTTTGGCGGGAGATACTTTTTGCTCTTAGTTCTGAGCAAAAATGTCACTTTCCAACAGGTGTTGCTCCTGCCCGCAGATATGCAGAACTAAGAGAGCCAATTTAAACAACGAATTTCGATTAACTTCTCAAAATCATACAATTTTTTTTCTTCGAAGAATGAAAGTTAGTTAACAAGATGGACAAAATTATTTTAATTCCGAACCTTACTAACAGATTTTTAGTCAAGATACGGGGAAGACCAGCTGCTGTCATGCAGGATGCACCCGCGAAACTATAATTTGTAAGCATGTGATTGTTTGTGAACAAGCTCGAGCTTGGTTCGTTAAGAATTCGATTCGGCTCGGTTTGCTTAAAACTGGAGCTCAAACTTGAACACAAAAAAATATTCGTTAAGAAAACGAGTTCGAGCCGAGCTATTAGTGAGCTCGACTCGAGCTCGGCTCGAACTCGACTCGAACTCGTTCGGCTCGAGATCGGCTCGATAAAGCTCGAAAAAATGAAATATATTTGGTATATTTTTATAATATTTGTTGTATTTTCTAACATTTTAAATTAAAATTACAATTTATATTACGTGTATTTTAGGTTTATGAGAATTGATTAGGGAATTGAGTTGGGCTTGGACAAAAAATGTTTTAGTTCGTTAAACCAAGAAAAAATGGGCTTTTTTATCTATAAAAATTGTAAGTTTTAATGAGCTCGGCTCGGCTCGACTCGGCTCGTTTTTGTTCGATAAAAGCTCGTGTTCGGCTCGTTAGTTAACGAGCTCCAACACGAATTTTGTGCGATAAGAAAGCTCGGTTCGGCTCGGTTCGTCAGAAAAAAACGTAAAACTCGGCTCGTTTACATCAAAACTCGGCTCGGCTCGGTTCGTGAACAGCCCTACATGTGTGCAACAAAACTTGTAAGTTTTCTTCATAATTTTCCTCGTAGCTACAGTCCCTTGTTAGTATGGCTGTCTCTCTAGTATATCATGTATTTTTCATGTCCTTTCTACTCTGATTCAGTTGGCGAAACTTCTATTGTGCCTGAACTTTCTGTGGCTTCTGTTTTAGAAGCTTCAGCAGCACGTGTTCTCTTGATTTGATTTGTTTTTGGTGTTCTTTACTACACCTACCAAGGTGATTTGATTACAGGAACTTATTGGTCTGAAACTAGTGTTCTGTATAAGCTATTTCTCATTTATCAACATATCGTTACGAAGTTGGCTTCTATTTATTTAGCCCACATCACCTCTACAGATCCAGCATGTATCTAATTTTATTGCAAGGGTAGGGAGCAAGGCAGTAAGCAATCAGAGAACACATTCCCATGTACGCTGCGGCACAGGCTCCTTCCTAAAAACAGTGATGTTTACGCGAACACCATTGAGGCAGAAAATCTTAGTAAACACTAATTTAACTTCCTCTGTCCCTCCATTTTTTTCTAGTGATGGCTTGAATTTGTTGGTAGAAGAAATAAAGGTACTTGTTTTTTTATCCTATAAACACTTGCTGGACCACAAAATTTGCAACACACTGGAAATATTTAAACTTAACTATATATTCTTCATCGCCTTCTCATATGCATTACATCTGGTAAATAAAATACCTACATGACGGGGAAGGAAGAAGAACAAGATGAAAGCTTAAGAAAATTGACGCCTAATTTTGGATATCAAACTTACGCTTGTCTAATACATCTTCAAAGTTTTTCCTCTGATTTGTCGACTTTGTGCAATCCCTATTTTATCTTTACAAGTTTTTCCTCTGTTTTTGTCGACTTTGCACAATCCAACCACATAAAGCGACCACCTTTGTGTTTACGCACAGGAACCCGTGCCTGTTGATTATTCTGTTTATACAGATAAAAATTAAGCATACTAAGGTAATACTCAACACAATTAAAGTACTTAAAAAAATTGTATAAATTGCTTGAGCCTACCTTTTCCCTTGTATTATGTTTGTGGGTTCTCCAGCATAAAAGTCCACTGCATCCTTTAGCCCCGGAGCTCGATTCATACCCCCTAGGAAAATATCAAAGAATCCATTGGTTTCACACAGCAGATTGAAAACTAACAATTGTTTTAAGTTTTTTGAAATTACAATTGCATATGTAATTATCTTTGTGATAAGTCTAATACAATGCTACTTATTACTTACCCGGTTTCCTTACTGAGATCACTAGCATAGCTGCTATGGTGCAATAAACTTGGCGACATTGGATAAAGGTCGGATCTTTCAGCAGCTTGACTTTTCTGGGTAGCCTCTTTCACATCATATACTTTCAAGGCACTGATATCATCTTTCAGCTCATCTTCCCAATGCTGAGAAGTGAAGCTTGCAGGATCCATGAAATCCATCTCATTTCGGCTGTAGACCTCATCTTGAGGAAGGACTTGATTCCTCTCAGGTTTTGAATGATTCAGCGATCCAGGAGTGACTTTTTCTGCAGTCTGCAACCATGCAGTTTCTAATCTTTGTTGATGGATAATCGACTCCATTCTCGGAGCAGGAACTACAGGCTTTCTTTCTTTCGTTCCATTTACTTCAGCATTGTCGTCGATCAGCAGATGTAGTGAATTTGAAATAGATTGGAAATTTCCAGGCAGCTTAACATTAGAATCATTGAAGCTTGCTCTTGACAAATTTTGTGGTACCTTGTACAAAATCAATATCAGAACAATAATGGTCCAGTTTTTTGGAGAAAAAGAATTTGCTTATATTTACCTGAATTTCGTGTTCTTTGACCATAGGATCTACCAGAACCACTTGTCTTTCACTATTTATAAAGGGATCATCATCTGGCAAAAGTACCATCCTGACCTCCACACTGCTGCTCCGCAGATCAATTTCAAATGAATTTGTGATACTGCCAAGAAATCTTTCAGCTCTGAGTTTAATAATATTGTTGGTGAATGCAATATATGCAACAAAAGCACCTGCAACCAAAAGATACTAGAATCAGAAGGGCACATGGAAAAGGCTGAGCAATATAGATATTTCACAATGAAAAGATTCAGACCTTAAAAAAAGATTGTAGCAATTTTGTGATCAGTCATTAAGTGTTTAAATTTAAAAATTTTGCATTACAAAACATGTATAAGTAGGCAAGTTGACACTCAATTTTATTTAGCAAAAAAAAAAAAAGTTGACACTCAATTTAAACAATTGGAGGTTGACAACTAATATAATATATGGTAAAGCTTTAAGATTTTTGTTCATGCAGGTAACTAGAGGAATTTTTACCAGAGGGTAGCCATGGGATCAATAAAAGGATATACTATATGCTATGCTGAGACCTAAGAATGGGCTCAAAAATGGGGAGGGTGGGGGGAGAGTGGGGGGAGGGGGCAACATAATGTCTAGCTGATGTTTGTAAGATATGTCCACCAAGTGATATAAGTTGACGTGTTAAAAAATTAGATAGCTAACAACAAAAAATAAGATCGGCGCCTACATAACTGCTTGCTTGCTTACCAAGCCATCCTAATTTCAACCTCAAGAAAACTCTTTAAGCATCTGGCATGATTAAAAGCACTAGGTAAAGGGACTGAAGAACAGGATATTCTACTGTGCACAAGGACTCAAGGATGATTAATACATAGAAATAGTATGATCATTATATAAGTACCTTGCACTTCAGATATTAACACAAGCTTGCCATAATTACGGAGTAGCTTCCTCAGTGTCTTTGACTGGCACCTTCCAATGCATCGTGTCCAGATATCATCCAACATTTTTGACTTTGTTGTTTCAGCCTCGAGATTTTCATGTGAGACACTCAATGTATCACCGCTCATTGTTTCAAGAGCAGGCTTTGAATTGAGACTAAT
Source organism: Heracleum sosnowskyi (assembly GCA_030848705.1). Classification (NCBI taxonomy): domain Eukaryota; kingdom Viridiplantae; phylum Streptophyta; class Magnoliopsida; order Apiales; family Apiaceae; genus Heracleum; species Heracleum sosnowskyi. The sequence continues at coordinate 90,495,799 of CM061235.1, read as the reverse complement.
TAAATTTCGGTGAGGGGCTTTATGTAAGGACGCCAGAGAGGTTAACCTCCGCGATGTGAACAGAGGGTCGGGCCTTAGATTTTGGGGACTAACTTCATTACAAGTACTTAATGGATCCTCCGTTGTTCTAGAGCTTTGTCCCCTACTGCTTCCTGACCGAGTGGGATCTGGTGAAGGTACAGAGCCTAGCTGCAAAAGGGTTGCAGTGAACCATGTTGATCTTTCACTTGAAACCCTCATATGCTTCTCAGCCTCAGAGAGAAGTTTCAAAGCATGTTTTAATCTCTCCAGTTCAGCTTCATTCACTGCAGAAGTGTTCTCATAAGTTATCACTTTTAGCAGATAATAGATGTGAATGGAAGAAAAGTATCTTGTATCAAAATGCCTGTTTAAAGTTCATTAAATATATATAGATTCAATGCCGATGAATTAAACGATACAGACATTATTCATAACATGCATAAATCATACAGAAACATATGACACATACATGTGTAATCTATGCCCCATTATTTTTGGGAAGTAAGCTACTGTTCAGATTATATCATCCATGCAAGGATAGCTAATTCCCAAACACTGGTTCTTGTTCACAGCTCAGATAACCAGTACCATTTCTTATGTTACTAGTACTTCAAATCATCAAGCTGACATCAACTATCATAAAATCTCTTTAGAAAGCGAAGTGAAATCCAGCAAAGGTAAAGTAATAAGGTGAAATTTAAAGATATGATATATATCATGGGCCCATTAACATGGTAACTCTTAGGGGATATAATTCCATTTATTCAAGCAAATCAGTGGTAGATGTAGCAAAATATTTATTGTATTACGTTCTTTCAAAGTTCAAGCACTTCCAAAACAGAAGTAACCCTTTAAACAGATCCACTAGGTAGAATCCGTTGCATAATCAACATTTGAACAAGTAAATGATACCTTGATGACGGAATAAGCGAATGTAGAGCAAACATCATTTTGGACAGGAAACGTTATTGATTTAAAAAACCAGTGTGACAGTAATGTGTCTCGGTGTATGTTACTTACAATTTCTTCCATCAATGAACAAGTTATTGTATTTGGCATCAACAATGTGGTATTTTCCTGCTATAATATCCACAATTAGGGCGGCTAGCTGGGACATTATTAGCATTGGATCAACCCCCGAGTTCATCAGTTCTCTTGCTCTTTTTACTGTTTCTGCTGTATCTGATGACATGGCCAACTCCAAAAGCTCAAGAAGTTTCTCATCAGGTACAACTCCCACCTATAGAAAGGACATGACAAGCAAACTTGAATCATCCGGGTTACCCACTAAATGAGAAACAATTATTTACCATATACAATTATGCAAGCTCATTTAAAGAGCTCACCGGGCCAAGCCCCGTCCATCATACAAGTAAGGTAATTAAAGATAAAGAAATCAAACATTCGAACAATACAGGCATATCTGTTAAAAATAGATCCAACAAAATAACATTCTGTAAAAGAGGGTTAGGGAACTACAAACTCACAAGTTCATTGACCAAAGACGTGGTAATTCTTTTGCCTAACAAAGACAACTGGTCTAACATAGTTTCTGCATCTCGAAGTGAACCATCTGCATTCAAAGCAATCAGATCTAATGCATCTGATTCAACATCTAAATCCTCTTCACCTGCAATTTTTCTCAACCTCGATACAATGTCACCATCTCTGATTTTATTGAAAAGGTACTTATGGCACCGTGATAGGATAGCACGCGGAACAATGTCAATATCGGTTGTTATAAATATGAACACAACACGTGGAGGGGGTTCCTCAAGAAAGTTGAGGAAAGTTAACCACGTCTTTGTGGGTAACAAGTGACACTTGTCAATAACAAAAATTTTGTAAAGGGAAAAGGTTGATGTAGGACCTGCTGACAGGGCTTTTAAGAGATACCTAACTTTTTCAATGCCCTTTCTGTTGGAGCTATCAACTTCCATAAGATCCTTACTCTTTCCAGAAAGAAAATCTGCGCAGCTCCTGCATACGCCACAAGGCTTAGTTTCATCCCTGGAAAAGCAATTCAAAGCAGCGTAAAAAATTCTGGCAGTCGACGTCTTTCCCGTACCACGAGGACCATGAAAAAGATAAATTGGGGCAATCCTTCCCCTGAGGATTGCATTTATAAGAGATTGAGCTGCAATATTCTGGCCAATCAATTCTTCAAAAAACACTGGCCTGTACTTCTGGCTCAAGCTTTTGAGATTCTCAGGAGTACTTTGTGATTCTATATCCCCGCTTATAGGTACTAGCTCCAACGCTTCTCGACTCCTGCAGCTTGCTGACCATCTACTTCCATCTAAGCGACTCACTGCCTCTAAATCAAGCTCCCCATAGTTTGTCGAGAGCTTGTCATTGCTATTTTCTTGTGATGATCCACCTATGCCCCCACCACTACTGCTTAACAAAGGAATCAGCCCTTGAGCAGTCTTTGATCCAACTCTCTTCTTACGGGAACTTAAAGAGAAACCAGGACTTCGTCTATTGTACATGCTTTGGCTTCCACATAAGATGCTACTTCCTTTTCTCCTTAAAGTATCAGAAAGCGAAGGTGAATAACTCCTACATGCCCCTCTTTGCTTTGGTGTGCTCCTTCTAGACCAATAACATGGTATCCCACATCCCTGCTGACCCGCCAAATCGAGGTGATCCTCATTGTCCCCACCATTGTAAGACTCAGTAGTAGCATCCCAAGACCTAACAGTGCTTGAATTCTTAATGCCATATAAATTTAACGAACTTGTAGACATTGCAGGGGTACCATATGAATACAAGGATTCCTCTTTCCGACTCCCTCTAAACAACTTTGTTGACTTAAGCGGTGCCATCAATGGAGATTCTGCTGCGTACCTATGTGAATCCTCAGAATTAAAGTATTCACTTGTATCATCAGACCGGCCAACTGAACTTACTGAGTCATCCCGCCTCAAATTCAAAGGCACGTCCCCTGATCCCAACTTTGAACTCTTACTAAGCACATTCTGCTCCTGATGTCGGTTCCATAAAGCAGCAGAATGTGCACTCTTCTTTACACTTTTCTTCACTACACTCCTTCTGCCCAAACTCGTATTCCTATACTTGTATAACATTGAAGCATACTTATCACCTACATTTCTACCACTCTTCAAATCCCCTCCACCACCATGTCGAGCATCACTAATGCTACCATCAACACTCTCTCCCGGTAATACCGAAGACAAACCATCATCATCCTCACTCTCATCAACACTCACACTCTTTCCGGGCTCTGATTTACGAACTCTCCAATTATACAAGAACACCCCTTTCTCCTTCCCCTTCCCCCTCCCACTCCCACCATTCTCAACTTTCGAAAAAACCTCATTTCCATTACCATCCCCATTAATTACATTACCATAACTTCTACTCAAATAATGATAATAATGATTATTCTCATTAGACAACGATATCGAATTCGCAACAACAGACAAAGCTCTACCTGAACCTAAAGGAGACCTCCAAGTTGAAGTTGTTCCAGGGTCTTTAAGTAGCTTTGAAGCTTTCCTAATTTGAGTAAGTTCTTTCTTCAAATGAAGCTTGCTTGGATCAAACCCACCATTCTTTCCACTTCCACCATGCATTTCTGACTTGAAAATTCAATCTTTTTCTTGCCCTGAAAATTAGTTCAAAATTCAAGAAAATCAAGAACCCTTTTACTTGAATGCATACCCTTGTCAAAAGTAATGATTTTGAAATGATGGGAAGTGAGAAATGGATCTGAAACAGGGATTTTTGGTCAATAATTAGTACCAAATTGCAATGATATATAAAATTTATATCTGAATTACAAAGAAAAGTGTGTGGATGGTGTAAGAATGTGTGTGTATAATGTAAGAATTTGACACTTTTTTATAAAGTAAGAATGGGAGCTAGGGTTTTAGTTGAGATAGCACAAATATGGCAAGAGAGAGATTTCCCTCCAATTTGGCGCTTATTTTGGTTTTATATTTCTTTATTTGCTTTGATTGCCAGAATTTTTCTGTAATTTTCCAGTTTTGTGTATGATTGCGGTAGATGATGTTCTGTCCGTGCATTAATTTGAAAAATGTTAATTTTCCATATTTAGTGCGAGGATATACGCCTTTTGTTCCGTTTGAAATTCAAATGTAAAAGATTTCTCAAATGGAGTGATATATTTTAAATTTTAGAATTTTAAATACGGGTCTTCGTCTCATTCATTTTTTACTTTTTTTTTTGAGATTCATCCAATTTTTTACATTCCAAAACTTTTCTAAAATAGTAAAGTTTTATAATATAAAAATCAAATATTTTTACTATTTCCTCCGTTTTACTTACTTTATACTTTAAATATTTACGGGTCTCACCACTTTACCACTCTTCTCCATTATTTTACCTATTATTTTTCTTAAACTCTATGCCCAACCCAAATGATAACTATTTGGTGGGATGGAGGGAGTACTAAATATAAAAAAAATTCTTTAATATATTTAAAGTAGAATAGGTATTCGAATTTATATAGTAGAAGAGTTCGAATTTATAGAAAAGACATATAAATAAAAGTTATATTTGAAGTATAATAATATTATAACTAAAATATGTGTTTGAATTTATAGAGAAATTAGTTCAAATTTATAGGAAAGATATATAAATAAAAGTTATATTTGAAGCATAATAAGTGTTCGAGTTTATAAAGTATAATAGTTCAAATTTATAAGTTAGACATATAATTAAAAGTTTTATCGGAAGTAGAATAGGTTTACGTATTTATAGAGTAGAAGAGTTCGAATTTATAAGAAATACATATATTAAAAATGTTCTATTAGAAGTAGAATATGTGTTTGTAAGACATAGTTAAAAGTTTTATAGAAAGTAAAATAGGAGTGCGAATTTATATAAATATTTTTGTAGTTAGAGAACGGCTCATTGGAAAGGAAAGAAGTATGTTAACATGAAAATTTTAAATTTATATATAAGACAAGTATTAATAATGTTGAAATTGAGATTTTGATATTTTCTTAACAAAGGAAACATGATTAAAGGGATGACGGCTTATTAAAGAGAAATGAGTAATTGTTATAATTTTACTGTTAAGAGTTTTTTTTAAGAAAATTATAATGCCACCACGAAACACGAATTTTTCAACTAGTTTGTTTACGGACACATTTATAGGCTATAATTTTTGCTTTAGCACCTTAATTTTTTTATACGAAGTATTTGAGATATAATATAAAGAAATGTTTTGACAAAAAGAAACTATATAAAGAAAAGTTCATAATCTTTTTATTATTGGATAGACATGGGAAATTGGGTAATGTCCCGAATATCCAAACCGGAATATACGGAACCGAAACTGATTTTATATATGAATTAAATAATTTGATAATTAACCGAAAATTGAATTGATCTGATCTGAAAGTTATTTGAATAAAAAATTTAATCGAATATTATCCAAAACATTGGATATGATGATAACTTGAAACCGATCCGATAATATGGATCCGATATAAATCCTTATTATACAAATGGTAAATTAATTTTTAATTAATTTTTTATAATTTTAATAAATCATAACTCATAATTCTTTTATACACTATCCTACTTTAAACTCACTCAAATTAATCATTTATAATCAAAATTCATACTTCAAATAATTTTGTGTCAAAAATTATCCTAATTATCATATCTTTTTAGAAATTATGTCACTTTATATTGAATATTAAATTTAATTATAAGATATTATTTTTTAAGTATCACAGAAATATATGAATGAGTAGTGATCCGAAAATATCCGAATTCAATCTAATCTTAATCCGATATTTATCCAATTTCAATTCAAATTAGACTCAAATCGAATCAAATTGAAAATAATCCATTTACCCAAATTACTATGTCTATTTAGGGAGGCTTACAGGTTATTACTCATCCAAGAGAATAATGGTACAAAACTAAGCTTTATGCATGCTATTTTTTTTAGAGTAGTCATATTTATTCCAAATTTGTTTCTAAATTTTTTATAAAATGGTATAACATAATACGTGGTGTATTTTAATTCGTGAGCGCATATTTATTCACGCAAAGTCACATATTATTATTAAGAAAATTTTCATTCTAAACATGACACATAACCACTTCGTAATAATTTTTGAAATTATTTTTAGAATCTTTAGCATTTTTTTTTATTTAAATAGATAATAATAATGATAAAATGAGGGAAGATATGAGTTCATCCGAATATGTATTTCGAATTTGAAATATAAAAACACTACCATTGGGTTTGGTTTCGAATTTGAAATATGAAAACACTAGCACTATGTTTGGTTATCAAGTTCAATCTTTTTGAAAAAAATGTTGCTATATTCAAAAAATATTTTTAATATTTTATCAAATATTATGTATGTATTTCACTATAATTAATTCTAAAACTAATAAATGTGATATATCTTCTATATTCACATTAATTTCACAAATTTTATTTCATTAAACGGCATTTTTATTGTTTGTATTTGTACCGAAAATCATAATCAAATTAAATTTTACCTTTCTATTCCACACTAGATTCATTTTTGTGAATTTTTGAAAACACTCATAATCTTGGAATTTTAAAATCAGATTTTTGAATAATTAAATAATATAATTCATGATTTTTTTGATAATATTGTGTCTCAGATTGGTAGGTAATATATGTAACACAAGAGAAATAATGATTAATAATAATTAATAGAGAAATTGTCAAAAATACTACTTTTTCTAAGTTTTTTTTCAATTTTACTATCTTCTGAAATTATTTTCAAAAATACGGTCTGCAACTAAATGCAACCAAAAAATATTTTCAAACAATACGGTCTGCAACCAACGCAACCAGATGCAACCAAAGCAACCAGATGCAACTATATGCAACTTTTTAAAAAAATAATTGAAAAAACAGCTAAGAATTCAAAAAAAATTATTAATAAAAGGGGTAAACTTGTGGTCTTGGTTTACCCTGTGGGTTCAATAGTTAACTTTTGGGATTCAATCTTTCTATTTTGGGTTTTAAAAATATTAAGAATGACGAATAATTCGTATACGGACTTAGGGTTTAGGGTTTAGGGTTCCTAGAAGGTCAAAAAACCATAAAGAAAAGAGCAATTGTTTAATATTTTTCATTATTCTAATATCATATCAAATATTAATATATTTGTCACCATTTTTATATTTCTCAAAATTCATATTTCAACTTTTATTTTAAAATACATTATATCATTTCAATATTAAATTCTAGCAAATAATATGATCCTCCCTATGAATCACTCTCTAGTTAAACATGTTTTCTCCTAATGACCCGCTTTATCGTTGTTACCATATCGCTTCATCTATTAATCAATTTTATTATGTTATAAAATTTAAGTTAAATGTTTTTAAAAAATTCTAGTTTTTTTATTATTTCAAATATATTTACTCGAGAAAATAAATGAAAAAAAAATATTTCTATATTTTATTTTATTTTATAGAAACTTGCATTTTCTGTAAGTATTATCTTCTATATAAATTAGAAGGTAAAACTTATAGAAATGATTTTTAATATATATGTAAAACATACACATAAATTAAAGGTGATTTGTTTTACAAAAAAATAATCATGAAAACATAATTTCTAATAATTGTTTTAGAAGAATATTAAGATGGTAATCTGATTTGAAGATAAATTTTAGAACTTCAAGAAAAATTATATGAGAATATTAAGTTGGTAACTTTGATCTTATAAGAAAGTTTAAGAAAATATCAACATGGTAATTTGAATTGAAGTTAAATTTTTGAAGAATATTAAGATAGTAATTTGACTTAAGAAAAAAAATGGAGAATATTTACATTATTAAAAATTTAAAAGATAATATAGATATTTTCTAATCTTTAAATTTATTAATTCAAAATTTTGAGAAAATTAGAAAAATTAATCAAGGCAATTTGAGAGGCGCCACCTCACCGTACTTATATAAAGGAGAAGAAGGGGCGACGAGCTAACACGTCTCAAACTGAAATCGTTTCATTTATTATTTTTCTCGATTAAAGGATAGTAAAAAATAAATTAATACTCCCTCCGTCCCGTTGAATTCTATACATCGAGGATGGACACGGAGACCAAGAAAAAATATAAAAAATGAATAAAGTTAGATGAAAAATGGGTAAAGTGATGGGACATATTAATATTTAATAATAGATTTGAGATAATGGAGGAAAGTAGTGGGTGTAATAGTATTTTATATTATTATAGAATAGAGATAGTGGAGAAAAGTAGTGGGTGTAATAGTGTTTTAAATTATTAAAAGTTACTATTTTTGGAATGTATAGAAATGAGAGGGACATTCCAAAATAGAAACTGTATAGAAATAGATGGGACAGAGGGAGTATATAAATTGGACTCGTAGAGTAAGTTTAGGAGAATATTAATATAGTATATTTACTTTTCTCCATTAGAAGATAGTAAAAAAGAATTAGTAAGTAAATTAGAAGAATATTAATATAGTATACTTAGTTTCCTCCATTAGAAGATAGTAAGAAAGAATTAGTAAATAAATTGAACTTGAAGAGAAAAGAATATTAACATAGCATATTTAGTTTCCGTCCTTTAAAAATAGTATGAAAGAAATTATTAAATAAGTTGGGTTAGTAGAGAACGTATTTTAGTTTCCTCCGTTAGGAAATAGTAAGAAGAAATTGAGAATTTGTCTAATATATTTTGTTTCCTCTATTAGTAAAGATTTTAAAGGCAATAATATTATAATTGTATATTTAGTTTCCTTTATTAGTAAAGATTATAAAGACAATTGAGATATTTTTTTAATAAAAAATTTAGAAGAATATTAAAATTCTAGATTTAGTTTCCTATATAAGTAAAGATTTTAAAGGTAAGAATATTAAAATTGTATATTTAGTTTCCTCTATTAATAAAGATTTTAAAAATAATTGAGATATTTTCGAATTTCAATTCAAAAATTTGAGAAAATTAAAAAAATAGAACGAAGTGATTTGAGAGGGACACCCACCACCCTCATCTTCTCCTTATATAAGTATACTAGGTTACTAAGCCGCGATTCGCAGCGGCATTATAATATATTTGTTAAGAAAAAGAATATTAGAATAAAAATTATGAAATTAATATCTACAAAATTATTTAAATTATCAAATAAAATATATTGTATAAAATCAGCGGTATTAGAATATATTTGTTAAGAAAAAGAATATTAGAATAAAAATTGTGAAATAAATATCTAAAAAATTATTTAAATTATCAAATAAAATATATTCTATAAAATTTGTATTTGGGTAGGTAATATTATAAAGTATTTACATATTCCTTTTGTTTTATATGTGAAATTTCTAAAACTATATATTATAAAAACATTAATAAAGATAATTACTTTTAAATTTTTTAATCTGGGTAGATGTGACAATTATTATATAGGGTCCACCGTCCTCCTTGTATAAATTTGTATCAACCATCTCGGTCAACCTTTCCCACAAAGTCATGGTACCGGTGATGAAGTTGTTTAAGAAAAAAATTTGAACAAATTAAATAAGTAAAACAAATAAATGGGGGTAACCAATGAAGTAATATAAAATTACAAGAACAATAAAAAATAATTAACAGTTATATTAAAATTAATATAATGCATAACTTACTAATTTGTGACAATTTTGAGATCTTTTTTATTTCAACCGCCTTTGACAACTTCAATGTCATTCAAGTAAGTAAAGCAGCCCACAACATCTAAATCAACATACAAAAAATAATATTAGAACATGATAGTTTGAATTATAACTTATATAATAGTATTACTTATATATTACTCTAATATATTACTGCATCAAAAACCTGAGAGTATGTTTGTGTCATTAATACGTGCATCAATCATATCCGGACATATGAACTGAAATCCATGCACTGATATGTTGACGATGCCTTATTCCAATCTCTTAGGCAACGTTATGCGTATGAAGAGCAATTTAGACCCATGTGATAGTGGTCTATATTTTCTTGTACTTGAAACAATTTTCAAATTTTTGATGCTGTACACGGAGTCTTCCTGTAAAAGATTTTTGAACCGAGAGACCAGAATCTTCGGGATCGTAGCATGGATCAAATTTTCCTGTCATACAACATATCTTAGAAAAGTTAATAACATCATACAATTTGACAAACTAATAAATTATAAGTATGTTGATTTATTAACCTTTTCATCGATCAAAATCATGTCAAGACTGATCAGTTCTTCAGTATTTGGATTGACAGATTCCCACATTCTACACACTCGTACTCTTATCATCCTGGTATAGTTGTTGTCGTTCAAAGCATCCAACATGGTGTAAGCCATAGTTGTATTGATTGTAAATATGGTTGTAAAAATTTGAAGCTATGTAAAAAGTTACGGTGTAAATTTTTTGTTATGAATGGCCTTTAATTTATAGGTGTTTGTAAGGTGAATAATATGGAAATTCATTATGTTTAAAAGTCAAGAAGTATTATAAAAGAAAAGTTCTATAAATTTTGAAAATAATAAAAGAAAGTTCTATTAAGTTTGAAAATAATAAAAGAAAGTTTTATCAAGTTTGAAAATAATAAAAGAAAGTTCTATCAAGATTGAAAATAATAAAAGAGAAAATTGTAATTATTAACATAAGATCCTAAAAATTCGAAAATAATAAGGAAGTTGTAATTTTCTAAATCAAAGAAAGTTCTATCAAGTTTGAAAATAATAAAAGAAAGTTTTATCAAGATTGAAAATAATAAAAAAGAAAATTGCAATTATTAACATAAGAGCCTACAAATTCGAAAATAATAAGGAAGTTGTAATTTTCTAAATCAAAGAAAGTTCTATCAAGTCCTACAAATTCGAAAATAATAAGGAAGTTATAATTTTCTAAATCAAAGAGAGTTATATCAAGTTTGAAAATAATAAAAGAAAGTTCAATCAAGCCTACAAATTCAAAAATAATAAGGAAGTTGTAATTTTCTAAATCAAAGAAAGTTCTATCAAGTCCTACAAATTCAAAAATAATAAGGAAGTTGTAATTTTCTAAATCAAAGAAAGTTCTATCAAGTTTGAAAATAATAAAAGAAAGTTCTATCAAGTTTGAAAATAATAAAAGTGTAATTTTCAATTTCCTTCCTACAAAATCGAAAATAATAAAGGAAGTTATAATTATTAAAATTAAAAATTGTGAAAAATTGAGAAAATTAGAAAAATAGAACGGAGCGATTCTAGAGGCGCCACCTCACCGCCCCCGTCTTCTCCTTTATATAAGTATATTGATTTATTTAGAATCTTCTAAAAAATATATTTTTAGATAAAATAATATTTCTAACATAAAATTAAGATTTCTTTTGAATTTTCCGTTTTGTCTTGATCATTTACCGAAATTTTGAATTTATATTGAAAAGGTCAATTGTTTAATATTTTTTGTTATTTTAATATTACATCAAATATTAGTATATTTATAACCATTTTTATTTTTCTCAAAAATTCATATTTCAACTTCTATTTTAAAATACATAATATAACATCAACATTAAAATTCTAGCATAATGAGACACCGCCTCTATTATTAAAGATTTAAAAGACAATTTAGATATTTTTTAATCAAAATTCTAGAAAAATATTAAAATTATATATTTAGTTTTCTTAATTAATAAAGATTTAAAGGCAAGAATATTAAAATGTTATATTTATTTTCTCCTTTAGTAAAAATTTTAAAAACAAATGAGATATTTTAATAAGCATAGCCTTCGTGATGGATTTATAATATTTTTCTAATCTACTTAAAAATAAATGAATTATTTTTTTATAATGTAGAAAAAGGTAACCAACAAATAATTATAATACTATGTAAATTATTATAGTAAATATTTTGTAAATTGAATGTTAAGTGAATGATTGATCGTTTCTTATATAAAATTTATAAAAATTAGTTAATTAAAATAAAAAAATTGAAAAAATATATGGGGACAATTTGAGAGGCTCACCGACCGCACCGCCTCCATGTCCTCCCCGTCTTCTCCTTGCAAGTAACTAAAGAGAGCTACACTAAGATCTGTTTAATGTTTATCAACTAACTACTTAAAAAAGCCGCGCTTCGCGGCAGGTTATAATTCTTTTTTAATATTTGATCAATAAAATTATAACAATTACTCATTTCTCTCTAATAAGTCGTCCTCCCATTAAATATGTTTCCCTTGCTAAGATAAGATTGAAATCTCAATTTTAATATACTAAATACTTGTCTTATATATTAATTTTCATGTTAACATAGTACTTTCTAATGAACCGCTCTCTTGTTCAAAAAATACTTATATAAATTTGCATTCCTATTTTACTTATAATAATAGAACTTTTAACTATGTCTTACAAACACCTATTCTACTTCCAATAGTACATTTTTATATATAAATTTACATTTCTATTTTACTTCAAATAGAATTTTTAACTATATCTTACGAACAGCTATTCTACTAACAATAGAACATTTTTATTATATTTATTTTTCTTATAAATTCAAATTCTTCTACTTTATAAATTCGTAAACCTATTCTTTCTGATAGAACTTTTAATTATATGTCTAACCTATAAATTTGAACTATTCTCCTTTATAAACTCGAACATTTATTATACTTCAAATATAACTTTTATTTATATGTCTTCCCTATAAATTTTGAACTTATCTCCTCTATAAATTCGAACACCTATTCTACTCTAATATGTTATTAATTATACTTCAGATATGACTTTTATTTATATGTCTTCCCTATAAATTTGAACTTTTCTCCTCTATAAATTCGAACATATCTTTTACTTCTAATATGTTAAAGGATATTTTTTTTATTTAGTAATATTTATAATTCTAAAATTTTAGAAAATTAGAAAAATAGATTGAGTACTATCCAAACCACATTTCATTGGAGAACTTGGATACCATATGTGTCATGCATTCAAAATCTTGCAAAATATAATATTCTATCAATTATGTTATATGAAAATCACTATTTCATTGAAATTTTTAAAATTAGTGCAAGAATGCACAAAATTGTTTATACTAACTTCAACCGCGCTTCGCGGCGGCGTCATAATTGTTTTTTAAAACTCTATCAATTAAATTACATAAATTACTCGGTCCTCTCTAATAAGTCGTCCTCTCGTGAAACACGCTTTCCTTTTTGATATCAAAATCTCAAATTTAATATATTAAATATATACTTGTCTTATATATTAATTTTTATGTTAACATACTTCTTTTCTAATATTTCAAACTTTTCTCCCGTATAAATTCGAACAGTAATATTTCTAATATGTTAAAACATTTTTTTCTTTGTTTAATATTTGAAATTCTAAAAAATTAGAAAAATATGCTCTCACATATTCTCCTTTTAGTATTTAAAAATAGTCGAGTAAGCGGATTTTAAAATATATTGCTATATTGAAATATGTTAAAGAAATTTTGAAAATCAAAGGATTTCAAATAAGTGCATGAATGCACAAAATTGTTAATACTAACTTGCTTCTCGTGTTTGGCTGGTGTGTTGTGCATCAGTTTTGGCAAAATCAGTCTTGACAGAATCCCTGGATAATAGAAAAGGTTTCTTTAGTTGTCTTGATGAATAAGCAACTATTTTCTTCGAGAAACACAGACTTGGTTAACCATGTTCACTAACTGCTGGAATAAAAAATCACTAACAACAAAAGTACAAACATCAAACTAATTGGTAAATTTATGAAGAAATAAATGATTAGAAAGCACACATGTATAAAACAAATAAGGAGATAATTAGGAGAAATAGAATCAATAAGAACATAATTAGACAAAGACGTTAAGCCTCACAATAGGAGCCTCCCAAAAATTTGTACATATGTAAGACTTTTATACATTGCAGGTAATAGAACCCTTATATAAAATGTATTTCGAGTCCTTTTATTATACAAATTCATTAACATTACTGGTATTACTTAGAATTGGAATTCTCGTGTTCTACAAATTTGAGTCTAAAATTTTGGAGGTCTATTCTACTTTGAATATGTTAAAATTGTCTTTTAATTAGTAAAATTTAAAATTGTAAAAATTTAAGAAAATTAGAAAAATATATTTAAGCTATCTGAGACACGCCACCTCGCCTCACGCGTATCCTCCTTTATATATATATATTGATGATGATTGATCGATGCAAACTTGTTTTGCTCCCGCTAATTACCGGGGCAAATGATCAAGTGTAAATTGGTAAATTATTCTTGCGCCGTAAGTAGACGCGGTAAGTTATATAATACTGTCCTACACATGACAGTATTTTGATTTGATATATATGCACATATTTGCACACATGGTCTAGTAGGTATAGGCAGTGTTCTAAAATTCGGTGATTAATGGGGATTAATCGCCAATTAATCGCTAGACGGTGGGCCACCGAACTGATTAAGCGAAAATCGGTGAATTAATCGTTTTTTCAAAAAAACGGTCAAAAATCGGTTGAATCGGTCAAAAATCGGATTAATCGGTCAAAAATCGGGCTAATTATTAAAAAATAGTAAAAAATAGTTATAATTAAAAAAAATAATTAAAAATTTAAAAGATAGAAACTTGATTAAACAATAGGAAAAAACATTATTTTTGTATATATAATTATAATTTTAGATGCCTAAATCGTAAATTCCCTTAATTTTTCCTCTTAAATTGATCTCTAATTGAAAATTTAAACCTTCAAAATTTTATTTATTATAATTATATAACATATTTAACATATTTGCATAAATATATGATAATAACATATGTTTAGTTGAAATAACAAAACAATTATATATATGAATATAAATGTATATAAAAAATATTATTAAATTTATTCCGATTAATGATACGATTAATCATTCCGATTAATCCCCGATTACCCGATTAATCCATAGACGGTACCTTCACCGATTAACTCCGATTCCCGCTTTTTACAACACTGGGTATAGACCTAAAACCCTCCCTGTTTGCAACTCTGTTTTAAGGATAACAAAGCAATAGACAAAGTCGGAAAGAATTTATCTATGTAATTATGTTTCCGATTTGTTTACTTAATTCTTTCTTACTATTTATAAAATTTTGGGTTTTAGTTTCTATCTATGAGATTAAAAACTCAATTGGATTACCCTTATTTTGTCCCACAAGAAGATAAGAATAAGGGAACCCTAGATATAATTATAGGAGGATTATAATAAAAAGAAGAGAGAGAAAAATAGACACAAGAGAGATTTAGAGTGAAAAATTCGCAAAAATTTTTTTGGTTGTATAAGCTGCCTTGTATTTGTGATTACCGGAGTTCTACCGGTCGGATCGTCCTGAATTTTGGACAACATCTTCCTTACACCGATATCTAAATTCTGAACGGTGGAGATTGGATTAGGAGGTCCATAGGTCAGTTGTTAAGGGGCTTAACAGAAGTTGTTTGCACCACGGTGAGGTTAAACCTCCCCGCGGGTTTTTCTCATTGTTGTCTTATTTTGATTTCATACTTTTGACGACTTATTCCAAGAGTGTGAAGGTGAATGTATTTCTCTTGTTTTATCTAGAGAAGACTTTATGGATTCCCATATAATTTGTGATAATGAATTGTTTGGGTGGACTACAGTCCCGTGGTTTTTACTCCTTATCTTTGATGGGATTTTCCACTTATAATTTTTGGTGTCTTGTTTTTGTTTATTATTGCTTTACTTGTTTATTTCATCGAAGGTTCATACAAGTAGGGATAAGTATTGTCCAACGAAGTTAATTTCGCACTTAGTTGTTACCGTTGTGGTCACTTTTTCCTATCAGATTGGTATCAGAGCTTGGTTGTTATTGGACTTGTTTGAACTATGTAAACGAATACAAGTAGAATGATTAATTTTGAATGGTTCTAATTATCATGTTTGGAAGGGGAAGATGGAAGATCTTCTTTATGTGAAGGAATATTATCTACCTGTGTTTTCTACGGAGAAGCCTGCAAATAAAACTGAGGCAGAATGGACTATTTTGCATCGACAAGTTTGTGGGTATATACGACAATGGGTGGATGATAATGTTTTGAACCATATTAGTGGGGAGACACATGTGCGTACTTTGTGGAACAAGCTTGAGTATCTGTAATGGGTATCTGTAACAGCTCCAAATCCGGGGTCAGGGATTTAGAGTAGTCACGATCCACTTACTTCTTGCCTTGCCTGCTTTACTCAGAATAGACACAATTCATCTGCTTATGACCCCACAATGTATATATCTCTCTCACACACACACACACACAGGTTAGAGTCTCAGAAACGACACAAATACAACCATTACGGAATAAATAATCTTTATTACAATACCCAAATGTCCTTTTGAATTTGCTACTGATACAACTCCTAAGTAATGGTACATTACCAACTTAGCCTTGTAATACTCACCACCCTCTCATACCATTCATATCTATACATAAGATGAATACCAAAAGCTCCAGCTTGATCTGACTGGTTCACACTACTTCCAGGATCACTGCTAGAAACTGCTCATGAGAATGCCTTGCGCTTACCACTCGCCTGAGGGATGTGCGCTGAATCCTTGGTATCCTACTTCGCTGCTATATAATATTTATAAAACAATAGTAAGAGTGAGCGATAGCTCAGCAAGGTAATAAAAGTATGACATAATTCTGCCTTTAACTCAACCCAGAATAAAGCGGGTATAAGACAATAATTTGTCAAAATATCTCGATACTGAAATTATTTCCTTATCAGAATGTATTCCCAAAAACAGTACCATTATTGTATTTCAAATATCATTTTCATAATATTTCTGCAAACCTTCGATATTCATACTATGAACAAAGTTCTAGTATAATATAAAAGATGACGTTACAAGGAAAATTAACATAATGTTTCCGTAACCCAAAATCCACTTATGCATATGTAATTTGAGTAAGGTTTTATCAGAGTCATAACTCATAAAATCAAAGATGAAGTTGCACGAATTTATTGTCACTTCATTTCCCAACACTTTTCGACCTCTTGCCAACATGATCGGTTCTTCACCCCAATACATGTTGCAGGAATATCCAAATTGGATGATGAACCAATACTGGAGCCTTCACCGCGCCCGTCGTACCAACCTTACTATGATCAGTAGCAGGTCGTACAACAAAAATATGTTTTCTACATGTAGATGGAAGAATCACGACAGCCTGACATTGTCTACCGCCTTTCTGGATCTCCCAGCCCATTTGGGGCAATAAAATGATGGATCGGCGCGACTCGACCTCTTACACCTGCTCCTAGTTCAGATGAAATCCATGACTCTGAAACGTAAAGATCGTCCTCCTTTCCCCAAGTGTAACACTTGTTGATACGACTCCACTAAGTAGTTATATCTAGGTTGGAAAGGAAGATTCTCCAATATTTCCCAAGCGATGCTTGTTAATGGATATCGACTTGTTCCATCAATTTACCCCTCGATCGTTGAGGTGGTAACACAACATTTGACTTTCAGCAATTAAATTGCTCCGAGAAAATGTCTGTCCCTAGACAGTTTTTAAGTTGAGAGTTTAAAATGAGTAGCAGTCACTTAAATCAGGTTTCCCATATTTTTGATAGTTGAGCGAGCATTTAAATCCTCTTAAAAGACAGATTTAAATGGAAAACATTGTTTTGGGAACCTCTTTATGATTTAAAAATAATCAGGAATATTTATTAAATAAGTAAACCTTAAACAAATATTCAAAAATAATATTCATTAAGTAAATAACGATTAAATGAATATTCAAAAATAATATTCATAATTAAATAAACCTCAAATGAATATTCAAAGATAATATTCATAAATAAACCTCAAATGAATATTCAACAATAATATTCATTAAATAAACCTCAAATGAATATTCAAAAATAATATTCATTAAATAACTTTAAATGAATATTCAAAAAAAATAATATTCATTAAATAACTTTAAATGAATATTCAAAAATAATATTCTTTAATTAAACCTCAAATGAATATCCAACAATAATATTCATTAAATAACTTTAAATGAATATTCAAAAATAATATTCATTAAATAACTTTAAATGAATATTCAAAAATAATATTCCTTAAATAAACCTCAAATGAATATTCGAAAATAATATTCATAAATGAATAATCATCGAACAATAGTTGCCCGATATCTTTATCGGAAAATAATCTTTAATATATACAGAAAATATAATTACCTCTGATCTAAAGAAAATCACATGCCCTTATCCTAGGGCATTTATAAGGAAACTGTCTTATAGCTGATATCCCATATCTAACTTATAAGCCCCAACCTCAAGTCATAACCTCAAGTATTGCTATACATAGCAGTTCGAAAACAAGTATGCAATTTATATATCGCAATGCGTATCATATATGAAAACAGTTTATTATCACAACAACAGTAAGTATAGGTTTCGAAAACTTGCATGATGCTCGAGAAGTGATAGGGGTTCACGACGATGCCGGACAATCTAGACAAAGTAAAAAAAAACGCATGATTAATCCCCTGGATAATCCACTTGTACTAAATGCTTAAACACGTAAGCGAAACACAACCAAGGCATTACTAGCTCGTTATAGGCTCGTACTAAGTCCATGCTAATCGACAATTACTTAAGTCGTAGGTTTAGTCCGAAATCGATTCTCGAATACAAGTTATACTTAACCATTTACAACATTGGTTTATAAGTCATGTTCTTAGTGGTTTTCACTTGCGCAACCTCGGCTAACACATTTTTATAAAATCGAAAAATAATCTTTTGGACTCGAAACCTTCGTACACCTCTTGCCAACTGATCTTAGCACTTTACCACGAAATCTCATATTTTATAATCACTTGAAAGGGTCTCAAACACAGTCATGAAGTCGATGTGTTTCTGTAATTTCATTTCTCGAACAACTTTTACTAAAACGACCATAACTCAAAAACCGTAAACTCTTTTGACATGATTCTTGCGGCCAAACAAACTAGACAAAAATATCTACACAATCATATGCAGTTCTTATTCTTTAGACACAGTTATGGTCTTGGGTGACTACTGTCAAGGCAGTACAAAAAAAATGGGCATTACTACGGCTCTAAATCGAGCATTTCCATTTTGTCACAACATAACCAAGCCACACCGGGCATACCATACATCCACAACCTCAACAAACAACCATCATACACCTCTAAGATCAGTGTCGAGGCTCAAATCCAACACCCATCATTTTACACATTTAAACAAAGCCAAACAATCAGTAAATCACTTAATCATGATCTTAACTTTACATGAACATCAAAACCACTTCAAAACTCATATAAAACTCAAAGGTGGGTTAGGGTTTTACCTTCTTGGAAGCTCTAGCAACACTACCAAGTGTTTACAAACACTTAACAAGCCTTAGATAGTCCTTAAGTGCTAAATCCTTAAGATCAAAACAAGAAAACCACTTGAAGTTACTATTCATCCTCATCTTGTAAAATTCATAACAAATCGAAAAATAAGAGTTTGGTGATAAAATTTCTACCCGACCTTGTGCTCTTCTCGGGCTTTCGTTTGAGTCCTAGATCATCACCAGGGAATTCTTGAAGCTCTACTTATAGGCGTTTTAAGATCGATGGCAGAAACTGCCAGGAACAGGGCAGATTGGAATCTTCAACTTGGGGAAGGGATTTGACTAGTCTACACCTCTTTGTTGACCATGAAATTTTGGAATAATGTTACCCATGGAGTGGAGAAGCTATGGTTAAAATTTGGTGATTTATGGATGGATAGAAGTGAAAATATGAATTTTTCCTTGAGTTGTGCTCTTGTTTGGCAGATTGGAGAGCTTCTTGCTCATCTTTGCTTTTCTTTTGTTTTTAACTTGGATGCATCTTTTCTTTTGTGTTGTCAACACTTCATTGGTCCAAGTGTTGGCCTCTCATCAAACAACCCCATTTTTGCCAATGTTGCAATTACACCATTAGCTTTTTGGTTGACTTTCATGCATGACACCTTGGTTTTTCTTCTTCCACCAATTGGATCGTCTTTGTGTCCTTTTAATAAAATCAATACGTTACAACTTATATGTTGCATTTTATTACTCCACTGTGGCACAATCCCTTAAATCAATATTAACTCCAACATCCCTTATCTAGTCCCTCTTTATTTCTTGTTCTTAGAAAATGTTCTCGCGTTTCTTCGAATATTCTCAATCTCTTTTTATAGAGTTCCTTAACTCTTGGTTAGCTTCCTTTTTGTTTAAATCCTTGAATCCACTTGATATAATTCTCTTGATGATCATGTAGGATATTTAGTCTTGTCATGATTTCAATCCTTAATCCATGATTCGTTTTCTTAATCGCTTAATCTCGTTATAAAGTATCAGCGGTTTTCGTTCTTGAGAATTAACACCTAGAGGGGTGGGGTGAATAGGTGTTATGACTAACAATGACCGATTTTAATTATTACCAAGTTATGTGACTGAAAAAGCAAAAACAGTCTGATTTTGCTGTCTGGCAGCTTACTGAGTTTACAGAATGTAAAGTGGCAGCTAGCTACGTTGTTCAATGCAGTATAGAAATTGTGCAGAAAATAAAGAACACACAGCAATTTTAGCCAGGTTCGACCCCTATCTCCTATAGGTCTACGTCCTGGTCCTCTACCAACACGGCAAAGGAATATATTATTGATCAAAGTGAATTACAGCTACACAATACAATAATATATCTCTCTGATCTCCCAGTTACTGTTTGCAGCTTACTGAAACACCTTGTTCCTTGAATGCAGTTCTCTAAGTACTATACTAACCCAAGTATACACTCCTCTAGCTATCAAGTTCCTTGAACCCTTGTTTCCCAAGCTCACAAAACCAGCAACTACCAACTTACAAGTTGAACAATACAAAGATATAATGAATTACAACCGAAACTATGAACTCTAATCAAGAATATATATCGTATAATATATAAGAGCTCAAGTATGTAAAGATTTTGCAAATCAGCCTTTGATAGTACTTGTGTTTTCTTTAAAACGTTGTCCAACAACTGAGAATGAAAACCACACAAGTATTTATATAATGAACAAATGATTTTGAATTAATCTAACAACCAACGGTCTTGACTACCAAGTCTCACGTTTTTGTTCCTTGATTAATTCAAGCCCAACGTTCATGAATCATAACGTTTAGAAACTAGAAGAATAGAGAGAATAAGAACGTTTAGAAAGACGTTTTCAACTGGTTTGTAAAGCCCAAGTCGTTAAAGGATAAAACGTTTATAAACAACTTCCTATAATATAGGAATTATATATATATGAAAATACATTTGAAATTATTTGAGCCCATATATATATCCACGACTTATATAACTGATAGAGTCCTTACAAATCAGTTCCTAGAAGATTTCCTATAAAATAGGACTGAAACTCTATCTGCTGGAAGTGTTGCCAGCTTGCTGCCTGCGTACAAAATTACTCTGCCAGCTTTCTGCCTGCAAAGAAAATAAGTCTGCCAGCTAGCTGCTACAACATGTTTTGTTAGAAAATACACAGTATTTATCTCCTGCAAATCCATGTTAGTACAACACACTTAACCCAGCTTGCTGCTATAGTGTTATCATCAAAACACCAGGGGTTTCAATCTCCCCCTTTTTGATGATTACACAACAATATTCAGGAGCAAAATACTCCCCCTAAAATTATGTTTCCCCTGCAAAGAAATTAGCATTCTATCCAAGCAACTAAGCATATTTTCATGGCATCACATTAAAATTTAGCATTAGCATAAATTCACATTAAAATCATGTGACCCAAAGAGTAACTAAAAACTCTAAAAACTCCCCCTAAATCACACATGCTATGATCCTGAATTTTCTCCCCCTTATTCATCAAAAAGGTTATTCACATGTTATCAATAATATAAAATTCAAATCAACATGGATTATCATGTTAAGTGAGCTAATATTACCAGACAATTGTAGGCATCTTGTTGTCTAGACATTGCACATGCCAATTTCCCTACGAAGAACAGAAAATCTTTCTTCGGCCAATGGCTTAGTGAAGATGTCAGCTAGCTGGTATTCTGTAGAAACAAATAGTAGCTCAATTTTTCCTTTTGCAACATTGTCTCTCAAGAAGTGATGTCGAACGTCAATATGCTTCGTTCTTGAGTGATTCACCGGATTCTTCGAAATGTTAATTGTGCTTGTATTGTCACAATAAATCGGAATCTTGTCGCACTTGATGCCATAGTCCCTGAGTATTTGTATCATCCAAAGAATTTGGGCACAGCAGCTTCCTACAGCTAAATACTCACCTTCTGCAGTGGATAATGCAACAGAAGCTTGCTTCTTGCTTTGCCAAGACACCAAACTCTGTCCTAAAAATGCACAAACACCACTTGTACTCTTGCGATCAGTTTGACAACCTGCATAATCTGCATCACTAAACCCAACAAGATCAAAAGCATTTATGATTGGATAAAATAAACCAAGAGTAATTGTGCCACTCAAATATTTGAATATTCTTTTAACCGCACTCAAGTGAGACTCTTTTGGTTTAGATTGAAACCTCGCACATACACAAACACTATACATTATATCAGGTCTAGAGGCAGTAAGATATAATAAACTACCAATCATACCTCTATACTTGCGAACATCAACATCTATACCTTGTTCATCTGCTGTCAGCTTGCTAGCAGGAGTCATTGGTGTTGATTTCGGCTTGATATTTTCAAATCCAAATCTTTTGAGTAGATTCTTGATATACTTGGATTGATGCACATAAATACCCTCTGGAGTTTGCTTAATTTGAAGACCCAAAAAGTAATTAAGCTCTCCCATCATGCTCATGTAAAACTCACTATGCATACACTTAGAAAACCACTTGCACATATCATCATTAGTAGATCCAAAAATAATATCATCCACATATATTTGTACAACTAAAATATCAGTACCATTATGTTTAGTAAATAATGTGGGATCGATTTTACCTCGAATGAATCCATTTTTGATCAAAAACTTACTTAACCTTTCGTACCATGATCTAGGAGCTTGCCGCAATCCATATAATGCCTTCTTCAACTTGAAAACATGATTTGGAAATTGCTCATTCTCAAAACCAGGGGGTTTCTTGACATAGACTTCTTCCTTTAAGAATCCATTTAGAAATGCACTTTTTACGTCCATTTGATGTAGCTTGATCATTGTCTTTGACTTATGTGGAGTCCTGATTTGTTTGCCTAATTGACAAGCCGAACAGGTTTTCGTCTTGACATACTTCAATTTGGGTAGTCCTCTAACTAGCTTCTTTGTAGACAGCTTGCTGAGTAAGTCCATATGAGCATGTCCTAGCCTTCTATGCCAAAGATCTGGGTTTGTATCAACAATAGCTAAACAGCAGCCTACTTCCTGCATCTCAAAGTCCAACATATATATATTTCCTTCCCTTCTAGCAACTAGGGGGACTTTGTTAGTGCCAACATTAATAGTACATTTCTCTTTATCAAAAACAACAGTATGTCCATCATCATATAACTGACTTATACTAAGCAAATTATATTTAAGACCTTGAACATATTGTACTTTATCAATAGAAATGTTACTATTACCAATTGTTCCTTTTCCAAGAATGCGGAGTGTTTTGCTATCACCAATTGTAACACTACCACCCTTTTTCATCTTGAGGCTAAGGAACTGAGATTTGTCACCACACATATGTCTTGTGCATCCACTATCCAATATCCATTGATTTGCATTGACTTTGACCACAAGACAAACCTACAAAACAAAGAACAAACATCTCAACGTTTTGGTACCCAAATTTGGTTGGGTCCAGCATGGTTAGTTGATAAAACATAAAGAACATTCAATTCAGATTTCTTGATCCACATTTGGACCACTTTGGATGTTCGATTTCCTGTTCTTTTTGTTCTGGCAGCTTGCTGCCTATAAGCTGTCTGTCTGTTCCAGCTTGCTGGCTTAGCATTCTGACTTGAGAAATGTTGTGACAAATGACCTTTCTTTCCACATTTGTAGCAAATTTTCCACGGCATAGCATAATTATATGGTATACCCTGTTTGCCTTCATAGTTAAAGGCCTTGGTCTTTGATGTAGAAGCCATTCCAAGTCCTTCTTTATCCATAGGAACCTTTGTTTGTTTCATGATTGTCTTTAATACTTCCTCTCCTTGAACAAATTTTCCTATGCCTTTCTCAAGCTTTGCAACTTCAGCTTCTAATTCCTTTATCTTCTCAGCTTGTTGAGTAGCTTCAATTGAGATGGATTCTCGGATTTTAAAAGTTTCAAGACATACATCTCTTGCTTCAATTTCTGCACGCAGCTCGCTGAGTTCCTTCATCAATGTATCATTTCTTTTGAGAAGTAATTTGTTGAACCCCTCAAGTTGTGTTAGCTTTCCCTTGAGATCAGAAATGAGATCTTCATTATTGCTTGATGGAGTCTTTTCAGCCATAAGATCAGAAATGATCTTTCGAAGAGAAGCATTTTTCTTTTCAAGCTCATTGTTCTCATTCTTTAATTCCATGAACTCTCCAATAGATATATTACTATGTTCCTGCATGGTTAGTGATTCCAATATAACATTTTCAGAAGATATGTTAAACTGAAATGAGTTTACCGCACTAGATTCAACATCGGAGTCTGAATGTGATACATCACTATTTACAAGGACTTCTTCGGTGTTTCCTCGAACCATATCATCATCAATGCCAACTAATGCAATATTTAGCATATCTTCGCTTGAGTCTTCATTGGAATTAAATTCCTCTTCACTCCAAGTAATTTGAGCCTTTGCTTTGTTTTCGTCTCTTGAGGCAGCTTGCTGCTTTGACTTGAAACATTCTTCCTCTGATTTTGTTGTAGCTTTATAATGCATTTTTAAGGTATCCCATATATCCTTTGCTGTGCTACATGAAGAAACCTTGTCAAAATCTGAATTTGAAAGACCACATATTAGTGTGTACCTTGCTCTTCCATCATAGCTTGTTTTCATCAATTCTGCCTCAGTAAGATCATCAACATCTTTTGGCTTGCCATTATTATCCAAAAAAAGTGAATGGACCGTCCTTAACGACTCTCCACTCAAATGGATTTCTGCTCAAGATCACCTTCATCTTTAGTCTCCATAAATCATAATTTTCTACCCCATTGAGAATTGGTGGCGTGTCTAATGATTCTCCCTCTACATAAAAGTGTGCCATAGGATCTGTACTTTCCTGTTACAGAAATGTTAGTACACCAAAGCTCTAATACCAAATGAGAATTAACACCTAGAGGGGAGGGGTGAATAGGTGTTATGACTAACAATGACCGATTTTAATTATTACCAAGTTATGTGACTGAAAAAGCAAAAACAGTCTGATTTTGCTGTCTGGCAGCTTACTGAGTTTACAGAATGTAAAGTGGCAGCTAGCTACGTTGTTCAATGCAGTATAGAAATTGTGCAGAAAATAAAGAACACACAGCAATTTTAGCTAGGTTCGACCCCTATCTCCTATAGGTCTACGTCCTGGTCCTCTACCAACACGACAAAGGAATATATTATTGATCAAAGTGAATTACAGCTACACAATACAATAATATATCTCCCTGATCTCCCAGTTACTGTTTGCAGCTTGCTGAAACACCTTGTTCCTTGAACGCAGCTCTCTAGGTACTATACTAACCCAAGTATAAACTCCTCTAGCTATCAAGTTCCTTGAACCCTTGTTTCCCAAGCTCACAAAACCAGCAACTACCAATTTACAAGTTGAACAATACAAAGATATAATGAATTACAACCGAAACTATGAACTCTAATCAAGAATATATATATCATATAATATATAAGAGCTCAAGTATGTAAAGATTTTGCAAATCAGCCTTTGATAGTACTTGTGTTTTCTTTAAAACGTTGTCCAACAACTGAGAATGAAAACCACACAAGTATTTATATAATGAACAAATGATTTTGAATTAATCTAACAACCAACGGTCTTGACTACCAAGTCTCACGTTTTTGTTCCTTGATTAATTCAAGCCCAACGTTCATGAATCATAACGTTTAGAAACTAGAAGAATAGAGAGAATAAGAACGTTTAGAAAGACGTTTTCAACTGGTTTGTAAAGCCCAAGTCGTTAAAGGATAAAACGTTTATAAACAACTTCCTATAATATAGGAATTATATATATATGAAAATACATTTGAAATTATTTGAGCCCATATATATATCCACGACTTATATAACTGATAGAGTCCTTACAAATCAGTTCCTAGAAGATTTCCTATAAAATAGGACTGAAACTCTATCTGCTGGAAGTGTTGCCAGCTTGCTGCCTGCGTACAAAATTACTCTGCCAGCTTTCTGCCTGCAAAGAAAATAAGTCTGCCAGCTAGCTGCTACAACATGTTTTGTTAGAAAATACACAGTATTTATCTCCTGCAAAACCATGTTAGTACAACACACTTAACCCAGCTTGCTGCTATAGTGTTATCATCAAAACACCAGGGTTTCAGTTCTAAATTCTCAAATCAAATATAATAAAATTCCAGAATATTAAATCCTCAAATCCTCAATTTAATATCTCATTTCTTGATTATAGTAATATATAATTCACTGTCCGGTCAAATACTACACCAAAATAAAATTTGGAATTTCTGAATTCCGATCGTCTTTGCATTCACTTATTTACTCCGTAGATCACTAATATGACTTCGGAATATCCACACTACGTCTCGTACATAGGTGGCATGAAAAATTTTCTTAATCCTCAAAATCACTATTCATCCACCAAATTCACTATTCACTGATGCACTTAATCATAATAAGAAAAGTTTTTAATTTTACCAAAAATTCGAGTTATTATAGTATCAAGTTTGAGGATGAGATACAGGGATTGTGTCTTTTAGGTACTTTACTAGATTCATGGGAGACATTCAGGATGTCTTTGTCGAACTCAACTCCGGATGGTATTATCAGTATGGAATTAGCTAAGAGCAGTATTCTGAATGAAGAGATGAGAAAAAAGTCACAAGGTTCCTCTTCACAGTCAGAAGTCTTAGTCACTGAAAGAAAGGGAAGAGCTCGAAGCAGAGGTCCAACCAACAGAGGTAATAAACAGAGTAGTTCTAGAGGTAAGTATTCTAATGTTGAGTTTTATCATTGTGGTAAAAAGGGTCATACAAAGAAGTTCCGTAGAAAGTTGAAGCGAGAAAAAAAAAGGGTTCATATAATGATCAGACGAAAACTGACGGTGGTAATGATAATTCTGTGGTGATTGCTACTACTGATGAGCACCTGATATGTTGTGATGGAGATATTGTTCTCCTTGCACAGGATGATTTGAGTTGGGCAGTTGATAATGGTGCTTCGTGTCATGTTGCGTCACGAAGGGACTTCTTTACATCTTCTGGCGATTTTGGAGATGTTAAGATGGGTAACAGTGACATATCAAAAGTTATTGGCATTGGAGATGTATGTCTGAAGTTTGATACGAGCTTGAAGTTATTTCTTCATGATGTGAAGCATGTTCCAAACATGAGAATGAATTTAATTTCTACTGGTCTTCTTGATGATGAAGGATATGTCAGCAACTTTGGTAATGGTCAATGGAAGCTCACTCGGGGTTCTTTAATTGTTGCAAGAGGGAAGAAGTGTCCGAAATTATATATGACACATCCGCAAATATCCAAGGACAGTGTTAATGCAGTTGAGAATGTTGATAAGGTTGAATTATGGCATAAGAGACTTGCTCACATGACTGAAAAAGGAATGAATATGCTGTCGAAGAAAAAGGTATTATCTGGTTTGACTGATATACATTTGAAAAGGTGTTCTCATTGTGTGACAGGTAAGCAGAACAGAGTTTCTTTTAAGAGTCGTCCTTCCTCTCGTAGAGAGCATATACTTGACTTGATGCATTCCGTTGTTTGTGGTCCTATGAAAACCAAAACTAATGGTGGTTCAATATATTTCGTTACATTAATGGATGATCATTCAAGGAAGTTATGAGTTTATACCTTGAAGACGAAAGACCAAGTGATAGATGTGTTTAAGCATTTTCAGGCTTTATTTGAGAGACAGGCTAGGAAGAAACTGAAGTGTATCCGGATAGATAATGAAGGCGAGTATACAGGTCCATTTGATGTGTATTGTAGATAGCAGGGTATTCGGCACCAAAGGACTCCACCAAAGACACCTCAGCTTAATGGTTGAGGATGAACAGAACATTGGTAGAGAGAGTCAGATGTTTACTTTCACATGCCGAGTTGCCGATGTCTTTTTGGGGGGAGGCACTAAATACTGCGGTAAGTGTGTTAAATCTCTCATCTTGTGTTCCTTTAAAATTTGATATTCCAGATAAATTTTGGAGTGGTAAAGATGTTTCTTATGATCATTTTCGTGTCTTTGGATGTAAGGCTTTTGTGCATATTCCCAAAGATGAGAGGTCTAAACTTGATGTGAAGACTAAAGAGTGTATATTCCTTGGTTACAGCCAAGATGAATTCGGAAATAGGCTCTACGATCCAGTTTCAAAGAAGATTGTGAGGAGCCGAGATGTTATCTTTATTGAAGATCAGACTTTGAAAGATATTGGGAAGGCAGAAACAATTCCTCAATATAACAATGATCTGGTTGATTTGGATCCAGTTCCTCCAAGACATGTGGATTCACAGTTTGGAAATGATGTTCATGATGATGACCAGCATGGTATTAATACTATTATTCAGGAAAATAGTGACATGGATGATGATGCCCACGAGGACTCACCAGTACAAAATACTACACCATTCGTTCCACTCAGGCGATCTACCAGAGATCGTCATCCTTCTAATAGGTATTCTGCTGATGAGTATGTTCTATTGACTGACAGTTGTGAATCTGAATCTTATACAGAAGCTATGAAATATGAGCACAAAAAGGAGTGGGTTTATGCCATGCAAGATGAGATGAAATCCTTTTATGAGAATAATACTTTTGAGTTGGTGAAGCTACCTAAGAGAAAACGAGCTTTGAAAAACAGGTGGGTTTACAGAGTGAAGCAAGATGAGCATGTTTCACAACCACGGTACAAAGCTAGGTTGGTCGTCAAGGGATTTGTTGGTCCTTGACTATTGCAGAAGGGGGGGGGGGGGGGTGGTCCTTGACTATTGCAGAAGGGGGGGGGGGGGGGGGGTTGAATGCAATACTGATAAATCTCAATCTACGTTTCAACAACAAAAACTAAGATTAACGTTTATCAGTTTATGGAATTGCAAACACAAGTAGACACACAATTAATTCTCACAAAATAAATGTTTTATTTATTTTGCAATGGGTTGCTACAACCTCAAGAAAGTGTTTGTTTTCTTGAGCTTCGGTTTCTCGAGTAATTACAAAGAATGGATTGAGAGATAGTCTAAGTAGACTGATCCTATCACTATCAACACGGGTCTTGTGAAGCTGCTGTCATTTTCATGTGGCAGCTTCTTACAAATTGCCTACCCGTGATTCTTTCCTAAATTGCTATACAAACAACTTATCAATACAGAACAAAGCAATCTAGAAACATTCTATATTCAGCTAACACAATTCAATAGATGTAGATTTGTCATACTCTGGAATTGGTGAGCTTTGTCATGTGATCTCTCAAGCTTCGGTCGTAGTCTTGCAGACCTGTTGCAGTGTTGGGATGCTGCAACACGCCTGTTTCTTGAACATCCAAACTGTCACAAGTTTGACTGGGTTGTTCCCCAATACAAATGTTATCCCTTCATGACAGTATCCTGATGGCTAAGCTTGCTGTCACAATAATGTGCTTTTGGTGACAGTAAGAAATCTCCGCAGAAGGTGCTGTCAGCATTTCCAAGCTTGCTGTCAGGTTACAGTAAAGTTGCTATCCGAGGGCTTCCGCCAATGTTGCTGTGAGAGTGAATGTACTGTCGTGACTTGCAACATGTTGTCGTCTTGTAACCTTAATGTCAATGCTGTGACAGTAATCTTTATTCTTGCTGTCCATCTTGAGTACTTCTTGAGGCTTGAACAAATAAATGAACTTCTACCAAGATGTACTAGAATCTTATTTGCAATAAACAAAAACAGTTACAAGGACATACTCCGGCTGTGACAGTATGTTCATACTTAATAAAATTAAGTATTTAAGATATCTAGTTAAGTTGTCTCATAGCTATCACCCATAAATCCTGGGATTTAGTTCCAACATCCCCAGAAGTACTTCCACTAGCATTTCTTGCTTCTTCAGTTCCTCCACTACCATCCAACTCATCATCATCCCCATAAGGAACATCATAGGAACAACTTTCTTCTTGTTCAGCTCTGTTGGAGTTTGCTTTGGAGATCATTTTCTTTATAGTAGAGCTCAGTTTCTTGTCCCTTTTCACCAGCAAGTCATAGATTGCATTGACAGCAAGAACTCCTTCCTTGTTGGCTTTAGAGTTGAGAATCATGTTTAACACCTTCAAAATTGCCCTTGACTCCATTGTTGAAGTGTCTCATAGACTCATGTATGCACATCTCCTGCTACCACTTTTGGTGGTGCTTTCATAGTAGACACAAAATGGATTGGTGTAGACTTCTGGAAGTTTTTCTGAAATTAAATTCAGCATTTGCAGATGTAGGATCTCATTGAAGGCTGTACGGTTTGCCTTGATTTTGTTTTTCATCACAATTAGCACCTTTGCTGGAAGACTCTGCAATAGCTGCATGGTGATGAACATAGATATTCCAATGCTCAAGTACACATCAATAGCCCATCTTCTTTCTTCATTGATCTTTACACATACACTGGTGATTTTCTCTTTAAGCAAAGTAGAGCAGTGATTTAATCTTCCACTAGGCTCCTCCATAGCTCCTTCAACTATCTTGTAGAAGTCCTCATCATGATTCTTCAAAGTACTTTCCCTGTAGTCAACCATCAAGGTATTGGCTTCCACCTGGCTGAACTCTGTTCCTTCACTCCATGTGTTTCCTGACAAGATGTATTCAGACATCTTGTCTTTCCCTTTTCCCAACCTATTCTTCTCATCCTTTTCTCTCCATTGCTTTTCAAGAGCACTCTCCTTTGGCATTGGAGTTGGCTCTCTTATTGATACATGAGGTAGTACTGGTCTCTTGGAAGGAACATTCCCTTGCATTGCTTCCAGGGCTTCTTTGGACATAAGAACTGTTTCTCCAGCCATCTCATATTCAAAAAGATTTTCAGCTTCTTGCTCTTGCTCCCCCTTGCTTCCTGAACCTCCTTTTGCTCCCCTTTTTCTCTTTGCAGATACTGTTTTCTTCTTAGCTGTAGGCTCCCCCTCATTCCTTGAAACATCCTTTAAGATAGGCCCCCCCTGAGCAACAACATGCTTGGGGACACCTACTGATTCTGAGTGTTCCTTTCCTGATTCTGCCCTTTGTGATTCTGATCTTGCCCTTTTCTCCCCCTTAGGTAAGTTGGCATCATCAAGACTTGCAGTAAGAACCTGAATGGTGTCCTGAAGACTGGAGAAGCCATAGGCCACCATGGTAGACATGCTGTCAATCTTGGATTCTATGGAGAGACACATGTTCTCTAGAGCTTCCAACCTGAGTGCAGTAGAGGGGCCACCTGTTCTTAACCTTCGTGGGGGTTAAGGAAAAGAATGGGGCTTGGAGGCTGTGGGGGTTCTCACACTCTCATTGTTTTTCTGAGTGATCTCATCACTCCTCACAAAAGAACTCTCATGGCCTAGTGCCTGTAAGTGTGGGGCTCCCTCAAATTCTCTCTGGACATGCTCAAGTCCCTCACCTTTTGCCAGCTCATTTGGCTGCCTCTCATTTTTATGCTCACCTCTCTTTTCTTTTATCTCTCTTTTCTTTTGCACACCCTCACTCATCCTAGATGCATGGGTATGAGCAGTGCTTACATGAAATGAAACAAATGGTTTAGAATGTACCTTTAAGAACTGAGATAGTGGCACATCATCATCAGAGACATCTTCAACAATTACATCATCAAAAGCAGGCTGAGTAGAGGTGACAGGAACTTTGTCAGGAATGTTACTGTTAGTTGGAACATTGACAGTAGGTTCCACTGCATCTTGGACATCATGTTTGGTTGTGACAGCAATGTCAACTGAGTCCTCGACAGCAGGGTCACCTGTGACAACAACATTCTCAGAGTCTTTGACAACAACCGAGGCTGTGACAACATCTTCCCTAAGGTAAGATGCTTCTTGGAGATTGAACAAGGTACTGGCTGTTTCACTTTCTAGTAGAGATGTACCTTGCTCTTTCTCAGTGTTTGAGGGAGTGGTGTCCATTTCACTTTGAGAAATGGGTTCTTGTGGACCACTTGATGGGGGCTCATCCATGATTGGAGATGGATGATCAAAACCTGAAGGGTTGGGACTGTCCCCCTCTCTAGGTTATGGAGAAGAAACAAATGAATGTGTAGAGAAGTAAGAAGGTGAAAGTGGAGAAGAGAATGATGGCTGCTCCACAGATGGAACTTGTGAAGCATCAATGGGAGAAGTGAAATCCTCACTGTGTCCTGACTCCAGGTGTGTTTCTGCAAGTGGAGGCTCCTCATGAGTTGGAACATGAGGTTGTGCAGACTCTTTACAGCGTGCCTTGGGAGACATGCCAATTTCAATAGATGTCCCTTGTTGAGAAGGCACATCTAGGGAGGAGTGTAATTCCCTTGTTTCCTTTACAGTCTTTTGGGAGACTGTAGGGTGGCTGACAGTGGTTTTGGTCCTCTTAGCTCTTTTCTTCTTAGGCTCAGGAGGAACCACTGTTAGTTCTGGTTGACTACTTTCCTTATTTGCTGCACTAGGTGCAGGAACTCCCTCTTGACTCTCAACACTACCACCAACATCAGTCTCTAGGGGTTTTTTTCTGGTTTCCTGTAAGGCTTGTCTCTGTACTTTGGGAAGTCTAGAGAACCTAGGCTGAGTGTATGGAGTAGAATGAGGGTTAGCTGAATTGGGGTCTAATCCATCTTCATTCTCAATAGTGAAGGTGTCAAAACCAGAAAGCAATGGAAAATCAAGTTTGGTCACTTGATCAACCATGTGTTTGGTGAAACATAGTGGAATATGTGCATTTAAGTTCAGTGAAGTGAGAGTTGTGTGAGTGTTTCTTTTCAGTACAGGGCACACCTCTAAGAGAGGGGCATTCTCATCAAAATCACATAAAGAATTAATGCACAACATTAGAAAGCGAGGATAGATCTGTACCTTCTTACCTATGGCCGCCTTGAGGTGTGCCATGAGTAGCTTTCCAACATCCACTTTGTACCCATGAACGAGAGAGTGAGTGAGCTTTTTGATGTAGGTGGGAATTCCATTCCAACCTGTGGTCTTGGTAGAGAACACTTTCACCATTGCATCAAACACCATGCTCCACTCCTTGCGGAGATACTTCCTGTCCATTTCACCAGAAGGGTATCGTTTTTATGTTCCCTCTTCAAGAATGGGTCCAGAATACCCAATTTTTAGGAAGAGCTTCTTGAGGGTCTCATCACTTGCAAGCTCGGTATAAGTCTTTCCAGGTTCTAGTACAATTCCCAAGGCTGCATTGATGCCCTGAGCATTGAGAGTATAGCTATGCTCCTTGATTTTGAACTAAATAGTGGAGATGTCACCATCTTCTTGAGCAACAGCTGTCTCCCAGAAATTTTCAATCCTGTCTAGATCAAGAACAGGGGTTGAGGTAATTGCATACCCAAGATAGGACTTATTCATAAAATAAACAAGTCCTTTGAAACCCTCACCAGCATCACTAGGAGAGTAGATGCCAACAAAGTTGGTTTGTGAAATTGATTGTTTGGGGGCCATTTTTGCTTGTTGAGAGAAGAAAGAGAGAAAAGAATGAATTGCTTGGAGAGAAGATAAAAGAGAGTGTTGTGTTTGCTTTTTGAGAACATTTGTATATTTGATGAATTTAGAGGGAAGTGCAAGCGTTTAACTGAAAAAGTGGGAAAGAGAAATCTTGTCTTAACCCATTTAACAGTCACGTGGGTTACTGGCTGATTCCTCTCTCCTTGTGGAGAGTGAGTGTCCAAAAGTAATGGTCCACTACTTTCGACAGTAACCTGTGCGCTCAAAACAACCGTGTCAGTAACTTTGGTGTGATGACATCATGTTTTGCGTGACAATAACATTTCGCGCAAAACCTACTGTCATCGTTAAGTTCTCATATGACAGTGTCTTTTAAAAGTCGTGACAGAAAGTTGTTTACTGCTGTTGAGAAACTAACTGGAAATAAACCGTGACAGCTACTTTTCTTGAAGACAGCAACCTTTGCGGGAAAACAACAACTGTCGAGACTTTGTGTTGAAACTGTTATGATAAATAACTTAACTGAAGAGACACCAGTTAAACATATGCAATATTTATTACTGATTCATTATTCATCCATAACAAGAACAACCATTCAAGTAATTATCCACACAAGCAATAAGAAACTATAGAGGAAAATAGATAAATTTTATTAATAGAAGAGGGTTAAATTACTACACTTGGTAAGATTAACTATTCATTACAGTCTTTCTTAACCAATTCTAGAAATTCTGCCCTAATTTCCTTTTCTGTTGTTCTTTCTTCCTGAAGGAGTGCTTGAAACTCCTTTTCTTCTTCTTGTAACTTAGCCTCCTCAGTGGCTTTAGCAGCAAGTTCTTTTTCTTCCTCCTCATCGAGGATATCTAACAGTTCATCGAACAAAGCTTCAACTTCTTCCTTATGGGGAGACTCACAACTGATTTTAGGCCTGTACTCGATTCCTACTTTGTTTTCCATTTTACCCTTTTATGAATAATTCACTAATATGGCCTAAGGTTCATTTTATAGGCATACTAGGTAAAGAGAAGGTAAACGATCAACAGTTTAGAATACCCATACAACTACCACAGATTGTAATTAAGTGATGTCTACCACTAATCCAACAATCAACGTAAAACTGACCAATCAAGGAAATTCCTTGACCAATTTCAACAATAAAACCATGCAAGTTAATGTCATATAGAATCTAACTCTCAAATAAAGGACTAGCACAAAGTTCAATTTAACAAAGTCAAAGTAAACGTGCTATCGAAAATGGATAGAGACATAAGTAGACAGTAACTTTCTCATGACAGCAACTTGTTAGGGTTACTGTCACAAGCTTCATTTTAGAATCTAGAATGGAAAAACTAGTAAATTAACATACCAGATTCAGCATTCCCAATTCACTTACCAACCTGTTAAAGGTTGCTTCATCCAGTGGTTTTGTAAAGATGTCTGTAAGTTGCTTTTCTGTAGGGACATAGATCAACTTCACAGTTCCTCTTTTAACATGCTCTCTTATGAAATGATGTCTGATATCAATGTGCTTTGTTCTAGAGTGTTGAACAGGATTGTCTGAGATGGCTATGGCACTAGTGTTGTCACAGTAGATAGGAATATTATTTATCACTAGACCATAATCCAACAGTTGATTCTTCATCCACAGAATTTGTGCACAGCAACTTCTAGCAGCAATGTATTCAGCTTCTGGAGTAGATGTGGAAACTGAATGTTGCTTCTTACTAAACCAGGAAACCAATCTTCCACCAAGAAACTGACAGCTTCCTGTAGTACTCTTTCTGTCAATTCTACACCCAGTATAGTCTGAATCAGAATACCCCACTAGCTCAAATCCAGTATTTTTAGGATACCAAAGGCCTAGATTAGGAGTGCCCTTTAGATATCTAAAAATTCTCTTGATAGCTACTAAGTGTGACTCCTTTGGATCAGCCTGAAACCTTGTATAGAGACATGTAGCAAACATTATATCAGGTCTGTTGGCAGTTAGGTAGAGAAGGGATCCAACCATGCCTCTGTAAGCACTAGAGTCTACTTTCTTCCCTTTGGAGTCTAGATCCAAATTAGTTGAAGTGGAGATGGGAGTCTTGGCAGGTGATGAATCTTCTAGGTTGAACTTCTTGAGAAGTTCCTTGACATACTTTGCTTGACAAATGAAGATACCATCATCTTTCTGAAGAACTTGTAAACCAAGGAAGAATGACAGTTCTCCCATCATGCTCATCTCATATTTGTTTCTCATTAGAGATGAAAACTTCTCACACAGCTTCTCATTTGATGAACCAAAGATGATATCATCAACATAGATTTGAACCAGAATGATGTCTTTGCCATGATGCTTGTAAAATAGAGTCTTATCTACTACACCTCTTGTAAACTGGTTTTCCAATAGAAAGGCTGAGAGGGTATCATACCAGGATCTTGGAGCTGGTTTCAAACCATAAAGTTCCTTGAACATCTTGTACACAAAATTATACATTTCAGCATCTTCAAAACCAGGTGGCTGTTCAACATTGTAATAATCCCAAATTTTGGACTTAGTTAAAAAAAAAAAAAAAAATTATTTTTATTTTTATTTTTATTTTTGATGAATAGTAAATTTTTGAACCGAAAAATATTTTCAGACCACACTATGTACGAGTCGGGATAATGAACTTTCGAAGTCGTATTAGTGATATGCGATGTAAATGAAGGAATGCAAAAGCTGTCAGAATCGGAAAAATAGCATTTCTGTTTTCTCCGAAATTTCACCAATAACGGACGGATTAATCATTATTTGAAAGTATTGGAGGATTAAATTATCAGTTCCATGGATATGGATTTAATAAAAGAATTAGAGATGTCGAGAACGTTTACGGTAAACTACTTCGTTGAGAAATCCCTGCGAACGTTCATCAAGATTAAGCCGTAACCGAACAACGAGACACGAATCAATTTAAATACGAGATTAAGCGGTGACGGAACAACGCGACATTTACAGGATTAAATATAGACATGGAAGTAACATGTAACAAGATTAATTCGAGGGATGCAACATTTGTATCATCCGTGTGAAAGAGAACGAACCAGTAAAGCAAACCAGTAAAGCTACTTTATCCAAACTCCTGCATGCGTGACACGTGTCCTGTGACAAGCCAAATTGTGATGACTCACCACTTTGACCATCAAAATATCAGCATTTCTATCATTCATCCAAGGCAAAAGAAAAAAGAAAACTCTCCCCATTTCCATTTTCAGATTTCTGCTCAGCTTGCATAAGGAGCAAAGAAAAATTCATAACTCCAAATCTACTTGTCCTAAAATCACCAAATTTTAACCATAGCTTCTCCACTCCATGGGTAACATTCTTTCAAAATTTCATGGTCAAAAAAGGAGTGTAGCCTAGCCAAATCCCTTCCCCAAGTTGGAGAACCCAAACTGTCCAGTTTCTGTCCAGCGGAGAGATGGGGCTCAAAACCCTAGCTAGGAAGCTTAGAATTTGATGATCTATGACTCAATAGAAAGCTTATGAAGAGCACAAGGTCTGGTAAAAATCTTAGCACTGAACTCTTAGTTTTCGAATTGTTATGGATTTTACAAAATGAGGATGAATAGTAACTTTTCATGATTCTTGATTTTGTTTCTTAAGGATTAAGCTTGTTAAGGTTTGTTCAAAGCTCAAGGAAGGATTATAAACTATTGTTAGTATATATGAAGCATCAAGGAAGGTATAAACTCTTGAAACCCTTAGTTATAAATCGATTTATATGATTAGTTTTAAGTATAGTTTAGTCGGTGTAATCGTAAGGATGATTAAGTGATTTTGATGAAAGTTTGAAGTTGTTTTGATGATAAGCAAGTAGATGTTGGTTTTGACTGATTGGTGATTATTATGGATTAGTAATGATGTTAAGGATTTGACTTGGTGATTTGGTTTGGATTGATCTTGTAAGTTTATGATTAAACTTTGGAATCGTTAAAACATAGCCGTTATAATGCCCGATTTTCCGTAACCATTGTTTTGGTTGTGATGTCCGAGCATAAGAACTTCTGTCCAAGGTCACCACTGCCTAGTATAGTGTAGGTCTTGTTTCAAGGTTCGTTTTGGTATAAAGATCATGTGAATCCGATTTACGGTTTAGGAGAAACGAGTAATTTAGTAAAGGATGTTTCGAGAAACCGAACGATACCACTTAGTCAACTTTGAGGCTATGATCGAACCACTTAGAGGTCATAATAAAATGTGAAACTTTTTGATAACATGCGAGGTATGTTTAGGAAGACCCTCGAGAAGATTTCGTGTTAAAAGGATTATATTTCAATTTTATAAAAATGCGTGAGCAAGCATGCTCGAGTAAAGGATCTTAAGGAGTTAATTTGGAAATGGACTTTGTACTTGAGATAGTATATACTTAGGATGGTGAAAGCGTTTAAGTTATTAATCTTGAACCTTGTGTTGATTCTAGATTACTGGACCAACCTGAGACTTATTGCTACTTCGGGATTTCCAGGCAAGTTTTCTCATTCCATGCTGTATTTTAAAGTACCATATTCTGATGTATGCACATACTAGATGCAAGTTTTCAAAACCTATACTTACGGTTGTTGTGATAATAAATTGTTTTCATATATGATATGTAGATGCGATATATAAATTGCATACTTGTTTTCGAACTGCTATATATATAGCGATATCCGAGGATATGACTTGATGTGGGGCTTATAAGCTAGATATGGGATATCAGTTATAAGCCAGTTTTATATATAATGCCCTAGGATAAGGGCGGATGATTTTCTCTAAGATCATAAGTAATTATATTTCTGTATAGTGTTGTATAGTTTTGAGATAAATGATTATATCGTGTTAAATAGAATTTGACTTTTGGATATTATACGAGCTTTGAGATAATGTACTTACGAACCGGTGTACCTTGTAGCTCTATAGGTAAGAGCATGTTCATTGTTTCGACTCTAGACCGGGAGTCGATATTTTTGTTATATAGGTAGTCGTGGAAACTCGGAGGGATTCCAGCGGCAGATTACTATTCATCTTGAGGAATATTATTAATAATCATTATTTATGTTCTGGAAAGTATTTATTACTTGGAAATGATTTGGTAATTGGTTTATAAGCTAGATATCGGGTAACTGTTATTTGAGAATTATTTATTTAATGAATATCATTTTAGAATATTCATTTGAGGATTATTTATTTAATGATATCATTTTAGAATATTCATTTGAGGATTATTTATTTAATGAATATTATTTTGAATATTCATTTGAGGATTATTTATTTAATGAATA
Source organism: Heracleum sosnowskyi (assembly GCA_030848705.1). NCBI lineage: Eukaryota > Viridiplantae > Streptophyta > Magnoliopsida > Apiales > Apiaceae > Heracleum > Heracleum sosnowskyi. Next base: position 90,456,715 of record CM061235.1, on the reverse strand, counting down.
TCATTTTAGAATATTCATTTGAGGATTATTTATTTAATGAATATTATTTTAGAATATTCATTTGAGGATTATTTATTTAATGAATATTATTTTAGAATATTCATTTGAGGATTAATTATTTAATGAATATTATTTTGAATATTCATTTGAGGATTATTTATTTAATGAATATCACTTTTGAATATTCATTTGAGGATTAAGTATTTATTTAATGAATATTATTTGTGAATATTCATTTAAGGATTATTTATTTAATGAATATTATTTTCGAATATTCATTTGAAATTTATTAATTAGTGAATATTAATTTGAATATTCATTTGAGGTTTACGTATCGAGGATTATTTATTTATGAACAATATTTTGAATATTCATTCAAGGCTATTTATTTAACGGATATTATTCTGAAGATTCATTTAATATTTAATTACTTATTAAATATTATTTTCGAGTATTCATTGAAGGATTACTTATTTCATGAATATTATTAATTATTTTCAAATCAAAAAGAGGTTCCCAAAACACTGTTTTTACATTTGAATCTATCTTTTAAGAAGATTTAAATGCTCGCTCAACTATCAAAAATATGGGAAACCTGATTTAAGTGACTACTACTCTTTTTAAACTCTCAATTCAAAAAACTGTCCAGGGACAGATATTTTCTTGGAGCAATTTAATTGCTGCCAGTCTAATGTTGTGTTACCACCTCAATGATCGAGGGGTAAATTCATGGAACAAGTCGATATCCATTAACAAGCATAGCTTGGGAAATATTGGGAAATCTTCCTTTCCAACCTAGATATAACTACTTAGTGGAGTCGTATCAACAAGTGTTACACTTGGGGAAAGGAGGATGACCTTTACGTTTCAGAGTCATGGATTTCATCTGAACTAGGAGTGGTGTAAGTGGTCCAGTTGCGATTGACCCATCCAACTTTTATGGCCCCAAATGGGCCGGGAGGTCACTGGAAGGCGGTAGACAATGTCAGGCCGTCGTGATTCTTCCATCTACATGTAGAAAACTATTTGAGCGGTGCGACCTGCTACTGATCATAGCAAGGTTAGGCACAGCGGGCGCGGTAGCAACTCCAGTATTAGTTCATCATCCAATTTGGATATTCCTGCAACATGTATTGGGATGAAAAACCAATCATGTTGGCAGGGGGTCGAAAGTATTTGAAATTGAAGTGACAATAAATTCATGCAACTTCATCTTTTATTTTATGAAGTATGACTCTGATAAAACCTGATTAAGGATATATATGCATAAGTGGACTTTGGGTTACAGAAACATTATATTGATTTTCCTCGTAACTTCATCCTTTATGTTATACTAGTTTCTTATCCGTTAAAGGCATAACATGTGATTACAGAGATATTTTCGAACTATATAGTGGGTTTGTATTACTAAACCTTGTATAGAATTGTGAGGTCTATTATTGTAACTTCAGGTAGAGGTTGTAAATAACAGATGAGGTCCTGGATAGTACATTTGGTTTGTAATAACAAGTGTTGATTATTGTTGCTCATTTCCAAGGCTATAACTTGTGTGTGTGTGCGTAAGTGATTGGGGTCTTTGGAGTTGTATTATGAGAATGTTGTAAGTAATGCAGGTTTTGTATCATTGATGGAGCGTGACAACCCAGATTGCTGACCCCGGATTTGGGGGTGTTACAAACATACACTTCTTCTTCCAACTCTCCATTTAGAAAAGCACTTTTGACATCCATTTGGAACACCTTGAAGTTACAATGTGCAGCAAAGGCTAGAAAAATCCTGATAGATTCAAGTCTGGCAACAGGTGCAAATGTCTCATCATAATCTATTCCTTCCTGTTGACAGTAACCTTTAGCTACTAGCCTTGCCTTGTTTCTAGTCATATTTCCATTTTCATCTAGTTTGTTTCTGAAAACCCACTTTGTCTCAATAACTGATTTTCCTTTAGGTCTTGGAACCAATTTCCACCCATTGTTCCTTTCAAACTGGTTGAGTTCCTCTTGCATAGCAATCACCCAATCAGAATCTAACAATGCTTCATCAATTGCTTTTGGCTCCATTTGAGACAGAAAACAAGAAAACATGCTGTCAGCAGAAACATTATTCCTGGTCCTCACCCCAGAAGTAGGATCTCCAATAATTAGATCATCTGTGTGATCCTTGTTCCACCTTGTGGTTCTGGGCAAGCTTCTTGTTTGATTTGAAATAGTAGCCTTATTTAGGGGAACTGATTCTTCACCAGGGCAATTGTCTACACCATTTTCTTCAATGTCTCCAGAGTCACAATCATTTTGAACATTTCCTGAGATAGTCTATGACTGGGCTGGAGTCTGATTAGCATTTTCTTCAATGACAGTATCCTTTTCAGTTTCAACAGTTTGAGTGAATGTAGGTTCTTCATCAACAATTTCTTCTTCCTCCAAGTATCCTTGATTCTCAAACCTAAGAATCTACATTTGACCTTCTTCATGCAGTCCAGGAAACTTGGTTTCATCAAATGTGACATTCACACTTTCATCTATGATTCTGTGTTCCAAAAGATAAACTCTGTAGGCAGTCCTTTCTAGAGCATACCCCATGAAAATACCTTCATAAGCTTTGGTGTCAAATTTCCCTTTCTTTTCATGGTTGTCTTTCATCATGAAACATTTGCTCCCAAACACATGAAAATACTTGACAGTAGGTTTCTTTTCATTGAGCAGATAGTAAGGAGTGTTCCCATGAGTCTTGTTGATCAAGGTTCTGTTCTGTGTATAACAGGCTGTGTTGATAGCTTCTTCCCAGAAGTATGTAGGTAACTTTGCATCATGAAGCATAGTTCTGGTAGCTTCAATAAGAGTCCTGTTCTTCCTTTCTACAACTCCATTCTGCTGAGGTGTCCTTGTAGCAGAAAATTGTTGTACAATTCCTTCATCTTTACAGAAATTACCAAGAGTGGCATTTCTGAACTCAGTCCCATTATCACTTCTCAACATCTGAACTTTGGCATTTGGAGCTCTTTCAAGAACCCTTAAGTGATCAATGATGACTTGAGCAGCTTCATCTTTTGATTCTAGATACTTCACCCAAGTATACCTAGAATAATCATCCACCATAACTAATGCATATCTCTTCTTGGCTAATGATGGAACATTGACTGGTCCAAAAAGATCCATGTGAATTAGTTTGAGTGGATCAGTGTTGGTGTTGACTTGCTTTGACCTGTGCACAGCTTTCTTCAATTTTCCCATTTGACAATCCTCACACAGTCCTTCTTGACAAAATTCCTGTTGAGGTAGTCCTCTCACTAGTTCCTTCTTCATCAGCATATTCATTGTCTTGAAATTGAGGTGTGAGAGTTTCCTGTGCCAAAACATACTGTCACCAACAGAAGCTTTACTGTAAAAACAGTAAATCTTGTCCTTCTTTGTTGAGCACAGGTCAGCAACAAACAAGCTTCCTTTTCTTACCCCTTTCAAAGAGAGGCTTCCATCCTTCTTGTGATAGATGTTGCAAACCATCATGTCAAAATCAACCTTGAATCCCCTGTCACTGAATTGGCTGACACTGAGCAGGTTGTGCTTCAATCCATCCACAAGTGCAATATTATTAATGACAACATTTCCAATTTCCAAACAGCCATATCCCACTGTGTAACCCTTGCTGTTGTCTCCAAAGGTTATGATTGGGCCAACTTTCTCTACAAATTGTGATAGCAGGGCTTTATCACCAGTCATGTGTCTAGAGCAGCCACTGTCAATGATCCATATGACCTGCTCCTTATTCTTACCCTGCAAAACAAATTGTGTTTAAGAGGCATATGGTACCCAATCCTTGTTGGGTCCAGTTACTTCAGTATCACAAGCATAATCAACATTTTCAACTTTAATCATCACATCAGGAATCTTCTGTTGGACTCCTTTCTTCACCCACTTATCTTTAGAATTAGACTTGGTCTTCTTCTTAGTGGATGTAGCCTTCTTACTGTTTCCAGTAGACTCAGAAGTCTCAACAGTTTGCATATAGAGACATTGTTCAGTAGATGAAATAGGCAAATTGAAGCAAGTACTCATGGCAGTTACTTTGCAAGGCATACAGTTAATGTTATTGCAGACTACCATAGATCTATGCATAATGGGGGTTCTGGGTAAGTTGCCATCTATCATGGTCACATTGTCCTTGACCTCTTTTGGTTTCTTACAAACATGAGTTAAGTGATGTGAAGAGCCACAATTATTGCATAGTTTTCTAGGAGCATTAGCATTGCCATTTCCTAACTTACCATTCCTGTTTCTAGACTTGTAGGTAATTGTGTCAACAGGATGTTCTGAAGTTACTGTCGAGCCTTTCTTGACAGTACCTTTCACGCCTTCTGTCTTGACAGTAGGTTTGGAAGTCACTGTCTTTGAGGCTCTCTTGACAGCATCTTTGGAAGCTACTGTCTTGCCATTATTGACATCATCTTTAGAACATTCTGTCAGATTGTTTGGGAGAGTTACTGTCTTGGGGATTGTGACAGCATCTTTTCCATCAACTATTGTACTGTCAATACCTTCATCCTCATCATCAATTTGTTGCTTGATGAGCATGGCTTCCTCATCAAACTCAAGTTCAGAAAGTTTGAAAATAGGTTTGTTGATCTTCTCGAGGATATGAGGCTTGATAGTAGCATCAGTTGAACAATCCTGACTTACAATTTCCTTACCAGGTCTTTTACCATACTCAAAACCTATCCCTACTTTTTGATCCTCTGTGTGTTTCTCATGATAATTCTGAAGTTGTTTGGATGAGTTTCTATAGGCATTAATCTTTAATTCATTTTCACTAATTTCTTTCCTTAGAAACTCCTCAATTTCTTTAGCACAGACTAATTCATTTTTAAGTTTAGCATTCTCCTGTGTTAAGGATTCTAAACGACTGGTCATCAACAAAAGCAAATCATTTTCAGAAGTGAGTGTTTCATTCAATTTAGTTAACCTAGCAATTTCTTCATTAGCTGCAGTTAAACTAGTGTGAACATTGAACATTTCTGCACTCAATTCCTTGACAGTTTGTTTGTATTCATCTTTAGACATATCAAGTAAGACAAGTGAGGGTACCTGACTTGGAGAGCTAGAGGTGGCCTCATCAGACTTAGCCATGAGGGCTAGATTCACATATTCATCTTCCTCTTCATCATCAGAATCATCCCAGCACTTTCCTTCAGCCATATAGGCCTTTCCCTGTCCTTTCTTGAAGTGTCCACTTGACCCTTTATCCATCCTCTGATTCTGCCTTGGTCTTCTGCACTCAGTAGCAAAATGACCAAGCTCATTGCAGTTGTAACACCTGAACTTGGATCTGTCCACCATCCCTGTTTTGTAACCACCCCTTGTGGCACCACCTTCAACCTTGGGAGAATTCCCTCTGCTGAACCTTGATGTTTGACCTTGAGGCTTAAACGGCTTGTTTATCTTGAATCTTATGTTTTTAAATTTCTTAGCCATGTAAGCCATAGTTGGATTATCCATCTTCTCCATTTCTTCTAAGGAGTAAAAGTCTTCATCTTCAACATCAGTTATCTGTTGTACAACTTTCTCCTCATCATCCACAACCTCTTCAATCTTAAGAGTAGGTACTGGAGCAGGTTATGTGACTTGAGTTTCTTCACTAGGTTGAGTGATTCTTGGCACATGAGCCACGAGAGCACCTGACATATTAGCCATCTTTCCTCTGGATCCAGCTAGAATAGCTCTTTTCTGGAAAAACTCAAGCTCATATGATTTAAGCACACCATATAAAGTTTCAAGAGAAATATTGTTCAGATTTCTTCCTTCTCTTATGGTAGTGACTTTGTGCTCAAGATGCTCAGGAAGTGTGAGTAAGAACTTGACATTTAGCTCCTTCCTATCATAGTACTTGCCATGAATCTGTAGCTCAGTCATCAGTTTACTAAACCTCTCAAACATTGTTGTTAGGTCTTCTCCTGACTTTGCCATGAAAGCTTCGTACTGAGAGATAAGAATTTGTCTTTGATTGTCTTTTATTTCTTCACTTCCTTCACATAGCAGCTCGATCTTATTCCACATATCCTTGGCTGATGAGCACCCAATGACATTCCCACACATGGCTTTGTCCAAAGTGAGAGCATCCAGTAAGATGAGTTGCAAGTAATCATCCAAGGCCACCTTCTCTTTTTCTGGCTCCAAAAACTCTGAAGGTAATTTGTTGACCCAGTAGGCTGGAATAAGAACACCGTCCACAGTTGAGGCTTCAATTTCTTTTCATGGAACAAAGGGACCATTTTGGAGGATACCCAAGTATAAAGGATTCACAGCTTTGATGAACAACATGATTTTTCTTTTCCACACGTTGTAGTTCTCCTTATCAAATGCTGGAATCTTTATGCTACTCGACTTCTGCATACTTGTCATGATCTTCAGATTAGTAGAACAATCTGTACGCTCTGATACCAGTTGTTGGTCCTTGACTATTGCAGAAGGGGGGGGGGGGGTTGACTGCAATAATGATAAATCTCAATCTACGTTTCAACAACAAAAACTAAGATTAACGTTTATCAGTTTATGGAATTGCAAACACAAGTAGACACACAATTAATTCTCACAAAATAAATGTTTTATTTATTTTGCAATGGGTTGCTACAACCTCAAGAAAGTGTTTGTTTTCTTGAGCTTCGGTTTCTCGAGTAATTACAAAGAATGGATTGAGAGATAGTCTAAGTAGACTGATCCTATCACTATCAACACGGGTCTTGTGAAGCTGCTGTCATTTTCATGTGGCAACTTCTTACAAATTGCCTACCCGTGATTCTTTCCTAAATTTCTATACAAACAACTTATCAATACAGAACAAAGCAATCTAGAAACATTCTATATTCAGCTAACACAATTCAATAGATGTAGATTTGTCATACTCTGGAATTGGTGAGCTTTGTCATGTGATCTCTCAAGCTTCGGTCGTAGTCTTGCAGACCTGTTGCAGTGTTGGGATGCTGCAACACGCCTGTTTCTTGAACATCCAAACTGTCACAAGTTTGACTGGGTTGTTCCCCAATACAAATGTTATCCCTTCATGACAGTATCCTGATGGCTAAGCTTGCTGTCACAATAATGTGCTTTTGGTGACAGTAAGAAATCTCCGCAGAAGGTGTTGTCAGGATTTCCAAGCTTGCTGTCAGGTTACAGTAAAGTTGCTGTCCGAGGGCTTCCGCCAATGTTGCTGTCAGAGTGAATGTACTGTCGTGACTTGTAACATGCTGTCGTCTTGTAACCTTACTGTCAATGCTTTGACAGTAATCTTTATTCTTGCTGTCCATCTTGAGTACTTCTTGAGGCTTGAACAAATAAATGAACTTCTACCAAGATGTACTAGAATCTTATTTGCAATAAACAAAAACAGTTACAAGGACATACTCCGGCTGTGACAATATGTTCATACTTAATAAAATTAAGTATTTAAGATATCTAGTTAAGTTGTCTAATAGCTATCACCCATAAATCCTAACAGGATTCAATCAGAGAAAGGGTATTGATTTTGATGAGATTTTTTTCTCCAGTTGTTAAGATGACATCAATTCGTGTGGTGTTTGGTTTAGCAGCTAGTCTTGATATGGAGGTTGAACAAATGGATGTCAAGACAGCTTTTCTGCATGGTGACTTGGACAAAGAAATCTATATGAAGCAACCTGAAGGTTTTCAGGTAAAAGGTAAAGAGGATTATGTTTGTAAACTTCTTAAGAGTCTATATGGTTTGAAACAGGCACCTCGGCGATGGTATAAAAGTTTGAGTCATTTATGAAGGAGCAAGGCTACCGTAAGACTATTTCTGACCATTGTATTTTTGTTTAGAAATTTTCAGATGATGATTTTATAATATTATTGATTTATGTGGATGACATGCTTATTGTTGGCAAAAATGCTGGAAGAATTTTCCAGTTGAAGCAGCAGTTAAGTAAGTCCTTTGCTATGAATGACTTGGGGCCGTCGAAACAGATTCTTGGCATTCGTATTCATCGAGACAGAGTGGCCAAGAAGTTGCATATATCACAGGAGCAATATATTGAGAAGGTGTTTTGCAGGTTCAACATGGATAAATCTAAAGTTTTTAGTTCTCCTCTTACTACCAACTTTAAGTTAAGTGGAAAGGATTCTCCTTCTACGAAGGAAGAAATTACAGAGATGGATGGAGTTCCATATGCCTCAGCAGTAGGAAGTTTGATGTATACTATGATATTTACGAGACCTGATACTGCCTTTGCAGTTGGTGTTCTCAGTCGTTATCTAACAAATCCAGGTAAGAAGCATTGGGAAGCAGTTAAGTGGATTATGAGATATCTTAGAGGTACTTCCAAATTGGGCCTGACATTTGGGAATAGTAAACAAGTGCTTGTTGGATATACAGATTCTGACTTGGCAGGAGATAAGGATTCGTTGAAATCTACTTCTGGATATTTGATGACTTTTGCAGGGGAGCGGTCTCATGGCAATCTAGGTTGCAAAAAGGTGTTTCACTTTCTACAGGGGAGGCAGAGTATGTAGTAACAACTGAAGCTTGTAAAGAGTTATTGTGGTTGAAGCGGTTGATGCAGGAGCTTGGCTTTCCGCAACAACGCTATGTGATTTTTTGTGATAATCAAGCAGCTATTGACATATATAGCTAAACATCCTACTTTTCATGCAAAAATGAAGCATATCGATATGCGATATCATTGGATCAGAGACGCTCTTGAAGAAGGGTTGTTTGAAGTGGAAAAGGTACACACCGATGATAATGGTTCCGATATGTTGACAAAGTCTATAGCTAAAGGGAAGTTGAAAGTATGTTGTACAATCGCTGGAATGACGAACTCTTTCTCATAGTTAGAAAGGGGGAGATTTTTTGGGTTTTAGTTTCTATCTATGAGATTAAAAGCCCAATTGGATTACCCTTGTTTTGGACCACAAGGAGATAAAAATAAGGGAACCCTGTATATAATTATAGGAGGATTATAATAAAAAGAAGAGAGAGAAAAATAGAAACAAGAGAGATTTAGAGTGAAAAATTCGCAGAAATTTTTCTGATTGCACAAGTTGCCTTGTATTTGCGATTCCCGGAGTTCTACTGGTCGGATCGTCCTAAATTTTGGACAGAATCTTCCTTACACCGATATCTAAATTCTGAACGGTGGAGATTGGATTCGGAGGTCCATAGATCAGTTGTAGAGGGGCTTAACAGAAGCTGTTTGCACCATAGTGAGGTTAAACCTCCCCGCGGGTTTTTTCTCATTGTTTTCTTTTTGAAACAAAGGAAAGATTTCATTAAATTAAACATCCGACAAGAGTGTCTCCAACACACACAATGGAGGAGACGAAAGATCAATGAAGCTATTAAGCGTACAAGGTAGTCTAGCAAGAGAATGCGCTACCCTGTTTGCATGCTTCTTAACAAAAACAACTGAGACACCAACCCTACTATCAAGAATAGATCGACACTGAGCTACTAAATCTCCTATCTCCAACTGATTTTGCTTGGCCTTATTTATCGCCTGGACACTTAGCAAATGTTATGCCACGTTTTGGCATAGTCCAAATTTCTCCGTTTAATAATTATTAATTCAAATTAATAATTAATTGCTTAACCACTAAGTAATATCCTCTCTCTGAAATGAGGAAAAAATCAATCTCAATCAACGAATAACGGAAAATATCTCCAAACGATATTCTTCAAATCATGGAAAAAAATGCGGAGATGCCGCGAGATTGTAGGAAAACGTGTGAAGACCGGACTATTTATGGGAACGTGAGGTGGATTGATAATCCTTGAACTATTTATGGGAACGTGAGGTGGGTTGATAGTCCTTGGACTATTTATGGGAACATTGGATGGATAAACGCTGACTATTTATGGGCTTATCCAATGACTTGTTTTCCAAGAACTACGTGAGGCTTGATCCCTATATAAAAGGGTACGTAGGCACCTTGTATGATACGGCAATTGACACTCGGGAAAGAGGAAGAGAAAGAACCCATTCTCTATTCAATTTCTGAGGAGTCATCATACGAGCTCAGCCCCCAAACATCCAAAAATCCCAAATCTCCCTATTTTCATAATTCGTTATTCCAGCAACCTCCGATTTGTGTCGTTACGAAATTCCTCCAACAACAATTGGCGCTAGAAGGAGGGGATTATTATTATTCATGGAGGACGAATAACTTTAATTATGCAGGGAGGCTTTTGGGTTTTATTACACTCATAGGAGCCGACGGTAAAAAAAAAAAGACAAACTTTGTAACATCACATTCACGCGCAACCAGGCAACCACTACCGTAAAAATTATGGCCAAGAAATAAAAGAACACGAAGCAAAGATCAGGGTGATTTTGGTGGGACCCGCAAGAAAAGAATGAAGTTTGAATAAAATGGACAAAAGTCACACAGTAACCACTAACCAGCATTGGTGGCAACGTGAATATACCAGGAGGCTAGCAATTTAGCAACAGAAAAGCAAAGGCGCGTGGAAATTAACCGGCTTAATTTTAATATCTAAAGATAAGTCTTCGATTTATCCTTTTAAATTTCTGCAAATTTTATAAATATTTGTGTATATTGTTGGATCGTACATATATGTTGGAAAAAATATTTATTAGATTTGAAGTTGGCTTATTTTTGAAGACCCTCTTTTGAGGAGGATAATAATTTTGGAAGACCCTACTCTCAGAGGAGAGTCCATGAATAAAATTACATTATTGAAGGCCCATTGGTAGATGGATATTTCTTGGTTGGCATCGGACATTCCTACAATCACGGGAAGAAATGCGGAGATGCCGCGAGATTGCAGGAAAATGTGTGGGACTGGACGTGATATGGTTGGCACGGGACATTCCTACAATCACGGGAAGAAATGCGGAGATGTCGCGAGATTGCAGGAAAACGTGTGGGACTGGACGTGATATGGTTCGCACGAGACATTCCTACAAATCACGGGAAGAAATGCGGAGATGCCGCGAGATTGCAGGAAAACGTGTGGGACCGGACGTGATATGGTTGGCACATGACATTCCTATAATCACCGGAAGAAATGCGGATATGCTGCGAGATTGTAGGAAAATGTGTGGGACCGGATGTGATATGGGCTGAAAGTCTGACATTTGAAATTGGGTATCTTATTAAAGCCTCAGCTCGTGGGCTCGTGGACAAACGAAAACACATCCTTATGTGGACAATGACACTTGAAAAGCGTGTACATCAATTCGGACAATATAAAAAATGCCAAGCGACCGAAGAAATTTGGAAGCTCGAAGATTTTCAGTTCTCCACTGCAGCAAGCTACACTGAAGAACTGGGGGCTTGTTGTTATGCCACGTTTTGGCATAGTCCAAATTTCTCCGTTTAATAATTATTAATTCAGATTAATAATTAATTGCTTAACCACTAAGTAATATCCTCTCTCTGAAACGAGGAAAGAATCAATCTCAATCAACGAATAACGGAAAATATCTCCAAACGATATTCTTCAAATCATGGAAAGAAATGCGGAGATGCCGCGAGATTGTAGGAAAACGTGTGAAGACCGGACTATTTATGGGAACGTGAGGTGGATTGATAATCCTTGAACTATTTATGGGAACGTGAGGTGGATTGATAGTCCTTGGACTATTTATGGGAACATTGGATGGATAAACGCTGACTATTTATGGGCTTATCCAATGACTTGTTTTCCAAGAATACTACGTGAGGCTTGATCCCTATATAAAAGGGTACGTAGGCACCTTGTATGATACGGTAATTGACACTCAGGAAAGAGGAAGAGAAAGAACCCATTCTCTATTCAATTTCTGAGGAGTCATCATACGAGCTCAGCCCCCAAACATCCAAAAATCCCAAATCCCCCTATTTTCATAATTCGTTATTGCAGCAACCTCCGATTTGTGTCGTTACGAAATTCCTCCAACAACAGCAAAGAATCACTTTCAATAACAATGACCTGCTCTTGGAATGCAGCAAACCATAAAAGAGCTTCTAGAATGCCTACCAGCTCCGCCTCAAGCTCTCCCTGCAAATTTCATCGTCCTGCCACGAACAAACAGACCTTGATGGTTTCTTAGTACCATTCCGACAGAGAACGAATTTGCACCCTCAAAAACTGAAGCATCAACATTTAACTCTAAAGTTCCAGTGACAGGAGCCACACCCATCTATTAGCATACTGCGTACTAGTTCTCTGCAGCTGGTTAGGGACAAAAAGCTTTCGTTTTTGAGCAACCCTCCAATCTGCTACCTGTTTAGAGCTCCAATCTGCTACCTGTTTTCTTATTTTGATTTCATACTTTTGACGGCTTATACCAAGAGTGTGAAGGTGATTGTATGTAGAGAAGACTTGGTGTATTCCCATATAATTTGTGATAGTGAATTGTTTGGGTGGACTACGGTCCCGTGGTTTTTACTCCTTACCTTTGAGGGGATTTTCCACTTATAACTTTTGGCGTATTGTTTTCGTTTATTGTTGCTTTACTTGTTTGTTTCATCGAAGGTTCATACAACCAGGGATAATTATTGTCCAAAAATTAATTCCGCACTTAGTTGTTACCGTTTTGGTCAATTTTTCCCATCATAAATATCCTAGGTTGTCTCTTTTAGCATAAATAACATGTTTTCAGAATTACATGTAGGTTAAGTAGTTCCTCTGAATTTCTTAAGTCATGAACTGGCAAAAAGACCAGCATGATTCTGCTTCTTCGATCAATGATCTATCTGATGATCTAATCGAACAAATATTTTTCAGGCTGCCAATAAATTCTGTTTTTACCTGTGGAGCTGCTTCGAAAAGATGGAAATCTCTAATATCTAGCCCGACCTTTGAGAACGATTATGTTTCTCGAAACCAGAATTTAGGGTTGCCATGCACACTTGTTAGCAATAAGATGTACATCAAAGGATGCAACAATGAAGTCAAGAACACTCGTGATTTGCTCATGATCATTAATAAGCAATCTTGTTCGACTTATTCTGTTCTTGCTTTTCCCCAACAACTACACGAGAAAAGATTTAATGAAGTAAGGGCTGATTATTATGTTTTAGATTCAAGCAATGGTTTGTTTCTATGCATAGCAAGATCTCGAAACTTATACGAGCTTTTCATTTGCAATCCGATTATTAAACAATGGATAACCCTTCCGGAGCCAACAAACCGTATTTGTCGTCACAATTGCTTAAGACTGAGTTTTACAACTCAGATTGATGGAGCTAGTATCATAACAAGTTACAATCTGGTAATCTTTCACCAGAACCCACACCAATTTGAAATTTTCTCTTCAGAGACTGCCAGATGGACAACTCATAACGTTAATCCTCTTAGTCAACGAGAATGGCCTGCAGGAGCCAATGGATTAGATATTTTCAGTGATGTTAAGAATTATTATCCTCTGAGTTCCCATAAATTTGTAGCAGTTGTGAATCGATCAGGAATCTTGCATTGGCTAACTATTACTACTACTAATGCAAATCCTCTTGGTGTAGTAGCATATGATCCTTCAGATACAGATTGGTACAGGGTGATTAGTTTGCCGCATCACAATGAGATGGAAGAAAATGTCGATGTAAGGTCGTATAAAGATATTGATGTGTTTAATAGTAATTACTATAAGTTGAGATATTTGAAGTTTTTTCGAACATCAGGCCAAGGGAATCATCCTTATATTTGGACACTTGAATGGTATGATGATGGTGGGCAGTGGCATCTAGATGAAAAAATTTTGCTTTCGGATTTTCGTTTTTATGCCAAGGACTACTTTTACAAGATTGGACAATTCGATTTGAACACATTGTACATCTGGTTATGCTGTACTGGTGAGCTTTTAACCTACGATTTCCGGACACAGAAAATAACGGTCATCAACAAACCTATCGAAGATTGGAAGCCGCATAGGTCATCACAAAAATGGTGTTTGCCACTTATGCTACCAATATGGCCAGCAACAATGAAAGTTCAGAAAGAACATTAGACTAATTCATGTTCAAACCTTCCAGAGTTATCGATCTTTATTTACAATCGTAAAACTCTTTCATTTAGACTTGAAGCCTAGACTTTTTTCTATACATGTTGTAAATACTTCGTGTGTTGCTGCAAGCTTAATTAGTATTATTTCGGAACTTTGTGTTGCTATTGTTAGATGCATGTTCTGAATATTAAATATAAACCTGCAATGCACGGGCATTAAATTGTTTATTTTTCGGTAAATTTGTGTACGTCCGCGTATTAGAGTAGCAATTGATGAGTTATACGACATTAAAATTAGTACAAGTTTGTATTACACTTATATACATGAAAGTTTTTTTTTTTGTTAGCTTGTACTATTTGGACCGTATTTGTATCGTAACAAATATAATACTCAAGATATATCAGAAATTATGTATAGTTTGATTTAATAGAGATAAATAATTACAATTCACATGCTTTAATTTATAAATTTTCTTAATTCATACTCCCTCCATTTGAATTTCAATTTAAGTGTCGTTTTTACATTTTCAAGAAAAATACACTTACTTTTCACTTGAATACCTTTATTTACCCTTATAATACTAAACTTACTCATTCTCAAATTATGGCATTAATTAGGGCTAGATGAAGGATAAAGTTGGAAAATAAAATAACATTAATGATAAAAAGACCTCATAATTGTAATTCTTAATAAGTGTGCATGGTCAAAAAACGACACTTAAAAAGAAATAGAGGGAGTAAAAATTTACAATAAATCTAAATGATACGAGATATATAATATGTAAGTGTATATGGTCATATATTATCATAAATTTACATAAATATAAGTATTTATATGTATATATATATATTTTCAGGTAAATGTTGTATGTATATATAAGTATGCATATTAATTTGCAGCATTTAATAATATGTAATAAATATATATGTATAAGTTTGGAGCATTTAATAATATGTAATAAATATATGTATAAGTATGCATATTAATTTTGTAGCATTTAATAATATGTAATAAATTTATTAATGTTAAAAGACCAAAATACCCCTAAAAATGTATAATATAAGTAAGGGTAAAATGGTCCATTTGACTTAAATTGCTTACACCAAACCCCTTGTTGTGATATTATATATATAATAGATTATTTGATGTACATTCGAATTTAGAAATATAACAATAGACATCGACTAAAAATCAATATCTACTTAAATTTCAACTGATATTACATCTTAGGGGACGTCCACGTCCATGATGTGTAAACACTTGTTAAATATACTAGATGATAACCCAAGCACGGGTCGAGATAATTTATTAAATTAATTGATACTTTTTAAATTTATCAAATTGATATCTAAATTTATATTATATTATGAACAATAATATTAAAATCTCGAATTTTTATTATTTAAAATAACTACCGTAGTACCTTAAATTCTATTTTGAATTACAGAAGACTAATAATATATTTTAGATTAAAAAAATTATATTAAATTCTATGTGATATAGGACTTTAGTTTTACGTGAGATACGACTTTTTCTAATTCCATGTGAGATAGGATTTTAGGGGTGAAACCAAAAAAAGATAGAACCAAATTTTTATTATTTAAAATAACTGCCGAAGTACCTTAAATTCTATTTCGAATTACAGAAGACTGATAATATATTTTAGATTAAAAAATTATATTAAATTGTATGTGATATAGAACTTTAGTTCTATGTGAGATAAGGCTTTAATTCTATTTATATGTATGTGAGATAGGATTTTAGGGGTAAAATCAAAAAAAAAATGGAAACAAATTTGGTACGGTTAAAAAGAAGTTTCGCTTATTAATAATGATTATACATTTAAAAAGTAGTCTATTACTAGGAAAACATCTTAGGGGAACTTTGAAAAATGAGAAGCGGTCAAATAAGAATATGCAGAACAACAGATATAAAGGATCATCCTTCAAAAAAGATGAAGAGAAGCACCCTAGAGTTCCTCTTCTAATAGTATGGATCCTTTGTTAACATATTAATAAAGGTAAAGTTGGTCATGAAATCATTTGAGTTAAACACGACAGGCAAGCCAAGTTCTAGAAAAATTCAGCGAAGCTTTTTTATGCAAGACAAAGACCCTAAGATTTAAGTAAATGCATTTAAAGGAGCATTGTACAATGCACATATATTCTTCATTCATAGGGTTGTAAGCGAACAGAGCCGTTCATGAACAAAACTCGAACTCGGCTCGTTTTAGATGGACTCGGCTCGGTTCGTTTACTAAATGAACACGAGCTTGAACATGAAAATGTGTTCGGTTAGTAAATGAGCTCGAGCCGAGCTTTACACATGTTCGACTCGAACTCGGCTCGTTTTGCTCGGGATCGGCTCGAACTCGGTTCGAACTCGGCTCGAACTCGTTAAACTCGGCTCGATTCGTTTAATTAATTATAAATTTGTGAATTTTATAATATACTTAACAATTTGAATATGTTAAATAAAACTTAATTGCGATCTATTTTAGTTATTTTGTGGTTGAATAGCGAATTGTATTTGTTATATCTAAAAGGTATAACATCAACATACTACCAAAAGTTAAACTCTTTATATCCAATCCAAATTAGTTTTCATTATTAAATATTATAAGTTGCATTCATAAAATTACAAAAGAAAGTGAATAGAGAAAGAGAGTTTGTCTTATTAATTTATTATATAATATTATTTAAAAGTGGCTCATACCTCTTAAAATTGAGGAGAAAGATGAGACTTTTAGTGAATTTAAGACTAATAAGAGTATCTTAGAGAAAAAAAAGTTGTAAAGCTCCTCAAATTTCAAGTTAAGAGCCAAGATAAAGAGGGTCTCCGAGAGGCTCTAAATTAGTGATAAAATTGTTTTATTTTAACTATTGTTATTAGGTGAAGTGAGTAAGGTTTGATTACTCATAAATACAAATATTAACCTAATATGATTATTAAAAGAAAATAAATTAACTTTTAGTATTGAAATTCAAACATAATCGTGTATTCTTAAGATGTGATTTTAGGCGTGAGATTGTAAATCGAGTAAGTAATTTTAAAAATTGGATTTGGTTGAGTATAAAAGTACGATCTATAAGTGAACAACTCGACTCGACTCGAGTTCGGTTTGCGTTCGGCTCGACTCAAAATGTTCGTGAACAAACTCGTGTTCGGCTCGTTTATTAACGAGCCGATCTTGAACATCACTTTTCGTTCGATCAGAAAGCTCGGCTCGACTCGGTTCGTTTTAAAAAAAAATCAAGCTCGGCTCGATTCGGACAAAACTCGACTCGGCTCTGTTCGTTTACAGCTCTATTCATTCACTTCTCTAAACCCCTCTTATATATAATGAACTTGTTATCGATTACAATAAAGTAGACTTATATATCCAATAACCAAACAATAATAAAAAAAATTATCATATCATAAGAAACTATTACAATAATAAAACTATTTAATAATAAGAATATAATATATGTTAACCGTCACGGTGTACCAAGTCGTTCTCACTCATAATATACTTCAGTTGTTGAAGTGAAAACAGTCTATTGTCGTCAACTATATCTTAATTTTCAAATTTAATCCCAAATCTCCATGACTAAGTTCTTCATCTGGCTGCTGCGAGAGACTGTTTTTGACTTGGAAACAGAGACCAGGATATGAGAAAACTTTTACAAGACAGCCGCGGAAACACTCAAAACGCTTCATACTAAAAAGGTTCAACATGAAAACTACCATAAGAATCGTACGTACTAATGCTGATTTACTCATCAAGGCTAAACAAACAAAAAAAATCAAATTCATTTATAATACTTCCTACATTACCATCAGTATGCTTAGCAACCATATATTACAAGTAAAACATTACAAAGAACATGTTGTAGTTATAAAGTTACACAAGCAAAAACAAAAGCTGCAGGTATTTGCTCAAATTTCTGTCAATGGTTGGCAAAAATTTGGAACTTGTATATTAATGTAAGTTCCTCTGTTTATTCCATCCCTGTTTTTTACTGGTCACTTTAGGTTCATTTTTACGAAAAAAAGTTGATGATAATGTACTATTAACTCCTTATCTATACTCTTTATTAAAAGCAGAAAGCCCCTTTTAATGATATACCATGTATACCGCGGTATACATATTATTTTTATCTTATTATTTTTATCTTAATATTATTAATATAATTCTAAATATCTATACTCTTTATTAAAAGCAGAAAGCCCCTCTTAATGGTATCAATACTATTATATAATAGATGAAACATTAAAAGTTTGGTTGGTCGGTATGGTACGTTGTTATTTTACTTAATTGCCTTTAACATTAAAAGTTTGGTTGGTCGGTATGGTACGTTGTGATTTTACTTAATTGCCCTTAACTATATTTCATGTTTTTACTTAATTAACCTTACTTATTTATATAAATATATTATTAAATAATAATATTATCTATTTATAACCAATTACCTTTTTCCCCTAAAACACATTATTTTTTCCTAACAAATTCTCATACTTGCAATTACCTTTTTTTAACTAAAACATGTCAATTTTTCTATTTTTCCTTACTAAAACCCCTCATTTTCCAAAAATATCACGGACAAACCTTTAGTTATTTATTTTTAAACCTATAATATTATAATTATTTTTTAAAAGTTTACCTATTTTAACATGTCTACTTATTTTTCTTAACAAATACAAACACTAAGAATATTAAAATATAAATAATCAAATACCTATTTATAACCAATTACCTTTCCAGCTAAAACACATTATAGATTTGTTCTAACAAAGCCCCTCCTTTTCTAAATATATCACAGGAAATTGTCTTTTTCAATTTATTTTTTCTAATTTTCTCAAATAAATTCATTTTTTTTTCAAAAATATCAGAGGAAACCCTTTACATATTTATTTGAAAACGTATTTAAATACTTTTAATTATTAAATTTTAAAACCTTATTTTCCAAAAATATCACGAGCATTTACCTTTTTTAACTAAATATATGTTACATTTTTTTATTTTTTCTTACTAAAACCCCTCATTTTCCAAAAATATAACGGGCAAACCCTTACTTATTTATTTTAAAATATGTTTTAATGTTTTTAACTAATTAAAAGTATTTAGCTATTTTAACATATCTACTTATTTTTTTAACAAATACAAGTAATAAAATATTAAAAATATAATAATAAAATAACAATTAACAATCCGTGCATCGCACGGGTTTTAAGCTAGTACCATATATACCGCGATATACATATTATTTTTATCTTAATATTATTAATATTAATATATTTCTAAATAAATATAATAAGATTTATTATTAAATTAAAAACATATACTTACTCTTTATTAAAAACAGTTATTGGTATGGTATGCCATGTATACCACATACCACAGTATACATATATTTATTATCTTAATATATTTAACATAATTCTAAATTAATATAACAGGATTTATTATTTAATTAAAAGTTAATTTTTATTACTTTATTAAAATCAAAAACCCACTCTTAATAATGTACTCCCTCCGTCCCATCCATTTGTTATCATTAAAAATGGAAGGTTTGACACGCATTTTAAGGCTCTTATAAAATATAATTCCATTATTTATTTTTAAAAAATTTCTTCTTTGAATAAAAATTAAATGTTTGGATTTTTATTCAAAGAAAACTTTTTAAAAAAATAAGTAATGAAACTATATTTTATACAAGCCTTAAAATGCGTGCTGAACCTCCCATTTGAAACGATAATAAATGGATGAGACTGAGGGAGTAGTATGTCATATACAGCGGTAAAAATATAATTATTATATTAATATAATTAACATAATTCTAAATTAATATAAATAAGATTTATTATAAAATCAAAATCAGATATCCAACTTAATGTTCTCATATGTTGATATGTTATGTATACCGCCGTACACGTATAATTTGATTGAGATCAAAAGATTTTTTATATTACCTATTATTTTATAAGTTACTTTCGATCGGTACAATTCATATCTCTCCTACTTCTAACAATTACAGATGAGTATTTTATCCGTCCCGCCGATCTTACTCTGTTCTCACGCCCCATTCGGGACGGAAATTTGAGACATTATTCATGTTCAGGACACAGGAACAGAGAGAAGAGAAACATAAAAATAACACGGGGATTGGTGGCGGGAACGGAGAAAAGTACATAAAAATAATTCGGGATTGGGGCTTGATTGATAAGGAAAACTCTTTTTCGTTGGAACACAATAGTACAAAGCCAAATTTGGGTATCTCTCATACTTCTAACAACTACATATGAGTATTTTATCCGTCCTGTCGATCTTGCTGTGTTCTCCACCCCATTCAGCAACGAGAATTTAAGAAATTATTTGCGTTGAGAACAAGAACAGAGAGAATTATAAAAACAACTCGGGAATTGATGGCGGGAATGGAAAGAAGTATAATAAAATTATTCGGGGGATCGGAGACTTTATTGATGAGGAAAACTCTTATTCGTTGCAAAACAATAGTACAAAGCCAAATTTTGGTTAGTATGATATATCTAAATTAATTGGTTTCATTCCAAACTCGTGTTCGAATCGCTGCAACTACAATTATATAAGTTAGTTATTTATTCAATTTCAATTCTTTGATTTTACCAAATTTTTGATTCTTTCTATCGACATAATTAAATAATATTTATTTATTATAGACTTTCATATTAATTTCATGTTAAATTCTCTGCAAGTACATATTTAAATAAAACTTATAAATTATTTTTTTCTCAATATTTTAAATTCTTTTTTTAATAATTTAATTTTTATTCTTAATCCGTGCTTCGCACGGGTTATGAGCTAGTATATAATAAGACTCTTATCCAAAACTTTGGTCGGTCATTGTACTACGTTGGATTATAAAACTATAAATATTCAAATAGATGAAGACCGTTAGATATAATATTAAAAATTGTATTTGATTAATAATAGGAGAGTATTTAAATACTAAAACGTGTATTTTGATAATTTAAACCAATTATAAATGGCTTTTCTATATTGAATATAAATCTTTATGTAAAAATTCGTAATTATCTTTTCTCTTTAATTTATGGATAGTTTCAGTTAGATAATCAATCAATACTATTATATAATAGACGAAACATTAAAAGTTTGGTTGGTCGGTATGGTACGTTGTGATTTTACTTAATTGCCCTTTTTTAAAAGTTTGGTCGGTCGGTATGGTACGTTGTGATTTTACTTAATTGCCCTTTTTAAATTCGTATTTTTACTTAATTAACCTTACTTATTTATAGAAATATATTATTAAATAATAATATTACCTATTTATAACCAATTACCTTTTTCACCTAAAATGCATTATTATTATTTTTTCTAACAAATTCTCCTACTTTTTCAAATATATCACGGGCAATTACCTTTTTCACTAAAACATGTTAGTTTTTCTATTTTTCCTTACTAAAACCCCTCATTTTTCAAAAATATCACGGACAAACCTTTACTTATTTATTTTTAAACCTAATATTATAATTTGTTTTTTAAAAATTTACCTATTTTAACATGCCTACTTATTTTTCTTAACAAATGCAATTACTAAAATATTAAAATATAAATAATCAAATACCTATTTATAACTAATTACCTTTTCAGCTAAAACACATTATATATTTTTTCTAACAAAGTCCCTCATTTTCTAAATATATCACGGGAAATTGCCTTTTTCAGTTTACTTTTTCTATTTTTCTCACTAAAATTCCTTCTTTTTGTAAAAATATCACGGACAAACCATTTACTTATTTATTTTAAAACGTATTTAAATCATTTAAATTATTCAATTTTAACCTTTTCCAAAAATATAATGAGAAAATCCTTACTTATTTATTTTAAAATCTGTTTTAATGTTTTTAATTAATTAAAAGTGTTTAGCTATTTTAACATGCCTACTTATTTTTTAACAAATACAATTTAAAAAATAATAATAAAATAATAATTAACAATCCGTGCATCGCACGGGTTTTAAGCTAGTAATTATTAAACCATCATTAAATTAAAGATAATTTTGTTAGCTTCACGTGGGCCGTAAAATCGTTAAAATATGTTGTCTAAAACTGAAGATAGAGCCCAAACAGTAAAGTGATTATCTAAATTTTAATAAATATTTTTTTATTATTGTAGTACCAATTTAATTTTTTTTTCTAATTCTTTTATATTTATAAATTCTATGTTTATTTCAATAAAATATTAAAACCAATTTAAGAAAAAATTAAAATTGATCTGGTCCGTGTACGATCACTATACGACCAAATTAATAATTATAGCTAGATCTTAAATAGATCGATTAGAATTGTTAGATCTAATATTAAAAAGTATATCTGATTAATAATAGAATTATATTTAAATACTAAAAATTGTATTTTGATAATTTAAAATTTTTCTATGTAAAAATATTTAAATATCTTTTCTCTTGAATTTATGTATAGTTGGATAATAATTGTTAAACCAAATATCAAGATAACAATTCATATTGATTACAATATTAAAAATTATTAATGCTCATGTATATCATACTAATAATGATACACGTTAACCTACGTTGTTATAAGAGACTTAGAGAACTCATGTACATGAATAAATTTAAACACTTTTTTTTCTGAGTAACATAACAATTTGATTAATCCAAATTATAATTATATTATTTTACATATAACAAACATAAAAGGATAATATTAAAATATTATTAAAATATTGATGGTTTCATATTCATAAACGATAATTTTGAATATAATACTTATATTAAAATGTGTATTTGATTAAAGGTAGGATTATATTTAAATACTAAGAATAGTGCTTTGATAATTTAAACCAATTATAAATTGGTTTTCTATATTGAATTGAATTTTTTATGTAAAATTTCTTAACCATATTTTCTTTTCTGTTTATGGGTAGGTCAACTGGTCAAGTTAGATAATAATTATTAAAACATTATTAAATTAAAGATAATTTCGTTAGTTTCGCATGGGTTGTAAAATCGTCAAAATTCAATTTCTAAAACGCAGGATAAAACCCAAATAGTAAAGTGAGTATCTAAATTTTAATAAATATTTTTTTATTATTGTAGCACCAATTTATTTATTTTTCCACTAATTCTTTTAAATATAGAAATTTTATGTTTCTTTCAATAAAGTATTAAAATTAATTAAGAACAAATTCAAATCGATAAATAATATAATAATATGAGAATAAAATTCTATATAATCATAACATAATTTTTATTCTATTTAATAATTTTTAAGTAATAATGTATTTTAAAATTTTATATACATTGTAAATAAAACCGAATCATTAAAAGTAAAAGCAGTTAGTAAGCTACCAAATTAATAAGGACCATTAGATCTTCACTAGATAAATGAAAATTGTTAAATCAAATATTAAAAAAGTGTATTTTATTAATAATATGATTATATTTAAATTCTAAAAAGTGTATTTTGATAATTTAAACCAAATATATCAAATATAAATAAGTTTTCTGTATTGAACAGAATTCTTCATGTAAAAAAATCGTGACTTTACAATTCCAGTTAGATTAAAATTGTTAAACCATCTTTTAATTAAAGATAATTTAGTTATCTTCATGTGGGGTGTAAAATCGTCAAAATCTGATTTTTAAAACACAAGATAAAGTCCAAATTAGTAAAGTGATTATTTAAATTCTAATAATAATTATTATGTCATCATTATTTTAACGCCAATTTAATTAATTTTTTCTAACTATTTTAAATTTAGAAATCTATGTTCAAAAATTAAAATTAATCTAAGAAAAATTCAAATCAACAAAGAATATAATAATACGAGGATAAAATTTTATAAAATTGTGCATATTTTTTATCCTATTTTATTAAATTTTAGATCATAACTAATCAAATATTATTTATTATTAAATAATAAATTATACGCAAATGCTGATTTTGTTTTATAAGAACTAATAGAGACCTAATTTCATTGTTAGCAGGACTGTATTCATATTTAAAAAAACCGTATTTTGAAATTTCAGACTCAGCTACAGAAGAGGTCAAACTTTTTTAACATATATATACATTGTAAATTATTAAATTCGAAACTTTAAAAGTTTGTTAATCAATTACTATACTACTTTTCTGAAAAATCGTACTTTACAAAAAATATTATCAAATAACCAATGTCTGCAAGAAAAAAAATGAAAAAAATAATTTTATTTTTCAAAAAAACCTGTAAATTTTAATATGTTGTTGGTAGATCTAAATCTTAGATCATTCTACATAATAATTTTACTGTTATATCTAACGTTTCTCAACAATTTAATTTGAAAGATCCAACGATTATGAATTGAGTGATCAAACAAAGCGACTACACTTATAAGGAAGCTTTCATTATTTAGTGTTTAATATAATAACATAGATATTTACGGGATATACTATTAAAAATGAATTTTATACAGAATTTTTATCGTCACGGTGTACTACTTTAAAAGAAGAACTATTACAAAAAAAATTATATTTTAATTGATAATTTATTTTCTCAAAAGTTCAAAGTTCCCGCATCATTAACATATTACAAAAAAGAGTATATTATATTTTAACAATAAATATTTAAAAAAATTAAAAATTAAATTTTTTTATAAATATTAAGAAAAATTAATGATATTATCCAGGTAGTTTGGTCCTAAATACCGCCAAAAAATTCTCAACCGTTAGATCCAATACTTTTAAAAATAGATGATCAAGATTATATCATATAAAAAAAAGTTATTATCTAAAAATGATATAAGTTAAAAGATATTATATTAGGATTGGATTTTCTAAAAAGCCAAAACATAAAAATAGTTGTAATTAAATAAGGAAACTCATTTAATAACAAAATAATAAAAATCGTTTAATCTTAAATAGATAGGTGAAAACTGTTAGATATAAAATTAAAAACTGTATTTGGTTAATAGATAGGTGAAAACTGTTAGATATAAAATTAAAAACTGTATTTGGTTAATAAAGGGTATTCTAATAATCTAAACTACATATAAGTAGATTTCCTAAATCGAATAGAATTCTCAACATTAAATTTCGTCACTTTATTCTCTTTTTAGTTTTAAAATAGTTTTTAATTGAAAAAGAACTATTAAACCACAACTAAATTAAAGATTATTTTGTGAATTTCATGTGGACTATAAAATTGGTCAAATCTAACTTTTATAATTCAATATAAACAAATATTAAATTGAGCGTGTAAAATATAATAAATATCAAATTTTTAAATACAATTTTTTTGGCTAAATCTTTTTTAACAATAATTTAATCATGTAAACTAATAACTTTTAAATATTAAAATATTCATAAATAAATATAATTATAAATATTAAAAAAACAATCGTGTGTTGCATGAGTAATAAAAATATAATTATAAATAAAGTTTAAGTAACTGTGCATCGCACGGGCTATAAGCTAGTATATATAATACCACAAGTTCCATTTTAACTCTAGTAAAATTACTATTTTGACCCTCTATGCTCATTATTGGATATCTATACTATATGTATTATACTATATTATTAAAGCCGAAACATTAAAACTTTTGGTTTTCGGTCATTTATTCTATTTAATAAATAATAAAATAATATAAAATAGTAACTAGCTGACTGCCTTATATAATTAAAACACTTTTTCTAACAAAATCTATTCATTTTCAAAAAATATCTCGGGCAATTACTTTTAAATTAAAACATATTACCTTTTATATTTGTTCTCACTGCAAAATCTACTCCTTTGAAATAATATTATTCCAAAAATATCACGGACAATTACCTTTAAATTAAAACATATTACCTTTTATATTTGTTCTCACTGCAAAATCTACTCCTTTGAAATAATATTATTCCAAAAATATCATGGACAATTACCTTTAAATTCAAACATATTACCTTTTATATTTGTTCTCACTAAAATTTTCCTTTTCCAAAAATATCGGGTTCAACCCTTACTTATTTATTTTAAAATATATTTTAATGTTTTTTATTATTTTAAAAAATTATCTATTTTAACATGCCAACGTATTTTTTTAACAAATACAATTAATATAATTAAAACACTTCTAAAAATATCACGGACAATTAATTTTTTAATTAAAACAGGTTAGATTTTCTATTTGTCCTAACTATTAATATTATTTTAATAAATAATAAAATAATATTAATAATACCCCTCTTATCTTCTTCTGCCCCATTTGTATTCTTCATTTATATTTTCTATGTTCCAATTAATATTTAAGTTTCTCATTTTATAATTTATCATATTGATTTTTATTCTTTGTTTAATATTTTATGTTCCCATTAATTTTTTTAGTTTGTCATTTTTTAATCTACTTTGATGGATTGAAAGTTTTGATTTTTGGTTTTCGATCATTTATGTAGTAACCCGAATTTTCAGGATTATTAATATTATTATTTAAATATTTTATTGTTTTCCTCAAAGAGGAGGAATGGTATTATGTGTATTCAATTTAAAATTATTGTGAAAGCTGATTATTTTATTGATATTGTCGAATTGAGTTTGTTTTAGAATTTTGAGGGATCAAATTGCCTCCCCTATATTCTCCATATCATCAGTAGCAGGTTTTTTTAGCCTTCAGTAGCAGGTTTTTTAGCCTTCAGTAGCAGGTTTTTTTTAGCCTTCAGTAGCAGGTTTTTTTAGTCTTCAGTAGCATGTTTTTTAGCCTTCAGTAGCAGGTTTTTTAGTCTTCAGTAGCAGGTTTTTAGTCTTCAGTAGCAGGTTTTTAGGAGTTTGATTAAGTTTGTGACTTAGTCTTCAGTAGCAGGTTTTTAGTCTTCAATAGCAGGTTTTTAGGAGTTGCTCTTAAACGAAACTTACGCTATTCTAACGAGTCAATCTTCAGTTAATATAAATAGATTTTTGGTTTTTCAGTTTTCTTTTATTCTCTCATTTCTCACTCTTCCTCTCCCGTAAGTCTCTCCCGATTATCTCTCGATTCTATGCTCTTCTCTCTCTAAATTCTCTTTCCTTTTCGTTTTCTTTCAAATTTGATTGTGTTAATTCATTTTTCTGTTAAACAAATCGAACACCTCTTAATCCCCTGCAAAATTGTATTATTTTTTTTGTAGGGATTTGAGGGTATCGAAAACTAGGGTTTTAAATTGGGGGTTTTAGTTTGGGTTACGACTTATGATTGTTTTGGATGTTTAATTGATAGAATTAGTTGTGTTTGAAGCTGTGGAGTTGATTCCTGGCCGAATCGACTCAAACCCACCTGTTTGGGGGGGGGGGGTTTCAGTTGGGCGGCCGGTCACCGACAATGAGCTCCGACGAGCCGGTGACCCCCGAGCTTTTGGGTTATGATTGTTTTGATGGAATACTGTGATGATATGAGTGGAATTCGTTGGTATGATAGTTATTGGTTGAACTTAGTTGATTTTCAATTTATGAAAAAGTTTTTGTTTTTGAATTTTAAAACTTGATGGTATCACAAGTTTAGTGTTGGGGGATTTTTGTTTAATCCGTGTTGGAGCCGAAGTGTAATTGCTCGGTTTTGTTAAGTGATGCTTAATTGTTGAAACTGAGTCCATATTTAGGATGAATAGCTAAAATGTATTGATAATTGCTTATATGTAAATTGTTCCCTGATTAGAATTATAAATTTGTGTTTTTGGTGCTAATGTAAGTGTATGTTAAGAACTGAGTTAAATTATGGTAATTGAGTTTTAGTGAAACTTTTATTCTTTGATTATGAGTACTGAGTCTAATTGTCGGTACATTAAGTGATGATTTTATTGTTCGGTAGAAATGAAATATAATATGGGTAGTATGATTACTTGAGTGTGATTGCACTTGATATGAATTGGTATTAGTGTGGTTGTGGATTGTTGATTAGTTTAGATTACAGGTGGTTTGTTACATAAATAGAGGAGGTGTTGCCGAATTTTCTGGCAGAACCATTTTTGATTAATTGCTAATTGTAATATGATGTGATATGCTAGTTTAGTTGAAACATGCTTATGTGTTATATACCTTACTGATATATCTTACTTTATAATCGAAAGATAGTATTAGAAAAGGTTTTGTGTTAAGATATTGATTTTTTCAATGTATTAATTATGTTAGAGTACAAATCACACAATAGGGAATCTTGAGGAGTCAACTTGTAATTCATCATTGTGTGTCGATTTTGATCAATGTTTGTTATGTGTTACGTGAATTAAGTGGTTTATTATCGAGCTTTGAATGTGTTAGGTGATCCATGAATTATTTATTTGAGCCGCTAAATGTTAAATTGGTGCTTAATCGGTTATAATAGTATTTAAGATAGACATTGGATTATTTAATTTACCGATTAGAAGTGTTCCTTTCTTTTCGCAAGGATCAAGTGTCGAGTTATGTTCTTGTCTAAACGACTAGTTATTAATTGTAGAATTCGACGGAGAAGGTCAACGGACTTGTACGGGAAGATGTTACATGAAGAAGGTTAGGGATGGATGGAGTACTGTATGTGGTTTATTGGTCAAAGTGAGATGTTTTAACATCGGGAAAGCGTCTACCTTCAAAGAGGACATTTCCAAGTGTATTCTTCTAACAAAAAGATTTGGGTAAGAATTGTTAATTACGTTAGAACCAAGTTTTCAAGTTTGTGAATAGGAATCAGAACTTGAAGATTAAAGTATCGTCTTGTGTTTGACTGTCGAGGTATATGCGTGGATTAAATATCGTGGGATCAGATTCGTGACGATCGAAGCAACGTTATACCAAGAAATGAGTGAAATGGAGGATTATGATGCCGTAAGATAGAAGATGAAGAGAATCGTATTACTTTGGATTTACGTAATAGCTAAGGACCAAAGGCAAGTTTACTAACTCATACTCTTTTGTTCGGAGTATCATAACAAATTCTATACTCTCACTTATTGTTCAAGTGACATGTTTCTTCAACTATTTTGCCAATATTACTCTCAACTCATATTGAAAGTTTTATCTCTCTCACTTATTGTTCAAGTGATATAATTCTGCAACTATTATGCAAATATTACTTTCAAATCATATTGCAAGTGACAATCCTTATTACTTATACAAATGTTTTGACTTGCATAAATGCATGTTTTATCGCATATTGGTGATGATACAAATATTATGAAAGTATGAATATTATGTTGTTACAAAATAAAATGTTTTACCCTGATAATATATTTCACGGTAATTAGGCCCATCCCTTTGGAAAAATACTTGTTAATATAAAACAAGTTTAGAAATGATTTATCCATTAAGCAATATAAGCTTATGGCAACAGGTTAGTTTTAAAACTTGTGATAATATTTTTGGAATTTAAAGTGGGGTTGGGAATGCGTAAGAGAACCCCTTGACACGCGGTTCCAGCTTGATATGAGCCATTGTCAATAAGTACTCCCGGATCCAAATTTTGTTATAAACACTTTGTTATGTTAACATTGTCTATGGAGGTTAAGCATGAATGATCATCATCTTAAATATAATAAAGTGGGGTTGGGAATGCGTAAGAGAACCCCTTGACACGCGGTTCCAGCTTGATATGAGCCATTGTCAATAAGTGCTCCCGGATCCAAATTTTGTTATAAACACTTTGTTATGTTAACATTGTCTATGGAGGTTAAGCATGAATGATCATCATCTTAAATATAATAAAGTGGGGTTGGGAATGCGTAAGAGAACCCCTTGACACGCGGTTCCAGCCTGATATGAGCCATTGTTGATAAGTGCTCTCGGATCCAAATTGTTGTTATAAAAATCTTGTTATGAATACTGTGTGGAGGTTAAGTATGAATGATCATCATCTTAACCTGTGTCAGTTGATACCCACTTTACACATTAAAAAGGGCCAATGTTTTGAGAAGAATTGAACTATATTCAGTAGTATACTTTTAAATGTTCAAGAAATGCATGATTTAGAAAGACACCTTATATCCCATTCCTGATTTCAGAACTAAACATATATAAAGTTACTATCTTTATCATTGATTTACAAATGTGAAAAGGACATTCTACTCAAAAGTTTTATTCATCAAAAGCTTGTTAAATTTCTAAAGTGGACACTGTTTATCATAAAAGTATCTTTCTTATTGTATTTTATTATGCACTTGCTGAGCATTTCTTCCGCTCATACTTGCTTGTTTCATTTTGTTAACCCTCCAGTGAAAAATAGAGTGACATGATTTAATCATATAAGTTTGGAATGCGAAGAGACGAGATGCTGTCATGAAGATGATCTGATGCAGAGTATTTGGATCTAGTGTAAGACTATTGTATAAATTTCATTTCTATTAAATATTATTATGTATTTAATTAGTTTGGCCTGGTATACTTCCCATCGAAGTTATACTAGCGTCTTAGGATTTATGCAAGAGATTGTTGTCAAGAAGAAAATTTTATGTAATGGAATTTTGGATTCTTGTTTCTAGCACTATAACCTATAGAGATCTTGGTATAGTTGGGGTCGCAGATGTTATATTTGTATTGGTTTAATATTTAACAGGTGATTTATATTGAGATTTCCGCGTGACGACCAAATCTTCTGACCCCGGATTTGGGGGCGTTACAAGTTGGTATCAGAGCAGGGTTATAGTAAACTAGAAACGAGAGTGTGTAGGAGTGTGTATAGTTATGTGAGGAACGTCAGAGCTCATGTAGAGTTCGTGTTGGACTATTGGATATAGTACCAACGAGTAATTTAAGATATGGTACTTGTTTGAGATAATTGATCATAGTTGAGCTGAGTTGGATGGAAATCCTTGTTGCTGTAGATGTAGGTAGTGGAATCTTCAGAGACTATTGCGGTTCGACGATTATGTATGATATCGATATCCTTAGGACGTGTAACAGAAGAACTTAGAATCGAATGACGAGCCATCAGAGGAGCTGATAAAGAAGACATAACTGAAGACCTTGGCAATACCTTCCTTCTTAATAAATTATTTAACACTCCTTTGAGTAAGACTTTTGTCTGTGAAAATATTCCGCCTTCTGAATTTATATTTGATATTGAGTTCACCTGTTATTGGGTTTCAAATGTGCTAAAGGCTGTCTTGATACCTATTTTTTTTCAGATTTCTAAAACCCTGTCAAGTTTTGATATTTGAATTTCTAATTTTCTTCAATAGTGAATAACTATATTATTGATAAATCATCATTTCCTCGTATTGTACTGGTAATTTCTTTTCTGGTTATTCTTTTTCCGGAAGTAGTACCTTTGGAATCTGTTCAGTTGTAATCCAGGGGTGTATTTGAGAATTTCTCATCGAAAAGGCTTTAATTGTTAATTTGACTTTAGACTCATTTTATATTTCTCTACTTCAGATGAGACGAACAAACCTATTTATAGGGGACGCAAGGACTATCTGTCTGTGTGATAGAAGTTTGATGGGACGCCATCACTTGTGTGTTGTGCATCACAAGAAGGTTAATTACCTTTAGTAATGTCTTAACTAAGACACGCAACATTGGTTCATCTGATCATATTGGTCTCTCAATGATTCTTGTTACGACCAAACTCAACACGCAAGTGCACGTGGTCACAAGTAATACAGATAGTAAGTAAGGTTCGTTCCTACAGGGACTCGTTGTTTGTCTAGTTAATTCACTCACCAATGTATGATTATTATCCGATGCTAAAACAAATAACAATTTGGATTTTGTTATCACTATAATTAATCTAAGAATTATAACTAATTATCAACTACTTGAACTGAGATTATTGTCGAATTACTTATGCAAATAAAACATGGAATTTTAACTTCATTAAACAATCCATCTATAGTTTCCAATTCTCTAGCCTTTTCATGTGATTTATTAATACCTGATCGAATACACAAAACTGATAAAAGCCAACTTTCGTTGTACCAATACCATCCTAAATAATATCCACAATGAAGATAGAAATCACTTAGTCTTCCAATTATGCTTAGTCCCTATATGTCTATAAAGATTGAAAACATAATGGTTGAAGTACAAGCATTCAATTGATCACATAGTCGTCATAAAACGGTTAGAGTTACGACACTAATTACGAATGATATTCTCACGCATAAACCTATGCTAGCATGGCAAGTTCTAAACTCTTAAATCCACTTTCGCTTCAATAAGAATTAACACACAATTACAGGAGTTAGCTACTCTCCTATAACGAATTAAAACAACCATGATAGGATATCGCATCAATCACACTATAGGCATCGAGAAAATTCAACAAATAAACTTCATGAATAAATCCGCTAAAACCCCATGACAACGAGTTAGTTCATAATCAAACTAATCGTCACCATGGGTTCTAATGTAAACATGATTGAAGAAAACGAATCAATATTGGAATAATTATCAAAGGTTCTAAAGAATACACCCAAACCAAGCATCCACAAGCTAGAAAGAATACAAGAATAAATTGAAAACTATCTTCTTCCTTGCTTCTTCATGCTTTAAAACTCCGTAGATAATATGTGGTATGTGTAACCCCTGTTCTCTAGGGTTTTCTTCTCTTTATATAGGCCTCCAGGTGCAAATAAGTCGTAAGGAATTGTAGTTTGACTTCAACTCGAAAAATCAGCAAATCGGGTTCAAAACAGGAAATTTCGTCAGAATGTCTGGCGCTGCCGCGCCACAGTTACATAGGAGAGCGGCGCTGCCGCGCCATAGATTTACTGTTCTGTTTTCATGCGGCGCTGCCGCGCCATAGGCAAGCTCAAACACGGCGCTGCCGCGCCGTGCCTTCTGTCCAGGAAGACGAATTTTTCCATTTTCTTCGTTTTAGCTCCAAATTGCATTCCGATTGCTCCGCTTCATTCCCATTACACCTGTGATAGATATTCCTGCACAATACCCTTAAAAGAGATCAAAAATACCACAACTCGAGTACAAACAATCGTTTTAAGCCATACGGAAACGTTTTAAGTGAATAAAATACCCACTTATCAATTCTTTTATTTCAAAAATATTTGTTCTGAAATTCGTAATTCGATAACCACAATTGTGGGACACTCGCTATGATACAACATATTTTTACTTTGAAATATCATGAATCTTGTTATCTCAAATAATCTTGGAAGTTTGCCAAGCAGGTTGAATTAGTTAACCTTTGTGGTGGGATTACCAAGAGTCAAAGCGGATCAAGATGCGATTATAATACTAGTAACGCGTAACGTGCAGTGGTACAACCGGGTTGCCCTATATAGAGGAACTGGTAGAATCCCAGACTAGAAAGAGCAAGTATCAAAGAGTAAAGAATTAGTATTATTGCGGATGCAACCAGAGTTGGAAGTTATAAAAGAACCTTAGTGATTTCTTCAGCTGATTCCGAGGACGGAATCTTTATAAGGTGGGTAGATTGTAGTAACCCGAATTTTCAGGATTATTAATATTATTATTTAAATATTTTATTGTTTTCCTCAAAGAGGAGGAATGGTATTATGTGTATTCAATTTAAAAATTTTGTGAAAGCTGATTATTTTATTGATATTGTCGAATTGAGTTTGTTTTAGAATTTTGAGGGATCAAATTGCCTCCCCTATATTCTCCATGTCATCAGTAGCAGGTTTTTTTAGCCTTCAGTAGTAGGTTTTTTAGCCTTCAGTAGCAGGTTTTTTTTAGCCTTCAGTAGCAGGTTTTTTTAGTCTTTAGTAGCAGGTTTTTTAGCCTTCAGTAGCAGGTTTTTTAGTCTTCAGTAGCAGGTTTTTAGTCTTCAGTAGCAAGTTTTTAGGAGTTTGATTAAGTTTGTGACTTAGTCTTCAGTAGCAGGTTTTTAGTCTTCAATAGCAGGTTTTTAGGAGTTGCTCTTAAACGAAACTTACGCTATTCTAACGAGTCAATCTTCAGTTAATATAAATAGATTTTTGGTTTTTCAGTTTTCTTTTATTCTCTCATTTCTCACTCTTCCTCTCCCGTAAGTCTCTCCCGATTATCTCTCGATTCTATGCTCTTCTCTCTCTAAATTCTCTTTCCTTTTCCTTTTCTTTCAAATTTGATTGTGTTAATTCATTCTTCTGTTAAACAAATCGAACACCTCTTAATCCCCTGCAAAATTGTATTATTTTTTTTGTAGGGATTTGAGGGTATCGAAAACTAGGGTTTTAAATTGGGGGTTTTAGTTTGGGTTACAACTTATGATTGTTTTGGATGTTTAATTGATAGAATTAGTTGTGTTTGAAGCTGTGGAGTTGATTCCTGGCCGAATCGACTCAAACCCACCTGTTTTGGGGGTGGGGGTTTCAGTTGGGCGGCCGGTCACCGACAATGAGCTCCGGCGAGCCGGTGACCCCCGAGCTTTTGGGTTATGATTGTTTTGATGGAATACTGTGATGATATGAGTGGAATTCGTTGGTATGATAGTTATTGGTTGAACTTAGTTGATAATTTATGAAAAAGTTTTTGTTTTTGAATTGTAAAACTTGATGGTATCGCAAGTTTAGTGTTGGGGGATTTTTGTTTAATCCGTGTTGGAGCCGAAGTGTAATTGCTCGGTTGTGTTAAGTGATGCTTAATTGTTGAAACTGAGTCCATATTTAGGATGAATAGCTAAAATGTATTGATAATTGCTTATATGTAAATTGTTCCCTGATTAGAATTATAAATTTGTGTTTTTGGTGCTAATGTAAGTGTATGTTAAGAACTGAGTTAAATTATGGTAATTGAGTTTTAGTGAAACTTTTATTCTTTGATTATGAGTACTGAGTATAATTGTCGGTACATTAAGTGATGATTTTGTTGTTCGGTAGAAATGAAATATAATATGAGTAGTATGATTACTTGAGTGTGATTGCACTTGATATGAATTGGTATTAGTGTGGTTGTGGATTGTTGATTAGTTTAGATTACAGGTGGTTTGTTACATAAATAGAGGAGGTGTTGCCGAATTTTCTGGCAGAACCATTTTTGATTAATTGCTAATTGTAATATGATGTGATATGCTAGTTTAGTTGAAATATGCTTATGTGTTATATACCTTACTGATATATCTTACTTTATAATCGAAAGATAGTATTAGGAAAGGTTTTGTGTTAAGATATTGATTTTTTCAATGTATTAATTATGTTAGAGTACAAAGCACACAATAGGGAATCTTGAGGAGTCAACTTGTAATTCATCATTGTGTGTCGATTTTGATCAATGTTTGTTATGTGTTACGTGAATTAAGTGGTTTATTATCGAGCCTTGAATGTGTTAGGTGATCCATGAATTATTTATTTGAGCCGCTAAATGTTAAATTGGTGCTTAATCGGTTATAATAGTATTTAAGATAGACATTGGATTATTTAATTTACCGATTAGAAGTGTTCCTTTCTTTTCGCAAGGATCAAGTGTCGAGTTATGTTCTTATCTAAACGACTAGTTATTAATTGTAGAATTCGACGGAGAAGGTCAACGGACTTGTACGGGAAGATGTTACATGAAGAAGGTTAGGGATGGATGGAGTACTGTGGTTTATTGGTCAAAGTGAGATGTTTTAACATCGGGAAAGCGTCTACCTTCAAAGAGGACATTTCCAAGTGTATTCTTCTAACAAAAAGATTTGGGTAAGAATTGTTAATTACGTTAGAACCAAGTTTTCAAGTTTGTGAATAGGAATCGGAACCTGAAGATTAAAGTATCGTCTTGTGTTTGACTGTCGAGGTATATGCGCGGATTAAATATCGTGGGATCAGATTCGTGACGATCGAAGCAACGTTATACCAAGAAATGAGTGAAATGGAGGATTATGATGCCGTAAGATAGAAGAAGAAGAGAATCGTATTACTTTGGATTTACGTAATAGCTAAGGACCAAAGGCAAGTTTACTAACTCATACTCTTTTGTTCGGAGTATCATAACAAATTCTATACTCTCACTTATTGTTCAAGTGACATGTTTCTTCAACTATTTTGCCAATATTACTCTCAACTCATATTGAAAGTTTTATCTCTCCCACTTATTGTTCAAGTGATATAATTCTGCAACTATTATGCAAATATTACTTTCAAATCATATTGCAAGTGACAATCCTTATTACTTATACAAATGTTTTGACTTGCATAAATGCATGTTTTATCGCATATTGGTGATGATACAAATATTATGAAAGTATGAATATTATGTTGTTACAAAATAAAATGTTTTACCCTGATAATATATTTCACGGTAATTAGGCCCATCCCTTTGGAAAAATACTTGTTAATATAAAACAAGTTTGGAAATGATTTATCCATTGAGCAATATAAGCTTATGGCAACAGGTTAGTTTTAAAACTCGTGATAATAATTTTGGAAAGTAAAGTGGGGTTGGGATTGCGTAAGAGAACCCCTTGACACGCGGTTCCAGCTTGATATGAGCCATTGTCAATAAGTGCTCCCGGATCCAAATTTTGTTATAAACACTTTGTTATGTTAACATTGTGTATGGAGGTTAATTATGAATGATCATCATCTTAACCTGTGTCATTTGATACCCACTTTATATAATAAATTGGGGTTGGGAATGCGTAAGAGAACCCCTTGACACGCGGTTCCAGCTTGATATGAGCCATTGTTGATAAGTGCTCCCGGATCCAAATTGTTGTTATAAAAATATTGTTATGAATACTGTGTGGAGGTTAAGTATGAATGATCATCATCTTAACCTGTGTTATTTGATACCCACTTTACACATTAAAAAGGGCCAATGTTTTGAGAAGAATTGAACTATACTCAGTAGTATACTTTTAAATGTTCAAGAAATGCATGATTTAGAAAGACACCTTATATTCCATTCCTGATTTCAGAACTAAACATATATAAAGTTACTATCTTTATCATTGATTTACAAATGTGAAAAGGACATTCTACTCAAAAGTTTTATTCATCAAAAGCTTGTTAAATTTCTAAAGTGGACACTGTTTATCATAAAAGTATCTTTCTTATTGTATTTTATTATGCACTTGATGAGCATTTCTTCCGCTCATACTTTCTTGTTTCATTTTGTTAACCCTCCAGTGAAAAATAGAGTAACATGATTTAATCATATAAGTTTGGAATGCGAAGAGACGAGATGCTGTCATGAAGATGATCTGATGCAGAGTATTTGGATCTAGTGTAAGACTATTGTATAAATTTCATTTCTATTAAATATTATTATGTATTTAATTAGTTTGGCCTGGTATACTTCCCATCGAAGTTATACTAGTGTCTTAGGATTTATGCAAGAGATTGTTGTCAAGAAGAAAATTTTATGTAATGGAATTTTGGATTCTTGTTTCTAGCACTATAACCTATAGAGATCTTGGTATAGTCGGGGTCGCAGATGTTATATTTGTATTGGTTTAATATTTAACAGGTGATTTATATTGAGATTTCCGCGTGACGACCAAATCTTCTGACCCCGGATTTGGGGGTGTTACAATTTATTTTATTTAATAAAATAATATAAAAATAGTAACTAGCTGATCGACTTTAATAATTAAAACACTTTTTTCTAACAAAATCTACTCCATTTTCCAAAAATCACGGGCAATTACCTTTAAATTAAAAATATTACATTTTATATTTGTTCTCACTAAAATCTCTCTTTCTAAAAATATTAGGTGCAAACTTTACTTATTTATTTTAAAACTTATTTTAATGTTTTTAATTATTTAAAAAAGCTTACCTGTTTTAACATGCCAACATATTTTTTTAACAAATACAATTAATATAATTAAAACACTTCCAAAAATATCATGAACATTTACTTTTTTTGATTAAAACATGTTAGCTTTTCTATTTGTCCTTATTATTAATAGTATTTGTTGGGATTTATGGGTGATAGCATAGAAACAACTTAACCTTGTATGTACTTCATTTTTAATTAAGTAGAACATACTGTCACAGCCATAGTATGTTCTTTTAATCAGTATGCAATGTCATTTTAATTGTGTAATTTGGAAGAAGTTCACTTGCTGTGTTCAAGCCTCAAAGAATGCATATTAGATGACAGCATGAATAAAGGTTACTGTCATAAGCATTGATAGTAAGATTACAAGAAGACAGAATGTTGCAAGTCACGACAACATATTCACTCTGACAGCAACATTGGCGGAAGACTACGCGACAACAACTTTAGCCCTCGACAGCAAGTTTGGAAACCTCGACAGCACTCTATGCGGGGAACTCATACTGTCACCAAAAGAACATTCCTGTGACAGCAAGCTTTGCGGCAAAAGTAACTGTCTCGAGAAAGATCCTTGTTCTAGGTATCTTCTCAGTCAAATCCCGTGACAGTCTCAATGTTCAAGAAACAGGCGTGTTGCAGTATCTCTAAGCTGCACCAAGTCTGCAAGACTACGACAGAAGCTTCAAGCACTACAAAACAAAAGCGAATCAATTCAAGAGCAAGGTCAAGTCTCTATTTGCTGAATTGTTTTAGCTGGAAATAGAATGAATCTAGGTTGCTTTCTTTGTAATGTATATCTGACATGTTAGCAATTTAGGAAAGTCATATGGGTAGACAATCTGTAAGAAGCTGCCACTTGATAATGACAGCAGCTTCACAAACCCGTGTTGACAGTGATAAGATTAGTTTATACTTAGACTATCAATTCATTCTAGGAATGTAACGAAGGCAAGCAAGTGTCTTGAAGAAAAACAGAAGCTCAAGAATTCTCTTTTGAGGTTGTAGCAACACTTTGCAAAATAAATAAAACATTTATTTTGTGAAACTTGTCTTTAAACAATACTGTTTGTGATTGCATTCATATTACTGATAACATTAAATCTTAGTTTTGGTTGTTGAAATTGAGATTGAATTTTATCAGTATTGCATTCATCCCCCCCCCCTTCTGCAATACACGAGGACCAACAACTGGTATCAGAGCATTCAGATTAACATACATATCTGAGATCACGACGACAATGCAGAAATCAAATAGTATCAAGATCCCAGCTT
Source organism: Heracleum sosnowskyi (assembly GCA_030848705.1). Lineage (NCBI taxonomy): Eukaryota > Viridiplantae > Streptophyta > Magnoliopsida > Apiales > Apiaceae > Heracleum > Heracleum sosnowskyi. The sequence continues at coordinate 90,417,861 of CM061235.1, read as the reverse complement.
TTGATAAAGAGAACTACATCATTTGGAAAAGAAAGATCTTGTTGTTTATCAAAGCTGTGAATCCACTTTACCTAGGTATCCTCGAAAATGGTCCTTTCATTCCAAGGAAGGAAATTGAAGCCACAACAGTAAATGGTGAAATCATTCCTGCACATTGGGTTCCCAAAGATCCCTCAGAAATTTTGGAACCTGAGAAGGAGAAGATGGTGCTAGATGATCACTTGTAACTCATCTTGCTCGATTCTCTCACGTTGGATAAAGCCATGTGTGGAAGTGTGATAAGCTGCACATCTGCCAAGGAGATGTGGATCAGATTAGCTTTACTATGTGAAGGAAATGAAGAAGTTAAGGGCAACCAAAGGCAAATACTGATATCACAATATGAGGCATTCATGGCCAATCCTGGTGAAGTCTTAACTTCCATGTTTGAAAGGTTCAGTAAGCTCTTAACTGAACTACAGATACATGGCAAGTACTATAACAGAAAAGAATTGAATGTCAAGTTCTTGCTTACACTGCCTGATCACCTTGAACACAAGACAACAGCCATACGAGAAGGAAGAGATCTCAACAATATAACCTTTGAGACACTTTATGGCATTCTGAAATCCTATGAACTTGAACTCTTTCAAAAGAGAGCCATACAGAGTGGAACAAGGAACAAGATGGCTAACATGTCAAGTGCCCTAGTAGCACATGTGCCAAGGATCACACAGCCAAGTGAAGTACTACAAATCACACAACCAACCCCTGCACAATCCTTGAAGATAGAAGAGGTTGTTGAAGATGATGAGAAAGTAGTACTGCAGCTCAAGGATGTGGAAGATGAAGACTTCTACACAATGGAGGAACTGGAAAGCATGGACAATCCTACTATGGCTTACATGGCCAAAAAGTTCAAGAACTTTAGGTTCAAGAAGGATAGGTCATACAAGCCCCAAGGCCAAGCATCCAAGTTCAACAAGGGAAGTTCATCAAAGGCTGCTGTGGGAAGTTCAACCAAAGGAGGATACAAGACTGGATTTGTGGATAGGTCAAAATTCAAGTGTTACAATTGTGGTGAACCTGGTCATTTTGCTACTGAATGCAAAAGACCCAAACAGGTTCAGAGATTTGAGAAAGGAACTGGTGGATACTTTAAGAAGAATCAAGGTAGAGCCTATGTGGCTGAAGGAAAGTGCTGGGATGAGTTTGATGATGAAGAAGAAGAAGAAGAATATGTCAACCTAGCTCTCATGGCTAGCACTGATGAAGTAGCATCAACATCTTCAACTCAGGTACCTTCACTTGTCTTACTTGATATGTCCACCGATGAGTATAAGAAAACCATTAAAGACTTAAGTGCTGAAATGTTCAATGTCTATACTAGCTTATCTGCTGCTAATGAGGAAATCACTAGGCTAAGTAAGCTAAATGAAACACTAAAGTCTGAAAATGAATCTCTTGTTCTCAAAACCAGTTCACTAGACCCTTTAGCTCAGGAGAATGCTAGACTTAAAAATGAATTAAAATGTGCTAAAGAGGTTGAGGAATTCCTGAGGAATGAGATTGCTAAAAATGAATTCAAGATTAAGGCTTATAAAAACTCATCAAAGATAGTTCAGGATTACAATAATAAGCATACAAAAAATCAGACAGTTGGTATAGGTTTTTCATATGGTAGAAGACCTGGAAAGGAAACTGTGATTCAAGATTGTTCTGGAAATGCTGCTATCAAACCCACCATTCTCAAGAAGTTTAAAACTCCTATTTTCAAAGCTGCAGAAATTGAGTTTGATGAAGAAGCCATGCTCATCAAACAAGAAATTATTGATGAGGATGAAGGTGTTGACAGCACATCCAAGGATGGAAAGGATACTGTCACAATCCCCAAGACAGTAAACTTACCAAGCAATCAGACAGTAAGTTCAAAAGATGCTGTCACAGTTGGCAAGACAGAATCTTCCAAAGATGCTGTCAAGAATGTTTCCAAGACAGTAGCTTCCAAACCTTCTGTCAAGATAGTTGGAATAAAAGGTACTGTCAAGGAAAGTTCGACAGCAACTTCTGAACACACTGTCAATCCAGTAACTCCCAAGTCTAAGAATAGGAATGGTAAGGTAGGTGTCAATAAAGGAAATGGATACACTAATGTTGGAGGTGCCTCTAGGAAACTATGCAATAACTGTGGATCTACACATCATTTAACACATTTTTGTAAGAAACCAATTGAGGATAAGATCAATGCCACTGAACTCAATGGTAACTTACACAGAACCCCTCTTATGCATAGAACTATGAGTGTCTGTAATAACATTGAATGTATGCTATGCAAGATCACTGCCATGAGTACATGCTTTAACTTACCTATTCTCACTACTGAAAAATGTTCATACATGCACACTGTTGAGACTTCTGAGCCTGCTGGCAACAGCAAAAAGGCTTCATCCACTATGAAAAGGATCAAGTCCAATTCTAAGCCTAAGTGGGTGAAAAGAGAAGTCAAACAGGAGGTTTTTGATGATGCTTGTGATTTTATGACTGGAAGAAACTCAGGAGACAGTAAAACTGCAGGACCCAACAGGGATTGGGTACCATATGCAACTTAAACACATTTTGTTTTGCAGGGCAAGAAGAAAGATCAAGTCATGTGGATTATTGACAGTGGTTGTTCAAGACACATGACAGGTGATAAAGCCCTGCTATCACACTATGTAGAGAAAGCTGGCCCAATCATAACCTTTGGAGACAACAGCAAGGGTTACACAGTGGGATATGGCTGTCTGGAAATTGGAAATGTTGTCATTGAAGACATTGCTCTTGTGGATGGATTGAAGCACAATCTACTCAGTGTCAGCCAATTCAGTGACAGGGGATTCAAGGTTGATTTTGATATGATGCTGTGTAACATTTATCACAAGAAGGATGGGAGCCTCTCTTTAAAAGGGGTCAGGAAAGGAAGCTTGTTTGTTGCTGACTTAAACTCAACAAAGAAGGATAAAGTTTACTGTTTCTACAGTAAAGCAACCGTTGGTGACAGTATGCTTTGGCACAGGAAGCTCTCACATCTCAACTTCAAGACAATGAATATTTTGATGAAGAAGGAGTTAGTGAGAGGTTTGCCCCAACAGGAATTCTGTCAAGAAGGACTGTGTGAAGATTGTCAAATGGGCAAACTAAGGAGAGCTGTGCACAAGTCCAAGCAAATGAACACCAACATAGAAGCACTCAAGTTGATTCACATGGATCTCTTTGGACCAGTCAATGTACCATCAATGGCCAAACAGAGATATGCCTTAGTAATGGTGGATGATTACTCAAGGTACACTTGGGTGAAATTTCTTGAATCCAAAGATGAAGCTGCTCAAGTGATTATTGATCAAGTCAGAGTTCTTGATAGAACTCCAAACTCAAAAGTCCAAATCTTGAGGAGTGACAATGGTACAGAATTCAGAAATGCCACACTTGGAAATTTCTGTAAAGATGAAGGAATTGTACAACAATTCTCTGCTGCAAGGACTCCACAGCAGAATGGAGTTGTAGAAAGAAAGAACAGGACTCTCATTGAAGCAGCTAGAACTATGTTGCATGATGCCAAACTGCCAACATATTTATGGGCTGAAGCTATCAACACAGCTTGTTATACTCAAAACAGAACCATGATTAACAAAACTCATGCAAGTACACCTTACTGTCTGCTAACTGGGAAGAAACCTACTGTCAAATATTTTCATGTGTTTGGGAGCAAATGCTTTATGATGAAGGATAACCATGAGAAGAAAGGAAAATTTGACACCAAGACATTTGAAGGACTATTCATGGGTTACAGCACAGAAAGGACTGCCTACAGAGTTTATATTATGGAACACAGGATTATTGAAGAAAGTGTTAATGTCACATTTGATGAAACCAAGTTTCCAGGACTGCATGAAGAAGGAAAGATAAAGACATTCAGATTTGAGAATCAAGGATACTTGGAAGCTGAGGAAATTGTTGATGAAGAACCTAGCTTCACTCAAATTGTTGAAGTTGAAAAAGATACTGTCAATACCATTACTGTCAACCAATCTCCAGCTCAGTCACAGACCATAACCTCTAACATTCATAACAGTGATGACTCTGGAAACAATGAAGAACATGGTGAAGACAATGGAATTGGTGAGCATTCAACTCAACAAACTGAAGCAACAGTTCCTGTACAATCAAGTAGCTTGCCCAGAATCAGCAAGTGGAACAAGGATAACACAAATGACCTTATCATTGGTGACCCTACTTCTGGAGTGAGGACAAGGAACAAAGTCTCTGCTGACAGCATGTTTTCATGCTTCCTGTCTCAAATGGAACCCAAGACATCTGATGAAGCATTGTTGGATTCTGACTGGGTGATAGCCATGCAAGAAGAGCTAAATCAGTTTGAAAGAAACAATGTATGGAAGTTGGTTCCAAGACCTAAGGGAAAGTCAGTCATTGAGACCAAATGGGTTTTCAGAAACAAGCTTGATGAAAATGGATCAGTGACAATAAACAAAGCAAGGCTAGTGGCTAAAGGTTACTGTCAACAGGAAGGAATAGATTATGATGAGACATTTGCACCTGTTGCAAGACTTGAAGCAATAAGAATCTTTCTAGCTTATGCTGCACACTGCAACTTCAAAGTATTTCAGATGGATGTCAAAAGTGCCTTCCTAAATGGAGAATTGGAAGAAGAAGTGTATGTTGAACAACCACCAGGGTTTGAGGATGCTGAAATGTATGATTTTGTGTACAAACTCTTCAAGGCTTTGTATGGACTAAAGCAAGCACCCAGAGCTTGGTATGACACACTTTCCATTTTTCTGTTGGAAAATCAGTTTACTAGAGGAGTTGTGGACAAGACACTTTTCTACAAACATCATGGCAAGGACATCATTCTGGTACAAATCTATGTGGATGACATCATTTTTGGTTCTACAAATGAGAAGCTGTGTGAGAAGTTTTCCTCTCTCATGAGTAACAAATATGAGATGAGTATGATGGGAGAGTAGTCATTCTTTCTGGGATTACAAATTCTTCAACAACCTGATGGAATCTTCATTTGTCAAGCTAAATACATCAAGGAACTTCTCAAAAAGTTCAACTTGGAAGATTCATCACCTGCAAAGACACCAATGTCCACATCAACTAGTCTGGATCTTGACCCTAAAGGAAAGAGAGTTGTCTCAAGCACCTATAGAGGCATGGTAGGATCTCTCCGGCCTATACCTAACTGCTAGCAGACCTGACATCATGTTTGCTACATGTCTCTGTGCAAGGTTTCAAAGTGATCCAAAGGAGTCACACTTAGTAGCCATCAAGAGAATCTTTAGATACTTAAAAGGCACTCCTAACCTAGGCCTTTGGTATCCTAAGAACACTGGATTTGATCTAATTGGTTACTCAGACTCAGACTATGCTGGATGCAGAATTGACAGAAAGAGTACTACTGGTAGCTGTCAATTTCTTGGAGGAAGATTAGTCTCATGGTTTAGCAAGAAGCAACATTCAGTTTCTACCTCAACTGCAGAAGCTGAATATATTGCTGCAGGCAGTTGCTGTGCACAAATTCTATGGATGAGGAATCAACTTCAGGATTATGGTCTAGTGTTAAGAGAAATTCCTATTTACTGTGACAACACTAGTGCCATAGCCATTTCAGACAATCCAGTTCAACACTCTAGGACAAAGCACATTGATATAAGACATCCCTTTATCAGAGAGCATGTTGAACAAGGTATTGTGAAGCTGATCTATGTCCCAACTGACAAGCAACTAGCTGACATCTTCACTAAGCCATTGGATGAAGAAACCTTCAACAGGTTGGTAAGTGAATTGGGAATGCTGAATCTGGTATGTTGATTTACTAAGTTTTCTAAATTTCCAATTTTTCTTGAAGCTCATGACAGCACCTTCAAACCTGCTGTCAAGAGAAGTTACTCTCTACTTGGTCTATGTCTGTTATGTGACAGCATGTGTTGACTTGACTTTACATGTCTGTATTCTGTGCCAGTCTCATACTTTTAGACCCTGTATGACATTAATGTGGTTATTTGCTTAGTTTGAGAGATAAATATCTGTTCCATTGGACTTTCACACTTTCTGAATTAATCTGTAGGATTAAAGGAGGACACGACCATTAATTACTTTTGTGGTAGTTGTATGGGTACTCTAACTGTTGACCATTAGACTTTAATCCTTAGACGGTTTTGCCTATAAATTAACCTTAGGTTTCACCAGTCTGCTCTCAGTTTTAAAGTAAATCATGGAAAACAAAGTAGGAATAGAGTACATGCCAAAAGTCTCGTGTGAATCTCACATTAGAGATGAAGTGGAAGTCCTGTTTGATGAACTTGAAGACTTGCTTCATGAGGAAGATGAACAGTCTCAAGCCATTCAAGCACAGGAAGAAGAGAAATGGAAGATTCAAGAGGAAGAACTTCAGGCACTTCTCAAGGAAGAAGGTCGCACTGAAGAGGAGATTAAGAAAGAAGTTTTAGAATTAGTTAATAAAATCAAAGATTGATGTACTCAATGCTATGTTTCAAATGATTTTATTAATAAAAATAAAGCCTCTTGCTGATTGTGTTTTTTTTGTTTTTGATTCGTCTGTGTTAACTGCATAGTATCTGTGTTCAAAAGATTAAATTGCTAAATCCATACTCTGTTAATTTTAGGTTAAGTGTATGAATAAAGCATTCTGTTAAGTTCATGACAGAAACAATTCCCCTCCTAAGTTATTGTCATTAAGAAGGATACTATCTTGTGTCTCTTGACAGCAAACTTCTTGACAGCAGGGAAAGACTTTCTGTCAAGACTTTTAAAGGATACTGTCATTCAAATGCTTAACGGTGACAGCATGTTTTTGCGCAATAGTTGCTGTCGCGCATAACCTACTGTCACCACTGCTTATAACTGACAGATTGTTTCTAGCGCACAGGTTACTGTCAACAATAGTGGACCGTTGAAATTGGATATTCATCCCACGTTTGACAGTGAATAATGGGCAGTAACTCACGTGCTATATGACTGGGTTAAGACACGTTCTTTAAACCCACTTTTTGTGCACCAACGTTTGAGATACCCCTTTTTATTCCCCAGTTACTCAGACATATCATTCTTATCAAACTCAAGGCAAAATACTTTTCTTCAAGAAAAAAGCTACTTTCTTACTTTCTTCTTTTCTTGAATCTCCATGGGCCCCAAACAGACTCTCTCTCAAACAAACTTTGTCGGTATCTTTTCCCCCAATGATGCTGGTGAAGGTTTCAAAGGACTAGTGTTTTTCTTGAACAAGTCCTATCTTGGTTCTGCCATTACCTCAACACCCATTCTCGACCAAGATAGAATTGAGGCATTTTGGCAAACTGATGTTGCTCCAACAGAGGGTGAACACCCATCTATTCGATTCACACTCAATGGGCAACACTACACTCTTACAGCTGAGGTCATCAACACTGCTCTTGGAATTACACTTCAAGAAGGCAGAAATTTTGCTGAACTTGCTAATGATGACACTCTCAAGAAGCTCTTCTTGAAGATTGGGTATGCAGGTCCTATTCTCGAAGAGGGAACAACCAAATGGTATCCGTCTGGTGAAATGGATAGGAAGCATCTGAGAAAGGAGTGGAGTATGATCTTTGATGTGATGGTCAAGGTGTTCTCTACCAAGTCCACAGGCTGGAATGGAATGCCCTCCTACATCAAGAAACTGACACATTCTCTTGTCCATGGATACAAGGTGAATGTTGGAGCTCTCCTCATGGCACACCTCAGGGCTGCCATAGGTAAGAAGGTATCAATCTACCCTCGCTTTCTTATGATGTGCATTAACACATTCTGTGATTTTAATAATGATGCCCCTCGTTTAGAGGCTTGCTCTGTTTTGAAAAAGAACACACACACACTGTTATCTTCCCAGAATCTCAATGCACATATTCCAATTTGTTTCACTCAAGACATGGTTGATCAAGTGTCCAACCTTGATTATCCATTACCCTCTGGTTATGCATCTTTCACTCTTGCGAATGAAACTGAATTAGCCCCAAATTCAGTTAACCCACATTCAACACCATACACTCAGCCTAGGCTCTCTAGACTTCCCAAAGCCCAAAGAGAAGCCTTGCAAGAATCCAGAAAACGACCCTTAGAAGTTGGTGTTGGTGGTAGCTCTGTTAGTCAAGAGGGAGACACTGCACCTAGTGCAGCAAATAAGGAAGGTAGTCAAACAGAACCCCCAGTGGTTCCCCCTGAGCCTAAGAAGAAGAGAGCTAAGAGGACCCAAACCACTGTTAGCCAAGCTTCAGTTTCTCAACAAACTTCAGGAAGATGTTGTCACAGCCTCTGTTGCTTTCAAAGACACTAGAAATGTTGTTGTCTTGGACACAGCTGCTGTCATGGGTGGAGAGAAAGCTACTGTCACTCCACTTCCCAAAGATGCTGTCATGACAGAACCTGCTGTCCACGCTCAAGCTGACAGTAACATTCCTGCCAAAGATGCTGTCCAGTCCTCTCAGCCAGATTTTGATGCTGTAATCATTGAGGATGCCTCTGATGATGACCTACCTCTTGGCAAACTCTTGAAGGTACATTCTCAATCTTCTACTTCCATGCATGCTAGTACTGCTCATACCCATGCATTTAGGTTGAGTGAGGGTGTGCAAAAGAAAAGAGAGATAAAAGAAAAGAGAGGTGAGCATAAAAATGAGAGGCAGCCAAATGAGCTGGCAAAAGGAGAGGGACTTGAGCATGTCCAGAGAGATCTTGAGGGAGCCCACACTATTCAGGCATTAGGCCTTGAGAGTCAACCAGTGAGGGGTGATGAGATCACTCAAAAACACCCTGAGAGTGTGAGAACCCCCTTAGCCTCCCAACCCCTTTCTTTTCCTTCCCCTCCAAGAAGGATAAGGAATGGTGGCCCCTCTGCACTTTTTGGTCACAAGATTGAAGCTCTGGAAGGACAGTGTGCTACCTTGAACTCCAAACTGGACTCTCTCTCTCAACTGGTGGTTGATGGTTTTGATGCTACTCAACTCTCTATCAAGTTCCTTACTGACCTAGTAGCTGCCAACTCAACTAAGGGGGAGAAGGTAGCAAGATCAGAATCAATATCTATTCAGGAATCAGGTGGAACTCAGGGGGAGCCAGTAATTGTGAAGACCAAAGGGGGAGCAAAACAAGTTTCTGGAGTCAAGAGTAAAACAATGACAAAGGGGGAGCAAGTCAAACCAAGCAGTGAACAACCAAAGGATAAAGCTGAAGATCTTGTTGAAGTTGAATTGGATGGTGAAAAGGTGTTAATGTCTAAGGCAACTCAGGATGCAATGCAAAGAAGACCTGCATCTAGACACCCTATTCTACCTCCTGTGACAATTAGAGAACCAACTTCAGCAACTCAAGAAACTGCTCTAAAGAAAAGATGGAGAGAAATGGAGGAACAAAATAAGCTTGGGAAAGGTAAAGGGAAACTGCCTGAATCCATCCAGAAGGGAAATACTTGGTCCAATGGTACTGAGTTTGATCAAGAAGAAGCCAATACTATAATGGTGGATTACAGGGAGAGCACATTACAGAATCATGACATTGAATTTAGCAGTTTGGTGGAAGAAGCAATGAATGCTCCAAGCAACAGTCCAACCAACACCACAAAACTGTTAAAGGATCAAATCACTAGTGTCAGTGTAATGGTGAATGATGAGAAAAGATGGGATGTAAGTATCTATTTCACTTCTGGCATATCTTATTTCATCACAATGGAGTTATTGCAGAGTCTGCCAGCAAAGGTGTTGTGTGCAATGAAGGGAAAGATCAAGGCAACTCAAACACCATTCAATGAAATACTGAATATGCAAATCCAGAACATGATCACACAGAAGCTACCTGAAGTCTACACAAATCCACCAAGTGTTTTCTACAGATCTACTACAAAGGATGGCACAAGAAGGAACAACTTCATGAATTTGATCAGTCCATCCAGGATGCAAACTGAGTCAATTCTGAAAGTGTTATATGGGATACTCAGCTCAAATGCCAATCCAGGAAGAGTCTATGCTGTTCAAGAGATCTACAAAATGCTGGTGTTGAGAGACAAGGCACTGGGAGCTAGAGTGAAGGAGCTAATCACTAGAGCCAATGCCAAAAGAACTGATCAAGGTGGAAGCTGTCTCTATGATATTCCTCTTCTAGATGATGATGATGATGATGAGATTGGAGGTGGTGAAACTTCTGGAAATGCAGGTAATGCTGGTGGAAGTAATTCTGAGAATATTGGTATTCAATCTCAGAATGAAGGCAATGAAGAAACTCCTAGTCAATAAAAGAAAGATGCTGCTGCAACAGATGAAGAGGAGCCAAGAATACTGGAAGCTTTGGAGGCAAGCATTCTTAGATGTGCTGTTGATTGCATAAATGCTGAAAAGGATGTTGTCACCAAAGATACTGTCGACAAGGAAACTGTCATAGAAGATGTTGTCATGGAAGATACTGTTGACAAAGATACTGTCAAGGAAGGTTCTGTCAAGGATGAAGCCAAAGCTACTGTCAAGCCCAAAAGACTGAAAGCTAAAGCAAAAGCATGGTTTTCTAGACAGAAACCTCATGGAAAGCACAAGTACTCAGGAAAGGAAAAGGCCACTAGATTAGGCAGAAATCTTAGGATGCCAATTCAATCAATACCTCCTAACAGTCTTAAGATACAATAGATGCAATCTAAAGAAATCAAGAGTGTTGAGGTTAAGCTGAATGCAAATCAAGAGGTCACTGAGTACATTCTGTGGTGGGAAGAATCAAGATCTACCAAGGTTAATAAGGACTTCTATCTGGAAGCCACAACAACCAGTGGTAGAGTGTCAAACATAGATAAAAGGAGAATTGACTTCTTCTACCTGGAAAGAATGGTAGAGTTGCTGGAGAGCTATGATAATGTTTCAAAGTCTGTCATGGAACATATTCTGAAATATCAGGCTGATAGGGATGCTGAGTTCTATCAGAAATATGGCTACAATTTTACAGATTTTGATGATGCTGATATTCTAACTGATCTACCAGCCTCTCCTATACCATATCACTGGTACTATGAGTTTGATGATTTACCCACAGAAGAAGGGCAAACCCAACCAACTCAGGAAGGGCAACCCAAGCCAAGCAAAAGACCTGACTCTTCTCAATATTCTCAATATCAGTCAGAACTTGATAAGAAGGAAGCTGAACTCCTGGAAAGATGCAAGACTACCAACAAGGCAGAAAGTGAAGCTCCAAATTATCAAACATGTATGCTGGAAAATCCCCTAAGAATGAAGTACCTAAAAGAAGAAATCTATGTTTGCAGCTTGCACAAGCTAAAAACAACTATTCTGAAGGATTTACAGTATATGGTAGCTGGATCAATTCATCCCTTGGAGCAGATTTGTTCTGATGAAATAAAGGAAATATTAGAAAGGAGAAAAGGAGAATGTTCAAAGCTGGACAAGCAAAGGAGGATGTCTCTCAATGCTTATCCTGGAAGTAGATTCAAGCTCATTCATGAAGAACTCCACTTCAGAAGCTATCCATTTGATCAAGAGCAATGGCTGAATCTCAGGGATGCTAGTTCTCTTATCTCTCCTACTATCAAGAAGATCATTGAAGAAATAGAAGATGCTGCAGTCACTCCTGCTGAAATCTCTCTTGTAGAAGGTCTAACAGGCTGCTTGGTAGAAGCTCTCAAAAGAGAGGATGTAACAAGACAGAAGAGGAAATCTCAAGCTAAGTAAAAATTCTTAATCCATTCTGATCTTGTTAGTTAAGTTGTCATCATATATTGTAAATTTGTTGTTATTATCCATAAAAACAAATTGGGGGAGATTGTTGGGATTTATGGGTGATAGCATAGAAACAACTTAACCTTGTATGTACTTAATTTTTAATTAAGTAGAACATACTGTCACAGCCAAAGTATGTTCTTGTAATCAGTATGCAATGTCATTTTAATTGTGTAATTTGGAAGAAGTTCACTTGCTGTGTTCAAGCCTCAAAGAATGCTTATTAGATGACAGCATGAATAAAGGTTACTGTCATAAGCATTGACAGTAAGATTACAAGAAGACAGAATGTTGCAAGTCACGACAGCATATTCACTCTGACAGCAACATTGGCGGAAGACTACGCGACATCAACTTTAGCCCTCGACAGCAAGTTTAGAAACCTCGACAGCACTCTATGCGGGGAACTCATACTGTCACCAAAAGAACATTCCTGTGACAGGAAGCTTTGCAGCAAAAGTAACTGTCTCGAGAAAGATCCTTGTTCTAGGTATCTTCTCAGTCAAATCCCGTGACAGTCTCAATGTTCAAGAAACAGGCGTGTTGCAGTATCCCTAAGCTGCACCAAGTCTGCAAGACTACGACAGAAGCTTCAAGCACTACAAAACAAAAGCGAATCAATTCAAGAGCAAGGTCAAGTCTCTATTTGCTGAATTGTTTTAGCTGGAAATAGAATGAATATAGGTTGCTTTCTTTGTAATGTATATCTGACATGTTAGCAATTTAGGAAAGTCACATGGGTAGACAATCTGTAAGAAGCTGCCACTTGATAATGACAGCAGCTTCACAAACCCGTGTTGACAGTGATAGGATTAGTTTATACTTAGACTATCAATTCATTCTAGGAATGTAACGAAGGCAAGCAAGTGTCTTGAAGAAAAACAGAAGCTCAAGAATTCTCTCTTGAGGTTGTAGCAACACTTTGCAAAATAAATAAAACATTTATTTTGTGAAACTTGTCTTTAAACAATACTGTTTGTGATTGCATTCATATTACTGATAACATTAAATCTTAGTTTTGGTTGTTGAAATTGAGATTGAATTTTATCAGTATTGCATTCATCCCCCCCCCCCTTCTGCAATACACGAGGACCAACAGTATTTTAATAAAATACTAGTGTTTTACTCGTGCTACGCACCGAAAGCACAATCTTAAAATTTTTAAATCTTAAATACTTTATAATAATTACAAATATGTTATATAACAAAATTCATATTAATTTTTTTCCCACATACTTTACTAAATATACGCATGCATGTATTAATAAAATATAAATTATGTTATTGGTTGTTAAGAAAATAAATATCTACAATTAAAAATTAAATATTCAATGCATAAAATATGGATCGAACAAATATATAAAATGCTACAATCATAACAAAATAACATGAAATACGATATTAGAATTGTTTGAAATATACCATCAATTTTCAAATTAATAAGAATGTTGAACATCATAACCCATTTTAGAATTATACTTCGTTTTAACTCCATCAAATATGTGTTTATTTGTTTCCGATTTTGACTCTAGATTATCATCAATGATATTATCATTATTAGCTGTAATTTCCTGAGATAATCTCAGGAACATGATACTCATATACATATTTTCATAATATTTCCTCATTAAGTGTGTTATTTCATGGACTTGTATTAAAAATTTATCTATAAAATAGACAATTCTGTTAGGAATATGTTGTTCTTGATGATAAACATAAAACACTTAGTAGAATTTGTGTAAAGTAATTTGTAGCTGTCAACGAAATGGCATGCTTTGCATCGTTTCGTTGACAGGAAGCTCATCAACGAAATGAGTGTTGTAGCAATTGCACTGTACAATACTTCTAGTTTGATATGCATTTCTTTGTAGGAATTGGATAGGTTTTCTAAGTCATGTTGACTAAGTACTAGATAGGCAAAATAGGTTGGTTAATTGTAAATATATTATGCCTTGTAATCTTGCCTAAGTGAAGACATGTCAACGGTATGAAGATCACTCTATCAACGGAATGGAGTTTACTCATCAACGAAACGAAGATTTCCCATCAACGAAATGAAGAATAAAGCTATCAACGAAACACATCTTCCTACTATCAACGAATCATTATTGCTTTTCTGAATAGTTGACAAAGTGACAGTGACAGTTTTCTAACAGATCAAAAGGAGATGTGGAAGTGTACTTTGCATTGGAAACCATTAAAATGGACATGAGGAATAAGGAAACATCCCAGTTTCCAATTGGGCTCTTGGGAGTGATCATAATAAGCATGAAGACAAAAGCAAAGATCTCCAAGGACCACTGGACAAAGGGATGAAAAGCAAACTATTGGCGGTTACTCATTGTACTTTTAGTGTAGCCAAAAATAGAGTTGTAAACTTGGGTTTATATAACCAAGTGTAGCAGTTACTTTAACAAGATGAGAAGAAAAACAAATAGATTGTATTAGCTATCTTTGAGAGCATACTTCTCTACATTATTGTAACTGAGCAGCTGTGTACTTTTTGTAACACAGATTATTTCCGCAATAAAAATCACTTCAGTTGGATCATCAAACAATCCAACTGAAATTATTAAGTGCTTGTGGTTTTTATTTTATAAGTTCAGTTTTAATTTGTAAGTTGTTTTTAAGTTTGAGAAATATCAAGAATGGTATTCAACCCCCCCTTCTACAATTCTGTTAGGTCATTTGGGATTAACAATTGGTATCAGAGCAAGCTTCTAACATACAAGAAGTTTAAAGATCAAGACCAAAACAGTAACCATGGTGAAGAAGGATGCAGGAGTAAAGATACCAGTTCTTGATAAGGACAATTACTTTCACTGGAAAGTAAAGATGCATTTACATCTCATGTCTATGGATGAGAGGTATGTAGACTGCATTGAGAAAGGTCCACACGTTCCCATGAAGGCTGCATCTAGAGTTGGAGTGCCAGATGATGCTCCTGATGTAGAAATTCCAAAACCTGACTCAGAATGGACTATTGAAGATGTTGCAGAAATCCATAAAGATAAAAAAACCATGAACATTCTGTTTAATGGTTTGGAGCAAGAGATGTTTGACAATGTCATAAACTGTACAACCTCCAAAAAAGTATGGGACACTGTTAGAACTCTCTGTGAAGGAACTGAGCAAGTTAGGGAAAATAAAATGCAGCTCCTTATACAACAATATGAGGATTTTCATTTTAAAGCTGGTGAAACCCTAAATGACACGTTTAGTAGGTTTCAAAAGCTTTTGAATGGATTAAAGTTGTATGGGAGGATCTATCAAACCAAGGATTCAAACCTTAAATTTCTTAGAGCTCTTCCAAAAGAATGGAAGCCTATGACTGTTTCTCTCAGAAACACTCAAGAGTACAAAGACTACACTCTTGAAAGGCTTTATGGAACCTTGAAGACATATGAGTTGGAAATGGAGCAAGATGAAAAAATTGAAAAGCTACAGAAGAAAGGTGGATCTATTGCATTGATTGCATCTGTGAACCAACTGGAAGATGACAATGAAGAAGCTGCAAAGGCCACAACTAGTCGAGCTAGTTGTAGGAGTGATGTTAGCAAGGGTAAAGGCAAGATGACAGAAGAAGAAGAACCAGAACCAGCCAACTTGGATGACTTAGATGAGATTGATGAACACATTACTTTTCTGTCAAGAAAATTCTCTAAGTTCAAGTTCAAGAGAAACTCAGAAGCAAGGCCACCAAGGAGAGACTTTCAACCTAGCAAAAATAACTGGATTGAAAAGTCTAAATCTAAATGTTTCAATTGTGGAATGCTTGGTCACTTTTCTGGAGACTGCAGAAAGCCCAAGGTTGAGAAGGGAAACAGGAAATTTGAGCCTGTTGATTATAAAAAGAAATACTTTGAACTTCTCAAGCAAAAAGAAAAGGCTTTCATGTCTGAGGAGTATGATTGGGCTGGTAATGGTGAAGATTCTGATGATGATATTGAGTATGTCAACTTGGCTCTTATGGCTAACAATCATGAGCAGGAAGCAAGCTCCTCAAGCAACCAGGTAACAATTACTAATCTTTCTGAGCTTTCTAAAGAGGAATGCGATAGTGCAGTAAATGAAATGTCTACTGTACTATATAATTTGCGTGTTACTCTTAAATCACTTACCAAAGAGAATTCAAGAATAAAAGAGACTAATTTGCTCTTAAGTGATAGGAATGCAATGTTAGAAGCACAACTCATTGAATTTGAGAAAATGAGGTGTGTTAGTAGGGATGCTAAGAAGGAACTTGAGAACGTGTTAGAAAGGGAAGAAATTCTTAAAAAACAACTTGAAATAGAACAAAGTGTGATTGCTAAATGGAAAGATGCCAGGAATGTTGCTACCAACATCATTAATGTTCAAGGTACGGAATCTTTATGTGAGCAATCATGGAAAAAGAACAAAGAGAAGCTAGGGTATGCTATTGAAACCTTAGAATCAGTTTCTGAGTCAACAATCAACAATGATCATTTGTTGAAGGTTGATATGTCAACGGAATCCACTGTTTCGTTGACAGATGAACCATCAACCGATCAGGCTGTTTCGTTGACAGAGAAAAGAAAAGAAGAACTCACTAGACTTAATAACAAGTATGGTCCTGTCACCAAGAACTTTGTTCAAGGTGAGTCTAGTAAATCAAAGAAAGTTGAGAAGCTTGTTGAGAGAGCTAATGTAGGTCACTTGTCCAACAAGCAATTGAAAGATAAGTTAGAGAATGTTCAAGTTGAGGCTAAGGGAAATAAAAAGAATAACAGGAATGGCAAAGTAGGGATTAACAAACACAACAATTACACACCTGATAAATATGCTCCTAGAAAGACATGTGTTAATTGTGGAAGTGTTAGTCATTTATCTACTAACTGCAAATCTGTTAAGAAGACTGCTAAAGTGAAAATGTCTAAGCCTGTAATGAATGGTTCTATGCCTACAATGCCTGTTATGCCTAACATGTTTGCTCCATATGCACAATTTCAGAATCCATATGCTAGCATGTCATTTGTGCCTAATCCATACATGAATATGTTTAATGTGCCACAAATGCCATGGAATATGAATAACATGTTTGTTCCTCCAAATATGCATGCTGTGAATGAAAATGTGAGCAATCCTCAGAAATCAACACCAAGGGTAAAGATTGATTTAAATCAATCTGAGCCCAAGGTGAAAAATGATATAAAAAGAAAAGGAAAGGCTAACAAAACAGGACCCAAGGAAACTTGGGTACCAAAATCAACTTGATTTGGTTTTATTGTGTGCAGGGAGACAAAAGGAATCTTTGGTACTTGGATAGTGGTTGTTCAAGACACATGACTGGTGATTCTACCCTGCTCACAGAGTTTCAGGAAAGAGCTGGCCCTTGTATTGCTTTTGGAGATAACAGCAAAGGCTACACTAAGGGATTTGGCTTGATTTCAAAAGAGAATGTCATCATAGATGAGGTTGCATTGGTGGATGGTCTTAAGCACAATTTGCTTAGTATCAGCCAACTTTGTGACAAAGGATTTTTAGTTACTTTTTCTAAAGAAGCCTGTGTTGTTTCTAAAGGAGGAAACAACAATGTGGTAATGACTGGATTCAGAAGAGGGAATGTGTACATAGCTGACTTTAGTAGCACAAGTCCAGGCACCATCACTTGTCTCTTCAGCAAGGCAAGCAAGGATGAAAGTTGGCTATGGCACAAGAAATTGTCTCATCTGAATTTTAAAGTTATGAATGATTTGGTGAGGAAAGATCTTGCTAGAGGAATTCCACAGGTGGAGTTTTCCAAGGATGGTTTGTGTGATGCCTGTCAAAAAGGGAAACAAAAGAAGGCATCATTCAAAAGCAAGACAGAGTCATCAATTGTCCATCAGCTTGAGTTGCTTCATATGGATCTGTTTGGCCCTGTAAATGTCATGTCTATTTCAAAGAAGAAATACTGTCTTGTGATTGTTGATGATTTTTCTAGATTTACATGGACCTTCTGTTTGCACTCCAAAGATGAGGCAAGTGAAATCATTATCAATCACATCAAGATGGTAAACAATCATCCTGACTTCAAAGTAAGAAGGATTAGGAGTGACAATGGGACAGAATTCAAGAATTCAAGCATGAAGGTGTTCAGTGAAGAAAATGGTATTTTGAATGAGTTTTCTGCAACAAGGACACCACATCAAAATGGTGTAGTTGAAAGGAAAAATAGAACACTTATTGAAGCTGCAAGGACAATGCTAGATGAATCAAAGTTACCAACTTATTTTTGGGCTGAGGCAGTTAACACAACTTGCTTCACTCAAAATATTTCTTTGATTAATCAGGCCAAGGGAATGACCCCTTATCAACTACTCAAAAGAAAGAAGCCACTATTGGATTTTCTTCATGTCTTTGGATGCAAGTGCTTTGTTCTGAGAAATCAAGCTGAGCATTTGGGGAAATTTGAAGCAAAGGCAGATGAAGCAATATTTGTGGGTTATGCAGCAGGGAAAGCTTACAGAGTCTATAATCTCAGAACCAACATTGTTATGGAATCTGTACATGTTTTTTTTGATGATCTCAAAATACAAGGTCTCTGTGATGAAGGTTTCCATGAAAGTCTTTCTTTTGAGAATGAGGAAGGAGATCAAGTGAATCATGTAAAGGCTACTGAGAAACAGCCTAAAGTTGTTGTATCTAGCACAGATGAAAACAGCAGTGAAGATGAAATTGCTGCATTAAGATTGAAAAGAATAGCTGCTAGCAGACCAAATGGTCATTTCGTTGACAGTCATGATGATGGATTCGTTGACAGTCAAAATGAGTGTTTCGTTGACAGCCAAAATGGTCATACCGTTGACAGTCACAGAAATGCCTCTAGAAGTGATCAATTAGGGACAACAAACTCAGGGGGAGTTTCTCAAGGACAAATATCCAATCAAGGCAATCATGATCATGAAGCTACCTCTTCAAGAGCAAATCTACCTCCCTCAAGGAAATGGGCTAAAGATCATCCCTTTGAACTTATTATAGGTGATGTTTCTTCAAAAGTCCAAACTAGAAGAGCAACTCAAGAAGAATGTCTATATAGTAGCTTTCTGTCTCAAGATGAGCCAAAGAAAGTTGAGGATGCACTTCTAGATCCAGATTGGGTTTTAGCTATGCAAGAGGAGCTAAACCAATTTGAGAGGAACAATGTTTGGAAGCTGGTGCCCAAGCCTAAGGACAGGAGTGTCATAGGCACAAAATGGGTGTTCAGAAACAAGATGGATGAAAATGGCATAGTCACAAGGAACAAATCTATATTGGTTACAAAAGGCTACTCACAGGAAGAGGAAATTGATTTTGATGAAACCTTTGCTCCTGTTGCAAGACTAGAAGCAATAAGGATTTTCCTAGCCTATGCAGCCCATGCCAATTTCAAGGTCTATCAAATGGATGTGAAGAGTGCTTTTCTGAATGGGGAACTGGAAGAGGAGGTGTATGTGAGTCAACCTCCTGGTTTTGAAGATGATGATTTTCCAGAGTATGTGTACTTCCTTCTCAAAGCACTCTATGGTTTGAAACAAGCACCTAGAGCCTGGTATGACACACTTTCACAGTTCCTCCTTGAGAACCACTTCACTAGAGGTACTGTAGATAAAACTCTCTTTCATTGAATTGTGGATGGCTCTACTATACTTGTTCAAATTTATGTAGATGACATAATTTTTGGGTCTACAGATGAAAAACTTTGTCAAAAGTTTGCCAAGCTTATGCAAAGTAAATATGAAATGAGCATGATGGGAGAATTAACTTACTTTCTTGGTCTCCAAGTGAAGCAAGTTAATGAAGGCATTTTCATTAGTCAAACAAAATATATTCATGATTTATTAAAGAAATTTAACTTAATGGAATGCTCTCCTGCCAAAACTCCCATGCCTACTGCCACCAAACTTGAATTGAATACTAAGGAAAAATGTGTGGACATTTCAAGTTACAGAGGCATGGTAGGCTCACTTTTATATTTAACAGCTAGTAGACCTGATATTATGTTTGCTACATGTCTATGTGCTAGATTTCAGGCTGATCCTAGGGAATCCCATTTAGTTTCTATTAAAAGGATTTTCAGATATCTCAAAGGAACACCAAACCTTAGCATTTCGTATCCTAGAGAATCTGGTTTTGAACTAATTGGTTATTCAGATGCATATTATGCAGGATGTAAAATTGACAGGAAAAGCACAACTGGAACCTGTCAATTCCTAGGAAACAAGCTTGTGTCATGGTTCAGCAAGAAACAAAACTCAGTTTCTACCTCCACAGCTGAGGTTGAGTATATTGCAGCTGGAAGTTGTTGTGCACAGATTTTATGGATGAAAAATCAACTACTTGATTATGGAATAAGAGTTGAGAAAATTCCTATTTTCTGTGACAACACAAGTGCCATTGCCATTACTGAGAATCCAGTGCAGCATTCAAGGACCAAGCACATTGACATCAAATACCATTTCATTAGAGAACATGTTATGAATGGTACTATGGAGTTACATTTTGTTCCAAGTGAACAACAACTTGCAGACATCTTTACCAAGCCACTTAATGAATCAACATTCTCAAGATTAGTAAGTGAGCTAGGTATGCTAAATTTCTCTTAATTATTTATGAGATATTTGCAAGTTGAAATGCAGCCAAAAATTGCTATGTTTTTTCTGTGAATTAATTTTCACAAAAAAAAATAAAATAAAAAAATAAAATTTTGTCTAAGTCAAAATTACTATGCAACGAAACGAACCATTTCGTTGACAGTCTTAGCACTTTCTCTGGGTGTTTCGTTGATAGTTCTTTTATATCAACGAAACGCAGCTTTATCAACGAAATAGACGGGACCTTAAAACGCCCAATTCTGATTCGTTGATATAAGCGCTTTTAATCTGAACCGTTGTAATTTGACACGTCTTTTACCACGATCTATACATACACCCCTGTAAGTATAAATCATGGTAATACTTTAAAAGTAACGGTTATATTTTTTTAAGCCAATCCAGTAATTTACATTTATTATTGGACTTAATTTCTGAGAATTTTTGGGGGAGTATTTAAGAAATTCTATTTTCTTTAATTCCTTTTTACCTGTTCTCAAAAATTCCAAAGGCTTTTCTTTCTTCTTCTCTCTAACAAGCAATTCAGTTCGAAGCTTTTCTTCACTCAACAATGGCACCCATAGTCAAGCTTATGTCTGCTGGAGGGTTCATCTATGAGAAGAACAATTCCATCCCCTTTGTTGTCAAGGAAAACCCGAACAACATCTTTTTCAAAATGATGGATTTCATGAAGAATTGCAAGTTGATCTATGCAATGTTTCACTCTACACCACTCTACAATGAGATAATCGAGGAGATTTGGACCTCATGTGAGTATAGTGGGACAAATTGCACTTTGCAATTCACCATCCAAGGTAATGAGTATATAGTTAATTCTGATGTATTGAAAGCATGTCTACATATTCCTGAAAATAACTGTAATGCTTTGCCTACATATACTGAAATGATTCACATGCTAAATTCTATAAACTACTCTTTGCCTACTGATAATTTGGGTAAGATTATTAGGAGAGGTTTGGTTAGAGAATACAGCTATTTAGCTGATGCATTCATAAAAGTATTCTCTGGTAAAATTAGTAATTTTGATGCATTAACTAATTCCATGTTGACTCTCTTAACCATGCTCCTAACTGATAGATATTATAAATTTAGCACCCAACTTATGTATGAAATTGGTGCTAAGTTGGGTGATAAGGCAAATAGGAAAAAGAATATCTATTATGCTAGGTTTCTGATGATGTTGGCTAACCATGTTAGTCCAGCACCATTGGTTATCTCTAACCCTGTCTCCAGGTTTGAGTGCTTTGTGCAAGAGAAGAGGGTTTTGACAGATATCCTGAGACTTAACCATAATGGTGATGTCCCAGTGGTGTATCTGCCCATCATTGAGGTAACTTCTTCTAACCCTGTTAGTGTAGTTGTTACTTCTATTGTTTCACCTACCAATGTTGCTATGGAGTCTGTAGCTGTGTCCCAACAGGCTCCTGCCCAAGCAGCAAAACCTAAATCTAAGAAATCCTCAAAGCCAACCTCAGGTGCTTCTCAAAAGGCACCTGTTGCAAAAACTACTTCACAACCAAAGGGGAGTGATTCTGGAGTTGTGAGAGGTGAGGGAAGGGGTGAAAATCAAAGAAACCCCAAGAATAAGGAAGGAAAGAATAGTGTGTCCCAACCAAGCCCCATTGTGTCTTCCCAACAAGGCACAATGAGTAAAATGGATTTAAACACAAGTCTAGTTGCATCCTCCCAAAAGGATGTGATTATTGAAACAAGCTCTCCTCCAAGAGCACACTCCAAGAGGGTAAGGGACACTTCAAGCCCACAGTCTACATTTTCCCAATACCAAAGGAGAGTGAAGCAAAAATCCAAGGGTTCACAGGATGCACACACTCTGGAAGCAACACTTCCAGTTTCACAAATTCAGTTTGATGTAACCCCTATTATTACTCTGGGGTTACAGTCCCATTCTCTAAACATCAATCTTGAACCAACCACACAAAATTCACCAACTCAATCATTAGATGTGGACATGATCCATTCATCTATTCCTGATTCTCCAACTCTTATCTTGGAGAAGCCCCACTCTGAAGCTGGTGGTCATCACTTGTTAAGTGATTTGTTGGGCCATCAACCAATTTTTTCTGAAGCTGCAAGAGGATCCGTGGACCCCAATCTCACATCAATCACCACAGATTCGATTGTAATTTCACTTTCTCAAAATGCTTTATTGACTTCATCAACGAAACAGCCTCTTTCGTTGACAAGTGTTTCTCCATCAACGGTATCCATACCGTTGACAGTTCAAACTACCATTCCGTTGATAGGTCATTCTACACCCCTTATTGAAAATCAAGTTGTTTCCACAACTTGTGTAGATGACCTGGTGGTAGTTGAGACACTTTTAGGTTTGAGAGGGAGTGAAACTGAGAGGCTGGCTTGCAGCCAGGCAAAAGGAGAGAATGAGAGTGAGAGGCTGGCTATATCTTCCAGCCAGGCAAAGGGAGAGATTGAAAGTACCACCTTAGAAGGTGAAGGTGAGGGTGTGAGAGGTGTGAGCCATGGGGAGCCCATGATGCAAGAAAAGAGTGGAGAGAGAGAAGGGACTATAGGAGCAATAAGGGAGGAAGCAGCCATTGCTAGTGAGTTAATGGGGGTCAATGAGGGAGAAAGGGAACTTAATTTTCAAGAGCATTATCAACAAACTCTGGATAGTATTTACCTGGATCCTGAGACCTTTACTCACCCTGTTCCAGCCTATCAATTTATGGCTCAACGGGGCAATGTGGAGGTAGAGAGGTCACTAAACCTAATTCATACAACTGCATCAATGCAAAGAGCAAAGGATGCCTTGACCAATCTATCTCCAGGAGCTGTAGCTAGTGGTGACTTTGATTTTTCTGATGATGAGGACAGCTTTGGTGACAATCTACAGGTGGCCACTACTTCACAGACTGGGACTTCTGTGGTGCCCCCTACACCAGACTGGCTTTCTCAGGATGGTCATGGAAGAATCAACCCGGATGCTGCAATCACTAGACAGTACAATGAAGCCTTCTTGGCTCATGCATCTGTTAGTGTTGAACACAAGCCTTTCTACAAAGCCATTATGGACTCCTTGGAGATTCAAAGGCTACAAATGTTGCAAACCAGGATGGAAGCAAGGGACATCAAGGACTCTGTTGGGAACTTGAAGGATGCTATAGACAGGAGGCTTGATGAGAAGCTTCCCTCTCTCACTGTGTCCAAGATGAACAGGTTTTTCTCCAAGGAATCTGAAGTGTCCTCTTCTTTGAAGACTCTTTCCTCTAGAGTGGACAAAGTAGAGGCTACACTTTCTCAAATGCAAAAGGAACAGGAGAAGCAAACTTAGCTACTCACCCAGCTTTTGGCAGCTCAAGGACTCCCTATCATCTCTCTTGATGATAACAAAAAGGGGGAGAAATCTAAGGAGCTAGAGAAATCTAAAGAGCTTGATATACAAATCACAAAGGTTTTGGTCCCAACCATTTCCTTACCAAATGAGCCACTAGCAATGGGGGAGCTTGGACAGAAGAAAAAAGATGGTATTGACCTTATTCAGGAAGCTTCTATGAGGATGAGACTTGCAGAACAGATCAAAGATCATTGGTCCAACATAGAAGCAAGGGTCAAGAAAATTGCTGAAACTGCAAAGAACTCAAATCCATCAACGGATCAACCATCAACGAATGCCATGGTTGTAACATCAACGGAATGGGAGCCACAGTTCAAGAGTTCTTATGCTATAGAACCCCTTCAGCATGGAGTCTTTCAAGATTCAAGAAGAGAGAAAGGGCAATCTTCATGCTTTAGGGATGTGGATGCAAGAGGGATATCTCCATTATCACCTGCCAAACCCAAGGGCAAAAACATTGCAAGGATATTTTATCCTCCACCTAAGCCAGATGAGTTCAAAGTCCTAGGGAAGCTGATCATTGAAAGCAAAGAGAGCAATCATCCAAGCATAAGGAACAAAAGGGCCATCATCTACAGGGACAGCAAGGAAATTTGCATTTGGGTTGGTCATCCAAATTTTGCTAAGGCCAAAGCTGAAGAATCTGAAAGGGCAGCAATGCAAGCACTTGCAGTTGCTCAATCACTTGAAGATGAAGAAACCCTACAGGAAGAAAAGGCTAAGGATGAAGCTAAGGAAGCTGGAAAGGAAAGGAAGAGTGTAAGGCAGCCAAAGGCTAGAGCTAAAAGGAATCTGAACTTTGATAAAAATGATTCTCAGGACACTGCTCAAGACTCTTCAACAACAAGTGCACATCAAATTCCTGTTGATCTACCTCATGAAGGAAAGTTGGCCTGTGATCCTGCACATCCTGTCAACTTTCATGATCAACCAATTATGCCAAAAGAGGAGCCTCTTGAATTTGATGAGGCCTACTTTCCAAAGTTACTATTTGAGAGGGATCAACCAATGAAGACAAAGAAAAGGGCTGTCAAGGCAAAGCCAGTGTTTGTGAGAAAGCCACAACCTCAGAAACCCCCTGCAAATCCAGAGGACTGCATGTACATTGCTGACATCAGGGAAGAATCCAGTTTACATCTTGACTTAGACAACCTAGTGGAAGTAAGGGGCATTGCAGGTTCTCAAAAATTGCCTGAGAGACTAGTTTTTACATTCAAGGGTGGTAGAGAACAAGTGTGGCCTCTCTATAGAATTTTAGGAGAAGATTATCAAACACTACTCTCAGTGTTTAGATGCTTGAAGAAAGACTTTGGCTTCACCAAAACAGCCAAGTCTGAGGTGGTCTCCAAAATTTGTCAGATAAAGGCTAGCTGGAACAAGCCTGAGGCTCTTCCCAGGATGCTTAGAGTGCCCTCAACAGGAAAGAAGATCCATCTTCAACCATACTGGATGATGGAATTTAAGGACAAGGACAATTGCAGAAGATTCTTCAGGATGGAAGACCAGTTGGATAAGGCATCTAATCAAACTCTAAAGTTTATGCAATCCATGCTTGGTGATCAAGATGAAGAGGAGAAAATATTTTACAGAAGGCTACAGGTCCAAATTGAGGAAAACAACTCTAAGAGAGGGAAGAAGACTATGCCACAAAGAAGACACAGATGAATCATTTGCTCAGACTAGAGGAGCACTTTTGGGCATTAGTCTTGTAAGTCTTGCATTTTGTCTAAAACATTATGAAGCTTAATGCTTTTTCTACTTTTGTAATTTATGATGTATCTGAGTGTTTTTGTTATCATCAAGTCTCTTGATTTATGGCTGTTATTCTATCAGTCATAAATTGGGGGAGATTGTTAGGAATATGTTGTTCTTGATGATAAACATAAAACACTTAGTAGAATTTGTGTAAAGTAATTTGTAGCTGTCAACGAAATGGCATGCTTTGCAGCGTTTCGTTGACAGGAAGCTCATCAACGAAATGAGTGCTGTAGCAATTGCACTGTACAATACTTCTAGTTTGATATGCATTTCGTTGTAGGAATTGGATAGGTTTTCTAAGTCATGTTGACTAAGTACTAGATAGGCAAAATAGTTTGGTTAATTGTAAATATATTATGCCTTGTAATCTTGCCTAAGTGAAGACATGTCAACGGTATGAAGATCACTCTATCAACGGAATGGAGTTTACTCATCAACGAAATGGAGTTTACTCATCAACGAAACGAAGATTTCCCATCAACGAAATGAAGAATAAAGCTATCAACGAAACACATCTTGCTACTATCAACGAATCATTATTGCTTTTCTGAATAGTTGACAAAGTGATAGTGACAGTTTTCTAACAGATCAAAAGGAGATGTGGAAGTGTACTTTGCATTGGAAACCATTAAAATGGACATGAGGAATAAGGAAACATCCCAGTTTCCAATTGGGCTCTTGGGAGTGATCATAATAAGCATGAAGACAAAAGCAAATATCTCCAAGGACCACTGGACAAAGGGATGAAAAGCAAACTATTGGCGGTTACTCATTGTACTTTTAGTGTAGCCAAAAATAGAGTTGTAAACTTGGGTTTATATAACCAAGTGTAGCAGTTACTTTAACAAGATGAGAAGAAAAACAAATAGATTGTAATAGCTATCTTTGAGAGCATACTTCTCTACATTATTGTAACTGAGTAGCTGTGTACTTTTTGTAACACAGATTATTTCCGCAATAAAAATCACTTCAGTTGGATCATCAAACAATCCAACTGAAATTATTAAGTGCTTGTGGTTTTTATTTTATAAGTTCAGTTTTAATTTGTAAGTTGTTTTTAAGTTTGAGAAATATCAAGAATTGTATTCAACCCCCCCCCCCCCCCTTCTACAATTCTGTTAGGTCATTTGGGATTAACAAATTCTATATTGATGATCAAAATCTTGAAGTATATAAATATAATAAAAAATTAAATTATAATTATAAATAACATAATTTTATTTGATAACAAAATTCTCGAAATATAAAAAAATAACAGTGAATGGATTTTTTTTAATATAATCAATTAACATCGGATTTTTTTAATTACAATAAATAATATTGATATTTGAAAGGCATATGTATATGCCTATTTGTAAACACCGAGGATTCTACTCAAATTTAATTAAGATGTAATAAGTAAATTGTAACAGCCCCAGATCCCGGGTCGGGGATCCGGTCGTTACGGTCTCAATTTCCATCAATAATACTTGCACTTGAATCAAAACAATTAAACTGCATGCTGTGACCCCGCAATAACAACACCACACACACAACTAGTTATAGTCCCAGAGATGAAATTGGAATAAGTATCTAGTCATAGGATCCACAAGTTATAAGTTATTACAAACCCAAAAGATTACAGAGTACACTAATGGTTCTTGCCGTTGCTTACATTAATCATAAATATAAATAAGTTTGATACACAAAAGCTGTAGCTTAGACTACTGATTGCTACTACCTCAGCTATGGCGACTACGACATCAGCGGGTAAATCTCTGACGGCTGCTACCTGCTTGCGCAGAGTGTGCCTGTTGCGGGCCATCTGCTCTTGTTGTTGTTGTGATATAAATAAATAAAGCAAGGGTGAGCAATAGAGCCCACCAAAATAGTTTATGATAAATCATCAGTATATAACAGTTTGAAAATATCTTTGTAATCACAGACTATGCATTAAACGGATAAGATACTAGTATAACATAAAAGATGGAGTTACGAGGAAAATTCAATATAAGGTTTCCGTAACCCAAAATCCACTGATGCATATATAATCTGAGTAAGGTTTTATCAGAGTCATAACTCATAAAATAAAAGATGAAGTTGCAAGGATTTATTGTAACTTCATTTTTGAACACTTTTCAACCCCCTGCCAACATGATCGGTAAACCTGTACCACGGTGTCATCCTTAGTCCCTTTCAATACATGTTGCAGAACCCCCTGCCAACATGATCGGTAAACCTGTACCAAGGATGTCATCCGTAGTCCCTTTCAATACATGTTGCAAAATTATCCAAAATGGATGTTGAACTAATACCGGAGTTGCTACCGCGCCCGTTGTCCAAACCTTACTATGATCAGTAGCAGGTCGTACAACAAAATATGTTTTCTACATGTAGATGGAAGAATCACCACAACCTGACATTGTCTACCGCCTTTCCGGATCTCCCGACCCATTTGGGGAAATTAAAATGGATGGGTCGGCGCAACAGGACCTCTTACACCACTCCTAGTTCGGATGAAATCCATGACTCTGAAACGTAAAGATCGTCCTCCTTTCCCCAAGTGTAATATTTGTTGATACGACTCCACTAAGTAGTTATATCTAGGTTGGAAAGGAAGATTTTCCAATATTTCCCAAGCTATTGCTTGTTAATGGATATCGACTTGTTCCATCAATTTACTCCTCGATCGTTGAGGTAGTAACACAACATTTGACTTGCAGCAATTAAATTGCTCAGAAAAAATATCTGTTCCCTGACAGTTTTGAGTTGAGAGTTTAAAATGAGTAGCAGTCACTTAAATCAGGTTTCCCATATTTTTGATAGTTTAGCAAGTATTTAAATCCTCTTAAAAGATAGATTTAAACGGAAAAACGGTGTTTTGGGAACCTCTTTTTGATTTAAAATAATTAATAATACAGCTTAGAGTATCCTTCGTAATTATTGAAGGTCGAGGATAAACTTTAAATAACATTTCTCATTTTTAAAACGTGTTAAAAGTATTTAATAAATAATCAAATAATATTTATTAAGTAAGTAAACCTTAAACGAATATTTGAAAATAATATTCATTAAGTACATAATGATTAAATGAATACTCAAAAATAATATTCATTAAATAAATAGGGATTAAATGAATATTCAAAATAATATTCATTAAATAAATAAACCTTAAATGAATATTCAAAAATAATATTCATTAAGTAAATAAGGATTAAATGAATATTCAAAAAATAATATTCATTAAATAAATAAGGATTAAATGAATATTCAAAATAATATTCATTAAATAAATAAACCTTAAATGAATATTCAAAAATAATATTCATTAAATAAATAATCATCGAATAACAGTTACCCGATATCTTTATCGGAAAAATAATCTTTAACATATACATAAATATAATTACTTCTGATCTAAAGAAAATCACACGCCCTCATCCTAGGGCATTTATAAAAACATGGCTTATAGCTGATATCCCATATCTAACTTATAAGCCCCAACATCAAGTCATAACCTCGAGTATCGCTATATATAGCAGTTCGAAAACAAGCATGCAATTTATATATCGCAATGTACTTAGGAATAAAACATGTATACTTCTCATTTGCATATCATATATGAAAACAGTTTATTATCACAACAATAGTTAGCATAGGTTTCGAAAACTTGCCTGGTGGTGAGGTAGGGGTAGTGTGCCTCGGGTTAATCCGGCGATCTATACATAGTCAAAATATCCGAGATTAATCACTTAATACTTTTATGAAACTAAGCACGTACTTTACTTAAGCTAAAACATGTTTTCAAGTTAACTCTTTGAGAACTTCCACTCGCGCAAGCTCGTTCACGTATTTTTATAAAATAGAGATTAAATCCTTTTAACACGAAATCTTTTCTAGGGTCTTCCTAAACGTACCTAGCATGTTAACACAAAGTTTCACATTCTAATAAGTCGCTTAAGGGGTTTGAGCATTGCCTCAAAGTTGGCTAAGTGGTATAGTTTGGTTTCGCGAAACATCCTTTACTAAAATACTTGTTCCTCCTAAACCGTAAATCAGATTCACATGATCTTCGCACCAAAATGAACCTTGAAACAAAACATAATGGGCAGTGGTGATCTTGGACAGAAGTCATTATGTTCGAATATCACAAACAAAACAAGGTTAAGGGAAATCGGGCATTATAACGGCTATGTTTTAATTATTCCAAAGTTTAATCATAAACTTTACATGATCAATCCAACCAAATCATCAAGTCAATCCCTCAACATCATTACTAATCCATAACCATCATCAACCATAGTCAAAACCAACATCTATTTATTCATCCTCAAAACAACATCAAACTTTCATCAAAATCAACCATTCATTTTTATGATCATACTAACTATTCTACACTTAAAACTAACCATATAAATCAAATTATAACTAAGGGTTTCAAGAGTTATACCTTCCTTGGAGTGTATAAGAGTTTATTAAGCCTTGAATAGTCCTTATATAACCTTATGATAGCTTGGATCAACCAAAGAAATCAAGAAACAAAAGTTAGTTCTTGAAGTTACTATTCATGGCTAAACTTTGCACAAGGATTTGAGCATGCTAACCTTAATGGATGATGATGAAACTTGGTGTTCTTCTTAATCCATCCTAGAGCTTTCCAAAGAGCTATTACTTGTGATTTATGGATGATTGGAAGTTTGATTTTGAAAAATGTATCTTTGGTTTGAAGAAATGGCCGAATGGTATGTTCTTCAAGTGGGGAGAGTTTTCTTGCTTTTTCTTGCCTTGGTTGATTTTGATAAGTGTGATATTTTGTAGTAATGGTGAGTCATAGCTTTCTTTGCCTCATCATCGGACACATGTCAAGCAACGGGATATCATGGTGGCAAAGTAGTTTTACTAGTTCGTTTCCTTTCACATGGATGATCCAATTGTTGCATTCCTTGGATTAATCTTGTTACATGTTACTTCCATGCCTATATTTAATCCTGTAAGTGTCGCGTTGTTCCGTCACCGATTAATCTCGTAGAATGTTCGCAGGGTTTCTTAAGTGTTCTATCGAAGTAGTTTACCGTAACCGTCCTTGACATTACTAATTCTTTTATTAAATCCATATCCATGGAATTGATAATTTAAATCCTCCAATATTTTCAAATAATGATTAATCCATCCGTTATTGGTGAAATTTCAGAGAAAACAGAAATGCTATTTTTCCGATTCTGACAGCTTTTGCATTCCTTCATTTACATCGAAGATCACTAATACGACTTTGAAAGTTCATTATACTGTCCCGTACATAGGGTGGTCTGAAAACTTTTTAAAATGAAAAAGTTACTATTCATCAGTGATTTTTAACAAAAGTTACTATTCATCAATAGTTCTTAAATAAGTACAAAATTTGGGGATATTATAGTCTCCCCTCCTTAAAAGGATTCCGTCCCGGAATCAGTTTGAAAACAAATGGGGGTACTTTTCCAGCATAGCACTTGCTAGTTCCCAGGTTGATTCTTCCACATTATGGTTTTGCCACAAAACTCTGACTAGCTTGATGACCTTGTTCCGGAGCACTTGTTCCTTTTGATCTATGATTTCCACAGGCTGCTCCATGTAACAGCCCCAGATCCGGGGTCGGAGATCTGGTCGTTACGGTCATAATTCCATACATCATGCTTGACTTAAATCAATATAAATAAATAACATGCTATGACCCCGCAATCTAAGCTTACACACAAACAAGTTATAGTCCCAGAGATGAACTTGAAATAAGTACTGCTGACAGGATCCACATACATATCATAAGTGTTTACAAGCCCAAATATAATCTACAAGTTTATGTTTGTTGCCACTTCTTAAAGTTATGTCATACATATAATCAAAAGCTGAATCCAACTACCAGTCTATATTACTAGTAAGTTCTACCTCAGCTATGGCGGCAATAGTGTCAGGGGAGAGTCCTCTGGGTACCCGCGCCCTCTTGCGCACGGTGGTACGAATCATCTGGTTTATCTGTTGTGGTGATATATAAAAAAAACAAGCAAGGGTGAGCAACGAAGCCCACCAAAATAATACTGAACTGATAAACAATATATATCCACGTATCATCTTTCACAATAAACATTTACTTCTTGTCATAATCTGGAAATAAAGACAATGTAAAATATTACCAATCCATTTTCGAAACTCATCTGATTCCATATACCTTTTTCAAAACAATCATATACCTTTTTGTAATTTCATATGCTTTCTGATAAACTCATATACTGGAATAACTTGAATACTCTTGAATAAACTTTCTTTCTCTGAACTTGCGTAAAGCTGACTAACTTGAGTAAACTTTCTTTTTCTGAAAACTTGCATAAAATATTTTCTTTCATGGATGATGAACTCTAGACGGAGATTCTGGGCGACAGGGATACCTCTACGATGATCAGTCGTAAGGCAAATCCCCACTACTGTTTTTCTACGTAGAAGGGAAAATAGAACAGACGCTAACTGATCTACCTCCCCGCCTTCGGTTGTAGGGGGAAGAGCAGACCCGTTCATAGACTGCCGGCCTGATACTCTTCTCTGGGTGGGAAAAACAGACCCATTCATAGACCGTCGGTCTACGCGTAATTCCCTCCTCTTACCCTACGGTCGGGCACATACTGATAATCTAAGGGAAAAACAGACCCGTTCATAGACTGTCGGTCTACGCGTAATTCCCTTAGGGGACAGGCGCCACTCAGTCCCTTACATATTCTCCGAGTTCCAGAAAATCCATAATTCTGAAACATAAAGTTCCTTTCCCTTTTTCCCCTAGTATACGACTCCACAAAGTAGTCATATCTGGTTGGAAAGGAAAATTCACCCATATTTTCCAAGCTGATGCTTGTTCATGGATACAACTTATTCCACTGGTCTTACTCCTCGAGTCTTGAGGAAGTAATCGAAATCATTTTGATGGTAGCATACAAAGCTGTTAAAGGAATAGTTTCAAAACGATTTAGGACCGGGCAGTCCACTTGAAACAAACATAAAATCTTGAGTAAGGTCCCCTGAGTCTTTGTAGTTTGAGCGAACATTTAAGTCTTTCTGAATATAGACTTAAAAGGGAAATAGATTTGGGAACCTTCTCTAATTATATTTATAATTGACTAAATAAAACTTTATTCGCTATCTAGGGTTTAAAGAATAGTTTTCACAAATTTCTTCCTTAAGAAGTAGGGCTTTAAATAATTAACGCAAGCTATATTTAATAGAGAATATTTATTTAAAAATAATTTCCACATACTTCCTTAACAAAGAATGGAAAATAAATTAATAAAATAATCCTAGATAGCAACTGATACCATTCTCGGTACGTAGTATAAGTACATAGTATATAGAATATAACTCTAGATAATAACTGATACCATTCCCGGTCCGTAGTTTAAATACAGAGTATATACCCCCTACTAAGGGTTTTTCTTAAAACATCGGCTTATAAATATTGCCGTAACCATAGCTTACAAGTTCAACTTATACTAACAACTCTTACTAGCATCATAAATATCGTTTCGAAATCATGAACACATAGCATATATATATCTCAAATCTTTTATTTATCACCACAACAGTTTATAAAGGTATAGGTTTGAAAACTTGCCTGATCTCTGAGTCTGTGAGTGGTGTCTTGCAGTGGTCCGGCGATCTATCAACAATAAAAATACCTTTCATCAATAACTTATACTTAGGAATCCAGCAAACATTACGCTTAAGTTTAAACACCACACCAATGGAACCACATGATCATAACCATTGCAATCTCTACTAACATCTTATAATTAGGCACTTGTTTTGCTATCGAGGGACATCACCCCAACTTGCCTTTGATCTGACTTGAGGTTATAAATGCTCTAGAGTCAACCTCTTATGATCCATTTCAAGGTTTTTGATTCGTTTCTCAAAGTGTTTCTAAAGTTATGTCCAAGTACTTGTTTTAAGGGGTTTCTCGCGCTTAACCTTACTTCGAACATTTTTATAAAATCGAAAAACGATCTTTTCCACACAAGGTCTTCTCCCACACTTTCCTTACTGTCTCTAATATTTTATTATCAAAATTAATCCCTGCTATAACCGAGTTAAGAGAGCTCAATTTCAGTTACGAACTTTTCTTCTCGTTTTAGAACCACTTTTGTTAATTTGGCCATATCTCCTAAACCGTAAGTCGAATAGTTTCGATTTTCACGCCAAAACGATCTACGTTCAAAAATCTATAAGTACAAGTCATATAATCCTCATGGTCAGAGACCTATCCCGACTGTTAAGCTCTGTTTTAAAGGTTTTAGAAATTTCGACATTAC
The DNA here is from genome assembly GCA_030848705.1 of Heracleum sosnowskyi. Lineage (NCBI taxonomy): Eukaryota > Viridiplantae > Streptophyta > Magnoliopsida > Apiales > Apiaceae > Heracleum > Heracleum sosnowskyi. The sequence goes on along the minus strand of CM061235.1, from coordinate 90,384,047 downwards.
GACGGCTATAAATCGGATAATCCCAAAATCCAAACACTCCAAATATCATACTCTCTACTCCAACAACTCATACATGTTATTAAACACCCAACCAAGGCCTACCACTTCCAAGCCTCCACATAAACCAATTTAACATTCATCCAAACCCAATCATAACCATAATGTCCTACATATACATCAAATCTCTATAACTCATCTAAATCATCAAAAAATGAAATTATGAACTAGGGTTCAAAAGAGGGTTACCTTCCTTGATGTATGGGTGACCTCAATAAGCCTTGATTAGCCTTTATCTAACCTTGGGAGAGCTTGAATCATCAAAAGAAATCATGAAAACAAGGTTAGCTCTCAGAGTTACTATTCACCCAGTAAATGAACTGCAAAACCGAAGGCCTTACCGTGCTTAAATGGACAAATCGTGTGAAATAGAAGTTGTAGATTATCTCAAGACCTTTCCAACAAGCTAAAGAACACAAAATGTGAGTAAGAAACGAAGGAGATCTGGCTGCTACAGTTTGGCCGAGAGTTGCTCTTCAATGGTGGGGAAAATGTTTTGATTTTTCTTTTCTTTCTTCCTTTGTATAATTACTTAGATATTTATACAATTAAGTGGTGAGTCATCACCCCTGATGTCTTCTTCTTGTGACACATGGCGAGCATGCACTGGCTCCGTTAAAGTAGCTTTACTGGTTCGTTTAATCTCGTAGAATGCTCGCAGGGTTTCTTAAGGGTTCCTTCGAGGTATTTTACCGTAATCGTTCTTGATACCTCTAATTCTTTTATTAAATCCATATCCACGGAATTAATAATTTAAATCCTTAAATATTCTCAAATAATAATTTATTCGTCCGTTTTTGGTGATACTTCGGAGAAAACGGAAATACTATTTTTCCGATTCTGACAGCTTTTGCATTCCTTCATTTTCCTCGTAGATCACTAATGTGACTTTGAAAGTTTATTATATCGCCCCGCATATAGTGTGGTCTGAAAAACTTTTTAAATGAAAAAGTTACTATTCATCAGTGGTTTTTCTATAATCCTTTGGATCAATATCCGTTCCAATATTCCTGGTTTATTTTCTCTTTACTTCTTGCACTTAGAAATGTTCTAGTGCTTTCTCGGGCACACACTATCTTGTTTACGGAGTTGTCGGATGCATACCAGATATCGATTTGGATGACATAAAAATACTTTTCTTCCTTGGAATATTGTATTCTTATTTTCCAGAGAGATTATTCTTATCTATATGTTCAGTCCATTCTTACTATTCTCAAAATGTTTGAAAACCAAAATTCATATTCATTTCATAACTTGATTCTCAAAGTCATTGCCACTATCCATATTTACATCAACATATAATAAAAGTTTTAATTCTACCCAAAATCTGGGGTCTTACACTCCACATAGGTTAGGTCTGGCTGCATGTCTACGTTTTCGTATTCCACTATGTGCTTAGCATCCGGGTTGTATTTCCTCAGCATTGAAACATGAAACACATTATGCACTTGTTGCAGGTTTGGGGGTAATGCTAGCTCATATGCTAATTTCCCAATACGTCTTAAGATCTCGAATGGTCCAATGTATAGAGGACTTAGTTTTCCTTTCCTTCCGAACCTCATCAAACCTTTCCAAGGAGATACCTTTAAGAACACTAGGTCTCCCACTTCATATTCCTTGTCCTTCCGGGCCAAATCAGCATACTTCTTTTGTCTATCTTGGGCTGCTACCAGCCGTCCTCTGATTAGATCCACTATGTCCTTAGTCCGTTGGACCACTTCGGGACCAAGCATCTTTCGCTCTCCAACTTCATCCCAATACAAGGGAGATCGACATCTTCTTCCATAAAGGGCCTCGTAAGGCGGCATTCCTATGCTTGCATGAAAACTATTGTTGTAGGAAAACTCAATCAGTGGCAGGTGATCATCCCAACTTCCTTTAAAGTCTATAGCACAGACTCTTAACATATCCTCTAGTGTTTGGATGGTCCTTTCACTTTGTCCGTCTGTTTGCGGGTGATAGGCAGTACTCATATTCAACCGGGTTCCTACACATTCTTGGAAGCTTCTCCAAAATCTGGAGTTAAATCTGGGATCTCGGTCAGATACTATGGCGACTGGGACTCCGTGTCGCACCACTATTTCTTTCAAGTAAATATCCACTAGTCTGTCGATAGTGTACCTTTCGTTGATCGAAAGAAAGTGTGCTGACTTCGTCAGTCTGTCTATGATTACCCATATGGTGTCATGATTGGCCTTGGTCCTTGGTAAACCTACTACGAAGTCCATGGCTAGGTGTTCCCATTTCCATTCGGGAATCTCTAGGGGTCGTAAAAGCCCACTGGGTCTCTGGTGTTCCGCTTTCACTCGTTGGCAGGTCAAGCATTTGCTTACCCACTCTGCTACGTCCTTTTTCATGTTAGGCCAGAAGTAGTATTCTTTCAAATATCCATACATCTTGGTGCTTCCTGGGTGAATTGAATACCTTGAACTATGACTCTCGTGTAAAATCTCGTCTTTTAGTTCTCGAACATTCGGAACCCAAATTCGGTAAGTATACCTCATTATTCCTTTATCATCCTTGACAGTGTGGATCTCTTCTCCTGTCATTGACTGTCTGTCTTCACTCATCATTCTTTCTTGACATCTTCTGATCTTTTCTAACAACTCTGGCTGCAGTGAAATCTCAAACAGCTTTTCGGTACCGTCTCCGGTTATCTTCACTTCTATTTCCATCTTTTCAAATTCTCTAATCAGCTCTTCTGAAGACATTATCATCTTGAGTCTCTCTTTCCTACTAAGGGCGTCAGCCACCACATTGGATTTCCCTGGGTGATAAAGAATTTCACAGTCATAATCCTTGATCAGCTCTAACCATCTTCTCTGGCGCATGTTGAGCTCCTTTTGGGTAAAAATGTACTTGAGGCTTTTATGGTCAGTGTAAATCTCTCACTTCTCTCCATACAAGTAGTGCCTCTAAATCTTTAAAGCGAAAACTACTGCTGCTAGTTCTAGATCATGAGTAGGATATCGAATCTCATATTCCTTCAATTGTCTTGATGCATACGCGATTACCTTACCGTGCTGCATCAGCACGCACCCTAATCCCTTATGCGAAGCATCACTGTAAATCACAAAATCTCCTTTTCCATCTGGCAATGCCAACATAGGGGTATTCACCAATCTCTTCTTTAGCTCTTGGAAACTATTCTCGCACTTTTCCGTCCATTCAAATTTCTCAGTTTTACGGGTAAGTCGGGTTAACGGGGCTGCGATTTTCGCAAAATCCTTAACAAATCTTCTATAATACCCTGCTAATCCTATGAAACTCCTTACCTCTGTTGGGGTGGTTGGTCGTTCCCAGTTTGAAACTGCCTCTATCTTGGAGGGGTCAACCAACACTCCCTCCTTATTGATCACATGTCCTAAAAACTGAACCTCATTTCGCCAGAATTCACACTTTGCGAATTTGGCATACAATTGTTCCTTCCTGAGTATTTCTAGGGTTATCCTCAAATGTTCTGCATGTTCTGCCTCTGTCTTTGAGTAGATAAGAATATCATCGATGAAAAGTATAACGAACTCGTCCAAATACTTCTTGAACACCCTATTCATCAAATCCATGAAAGCTGCTGGGGCATTGGTCAATCCAAACGACATCACCAAGAACTCATAATGTCCATATCTGGTACGGAATGCAGTCTTTGGGATATCTTCGGGTTTAATCTTTAATTGGTGATATCCGGTTCTCAGGTCAATTTTAGAGAAGTACACAGCATCCTTTAGTTGGTCGAACAAATCGTCTATTCTGGGTAATGGGTACTTATTCTTTATAGTTAGCTTGTTCAACTCTCGGTAGTCGATGCATAACCTCATACTCCCATCTTTCTTCTTAACAAACAACACTGGTGCCCCCCACGGCGACACACTGGGTCTTATCATACCCTTCTCCAACAGTTCTTGTAACTGGGTAGCTAGCTCTTTCATTTCTACTGGGGCTAACCGGTACGGGGCCTTCGAAACTGGCGCCGTCCCCGGGGCTAACTCAATAGCAAACTCAATTACCCTATCGGGTGGTAATCCTGGAAGATCTTGTGGAAACACATCTTCGAACTCATTGACTACTGGGATGTCCTGTAAATTGGGCACCTCTCTCTGGGTGTCTACAACATAAGCTAAGTAAGCCTCGTTTCCTTTTCGTAACAATCTTTTGGTTTGCGCCATGGTTAGAAATTTTTGTGTCTGTTTCATTCCCTTAAACACTATTTCCTTCTTCCTTGGGGTATTTAATCTAACCTTTTTCCCTTTACAATCTATTTGCGCGTTATTGCGAGACAACCAATCCATCCCTAAAATGACATCAAATTCCCCTAATTTAAAAGGAATCAAATCCACACAAAAAGACTGTTCCCCTATTTCCAATTTGCAGTTGGGGTGAATCTGATTAACTGGGACTATTTCGTGGTTAGCTATTTCTACTTGTAGGGAATCCTTTAATGGTTGGGCTCTAAGTTTCAATTTATGCGCAAAATCCCTCGATATAAAAGATTTAGTTGCTCCAGAATCAAATAAAACATTTGCGCTAACTGAATTCAGAGAAAAGGTACCTGCTATCACATCTGTGTTCCTCACGGCATCCTGCACTGTCATGTTGAAAGTCCTAGCAGTTGGTGGCTTGTTGGAGGCAGCTTTACTTGCCCCTGATGCTGCGGGTCAGTTCATGGGGCAATCCTTCTTCATATGACCTTGACGTCCACACTGAAAACAAGTGGGGTTTCTGTTGACGCTAGGGTTAGCTGCGGTACAAAAGTTAGCATAATGGCCCACTCGTCCACACTTATAACAGGTTGCCTATTTCTGGTTGCACACACCGGGGTGTCTCCTTCCACAAGTTGTACATACTGGTAATGAGGGTCGAGAATGGTGGGAGTGGGACACTCCTGATGGGTTGCCGCCCTGGTTTACGCTTGCGCTTACGGTTCGCTTGTACCCCATATTCCTTTCAGGTAGGGAGACTGCCCCGCGGTTAAACCTATTTTGGGGGTTTCCCCCTGCAGAACCTCCACCCATACTTGCATGTTTCCTTTTTATCCCCCCTTTTTCTCTTTCCCTCTGCATCTGATCACTCCCTGCTTCCACGATTGAAGCCTTTTGCACCAATGTGGTATAGTCTGCAATCTCCAAGACTGCCACGCGATTCTGAATCCACTGCTTCAACCCTTGTTGAAACCTATTAGCTTTCTTCTCTTCGGTATCTACAAACTCTGGCACAAACCTTGATAGCTCGGTAAATTTTGCCTCATAATCAGCCACTGTTAGGTTATTCTGCTTCAGTTCTAAAAACTTGAGTTCCATCTGAGTCTTCATAAACCTTGGGAAATACTTCTCTAGAAACAATTGTTTGAACCTTTCCCAAGTTATGATAGCATCCATCTCCATGTTCTTCTTGGCCTCCCACCAATAGTTGGCCTCTCCTTTCAGAAGGTAAGTGGCGAAAACAGTCTTCTGTGCCTCCTCAATGCTTAAAATCTCAAAGGACTTTTCCATTTCCTTTACCCAGGCTCTTGCCTCTACTGGGTCAGCCGATCTTTGGAATTCTGGGGGCTTGAGTGACTTAAAGGCCCTGAAAGAGTTTGCCACGGTGTTGTTGCTTCCTTGGGGTGGTTGGGGGGTAACGGTCCAAATTTTGCCTTAGTAGATTCATGAACTGACCCATGGGGTCTCCACCCTGGTTCTCTATTCCTTGTCCCTCTTCAACTTCCTCTTCTTCAGCCTCAAATTCCGCAGTGAAAAAGGATTCATCTGCCTCTCCATACTGGGAGTCGTCCTGCTCATTATAATCTTCATCTATCTCTTCCTCATTTTCAGGGTCTTCCCTATTTTGGTTGTGGCTTTCTTGATCCTCAGATTCATGGGGGTTAGCCCTAGTTCTCATTCTTCGTGGAGGCATCTTACTGAAATTTTGGAAAATTCACATTAGGCTCGTTCACTAGGTTACCGATACAGTCGTTACATAATTGGAAGTAGACTCCCGCAGTTCTATATTTTATCGCAATTTAATCATAATAGTGCAGACAGCAGTATAATAAACTTGTGATCGCGTCACAACAGAACTGGATTCAACTGAAAGGAAACAAATATATACATGGTACCAAAGATACATAGTCTGAGTCAACATCGACAGTTTACAAGTACAACCGTCCTAACATCATCTAGTCAAAAGTGAGATACATGGTCTATCCTTCTAGTCAGAAAAGGGATACTATAAACAATGGAACAATCCCACCAAAAATCGGCACTACTATGTCCGTACATGACTAGAAGACTAGACTACTACATCACCATCTCCGAAATCAGCCACTAATGCGGCCCAATGCCCTCACCCTCGCCATAGCCATGCGGAAAATCTCCTCAGCATCAATCCTGGATACCCTGCCATCGCCATCAGTAGGCAAAGCTCGAATCCTCATCCGTGCCCTCAGCTCAATGCGAGTCATCGCCCTCCGGGCCACTCGAGGGGGCACAGACCTCCCGCCGCCCTGGCGTACAATCCTGGCAGCTCTCTCTGCTGCTAGCTGCATCCGTGACTCTGCTAGTCTAGCCTCAACCACTACCAACTCTGACTGAACTCTGCCCACTGTCCAGTTATGCACACACTGGTATCCCCTCTAACGGAACATGAGGTGGGGTAACCGGGTCTGCTGGTGGTGCAGCCTCTATCTGCTGTGGCTCAGGGGTAAGCTCCTCAAAATCATCAGGGGAAGGGCTCAAAGGCAGTGATGAAGGGGTAGGGGCTCTCTCAGTAGGAATTGGAGTCTAGTCCTCAGCATCTCCCTCCATAACCTCAGTATCAGCTAGGGTCTGGTCCTCCTCTGGATCCTCATCATCAGAATCCTCAAAAACCTCGGTGTCCGCATCTGCCTGGACCTCCTCCGGGTCCTCTTCCTCAAAATCCTCATAGTATGGATCTGTAGTCCGGAACAAGTCCTCATCATGCTGTCTCTCGAAAGCCTCAGGGTCAGAGATGTCGCTCGCCTACACAATAACGAACTATGTTACTATCATGATATTAAAGTTCCCGTAAGGGTTTTAATCGAACTTGGCAAGAGTTCTTATTATCTTAGTGAATTTATTATTGTAACGTCGCATCATCTCTGGGGTTTATAACTCTCACACTCTGATACCATTTCTGTAACAGCCCCAGATCCGGGGTCGGGGATCCGGTCGTTACGGTCTCAATTTCCATCAATAATACTTGCACTTGAATCAAAACAATTAAACTGAATGCTGTGACCCCGCAATAACAACACCACACACACAACTAGTTATAGTCCCAGAGATGAAATTGGAATAAGTATCTAGTCATAGGATCCACAAGTTATAAGTTATTACAAACCCAAAAGATTACAGAGTACACTAATGGTTCTTGCCGTTGCTTACATTAATCATAAATATAAATAAGTCTGATACAAAAAAGCTGTAGCTTAGACTACTGATTGCTACTACCTCAGCTATGGCGACTACGACATCAGCGGGTAAATCTCTGACGGCTGCTACCTGCTTGCGCAGAGTGTGCCTGTTGCGGGCCATCTGCTCTTGTTGTTGTTGTGATATAAATAAATAAAGCAAGGGTGAGCAATAGAGCCCACCAAAATAGTTTATGATAAATCATCAGTATATAACAGTTTGAAAATATCTTTGTAATCACAGGCTATGCATTAAACGGATAAGATACTAGTATAACATAAAAGATGGAGTTACGAGGAAAATTCAATATAAGGTTTCCGTAACCCAAAATCCACTGATGCATATATAATCTGAGTAAGGTTTTATCAGAGTCATAACTCATAAAATAAAAGATGAAGTTGCAAGGATTTATTGTAACTTCATTTTTGAACACTTTTCAACCCCCTGCCAACATGATCGGTAAACCTGTACCACGGTGTCATCCTTAGTCCCTTTCAATACATGTTGCAGAACCCCCTGCCAACATGATCGGTTAACCTGTACCAAGGATGTCATCCGTAGTCCCTTTCAATACATGTTGCAGAATTATCCAAAATGGATGATGAACTAATATCGGAGTTGCTACCGCTCCCGTTGTCCCAACCTTATTATGATCAGTAGCAGGTCGTACAACAAAATATGTTTTCTACATGTAGATGGAAGAATCACGACAGCCTGACATTGTCTACCGCCTTTCCGGATCTCCCGGCCCATTTGGGGCAATTAAAATGGATGGGTCGACGCAACTGGACCTCTTACACCACTCCTAGTTCGGATGAAATCCATGACTCTGAAACGTAAAGATCGTCCTCCTTTCCCCAAGTGTAATACTTGTTGATACGACTCCACTAAGTAGTTATATCTAGGTTGGAAAGGAAGATTTTCCAATATTTCCCAAGTTATTGCTTGTTAATGGATATCGACTTGTTCCATCAATTTACTCATCGATCGTTGAGGTGGTAACACAACATTTGACTTGCAGCAATTAAATTGCTCAGAGAAAATATCTGTCCCCTGACAGTTTTGAGTTGAGAGTTTAAAATGAGTAGCAGTCACTTAAATCAGGTTTCCCATATTTTTGATAGTTGAGCGAGTATTTAAATCCTCTTAAAAGATAGATTTAAACGGAAAAACGGTGTTTTGGGAACCGATTTTTGATTTAAAATAATTAATAATACAGCTTAGAGTATCCTTCGTAATTATTGAAGGTTGAGGATAACTTTAAATAACATTTCTCATTTTTAAAATGTGTTAAAAGTATTTAATAAATAATCAAATAATATTTATTAAGTAAGTAAACCTTAAACGAATATTCGAAAATAATATTCATTAAGTAAATAATGATTAAATGAATACTCAAAAATAATATTCATTAAATAAATAGGAATTAAATGAATATTCAAAATAATTTTCATTAAATAAATAAACCTTAAATGAATATTCAAAAATAATATTCATTAAGTAAATAAGGATTAAATGAATATTCAAAAAATAATATTCATTAAATAAATAAGGATTAAATGAATATTCAAAATAATATTCATTAAATAAATAAACCTTAAATGAATATTCAAAAATAATATTCATTAAATAAATAATCATCGAATAACAGTTACCCGATATCTTTATCGGAAAAATAATCTTTAACATATACAGAAAATATAATTACTTCTGATCTAAAGAAAATCACACGCCCTTATCCTAGGGCATTTATAAAAACATGACTTATAGCTGATATCCCATATCTAACTTATAAGCCCCAACATCAAGTCATAACCTCGAGTATCGCTATATATAGCAGTTCGAAAACAAGCATGCAATTTATATATCACAATGTACTTGAGAATAAAACATATATACTTCTCATTTGCATATCATATATGAAAACAGTTTATTATCACAACAACAGTAAGCATAGGTTTCGAAAACTTGCCTGGTGGTGAGGTAGGGGTAGTGTGCCTCGGGTTAATCCGGCGATCTATACATAGTCAAAATATCCGAGATTAATCACTTAATACTTTTATGAAACTAAGCACGTACTTTACTTAAGCTAAAACATGTTTTGAAGTTAACTCTTTGAGAACTTCCACTCGCGCAAGATCGTTCACATATTTTTATAAATAGAGATTAAATCCTTTTAACACGAAATCTTTTCGAGGGTCTTCCTAAATGTACCTAGCATGTTAACACAAAGTTTCACATTCTAATAAGTCGCTTAAGGGGTTTCAGCATTGCCTCAAAGTTGGCTAAGTGGTATAGTTTGGTTTCGCGAAACATCCTTTACTAAAATACTTGTTCCTCCTAAACTGTAAATCAGATTCACATGATCTTCGCACCAAAACGAACCTTGAAACAAGACCTACACTATAATGGGCAGTGGTGATCTTGGACAGAAGTCATTATGTTCGAATATCACAAACAAAACAAGGTTAAGGGAAATCGGGCATTATAACGGCTATGTTTTAATGATTCCAAAGTTTAATCATAAACTTTACATGATCAATCCAACCAAATCATCAAGTCAATCCCTCAACATCATTACTAATCCATAACCATCATCAACCATATTCAGAACCAACATCTACTTATTCATCCTCAAAACAACATCAAACTTTCATCAAAATCAACCATTCATTCTTATGATCATACTAACTATTCTACACTTAAAACTAACCATATAAATCAAATTATAACTAAGGGTGTCAAGAGTTATACCTTCCTTGGAGTGTATAAGAGTTTAATAAGCCTTGAATAGTCCTTATATAACCTTAAGATAGCTTGGATCAACCAAAGAAATCAAGAAACAAAAGTTAGTTCTGGAAGTTACTATTCATGCCTAAACTTTGCACAAGGATTTGAGCATGCTAACCTTAATGGATGATGATGAAACTTGGTGTTCTTCTTAATCCATCCTAGAGCTTTCCAAAGAGCTATTACTTGTGATTTATGGATGATTGGAAGTTTGATTTTGAAAAATGTATCTTTGGTTTGAAGAAATGGCCGAATGGTATGTTCTTCAAGTGGGGAGAGTTTTCTTACTTTTTCTTGCCTTGGTTGATTTTTATAAGGGTGATATTTTGTAGTAATGGTGAGTCATAGCTTTATTTGCCTCATCATCGGACACATGTCAAGCAACGGGATATCATGGTGGCAAAGTAGCTTTACTAGTTCATTTCCTTTCACATGGATGATCCAATTGTTGCATTCCTTGGATTAATCTTGTTACATGTTACTTCCATGCCTATATTTAATCCTGTAAGTGTCGCGTTGTTCCGTCACCGATTAATCTCGTAGAATGTTCGCAGGGTTTCTTAAGTGTTCTATCGAAGTAGTTTACCGTAACCGTCCTTGACATTACTAATTCTTTTATTAAATCCATATCCATGGAATTGATAATTTAAATCCTCCAATATTTTCAAATAATGATTAATCCATCCGTTATTAGTGAAATTTCGGAGAAAACAGAAATGTTATTTTTCCGATTCTAACAGCTTTTGCATTCCTTCATTTACATCGAAGATCACTAATACGACTTTGAAAGTTCATTATACCGTCCCGTACATAGGGTGGTTTGAAAACTTTTTAAAATGAAAAAGTTACTATTCATCAGTGGTTTTTAACAAAAGTTACTATTCATCAATAGTTCTTAAATAAGTACAAAATTTGGGGATATTACATAAATAATAAAAATCAAATGTCACAGGAATCTCAGAAGATTATATCTGTCAAAGAATGAAGATTAAAGTCATCTACAGACTTGAAGTTATTCTACATTGAAAGAAGTTCAATTTATTGATCAAGCCTCAGTGAAGTATTCAAGCTCAGTGGATTTATTAAAGTGACAGAGATTTCAAGTGGTGACAACAAAGATACTGGTTACAGAGTTCTTGAATGAAAAGGAAGTGAATCACTGCTTAAAGTCAAACAGATAAAGAACATACATTGTCGTTAGTCACTCATGAACCAGACAGTACATTGAGTGTCAACGTACTAATGTGTTTATTCTTTATCTAAGTTTTAGTGATTCAGAAATTAATTGAGAAGTCAATTAATTCTATTTATTCTCTTATAAATAATTATTACTATTAATTAAATTATTTATTAAATTAATTCTGTAAAGAATTAATTTAATACATAATTTATTTAGATAATTATTTAAATTAGAATAAAAATGAACTAGGAAGACTTAGGTTTGAACTAGGAAGACTCAGTTTTTTAAACTAGGAAGACTCACAAGTGAGTCTTCCCGATTGTCTTCCTAGGCAAAACCCTAGTCTTCCCGATAGTCTTCCCTATTCATTTCTTGTCATCCCGATTGTCTTCCAAGGCAAAATTGTTAGTTTTTCTGATAGTCTTCCTAAGGCAATTCTGTCAAAAGCATTGCACGTGGGATTAAAAGAAAGGCTGTGTGTTTAAATACAAAGAATTCGAAGACAAGCAGTTGACATCAATTACAACACAAGAAGAAGAAAAGACACAGAACCTTTAAAACATTACATTCTCTCTGTCTTCTTTACTTCTTCAACTGCAAATCAAATCGTTTCCTGCCAGAGAATTAATTCTTGTTTGGTTCTTAACATTTAATTCATAAGAAGTGATTCTCTTGTACTGCTTTGACTTTCTAGCGGATCATAATCCCTAAATTTTATATCGAACTACTTTTTAGTATTCGATCCTTTTTATTACAAAAATAGATAAATTCATGTCGAATTTATTCTAGGTTTGTTTCATCAAGAAACTTGTAATCAGTGATCAAATTGTAACACTCGTCAAGTTTAATATAAGTTATATTTAACTTGAATATTGTTTCAGTTTTATTCCGCATTAATTTGTTCTAAATTGTTTAATCTTTAAAAGGACAAATTCGATTAAACGGTATTGTTTGTATTCAACCCCCCTTCTACAAACTTATCAGGACCTAACAATTGGCATCAGAGCCTTTTGATTGATATACTAATCAAAGATCCAATTGTTTTGAGATTTTTTCTTAAACTCTGAAATTTTTATTATTCTTCAAAAATCTCAACAATGTCTACAACTCAGAAAGTGGGTACAGTCAAAATCCCCATGTTCAGTAAGGGGCATTATCCTATGTGGAAGAAGAAGATGCTCCTGTTTCTTCAAGTTGCAAATGTTAAATATCTAGGAGTACTGAAGAATGGTCCTAAACTTCCTATGATTGTGGAGGAAGAGCAGATAGAAAATGATGTTGTCACTAGAGCTGCTAGGATGTACCCTAAGGATCCCAAGGACTACACTCTTGATGAAAAAGAGGATGCTACATTGGATGCTTGTCTATAGTTGATACTGGTTGATTGTCTTGATCCTGTCATGCATAATCATGTTCTAAACTGTGCTACTGCCAAACACATTTGAGACACTATAGAGATAATCAATGAGGGGACAGAGGAAGTAAGAGAGAATAAGCTGGAAATTCTCACCTCTTCTTATGAGCATTTCATATCAAACCCTGGTGAAGGTATCTCTGAGGTTTTTGAGAGATATAACAAATTGATCAATGATCTGAATCTCAATGGGAAGCACTATACTATCAAGGAAATTAACAAGAAGTTCCTCCTGACACTTCCAATTCATTTGGAGCATAGAATATCTGCTATTAGAGAAGCAAGAGATCTTGGAGAGATTTCTCTGGAAAGACTGTATGGTGTTCTGAAGACCTATGAGCTGGAGCAGATTCAATAAAAGGAGTTATATGGAACTGGAAAGATAGTTGGTACTTCTACTACATTGACTACAGAAGTCCCACAGAAACTGGAAGTGAAGGTTGTTCAACCTTCCAGTTCTAACTTGGATGTTATTGATGCTGAATATGGTTTAACATCCATTGATCAATCTGGTGGTGACTTCTACTCTTTGGAAGAACTTGATCAGCTGGAGGATGGTGACTTGGCAATGATAGTGAGAAAGTTTGGCAAATTCAGATTCAGAAGGAATCCCAATCTTAAGTTCAAGCCCAGGTTTCAGAGAGGTGGTTCCTCATCTACAAATAGCATAAGGGGTGGCTATAAAACTGGAACTGTGGAAAGAAGCACAATCAGGTGCTACAATTGTAATGAGTTGGGTCACTTTGCTACAGAATGTAAAAAGCCAAAGCAAGTAAGAAGGAACTCATTTGATTCTAGCAAGAAGAATAAGATTGGGAAAGCTTATGTTGTCGAAGGAAAAAGTTGGGATGATACTGATAGTGATGAAGAAGCAGGTGAAATTGGAAACCTGGCTTTAATGGCTAATGAGGCAAGCACTTCATCAACATTCATGTCAGAGGTAAAGTTTACTGATACTGAAATGATCTATCATCTTAGTACTACTGTTTCATGTGCACGTAGAGAAAATGATAGAATAATTCTTTTGAACATAGCTCTTGAAAAGGAGGTAAAAGAATTAAAACTTGTGCATGTTAATCATGATGAACTAACTAAGAAAATAGCATTTCTTGAGAATAGAGTCAAATGTTATATTCAACTGGAAACCATTCTTAAGGATCAAATCAGTGAACTTAAGGTCAAGGCTAAAGAAATCATCAATAAACAAGTTATTGGTCATACTGTAGGAATAGGGTATGACTATAATGAGTCTATTGGTGAATTAAGCATAAATACCCCTAATAGAGTCAGTGCTGAAGAAAGGGGTATACCAGATGTGCTTAAGGGTATTGATAAACCTTTCTTTAGAGAGTCCCAAGGAGAACCTCTGAATGAATACTATATCATTATTCAAGAGGAGATACGTTTAGAGGATCTTGCTTTGGATCTTGATCAGTCCAACAAGTGTATGTCTGACAAAACAGTCAAAGTTGTTTCAGCAACGGAGACTAAGTCAGACATTCATAAAGTGGATCAAAACAACTGTAGAACCAACATGCCTGCTATTAATATTTCTCATAAAGCATGTGGTGTGGTTAATTGCATGTTTTGTGCTTTCAATGTTATGTATGCTTATTTTAATAGTAAGCATGTATCTGATAATAAGACTGTTCCACGTTAACATGTTAATAATAAGAAGCATGTTAGATCCAAGACTACTAGTCCTCCAAAGACTAGAGTGGACCATTTATCCCTAAGCCTACTCAGAAATGTGTTAAGGCTGGCTATAAATGTAAACACTCTTTTGTGAAAGAGGTTTATGTAGTTAAAGTTAAAAATGTTGTTTTGCCTGACAAAGGCCAGTTCTTTAAATATGCCGGACCCAATCAAGTTTGGGTTCCGAAGAAAGACTAATCAATTTGATACTGCAGGGTGTGGAACAGGTAAACCGTGTTATGTGGGTTCTTGATAGTGGTTGTTCAAGGCATATGACCGGAGATAGAGCCCTGCTATCAAATGTGGTTGAGAAAGCCGGCCCAGGAGTTACCTTTGGAGATACCAGCAAGGGTATTACCAGAGGATATGGCTGTTTGAAATTTGGAAATGTTATCATTCAAGATGTATCTATTGTGGAAGGTCTGAAGTTCAATCTTCTCAGCATCAGTCATTTCTGTGACCGAGGATATGCTGTTTCCTTTGAGAAAGATAGATGTCAGATCCTTCACAAGAAGAATGGAAAGCGTGCTCTTCAAGGAGTACGGAAAGGTGATTTGTTCATAGCTGATCTGCACTCTGGATCCAAAGATGAAGTTACTTGTTTTTATGTTAAAGCTTCATCAGATGAGAGTTGGCTATGGCACAAGAAGATGTCTCACCTTAACTTCAAAACCATGAACTCTTTAGTTAAGAGGGAATTGGTTAGAGGTTTGCCTCAGATGGAATTTACACAGGAAGTGTAAGATCCGTGAACTTTATTAATTATATAATTTGTATTATATGTGTAGAATAATTATTATGAAGTATTTTGAGTTTTAATGATTAAGGTTGTTAAGTGATTAGGTGTAAATTGGTGTGTCGGAAGCCCCGTTCAAATATCTTGTCATTTAAAAATATCTTCAATTTTGAGCCCCGTTTTGAAAATTCAAGGGCCTCGTTGAAATTTTGTACATCATTATTATTCCTTCGTCATTCGTGTCCGAATCATTATCAGAGGATTTCTTCGTATTATTATATCCCTTATTATATGTGATACTATCAATAATATTTGTTTTGTTCAAAGGAAGAAAAATTATTCCAAACCCTAACCCTAATTTTTCTAGGGTAATTGATATATCGTCCGTATCAATAATACATCTGTTATAGCCCCAGTATTCTTGAGCATTAGTTATATAAATGATATGTATTGATATGGATAACTATCAGTGTTTGTGGATAGTTATCACCTCGTAAAACGTGTATTTTTCTAAATTAGGGTTTTAAAGCGAACCAATGGATCTATATCGATCCAAAAATGTCGTTTAGGGTATTATTTTCCACTAATTATAAAAAGGAGAATCGTACATTATACTTCATATAATCCGTATTAAAAATATACAAAAATATAAAATTCCCGAACCGTGTTTTTCGTGTTCTCGAAAATCAAAATCAATTTTGAAGGTGTTATTGAAATCCAAATCACAAGTTCAAGTACTCAAATCAAAGATCTTGAGCTCTAGTTTCAGAATCTTCCAACCTTATCATCATCTGGTAATTTTTCGATTTTATATGAATTTTTCAATATTCGAATTAAATTAGGATTCTTGATTAAATTTGGGGATTTTCATTCTGTTGATTCTTCTTTCAATTGATTGTTTCCAACATATTCCTAGGGTTCTAATTAGTAGGAATTCATGCTTTAATTTCATGTTTGTGTTCGATTTTGAGGAATTCGATTTCTAGGGTTTTGCCCGATTTTTCTTTTTAATAGTTCGTTCATATGAATGATCTGACCTTGTTTTTGATAGAGGGCTTTTGTTGTATGTGTTCTTAGCTTCATTTTAACATAAAGAACGTAGAGTTTCATGTACGATTTTGGTAGATCGGAAAATTTGTTAAGCTCTCCGGAGTTTGGTCGGGATTGGGATTCCGGCTGTGTTTTTGGTATGTTTTTTGTCAGAATGAATTGCTGAGTTAATAAGGAGTGTTTTGATATAAAAAGCCCCAAATTTCGTTACGTTTTTGGCTCGCCGGATTCTGGGAAAGTTGCTGGATTCTGGAAATTTTCCGGTTGTTCTTGGCGACCCGGTTTGTTCTTGGCAACCCGTGACCCGATCCGTTGACCCGTTTTCTGACCCGGTTTCAATCTTCGAAACCCTAATTCATTTTCAGAAAACTGTTTTTGAATTTTATTTTTAAATTTAATTCGAAAATAGTTTAAATATTTATAAAAATCATATTTTTATTTTAAAAATACATTTTTAAATTCTGAAAAATTATATATATTTATTTAAAATCGAAAACTGATTAAATTTAATTATTTTGATTAATAAATAATTTGTTTAATTAATTGATTAATTCTTTTAATCAGTTAATTCTTAATAATTAATTATTAATTAGATTTAATTAATTTAAATTAAGTTTAATTATTTTTTGGCTTGGTTTATTTATTTAAAAATGGTTTGAGTGTTTGGAAATTGTCAATTAATTTTATATTAATTGATTAAATTGTTTTTAAATCTTTATAGTGGGATAAATGATTCGATTTTTGATCTAAAAATATTTCGAGGTTTAATTCCTTTGAAATGAGAGTCGAATATTTTTCTAAAATTATTTCTTGGACGTTACGAGACTTATGTGATTTATTTATCGCAATTAAATGACAATGTGTGTTACGTGAAATATGTGAATTATTTGTTTATTGAGTCATAAATACGAATAGGTGATTGGTGACTTGTTTAAATATTTTGGCTGTGTCTATTGTTATCACGAAGGGTAGTTGGAATAGAAATTTGTCAGTAATGTTAGAAAATGAGATTTACGAGACCGTTGACTTAGATGTTGACTTTTGTATTATAGGGATTTTCGACGAGCGTGATACGTGAGTTGTTTATTTAATTAAGCGTGATTATTCTATCAATTGAAATATGGTTGTCTATGCAACAGAGGCTATTGGACGAGACGAGTCAGATTATCGAAGTATGTTAAATAAAAGACGTCGGGGAAGGACGAGGTATTGTTTACGATTGATTGGATTATTTGTGAGGCGATTTAACACCAAGGGACATTTCCAAGTATTTTATTAGTAAATGTGTTAGAATTAAATTACAATCGTTTATGGAATGTGAGAATCGTACTCTGAAGACTAAAGTACCGTATCATATTTGACTATCGAGGCAGACACGTGGATTCGAAATGGTAGAATTAGATTCGTGGTATTCACAAGAGCGTTAAAGCAAAGAAGGACGGAAATAGAGAATCGTGCTATAAGACAGAATAAGGAAGGAATCGTATTATCTCAGCTTTACGTAATAGCTAAGGACCAGAGGCAAGTGTCTATTCCTTTCACATATTATTGAGTGATGTTATCTTGAATTATTATTATACAAGTTGAATACTTTTCACTGAATTTCCAAATGTCGATCCCATTGCATTGAATTGCAAGTATGATTTAATCTCGTAAATTGACGAGTATTCTTTTATACCTTTTGAGTTTAGATTCATATTTCCATGTTGATTGGAAAAATATAATTATTGTATTGAAACGATTTAAAAGATAGTTATGGGCCGTATACTAAGGCTTTCTTTCAAAAATCTTGATTTAAAAATATTAGGTTGGAATGTTGCCAACCTTAAATGACTGGGAACTTGTGAACCCGATGAGGGTAAAATGTTATTTTAAATTATGAAGTTGTGGTACTTGTTCTACAAGTATTCTATTTTTCATCTTGCACCTATGCAAGTATTATTATCATTTCTTGTTAAATGCGATTATATGATCCAGTCCCTGATTCGAATTCATATATACTGTGCATGATGTAGTTTATTTCCTTCAAATATAAGGCTTATCTATTATAAGTATATGTTCGAAGGACTTAAACTATTTATGTCAGAAGTCAGTAAACCCTTGTTTTTCCCTATTTATAAACTTTACCTTGAATTTTCCTTAAACTCGAACTTGACTTTCTTGTCACTTACCAAATTGGTGAATCTTAACTAATTCTTCCATAATGTGATAATTTGTACTGTTGAGGCCATCTAGAGCCAATTCTTTGAACCCTACCCTATATTGAGCTATTGCAATTTCTGTTGATGTCATAATGCCTGTTTCATATAAGACTTAATCTTGTCATTGTGTACTTACGTACCATTGAAACCATTTCGAATCTATTTCTCGAACTTCATTTGATATTGAGCAGTTGAAGCTCTTTTGCAACTATTTCACCCTGTCATTGTGTACTTATTTTGCTATGCATGTTACTGTGTATTCTTCAATATTATCCCAGTTCTTGCATTGATCTCGTCGATGTTTATTATATTGTCGCTTTTCATGTGCACCTCCAAATATTGTGTCGATCTCGTCGATACTAGATTATATTGTTATTCCTTGATGGATTCCTCATAGTTGAATTGTTTCCTGGAACATGAGTTTTCCAGCGATTGTTGTATTAAGGTTGTCGATTCTTCCGACACCTGATTGTCGAAGTAAGGTTGTCAATTATACTGACACCTGACGTATATAATATAGGATTGTAATGTTTTTAAATGGACCAGTAATGGTCGGACCATATTTATGGTTGGAATAACTTAAGGCCCAGATTGGCCAAGGATCCAGTAGAGGACTTTGCTATAAAGCAAGTCCGGGGTTGATGCGTGAATGATCAGCAGCTCAACCTTTGATTTGAAAAAAAATGAGGAAAAAATCCAATTCTAATATCACTTCTTATATCTGAGATGGATTACATCTATATGTTCTGTACTTGTGAGTTATGGCCTGATACTCAGGTTTATTCATTTGCTTGAAGATTGTTGGTTCATTGATTAATAAGAAGGGGTTTCAATCTTGTTGAAACCACTTACTCCTAGTATATCGGATTTCATATACTCAAAATCCACTTCCTTGATTCCATCGGCAGTCGTGAGATATCTATCTTGATGAGTTTTATTCATACCGCATATTCAGTCGGTACCATATTGAAGTTTTAAATTACGTCCTTTATTCCATGGCCGAGCGCGTTAGCTCATTCTTACTCCTTGATTATTCCACCCTTCCAGAGTTGTTGATTTCAGAAGATGTTATCTTCAAAAATAGTATTTTTTATAAACTATGGTCTTGAAGACGTATGAGATATATTTATTTCATATTTTTTACATACTATTGTAGTTATTGTTATTCGGGTAATCGTGACGACTAATATAATTTTTTTTTGTGTTTTAAACTATTCAATTGCTAAAAGCTGAATGAGAAATTGTGGTAAATTACCAAACTTGATTTGAGAATTTTAGAGATTACAAATGTTTTAACCAGAGGCTTGTTTATTTGAAAATCCAAAGTTTATTTGGAAACTTTTCATATTATACTTGATAATGCACTTGCTGAGCAATTCTTTCGCTCATACTTGCTTTCTTTATATATATTTAGCCTTTCAGCAAGAAGGCGTATTGGCGGGAGTTATCCGCGTGGCTGGGCAGAGAAGGAAGAAGATGTTAGTGTAAAGACGTTATGATACAAAATATGTGGAACTAGTGTAAGGTTATTGTATAAGTTGATTTCTATTAAATATTATATTGTATACGATTGCTGCCTGGTATACTTCTTATCAAAGTTATACTAGTGTTTTAGATTGTATGTAAAGATAATGGTTGTAAAGAAGAAAATTTTATCTAATGGAATTTTGGATTCTTGTTTCTAGCACTATAACCTTTAAAGATTCTTGGTAGAGTTGGGGTCGCAGATGTTATTATTGAGTTGATTTAATATTAAACAGGTTGTTGGAAATGAGAATGCAGTGTGACGACCAAATCCTTTGACCCCGGATTTGGGGCGTTACAGGAAGGACTGTGTGAGGCACGTCAGAAAGGAAAGTCAAAGAAAGCTTCTCACAAGGGCACTGACACATCATCAATAACTGAACCACATCAGCTACTGCACATGGATTTGTTTGGTCCAGTTAATGTGATGTCCATGTCAAAGAAACAATATGCACTTGTGATTGTTGATGACTATTCCAAATATACTTGGGTTTTATTCCTACATTCCAAGGATGAGACCCCACAGATGGTGATTGATCATATAAAGTTGATTGAGCTAGATTCGAGATTCCCTGTTAGAGCTATAAGGTCAGATAATGGAACTGAATTCAAGAATGCAGTCCTAAATGACTTTTGTGCAAATAAAGGAATAACAAGACAGTATTCTACCCCTAGAACTCCTCAACAGAATGGAGTGGTGGAAAGGAAGAATCGTACATTGATTGAAGCTGCTAGGACTATGTTAAGTGAATCAAGACTTCCAATGTACTTTTGGCCTGAAGCTGTGAACACTGCTTGTTATACTCAGAATCGAACTTTAATCAACAAGGACTTAATGAAGACTCCGTATGAGATCATGAACAACAAGAAACCAACTCTCAAATACTTTCATATATTTGGAGCAAAATGCTTTGTGCTTAAGGATTACAATGTGAAACGTGGCAAGTTTGAGGCCAAGGCACAAGAAGCTATTTTTATTGGTTATTCAAGAAGATCATACAGGGTGTACTTGATTGATGGTCACCATGTGAAGGAGAGTGTCAATGTTACATTTGATGACACTAAGCTCCCTAGTATCCAAATTGAAGATTCATCTGAAGAACTGAAGTTTGATAACTTGCCAGACTCAGAATTAGATGATGAAGCCCCACCTGAGAATGTTGTTGGTAATGACAATAACAATGATGATAAAAATCCTGGTGGTGGTGGTGGAAACATTGGTAACAATGGAGATACCACCAACACTGGAGAAGAATCATCAAGGCAATCAAGCAACAACTCAGGGGGGGGGAATGAAGAATCTACTAGTCATTCACAACACCACAATGAATTTCAAGGCGAATCATCAAGATCAAATCTTCCAAGACAGACTGTATGGAATAGAGCTCATCCTTTTGAGTTGATCATTGGTGATCCAGGTGTTGGATTTAGAACTAGAAGTTCTACTCAGATTGAATGTCATTATTCAGGGTTTCTATCTGAAATGGAGCCAAAGAAGACTGAGGAAGCACTGACTGATCCAGATTGGGTGATTGCTATGCAAGATGAACTCAATCAATTTGAACAACAGCAAGTCTGGAAGCTGGTACCCAGACCAAAGAACAAGAAAGTAGTTGGTACAAGATGGGTATACAGAAACAAGCTAGATGAGGATGGCATTGTGACAAGGAACAAGGCAAGACTGGTTGCTCAAGGGTATTCACAAGCTGAAGGCATTGATTATGATGAAACCTATGCACCAGTGGCTAGACTTGAGGCCATCATGATGTTCTTAGCATTTGCAGCTTACTCAAATTTTAAAGTCTATCAAATTGATGTTAAGAGTGCATTCCTGAATGGTGAGCTAGATGAAGAAGTGTATGTGGAACAGCCCACTGGCTTTGAAAATCAGGAGTTGCTGGACTTTGTGTACTTTCTCTTCAAGGCTATCTATGGTCTCAAAGAAGCCCCAAGAAAATGGTATGACACTCTCTCTGGTTTTCTTTTAGAAAATGGTTTTGTTAGAGGTATCATAGACAAAAATCTTTTTTCAAAGAAACACAAAAGTGATATGATATTAGTCCAAGTCTATGTGGATGACATCATATTTGGGTCTACTAATGATGATCTCTGTAAGAGATTTGCTAAGCTAATGCAGAGTAAGTTTGAAATGAGTATGATGGGTGAGCTGAAGTTCTTTCTTGGATTACAAGTAAGTCAAAGGTCAAATGGAATATTTATTTGTCAATCCAAGTATCTAAAAGAACTCCTCAAGAAGTATCACATGTAGGATTCAGCATCAGCAAGGACTCCATCTTCAACAGTAGTCAAACTTGGAACTTGTGATAACTCTATCAAGGTAGATGTTACAAGCTACAGAGGTATGATTGGCTCCTTACTCTATATTACTGCTAGTAGACCAGATATCATGTATGCTACATGCTTGTGTGCAAGGTTCCAAGCGGACCCTAGAGATTTACATTTCGTTGCTGTTAAAAGAATCTTGAGATATCTTAAGGGTACACCTAATTTAGGTATCTGGTACCCTAAAGATTCTGGTTTTAATCTTGTTGGATATACAGATTCTGATTATGCAGGTAGTGTTGTTGATAGAAAGAGTACCTCTGGGAGTTGTCCATTCCTAGGAGGTAGTTGATTTCCTGGTATAGCAAGAAACAGCAAACAGTTTCCAATTCAACAGCAGAAGCTGAATATATTGCTGCTGGAAGCTGTTGTGCTCAGATCTTATGGATAAGGAATCAATTGAAGTACTATGGCTTTGCATTAGACTAAATTCCCATTTTGTGTGATAATACAAGTGCCATAGCAATCTCCAACAACCCTGTTCAGCACTCGAGAACGAAGCACATTGATATCAGGTATCATTTTATCAGAGAGCATGTCATGAATGGAACTATGGAGTTACACTTTGTACCCACAGAAGAACAAACTGCAGATATATTCACTAAATCTGTTGACGAATCCACATTTACCAGGTTAGTTGGTAAATTGGGTATGTTGAACAATCTTAGTGATTAACAATATCTCTGTCATGTTTGTTCTTTCAAAACAATTCATTTTCTCTTGTCATTCTAAATGATATTTATTGCCAATTCTCATTTAATATTACATGCTTGTTAATTTAAATATTTCTGAATAATATATTTTCTCTAAAAATATTTTTCTCATATTTTTTAAGTGGAGAAATGTTTTTTATTGAAAATGTAATTATTTAGAATTATTTAGATGAGTTTCAGATTGTAAATATTGTTGTTTAAATTTTTCTGCAAGTTTATATTAATTTTATGCACTTCTATATTTTTCTAGGATTTATGGAATTTTCTGTGAATTTTTCTAGACTTGTATATATTTTTCATGCATTTTTATTATTTTTTCTGCAATTTTTCTGTAAAAATTTAATTTATTCTAAGTTTTTCCTTAGTCTTCCCAGTTTTATACTAGGAAGACTACCGGGAAGACTCAGAATATTTCCTTTTTGTTTTTTGTTTTTTCTATTTTATTTTAAGTCTTTTCCTAAGTCTTCCTAGTTTTTGAACTAGGAAGACTATCGGGAAGACTCTCTTTTACTTAGTTTTTTTTTCTGTTTTTCTTTTATTGATTTTTCCAAAGACTTCCTAATTTGTTCTAGGAAGACTACCGGGAAGACTATTCTAAGTCTTCCCGATTATCATCCCAGTACAAATTTAAAAAAAAACGTTTCAAGTTATTTTTTTGTTTTGTTTGTTTTTGTTTATCAGTTATCTTATATATATATATATATATATATATATATATATATATATATATATACACACACATTACATACGCAGCATTTTTTTTCAATTTTGCCTTAGCAGTTTTTATTTCTTCATAAACCCCTTTCGAATTCTCTCATTTCTGGAGAATCCTTGATCTTGATCCATTATTGCTCAAGTTTTTACTTAGCAAAACTCTTTATTCTTTCAAAATCAAGCTTTTAAGTCGAAGTGCTGTCAAAATTTTCATTTTTCTTAAAAATGATTCAACTTGAGTTTTCTTGAGTTTGCTAAGAATTGCTTGTGTTTTAGTGATTAAAGTGATTTCTGTGTGTTTAACTGTGTGTGTGCTGTAAAATCATTTGCCCATTCATTTTGCATTTCAAAGTTTTAAGTTCGAAATTTTAAGGATTAAAAATTAAAATTTGGTTAATTTTGATAGAATTGTGATTTTGTGGATTTTAAGTAATTTTAATTAATTCTAATTTTATTTTAAGTTAATTAAAATATCTTGTTTTATCAAAAATGGATCCTAATTTTGAACTTGTGTTAAATAATTATGTTGGGTATTTTGATCCGTCCAAGTGTAAAGTGGAACGATTTAAACCTTGGATTCAATTTTTAAATAGTCAGACGTGTGTTAGTCATGCTATTTGTGCCTCTGCACTTTTGAGAATTGATCCATTGAGATTTTTGTGTTCAAGTGTTGTTATTGCTGAAGATTCAAAATCATTTACGTTCAATATTTTAAACCAGCAATATACAGTCACTTTAGATTTATTTTGTGATGTGTTACAGTTTCCAAAGGACAGGTTTGATCCCTTACCCTCTGATGATGAATTATCTCAGTTCTTTGTGAATATTCATTATCAGGGACCCTTACAAATGGTTAAGTTGTCAAAAAGTTTTCTTGTAAGGGAATGGGATATGTTCTTTGATACAATAGCTAGAGTCTTTGGTAATTGCACAAAAACCAATTTTCATGGCATTACCAGTCTAAATCAGTATATTGCTTATGCTATTGTATTTGGTCGTAGACTTAACTTTGCTGAAATTCTGTGGAACTTAATGATTAACAGACTTGCTCACTCTAGGAGAGATTGTGATAATCATGTGAAAGTTAAGTGTTGGTATCCTCGCTTTCTCACTCTTATCATAAATCATCTACTTACTGCTGAGCAGGTAGAACTGTTTAGGAATACAAGATTTGAAACCTCTCAAACCACAGATTCTAAATTCTACACCAGGCTGGACTGCTCACTCAAATTTCTAAACACACCAATTCTTGTTTCACCATTGATGTCTCAATTCATTCATCTTCCTATCTTTGGTGAACAAGTTCCTCAGCCACATCCGGTTCCACTACAGGTAGTTATTCCTAACCCTGGATCTTCTTCTACTGGTACTATAATTGAAACCCAAGTGGTTGTTATGGCTGACCAAGAGGTTGTAGAACCACAATCTCTAACACAGGTCATAGAGCAAAACAGAGAGTCAAACACTTCTGAACAACAACCTGAGCCAAATGTTCAATCCAGTTCAAGAAGAGTTAGTGAAATAGCTACAAAGAGTGTTCCCACAGCTCTGTCTCCACCCTTAAAGAAAAGAAAAACCTATAGGGAGGCATCTGTAAGCCCATTTGTATCCTCTCAAAAGGATATGGACATTGATATGGCCACTGAACAGTCTCTGGAGACATCCTCTCAACAGGATGAATCTATTGAAATTCGCCATCGGGCCATGGCATCTTGTACTGAGTCAAGCACTCTCCCATTACTCACAATGGGAGAAGATATCCAAATAGATTATACTCAGGACACTATTTGCCAAATCAAAGCTACCTGGAACAAGCCTGGTGCACTTCCCAGAGTATTGAAGGTCCCTCAAACAGGAAAGAAAATTCATCTCCAACCTTTTTGGATGATGGAATTCAGAGACAAGGACAACTGTAGAAGATTCTTCAGAATAGAAGACCAACTGGAAAAGGCATCCAATGAAACTCTCAGATTAATGCAATCCAGGTTGGGGAATCAAGATGAAGAAGAGAAGATTTTCTACAGAAGACTTCAAGCTCAGATTGAGGAGAACAATGCAAGAAAAGGGAAGAAAACAAGACCACAGAGGCAAAGATGAAAAATCTGCTCAGACTAGAGGAGCAACTCTGTGCACTTGTTTTGTAAGATTTTCTACTTTGTATTTCAATTAAATTCAATGAAGCTTAATGCAATTTCTATTTTTATCATGTGTAATTTGACTGAGTGTTTTTGTTATCATCAAGGCTCTTGATTTATGGTTGTTATTCTATCAGTCATAAATTGGGGGAGATTGTTAGGAATATGTTGTTCTTGATGATAATTATAAAAACACTTAGTAGATTTTGTATTAAGTCATTTTGTAACTGTCAACGGAATGGCATGCTTTGCAGCTTTTCGTTGACAGGAAGCTCATCAACGAAATGAGTGATGTAGCAATTGCACTGTACAATACTTCACAGTTTGATATGCATTTTGGTGTATGTATTAGATAGGTTTTCTAAGTCATGTTGACTTAGTACTAGATAGGCAAAATAGGCTGGTGAATTGTAAATATATTATGCCATGTAATTTTGCCTAAGTGAAGACATGTCAACGGTATGAAGATTACTCTATCAACGGTATGAAGATTAGTCTATCAACGGAATGAAGATTACTCTATTAACGAAACGAGGAATACACCATCAACGGAATGAAGAATAAAGCTATCAACGAAACAACATCTCCCTGCTATCAACGAATCATTATTGCTTTTCTGAATAGTTGACAAAGTGATAGTGACAGTTTTCTGACAGATGAAAAGGGAGATTTGGATGTGTACTTTGCATTGGAAGCCATCAAAATGGACATAGGGAATAAGGAAACATTCCAATTTCCAATCTGGTTTTTGAGTGGGATCACTATAAGACTGAAGACAGAAGACAAAGATCTCCAAGGACCATTGGACAAAAGGGATGAAAAGCAAGCTACTGGCGGTTACCTTTAGTGTACTTTAGAGTAGCCAAAAATAGCATTGTAAACTTGGGAATTTATATAACCAAGTGTAGCAGTTAAAATAAGAGTGTGAGAATAAAAACAAATAGATTGTATTAGCTATCTTTGAGAGCATACTTCTCTACATTCTTGTAACTGAGCAGCTGTGTACATTTTGTATCACAGATTATTTCCGCAATAAAAACACTTCAGTTGGATCATCAAACAATCCAACTGAAATTATTTAAGTGCTTGTGTTTTTATTTTATAAGTTCAGTTTTATTTCGAAAGTTGTTTTTAAGTTTGAGAAATATCTAGAATTGTATTCAACCCCCCCCCCCTTCTACAATTCTGTTAGGTCATTTGGGATTAACAATTGGTATCAGAGCGAGCTTCTAACATACAAGAAGTTTAAAGATCAAGACCAAAACAGTAACCATGGTGAAGAAGGATGCAGGTGTAAAGATACCAGTTCTTAATAAGGACAATTACTTTCACTGGAAAGTAAAGATGCATTTACATCTCATGTCTATGGATTAGAGGTATGTTGACTGCATTGAGAAAGGTCCACACGTTCCCATGAAGTTTGCATCTAGAGTTGGACTGCCAAATGATGCCCTTGATGTAGAAATTCCAAAACCTGTCTCAGAATGGACTATTGAAGATGTTGCAGAAATCCATAAAGATAAAAGAACCATGAACATTCTGTTTAATGGTTTGGAGCAAGAGATGTTTGACAATGTCATAAACTGTACAACCTCTAAAGAAGTATGGGACACTGTTAGAACTCTCTGTGAAGGAACTGAGCAAGTTAGGGAGAACAAAATGCAACTCCTCATACAACAATATGAGCACTTTCATTTCAAAGCTGGTGAAACCCTAAATGACACGTTTAGTAGGTTTCAAAAGCTTTTGAATGGATTAAAGTTGTATGGAAGGATCTATCAAACCAAGGATTCAAACCTTAAATTTCTTAGAGCTCTTCCAAAAGAATGGAAGCCTACGACTGTTTCTCTCAGAAACACTCAAGAGTACAAAGACTGCACTCTTGAAAGGCTTTATGGAACCTTAAAGACATATGAGTTGGAAATGGAGCAAGATGAAGAAATTGAAAAGGTACAGAAGAAAGGTGGATCTATTACATTGATTGCATCTGTGAACCAACTGGAAGATGACAATGAAGAAGCTGCAAAAGCCACAACTAGTCGAGCTAGTTGTAGGAGTGATGTTAGCAAGGGTAAAGGCAAGATGACAGAAGAAGAAGAACCAGAACCAGCCAACTTGGATGACTTAGATAAGATTGATGAACACATTGCTTTTCTTTCAAGGAAATTCTCTAAGTTCAAATTCAAGAGAAACTCAGAAGCAAGGCCACCAAGGAGAGACTTTCAACCAAGCAAAAATAACTGGATTGAAAAGTCTAAGTCTAAATGTTTCAATTGTGGAATGATTGGTCACTTTGCTGGAGACTGCAGAAAGCCCAAGGTTGAGAAGTGTAACAGGAAATTTGAGCCTGTTGATTATAAAAAGAAATACTTTGAACTTCTCAAGCAAAAAGAAAAGGCTTTCATGTCTCAGGAGTATGATTGGGCTGGTAATGGTGAAGATTTTGATGATGATGTTGAGTATGTCAACTTGGCTCTTATGGCTAACAATCATGAGCAGGAAGCAAGCTCCTCAAGCAACCAGGTAACAATTACTAATCTTTCTGAGCTTTCTAAAGAGGAATGCGATAGTGCAGTAAATGAAATGTCTACTGTACTATATAATTTGCGTGTTACTCTTAAATCACTTACCAAAGAGAATTCAAGAATAAAAGAGACTAATTTGCTCTTAAGTGATAGGAATGCCATGTTAGAAGCACAGCTCATTGAATTTGAGAAAATGAGGTGTGTTAGTAGGGATGCTAAGAAGGAACTTGAGAACGTGTTAGAAAGGGAAGAAATTCTTAAAACACAACTTGAAATAGAACAAAGTGTGATTGCAAAATGGAAAGATTCCAGGAATGTTGCTACCAACATCATTATTGTTTAAGGTATGGAATCTTTCTGTGAGCAATCATGGAAAAAGAACAAAGAGAAACTAGGGTATGCTGGTGAAAATTTAGAATCAGAAACAGAGTCAACAAACAACAATGATCATTTGTTGAAGGTTGATATGTCAACGGAATGCAAAGTTTCGTTGACAGATGAACCATCAACCGATCAGGCTGTTTCGTTGACAGAGAAAAGAAAAGAAGAACTCACTAGACTTAATAACAAGTATGGTCCTGTCACCAAGAACTTTGTTCAAGGTGAGTCTAGTAAATCAAAGAAAGTTGAGAAGCCTGTTGAAAGAGCTAATGTAGGTCACTTGTCTAACAAGCAATTGAAAGACAAGGTAGAGAAAATTCAAGTTGAGGCTAAGGGCAATAAAAAGAATGACAGGAATGGCAAAGTAGGGATTAACAAACATAACAATTACACACCTGATAAATATGCTCCTAGAAAGACATGTGTTAATTGTGGAAGTGTTAGTCATTTATCTACTAACTGCAAATCTGTTAAGAAGACTGCTAATGTGAAAATGCCTAAGCCTGCAATGAATGGTTCTATGCCTACAATGCCTGTTATGCCTAACATGTTTGTCCATATGCACAATTTCAGAATCCATATGCTAGCATGTCATTTGTGCCTAATCCATACATGAATATATTTAATGTGCCACAAATGCCATGGAATGTGAATAACATGTTTGTTCCTCCAACTATGCATGCTGTGAATGAAAATGTGAGCAACCCTCAGAAATCAGCACCAAAGATTAAGGTTGATTTAAATCAATCTGAGTCTCAGGTGAAAAATGATATAAAAGGAAAAGCAAAGGCTAACAAAACAGGACCCAAGGAAACTTGGGTACCAAAATCAACTTGATTTGGTTTTATTGTGTGCAGGGAGACAAAAGGAATCTTTGGTACTTGGATAGTGGTTGTTCAAGACACATGACTGGTGATTCTACCCTGCTCACAGAGTTCCAGGAAAGAGCTGGCCCTTGTATTGCTTTTGGAGATGACAACAATGGCTACACTAAGGGATATGGCTTGATTTCAAAAGAGAATGTCATCATAGATGAGGTTGCATTGGTGGATGGTCTTAAGCACAATTTACTTAGTATCAGCCAACTTTGTGACAAAGGATTTTTAGTTATTTTTTCAAAAGAAGCCTGTGTTGTTTCTAAGGTAGGAAACAACAATGTGGTCATGACTGGATTCAGAAGAGGGAATGTGTACATTGCTGACTTTAGTAGCAGAAGTCCAGACACTATCACTTGTCTTTTCAGCAAGGCAAGCAAGGATGAAAGTTGGCTATGGCACAAGAAATTATCTCATCTGAATTTCAAAGTTATGAATGATTTGGTGAGGAAAGATCTTGCTAGAGGAATTCCACAGGTGGAATTCTCCAAGGATGGTTTGTGTGATGCCTGTCAAAAAGGGAAACAAAAGAAGGCATCATTCAAAAGCAAGACAGAGTCATCAATTGTCCAACAGCTTGAGTTGCTTCATATGGATCTATTTGGCCCTGTAAATGTCATGTCCATTTCAAAGAAGAAATACTGTCTTGTGATTGTTGATGATTTTTCTAGATTTACATGGACCTTCTTTTTGCACTCCAAAGATGAGGCAAGTGAAATCATTATCAATCACATCAAGATGGTAAACAATCATCCTGATTTCAAAGTAAGAAGGATTAGGAGTGACACTAGGACAGAATTCAAGAATTCAAGCATGAAGGTGTTCTGTGAAGAAAATGGTATTTTGCATGAGTTTTCAGCAACAAGGACACCACAGCAAAATGGTGTAGTTGAAAGGAAAAACAGAACACTTATTGAAGCTGCAAGGACAATGCTAGATGAATCAAAGTTACCAAGTTATTTTTGGGCTGAGGCAGTTAACACAGCTTGCTTCACTCAAAATATTTCTTTGATTAATCAGGCCAAGGGAATGACCCCTTATCAACTACTCAAAAGGAAGAAGCCACTATTGGACTTTCTTCATGTCTTTGGATGCAAGTGCTTTGTTCTGAGAAATCAAGCTGAGCATTTGGGGAAATTTGAAGCAAAGGCAGATGAAGCAATATTTGTGGGATATGAAGCAGGGAAAGCTTACAGAGTCTATAATCTCAGAACCAACATTGTTATGGAATCTGTACATGTTGTTTTTGATGATCTCAAAATTCAAGGTCTCTATGATGAAGGCTTCCATGAAAGTCTTTCTTTTGAGAATGAGGAAGGAGATCAAGTGAATCATGTCAAAGCTATTGAGAAATAGCCTAAAGTTGTTGTATCTAGCACAGATGAAAGCAGCAGTGAAGATGAAATTGCTGCATTGAGATTGAAAAGAATAGCTGCTAGCAGACCAAATGGTCATTTCGTTGACAGTCATGATGGAGGATTCGTTGACAGTCAGAATGAGCGTTTTGTTGACAGTCAAAATGGTCATACCGTTGACAGTCACAGAAATGCCTCTAGAAGTGATCAATTAGGGACAACAAACTCAGGGGGAGTTTCTCAAGGACATATATCCAATCAAGGCAACCATAATCATGAAGCTACTTCTTCAAGAGCAAATCTACCTCCCTCAAGGAAATGGACTAAAGATCATCCCTTTGAACTTATTATAGGTGATGTTTCTTCAAAAGTCCAAACTAGAAGAGCAACTCAAGAGGAATGTCTATATAGTAGCTTTCTGTCTCAAGATGAGCCAAAGAAAGTTGAGGATACACTTCTAGATCCAGATTGGGTTTTAGCTATGCAAGAGGAGCTAAACCAATTTGAGAGAAACAAAGTTTGGAAGCTGGTGCCCAAGCCTAAGGACATGAGTGTTATAGGCACAAAATGGGTGTTCAGAAACAAGATGGATGAAAATGGCATAGTCATAAGGAACAAAGCTAGATTGGTTGCAAAAGGCTATTCACAGGAAGAAGGAATTGATTTTGATGAAACCTTTTCTCCTGTTGGAAGACTAGAAGCAATAAGGATTTTCCTAGCCTATGCAGCCCATGCCAATTTCAAGGTCTATCAAATGGATGTGAAGAGTGCTTTTCTGAATGGGGAATTGGAAGAGGAGGTGTATGTAAGTCAACCTCCTGCTTTTGAAGATGATGATTTTCCATAATATGTATACTTCCTCCTCAAAGCACTCTATGGTTTGAAACAAGCACCTAGAGCCTGGTATGACACACTTTCACAGTTCCTCCTTGAGAATCAATTCACTAGAGGTACTGTAGATAAAACTCTTTTTCACAGGGTTGTGAATGGCTCTACTATACTTGTTCAAATTTATGTAGATGACATAATCTTTGGGTCTACAGATGTAAAACTTTGTCAAAAGTTTGCCAAGCTTATGCAGAGTAAATATGAAATGAGCATGATGGGAGAATTAACTTACTTTCTTGGTCTCCAAGTGAAGCAAGTTAATGAAGGCATTTTCATTAGTCAAACAAAATATATTCATGATTTGTTAAAGAAATTTAATTTAATGGAATGCTCTCCTGCCAAAACTCTCATGCCTACTGCCACCAAACTTGAATTGAATACTAAGGAAAAATCTGTGGACATTTCAAGTTACAGAGGCATGGTAGGCTCACTTTTATATTTAACAGCTAGTAGACCTGATATTATGTTTGCTACATGTCTATGTGCTAGATTTCAGGCTGATCCTAGGGAATCCCATTTAGTAGCTATTAAAAGAATTTTCAGATATCTCAAAGGAACACCAAACCTTGGCATTTGGTATCCTAGAGAATCTGGCTTTGAACTAATTGGTTATTCAGATGCAGATTATGCAGGATGTAAAATTGACAGGAAAAGCACAACTGGCACCTGTCAATTCCTAGGAAACAAGCTTGTGTCATGGTTCAGCAAGAAACAAAACTCAGTTTCTACCTCAACAGCTGAGGCTGAGTATATTGCAGCTGGAAGTTGTTGTGCACAGATTTTATGGATGAAAAATCAACTACTTGATTATGGATTAAGAGTTGAGAAAATTCCTATCTTCTGTGACAACACTAGTGCCATTGCCATTACTGAGAATCCAGTGCAGCATTCAAGGACCAAGCACATTGACATCAAGTACCATTTCATTAGAGAACATGTTATGAATGGTACTGTGGAATTACATTTTGTTCCAAGTGAACAACAACTTGCAGACATCTTTACCAAGCCACTTGATGAATCAACATTCTCAAGATTAGTAAGTGAGCTAGGTATGCTAAATTTCTCTTAATTATTTCTGAGATTTTTGCAAGTTACCATGCATCCAGGAATTTGCTATGATTTTTCTGTGAATTAATTTTCTCAGGAAAAAGTGAAATTTTGTCTAATTCAAAATTACTATGTCAACGAAACGCACCATTTCGTTGACAATCTTAGCATTTTTTTGGGTGTTTCGTTGATAGCTCTTTTATATCAACGAAACGCAGCTTTATCAACGAAATAGACGGGACCTTAAACGACCAATTCTGATTCGTTGATATAGCGCAGTTAATCTGAACCGTTGAAAATTGTCACGTCTTTTACCACGATCTATGCATACACCCCTGTAAGTATAAATCATGGTAATATTTTAATTGTAACGGTTACATTTTTAAGCCAATCCAGTAATTCATATTTATTATTGGACTTAATTTTTGAGAATTTTTGGGGGAGTATTTAAGAAATTTTATTTTCTTTTATTCTTTTCTACCTGCTCTCAAAAATTCCAAAGGCTTTCTTACTCTTGCTCTCTCAAAGCAAATCACAGTTCAAGCTTTCTTTACTCAACAATGGCACCCATCGTGAAACTCATGTCTGCTGGAGGGTTCATTTACGAAAAGAACAACTCCATCGTGAAAGCCCGAACAGAATCTTCTTCAAGATGATGGATTTTATGATGAATTGCAAACTGAGCTACGCAATGTTTCACTCCACACCACTCTACAATGAGATAATCGAGGAAATTTGGACCTCATGTGAGTACAGTGGGACAAATTGCACTTTGAAATTCACCATTCAAGGTAATGAGTACATAGTCAATTCTGATGTGTTGCAAGCATGCTTACACCTTCCTGAAAATAATTGCTCTGCTTTGCCCACATATACTGAAATGATTAACATGCTAAATTCCTTAAACTACTCTTTGCCTACTGATAATCTGGGTAAAATAATTAGGAGAGGTTTGGTTAGGGAATACAGTTATTTAGCTGATGCATTCATCAAGGTCTTTTCTGGTAAAATTAGTAATTTTGATGAATTAACTAATTCCATGTTGATTCTATTTATCATGCTCCTAACTGATAGATATTACAACTTTAGCACCCAACTTATGTATGAAATTGGTGCTAAGTTGGGTGATAAGGTAAATAGGAAGAAAAATATATGTTATGCTAGATTTCTGATGATGTTGGCTAACCATGTTAGTCCAGCACCATTGGTTATCTCTAACCCTGTTTCTAGGTTTGATTGCTTTGTGCAAGAAAAGAGAGTATTGACAGACATACTGAGGCTGAACCACAATGGTGATGTTCCAGTGGTGTATCTGCCAATAATTGAGGTAACTACTGCTATCCCTGCTAGTATAGATGTTACTTCTACTGTTTTACCCAACCCTGTTGCTGTGGAGTCTGTAGTTGTGACCCAACAGGCTCCTGCCCCAGCAACAAAACCAAAATCAAAGAAATCCTCCAAGCCAACCTCAGGTGCTTCCCAAAAAGCACATGTTGTAAAATCCACTACACAACCTAAGGGGAGTGGTGCAGGTGTTGTAAGAGGTGAGGGAAGGGGTGAACATAAAAGAAACCCTAAGGATAAGGTGGGAGAGATGAGTGAGATCCAGTCTAGCCCCATTGTGTCTTCCCAACAAGGCACAATGAGTAACATGGATTTAAGCACAAGTCTAGTTGCATCCTCCCAAAAGGATGTAATTATTGAAACAAGCTCTCCTCCAAGAGCACACTCCAAGAGGGTAAGGGACACTTCAAGCCCACAGTCTACAATTTCCCAATACCAAAGGAGAGTGAAACAAAAATCCCAGGTTTCACAGGGTGCACACACTGGAAGCAACACTTCCAGTATCTCAAATTCAGTTTGATGTAACCCCTATCATTACTCTGGGGTTACAGTCCCATTCTTTAAACATCAATCTTGAACCAACTTCACAAAATTCACCAACTCAGTCATTAGATGTGGATATGATCCATTCATCTATCCCTGATTCTCCAACTCTTTTCTTGGAGAAGCCCACTCTGAAATTGGTGACCATCACTTGTTAAGTGATTTGTTGGGCTACCAATCATCCTTTTCTGAAGTTACAAGAGGATATGTGGAACAATCTCTAAAATCAATCACCACAGATTCTACTGTAATTTCACTTTCTCAAAGTGCTTTCTTGACCTCATCAACGAAACAGTCTCTTTCGTTGACAAGTGTTTCTCCATCAACGGTATCCATACCGTTGACAGTTCAAACTACCATACCGTTGATAGTTCATTATGCACCTCTTATTGAAAATCAAGTTGTTTCCACAACTAGTGCAGATGATCTAGTGGTAGTTGAAACACTTCTAGGAATGAGAGGGAGTGAAACTGGGAGGCTGGCTTGCAGCCAAGCAAAAGGAGAGGCTGAGAGTGAGAGGCTGACTATTTCTTCCAGTCAGGCAAAAGGAGAGGCTGAGGGTACCACCTTAGTAGGTGAAGGTGAGGGTGTGAGAGGTGTGAGCCATGGGGAGACCATGATGCAAGAAAATAGAGGAGAGAGAGAAGGGACTACAGGAGCAGCAAGGGAGGAAGCAACCATTGCAAGTGAGTTAATGGAGGTTCATGAGGGAGAAAGGGAACTTACTTTCCAAGAGCATTATCAACAAACTCTGGATAGTATTCCCTGGATCCTGAGACCTTTACTCATCCTGTGCCAGCCTATCAAGTTATGGCTCAGCAGGGCAATATGGAGGCAGAAAGGTCTTTCAACCTAATCCACACAACTGCATCTATGCAAAGAGCAAAGGATGCAATCACCAATCTGTCTCCAGGAGCTGCAACAAGTGGCGAGTTTGATTTTTCTGATGGTGATGACAGTTTTGGTGACAATCTACAGGTGGCCATCACTTCACAGACTGGGACTTCTGTGGTGCCCCATACACCAAACTGGCTTTCTCAGGATTTGCAAGGAAGAATCACACTGGATACTGCAATCATAAGGCAGTACAATGAGGCCTATCTGGCTCATGAGTCTGCAAATGTCAATGACAAGAAATTCTACAAGGCTATTATGGATTCACTGGAAATCCAAAGGCTACAGATGATGCAGACAAGGATTGAAGCTAGAGAAATCAAGGACTCCATTAGCAATCTTAAGGATTCTACTGACAGGAGGCTAGATGAAAAGCTTCCCCTTCTCACTGTGTCCAAGATGAACAGGTTTTTCTCTAAGGAACCTGAGGTGGCTACCTCCTTGAAGACTCTCTCTTCTAGAGTGGACAAGGTGGAAGCTACTTTATCTCAAATGCAAAGGGAACAGGAGAAACAAACCCAACTTTTAGCCCAGCTAGTGGCAGCTCAAGGACTCCCAGTCATTCCTTTTGATGATAACAAAAAGGGCGAGAAATCTAAGGAGCTTAACATTCAAGTTACAAAGGTTATGGTCCCAGCCATTTCCCTGTCAAAGGAGCCACTAGCTATGGGGGAGTCAGGAAAGGATAAACTGGATGGTATTGACTTAATAAAACAAGCATCTATGAGGCTAACACTTGCTGAATAGATAAAAGACCATTGGGCTAACATAGATGCAAGAGTCAAGAAGATAGCTGAAACTGCAAAGAATTCAAATTCATCAACGGATCAAGCTACTTCTACAACACCATCAACGAATGCCATGGTTTTAGTGTCAACGGAATGGGAGCCACAGACCAATTCTTTCTATGAGGTAAAACCCCTTCTACATGGAGTCACTCAAGGTCCAAGGAAGGAAAAAGGACAAACTTCATGCATTAGGGATGTGGAACAAGCTACACTTCAAAGAAGCTTATCTCCCAAGTCCCCTGCTAAACCAAAGGGCAAAAACATAGCAAGGATTTTCTATCCTGCACCTTATCCAGATGAGCTCAAGCTTCTTGGACTACTTATCACAAAATGCAAGGAAAGCAATGATCCTGAGATAAGGAAGCAAAGGGCAATTGTCTACAAGAATGGACAAGAAATCTGTGTTTGGGCTGGTCACCCAAACTTTGCTGAAGCTAAGGCTGAAGAGTCAGAAAGAGCAGCAATGCAAGCACTTGCAGTTGCTCAATCTCTTGATGAAGAAGAAAGACAGCTAGAAGAAAAAGCCAGAGAGGAAAGGAGTACAAAGAAGAACATAAGGCAACCAAAGGCTAGAGCTAGGAGAAACATAGCCTTTGAAAATGATGACTCTCAGAGTATTGCAACAGACTCTTCTGTACCTATTGCACCTCCAACAATTCCTGATCCAGTTTCTGAGGTAAAGTTAGCCTGTGATCCTAAACATCCTGTCAATTTCCATGATCAGCCAATTGAGCCAAAGGGAGAGCCAATTGAGTTTGATGAGGCCAACTTTCCAAAATTCCTCTTTGAAATGGATCCAAAGAAGAAATCTAAGCAGAGGGCTGCCAAAGCTAAGCCAATTCTTGTAAGGAGACCACAAGCTGAGAAACCCCCTACCAACCCAGAAGACTTCATCTACATTGCTGATATCAGGGAGGAGTATGGCCTACATATCAATCTTTATGACCTGGTTGAAGTGAGAGGAATAGAAGCTTCTTACAAACTACCAGAGAGATTGGTGTTTGTCTACAAGGGTGGGAGAGAACAGGTTTGGCCTCTACACAGAATTCTGGGAGAAGACTATCAGACACTGCTATCTATGTTTAAATGTCTGAAGAAAGATTTTGGTTTTACCAAAACAACCAAGTCTGAGGTTGTCTCCAAAATTTGCCAAATCAAAGCTAGCTGGAACAAGCCTGGTGCACTTCCCAGAGTATTGAAGGTCCCTCAAACAGGAAAGAAAATTCATCTCCAACCTTTTTGGATGATGGAATTCAGAGACAAGGACAACTGTAGAAGATTCTTCAGAATAGAAGACCAACTGGAAAAGGCATCCAATGAAACTCTCAGATTAATGCAATCCAGGTTGGGGAATCAAGATGAAGAAGAGAAGATTTTCTACAGAAGACTTCAAGCTCAGATTGAGGAGAACAATGCAAGAAAAGGGAAGAAAACAAGACCACAGAGGCAAAGATGAAAAATCTGCTCAGACTAGAGGAGCAACTCTGTGCACTTGTTTTGTAAGATTTTCTACTTTGTATTTCAATTAAATTCAATGAAGCTTAATGCAATTTATATTTTTATCATGTGTAATTTGACTGAGTGTTTTTGTTATCATCAAGGCTCTTGATTTATGGTTGTTATTCTATCAGTCATAAATTGGGGGAGATTGTTAGGAATATGTTGTTCTTGATGATAATTATAAAAACACTTAATAGATTTTGTATTAAGTCATTTTGTAACTGTCAACGGAATGGCATGCTTTGCAGCGTTTCGTTGACAGGAAGCTCATCAACGAAATGAGTGATGTAGCAATTGCACTGTACAATACTTCACAATTTGATATGCATTTTGTTGTATGTATTAGTGAAAGGCATATGTCTAGTCCTATTTGTAAACAGCGAGGATTCTACTCAACTTTAATTAAGATGTAATAAGTAAATAATAAAAATCAAATGTCACAGGAATCTCAGAAGGTTATATCTGTCAAAGAATGAAGATTAAAGTCATCTACAGACTTGAAGTGATTCTACATTGAAAGAAGCTCAATTTATTGATCAAGCCTCGATGAAGTATTCAAGCTCAGTGGATTTATTAAAGTGACAGAGATTTCAAGTGGTGACAGAAAAAGATACTGATTACGGAGTTCTTGAATGAGAAGGAAGTGAATCACTGCTTAAAGTTAAATGGATAAAGAACAGACATTGTCGTTAGTCACTCCTGAACCAGACAGTACATCGAGTGTCAACGTACTTTTGTGTTTGTTATTTATCTAAGTTTTAAGTGATTCTGGAATTAATTGTGAAGGCAACTAATTCTATTTATTCTCTTATAAATAATTAATATTATTAAGTATATTATTTATTAATTTAATTCTGCAAAGAATTAAATTAATACATAATTTATTTAGTTAATTATTTAAATTAGAATAAAAATGAACTAGGAAGACTTAGATTTAAACTAGGAAGACTCAGTTTATTTAACTAGAAAGACTCACAAGTGAGTCTTCCCGATTGTCTTCCTAGAGTAAATGTAAGTCTTACCGATTGTCTTCCATGTACAAATGATTGTCTTCCCGATTGTCTTCTAAGAGTAAAAACATTGTGTTTGTTTAAGTCTTCCTAATGCAATTCTGTAAAATTGTATTGCACGTGGGTTGGCTTAAAACAAAAAGAATGCAGTGTGTTTTATATATAAAAGACACGGCAGTTGACATAAATTGTATTATTGAACACAGAAGAAAAGACAGAGACAAAAACATTACATTCTTCTTCACTACTTCTTCAACTGCAAAGCATTCATTTCCGGCCAGAGATTTAATTCTTGATTGTTCTTCAACATTTAATTCATAAGAATTGTATCTCTTGTACTGCTTTAGCTTTCTAGCGGATCATAATCCCTAGATTTTATATCGAACTACTTTTTAGTATTCGATCCTTTTTATTACAAAAATAGATAAATTCATGTCGAATTTATTCTAGATTTGTTTTATTAAGTTCCTTGTAATCAGTGATCAAAATTGTAACACCCCTCAAGTTTAATAGAGTTTCTATTTAACTTGAATATTGGTTCAGTTTTTATTCCGCACTAATTTGTTCTAAACAGTTAAATCTTTTAAAGGACAAATTCGATAAAACTGTATAGTTTGTATTCAACCCCCCTTCTACAAACTTATCAGGACCTAACAATTGGTATCAAAGCCTTTTGATTGATATACAAATCAAAGATCTAATTGTTTTGAGATTTTTCTTAAACTCTGATTTTTTATTTTTCCTAAAAATCTCAAAAGATGTCTACTACACAGAAAGTGGGTACAGTCAAAATCCCTATGTTCAGCAAGGAGCATTATCCAATGTGGAAGAAGAAAATGCTTCTATTTCTTAAGGTTGCAAATCCTAAATACATTGATGTGCTGAAGAACGGTCCCAAAGTCCCTATGATTATTGAGGGAGAACTCATTGAGAATAATGTTGTGACTAGGGCTGCTAGAATGTACCCTAAAGATGCCAAGGATTACACTCCTGATGAGAAAGAGGATGTTACCTTGGATTCCTGTCTTCAGTTGATCCTTATTGATTGTCTTGATCCAATCATGCATAATCATGTTCTCAACTGTGATACTGCTAAACACATTTGGGCAACTATAGAGATAATCAATGAGGGGACAGAGGAAGTTAGGGAGAATATGCTGGAAATTCTCACCTCACAATATGAGCATTTCAGATCAAACCCTGGTGAAGGTATCTCTCAGGTTTTTGAGAGATATAACAAATTAATCAATGATCTGAATCTCAATGGGAAGCACTACACCAACAAGGAGATTAACAAGAAGTTCCTTCTTACACTTCCACCTCATTTGGTGCACAAAATTTCTGCCATTAGAGAAGCAAGAGATATGAATGAGATTGCTTTGGAGAGATTGTATGGTGTTCTGAAGACCTATGAGCTGGAGCAGATTCAACAAAGGGAGCTGTATGGAACTGGGAAGATTGTTAGTACTTCTACTGCACTGGCTGCTGAAGTCCCACAGAAACTGGAAGTGAAGGCTGTTCAACCTTCCAGTTCTAACATGAATGTTATTGATGCTGAATATGGATTAACATCCATTGATCAATCTGGTGGTGACTTCTATTCTTTAGAAGAACTTGATCAGCTAGAGGATGGTGATTTGGATTTGATAGTCAGGAAGTTTGGGAAGTTCAGATTCAAGAGGAATCCCAATCTTAAGTTCAGGCCCAGATTTCAGAGAGGTGGATCTTCCGCTTCAAGTGGCTCAAGGGGTGGCTACAAAACTGGAACTGTGGAAAGGAGCACAATCAGATGCTACAATTGCAATGAGTTGGGTCACTTTGCTACTGAATGCAGAAAGCCAAAGCAAGTGACTAGAAACACATTTGATTCTAGCAAGAAGAACAAGATTGGGAAAGCTTATGTTGCTGAAGGAAAGAGTTGGG
This sequence comes from Heracleum sosnowskyi, assembly GCA_030848705.1. Classification (NCBI taxonomy): domain Eukaryota; kingdom Viridiplantae; phylum Streptophyta; class Magnoliopsida; order Apiales; family Apiaceae; genus Heracleum; species Heracleum sosnowskyi. Next base: position 90,343,016 of record CM061235.1, on the reverse strand, counting down.
ATGACACTGACAGTGATGAAGAAGCAGGTGAGATTGGGAACCTTGCTTTAGTGGCTAAAGAGGCAAGCACTTCATCTGCACACATGTCAGAGGTAAAGTTTACTGATACTGAAATGATTCGTCATCTTGGTGGCACCTTAGAATGTGCTCGCACTGAAAATGATAGAATAATTCTTTTAAACACGAATCTTGAAAATGAGATAAAAGAATTAAAACTAGTGCATGTTAATCAAGATGAACTTGTTGAGAAAATAGCTTTTCTTGAGAATAGGGTTAAATGTTATATTCAACTGGAAACCATTCTTAAGAAAGAGATTAGTGAGCTGAAGACTAAGCTAATGCCTATTTTAGCTCTTGTAAGACGGCTAAAGAGATTCTCAATAAACAAGCTATTGGTAATCATGTCAGTATAGGTTATGATTATAATAAGGCCATTGGATTGCTTGGAATTAATTCCCCTTGTAGAGTCAGATCTGAAGGAAGGGGTGTTCCATATGTGCTTAAGGGTATTGAAACACCCTTCTGTAAGGAGTCCGAAGCAGATCCTCTAAATGAATACTCTATCATTATTGCTGAGGAGATTCGTGAAGAAGATATTGCTTTGGAAGTTGAACAGTCCAAAAAGTGTATATCTGATATTCCAGTCAAAGTTGCTACAACTGAAAAGACTAAATCAGATATCCATAAGTTGGATCAAAACAACTGTAGAACTAACATGCCTGCTGTTAATTCTTCTCATAAAGCATGTGGTGTGAGTAATTGCATGTCTTGTGCTTTTAATGTTATGTATGCTTTCTTTAATAAAAAGCATGTATCTAGTGATAAGACTGCTCCACGTCAACATGTTAATAATAAGAAGCATGTTAAAGCAAAGACTACTAGTCCTCCTCAGACTAGAGTGGATTCATTTATCCCTAAGCCTACTCAGAAATGTGTTAAGGCTGGCTATAAATGGAAACACTCTTATGTGAAAGAGGTTGAAGTAGTTTTAGTTAAAAATGTTGTTTTGCCTGACAAAGGCCAATTCTTTAAGTATGCCGGACCCAATCAAGTGTGGGTTCCGAGGAAGGACTAATCAATCTGGTATTGCAGGGAGTTAAACAGGTAAGCCGTGTTATATGGGTTCTTGACAGTGGCTGTTCAAGGCATATGACCGGAGATAGAGCCCTGCTATCAGATTTGGTTGAGAAAGCTGGCCCAGTAGTAACCTTTGGAGATAACAGCAAGGGTATTACGAAAGGATATGGCTGTTTGAAGTACGGAAATGTTATCATTGAAGATGTTTCATTTGTGGAAGGTCTGGCGTTCAATCTTCTCAGCATCAGTCAGTTCTGTGACAGAGGATATGCTGTTTCCTTTGAAAGAGAGAAGTGTCAGATCCTTCACAAGAAGAATGGAAAGCCTACTCTTCAAGGAGTAAGGAAAGGTGACTTGTTCAAAGCTGATCTGAACTCGGGATTCAAAGATGAAGTTAATTGTTTTTATGCTAAAGCTTCATCAGATGATAGTTGGCTATGGCACAAGAAGATGTCTCACCTTAACTTCAAAACTATGAACTCTTTAGTCAAGAGGGAATTAGTTAGAGGTTTGCCTCAGATGGAATTTACACAGGAAGGACTGTGTGAGGCATGTCAGAAAGGAAAGTCAAAGAAAGCTTCTCACAAGGGCACTGATACATCATCAATAACTGAACCTCTTCAGCTACTGCACATGGATTTGTTTGGTCCAGTTAATGTGATGTCCATGTCAAAGAAACAATATGCACTTGTGATTGTTGATGACTATTCAAAATATACATGGGTTTTATTCCTACATTCCAAGGATGAGACCCCATTCCTGGTGATTGGCCACATAAAGTTGATTGAGCTGGATTCTAGATTCCCTGTTAGAGCCATAAGGTCAGATAATGGTACTGAATTCAAGAATGCCATTCTAAATGACTTTTGTGCTGATAAAGGAATAACAAGACAGTATTCTGCCCCTAGAACTCCTCAACAAAATGGAGTAGTGGAAAGAAAGAATCGTACATTGATTGAAGCAGCTAGGACTATGCTAAGTGAGTCCAAACTTCCAACGTACTTTTGGGCTGAAGCAGCGAATACAGCTTGTTATACTCAGAATCGAACTTTAATCAACAAGGACTTAATGAAGACTCCTTATGAGATCATGAACAACAAGAAACCAACTGTCAAGTACTTTCATGTATTTGGAGCAAAATGCTTTGTGCTTATAGATGACAATGTGAAACGTGGCAAGTTTGATGCAAAGGCACAAGAAGCTATTTTTGTTGGTTACTCTAGAAGATCTTACAGGGTCTACTTGGTTGGCAGTCACACAGTAAAGGAAAGTGTCAATGTTACTTTTGATGACACTAAGTTCCCCAATATCCAAAAAGAAGATTCATTTGAGAAGCTGAAGTTTGATAACTTGCCAGACTCAGAATCAGATGATGGAGCCCCACCTGAAGTTATTGCTGGTGATGATAATAACAATGATGATAATGATCATGGTGATGGTGGTGGAAACACTGGTAACAATGGAGATACCACCAACACTGGAGAAGAATCATCAAGGCAATCAAGCAACAACTCAGGGGGAGCAAATGAAGGATCAACTAGTCACTCACAACATCAAAGTGAATTTCAAGGTGAATCATCAAGATCAAATCTTCCAAGACAGACTGTATGGAATAGAGCTCATCCCTTTGAGCTGATCATTGGTGATCCAGATGTTGGAATTAAAACTAGAAGTGCAACTCAGAATGAATGTCATTTTTCAGCATTCTTATCTAAAATGGAGCCAAAGAAAACTGAGGAGGCACTGACTGATCCAGATTGGGTGATTGCTATGCAAGATGAACTCAATCAGTTTGAACAACAACAAGTCTGGAAGCTGGTACCCAGGCCAAAGAACAAGAAAGTAGTTGGTACAAGATGGGTATACAGAAACAAGCTAGATGAGGATGGCATTGTTACAAGGAACAAGGCAAGACTGGTTGCACAAGGGTATTCACAAGCTGAAGGCATTGATTATGATGAAACCTATGCACCAGTGGCTAGACTTGAGGCCATCAGGATGTTCTTAGCATTTGCGGCTTATTCCAATTTTAAAGTCTATCAAATGGATGTTAAGAGTGCATTCCTGAATGGTGAGCTTGATGAAGAAGTGTATGTGGAACAGCCCCCTGGCTTTGAAAATCAGGAGCTGCTGGACTTTGTGTACTTTCTCTTCAAGGCTATCTATGGTCTCAAACAAGCCCCAAGAAAATGGTATGACACTCTCTCTGGTTTTCTTTTAGAAAATGGTTTTGTTAGAGGTATCATAGACAAAACTCTTTTTTCAAAGAAACATAAAGGTGATATGATATTAGTCCAAGTCTATGTGGATGACATCATATTTGGGTCTACTAATGATGATCTCTGTAAGAGATTTGCTAAGCTAATGCAGAGTAAGTTTGAAATGAGTATGATGGGTGAGCTGAAGTTCTTTCTTGGATTGCAAGTAAGTCAAAGGACAAATGGTATATTTATTTGTCAATCCAAGTATCTTAAAGAACTCCTCAAGAAGTATCACATGGAGGATTCAGCATCAGCAAGGACTCCATCTTCAACAGCAATCAAACTTGGAGCTTCTGACAAGTCTATCAAGGTAGATGTTACAAGCTACAGAGGTATGATTGGCTCCTTACTCTATCTTACTGCTAGTAGACCAGATATTATGTATGCTACATGCTTGTGTGCAAGGTTCCAAGCGGACCCTAGAGATGTACATCTCGTTGCTGTGAAAAGAATCTTGAGATATCTTAAGGGTACACCTAATCTAGGTATCTGGTACCCTAAAGATTCTGGTTTTAATCTTGTTGGATATACAGATTCTGATTATGCAGGTAGTGTTGTGGATAGAAAAAGCACCTCTGGGAGTTGTCAATTCCTAGGAGGTAGGTTGATTTCCTGGTATAGCAAGAAACAGCAAACAGTTTCCAATTCAACAGCAGAAGCTGAATATATTGCTACTGGAAGCTGTTGTGCTCAGATCTTATGGATACGGAATCAATTAAAGGACTATGGCTTTGCATTAGACAAAATTCCCATATTTTGTGATAATACAAGTGCCATAGCAATCTCCAACAACCATGTGCAGCACTCGAGAACGAAGCACATTGATATCAGGTATTATTTTATGAGAGAGCATGTCATGAATGGAACTGTGGAGTTACATTTTGTACCCACAGAAGAACAGACTGCAGATATATTCACTAAATCTGTTGACGAATCCACATTTATCAAGTTAGTTGGTAAATTGGGTATGTTAAACCGTCTTAGTGATTAACAATATCTCTATCATGTTTGTTCTTTAAAAATTCATTTTCTCTTGTCATTTAAATGATATTCACTGTCAATTCTCATTTAATAGTACATGCTTGTGTATTTAAATAGCTCTAAATATTTTATTTTCTTTAAAAATATTTTTCTCATATTTTTGAAGTAGATAAATGTATTTTTATTGAAAATATATTTATTTAGAATTATTTAGGTATTTTTCAGATTGTAAATATTGTTGTTTAAATTTTTCTGCAAGTTTATATTAATTTTATGCATTTCTATAATATTCTGCATATTTTTCTAGGATTTATGGAATTTTCTGTGAATTTTTCTAGATTTTTAAGTATTTTTCATGCATTTTTATATTAATTTTGCATTTTTTTGTAAATATTCAATTTAATTCTAAGTTTATTCTAAGTCTTCTGTTAGATATAATTGCTGACGTTTGTTCATCAGTGTTTAAGTAACAGGTACATATCAGAGTTTATATAGAATCCAGTCCGAGTTTGATAAAGTCTGACTGGGTGAAGAGTTTATATAGAAGCCGGTCAGAGTTTGTTAAAGTCTGACAGGGTGATAGTTGACTTAGCTGTCGGTGCAAAGATAAAGATTCTAGAAGCAATATATTTTGAAGATGGAAAGAAGCAGAATATATTGATACAGCTAAGGAGACTGGACAGAAGACTGAAGCAATCCTTAATTGATAATAATTGTATAGCTAATTTATAGGAGTATCAATTAGATAAGGATTGTATGTAGCTGTGTACTATATAAACACAGATAGGTTATCCCTAGAAGGGATGCGAACATAGAATTATTATTCTTGTAACCTAGTAGCTCTTTGTGATTCATTAACATCACTAAGAGAGAATTATTTAATATAATTCAGTTTGTTGATTTACAAACCTGTGTTCTTGATTGTTATTCTCATACATACTTGATTATATATTGTGTATTCGGCCTAACATCTTCCCAGTTTTATACTAGGAAGACTACCGGGTAAACTAAGATTTTTTTTTCTTTTATTTTATTCCGGAAGACTTTCTAGTTTGTACTAGGAAGACTACCGGGAAGACTATCCTAAGTCTTCCCGATTGTCTTCCCAGTACAAACGGTAAGTATTCCTTTCTTTTCAGTTTTAATTTGTTTTATTATTCTAAATATATATATATATAGATACACCAATACATACGTTTTTTTTCTTATTGCCATTGCCTTATCAGTTTTTCTGAAAAACCCCCTTCGAATTCTCTCTCATTTGCTTTGCAGTAACCTGTGTTCATAATCAATATTGCTCAAGTATTTACTTAGCAAAACGATTCTGTTCTTTTAAAATCAAACCGTATTGAGTCGAATTGTTGTCGGATTTTTGTTTAAATTCTGATTCGACTTGAGTTTTCTTAAGGTTGTTAAGTGATTCTCTTGAGTTTTAGTGCTTTTGTGTTTCTGAGAAAGAAAAGTTTCAGTATATTCTTAACTGATTGTGTGTGGTTAACTGTGTGTGTGTGTTTGAAAACCATTTGCCCAATTAATTTCTGTTTTTCAAAAGTTTAAGTTCGAATATTTGGGGTTAAAAATTTAAATTTAGTTAATTTTAATAGAATTGTGATTTTGTGGATTTTAAGTAATTTTGATTAATTCTAAAAATCCCTAAAATACTAATTTTATTTTAAGTTAATTAAAATTTTCTTGTTTTATTAAAATGGATCCTAATTTTGAACTTGTGTTAAATAATTATGTTGGGTATTTTGATCCGTTAAAATGCAAGGTGGAACGTTTTAGACCGTGGATTCAATTTTTAAATAGCGAGACTTGTGTCAGTCATGCTATTTGTGCCAATGCACTTCTTAAGATTGATCCATTAAGGTTTTTGTGTTCAAGTGCTGTTATTGCTGAAGATTCAAAATCTTTTACTTTCAATATTTTAAACCAGCAATATAAAGTTACTTTTGATTTATTCTGTGATGTGTTGCATTTTCCAAAGGACAGGTTTGATCCCTTACCCACTGATGATGAGTTATCACAGTTCTTTGTGAATATTCATTATCAGGGTCCCTTTCAAATGGTTAAATTGTCCAAAAGTTTTGTTGTAAGGGAATGGGATCTGTTCTTTGATACTATAGCTAGGGTATTTGGTAACTGCACAAAAACAAACTTTCATTGCATTACCAGTCTTAATCAATATATTGCCTATGCTATAGTATTTGGTCGTAGATTGAACTTCGCTGAGATTCTGTGGAACCTATTGCTCAACAGGCTTGCTCACTCTAGGAGAGATTCTGATAATGGTGTGAAAGTAAAGTGTTGGTACCCTCGCTTTCTAATTCTTATCATTAATCATCTTCTCACTGCTGAGCAGGTAGAACTGTTTCGAGAAGCAAGATTTGAAACCTCTCCGACCACAGACACCAAATTCTACACCAGACTTGATGTCTCATCCAAATTCCTCAATATACCTGTTCTTGTTTCACCATTGATGAGTCAATACATTAATCTTCCTATCTTTGGTGAACAAGTTCCTGAACCACATCCAGTACCACTACAGGTAGTTATTCCTAACCCTGCATCTTCTTCTGATTCTTTAATTCAGACCCAAGTGGTTGTTAGGGCTGACCCAGAGATTGTAGAACCACAGTCTCTGACCCAGGTCATAGAGCCAAACAGAGAGTCAAACACTCCTGATACACAACCTGAGCTTAATATTCAAACCAGTTCAAGAAGTGTTAGAGAAATAACTGCAATGAGTGTTCTCACAGCTCTGTCTCCACCCTTAAAGAAAAGAAGAACCTATAGGGAGACAACTGTAAGCCCATCTGTATCCTCTCAAAAGGATATGGACATTGATATGGCCACTACACAGTCTCTGGAGACATCCTCTCAACAGGGTGGATCTATTGAAATTCGCCATAGGGCCATGGCATCTTGTACTGAGTCAAGCACACTCCCATTACTCACAATGGGAGAAGATATCCATATAGATGACACTCAGGACACCATGTCAGGAGAGCACTTTACTTTTGATTTTGATACAGTGCCTACCATAGTTACGGTAGAAGTGCCTTCACAGGCATCTGAGGGAAAATCTGATTCTTCGCCAACTCAAATAGAATCATTTTCTCCCCTCCAAGAGGGAACATCTCTGGCTCCCCTAAGGGATTTTCCACTCGCAGTTTTTACTGGAGAAAGTGGAAGGCAACCTGATGAGTCTGTCCCTGAAGCAATTCAGTATACAATGTCAAATATTTTGACAGACTCATTCAGGGATCGGGAATTGCGAACTCCCATTGCACCACCACTGACCTCTCTTGAAGGGGCTAGGGTGATTTTTAATGTAGGTACATCTAGTGAAAATCTTGAAAGACAGTTAGTGGTGAGAGATATGAATCAAACACAGAGTGAAACACAAGCACGTGAGTTGAGTGAAACACCACTGAGAGCAATTGAAGTGAGTGCACACACTGACACAAACACTGCTTTGTTGAAACAGCTAGCTGATCTACAAAAGAAGTTACAAGAAACCCAGACTGAGAATAATCTTCTAAAAGCACAAGTGGTCTCTCAATCTACCACCTCTGTATCAAATCAGCTGGGTACTGTAAAAGATGACCTCGAAGGATTGAAGAATACTCTGGTCCCGAAGCTGAATTCCATCCAACAATCTCAAGTACTAGTGGCTTCGGACATTTCTGAATTAACCATCTCAAATGCTCAAATTTCAGAAAGTGTCAAGGAGATTGCTGCCATTTCTACCAAGGTGGACTTTATTCTGCAAACAGCTGATGAAAATCAAAAGTTTAATGAAGAAAGGATTTTCAGGATAGAAGGAGGAATGGAGCATCTGAATGAAGGTATGAAGCACTTGTATACTATGCTCAAGGAATCACATCAACCTACTGAAGAGCAAAGAACATTCTTTGAGGGAGATGATGATGAGGATGATGATGATGACGAAGGAGGAGATGGAAGAGAAAGAGGAGAGATAAGGAGAACATCTGAGGTGAATCCTAGGGCTTCCACAGCTCAAACTGTAGAGGATTCCTCAACTAAGGGGGAGAAGGAGAAGAAAGGAGAAGACAAAGAAGCTGGAGGAGCTTCTGGAAAGGATAAGGGGAAAGGTAAACAATCAATGGAGGAGTCTGCTTTTGATGATGCCTACTACTACCACGGTGAACAGGATGACTTCCAATTTGACACATCTGGTGATCTGAGGAAGCCCATACCTGAAGAAGCTTTTGGTGAGGAGGAGGTTGAGGAGGCAGCCAACTTTGATGATTGGGAAGATGAAGCTGATCTATACACACCTGACCCTTTGTTTGAGAAGGAGTTGAAGAAACAACAGGCAGAGTTGAGAAGAAAGGAGGATGAAAATGCCAAGGTCTCTGACATCATTTCTCAAAAGCTGAAAATTCAAAAGGCTGAACATGAAGACAAATAGTATTCATGTCAAAGAAAGGAGATTGGATGTTAGGATGAAGCAAGGAGTCAATTGGGATAAAGCAAGGGAGATGTTTGATATCCCTCAGAGAGGCACAAACAATGATGCTACTTTTCTGAAGCTGCTTGAGAAGATCAGAATTGTTAATCCAGACAACTCATTATATATGAAGGCATTGAAGCAAGATATATTAAGGATAACGTCTGCATTTGATCAAGTAAGACAAGAACTGTTCATCTATGTCTCAAGTGCTCTTGAAGGGTCATTCACTATTTCTCTTGAATTACTCCAAAGAAGATCTCTCTCTGAATTGTGGATTCTGATGAGTAAAGTAAAGAGATCTTCTTGCTTGAACGAGCTTCTGTATGACCGGCTGAGAGATTCTGCTATGAAGGCCAGCCGTCAAGTTGTACATTTTCCTTATGAAGTCAAAATCTATAGAGGTACAACTTTGGAGACTGTAAGGCTGGATCCTGATTCTTTGAAGCTACAGACTGTAATGCAACTGGTGAAGTTGGAGAATCTTCTGAGAACATCTGGGTTTGATACTGTAGAAAAGTCTGAAGTTGCTGATATGATTTCAGACTACTGCACGGAGAAAGTACCAAGGTATGCTCAGATGAAGAACAGATTGAAGAAGATCACCAATCAACCAGTAATGCCAAGTGGTGTGGTTTCTGAAAGTGATCGTGTCCTTGACAAAGATCTTCTAGTCACCTTGGCAGAAGCTGAAGAAGGTGAAATTAGAGACTAAAGGCATGATGTAGTTAGCTCAATTTGTAAATGTTATATCTTTAGAGCTAGGTAAATCAAGATAGGGAAATTTATCATTTGTTCAGGCTAGAGGAACATCTATCTTGTATTTATCTTTATTGTTTGAATCTAGAATTTGTTATATTTAATCCAGAACTTTTTATTATTTGCTTGGCTCTTAAAAGTCTTATCTTTTCTTGTTTTAGTTGAGTTATCCTCTAGAGTATTTGGTTGTTATTGTCTAACAAACAAATAGGGGGAGATTGAAAGGCATATGTCTAGTCCTATTTGTAAACACCGTGGATTCTACTCAACTTTAATTAAGATGTAATAAGTAAATAATAAAAATCAAATGTCACATGAATCTCAGAAGGTTATATCTGTCAAAGAATGAAGATTAAAGTCATCTACAGACTTGAAGTGATTCTACATTGAAAGAAGCTCAATTTATTGATCAAGCCTCAATGAAGTATTCAAGCTCAGTGGATTTATTAAAGTGACAGAGATTTCAAGTGGTGACAGAAAAAGATACTGATTACGGAGTTCTTGAATGAGAAGGAAGTGAATCACTGCTTAAAGTTAAATGGATAAAGAACAGACATTGTCGTTAGTCACTCCTGAACCAGACAGTACATCGAGTGTCAACGTACTTTTGTGTTTGTTATTTATCTAAGTTTTAAGTGATTCTGGAATTAATTGTGAAGGCAACTAATTCTATTTATTCTCTTATAAATAATTAATATTATTAAGTATATTATTTATTAATTTAATTCTGCAAAGAATTAAATTAATACATAATTTATTTAGTTAATTATTTAAATTAGAATAAAAATGAATTAGGAAGACTTAGATTTAAACTTGGAAGACTCAATTTATTTAACTAGGAAGACTCACGAGTGAGTCTTCCCGATTGTCTTCCTAGAGTAAATGTAAGTCTTACCGATTGTCTTCCATGTACAAATGATTGTCTTCCCGATTGTCTTCTAAGAGTAAAAACATTGTGTTTGTTTAAGTCTTCCTAATGCAATTCTGTAAAATTGTATTGCACGTGGGTTGGCTTAAAACAAAAAGAATGCAGTGTGTTTTATATATAAAAGACACGGCAGTTGACATAAATTGTATTATTGAACACAGAAGAAAAGACAGAGACAAAAACATTACATTCTTCTTCATTACTTCTTCAACTGCAAAGCATTCATTTCCGGCCAGAGATTTAATTCTTGATTGTTCTTCAACATTTAATTCATAAGAATTGTATCTCTTGTACTGCTTTAGCTTTCTAGCGGATCATAATCCCTAGATTTTATATCGAACTACTTTTTAGTATTCGATCCTTTTTATTACAAAAATAGATAAATTCATGTCGAATTTATTCTAGATTTGTTTTATTAAGTTCCTTGTAATCAGTGATCAAAATTGTAACACCCCTCAAGTTTAATAGAGTTTCTATTTAACTTGAATATTGGTTCAGTTTTTATTCCGCACTAATTTGTTCTAAACAGTTAAATCTTTTAAAGGACTAATTTGATAAAACTGTATAGTTTGTATTCAACCCCCCTTCTACAAACTTATCAGGACCTAACAATTAGATAGGTTTTCTAAGTCATGTTGACTTAGTACTAGATAGGCAAAATAGGCTGGTGAATTGTAAATATATTATGCCATGTAATTTTGCCTAAGTGAAGACATGTCAACGGTATGAATATTACTCTATCAACGGTATGAAGATTAGTCTTTCAACGGAATGAAGATTACTCTATCAACGAAACGAGGAATACACCATCAACGGAATGAAGAATAAAGCTATCAACGAAACAACATCTCACTGCTATCAACGAATCATTATTGCTTTTCTGAATAGTTGACAAAGTGATAGTGACAGTTTTCTGACAGATGAAAAGGGAGATTTGGAAGTGTACTTTGCATTGGAAGCCATCAAAATGGACATAGGGAATAAGGAAACATTCCAATTTCCAATCTGGTTTTTGAGTGGGATTACTATAAGATTGAAGACAGAAGACAAAGATCTCCAAGGACCATTGGACAAAAGGGATGAAAAGCAAGCTACTGGCGGTTACCTTTAGTGTACTTTAGAGTAGCCAAAAATAGCATTGTAAACTTGGGAATATATATAACCAAGTGTAGCAGTTAAAATAAGAGTGTGAGAAGAAAAACAAATAGATTGTATTAGCTATCTTTGAGAGCATACTTCTCTACATTCTTGTAACTGAGTAGCTGTGTACATTTTGTATCACAGATTATTTCCGCAATAAAAACACTTCACTTGGATCATCAAACAATCCAACTGAAATTATTTAAGTTCTTGTGTTTTTATTTTATAAGTTCAGTTTTATTTCGAAAGTTGTTTTTAAGTTTGAGAAATATCAAGAATTGTATTCAACCCCCCCTTCTACAATTCTGTTAGGTCATTTGGGATTAACAATTGGTATTAGAGCGAGCTTCTAACATACAAGAAGTTTAAAGATCAAGACCAAAACAGTAACCATGGTGAAGAAGGATGCAGGTGTAAAGATACCAGTTCTTGATAAGGACAATTACTTTCACTGGAAAGTAAAGATGCATTTACATCTCATGTCTATGGATGAGAGATATGTAGACTGCATTGAGAAAGGTCCACACGTTCCCATGAAGTCTGCATCTAGAGTTGGACTGCCAGATGATGCTCCTGATGTGGAAATTCCAAAACTTGTCTCAGAATGGACTATTGAAGATGTTGCAGAAGTCCATAAAGATAAAAGAACCATGAACATTCTGTTTAATGGTTTGGAGCAAGAGATGTTTGACAATGTCATAAACTGTACAACCTCTAAAGAAGTATGGGACACTGTTAGAACTCTCTGTGAAGGAACTGAGCAAGTTAGGGAGAACAAAATGCAACTCCTCATACAACAATATGAGCACTTTCATTTCAAAGCTGGTGAAACCCTAAATGACACGTTTAGTAGGTTTCAAAAGCTTTTGAATGGATTAAAGTTGTATGGAAAGATCTATCAAACCAAGGATTCAAACCTTAAATTTCTTAGAGCTCTTCCAAAAGAATGGAAGCCTATGACTGTTTCTCTCAGAAACACTCAAGAGTACAAAGACTACACTCTTGAAAGGCTTTATGGAACCTTAAAGACATATGAGTTGGAAATGGAGCAAGATGAAGAAATTGAAAAGGTACAGAAGAAAGGTGGATCTATTGCATTGATTGCATCTGTGAACCAACTGGAAGATGACAATGAAGAAGCTGCAAAAGCCACAACTAGTCGAGCTAGTTGTAGGAGTGATGTTAGCAAGGGTAAAGGCAAGATGACAGAAGAAGAAGAACCAGAACCAGCCAACTTGGATGACTTAGATGAGATTGATGAACACATTGCTTTTCTTTCAAGGAAATTCTCTAAGTTCAAATTCAAGAGAAACTCAGAAGCAAGGCCACCAAGGAGAGACTTTCAACCTAGCAAAAATAACTGGATTGAAAAGTCTAAGTCTAAATGTTTCAATTGTGGAATGCTTGGTCACTTTGCTGGAGACTGCAGAAAGCCCAAGGTTGAGAAGTGTAACAGGAAATTTGATCCTGTTGATTATAAAAAGAAATACTTTGAACTTCTCAAGCAAAAAGAAAAGGCTTTCATGTCTCAGGAGTATGATTGGGCTGGTAATGGTGAAGATTCTGATGATGATGTTGAGTATGTCAACTTGGCTCTTATGGCTAACAATCATGAGCAGGAAGCAAGCTCCTCAAGCAACCAGGTAACAATTACTAATCTTTCGGAGATTTCTAAAGAGGAATGCGATAGTACAGTAAATGAAATGTCTACTGTACTATATAATTTGCGTGTTACTCTTAAATCACTTACCAAAGAGAATTCAAGAATAAAAGAGACTAATTTGCTCTTAAGTGATAGGAATGCAATGTTAGAAGCACAGCTCATTGAATTTGAAAAAATGAGATGTGTTAGTAGGGATGCTAAGAAGGAACTTGAGAACGTGTTAGAAAGGGAAGAAATTCTTAAAACACAACTTGAGATAGAACAAAGTGTGATTGCAAAATGGAAAGATGCCAGGAATGTTGCCACCAACATCATTAATGTTCAAGGTATGGAATCTTTCTGTGAGCAATCATGGAAAAAGAACAAAGAGAAGCTAGGGTATGTTGGTGAAACCTTAGAATCAGAAACAGAGTCAACAAACAACAATGATCATTTGTTGAAGGTTGATATGTCAACGGAATGCAATGTTTCGTTGACAGATGAACCATCAACCGATCAGGCTGTTTCGTTGACAGAGAAAAGAAAAGAAGAACTCACTAGACTTAATAATAAGTATGGTCCTGTCACCAAGAACTTTGTTCAAGGTGAGTCTAGTAAATCAAAGAAAGTTGAGAAGCCTGTTGAGAGAGCTAATGTAGGTCACTTGTCTAACAAGCAATTGAAAGACAAGGTAGAGAAAATTCAAGTTGAGGCTAAGGGAAATAAAAAGAATAACAGGAATGGCAAAGTAGGGATTAACAAACATAACAATTACACACCTGATAAATATGCTCCTACAAAGACATGTGTCAATTGTGGAAGTGTTAGTCATTTATCTACTAACTGCAAATCTGTTAAGAAGACTACTAATGTGAAAATGCCCAAGCCTGCAATGAATAGTTCCATGCCTACAATGGCTGTTATGCCTAACATGTTTGTCCATATGCACAATTTCAGAATCCATATGCTAACATGTCATTTGTGCCTAATCCATACATGAATATGTTTAATGTGCCACAAATGCCATGAAATGTGAATAACATGTTTGTTCCTCCAACTATGCATGCTGTGAATGAAAATGTGAGCAATCCTCAGAAATCAGCACCAAGGGTAAAGGTTGATTTAAATCAATCTGAGTCTCAGGTGAAAAATGATATAAAAGGAAAAGCAAAGGCTAACAAAACAGGACCCAAGGAAACTTGGGTACCAAAATCAACTTGATTTGGTTCTATTGTGTGCAGGGAGACAAAAGGAATCTTTGGTACTTGGATAGTGGTTGTTCAAGACACATGACTGGTGATTCTACCCTACTCACAGAGTTCCAGGAAAGAGCTGGCCCTTGTATTGCTTTTGGAGATGACAACAAAGGCTACACTAAGGGATATGGCTTGATTTCAAAAGAGAATGTCATCATAGATGAGGTTGCATTGGTGGATGGTCTTAAGCACAATTTGCTTAGTATCAGCCAACTTTGTGACAAAGGATTTTTAGTTATTTTTTCAAAAGAAGCTTGTGTTGTTTCTAAGGTAGGAAACAACAATGTGGTCATGACTGGATTCAGAAGAGGGAATGTGTACATTGCTGACTTTAGTAGCAGAAGTCCAGACACCATCACTTGTCTTTTCAGCAAGGCAAGCAAGGATGAAAGTTGGCTATGGCACAAGAAATTATCTCATCTGAATTTCAAAGTTATGAATGATTTGGTGAGGAAAGATCTTGCTAGAGGAATTCCACAGGTGGAATTCTCCAAGGATGGTTTGTGTGATGCCTGTCAAAAAGGGAAACAAAAGAAGGCATCATTCAAAAGCAAGACAGAGTCATCAATTGTCCAACAGATTGATTTGCTTCATATGGATCTATTTGGCCCTGTAAATGTCATGTCCATTTCAAAGAAGAAATATTGTCTTGTGATTGTTGATGATTTTTCTAGATTTACATGGACTTTCTTTTTGCACTCCAAAGATGAGGCAAGTGAAATCATTATCAATCACATCAAGATGGTAAACAATCATCCTGATTTCAAAGTAAGAAGGATTAGGAGTGACACTGGGACAGAATTCAAGAATTCAAGCATGAAGGTGTTCTTTGAAGAAAATGGTATTTTGCATGAGTTTTCAGCAGCAAGGACACCACAGCAAAATGGTGTAGTTGAAAGGAAAAACAGAACACTCATTGAAGCTACAAGGATAATGCTAGATGAATCAAAGTTACCAACTTATTTTTGGGCTGAGGCAGTTAACACAGCTTGCTTCACTCAAAATATTTCTTTGATTAATCAGGCCAAGGGAATGACCCCTTATCAACTACTCAAAAGGAAGAAGCCACTATTGGACTTTCTTCATGTCTTTGGATGCAAGTGCTTTGTTCTGAGAAATCAAGCTGAGCATTTGGGGAAATTTGAAGCAAAGGCAGATGAAGCAATATTTGTGGGATATGAAGCAGGGAAAGCTTACAGAGTCTATAATCTCAGAACCAACATTGTTATGGAATCTGTACATGTTGTTTTTGATGATCTCAAAATTCAAGGTCTCTGTGATGAAGGTTTCCATGAAAGTCTTTCTTTTGAGAATGAGGAAGGAGATCAAGTGAATCATGTCAAAGCTACTGAGAAACAGCCTAAAGTTGTTGTATCTAGCACAGATGAAAGCAGCAGTGAAGATGAAATTGCTGCATTGAGATTGAAAAGAATAGCTGCTAGCATACCAAATGGTCATTTCGTTGACAGTCATGATGGAGGATTCGTTGACAGTCAAAATGAGCGTTTCGTTGACAGCCAAAATGGTCATACCGTTGACAGTCATAGAAATGCTTCTAGAAGTGATCAGTTAGGGACAACAAACTCAGGGGGAGTTTCTCAAAGACAAATATCCAATCAAGGCAATCATGATCATGAAGCTACCTCTTCAAGAGCAAATATACCTCCCTCAAGGAAATGGACTAAAGATCATCCCTTTGAACTTATTATAGGTGATGTGTCTTCAAAAGTCCAAACTAGAAAAGCAACTCAAGAAGAATGTCTATATAGTAGCTTTCTGTCTCAAGATGAGCCAAAGAAAGTTGAGGATGCACTTCTAGATCCAGATTGGGTTTTGGCTATGCAAGAAGAGCTAAACCAATTTGAAAGGAACAATGTATGGAAGCTGGTGCCCAAACCTAAGGACAGGAGTGTCATAGGCACAAAATGGGTGTTCAGAAACAAGATGGATGAAAATGGCATAGTCACAAGGAACAAAGCTAGATTGGTTGCAAAAGGCTATTCACAGGAAGAAGGAATTGATTTTGATGAAACCTTTGCTCCTGTTGCTAGACTAGAAGCAATAAGGATTTTCCTAGCCTGTGCAGCCCATGCCAATTTCAAAGTCTATCAAATGGATGTGAAGAGTGCTTTTCTGAATGGGGAATTGGAAGAGGAGGTGTGTATGTAAGTCAACCTCCTGGTTTTGAAGATGATGATTTTCCAGAATATGTATACTTCCTCCTCAAAGCACTCTATGGTTTGAAACAAGCACCTAGAGCCTGGTATGACACACTTTCACAGTTCCTCCTTGAGAATCACTTCACTAGAGGTACTGTAGATAAAACTCTTTTTCACAGGGTTGTGAATGGCTCTACTATACTTGTTCAAATTTATGTAGATGACATAATCTTTGGGTCTACAGATGTAAAACTTTGTCAAACGTTTGCCAAGCTTATGTAGAGTAAATATGAAATGAGCATGATGGGAGAATTAACTTACTTTCTTGGTCTCCAAGTGAAGCAAGTTAATGAAGGCATTTTCATTAGTCAAACAAAATATATTCATGATTTATTAAAGAAGTTTAACTTAATGGAATGCTCTCCTGCCAAAACTCCCATGCCTACTGCCACCAAACTTGAATTGAATACTAAGGAAAAATCTGTGGACATTTCAAGTTACAGAGGCATGGTAGGCTCACTTTTGTATTTAACAGCTAGTAGACCTGATATTATGTTTGCTACATGTCTATGTGCTAGATTTCAAGCTGATCCTAGGGAATCCCATTTAGTTGCTATTAAAAGGATTTTCAGATATCTCAAAGGAACACCAAACCTTGGCATTTGGTATCCTAGAGAATCTGGCTTTGAACTAATTGGTTATTCAGATGCAGATTTTGCAGGATGTAAAATTGACAGGAAAAGCACAACAGGCACCTGTCAATTCTTAGGAAACAAGCTTGTCTCGTGGTTCAGCAAGAAACAAAACTCAGTTTCCACCTCCACAGCTGAGGCTGAGTATATTGCAGCTGGAAGTTGTTGTGCACGGATTTTATGGATGAAAAATCAACTACTTGATTATGGAATAAGAGTTGAGAAAATTCCTATTTTCTGTGACAACACTAGTGCCATTGCCATTACTGAGAATCCAGTGCAGCATTCAAGGACCAAGCACATTGACATCAAGTACCATTTCATTAGAGAACATGTTATGAATGGTACTGTGGAGTTACATTTTGTTCCAAGTGAACAACAACTTGCAGACATCTTTACCAAGCCACTTGATGAATCATCATTCTCAAGATTAGTAAGTGAGCTAGGTATGCTAAATCTCTCTTAATTATTTTTGAGATATTTGCAAGTTACAATGTAGCCAGAAATTTGCTATGTTTTTCTGTGAACTAATTTTCTCAGGAAAAAGTGAAATTTTGTCTAAGTCAAAATTACTATGTCAACGAAACGCACCATTTCGTTGACAGTCTTAGCATTTTTCTGGGTGTTTCGTTGATCTCTCTTTTATATCAACGAAACGCAGCTTTATCAACGAAATAGACGGGACCTTAAATGCCCAAATCTGATTCGTTGATATAGCGCTTTTAATCTGAACCGTTGAAATTTTGACACGTCTTTTAGCACGATCTATGCATACACCCCTGTAAGTATAAATCATGGTATTTCTTTAAAAGTAACGGTTATATTTTTAAGCCAATCCAGTAATTTACATTTATTATTGGACTCTTTTTCTGAGAATTTTTGGGGGAGTATTTCAGAAATTCTATTTTCTTTAATTTCTTTTTACCTGTTCTCAAAAATTCCAAAGGTTTTTCTCTCTTCTTCTCTCTAACAAGCAATTCAGTTCGAAGCTTTTTCTCTCTCAACAATGGCACCCATAGTCAAGCTTATGTCTGCTGGAGGGTTCATCTATGAGAAGAACAACTCCATCCCTTTTGTTGTCAAAGAAAGCCCGAACAGTCTGTTTTTCAAAATGATGGATTTCATGAAGAATTGCAAGTTGAGCTATGCAATGTTTCACTCTACACCACTCTACAATGAAATAATAGAGGAGATTTGGACCTCATGTGAGTATAGTGGAACAAACTGCACACTACAATTCACTCTCCAAGGTAATGAGTACATAGTTAATTCTGATGTATTGCAAGCATGTCTACATATTCCTGAAAATAACTGTGATGCTTTGCCTACAATCACTGAAATGGTTAACATGCTAAATTCAATAAACTACTCTTTGCCTACTGATAATCTGGGTAGAATAATTAGGAGAGGTTTGGTTAGGGAATATAGTTATTTAGCTGATGCATTTATCAAGGTCTTTTCTGGAAAGATAGTAATTTTGATGCATTAACTAATTCCATGTTGATTCTTTTTACCATGCTCCTAACTGATAGATATTACAACTTAAGCACCCAACTTATGTATGAAATTGGGTGACAAGGCTAATAGGAAAAAGAATATCTATTATGCTAGGTTTCTGATGATGTTGGCTAATCATGTTAGTCCAACACCATTAGTAATCTCTAACCCTGTTTCCAAGTTTGAGTGTTTTGTGCAAGAAAAGAGAGTATTGACAGACATACTGAGGCTGAACCACAATGGTGATGTTCCAGTGGTGTATCTACCAATAATTGAGGTAACTACTGCTATCCCTTCTAGTATAGTTATTACTTCAACTGTATCACCCAGTCCTGTTGCTGTGGAGTCTGTAGTTGTGACCCAACAGGCTCCTGCCCCTGCAACAAAACCAAAATCAAAGAAATCCTCCAAGCCAACCTCAGGTGCTTCCCAAAAGGCACCTGTTGTAAAATCCACTACACAACCTAAGGGGAGTGTTGTAGGTGCTGAGAGAGGTGAGGGAAGGGGTGAACATAAAAGAAACCCTAAGGATAAGGAAGGACAGATGAGTGAAATCCAGCCAAGCCCCATTGTGTCTTCCCAACAAGGCACAATGAGTAAAATGGATTTAAACACAAGTCTAGTTGCATCCTCCCAAAAGGATGTGATTATTGAAACAAGCTCTCCTCCAAGAGCACACTCCAAATGGGTAAGGGACACTTCAAGCCCACAGTCTACATTTTCCCAATACCAAAGGAGAGTGAAGCAAAAGTCCAAGGGTACACAGGGTGCACACACACTTGAAGCAACACTTCCAGTTTCTCAAATTCAGTTTGATGTAACCCCTATTATTACTCTGGGGTTACAGTCCCATTCTCTAAACATCAACCTTGAACTATCTCCATCAAATTCACCAACTCTATCTCTAGATGTGGACATGATCCATTCATCTATTCCTGATTCTCCAACTCTAATCATGGAGAAGCCCCACTCTGAAGCTGGTGGCCATCACTTGTTAAGTGATTTGTTGGGCCATCAACCAGTTTTTTCTGAAGTTGCAAGAGGATCTGTGGACCAATCTCTAAAATCAATCACCACAGATTCTACTGTAATTTCACTTTCTCAAAGTGCTTTATTGACTTCATCAACGAAACAGCTTCTTTCGTTGACAAGTGTTTCTCCATCAACGGTATCCATACCGTTGACAGTTCAAACTACCATTCCGTTGATAGGTCAATCTACACCCCTTATTGAAAATCAAGTTGTTTCCACAACTAGTGTAGATGACCTGGTGGTAGTTGAGACACTTTTAGGTTTGAGAGGGAGTGAAATTGAGAGGCTGGCTTGCAGCCAGGCAAAAGGAGAGTCTGAGAGTGAGAGGCTAGCTATTTCTTCCAGCCAGGAAAAAGGAGAGATTGAGAGTACCACCTTAGTAGGTGAAGGTGAGGGTGTGAGCCATGGGGAGCCCATGATGCAAGAAAAGAGTGGAGAGAGAGAAGGGACTACAGGAGCAATAAGGATGGAAGTAGCCATTGCTAGTGA
Source organism: Heracleum sosnowskyi (assembly GCA_030848705.1). Lineage (NCBI taxonomy): Eukaryota > Viridiplantae > Streptophyta > Magnoliopsida > Apiales > Apiaceae > Heracleum > Heracleum sosnowskyi. The sequence continues at coordinate 90,322,626 of CM061235.1, read as the reverse complement.
GTTAATGGAGGTCAGTGAGGGAGAAAGGGAACTTACTTTCCAAGAGCATTATCAACAAACTCTGGATAGTATTTCCCTGGATCCTGAGACCTTTACTCATCCTGTGTCAGCCTATCAAGTTATGGCTCAACAGGGCAATGTGGAGGCAGAAAGGTCACTCAACTTAATTCATACTACTGCATCAATGCAAAGAGCAAAGGATACCTTGACCAATCTACCTCCAGGAGCTGCAGCAAGTGGAGACTTTGAGTTTTCTGATGATGAAGACAGCTTTGGTGACAATCTACAGGTGGCCACCACTACACAGACTGGGACTTCTGTGGTGCCTCCTACACCAAACTGGCTTTCTCAGGATATGCATGGTAGATGCAACTTGGATGCTGCTATCACAAGGCAGTACAATGAGGCATATCTAGCTCATGAGTCTGCTGAAGCAAGGGAAAAGAAATTCTACAAGGCCATAATGGATTCTCTGGAAATTCAAAGGCTACAAATGTTGAAGACAAGGATTGAGGCTACAGAAATCAAGGATTCAATTAGCAACCTTAGGGATGCTACTGACAGGAGGCTAGATGAAAAGCTTCCTCTTCACGTTGTCTCCAAGATGTCAAGGTTTTTCACCAAGGAACCTGAAGTGTCCTCATCTTTGAAAACTCTCTCCTCTAGAGTGGACAAAGTTGAGGCTACACTTTCTCACATGCAGAAGGAACAGGAGAAGCAAACTAGCCTACTCACCCAGCTTCTGGCAGCTCAAGGAATCCCTATCATCTCACTTGATGATAACAAAAAGGGGGAGAAAACTAAGGAGCTAGAGATACAAATCACAAAGGTTTTGGTCCCAGCCATCTCCTTGCCAGAAGAGCCATTAGCAATGGGGGAGTTTGGAAAGAAGAAAAAGGATGGTATTGACCTGATCCAGGAAGCTTCTATGAGGATGAGACTTGCAGAACAAATCAAAGACCATTGGTCCAACATAGAAGCAAGGGTCAAGAAAATTGCTGGAACTACAAAGGACTCAAATCCATCAACGGATCAACCATCAACGAATGCCATGGTTCTAGTGTCAACGGAATGGGAGCCACAGACCAATTCTTTCTATAAGGTAGAGCCCCTTCTACATTGTTAGATCAGAATTCAATGATCGTCAGGAGCTAGACTCAACTGATCAGGATTGCTGACGTCATCAGGATTACATGGTCATCAGGATCAGAAGGCATATCAGGACTGGGATCAGGATTGATCATCAGGACTGGAAGCTGATCAGGATTCCTACTTCGAGTTATATTTGGAGTCTAGTTAAACATGGAAGTTTATTCTGTCGGTTCCTGGTTTGTAGAATGTAGCTATCAATTATGGATAGGTTTCAATCTTTGTAATTGATTAGGACTTATCATTGATAGAGAAGCTGTGTAGTATATAAACACAGTCTTGGTTTCGATTTATAAATTCGGAAGAGAAGAGAAGCGAATCAAGATAGAAGCTCTCGAGAACATAGAATTTCTTGAGAGAGTTTTTGTAAGCTAGCAGCTCTCAAGAACATCAGAATTTCTTGAGAGAGTTTGTAACAGTTTTATATCAGATTTAATAAAGCTGTTATCTTTCTTTTCATATTTGTGATATATACATTAAGAAGTCGATTATCTTATACTATTGTATTCAACCCCCCTTCTACAATAGATTATTACTGGGCAACAATTGGTATCAGAGCAAACTGATTTAATTCTGAATCAGATACGATCTAAAGATGTCGACAACCAAGTATGAAAGCATGAAGATTCACATCTTGAAGAAATCAGAATATCCAACATTGAGGGTAAAGATACTGATGTACCTGGAGGCTATGGATCCTGACTATTTGGACAGGATTCGTGATGGACCATATATTCCTACAAGGATTGTAGAACGAACAGATACTGTACTTGAACATTATGTGGTCAAGGCTAAAAGTGAATGGACTCCAGAAGAAAAAGCTCATGTTCTCAGGGAACCAAAGATAAAGAATATCTTGCACAGTAGTCTTGATGCTGTCATGTCAAATAGAGTGATTGCATGCAAGTCTTCAAAAGAAATTTGGGATACTTTGGAAACTCAGTGCCAGGGATCTGCATCTGTCAAGAAAAACAGAAGGGCTCTTTTGATTCAAGAATATGAACAATTTGATGCAAGACCCGATGAGAGCCTAACTGATCTATATGATAGATTTCTGACACTATTGAACAACTTATCTTTAGTTGACAAGGAATATGAAACTGAAGATTCAAACACCAAGTTTCTAAGAGCTTTACCTGAAGAATGGGACACTCAGACCTCAATCATTAGACATCAGTATGATCTTAACACTGTGTCTCTTGATGAAGTCTATGGGATGCTAAGAACTCATGATCTTGAAGTTCAACAGAGAAAGAACAAGAAAAGCAGCAAGGAAAAATCAATTGCTTTGAAAGCAGAGGCTAAATCAAAAGGAAAAGCTATGGAGGTCTCTAGAAGTAAAACAAGAGTAGCTGAGTCAGATCCTGATGACTCTTCATCAGATACTGATGGCAATCTTGATGCCAATACTGATGATGACTCTTCAGACTCAGATATGGAAGAGATGGTTGCGATGATTGTCAGAAACTTCAGAAGGATGAAGTTCAGGAAGAATAGAAGACAAGGCAACTTTCAGAAAAAGACTTTCAATGCAGACAAAGACAAGTATATCAAAAAGGACAGCAAGGGTAGCAAATTTGACAAGTCAAAGGTTAGATGCTACAAGTGCAATGGAATGGGTCACTTTGCTTCTGAGTGCAAGAAGACAAAGGCACTTATCACATCAAGCAAGGATTGGATGGACTCTTCCTCAGAATTTGATACTGAGGTGGTCAACTATGCTCTAATGGCCAATGCTGATGTAACTGCTGCTCCTGATGATAAGGTACTAAATACTATCTTTGATTTTGATACTGATAATGCTTCTGAGTTAAGACGTTTTCTAAAGTCATTACATATTAGCTTTAGAAGTCAAACTGCTGAGAATACTAGAATCTTATCTGAGATGTCTGAACTTAGAAAAAGGAATGATATATTAGAAGCTGAATTTTCTCGCATGCAAGAAGTACAAAAAGAATGTGATAATGCTAATCACATGCATTTAGAGATGAAATCCAAATGTACTGCTCTTCAAAAGGAACTTGAATATGCTAATGAGAAAATCAGAACCTGGACAGACTCTGGTAGGAAATTTCATAAGATTAATACCTCTAAGAATTGGAAAGAGTGTCTAGGATATAAGTCAGATGAGGATAAGAAATTGAAAGAAAAAATTGTCATTGATGAGACAGTCAGTCCAAAGACCTATAGACATGTTATAGATGCAACCAAATCTAAGATTACTCCTGTTAATTTTGTCTTTGGTAAGGATTCCAATTCTACTTTTGAAAAGGGATCCACTTCTATTCAAGGAATTAAAATCATAAAGTCTAAACCTGTCTTGAATAAACTCATTAAGAATGTAGGTCAATTGTCTCAGAAACAGCTTAAGGATAAAATCTGTATGGTGACAGATAAGAAACAGGAAGCTATTGTTAAGAGAAACAGGAATGGTAAAGTTGGGATCAATAAAGAGAATGGTTATAAATATATCCCAAATGCACCTAGAAAGTGTTGTTTTAACTGTGGTAACTCTAATCATCTTGCTATTGATTGTAAGAAGATTAAGAAGAAGATTGCTGATATTTCTAAGTCTGATGTGAGGAATAGATCAGTACTCTATAAACCGCAGAAGTCCTGTTTTCATTGTGGTAGTATATGGCATTCTATTTATACTTGTAAAGATTATCATGATTTGTACTATAACTTCTATGATCCATTGCCTAAGTTAAATAGGAGTACAAAGTCTGATAGAATTGATAATGTCATTTTGAAGCATGCTTTTGTTAATACTAAAACTGACAAAGCAAATCCTGATGGAGTAAATCCTGTCAGGACTGCTATGGTCAGAAAGTCTTCTGCTGTGAAAATTAATAAATTGCATGAAAAAGGAACCCAACATGTATGGGTTCCTAAGTGTTCTAACTAGTGTGTTTCTATTCTGATGCGGGGTAAAAAGAAAAATGTGTTAGTCATGGATAGTGGATGTTCTGTACACATGACTAGAAACAAAGCCCTGTTATCAGAATATGAGGAAAAAGCTGGCCCAACTGTGTCTTATGGAGATGGCAACATTGGACAAACCTTGGGATATGGCAATATAATCATTGGAAATGTCATCATTGAAAAAGTAGCTCTAGTGAAGGGACTGAAACACAACTTGTTGAGTATTAGTCAAATCACTGACAGAGGTTATCATGTCAACTTCTATTTCACACATTGTGAAGTAGTCAGTAAAGAAACAGGAAAGATAGCACTGACTGGCTACAGGCATGGTAATATATATAAAGCCAACATTCAATCAAATACTGATGTCTCCCCTACCTGTCTGATCAGTAAAGCGTCATTAGATGAAAGTTGGAATTGGCACAAGAAGCTTTCTCATCTCAACTTCAGCAACATCAATGAGTTGGTTAAGAAAGATTTAGTGAGAGGATTACCAAAAGTGTTATATACTCCTGATGGACTCTGTGATGCATGTCAGAAAGCAAAACAACGAAGGACATCATTCCAGAGTAAATCAGAATCCTCTATTGGAGAACCATATCACATGCTACATCTTGATCTATTTGGTTCAGTCAACATCATGACCATCAGTAAGAAAAGGTACACTCTTGTAATTGTTGATGAATATTCTAGATTCACCTGGGTGTATTTTCTGCACAGAAAAGATGAGACTCCTGAAGTTCTGTTGGATCATGTAAGAATGATTGAGACAACCACAAAGTATAAAGTCAAGATACTGAGAAGTGATAATGGTACTGAGTTTAAGAATTCAAAGATGGAAGAGTTCTGCAAATACAAAGGAATCATTCAACAATTCTCTGCTCCTGGCACACCTCAGCAAAATGGAGTAGTTGAAAGGAAAAATAGAACTCTTATTGAAGCTGGCAGAACTATGTTGGAAGAAGCTAAGTTACCTACATATTTCTGGGCAGAAGCAGTCAACACAGCTTGCTATACACAGAATCTCACATTGATAAACAGACATGGTGTTACTCCTTATCAATCACTCAAGGAGAAGAAACCTAGTCTGAAGCATCTGCATGTGTTTGCCTGTAAATGTTTTGTTCTCAGAACTCATCCTGAACAGCTAGGGAAATTTGAAACAAAGGCTGATGAAGGAATTTTCATAGGCTATCCTGCATCAAGAGCCTTCAGAGTTTTTAATTTGAGAACAAGGACTGTCATGGAGTCAATACATGTATCGTTTGATGACAAGAAGATAACTGGAATCATTGAAGACTCTCATGATAGATTGGTTTTTGAAAATGAAGTTTCCAAAGAACCTGAAGAAAGTGAATCAGATCCTGTCAATACATCAGATCCTGATGGGTCACCAAATCCTGATGACACACCAGATACTGATGGTGCTAATATTGATGATGCATCCAATAGTGATACTTCTAGTAGTGCAAATGTTGAGGGGGAGCAACAGCAATCTACTACAAGTTCAGAGTCAACTCAATCATCAAGACAGAATTCTTCAGATACTGATTCAAGTGATGATCCTGATAACCATTCAGGAGGAGATAGCATTAATTCAGGGGAAGCTTCAAGACAAGCAAGTTCTTCAAATCAAGATAACACCAATCCAGGGGGAGCATCTACTTCAAGGAACAATTTGACACCAGCAAGGAAATGGACAAAAGATCATACTCCTGATTTGATCATTGGAGATCCTGATGCAGGTGTTCAAACAAGAAGTGCAACTCAGAATGAATGTCTATACAATAACTTTCTATCCAAGGAGGAACCAAAGAAAGTTAAAGATGCAGTTAAAGATGCTGATTGGGTTACTACAATGCAAAAAGAACTGAATGAATTTGAAAGAAATGAAGTCTGGAAACTGGTACCAAGACCAAAGAATAGATCAATTGTTGGTACAAAGTGGATTTTCAAGAACAAGACTGATTCTGATGGAGTGATAATCAGAAACAAAGCTAGACTAGTTGCAAAGGGGTATTCTCAACAAGAGGGAATTGACTATGATGAAACTTTTGCTCCTGTTGCAAGATTAGAAGCCATCAGGATATTTCTTGCTTATGCAGCTCATAAGAAATTCAAGGTTTTCCAGATGGATGTAAAAAGTGCTTTCTTAAATGGAGAACTGGAGGAAGAAGTCTATGTTGAGCAACCTCTTGGTTTCATTGATCCTAAATATCCAGATCATGTCTACATATTGGATAAGGCACTTTATGGACTAAAGCAAGCTCCTAGAGCATGGTATGAAACCTTAGCTCTATTCTTACTGGAAAGTGGATTCAAAAGAGGTGCTATTGATAAAACTCTATTTTATTTGAATCATGGTAAGGACTTGTTGTTAGTTCAGATTTATGTTGATGATATCATTTTTGGGTCAACAAACAATAAGCTGTGTGAAAAGTTTTCTAAGCTTATGCAGTCAAGATATCAAATGAGCATGATGGGAGAAATGAGTTACTTTCTTGGTCTTCAAGTTAAACAGACTGATGAAGGGATTTTTATCAATCAGTCTAAATATACAAGGAATTTATTGACAAGGTTTAACATGCAAGATAGTTCTCCTGTCACAACTCCCATAGCTACAGCTGCCAAACTTGATCCTGATCAAGGTGCTGAGGTAGATGTAACTCACTATAGAGGAATGATTGGCTCTTTATTGTATCTCACTGCAAGTAGACCAGATATCATGTTTGCAACCTGTCTATGTGCAAGATTTCAAGCAAAACCTAGAGAACCCCATCTGATTGCAGTCAAAAGAATTTTCAGATATCTCAAAGGAACTCCTACACTTGGCCTTTGGTATACAAGGGAATCAGATTTTGGGTTGTGTGGTTATTCAGATGCTGACTTTGCAGGATGCAAAATTGACAGGAAAAGTACTTCAGGAAGCTGTCAGTTTTTGGGTGGAAGATTAGTTTCATGGTTCAGTAAAAAGCAAAAATCAATTTCCACTTCAACTGCAGAAGCTGAGTACATTGTTGCAGGAAGTTGTTGTGCTCAGATAATGTGGATGAAAAATCAGTAGTTAGATTATGGCCTGTCATACTCAAAAATCCCTATTTATTGTGATAACCAAAGTGCTATTGCAATGACAAGAAATCCAGTTCAGCATTCTCTTACTAAACACATCAGTATTCGATATCACTTCATAAGAGAACAAGTTCTGGAAGGAACAATTGAACTTCACTTTGTTCCTACTGATCAACAACTAGCTGATATATTCACCAAGCCACTACCTGAAGCTACTTTCAATAAATTGGTGAATGAACTTGGAATGATGAACTTTGAGAATTTCTGAGGAAAGCTACAGAGAGGAAATCCTGATAACTGTCAAATCCTGATGGTTATTCAGAAAGGTATGTTTTCTTTGATCAAATCCTGATAGGATGCAATCCTGACAGGAAGTCAATTGGTCAAATCCTGATGCTCAGATTTTGAAGCTGGTATGAAAACCAGAAGTTCTAAGACAATTTGTCAACAACACTCCTGGTAAACTCTGACAAATAAGATCATTACTTAGTCTTTGATTAAGTTATTGAGTCTTAATTTTCAATTGCAATTATATTTTTGTCAGTGATTACTATTCGTTATATTATGTATCAAATGCAGTGTTACTAACAAATTGTGCAGGAAAAGTAAGAAGGACAAGAACAATTGAGCAAATTGATAGTTTTCATTAAATCTTGAAGATTCTTTACAAATGAAAATGGAAATTACATATTCTTTTCCTAGTCTACTTTTCTACTCAGGAACACGTGCCATTCAAATAAGCATGAACGCTCCTGAGCAGCTTCACAGTCCATCAGGAATGGACTGTCTCTTGTTCCATCCTTAAGAGACAAGAAGAGGAGCTGATTTACTTGAAGGCGGATCGTCCCCGTGACCACCGGGACGCTTCCGTGCCTCCAACTTGCATGACATACAAGCATCACGGATTCTCTTCTTTCTTTTCTCAAGCTCTCGGACGAGCTCTTCATCATCTTCATCCTCATCCTCTTCATCATCCTCATCCTCTTCATAGATGAGGTTATCAAGCGGATTCCAGTCAGGATTGGCCTGCTGGAAATTGTGCAACAGCACATCGACCATTGCGTTTATAAACGCTTCATGTTCCTGAGGGTCAGGAACTGGTTGTGGCTCCATCTCAGCAAGAGCCTCATCCATCACTTGCCAAATCAAGTCAAGCTCTTCTTCAGGTATGTTGTTTTGTTGATTGGCAGCCATTGAAAAACAAAAAGGGTGAAAGGTTTTCGTAAGTTTTTCTCTGGAGAGGGTTTGTGTTTTAATAGATATATGATGATTATGCTTAACAGTTCTATTTAATAGAGAATGTGTGTTGAGGATGCAGGTCATTTTTGTTTATCGAGGCGACTGTTCAGTTTCTCATAATTACTTTGCCTCGGTAATTGTTAAGAATGGTTACATGGGTATTATGCTATGTGTTTTGTAATCATTTTTTAAAAAAAAACAGCACTTATCAGGATTATCAAAATAAATTTTGTTTTCCTAAATAAAATTTTATTTTCTTCTGATCGAAAATATTTTTCAATCCTGATAAGGCAAATGGTTTCATAGGAAATGCTTTTATTCCTGATGAGGTTAGGTTTTTCTTACATAGGAAAATGCCTACTCGTTATGGTTTAATCTCTAATGCTATGGGGCAAGGCTCAACCCACCTTGTTCCTAACACAAGCATTCATCCTAAACAGTCTAAACAGTCAACTACCACCTCTATTGTCTCTCAAAAGACTTTAGTTGTAAAAGCAAAGAAGTCAGCTCGAACTGATGTGTCAGGAAGGCAATCAGGTTCAAAGGACTTTTCCTCTACACCACTCACTAAAAAGAAGTTACAAGGGGGTGTACAAGGGGTCCTGGTCAAGAAAGCTGCAAAGGGAGGTGAGGTTGTTTCTGTAAAAAGAAAGTTAGTTCTCAGGGATGAGACTGAATCAGAGGATGAGTTACCTATATCCTCTGTGCTGAAAGTGAGAAAGGAAGTTGCTGATACTGCTACTGCAGCTGTGGTTCCATTGTCTACACCACAGAAGAAAAGGAAGTTAACAAAGAGCAGGTATCATATTCCTTTAGAAAAGAAGCAGGATACTGATGTACAGGAAACTTCTATTCTGAATGAGCAATCAGTTTCTACTGCTCAAGCAAATCCTGATGTTAGTACTCCTGATGCTGCACCAAGTCAAGTGGTTAATATTTCAGACTCTCCAGCACAGGACTCTCCAACAAAAAGACATGTTGATATTTCAAGGGAGAAGTATGGTGCTGCTGCTTCCAATCTTAGGATCAAACATCCAATGGAAAAGCTAAGGAAGGCAGAAGAGTTAGTCTATCAAAGACAGAAGAAACTGAAAGGATCAAGCCCACAAGAACCTGAACCTCAAAGTGGTTCAGCAGCTCTTTCTGATGATCCAGCCACACAAGAACCACTCAATCAAAGTTTGGGTGAAGGCTTAGCTAGTGGAATGGTCACACAAGAACCATCTTCTCAAAGTGAAGATGCAAGCCAAGCTACAGTTTCTGAGAAATTTCCTGACAATGCTCAAGGGATTTCTGGTGCAGATGAAGTTCGAAGATTGGTCAAGGACATTGTCTATGAGGGAAGCACACAAGAACCTTTGACTCAAAGTGTTGAAGCAGCTTCTGAACCTCAAGCTCCACAAGAACCATTGGTAGAAAATACTGATGCAAGCATATCAAATCCTGACGGTGTTCATCCTGACGCTAGTGGTGCTCCTGATGTCGAACCTATTTTGATACAGCCACTTCGTTCAAGACCAATGGATCATCCTATCACAGATTCACAGGATAAAATGAAAGGTATAGTTCTTCCTGATCCTGATGATACTCATAGTACTGATGATGATGACTCTGGTGATAGTGATGATGATGAGAATCGAAAAGAGAAGGAACAACTTGCTACAACACTCAAAATTAGTCTTGGAACTAATTTTGGTTCATCAAGTACATTTATGGCTGGCAAAGCTTCCACTGGGAAAGATCAGAGACAAGATTTTTCTATTCCTTCCTTTGATCCTGCTGAGGCATTTAGACAGAATGAATGGAACAATTCATGGCACAATTCTGATGAATCTAACAGTTTTTCTTCTGCTATTGAACATGCCTATAAAGCAGTGAAATCTATAGAGAATCAAGACTTGAAGAATCATCTGAAGGCTACAACTCTGTTATCCAAGAGCCTGAAAAGTGAGATTGATTCTATCAAGAGTTCAACTGACAAAGTGAGGACTGATATCTTTAATAATTTTACAAAGGTGCCTACTGCTTTTCAGCTAAGGGTAGTAGAATCCCAAGTGAAATCTGTTGTTTCAGAACAAACCTCAATCAACCGAAGAATTGATTCTCTGGATACTAAGGTAACTGACATTCAAGCCTCTCTTTCCTTAATTTTGAATTTATTGTCAAATCCTGATGTCAAAAAGGGGGAGAAGGTTAGTCGGACAAAATGCACACCTGATCTAGTATTAAGGAATAATGATGATGATACTGGAGATGATGGTAGTGACAAAGTGATACAAGGAGAAACATCTGATGCTGTTGTTATGAAGTCTACAATTCAAACTTCACAAAGTCAAACAACGCAGTCAACTCATGTTTCTGATTCTAGAGTTAAAACAGTAAGAACAATGATGCAATCTCAGATCCTGACGGAAGAACAAATCCTGACACCTGGTCATGGAAATATTCTTGCTACAATTCCTGAAGGAGATGAAGATGTGATTATTGATAATCCTGAAGATGCATCAAATTTATTCCAGAAGTTTTCTACAAAAGATGGCAGAATTGTTACTCTATATCACACTGATAAAAGAGTTCAACAATTATATGCTAGAAAAGCACTCTCTACAGCAAGTGAAGAATATCCAGATCTCTCACATGAAGAATTTTTGAGACTACAAAGAGAGACAATGGAAAGCTATACTGCTCCTACTAGAGGTAGAGGAGGCAGAGGTAGGAGAGGTGCTAGAAGAAGTAGAAGAGGTTCTTCAAATCAAACAGTACCTAGACAGACAAGGTCTACAGGGTTAAGAATTGAAGAAATTCCTGAACCTATTCAAACTCTAGTAGTTCCTGACAGATCTACTTTTGGTGATGATGGAAATATTGAAGAAGAACCTGAATTGAGAAGAAAATCAAGAAAATCAACTCTCTGCAATACAAATCAAATTGAAGAATCTAATCCTGATGTTGTTCCTGATAATATTCAAGATCCTGATGATTCTGAAATTCTGCAAGAGATTGACTTGATAATCTTATCTACTGTTGTTGATTCTCACAACAAGGAAGTAGATGAAGAAGAAGAAGCCAGAAGAAATGAAATTACAAGATCAACAAATAGAGATTTCAATCTCTATGTACAAAGGCTTAAACTCTCAAATAGAAGAGTATGGAGGAACCCAAGCAGACAAGAATCTTCACTGAAAAGAAGCTATGCATTTGAAAAGGAAAAGGATAAGAAGTGGAAACATATTAGCACATTAAGTTGTGATACACTTATCAATTTTCAGTCTGGTGGAATTATTACAAGCGCTTCAAGTGTTGTTGATTTATCTGAGATGGTTAGATCAAAAGCACTCTGGTTAAAGATGTTTTCAAATCTGAAGCAATTGTCAAGCAATTCAAGAGGAGGTATTGGACACAGAGATGGTGAATATCTGAATATGTCATATGTTGATCCTTACTCCTTGACTGAAATTGGAGGTACTTTAACTTCTGAAATCCTGAACAATTTACTAGCTGTTGATATAGTTATAGATTGTCATGATGGTTTTGACAAGAAAGAAAAGCTTTTGTACTTCATGAAATATGGTAGTGTGAAGATCCTATCTATTCAAGATCTGCTGATAAAAACTACACAGGAACTGAAATATGTTCATTATCTTTTGAGATCGAAGAATCAAATATGCAAAGAATGGAGTGACATGATTTTGTCAACAATAAGAAGAAGACTGGATGGAAACAGTCATTTCACTGGTAATTACATTCCCATGTACTTAAATCAAAGAGGTCAGGATGTGGAAATGCAAAGGGGTACTGTTGTTAAAGAAGTAAATTTTGGCATGACTCATCTTATTCTGAATCCTGATGGGAAGGAAATTGCTTATCTTTTGCTTGAAGAGCATAGTCTTCAGAGAAACTCCATATTGAATCTCAGAGCAGCTATCTACCAGATTAATGAGGAAAATGAAGAACTCAGAACTCTTAAGGAAAGACTGATTCAAATTCTTGAAGAAAAAGAAGAAAATCTATTATCCAACTTCTTGAAGATGAATTTGTTCTATCAAAGAATCTAAACAGATAAGTTGTTGCTGCAGATTTTGTACATTTTGTATATATGTTTTTGACATCATTGAATATTTGGAATCTATACTTTATTTCACAAAGTATGAGATTGGGGGAGATTGTTAGATCAGAATTCAATGATCGTCAGGAGCTAGACTCAACTGATCAGGATTGCTGACGTCATCAGGATTACATGGTCGTCAGGATCAGAAGGCATATCAGGACTGGGATCAGGATTGATCATCAGGACTGGAAGCTGATCAGGATTCCTACTTCGAGTTATATTTGGAGTCTAGTTAAACATGGAAGTTTATTCTGTCGGTTCCTGGTTTGTAGAATGTAGCTATCAATTATGGATAGATTTCAATCTTTGTAATTGATTAGGACTTATCATTGATAGAGAAGCTGTGTAGTATATAAACACAGTCTTGGTTTCGATTTATAAATTCGGAAGAGAAGAGAAGCGAATCAAGATAGAAGCTCTCGAGAACATAGAATTTCTTGAGAGAGTTTTTGTAAGCTAGCAGCTCTCAAGAACATCAGAATTTCTTGAGAGAGTTTGTAACAGTTTTATATCAGATTTAATAAAGCTGTTATCTTTCTTTTCATATTTGTGATATATACATTAAGAAGTCGATTATCTTATATTATTGTATTCAACCCCCCTTCTACAATAGATTATTACTGGGCAACATACATGGAGTCACTCAAGGTCCAAGGAAGGAAAAAGGACAAACTTCATGCATTAGGGATGTGGAACAAGCTACACTCCAAAGAAGCTTATCTCCCAAGTCCCCTGCTAAACCAAACGGCAAAAATATAGCAAGGACTTTCTATCCTGCACCTTATCCAGATGAGCTCAAGCTTCTTGGTCTTCTTATCACAAAAAGCAAGGAAAGCAATGATTATGAGATAAGGAAGCAAAGGGCAATTGTCTACAGGAATGGACAAGAAATCTGTGTTTGGGCTGGTCACCCAAACTTTGCTGAAGCTAAAGCTGAAGAGTCAGAAAGAGCAGCAATGCAAGCCCTTGTTGTTGCTCAGTCTCTTGATGAAGAAGAAATACAGCTAGAAGAAAAAGCAAGAGAGGAAAGGAGTGCAAAGAAGAGCACAAGGCAACCAAAGGCAAGAGCTAGGAGAAACATAGCCTTTGAGAATGATGACTCTCAGAGCATTGCATCAGACTCTTCTGTACCAATTGCACCTCCAACAATTCCTGATCCAGTTTTAGAGGTAAAGTTAGCCTGTGATCCTAATCATCCTGTAAATTTCCATGATCAGCCAATTGAGCCAAAGGGAGAGCCAATTGAGTTTGATGAGGCCAACTTTCCAAAATTCCTCTTTGAAATGGATCCAAAGAAGAAATCTAAGCAAAGGGCTACCAAGGCTAAGCCATTTCTGATAAGGAGACCACAAGCTGAGAAACCCCCTACCAACCCAGAAGACTTCATCTACATTGCTGATATCAGGGAGGAGTCTGACATTCATATCAATCTTGATGACCTGGTTGAAGTGAGAGGAATAGCAGCTTCTTACAAACTACCAGAGAGATTGGTATTTGTCTACAAGGGTGGGAGAGAACAGGTTTGGCCTCTACACAGAATTCTGGGAGAAGACTATCAGACACTGCTATCTGTGTTTAAATGTTTGAAGAAAGATTTTGGTTTTACCAAAACATCCAAGTCTGAGGTTGTCTCCAAGATTTGCCAAATCAAAGCTAGCTGGAATAAGCCTGGTGCACTTCCCAGAATATTGAAGGTCCCTCAAACAGGAAAGATAATTCATCTCCAACCTTATTGGATGATGGAATTCAGAGATAAGGACAACTGTAGAAGATTCTTCAGAATAGAAGACCAACTGGAGAAGGCATCCAATGAAACTCTAAGGTTAATGCAATCCAAGTTGGGGAATCAAGATGAAGAAGAGAAGATTTTCTACAGAAGACTTCAAGCTCAAATTGAGGAGAACAATGCAAGAAAAGGGAAGAAAACAAGACCACAGAGGCAAAGATGAAAAATCTGCTCAGTCTAGAGGAGCAACTCTGTGCACTTGTTTTGTAAGATTTTCTACTTTGCATTTCAATTAAATTCAATGAAGCTCAATGCAATTTCTACTTTTATCATGTGTAAATATGTCTGAGTGTTTTTGTTATCATCAAGGCTCTTGATTTATGGCTGTTATTCTATCAGTCATAAATTGGGGGAGATTGTTAGGAATATGTTGTTCTTGATGATAATTATAAAAACACTTAGTAGATTTTGTATTAAGTCATTTTGTAACTGTCAACGAAATGGCATGCTTTGCAGCATTCCGTTGACAGGAAGCTCATCAACGAAATGAGTAATGTAGCAATTGCACTGTACAATACTTTACAGTTTGATATGCATTCTGTTGTATGTATTAGATAGGTTTTCTAAGTCATGTTGACTAAGTACTAGATAGGCCAAATAGGTTGGTTAATTGTAAATATATTATGCCTTGTAATTTTGCCTAAGTGAAGACATGTCAACGGTATGAAGATCACTCTGTCAACGGTATGGAGTTTACCCATCAACGAAACGAAGGAAACACCATCAACGGAATGAAGAATAAAGCTATCAACGAAACACATCTCCCTGCTATCAACGAATCACTATTGCTTTTTGAACAGTTGACAAAGTGATAGTGACAGTTTACTGAACAGATCTAAAGGAGATATGGAAGTGTACTTTGCATTGGAAGCCATCAAAATGGTTACTGGAAATAAGGAAACATTCCAATTTCCAATAAGGCTCTTGGGAATGATTAAAATAAGCATGAAGACAAAAGCAAAGATCTCCAAGGACCATTGGACAAAAGGAATGAAAAGCAAGCTACTGATGGTTACTACTATTGTTCTTTAGTTTAGCCAAACGTAGAATTGTAAACTTGGGTATATATAACCAAGTGTAGCAGTTACTTTAAGAGAGAGAGAAGAAAAACAAATAGTTTGTATTAGCTATCTTTGAGAGCATACTTCTCTACAATCTTGTAACTGAGCAGCTGTGTACATTTTGTATCACAGATTATTTCCGCAATAAAAATCACTTCAGTTGGATCATCAAACAATCCAACTGAAATTATTTATGTGCTTGTGATTTTTACTTTAAGTTCAGTTTTTATTTGTAAGTTGTTTTAAATCAAAGAAATATCAAGAATTGTATTCACCCCCCCCCCCTTCTACAATTCTGTTAGGTCATTTGGGATTAACAACAGCTTAAAGTCAAAAGATGAAGAACCCTCATTGAAGTTAGTCGCTCATGAACCAGACAGTACATCGAGTGTCAACATCAGTCAGTGGGAGTTCGTCATCAGTTTCAGAGGTACTCAGATTTAGTATTAAATCTCTTTTAATTTATTCTAGAAGTTAATTAATTTAAACTATAAATTAATTCCATTAGAATTAATTTATTCCTTAAATTAATTAAACTAGAAGTTAATTAATTTAAACTATAAATTAATTCCATTAAAATTAATTTATTCCTTAAATTAATTAAACTATAAATTAATTAATTTAATCTATAAATTAATTCACTCAGAATTAATTTATTTGTTAAATCAATTAATTCAATAAATTAAAATAGAATTAATACATAATTAGAAAGACTGAGAAAAACATTAGGAAGACAAGGAATTATATTTATTCTCTTATAAATAATTATTACTACTGAGTAAATTAGTTATTAAATTAATTCTGTAAAGAATTAATTTAATACATAATTTACTTTAATAATTATTTAAATTAGAATAAAAATGAACTAGGAAGACTTAGTTTTTTAACTAGGAAGACTTAGAAATAAGTCTTCCCGATTGTCTTCCTAGGCCAATTGTAGTCTTCCCGGTAGTCTTCCTAAACCACTGGTTGTCTTCCCGGTAGTCTTCCTAAGCCAATTGTAGTCTTCCCAAGCCAAAAGACAGTCTTCCCTATTGTCTTCCTAATACAAAATCTATCAAGTGGATTGGCGCGTGAAGAATAAAGCAATGCAGTTGGTTTAAATACTAAAGAGTGATCAATTGGACAGTATCATCAACACAACACAAAAAACAAGACATAAACATACAACAACTTAACATCTCTTTCTTTCTGTACTGAAGAACAACAACTGTCGGAGCTCAATTTTTTCAGTGAATTAATTTCTAAATTGAATTGTTAAATCTAAACCACTAGAAATTAATTACTTGTTGTTGCTTGATTATCTAGCGGATCATTATCCCTAGAATTTGATCTCGAACTAGTTTTTACTATTCGATCTTTTTATTACAAAAATAGATAAATTCATGTCAAATTTATTCTAGATTTGTTTTAAATAGTTTGAGATTCAAACCTTGTAATCCGTACTGTATTTGCAACACCCTTCAAGTTTAATATAAATTATATTTAACTTGAATTTTGTTTCATTTCATTCCGCACTTATTTGTTCTTGAATTGTTAAATCACGAATCGAACAAATTCGATAAAACGGTACAGTTTGTATTCAACCCCCCCTTCTACAAACATATCAGGACCTAACAAATACGAACGTACGAATATTGTCAATTATGTATGTGTGAATGAATGATCCTCAAACCTGTATCTTATTTCCTTTACTGGATTGTCCGACCCCTCCGCCTCTGAGGACGTGGATCATTCTGTGGAATGCGTGAATCGCCTCTAGTAGATCGTGGGAACGTTACCCTAATAGACTCCAGACTCGGGCCTCTCATATTGGGCCTCTGAAATCGCAAGGCTCTTGGATCAGCTCACTATCATGATGGGCCTCCAACACTATTTATCTTGATTTCTAATTGATATTTTATTCATAACTCAAATCTAACTACGAAAAATATTTAAATTTAACCATGTGCAAGTGAATATTTTATTAGTAGAAAATAGTTAGGAGCCATGTAGTAGCTCTTAAAATTGAGGAGAGAGAATAGACTCTTAAGCATTTTAAATCTAATTATGACAAATATTTAAATTCAATCATGTGCAAGTGAATATTTTATTAGTAGAATATAGTTAAGACCCATGTAGGACCTCTTAAAATTGAGGAGAGAGAATATGTTTTTAAACTTTTTAAAAGCTCCTAAGAATTTATTAAAAATCATTTTTTTGTCATGTTTTTTTTTTATTTTGAATTTAAAAATTTATTCAACATACTATTGGAGATGCTCTAATATCAAGCTATTTTGTAAGTGACATTTGATTTCCTCGAACTTTTTTGACTTTTAATTCTGGATTAATTATGAGCCCATTGTAAAACAATGTGCGTGAATTGACATGGGCATAACCGGTTAGAAGAATGGTTGTTAATGTGATGACTTATTTCAACGATGTCTTTTATACTCCTTCTATACCGCCTAATTGTTTACATTTAAGTTGAACACGGAGTTTAATAAAAATAGATTAAGTAATGGAGAAAAGTAGAAAGGATGAGTAAAGTGATGAGACTCAATATTTAGTATATAAAGTAAGTAAAGTGAAGAAAGTAGAGGAGTTGATTTTTATATTATAAAACTTTACTATTTTAGGAAAGTTTTGTAATGTAAAGAATTGGGAGGGATTTTACAAAAAAGAAAGTGTAAAGAAATGGATGGGGCAGAGGGAGTATATAATACTCCTACTTCTCCTTAGTCCCTGCAACGAATTGCAAATGTGAGAACCACAGGCGGTATCTAATACCCAAGTAGCAATTTGATTTAATGACATATTCACTTCTATCATGAACATACCTAAATCAGAAGCGGTAGTCTCACTGCCCTTCTTCTTCTTCAATTCTGCAAGGTAAACCTTGCAGTTCCTCTTCCAGTGCCCCCACCTTGTTACAGTGGAAGCAAACAGCTTTGTTTTTGGGGTCTTCAGCTTTTGGTGGAACCGGCCTTTTTTCACCTACTTTCTTCTTCTTGGGAGGGTTCTTCTTCCTTTTCTTAGGATTGGAACCTTCACCAATTAGAAGAACAGAACTCTTCTTAGAGGGAAAATTTGATTCCGCAGTCTTCAACATGTTGTGGAGTTCAGCCAGGCTGGCGTCCAACTTATTCATGTGAAAGTTCACAACAAACTGCGAAAACGAACCCGGAAGTGATTGCAAGACCAAGTCTTGACTCAGCTCCCCATCCATGTTGAAACCAAGTTGTCCAAGACGTTCAATCAAATTGATCATCTTAAGTACATGGTCATTCACAGACGATCCCTCAAACATCCTACAGCGGAACAGCTCCTTCGATATCTCATATCGAGTTGTCCTCCCTGCCACATCATACAACTCTTGTAGATGCGTTAGGATAGTGTGAGCATCCATATGCTCATGCTGCTTCTGTATCTCAATGTTCATGGAAGCTAGCATGATACATTGAGCAACATTTGCATCATCTATCCACTTACGATACACAACATGTTCATCATCATGTGCATCGTCAGCAGGTTCAGTAGGCTTAGGTGAGTTAAGCACGTATTCCAGCTTCTCAACCCTGAGAACAATTTTCAGGTTTCGAAGCCAGTTAGCAAAATTAGGACCAGTCAATTTGTGAGCATCCAGTATGCTCCGGAGTGATAGTGCAGAAGACATAATGTATATAGTAAATCTGTAAATCATAAACACATAACAACACTTAGCAAATATTCAATTTCATTTTAAAACACTATATGAATCAGGTCTTTATTCATAAGTGGCTCCCACTAGTTTATCTAATTTATACAACCCCTAAGTGGAAAAATTAATCATTCATAATGCTAGTGGGAATAGGGATCCTACATTCCATCACACAACCTCGGCTGTAGCACGAAACGCCATATGATGTTTAGTAGGTAGACAACTCTTGTCAATTACATCTCATGTTATTCCCTAATAAACTTTAGCCTCTTGAATAATTGAGTCACGGCTGTAGCACGACAAACTCAATATTCTAAGTCAAGTCTAACCCAACATTTCATACAATTGAATCAGTCTCCAACAGCCCACGGCTGTAGCACGTAACGACCATTAGATTCTAATTCATTGTACACATCTCTATGTAATAGACAAGTATTTCTCATTTCGAAATCAAAGCCCTCGGCTGTAGCACGAAACGACAATGATTCAAAAATAAGAACTACTTTCTACCATGTTGGAAGGCTATGACCGACACAAGCCCGTTGTGCCATTGGCCATTTACTACTTGATATAAATTTTAATTAAGAGGGGTTATATTATGTTACAACCATAATCATATTACTAGGAGATTCTCTTTTTCTTGAACAAAATACAATTATGATATTTAAATGAAAAATTCCCAGTCTATGTTTCATAAACATAAGAATTTCATGGTTGTACTCATAATATTATTGTTAAGGCAAGAAACGATTCCTATTCTAGATTTTCTAGAGCACGCCTTATATTGATTTAAGTTCACCTAAATCTATCATCGCATGGTAAATATAGGCATATATCTCATATATAAAAATCAATAAACAAGTAAGCATGCAAGTAATATCATGTCATACAATGATATAATGATGTATGGATTTATTATAGTATTTAAAATAATTAAAATAATTAATACATGCTTTAAAACACATCCGGGAATATAAACAGTTCCAAACTTTTATATAAAAAATATTTGACCACTCCATTAGATCTGTCTTGGAAAAACGAATCCAACGGTATATTGCACGCCCAAAACGGAGTTACCAAACTCCCAAAAAATCAAATTTAATGTGGACAGAAGGGCTGTAACGCATTACTGGAATGCGTTACAACAATTAAATGCTATTAATTGTGTAACGCATGAGCGTCATGCGTTACAGGCCCTGTCACGCATTCCCGGAATGCGCAACTCCCCTTCCCAGCGGTTGCGCGCCACGCGCGCGCGCGGACAGCAGCAGTAGCAGTAATTTTTTTTTTTTAATGTTTGTAATTCATTTAGCTTTACAACACTTAAAAAACTGCCCTACCATTAATTGCCTTTATTGTTATTATTATTTTATTTTAATATTAATAAATTAATTAACAATTAATTAATAAATTAATAAAAAATAAAAATAATATGATTTCTGAAATCAAACAAAAGCAAAAATAAGCAAGTATCTATGGGGTTCTTGTGCAAATTTTAATTCATATATTTCAACATGCATAATTATTTTATGAATTTTAATTAAAACAATTTTTAAAAATTCATAACAAATAATCTACACATCACAAAATTATGAAAAAAAAATACCTAGATGATCCACAACACTTGTAGAACCCAGATCAATGGTCAAAATCTCATGCAAATAATATTTCGAATTAATTCATAATTAAATTTAAATATACTTGCAAAAATCATAATAAATCCATACATGCATAAAAAAATCTGAATTTTTTTATATGAATCTCTATATGCAGAACCTAGCTCTGATACCATTGAAGGAATTTACGGATGAGCGGAAGCATGATATAACATTTATTCCGTAAAAACCATGTATCGCACATATAAAAAAACATATAAAATCTAGAGCGAGGGAAATCATAATCATACCTTGCAAATCGAAGCTTTAAAATCGATGGTAGTAAGCAGTTGCTCCTCAGAGTGTGAAACACTCTACCGGTATCCACCAAGAATTTTCCTTCGATGAATTCTTCAAAAAACATTAACACCTTTGAGAGAGAGAGAGAGAGAGAGAGAGAGAGAGAGAGAGAGAGAGAGAGAGAGAGAGAGAGAGAGAGAGAGAGAGAGAGAGAGAGATGGAGGCTAGCTCCTTTTCTAGGTTTTTCATAAAAACAAGATGTCACTTAGAATGAACTATCTCATTCTATTTATAGGGCTTTTTTAGGGTTTTAATAATATATCTTTATATATATATATTAACCCCACATTTCTAAAATGCTTTAATAATGATTAAAACTATTTTAATCATTATTTCTTTTTCTAAACTATTTAGAAAATAATTCTTTCTCTCTCATAATTTAAATCTTTTCATCAAAGAAAATATTCTTTTATGGTGTGACCCTGTAGGTTCAATATTAAGCCGGTAGTAGAAATAAATAATAATAAACTTTTTATTTATTATTTATATGAATTCTAATAATTCATTAAAATAATTAACTGATTAATTATATTTATTCTACATCGTGAGTGATGCTTCTCAACATATCGCGACTACCCGGATAATATGAATTCACTGCTTAGAATACCAAGAACCTGTCAGTGACTAGTTTCAGTACAATCAATTCCTTCTACCCTACAATATCCCGATTAAATACAAGGCATGGATCTCGTGTCAGGCCTTATTAAATTTAATCATATGATATCTTATTCATAATGCTAAGTTCATATTAATTCAAATTAGAAACTCCTTTCTAATTTCATACACTCTGGCCAGAGATTCCAGAACTCGCATACTAAGAATAACATAGGATATTCTCTTCCCATACTGGAAGGGGTAGATCATCTATTGACGTTAACTATCTCCATACACAAATCCGTCTGCCCAGAATAGACCTAATGGATGTCCTTGAGACTAAGGACTAATCCAAAGCATAGTTCATTATATACAAGATAACTCTAATGATCTCAAGTCTAAGGACACTTGTACAACTATCACTCAGTGAATAACTATTGACACGTGAGTAAACTCCATTAGCTGTTCAACTTATCGAGTCATGTTCAGTAAACTTATTCCCTAACAAGCACCTACATACTAGCTATAGTGTCACCACACAAATGCCTGTGAGAACAGACATCCTCCTGACGGGAGCAAGCATAGTATGTACCAATCTTTGCGGATTCACCAACTTCCGATTAGTTATCCTATGATCAGGAACTGTTTAAGTCTAGAGTTATCATCTTCTAGATCTCACTATTATAATCTCATTATAATTCTAGAAGCTTTACTCTAAACTATGGAACATCTTATTTAAAACACTTTAAATAGATAAAGCCCGTAATAAAAACAAAACAAGTCTTTTATTAACATTAATGAAATCAAGTACTAATACAAGAAAGTTCTTCCTAACTCATCATACATGATTGGATTTAGGACAAACACTTTCAGTATTCAAGAAAGTGGATTTATTAAAGTGACAGAGATTTCAGAAGTGTGACAGGAAACATACAGGGTACAAAGTTTGTTAAAAGGGAAAAGAAGATGGACCACAGCTTAAAGTCAAAAGATGAAGAACCCTCATTGAAGTTAGTCGCTCATGAACCAGACAGTACATCGAATGTCAACATCAGTCAGTGGGAGTTCGTCATCAGTTTCAGTGGTTCTCAGATTTAGTATTAAATCTCTTTTAATTTATTCTAGAAGTTAATTAATTTAAACTATAAATTAATTCCATCAGAATTAATTTATTCCTTAAATTAATTAAACTAGAACTTAATTAATTTAAACTATAAATTAATTCCATTAAAATTAATTTATTACTTAAATTAATTAAACTATAAATTAATTAATTTAATCTATAAATTAATTCACTCAGAATTAATTTATTTGTTAAATCAATTAATTCAATAAATTAAAATAGAATTAATACATAACTAGAAAGACTGAGAAAAACATTAGGAAGACAAGGAATTATATCTATTCTCTTATAAATAATTATTACTACTGAGTAAATTAGTTATTAAATTAATTCTATAAAGATTTAATTTAATACATAATTTACTTTAATAATTATTTAAATTAGAATAAAAATGAACTAGGAAGACTTAGTTTTTTAACTAGGAAGACTTTTCCCGATTGTCTTCCTAGGCCAATTGTAGTCTTCCCGGTAGTCTTCCTAAGCCACTGGTTGTCTTCCCGGTAGTCTTCCTAAGCCAATTGTAGTCTTCCCGGTAGTCTTCCCAAGCCAAAAGACAGTCTTCCCTATTGTCTTCCTAATACAAAATCTATCAAGTGGATTGGCGCGTGAAGAATAAAGCAATGCAGTTGGTTTAAATACTAAAGAGTGATCAATTGGACAGTATCATCAACACAACACAAAAAACAAGACAGAAACAGACAACAACTTAACATCTCTCTCTTTCTATACTGAAGAACAACAACTGCCGGTGCTCAATTTCTTCAGTGAATTAATTTCTAAATTGTATTGTTAAATCTAAACCACTAGAAATTAATTACTTGTTGTTGCTTGATTATCTAGCGGATCATTATCCCTAGAATTTGATCTCGAACTAGTTTTTACTATTCGATCTTTTTATTACAAAAATAGATAAATTCATGTCGAATTTATTCTAGATTTGTTTTAAATAGTTTGAGATTCAAACCTTGTAATCCGTACTGTATTTACAACACCCTTCAAGTTTAATATAAATTATATTTAACTTGAATTTTGTTTCATTTCATTCCGCACTTATTTGTTCTTGAATTGTTAAATCACGAATCGAACAAATTCGATAAAACGGTACAGTTTGTATTCAACCCCCCTTCTACAAACATATCAGGACCTAACAATTGGCATCAGAGCCTTTTGATTGATATACTAATCAAAGATCCAATTGTTTTGAGATTTTTTTCTTAACTCTGAAATTTTTATTCTTCTACCAAAAATCTCAAAATGTCTACTACAGAGATAGTTGGTACTTCTACTGCATTGACAACTGAAGTCCCACAGAAACTGGAAGTGAAGGTTGTTCAACCTTCCAGTTCTAACTTGGATGTTATTGATGCTGAATATGGTTTAACATCCATTGATCAATCTGGTGGTGACTTCTACTCTTTGGAAGAACTTGATCAGCTGGAGGATGATGACTTGGCAATGATAGTGAGGAAATTTGGCAAGTTCAGATTCAGAAGGAATCCCAATCTTAAGTTCAAGCCCAGGTTTCAGAGAGGTGGTTCCTCATCTACAAATAGCACAAGGGGTGGCTATAAAACTGGAACTGTGGAAAGAAGCACAATCAGGTGCTACAATTGCAATGAGTTGGGTCACTTTGCTACAGAGTGTAAAAAGCCAAAGCAAGTGAGAAGGAACTCATTTGATTCTAGCAAGAAGAATAAGATTGGGAAAGCTTATGTTGTTGAAGGAAAGAGTTGGGATGATACTGATAGTGATGAAGAAGCAGGTGAAATTGGAAACCTTGCTTTAATGGCTAATGAGGCAAGCACTTCATCAACATACATGTCAGAGGTAAAGTTTACTGATACTGAAATGATCTATCATCTTAGTACTACTGTTTCTTGTGCACGTAGAGAAAATGATAGAATAATTCTTTTGAACACAGCCCTTAAAAAGGAGATAAAAGAATTAAAACTTGTGCATGTTAATCAGGATGAACTAACTAAGAAAATAGCATTTCTTGAGAATAGGGTTAAATGTTATATTCAACTGGAAACCATTCTCAAGGATCAGATCAGTGAACTTAAGGTCAAGGCTAATGGTTACTATAACTCTTGTAAGACTGCTAAAGAAATCATCAATAAACAAAGTCTTGGTCATACTGTAGGAATAGGGTATGACTATAATGAGTCTATTGGTGAATTAAGCATAAATACCCCTAATCGAGTCAGTGCTGAAGAAAGGGGTATACCAGATGTGCTTAAGGGTATTGATAAACCTTTCTTTAGAGAGTCCCAAGCAGGACCTTTGAATGAATACTCTATCATCATTGAAGAGGAGATATGTATGGAGGATCGTGCTTTTGAACTTGCTCAGTCCAACAAGTGTATGTTTGACAAACCAGTCAAAGTTGTTTCAGCAACGGAGACTAAGTCAGACATTCATAAAGTGGATCAAAACAACTGTAGAACCAACATGCCTGCTATTAATCTTTCTCATAAAGCATGTGGTGTGGTGAATTGCATGTCTTGTGCTTTCAATGTTATGTATGCTTATTTTAATAGTAAGCATGTTTCTGATAATAAGACTGCTCAACGTCAACATGTTAATAATAAGAAGCATGTTAGATTTAAGACTACTAGTCCTCCAAAGACTAGAGTGGATCCATTTATCCCTAAGCCTACTCAGAAATGTGTTAAGGCTGGCTATAAATGTAAACGCTCTTTTGTGAAAGAGGTTTATGTAGTTAAGGTTAAAAATGTTGTTTTGCTTGACAAAGGCCAGTTCTTTAAATATGCCGGACCCAATCAAGTTTGGGTTCCGAGGAAGGATTAATCAATTTGATACTGCAGGGTGTGGCACAGGTAAACCGTGTTATGTGGGTTCTTGACAGTGGTTGTTCAAGGCATATGACCGGAGATAGAGCCCTGCTATCAAATGTGGTTGAGAAAGCTGGCCTAGTGCTTACCTTTGGAGATAACAGCAAGGGTATAACTTAGGATATGGCCTGTTTGAAATAAAGAAATGTTATTAGTCAATAAGAACATCAATGTTACATTTGATGACATCTAACTCCCTAATATCCAAACATAAAATCCATCTGAGAAATTGAAATTTGATGACATGTCAGATTCAGATTCAGATGATGAGAATCCACCTGAGCTTGTTACTGGTGATAACAATGACAATGATGATAATGATCATGGTGGTGGTGGTGGAAACATTGGTAACAATGGAGATACCCCTAACACTGGAGAAGAATCATCAAGGCAATCAAGCAACAACTCAGGGGGAGGAAATGAAGGGTCAACTAGTCATTCACAACACCATAATGAAAAACAAGGCGAATCATCAAGATCAAATCTTTTGAGCTGATTATTGGTGATCCAGGTGTTGGAGTAAGAACTAGAAGTGCTACTCAAAACAAATGTTATTATTCAGGGTTTCTTTCTGAAATGGAACCAAAGAAAATTGAGGAAGCACTGACTGATCCTGATTGGGTGATTGCTATGCAAGATGACCTCAATCAATTTGAACATCAGCAAGTCTGGAAGCTGGTACCTAGACCAAAAAACAAGAAAGTAGTTGGTACTCAGTGGGTATTCAGAAATAAATTAGATGAAGATGGCATAATCACAAGAGACCAAGCACATTGACATCAGGTATCATTTTATCTGAGAGCATGTCATGAATGGTACTGTGGAGTTACACTTTGTACCCACAGAGGAACAAACAACAGATATTTTCACTAAATCTCTTGATGAATCCACATTTACCTGATTGGTTGGTAAATTGGGTATGTTAAATAGTTTTAGTGATTAACTTTGTTTATTTTTTATGTTTGTTCTTAATTAAATTTACAAGTGTTCATTTGTTGTATATTTTTTTTAAATCACTTGTAAATTTATTTTATCATCTCATTTTCTCTTTTGCATGTTAATTGTCTATTATTACCATGTCTTATCTAATTGTTAAGCTTCTTAGGTTGAGTAAGTTAAGATGAATTATTTTCTCTAAAAATATTTTTCTCAAATTTTACAAGTTAAAATTGTAGAGAAATCTATTTTTATTGAAAAAATTTTATTTTAAAATATTCAAATATTCTTGTTTAGTTCATGTAAATAGTTTCATGTAAATATTTTCTGCATTTTATTTTATTCATTTTCTTTCTTTAGTTTTCTACTAATAGTTTTTATTTGTATATATTATTTTTTATTATTTTATTTTTATTATTTGTTATCTTTTATTTTCTATTTGTCTTAGTTGTTTTTGTAAATATATTGTATATATTATTTCTGATCTAGCTCTTGCTTAGCTGGAACTTCAGTGCCAAATTCAATTCAGGTATTACTTTTTATCTCTCAATACACTTCTTTTACTGTTGCTGAACCCAAGTGGTTGTTAGGGCTGACCAAAGGATTGTTGATCCACAATCTCTATCCCAGGTCTTAGAGCCAAACAATGAGTCTACAACTTAATTACTTGACCTCTCAGCCTGAACAGAAATCAAATGTTAAACAAAGAAGTATTTTGATTGAAACAGTGAGTAATCCCACAGCTCTGCCTCCTCTAAAGAAATTCAACATATACTGAGGCATCTGTCAGCCCATCTGTATCCTCTCAATAGGATATGGACTTTGAAATGACTAATGAACTGTTTCTAGAGACATTCTCTCAACATGATGAATCTATTGAAATTCGTCATAGGGCCATGGCACTTTGTACTGAGTCAAGCACACTCTCATTACTCACAGTGGGAGAAGAAAATTTCATTAGATGAAACTCAGGACACAGTGAAAGCAGAGCACCTGCAACTGGTTACAGTGCCTACCATTGTTACTGTTAGGTCCCGAAGTATCGTAGAAGGGGGGGTTGAATACGATACTCACAAATAATTCAATTTCGTTCACGGATAATTCATTCAGTTCTATAACGAAATCAAACACACCAAACCAAACCAAAAGTCGGGGAATATATCTTTTTATAAATATAAACCTCGAGGGGTGCTACAATTTCTAATCCGTAGATTAGCTTCAATGAGTTCTAGGTTATTCATAATCAATACAATGAAAGAATTCTGAGCACTATAAATTTCTATGATCTTCTCCGGCTCAAAACTCTCTCTCAGTAGTTGCTACTATGAACTAACCTCGACTTAGGAAGACACTACCTCTCTCTGTGTAATTATAGACTTAGTTTTTAGAAAACTATCGAACCTTAATTGTTAAAACAATCTTGGTCGTCCAATTCTCATCAACCTGACAGACAAACAAACTTTTCACCCACTTTCTAATTTGAAAAGTATCGAATGAATAAAGTAATTATTCAATTCGATAGTTTTTAAATAAAAACTATCGAATGTAATACTTACTTTATTAAAGTATTCATTTACTTTATGCTTTTCATTCGATGGTTTTCTAATTTAGAAAACTATCGAATCCTTTTCTTTTGATTTTCTTTATGTCACCTTCGATGGTTTTCTTAAAATAAAAACCATCGAACTCTTTTCCTTGTCCTTGACTTTTTAGAAAATCCATTCAGCTCCAGGGTGTTTCAGTTTTAGACTGTATCAATTTCTTCTGAGACGATAAAACAACTTGATCTTTTCAGTGCCGTCACCTAGTGCAACTGGTCTGGTTCACAGATGAATAACACTTGATCAATTCTTCTTTTATGTCTGCAATTCAATGCTGCTGATAAGTCCTTTGTCGTCCTGGTTGCTTCATCACTGGAATCCTGTGGTACTGACTCTAAATCATTCACATACTTCTGTCGTCTTGAAAGTCTTGTTTCTTTTCCTGTCACTGAGGCTTGAACATTTTC
Organism: Heracleum sosnowskyi; assembly: GCA_030848705.1. Classification (NCBI taxonomy): domain Eukaryota; kingdom Viridiplantae; phylum Streptophyta; class Magnoliopsida; order Apiales; family Apiaceae; genus Heracleum; species Heracleum sosnowskyi. The sequence continues at coordinate 90,294,139 of CM061235.1, read as the reverse complement.
ATGAACTTCTTTCCGTGACCTGTTTACGGACTTCAAGAATACATAACGTATTTTGATTTTTTGAGTTTACCTTTTCTTCTTTGATTCTGGATTCCTGTGCTTCTGTTAATACTATTGTCTGTCTTGTCCTTTGTTGAGTTGTAGTTATCTCTTTTACATCTTATGTTACATTATGCTTTACAATCTCCCCCTCTTTGATTGGATAGAGTTCGACAAGCAAATACTTCGAGGATAACTCAACTAACTAAGGAAACATTAAACTACTTAAAGTAAGACAGCGTAATAATATTAACTGCATTCTGGATCAGATATATATACATTTCCAGATTTCATAAATCAAAGAACAATAAAACTTTTGACTTTGAAGTTGCTCCTCTTGATTGAGCTGATAGTTCTTTTGTTCTTTGCTTCAATCTTCAGTCCATTCCAATCTCACCTTCTTCACTCATTGGTTCGGAGTTAGCAGCTTGATAATCAATCACTGATAGATAGTGCAGTGGTTCTCCAGGTTTAAGGATTGCTCCTAGGATGTGTCTTCCAATAAATCCAACCTCTTGACCCACTCCAGCCCACAGCCATGCAATGTTAACATCTTTCTTGTTTAGCTTTGGCATGTTTGGTAGTCTGGGAAGCACTTTCAATCCTTTCTCCACTCTCTTCCTATAGTAGGGAACATTCTCCATAAGATATTTTCTTAGAGTGTCGGCTGCTTTTGTCCTTCTCCGTTGATGTGAATCCAGTGGATCTAAGATACTTCTCAACTGATATTAGATATTCGTTTGGGTAATCTCTCAGTTTGTCCTCCGTCAGATAGCAGATTCTGAACAAGTCATTCGTCATGAATCTAACCATAGGAGGGTTTTCAGTAATCTCTGGACTGACCTTCATCAAGATTTCCTTAACATGCTCACGGAGCAGTTCATTTAGCTTTGTAGTTCTTTGGATCTTGATGAGAATGTGTCTTTCTCTCTTAGTGATAGAGAATTTGCTTCTTCTTCCATATCATCATCCAAGATAGGATGTTCTATATGGCTCATGCTCCTCCTGAATCGGTTGCTCTTGCATGACTTCAAATTCCTCCTCACTTTTTTCTTCTTGCACAATGTCTTCAATCCAGTACTATCTAACTGGAATAGCTTCATTGGTTTCCCAAACTCCCCATCCAGTTGTTTGCCAACCTTCATTAGTCACTTCATTTGTTTCCCCTTCTCCAACTTTCTCCCCCTTAGTTGAGGAATCCTCGATGAAGTTATCCTCATTGTAAAAGGTAGCAGAAGGATCAAGTTGTTGCTGTGAAGGTCCGGGTTGTTGGTTCCTCAACATATTCCATAATCTTCTTGAGGGTGGATTGAACATGTACCTCCAGGTAATAGCAAATCTTCAATATTTGAAAGGGTTAGGGTGTCACTCCTCACGTTTGGCTCTGGGTGTACACTCAACGTTTCTGTCGGTGTTTAACTCATTTTTCCTTTCCCACTCAGGCCAGGTGTAAGTGTTTTTGTTTCACTCAAATCCTTAGTGCTGATTGTACCTGCAGAAGAAATCACCGTAGCCGTCCTTAAGGAGGTCACCGGTGGTGCAATGGGGCTTCGCAAGTCCCCGTCCTTGGTTAAACCAAGTTGCTGATCATCCGTGGATGATGTATCCTTTAAAGGATCTAGAGTTTGAATCTCTAGGGGGTTAGAAACAGGCTCTTTTAACAGCAGAGATCCCGAATCTTCCCCGTGAGTCTGTAAAGACTTTACCTCAGTTGACTTGTCAATAGTAATTGATTCATCGTCACCGAGTTGTCGATCTGCACCTACGTCAGACCCTTTACCCACAGGATCCAGATATGTTCCATCTGGGGAGGTAGACAGTGACCTTTTAGATTGTGCATTTAGGTCAAAGCCTTCTCTCGACGTCTGTGAAGACTCTTGGTTCAGTAAAGAACCTTCAACCAGTGAACCTAACCGTAATATGGTCGGAACACCAGTTGCTTCCGTCAATTCTTCCTTACTTGATTGAGCTATTGGTTCAGATATTGCTTTCGTTAGCTTAGCCCAATCAGCATCAAAAAAATCAATAAAGGGCGCTTTGGATGATTGAAATGAAGTTTCAACAGTTGCCTCGTTTTCTGTTCTTCTCCTTTTAGAGTAAGGCAGAGCTGTTGTTGAATGGCGTATCTCCTTATGTGGTGCTGCTTTGGCACTATCTCCCTCTACACTCATGGATGTCTGAATATTGGGTATAGGAGGGTAAGGAGGTTCGTTTGTGGTTTCATTTGGCTCTTCCAAAGGCTCTTCGACCGTGGTTAGAGATTGTGGGTTGCAATCTCATGGTCTGGATGGCCACTGAGGGCTCTGGATCAACATCCATTGTTGTGGTTCAGGAGCCAGTTCAGGTTGAGGAATGTTACCTTCATTTACCTGTTCCCCTGGGGGTAGAAGTGGTAGGGGCACCGTTCTTAGATATTCAGTGAGAACAGTGGGTACCCCTAGAAGATATTCTTTCCTATCAGAGCGGTTATTGCATTGCTCTTCATCTTCATGCACTCCATGGTCTCCTCTTTGGCGAATGTCTCACGCTCATCATTTGTTAAGATATCATTGAGAATTAGCTGTAGGAACCTAGGATAGAAACAAAGCACATCATCTATGCATGTTCTTTCATCCAGTGGTCCCATGTCAGGTAATGCTTAAGGAACTCTCCCACAAAGAAGTTAGGTTGTTGACTTCTTATGAGAGTGAAGAAAGCATGTATCTCCTCAGTTGTGGGATCCGGAACATGGTTTTCTATAGAAAAATGTAGTATTCTGTTAAAGTCATGTTCCGTCACCCTTATTGTTCTGCCCCCTGGCACAACAAAACTGAAGGATCTTACGTTATTCTCACTTGTATCCGTGGCGGTTGTGTACAACGCAGTCAATTGATCGATGCAAAGGACTACGGGAGTACTCAAGGCATATGCCACTAATGAACGTGTGTTCAGAAACTCTGCCCATGCACGAAACTGTAAATTCGTAATGGCTTGCAAGTTTTGAAACGAGACATGATTAGTCTTGGTTACTTTTAAACCAAAACTAAAACCAATTAAATTTAATTAATTATTACTAATTAATCAAACTTGACACAAAATACCCTTAAAACAAAATTACCCCTTTTTTCTTAAAAAAAACACAACTTTGAATCACTATTATCAAGAACCCTACTTTTGGTAACACAAATAATCAGAATTATCTGAAGAAATCAATTGAAAACAATTAACTTCTAAAGAACAATAGTGAAAATAGTTTTCTTAGAAACAAGTTCTTGAGGCAGTGATGTTCTTGGTTATATGTATTCTAGTAAGTATAAACAAAAGCCCTTAGATCCGAAAAAAACATAAGGGGTTGTTAAATACTTATTGAATTGACAGGGGCAATATTGTCTTTACAGTGTTCGATGTTTTTTAATAGTATGTTCGATGGTTTTCAGTTGGGGATAAAACTGACAACTTTACTCCGATAAATTTTTAAAAATAACGAAGAGTTTGAAAATCAGAATTAAAAAGTTTTTCTGAAAAACTATCGAACTTGTTTCCTTTTAAAGCTTGAAAAACTATTGAGGGATCCTTTGTGGAAAAACTATCGAGAATTAAAATAAAGGAAAAATTAATTCTCTCAGATAGATTTTCATTTTAATTCAAAAACCATCGAGAATTTAGATAAAGAATAATGAAATTCAATTCGATGCTTTTTCAAATTTTCCTCAAAAAGTATCGAGAAATGTTTTCAATAGTTTTTCTTTTTCCTTTTCAAAAACTATCGAAAATTTATTTCGATAGATTTTCTTTTTTGCTTCTGTCTTCATTTTAAAACCTGTTCTTGTTTTAAAATTTAGACTGTTTTATTTCCTGTCAAGTTTTAATTCTAATAAATCTTTTCAAATTTACCAAAATCAATTGTCAACAGAAAATTCACAATTTTCTCAGAATAAAATCGACTAAATATCATTGAATGATATTAACCAATTAAAATCCAATAAATTATGCTACATATTTATTTTATGTATTTTAAATTATGGAGCAAATAAGATATTGAACTGCTTCAATTTCCATAATTCAAATTTCATTAAATAAATAATAATAAATTAATACTAAATATCTATGAGATAGATATTAGCACTAAATTATTAATGTGAGGACTGGATGTAAAATAAATTCACAAGTCCTTAAAATATGAACAATTTTATACTTGTGAACTTATTCAAGAGTTTCTTGCAAATGAGATTTTCAAATAAGGTGCGTGTCTGCAAATTACTCTATGAATTGAAGACATGCTCTCGAAAGAAATGATACCTGTTGTCAAGGTGCATTGTCGTGGATTGTTCCACAGAGTTGTTGGAGATGAAGTTATTTCCTGAAATAATAACAAGAAATCAATCTTCCTCCACGAAGTTGACAGCTTCTAGAGATGCTCCTCCTGTCATTCAGAGATGCTTCTCCTGTCTTTCTTACAACCTGCGTATTTTATATCTAAATAGCTAAACATGTTAACAAGTATCTTTAGGGTACCATATACTGAGATTTGGTATTCCCTTAAGATATCTAAAAATCATGTTGATAACTATAAGACTAGATTTTTGAAATCCACTTGGAACCTTGCACATTGGCAACTTGAGAATAAAATATGTGTTGTCAATTTGCAGCTAATAACTTAATGAGACGCATACCTCTCTAGCTTGTCATTTCTGTCTTTTACCTTATTTGTCCTGATCAAGCTTTAGTGGCTGCTGTTGGTAGGGAGTCTTGGCATGTCTAGAATCTTCTCAATTGAGCACATTCAAAAGATTCTTGACTTACTTTTATTGCCATCACTCTTTTGGCTTACTTGTGCTCCTAAAAGAATTAATCTTCTGGCTTGCTCAAAGTAAATCCAAAAAGAATTGCAACTTTCCCAACATACTCATCTTGTACATTCTCTGCAATGACTTGGCAAATTTCTTGCACAAGTTTTCGTTAGTAGACCAACATATAATATAATCATGATATCACTGCACATATATGACATTATGTTTGTGCCTTATGACAACTCTAATAAATTCATATTCTGTAAAAGTTCAGTTAGAGTGTCATACCATGTCTTTGACGATTGCTTGAGTATTGATACCGGTTCATACCAATCTGTAGTGATCTTGTGAAGAGAAGTTATACAACGTCCAATTGATCTGCAACAGCAAATGCCAGGATCTGTTGTACATTGACTTCTTCTACTATCTCACCAATCAGGAGAGCACTTGATCACATTCACCATACAGATATATCCTGATATCCTCAAGTCTCGTCACTGGTGCTTCTTGTTAGATACTGCTTCCTAATAGTAACCTAGCATCCAGTTTGGCCTTGTCCCTCATAACAATGCCAATTTCATCCAGTATTATGGATACCCATCTTGTTCCAATAACAGATTTTCCCTTAGGCCTGGGTACCAGATTCCAAACTTTCTGCCTTTCAGATTGATTGAGTTCATTTTGCTTTGCAATCACCCAATCTGGATCCATCAGAGCTTCTTTACCTTTCTTTGTTTCTTCTTCAGAAAGAAAACCAAGAAAATAATCATTCATACTCTATAGCTCCAGTCTTTACTCCACCACTAGGATCACTAAGAACTAGACATCAGGAATGATATTGAATCTAAACCCTTTGTCTTGACAGATACGTTCTTGAAGTGTCCTCTATATATTCATTGTGGTGTTGATCTGACTAATTGATCCTTCTTTTGCTCCCCCTAAGCTGTTGCTGGGATTTCCTGAGAATCCTCATCCTCGCTGAGTGGTTCTGTTGAAGTACTGAGCTGTGTAGTTAAACTACCATTACCACTACTTGGATTTGAATCATCATTACCATTAATTTCACACATAACAGCTGAGAGCTTGGAGTTGTTGAACATCATATTCAGACTTTCAATCACCTCTTGTTGATTAATCAAATTTACCTCGTAGGCTTTAGATTCCACTGATTAGCCGAGGAAAATATCCTTAAGAGCCTTAGCTGCCAATCTTGCCAAGATGCTTACTTGTAGAACAATTTCCTTCAAACCCCTGAAAGAAATTCAGAGTTTGCTTCTATTAGCCAATTCAGGGTCTTCCTGTATTTGTTACTGATCATGGAAATGTGATTAATCTCATCTGTGATGTCCTGTCCTTCAGATTGAATAAACAACACCAGTTTGTATTAAGAGTAGTCATCAACCATCACTGAAGTATATCTTTACTTTGTTGTAGATAAGACATTAACTAGTCCGTAGAGTTCCATACGTATCATCTGAAGCGGCTCAGTAATGCTTATCACATTATAGCTTTTCTGTGATGTTTCTTTGACTTCCCTTAATGACATGCCTCATATATTTCATCTAGCTTGAATTCCAGATGAGGCAGTCCTCTCACCAATACCATCTTTAGAAAAGAGTTCCTTGTATTGTCATGCAAGGGTGAGAGCTTCTCAACCTTCTTGCTTGAGATAAAACACTGCTCCTTCATTGAATAAAAAGATTTATGCTTTGAATCTTCAGCAAGAGAGTTGCTTCTAATTGTTATCCTTGACTCCAATTATTAGTTGTTATCAATGATACCAATTATTGTAAACATGATGACATTCCATTTCCAACGTAGCCATGTCCCGTGATGAAAACCTTTGCTGTCATCTCCAAAGATTATTAACGGAACAGCTTTCTCAATCACATTTGATGGCAAGTTCTTTCTTCGATCATATGTCTTCAGTAGTAAAGACCAAGAAAGCATATAAATCGATTAACCTGATTTGCCTGCACTCACAAATGGATTGACAGTTCTTGGTACCCAACTTATTTGCTTGGGTCCAGATGGATTAGAGATTTTGCTTTTAAAAGTGGTAACAACAGCTTCAACCTATACATGCTTATTCTTAACTCTGACTGACCTTGCAGTCGTTGCTCTAATGTAATTCTTAAACATGCTTTTTCTATGATTAATGCAAGTTCTAAGATATGCATTCATAATATTTAAATAAGCAAACATGTTAATAAGAATAAATGGCATACATTGAGCATTTTGACATTGCAGATAAGAGATGTGCAAATTAGGCATGTTCTGCATTTTAGAAAATTCAGTACTTTCTACTTTAACCAATATACACAAGTGTAACAGGTAGCAAGTAGATTTACAGATATTCAATAATTTTCTAAGCACACATGGAATAAAAGAATTAACAATTAAATCACTAATTCTATCTAATCCATTCTGTTGTTGTATGGCATCTAACTTTCTCTATTACCTAAGTCAGTTTTAGATACAGCTTGGTGTTCTACAAATTCTACTGACTCTAAAGGTAATTCCTCCATCCTTCAAACTGATTATCCCTTAACAAACAATTCAGAATAAATGAGCAAATCTTGTTCTACTAGGGATACTGAAACTTAGCTTTACTAAGATCTTATGTGCCAGAAACTTAACCCCTAAAACTAAGAGTTGTTTCTTAAGAAAGCTTCTATCTCACTTGCAAATCTTATTCTACAAATATTCATACACACATACCTAAGATCTTCTATGTACATGCTTTGAATATTGAGAATTAAATACTGCATTGGTTCAAGGAAAAGATACCTGAGATATGTGAGGTGAATCATCTTCAGAGATTGCTATGAAAGCAAGATATCCATGATCTTCTCGTCATCTGATCCATCCCAACTCTTTCCTTAAGCAACATAAGTTTTGTGCTGATGCTTCTTCAACAAAGCATTCCACTTCTGTTTCAGCTCATTAACTGAGTCCCTATTCTTCTTTGTTTGTTAGGCTTCTTCATTGTGTAGCACACCCTGATAGTTTCTCGTTACATAGTTCTTATCATAGTTGAAACTATCACTCTTGTTTTTGTTACCATCTCAGTCTGTAACTACCTCTTGAACTGAATCTTGAAGAGTCTTTGCTTCGGAATAAATAGGCTTGATCCTTGGATATAGCTTTTGTACTCCTTCTGAATCTGATGTGACTAAACTTCCTTGATAAGTGAAACACTGATCTTTAGTCTAGTCTCTCGAGGTTTTCTACCTGAGCTTCTTCTGATTCAGCTACTAGTAATTCTTCTATTCTGTTCTGAGGTTCCAACAATAATGAACGTTACTGAGATATTTGTTTGTCCGTTCAATTCTCTAACACCCTTTATTCCTCCCTTCATAATCTCTTTAGAAAAAAAAATTATATCCGTAGAAACTTCTTCCTGAAATCAGCTTCATGGTCATCTTTTTCTTCGAAAGATAAAAATCAGTTTAACACCCGGAGGAATCTTCTTCTACAAGCCCTTGAGCACCCTCAATTTAATACTTAAGAAAAATTTAAATATTCAGAATTTTTAATTTTCCTTAAAAATAAATTAATCAAAAATAAATATTTACAAAACATTTAATTTTCAAGAATTTCGAATTCTTAAAAATTAAATCATGTAAATTAATATTTAAGAAAAATTAGAATTTAAGAAATTTTTTTTAAACAAAAATTCGAAATAAATAAATAACTCAGAAATATATTAATTCGGGGTGTTTTTGTAAAGCTGGCCAATTCAAGCACTTCGATTGTTTTTAAAACAAAAACTATCGAAGAAACTTGGCTGACCATTTTTGAAAAAAAGAAATACCACTTCGATTGTTTTTAAAAAAAAAAAAACTATCGAAGTCATACTACTCAGGTTCAAAATTGGCCACCTAAATTGACTACAATTCACAAATTCTAAGGGGTCTCTTTAGCACACTACAAATTGCTCTGTGCCGCACCTCTAAAATAAATTCATAACATAAATTAAATTTACTTAAGTTTAAAATATAAATTTATTTAACTTGAATTTATAAAATAAATTTATTTAAATTAAGTTAATCAAATAAACTTATTCAAGTTTAAATAATGAACTCATTTAAATTAAATTTATAAGATAAATTCATTTTAACTTAAATTTATAAAATAAACTTATTAAAATATAAATTCATAAAATAAATTTATTTAGAAGTTGGCCTCCTCAGAATTCTTGTCTGACTGGTCTGAAATACCCGGATCTAATCTGTATGTCGATTAACAAGCTCTGATACCAATTGTTAGGTCCCGAAGTATCGTAGAAGGGGGGGGGGGGTTGAATACGATACTCACAAATAATTCAATTTCGTTCACGGATAATTCATTCAGTTCTATAACGAAATCAAACACACCAAACCAAACCAAAAGTCGGGGAATATATCTTTTTATAAATATAAACCTCGAGGGGTGCTACAATTTCTAATCCGTAGATTAGCTTCAATGAGTTCTAGGTTATTCATAATCAATACAATGAAAGAATTCTGAGCACTATAAATTTCTATGATCTTCTCCGGCTCAAAACTCTCTCTCAGTAGTTGCTACTATGAACTAACCTCGACTTAGGAAGACACTACCTCTCTCTGTGTAATTATAGACTTAGTTTTTAGAAAACTATCGAACCTTAATTGTTAAAACAATCTTGGCCGTCCAATTCTCATCAACCTGACAGACAAACAAACTTTTCACCCACTTTCTAATTTGAAAAGTATCGAATGAATAAAGTAATTATTCAATTCGATAGTTTTTAAATAAAAACTATCGAATGTAATACTTACTTTATTAAAGTATTCATTTACTTTATGCTTTTCATTCGATGGTTTTCTAATTTAGAAAACTATCGAATCCTTTTCTTTTGATTTTCTTTATGTCACCTTCGATGGTTTTCTTAAAAGAAAAACCATCGAACTCTTTTCCTTGTCCTTGACTTTTTAGAAAATCCATTCAGCTCCAGGGTGTTTCAGTTTTAGACTGTATCAATTTCTTCTGAGACGATAAAACAACTTGATCTTTTCAGTGTCGTCACCTAGTGCAACTGGTCTGGTTCACAGATGAATAACACTTGATCAATTCTTCTTTTATGTCTGCAATTCAATGCTGCTGATAAGTCCTTTGTCGTCCTGGTTGCTTCATCACTGGAATCCTGTGGTACTGACTCTAAATCATTCACATACTTCTGTCGTCTTGAAAGTCTTGTTTCTTTTGTTGTCACTGAGGCTTGAACATTTTCATGAACTTTTTTCCGTGACCTGTTTACGGACTTCAAGAATACATAACGTATTTTGATTTTTTGAGTTTACCTTTTCTTCTTTGATTCTGGATTCCTGTGCTTCTGTTAATACTATTGTCTGTCTTGTCCTTTGTTGAGTTGTAGTTATCTCTTTTACATCTTATGTTACATTATGCTTTACAGTTACGGTAGAAGTGCTTCCACAGGCATCAGAGGGAAAATCTGATTCTTTGCCAAATTTATATAGAATCATTTTCTCCCCTCCCAGAGTGAACATCTCTGGCTCCTTAAGGGATTTTCCAATAGCAGATTTTTCTGGAGAAAGTGGAAGGCAACTTGGTGAGTCTGTTACTGAAGCAATTCAGTTTACAATGTCAAATGTTTTGACAGACTCAACCAGGGATTGGGATTTGCGAACTCCCATTGCACCACCACTGACCTCTCTTGAAGAGGCTAGGGTGTTTTTCAATGCAGGTACTGATCAAAAAGGAGCAAACAGACAGCTAATGTTGAGTGATGCGAGTCAAACACTAAGTGAAACACATGCACGTGAGATGAGTTATACACTTACAAGAGAAATTCAAGTGAGTGCACACACAGACACATACACTGCAATTTGGTTAGCTCAAATAGCTGATCTACAGAAACAAATATTCAAAACCCAGGCTGATAAAGAACTTTTGCAAGCACAAGTGGTTGAATGGTCTTCTTCTTCCACCTCTGTCAACAATCAGCTGGGACTGCTCAAGGAAATCTTGAAGACAAATTTACTTCCCAAGATCAACTCCATCAACAATCTCAACTCCTACTGGCTTCAGAGACTCATAAAGTTAAATCTATAGAGAATTCCTCAACTAAGGGGGAGAAGTTTGGAGAAGCTAGGAAGAGGGAGCTGAAAAAGATATAAAAGGAATAGGAGAAGTTTCAGGGTAGTAAAAGAATAGGTAAATCAAGACAGGTTCAATGTTATCATATGTTCAGTCTAGAGGAACATCTGTCTTGCATTTATCTTTACTGTTGAAGAAATCTGGAAATGTCATATTTGATCCAGAACTTTCTAGTATTTACTTAGGCTTAAGAGTCCTATTTTTTTCTTGGTTTTAGTTGAGTGATCCTCTAGGTATTTGGTTGTTATTCTCTAACAAACAAATAGGGGGAGATTGAAAGGCATATGCAATAGCTTATTTGCAATTCGAGAATTCTACTCAACTTAAACTAGAATGTAATAAGTAAATATTAGACTAGATGTCACAGGAATCTCAGAAGATAATATATGTCAAGAGAATGAAGATTTAAGTCATCTACAGACTTGGAGTAATTCTACATTGAAAGAAGTTCAATTTATTGATCAAGCCTCAGTGAAGTATTCAAGAAAGTGTATTTATTAAAGTGACGGAGATTTCAGAAGTGTAACAGTAAAACATACAGGTTACAGAGTTTGTTAAAAGAGAAAAGAAGATGGACCACAGCTTAAAGTCAAAAGATGAAGAACCCTCATTGAAGTTAGTCGCTCATGAACCAGACAGTACATCGAGTGTCAACATCAGTTAGTGGGAGTTCGTCATCAGTTTCAGAGGTACTCAGATTTAGTATTAAATCTCTTTTAATTTATTCTAGAAGTTAATTAATTTAAACTATAAATTAATTCCATCAGAATTAATTTATTCCTTAAATTAATTAAACTAGAAGTTAATTAATTTAAACTATAAATTAATTCCATTAAAATTAATTTATTCCTTAAATTAATTAAACTATAAATTAATTAATTTAATCTATAAATTAATTCACTCAGAATTAATTTATTTGTTAAATCAATTAATTCAATAAATTAAAATAGAATTAATACATAACTAGAAAGACTGAGAAAAACATTAGGAAGACAAGGAATTATATTTATTCTCTTATAAATAATTATTACTGCTGAGTAAATTAGTTATTAAATTAATTCTGTAAAGAATTAATTTAATACATAATTTACTTTAATAATTATTTAAATTAGAATAAAAATGAACTAGGAAGACTTAGTTTTTTAACTAGGAAGACTTAGAAATAAATCTTCCCGATTGTCTTCCTAGGCCAATTGTAGTCTTCCCGGTAGTCTTCCTAAACCACTGGTTGTCTTCCCGGTAGTCTTCCTAAGCCAATTGTAGTCTTCCCAAGCCAAAAGACAGTCTTCCCTATTGTGTTCCTAATACAAAATCTATTAAGTGGATTGGCGCGTGAAGAATAAAGCAATGCATTTGGTTTAAATACTAAAGAGTGATCAATTGGACAGTATCATCAACACAACACAAAAAACAAGACATAAACATACAACAACTTAACATCTCTCTCTTTCTGTACTGAAGAACAACAATTGTCGGAGCTCAATTTTTTCAGTGAATTAATTTCTAAATTGTATTGTTAAATCTAAACCACTAGAAATTAATTACTTGTTGTTGCTTGATTATCTAGCGGATCATTATCCCTAGAATTTGATCTCGAACTAGTTTTTACTATTCGATCTTTTTATTACAAAAATAGATAAATTCATGTCGAATTTATTCTAGATTTGTTTTAAATAGTTTGAGATTCAAACCTTGTAATCCGTACTATATTTGCAACACCCTTCAAGTTTAATATAAATTATATTTAACTTGAATTTTGTTTCATTTCATTCCGCACTTATTTGTTCTTGAATTGTTAAATCACGAATCGAACAAATTCGATAAAACGGTACAGTTTGTATTCAACCCCCCTTCTACAAACATATCAGGACCTAACAAATACGAACGTACGAATATTGTCAATTATGTATGTGTGAATGAATGATCCTCAAACCTGTATCTTATTTCCTTTACTGGATTGTCCGACCCCTCCGCCTCTGAGGACGTGGATCATTATGTGGAATGCGTGAATCGCCTCAAGTAGATCGGGGGAACATTACCCTAATAGACTCCGGACTCGGGCCTCTCATATTGGGCCTCTGAAATCGCAAGGCTCTTGGATCAGCTCACTATCATGATGGGCCTCCAACACTATTTATCTTTATTCCTAATTTATATTTTATTCATAATTCAAATCTAACTACGAAAAATATTTAAATTTAACCATGTGCAAGTGAATATTTTATTAGTAGAAAATAGTTAGGAGCCATGTAGTAGCTCTTAAAATTGAGGAGAGAAAATAGACTCTTAAGCATTTTAAATCTAATTATGACAAATATTTAAATTCAATCATGTGCAAGTGAATATTTTATTAATAGAATATAGTTAAGACCCATGTAGTACCTCTTAAAATTGAGGAGAGAGAATATGTTTTTAAACTTTTTAAAAGCTCCTAAGAATTTATTAAAACTCATTTTTTTGTCATGTTTTTTATTTATTTTGAATTTAAAAATTTATTCAACATGCTATTGGAGATGCTCTAATATCAAGCTATTTTGTAAGTGACATTTGATTTCAATGGACTTTTTTGACTTTTAATTCTGGATTAATTATGAGCCCATTGTAAAACAATGTGCGTGAATTGACCTGGGCATAACCGGTTAGAAGAATGGTTGTTAATGTAATGACTTATTTCAACGATGTCTTTTATAGTTTTTCTATACCGGTCAATTGTTTACATTTAAATTGAACATGGAGTTTAATAAAAATAGATTAAGTAATGGAGAAAAGTAGAAAGGAGGAGTAAAGTGATGAGACTCAATATTTAGTATATAAAGTAAGTAAAGTGAAGAAAGTAGAGGAGTTGATTTTTATATTATAAAATTTTACTATTTTATGAAAGTTTTGTAATGTAAAGAATTGGGAGGGATTTTACAAAAAAGAAAGTGTAAAGAAATGGATGGGACAGAGGGAGTATATAAAATATGATTTGTAATCAATGTTCTAAAAAATGCCAGGGGAGTCTAGGCGGCTAGATCACCTTCGAGCGATTAATCGGTTAGGAGGTGATTAATCGGAATGATTAATCGGGTGTATTTTTATAAATTATTTTTTTAATAAGATTTAGTTTTAATATTCAAGAACATCTTCTATACACTTAAAATATGTAAATATATAAATATTCTTATTTTGTTATCAAATACAATAGATAAATACCTTTATTTTATATATTTATTTTAATTTTCTGCTAAAAAATTAAAAAAAATTCAATTTTTCCATTAATCGCGTCTAAACCCACCTAAATCCGTCTAAACCCGATTAATCACTGATTTTTGACAAAAACATTTTTCACCCGATTTTCAAAAAAATTAGGCATTTTTTATCCGTTTACGACATAGGCACCGATTTTTAGAACACTCTTTGTAACGAGTGATGACCAAGGAGAAAGGTCTCAAAATTACAAATTTACAGAAGAAGGTGGACCAACTGATGAGACTGTGGTTGGTAGGTGGAGATTTTTGGATTCAGAGAATGGGAAAAAAAAACACGAAATAGCAGTGCAAGAATTGCATTTACAGTTTGTACGTAGACATGGCCCATGTCTTACGCACCGACCAAACCTATTCCACAAAATTTAATTAACTTTAACTTATTCTTTCTTTTCTTGGGCACAGCCGCACAGAGGTAGTTTTTGTGTAATATTTAAAATTTAGAAATAAATATTTATTTGATTATTATTTCGATTAATTCTTCTAATTAATTCCAATGTACAGATTAATTTTTAATCAGTAACTCAATCTATTAGTACCAATTTCTGATTTTTACAATCATCCTTTAAATTCAACTAGTTTACTAAACCGCGCTTCGCAGCGGTTTTGTAAAAATTTCTCTAAATATTTCTAAAAAATATTCTACAAAATATGTTTTTAAACAAAATAATATTTCTTACATAAAATTAAGATTTTCTTTTGAATTCTATGTTTCATCTTTGATCATTTACCGAACTTTTGAATAAATATAGAAAACAAATAATTGTTTAATATTTTTAATTATTTTAACATTGTATCAAATATTAGTATATTTGTCCCCATTTTTATTTTTCTCAAAATTTATATTCTAACTTAAATTTTAAAATACATAATATAACATCAATATTAAATTCTAGCAAATGACATGATCCTCTTAGTGAATCATTGTTTTGTTAAATATGTTTCCTCCCAGTGACCCGCTTTCTCGTTCACTCGTTGTAATCAAATCTAAACAGGTAACAAACTAATTTACTAAATAAATTACATCATATATTAATCAATTTTATTATGTCATAAATTTTAATTTAAGTATTTTTAAAAAAAAATCTAATTTTTATTGTTTAAAATATAGGTACTCAAGAAAATAAATGAAATGAAAATTAAACTTATATATTTAATTGTATTTTATAGCGCCTCACAAACTCAATTCGTCTCATTTATTATTTTTCTCGATTGAAAGATAGTAAAAAAAGAAATTAATATATAAATTGGACTCATAGAGTAAATTTATGAGTAATGTTAATAAGATATACTTAGTTTTCACCGTTAAAATATTTTCACCGTTAAAATATAGTAGGATTGAATTAGTAAATAAATTGGATTTGAAGAGAAAGTTTAGGGGAATATTAAATATCGCATATTTAGCTTCCCTACTTGAAAAATAGTAAGAAAGATTAATAAATTGAGTTAGTGGAGAACGTTTTTTAGTTTCCACCGTTAGGAAATAGTAAGAAGAAAATTAAGAATTTATATAATATTTAATTTTTATTATTTCAAAAATTAAAAAAGAAAAGATTGAAACGATTTGAGAGGCGACACCTCACCGCTATCGTCTTTTCCTTTTTATAATATATATATTAATTATTCTCGTTTATATATAAGATATATAGTTGAACTCTAGGAAGAACACCTTATATAAAGAATAATAATGAACACCATCATAAACACTTTATTTTTCATAAAAATTGATTTTTTAAAATTAGAATCATAAAATTGAACAACAATTAAGCCTAACATATCGAATTTAACGTAGAATCTCATCTAAATTTAAAAATTAAACATTACATATAATCCAGTACAGAATCTTGTATATATATTTATCACAATGAAATTACATGTAATCATGTTTTATTTGATTCTAATTTTTTGGTAGATTCTATTTTTATTTTTATTTTTTGTCTTTAATAATTATTCTCTTTTCTATAATTTAGGAGCTAACAAAAGAAATTTCAATTTTTAATAATAATTATCTTTTCTATAATTTAGGACCTAAAAAAGAAAATTATAATTTAATAATTTTTTTTGTCTTTTTACAAATAAATAGTTTTATAAAATTTGATTAAATATATAATTTTTTGATGACTTATCTTTTATAAGTATTACTTTTTCTATATATTTGGAGTTATAAAAGGAAATTCAAATTTCTAGTATAATTTCTCGATGACTTATTTTTTATAAGTATTATTTTTTCTAAATATTAGGAGTTATAAAAGAAAATTTAAATTTCTAGAAGTTATATAAGGAAATTCAAAATTCTACTTTAAAAAAGAAGAGTTCTAAAAAAATAGAAAAATATGATCTAATATAAATTAGAGCTTATACTTACCTTTTATACAATGCTTTCTTTTATACAACTTAAAAAAGGTTTTGACTTTCTTTTCTAAAAAATAGGACTTAAAGAAGAAAGTTTAATTTTAAGTATTTAAAATTGAGGAGTTGTAGAAAATTAGAAAAATATGAATCGAGTGATTTAAGAGCTCCTGGGGGTTTTCCTTTATATATATAAAATAAAGATTTTAAGATTGAAAATAATAAAAAAATTGCAATTATTAACATAAGAGCCTACAAATTCGAAAATAATAAAAAAGTTGTAATTTTCTAAATAAAAGAAAGTTCTATCAACTCCTACAAATTCGAAAATAATAAGGAAGTTGTAATTTTCTAAATCAAAGAAAGTTCTATGAAAATGAATAATAAAAGAAAGTTATATCAAGCATACAAATTCGAAAATAATAAGGAAGTTGTAATTTTCTAAATCAAATAAAGTTCTATCAAGCCTACAAATTCGAAAATAATAAGGAAGTTGTAATTTTCTAAATCAAAGAAAGTTCTATCAAATCCTACAAATTCGAAAATAATAAGGAAGTTGTAATTTTTTAAATCAAAGAAATTTTCTAAATCAAAGAAAGTTCAATCAAGTCCTACAAATTCGAAAATAATAAGGAAGTTGTAATTTTCTAAATCAAAGAAAGTTCTATGAAAATGAATAATAAAAGAAAGTTATATCAAGCATACAAATTCGAAAATAATAAGGAAGTTGTAATTTTCTAAATCAAATAAAGTTCTATCAAGCCTACAAATTCGAAAATAATAAGGAAGTTGTAATTTTCTAAATCAAAGAAAGTTCTATCAAATCCTACAAATTCGAAAATAATAAGGAAGTTGTAATTTTTTAAATCAAAGAAATTTTCTAAATCAAAAAAAGTTCAATCAAGTCCTACAAATTCGAAAATAATAAGGAAGTTGTAATTTTCTAAATCAAAGAAAGTTCTATCAAGTTTGAAAATAATAAAAGAAAGTTCTATCAAGCCTACAAATTCGAAAATAATAAGGAAGTTGTAATTTTCTAAATCAAAGAAAGTTCTATCAAGTCCTACAAATTCGAAAATAATAAGGAAGTTGTAATTTTCTAAATCAAAGAAAGTTTTATCAAGTTTGAAAATAATAAAATTGTAAATTTCAATTTCCTTCCTACAAAATCGAAAATAATAAAGGAAGTTGTAATTATTAAAATTAAAAATTGATTACAACTTCCTTTATTATTTTCGATTTTGTAGGAATAAATTGAAAATTACACTTTTATTATTTTCAAACTTGATAGAACTTTCTTTTATTATTTTCAAACTTGATAGAACTTTCTTTGATTTAGAAAATTACAACTTCCTTATTATTTTCGAATTTGTAGGACTTGATAGAATTTTCTAAAGTTCTATCAAGTTTGAAAATAAAAAAAGTGTAAATTTCAATTTCCTTCCTACAAAATCGAAAATAATAAAGGAAGTTGTAATTATTAAAATTAAAAATTGTGAAAAATTGAAAAAATTAGAAAAATAGAACGGAGCGATTCTAGAGGCGCCACCTCACCGCCCCGTCTTCTCCTATATAAGTATACTAGGTTATTAAGCCGCGCTTCGCAGCGGCTTTATAATAATATCTCTAAATTTTCTCAAAAAAAATTCTACAAAATATGTTTTTAAATAAAATAATATTTACTAAGTCGCGCTTCGCAGCGGTTTTATAATAATATCTCTAAATTTTCTCAAAAAATATTCTACAAAATACGGTTTTAAATAAAATAATATTCCTAATATAAAATTAAGTTTTGTTTTGAATTTTATATATTTTTCTAATTTAAACAACTAATTTTCTAAAAGTAGAATGGGCCACATATATATAAATGTAATATAATTTTATATAATTATTAATAAGTAACTAACTGTCTTTTTAAAGACATTGTCTGTTTTAAATTATCAAACAAAATATATTCTAAAATTAAAACACTTTTTTCTAACAAATTCTACTCCTCTTCAAAAAATATCACGGACAATTACCTTTAAATTAAAGCATCCCGTGATATTTTTGAAAAAAGAGTAGATTTTATTAAAAAAAAAGTGTTTTAATGATAAAAGTTAATAAGATAGTTAGTATTTTTATATTATTTATTATTAATGGTAATATGTTTTAAATTAAAGGTAATTGCCTGTGATATTTTTGAAAAAATGAGTACATTGTGTTTTAAAGATAAAATGCAATCAGCTAATTACTATTAATAAACATTTTTTCCTCGGGCGACATTATGGGGAGAGAGTCTTCACTGATTTACAATTTAGTAGAGAGGTGAGCAAATCTCTCACTCAGGGATGACACATACGGTGTATCCAGATTTGTATAAATTTTAGTATTTCTTGTGGTAGAAAAACTAATTGTATCTATAAGAGTAAATAAATGGTTAAAAAACTAATATAAGAATTAAATCAATAATATCAATGAAACAAATATTTGTATAATATCTAATGATATTCATTCAATCGACATAAGATAGATTTATATATGTACAATTTCCAAAACTATAAATTATAAAAAATATTAATAAAGATAATTACTTTTAAATTTTTTAATCTGGGTAGATGTGACAATTATCATATAGGGTCCATCATCCTCCTTGTATAAATTTGTATCAACCATCTCGCCCAACTTTTCCCACAAAGTTATGGTACTGGTGATGGAGTTGTTTAAGAAAAAAATTAGAACAAATTAAATAAGTAAAACAAATAAATTGGGGTAACCAAAGAAGTAATATAAAATTACAAGAACAATAAAAATAATTAACATTTATATTAAAATTAATATAATGCATAACTTACTAATTTGTGACAATTTTGAGATCTTTCTATTATCAAAAAAGAAGATGAAGCTACATTGGTTTGGTCATTCAGAAATCCTTAGTATAATATATATAATTTATCACACTTATTTCAATGATAATTTCTAATCAAATTCTATACAAACAAAAGTGAAGAAAAACAATAATGAGAAATCATTACAGTGTCAGCACTTTATCTATTAATAATTCATAAAGCTATGATAGTACAGAAAGGAACGGATACATAAAACAACAGTAGTACTTCTATAGCAAAGCCATATAAATGTATATAGAGTTAATTACACTTTGCATCCCCCAACTTTACTCCAATTTCAATTATGTATATGTAGTTTCATAAATTGCACTTTGCATCCCCAAACTTTAAAATATAAGTCGAATTACAACCCGTTGTACGTTTTCTATCAAAAATAATATTGTTTTAACGAATATATTGACAAA
Organism: Heracleum sosnowskyi; assembly: GCA_030848705.1. Classification (NCBI taxonomy): domain Eukaryota; kingdom Viridiplantae; phylum Streptophyta; class Magnoliopsida; order Apiales; family Apiaceae; genus Heracleum; species Heracleum sosnowskyi. The sequence continues at coordinate 90,274,301 of CM061235.1, read as the reverse complement.
TGCGATATAAAATTATTACAGTGATGATATAAATTTTAAATTCTAAACATGTAACTAATTTTAAATCATAATTTAATATTATTTTATGACCATTAATCAATTATAATTTATTTATAAAAAATTGAACTAATATGTTTTCATTAAATAAAGTTGTGACTACTATGATATATGATACGTATAAAATCATTAAAATATATTTGTATCATCTTAAAATATAGATTATATAATCGTTGCATAATTTGATATCGCATTTGTCAATACATTCGTTAAAGAAATGTTATTTTTGATAGAAAACGTATAATGGGTTGTGATTCGATCTATGATTTAAAGTTTGAGATGCAAAAAATAATATTAAATTATGATTTAAAATTTTTAAAAGTGTAAAATTAGTTACATGTTTAAAATCTAAAATTTATATCATCACTGCAATAATTTATATCTCATTTGTTAATATATTCGTTAAAAACAATATTATTTTTGATAAAAACGTATAAGTGGTTGTGATTCGACTTATATTTTAAAGTTTGGGGATGCAAAGTGCAATTTATGAAACTACCTATACATAATTGAAATTGGTGTAAAGCTGAGGGATGCAAAGTGCAATTAAGTCATGTATATATTACATGTAGCATATTGCAAACAACACATGTTCCTAATATGGGGCTCAATGAGAAACTAAAGATTTTGAGGGAACATTATATACACACCCTTTCAAACCACCCTCGTAACTCTGGGGAAGGGACACTCTTGATATATGTCCGCAAGCTCCAAAATGCTCTTCTAGTGCACTACGAACCTGTCACGTGTAAAAGGTTCAGGATGTCAGACCAATATTGACCAGTCAATATGGTACAGCAAAAAAAAAATTGCAGTGCATACCTGTTCCTCCCCGCCACTTGTATCAAAACCTCGCACAAACATTGTTTGACCTTGAGCTCCCCCTCCCTTCTGATATTTTTTGTTATGAATGACCTTTAATTTATAGGTGTTTGTAAGGTGAATAAGAAAAGTTCTATAAAGTTTGAAAATAATAAAATAAAGTTTTATCAAGTTTGAAAATAATGAAAGAGAAAGTTCTATCAAGATTGAAAATAATAAAAGAGAAAATTGCAATTATTAACATAAGAGCCTACAAATTCGAAAATAATAAGAAAGTTGTAATTTTCTAAATCAAAGAAAGTTCTATCAAATCCTACAAATTCGAAAATAATAAGGAAGTTATAATTTTCTAAATCAAAGAAAGTTCTATCAAGTTTGAAAATAATAAAAAAAGTTCTATCAAGCCTACAAATTCGAAAACGATGAGGAAGTTGTAATTTTCTAAATCAAAGAAAGTTCTATCAAATTTGAAAATAATAAAAGAAAGTTCTATCAAGCCTACAAATTCGAAAATAATAAGAAAGTTGTAATTTTCTAAATCAAATAAAGTTCTATCAAGTCCTACAAATTCGAAAATAATAAGAAAGTTGTAATTTTCTAAATCAAAGAAAGTTCTATCAAGTCCTACAAATTCGAAAATAATAAGGAAGTTGTAATTTTCTAAATCAAAGAAAGTTATACCAAGTCCTACAAATTCGAAAATAATAAAGATGTTGTAATTTTCTAAATCAAAGAAAGTTCTATCAAGTTTGAAATTTGAAAATAATAATAAAAAGTTATGTCAAGCCTACAAATTCGAAAATAATAAGAAAATTGTAATTTTCTAAATTAAAGAAAGTTCTATCAAGTCCTACAAATTCGAAAATAATAAGGAAGTTGTAATTTTCTAAAGCAAAGAAAGTTTTATCAACTTTGAAAATAATAAAAGAAAGTTCTGTCACGTTCGAAAATAATAAAAATGTTATTTTCAATTTCCTTCCTACAAAATCGAAAATAATAAAGGAAGTTGTAATTATTAAAATTAAAAATTGTGAAAAATTGAGAAAATTAGAAAAATAGAACGGAGCGATTCTAGAGGCGCCACCTCACCGCCCCCGTCTTCTCCTTTATATAAATATATTGATTGATGATTTCTGAAACACTAATTCGGGTTAACCATTTTAATCATAATTCTCAAATTTGACCTTTCATTAGTTTTATCTTTCAAAGTTATTTAAATTTAACAGCTATGTTTTGTTTTATATGTTCTTTTCATTTTTTAGTAATTTTAGTTAATTTGACAAGTTAAAAGTCAAAAAAGATATGTATAATAAGATAGAACTAACTCTTTAGCCTGTGTAATGCACGTGCATACTCTAAATATGAGTAAATTATTGATTTATTTGAAAAACAATTTGTACGTGTTTGCGTATTTTAGTAGCAATTTATGAGTTATATAACGAGTGATATGAGTACAAGTTTGTATTACTATGTGAAAGTTCCCTTTTTTTTGTTATCTTTATGTTGATATTAATGTATTTGTACTATACAAATATAATATTTAAAATATGTTAGAGATTATGTATAGTTTGATTTATTATATGTATAAATAATAAAATGCATATGCATGCTTAATTTATAAATTTTACTCAAATAATATATTTTACAATATTTAATTCACAAATATTTGCAATGAATCTAAATAATAGTATAATGAGATATGGTATATGTTAGTATATATGATCATATATTATCATACATTTACATAAATGTATGTAGATATATATATATATATATATATATATATATATATATATATATATGTGTGTGTGTGTGTGTGTGTGTATGTGTGTGTATGACCTATATGTGCAAGTATAAGTATGCATATTAATTATGGAGCATTTAATAATATGTAATAAATATATTGATATTAAAAGACTAAAATTACCATGAAAAGATATTATAAAAAGAAGGGCAAAACTATCCACGAATTAAATTTCTTAATGAACCCCTATGTTGTTGTATTAGATATAGAATAGATGAGTAATTTATAAATGCACTATGTTATCCAAATTTTAAAATTTTGTACTCTCTCCGTCCCCCTCAATTCTTTATATTGAGGTTGGGCACGGGTTAATAAAAAGTGTAATTTAGTGGAAAAAAAGTGAGTAAAGTGATAAAACCAATCAATATTTAATGTATAAAGTGGAGATAGTGGGAGAAAATATTGAATGTAGTTAATTTTTATATTAAAAAAGTTTACTATATATTTTAAAAAAAATTTGGAATATAAACAATTGAGAAGGCATCTAAAAAAAGTGTAAACAAATGGGAGGGACATAGGAAGTACCATTCATGTACCTATAATACAAATAATTCATCATGAAATTTATACATTTGACTGAAATTTGGACGGCTGAACACGATAACCAGTGAGAGAGATAAAAAGAAGGGCATTTTTTTGACACCGGTTTTATATAACTTTTCCTAAGGAAAATATACAATTCAAAATATGATTTTTCAAATTAAACTAGTTTACTAAGTCGCGTGTCCCAACAGTTTTGTAATATTTTTTATAAAAATTATTTTACAAATTAAACAAACTAATAATAAGAAAACAAATAAAATTAAACAAACTAAAATAAAAAAAAATATTATTATTAAAATAATATTATTATAATAATAATAATTATTATTAAAATAATAATAATAATAATAATTATTATTATTAAAATAATAATATTATTTTAATAATATTTTGATATTATTTTTTTCGCAGCGGCTTTCTCGTTGTTACCAAATTGAACAGAAAACAAACTAATTACTTAATCAATTACATCATCTAATTATTAATTTTATTATATCATAAAATTTAATTCAATTTTTTTTCAAAATTCTAATTTTTATTGTTTAAATACAGGTATTCGAGAAAAGAAATGAAAAGAAAATAAGGCTCTAATATTTTATTTTATTATATATAAACTTGCATTTTCTGTAAGTGTTATCTTCTACATAATTAGAAGGTAAAAATTAAAAAAAATAATTTTTAATGTATATGTAAAACATATAGATAAATTAAACGGGAGTTTTTTTATAAAAAAAATATGAGAACATAATTTCTAATAATTGTTTTTAGGAGAATGTAAAGATGATAATATGATTTCAAGATAAATTTAGAACTTCAAGAAAAAATATATGAGAATATTAAAATGGTAACTTTAAGTTCAAAAGAAAGTTTAAGAAAATATCAACATTGTAATTTGACTTGAAGATAAATTTTACGACAATATTAATATAGTAATTTGACTTAAAAAAAAAAGTTTAGAAGAATATAAGTTAATTAATTAATATTTCCATTACTAAAGATTTAAAAGTCAATTTAGATATTTTCTATTCAAATCGTCTGGAACCTCACAAATCGTCTTCTTTATTATTTTACTCGATTAAAAGATAAGTATTAAATAAAAATTAGTAAATAAATTGGACTCGTGGAGTAAGTTTAGGAGAATATTAATATAGTATGCCTAGTTTTCTCCATTTAAAGAAATTTTTTTTAATAGTCAAACAAACCATTTTTAACATAACATATTTAACTTCCTTCCTTAAAAGATAGTATTAAAAAAAAGGATAATTATCAAAGTCATCACTCATTTGGTTTAAATGTATCCAATTAGTCACTCATTTCAAAAATGACTCAATTAGGTAACTAATTTGAAAACTATATTTATATAAGTATAGATCGAAGCGATTTGAGAGGCGCCGCATCACCACCCTCGCCTTCTCCTTTATATAAGTATATTGATTGTATTAGTAGATGGCGTTTAAGATAATATTAACATACTATATTTAGTTTTCCTCCGTTAGAAAATAGTAATAAGGAAATTGAGAATTTATCTAATATTATAAATGCAATAATATTAAAATTGTATATTAACTTTTCTCCATTAGTAAAAATTTAAAAGGCAATTAAGATAGTTTCTTATAAAATAATTTAGAAAACTATTAAAATTGTAAATTTAGTTTATTTCATTAGTAAGATTTTAAAGGCAAGAATATTATAAGTGTATATTTAGTTTCCTCCATTAATAAAGATTTTGAAGGCAAAAATATTATAAGTGTATATTTAGTTTCCTCCATTAGTAAAGATTTTAAAGTCAATTGAGATATTTTCGAATCTTTAACATTAATAATTCAAAATTTTGATTTTTTTTGAAAAATAGACCGAAGCGATTTAAGAGGCACCACATCACCGCCCTCGTCTTCTCCCTTTGTATAAGCATATTGATTAATTTGTCAAATATTTTTTAAAATGACAAAATTTTCAAGATAAGTTTAAAATATACAGTAATAGTTTGAATAATTTTCCTAACACCATCTCCGATACTTTTTATATTATTTTAGTGTGAAAGTAATATTATTTGAACAAAACAACTCCAATCCATTTACATTATATTTTATATTAAATATCTAAAATAAGACAAGGTGTTTTCACTTTCTCAAAGTAAGTATCTTATTAAGATATACAGATAGGATATAAATGAAATATCAAGGGAATATATATATATATATATATATATATATATATATATATATATTCTAACAAATACGAGGGTATAATAGAAATTATGACGCTAAATTGGTGTAAAAAATACATAGAATATAGTTTTGACACCACTTCTTTTGACATCATTTCTATGTTATTATAATACTAGCTTATAACCCGTGCAATGCATATATATTTTGTAATATTTTTTTATTATATTAATTTATAATTTTATTCTTAGTATTTATATTTGTTTTAAAATTTTAATTTTATTAATATTTATAATTCTAATATACAATTTTTTTTAATACATTGTTGACGAATTTCGAAACTTGAACTTTTGAAAAATAATTTATCTATTAAAATATAAAATATTACTTGACATCATATTCAAAGGTTCTCATCTATATATTTTAGGATCCAATAACACTTACTTTTTTGTAGTATATTGTCTCTTAACGACCAAAACTCTGAAATTTCCTTTTTAATATATTCAGAAATAAAAATATTAATTTTATATTTGATACATTTTTGACGAAGTTCGATCACCTCACGACTATCATTTAATGATTCATATTTTTTTCGTGGTATTGTACTGTGATGACCAAAATTATGAATAAAATATATTATGATATATTTTTGGATATTTTATTTCGTGTTGCGTTTATCCTGTGCAAAACACATTTATTTTATGTATATACGATCAAAATTATGAATAAAATATATTAGGATATATTTTTGGATATATTATTTCATCTTGCGTTTCCCCTATGCAAAACACTTATATTTTATGCATATTTATTCAAATTTATATGATTCAAAATTTAAATTCTTTGTTAATTTTTAAAATAGGTAATCTTAAAATGTTATACGTTGTTGAGGTGATGCGAGACTTAATTTTTTTTAGTATGTTATGAATCAATACTATTATATAATAGACGAAACATTAAAAGTTTGGTTGGTCGGTATGGTACGTTGTGATTTTACTTAATTGTCCTTTCTTAAATTCGTGTTTTTACGTAATTAACCTTACTTATTTATAGAAATATATTATTAAATAATAATATTACCTATTTATAACCAATTACATTTTTCACCTAAAATACTTTATTTTTTTATTTTTTCTAACAAATTCCCCTACTTTTTCAAATATATCACGGACAATTACCTTTTTTAACTAAAACATGTTAGTTTTTCTATATTTCCTTACTAAAACCCCTCATTTTCCAAAAATATCACGGACAAACATTTAATTATTTATTTTTAAACCTAATATTATAATTATTTTTTTAAAAGTTTACCTATTTTAACATATCTACTTATTTTTCTTAACAAATGCAATTACTAAAAATATTAAAATATAAATAATCAAATATCTATTTATAACCAATTATCTTTTCGGCTAAAACACATTATAGATTTTTCTTACAAAGTCCCTCATTTTCTAAATATATCACGGGAAATTGCCTTTTTCTATTTTTCTCACTAAAATCTATTCTTTTTCTAAAAATAGAACGGACAACCCCTTTACTTATTTATTTTAAAACGTATTTAAATAATTTAAATTATTAAATTTTAAAACCTCATTTTCCAAAAATATCACGGGCATTTACCTTTTTAAACCAAATATATGTTACATATTTTATTTTTCCATACTAAAACCCTTCTTTTCCAAAAATATAACGATCAAACTCTTACTTATTTATTTTAAAATCCGTTTTAATGTTTTTAATTAATTAAAAGTGTTTAGCTATTTTAACATGGCTACTTATTTTTTTAACAAATACAATTAAAAATTTAATAATAAAATAAAAATTAACAATCCGTGCATCGCACGGGTTTTAAACTAGTATGAAATAAAGATCGGTAACTGATCATTTGAGTGTATTGTATCTATTATCTAATTACTCATTTTTTCTAATTTATAAATAAATCAAAATATATATGTTAAATAAATATTTAATGATTATATTTATTTGTTTACATGTATTATTCAAAATTATTGTTAATGAATATGAAACTCTTAGTTTTTAATAATATTTTGATATTATCCTTTTACATTTATTATATGTAAAATAATATAATATAATTTGGTTAAATCAAAGTGTTACGTTCTTTAAAAAAAATATCATATTTTTTTTTTTGAACCAGAAAATATCATATTAATACTAATTAACTAAATCATTTTAGTTGTAATTTATACTGTAAAATTTGCAACATAAATTTATATACATCTTTTTTACATTTAAAGTAAATTTTGCTCTAAATATTACGTCACTTTAGTGTTATATACGGTGTTGCATTAGAGTCGGTCTAACAAACATGAAAAAGTGCACCAAACCTTAATATGGTCCTCCACCTTCCCGTCAATTATAGTATCAAGTGACGTAAACGTCATTCCAACATGAAATCACGTTTTTTTTGGGGTAACCTCATGTTTTCTTTTTGGTTTGATAATCAAATTACAACCTCATTAGCAGCCGCGTTATCATATATTTTAAGTGATCATATGTTGTTTTAAAATAAGTCTATCTTGTATATTAATCGTTAACCCTAATTATGTCTTTGTCATTCCATCTTAGCAGCTTCATCTGTCGCCTACATATACGAACAATCACGTGTTGCATGGAACGTAAGTTTAAAAAAAAAAGAGATTTCATTTCATAGAAAAGAAAAGCTTTCGAGATACATTAATACACTACAAGAAAAAGGGGCAATTATGACGGAAATTTTACACTGAAATCGTCGCAATTGCCTCAATTACGACGGAAAATTTCCGTCATAATTGCTCAAGTCTTAAGTTCGCATTTTCGTCACAAATGACATTTTCGTCACAAGTATAATTTTCGTCATAAATAACAGTTTCGTCATAAGTATAGTTTTCGTCATAAGTATCATTTTCGTCACAAGTAGAACTTTTCGTCATAAGTTCCGGATTGCGTCGTAAGTTCACGGTTCCGTCGTAAGTTAACATTCCCGTCGTAAGTTTGAACCAATGGGGCCCACATTGGTATTAAAGTAATAGCTAAACTTGCGACGCCAGTTCCGTCGTAAGTTCAATCAGTTTCATTTAAAAATAAAAGAAACTAAATTATTTTTTTAATAATAAATCACTAATTTACGACGGAACATTCCGTCGTAAGTTGACCCCTAAACGAAATTACGACGGATTTTTCGTCGTAAGTTCACCGCTAGAAAAAATAATTCATTTTACAATTAAATTTATTTTTGAAAAGATGCGGCACAACCGGACCTTGTTATTTTTTGATTATTTTTTCCCAACACTAGAATGAGTACCGATTAACATCCGTACGGTTGGATCGTCGAATAAATCATTTAAAAAAAATATTCAGTGAATCTGACACATGTCCCGTTCCCAAAAGTAGTAGTGTTCCAACGTTTTTGAAAAGATGCGGCACAACCGGACCTTGTTATTTTTTGATTATTTTTTCCCAACACTATAATGAGTACTGATTAACATCCGTACGGTTGGATCGTCGAAGAAATCATTTAAAAAAAATATTCAGTGAATCTGACACATGTCCCGTTCCCAAAAGTAGTAGTGTTCCAACGTTTTTGAAAAGATGCGGCACAACCGGACCTTGTTATTTTTTGATTATTTTTTCCCAACACTATAATGAATACTGATTAACATCCGTACGGTTGGATCGTCGAAGAAATCATTTAAAAAAAATATTCAGTGAATCTGACACATGTCCCGTTCCCAAAAGTAGTAGTGTTCCAACGTTTTTGAAAAGATGTGGCACAACCGGACCTTGTTATTTTTTGATTATTTTTTCCCAACACTATAATGAGTACTGATTAACATCCGTACGGTTGGATCTTCGAAGAAATCATTTAAAAAAAATATTCAGTGAATCTGACACATGTCCCGTTCCCAAAAGTAGTAGTGTTCCAACGTTTTTGAAAAGATGCGGCACAACCGGACCTTGTTATTTTTTGATTATTTTTTCCCAACACTATAATGAGTACTGATTAACATCCGTACGGTTGGATCGTCGAAGAAATCATTTAAAAAAAATATTCAGTGAATCTGACACATGTCCCGTTCCCAAAAGTAGTAGTGTTCCAACGTTTTTGAAAAGATGCGGCACAACTGGACCTTGTGATTTTTTGATTATTTTTTCCCAACACTAGAATGAGTACTGATTAACATTCGTACGGTTGGATCGTCGAAGAAATCATTTAAAAAAAATATTCAGTGAATCTGACCCATGTCCCGTTCCCAAAAGTAGTAGTGTTACAACGTTTTTGAAAAGATGCGGCACAACCGGACCTTGTTATTTTTTGATTATTTTTTCCCAACACTATAATGAGTACTGATTAACATCCGTACGGTTGGATCGTCGAAGAAATCATTTAAAAAAAATATTCAGTGAATCTGACACATGTCCCGTTCCCAAAAGTAGTAGTGTTCCAACGTTTTTGAAAATATGCGGCACAACCGGACCTTGTTATTTTTTGATTATTTTTTCCCAACACTAGAATGAGTACCGATTAACATCCGTACGGTTGGATCGTCGAATAAATCAATTAAAAAATTATTCGAGTTTAGGGTTCGGGTTTAGGGTTTAGGGTTTAGGGTTAAAAATTAGAAAAATTAATGGGGCCCACTTTTTTCTGTGGGGTCCACCTTTTTTAATATTATTTTTTAATTAAATCGGGGGATCTTGACATCCATATGGTTGAATCATTGAAAAACATTTTCAAAAATAAATTAAAACACCAATCCTGGACTAAACACTAGTTAGAAGTAATAGTCAAATCACTAGTTGACTACTATAATCTCGAAAAAAATAAATTGATTTTTTCTAATATTTTTGGAATATCACTCAAACATATAACTCTTGATATCCATAGAGTTAGATCATCGAGAAATATTTTTAAAAAAATTGAAACACGAAAAAAACATGTGTTAACTTACGACGGAATCCGTCATAAGTTATTGGACTCCAAAAATTTGAATTTCCCGCCTATTTTTTTGGGCAAATTTTTAATTTACCGCCAAATGTTTTTGGGAAATTTTTGAATTTACAACCCCAACAACTCTTTTATGACGGAAAAATCGTCGTATATTTATTTAAAAATATTATTTTAAACGACTAATTTTTTAAAACTAATAATAGGATAAGAAATGGGAGGTGAATTTTATACCGGCTAAGTTACGACAGAACTATCTTCCGTCATAAGTATACTTATGACGAAATTTCCGTCGTAAGTATACTTACGACAAAACAAACTTCCGTCATAAGTATACTTATGACGAAATTTCCGTCGTAAGTATACTTACGACGAAATTTCCGTCGTAAGTATACTTACGACGAAATTTTCGTCGTATATTCAATTTGTAAACGACGTCGTTTTCTGCTACTTAAAATTTATTCATTTTTTAATTAAATCTAATTATGAAAAAATAATAAAATATTAAACTTCCGACGGAATAACAAATCCGTCGTAATTTAAACTTATGACGGAATTTAAGATTCCGTCGTAAGTATACTTACGACGAAAATATCGTCGTATATTCAATTTGAAAACGACGTCGTTTTCCCCCACACACAATTTATTCATTTTATAATTAAATCTAATTACGAAAAAATAATAAAATATTGAACTTGCGACGAAATTATTTTTTCGTCATAAGTATTTGTGACGAAATTGTCATTTCCGTCGTAAGTTAGGCGCGCCCAAAATTCCGTCATAAGTTTTCCGTCATAATTGCCCCTTTTTCTTGTAGTGATAGTTCATTCAAGCTGTTTATATGATCTGGTCATATACACGGACTGATACCAAATCAAGTTTTATGGCGGGAACATTAGGTCGTCGAGGGCTTTTGTTATCATGTGTTCTTTAGTTATTTAGCAACCATATATTAGAAGAAAAACATTGAAGAATTGCGTATAATAGAATTTGCAAGTTAATTTAGAACTTTTGTACGTATTTACGAAAATTTCTCTATAAATATTCTGCATTTTTCGGACAGTTAATTTATATTTTAACTAAAACATAATGCTATTTATTAATCCATAAGTTTGTTAAAAAAAAAAATTTACACAGGCGTAACTAATGATGATCCAAATGTCAAACTGCTCTAAATCCAAACTCTTCGAACTCAATTGATATCCAACTCGATCTTATGTAAAAGCTAAAAATTGTAAGTAATGAGTTATTTAGCTCAACAAGTAACTAATCAACCTAAACTGTCGATCCAAATAATACATATAAGATAATACGATATTCAATAAGATAACGATAAAAATATATGAAACAAACACTTTCGATATACATTCATATTTTTATTTGATAAATACGATCCGACATCACATAAACAACAATAGCTAGAACTCATCAAAAATGGAATATCTAAAACCTTGAAGATCTTTATGGTTTTGATTCTGACCAGATTTGGTTTTCACTTTTTATTGAAAAAATTAAACCCCTAGAGTTGTAGAGAACGAAAAAATCTATCCAAAAAGTCCAGAATTACGAATTACGATTTACGATGAATTTTCTACGAATTTTATAAGATAGCTGAATTGTGTATTAAATTTTTTTACAAATTTTAATAACAAAGATGAGAAAGGTGAATATGATATTTATATAACATTAGACATCCCTAATCCCATAATTCCTAATTATCTATACTCCAATCTGATCCATATTTTAATCTTATTAATCTAATTTAATTTTAAATTATAATATATATTGAATTTTAATTATTTTTTACTTTTTATAATAATAAAAATTAAGGAATATTACCTTCTCTCTATACCAACTACACATTACTACTGTATTATTATGGAACAAAACTGTTTATGTATAAAAGCATCTTTAACGGTGTTCTGTAAAATGGTTGACTAAATATTGATTATGTAAAATTTGCTGAACCTGTAAGGTATTTTACTCCAATGCAGTTAGCTATATTGATTGGTTATATTTTAAAAATGACATGTTATTATTATTTCAAGTTATTTTAAGTACAATATATTATTTTAATACGGTAACAATTGATATGTAATTTTGTTAGGTTCAACCTATATAGTCAATACGATGAGATTATCTAAATTTTTAGTCAACAGTAATCTACCATTGGAGTGACAAATTTTTTACACATTCTCTATAATTTCTATGATTAATAACAAAGATGAGAAATTTTTAGCTAAGGGTTCATAATGGTTGAACATGTTCTGAGCAACAAACTAGGCTCCGTCGCTTTTCTGGTACACTTACGTACCAGAATTGCGGAACTGGTACAGCTGCGTACAACATTGCAAAACTGGTATAGGGCGCCACAGCCCGTGGCGACCTCGGAGGGGTGCGCCACAGACCGTGGCGACCCTGTATCTTATTTTTATTCAACCAACGGCAAACCAACCAAAAAAATGAAATAAATAAAAATAAGATATAGGGTCGCCACGGTCTGTGGCGCACCCCTCCGAGGTCGCCACGGGCTGTGGCGCCCTATACCAGTTTTGCAATGTTCAACGCAGCTGTACCAGTTCCGCAATTCTGGTACGTAAATGTACCAGAAAAGCGAGGGAGCGCAACAAACTATGAGAGGACAACATGACATGCAGAAAAGCCTGTCATTCCTTGTCTGTCATAAGTCATAAAATGTTGGCATGCTTTAATTACATTAATTTATTAAATCTAGCTCCCCTCGTACTCATAAATGCTCGCATGCATATAAAATGTCTTTTTGTAAAATATTATCTACGATTTATTTAACCATATCTTTACTCTAAATTATTAAAACATATATTTTCATTATAAAATCATTATAAATGAAGTTGAAAAACTCTAATTTTTTGCATACATGATAATTTGATGATGATCTTTATATGAGAACGGTTGGATCATCGGAAAATAAATTAAATTTTTTTTTTGATGTAACCCTAATCTAATATCTAAATTTCAACCTCTAGACCTTAAACATCTCCGTTTCAGCTTTGCAAAGAGTTGTTTTTTAGAACTTTTTTTTTGCAAATTTTCTTGAATCGAGTAGATACGTTAATTCGTAAAATGACATTTGAAACTTAGTTATGATATTTAAATAAATTTTATTTATTTTTGTAATAATTTATAATTTATGTATAAATGTTTTTTTATTATAAAATCATTACAAATGAAGTTAAAAAACTATAATTGTTTGCGTACAAGATAATTTGATAATGATCTTGACATCCGTATAATTGGATCATCGAAAAATAATTTTTAAACAAATATTTGATGTAAGCCGAAGCTAACCCCTAACCCCTAAATTCCAAATTTTATTTAAAAATAAATTACTCCCTCCGTCCCATTTTTATTGTCCAACATCAAAAACCCACATTTTATTCAATCATATGAAATAAACTGATAGTTACCAAAAAGTTGTATTGCTTTTCATAAAAATTAACATAATTAACACATAATTTACCATATAAACTAAAAGTGGACAACAATTTTGGGACGAACGAAAAAGAAAATTTTGGACAATAAAACTGGAACGGGGGGAGTAATATTTTGTAGTTGATCGGAATTATAAAAACGGGTAGGAAATAGCTCATATGGCATCTCAGCCAAGAAGACGACATCATTTCCTACCACGAAGGGCCGGTGGGAAATGCCCTAACAAAAAGATACCATTTTGGTGTAGTCAGACACATTGACAACAAAAACGTGGCAAGTGAGGCCCACTTGGATCATTTCGTACCGATAGCTAATAGGAAATGCGTGGATCATTTCCTACCAAGTAGTGTTGGTAGGAATCGATATGATAAAACGACGTCGTTTGTACATTGTCAGACATGCTGACAAACAACGACGTGACAAATGAGAGCCATTAGAATCATTTCTTATCAACTGCGATTGGAATTGGCACTGCAACCCTTCTGGCCTTTTTTGACGGACATCTTTTGACGGATTAGACGGGAGCTAAGCTTGTGACGAATTCTAAACTTTAGATGATCATCTTTTAGACGGACTCATTCGTCTGTCATAAGGTCTTTATTATATTATTATTTTCTGGTGCTCAACATATTTTTATTGGTAAACATTACCAGTGAAACAAAAATAATAAAATAATCAATTTTTGACCGATATGTCGTCGAAAGCTGAATTTATATTTCTTTATGTGAAACGGGTCCCACACTTAACGTTGTGACAAAATTTTTAACTTGCGACAAAAAAAAAGGATCTTTAGACAAGACTAAAATAGACGGATGAAATCCGTCAAAAATAGCCCCATTTTTTACCGATTCAATGCAAAAAATCCGTCAAAAAAAGGCTGATGTGTTGTAGTGTGGTCACAACATTTCCTACCATAGTCATTTGGTAGAAAATACTATGGAAAAAACGATGTCATTTTATTTTTAACATGGCTTTGGCGGGTCCCATTTCGACCATTTCCTACGAGTTTCGGTAGGAAATAGTCCTTTGACCTGAAAATCGATACGAAAAGACCGGTAGAAAATGTTTCGGTAAGAATTATTCGGTAGAAAAAGCCCATTTTTCTTGTAGTGATAGATTTTATTTATATTTATTCAAATTTATATGATTCAAAATTTAAATTATTTGTTAATTTTTGAAATGAATAATATTAATATGTTATATATTGAGGTGATTCGAGATTTAATTTTTTTTAGTATATTATGAATATGAAATAAAGATCACGACTCATGAGGTAGTAACTGATCATTTGAGTGTATTATATCAATTATCTCATTACTCACTTTTCTAATTTATAAATAAATCAAAATATATGTTAAGTTAATATTTAACAATAGATGATTATATTATTTGTTTACATGTATTGTGATCTTAGGTTTATGATCCTTATTATTATATTCAAAATTATTGTTAATGAATATGAAACTCTCAGTTTTTAATAATATTTTGATATTATCATTTTATATTTGTTATATATAAAATAATATAATACAATTTGGATAAATCAAAATGTTACGTCCTTTCAAAAAAAATATAATGTTAAAATTAATTAACTAAATCATTTTACTTGTAATCAATATACTTATATAAAGGAGAAGACGGGGGCGGTGATGTGGCGCCTCTAGAATCGCTCCGTTCTATTTTTCTAATTTTCTCAATTTTTCACAATTTTTAATTTTAATAACGGGGGCGGTGATGTGGCGCCTCTAGAATCGCTCCGTTCTATTTTTCTAATTTTCTCAATTTTTCACAATTTTTAATTTTAATAATTACAACTTTCTTTATTATTTTCGATTTGTAGGAAGGAAATTGAATATTACACTTTTATTATTTTCAAACTTGATAGAATTTTATTTTATTATTTTCAAAGTTATAGAACTTTCTTTGATTTAAAAAATTACAACTTCCTTATTATTTTCGAATTTGTAGGAGTTGATAGAACTTTCTTTGATTTAGAAAATTACAACTTCCTTATTATTTTCGAATTTGTAGGCTTGATAGAACTTTCTTTTATTATTTTCAATATCTTCTTTATTATATATATAAAGGAAATCCCAGGAGCTCTCAGATCGTCTAAAAAATATTTATCTTTTTTTCTAGAATTTCTCAACTTTAATTCAATAAAATTGAATTTCCTTATTTGCAATGTATAGGAAAAACATTCCTTATTTACACTCAAATTTTTAGAGAAATCAATAAATATATAAAAGTCAATCCTATTAATTCGGACCCAAAAGTCTATATAAAGCCTTCCATCCTACAATAAACTGCATGTCTCTTTTTCATATTTTGAATTTTAAATTTCATGTTCCATTTTAAAGTTTTATTATCAAATTTCTGAGTGTGTTAACACATGTTTTCGATTTGTTCAGGTGCAGGCTCAAATTAGAGATAATCAATACTATGTTCTCTTGATGTTCGAGTGTTGACACGGTAAATCATTGGTACCATATAATTTATATTATAATTTTAGTTAAATCTTAAATTTACCCAATTGATTATCATCTTTATATCCAGAAATTAACTCCAAATTTCTTAACATGTCGTTTTTGATATAAATTGATGCATGCTAATATCTTTTTGCTTTATTGCTTATACATTTTTTTTAATTGAATTGCTTCTCTTTTCATTGATTAGGTTGTGTGATCGAAACAAAGCAGATAAGTGTGTCTGAATAGGTAAATACCTACTAACTCATAATACAAGCTCATATTAATCTAATCATGAATATTTTTCTGTACCCTGACCTAGAAGACATCATATTCAGCAAGTTATGTTTTTTTTAATTATTTTTTGTATGACTGTAATGGTGAAAAATCTTTTGTTTCAGCCATAAAGGTTTGCGGCATTGTAAAACTGAAATCATGTACAATTCAATAATAACTTTGATAGAATATTTTTATTTTTTTCTCTCTTTCAATTCAATATGCATTTGTTTTACAAATATGTCTGATTCATATGATTATCGTAAAACTATCACATGACAATTGAAAGAATTCTAAATTTAGATGGGGCTCTGTTTTCTAAAAACACCTAAAAAATTAATTAAGGACCAAAAATTCGTTGAGAAATCAACCATTTTTTTAATTTAATAAAACTAAATTTTCTTATTTATATTCGAATGGGAAAATAGATTGTTTTGTCACTAAAGTATATGGTCTTTTAGAAACTTACCACCGAACAATAATTTTACTCAAAATTATCACTAACGTTACAGACGTTTGTGATTTTTGCCATTCCGTTAAATTTAACATTTAAATTTTAAAAAAATAATAAAAAATAGATGTTTTTACCACTGAACTCTTGTGTCTATTAGAAAGTAACTAATGGACATTTAAATAATTAAATATAGCCACTAACGTTACATGTATTATTGTTTTTAATCATTCCGTTAAATATAAATGAAATCTCAGTTAAAATAACATTGATTTGGACTTAATCTTCCACATAATATTTTCCAAATAATTATTTCCCCCCAATTTGGTATTGTAAAATTTTCAAGATAATTGTTTTTGATTTAAAATCTAATATTTTAATTCAAAATATCTAGATATTGATCGAAAAGAATAAATTAGATATCTATTCTTTTTTTTGTGTGGTCAAATTTGGTTTATGAAATCTTAAAAATCAATGATACGAATCTAAAACATTTATACATATATATAATAATATTATGTTTTTAATAAAAATATATAATTTCATTAATGTTTTGTTTAATATGATAAGTTTTAAACGAATATTATTAACAAGATAAATGATTTCAATATTATTGAGTTGATTTATGAAAAGATAATAAAATTTATGCAATAATATCTCTCTATTCATGTTTAGTATCTAATTTTTAATAATTATGCAATAATATCTGTCTATTCATCATATTAATAATATTTCAACGACACATTAACGACACAATTAACAGAATGACTAGAAACAAAAACTAATGTAAGGTTAATGGTTAAAATTAATTATTTGATAGTTCAATGATTACTTTATAAAAAACTCAATAGTTGAGTGATAAAAAAATCTATTTTCCCTTACTAAATTTAACGGAATGGCAAAAATGACAAACGTCTGTAACGTTAGTGATAATTTTGAGTAAAATTATTATTCGGTGGTAAGTTTCTAAAAGACCATATACTTTAGTGACAAAACAATCTATTTTCCCTATTCGAATTTATAGGATAGAAAAAATAGTTGCCTTTAAATTTTTTACTAATGGAGGAAACTAAATATACAATTTTAATATTCTTTTCTTTCTCAATTTTAATTAAATAAATTAAAATTCCTTATTTAAATTTGAATTAAGAAGATAGAAAACATCTTAATTGACTTTTAAATCTTTACTAATTGAGAAAACTAAATATACAATTTTAATATTGCTTCCTTTAAAATCTTTAATAATGGAAGAAAGTAAATATACTATTTTAATATTCAACATCTTTATCTTTTTATCTTACCAATCTTTATCTTCTTTCTTCTTTATATATACTAGCTTAAAACCCGTGCGATGCACGGATTGTTAATTGTTATTTTATTAATATTTTATTAATTGTAATTGTGCAAAAAATAAGTAGACATGTTAAAATAGCTAAACACTGTTAATTAATTAAAAACACTAAAACATATTTTAAAATAAATAAGTATGAGTTTGCCCGTTATATTTTTGGAAATGAGGGGTTTTAGTAAGAAAAAATAAAAAAATGTAACATATATTTAGTTTAAAAAGGTAAATGCATGTGTTATTTTTGGAAAATGAGGTTTTAAAATTTAATAATTAAAAATATTTAAATATGTTTTAAAATAAATAAGTAAAGGCTTTCCTGTGATATTTTTGGAAAAAAATGGATATTAGTGAGAAAAATAGAAAAAAATAAATTGTAAAAGGCAATTTCCCGTGATATATTTAAAAAAAGAAGGACTTTGTTAGAAAAAATATATAATGTGTTTTAGCTAAAAAGATAATTGATTATAAATAGGTATTTGATTATTTATATTTTAATATTTTTAGTAATTGCATTTGTTAAGAAGAATAAGTAGACATGTTAAAATAGGTAAACTATTAAAAAATAATTATAATATTAATATAGGTTGAAAAATAAATAACTAAATGTTTGTCCGTGATATTTTTGGAAAAGAAGGGGTTTTAGTAAGGAAAAATAGGAAATTAACATGTTTTAGTTATATTAATATAGGTTTAAAAATAAATAACTAAATGTTTGTTCGTGATATTTTTGGAAAAGATGTGGTTTTAGTAAGGAAAAATAGGAAAATTAACATGTTTTAGTTAAAAAGGGTAATTGCCCGTGATATATATGAAAAAGTAGGGGAATTTGTTAGAAAAAATAATGTATTTTAGGTGAAAAAGGTAATTGGTTATAAATAGGTAATATTATTATTTAATAATATATTTCTACAAATAAGTAAGGTTAATTAAGTAAAAACATTAAGTACAATTAATTAAGGGTAATTAAGTAAAATCACAACGTACCATACCAACCAACCAACCAAACTTTTAATATTTCGTCTATTATATAATAGTATTGATAAGAAAAACTCACCGAGCTCTCAAATCGTCCTAAAGCTATTTATATTTTTCTAGAGATTTTGAATTTTAATTTAATATAATAAATTATTATTTTTAAATTTGAATTTTTATGATAGAAAAAAATCAACTGCCTTTTAAATATTTACAAATGGACGAAACTGAATATACAATTTTAAGATTCTTTCCTTTCTCGATTCATATTTATCTATTTTTTAGAGCTTCTCTATTCTAAATATTAAAAATTAAATGAATTTTAATTCACTAAAATTAAAATTTTCTTATTTAAATTCGAATTTATAGGATAGAAAAAATAGAAATTACCTTTTAAATTTTTACTAATGGAGTAAACTAAATATACAATTTTGATATTATTTCCTTTCTCAATTTTAATTCAATAAAATAAAAGTTTCTTATTTAAATTTGAATCAAGAGGATGGAAAAAATCTCAATTGCCTTTTAAATTTTTACTAATGTAAGAAACTAAATATACAATTTTAATATTTTTTCCTTTAAAATCTTTAATAATGGAGGAAAGTAAATATATCATTTTAATATTCAAAATCTTTATCTTTTTATCTTATCAATCTTTATCTTCTTTCTCCTTTTATTTATCTTCTTCTTTATATATATAAGAAAAACTTACCGGAGCTCTAAAATCGTTCGAAAACTATTTATATATTTTTCTAGAGCTTTTGAATTTTAATTTAATATAATTAATTTTTTTAATTCAAATTTATAAGATAGAAAAATATCAGCTGCCTTTTAAATATTCACTAATGGAGGAAACTAAATATACAATTTTAAGATTATTTCCTTTCTCGATTCATATTTATCTATTTTTTTAGAGCTTCTCTATTTTATATATTAAAAATTAAATTTTCCTTTTTTAGCTCCTAAATTATAGAAAAGTTAATACTTATTAAAGACAAGTCAGCTTAAAATTATGAACCTAATCAAATTTTATTATTATATATACAATCTTTATTATATTATATAAAGAAAATTTATTAAAAAATAAATTTCCTTTTTTTAGTTCTAGATTATAGGAAATGAAATAAACATTTGAGGCATGTTCCTATATAATAAAATCCTAATATATTGCTTTAAAAATAAAATCCTAAATATTTTATAATCCTAATCTATATAAATATACCCAAATTTACTTCT
Organism: Heracleum sosnowskyi; assembly: GCA_030848705.1. Taxonomy (NCBI): domain Eukaryota; kingdom Viridiplantae; phylum Streptophyta; class Magnoliopsida; order Apiales; family Apiaceae; genus Heracleum; species Heracleum sosnowskyi. The sequence continues at coordinate 90,253,737 of CM061235.1, read as the reverse complement.
AAGTTGAATTACATTCGAAGAAATATTCATTGCCATATAAAGTTTTTCAGAGATCTATATAAACTAAAAGTTGGAGGATAATTACGTTGTCAATCCTCCACGAATACAAAACTATCTAGCTTATATTTTCAATGTTTTCTGATTTTAATCGCACTATATCAAACATCAAGTTTGCTTTAATATGAAGGCGTTTCGATTTAGGTCAATATAAAGATTTTATCTTTGCAATGTTATGTTCACGATTCTCTATATTATTCTGAATTCACTCTTAGATTTTACCTTTTTTCTCTTTCATGTGAAAATTGATTTTGTATCTCACCATGTTTAATCTTTTACAACTTACAAGATTTTTTTTTGTTTACATCTATAGTTTGATAATGTGATTAATTGTAGCCTCGAAAGAGATCAACAAGATCTCACATGTGACCGATGAAAAGTTTATGCAAAAATAAGTATGTGTGCAAAATTTTATAAGTTTTACCCTTTAAGAATACATTTAATTTAACATGGTATTTTGTATATCGTTTATAATATGAATGTAATGAATCAAATTTTGTATCTTTTTTGATTTAAAATTGCATCATATACAAAATCAATTTCTATGTAATTTTGTGTACCCACTAATTTTTGCGTATTCTTTTAATCCGTATGGTTGGATTTTCGCAAAAAACTATTAAAATATGAATTTGAAAACGCTTAGTTAGAGAATTTTTCTACCGTTGGATATGTTAGGTATATATGCCGTGATAGAGTTTAGCACAAGTTGAAACACAATTAGAGACCTATTGTATATTGTAATAGGTTGCACAAGAAGACTGCACCGGAAGAGTGTGTGGATACAATATTTTATAATTTGTTTTAGTTGGTTTCAATATTTATAATGAATGTTATCTTTTTATAAAGTTTTTGATATATAGTTTTTTAATTAATAATATTTAGATAATTGAATTTTTTTTATTTATATTCAAATTCATAGTAAAAACAATAAATATATAAAAATTAATCATGTTCAAAATTCAATTAAACAAATATTTTTTTCTTAACTAAACTAACATTGAAATCCCTTACTTACATTCAAATTCACATAAAAGACAATGATTATATAAAAATCGATTATGTTTCCATGATTAACATTTTATATTATAATGATGCACATATACGCACTAAAAACATTTCTAAGAATATTTATGAAATTTATAATTTTTGTGATAATACAAATAGTTGAAGTCTGAAGCGGTGGTTAATAATTAAATTTTTATTATTTTTAATTTATATGTATTTAGTGCAATGACATCGGCTGAATAAAGTATGACACAAAATCAGCATATAAAGTATAGGAATATTTAAGAAATTTGTAATTTTTGTTATGATACTAATAGTTGAAGTTTGAAACGGCGATTAATACTTAAATTTTATTATTGCATACTTTTAGTATTTTTTTATTTGTATGTACTTATGCAACGGGCGTCGACTCAAAAAACATGACACAAAATCGGCATATAAAATCTAGAGATATTTAAGAAATTTGTAATTTTTGTGATAACGAATAGTTGAAATTTGAAGTGGTGGTTAATACTTAATATTATTAATTGTATTTGATAAAAAATAAATTGACATGTTAAAAAAGGTAAACTTTTTTAAATAATTAAAAGTATTAAAATTAGTTTTAAAACGTTCCACTGTGCCGAGATGTGAGGTGCAGGTGGTCATAATCACCCCAGGGTATGCGCTAGCGCCCTTGACAGGCACTCCACAATCTCTCGGTTCAAAGATTTTTTAGAAGAAGGCTCCGTGTAAAGCATCAAAAATCTGAAAGTTTTTCAAGTACAAGAAAATATAGACTACTATCACATGGGTCTAAATTGCTCTTCATACGCATAACGTCGCCTAAGAGATTGGAATAAGGCATCGTCAACATATCACTGCACGAATTTCAGTTCATATGCCCGGATATGATTGATGCACGTATTAATGACACTAACATACTATCAGGTATTAAAAGGTAATATACTATCGGTTTTGTATAAGAAATTAAGTAATTAATTGATAAATAATTAATTACCTTTAATACTTTCGTACAGGCAGCTAATTAATAGTATAAATATACACCTAAAATCTGTTAATTGTCTACTGCAATTTTTGTTGTCAACATTGTTCTTCTTTACTTTTTTGTTTGTTCATGTTAATGATACTTTTTCCTTTATGTTATTTATCTTATTACGTTTGTTTGTATCCTAATGCAGGATCATATTAAAATCTTTGACAAGACAAGTTATTTGCTATTAGTGTTGATTGAGTTAATACATGGATTAATAAGGAGGGAGATTCATCAGTTAATCAATTAAAATAATAGGTCGAGCAAGGTAATTTTCATGTACATTCAGTTGTGAATTGATTTATATGTTTATGTGTGTACATTATTAGTTTTGAATTTAAAGTTAAAAGTTGATACACCTGTATACAAGATAACTCGAAAGTGGAGAATTCATCATGTCTTCAAAAACAAATTTTATCATTATTTTTTAACATTTAGATAGTTATTGCTCTAATATTTATGAGAAAAGATTATATCTTTTAGTAAAATATTTTCTTTAATTCATACACGAAAATTCAAAGATAAAAATTGTATATTAAGAAATTTATAGTGTATGTATTTCGAAAATATCATGTTAAGATTTATTCGACTGAAAAATTTATTTAGTGTGTGCATTTTTAACAAAATTCAATAAGTCGGTACATCTATAACAAAAGTCATACAAGAATAAGAAATATTGAGAAGAGGTCAATATTTTATTTTTTTTAAGGAAGAGGTTGTTGTTGTTTTTGTTGTTATTTGTTTTGACAAAAATAGATCATTATTAATAAAAAATAATCTCCCAGCAACAAAAAAGATGTTTGTTCATATTTTTTTATTTTTTTCTTACTGAGAATAGATTTGGAGGTAATTAATATTTTAATAGCTCTGAAGGTATAATTGTAGTTTTTGATTAAACGATCTAGAACTTATATATATATATATATATATATATATATATATATAATTCAAAACAAAACTTTATTTTATATTAGAAATATTATTTTATTTAAAAATGTATTTGTAGAATATTTTTTGAGAAAATTTAAAGATATTATTATAAAGCCGCTGCGAAGCGCGGCTTAGTAAACTAGTTTATATTATAAAATTTGCAAAATAAATTAATGTAGATGACTTTTCTACATCTTTTTTACATTTAAAGTAAATTTTACTCTAAAAATTACATCACTTTAATGTTATATACGATGTTGCATTAGAGTTGGTCTAACAAGAAAAAGTGCACCTAACTTTAATATATATGGTCCTCCACCTTCCCGTCAATTATAGTATCAAGTGACGTGAAAATCGTCATTCCAACATTAAATCACGTTTTTTTTGGTTTGATAATCAAATTATAACCTTAGCAGCCACGTTATCGTATATTTTAAGTGACCGTATGTTGACATGTTGATTTGACAGTATAATGATTTTTGAGGGTCTATTTATTATTATAATCAATTAGAATCTGTCACATGTATTTTGTAACTTTTTTTTTTACATATTTTACGACCTCTAGCATTATTCTTTACCTAATTATGTCTTTGTCATTCCATCTTAGCAGCTTGATCTGTCACCTACATATACGAACAATCACGTGTTGCATGGAACGTAAGTTTAAAAAAAAAAAGAGATTTCATTTCATAGAAAAGAAAAGCTTTCGAGATACATTAATAGTTCATTCAAGCTGTTTATATGATCTGGTCATATACACAGACTGATACCAAATCAAGTTTTATGGCGGGAACATTAGGTCGTCGAGGGCTTTTGTTATCATGTGTTCATCTTCTTTTGCTGACTCTCTCGGCCAGCAGTTGTGCTTACTCACAATCAATCATCAGAAGCCTGCCCGGATTTAATGGTGATCTTCCTTTCAAACTCGAAACCGGGTAAGTTAATCTATACATGTTCTCTTGTTCGTTTCCTCCTCCTCTTCCTCACATCTATACTTAAGTTGATATTACTAGATATACGAGTTAAACGAAGAACAATCTGTGTTGCAAATTCTATATAATAAAAAACTAAGTTTAATAGTAGTGATTCCATGCGTACACGAAATGAATATGCAGTTGAATTGACTTGGTCATGGCTCATTATATAGTAACTTGTGGTGATATATGGCAGTTACACCGGGACAGGAGAAAAAGAGGATGTGGAGCTATTTTACTACTTTGTCGAGTCGGAAAGGAACCCTGAAGATGACCCGCTCGTTGTTTGGATCGCCGGCGGTCCGGGTTGTTCTTCTCTTCGTGCATTTTTCTATGAGATCGGTAAATTCATCTCTTGCATATCTGGCCTATAAATTCTTTGCTACTAAGCCGGACAAGTCAGGCCGGCCGAGATAAATTATACAGATGATTATGGTTAATTATCTTAAGTGACAATTCTGGATTCCATTTTTGTTACCTCAAGATATATGAAAACTGATATTCAACATACAAGCATAAATAAGTTTGTTTCCACCGTCTTTCTCTCTCGGCCTTTCTCTTTTTTCTTTTTATAGCAACCGCCGGGGCTTTTAATTGGTTTTCATCCGTAAAAAAACTCCAAATCAGTTAATTTCTTTAGTTTGTTCTTATTTTTTTCAATAATCCTTGTTTCTGGGTAAAGACTTCTGCCATTTTAGATTGTTTTGTTTGTTTGATTAAATTTGTTCATAGTGAGTTTTGTTTCCAATTTATTTGAATTTTTGTGTAATTTAATGTTCGAGATGTTAGAGGTGGGATTTTCAAGATTTTGATTAAGTGATAAAGATTTTTATGAGATTGTAATTACGGTTGATAGGTCAAACTGGTTGTGACGACGACGCGGTACATGTACATATATCAACTTCAATAAATCGCTTGATTGTCTCTGTATCCAGACTGGATTAATCAGACGATATAATATATTTTATATTTGTTCGAATCGATTATTTTTATAGATGCAGTATGATTTTTCATTATTGAATTAATTTCCCTTTAAAAAAACATATAAGTCTAAATATTCTATCCGAGATAAACCTAGCCTTTCTTCATTATTTTATTTTCCTTTTTTCGAAGAATAATTTTATTTCATGGAATAATTAATGTTTTTTTTTTGATAAAATGGAATAATTAATGTTGCTGTTTGGTTTAATTTGTATTGCACGCCTATTTGACATATTTAAACTTAACCCCCACTTGGTAATAAATATTTGATAGAAAAAGCTGACCAATGTTTATATTAAATCCCTAAGAGCATCTCTCATGAGAAATTCTTAACTAAAATCCTATGTGACATGTCTTAAATAAGAAATATAGAGATTATGTAAAAATGTTGTCTCTTCAACGAGTCATAACTGTTAACAACCAAAATTTCACGTCATCTATTACCATACTCAAATAATAAAGCAAAACATTGTACAAATTCAGTAAATTTTATATAATTAATATTTTATATCATTTTAGCCAATCATTTTAATCAACCCAATCGAAGATGCTTTACCATCTTATATAGTTGCCTTGCCTAACAGACAGCCTTGAAATTTGACGATTCAATATGAAAAATGTGTGGCTAAAGGATTAATTGATACAGGGCCCCTAACATTTGACTATAGTAGATCCAAAGGGGAGAAACCAGTGTTGCAGTTGAACCCGTACTCTTGGACAAAGGTTTTTTCAACTATATTTACATACATACCTTTGCTTGCACGTAACTAATCTTTTAATTCTACTTATAACAACATTGTTAACAATTTTTACAGGTTTCGAATGTAATATATTTGGATACACCTGTTGGGACTGGATTTTCATATGCGAAAACTCCTGATGCCTACAAAACAAGTGATACGTTATCATCAAAGCATGTCTACAATTTCCTCAGAAAGGTCATCTTGCTTAAATAATTATCAAATACAAGCAGATTTAACGTAATTTGAGATAATTAATTCAACACTTCAACATAAAAATATATGTATATAAACTGTCCGTGATTTGTTTACAGTGGCTAAATGATCATCCAAGATTTATCAACAACCCCTTGTACATTACTGGTGTTTCCTACTCTGGCATTGTTATTCCAATCATTACTCAAGAGATTTACAACGGTATGTCTACATATATATTCATGAATAACATTTTTTTTATTATATAATAGCAAATTCAGTGACCTAATAATACCTAATTATTTTGTGACTTTTTACTTAATTTGAGTTTTACATTCTGCAGGTAATGAAGCTGGAAATCAACCCCAAATCAATATCAAGGTAAGTGGATATTATATAGGAGAAATTATGAGTCCGAAGCTGGTCCATAACAAGCGATTGTTTGCAACCAACTTTTCGCTATAGTTTTCACGGAAAGGAAAAAAGTTCTATTAATGTTGTATTAAGCGCAGATAGATGACGTTGCCCCTTATATTCACAAAAAAATTCATTGGTATTCCTTTGCATGTATTGCCTTGATTTATCCTGATATATGGAATGCCGCCAATAACCATCACCCTAAGTTATATGTATCTACATGTGTACGTCAGGGATACATGATCGGCAATCCTTTAACCGATAGAAATATAGACTTCAACTTCAGGATTCCATATGCTAATCGAATGGCACTCATATCTGATCAACTCTATGAGGTATATATACATTCCTTTCATTTTATATCTGCTTTTGTTTTTCAAGTTGTTTAGAACAATTTTAAAGTAATTTAAATATGTAAATTTTATTTTTTTTCAGTCGGCCAAAGAAAATTGTGAGGGTAATTACATAAGTGCAAATCCCAGTAATGGATTATGTGCAAGAGATCTTAAAGAAGTAGCCAAGGTACATACTTGTTAAATTCAAATATTCATTAATTGTCGCAATTTTTACTCTCGCAAATTTCTTATAAAATTTTATTGCAGTGCCTCGAGTATATATATGGATACCAAATCCTTGAACCTAGTTGTGGATTAGTAGTAAGTGGAACTTCAAGCTTGAAGAAATCCCTTGTGCAACATTCTCACCGGAAAAATCTTATAAATCCCCTGCGATTACCTCGGATGCGGCAACCGCGGTGTCGAGTAATCACTTCTTTTCCTGTTGTTCTTTTAGTAGTAATAACAACTTCTTTTTTAGTATATGTCGATAATTTTACTCATGTATCTGTATTTGCTCTACATTAACAAATAGGGGGACACTTATGAGTACTATTCCATATGGGCTAACGACAAAACAGTGCAAAGAGCTCTCCGCATCCGCGAGGTACGCAAGTTACAAATTTCTGAGCTCCACAAATAATCGAAAGATTAACCTGAAAATTGGTAGGAAATACTCGGTAAAAAATGCTTCGGTAGGAAATAGTTGATTGGAAAAATCAATTCTTGGTAGTAAATACTTGGTAGGAAATAATCGAAGAATACTTGATCTGTTACAAGTTATTATATCTATTATACATGCTTGATCTGTTACAGGGGACAATTAAAGAGTGGGAAGCATGCAACACAGATCACTACTTGGTTGGGAAAGATGATACTGAAACTTATTCATACAATGTTGCAAGTTCCGTTGCTTATCACAGAAACTTGACCAATAAAAATTGTCGAGCTCTAATATTTAGGTATTTTACCTCAATATCTAAGTTTTTTGCCAACAGCCAACTTATTTAATATAGAATAAATCATCAATCTTGTTTTGATTCGTACATATATTTATATTTACAGTGGCGATCATGACTTGGTTGTTCCTTACATTGGCACTGAAAATTGGATACAATCTCTAGATTTGAATGTTGAAAGTACATGGGCACCCTGGTTTGTTGAGCATGAAGTGGCAGGGTTTGATCTCTAAACTCTCATATATATTATAGCAGAGTACAAATAGTATAACATAAAATGTAAATAAAATATGTTCGGCTTACAAAACATATAATTATTTTACGAAATTGTTTTACTTCCAATACATGTTGAATTTGATATCTAATATTCCAAGAACTTAATAATTACTTGAGGCTCTTCATAGATCATATATACACTAACATTTTTATGCATGGATATAAATTAAGTTATATATATTAATGTTGATTTTATTGATGATGGTACAGGTATAGAACCACATTTTCAGATAATGATTATTCTCTGACATTTGCCACAGTTAAGGTAACAAATAATATAATTACATGATACAATTACATATTGCAATGTTGTATATATTCAAGTAATTTTATAAATTGGATTAAAAAAAAGAGTAATTTTATAAATTCACGTTTCTGTTTACTATCTACAGGGTGGAGGTCATGCAGCTCCAGAGTTTAAGCCTGAAGAATGTCTAGCCATGGTGGACAGGTGGTTCGCCCAAATTCCTCTGTAATGGCTTCAATAATTTGTTAGCTACGAGGTTTAACTAATTGGTTATGATTCTTTACCGTTCTTGTGGTACATAAGAAAATATAGATAAAGTTAGAAAAATGTATTGTTTCAAAAAAGAAGAAGTTAAATAATGTATAAATAGGTGCATTTGATTGTGGGACAAAACTGTATGCTAAATATATTCCATGGATTGGAGATCATGGAATATTTGATATTATTTTCTTTTATCATTTATGTAATTATTGTTTATTTGATTACTCTCTACATGATGTTGGTATTATAAGCTTATATACATCGCCGGTTAGACAGTGTAGTTAAAAGTATAAACCCTTCAATTTATGGAAGGAGAAGCTGTTTTTTTCTAAAATGAAAATATTTCATCGAAACGAGAAATAGGTTATATAAGTTTGCTTTTATATAACGATCCTATTACCTACCATTCCATCCCCATGATCCAATTACTTACCATTTGTAGTAAACAAAAATGACCTGAATCTGTGTTTGTGTGTGTATATAGTTACTGAAATATCTGGTGGTGAGCAAAGCTCGTTTTTGTATTATATAAAACGGAAGAACTGACGCCACCCCTACTTTAACTCCACTTCTGTAAGCATGATCACCTGATAAAACTATCACCTCATAAAACGCTATTAAACTATGACCTAGTCTTGCTGACTATATCAAACTAAATATAGCAGACTTGTTTCAATTAAAATAAAACAAATGAGTTTAGATTAAAAATCCAACAAACTCCCTCTTAATCTAAACTTGATCGAAGATTCTTGACACTCACTAAGCCACACATTCCTTCAAACTTGAATGTTGCCAAAGCTTTAGTTAGAAGTGAGTGTTCATATGTCTAATAACAATCTCACCTCAATCAACACATTCACGTATGAAGTGATAACGAATATCTATGTGCTTGCTTCTGTCATGAAATACCGGGTTTTTCGCCAAATTTATTGCAGACTTGTTGTCGATATAAAACACCACTGGACCAGCTCGAACATCTGTAATTTGCCTCAACGGCTTATACAACCATATGCCTTGACATGCAGCTGCCATAAACTCCACCTCGCATGATGATAACGTCACACACTTTTGTTTCTATGATATCCATGTGATTAATTTCTCGTTTAGGTAGAAAGCCATACCACCTGTAGTCTTTCTATCATCCAAATTCCTAGCAAAATCGCTATATGAATAGCTAGTTAACAAATAATTTCCATCAACCTTTGAATATACTAACCCGTACTCCAGTGTTCCTTTGATATAACGCATGATGCATTTCACTGCATTTAAATGCATCATAGTGGGTCTCTCCATAAACCTGCTCACTATGCCAACCGTATAAGCTATATCCGGTCGAGTAAGTACTAGATATCTAATCCCACCAACCATGCCCTTGAACTGCGTTGAGTTAACAGATTTACCCCGTTTATCTTTCACTATCTGCACCTTAGGCTCCATCGAATATAATAGAAATAATTCCTCCGTATTTCTCATTCACTTCCTAGTATATATACAATATACAAAGCCTGCATTAAGGCTATCATTAAGGAAACTAGATATACATTATGGCTATAATTAAGGAAGCTAAATATATCCCTAACTAATTACAGAAACCAACTATATCCACATATATCTTTAACACACCCCCGCAGTCGAAACGGGAGGTTGACGGACACTGAGACTGTCCCTGAAATCGTCAAAAAGTATACGGGGAAGACCCTTCGTAAAAATATCCGCAATCTGATATCGTGATGGCACATGAAGAACCCGAACCTGACCCTGTGCAACTTTCTCCCGGACAAAGTGAATATCCAATTCAATATGTTTGGTTCGTTGATGTTGCACCGGATTGCCGGACAAATAGATTGCACTAACATTGTCACAATACACAAGAGTTGCTTTTGAAACTGGGCAATGCAATTCCAAAAGCAAGTTTCTGAGCCAACACGATTCAGACACCACATTAGCAACACCCCTATATTCAGCCTCTGCACTAGATTTGGAGAGTGTGGGTTGTCTCTTGGAGGACCAGGAGATCAAGTTATCACCCAAAAACACACAATAACCCGATGTAGACCGTCGTGTATCAGGACACCCACCCCAATCAGCATTCGTATAAGACACAAGGGATGACACTGAAGACGAGTATAGATGTAAACCATGTTCCAGTGTACCATGAATATACCAGATTATGCGTTTAAGAGCCTGCATATGGTCAACCCGAGGAGCATGCATATGTAAACACACCTGTTGAACAGCATAAGAGATATCCGGTCTCGTAAAAGTAAGATATTGGAGTGCCCCAGCAAGACTCCGATATAGTGAAGGATCCTCAAAAAGAGTACCCGTAGAGCCACTAAGCTTGGCCTTCGTATCAACCGGAGTAGGTGCTGACTTACAAGAAGACATTCCAGCCCTTTCAATGATATCTTGGGCATATTTCCGCTGTGAAAGAAACATACCACCCGCATGACGAGTCACGGAAATGCCAAGAAAAGAATTCAAAGGACCAAGATCCTTCATAGCAAATTCGGAGCTAAGCAGGTCCATAATAGAGATGCGAAGAGCATTAGATGAAGCAGTGAGAATTATATCATCAACATAAATTAAAATATAAGCCACGTCAGAACCTTTGCGATAGATGAACAAAGAATTGTCACACCTGCTATTAGTGAAACCAATAGAAATAGCGTAATCAGCAAACCGCTTAGACCAAGTCCTGGGTGACTGCCACAGTCCATATATTGATTTACGCAACAAACATACATAATCTGGATGACGACGATCACGATACCCCAAAGGTTGATGCATATATACTGTTTCCTGTAACTCACCATGAAGAAATGCATTCTTTACATCCAGTTGATGAATTGGCCATGCCTGCGAGAGAGACAAAGAAAGAACTGTGCGAATTGTAGCCGGTTTCACTACCGAGCTAAACGTTTCGCCACAATCAATGCCTACCTGCTGAGTTTTTCCATCACCTACAAGACGGGCTTTATGCCTCTCAAACACACCATTAGATTTTTCTTTATGAGTAAATATCCACATAGATCGAATAACATTAACATCAGGTGGACGGGGCACCAACTCCCACGTCTTATTTTTAATAAGAGCCTTATACTCATCATCCATGGCCATTTTCCAATTCGGGTCACGAAGAGCCTCAACCGGGTTACGAGGTAAAGGTGACCGCGTAACCTTCGTGATATAGGCATGATCAGAATATTTCTTATTTGGTTTGAAAATACCCCTTTGACTCCTTGTGACCATGGTGGGCTGTGTGATGAGGGAAGGAACAGGAGATGATGTCGGGACTACAGGTGACGGACTCGAGAGGGGAGATGTGCTAGCAGTTGGTGTTTGTACCGGAGAAGAAGACTCAGTCGAGATTAATGGGCTGTCTGGGGGAGAATGAGGAGGACTGCCAAATTCTAGACTGTGTGTATTAGAGGCAGGAAACGAGTCTTGTGTTGGAGCAGTTTGTGGCTGAGTTGACACAGGGGCATATGGATTTTGGAGATGATATTTGGAATATGCTGACAGGCCATCACCCAGAAAATCATAAGTCGATGGTGATGGAGTCTGTAGCTTAGCAAACGGGAACACATGCTCATCAAATAGTACATGGCGACAAATTATGATTTTATGTGATGATAAATCATAACATTTGTAACCACGGTGATGAGGAGGATATCCCAAAAACACACAAGGCGTGGAACGAGGTTGTAACTTATGAATTATGGTAGAGGGAATTAGAGGATAACACAAACACCCAAATACCCTAATATGCGAATAAGAGGGAACCCGCTTATAGAGAATTTCAAGAGGAGATATACTTCCTAAGATCTTGCTTGGAAGAATATTTAGAAGATAGGTAGCCATTTGTAATGCATGATGCCAAAACGACGGAGGGAGGGAAGCATGAGCTAAGAGAGTCCGAATGACATTATTAATAGTTCGGATTTTTCTTTCTGCCTTCCCATTTTGAGACGAAGAATGAGGACACGACAACCGAAAAGACATGCCATTTTTCTTACAAAACTCCCAGAAATGACTATTATCAAATTCCCTTCCATTATCACATTGCACATTTTTAATGTTACGTTCAAATTGGGTGAGAACATGAGCCTGAAAAACCAAGAATTTATCAAAGACATCTGATTTCTTAGCAATTGGATAGGTCCATAGAAAATTCGAAAAATCATCCAATAACACCATATAATACTTATGACCCATAGTACTTAAAACAGGAGATGTCCAAAGATCACTATGAACAATATCAAAAGGTGTTAAAGTACTTGAACTAGAAGAAACAAATGGCAACTTGATATGTTTGCCAAGAACACAAGAACGACAAATCCCATTACCAACAACAATCCCATTATGATGAGTGCTCAAATTAAAATAAGACGAGAGATTACCATTATAGGAAGTCATATGAGAGGTAGCTCCGGTGTCCATGTACCACGACTGATCAGGTGGATTGAGGGTCATCGTATGCATCGCAGACTCGATATCCGTTGGAGTATAAGAAGCTGACTGCCCAACGGTGGAACCTGTGAAAGCTTGTTGCGGCCTCGACCCAAGAATGCCAGGCTGCTGCCCCTTAACCCCCACAGGATGTTGTTGTGCCCAGCCTTGAGTTGGATATGGACAAGGCGGAGTTGCCCACTGTTGCATCCAAGGCCAAGGTGGGAAATAATTTGGTGCCCACTGTTGCTGGTGCGACCCCCACTGCATCCTGTTTTGTTGCTGCTGTTATCCACCATGGCCACCGCCACCGCGGCCTTGGCCCATACGACCCCCACCGGAACCACGACCTCCACTGGATCCAGAACGCTTGTTATTTTTCCTGTTTCCATTCTGCTTATTCCCACGGGGAGGAACAGAATCTTGATTTGACCCTGTGTCCTCATACGCTGTCTGCGAGGCAACCAACAGAGCAGAGTCAGGCCCGTTAGCAGCCTCCTTCGCCAAACCAGCCTCTTCCAATGTCAACATAGACCTGGCTTGATAGAATTTTGGTAGAGGGTCACTTTGTCGGATCAATGTCCCAACGCCACGGTATGCTCTTGTGAGACCCGACACCAATTGAATAACAAGCCTACTATCTGATACTGGTGCCCCAACATTTTTAAGTTGGTCAGCAAGAGACTTGAGACGCTAACAGTAAGCCGAAGCATTAGGAAAATTCTCCATTCTGGTATTGGAGAATTCGGCCTCCAAAGTTACCACACGAGAATTCTTGTTGTCCTGGAATATATCCCGTAATCGGTTCCAGGCTTCCATTGCTGTGGCATCTGACTCAATGATTGTATGCAAGAGATCATTAGATATGGTTGCATAAATCCAAGAAAGAACTGTAGCATCAAGTGTCGACCACAATTCCTTTTCAGCCTCAGTCTTTCCATCCGCAGTCGATAGGGTCTTATCTTTGTCTGTAGCAGGAGGAATAATATGATGAAGAACCCTATGAGACCGTGCAGTAATTTTGAAAAGTTCTGCCCATATCGAGTATTGAACATTCTCCATTTCAAGAGTGATGGAGATATGATTGCGGATATTAGACACCGCGAGAGCCGGATGAAACGAGCTCTTGTTGTTAGACATGGTGGTAAGAAAATGAGACAAAGAAGAAGAAGAAGAAATAGAAAAGAAGAGATAACTAGGGCGTTTGCGGAAGAGAAGATGGATCTCGAGATAGCCCTATAGCTCTGATACCATAATAGAAATAATTCCTCCGTATTTCTCATTCACTTCCTGGTATATATACAATATACAAAGCCTGCATTAAGGCTATCATTAAGGAAACTAGATATACATTATGGCTATAATTAAGGAAGCTAAATATATCCCTAACTAATTACAGAAACTAACTATATCCACATATATCTTTAACAGAATATCTAATTGAGTTACACTCTGCACCGCTTTCTCAAGTATTTTCTTAGCATATGATGTTTGTTTGAGCTCAATGTAACAATTTCTTTGATCAACTTCCATACCCAGATAGTAAGAAACTTTACCAAGGTCTTATCTCAAACACGTTGCTCATTTCCATCTTAAACTTGATGATGTTGGAGATGTTTGACCCGGTGATCAGTAAGTCATCAACGTAGACTGCAACAACCAGAGCCACTTCCCATTCACGTAGTGTATACACTTTGTGTTCATACGGACATTTTACAAAACCCAGTTCCTCCAAACACTTAGTCAACCGAGTATACCAATTCTGTGGTGCTTGCTTTAACTCATACAGTGGCTTCAACAATTTATAGACTTTATATTCCTGTCCCTTCTTCACAAATCCTTCAGTCTGCACTACATAGACCTCCTCCTGGAGTTCTCCGTTCAAAAAGGCTGATTTCACGTCGAGGTGGTGCACCTCAAAGCCAGTTTTTGCTTCCAAAGCCAGTAATAAACAAATAGTTTCGAGTCTTGTGACTAGGGCACACCTGAATTTGTGTTTGTGTGTATATAGTTTCTGAAACATCTGGTGGTAAGCAAATCTTGTTTTTGTATTATATAAAAAATGGAAGAATTAATTACAAAAAAAAAGACGTTTATATATGGTATGCAAATTGATCGTTAGGAGATGGAGAAAAATACGGTGAAGTCGGATTTCAAAAAAAGCTCACCGATTGACGGGAAAAATCAAATTAAAAACGGAGGAAAATAGGCGAAGTTGTGTGTGGGAGGGTGTATTTAAATTGTGTGTGCGCCTCTAAGGGGGCCATTAGATTAGATTGATCTAATGGCTAAAATTAGTTTTTAGTTTCTATTTGATCACTAGTCATGCTAGTGATGAAATAGAAACCAAAATTAAAATAGAATCTAGAAATTAATCTAAGCCCTTAGATCAATCTAATATAATGACCCCTAGAAGGACCACACACAACTAAAATACACCCTCCCATAAACAACCCCATCTAATCCCCTCCGTGTATAATTTGATTTTTCCTGTCAATCGATGATTTGTTTTTTGAAATTCGACTTCACTGTAATATATTCGCTAAAAGCATACGATAACAATTTTTGAAAAAACTTAAGGGCCGGCTGAAAATGTAAAATAATATTTTATAATATATATATATATATATATAATTATATAAATATGAATTTTATTCATATTTTCCAGTTTCCACCAAATTCAAAATAAATTTCGTTCATAATTTTTGTGAAGTATATACAAATTATGTCTCATTATATATATTATTCTTAATATAGCAAATAATTGTTTGTAGGATATATCTTGAGAATTCATTATCTAACATTAGATGACAAATCTTGATATTAACTCTTATCAATTTATAATCAATTATTAGTTTTGAATAATTTTTACGTTATTAGTAATTTTATAAGAATTATTCTGAGTGTGGTTGATCTAATTTTTCCATTGAAATATACTATGTACTCATATAATTCCCTTAAGTGCATACTTAGGGGCATTTTTATTTAAATTTATTATTTTAATACAACTATACTTCAATTCACACCAAAAATCTCTACCAACTTTGAAATTTACAAAAAAAACATGCACATAATTTTCTTTAAAATTTTAAAATCTTACTTTATCGATAGAGTAATAATTTATCATTTTATCGATAAAGTAATAAACTCGATAAATTAATATTTTTCTCTGGTTCCAAGAGTATTACTTGAAAGATGTTTAACTATATATAATATTGTTATTAGATAATTCTGTTATTATAACAACATTTTTATTAAGATACTTTTCTTTATTATTGTTTTTTTAAGTCTCCTTAGTACAAGTTTCATTATAATAAAATATTAGTCTTTACTCTTCCCTATATTTTATCTTGGTATCTAGAGTTATTTGATTCGATCCGGTATAGGTTGACGGAGAGTTGAACGTGATGGATGTCATACGTTGGGTTAAAAACATGTGTTTTGGTCTATATTTTTTCTCCTCCTGGTCTTCTTCAAATTTGCTTTCCTTTTTCTTGGATAATATTGATTTAAGTTTTCAAGTATGATTGTTTTTTATTTTCCCTTTAAATTAGTTAAGATGAACTCTCTTCTTGTTTTGATTATTGATTTTGCCCTTAGTTCAAATTTTAATTTCTTCATGCTATGGATGGTTCTTCTTCTTTTGTTGATTGGATTTCTTATTACCTCTGATTTTGGTTTGGGTACACTTGGATTCTAGTTTTTTTTTAGTTTGCTATTGGATGACATGAGTGCTCACTACGCCATAGATGGCTTTTTACAACACTTAGGCATGGGTATTACCTTCTTGCATGTTACCATAACTATGAAATTTTGGACCTATGGCAACATCGTGGTTTTTGTGTTACCAAATCAATAAACCCATGTTACTCTAGCTGTAAAAAGGTGTTATAACTGAGCAACACTGTGAGATGGTTACCTTAAAGTATTATTTTTGAATTTTTTATTTAAAATTAATAATTTAATAATTATTTCACTTTAAAAGTAATTAAATTTTAAAAAATCATCAAAGAAATTTTTATAAAAGTAACATTCTTTGAAATAATTGAATTATTTATATTTATAAAATGTTTTTAATCAATTTATATTAGAAAAGGTTTAAAAAATTGAATTCAAAATCATTAAATTTTGATTAAAATCAATAAAAAATTTATTACAGAAAGTAACATCATGCAAAACAAATTTTAACAATAGATTTAAAAATAGATTGTAAGAGCAAAATTATTAAAATAATAAATTATAATTATGATTTAATATCAAACATATTAGAATAAATTTGTAAAATTTTTGTTTAAAAAAAAAAGTACAACTCGGTGAGCGGCAAAACGAAATTGGGAAAAAACACTGAGCGGCAAACTAACTTGGGTCAAAACACTAGACGGGGGGAAAATTGGGGGAAAACACTTCTCACTTCTTATTCTCTCATTCTCACTTCTCATCCTCTCTTCTCGCTTCTCGCTTCTCACTTCTCACTCTCTGTCTATTAAGGTTTAAATTAGGGTTCCCGTTGCTTAATCGAAGCTTAATTGAGGAATGAAATTAGGGTTTGCGCTGGTTAATCGAAGCTTGGTGGAGGGATTCAATTAGGGTTTAAGTTGGGTTTAATCGAAGCAGGCTTTGTACTCGAAAGTTTTCGAGGTATAAATCTCTCTTTATATGCTTCGATTTGTAAAGTGTTTGCATGCTTCGATTTGACCCATTTGTGTGTCTCTCTCCCCCTCTCTATGTTCATATATATATATCTCTCTCTCTCTCTCTCTCCCTCCATTATGTCTCTCACTCTCTGATTTTACCACATTGGAAAATTTCAGAATGGACAATATGTTGGTGGAAAAGAGACTGCGATAATGAATGTAGATCCTGATAGGTTTTCCTACTCGGTAATCTGGAACATGTAGTCATCCGGCCAAGTCCTAATGTATTTGAAGGTATAAACTTCTTTACATAGTCAATTGATAAAAAAAAAGTTGCTATGTTATTTTATTCAGTATGTATTGCTTTGATATTTGTATGTACTGATAATTTAAATGTATTGATGCAGTTACAAAAGTATTGAAACGTCAATTCGTGACCACTCATCAATTGCAACAACAACAAAGAACTAAGAAGTGTACTGAAGTATGCAGTCCTGGAAAGTCTACATGACTGAATAATGCACCAGTGAAGATTCCAACTGAAGTCAAGAGTTATCGGAAGTCAAGTGAAAGTGTTGAAGTTACTAGTGCTAGGAAGTTAGCAAGACTGATGAGTGTTAGACTAGAAATCAATGATATGATAAGCAAGCAGAAGCCTAATTCAACTGAAAAGAAGGGTGCTCAGAAGTCGACACCGATCAATAATCAAGCCAACGATGAAAATGTGAATCTGAAGTCTTCAAGTGTTCGGAGGAAATTGGATTTACATAATCCAAGAGATGAAGATGAAAATATGGATAAGAATGACATTCAGGTTCGAAGACTTGAATCAATATTTTGATTATGTGATCTGATCAATGTTCCAAATATTTTGCTAGATCACTAAACATATATGTTTCTTTTCATTACGTGTAGATTGAAGATCTACCACCTCCACCGCCACTAGAGAGTTCTCCGGGTAAAACTGTTAACGATAACGGAGTATGAAATGATTAAACTTCAAAACATCCGGAGGAACAATGAAAAGCTTAAGGCACTAAATTTGCCTACATTGGCTGCTGGGATGGTAGATTCAATAAAAAAGAACAAAGGAAAAAAAGAGGCGAGATGAAGATGCATATGTTCCAGAAAATGATGATCAAAGTGGCGATGATGCTTCAGAAAGTGTGCCTAAGGTGTGTCGTAACTATAGTAGTTTTTTTGGGTAAAATTACAATAACTGCAAAAATTGAAGATAATACTTACTCAATTTATTTTTTAGGAAACTGAAAAATTGAAGAAAAACAAGCTTCGTACTGGACCAACTACTCGCTTGCGAGCTACTGCTCTGACTACAACTGAAAAGGGTTTAACTCAGAATGATATGAGTGAGAAGTACGCAGCAAATTCAGTGCTTGTATAGTCTGCTGCACAAATTCAGTTACCATGTGCAGAAGAAGTTGACACAATGGCCAATTACCTTGCTATGCAGGAACGCAAACGAAAACAAGCTACAAATGATGTTGTTGTAAGTGGAAGTGGAACTAAAACTGACAGGGTTCTAGAAACTGACATCCCATTTTTCGAAAATGAAGAAGTTGAACTTGCAGGTTCGGGCATGTTTACTTGAATTGTTTTGTGTAATCATTAGTGTCGACTATTTGCATGTTTGTATAGTGTCCTCATCTAACTATCTATTTATTCTTATGTTATAAACTCGGTACTTAAAGTCCAAGCTCCAAAAAAACCACGAGGGAAAACCAGGATGGATAAAGTACATACAAGGCCATTTGACACTACACAATATATGATATTTGTCAACACCTAAAAAAGTGTGAAAAATCATGAATAGTGTTGCTAGAAGCCAAAAAATAGCCTACGCCAACACTTTTCCCAATTTTCGAAGTGTTGGACTTTGCACCGTGGTCGTAGGGTCTATGCCAACACTTGATGAACCTGCAGTAACACATGAAAAAACTGTTTTATCTTGAAGGGACTTGGTGGTTTGTTTTTAAAAAATAAAATTGTTTAACAAAACCAATACCAATGAGAATGAACTATACTAAATTTATCCCGGCATTCCAGATGATTGAACACATATTCTTCCTAAGTTTGACCTATCAAAGGATGTTTATAAAAACTGAGTTTATTACCATGTTCCTAACACTGGCTCGGAGTACTTAATCTTTCAATCAACAACTCACCTAACACTTGCTCAGAGTACTTAATCTTTCTATCCACAACTATTTTTATTCCCATCTTAATTATATCCCAACTATTTTTTTCAAGAACAATTGATGCAAAAGTAAAGGGCAATTATTTGAACCTAAATACTTACTATTTTTTTCTAAACTGCATCAGTAGGTAACTTGTAAGTGCGTTTCTCGTCTCGTTTTCGCGTTGCTATGAAAATATCTGCTTCTGAGAGGGGTTGCGGTGGTTGTTGTGCTTCCTCTGGGTCCTGGTCCTGATCAACATCAACATCAACTTGTGGCCTTTCAAGTACCTTGAATAATATTATTAATTATAGTCTCCAACATATAAGGCTACATGACCATACAAGACTATAACAATAATTTCCATTTATTTCTTACCAGTTTGTTGCAGATTTGGGTGAAACTAAAAGGCCCGGCAGTATGCGTGTCTGTTACTTGACTTCGTGCTTTAGTGTTTCTTTTGGCAATGGCCTACATAAATAATATTACAAAAAAAGTGAAATGCATATAGTAAATGCATTGATAAGAAACATAGAATATAAAGCTATTACCTGAACGTCTTCATCGCCCCAATACTTCAAAAGAATCTTTAATCTTGAAGAGGAATATTCCTAGGACTATGTTCCAATCTCTCCTCATCTGTATTATATGTAAGACCCCAGATTTTGGGTAGAATTAAAACTTTTATTATATGTTGATGTAAATATGGATAGTGGCAATGACTTTGAGAATCAAGTTATGAAATGAATATGAATTTCGGTTTTCAAACATTTTGAGAATAGTAAGAATGGACTGAACATATAAATAAGAACAATCAATCTGGAAGATAAGAATACAATACTCCAGGGAAGGAAAGTATTTTTATGTCATCCAAATCAATATCTGGAATACATCCGACAACTCCGTAAACAAGATAGCGTACGCCCGAGAAAGCACTAGAACGTTTTCTAAGTGCAAAGAGTAGAGAGAAAATAGATCAGGAATATTGGAACGGATTTTGATCCAAAGGATTATAGAAAAACCACTGATGAATAGTAACTCTTCATTTAAAAGTTTTTCAGACCACCCTATATGCGGGACGATATAATAAACTTTCAAAGTCGCATTAGTGATCTACGATGGAAATAAAAGAATGCAGAAGCTGTCAGAATCGGAAAAATAGCATTTTTCGTTTTCTCCGAAATTTCACCAAAAACGGACTAAATAATTATTATTTGAGGAGATTTAAGGATTTAAATTATTAATTCCATGGATATGGATTTGATAAATGAATTAGAAGTATCGAGAACGATTTCGGTAAAATACCTCGATAGAACCCTCGAGAAACCTTGCGAGCGTTCTACGAAATTAAACGAACCAGAAAAGCTACTTTATTCCAAGCCAATGCATGCTTGCCAAGTGTCAAGACAAGAAGAGACCAGGGGTGATGACTCACCACATTGGATAAATATCAAGTAATGAAACAAGATAAGAAG
Organism: Heracleum sosnowskyi; assembly: GCA_030848705.1. Taxonomy (NCBI): domain Eukaryota; kingdom Viridiplantae; phylum Streptophyta; class Magnoliopsida; order Apiales; family Apiaceae; genus Heracleum; species Heracleum sosnowskyi. The sequence goes on along the minus strand of CM061235.1, from coordinate 90,232,571 downwards.
AAAAAGAAAAAGGAAGAGAAATTTCGGGAGAGAAGAAGAAAGAAAAATGGGAGAGAAAGAAATGATCATAACTTGAGATTCCGTTGTCCGTTTTTGGCGTTCCACCACTCAAATCGAAGCTCTCGAGAAGACCGACGTAACCATGGTAAGCAATCGCCTCACCTCTGTCATTTACCCTTCGATTTCAGTGAGTAACAGTTGGAGAAGATGATGAATAGTAACTTGTATTTTGCTTTGTTGCTTTTGATATTGAGTTTGTGGCTTCCAAAGGTTGTATTAAGCAAGGATCTAAGGTTACATAAGGAATATAGCAGCAAGCAAGCTTGGAGGAAGGTATAAAACTCTGCCCCTTTGAGTTTTATATGAGTTTTAAAGTGGTTTTGATGTTCATGTAAAGTTAAGATCATGATTAAGTGATTTAGTGATTATTTGGATTTGTTTGAATGTGTAAAATGATGGGTGTTGGATTTGAGCCTCCCCACTGATCTTAGAGGTGTATGATGGTTGTTTGTTGAGGTTGTAGATGTATGGTATGCCCGGTGTGGCTTGGTTATGTTGTGACAAAATAGGATTATTCGATTTTAAGCCGTCGTAATGCCCGATTTTCGGTAACTCTATAAACTGCCTAGAATCAGAAAACCTAACTGCCTCTTTTGGTTCAGTTATGAACATGAGTGTGTAGAGCTTTGTTTCTAGTTTACGTGAGCGCAAGAATCATGTCATTACGATTTACGGTTTATGAGATATGACCATTTTAGTGAAAGTGGTTCAAGGAATGAGATTGCAGAAATGTACCAACTTTGTGGCTATGTTTGAGACCCTTAAGAGTTGTTTTAAAATATGGAATTTTGTATTGAAGTGTCAAGGGCAGTTACGAAGGTTTGTACGAAGGTTTCGAGTCCAAAATATTATTTTCCGATTTTATAAAAATGTGTTAGCCGAGGTTGCGCAAGTGAAAACCACTAAGAACATGACTTAGAAACCAATGTTGTAAATGGTTAAGTATAACTTGTATTCGAGGATCGATTTCGGACTAAACCTACGACTGAAGTAATTGTCGACTAAACATGGACTTAGTATGAGCCTATAACGAGCTAGTAATGCCTTGGTTGTGTTTCGCTTACGTGTTTAAGCATTGTGTACAAGTGGATTATCCAGGGGATTAATCGTGCGTTTTCTTTGACTTTGTCTAGATTGTCCGACATCGTCGCGAACCCCTATCACTTCTTGAGCATCAGGCAAGTTTTCTAAATCTATACTTTGAAGTATTGATTATATATTACTGCTGTTGCCATGTGTGGAGTTATACAGTTGTGCGATACATGTCATATATTGTATAAAAATAGAGTTTGACTTGGGTTTATATACGAGCTGTGAGATAATGTACTTATGAACCGGGATACCTTGTAGCTCTATAGATAAGAGCATGTTTATTGTTTCGACTCTAGACCGGGAGTCGATATTTGTGTTATATAGATAGTCGTGGAAACCCGGAGGGATTCCAGCGGCAGAGTACTATTCATCTTGAGGAATATTATTATTAAATATTAACTATATTTCTAGAAAGTATTAATTACCTGGAAATGATTTAAGGAATGTTATTTGAATATTACCTCATTCGAATGTTATTACTTGGAAATGATTTGGTAATTGGCTTATAAGCTAGATATGGGATATCAGTTATAAGCCAGGTTTTTATAAATGCCCTAGGTAAAGGGCGTATGATTTTATTCTTTAGACCGGAAGTAGATATATTTTCGGTATATTTTAAATGATTATTTTTCCGATAAAGATATCGGGTAACTGTTATTCGAGGGTTAATTATGTAGTTAAAGAATATTATTTATATTCATTTGAGGATTATTGACTTTAAGAATATTATTGTAAATATAATGTAGGAATATTCATTCGAGGATTAATTATTTATTTAATGAATATTATTTTGAATATTTATTTAATGATTATCTATTTAAGGATTATTTATTTAAGGACTATTTACCTAATGAATATTACTTTTGAATATTCATTTGGGTTTTATTTATTTGATGAATATTATTTTCAAATATTCAATGGAGATTATTATTTAATGAATATTATTTTGAATATTCATTCAAGGTTTATATTATTTTGAATATTCGTTCGAGGTTTATATTATTTTGAATATTCATTCGAGGTTTATATTATTTTGAATTATTCATTCGAGGTTTATTAGTTAATGAATATTATGTAGAATATTCATTTAATCCTTATTTATTTAATGGATATTATTTCTAAATATTCATTCAAGGTTTATTTACGTAATGAATATTATTTTCGAATATTCATTTGAGGGTTTACTTATTTAATAAATTTTATTAATTGTTTTAAATCAAAAGAGGTTCCCAAACCAATGTTTTCCATTTAAGTCCGTCTTTTAAGAGGATTTAAATGCTCGCTCAACTATCAAAAATATGGGAAACCTGAATTAAGTAACTGCTATTCATTTTAAACTCTCAACTCAAAACTGTCGGGGGACAGATATTTTCTCAAAGCAATTTAGTTGTTGCAAGTTAAATATTGTGCTACCACCTCAACGCTCGAGGGGTAAATTCATGGAACAAGTCGATATCCATTAACAAGCATCGCTTGGGAAATATTGGAGAATCTTCCTTTCCAACATAGATACAACTACTGAGTGGAGTCGTATCAACAAGTATTACACTTGGGGAAAGGAAGACGATCTTTACGTTTCAGAGTCATGGATTTCATCTGAACTAGGAGCATGTGTAAGAGGTCGAGTCGCGCCGATCCATCACCTTATTGCCCCAAATGGGCCGGGAGATCCAGAAAGGTGGTAGACAATGTCAGGCTGTCGTGATACTTCCATCTACATGTAGAAAACATATTTTGTTGTACAACCTGCTACTGATCATAGTAAGGTTGGTACGACGGGCGCGGAGAAGGCTCCAGTATTGGTTCATCATCCATTTTGGATAATTCTGCAACATGTACTGAAAGGGACCACGGATGGCTCCGTTGGTACAGGTTTACCGATCATGTTGACAGAGGGATTCTGCAACATGTATTGAAAGGGACCAAGGATGACACCCGTGGTACAGGTTTACCGGTCATATTGGCAGGGGGTCGAAAAGTGTTCAAAATAAAGTTACAATGAATCCTTGCAACTTCATCTGTTATGAGTTATGACTCTGATAATATATGCATAAGTAAATCTTGGGTTACGGAGATATGATATTAATTTTCCTCGTAACTTCATCTTTTATATCATTTGACTCTGTGGATACCTTACATAATATGAGTTATGGTAAGGGAGTTATTTATAATGAATCACCTTATAACTTCATCTTTTAAGATATGTGTTGATATTCTGCTTACATCGCAGATATTTTTGGAAAGGTTATATTGGTTTACTTTGAAACCTCATCTTTCATATTATACTAGAACTTTGCTCATAATATAGCAAAAGTTTGCAGAAATATTATGGAAATGATATTTGAAGTACAATAATGGTACTGTTTTTGGGAATACATTCCGATAAGGATATAATTTCAGTATCGAGATATTTTGACAAGTTATTGTCTTATACCCGCTTTATTCTGGGTTGAGTTAAAGGCAGAATCATGCCATACTTTCATTACCTTGCTGAGCTATCGCTCACTCTTGCTATTGTTTTATATATATTATATAGCAGCGAAGCAGGATGCCAATGGGTCGGCACATACCTCGCAAGGCGTTTCCGTAAACAGTTTCTAGCAGTGATCTCGAGAGTAGTACGAACCAGTCGAATCAGGCTACAGCTTTTGGTATTCAACTTATGGATAGATATGAATGGTATGAGAGGATTGTGAGCATCAGAAGGCTAAGTTGGTAATGTAACATTACTTAGAAATTGTATCAGTGACAGATTCAAAAGACATTTGGGTATTGTAATAAAAGTTATTTATTCCGCAGTTGTTGTAATGTGTCGGTTTTGAGACTCTAACCTGTGTGTGTGTGTGTGTGTGTGTGTGAGACATATGTTGTGGGGTCATGAGCAGGTGAATTATGAATGGTGTGAGTAATACAGGTAAGGCAAGGAATACATGGATTGTGACAACCCTAGATCCCTGACCCCGGATTTGGGGTTGTTACAGAAATGGTATCAGAGCGTTAAGTTACAGTCCTCAGAAACGATAGGAGATCGAGTCTTACAATACCCTTAATAATGATAAGAACATCTAGAGCTCAAATTAAGTTCGTAGTCGGGTTAGAGGACATGACCCTGACTGTTTTAGATGAAGCCCGAGAGGGGACTTCTTCTGGGAAACCGTACTTAGGACTTCATGGTTAGTCACCTCGATTCGTATGAGTTATAGATGGATGGGACTCTGAGATGCCAGATCCCGAGGCCTTCGAGTAGGCATTTGATGATGCGCTCCTTGAAATGGACGGAGACCCGATAAAGAAAGATCCATAGGAGGATCTAGAGGAAGACCCCATAGTGGGTCAAGGAAAGAATCTTGTAAAGGACGTGTTGATTGATAAAGATGTGGTGCGTTACTTGAGGTCTAATAATAAGACCGGACGAACCTTCGAGGGATAAATAAGTGACGAGACGAGAGTTTAAGGATCGTTCATGATTCATCAAGAGGTATGACAAGGAAAATGGAGTAGAGTCTCCAAAGCAGAAGAGGTAGAGGCAGTATAGCCAGTATCAGTGGAGTGATTCGACTTGAACGAAACCTGTTACTCGTGATCGGTTATAGCTGCCCATAAGGAGGCGGCATACGTAAGAACCAAGATGTTCAGATTTTCACGAACGATTAAGGGTACTTAGTTGCCTGGAATAATGTAAGGAATTGTTTTGGGCTATGAGATTTCAAACCCCCACGACCAGCGATTCCACGGGAAATAGTGTCTATTATATCATTGAGGGATTTTATCGTCTCAAGGAGAATTTTGGGTATATGTACCATGTAAATGTTATGGTAAGACAAGCACGCTAAGACGGAATCGAGAACGAGATTTACCACCCTCAGGAAACCGGGAAGGAATTATGAGGATAGAACCGAAAGGTCGGAAATCAGATCCGAGCATTACTAGTAGGTAAATAGATTGATCAAATTCCCCTGATTTTGGGAAGAAATTCAACAAATTTTGGCAAACCTTGTCTTTCTGATTACCAGAGGATGTCACCAAAGAGAGTGGAAACTAGAGCGAACCCTGTGGATTGGGTAAGATGGCCGCTATATGGGCTGGTGGATAGACCTTGATTGCTACAATTGATTGTAGAGATAAAATGGTGAAGTTGAGATTGAACGGTAAATGCGAAATGTATTTAAGGACCAAGACGGACTGAGAAATTCCGGGATTGACTTAAATGAAAAGGCTATTGTGCCAAAAGTGTTAAGCTTATGTAGCACACGGGATTGATATGGGAGAAGGAATATCGGGTATAAGGAGGATTGAAATAGAGACCGAATTTAAGCTTGTAGTTTCTAACGATCTTCCGGAGTACCGCCCAGTTGACATATGGAATTCGTCGTTGCTATGGGCGACAACGGAATCGAAGTTTTCTTATAGAACAGAACGCTTACTTGAGGTGTTTGCGCCTAGTCGAATAGAATTCCCTGCGATTGCAAATGTTGATGGTTGAATTCTTAGCGACTATTATAAGTCGGCAATGACGTAAGTATCGAGCACCATCGGGTGTGCCTGAAGAAGAAAAGCTTTAGAATGGAACAATTATCCATTAGAGGAGCCGACATCAAAGGCATCCGTAGAGACCTTGGTAATACCCTCCCCATTTGCAAATTATGTGGGGTACCTCCCCAATCTATGATCTATCTTGACCTCTCTCCAAGAAAGAATTCTGATAAAGGGTATATTCCCTTTTCGAAGTTATTTTATAACACTTGTGCTAAACCATATTCAGTTTCACTTGTGCCAGAGGCTGTCACAATGCCTACTTTCAGGTTTTCGAAGCCCTGCCAAATGATGTTATTTAAGCTTTCACTTTTCTTCAAATAATGAATGACCCTATGGTGATACATCACCACTTGTTTGTTAAGTACCAGTATCTTGTGGTTATTCTTTTCTTTGTATTTTCTTTGGAAAACCGCACCTTTGGAATCTGTTCAATTTTAATCCAAGGTGTTCCTTTGAGAAATATTGTCGAAAGGCGATAATCATTAAATTGATCTCGAATTGCTTTCATACTTTTCAACTTCCACTGAGACGAACAACCCTATACTTATAGGGGCTACAAGGACTATCTGTCTGTGTGATAGAAGTCGGATGGGACGCCATCACTTGTAAGTTGTGAAATACAAGAAGGCTAATTACCTTTAGTAATGTCTCAATTGAGGCACACAACGTTGAGTTCTTATGATCATGTTGATCTCTCAGTAAATTCTCTTACCTCCAATAAGGTTACCTTAAGACTCATAACCTTACGATCACCAGTGTGTGACGTTTTCCTTGGTATGGGAGCTGTCTTTTCAAGGCCCCATAATTTTGTTATCCGTATTGAATTTCAAGGGGAGGCCAACCAGGTCAAATAAGTCAAAATTCGCTGATAGGAATTAGATTCGCGACGAAATCACTTATGGCAGGAGCGAATCCCTAAGACGGATAGAATGTTAGCGACATATCGATGAAATTGGTTTATTCTCCCAAGGATAATATGATAATGGAAAGCGTGTCAATCGATATATGTGAAAGAAATAGTGACGTGCCGTGAACTCCACTGACAACGGTGTTAGATAGATGCCCTATATTGAGATTGAGATTTTGGAGGAGTTGTTTACTAATGGACACTACCTCTGGGTCAGCAAGATAAGTACTGACGATGGAGTCAGAGGGAGCTGGTATTGTGACTTGGGAGAGGTGCAGCGTGTGTGGTTCTAGAGGAATAATTTTCGGAAATATATGGAGACCCGGATGAAAATGAAAGTTAAAGAGTTAAAACCAGAAACCATGACTGTAACCGAGTATGAGGCCAAGTTTTCCGAATTATTGAGGTTTGTTCCGGAGTTTGTGAACACAGAATAAAAGAAAGCCAGTAGGTTTCAACCAGGGCTACCTCCAACAAGCAGCCCACTGTCAGGACCTTTAAATAGCAGGTGCCCTTCTACACTGTTTAGACAGAGCTAATGCATTGTTGTATATCAAGATGTTGCATGACGATTAAACCTTAAGGCCGAGACGCTGAGGGAATAATTACAAGTAGAAATAGCCAATCGAGGGATTTTCCCATAAGACTGGTACATCCAGGTTGTGAACTAGAAATATGAGGTCGACACTTTTGATAGACCTGATCCCTTTCAAGTTGGGAAAAGTGGATATTATAATAAGAATGGGTTGGTTGACACCCAATGGGGCCCAGACTGATTGTAAGGGAGAGAGAGTAATAAATAAAGAACGGAGACAGATTCAGAGATTCTTGAATATAGTTCAGACTAAGAAACTATTACGCCAGAGATACGAGGCTTAATTAGCTCTTATGGTTGACGCCAAGAAACGGGGTACCAAGTATAGAGGAAACTACAATGGTTTTGGGAGATTGTACAAGATCTTAATGCGCTACCAAATATCGATTGGGATGACATGAGAATGAATACCGAGTATTCAGAGTATAGTGGGAATGAAAGAGTTAGTGACTCAGTTACAAGAGTTGTTGTATAAGGATATGATAAGACCCAGTGTACCACCGTGGAGAGCCCGGTGTTGTTGTAAGAGAGAAAGATTTTAGCACAAGATTATATATCGAACCTCGAGAGTTGTATGAGTTTGACATGGAGAATAGGTACCCTTGTAAATGATTGTTTGATCAGCGGAAGAACGCTGTGTATTTCCAATTTATTTAAGAACTGGGTATCACCAGTTGGAAGTTAAATCAGAGGATATGCCCAAGACTGCGATTCGTACTAGGAATAGACACTTCGAGTTTTCAGCGAAGTTATTTTGGGTTGACTAATGCACCCACAAATTTTATGGAATGGAATGAATTGGCTTTGAGTTACCCATGATAGTAGATAGCATGAGATGGAGAAATGGCTAGAATTGACCTAGGATTATGACGGTGAGATACACTACCATCCGGGGAAGGCCAATGTGGTGGCCGATACCCTTACTTTAAAATGAGACAGAGATGGATTCCGAATGATCGGGAATTAAAGGATGAGATTTTACACAACACCCAAGTTAGTCCAACAAACTAGAAGGACAAAAGATTTCACCAACAAGCGGCTAGTGACAACCAAGACAGACAGAGAAAGTATGCGGACTAAGCCCGCGAGTATAGAGATAGTACTGCTACTGATAAGCTAAATGGCATGTTGATGGATGACAAGCAAGTTTATGTTGGTGTATTTTCTGTACAAACAAGATAGAGAATATGAGGTTAGAGATTCGTGGTGCTAAAAGATATCCATGGAAAGAATTAATGAGATTTGAAAAGAAAGGGAAGTGAGCCCGATATTCTTTGGGCCATCTGAGATTTAAGACGCGCCAGGAAGGTGGCCTACGAGCCAGCCTTACCCCCCAAACTTGTAGAATGGTCATAACGGGGTTCATGTGTCAATGCTACGTCAGTATACTATAGATGCCCGGCATATGTAGAGTACGAGCACGTAGACATACAACCAGACTTGACCTATGTGGAGCAACCAATGGAAATTATAGATCGAAAGGAACAAGTACTCCGAAACAAGGTCATCAAACTAGCCAGAGTGGTATGGAGGAATCATAATGTGGAAGAATCAACTTGGGAGCTAGAGAGCGAGATGCTAGAAAGATATCCCCATTTGTTTTCAGAGTGATTCCGGGACGGAATCCTTTTAAGGAGGGGAGACTGTAAGACCCCAGATTTTGGGTAGAATTAAAACTTTTATTATATGTTGATGTAAATATGGATAGTGGCAATGACTTTGAGAATCAAGTTATGAAATGAATATGAATTTCGGTTTTCAAACATTTTGAGAATAGTAAGAATGGACTGAACATATAAATAAGAACAATCAATCTGGAAGATAAGAATACAATACTCCAGGGAAGGAAAGTATTTTTATGTCATCCAAATCAATATCTGGAATACATCCGACAACTCCGTAAACAAGATAGCGTACGCCCGAGAAAGCACTAGAACGTTTTCTAAGTGCAAAGAGTAGAGAGAAAATAGATCAGGAATATTGGAACGGATTTTGATCCAAAGAATTATAGAAAAACCACTGATGAATAGTAACTCTTCATTTAAAAGTTTTTCAGACCACCCTATATGCGGGACGATATAATAAACTTTCAAAGTCGCATTAGTGATCTACGATGGAAATAAAAGAATGCAGAAGCTGTCAGAATCGGAAAAATAGCATTTTTCGTTTTCTCCGAAATTTCACCAAAAACGGACTAAATAATTATTATTTGAGGAGATTTAAGGATTTAAATTATTAATTCCATGGATATGGATTTGATAAATGAATTAGAAGTATCGAGAACGATTTCGGTAAAATACCTCGATAGAACCCTCGAGAAACCTTGCGAGCGTTCTACGAAATTAAACGAACCAGAAAAGCTACTTTATTCCAAGCCAATGCATGCTTGCCAAGTGTCAAGACAAGAAGAGACCAGGGGTGATGACTCACCACATTGGATAAATATCAAGTAATGAAACAAGATAAGAAGAAAAAGAAAAAGGAAGAGAAATTTCGGGAGAGAAGAAGAAAGAAAAATGGGAGAGAAAGAAATGATCATAACTTGAGATTCCGTTGTCCGTTTTTGGCGTTCCACCACTCAAATCGAAGCTCTCGAGAAGACCGACGTAACCATGGTAAGCAATCGCCTCACCTCTGTCATTTACCCTTCGATTTCAGTGAGTAACAGTTGGAGAAGATGATGAATAGTAACTTGTATTTTGCTTTGTTGCTTTTGATATTGAGTTTGTGGCTTCCAAAGGTTGTATTAAGCAAGGATCTAAGGTTACATAAGGAATATAGCAGCAAGCAAGCTTGGAGGAAGGTATAAAACTCTGCCCCTTTGAGTTTTATATGAGTTTTAAAGTGGTTTTGATGTTCATGTAAAGTTAAGATCATGATTAAGTGATTTAGTGATTATTTGGATTTGTTTGAATGTGTAAAATGATGGGTGTTGGATTTGAGCCTCCCCACTGATCTTAGAGGTGTATGATGGTTGTTTGTTGAGGTTGTAGATGTATGGTATGCCCGGTGTGGCTTGGTTATGTTGTGACAAAATAGGATTATTCGATTTTAAGCCGTCGTAATGCCCGATTTTCGGTAACTCTATAAACTGCCTAGAATCAGAAAACCTAACTGCCTCTTTTGGTTCAGTTATGAACATGAGTGTGTAGAGCTTTGTTTCTAGTTTACGTGAGCGCAAGAATCATGTCATTACGATTTACGGTTTATGAGATATGACCATTTTAGTGAAAGTGGTTCAAGGAATGAGATTGCAGAAATGTACCAACTTTGTGGCTATGTTTGAGACCCTTAAGAGTTGTTTTAAAATATGGAATTTTGTATTGAAGTGTCAAGGGCAGTTACGAAGGTTTCGAGTCCAAAATATTATTTTCCGATTTTATAAAAATGTGTTAGCCGAGGTTGCGCAAGTGAAAACCACTAAGAACATGACTTAGAAACCAATGTTGTAAATGGTTAAGTATAACTTGTATTCGAGGATCGATTTCGGACTAAACCTACGACTGAAGTAATTGTCGACTAAACATGGACTTAGTATGAGCCGATAACGAGCTAGTAATGCCTTGGTTGTGTTTCGCTTACGTGTTTAAGCATTGTGTACAAGTGGATTATCCAGGGGATTAATCGTGCGTTTTCTTTGACTTTGTCTAGATTGTCCGACATCGTCGCGAACCCCTATCACTTCTTGAGCATCAGGCAAGTTTTCTAAATCTATACTTTGAAGTATTGATTATATATTACTGCTGTTGCCATGTGTGGAGTTATACAGTTGTGCGATACATGTCATATATTGTATAAAAATAGAGTTTGACTTGGGTTTATATACGAGCTGTGAGATAATGTACTTATGAACCGGGATACCTTGTAGCTCTATAGATAAGAGCATGTTTATTGTTTCGACTCTAGACCGGGAGTCGATATTTGTGTTATATAGATAGTCGTGGAAACCCGGAGGGATTCCAGCGGCAGAGTACTATTCATCTTGAGGAATATTATTATTAAATATTAACTATATTTCTAGAAAGTATTAATTACCTGGAAATGATTTAAGGAATGTTATTTGAATATTACCTCATTCGAATGTTATTACTTGGAAATGATTTGGTAATTGGCTTATAAGCTAGATATGGGATATCAGTTATAAGCCAGGTTTTTATAAATGCCCTAGGTAAAGGGCGTATGATTTTATTCTTTAGACCGGAAGTAGATATATTTTCGGTATATTTTAAATGATTATTTTTCCGATAAAGATATCGGGTAACTGTTATTCGAGGGTTAATTATGTAGTTAAAGAATATTATTTATATTCATTTGAGGATTATTGACTTTAAGAATATTATTGTAAATATAATGTAGGAATATTCATTCGAGGATTAATTATTTATTTAATGAATATTATTTTGAATATTTATTTAATGATTATCTATTTAAGGATTATTTATTTAAGGACTATTTACCTAATGAATATTACTTTTGAATATTCATTTGGGTTTTATTTATTTGATGAATATTATTTTCAAATATTCAATGGAGATTATTATTTAATGAATATTATTTTGAATATTCATTCAAGGTTTATATTATTTTGAATATTCGTTCGAGGTTTATATTATTTTGAATATTCATTCGAGGTTTATATTATTTTGAATTATTCATTCGAGGTTTATTAGTTAATGAATATTATGTAGAATATTCATTTAATCCTTATTTATTTAATGGATATTATTTCTAAATATTCATTCAAGGTTTATTTACGTAATGAATATTATTTTCGAATATTCATTTGAGGGTTTACTTATTTAATAAATTTTATTAATTGTTTTAAATCAAAAGAGGTTCCCAAACCAATGTTTTCCATTTAAGTCCGTCTTTTAAGAGGATTTAAATGCTCGCTCAACTATCAAAAATATGGGAAACCTGAATTAAGTAACTGCTATTCATTTTAAACTCTCAACTCAAAACTGTCGGGGGACAGATATTTTCTCAAAGCAATTTAGTTGCTGCAAGTTAAATATTGTGCTACCACCTCAACGCTCGAGGGGTAAATTCATGGAACAAGTCGATATCCATTAACAAGCATCGCTTGGGAAATATTGGAGAATCTTCCTTTCCAACATAGATACAACTACTGAGTGGAGTCGTATCAACAAGTATTACACTTGGGGAAAGGAAGACGATCTTTACGTTTCAGAGTCATGGATTTCATCTGAACTAGGAGCATGTGTAAGAGGTCGAGTCGCGCCGATCCATCACCTTATTGCCCCAAATGGGCCGGGAGATCCAGAAAGGCGGTAGACAATGTCAGGCTGTCGTGATACTTCCATCTACATGTAGAAAACATATTTTGTTGTACAACCTGCTATTGATCATAGTAAGGTTGGTACGACGGGCGCGGAGAAGGCTCCAGTATTGGTTCATCATCCATTTTGGATAATTCTGCAACATGTACTGAAAGGGACCACGGATGGCTCCGTTGGTACAGGTTTACCGATCATGTTGACAGAGGGATTCTGCAACATGTATTGAAAGGGACCAAGGATGACACCCGTGGTACAGGTTTACCGGTCATATTGGCAGGGGGTCGAAAAGTGTTCAAAATAAAGTTACAATGAATCCTTGCAACTTCATCTGTTATGAGTTATGACTCTGATAATATATGCATAAGTAAATCTTGGGTTACGGAGATATGATATTAATTTTCCTCGTAACTTCATCTTTTATATCATTTGACTCTGTGGATACCTTACATAATATGAGTTATGGTAAGGGAGTTATTTATAATGAATCACCTTATAACTTCATCTTTTAAGATATGTGTTGATATTCTGCTTACATCGCAGATATTTTTGGAAAGGTTATATTGGTTTACTTTGAAACCTCATCTTTCATATTATACTAGAACTTTGCTCATAATATAGCAAAAGTTTGCAGAAATATTATGGAAATGATATTTGAAGTACAATAATGGTACTGTTTTTGGGAATACATTCCGATAAGGATATAATTTCAGTATCGAGATATTTTGACAAGTTATTGTCTTATACCCGCTTTATTCTGGGTTGAGTTAAAGGCAGAATCATGCCATACTTTCATTACCTTGCTGAGCTATCGCTCACTCTTGCTATTGTTTTATATATATTATATAGCAGCGAAGCAGGATGCCAATGGGTCGGCACATACCTCGCAAGGCGTTTCCGTAAACAGTTTCTAGCAGTGATCTCGAGAGTAGTACGAACCAGTCGAATCAGGCTACAGCTTTTGGTATTCAACTTATGGATAGATATGAATGGTATGAGAGGATTGTGAGCATCAGAAGGCTAAGTTGGTAATGTAACATTACTTAGAAATTGTATCAGTGACAGATTCAAAAGACATTTGGGTATTGTAATAAAAGTTATTTATTCCGCAGTTGTTGTAATGTGTCGTTTCTGAGACTCTAACCTGTGTGTGTGTGTGTGTGTGTGTGAGACATATGTTGTGGGGTCATGAGCAGGTGAATTATGAATGGTGTGAGTAATACAGGTAAGGCAAGGAATACATGGATTGTGACAACCCTAGATCCCTGACCCCGGATTTGGGGTTGTTACATTATAGGCCTATGTTAAGCATAGTTATATTGCTTAAGTAATTCCTAGTGTTGAAATCTAACCTAATTTTCTTCTAGAGCTAGGATTTAGATAACTTAACAATTATTTAATGGCTTACAATAATTACTAGTCCTTTAATAATTACTATTGCTATAATAATTACTTCGAACGACTCCACTTCCATGCAACCTTAAATGCCAGCTCCTCCCCTGTGGTAATTGTTAAGTGTCCTGCTTATTACTTTTCCATAAACTCCAATTGAGTATCATATTATCCACTGTTTGTTGTTATACAATCATTGTTAGGAGTAATTGATGGTTTAGTTTCTCTTGTATCTACTTAATTGTATCCTTTAATAAGAATTGTATGCTTATTGAGGATCTACTATATATATATATATATATACTTATAGATAAGTACATTTATTTTTTAGAGACGTGAAACCAACTTTAGGGACATCTGTGACCATTTTTTAACAAAAGAGAAGTAGAGGAGGATTTGCACATACGCCAAATTTTGATTACTAAAAGATCTTTCAGTATTTAGTATCGAACAATAATCAACCAACTTTTAGTTACATCCTTGAACAGAAGCACCAGGTTTTAGACAGAGCAACGAAACTAAATACCTTAAACTAAAAAGGTTAATAGCTTATATGAGCTCCCTGTAATACCTCTAGGGAGAGAAAGCGATATGTTTCAATAAAAGAAGTTTTTAAAGCTATTTGCATCTTACGTTATTTGGACAAGTCTCTGATTTTTTGTTGAATAATAACAAACTCTAGTAATATGACAAGTTTAAAATCCTATATATATTGTAGTGTTTCTACTTCTTAAAATCAACTTTTCCATCTGAGAACAAACCCAATTTGACCATCCTATGTTTTAATCATACATTATACAATTTAAAAACAAAGAACAACTTTGTGTTTTCAAAAGGAAACAGAACAACAAGGAAAAACATACTTAAATTAATAACATACTTGATTGCTAGTATAACACAAAAACTGAGGCCAGGAAAAAAGAGAAACACATATACTTAAATCTTACATAAGAGAAACAGTAAAACAATGACAATTAACATCGGAGAATTAATCAGTCACTACAAGAAAAATCGATTCAGACAAGAGAATTTTCCCGTTGTCTATTACCCTTGAAAACCGATGACTATTGAGATGCCGTCACAAAGATCTCAGACAACGGTTAACAACTGTTGTGTAAACTGATTGACACAACAGTCAACGATTAACAAAGTGTTGTATAATAGCCGGAAACAACAACAATTTAATATCAACAATCGCGTTGTATAAGCTGATGAACACAACATACGTATAAATATAAAGTGTTGTATAACAACCAGAAACAACAATAGGTCGCTGAAGAACGCATTGTTGGAAACATTAGTATCAATAGATTTTTTTACATTTCCCGTTGTGAGAAGGTTTATCGACAACAGTTTTGTTCCATAGAAGTCTTGTTTATTATAACTTTGCACAATGGTTTATTCATTATCTACAACGGTTTTCTTCCTTAGTATCTGCACTTTACTCAACAATTTTCTTCATTTTTACAACGTTTTTGTTAGGTCAATCGTTTGTATTTATTCTAAATAGACAACAGGTTTCTTTATGAATACGTTATAAGAAAAACATTTGCACAACGGTCTAAATAGACAGTGGCCATTGTTTGATACAGCTTATAACAATAGTTCCTATAAATGCCACACTAGGCTAAAATCAGAAGAGACAATGGTTTTATAACCAAATGAAACAATGGTAGACATTGTAATTAAAAGCAAACAAAAATACCAAACCAAATACTTTACATATTACCAACTAATATTCACTATTACAACCATTATTCACCTAATTCACAAACTAATGTTCCAATCGAATGATTATTTTTGCTGTGGTAAAATCATCATCTATTGTACCTGATGTCAAATCAAAAGTTAAATAGATGATGATTTTACCACGGAAAAAGTAATCTGCGAGTATTTCCATCCTTGGTTGGCCAAGAGAATCCACAAATCAGCAAAGTTTAGGATTTAGGCCAAACAGCGAAGTAGGTGCATTTGTCTGCTCATTTAAAATGAAAGGTCTGACATGCAAGCTGTAGAACAGCAGAACGTTTTGTACGCCTTCCATGTTGATGTTGTGATGTAGATAGCTGGGAGTCGACTTCTTCTAAAAGTGATGTTCCACTCACTGTTGGGCCTGCTAACTCATCAGTGTTGTTGATTAGACCAACCCTTGAAAGCCCCAAGTCCGTCAACTGCCACCAAAGAGAAATGTAATAAATTTTAAATACGCGAATAGAGACAAACCATAAGCAAGGTTGATAACAAATGGCCTTGGATGTTCAAAGCAGAAAAGATTCATGTTTCACAATCAATATTTATGGCATAATTCCCTTCAGATTAATAGGCATAAAAAAGAAGCGGTATTGTTAATGTTAATCCCAAATGACCTAACAGAATTGTAGAAGGGGGGGTTGAATACAATTCTAGATATTTCAAAACTTAAAACAACTTTCAATAATAAAACTGTACGAAATAAAAACACAAACAAATATAAAATTTCAGTTGGATGTTTTGAGGATCCAACTGAGATAATTTTATTGCGGAAATAATTTGTGTTACAAAAGTATCACAGCTGCTCACTTCTTGATACAAAGTGAGAGTGCTCTTAAGAAAGCTAATACAAACTATTTTATCTCACTCACATCTCTATTTAAAAATGAACTGCTACACTTGGTTATATAACCCAAGTTTACAATGCTATTTTTGGCTACTCTAAAATAATCTAAAGTAACTTTCAGTAGCTTGCTTTTCATCCCTTTTGTCCAATGGTCCTTGGAGATATTGGTTTTTGTCTTCATGCTTATTATGATCACTCCCAAGAACCTAATTGGAAATTGGAATGTTTCCTTATTCCCTATGTCCATTTTGATGGCTTCCGATGCAAAGTACACTTCCACATCTCCTTTTGATCTGTCAGAAAACTGTCACTATCACTTTGTCAACTATTCAGAAAAGTGATAATGATTCGTTGATAGCAGTAAGATGTGTTTCGTTGATAGCTTTATTATTCGTTTCGTTGATGGTATAATCCTCGTTTCGTTGATAGAGTAATCTTCATTCCGTTGATAGAGTAATCTTCATACCGTTGACATGTCTTCACTTATGCAAAATTACAAGGCATGATATATTTACAATTCACCAACCTATTTTGCCTATCTAGTACTTAGTCAACATGACTTAGAAAACCTATCTAATACCTACAACAAAATGCATATCAAACTATGAAGTATTTTACAATGCAATTGCTACATCACTCATTTCGTTGATGAGCTACCTGTCAACGGAAGCTGCAAAGCATACCATTCCGTTGACAGTTACAAAAATGACTTAATACAAAATCTACTAAGTGTTTTATAATTATCATCAAGAATAACATATTCCTAACAATCTCCCTCAATTTATGACTGATAGAATAACAGCCATAAATCAAGAGCCTTGATGATAACAAAAACACTCAGACAAATTAAAAATGATAAAAGTAGAAATTGCATTGAGCTTCATTGAATTTTAATTGAAATACAAAGTAGAAAATCTTACAAAACAAGTGCACAGAGTTGCTCCTCTAGTCTGAGCAGATTTTTATCTTTGCCTATGTGGTCTTGTTTTCTTCCCTTTTCTTGTATTGTTCTCCTCAATCTGAGCTTGAAGTCTTCTGTAGAAAATCTTCTCTTCTTCATATTGATTCCCCAACTTGGATTGCATTAATCTCAGAGTTTCATTGGATGCCTTTTCCAGTTGGTCTTCTATTCTGAAGAATCTTCTACAGTTGTCCTTGTCTCTGAATTCCATCATCCAAAAAGGTTGGAGATGAATTTTCTTTCCTGTTTGAGGGACCTTCAATACTCTGGGAAGTGCACCAGGCTTGTTCCAGCTAGCTTTGATTTGGCAAATTTTGGAGACAACCTCATACTTGGCTGTTTTGGTAAAACCAAAATCTTTCTTCAGACATTTGAACATAGATAGCAGTGTCTGATAGTCTTCTCCCAGAATTCTGTGTAGAGGCCAAATCTGTTCTCTCCCACCCTTGTAGACAAACACCAATCTCTCTGGTAGTTTGTAAGAAGCTGTTATTCCTCTCACTTCAACCAGGTCATCAAGATTAATATGTAGGTCAGACTCCTCCCTGATATCAGCAATGTAGATGAAGTCTTCTGGGTTGGTAGGGGGTTTCTCAGCTTGTGGTCTCCTTACAAGAATTGGCTTAGCCTTGGCAGCCCTCTGCTTAGATTTCTTCTTTGGATCCATTTCAAAGAGGAATTTTGGAAAGTTGGCCTCATCAAACTCAATTGGCTCTTCCTTTGGCTCAATTGGCTGATCATGGAAATTTACTGGATGTTTAGGATCACAGGCTAACTTTACCTCAGAAACTGGATCAGGAATTGTTGGAGGTGCAATAGGTGCAGAAGAGTCTGTTGCATTGCTCTGAGAGTCATCATTCTCAAAAGCTATGTTTCTCTTAGCTCTTGCCTTGGGTTGCCTTATGCTCTTCTTTGTACTCCTTTCCTCTTTGGCTCTTTCCTCTTGCTGTCTTTCTTCTTCATCTAGAGATTGAGCAACTGCAAGGGCTTGCATAGCTGCTCTTTCTGACTCCTCAGCCTTAGCTTCAGCAAAATTTGGGTGACCAGCCCAAACACAAATTTCATGTCCATTTCTGTAGACAATTGCTCTTTGCTTCCTTATCTCAGGATCATTGCTTTCCTTGCATTTTGTGATAAGTAGTCCAAGAAGCTTGAGCTCATCTGGATAGGATGAAGGATAGAAAGTCCTTGCTATATTTTTGCCCTTTGGTTTAGCAGGGGATTTGGGAGATAGGCTTCCTTGAAGTGTAGCTTGTTCCACATCCCTAATGCATGAAGTTTGTCCTTTTTCTTTCCTTGGACCTTGAGTGACTCCATGTAAAAGGGGCTTTACCTCATAGAAAGAATTGGTTTGTGGCTCCCATTTCGTTGCTACTAAAACCATGGCATTCGTTGATGGTGCTGTAGAAGAAGCTTGATCCGTTGATGAATTTGAATTCTTTACAGTTTCAGTTATCTTTTTGACTCTTGCATCTATGCTGGACCAGTGGTCTTTTATTTTTTTAGCAAGTTGTAGCCTCATAGATTCTTGCTTAATCAAGTCAATACCATCCAGTTTATCCTTTCCTGACTCCCCCATTGTTAATGGCTAATGTGGTAGGGAAATGGCTGGGACCATAACCTTTGTGATTTGAATGTCTAGCTCCTTAGATTTCTCCCCCTTTTTGTTATCATCAAAAGAGATGACTGGGAGTCCTTGAGTTGCCACTAGCTGGGCTAAAAGTTGTGTTTTCTTCTCCTGTTCCTTTGCATTTGAGTTAAAGTAGCTTCCACCTTGTCCACTCTAGAAGAGAGAGTCTTTAAGGAGGTAGCCACCTCAGGTTCCTTAGAGAAAAACCTGTTCATCTTGGACACAGTGAGAAGAGGAAGCTTTTCATCTAGCCTCATGTCAGTAGCATCCTTAAGATTGCTAATGGAGTCCTTGATTTCTCTAGCTACAATCCTTGTCTGCATCATCTGTAGCCTTTGGATTTCCAGTGAATCCATAATAGCCTTGTAGAATTTCTTGTCATTGGCATTTGCAGACTCATGAGCCAGATAGGCCTCATTGTACTACCTTGTGATTGCAGTATCCAGGGTGATTCTTCCTTGCATATCCTGAGAAAGCCAGTTTGGTGTAGGGGGCACCACAGAAGTCCCAGTCTGTGAAGTGATGGCCACCTATAGATTGTCACCAAAACTGTCATCATCATCAGAAAAATCAAACTCACCACTTGCTGCAGCTCCTGGAGACAGATTGGTGATTGCATCCTTTGCTCTTTGCATAGATGCAGTTGTATGGATTAGGTTGAAAGACCTTTCTGCCTCCATATTGCCCTGCAGAGCCATAACTTGATAGACTGGCACAGGATGAGTAAAGGTCTCAGGATCCAGGGAAATACTATCCAGAGTTTGTTGATAATGCTCTTGGAAAGTAAGTTCCCTTTCTCCCTCATGAACCTCCATTAACTCACTTGCAATGACTGCTTCCTCCCTTATAGCTCCTGTAGTCCCTTCTCTCTCTCTTCTATATTCTTACATTATGGGCTCCCCAATGCTCACACCTCTCACACCCTCACCTTCACCTACTAAGGTGGAACCCTCAGCCTCTCCTTTTGCCTGACTGGAAGAAATAGTCAGCCTCTCACTCTCAGACTCTCCTTTTGCCTGGCTGCAAGCCAGCCTCTCAGTTTCACTCCCTCTCATTCCTAGAAGTGTTTCAACTACCACTAGATCATCTGCACTAGTTATGGAAACAACTTGATTTTCAATAAGAGGTGCATAATGAACTATCAACGGTATGGTAGTTTGAACTGTCAACGGTATGGATACCGTTGATGGAGAAACACTTGTCAACGAAAGAGACTGTTTCGTTGATGAAGTCAAGAAAGCACTTGAAGAATGTGAAATTACAGTAGAATCTGTGGTGATTGATTTTAGAGATTGTTCCACAGATCCTCTTGTAACTTCAGAAAAGGATGATTGGTGGCCCAACAAATAACTTAACAAGTGATGACCACCAATGTCAGAGTGGGGCTTCTCCAAGAAAAGAGTTGGAGAATCAGGAATAGATGAATGGATCATATCCACATCTAATGACTGAGTTGGTGAATTTTGTGGAGTTGGTTCAAGATTGATGTTTAAAGAATGGGACTGTAACCCCAGAGTAATGATAGGGGTTACATCAAACTGAATTTGAGATACTGGAAGTGTTGCTTCCAGTGTGTGTGCACCCTGTGAAACCTGGGATTTTTGCTTCACTTTTCTTTGGTATTAGGAAATTGTGGACTGTGGGCTTGAAGTGTCCCTTACCCTCTTGGAGTGTGCTCTTGGAGGAGAGCTTGTTTCAATAATTACATCCTTTTGGGAGGATGCAACTAGACTTGTGCTTAAATCCATATTACTCATTGTGCCTTGTTGGGAAGACACAATGGGGCTAGGCTGGATCTCACTCATCTCTCCCACCTTATCCTTAGGGTTTCTTTTATGTTCACCCCTTCCCTCACCTCTCACAACACCTGCACCACTCCCCTTTGATTGTGTAGTGGATTTTACAACAGGTGCCTTTTGAGAAGCACCTGAGGTTGGCTTGGAGGATTTCTTTAATTTTGGTTTTGCTGCTGGGGCAGGAGCCTGTTGGGTCACAACTACAGACTCCATAACAACAGGGTTGGGTGAAACAGTAGAAGTAACAGCTATACTAGCAGGGATAGTAGTAGTTACCTCAATTATTGGCAGATACACCACTGGGACATCACCATTGTGGTTCAGCCTCAGTATGTCTGTCAAAACCCTCTTTTCTTGCACAAAGCAATCAAACCTGGAAACTGGGTTAGAGATAACCAATGGTGTTGGACTAACATGGTTAGCCAACATCATCAGAAATCTAGCATAGTAGATATTCTTTTTCGTATTAACCTTATCACCCAACTTAGCACCAATTTCATACATAAGTTGGGTGCTAAATTTGTAATATCTATCAGTTAGGAGCATGGTAAATAGAATCAACATAGAGTTAGTTAATGCATCAAAATTACTAATTTTACCAGAAAAGACCTTGATGAATGCATCAGCTAAATAACTATATTCACTAACCAAACCTCTCCTAATTATTTTACCCAGATTATCAGTAGGCAGAGTAGTTTATGGAATCTAGCATGTTAATCATTTCAGTATATGTAGGCAAAGTAGAGCAATTATTTTCAGGAAGGTGTAAGCATGCTTGCAACACATCAGAATTGACTATGTACTCATTACCTTGAATGGTGAATTTCAAAGTGCAATTTGTCCCACTGTACTCACATGAGGTCCAAATCTCCTCGATTATCTCATTGTAGAGTGGAGTTGAGTGAAACATTGCGTAGCTCAGTTTGCAATTCGTCATGAAATCCATCATCTTGAAAAAGATTCTGTTCGGGCTTTCCTTGACAACAAAAGGGATGGAGTTGTTCTTCTCATAGATGAACCCTCCAGCTGACATAAGTTTGACTATTGGTGCCATTGTTGAGTGATAAAAAGCTTGAACTTGGATTTGCTTTAAGAGAGAAGAAGTAAGAAAACCTTTGGAAATTTTGAGAGCAGGTAGAAAAGAATTAAAGAAAACAAAATTTCTTAAATACTCCCCCAAAATTTCTCAAAAATTAAGTCCAATAATAAATATAAATTACTGGATTGGCTTAAAAATGTAACCGTTACAATTAAAATGTTACCATGATTTATACTTACAGGGGTGTATGTATAGATCGTGGTAAAAGACGTGCAATTTCAACGGTTCAGATTAAAAGCGCTATATCAACGAATCAGAATTGGGCGTTTAAGGTCCCGTCTATTTCGTTGATAAAGCTGCGTTTCGTTGATATAAAAGAGTTATCAACGAAACACCCAGAAAAATGCTAAGACTAGCAACGGAATAAGGATTTCGTTGACATAGTAATTTTGACTTAGACAAAATTTTACTTTTTCCTGGGAAAATTAATTCACAGAAGAATCATAGCAAATTCCTGGCTGCTATTAACTTGCAAAAATCTCAGAAATAATTAAGAGAAATTTAGCATACCTAGCTCACTTACTAATCTTGAGAATGTTGATTCATCAAGTGGCTTGGTAAAGATATCTGCAAGTTGTTGTTCACTTGGAACAAAATGTAACTCCACAGTACCATTCATAACATGTTCTCTAATGAAATGATACATGATGTCAATGTGCTTGGTCCTTGAATGGTGCACTGGATTCTCAGTAATGGCAATGGCACTAGTGTTGTCACAGAAGATAGGAATTTTCTCAACTCTTAATCCATAATCAAGTAGTTGATTTTTCATCCATAAAATCTGTGCACAACAACTTCCAGCTGCAATATACTCAGCCTCAGCTGTGGAGGTAGAAACTGAGTTTTGTTTCTTGCTGAACCATGACACAAGCTTGTTTCCTAGGAATTGACAGGTGCCAGTTGTGCTTTTCCTGTCTATTTTACATCCTGCATAATCTGCATCTGAATAACCAATTAGTTCAAAGCCAGATTCTCTAGGATACCAAATGCCAAGGTTTGGTGTTCCTTTGAGATATCTGAAAATTCTTTTAATAGCAACTAAATGGGATTCCCTAGGATCAGCCTGAAATCTAGCACATAGACATGTAGCAAACATAATATCAGGTCTACTAGCTGTTAAATATAAAAGTGAGCCTACCATGCCTCTATAACTTGAAATGTCCACAGATTTTTCCTTAGTATTCAATTCAAGTTTGGTGGTAGTAGGCATGGGAGTTTTGGCAGGAGAGCATTCCATTAAGTTAAATTTCTTTAACAAATCATGAATATATTTTGTTTGACTAATGAAAATGCCTTCATTAACTTGCTTCACTTGGAGACCAAGAAAGTAAGTTAATTCTCCCATCATGCTCATTTCATATTTACTCATAAGCTTGGCAAACTTTTGACAAAGTTTTACATCTGTAGACCCAAAGATTATGTCATCTACATAAATTTGAACAAGTATAGTAGAGCCATTCACAATCCTATGAAAAAGAGTTTTATCTACAGTACCTCTAGTGAAGTGATTCTCAAGGAGGAACTGTGAAAGTGTGTCATACCAGGCTCTAGGTGCTTGTTTCAAACCATAGAGTGCTTTAAGGAGGAAGTACACATACTCTGGAAAATCATCATCTTCAAAACCAGGAGGTTGACTTACATACACCTCCTCTTCCAATTCCCCATTCAGAAAAACACTCTTCACATCCATTTGATAGACCTTGAAATTGGCATGGGCTGCATAGGCTAGGAAAATCCTTATTGCTTCTAGTCTTGCAATGGGAGCAAAGGTTTCATCAAAATCAATTCCCTCTTCCTGTGAATAGCCTTTCGCAACCAATCTAGCTTTGTTCCTTGTGACTATGCCATTTTCATCCATCTTGTTTCTGAACACCCATTTTGTGCCTATAACACTCCTGTCCTTAGGCTTGGGCACCAGCTTCCAAACTTTGTTTCTCTCAAATTGGTTTAGCTCCTCTTGTATAGCTAAAACCCAATCTGGATCTAGAAGTGCATCCTCAACTTTCTTTGGCTCATCTTGAGACAGAAAGCTACTATATAGACATTCCTCTTGAGTTGCTCTTCTAGTTTGGACTTTTGAAGAAACATCACCTATAATAAGTTCAAAGGGATGATCTTTAGTCCATTTCCTTGAGGGAGGTAGATTTGCTCTTGAAGAAGTAGCTTCATGATCATGGTTGCCTTGATTGGATATTTGTCCTTGAGAAACTCCCCCTGAGTTTGTTGTCCCTAAATGATCACTTCTAGAGGCATTTCTATGACTGTCAACGGTATGACCATTTTGACTGTCAACGAAACGCTCATTCTGACTGTCAACGAATCCTTCATCATGACTGTCAACGAATTGACCATTTGGTCTGCTAGCAGCTATTCTTTTCAATCTTAATGCAGCAATTTCATCTTCACTGCTGCTTTCATCTGTGCTAGACACAACAACTTTAGGCTGTTTCTCAATAGCCTTATCATGATTCACTTGATCTCCTTCCTCATTCTCAAAAGAAAGACTTTCATGAAAACCTTCATCACAGAGACCTTGTATTTTGAGATCATCAAAAACAACATGTATAGATTCCATAACAATGTTGGTTCTGAGATTATAGACTCTGTAAGCTTTCCCTGCTGCATATCCCACAAATATTGCTTCATCTGCCTTTGCTTCAAATTTCCCCAAATGCTCAGCTTGATTTCTCAAAACAAAACACTTGCATCCAAAGACATGAAGAAAATCCAATAGTGGCTTCTTTATTTTGAGTAGTTGATAAGGGGTCATTCCCTTGGCCTGATTAATCAAAGAAATATTTTGAGTGAAGCAAGCTGTGTTAACTGCCTCAGCCCAGAAATAAGTAGGTAACTTTGATTCATCTAGCATTGTCCTTGCAGCTTCAATAAGTGTTCTGTTTTTCCTTTCAACTACACCATTTTGCTGTGGTGTTCTTGGTGCTGAGAATTCATGCAAAATTCCATTTTCTTCACAGAACATCTTCATAGTTGAATTCTTGAATTATGTCCCATTGTCACTCTTAATCCTTCTTACTTTGAAATCAGGATGATTGTTTACCATCTTGATGTGATTGATAATGATTTCACTTGCCTCATCTTTGGAGTGCAAAAAGAAAGTCCATGTAAATCTAGAAAAATCATCAACAATCACAAGACAATATTTCTTCTTTGAAATGGACATGACATTTACAGGGCCAAATAGATCCATATGAAATAGCTCAAGCTATTGGACAATTGATGACTCTATCTTGCTTTTGAATGATGCCTTCTTTTGTTTCCCTTTTTGACAGGCATCGCACAAACCATCTTTGGAGAATTCCACCTGTGGAATTCCTCTAGCAAGATCTTTCATTACCAAGTCATTCATAACTTTGAAATTCAGATGAGATAATTTCTTGTGCCATAGCCAACTTTCATCCTTGCTTGCCTTGCTGAAAAGACAAGTGATGGTGTCTGAACTTGTGCTACTAAAGTCAGCAATGTACACATTCCCTCTTCTGAATCCAGTCATTACCACATTGTTGTCTCCTACCTTAGAAACAACACAGGCTTCTTTTGAAAATGTAACTAAAAATCCTTTGTCACAAAGTTGGCTGATACTAAGCAAATTGTGCTTAAGACCATCCACCAATGCAACCTCATCAATGATGACATTTTCTTTTGAAATCAAGCCATATCCCTTAGTGTAGCCTTTGCTATCATCTCCAAAAGAAATACAAGGGCTAGCTCTTTCCTGAAACTCTGTGAGCAGGGTAGAATCACCAGTCATGTGTCTTGAACATCCACTATCCAAGTACCAAAGATTCCTTTTGTCTCCCTGCACACAATAAAATCAAATCAAGTTGATTTTGGTACCCAAGTTTCCTTGGGTCCTGTTTTGTTAGCCTTTGATTTACCTTTTATATCATTTTTCACCTTGGGCTCAGATTGATTTAAATCAACCTTTACCTTTGGTGTTGATTTCTGAGGATTGCTCACATTTTCATTCACAGCATGCATAGTTGGAGGAACAAACATGTTATTCATATTCCATGGCATTTGTGGCACATTAAACATATTCATGTATGGATTAGGCACAAATGGCATGCTAGCATATGGATTCTGAAATTGTGCATATGGAGCAAACATGTTAGGCATAACAGGCATTGTAGGCATAGAACCATTCATTGCAGGCTTAGGCATTTTCACATTAGCAGTCTTCTTAACAGATTTGCAGTTAGTAGATAAATGACTAACACTACCACAATTAACACATGTCTTTCTAGGAGCATATTTATCAGGTGTGTAATTGTTATGTTTGTTAATCCCTACTTTGCCATTCCTGTTATTCTTTTTATTTCCCTTAGTCTCAACTTGAATTTTCTCTAACTTGTCTTTCAATTGCTTGTTAGACAAGTGACCTACATTTGCTCTTTCAACAGGCTTCTCAACTTTCTTTGATTTACTAGACTCACCTTGAACAAAGTTCTTGGTGACAGGACCATACTTGTTATTAAGTCTAGTGAGTTCTTCTTTCCTTTTCTCTGTCAACGAAACAGCCTGATCGGTTGATGGTTCATCTGTCAACGAAACTTTGTATTCCGTTGACATATCAACCTTCAACAAATGATCATTGTTGTTTGTTGACTCTGTTTCTGATTCTAAGGTTTCACCAGCATACCCTAGCTTCTCTTTGTTCTTTTTCCATGATTGCTCACAGAAAGATTCCATACCTTGAACATTAATGATGTTGGAAGCAACATTCCTGGAATCTTTCCATTTTGCAATCACACTTTGTTCTATTTCAAGTTGTGTTTTAAGAATCTCTTCCCTTTCTAACACTTTCTCAAGTTCCTTCTTAGCATCCCTACTAACACACCTCATTTTCTCAAACTCAATGAGCTGTGCTTCTAACATGGCATTTCTATCACTTAAGAGCATATTAGACTCTTTGATTCTTGAGTTCTCTTTGGTAAGTGATTTAAGAGTAACACGCAAATTATATAGTACAGTAGACATTTCATTTACTGCACTATCGCATTCCTCTTTAGAAAGCTCATAAAGATTAGTAATTGTTACCTGATTGCTGGAGGAACTTGCTTCCTGCTCATGATTGTTAGCCATTAGAGCCAAGTTGACATACTCAACATCATCATCAGAATCTTCACCATTACCAGCCCAATCATACTCCTGAGACATGAAAGCTTTTTCTTTCTGCTTGAGAAGTTCAAAGTATTTCTTTTTATAATCAACAGGCTCAAATTTCATGTTGCCCTTCTCAACTTAGGGCTTTCTGCAATCTCCAGCAAAGTGACCAATCATTCCACAGTTGAAACATTTAGACTTAGACTTTTCAATCCAGTTATTTTTGCTAGGTTGAAAATCTCTCCTTGGTGGTCTTGCTTCTGAGTTTCTCTTGAATTTGAACTTAGAGAATTTCCTTGAAAGAAAAGCTATGTGTTCATCAATCTCATCTAAGTCATCCAAGTTGGCTGGTTCTGGTTCTTCTTCTTCCGTCATCTTGCCTTTACCCTTGCTAACATCACTCCTACAACTAGCTCGACTAGTTGTGGCTTTTGCAGTTTCTTCATTGTCATCTTCTAGTTGGTTCACAGATGCAATCAATGCAATAGACCCACCTTTCTTTTGTACCTTCTCAATTTCTTCATCTTGCTCCATTTCCAACTCATATGTCTTTAAAGTTCCATAAAGCCTCTCAAGAGTGTAGTCTTTGTACTCCTGAGTGTTTCTCAGGGAAACAGTCATAGGCTTCCATTCTTTTGGAAGAGCTCTAAGAAATTTGAGGTTTGAATCCTTGGTTTGGTAGATTCTCCCATACAACTTTAATCCATTCAAAAGCTTTTGAAACCTACTAAACGTGTCATTTAGGGTTTCACCAGCTTTAAAATGAAAGTGCTCATACTGTTGTATAAGGAGTTGCATTTTGTTCTCCCTAACTTGCTCAGTTCCTTCACAGAGTGTTCTAACAGGGTCCCATACTTCTTTAGAGGTAGTACAGTTTATAACATTGTCGAACATCTCTTGCTCCAAACCATTAAACACTATGTCAAATTTGGGCTTTCGTCACTCTTTTGTACAGTAAGGGCTGTGACACTTTGGAAAAAACGAGTGGCTAAAGGTCATCGTCCCAAGTTTTAGCCACACAATTATTTTTTGAGTGACCGAAAACACATTTTTTGGCAGATTTAGTCACAATTTATAAAAGTGTGACAATTGAGAGATGAAACAGCATGTTTTTTTGTTGACTTTGACCAAATCCAACATTTATAGTCATACTTGAGAGATAGAAGTGTGACAAAAAATAGTGACGCTTCTTTGCTGTATCTAAAAGTTACCAAACGGTCACAGTCATTTGCGGTGATGTGGCTAAATGTGAAATAACCTATGGTCACTACATTTTATATGTGACTAAAAAGTAGAGTTTTCTGCATTATGTCAGATCTTTGTTCGCTAAGGCAGCTAAAAACTAGTGACTGTATTATTGTGTGACTAAAAAGTACTCTGTTTTCAGGAACAGAGCATTCTATTTTGAGGATCCTCATTTCCAACTGATCTGTCACATTATTACATTTGGGTGTGGCAAAATATTTGACCACTGGACATGAAGTATTGGTATAGCAGATTAACCAGAAATGACAAACACAAACTTGATTTATCCAAGTTGCATACCAGATGAGCTTAAAACTAGAACAATTCAACTAATCCATGTCATTCGACCAACATTAGAATTCACCATTACATATTAATTCTTCATCAAATAAAAAACAAAGAAAATGACCAAGACAATGATAACATTATACAACTTCCCACGTATGACATGAACCTCCTTTCGAAGATCTTCAACTGTTGACATGTAGTTTTGCAGGTCAGTCTTCACAACATCAACTTCTTTCTGGATCTTGATCTTCATGCCAACTGGTTCAGGATCAATCCATTCCCAAAACGAACATTTGGGT
Organism: Heracleum sosnowskyi; assembly: GCA_030848705.1. Taxonomy (NCBI): domain Eukaryota; kingdom Viridiplantae; phylum Streptophyta; class Magnoliopsida; order Apiales; family Apiaceae; genus Heracleum; species Heracleum sosnowskyi. The sequence goes on along the minus strand of CM061235.1, from coordinate 90,203,654 downwards.
CCAGAAGACTTGAAAAGGGAATTCAAATTAAAAGCTGTTTATTAAATTAAACAGATGAAACTGATAGACATCAGCTTACCAATGAACTTGATTTGTGGCACACCCGAAATCTTCTTCCAGGGTTGTCAAGTGTGTTTGATGTTCTAATCCGGGCAGGAAGACCACAGTAGCACAGATCACATCGATTTTGGTTTGAGCTGTAGGAATTTGAAGACGACATCATGATCAGGCCTCTTTCTTTGCACACACCTGGAGAAAAAAACAGGAATTCAAACAGAGCATAGAATTTAACCATACAATAGAATTTAGCATTACATAAAAAACATGGAAAATGACAAACATAATGATAATAATTACCGGATTCAGTTAGCATTACGTATAATAATACCCTTACAGTCCTGTCTAAAGTAATCATCACGAGATTCATTACCCAAGTCACGTGGATCTACAGGTGGTAATATATTATCATTGTGAGGAAAAATTACAGTACTGAAATCCTCATTGACATCATCGTACAGATCTCTATAATTCTTAGGAGGTGTCATCAAGACAATAGACATTTTTTTATCCAGCTGGTCTTTAACATAAAACACCTGTCGTGCTTGTGAGGCCAATATGAACGGATCATCCTTGTGGCCTAATCTGTTAAGTTCGACCAACGTGTAACCCAGGCCATCTTGCTTGACACCATTTCTACTGTCAACCCAGTCGCACATAAAAAGAGGAATTTTCTTAATATGATAATCTAGTACCCATATCTCTCGTAGAACCCCATAATAAAAGTTCTTTCCATAGGTTACTACTTCTTTAGAAATGTGCATCTCAGTTGCCTCTACACAAACCCCACTGTTCTGGTGAATTCTGCCATCACGAATTTTTGTACGAAATGTATAGCCATTGATGTCATATACATCGTATTTGTTCACGATTCTGCGTGCTCCATGTGAGATCCACTTAACTGTTTCTGATACACTTTCGTTGGAGATCGATAACTCGCTTTCAACCTAAATTACACAATAACAAGGATAAGATTCAGCTTGCACAAATTACAATTGAGAAAAAACTAAGATCATACTGATTTAAATATTACCTTGTTGCGTAACCAGTGACCAAACGTTGTGTTATGCTCTTTCTCCAGCCATGCTTGTCGTTTACCAGGATGTTTGTTTTTCAAAAATGTCATGTGTTGTCTGCAAGTACAAAAATGAGTATCAAATCTAATCCTACTGTTAAATAAAAGAAAAACACAAATAAACATGTTCAGTAGGAGTCCTTACTCGATATACGGCACAACTTCAGGCGTATTTTGCAGTACATAGAAATGTGCTTTCATGTAGAGATCTTGAGAAACTTCAACTGGTTTACCAGCTGACAAAGGAATTCCCTCTTCATTACCATTTTCAGATGTGTTGTGCTGGTGTTCTGGAATATCAATGGACCTCATGCATTTTTTGTATTCGTTGAAGAACGCAATTGTTTCTTCTGCAATATGCTCCTCAGCAATGCATCCTTCTGGGTAAGCTTTGTTCCGCACATGCCCTTTAATAACTTTCATCATCCTCTCAAAGGGATACATCCACCGAAAGCATATTGGGCCACATAATTTGACCTCTCTAACAAGGTGCACAGTTAGATGAAGCATAACATCAAGAAAGGATGGGGTAAAGTATTTCTCCATCAAGCACAGTGTAACACAAAGCTCCTCATGCAATTTATCGAGTTCTTCTACATTGATTTCTTTGCTACATATTGATTTGAAAAAAAAACAAAGTCTGATAATAGCATATCTTGTGGGTTTAGGCATGATAGACCGTATTGCAATTGGCAAGAACTGTTGCATAAGCATATGGTAATCATGTGATTTAAGTCCCATAAGATTCCTATCCTTTTCATTCACCAAACTAGAAAAGTTGGAACAATAACCTTGCGGAGCCCTTAAGTTGTGTAATGTGCCACAGAACATGTCTTTTTCATCTTTAGTTAATGTGTAGCAGGCTGCAGGAAGTAATGTCTTCTCGCCTTGACTTTTAGCCTGCAACTCTTGTCTTATCCCAAAATGTGCCAGATCCTTTCGAGCTTGCAACCCATCTTTCGTCTTGCCCGGAACATTTAGTAATGTTCCGATAATACTCTCAGCCACATTCTTCTCAGTGTGCATGAAATCAATACAATGTTGGACCAAATTATACCGCCAATACCTAAGTCGTCGATTCCATATGTTGAATTTCTTCCAATAGGTCTGTTCTTTCTGTCCGGAATTTGTACTACCACCCCCTTCTGATTTTCTCTTTTTTGTTTTCCCCCCTCTTCCAGTCGAAGTCTCCATCAGTTCTGAATCTTTATCCTTAAATCCCTTCCCCGACATATTCCGAATAAATTTAACCTCGTTGAATATTTCTTCCCCTGTCATAGGATCTGCAGCAGTTCCCCACTCTTCTTTTCCATTGAATGCCTTAGTTTGCTTTCTGAAGGGATGACTATATGGTAGATATCTTCGGTGACCACCATAACTCTGCTTGGTAGAGAACGGAAGTCTTACACAATGAGTTTCTTTCCTGCACACCACACAACCATGGAATCCACTATAAGGACAGCCACATAATGCACCAAGAGCAGGGTAATCATTAATCGTCCATAAGACAACAACACGTAAAGTGAATTGTTCCTGTGCATAGGAATCATATGTTTCAACACCTTCTTCAAACAAGAGCTCCAGATCATCGATCAAAGGATCCAAAAACACATCGATATCGTTTCCAGGCGTTCCCGATATTAATAACGAAAGCATGATGAACTTCCTTTTCATACACAACCAAGGTGGAAGGTTGTAAATGACAGTTAATACTGGCCACACACTGTGATTCCTATTCCCTCTGTTTACATCAACCCCGTCTGTGGAAATGCCAAGCCGAAGATTTCTTGGATCAGATGCAATTTCCGGAAATTTGTCGTCTATTGCTTTCCATGCAGGTGAATCAGATGGGTGCCGTAGAACACCGGGCTTTTTCGAACTGGTGGAGTGCCATATCAAATCTTTTGATATGCTTTTCACTTTATAAAGTCGTTTCAGTCGTGGAATAAGGGGGAAGTACCATAATACCTTTGTAGGAACATTTTCGTATATGACTTTAGTCTTCTCATCCACCTTCCACCGTGACATGCCACAAGTTGGACATACCACCATGTCCTTGTAATCCTTCCTGTAAAGAATGCAGTTGTTAATGCAAGCATGTATCTTTTCGTATCCTGACCCCATTGTTGTCATTATCTTTTTGGCCTCATATGTGTTGTTCACCATCTCGTTACCTTCTGCAGGCAACATCCTTTTCAACAGAAGTAGCATTTCAGTAAAGCAATTATTTGTCATTCCATGCTTACTCTTCAAGTTTAGTAGTTCAACTGTTGCAGACAACTTTGTGAAGTTAGGACAATATTTATACAAGGGCTTCTCCGCATCTGCAAGTAGTTCTTGAAACTTGTCAATGTCAGCTATGAAATTGTCTTCCGTAGCTTTTACCATTTCTATTGTTTCTGCAGCATCTGTTGGAAATTCTACTGCATCAAACTGGTTGAAAGTTGTTGGCTTGTCTTCCTCTCCATGTTTAATCCACCTTGTATAATTCCGATCGAATCCCTTAATGAGTAAGTGGTAATGGACCTCATCCACCGAAAGAGAGAAGTGGTTTAAACAGCTTACACATGGACATGGAATAGTCTTCGTTGACATATTCAGATGAGAAACCGCAAAATCGATAAATGCTACAACTCCATCCATATATGGTTCACTGTTTCTATCGGTTACCATCCAAGACTTATCCATAACTACAGCCTATACTTTGAAGCTTTAATACATATCAACTAAAGCAATTACGAGCATATTACAGCATAACTAAACCAATTACGAGCATATTAGAGCATAACTACAGCAATTACGAGCATATATCAAAGCATAAAATTCAAAAATTAGCATATATTTAACACATGACTTACTGAAATTAGGGATGAAATCGTTGTGGATGAAAGTATGAGTGGTTTCTGTCGGCTGCTTGTTTGAAGCTACTTGTTTGAATCCGATTAGAAGCGGCAGCTAGTGTGGTTTCCAATTGAGAGAATAAACTTTCCACTTGGGTATTTGACCCCCATAGCCGCGCGCTACTCCCTCTGGACTGAACCTGTTCAAGGCCCAACTAGAATAGTGTTGGCCCAAATAGAATAGTGTTGGCCCAAATAAAATAACGAGATTCGACCCCGAAAGTGGAAATAATTTTTTTTAATGCATTTTTCGACGATCCAACCGTACGGATGTTAATAGATACGCATTGTGATGTTGGGGAAAAATAATCGAAAAATCGGGAATTTATCTTGTACGACATTTTTGAGGGATCTGGCCAAAGTACTACTCGAAAGAACGAGATTCGACCCCGAAAGTGGAAATAATTTTTTTTAATGCATTTTTCGACGATCCAACCGTACGGATGTTAATAGATACGCATTGTGATGTTGGGGAAAAATAATCGAAAAATCGGGAATTTATCTTGTACGACATTTTTTGAGGGATCTGGCCAAAGTACTACTCGAAAGAACGAGATTCGACCCCGAAAGTGGAAATAATTTTTTTTAATGCATTTTTAGACGATCCAACCGTACGGATGTTAATAGATACGCATTGTGATGTTGGGGAAAAATAATCTAAAAATCGGGAATTTATCTTGTACGACATTTTTAGAGGGATCTGGCCAAAGTACTACTCGAAAGAACGAGATTCGACCCCGAAAGTGGAAATAATTTTTTTTAATGCATTTTTAGACGATCCAACCGTACGGATGTTAATAGATACGCATTGTGATGTTGGGGAAAAATAATCGAAAAATCGGGAATTTATCTTGTACGACATTTTTAGAGGGATCTGGCCAAAGTACTACTCGAAAGAACGAGATTCGACCCCGAAAGTGGAAATAATTTTTTTTAATGCATTTTTCGACGATCCAACCGTACGAATGTTAATGGATACGCATTGTGATGTTGGGGAAAAATAATCGAAAAATCGGGAATTTATCTTGTACGACATTTTTTACAATATATTGATATATAAAAAATAATTAATATAAATAATATAACATAAAAATATATATTTTACATTTACAGGTCGTCTAAAAACCGGCAACATCACTTTACCAATTCACTTCCCCCCACTACACAGGCGGCTAGACTTTCCCAAAATATCAAACTTCCCCCCAATTCACTTTCAACATCACTTTACCCAACTCACATTCAAACTCTCCCTCTCTGTGCACCATAATCTCTCCACAACTTTCAGTCGGTGAAATTAGGTTACACCGTCGGTCAGATTTGGTGACCCAATCTGGTTTATGTTCTTGAAATTAGGGTTTTTTCCACCGGCGTTTAAATCACCTTGCTTGTCGCAGGTAAACCATTCTTTCACAGACTATTTCAGTTATTGCATGTTTGAGAGATATATGTTTGAGATATATGGTTGGAGAGATTGCATATTTGAGTTGTATTTGAGAGATTGAGACGAATTGAGTTCCAATTATATGAATAATACTACTTATGCTTTAATATTGATGTATTAATATCTGACATTGTTGTGCTTATTGTCTACAGCTAATTTGAGTACCATGGGAAAGAAGTACAGGTTAGTTGTTTACTATGGGGGTCAGTTCATGACAAAGGTTAAGTGGCAATACACCGGTCCTAAAGCAAAGGTGTTCGACGGAATGGAAGTCTACAACATGACTGTTAAACAAGTTAGGGATTTGGTAGCGGATGTAGTTTCGGATGATGATAAGCTTTATTTCATGAAAGATGGGGTGACCCCGGATCATGGATATGGTTTGATCCTTGGAGACAGTGACTTAAAAGAGTTGGTTGTTGCTTCTACCATGACTGGAGTCTGCAAGATTCATGTCTTCCATTCCTGGTCCACAGCTACTGCACCAGTTTGCGTTGAAGAAGAATACCTAGGTAGACTAATTTTTGACTTCTCATATTTATGCATGTGTATGTATATTGAACAGATAAATCCTGTAATTGCTAAGGGTTCTTATACTGGTTGTAGGTGAGGACAATGAGGAATTTGAGGAACAATATTCAACGAAAGAGTGTAGCGAAGAAGAAGAAAGCACAGAAGTAGAAGACGAAGGAGAAAACGCAGAAGAAGAAGTAGAAGAGTGCAAAAAGGTGCAACAAAAGAATGATGTCAAAGCTAAGAGGGGGCTAACCAGGTTGCCGAAGCTGCGTACCAGGTTTACAAACTCTGGTGGAAAAAGACATGAGGTTGAATTTGACTCACTTGGTAGGTTAATGGGGGAATACAGATCAGAATTTACGAGCTTTTTGGGAGACACGGTCAGGGAGCATGTTGGCTTAAGATGGTTAACATGGAAGGAGGTGCCAAAAGAAGTGAAGGCTAAGCTGTGGGATCAAGTAACGGTAAATCAGCTACTTCGCATTAAGTACTCTAAATATATGTTACATTTTTAATATGAAACACTATTGTTGAACTTATCTGCTTGCCTTTTATGTGTATTAACATCATGTATTATATATTGCAGCATTTTTTTGATATAGAACTTTGTCGTCGAAAGTTTACAATGACTCGGCTTGGTGGGCTGCTTCGCAATTTCAGAAGAAAGATGTATGCAAGATTCATACAACCTAACCTGAATAAACCAGCAAAACTTGCAAAAGTTCCTAGGCAGTATCGTACACTGGTAGAGCAAGCTGATTGGGATAGGTTCGTAGCCCACACGCAAACGGATAAATTCAAGGTTGTAATACTTTAATATACGGATCATCGTTTGAATTAACGTATTTTTCCAATGCACTTTGCTGAAATAATTCTTTTGACTATTGGAAGGATGTCTCCAAAACTACGAAAATTGCGCGATCACGGTCCGTTTTTGATCATCGCTTGGGACGAGGAGGATACCCTCGTCTCAAAGAAAAATTGGTAATTCATATGTGTTTTTATTGTGTTACTAGTGATTATTTTGGATATTAAATGTCTGATTGTGTCATCGTTGCATTATGCAAGGTTTCAAAAAATGAAATAAAGGTTGATGATGTCCCCACCCGTGCTTTTATGTGGAGGAAGGGGAAGGAAAACAAAGATGGAGAGTTGGTAGATCCAAAAGTGAAGAGCATGGCAGATTATTTAGTAAGTTTAAATATGAGAGTTAGTATATCCTAAAGTGAAGAACATGTCCTTGTTACTAATTTTCTTCACTTTTTTCTTTACAGATGGATATTGAAGCACAGATAAAGGACGGACTAATCAAGATTGGGCCGGACGAGGATGCCCTTATAGTGGTTTTTGGCAGGGAGCAGGGTTCATACTTGAGAGGTGTTGGTTGTGGAGTCACTCCCAGTGCGTACTGGCATTGTCCTCGGCAAAGGACAACAGGAAAAGATAAAATCAAGATTCTGGAGCTTCAATTGGAAAATGAGAAACTGCTGCGTGAGAAGAAGGATGAAGAGCTGAAGAACCTGTCGTTGCAGATGGAGGCAACGAACAATAAACTGAATAAAGTCATGGCTCAATTGGATTCGCAAGGACTGCTTTCAGCAACAAAACAAGATGTAAGCACTACGTAAATTGTTGGAGTTTTTTGTGTTGGAATTTAGTTATCTTGTGTCTATATTCCAAAACATAGTTTACAAAACTTGTGTTATCACTTGACTTTCCCATTTCACGTTACATTCTGTAGGGAACACCGATAAGTGGGAATGGTTCGAGGGACAGCTGCATTAATGTTACCATCCCAGCATCGAAAGAGTTTTTAACACCTGTAAGTAATGGCTACTTTAATTTCTTTTTAATTTTTTCCAAGTAGTTGCTGATTTCTTGTCCAAATTTCTTAAATTGTAGGTTAAATCTGTGGAGAAGCAAGTGACTCCTACTGCCGACACATCCATAATGACACAAAAGGTGATCACTGCCGACACATCCATAATGGCGCAAAAGGTCATCACCACCAGGAGGAAAGTTTATATATCTCCGCGTACCACTAAATCACAAGAAGATCCAACAATTGTGCAACAGGTATTACAACATTGCTAAATGCACATGTATATTGAGATTAACTTTAACTTTAATATGTTGGCAATTATGCTTCTACTTTTGTAGGAAAAGGTAATTAGATCCGGAACCAGGAAGAAGATTAATTTATCTCAGCCTAGCACTATCTCTGGTCAAATGCCATCTCAGTCGCCATCTCAGTCAAATCAAACCTCAACAGTTGTCCAATCGGTATGCATTATATTTCTAAATACGTATGTATATTAGTTCACTTTACCTTTATGATGTTAATTATGCCACTAACTTTTGTAGCCAATGAAGTGTACTCTGTATATGTTGAATTTGAACAACCCGGTTGCACGTGGTACGGCTATCCTTTCAGACCAGAAAGGACAAACCATTCATGGAGTCCCCCTACAAGATGATTGCTATAGAGTTTCTGTTGATGAAGTTGTGAAGGGGGCAGCATTCTTACCTTATGAAGCCGGTGATATGCGGACAGTTGAGGATGCTTTGGGTTCTTTTGTGGCTTGGCCCAAAAACCTTATCAAGATAATTGATCATCAAGTACGTTTCTTACTTTGCATTCCATTTTGGTTGTGTGCATTTATTATCCTGCTTTATAATTTTGTTTAAAATGATGGAGTTTTAATTAAATAACATTACTTGTCCAACGGTCTTAACTTGCTTATCTATAGAATTACATTACTTGTGTTAGAATGGTCTTAACTTGAGGGTTGTTGGAATGATCATCGTATTTGTTTTCATGTTTTACTCTAGGTACCAAATCCAACGGCCAATGGGAAAGGGGAAGAACATAGCGCAGCTCAAGCTAAGGAAGAACATAGCGCAGATCAAGTTAAGAAGGAGAAGAAGAGATGTAATACCATTACTGGTTCCCCAGTAACACGTTCAAAGGCTAAGGCGAACAAGGCAGACAAGCTGAGGAAGAAGCGGAAGCTGGTGGTGTAATTGTAAACTGAATTTGACTCATGTTAATGTGGTTTTCTGGTTGTGAACTTTTCGATAAGTTGTTAATTTTCTGTACTCTGGTTATGGTTATGTGGTTTTTATGGATTGTGGAGTTATACTCCATATCGTTGTTATGGATCATGGATTTAGTATGGATTTTATGGATTAATATGGACTAGTTTGGAATTTGGCATTTTTTTTTACTTGTATTTTGGCATTTTACTTGTTTGCATATTGTGGCCTTTTTGAATTGGATTGTGGCCTTTTGGTATTGTGATTTGTATCGGCTTTTTGGTACGGCCGTGGTCATTTATATTACAAATGAAACCTGTTTGTGATGTGGTTAAGTATGTGTGGCTAGTACCACACTTCAGCCACACTACCTATTATATTATATTGGGGGATAGTTACAACAATTATTAGTGACTAAAAGCAGTTGTTTAATAGTATATAAAACATACAAACGACCACAGAAAAATTATAAAATGTGGCCATACCCAAGTTTTTTGCCACGATTTACCAATAAATAGTGCGACCAAAACTAAGCCTTTGATGAATGTTGGTATTTAGCCACGTTATTAATTCTCTTTAGCCACGACCCATCCTGTGGCTGAAAGCTGGTATTTAGTCACACTTTTGAGCTTAAAACAGGGGCTGTTAGACCCAAGGGGTGGTATGCTTTAGTCACTCTGTTTTGAGTTACAGCCACACAGCTGGGGTGTGGCCGTAGGGGGCGTAAAATGATCCGACCTTAGGTGACACTTTGCTGAAAAATTAAAACGTGACGTAAAGTGCTTAGCCACACGTATTTGATGTGACGGAAGCCAAAATTTGACGTAGTGAAACAGAATGTTAATGGTTCTTTTGTCTTTATGGATTTCTGCAACATCTTCAATAGTCCATTCTGAGGCAGGTTTTGGAATTTCCATATCTGGAGCATCATCTGGCAGTCCAACTCTAGATGCAAACTTCATGGGAACGTGTGGACCTTTCTTAATGCAGTCTACATATCTCTCATCCATAGACATGAGATGTAGATGCATTTTTACTTTCCAGTGAAAGTAATTGTCCTTATCTAGAACTGGTATCTTTACACCTGCATCCTTCTTCACCATGGTTACTGTTTTGGCCTTGATCTTTAAACTTCTTGTATGTTAAAAACTTGCTCTGATACCAATTGTTAATCCCAAATGACCTAACAGAATTGTAGAAGGGGGGGGGGGGGGGGTTGAATACAATTCTAGATATTTCGAAATTTAAAACAACTTTCAATAATAAAACTGTACGAAATAAAAACACAAACAAATATAAAATTTCAGTTGGATGTTTTGAGGATCCAACTGAGATAATTTTATTGCGGAAATAATCTGTGTTACAAAAGTATCACAGCTTCTCAGTTCTTGATACAAAGTGAGAGTGCTCTTGAGAAAGCTAATACAAACTATTTTATCTCACTCACATCTCTATTTAAAAATGAACTGCTACACTTGGTTATATAACCCAAGTTTACAATGCTATTTTTGGCTACTCTAAAATAATCTAAAGTAACTTTCAATAGCTTGCTTTTCATCCCTTTTGTCCAATGGTCCTTGGAGATCTTGGTTTTTGTCTTCATGCTTATTATGATCACTCCCAAGAACCTAATTGGAAATTGGAATGTTTCCTTATTCCCTATGTCCATTTTGATGGCTTCCAATGCAAAGTACACTTCCACATCTCCTTTTGATCTGTCAGAAAACTGTCACTATCACTTTGTCAACTATTCAGAAAAGTGATAATGATTCGTTGATAGAAGTAAGATGTGTTTCGTTGATAGCTTTATTCTTCGTTTCATTGATGGTATAATCCTCGTTTCGTTGATAAAGTAATCTTCATTCCGTTGATAGAGTAATCTTCATACCGTTGACATGTCTTCACTTAGGCAAAATTATAAGGCATAATATATTTATAATTCACCAACCTATTTTGCCTATCTAGTACTTAGTCAACATGACTTAGAAAACCTATCTAATACCTACAACAAAATGCATATCAAACTATGAAGTATTGTACAATGCAATTGCTACATCACTCATTTCGTTGATAAGCTACCTGTCAACGGAAGCTTCAAAGCATACCATTCCGTTGACAGTTACAAAAATGACTTAATACAAAATCTACTAAGTGTTTTATAATTATCATCAAGAACAACATATTCCTAACAGTTAAGATAGTCTAATGTGGTAGGAATTTGATTCCTCATCCTCTAGTTGGTAGGGAGTCTAAATTAGTTGCTTATCAAGTCTCGGATCTTTCACATGTTTATATAATTTCAAAATTGAGGAACTTCTGTGTTTCATCATCTATCTTATTTTGTAACCAATCCTATTTACATATAAAATGCATTTACTATTACTAATTTGCAATAGTTGTTCCTTCTGTTGAAAGAAGAACAGACCCTGAGACTCCTAATTTTATTAAATAGGAAAAGATATTTTAGAAATCTTTACTGTAATCTGTATGAGAGAGTTTTGCTCGTGGCAAAATATTATTCACAAAAACTTTGCTATCTACTGTCAGAAGAATTCACAAATCATGTAAATTTTGTTATTATTAGCACATTAAATTAACCTTTTTACAATATAGGGCCTTATACATAGGCCAAGACTACCAAAGGAAAATCACAAACATGACGGTGTTAGCTTATGATGACCATCGTGTGCAATCAACAAATTATCCGGCTTTAGATCACGATGAACAGTGTCAAAATTGCCAACTCACCAAAAATATTAATATTTTATTTTCTCTCTCTTCACTAGTACTTTTAGCATCTTTTTTACAAAAAATTGTTTCGCTGGTTGACACCCAAAATTGCCCATATATTCATACATTCTAATCATATATATATATATATATATATATATATATATATATATATATATATATATATATATATATATATATATATATATATACATCTGAAGCACAACTAATTAATATAATCTAATAAAATTAATCTCATAGCAGGTAAATATTAACTGCTTCAATCTTATTACACAATACATGATAGAAATGGAACACATGCAACCTATTTTATTATAAATGTTGGAATATACGTAACACTGCAAATACATAAATAAACATTATTTTTAATGTTAAAGTACAGTACTCAACTAATATGATATCTTTAATAAATGGATATGGATTGCATTAAAAAGAATCTGATCCGATAAAGAGCCGGTTTATAATGGATCGGATGTGAATTTTAGTTTATCTGATCCGATCATTTATAATCTATACTATACTATTATATTAAAGACGAAACATTAAAAGTTTTTGTAGTCCGTTGGTAGTCGGTTTGTAGTCTGGTCCTCCATAGTTTGGTAATCCAATCTCTAACCGTTAGATATTTTAAATTAAATTAATGAGAGCCATTGGATATAATACTAAATATTTTTTGGTATGTTGTGATTTTACTTAATTGCCCTTACTTAATTGTACTTCATTTTTTACTTAATTACTCTTACTTATTTATAAAATATATTATTAAATAATAATATTACCTATTTATAACCAATTACCTTTTACACCTAAAATATATTTCTTTTTTTATTTCTTCTGAAAAATCCCTTACTTTTTCAAAAATATCACGGGCAATTACCTTTTTTAACTAAAACATGTAAGTTTTTTATTTTTGCTTACTAAAACCTCTCTTTTTCCAAAAATATTACAGACAGTTTCATTTATTAAAATAAAATAATAATATAATAATAATTATTCTTTTTTATATTTTCTAACTAAAATTTTTACTTTTCTATATTTTCTAACTAAAACCTCTCATTTTCCAAAAATATCACGGGCAGTTCTTTTTAATGAAATAAAATAATAATATTTATAATTACTAATAACTAACCGATTAGCTTTTTTTTCCCAAAGCGTATATTCTTTTTTATATTTTCTAACTAAAATTTTTCCTAAGTAAAATCTCACATTTTTCAAAAATATCACATGCAATTTCATTTAGTAACATAAAATAGTAATATTGTAAATACTAATAATTAACCGATTAACTTTGTTAGCCAAAGTGTATATTCTTTTTTATATTTTTAACTAAAATTTCTCCTTTTCTAAAATTATCGCAGACGATATCTATATATACTATACTATTATATAATAGCCAAAACATTGAAAATTTTGATTTTAATTTTCGGTAATTTATTATATTTAATCTATCTATATGTACTATTATATAATAGCCGAAACATTGAAAGTTATGATTTTCGATTTTCTCACATATATAACATAACTACAAACTCTTTTAAATATACTTTACTTAGAATTCAAAAACACGATCATTTTTTAGAAAATATTTATATTTATATGTATTACAACAAAATATATTGATAATTTTGACGATTATCTTTACTGACATGCTTACTAAGTTAATAAACTATTATAAAATCTATAAAAAAAATTTAGATTTAAAGTATTAAAGTAGTACTTTTAATTCTTTTTAAAAAGATAGCATTTTCAGAAGTATTAAAATCTCAAAAAAATTAAAAGTAAATTTTAAAATTAATATTAAAGTCGTCCGTGCGTTGCACGGGTTATGGCTTGTTATATATAATTTTTATTATATTTAATATTATAACATATAAAATAAACTCAACTTTGTATAATTAAATTAATCGAATTTTTATGAGATGTATTATTTTGTTTCTCATTTAAGTACTTTGTCATCTAGCTCTCACTATATTATTATTTCATTTAATTTCTATATACATATATATCAATCTTTCAATTAAAATTAAATAAAGTGAATATGTGTATGAAAAATTATTTTCACATATATTTTGAGGATCTTTGTGCATAATTCAAAAAATATCTATTTCTAATTATGAAATATAAAATTTACATAATTTTTCTAAATATGATATTTGGCAATTCTTCATATTTATTTATTTGATTGTCATGTTTTTTTTAATTAATGTTTTGTATATCTATATTATATTATTAAAGCCGAAACATTGAAAGTTTTGATTTTCGGTTTTCGGTTAGTTTTTGGTTTTCGGTACTTTTTCTAATTAATAAATTTATAATATAATCAAAATTTGGGAAAATTTTATTCTACATTAATATTTCACTATATTTTACTACATAAAAATCAAATAATATTGAAATCTAATCAAAAAAATGGAAATGTGGGATCTAATTTGTTTAAATTTAGGATACACTACTACAAATATACTTCTTTCTTTTTAGGATAACGAAAACTACTACAAATCAAATCTTTTTAATACTCTATTTAATAAATAATAAAATAATATAAAAATATTAACTAACTGATTGCCTTTTATAATTAAAAAAAATCTAACAAAATCTACTCATTTTCCAAAAATATCACGACAATTACCTTTAAATTAAAACATAATATCTTTTATATTTGTTATCACTAAAATCTCTATTTTCCAAAAATATGAGGTGCAATACTTACTTATTTATTTTAAAATCTATTTTAATACTCTATTTAATAAATAATAAAATAATATAAAAATATTAACTAGCTGTTTGCCTTTTATAATTAAAACATTTTTTTTCTAACAAAATCTACTTCTTTTCCAAAAATATCACGGGCAATTACCTTTAAATTAAAATATATTACCTTTTATATTTGTTATCACTAAAATCTCTCTTTTTCAAAAATATCAAGTGCAACCCTTACTTATATATTTTAAAACTTATTTTAATACTTTTAATTATTTAAAAAAACTTACCTATTTTAACAAGTGAACATATTTTTTTAACAAATACAATTAATATAATTAAAACACATCTAAAAATATTATAGGTAGTTACTTTTTTTTAATTAAAACATGTTAGTTTTCCTATTTGTCCTTATTAAAAAAACTTACTTATTTTAACATATCAACGTATTTTTTTAATAAATACAAGTAATATAATTAAAACACTTCTAAAAATATCACGGACAATTACTTTTTTTAATTAAAACATGTTAGATTTTCTATATATCCTTATTATTAATCTTATTTTATTATAAAATAATATTAATAATACCTCTTTTATCTTCATCAGCCCCATCTATATTTTTTAATATTTTTTTTACGTTCCAATTAATATTTAAGTTTCTCATTTTATAATTTATCATATTAATTTTTACTTTTATTTTAATATTTTCCGTTCACATTAAATTTTTTAGTTTATTATTTTTTAAGGCCCCGTGCCTTGCACGGGTTATAGGCTAGTATTATAAACATTAGATGTACTTTTATTTCAAATTCAAAATTCATTATCAATGAATATTATATGTTGAGAATTACTTTGTTATTATAATGATTTTTAATTTAATTTAATTTTATATTTTACCACATATTATATTAATTAATATTTTTATTTTAAATTTAAACGGATATGGAGGTCCAATCCGATAATTCGAAATCTTATTGGATTGGATATGGATCGTAACATTAAAAATTCGATTATGATCTGATCGGAATCCGATCCAATAAATTTAAATAAATATAAATTTAGTGAAATTCGGTCCAAACCCAACCCGTTGACAACCTAACCGGGAGAGTGCCAAAAAAATGACAACTTTACGAGTATCATTTAGACATGACACTTTTTTTTTTCATCCCCATTGAAGATGCTGTTACAAACATTTTCCTGCAGCACGGGACAATCATTTACCGTGACGGACCCAAAATTAACCGAAAAAAATATCTTTCTTTTTCGATCAAAAATGTATGCTCCAACATCAAACACAAACTACCATCTCCACCAAAGATGGCACTAAAAAGAGACACGAGGAGCTCATACCCACCTCCCCCACTTCCAAAACACCCCTACCCCACCGAAGATGACCCCCGCACCGCCACCACCGGCCTCCGCAAAAAGGCAACAGGCACTCGACCCTGGCTAGTCCTCGACTCATCAGCCCAAACCCATATTATGGAAGCAGGCAAACACTCTATTATGCGCAAAACTGGCTTGCCTGCTCGTGATCTTCGAATTCTTGATCCTTTGTTATCATACCCATCTACTGTTTTGGGTCGAGAACGTGCGATTGTTATAAATTTAGAACATATTAAAGCTATTATTACTGCCCAGGAAGTGTTTTTGCTCAATGCTAAAGATCCTTCTGTGGCGCCTTTTGTCGAACAGCTTGTGCGCAGAGTGATGAGGCATTATCAGGCTGTTAAATCTCAGGTTCTTTTTGGATTTTGGGAATCTGGGGTTTTTTAATTTTGGAAGTTTGGTGTTGGGTTAGTGTTTTTTTTTATGATGTGATGGGAATTTGAGATTGAAATTGATTGTTATGATAATTACTTGTATGTACTTATTGATGCATAGAAGTGAGTAGAATTACGTACTTGTGATTGTATATGTTTATACTCTTAGTTATAGTTTTAGTTAATAATGTGAGTTACGTTTGATTTTTGATTAAGAGGGGTGTTTCTGTATCTTAATAGAAACTTAATGGAAATAGTCTAGTTTGTATTGTAGTTGAACCGCTGCTGTTAGTGAGAGTGGTAGATACTTTTCGTTGTTGCTTGAATTCGAATTAGTTTCTAGAACTGTTAATCGGACTCTGGTACAGAGTGGATATTGAGTGTCGAACACAACACATAATCAGAGTGTCGAATTCGCAACATCTGAAAATTGGAGACACGGGGACTCTTTCCTATTTTTGGACATTGGTACAGGGAGACGACATAGTTTATTAGTGAACAAGTATGTAGATCGTAAAATATAAAGAACTTTGCAAATTTGGTGTCTTCCTCATTTACTCTTTCCTAATTTAAACATAGGTCATAAATTATTAATAAACAAGTAGTATATACATCATAAATTGCAAAGGAATTTGCAAATTAGATGTCTTCTTCAAATCTCTCTTTTCTCCTTCTCCTTCTCCTTCTTTCTCTCTTATAATTATTTCTTTTTGCATCCAACGTTCATATCATATACGGTATATGTGATCAAAGCATCCACGTTTCTATCAAAGATCTTACACGGAAGAAGTTTCTTGAACAAAGGTCCTAGCGTCTGACACGAGTACTACAGTCAAAATTGAAGAGTCAAAGATATATAGGTTTCATGCATACTCTTGATATTAATCAAGAATGCAAGTATTGAACTTGTACTGTTTTAATTGGACAGTAAGATATCAGAAACAATTGTGGCCTTGTGCGAAATTCTTGAGTCATGTTTGTTTTCATGGGATATCACATAATAATAAGTTTGGTAATTAACTGTGCATCTGTGCATCTCATGAGATGCCAAGCTGCGAGTGATAGTTATGGCATACATATGTCCAGATAAATAAAAGACGAGTGGTAAGAGAAGCTTAACTATGAACGTATATCACTGTCACACCTCTTAAAGAAAAGAGCTAGGCAACTATATATATATATATTACTATATATATAAAGTACTATAAATATAAAGTACGGAAGAGAACCATTACATATATATTCATAATACATATTTTTATCACATTTTTTATTAAATATGATTATAAATTTCAATTATTAAATCAAAAAACGAAATTAAACTACTTTTTTTAAAAAAAATAATTGAAAATTAGTCAAATAGTCCAAAGTGATTCTACAGCAGAATCAAATCTATCCAAAATGATTCTACAGCAGAATCAAATTTAAAATCAATGTTTTTATTCAAATTTTAAATGTTAAATTTTTTAAAAAAGTTTGTATATGCTAATATTCTACATTAGAATCAGATTATATATTTTATATAAAAAAATTTAAAATTTTTATGAGATTCTATAATAGAATATATGATTCTTCCTGATTTTCTATATAAGATGGTTCTCTCTGGAACAATAGACAGCTCCTATTAGGTCTTAGGGAGGGGAGGACAGCAATCCATCCACACTTTTCTTGTAGAGTTGGCCATCCGCCATCCACACCTGCTGGAAGGCTTTCTTCTTTCAAAAAATTTCATAATCGACTCATTACGCCATTTTATCGGAGACCATTAATATTTAGTTAAAATTTTCTCTTGATAGAATAGTACCATTTCTTTATTTATGTATTGATTTGTATTTTTTTTTGGCTTTGCAGGAAAGTGGGGTCAATCCTGATAATACAGGCTGGACCAATTTGTATGATCTAGAGGACTCCCACTCAAGGCCAGCTAGCCCTCCAAAACTTTCTGGAAGCTTTCCAGAGAAGGACGATGACAGTAAGCAAGATGGCAAACAAGCTCTTGAAAACCGAGATGGATTAAAACTTCTTCCCTTTGAGTTTATTGCATTGGAGGCTTGCCTCGAAGCTGCTTGTAGTTGCTTAGATAATGAAGTGTGTCACGTTACAATCATATTTATTACCTTAAACTATTTTCTTATGGTCAAGAAGTTAATTAAATGATGTCAGTATTTAAAAATTATTGCAATTCGATGCCTACTTAAACATTCTGGATCCTTTCTTCTAATTATAGTAACATAATTTTTTTAATCTTATATTAGGCAAGGACTTTGGAGCAAGAAGCTCATCCAGCATTGGATAAGCTGACATCAAAAATCAGTACGCTCAATTTGGAACGTGTCCGTCAAATCAAAAGTCGATTGGTTGCAATAACTGGACGTGTTCAAAAGGTAGTGGCTTCATCTTGTAATTTTGTTTCATGTTACTAGCTCGGATGTTATAGTTTGGGATGCCATTTACCCTTACATGTTCTTGCCAACAGACGATTGACATGTTTTCCTTACAGATGCATCTTCTACCTAGTCAACTTAATATTCTAGGAAATGGATAATGCTTGACATAATTGTATTTGGGTTCACGCTTAATGTATCACCACCAACCGCCTTGGGTGTTTGATTGTCAAATTTGCAAGGCATAGCTTATTTGCATTGTTATATGACGTATATAGAAGTATTTAACTTTCCTACAACAAGATGCCCCATCAATTAATGGATTTTGCTAGGCAAACAAAATTAGTGAAGAACCTCATATTATTTGTTCAACATCCCCTTCTCATCGATTCGTAGACCGGTAGACATCTAAATGTCTAATCAAATAGAAAACATGAAGTTTGTTAAAGATAGATCCGTTGATGTAAATACTCTAATTGTGCATGCACAAATCTCACTGTAATAGTCAGTCTCGTTTTCGAGTGAGCTGTAAACTTATTTTACGGAGCTATGTATATTTGAATACCATAAGCATATCTAATTGTCTTTGGAGTTGTTAATTGTTAATCATAGTCTTTTCTATTTCCAGACACATAGCATCTGTGCATATGAGATGGATCCCTGCTAATCTAGAATACAAGTTATCTTGTATATGAAAAGAGAATCTGTATTCTCTGTTTTTTTAATTTCTTTTGGAATTTGATTGATCAATTTTCATCTTTACATAGATTCACACATCCTCAAACGTGCTTCATGTATTTGGCACGAGCAGTTTGCTTGAATATCTTTGCATATTTTTTTTTATTAAGGGAGTTGCATGATTATCAGGTGAGGGATGAATTAGAGCAGTTGCTAGATGACGATGAGGATATGGCTGAGATGTATCTAACTGAGAAATTGTTGCAACATCTTGAGAATTCAACAGTTTCATCTATAGATGAGCAAGCTGGTGTTGAAGATGAAGTTCTTCGGTCAGAAATTGATGACAAGTATGTAATAGAATAATTTTATTCTATAATGAATTTTAATATATTTTTCTTTTGCAGCTAAAGAAGTACTTGTTGTCTTTCTTGCAAATTAGGAGCCCTGATGACATCTATGCTGAAGTGGATCTTCAGCATACTGACAACCAACAGAACCATATGTTTGGTGCTTCCAATACACTTGGCAGAGAGAGCCATGGGACCCGTACCAGTACCACTCGCAGTGCTATCAGTAAGCACCTTGATGTGGAGGAGCTGGAAATGCTTCTGGAAGCATATTTTGTGCAGATTGATGGGTCTCTGAATAAATTGTCCACGGTATGTGAAACAACTTCTTTGAGGAATAATCTCATATTAAACTTGATCTGTCGTAATTATTGATTGCAATTAGGTCAAATTACGAATTATTGCTTATCATGATCAAGGGTTCCCACTTCCCTTGTTTAATGACCAATCTTCATATGTCAATTCGGTGTGTTATTACAGTATTTATGATATCAGGATATCAATGGGTTGTTTGGTGTGAACCTTATTTAATAAAGTAACTGGATTGTGCTTGATGCTTCTACAGTAAAATTTATTCTCGGGATAGGTTTGTTTGTTTGATTCCAGGAAACAAAAGGTTAATATCTAATACTCTTGGTAAGACTGTGCTGGAGCCTGGAATGTCTTATCCCGTACTTTATCTTTAAATTTTTATTTTCATCGACTACATGGGAGGAATCAAACACATTCCCAGCAAATGTTCTTAAAAGTCGTCTGAAAATTATTAACAATTAGCTCACAGGATTATTTGGAATAATAAATGACATAGTCTAAGTGAAAAGATTCTGCAATTGGCAATCCAGCCAAGTCAACAATTATAATCTTTGGGGTATGTTTTGTCATACACGGTCCTTATTTTAATTATGACAATTTCTATCTTTTGGTGGTGGTTGCAAGCTGAGAGAGTATGTGGATGACACAGAAGACTATATCAACATCATGCTGGATGACAAACAGAATCATCTGTTGCAAATGGGGGTAATGTTAACCACAGCAACTCTGGTTGTGAGCGCCTTTGTGGTTGTTGCTGGTGTTTTTGGTATGAATATCCATATTGATCTATTTGATGAAGAGAAGCATGGTCTGAAAGAATTCCTGTGGACTATATGTGGCAGTGCCACTGGTAGCATATTCCTATATGTGGCTGCTATTGGCTGGTGCAAGCACAAACGATTGCTGGAATGACTTTAAAATCACACGTGAAGAACCTTTTTAAACTCGCACAGTTTGTAGTCATACTCGTATTGTTTGTTGCGTGTAAATGAAAGAAATCTACCATATTAGGATAGGTATCCTAATGGTTCCTGGATCAGTTTTGGAGAGGATGTTTATTCTCTTCTTAAAGCATTGTACAAAATGGATGGATAGGCCTGTCCATGTCCCAAATCATGAAATAAGAAGCTACAGGACATTACTAGTTACTGTTGTAAATGTGTATCTTAATGTACAACCACTTCTTGATGTTCTACCTTTTTGTTAAAAAAATATTCACCTGTCATATATCGGACAGTGCCTTTATTTATATAATACATTATTAAAAGTATTAGTTCAAAAAAACGAAAGTTTAATTTAGTTGATGTGAGCGTTGAGCCCCTAATAATTAAAATTTTACTGATGCCAACCCCTAATAATCTTTGACTTGATCAACACAATTAAGCTTTGAAATCATATCTGCTACAACCCAAGTGGCCAGAACACTGTGAGCTTCTTGAGTGAAATGCATTCCATCCCAGCTGATATATCGATCAGGATTTGAACATACACGAACATCTGAGCTCCCACAACCGCGGAACATACACAAATCTAGTTTGCGGATTTTTCACTTGCAATCCGACTATCATTCGTTGTAGATGCTCGTTGTGAAATGCTATAAAATCATTGAAGTCTTTTAAACAGTGAAGTTCGTCGTAGGCAGCTGATTTGTTATTGCTTTTGGTATGTGCCAAGTACGAATGGGAAACAGCCTGTTGGGAAAATTTCAGGAACAATTACTTTTGTAGCCCCTAAACCAACGACCCTCTGAAACATGAAAAAGGTTGGAAGGAAGATGAGTTTATTGAACGCTCTAAGGCACGTCTTGTTGCCAGGGGTTTCAATCAAAAATACGGTTTAAATTACCAAGAAACTTTCTCTTTAGTGGTGAAAATGACGACTGTACGCACTAGATTTTTCCTTAGCAGCAAGTAAAATTTGGAAGATTTTAAATTAGCAAAAAAAAAAAAATTGGAAGATTTTCCAACTTGATGTGAACAACGCCTTTCTTCCTGGAGAACTCCATGAAGAGGGGTATATGTCTATGCCTGAAGGTCTTCCTAACCCAGAAAATAAGGTATGTAGTCTCAAAAAATCAATCTAGTGATTGAAACAAGCCAGCAGGGAATGGTTTGCAAAGTTACTACATGAATTAAAATGTCAAGGCTATGTGCAATCAAAGAACGATTACTCTATTTTTACTAAGAAATCTGGCACTGATATTACCATTGCTGATCTTGATACTATTACAGCTTTCAAGAAGCATTTGCATAAATGTTTTGGTATCAAAGATCTTGGATATTTGCATTTCTTTTTGAGTTTTGAAGTTGGTTATTCTAGCACTGGTATTACCCTTACTCAAGCAAAGTTTACAAAAGAACTTCTAATGGAATCAGGTCTCACAACTTTTAAATTAGTGGCCACACCGTTACCTCTAAATTTGAAGTTATATTCTGATAATGGTGCTTACTATCATGATCCAGCTCATTTCAAGTCACTGGTGGGTAAACTCAATTTTTTAACAAATACACGACCTGACCTTTTTTATTCGGTTCAAACGCTCAGTCAATTCATGCATTCTCCACGTTTGCATCATTTTGAGGCATTAGAACATGTTTTGCATTATGTGGCTGGTACAGTGGGTCAAGGATAATTCTCAAAAGGTACCGACACTTTGACATTGCAAGCATATTCTGATTCTGATTGAGCTGCCTGCCCCAATACCAGAAGATTAGTATCTAGGTATCTGTATTGCTTGGTTCTTCTTCAATTAGTTGGAAATCAAAGGTCTTACCTTCTCCTCATTTCAACGAGCTCAAATCTAAGCTTGGTATGTGCTCACCCATCCCCAGCCTGAAGGGGAGCGTTGAACTACATGATATTACATAACAGCACACCAACTCAGCATTCGTACACGTTACAGACTAGATAGTTTGTTATTTATGCTGTATATATACAAGAGTTGGTTAAATACTTAGTTTTTTATTGTCTTCTTCTTCAAGTTTTGTAGTCTAAACATTCTTCTTCTTCTCTATAACAAAAACTTGTGTTCATCAATGGAATTTTTACATTTTATTACTGCGTTTAGTTAACAATAAACTATGTATGCCTTGAATCTGTCGGAAATTAATAGGATTGCGACGGAAGTTGTAATTCCGTCACAATCACCCCTGCCTTTTAACTACAGTACCATTGTTTTTCCTACTCAAATCTAAAACATTTGTTTAGGGGTCGGAAGTTGTAATTCCGTCACAATCAGGGGCGTAGCTAGGAATATAAGTTACTTGGGTCAAAAATTTATCAACATAGAAAATAATCAAGAAATTTTGAAGTGTAAGCTAAACTATAAAGATACCTTCATGTCACTTATTACACAATTGTCCTCGACGTTTTTTCATATTTTGAAAGCGTTGTAAGACTGTTTCATTAGCGACCTCATCAAAGACAACCTTCTCAATATAAGTGACAAGACAATCATTCAAAAATTGATCTCCCATATGGTTCCGTAGTCGATTCTTCACAATTTTCATTGCAGAAAAAGCTCTTTCAACACTTGCAGTAGTAACAGGTAAGGTCAATGCTAACTTAACAAGTAAATAAACCAAAGGATAGACAATACTTCTTTTGGTTTGAACCAACTTCTCAGCAAGAGAACCAATTCCATTTAATGATGAAAATTCTTTGGTAGAACGCACATCAAGAATATAGGTTTCTAGTTGATTGTCTAATAAAACAAGAAAGTCTTGTGGGTAAAATTGAGCAAAACGAATCAACGTTTCCTTGTCAAAAGCAGCAAATAAATCATTTGGATTTAGACATGTCACACAAAGAAGCAATTCTATGTTGGCCTCACTAAAACGATTATTAAGCTCCTACAATTGTGAATCTATAGTGGCATAGAAGAATTCAACTTTGTAATGATGCAAATTTGTAACTTGATGAGTTTTGCGGCGTGACCTTCCTTTCATTTGAAAACCTTCATCCATACTCAAAACAAGAATACTATGATTCTCACAAAATGAACAAAGTTCACCTAGCAGATCATCCCAACCATCATCCCTCAGAATCTCTAGCCTTTGTTTTGACAAGGTCACTAATCTCATAGCATTTACAATATCCTGATCTTTTCTTTGCAAGGAAATTGATAATTCATTTGTAATACCTAGCACTGTTTTCATGAAAAACAAGCTGAATATAAAGTCAAAACTTTGTATGAATTCAAGCAAGGTTGAAGCTTCAGCTCTTTGGTCAGAATTTAGGCCATCGTCAACAATGTTATCAAGAACATCTACTACAGACTCAAAAATAATAATCAATGAAATAAGTGTACCAGAGTGCTAGCCCCAACGAGTATCTCCCGGTCTTTTGAGGGTTGTTTCCTGATTCAATCCATGTCCACTTGTAATTTCTCCATTTTCCAATGCTTGAGAGATATGAACAACTTGCCGCTCTCGAAGTGCATCTCTCATCCTTTTACAATACAAGAAGCACGTTTACTAAATTTGACATCATATTAAAAAGTCTTCCAACATGAACACTCTGTTCATTTTCCCCTCAGTATCAAACTTTTTAACCCATTAAATTGTCCTCTCATAGCTCCATCATAACCTTGCCCTCTAATTCTTGAGATACTTAATTCATGCTTAGCAAACAAAGAATCAATTGCTAACTTGAGTGAAGAGGCACTCGTGTCTTGAACATGAACAATACCCATAAATCTTTCCACAACACATCCATTTTTTTTATTGGGTGGAAAAGTATTTTTTTTTAACTTAATTATGATTAATTTATAAATTAAATTTTAAATTAATGGGGTCAAAATTGAAATATAGTACTAGAAATATATTTTTTAGTGGGGTCAAAAGTAAATTTAATACTAAACCAAAAAAAATTCAAAAATTTTACATATAAATTTTAAAAAAAATTATAATTTCAGTGAAGATCAATTGCCCCCGCTACCAATACACTGGCTACGCCCCAGGTCACAATCACCCCAGCCTTGTCGTGTGAGCACTGCACTAATTACGTGTTTACAAATTTTAATAATTCAGTTTAGGGACACAATTTTGATTGATACGGTCGAACTAATAATCTTCAACTTGTACATCACAATTAAGCTTTTGTACTAAATCTGCTGCGACCAGAGTTGCTAGAACACTGTGAGCTCTTTGTGTGAAATGCACTCCATCCCAACTGATATATCGATCAGGATTTGAACAAACGCGAACATTTGAGCTCCCACAACCGTTAATTAAGGAATCCCCCACGTTTCCACAACAGCCTTTTAATTCAGATGCTGCGTCAAATCCTATCACAAAGCATATTAAATATAAACATTATGTATTCAAATACTCTAAAAAGAAGTTGTTTCTGCAAATAACTAACCCTGAAAAGAAGTTGTTTCTTAATTTACAATAAGATCGCCGACTCTTTTTGCTTGGTTTCTACTGAATATAGTACATGATAAAGCTCACACGGAACCTATGGATTCGTACTAGAAATTACCTAAATTCGGAGCATTTTGAAGAAGCCATTTGAAGGCATTGTAGTAATCCGCGTACACAATTGTAGTGTGGGGATTTTCTTCTTGCAATGCAATTAACGTTTGCTGTAGGTATTCGTTGTGAAACTCTGTAAAATCATTGAGCTCTCTCGCACATTGATCTTCACCTGATTCATCGTTACTTTTGAAATCTGTCAGCTGGAACGATGGGATACAGCCCAATGGGAAAACTCCCGGAACAATTACTTGGGCAGCCCCAAAATCAACGACTCTCTGATACGAGATTAATGATGAGCAAAATCAAATTTTTAGAGTGAAAATGTAAACACTGTAGTCAATTTAGTAAATTAATAAGAACACGGTACAGGAAAAATTTAACTTACTCTTACTGCATTTTTTATGATTTCAGCAACTTGAGGCACCATAAGTCGTGCCTCTTCAATGGTTTTGCCTTCTATGGATGCAAAATAGTAATCGTTTCTTCCAATTTCACCGACCAGAAACAGAGCATTATTTAGACTTCGGGGACTAGAGTCTGTAAAATGTATGATTTCACAACAAAATATGTGCAAATCCCAAATTTAACAAAATACTAGATCAAAATTTGGTTCTCCGAGTACATACGCATGTCTGTGTTACGTTGTGAAGCAAAATGATCGGACATCCATTCAAGCTGAACGCCAAGGGAACTATTGGTACCATTTACCCTAAAGTTATTTGCTGGCAATGCTGTAGCACCACCAACCGCAAAGTTTACGCCATGGGAAAAGTTTGCATCGTCTTTTAAATAGGGATTGAGCAGTGGTAGACCAGCTGCTAAAGCTGTTCCATTATGAAACAGATGAGGACCAAATAAATAGTAGAACAAAATGAGTGTGTGCCAGGCAACAAAAGAAGAAATAATTTACCAATGTAGTCGATCACTAGCAGTCCATCTGAATAACGGCCAGTTGGTCCCAGAAAAGTGCTCTCACCATAGGGAAGCCTAGAAGATGCAATCATTGGGTCCTCAACTACACGGTTCCCGGTGTCGGAAAAAGAAGCTCCCAACTGATATATCTTGTCAATGTTGCAACTTCTAAATGTACGAATATCAGGTAGTTGCAGATGAAAAGATATTGCAGGTTGAGCATGAAAATGGAAGTAAAAAATTATCCATAGCTGAAAATAGACTTTGGTAGAAGACATTATCCACAAAACAAGGACTATATTCTGAACCAACTTATAAATAGAAACTAGATTAAGTGCGTGTTTGGACTATTATAAAAAAGTTGATTTATAGCTTAAATGAGTATAAGTGATAAGTTGATGAATTCTTATAAGTTATACGAGTGTTTGGATAAATTTCCTTATAAGTTAGTGAATAATTTGCTAAATTAAATTTGAAAAAATAATTTTTAAATACAATAATTTAACACTTGTATTTTAAATTAAAAAAATATTTAAAAACACAAATGTAAAAATATAAAATATTAGAAAAATAAAGAAATCAAAGAATAAGTTTATAAGTTAAGTAAAATGTTAGTGATTTCTAACATTCTTATTAACTTATAAATTATCAAATAAGCTGAGTAGATAAACACCCTCGTAATCATAAGTTTTTATCGATTTATAACGCATAAGTTCACTCACTCAAACAGGCCCTAGGTTTCTATTATTTGCCCTGTGACAATACCAAAGCACAGCCATTTAATTAAAGTGGTTAGATCCTCCAAACAGGCACATGGTTATTTTTAGATATGAACTTCGTTTTAATTCTGCATATGTTTTATTGATTATATAATTTTTTCTTTCATTATAAATAAGAATAAATATCTTTATAATAAAATTCTCCTTTTATTTTTTCTCTTTGTACTTTATCACTTTCAATCTTACAACTTCTAAATGTGCAAATATAGGGTAGTTGCACACATTGCAGGCCGAGCATAAAAAGAGAAGTAATAATTTTGGTAGATGACATTTATCAGGAGCCCATGAATAAAACAATTCGAACCAGAACCACGCTATCAACAAAAACAATTGTGTGAACATGACATGGTGTGGGTGCGGGGTCCTTGACAACTAATCAGGGATGACAAATTAATTGGATTCGATGGATATTCGATTCGAAACTCGAAAATTTGAATATATTGAACCCGATTTTTTGGATATGGATTTAATTTTTAAACTCGAAATTTTTTGGATTTGGATTTTATGTTTACCGATCCGAAACCCGATCAGAAATCCAAAACCTGATCCTAACCCGATCCGAATCCAAAACCCGAAAATAAACTCGATTATATATATATATATATAGGGGCTGGCTCTTTGAGTAACCAATTTAAAGTGGTAACCTAGTAACTCTAACCTATTACAACTACTAACTTATCCGCATGGTCCGTTATCAACAACATGTAACTGCATTTTTATTAAAAAAAACTTTTACTTTTAACATCTTTAAAAAAATTTTAACATACTAGATTATCACGTCTTTCACATAAAAAACAACAATATAAAAAATATTGATACTAGAAATACTTTCAAAAATACATAATATAAAAAAAACTCTGGACACAAGAAAATTATTTTTTTATAATTACCTAACACTAAAAAAAGATTACAAACACAGAGTACAAATAAAATTAACAAAATATAAGAAATTTACAGAACATTGAAAATTTTATACAGGACAAACGAAATACATAACACACAAACAATTTAGAACACAAAAAAAACTCGTAAAAATCACAAGAATTTTTTTTAAAATATTACAGAACACAAAAATATATTATAAATACAAAATCCGAAAAAAATACGGAACACAAGAAATGTACGTAACACAGAAAAATATTACAGAACATAGAAAAATATACATAACAAACGAAATACAGGACACAAAAATATTTTAAAAATACAAAAATAAATAATAAAATGAAAACATTTGAAACATAAAATTGTAGAATTTAAAATGTTACAAAATAAAACTAGAAATGTTAAATACTTTACATCAATTAGTGTGTACTGTATGAAAAGTATGAAAGTATGTACACAAAAAATACGTTAAAGTGATAAAAATTGATGAAAGTATCAAATAGAGGTCAGTTACTTTACATTCTGTTTTGTTGATAAGCGGTGTTTTTATGATAAGTAGTTATGTTCAGTGACTGATGATTTAGTGACTGATGATTTGTGATTTGTACTAATTGAACGGCTAAGATTACAGTTCCTAAGTTACCAGATTAAATTGGTTCTTCATTGAACCTTCCTATATATTCCACAACCTCGATTGGAAAGGGAAATCCAACCAACAAATCGTATCCGTTAAATTCAAATTTGTACGGTTGGGATCAATAGCTGCCGCAATGATACATTACGGGGGTGCAATGTATCATTGTTGCAGTGCTTTCCCTTAGCCGTATGATTGTTTTTAAACGGTTGTGATGGGTTGGTTGTACAACATTTCATAACGAACGGGGGCTGTGGACCAAAACCCATATATATATATATATTCTTACTCTAATAGAAACTAATTTAAAATAAAAACTAGAAATTGCACCATACATAATTTAAATACACCCTCCCACACTCAACTCCACATATTCTCATCCATTTTTAATTAGATTTTTCCCATCAATCGGTAAGCTTTTTTTAAACTTTTGTTTCGCTGTATTTTTCTCTATCTCCCAACAATCAGTTTTCATACCATATTTGCTATATTCTGGTGATAAATCACTATTTATGTGTATAAGAATCACTAAAATGTTGGTGATTTCTGTAAGAATAAAGAGTGATTTCGGCGTAAATCTAGTAATGTATTCCTCGGACTATACGTAAATCACAAATTTTGTATCGCAAAATCAATAGATCTATACACATATAAGAATAAATCGTTATATTTATGCTGAAATCACTATTTATTCTTAGAGAAATCACTAAAATTTTAGTAATCCGTAATATAGCAAGTATGGTGTGCAAACTGATCGTTGCGAGATAGAGAAAAATACAGTGAAGTCAGACTTCAAAACAAGCTCACCGATTGACGGGAAAATTCAAATTAAAAACGGAGGAGATTAGGTGTGGTTGTGTATGGAAGAGTGTATTTTAGTTGTGTGTGGTGTCTCTAGGGGTCATTAGATTAGATTAATCTAAGGATTTGAATTGGTTTTTAGTTTCTATTTTAAGTTTGGTTTCTATTTGATCAATAATATATATATATATATATATATATATATATATATTCTGTAATATCATAAAAATTTTAATTTTATATATTATGCTTTTATAATATATATTATATATACTATTTAATATACATTAAATATTTTCACCTATTAAAAAGTGAAATTATAAAAAAACGATTAATAATAATAAAAAAATCCTAAAAATTAAGGTATGCACACACAATCGTAACATGTTAACTATAATGTTGAGCAATTAACAATTTCATGACGACTTAAGAAGATTCACATTTATCGCGATTCAGAAACTTTGAGTTATACGTGTTTAATGATAAGCTTTTATCATTAATACTCAATTTTTATGTTCAAATCAAACAATCTTTATATTTAAATCTATAATTTTGTATTTAAATTTTTGGGTTTCGGATATGAATTTCAGGTTTCGAGTTTGGATTTCGGGTTTCGGATATTATCGAAATTCAATCCAAATATTTTCGGGTTTCGGGTATATCCAAACCCGGTCCAAAATTCATTGGATCGGGTTTGGATAACAATTTTTGGGTATTTTTCGGGTTTGGGTCAAGTTCGGGTACGGTATAAAAATTCGGGTTTGGATTTGGATTCAGCAAAACCCGAGCCGATCCGACCCGATTGCCATCCCTAGGGGTGAGCATTCGGATCGGATATCCGATAACCGAATGGATAAATCCAAAATAGTTGAGTTTGAATACCGAACCGATAAAAAATAATTTGGTATTTGGGAAAAAAAATTAATTTAGGAATTTTGGTTTTTTTATTTGGATTTTCGGATTATCCGAAATATCCAAAATATCCAAATTTTATTAATTTATTTAACAATTATATTATTAATAAAAATTAAATATATTATTGTTATGTCATGTTAATCAGCACGTAACCATCAATCTATCGTGAACATCATATCCGTCTTTTTAGTTTGTTCCACTTCATCTTAAACAATTAATTTGTTATGCTACACCACACGTCTCTGATTTCTAAAGGTATATAATCAACATATTGTCATATAATAATCTCATCCTCTGCAAGTATTTTAACTATATACAAAGGTAAGAACTTTAACCATTTAAATATTGGGCATTTAGCCCTAATTTTTTGCTAATTTCTCATGTTATATGTTTCTACTTTTCTTTGAAAAATAATTAAACTTCTCACTAATCTATCTCTACTTTAGTGACCGGCAAAGACTAGTTTATGGTTTGAAATGCTATTCTACTATTATAGTTTCATTCAGTAGTACATTGTCTTTATTAATATGTCCAATTTAAAATATGACTTTATTAATATGAATGAATTGACAATGCGAATATTTTGTTCATATAATTTTTGGATTTTTGATTTTTCAACAACTGAATCGAAATAAAATATTTGGTTCAGTATTCGATTGAATTTAATTTGATTCGGGATTTGGAAATGCAAATTATTTTATTAAAATATTTGGATATCCAAATTAATTACGGTTCGGATTCCAAATATTCGAACGATCACCCCCAGCCATCCCTACAGGTAAACATTCAGTCTACCTACTTTTTTTTTTGAAAAACAGTACACTCACGCAATTAGCAAGGACCCACATAACTATTATGGAGTATCAAAGAAAATTAAAAAATGATAAACTAAAAAAATTAATGAGAATGAAAAATGTCAAATAAAAAATAAAAATTAATATGATAAATTATAAAATGAGAAACTTAAATATTAATTGGAACATATAAAATAAATAAATAATACGAATGAGGTTGAGAAAGATAAATGGGGCATATTAATATTATTTTATTATTTATTAAAATAATATTATAATATAAGGACAAATAGAAAACCTAACATGTTTTAATTAAAAAAACTAACTGCCCATGATATTTCTAGAAATATTTTAATTATATTAATTGTATTTGTTAAAAAAAAATGTTGGCATGTTAAAATAGGTAAACTTTTTTAAATAATTAAAAAGTACTAAAATATGTTTTAAAATAAATAAGTAAGGGTTGCAGCTGATATTTTTGGAAAAAAAGAGATTTTAGGGAGAACAAATATTAAAGGTAATATGTTTTAATTTAAAGATAACTGTCCGTGATATTTTTGGAAAATGAGTAGATTTTTTTAGAAAAGTGTTTTAATTATAAAAGGTAATCAACTAGTTATTATTTATTAAATAGAATAAATGAACGAAAACCAAAACTATCGCACAAATCTCCCTGTTTGCATGCATACAACGCTTTGCTTACATCAAACATCTCTTGACGAGCTTGACCCTCAAACATCCTTTTGAGGTGCTCAATCATGTCATAAGCGTCCATATGCTCATGTTGTTTCTGAAGCTCAGGACTCATAGTCACTAGCATCAAACAACAAACATCCGTAGAGTAGTCAATATGCTTCTGATAAGCATTTTGTTGAGCCTCGGTTGCTCCAGCAGCAAGAGGTCCGGGGTGAGGAATATCAAGGACATAAAGCTTTCGCTCCTGCCTGAGGACAATCCTCAAATTCCTTTTCCAATCAAGGAAGTTGATTCATGTCAGCTTTTCCTTCTCAAGGACTGACCGCACAGAGAAATTGTTTGAGTTTGCCATTTCCGATATCTACAATGTTAAAATGCATAAAATAAGTTAGTTGTAGATTTATTAAAATTATGTTCAAGTGTTTATTCATATATATATATTCACAATATATATCTCCCACTATTTTTATCAAATCAATAGCCCTAACTATTAATTCGGAAAGTATTTCTCTAAATCTTTCTAGTGAGCCAAGATCCATATTTCGTCATGCTTAAGGTCATCTTTGGCTTTACTCCCAAAACATGATTTATTTAGGTAGACAACTCTTGTCAATTATATCATATATAACTCTTGGAAAGTTTGGTAGAACAACATTTGTTCACATTTATCTAATAAATCATACCAAACTTCATGCCTCTAAGTTCACAATCCTATTGTGGTAACTTAGTTAAGTCTAACCCAAGGGTCTAACAATTAAGTATCACATTTACTTCATCGCGTCTTACCACGATAGATTGGAGTGCTTCGCTTTGGCAAACCCACTCTTTCTCGATCTAGGTCTTGACGAGTGTTGCCCATTGGAAGGCAGATATCTAATTGACTTAATATTTTAACTTTAGGGATTTGTTATTAAAACGACCATGATCCCATCATCAAGAGATTCCCAATTTTTCTTTGAACTAAGTACTTCAAATGAAAATTTATCAATGGTTTGATTTCTAGTCCGTCGGAGGAGACATAGTGGTCTCACTTAAAACCCGTTTTTCTTAAAAGTGTTGCTTGTATTTTTGTCAAAATCGCCCCATATCAAAATTTAAAAATTCATACTTATTTCCGTGTTTCATAAACACAGGAATCTCATGTTCGTTTTTGTTCAATTTCAAAATCTTGAATCGTTACAGATTTTATCTTGTTTAGCAAACATGGTATGGGTGACGTATCTAATACATACATGTTTAATCTAATTAAAGCATGCATCATTATAACTACGCATACATATCATCATCACATGTATCATATATGTAAAGTGCGTAAAGTAAACGTGCTTGGTTATGGCCCAATCCTATGTGATTTTTCCAAGCTAAAGGAAAAATCAAGGTCAATCTATGATGGTATCAAATACAACATAATAAATAAGACATGTCTTCATGCTTCCTTGTAATGACTCCTTTGATCGCCTCCTTGGTATGCCTCCATGTCTTCATATCATCCATTACATTACAAAATATGAAACAAGCTAATCTAATAAACTTACAAGTGAAACTCGAGTTACATTCGAGATTAATCATTACAAGAATGAACGACATGCAAGTCGTATTTAAAAACCAAAACCATAATCAAAATCTCTAACCTATGGGTCTTAAGGCCATAACCATACACCATGCTCATATAACAATTAAGAACATCTCATATTGTATCAACATGTCACGCCATATCATATTTTTCATGATCCAATCACAAAAATCAAATAAAGTGTAAATGAGAAAATCAAAATCAGAATTCTAAAAACAATAAATCGCTGTTTACAGATAGTAAACGACGTCAAACGCCTTACAGATGAACGAGTGACAAAGTCAGTTTTGTTCATACGCCCGTTTTCCATTACGAAAAGGTATGTTCAGAGAAAATCGGACAGAGTATGCAAATTTCACCAAATCTGCACAGTCAATCAGAAATCATATCGAATACGATTCTCATAACAAGAACAAACATATATCATGTATATATCAGTATACATACAGATTATATGATCATATCATATGATCATCTCAATCATCATTAATGTACAATTTATGCATATACATCAATACAATATTCATTTTATCATAAAAAATAACACATCAATTATGACAGTCGCAAACATGCTTTCATCATCAAAACAATAAACATATAAACAAATTAAACACTTTTTGCAAGTAGCTCTGATGCCATTGAAGGGTTTCATGCATGAAAACGCAACGGAAAAACGCGTAAAACAAAAAAATTAACGAAACCCTCTGCAGGATCCATGCGAAAAATGATATTTAATTCGTGAATAGAATCGTTTACCTTTTGAAGCTTTACGAATGTTGACTAATGGAGATCCTTTGATATGATCACCACGTATCCCGCCTTGCGATATACGTCTCTAATTAGTCCACACGAACGTCCGATCGTCCAATGATCACCAGAGTTTGGTACTAGCCAAGAAGCAGCCTCGAATCTCTCTCTCTCTCTAGCCTCTCCTTGATGTAGAGCGGCTAGGATTTTTTTTTTCTAAAAAAAAACAATTATGAATATTTAAACCCTAAAATAATACATCCTTATGTATTTATCGGGAGATAAGAGTAGGCTGAACCCTAATCTGTTTGGGCTTCCAAAACCCAGTCCGATTATTGGTTGTATTATTATTAAATTCGAATTATTGTTTAATTAATCAAGTCCCACCTAATTAATTCAATATAATAATAATATTTTATTTAAATTCGCAATTTAAATAAAGCTTCATTTAAAACATTCTATGTGTGTGACCCTTTAGGTTATATTACATTGGCAATAATTTTAATATCTAATAATAAAATTATAAACAATAAATGGCATCTATTAATACATCATTGCTACCCAAGTAATAATAATAATTGGTGATCCAATTAAACATTTCATGAATAATGTTCCATGTCATATAATCCTTTTAACCTTATATTATAGATTAAACTCGAGGCATGGTTTGTGTAATCCTCTTCGTCATTTAATCATGGTTTACTTGATCAATGAGTAGACTATTAAACACATCACTATTTGAGCATGACCATGACCATGAAAAAAAAACGGTAATACAGACACAAATTGTTTGGTAGATTCAGAAGTTAATCCTCTCAGAGACCACCTAAACTCTGTTATTCCCAGACAATGAATCAATATTGTAGAAGGGGAGGTTGAATACAATCTTTAAAAATTTCTTTGATCTTGAAAGAAAAGATGTAATAATAAATTCAAGAACAGAAAAACAAACAAAATAAAACTAACACAAGAATTAAAAATTCAGGTGGATTGATTGTTCCACCTGAGAGATTTTTATTAGAAGAAATCTCTGTGATGTTTATGAATAAACACACAGCTGCATACAAACTATTTTAGCTTCTGCAATTTACAAGTGATATTGCCTTTTGCTCTCTAAATTGCCTAACTGATTTCTTGAGTTCTAAAATAGTGCTACACTTGGTTATATAACCCAAGTTTACAAGATATTTCGAACAACTAATAATACAAAAAGTAACTCTGTCCAAAACACTTGCTTCTCCATTCTGAGCGGTGGTCCTTGTGTTGGTGTCTTGCCCTTTTTGGCTGATTGTCTTTTATGGAATTACTACACTTGATCAGACCACTACGCCATAAGTGCTCATAGGCAATGCTTTTTTACAGTTGCTATAGGCCCAATTAGTGTTGCCAAACTTAAAATGCAACACCAAGTGCATGTTGCCAATACGGCCGTTGCCTAAGACCTCTAACGCAACGCTTTTACTAGCTATTGCAACACCATGAAAATATTGCTTAAGGCCTATATTGCAACACCAAAAGCACATAAAGGCAACACCACATGGTGTTGCATAAGATTTGAAGCCACATCAGCAGTGGGGCCAACCATGGTGCCACGTCAGCAGTGGGTCCCACCAAGGTGCCACGTCAGCATGGGCCCATCATGGTGCCACATTAGCGTGGGCCCACCAAGGTGCCATGTCAACAATGGAGCCCACATGGTGCCACGTCAGCAATGGGGACCACAGTGTAATGCAACACTAGTGTAGTCTATTGCAACACTACTTTTTTTGTTTAAGCAACATCAACCCTTTTAAATGCAACACCATTTTTTTTATTGCAACATCAAATGTTTTTTAGCAACATCATGTCTATGATACTGCAACACAAATAGAGTCAAATGAAACAGTTTTTTATAAAAATTTCAAAATAGATGTTTTGTTTATACATAAATCCATCCTGTCCAAACCAAGCCAACAAAAAATTGAAGGTCCAAACCAACAACTGACCAAGGATGCTACCAACAAAAATACTGAAGTTTTACAAATTCTTACCAACATGTACTAAAACCAAGCACATGCACTAATTCTAACTTCAACGTACGCCAATTCAAACTTCAAAAGTACGAAATAACCAAGTTATACTACTACTAAAAGTTACAGAATAAAATCCCTACGAAGTTGTGCCACCTTGAGTCAATGGAGTACCATTGTCGTCCAATCCGATTTCACCAATCTTGAGTCAATGGAGTACCATTGTTGATAGATCAGGTACCAATCTGATTTCACCCACCACTCAAATTAGTCCCATAAGCAGGACCAGCAGTTCAACTGCTGAGGTCATTGCCGTACTAGCAAAAGTTAAACCAACATCATTTGTCTTCACAGAGTCATGGAAGCGTTTTCTCTGAACAACCTGAAATTATGATAGTGCACAATAAAAATTATTTAATTCATAATTAAGTTCAGAACATGGTACCAAAAACTTCTGGGAGATATTAATGGCACTAAACAGATGCAAGTCTAGCGCCTTACTATGTGGCAAATTAGGCAATATTTCATTGTCTTAAGTACGACCATTGACAAGCCTGGGACACCTAATACTAGAGAGATAGACTCTCCTTTTTTTCTAATGATTCGCTGGCCACAACAATGCAATCCCCACTTACAACCTCAACGACCTGGAAATAATTGAAATACTTAGCAACATAGTTAAAATATTAAATTATTTCGTATGACATCACAAGCTCCTACAGACCATTCCAGTAAAATTCTGGAAATTGTTATGCACATTAATAAATTATTATGCACATTAATAAATTCTGGAAATTATTATGCACATTAATAAATTATTATGCACATTAACCTCATTCAGCCTCAACCACACGATCCCTATCATTGCTATCAACCACGAAGATGAGACCTTGGGTATTTTGAAAATAGTGTCTCCACAAGGGCCGAATCTACAAAAGCATTACAAGGTGAACATTTCTTAAACAAGTAATTTTTCATCAACCTTCAGATACAGTAAAAAGCATATAGTAATGCACAATTGTAATGTTAAAAAACTGTACAACAATAAGTTTGATAGTCTAGTGGCCTGAGACTATCAAACTACATGGTACAAAACTTTACCAATAATAGAATCGAATAACATGGGAAAAAAAAGTAAACATATACTCTAAACAAGACGAGGTTAGAAACACCTGAACTTTTATAAGAATACAGTTCACTAGTCCCACGTATAAGCATAAATTTTCTTAATGTTTTAAATTTATAAATATATATAAAAGAGACCTGCATCTGATCCACTCTCATTATTTCGTAAACATGTTTGGTGATATGTGTTCATTGCAAATGGACTATGAGTCACACATACATCAACATGGTAACAATTTTCTACCTATCTAGCAGTTAATGTTGATCGCAACAAGCGCATGTATCACAAGAAAACTTTCCTAGCCAAATAAGACAAAGCTGTTTCTGAAAACAAAATACCTTGTCATGGCCACCAACATCCCAAAATGTAAAGCTGATGTTCTTGTATTCTACAGTCTCAACGTTGAACCCTGTGCAAAGATGCAATGGAATTCAATTACTAATATACGGATGTCAATCAATATTCTGGAAATTGGTATGCACATTATTAAATTCTGGAAATTGTTATGCACATTAATAAATTATTTCATGACAATTGTTATGCACATTAATAAATTTGCAAATTTGCAAGTGCGGTGATATTGACATATATGGTACATAAAAATTAAAACTTATCTCTGACTTGAGTCAGCTCCCATTTGAAAATTTTGATTCTCATATTGAACTCGGTAAACTTTGTTGCCCCTGCAAATTGCAGTGAACTTATCATCTTCTTTGAATTTTGTTGTTGCAGAGTGTTTGTCCTACATCTCCACTTCTTTTGTATTGTTTCTTTATTCACAACCCTAAAATCTTTTTTCCTGGAGCTACTTCTCATTGTTTCTTTTCTTTATAAGCTGCAGCATCATGCTTTGTAGTCTATTAACTATTAGCAGTTCAGGCCGCCTCTTTTTCATTTGTCTCCAAATCCATTCACATATAGGCTGTAGTAAGATCGTTCTTCAGAGCTTCTGCTTCTTTGATTATCTGTTGCAGCTTGAATCAATGCTATGTAGGTCTATGTCCGTAGTACAAGAATTTTCCTTGAGGAGAATTATAAAGTTCTCCAGCTTCACTCCTTGATGTGATCTCATTACTCCAGCATTACTGCAAATGTGTTCACACTTCTGTTGCGATTTTGTTTTAATTTGCTTCAGTTGGCTGTTTTACACCATGTTTTTCAGACCCCATTCCGCTGTACTTTATGCATCTGCATATTCCATCCTTAACATATTCCATCTCAAAACCATGCGCAGTTGCAGAACTATCAACCTATTAAACAAGATGATTGACGAGTTCTATAAATAACATAGGTATATCTAATTCTTATGTCATCACATTATCTAACACTAGATACACATATTCAACACAAAGAATAAAGCTTGACAACTACCTGCTACATCTACAAAACTGTCCTAGCAGTCAGGACTTCCAGATTAGTTGTTATAGCGTTTGCCCATCTGTGACGATCTCATTCCAACTTTGCGCTTCTTGTAAGTTTCTGATTCAACATTCTCCTTCAATTTTGCTAGAGCTGTACCAGAGTAGACAAAGAGGCTAAGTATAACAAATATGTTGATAAAAACTCCACAACATTCAAATTGAATGTGCATATGGCATTGTCTAAAAGTCATCAATCATCAATTTAAATGTTCAGATGGGAAAAGGTAGATAATTAAAAAGAATAAGCAATTTATAGAAATTAAAGAAATTAAGAAAGAAACAGAGACAACAAGTCTCGATATTAGAAGAAATTTACCAGAAGTATACACAGGGCGGAGTGGCTCTGACGAATCCGGGGTAACAGTATCTTCTTGACTCCAGAAGCTGTACCAGAAGCGTACACATGGCGGAGTCTCGATATCTTCTTGAATCTTCTTTCCTGAAATAAGTTAAATTTAACCCTAATTTGATGAGCAAATGGAAGATTTATTAACTTTGAAAGTCTACCTTTATTTAACTGTTTCAAGTAAATATTTATGTATTATGCATATGCTAATTTACTGAAAACAAGCAACAATACAAATGGGCTCTCTCTCTCTCTCTCTAGGGACCATCTGTTGCTACTCGCTAAATTTTTCTATAAAGAAAAAAGAGTAAAATAGGCGTTCCAAACTATCAAGTACCCTATGTACACATATTTATAAATACTAAGATAGACGATATCACTCACTGAATCAAGAAATAGCACTTCACTGATCACACTTGAAGAGATATCATATATGGGGCTATACAAATTTCACATGGCCTCTCTCTATATCTTCTGAAAATACATACACAATTATAACTGAAATACATATATGGCTTTCCGTAATGTAGAAGGTAATTGCTACAAACAGAACAGAAGCAACACATATTTAACACATGTATACATAATGAAACACACAAGATTTAACAATGAACATGACTCATAAGACAAGTAAAATCAAAGTGCCTAACACCAGAATAATGGTTTAGCCAAGATTAACTCGAATAACAAACACAAGGGCCACTTTTCACACCATCTTCCATTCATCCAAATCCAATTTTTACAACCCAAACAAAAAACAACGGAAATAAATTACAAATTGAAACCATGAAATCAAAATCTTGAATATCCAAAACTAAAATTAAAAACTAAGAATACCATACCCAGAGTAAGTCAATACCTCATAATATTGAGAGTAATTGTGAAAGTAGTGAATCGTGAGGGGGGAGAGAACACCGAATCAATTTCCAAATAAATTCCCAAATTGAAAAGAAAGATAACCTAAAATAGGATATCAATTAGATAGATAAACCTAAATTTAAACTGAAAATATTGAGAGGGAAGGAGAATTGGAGGAGAAAGAGAATTGATGGAGAAAGAAATTTGAAAATATTGAGAGAGAAGGATGGTAGCGAGGGTTGAGAAGGA
Organism: Heracleum sosnowskyi; assembly: GCA_030848705.1. Taxonomy (NCBI): domain Eukaryota; kingdom Viridiplantae; phylum Streptophyta; class Magnoliopsida; order Apiales; family Apiaceae; genus Heracleum; species Heracleum sosnowskyi. Next base: position 90,163,466 of record CM061235.1, on the reverse strand, counting down.
GAGTACTGAATGAGTGACTAGTGAAAATTTGAAAGTAGAGTTGGCAAAATTGTGAGCGGGATTTTGGTCGCCAAAATATTTCACTCTGAGATCCGTTGTGTTTTACTATTTTACTGAAAAATAAAATAGTTAATATTATAATTTTTATTTTTAATTTTAATTAATTAATTAATTAAGAATTTAGAATATAAATAATAACAATTAGTCGTCTTTTTTTATAATTTATTCACTTTCAAAACTTATGAAAATTACGAGATTTTTGTCAAGGTAAAAAATACTAACGTCACTTTGTAATACATGTTACAATATTTAAAATTTTAAAATTATGAAAGGTATTTATGTACAAATTATAACAAGTTAAAATTTATAATATATTATAAAAAATTTAAAAAGAAATAGATCTAAATTAAAATATCATCGTATATATTTATATTAGATATTTAATTTTGTAATATTTTATGTTTCAAACTTGAAAAGTAAAAAGATTAATCAAAATGTAATGTATTTTTCTTGAAAATGTATTCAACTTTAGTTTTATAATTATTAAAAATTTATTAAAAAATTAGATTAAATGCAACACCATCCAATGTGTTGCATGCTGAAACCCTAATATTCACGCGCAACACCAAATGTATGTTTAATGCAATAGTATTCGAGCAATGTTGCAAAAGACTAAAATTGAGCCTATCTATTGAAACGCTTTGCTTGCAACACTCATAAAAAGCATTGCCTATGAGCACTTATGGCGTAGTGGACAAAACTGAATGCTTCTTCTTCTCGTGAGTTTACCAGGAATACTTGTTTCCATGCTCTGTGAAATCTGTCAACCCATGTGCTCTGTCAGAACTGTCCTTTTCACAAAGTACAGGTTACATCCGTTGAGGTTATTTGAGCTGCATCCGTTAAGAGTATTTTGACTACATCCGTAGAAGGTTAGAACTGCTATCCGTAGACAGTCAATTTCACTTATGTAAAATTACAAGGTATAGACTATTTATAGTTATCTTTCCTATTTTACATATCCATTAAAAGTCAACATGACTTATTCAGCCTAAAACTAATACTCCAACTTCTATATCAGAATTACACAAGCATGTTACATTGAGTCTTATCCGTAGATAAGCTACCCTTCTACGGATACTGCAAACACATGCTATCCGTTGAAAGCTACATTTTTACGTATACAATTTTCACTAAGTTAGTTTAGTTATCATCAAGAAACAACATAGTTACTAACAATCTCCCCCAATTTATGTCTGGTTGAGAATCAGACATAAATTAATAGTCTTGATGATAACAAAACCACTTTTAATAAGTAAACAGTAAACAACAAAAATTGTATTTAGCTACTTTATTGAGATATTGAAGGACTTAAAGTTGAGAAATTTACATAGAGAGTGCTCCTCTAGGCTGAGTAGATTTAATTCCTTTTCTTCTCTCTTGGAGGTAGAACCTTCTTCTTTCCTTGCTTGGCATAGTTGGTTTCAATTTGCTCATGAAGTTTCCTGTAGAAGGTGTCTTCTTCAACTATCTTTGGATCTAGCTTGGATTGCAACCACCTAAGGTATTGGAAACTAGCCTTAGGCAGTTGGTCCTCTAGTCTGAAGAACCTTCTACATCCCTCATCATCTCTGAACTCCATCATCTAGTAAGGTTGGAGATATATTCTTTGACCATTGTATGGGATCTTCAATTTCCTTGGCAAACTTTCAGGCTGATTCCAACTAGCTCTTATCTCTTCAATCTTTCTCATCACTAGGCTCCTTGCAGTTGGAGAAAATCCCTTTGAGCTCTTGAAGCTTGAAAAGACTTTGACTAATGTGGAATATCCTTTATTTAAAATTCTCTGCAAGGGCCATGTCCTTTCCACTCCACCCCTGTAGACAAACACTAGCCTTTCTAACAGATTCTTGTGTTTATCAATACCCCTCACTTCAATAAGTTCATCTAGAAAGAGGTCCAAAGTTGTAAACTCTTGTATGTCAGCAATGTAGAGATAATCAGCTTTGTCTTCTATTGACTTGACAACTTGAGGTACAATTTGAAGTTTAATTGGCCCTTTTGGAGTTTTCTTCTTTGGTTCCCTTACTCTTTTCTTCTTTTCAGCTTCTAAGATTACTTTTGGGAATACCAAATTATCAAACTCTATGGGTTCATCTTTGGTCTCTACTGGGGTTTCATGAAAGGTTGTGTTTGACAGGCTTGAAGGTTTGATAAGATCATCAGTTGGGAAGGTCTTTCTCTTTGGTTTCTTCACTTCTTCTTGTTTTTCTGGAGAGACATGCCTTTTGGATTTGAACTTTAGCCTCCTACTAATAGGATTTTTCTTAGGCACTGTCTTTCTTTTGTTCTTCTTCAGCTTTGGATGAGGCCCACTTCTTCTTCAGCCTCTTATTCTTCTTCCTTCATTTCATTTTCAAGCTCTTCATCTAGCCTGGCCTATTTATCAGGTGTGGACTCATATTCCTCGGGATTGGCTTCTCTTGCAAGTGTAGATATCTCCTCCCTCTTTGCTTCAACAAACTTGGGATGGCTGATTGTAATATGAATTCGCTTTCCATTTCTAATGATCACAGCCATCCCCTCTTTGGCTATCACATCCTTGGTTTCTTTGAATGCTGAGATATCTTTGCCCAAGAGTTTCTTTGCATCTGACTTGGGAAGTGGAAAATCCACTTGGAGTTTATTCTTGCCATGCTTTTTGGTCGGAGAGCCAAACTTACCACTCCATATGCCTTCAAACTCCTTGTTGAAAGATGGCTCAGCATCATAAAAGCTTTTTGGGAGCACAACTTCAGGAGTTAGAACTCTTAGAATTGTAGTAGTAGTTAGATGAGTAGAGGCAGGCTATGTATTTGAGAAGGGAGTTGAAGTCACAACTTTAAAGATTGACTCTTTGATCAGTCTTTCTGTGTTGAGAATTATTTGCTCTATGGCTTCATTTGCTCTAGCTATCTCCCTTTGCCTTGCAATCACCTCTTCTGCACTTAAGCAAGAGAAATCCAATTCTCCTGGTTTGATTGTAACTGGAGGGACCATTGTGAATTAGAATTCACTTGGATTGGCTATAATTTCTGGATTCTCCCCCTCAGTTGATACTCTCACCAATTCCATCCTAGCTGGTTCAGAGACCACTAGTGTACTCCCCCCCCCTTTTTGTTATCATCAAGGGTTTGAGTAACACCAGGATCCTGCAACAATTTTTGGAGGAGTTGTGTTTGTAATTTTTGTTGCTCCAGAAAGAGGTCCATCTTCTCCTTCATTTTGTCCACACTCTTAGATAGAGACTCCACACTCTTAGAAAGAGTGTTTTCTTCCACAACTCTTCTTTGAATGGTTTTTATAGTGGTGAGAGGGAATGCATTATCAATCATTTTGCTGATGTTGTCCTTAATATTGTCAATCCTTTCTTTGACCTCATCTGTATCTGTTCTATGATGTAGAAGCTGCATCTTTTGAAGTTGTCAATTTGTCATGAACTTGGACAATATGAGTTGCTTTGATGGATTGGCTGACTGGAACTCAGTGGAAGCTTTCTGATATTCTTTTAAAATCACCATGTTGATTGCATCAAATTTAGCTTCATTGTCAAACAACCATCCAGGTGTGCTTCCTGAGGTGGAAGGGCCTTCACCACCTCATTCACCACCATCTGAGTCCTCTTTCATCTCTTCAAAATCTTCATCATATTCAAAATAATCACCAGCTCCTGGAGGCAGATTATTGGCAGCTTCTTTTCCTCTCATCACTGACTCAGTTGTGTGTACTAAGTTCAATGTTCTTTCTGCCTCCACATTGCCATGTTCAGCCAAGACTTGATAGGCTGGGACATGATGAGTAAAAGTCTCAGCATCCAGGTTGACTTGATCCAGTTCATGTTGATATTCTAACTGGATCAGTCTTTCCCTTTCAGTTTCATTGACTTTCATTAACTCACTAGCAATGGCTGAGTCTTCCATCCTTATATCTCTTGTACCTGTCTTTCTCTCATTTTCTCTCTTTTCTTGCATCAGGGGCTCCCCCTGGCTTACACACCTCACACCCTCACCTTCACCTACTAAGGTGGAATCCTCTGTGCTCACTTTTACCAGACTTGAAGAAATAGTATGTCTCTCTTTCTCTCCCTCTCATTTTGCCTGGTTGCAAACCAGCCTCTCACTCTCAGTTTCATCACTCTCTTCCCTCAGTCCTAGAAGTGTTTGAACCACTACTAACTCATCTACACTTGATGTTGTAATATTTGAAGTTTGTAATTCAAGTGTGGAAGGAGTATCCGTTGAGATAGTAGAGGTGAGTGTCAACGGATAGCAGTTGTGAGGCATATCCGCAGACATACAAACACTTGTCAACGGATGAGATATATCTGTAGACAAAGAAAAAGGAGCAGCTTTAGAAATGGAGACTATGGCTGAATCTGTGAAGATTGATTTTAAATTTAGTGCCACAGATGGAACCAAAGTCTCAGAAAGAATGGATTGGTGGTCCAAAAAATTATCTAAAATATGATGACCACCAATTTCAGAGTGGGGCTTCTCCAAGAATTTCAAAGATGGAGAATCAGGAATAGATGTGTGTATCATGTCCACATCTATAGAGAGAGTTGGTGAGCTAGGTATTTCTGTTTCAATTTGGATGTTTAAAGAGTGGGGCTGTGACTCCACATTTACTGGAGCCACATCAAACTGAATTTGAGATGGTGCAGAAACACAACTTGAAGTTGTGGTATGTATTGTGTGTGTTCCCTGTGCAACCCCAGTTGTTTTAGACCTTTTTCTCCTTTCATAGGCCTTTGACATGTCTTTAGGGCTTCTAGTGTCCCTATCCCTCTTGTTCTGTGTCCCTGGTTGAAGACTATTTTCAATAGCAACATCCTTTTGGGAGGATGTCACTAGGGATGTGCTTATTTCCTTTTCAACCACTGTATCTTTTTTAGAAGATACATGGTGGCTAGGCTGGGACTCACTTACCTCACCCTCCATATTCTTGGGGTTTCTTTGATTTTCACCCCTTCCCTCACCACTCGCAACCTCCTTCACACTCCCCTTAGGTGGTTTGGTGGTTTTTACAACAGGTACCTTTTGAGAGGCACCTGAGGTGGGCTTCTTGGATTTGGATTTGGAAATTTTAGAAGTGGCCACTTGGGTAGGAGGTTGTTGGACATTTCCAGTCTCCATTGTGGCACTTGAAATCAAAGAAATTGAAGGTGCAGAGGAAGGTACAGTCGAGGAAGTTACCTGAGTTACCTGTTCCTTCTGAGCAACATTGATGATTGGTAGGTATGCCAATTGCACCTCACTGTTGAGGTTCATCCTATTCAAGTCTGTTACGACCAAACTCAACACGCAAGTGCACGTGATCTCAAGTAATACAGATAGCAAATAAGGTTCGTTCATACAGGGACTCGTTGTTTGTCTAGTTAATTCACTCACCAATGTATGATTATTATCCGATGCTAAAACAAATAACAAGTGGATTTTTGTTATCACTATAATTAATCTAAGAATTATAACTAATTAACAACTACTTAAACTGAGATTTATATCGAATTACTTATGCGAATAAAACATGGGATTTCAACTTCATTAAACAATCCATCTAAAGTCTTCAATTCTCTAACCCCTTCATGTGATTTGTTAATACCTGATCGAACACACAAAACTGATATAAGCCAACTTTCGTTGTACCAATACCATCCTAAATAATATCCACAATTAAGATAGAAATCACTTAGTCTCCCAATTATGCTTAGTCCCTATATGTCTATAAAGATTGAAAACATAATGGTTGAAGTACAAGCATTCAATTGATCACATAGTCGTCATAAAACGGTTAGAGTTACGACACTAATTACGAATGATATTCTCACGCATAAACCTATGCTAGCATGGCAAGTTCTAAACTCTTAGATCCACTTTCACTTCAATAAGAATTAACACACAATTACATGAGTTAGCTACTCTCCTATAACGAATTAAAACAACCATGATAGGATATCACATCAATCACACTATAGGCATCGAGAAAATTCAACTAATAGACTTCAAGAATAACTCCGCTAAAACCCCATGACAACGAGTTAGTTCATAGTCAAACTAATCGTCACCATGGGTTCTAATGTAAACATGATAGAAGAAAACGAATTATAACTGTTATAAATATCAAGGGTTTTAAAGAGTACACCAAATCCAAGCATCCACAAGCTAGAAAGATTACAAGAAAATAATTGAAAAACGATCTTCTTCCTTGCTTCTTCGTGCTTTACAACTTCGTAAATAATACGTGATATGTGTCTCTTCCTAATCTCTAGGGTTTTCTTTCTTTTTATAGGCCTCCAGGTGCAACAAGTCGTATGGAATTGAATTTTTTAACTTTTCCTGGAAAAATCAGCAATTAGGTCAAAACAGGAAATTCCGTCAGAGTACCCGGCGCTGCCGCGCCAAGTTTATATAGAAGTACGGCGCTGCCGCGCCAGAATCTCTGGTCAGTTCTTTTCATGCGGCGCTGCCGCGCCAATTTCAAGCACTATCACGGCGCTGCCGCGCCATAACCTCTGGCCAGCAAATTGACTTTTTTCCCTTTTCTTCATTATAACTCCAAATTGCATTCCGATTGCTCCGCTACTTTCCTAATACACCTGTGATAAATATACCTGCACAATACCCTCAAAAGAGATCAAAAACACCACAACTCGAGTACAAACATTCGTTTTAAGCCATACGGAAACGTTCTAATACGAAGTAGGCTCAGTAGTGCCACGCCTCAAAGTCCACTGTGTACCTGGAACACATAACCTCTGAATAATCACCTGAAGGTCCACAGCATCGCGAGTCCTTCCCGACCAATCCTCTTGATTCCTCCTAGGAGTCGGAAGACCAAGAACACGACGAATAGCACGCGGCCGATAATCCACACGAAAACCACGAACTTGGCTAATCCCATTCCTGTCCACACTAGCATTCGCATAAAACTCGTGAACCACAGTCATCGGAACAGGCTCCGGAGCCTCACAAAATTGCTCCCAACCTCTCTCCGCAATATTCTCCAACATATACCCATCCGATGCCGTAGGCAAAAGACCCCTCTCACGGGCAATAGAACGCCCCAACAAGTCATTATAAGCCTCACGAGCCTCATTAGAAACAAATTGAGGTCCACCATTGGCTCCCCCAGAATCAGATGAAGAAGAAGAACGAGGGTGCCTTCCACCAGCCCCACTACCACTAGCGCCCTCACTACCACCACCAATTACAACCCGTTGTCGCTTTGATGCCATTGAATTGAATGGAAGAAAGTGTTTAGAGTGTTTGAGAATTTGTGAGATTTGTAAGTAGTGTATGTATAGGTTGTATAGGTAGGGTTATGAGATGTGGTTTTATATAGAGGAGTTAGGGTTAGTGGGTATGGGTAGTGGGTTTAGGTAATGGGCCACTAAATACAACAACAATCTTTCTCTTTTTTCAATTTTTTTCAAATTTTCTGTTTTTTTTCTTTCTTTTTTTTTTCTCAACAGACGCTACGGCGCTGCCGCGCCAGAAATGTACTGCAGCACGGCGCTGCCGCGCCAGAACTTCTGCTGAATTTTTTTTTTCTATTTTTTTTTTTTTTTTTTTTTTTTTTTTAGAACGATACAATCACACAATCTAGTGGGTTGCCTCCCACGAAGCGCTCTTTTTAAGTCATGAGCTTGACATAGCTCCATCTCCTTACGTTGTGCAAATTAGAACCGCGGTCTCAACTTCGCGATTCAACTTCTCTCCAAAATATGGCTTTAACCGCTGACCATTGACCTTGAACGACTGGTCCGGTGACTTGTCAAAAATCTCCACTGCTCCATGCTGAAAAACTGTTTTAACTGAGAATGGACCTGACCAACGTGACTTCAACTTTCCAGGAAATAACCGAAGTCGAGAGTTGAACAACAACACCAATTGCCCGGGCACAAATGTCTTAAGAACCAACCGACGATCATGCCACCTTTTGACTTTCTCTTTATATAGCTTGTTGTTCTCATAAGCTTGCAATCGAAACTCATCCATTTCATTCAACTGAACCATACGCTTTTCACCTGCTGCTGTAAGATCAAAATTCAGCTTCTTCAACGCCCAATAAGCCTTGTGTTCTAACTCAGCTGGAAGATGACATGCTTTTCCATACACAAGCTGAAATGGTGACATTCCCAAAGGCGTTTTATAGGCTGTCCGATAAGCCCACACTGCTTCATCAAGCTTCAAAGCCCAATCCTTCCTAGAAGGACTTACCACCTTCTCAAGAATCCGTTTAATTTCACGATTAGACACTTCAGCTTGCCCATTGGTTTGAGGATGATAAGCTGTAGCAACTCGATGATTGATATTGTAGCGTGCCATAAGAGATGTAAACTTCCGATTGCAAAAGTGCGTACCTTCATCACTGATGATAACTCGTGGAGTGCCAAACCGAGTAAATATATTCTTGTGAAGGAAATTAAGCACCACCTTAGCATCATTCGTTGGGAGTGCCTTTACCTCCACCCACTTAGACACATAATCCACAGCTAACAGAATATACTGATTACCACATGATGGAATGAACGGTCCCATGAAGTCAATTCCCCACACGTCAAAAATCTCTACCTCCAACATGACATTAAGAGGCATCTCGTCCCTACGAGAAATATTACCAACTCGTTGACATCGATCACATCTCAACACAAACTGATGAGCATCCTTGAATAGAGTCGGCCAATAGAAACCTGCTTGAAGAATACGTGTGGCTGTCTTTTCACCCGCATAATGGCCTCCATAAGCTGTAGCATGAAAATCACTAAGAATAGCCTCGGTCTCACTGTAAGGAACACAACGCCTAATAATCTGATCAACTCCTTGCTTGAACAAAAACGGCTCATCCCAAATATACTGCTTGACATCATGTAAGAATTTCTTCTTTTGAGCATAAGAGAGCTCAGGTGGTATGATGTTACTTACTAGATAATTCACAATGTCGGCATACCATGGTTCAACATCTTCCACACTGAATAGTTGCTCATCCAGAAAAAACTCATTAATAACCGTATTATCTTTAGGTGACTTCCCATGATCTTCCAATCTAGAGAGATGGTCAGCTACCTGATTCTCCGTCCCCTTTCTGTCCTTGATTTCCACGTCAAATTCTTGCAACAGAAGAACCCAACGAATCAACCTTGGCTTAGCATCTTTCTTCGCCAGGAGATAGCGAATAGCAGCATGATCCGTATAAACTGTCACCTTAGTACCAAGCAGATAAGAGCGAAACTTTTCAAACCCGTAGACTATAGCAAGTAGTTCCTTCTCAGTGGTGGTATAATTCATCTGAGCATCATTAAGAGTTTTGCTTGCATAATAAATAACATGAAACACCTTTTCTTTCCTTTGGCCTAGAACGGCCCCAAGCGCAAAATCACTAGCATCGCACATCAAAGCAAATGGTTGGCTCCAATCTGGAGCTGTAATAACTGGAGCAGAAATTAATTTCTTCTTCAAGATCTCGAATGCATGTAAACAAGACTCATCAAGCTTGAACGGAACATCTTTTTCCAAGAGATTGCAAAGTGGCTTAGAAATTTTTGAGAAATCCTTTATGAAACGCCTGTAGAACCCCGCATGACCAAGAAAGCTGCGAATACCCTTGACTGAAACAGGGGCAGGGAGGTTCTCAATAGTTGCCACCTTTGCTTTGTCAACTTCCAAACCTTTACACGAAACCTTGTGTCCCAGAATGACACCTTCTTGTACCATGAAATGGCACTTTTCCCAATTTAGAACAAGATTTGTCTCCACACAACGCTTTAGAACCAAACTCAAGTTTCCCAAGCACTCATCAAAAGAATCCCCAAAGACTGAGAAATCGTCCATGAATACTTCCACATTAATTCCAATCATGTCAGAAAAAATGGCCATCATGCATCGCTGAAAAGTAGCCGGTGCTCCACACAACCCGAAAGAAACACGTCTGAATGCAAATGTACCAAATGGACAAGTGAATGTAGTCTTCTCTTGATCCTCGGGCGCTATGCAAATCTGATTGTAACCAGAATACCCATCAAGCAAGCAATAGTACTGATGTCCAGCCAATCTGTCGAGCATCTGATCAATGAACGGAAGTGGAAAGTGATCTTTCCGAGTGGCCTTGTTCAACTTTCGATAATCCATGCAAATCCTCCAACCAGTAACTGTTCGAGTGGGAATGAGCTCGTTCTTTTCATTCGTCACCACTGTCATGCCTCCTTTCTTAGGCACACATTGCACCGGACTCACCCAAGAACTATCAGAGATCGGATAGATAATACCCGCATCAAGCCATTTAAGAATTTCCTTCTTCACAACTTCCTTCATGACAGGATTCAGTCTCCTTTGATTATCAACTGTAGGTTTAGCTCCTTCTTCCAAAGGAATTTTGTGCATGCAGTAAGAAGGACTAATACCCTTTATGTCTGCTATAGTCCACCCAATGGCTGATTTGAAATCCCTTAAAATTCGCAATAGCTTTTCCTCTTCCATGCCTGAAAGCTTAGATGATATAATAACAGGTAAGGTAGAAGAATCACCAAGATAGGCATACCTTAGATGTTCAGGCAATGGCTTAAGTTCCAATGTAGGTGCTTCCTCGATAGATGGCTTAAGTCTAACATGAGACTTTTTTAGCTCTGACAACCCCAAAGATTCAAACGGAATCTCGAACTTCTTCCATGGAGATGCATTAAGATATTGCAATTGTTCTTCATCCTCTTCGTTCTCAATCTCCAAGTCATTAGTAAGAACTCTTTCCAACACATCAGTTTTGATCAAGTGTTGAGTTGCGGAGTTAACCACCTTGTCCACCATATCAATTTTAAAACACACTTCCTCGTCAGTTGGAAGCTTCATTGCATTGAAAACATTAAAGGTGACATTTTGATCGTGCACCCTCATAGTGAGTTCTCCCTTTTGGACATCAATAAGAGTCCGACCTGTAGCCAAGAATGGTCTTCCCAAGATGATAGGGATCTTCTTGTCTTCCTCAAAGTCAAGAATCACAAAGTCGGCTGGAAAGATAAGCTTGTCGACCTTCACCAAAACATCCTCAACTATTCCTCGAGGATAAGTAACTGAACGGTCCGCAAGTTGCAGAGTCATAGTAGTTGGCTTTGGTTCTGGAAGACCAAGTTGCATGAAAACCGATAAGGGCATGAGATTAATGCTTGCACCCAAATCACACAAACATTTGCTGAATGAGAGATCTCCAATAGTACATGGAATAGTGAAGCTTCCAGGGTCCTTCAACTTAGGTGGTAACTTTTGTTGCAAGATGGCACTACATTCTTCCGTTAATGCAACTGTCTCTAGCTCCTCAAGTTTCAATTTCTTCGAAAGAATGCCCTTCATGAACTTCGCATAGCTCGGCATTTGCTCAAGAGCCTCTGCAAATGGTATGTTAATTTGAAGCTTCTTGAAGACATCCAAGAACTTGGCAAACTGCTTGTCAAACTTTTGCCTTTGAACTCGTTTTGGGAATGGAGGAGGTGGAAACACCTTTTCTTCTGCTTCCTTCTGAGAATTATCAGTCCTAACAGTTTTAGGAGTTGAGGGAGTAGCATTAGGTACCAAATCAGGAACGGAATCGACCCCAACGTCAAGATTATCATTTTTTTCCTCGGCTGAATTTTCTTCGTTCTGACCTTGTAGAATCTTCCCCGATCGTAAGGTTACTGCCTGGACCTGTTCCTTGTGATCTTTCTTGCCTGGATTCACCTCTGTGTCACTCGGAAGCGTTCCTGGTTGACGGTTCAGCAATGCATTGGCTAGTTGGCCAATTTGATTCTCTAAAGTTTTCAATGACACCGCCTGACTCTTATACATCATTCGCAGCTCTTCCAGTTCAGACTTCTCAGACTGATTCAAAGAATTCCCTTGAGATGGTTGAAATCCAGGTGGATTGAATTGTTGCCTTGGAGCATAAGGTGGTGGTTGATAGTTCTGATTATATGGCCTTGCATTGAACTGCTGATTTTGTGGTTGCTGAACACCACCCTGATTGTTGCTCCAACTGAAATTAGGATGATTCCGATTGTTGGGATGATAAGCATTAGGCACTGGTTGCTGAGCTCTTTGAAAATTACTAACAAACTGTGCTGATTCTGATGAGATAGCACACAGATTCGTGTCATGAGCCCCTGCACACAATTCACACACCATAGCAACCTGGCTAGTTCCATGATTAGAAAGGGAGTCTACCTTCATTGTCAACGCCTTGAGTTGAGCAGCAATAGCAGTAGCTGCATCCAATTCAAGTACTCCAGCCACTTTAGCAGGTGGCAAGCGTTGAGTAGGGTTCTGAAACTCATTGGCCGCCATCATCTCGATAAGATTATAGGCATCCTCATAGCTTTTTGCCCATAGCGCACCTCCAGATGCTGCATCTAACATAGGCCTGGACTGAGCTCCCAACCCATTATAGAAATTGCTGATTATCATCCAATCCGGCATCCCATGATGAGGACAACGTGCCAAAATCTCCTTGTACCTTTCCCAAGCTTCCCCCAAAGATTCCTGGGGTTGCTGAGCAAACTGAGAAATAGAATTCCTATAAGCTGCTGTCTTCGCCATGGAGAAATACTTCGTCAAGAACTTTTGAGCACAGTCTGCCCAAGTTCTAATAGATCCTGATGGCATAGAATGTAACCAACTCTTGGCTTTATCCCTAAGAGAGAAGGGAAATAGCCTCAATCTGATTGCGTCATCTGTAACTCCATTGAATTTGAAGGTATCACAGATCTCAAGAAAGTCCCTAATATGAGCATTGGGATCTTCAGCAGGACTACCCCCAAACTGAACTGTATTCTGAATCATCTGAATGATGTTTGGCTTAAGCTCAAAATTATTAGCCCCAATAGCTGGACGAACAATGCTAGTATGAATGTCCTCCACCTTTGGCTGAGAGAATTCACTCAAAGCCTTCGCTGGTTGTGCTTCATCTGCCATATCTTCTTTTGATTCACGATTGTTTTCTACACTGATGTTCTCAAAGTCAAGTTTCCTTCGTGCTAGTTCTTCTCTTCTTGCTAATTCTTCTCTACGTGCTCGAGCTCGTGTACGCATACACTCTCACTAAGTACCTGAAATTCACCAACTAGAAAATTTGGTGAGAAACGTCCTAGTCACCGAACTTTAATGACCACTGATGGTAAATACTGAAACTAAACAAATAAAACCGAAATCCCCGGCAGCGGCGCCAAAAACTTGTTACGACCAAACTCAACACGCAAGTGCACGTGATCTCAAGTAATACAGATAGCAAATAAGGTTCGTTCCTACAGGGACTCGTTGTTTGTCTAGTTAATTCACTCACCAATGTATGATTATTATCCGATGCTAAAACAAATAACAAGTGGATTTTTGTTATCACTATAATTAATCTAAGAATTATAACTAATTAACAACTACTTAAACTGAGATTTATATCGAATTACTTATGCGAATAAAACATGGGATTTCAACTTCATTAAACAATCCATCTAAAGTCTTCAATTCTCTAGCCCCTTCATGTGATTTGTTAATACCTGATCGAACACACAAAACTGATATAAGCCAACTTTCGTTGTACCAATACCATCCTAAATAATATCCACAATTAAGATAGAAATCACTTAGTCTCCCAATTATGCTTAGTCCCTATATGTCTATAAAGATTGAAAACATAATGGTTGAAGTACAAGCATTCAATTGATCACATAGTCGTCATAAAACGGTTAGAGTTACGACACTAATTACGAATGATATTCTCACGCATAAACCTATGCTAGCATGGCAAGTTCTAAACTCTTAGATCCACTTTCGCTTCAATAAGAATTAACACACAATTACAGGAGTTAGCTACTCTCCTATAACGAATTAAAACAACCATGATAGGATATCACATCAATCACACTATAGGCATCGAGAAAATTCAACTAATAGACTTCAAGAATAACTCCGCTAAAACCCCATGACAACGAGTTAGTTCATAATCAAACTAATCGTCACCATGGGTTCTAATGTAAACATGATAGAAGAAAACGAATTATAACTGTTATAAATATCAAGGGTTTTAAAGAGTACACCAAATCCAAGCATCCACAAGCTAGAAAGATTACAAGAAAATAATTGAAAAACGATCTTCTTCCTTGCTTCTTCGTGCTTTACAACTTCGTAAATAATACGTGATATGTGTCTCTTCCTAATCTCTAGGGGTTTCTTTCTTTTTATAGGCCTCCAGGTGCAACAAGTCGTATGGAATTGAATTTTTTAACTTTTCCTGGAAAAATCAGCAATTAGGTCAAAACAGGAAATTCCGTCAGAGTACCCGGCGCTGCCGCGCCAAGTTTATATAGAAGTACGGCGCTGCCGCGCCAGAATCTCTGGTCAGTTCTTTTCATGCGGCGCTGCCGCGCCAATTTCAAGCACTATCACGGCGCTGCCGCGCCATAACCTCTGGCCAGCAAATTGACTTTTTTCCCTTTTCTTCATTATAACTCCAAATTGCATTCCGATTGCTCCGCTACTTTCCTAATACACCTGTGATAAATATACCTGCACAATACCCTCAAAAGAGATCAAAAACACCACAACTCGAGTACAAACATTCGTTTTAAGCCATACGGAAACGTTCTAAGTGAATAAAATACCCACTTATCAAAGTCCTCAAGGACTCTCTGATTTTGAACCCAACACTCCTTGGAGTTTGTAGAGAATTGGATGACCAAATTACTCTCTACATGGTTAGCTAGCAACATGAAAAATCTAGCATAATAGACATTTTTAATTATAGATACCTTATTCCCTAGTTTAGCACCAAGCTCAAACAGAATTAAGGACCCTAGATTATAATAACTATCATTTAAGAGCATGTGACTATTGTCTAGCATAGAAGAAGTTACAACATCATAGTTGCTAATCTTACCAGATAAAACCTTAAGAATGACATCAAAGAAAAGGCTCCATTCTTTTACCATACCCCTTCTTTGAATCTTGCTTAGATTAGTAGTATGTAAAGCATAATTGATGGAATTGAGCATGTTAACAACATCACTATCATTATGATTTTCTAAACTATTGTTTTCAGGCAAGTTCAAGCATGTTATAATGACATCACTATTGATTACATGTTCCTTACCTTGAAGAGTGAAGGTGATTGTAGTCTTGACAAAATCGAACACAGCAGATTCCCATATTGCTTCAATCACCTCAAAGTAAAATTTGGGGGCTTCGAACATGGCTTTGAAGAGCTTACAGTTCTGGAAAAACTTCATCATCTTGTGATATGATTTGTTCTTCTCATCAAAGTCCACCAGTGCAGTGAAATTGTTCTTCTCGTAAGTGAAACCAGTAAGAGACATTGTTTTGTTGGTTGGTGCCATTGTTACAGAGCTTGAGTTACAGAGAGAGGTTTTGCTTTGAGAGAGAAAGATGAGCTTTTGCCTTAGAGAATTTTGGGTAATTATAGAAAATGATTAATTGAGAGTAAAAATCAATTTATACTCCCCCAAATAATTCACTAAGAAAATAAAAATAATTGAAAGAAATTATTTGATTGGTGCAAGAGATAACCGTTTAAAAATAATGAGCTTAAAAAGTAAAGCCACGAATTTACTGCAGTTACATACATACTGCTGTATGCAAGTAACAACAGATGGGATTGTGGCTTTTAAAAGTTAAGATTAGATCTGTAATATCTACGGATATGATTACAACCTTTTGAGATTCAACGCATCTGTTGAAGGAACAAAAAGTGGTATCCGTAAAAGTATTGAAAACCCAATGTCAAAAATGACCATCAACCGATAAGGGTATCCGTAGAAGGAGTAATTTTGACTTAGAAAAAATTCTTACTTTTTCTGAGAGTTTTAATTCTCATGAAAATCATTTTGACACTGGTTGCATTACAAATTATCAGAAATTTAAATTGATTAGAAGTAGTTAAGCATACCTAGCTCACTTACCAACCTTGAGAATGCTGATTCATCAAGTGGCTTGGTAAAAATGTATGCAATTTGTTGTTCATTTGGAACAAAATGAAGTTCCACAGTACCATTCATCACATGTTCCCTGATGAAGTGATACTTTATGTCAATGTGCTTGGTTCTTGAGTGTTGCACTGGATTCTCAGTTATGGCAATTGCACTAGTGTTGTCAGAAAAAAATGGAATCTTATTAACTATTAGACCATAGTCTAGTAATTGATTTTTCATCCAAAGAATCTGTGCACAACAACTTCCAGCTGCAATATATTCAGCCTCAGCTATAGAAGTAGAGACATAATTTTGCTTTTTAATGAACCAAGAGACAAGCTTATTTCCTAGAAATTGACAAGTGTCTGTTGTACTTTTTCTGTCAATTTTGCAACCTGCGTAGTCTGCATCTGAATAACCAATTAGATCAAAACCAGATTCTCTAGGGTACAAAATGCCAAAATTTGGTGTTCCCTTGAGATATCTGAAAATCCTCTTAATTGCAATTAAGTGAGACTCTCTAGGATCAACTTGAAATCTAGCACAAAGACATGTAGCAAACATAATATCAGGTCTACTAGCTGTCAAATATAAAAGTGAGCCTACCATGCCTCTATAGCTTGTAATGTCCACAGATTTTTCCTTAGTATTTAATTCAAGCTTAGTGGCAGTTGGCATGAGAGTTTTTGCAGGAGAACAATCCATTAAGTCAAATTTCTTTAAAATATCAAAAACATATTTTGTTTGACTTAAAAAGATCCCATCCCTCACTTGCTTAACTTGCAAGCCAAGGAAGTAGGTTAGTTCACCCATCATGCTCATTTCATATTTGCTTTGCATAAGTTTGGAAAACTTTTTGCAAAGTTTCTCATCTGTAGACTGTTCACACTTTTCCACGCAAGAGTACGCGATCGCAAGTAATATAGTCTGTAAAACAGAGTTCGTCCACAGAGACTAGTTGTTGCTGTTTCGTTGATTTATGCACCAAGAATTAATATTATTCAATTCTCAAACAATTATCAAGGGTTGGTTTTAATTATAACTATACTAATTAACTAAGCAATTAACAAATATGATTTATCAAATAGAGAAAACACATGGGGTTTTTACCATCATCATATATGCAATTAACCAATTAAATTCCTTTTCCTCCTAACATGCAATTACACTGACACCTGATCGATTACACGAAACTGATACACGCCAAAGGTCTTTGTACGTATACCATCCTAATGAACATCCACAATTAAGATAGAAGTCAAATAGTCAATCAATTGTAGGCAGTCCCAACAGGTCTGCGGGATTTAACGTACAATGATTTTGAAACACAAGTAATCAATAAGATCACGTAGTCAATACCAAACGGGTAGAGTGATATCGCAAATAAGCCATGTCATCAGACACACCAAATTCCTACGCTAGCATGGCAAGTTCTAAATCTCTATTTTCAGTACGGTCGCTGCAATAGAGATTAACACACAATCACAGAAGTTGATCAGACAACTATAATTGAATATGCACAACCATACAAGGATGTCAGATATAAGAACATGCAAGGAATAATTGAAATCAACCAGAAAACATTATATAAGAATCCGGTACAACCCCATGATAATAGATTAGTTCATAATTGAACTAATTATCACCATGGGTACCATAGTTAACATTTTTAATAAACTAAACAAGATTCAATGTAATAAACACTAAGTATTACGAATAGAATTCAACCAACTATCCACCGCTAGAAGATTACAAAGGAAATTGAAGAACAAATTGAATCCGTAAGCTTGATTTTGATCTCTTGAACTTAGGTATTGATCTCCTCTCTCCTTTTCTCTCCTCTATCTCCCCTCCTTCATAGTGAGAACCCTAAGGCATGATATATCCCTAAACCAATGTGAAATTCCAGAAAAACCCTTCAAAGCTCGGCCAGAACTGAAACAAAAACCAACAGAAACTCAAGGCAGCCCGCGCCCGCGCCCTCTAGCGCGCGCCCGCGCCCTGCCAAGTAGCCCGCGCCCGCGCCCTGTAGCGCGCGCCCGCGCTCTGCCAAGCTTGGCCTGTCCAATTTTCTGTTTTCCTTCTGTCTACTCTCACTGTTGGCTAGCTCTTGCTTGTGCTCATTTTATCTTGATATGTTCCTTGGACCTCTTCTAGCGCGTTATGACAAGTTCTCTCCTTGTTCTCGCCTCCGACCACATTAGAATATGCAATCCTACAAAACGAACAAAATAGCTCAAATGAGACTAAAATGTTGAAGATTCACGACGACCAAGTCACGAAGAAGTCTATAAAAGTGGATATAAAATCCACTTAACAAACCCCCAAACTTGAATCGTTGCTTGTCCTCAAGCAAAAACAAAACATGCAAAATATGCAACTACTAATGATGCGAATGCAAGGATCCCCTCAAACTTTCTCTAACCAATTAAACAAGCAACATCGCTTAGAAAATGACAATGCTAAATAGAGCTCGACCAAATCCCCGTAACTAAACAACATACTCAGAATGTGGTGTGTGAAATGCTCATTAATTTACTCTCCACTGAATCACAACCATACCTATCTCTCGTCTAACCAATCCCAAGTTTATAAATAAAATTAACCTTAAACCAATAATCACTTGGAATTACCCTCGTACTTCCTTCAAGTTAAACCAGGGTTCATGCTAAATTACTGACACTACTAACCTGTATTTACATATGCTTATTTGACCGTGCAATGGCTAAGGCCCCGAAAGACTTATGCAATGGTACCCTTGTAACGAGCTTTAGGTTGGCGGATCCCAGACCTTGAAAGGCCTTAGGTCACCAGGCACAAAGTCCCCAAGAACTTACTAACTCGAGCACCAAAGAGCTCAACCGTGGTCAATTATGCACTAATAAAATTAAAACAACTATATTTATTTATTTTTTTCTCTTTTTTTTTTTTTTTTTTTCCTTTTTTTTTTCTTTTCTTCTTTTTTTTTATAATTTCGAAATGAGCGCGCTTCGCTTTCTCACCTCACCCTAGACTACTCACCTTATAGTGAGCCGGCTACTAGCCATTTGACACCTAGCCTTTAGTAATCAACATAAGCACCTGATTTTCCCCCAAACTTGTTCTTAGGTTCATCCTACGTTTTTAAAGGAATACTGAAACTTCTAAATATAAACAAGGGATTAATTCTAACTTAAACAAGCATGGTTTGATCACTTTCAAGAACTCAATGAGACTTGTGAATTTTAATTTATTCTAAGCATGCAACTCAATTTCGTAGGGACTATGAATCAACCCTCTATTCGTTATCACCACATCTCATTAACATCACTCATTCTCTTAGCCAAAGTTCATTCTAAGGGATCATGCAAAATGCTATGACATGCAATTATATGAACAATCACGTAACACAAGACTTCAACAAAATGCAACATTCTACATGATTTTTTTATTTTTTTATTTTTTTATTTTTTTTTTAAATGCAACTAAAATATATGATGCTACATGAATTAACCTAAATGGCATGCATATGACATTATACTACTATACAACCCTACTATCCAATACCCCCAAACTTGAACAAATCAATGTCCTCATTGAGAAGAAAGGATAAAGGTAATAAGTACTCCCCTACTGGTCGTCGGCATCACCACCCTCCTCAAGTGGTGGAGAATCTGGAGGTGGATAAGGATGGCTCGCTCCATACACAGGCCACTGCACCTGCTGTCCATCTCGCGCAAGAACACTATTCAAAGAACTAGTCAATTCCTCGGCAAACTGTCGATCGATTTTTTTTTTTTATTTTTTTTTTTATTTTCCCTCACCCGGGATCAGTGGCAAGAGGCAGGCCGCGCCGGCCGCGGGCTCGGGCGCGCCGGGCGCGCGCTGCCCTTCCGCACTGTCCCTCAACCTAAACTTGGGACTTTTGGAAAAAAAAACTAACTTCTTTTTTTTTTTTTTTTTTTTTTTTTTTTCACACACGGGTTGCCTCCCATGAAGCGCTGTCGTTAATGTCATTTAGCCGGACAAATGTGAATCAAATCATGGTGGCTCGAAGATCGCATTTGACTTGTCCTTAGCAGAAGGACCATTCACCCGTTGTTTGATAACCTTCTTGCTTTCTTCCCACATCTTTTCCAAATCAAACTTCACCTTGACTTTTCCATCAATCGATTTTTTCTTTTTCTTCTTTACACCTCTAAGGTGTTTATGCTTCTCCGTCGATTGATAAGAACACTCTTTTACCTCATCATCCTTGTTCCACCTTCTCAACACATTATCTTCACACTCTTTAAAAATCACCAACTCATCATTCAGAAGGATATACTTCAAATGTGGTGGAAGTTTTCCAAGCTTGACATTCGAAAGATCTCGAATGGAAGAATTGTCAATGGAATCACTGATGTGATGCTTGAACTTGTGCATGTCCGACTTTTTGCTCAACATCTGATCGAACTCCTTTCTCTGACCCGTATCAACCATCTTCAAGCTAAAACACTCTTCCTCCTCTGTCGGAAATTTCATAGCCTTGAACACATTAAAGATGACCTTTTGATTACTCACCCTCATTGTGAGCTCTCCTTTCTGAACATCAATAAGAGTCCGACCTGTAGCCAAGAATGGTCGTCCCAAGATGATAGGGATCTTCTTGTCTTCCTCAAAATCAAGAATGACAAAATCTGCAGGGAAGATAAGTTTATCAACCTTAACCAGGACATCTTCCACAATCCCCCTCGGGTAAGTTACCGAACGATCAGCCAATTGTAAAGTCATGGTAGTTGGCTTGGGCTCAGGTAGCCCCAGTTGAACAAATACAGAATACGGCATCAGATTGATGCTCGCCCCCAGATCACATAAACACTTTGAAAATGACAATGCGCCTATAGTACAAGGAATGGTGAAACTACCTGGATCCTTCAATTTCGGTGGTAGCTTTTGCTGCAGAACAGCACTACATTCCTCTGTTAGTGCCACAGTCTCTAACTCTCCCAAGTTCAGTTTTCTCGACAGAATGCCCTTCATGAACTTGGCATAACTCGGCATTTGCTCTAATGCCTCCGCAAATGGAATGTTGATGTGCAACTTCTTGAAAACATCCAAGAATCTGGAGAATTGCTTATCCAACTTTTGTTTTTGAAGACGCCCAGGGAATGGTGGTGGAGGGTAAATTCCCTGAGACTCTGCAGCCTTGCTCTTCTTCTCTTTCTCAGCAGCCTGCATCTCGGCTTCCTCTACCGGTTCAACCTGAACAGGCTGTTTTTCCGAAATTGCAATAGCAGGCTGATTTAGCACCTCTTCCTCTCGTGTGCTCTTACCAGATCTCAAAGTAACTGCATGAACCTGGTGATTGGGCTCCTTCTTACCAGGATTAGCTTCCGTGTCGCTTGGCAACTGGCCCTGTGGCCTCTGCAGAAGTGCATTAGCTATTTGTCCCATCTGTATCTCCAAATTCTTCATAGAAGCAGCCATACTCTTTTGTTGTAACTTCATCTCTTCCACCTCAGATCTTTCTACAAAGTGGTGCTGATTTCCCTGATGCTGCTGAAATCCAGGAGGGACATAAGGTGCTCTAGGAGCATACTGCTGCTGATAATTAGAATTGCTATACGGCCTAGAACCGTATTGTTGCTGTCCCTGCGCTGGCTGCTGATTAGAATTCTGGTTGTCTTTCCAGCTGAAATTTGGATGATTCCTGTTATTGGGATGATACGAATTAGGAGCTGGCTGAGATGACCTCTGAAAATTACTGACAAACTGCGCCGATTCGCTAGATATCGCACACCGATGAGTCTCATGTGCGCCCGCACATAGTTCACAAACCATTGCTACCTGCTGTGTACTTGCCTTGGCCAAAGATTCGACCTTCATAGTTAGGGCCTGAAGCTGGGCTGCCAACGCCGTGCTAGAATCAACGTCCAGAATGCCTGCTGCTCTTGCCTGTGGTATACGCTGAGTAGGATTCTGATACTCGTTGGCTGCCATCATCTCTATTAGATTATAAGCTTCCTCATAGCTTTTAGCATACAGTGCTCCCCCAGAAGCAGCATCCAACATAATTCGAGAATGTCCCAAACCATTGTAGAATCCATTAATCACCATCCAGTCAGGCATCCCATGATGTGGGCATAGCCTTAGCATCTCCTTGTACCTTTCCCAAGCTTCATAGAGAGACTCACCTGTCTGTTGAGTGAATTGAGAAATAGCATTCCTCATAGCCGCAGTTTTAGCCATAGGAAAGAATTTGGACAAAAATTTCTGAGCCAGATCTTCCCAAGTAGTAATAGACCCAGCTGGCATAGACTGTAACCAGCTCTTAGCTTTGTCTCGCAGCGAGAATGAAAACAATCTCAATTTAATAGCATCATCAGGAACCCCATTAAATTTGAATGTATCGCAGATTTCTATGAAGTTTCTGATATGAGCATTAGGGTCCTCAGAAGGTAGACCCCCAAACTGTACTGAATTCTGTAGCATCTGAATGATTCCAGTCTTGATCTCAAAATTGTTGGCTGCGATAGCCGGCTTGGTGATACTCGACTGAATATCATTGATGCTAGGCTGAGAATAGTCCTTCAGCGCCCTGATTGCCTCTGCTTCACCATGTGGTGCTCCCATAGTGTCAAGTGGTTCAGTCTCTTCCTTAGCAACAGATGACTGAACTTCTACTTCCGTTCTCTGAAACAATTTCTTCCGAGCTTGAGAGCGTGTTTGCATACACTCTCAAATTAAGTACCTGATAAATTCACCAAGAAAATTGGTGAGAAACGTCTGAGTCACTGAAATTTTATGACCCCTGATGACAAATACATAAACAAAACAACGAAAAACCGAGTCCCCGGCAGCGGCGCCAAAAACTTGTTCACACTTTTCCACGCAAGAGTACGCGATCGCAAGTAATATAGTCTGTAAAACAGAGTTCGTCCACAGAGACTAGTTGTTGCTGTTTCGTTGATTTATGCACCAAGAATTAATATTATTCAATTCTCAAACAATTATCAAGGGTTGGTTTTAATTATAACTATACTAATTAACTAAGCAATTAACAAATATGATTTATCAAATAGAGAAAACACATGGGGTTTTTACCATCATCATATATGCAATTAACCAATTAAATTCCTTTTCCTCCTAACATGCAATTACACTGACACCTGATCGATTACACGAAACTGATACACGCCAAAGGTCTTTGTACGTATACCATCCTAATGAACATCCACAATTAAGATAGAAGTCAAATAGTCAATCAATTGTAGGCAGTCCCAACAGGTCTGCGGGATTTAACGTACAATGATTTTGAAACACAAGTAATCAATAAGATCACGTAGTCAATACCAAACGGGTAGAGTGATATCGCAAATAAGCCATGTCATCAGACACACCAAATTCCTACGCTAGCATGGCAAGTTCTAAATCTCTATTTTCAGTACGGTCGCTGCAATAGAGATTAACACACAATCACAGAAGTTGATCAGACAACTATAATTGAATATGCACAACCATACAAGGATGTCAGATATAAGAACATGCAAGGAATAATTGAAATCAACCAGAAAACATTATATAAGAATTCGGTACAACCCCATGATAATAGATTAGTTCATAATTGAACTAATTATCACCATGGGTACCATAGTTAACATTTTTAATAAACTAAACAAGATTCAATGTAATAAACACTAAGTATTACGAATAGAATTCAACCAACTATCCACCGCTAGAAGATTACAAAGGAAATTGAAGAACAAATTGAATCCGTAAGCTTGATTTTGATCTCTTGAACTTAGGTATTGATCTCCTCTCTCCTTTTCTCTCCTCTATCTCCCCTCCTTCATAGTGAGAACCCTAAGGCATGATATATCCCTAAACCAATGTGAAATTCCAGAAAAACCCTTCAAAGCTCGGCCAGAACTGAAACAAAAACCAACAGAAACTCAAGGCAGCCCGCGCCCGCGCCCTCTAGCGCGCGCCCGCGCCCTGCCAAGTAGCCCGCGCCCGCGCCCTGTAGCGCGCGCCCGCGCTCTGCCAAGCTTGGCCTGTCCAATTTTCTGTTTTCCTTCTGTCTACTCTCACTGTTGGCTAGCTCTTGCTTGTGCTCATTTTATCTTGATATGTTCCTTGGACCTCTTCTAGCGCGTTATGACAAGTTCTCTCCTTGTTCTCGCCTCCGACCACATTAGAATATGCAATCCTACAAAACGAACAAAATAGCTCAAATGAGACTAAAATGTTGAAGATTCACGACGACCAAGTCACGAAGAAGTCTATAAAAGTGGATATAAAATCCACTTAACATAGACCCAAATATAATGTCATCTACATAAATTTGAACAAGTATACTAGAGCCATTAACATTTCTAAATAAGAGAGTTTTATTAACAGTACCTCTAGTGAAGTGATTCTCTAAAATAAACTGTGACAATGTGTCATACCAGGCTCTAGGTGCTTGCTTCAATCCATAAAGTGCCTTGAGTAGAAAATAGACAAATTCTGGATAATTTGGATCTTCAAAACCAGGAGGTTGACTGACATATACCTCCTCTTCTAATTCCCCATTCAACAAGGCACTTTTGACATCCATTTGATAGACCTTGAAATTGGCATGGGCTGCATAGGCTAGGAATATCTTTATTGCTTTTAATCTAGCAACATGGGCAAATGTTTCATAATAATCTATTCCTTCTTCTTGAGAATAGCCCTTAGCAACCAACCTTGATTTGTTCCTTGTGACTATGCCATTTTTCATCCATCTTATTTCTGAATACCCATTTTGTTCCTATAACACTTCTGTCTTTAGGTTTGGGTACCAGCTTCCATACTTTGTTTCTCTCAAATTGGTTTAGCTCTTTCTGCATAGCTAACACCCAATGTGGATCTAGTAGAGCATCCTTAACTTTCTTTGGTTCATCTTGTGAAATAAAGCTACTGTATAAACATTCATCTTGAGTAGCTCTTCTAGTTTGGAGTTTTGAGGATGCATCACCAATGATCAGTTCAAATGGGTGATCCTTAGTCCATTTTCTCCTTGTTGCAGGTGTAGGTCTTGAAGATGTAGTATCATTGCCATGAGCATGATCATGTGGAGTTGAGGTTGATCCTTGACTCAGAGAAACTCCCCCTAAGTTTATTGGGGTGGTTGTCCTGGGTTGTGATCCACCAACGGATGCCTCAAAATGACTTCCTACTGATGCACCATTTTGACTTCCTACGGATGCACCATTTTGTATTTCAACGGATGCTCCATTTGTCCCTTCTATGGATGGCTCAATAGAACTTGAGTTGTCCATGTTTGAAATAATCATTCTTGGTGGGACTTGTTCATCCTCATGATCATCATCTTCATCACCATAAAGTAGACTTTCCACCTCATTCTCAAACTTGAGAGTTTCAGGAAAACCCTCATCTGTGAGACCTTGAATTCTGGCATCATCAAAAACAACATATACAAATTCCATAACAATGTTGATTCTGTGATTGTAAACCCTATAGGCTTTTCCACCTGCATAACCCACAAAAGTGGCTTCATCTGCCTTTGACTCAAACTTTCCAAGATTTTCACCTTGATTTCTCAATACAAAACATTTGCATCCAAAGACATGTAGAAAATTCAAAGATGGTTTCCTTCCCCTGAGCAGATGATATGGAGTCATCTCTTTAGCTTGATTAATCAAAGAGATATTTTGAGTGAAACATGCAGTGTTAACTGTTAGTGTTAGTGCCCTAGAGACAATACAATTGTACTTCTGGGAAACACTATTTTGTTATTTAAAAATGATTATGTTCTATTGATTATTCGACAACAATTATTATGTCTTTATTTACTGCGATATTAATGTTAGAGTAATAAATGTCCTTGGAATATTGAACACGTATTCTATATCTTTAAGTATGTGACTTAAAAATGAGATTATATGAATAGTGTTTATATTCCTAAATTATCCCTAATTAAGCATTATAAATTAGGACAATTATGATGCATAAAGATTAGTATGTTCATTGACTAAATGACCACATCTCATTGGTCATAGGTATAATGATACTAAAGTCAAGAACATAGGTGCATGTAATATTCTACATGGCACCGGATAGACCCACAGTGAGATTCTACATGGTAATAAAGTCATTAGAATAGCTCACAGTGATAATGGTGTAATGATCCTTAGACTTGAGATCATTATATTTCTATACGAGGATTAATATACTTTGATTACATTAAAAGTTACCTTTGACCGGGTGATGATAAAAGTGGACATCGGGTATATTATGAGTCGTATGAGAAATATGAATGATAGATATAGGATTTAACCCTCCTATTATTAGGAAAGATATTATTGGCCTCTTGATTGAGTGAGACTATGAAAATGCATGGCCATGCTCAAATATTGATTTGTTTTAATAGTCTACTCATTGATCAAAGAAACCTGGATTAAATGTTGAAGAGGATGACTAATAACATGCCTCGAGTTTAATCTATAATATTTGGTTAAAGGGATTATATTACACGGAAACATTAGTCACGAAAGGTTTAATTGGATCACCAATTATTATTATTACTTGGGTAGCAATGATGTATTACTAGATGCCGCTCATTGTTTATAATTTTATTATGAGATATTAAAATTATTGCCAACGTAATAATAACCTAAAGGGTTACACATAAAGAACGTTTTAAACGGAGCAATAATTAAATTTCGAATTTAATTGAATTATTATTATTATTGAATTATTGGATTAATTAAGTAGGACTTGATTAATTATATAATAATTCGAATATAATAACTATTACTACTAATAATCAGATTGGGTTTTGGAAGCCCAATCAGATTAGGTATAGGCCCAATATCCCTCTCCATATAAATACATAATGATGTATTATTTTAGGTTGTAGTGACAAAATACGTTTTTTCACACAAAACCCTAGCAGCTCTGCATATTAGAGAGGCTAGAGACAGAGAGAGAAAGGTTTTCCGAGGGTGGTTCTTTTGGCTAGTACCAACTCCGTAATCGTGCGTTCGTGTGGACTACTTTGGCGACGCAGATCTTGAACAAGGGCTGCGTGGTGGTTTCAACAAGGACCTCCATCTTTCTGAATATTATAAGCTCAATTAAGGTATGATTTCGTTTCTCCATAATCAGCCATGTCTTGTACACGGATCCTAGGGTTAGGGTTTCGGATTTTTATTGTTTTTACGACTGTTTTCGCTGCGTTTGTTGCCCCGAAACCCAACATTAACTACTTCAGCCCAAAAATATGTGGGTAACTTTGATTCACCTAGCATTGTCCTTGCAGCCTCAATTATTGTTCTATTTTTCCTTTCCACCACTCCATTTTGTTGTGGTGTCCTAGCTACAGAAAACTCATGAATGATTCCATTCTCCTCACAAAACAGCCTCATTGTTGAATTTTTGAACTCAATGCCATTGTCACTCCTGATTCTTCTGACTTTGAAATCAGGATGATGGTTAACAACCTTGATGTGATTGATTATGATTCCATTGGCCTCATCTTTAGAATGCAGGAAGTATGTCCATGTAAATTTTGAAAAATCATCCACAATCACAAGGCAGTATTGTTTCTTTGAAATTGACATGACATTTACTGGTCCAAATAAATCCATGTGTAATAGCTGTAGAGGTTGCTCAATTCATGAATCTGACTTGCTTCTGAAAGAGATCTTCATTTGCTTCCCTTTCTGGCAAGCATCACATAGTCCATCCTTAGAAAATTCCAACTGTGGAATTCCTCTCACTAGGTCTTTTCTTACCAGTTCATTCATTGATTTGAAATTTAAATGTGACATCCTTTTGTGCCACAACCAACTCTCATCTTTACTTTCCTTACTTAGAAGACAAGTGATTGAATTTGAACTTGTTGAGTTGAAGTCAGCTATATATACATTTCCTCTTCTGTGGCCTGTCAACACCACATTGTTGTTTTCTTTGTTTCAAACAACACAGGCTCCTTGACTGAATGATACTGAAAAACCTTTATCACATAGTTCACTAATGCTTAGCAAATTGTGCTTAAGTCTATCAACTAGTGCTACTTCCTCAATGACATTCTCTTTTGAAATCAAGCTATATCCCTTAGTATATCATTTGCTGTCATCTCCAAAGGTAATGCTAGGGCCAACTCTTTCCACAAACTGTTAGGTCCAAAGTATCGTAGAAGGGGGGGGGGGGGTTGAATACGATACTCACAAATTATTCAATTTCGTTCGCGGATAATTAATTGTGTTCTTGTCCGAAATCAAATTTACCAAATCAAAACACGAGTCGGGGAATATATCGTTTCATAAATATAAACCACGAAGGGTGCTACAAATTCTAATCCGTATGATTAGCTTCAATGAGTTCAAGTTACAGTAATCAATACAAATGATAGAATTTAAGGCACTGATAATAACTTCTCTTAAATTCTCAAGCTCTTAAAACTCTCTCCGTATTTAATCTTCTGCAACTCCTTCAATTCATTAACTGAAATGAACTAATGAAGACAGTGTCTTCATTTCTCAAAATGTAGTCTTTGAGAAAAACTATCGAAGGCTTTGAAGTAATCTTGGCCGTCCATTTTCTCACCAACCTCTGACAAACATAAATACAATTCACCTGCTCCTGAAAACAAAACTATCGAAAACAAGATTTTCCTTTTCTTTCGATAGATTTAAATAAAATCTATCAAAAAGAATCTCTTGTTTCCCTGAAAATAGTTCGATAGTTTTATTAATAAAAACTATCAAACTATGTCATTTTATCCAATTCGATGGTTTCTAAAAAGAAAATGTCGAATTTATTTTCCACTTGTTCGATAGCTTTTTATCAAACCTCTTTTATCTCTTTCGATGGTTTTCATGAAAATTATCGAAATGTCTTTAATAGCATTTTGATCCTTGAAGATTCTATCTTTTTGCAGAAAGCATATTGTACTTCAATTTAACCTAAACATACCTTATTAATTTTGTTTCACTTCCAGGATGTTTCAGGTCTGACTTAAATCAATTTCTTCCGCAACTGGTCTGGTTCACAGATGACTAACACTTGATCAATACCTCTACGTCTTCAATACAATATAGTTGATAAGTCCTTTGTCGTTCTAGTTGCTTCATTAATATCACTGAAATCCTCTGGTACTAACTCTTTATCATTCAAATACTTCTGTAGTCTTGAAAGTCTTGTTTCTTTATTTGTCATTGAGGCTTGAACATATTAATGAACTTCTTTCCGTGACCTATTTACAGACTTCAAGAATACATACCATATTTTGATTTTTTGAGTTTACCATTTCTTCTATTTTTCTGGATTCCTGTGCTTTTGTTAATATTATAGTCTGTCTTGTTCCTTTGTTGAGTTGTAGTTACCTCTGTTACATATTATGTCACATTATGCTTTACAATCTCCCCCTATTTGATTGTTAGAGTTCGACAAGCAAATACCTAGAGGATAACTCAACTAACCAATGGAAACATGAAACTAATTAAAGTAAGACAAATTGATAATATTAAATGCATTCTGGATTAAATATTTACGTTTCCAGATTTCTAATTTACAAAGAACAGTAGAAAGTTTAACAATGAAGTTGCTCCTCTAGCCTGAGCAGATTGTTCTTTGATTCATCTTCAGTCCATCATGATCTCACCTTCTTCAGCCACATGATTAGAATTTGCGGCTTGATAATCAATCATAGATGGATAGTACAGTGGTTCTCCAGGTTTAAGGATTGCTCATATGATGTGTCTTCCGATGTACTCAACCTGTTGACCCACTCCAGTCCACACCCATGCAATGCTGACATCTGATTTTGCTTTGGCATGTTGGGTAGTCTGGGATGCACTTCCAATCCTCTTTCCACTCCCTTCCTGTAATAGGGCATATGTTTCATAAGATAGCTCCTCAGAGTGTCTGCAGCTTTGTTCTTCTCAGTAGTGATGAATCCAGTGGATCTTAGGTACTTCTCAACTGATTTCGGATAGTTATTTGGATAATCCTTTAGTTTGTACTCAGTCAGATAGCAGATTCTGAACAAGTCATTTTTCATGAATCTTACCATTGGAGGATCTCCAGTTACCTCTGGACTGACTTTCATTAAGATCTCCTTAACATGCTCATTGAGCAGTTCATTTAGCTTTGTAGTTCTTTGGATCTTAATGAGTATCACCTGCAATTATGTGTAAGTTCTCTGTTCGAAAAACTTTGTGGAGATCACAAATGTACCTGTATCAATGAAACTGATTATTATGTTCCATGCACCATTTGCTTTTACTCCAGTCTTCAGGTAGATAAGAGATTGTCTCAATGTAGTGAAATAAGTCTGAGTGTCCTGATTTGCACTTCTGATGTTCTGAATGATAACTTCCACATCAGCATTGTCGTTGACTTCTAATCCATCTTCAACTCCGCAAAATATTTTGTAAGCCATCTCCCAGTCATTTCCTTGTTTCTGTGCCAAATCTATCAACTTCTTCTTCCTAACTTCATTATACATATTGAACCTTTTTAGTTTTTCACTTCTCTGAATTGCTTGGTGTTTTTCCTTTTCAGCTTGCCTTGCTTCTGTTTGTACTTTCTCAGCTCTCAATCTCTCCAAGGCAGCTTCTTGTTCCATTGACAGAGGATTTGCTTCTTCCATATTATCATCCAAGATTGGATGTTCAATCGGCTCCGGATAATATGGTTCATGCTCTTCTTGAAGTTATTCATTCATGAATTCAAATACCTCTTCAATTTCTTCTTATTTTACAAGCTCTTCAATCCAGTTTGTCTCACTGGAATAGTTGTTTCCATTACTGTTCCCTTCTCCCCCTTATGTGAGTAATCCTCCGTTAAGTTATCCTCAGCATAGTGGGTTGACGGGCCAGCTTGTTGAGTTTTGATCATATTCCAGATTGACTCCAGACCGTCACCTTGATTTTCCATAAATAAAGCAATGTCCTTGGTCATCTCTTCCACGGAAGCAATCTTGTTGTCAATGTCATTTAGTCTTGAGTTGGTAGTCTGCTCGATTCTGTCCAATCTCTTGTTGAGGCGAGACTCCACTCTTGACAATGTATTCATAGCATCCTTGACCTTGGCTTGACCATCCCGGATAACCAGAATGTCATCAGATAGAGCTTCTTGACCTTGTTGTAGAACATGTACTTCATTCACGAATCCATCTCGTAGGTCCTTGACGTCTATCCTCAATTCGACCAGTTCTTCCATAGCTTCCCTCTTCAGTGAGTCCACAACCTCCTTTGTACCTGTTATTGTGCCAGATGCACTTCTTAAAGCTCTGTAGGTTCTTCTGGAATCAGCTGCAGCCAAGTCAATCTTTGATTGTATTGATGTTAAAAAACTATCAACTTGAGCGGAGGAGATCCCTTGGGTAAAAGAAGGTCCGAGAGGGACTTTGAATAAAGGATTTCCCATTCTGTCATGAACCGTCATCTCGTTGAGAGTGGATTGTACTTGTAGTTCTCTTTCCATTGGCGGTAGCAGATCATCTATGTTTATCAGGGTTTGGGTGTCACTCCTCACTTTTGGCTTTGGGTGTTCACTCAACGTTTCTGTTGGTATTTCACTCATTTTTCCTTTCCCACTCAGGCTAGGTGATAGTGTTTTTGTTTCACTCATTCCCTTTTTGCTTTGAGTACGTACCTGCAACAGAAATCACCAAAGCCATCCTTAAGGAGGTCACCGGTGGTGCAATGGGGCTTCGCAAGTCCCCGTCTTTGGTTAAACCAAGTTGCTGATCATCTTTCGAAGAGTTACCCTTAACAGGATCTAGAGTTTGAATCTCTAGGGGGTTTGAATTAGGCTCTTTTGACAGCAGAGATACTGAAACTCCCTCTAAAGTCTGTGAATAATTTTCCTCAGGTAACTCCTCAAATGAAATTGATTCATTGTCACCGAGTTGCCGATCTGCACCTACGTCAGACCCTATACCCGCAGGATCCAGATATGTTCCATCTGGGGAGCTAGGCAATGACCCTTTAGATTTTGCATTTGGGTCAGAACCTTCTCTCAACGTTTGTGAAGACTCTTGGTTCATTAAAGAACCTTCAACCAGTGGTCCTGACCGTAATATGGTCGGAGAACTAGTTGCTTCCATCAATTTTCCTTTATCTGTTTGGGTTAGGGGTTCAGATATAGCTTTAGTAATAGCTGCCCAATCAGCTTCAGAAAAATCTATGAAGGGCTCAGTGGAAGATGTAAATGAAGTATCAACAGTTGCCTCGGTTTCAATTCTTCTCTTTTTAGCAGAAGGCAGAGCTGTTGTTGAAGGGTGTATCTCCTTATGTGGTGCTGTTTTGGCACTATCTCCCTCTACACTCTCGGTTGTTTGAATGATTGGTATAGTAGGGGTAGTAGCTTCGGTTATTGTTTCATTTGGCTCTTCCAAAGGCTCTATGACCGTGGTTAGAGGTTGTTGGTTTTCAACCTCCTGGTCAGGAAAGGCCACTGAGGACTCTGGATCAATGTCTATTGGTGCAGGTTGTTGAGGTGGAACAACAGGTTCAGGAATCATACCTTGGTTTACGTGTTCCCCTGGGGGTAGAAGTTAGGGGTATTGTTCGAAGATAATCCGTCAGAACAGTAGGCACCCCGGGAAGATGATTCTTCTTTATTAGAGCTGTTATTGCATTGCTCTTCATCTTCATGCACTCTATTGTTTCCTCATCTGAAAAGATCTCTCTCTCCTCATCTGTTAATACATCATTTAATATTAACTGTAGAAACCTTGGATAGAAACAAAACACATCATCTAGGCATGTTCTTTCTTCCAAAGGTCCCATGCACTGGATGATTTGTTCAATCACAAGTCTCCCTATGTTAATATGCCTATTGTTAGCAATAACAAACCCTAATTTCTGAAGAAACAAAGGAATACCATGCAGATTTGTCATTTTAGTAGTAAAAACATGTTTGAGTGTGTGAAAGAAAAAATTCCAGGGCTTGGTTAAGTGATGCTTTAGAAACTCTCCCACAAAGAAGTTGGGTTGCTAACTTCTTATAAGAGTGAAGAAAACATGTATCTCCTCAGTTGTGGGATCTGGAACAAGATTTTCCGATGGAAAATGAAGAATTCTGTTCACATCTTGTTCTGTCACCCTTATTTTTCTACCCCCTGGCACAACAAAACTAAAGGATAAGACATTATTTTCTGACGTGTTAGTGGCAGTGGTGTACAGTGCGGTTAATTGATCAACGCAAAGAACTGCAGGAGTACTCAAAGCATGTGCCACTAATGAGTGTGAGTTCAAAAACCACTACGCCATAAATGGCCTTCTGCAACCCTTGAAAACCGTTGTCGGAAGTTCAAAATTCGTTGGCATAGCCTCAAAAATCTCAAAGGCAACACTTTTTCACTGTTAGTTTTTTCCCCGTTGCCTTAGGGGTCCACGCCAAAACTTTTCTACCTATGCCAACAAGTTAAAATATGTTGCAGAAGATTAGACTTTGTTCAAAAAAATGCGGGCCCCACTGTTTTGGGCCCCACATGTGGGCCCCACATATGGGCTCCACTGTTTTGGACCCCATATGTGGGCCCCACTGTTCTGGACCCCACTGTAGTGGGACCCACATGTGGGCCCATTTTCGTGAGTCACATCTGTTTGTGGGCCCCACATTCATATGGGCTTCCTTTTTCTATGGCAACACTTTTTTACACAAATTTCAACAGCATCTGTAACACCAAAGAGTAGCTACTGTAAGACTTTTCTAATGATAAATTAAAAATGTACTACTGGTATATAAAACATTCTCAGTACATGAAAGTACTTAAAACTTGTCTTTCCATTTCATAGCATCAATCCCAAAATAAAACATAACAATTCATAGCAAAAGTATCCTCCTAGGGAAACAACCATCTTGCAAATGTTGGAAAGTACTGATTAAACATCTTAACTAAAAGAAAGTAGGAATAGAGACTATAATGCATTGCCATCATAATTAACTTATATGACTAAGAGCTAGGACCTCCAGTCATTGGAGTACCATTTTCGTTGTCAGTAGAAATGGTCGTGCACAGATCTCCTAAATCAATTTTCATATCGGGGTTTGCTTCGCCTAACTTCTTAAGAACCCGTGTCAAATTTTGTTGAACCTTTTGATTGACCTTCTCATCGACTTCTTGCTACACCTTTTTTTTGACTTTCGCTTCCATTTCATCGACAAGATTTTGTTTGATCTAGGTCATCAACTCCTGTATGTATGTGCTTCTCGGAGCAGTAGTGGTTGAAACTTTTGTGGACTCTGCATGCCGCCCTATTAGCCAAGAAGGGCCATGTGATTTACCATCAGAAACAAGTTCATCAATACCACTGCTACCTCCTGGTGCTGCCATTGCTTTTTCAATCTTCTCCTACAAAATAAATACTTATAAAATAATGACATTAGATATTAGTTCAAGTAATTGCTTGGCACTGGATTGACAGAAAAATTAAAAACTTACAAGTCTATAGTTCATTATAGTAGTATTAGTCTTATACTTGCGTCCTGGCTTTCGCTTACGAGTTTTAAGAAAAACTGCTTCAACTGATGGTACAGGTTGATACAAGAAATAACTATATAAATAAGGATAAACTGACAGAATTCAGTTGGTAATCTGATGCTTCGAAAAAAAGGATATATAAATTGCCAAATAGAATTCAATTGGTAATCTGACAGAATTAAATTTGAGATCCAAAAAAGAGCAACTCAAACGAATATTTAAATTACCAAAACAAGGATTTTTAATACTACAAGATTTCAATGACAAACTGTTTTTTTAAGCTGATTTATAGTTAAAATGCTTTTACTAATAAGAACTGAATCATGCACCTCTATTTGTTAGATTAGGATTCAATGATCGTCAGGATCTGAACTACTAATCAAGATTTCTGACGTCATCAGTATTGCACGAGCGTCAGTATCAGGATTGCTATCAGGACTGTGATCAGGATTATCATCAGGACTGGAAGCTGATCAGGATTGTTACTTCAAGATAACTATCGAGTTCAGTTAAATAATGAAAGATGATTTGTCGGTTCCTAGTTATTAGGAATGAAGCTATCGGTTAGGATATGTATCAATATTTTGTAATTGATTTTGTCTTATCTTGTAATCGATAGAGCAGCTGTGTGTACTATATAAACACAGTTTAGGTTTTGATTTGTAATCAATCGCATACACGAGTATCATTGTACCTAGAAGCTTTCAAGAACATAAGGATTTTTTGAGAGAGTTTTGTAACAGTTTTATACCAGATTTAATAAAGTTGTTATTATTCATATTTGTGTTTATTAAAGTCGAGAATCTTATATAATTGTATTCAACCCCCCTTCTATAATTGTTTATTACTGGGCAACAATTGGTATAAGAGAAAACTGATTTAATTTGAATCAGATACGATCTAAGATGTTGACATTCAAATATGAAAGCATAAAAATTCCCATGCTGAAGAAATATGAATATCCAACATGGAAGGTAAAGATGTTGATGTACTTGGAAGCAACAGATCCTGAGTGTCTAGACAGGATTCGTGTTGGACCATATATCCCTACGAGACTTGTTGGCCAAACAGATATAGTACCTGAACACTACGTGGCCAAGGTAAAAGGTGAGTGGACTCCAGAAGAAAAGGCTCATGTTCTCAGGGATGCAAAGGTAAAGAATATTCTGCAAAATAGTCTTGATGCTGTCATGTCAAATAGGGCGATTGCATGCAAGTCAGCAAAGGAAATTTGGGACACTTTGGAAACTCAATGCCAATGATCTGCATCTATTAAGAAGAACATGAGGGCTTTGCTAATTCAGGAATATGAACAATTTGATGCTAGACCTGATGAAAGCCTTACTGACATGTATGCTAGATTTCTGACTTTACTGAATAATTTATCACTAGTTGGCAAAGAGTATGTAACTGAAGACTCAAACACCAAGTTTCTGAGTGCTTTACCTGAAGAATGGGATATTCAAACTTCAATCATTAGGCATCAGTATGATCTAAATACTGTGTCTCTTGATGAGGTTTATGGGATGCTAAGAACCTATGATCTTGAGGCTCAACAAAGAAAGAACAAGAAAAGCAGCAAGGCAAAATCTGTAGCCTTGAATGTAGAGGCAAAATCAAAAGGAAAAGCAGTGGAGATCTCTAGAAGAAAATCAAGAATGGTGGAGTCAGATCCTGATGACTCATCATCAGATACTGATGGCAATCCTGATGCCAATACTGATGATGATTCTACTGACTCTGACATGCAGGAAATGGTTGCTATGATAGTCAAAGGCTTCAAGAAGATGAAGTTCAGGAAGGCTAGAAGACAAGGCAACTTCCAGAAAAAGACCTTCAAAGCTCACAAATACAAGTACAACAAGAAGGACAACAAAAGTGGCAAATTTGACAAATCAAAGATAAGATGCTACACGTATAATAGATTGGGGCACTTTGCAACTGAGTGCAAGAAGGCTAAAGCACTCATGACTTCAAGCAAGGATTGGATGGACTCTTCCTCAGAATCTGATACTGAGGTGGTCAACTATGCCCTAATGGCCAATACTGCTGAAACTGTTGTTCCTGATGAAAAGGTATCAAATACTGTTTTTGATTTTGATACAGATAATGCCTCTGAGTTAAGATGTTTTCTAAAGTCATTGCATATTAGCTTTAGAAGTAAAACTGCTGAAAACACTAGGATCTTATCTGAGATGTCTGAACTTAGGAAAAGGAATGAGCATCTAGAAGCTGAATTTTCTTTTATGCAAGAAGTACAAAAAGAGTATGATAATGCTAAACACATGCAACTTGAGATGCAATTTAAATGTACTGCTCTTGATAAAGAACTTGAGTATGCTAATGAGAAAATCAGAACCTGGACAGATTCTGGAAGGAAATTTCATGAAATCAATACTTCTAAGAATTGGAAAGAATGTCTAGGGTATAAGTCAGATGAAGATAAGAAATTGAAAGAGAAAGTTGTTATTGATGAGACAGTTAATCCAATGACCTATAGACATGTTATAGACAAGACCAAATCAAAGATTAAGCCTGTTAAATTTGTAATTCGTAAAGATCCCAATTCAACTTTTGAAAAGGGATCTACTTCTGCTCAACCAGTCTCAAATGCGAAGTCTAAACCTGTCAAGAAAACTGAAAAGAAATACGTAGGTTTATTGTCTCAGAAACAACTTAAGGATAAAGTTTGTGAAGAAACAGGAAAACAAAAGTCACATACTGTCAAAAGAAACAGGAATGGTAAAGTTGGGATTAATAAGGAGAATAATTATAAGTTTATCCCAAATGCACCTAGAAAATGTTGTTACACCTGTGGTAACTCTAATCATCTTGCTATTGATTGCAGGAAGAGTAAAAAGAAGGTTACTGAAATTCCTAGGTCTGATGTTAGGAATAGATTAGTACTTTATAAACCACTGAAGTCTTGTTTTTATTGTGGCAGTAAATGGCATTCTATTTATACTTGTGAAAAATACCATAATTTGTACCATAACTTTTATGATCCTTTACCTAAGTTTAATAAAAGTGCAAATTCTGGTAGATCTAAGAATGTCAATGTGAAGCATGCATATGTTAATACTGATACTGTCAGAACAAATCCTGATGGATACTATCCTGTCAAGAATGCTTATGTCAAAAAATCTTCTGCTGCTAAATTTAGTAAAATGCATGGAAAAAGGACCCAACGAGTGTGGGTTCTTAAATATTCTGACTAGTGTGTTCTTGTCTGATTGCAAGGTAAAAAAGAAAAATGTGTTAGTCATGGATAGTGGATGTTCTGTACACATGACTGGAAACAAAGCCCTGCTATTAGAATTTGAGGAAAAAGCTGGCCCAACTGTGTCTTATGGAGATGGCAATATA
This sequence comes from Heracleum sosnowskyi, assembly GCA_030848705.1. Classification (NCBI taxonomy): domain Eukaryota; kingdom Viridiplantae; phylum Streptophyta; class Magnoliopsida; order Apiales; family Apiaceae; genus Heracleum; species Heracleum sosnowskyi. The sequence continues at coordinate 90,125,673 of CM061235.1, read as the reverse complement.
ATCATTGGAAATGTCATCATTGAAAAAGTAGCTCTTGTGAAGGGACTAAAACACAACCTATTGAGTATTAGTCAAATCACAGACAGAGGTTATCATGTCAATTTCTATTCAACACATTATGAAGTAGTCAGCAAAGCATCAGGAAATGTTGCACTCACTGGCTACAGGCATGGTAACATATATGAAGCCAACATTCAATCAAATACTGATGGCTCCTCTACTTGTCTCATCATTAAAGCATCAGTAGATGAAAGTTGGAATTGGCACAAGAAGCTTTCTCATCTCAACTTCAGCAATATCAATGAGTTGGTTAAGAAAGATTTGGTTAGAGGATTGCCTAAAGCTGTATATACTCCTGATGGACTCTGTGATGCATGTCAAAAAGCTAAACAGAGAAGGACATCATTCAAGAGTAAATCTGAATCCTCTATTGGTGAACCATATCACATGTTATATCTTGATCTATTTGGACCAGTCGACATAATGTCCATCAGTAAGAAAAGATACACTCTTGTAATTGTTGATGAATACTCTAGATTCACCTGGGTGTACTTTCTGCACTGAAAAGATGAGACTCCTTAAATACTGTTGGACCATGTGAGAATGATTGAGACAGGCACAAAGTATAAAGTCAAGATTCTGAGAAGTGATAATGGAACAGAATTCAAGAATTCAAAGATGGAAGAGTTCTGCAAATACAAAGGAATTATTCAACAATTCTCTGCTCCTGGCACACCCCAGCAAAATGGAGTAGTTGAAAGAAAGAATAGAACTCTTATAGAAGCTGGAAGAACTATGTTGGAAGAAGCTAAATTACCTACATATTTCTGGGCAGAAGCAGTCAATACAACATGCTATACTCAAAATCTCACACTGATAAACAGACATGGTGTAACTCCCTATCAAATGCTCAAGGAGAAGAAACCAAGTTTGAAGCATCTGCATGTGTTTGGCTGTAAATGTTTTGTTCTCAGAACTCATCCTGAACAGCTAGGGAAATTTGAAACCAAGGCTGATGAGGGAATTTTTATTGGCTATCCTCAAGAGCTTTTAGAGTTTTTAACTTGAGAACAAGGATTGTCATGGAGTCAATACATGTATCTTTTGATGATAAGAAGATAACTGGAATAAATGAAGACTCTCATGATAGTTTGATCTTTGAAAATGAAGCTACCAAGGAACCTGATGAACAAGAATCAGATACTGACACTTCATCAGATACTGACACTTCATCAGATACTGATGGGTCACCAAATCCTGGTGACACACCAAATCCTGATGATGCACCAAATACTGATGGTGCTACTGATGATGCTTCTGACAGTGCAAATGTTGAAGGGGAGCAACAACAAACTGTTTCTAATACTGAAACAACTCAATCATTTGGAAGAGATTCTTCAGATAATGATTCAAGTGATAATCCCGATAATACATCAGGAGGAGACAACAACAATTCAGGGGGAGCTTCTAATGAATCAAATTCTTCTAATCAAGACAACACCAATCCAGGGGGAGCATCTACTTCAAGGAATGATTTACCACCAGCAAGGAAATGGACAAGAAGTCACACTCCTGATTTGATAATTGGAGATCCTGATGTAGGTGTTAAGACAAGAAGTGCAACTCAAAATGAATGTATATATCCACTACACCATATATGCGATTCACCAACATTAAATTTTATGTTACCGACCAAAGTGTTAGCTTAGATGACTTAAAATTGATATATGGCAATATAATTTTTTAGTGTTGCTGTTGATGTAATTTTGTGTTACCTTAAATAAAATTAGATTTCTATTGTAACATAAATTAAGGCGTTACAGTTGATTATTAAAAAGGTGTTACCAAAACAAACAAAAATAGGCGGGCAAAAACATAAGCCAAAATTAGAAAGAAGCGGGCAAAATTTTGGGCGGCCAATATCCTAAAACTAAACCCGCTCAAGCATTTTACAGAAAACATTACTCTCTTTCTCTCTCCCACAAAAAAATTACTCGCTCAATTACTCTCTTTCTCTCTCCCACAAAACATTATTTCTCTCAAAATTTTGACGGGTTTAATTAGGGTTCTTCAAGGTTCAATTAGGGCTTCTGCTTGTACACTATTTTGGGAGCTTATTTCAACAAGGTACAAACCCTAATTTCAAAGAGCTTCACTGTTTGTTTTAATTAGACGTGTAATTTGTATTTTTGTTTCTTGACTTTACTTGTCCTTCACAATCGGGTAAGTTTCTGGCAAGACCAACAGTTGCAATATTGATTTCACATAATGGGTCCATGAATTTGTTTGTATGATTTTGACTTTATGATGTTGTGGCATTAAAATTTTAGGCGTTATGGTGGTTTTGGAGATGAAGAAAAGCTAGGGCAATATAGAAAAATTTGGGGAAATATTGGTATGATGCTTGTTTGATCTTGCTTTGAATTGGGTGGAGCTTATAACTTGATTTGAGGTATAATCCCTAAATTTTGATCCTTGTTTCTTCATGTTAAGAATGGTTCTTAAATTTTTTATTTTGGTTATGTATATTTCTAATATTCTTATGATTGAAATAATGAATTTAAGTTGTAATTGATTGGTATTGATTGATAATGGTTGGTTAGTGATAACGAAGGGTAAAAGAGAACTTGAATGGTTAAATCCAACAAACTTGTTTACTGCCATGTTTCTGTTCTGCTGTTCTGGAGCCATTAACAGCAGTTTTGGGTAATAGCATTATAGTGGAATTGTTCTATTTGTTTTCTAGTTTAATTACGCGCTGACCTTGAGTCTTTTGAGTATACGAGTAAAGAGTTATCATAGTTTTACTAAAGGTCGTGCAGCAGAAAATTTTCTGTACTTTGGCACATGATTGTTTAGCTGGTTGTTCTTGATAGAGAATTGGTTTTGGTTGGAAAATTTTCTGGTATACTGATATGAGGTTCAGGAGGATCTCAAAAAAGTTTGGTATTAAAATGATTAGTTTTCAATTTGCTACAAATGTTTAGGTATAGCTTGCGCAGCAGCATTTCAATTTCCAGGTTCACTGCCCTGTTTTGGGGAGTGGTTTTGAAGAGTTTAATAACCTTATTTAATGTTGGATAAAAGATAAAAGTTATAGGTTTTTGTCTTGTTTGTGTTCCTGCCGAATATGGTATATACCAGACTTGTGAATACTGAGTTAGAGCTCATTGAATGTCGTTACCTCAAAATGTTAAGGCTGTTGCTTTTATTTTATAATTGATTGTCAGCAGCAGTACTTTATCCAGATTTATTTGAAGTCTCAGGAGATGTCTTCATAGGTGACTTGCATATTAGGAAGCACACCACACAGTGTCACCCTCACGCAATGTGCACAGGGTAGGTCTAGTCCGATGTACTGTATCTGCTTCCTTTATGTATTTCAAAGATTATACATGTCCCATTTAAACATATGTATTTCTATGTCCAATTGAAGTCCAGATCATATCTTTATCATCAGAACCACAAATAACAGAGGTCCCTGCATTTCTGTCTTCTAACATTTGTCCTTGTCCAATAATAGATGAATGAATGAATATAAGGTCAGTGGCATTAAAACATATGAAGACATGACACTTTTCTGCAACTTTTTTGTTGGTTAAAGTTGATTTACAATAGTTCTGTTCAAGGTGATATGTGAAAGAAATAGGTTGGTATTAAACAGTGTTAATAAGCTTTGTTAAGAATTTTTGTACCAAGGCACTTTGTGTTGATGGAGACTTCCCAGAATTGGCTACCAGTAACATAGCAATCTTACAGTTATAATAGGATATTTGTGTCTTGGTTTAGGAACTACCTCTAATCTTTTCACAATAACACCCAATGGTGCAAGGTAAAAATATAAACAAGATTTCATCAACAAATCTAAGTGCGAGATTTAGAGATCTTGACCATTGGTGTTATAATAAACAAGCTGAAGAGTAACTTGAGTTTAGAAAAGAAATGAATAAACAAGCCCCTCTAACATTTGTGGTTGAAGACTAGCATGTAGCAATTTATTTACCTTTTTTATAAAGTTAATTAGCTTTATATATTGTTGTCCCTAGCTTGGGTTCTTTGTTTGTTTTTAATTTATGAAAACTGTTTTTGTCCATTCATTAAAAACTGTAGATGCATTATTTACTAAACTGTAGATGCATTATTACCGGAGGCTTGGATAGACCGCAAGGCATACGAAATCCAACCAGTTTGATATTTCTTATTTTTAAATAATCATTTTACACCAAAAATTAATATTAGTGATAATCAATGCTTTTGAATTGGGCAATTTCCAAGTCAAATGGGTAAGTCTGATTATATTTTTGGGTCATGAGTGGTCCAGTGGATATTACCAGAAGAGTAATATAATAATGTTCATCAGTCATGACTTCTGCTGAGTCTGTGTTTGATGCCATAGGAAGACTTTCTGGAAGTTCCACATAATTGAATTTTCCAAGGAATCGTATCCTTTGATGCTACCAGTGTTTAATTGTTTTTGTTGTCACCATGTTACTCCTTTGTACAATTGTAGTGTAATGTTTGTAGGATGTAGAATTTATATCTATTCAAGCAAATCTTCTAACTTGGACCAACTCCACCATGATTACTCGAGTTGATTTCAATATTGCAAACATTCTGTCTTCTAGTTATCGAGCTTCTGGAGTCCTGGTCTGATATGCCTCTGGTAGTGCCTTGTTTGCAAATCCAAACCCTCCTATTTTATATACATGATGAATTACTCGAGTTAATGTATGTTTTGTTTCAAAATGTCTACTTAAGTGATGAATTACTTACCTTGTGCCTTAAATGTCAACACTGCAAAATGTTTTTTTATAATTTTGATCAACACAATTACAAGCTTCTGCAAATCACAAGTTTCTTTCATGGCTGCTTTAGTTCACTCTCCGTCTAATTTCATTTAAATGTATGATAAATTTGTACTAAATTCCCTGCACCAAGTGTATTTACCTGAATATTTGTTTCAACTAATTTGATAGATACTTAAACTTATTTATTGATCTCCAGGACTCTTCGTGGCAACAATGTGTTATCTTCAATTCTTCCCACCACCATATCACATTAATAGTAGGCCTTTCAGCTCTTCTTTACTTTTTTTGTTCATCATCTTACTTTTTAAAATCTGAGAGTCTCACTATTGTGTTTTGTTTGTCCATCAGGTGTTGCAAAGATATCCTTAACTTCATTCATTGTGTATACTTTTAGGGGATGCATTTATCCTGGTGCGGTTAAGCATGAAGCAGATTTTAGAGGACATATACAAGGATATAGATTCAGAGCATGTTTGGGCATAAATTGATGTAAAACTAAGTTATGTCTAGTAGATTTTGATATGTTTTTATCGTCTTTCTAGTAGCTTTTGGAAGTTTGTTTGTGTCGAATGGCGATAGCTTCGAACATTTGTTTATATTGATGTAGAAAAATGCAGTTGATATTTTTTTGGCAAGTTCTTAAAGTGTTTAATGTGTTGGCAAAAAATGACTAATGTTGAACAAATTAATGTTGCAATAAATTAAAATGTTGTTGCCAAATACAAAAAAGTGTTTCACGAATAAGTGTTGGAATAGAGCACTGGGTGTTGCCAATTAGAAAAATAGTATGGAGTACTTGTGTTGGCATAGGGTCTATTCCAACGTTTTTCCTAGTGTTGGTAAAGACAAGAAAGTATTGCCATTGGGGTATACAGTAACATTTTTTTCATGTGTTGTTGCTGGTTCATCAAGTGTTGGCATAGACCCCTACGGCCACGGTGCACAGTCCAACACTTCGAAAATTGGGAAAAGTGTTGGCGTAGGCTATTTTTTGGCTTTTAGCAACACTATTAATGATTTTTCACACTTTTTTTAGGTGTTGGCAAATATCATCTATGGTGTAGTGATCATAACTTTCTATCCAAGGAGGAGCCTAAGAAAGTTGAAGATGCACTTAAGGATGCTGATTGGGTTACTGCAATGCAAGAAGAATTGAATGAATTTGAAAGGAATGAAGTCTGGAAACTAGTGCCAAGACCAAAGAACAGGTCAATTGTTGGTACAAAGTGGGTATTTAAGAACAAGACTGATTCTGATGGAGTGATAATCAGAAATAAAGCAACTCTAGTTGCAAAGGGGTATTCTCAACAAGAAGGAATTGACTATGATGAAACTTTTGCTCCTGTTACAAGGTTAGAAGCCATCAGGATCTTTTTGGCATATGCAGCTCACAAGAAATTTAAAGTTTTCCAGATGGATGTTAAAAGTGCTTTCTTAAATGGTGAACTGGAGGAAGAAGTCTATATTGAACAACATCCTGGTTTCATTGATCCAAAATATCCAAATCATGTTTATAGATTGGATAAGGCACTTTATGGACTAAAGCAAGCTCCAAGAGCATAGTATGAAACCCTAGCTCAATTCTTACTGGAAAGTGGATTCAAAAGAGGTACTATTGATAAAACTCTGTTTTATTTGAATCTTGGTAAGGATTTGCTTTTAGTTCAGATTTATGTTGATGATATCATATTTGGGTCAATAAACAATAAGCTTTGTGAAAAGTTTTCTAAGCTTATGCAGTCTAGATATCAAATGAGCATGATGGGAGAGGTGAGTTACTTTCTTGGTCTTCAAATTAAACAGACTGATGATGGCATCTTTATCAATCAGTCAAAGTATATGAGGAATTTATTGAAAAGGTTTAACATTCAAGATAGTGCTTCTGCAAGTACTCCCATAGCTACAGCTACCAAACTTGATCCTGATCAAGGTGCTGAGGTAGATGTAACTCACTACAGGGGGATGATTAGCTCACTGTTGTATCTCACTGCAAGTAGACCAGATATCATGTATGCAACCTGTCTTTGTGCAAGATTTCAAGCAAATCCAAAGGAACCTCATCTGATAGCAGTCAAAAGAATTTTCAGATACCTCAAAGGCACTCCTTCACTTGGCCTTTGGTATGCAAGGGAATCAGATTTTGGTTTGTATGGTTACTCAGATGCTGATTTTGCAGGATGCAAGATAGACAGGAAAAGTACTTCAGGAAGTTGTCAGTTTTTGGGTGGTAGACTAGTTTCTTGGTTCAGTAAAAAGCAAAAGTCTATCTCTACATCAACAGAAGAAACTGAGTACATTGCTGCAGGAAGTTATTGTGCTCAGATAATATGGATGAGAAATCAGTTGTTAGATTATGGCATGTCATACTCCAAAATCCCTATTTATTGTGATAACCAAAGTGCTATTGCAATGACAGGAAATCCAGTTCAACATTCTCTTACTAAACACATCAGTATCAGGTACCATTTTATAAAAGAACAGTTTCTGAAAGGGACAATTGAACTTCATTTTGTTCCTACTGATCAACAACTAACTGATATATTAACCAAGCCACTGCCTGAAGCTACTTTCAACAAATTGGTGAATGAACTTGGAATGATGAACTTTGAGAATTTCTGAGAAAAGCTACAAAGAGTAAATCCTGATGGTCATTCAGTAAGGTATGTAATTTTGATCAAATCCTGATAGGACTCAATCCTGACAGGAAGTCGATTGGTCAATCCTGATGGACAGGTCAGCATTTCTATTTTGCTTAATTTGTGCCTAATTTTTCGTCAGTAATTAATGAGAAACGTTTGAGTTTTAGTTGGACAACTGTATGTGCGCGTGTGTCACACTGATTATTTGTGCACGAATCATATTTTTCCACCTGTTATTGAGAGTAATATTTTGTTTTAACAAAATACAATTTGTTTTTCTAATTTGCTGATTACTCTATCATCATCAGTTTTTCATCTTCATTCTCTCTCTGTGCTTACGAACCCTAATTTCTAAATCTCAATTCTCAAGTTTTCTATACTGTATCAATGGTGTCTTCATCATTCATGAATAAACAAACAGTAATTAGTGGTGTTACTTTTGCCACTAATAATTTTGTGGCGGTGTTAGACCATCAGGAATTGCCTACCGAGTTTCACATTATACAGGATTTCTTAACTTCAAGTCCATTGAAGTATGCTCTAACAGAACCTGCGAGTGTTTCTTTTAAGTCAGTGATGCAGGTATGGAACACGACTGTTTTTGATAAAGGACACTCAGGCTCAATCATGATGAGTTTCGAGTTGGATGGGGTTACTCACTATGTAACTCATGCTGTTGTTGAGAAGGCACTTCACTTGCCTGCCTTAAATGATCAAACAGTTGCGGTGATTTCTGATTTGACTTTGTTCGAATTTGTTACCAAGTTCGGATACAATGGAGAAGTTAAAAGATATGGCAATCTCTTCAGGACCAAGCTAAAGAAGGAATGGAATTTTTTCTTTGACACCATAAGTAGATGTTTCCTGAACAAGACATCTAACTTTGATGCTCTACCATCAGGATAAATCAAAATAGGGTACTCTCTTATCTACTCTACTGTTTTTGATTATGGGTCATTTATTCTGAAAGCTTTAAGTGATAGGAAAGCAGATAAGTTAGGTTATGTCTGTTTTCTTAGATTTTTACAGTTGATTTTTAATCACTTATGTCCTAATGCTGTATTTGAAGAAGATATAATTCTACCAATTTGTAGAATTACTGAGAACAATGTGAACAGTGGCGGAGGGAGTATAGAACATGGTAGGTCACAGGACCCACCATTATTTTTTTAATTTTTTTTTTATTTTTTTTATATATATATATTAACATAACAATGACTTGCTAGTTGTTGCTGACCTGCTGTGCCAAACCGTTTGTTTATCAAAAGTTGCAATTTGCTAAAGAAAAAAGAGAGGTTACAAGGTGTTTGTCAAAATGCCACAGTGATTTTTTTTTTATATGAGTTGATTTGTGTATATTAACACAATGAAAAGGTCAAATACGCGAGATATTTCAAGTTTCTTTACCAAAAAACCAACTACGGAAAATGCTTCTCAAGTTTAAAACAATATTGAATGTGCTTGATCTATATCCCACAATACTTGAGTCACTTGATGCTATTGCAGAAGTTTCTGATACAATTGACTCCAATAAGGCACAATCTATCACACACTTGTTGATGTCATTTGATTTTGTGTTTGTCGCACACTTGATGGTTACTATATTTGGGATAACAAATGAGCTGAATGTGGCATTGCAGAAGCATGATCAAGATATTGTAAATGCTATGTCTATGGTTGACATAACCAAGACTAGTTTACAGAAAATGCGAGACGAAGGATGGAATTTGCATATGGACAAAGTCACTTCTTTTATGGTTAAATATGGTGTTGAGGTTCCAAATATGGAGGCAAATTACATTGTACCAGGAAGAAGGATGTACAGAGGTAAGAGCCTGCGAATAACAAATTTTCATCATTTTCGAGTTGAAGTTTTTCTAAGTGTCATTGATCTTCAATTGCAAGAACTTGAAAATCGATTTCCCGAGGTAAGTAAGGAATTATTAATGTGTATGTCTTGCTTTAATCCTACAAATCGATTTGCTGCCTTTGATAAAAGTAAATTGACACAACTTGCTACATTCTATCCGAATGAATTTTCAAGTACCGAATTGCTATTCTTTGAGCATTCTCTTGAAAATTTTATCATTTCTGTTAGAGGAGATGAGAGGTTTTGGAATTTAAAAAATCTTGGTGAGCTTTCTGTGAAACTAGTTGAGACAGGAAAGCATATGACTCATGAAAGTGTCTATTTGCTATTGAAGTTGGTGTTGATTCTTCCGGTTGCAACAGCAAGTGTTGAGAGAGTATTTTCTGGAATGACCCAAGTGAAAGCTAAGTTACGCAATAGTATGGGAGATCAAATGTTGAATGATTGCTTGATTACTTATCAAGAGAGAGATTTGTTTTTGAATGTTAAGATGAGTGATATTATTGATAGGTATCAAAATATGAAAACTCGTCGAGAACAATTGTAAAAAATTTGAAGTACTTTTTTTTTGTTATATGAATCGATTTTAAATTTGTGACCCACCATTCTTCAAATCCTGTATCCGCCACTGAATGTGAAGTCCTTAGTCAACAATGATAAGACAAATGGTTTTCAAGGCAATGCCCTTATTCTTGATGAGGTCAGACTTTTCTTGCAAGAGAAAATGCCTACTCAATATGTATCAGTTTCTGATGCTATGTGTAACACCCCCATCTATATCTAAATGAGGGGCTACTCATTATTCCATAAACCTGCAAACAGAGCACTAAAATAATCTCTAAATAATAAATGAATGGTATCATAACCTCCAAAACAATATGAAACCTCCAAACAATTTAAATCAATAAATATGAAAACCGAAATCTCTAGATAATTATTTAAGTCTAAATAATAATAGCAATCTGAATATCCTAATTAATGAAATAGGGTGGCTCTCCATCACACAGTCCCAGATCCCCCTAAGCACCTGCCAGAAAAAGAATACGGCATGAGCCAATTGCCCAGTACGGATTTGGAATACAGTTTATAAAACAGAAAACAAATATTCATATTTGACAGTTTATAATAAAACATTTATTTTAAAAAAAAATAAGCATGGCTGAAGCAACGAGGGGTTAGGATATTTCATACCGAGATTCAGAACAGAACAAATACACACATCATAGGGTACCTAATGTGTGCAACAAACCGGATAACGTGTACGGCATATACAACGTCACCGTCAAATCAAATCACAAATCACAAATCATAAACTCTGGGTGCACCCACGTATCCTGAAACAAATATCAAATGCGCAAAAGCTTGCCTCCTGAGCTATCAGAAGGATACGCCGTGACCAATCACACTGTCACGGAAGTGTCATGTCACTGGTGCCGCAATGACATGGTTGTAGTACCCCTACAGCTGGTTAACTCGGTATACCCTAAATCACTAAGGGTTCAAATAATAAATTTCGCAAAACATTTAAAATCACAAAAACAGATATTTAAATATTTCCAACAGATATAAAATATACGCAATATCAGAAAATTGCAGAAACAGATATTTAAATATTTCGAAACAGATATAAAAATATTTTTCAGAGTCAGAACAAATTTTCAGAATCAAAATGATCAAAATCCAATGAACAGATTTGAGGTCACAACAAATTTAACATTAATATTTCCAAGAGGAGTAGCGCTGAATAAAAGAGGAGAGAATCCGTACCTTGAAAATAGCAACTACGAATACTAACGAAATTCACAAACGATCCACTAATCTCTTCGGCCCCAATCTAAATAAAAATAATACTTTATTAATAATAATATTGTTGAATATATGTATTAACACATTTATACACCAACCTGAAGACCAAGTAGCTTATTCTTGATTTAATATTAATATCTTACACTTAAAACACTAACACTGGTTACAAGTAAATGTCTGACTCGTTTTATAATACATACTAATTAATGCATAAGGCCACTAATATTACTATAATATTAAAACAACAATCTCGGCATACAAGCCATGCATGTACACTCTGAATTAGCAGGCAATGTACTAATTTAACAAGTAAACTAATTTTATATAATAAAATAAGAACAAAGTGTATTTTATGCTTACTAATATATATTACAATAATATTAGAACTTGGTGTTACCTTGAAATACAACCTTAAGCCTTGAATTTATATGACCTGACTAGTAAGCCTGGTGCGCATATATAAATAAAATAATCATTGGACTACTCCATGTTGTGACCTAAAACACATGTGTAAAAGAAATAGAGATTACATATGTACCAAATATTATCATAATCAATACAAGTACATAGACTTTAACCTCTTGAAATTTAAGTGACTAACGATCAATATTAAATATTAAATAAAAGAACCTCGGTAATACAATCAATATAAAATATTACCACCGTGAAATTTGAAACCAACCACATAACCAGTTTATACTATGTACATATTATATAATAATCATCAAATCATAATCATAAGGTATTAGTTCTCAAATCATTATCATATATTAATATTAATATATCATTAACTACAGATATAGACAAGTCAAGGAAACAATTCAAGGGCTACTACAATAGTTCGGTTACATCATAATTAAGGTGCAGAAAATAATCGACCACAACAGAGATGATACAACATATTAAATAAAATAAGACATATGCAAGAGACCATGAATCACAATGTAGTAAACTTAAAACTCATAGCTACAGATGAACTACTACCCATCACGTGAATAACCAAAAGCAAAAGATTATAATAATAAAATAATATCCTATCATATTGGGTGCAAAGCATAACCATCAATATATGACAAAACAGTACCTTAATTGATCTAAGAAAACAACTTTGCTTGTTAATCTCCCCGCACCTGTTCTTTTCCTTGCCGCAGCTCTTAGTAAAACTTTAGGGTTTTGATGTTAAAGACAGGCTCTTTTTATATGCAAATATATAGACCCGACTCTCCTATTACACTTAAAAAACTATATAATATATCATATAATTAATTAAATTAACTACATGTCTCTTAATTACTTATTTAATCTTTAATTATTATTATTATTATTATTATCATCTAAAATATAAAAAAAAAATCCTGTATATTACATATATACCCCCTTAAAAGGATTCCGTCCCCGGAATCAAACGAAACTAAAATTCATACCTGAATCAAATAAGTACGGATATCTCTCACGAATAGATTCTTCTAACTCCCAAGTAGCCTCTCTCTCAGAATGATTTTTCCACAAGACTTTCACAAATGGAATGGTTTTCCTCATAACTCGCTCCTCTCGAGCTAGGATAGCTTCTGCTTTCTCCTCACAAGTAAGATCCTCTCTAATCGTATGCAATGCATACTGAACTGTTGGGAACCACGGACTTGGGGTTCTACTACAATTTTATGATACACAATTAAGGAGTGTGAAAAGAAAATCACCTTGTTAACGGTTGATTCCACGCTCTTCTATTGTATTCCCAAATTTCCTTGAGCGAAATGTGGCCTCCGTCTTCTCAAGTTAACCTCTCTTCTTGCTCCTAGGTGGCTACAATATTTTTCTTAACCAACCCTAGCAAGAAGAGAATAAGAATATATATAGGGCTACAATAGGGATCATGGATAATTAGGTTGGACCTTTTAATTACATCCTGGGCCTAGCCCAATGTAATTAAATATTAATTCAATCCACTAAAGAATTAATATTTGCACTACCTTTCCTAATACCGCAACTTAATTAATTAATTCGGTTCCAATATTATTTGCTTATTAAATTCCCCATGTTTAAAATAGCGCATGCCCATTAACTAAATAAATTACTGATAATTCATTTAATTAACATCTTATATCCTTGATCATCCACTCTACCTTTATTTAATTATGCCGGAATAAATCCACCTGCAGGGTTTCACATAATTAAATCCTTTTGAGCTTTCAAGGGGACATCATTAACCCGAATATTATCAGGACACGGATTCCTTCAATAAATAATATTCACCATATATATATTATTCCATCACCCAAAATATAATGATATAATTCAAAAGAATTATTTCATATATAAATCAAAGCATGTAAATAATATACACGTGTCAATTACTATATCCGGATTAAGAACCTAAGCATTAATAATAACATAGAATCTTAGTTCACCTTCTTAATCAGCTTAAGGGAACAATTCTAAATTTGATCCTGTTCAATATACACAAAGTATACAAGTATTATTTAATAGTCAAGATAAACTATTCCCAAATAATACTTCAGTTATTCCAGTGGTTTGTCTAATTCCACTTAAACTGTGAACCCTTTATATTATATATAGACACTGATAATTTAATCTTCTGTTATCCCATTTGATACTAAATTATCCACAATATATAATAAATAGACAATGTAAAAATATGCAATCAAGATTCTCAATAAAATGGACAATGTTTATATACTACTAATGAATAGTTTAGTATAAAACCCAACATGAACTACATGAAGCGGATGATACTTGTAGCCCCTCAAAACAGACACATGAATCACATTATGTACATGAGATAACTGTGGTGGTAACGCAACCCTATAAGACACTTCGCCCACTTTCTCTATAACATCAAAAGGACCAACATATCTCGGACTAAGCTTCCCTTTCATGCCAAAACGTTTAACACCCTTCCAAGGCGACACCTTCAAGAACACATGATCACCAGGTTCAAATCCACCAAACTTCCTATGTTGATCCGCATAACTCTTTTGACGTGATCGAGCCTCCTTCAAACTTGCCTTAGCTTGCTCCACCTTCTCATTAGTGACTCTAACTAACTCTGGCCCTGCAATGACTCTCTCACCAACCTCATCCCAAGAAGATGGTGCCCGACACCTCCTACCATACAAAGCCTCAAATGGTGGCATACTAATGCTCGCATGCCAACAATTATTATACGCAAACTCAACAAGATACAAATACTTATCCCAATCACCTGTCCACTCCAAAGAACAAGCCCTCAACATATCCTCCAATGTCTGAATCGTCCTCTTTGACTGCCCATCAGTCTGCGGATGAAAAGATGTACTAAAGTTAAGCCTCGTACCCCAAGCCTGTTGGAATCCTTTCCAAAAACGCGATGTGAACCTCGTATCCCTGTCAGAAACTATCGACACAGGCGCATACCCCATGAAGTCTAACTATATCTCGCTGAAAAATCTCTGCTAATTCATGAATAGGAGTAGTCTCTCTAATAGGCAAGAAATGAGCTGATTTAGTAAGTCGATCGACCACCACCCATATAACATCATTCTTCTTAAAGGTCCTCGGCAAATGAGTCACAAAATCCATAGTAATGTTTTCCCACTTCCAAACTGGAATATCTAACTACTGCAACAATCCACTAGGCCTCTGATGATCTATCTTTACCTGTTGACATATAAGACATTTTCCCACAAATTCTTCTATGTCTCCTTTCATTCTACTCCACCAAAAGTGCTCCTTCAAATCTCTATACATCTTAGTGGAACCTGGATGAATAGAGAATGAAGAACTATGAGCCTCGGTCAAAATTTCTTCCCGAATCGCCAAGTCTGCAGGCACACACAATTTACTACCCAACCATAACACACCCTCATCATCAACATGAAAATGTTTTTACTTACCAGCTGCCACCTCCGATCTAATAACATCCAAACCTGTATCTTTCTTTTGAGCTTCCTTGACCCTTGAAACCAGATTTGGTTCCACTCTCAAACTAGCAATGCTACCACCTGATCCTCTAACATACAACTCAATACCAAATCGCTCCATGTCTGAAATAAGATGCGGCTGAGTAATTAGAGATGCAACACTCCCTAAGTTCTTCCTACTAAGAGCGTCTGCCACAACATTTTCCTTCCCTGGATGGTACTGAATATTAGCATCATAATCCTTAAGAAGTTCAAGCCACCTCCGCTGCCTCATGTTAAGCTCCTTTTGAGTAAAAATGTACTTGAGACTCTTGTGATCAGTGAAGATATCACAAGTCTCTCCATACAAATAATGTCTCCAAATCTTCAAAGCAAAGACCACTGCTGCTAACTCCAAGTCATGCATAGGATAGTTTACCTCATAAGGTTTAAGCTGCCTAGAAGCGTAAGAAATCACCTTCCCATGCTGCATAAGAACACAACCCAATCCTCTCTTAGAAGCATCACTATAAACCTGATATCCTCCACTCCCTGATGGCAACACAAGTATAGGAGCCGTCACCAATCTCTTCTTCAACTCTTGGAAACTCTTCTCACGATCATCATTCCACTCGAACTTAACACCCTTTCTCATCAGTTGAGTCATCGGCAAAGCTATGGACGAAAAACCCTCCACAAAGCATCTATAGTAACCTGCCAAACCCAAGAAACTCCTCACCTCTGTGACATTGCTAGGTCTCGGCCAATCAGTGATAGCCTCAACTTTCGCAGGATCTAACTCAATCCCTCTAGCAGACACAACATGCCCCAAAAATGCAACCTGCTCCAACCAGAATTCACACTTTAAAAATTTTGCAAATAATTTCTTCTCCCTCAAGATCTCAAGTACGGTACGTAGATGCTCCTCATGTTCCTCCTTACTCCTAGAGTATATCAAGATATCATCAATGAAGACCACAACAAATTTATCCAGATAATCATGAAAGACCCGATTCATTAAATCCATAAATACCGCTGGAGCATTCGTCAACCCAAAAGACATCACGAGAAACTCAAAATGCCCGTAACGAGTACGAAATGCTGTCTTCGGAATATCTTCATCTCTTACTCGCAACTGGTGGTAACCCGATCTCAAATCTATCTTAGAAAATTACTTCGCCCCTTGCAACTGATCAAACAAGTCATCAATGCGTGGCAAAGGATACCTGTTTCTGATAGTCACCTTATTCAACTCCCTGTAGTCAATACACAACCTCATAGAACCATCATTCTTCTTCACAAACAACACTGGAGCACCCCACGAAGATACACTTGGCCTGATAAATCCTCTATCCAATAACTCTTGTAACTGCTCTTTCAATTCCTGCAACTCCAATGGTGCCATTCGGTACGGCGCCTTAGAAATAGGCTCTGCACCTGGGACAAGTTCAATAGTAAACTCCACCTCTCTCTGTGGTGGCAAACTTGGTAGCTCATCGGGAAACACGTCTGCGAATTCATTCACAACTGGATAATCCTCGATACGAGGCTCAACCTTAGACGTATCCTTCACGAAAGCAAGATAGCCATCACAACCCTTAGACAAAAGTTTACTCGCCTTTAGAGCTGAAATCATTTTAACCTCTCCTTTCGGTTGAGAACCCTGGTATATAAATTCTGGTTTATCTGCATCCCCAAAGATCACCCTTTTCCCCTGACAGTCAATTGTAGCTCGATGTTCACTCAACCAATCCATACCCAGAATAATATCAAAGTCATGCATCTCCATCGGAAGCAAGTTAACCTTACAATTTCTATCCCCAACAACTATCGGACACTCTCGATACACATCAGAAATAATAACAGAATTCCCCATTGGGGTAACAATAGACATACGAGGATATAATAATGATGGAAAACACCAAGATGATGAACAAACGATAAAGACACAACAGAATGAGTCGAACCAATATCAAATAACACATAAGCATCACGTCTACCAACAAGAAGTGTTCCTGTAACGGTACCTGAATGAGCTGCTGCCTGATTAGCAGTCAATGTAAACACTCTGCCTGAAGGATTCTGTTGATTCTTCTTACCACCACTACCACTACCTCCACCACCAGTGTTCCGCGATGTCGGAAAATCCTTAGCCCTATGCTGCATCGAACCACATAAGAAACATGCCCCCGACTGTTTATAACAAACTCTCCCTAGGTGATGTCCACCACATGTAGCACAAGGAGCCACTGGAATCATATTGGGGTTGCCCCCATACACTGAATAACGATTCTGCCCTTATTGACGATTCTGCCCTTGTTGACGATTCTGCCCCTGTTGACGATTATGCCACTGCCTAGGTTGCTGCTGCTGAAACTGCTGATTTTGATTCTGATTCTGCTTCTAACCACCATACTGATTCTGACCGTAAGTCGAATGAGTCCTCATATTCTGGTATCTTCCACGCCACTGTCCATGCTGATTACCTTGACCTCCATTCCACTGTTTACCCTGTACAAAACTCTGATCATCTCTAGGCCTCTTACGATCATTCTGAAACCTGGAAGCTCTATACTCAGTACGCTCCTTCTCAATATCCTTAGATGCATCTGCCACCTCCGCCACATTAGGAAACTTTAGTGAAATGATAGAACCCCTTAGATTAGGCCTCAGTCCCCATTTAAATTTTTTAGCTTGCTGTGTAGCAGTCCCTGCAACTGTCCCAGCAAATCTAGCTAACCTGATAAACCTCGCCATATAGTCAGTAAGGCTCTCATCGAAGTTCTGCGAGATAGAATGAAACTCCCTCAAATATGCCTCTCTGTCTGCATTAGAAAAGTACTGCTCACAGAAAACCTCCTTGAATCCCTGCCAAACCAATGTCTCTGTAAACTCCTCACCCCTAGTAGCCTTCACACCTCTCCACCATCGCTGAGCATCCCCCACTAACTTATACACAACCAATCTGACCTTCTGGATCTCATCGCAACCCAGAGCATCAAAAATCTTCTCAAGATGAACAATCCAATTCTCAGCATCAATAGGAGTCTGTGGTGCGTGAAAAGATTCTGGTTTCTGTTTAACAAATCTCTCTAACCATACAAATGGTTCCAACGGATTACCCCGACCCTCCGGATTTTGCTGATGTCCTTGACCATTTTGATTATTCTGACCATCTTGATTCCCTTGACCATTCTGATTATTCTGATTGTTCTGATTTGCCATAGCTTCCTGTATACCCTGAGCCACTGCTTGACCTATCATCGCAGCTAAATCAGCTTGGCTAACACCCAAGTTAGTATGATTAGTAGTTCGATTACATCTAGGAGGCATCTATAAGAATAGATAAGCAGAAGCGATTTAAAAACAGAAGTCAATAGAATAGAGCAAAATGAAATGAGCTTGAAATAGAGCACCCATCCTAACGTCTACCCAATCTCACAGGTCAACCTAAATAGGTTTTCTACAAGAAAGAACCTGAGCTCTGATGCCATCTTTGTAACACCCCCATCTATATCTAAATGAGGGGCTACTTATTATTCCATAAACCTGCAAACAGAGCACTAAAATAATCTCTAAATAATAAATGAATGGTATCATAACCTCCAAAACAATATGAAACCTCCAAACAATTTAAATCAATAAATATGAAAACCGAAATCTCTAGATAATTATTTAAGTCTAAATAATAATAGCAATCTGAATATCCTAATCAATGAAATAGGGTGGCTCTCCATCACACAGTCCCAGATCCCCCTAAGCACCTGCTAGAAAAAGAATACGACATGAGCCAATTGCCCAGTACGGATTTGGAATACAGTTTATAAAATAGAAAACAAATATTCATATTTGACAGTTTATAATAAAACATTTATTTAAAAAAAAAATAAGCATGGCTGAAGCAACGAGGGGTTAGGATATTTCATACCGAGATTCAGAATAGAACAAATACAAATACACACATCATAGGGTACCTAATGTGTGCAACAAACCGGATAATGTGTACGGCATATACAACGTCACCGTCAAATCAAATCACAAATCACAAATCATAAACTCTGGGTGCACCCACGTATCCTGAAACAAATATCAAATGCACAAAAGCTCGCCTCCTGAGCTATCAGAAGGATACGCCGTGACCAATCACACTGTCACGGAAGTGTCATGTCACTGGTGCCGCAATGACATGGCTATAGTACCCCTACAGCTGGTTAACTCGGTATACCCTATATCACTAAGGGTTCAAATAATAAATTTCGCAAAACCTTTAAAATTACAGAAACAGATATTTAAATATTTCCAACAGATATAAAATATACGCAATATAAGAAAATTGCAGAAACAGATATTTAAATATTTCGAAACAGATATAAAAATATTTTTCAGAGTCAGAACAAATTTTCAGAATCAAAATGATCAAAATCCAATGAACAGATTTGAGGTCAAAACGAATTTAACATTAATATTTCCAAGAGGAGTAGCGCTGAATAAAAGAGGAGAGAATCCGTACCTTGAAAATAGCAACTACGAATACTAACGAAATTCACAAACGATCCACTAATCTCTTCGGCCCCAATCTAAATAAAAATAATACTTTATTAATAATAATATTGTTGAATATATGTATTAACACATTTATACACCAACCTGAAGACCAAGTAGCTTATTCTTGATTTAATATTAATATCTTACACTTAAAACACTAACACTGGTTACTAGTAAATGTCTGACTCGTTTTATAATACATACTAATTAATGCATAAGGCCACTAATATTACTATAATATTAAAACAACAATCTCGGCATACAAGCCATGCATGTACACTCTGAATTAGCAGGCAATGTACTAATTTAACAAGTAAACTAATTTTATATAATAAAATAAGAACAAAGTGTATTTTATGCATACTAATATATATTACAATAATATTAGAACTTGGTGTTACCTTGAAATACAACCTTAAGCCTTGAATTTATATGACCTGACTAGTAAGCCTGGTGCGCATATATAAATAAAATAATCATTGGACTACTCCATGTTGTGACCTAAAACACATGTGTAAAAGAAATAGAGATTACATATGTACCAAATATTATCATAATCAATACAAGTACATAGACTTTAACCTCTTGAAATTTAAGTGACTAACGATCAATATTAAATATTAAATAAAAGAACCTCGGTAATACAATCAATATAAAATATTACCACCGTGAAATTTGAAAACCAACCACATAACCAGTTTATACTATGTACATATTATATAATAATCATCAAATCATAATCATAATGTATTAGTTCTCAAATCATTATTAGTAACATATATTAATATTAATATATCATTAACTACAGATATAGACAAGTCAAGGAAACAATTCAAGGGCTACTACAATAGTTCGGTTACATCATAATTAAGGTGCAGAAAATAATCGACCACAACAGAGATGATACAACATATTAAATAAAATAAGACATATGCAAGAGACCATGAATCACAATGTAGTAAACTTAAAACTCATAGCTACAGATGAACTACTACCCATCACGTGAATAACCAAAAGCAAAAGATTATAATAATAAAATAATATCCTATCATATTGGGTGCAAAGCATAACCATCAATATATGACAAAACAGTACCTTAATTGATCTAAGAAAACAACTTTGCTTGTTAATCTCCCCGCACCTGTTCTTTTCCTTGCCGCAGCTCTTAGTAAAACTTTAGGGTTTTGATGTTAAAGACAGACTCTTTTTATATGCAAATATATAGACCCGACTCTCCTATTACACTTAAAAATATATATATAATATATCATATAATTAATTAAATTAACTACATGTCTCTTAATTACTTAATTAATCTTTAATTATTATTATTATTATTATTATTATCATCTAAAATATATAAAAAAATCCTGTATATTACACTATGGGACAAGGCCAACCACACCTTGTTCCTGACCCAAACATCCAACCCAAACACTCTAAACACTCATCAACCACCTCTAATGTCTCTCAAAAGACTTTAGTTGTAAAAACAAAGAAATCAGCTAGATCTGATGTGTCTGGAAGACAATCAGGATCAAAGGATTTCTCCTCTACACCACTCACTAAACAGAAGAAACAAGGGGGTGTACAAGGGGTCCTGGTGAAGAAGGCTGATAAGGTTGAGGAGGTTGTTGTTAAGAGAAAATTGATTATGGGTAGTGATTCTGATTCTGAGGATGCTATTCCACTATCCTATAAGTTCAAGATTTCAAAGGAAGTTACTGATACTGCTAGTGAAGATGTGGCACCATCTGCAAAGCCATAGAAGAAAAGGAAATTAATAAATAGCAGGTATCATATTCCTTTACAGAAGCAGGATACTGATGTTCAGGACACTTCAAATCCTGATGAGTCATCAATTCCTGATGCTCAAGCTAATCCTGACATTGGTATTCCTGATTCACAAAACAAGATTGTCTCCATCTCTGATTCTCCAGCCTCTCCGGCTAAAAAGATTCTAGAAATTTCATGGGAGAAGGTTGCTGAGACTGCTTCCAAGCTTGGATTTACACCTCCATTGCAAAAGAAAAGGAAGGCAGAAGAGAAAGTTTTCAAGAGACAGAAGAAACTGAAGGGATCTAGCCCACAAGAACCTGAACCTCAAAGTGGTTCAGCAGCTACTGTAGATCCTGCCACACAAGAACCACTTACTCAAAGTGTGAGTGAAGGCACAGCTGAAGGAATGGTCCCACAAGAACCATTTTCTCAAAGGGAGAATGAAGACACATGCATTCCAGCCCCACAAGAACCATCCTCTCAAAGTGAGGATGCAGGCAAATCAGCTAAAGTTTCTAAGGAATTTCCTGACAATGCTCAAGGGATTTCTGATATTCCTGAAATGGAAGTTTTGGTCGAGAACACTGTCACTGAGGGAAGCACACAAGAACCTTTGACTCAAAGTGTTAAAGAAGCTTCTGAACCTCAAGCTACACAAGAACCATTAGTAGAAAATACTGATGCAAGCATATCAAATCCTGATAGTGTTGCTCCTGACGCAAGTGGTGCTCCTAATGCTGAGCCAATCCTGATACAACCAGTTAGCTCAAGGCCAATGACATACTCTATCACAGCTCATCAGGATAAGCTTAAAGGTATTCTTCATGATTCTAATCTTTCTGATGATTCTGATGATAGTGATGATGATAATGAAGATAATTTTGAGAAGGATCAGCTTGCCAATGCACTTAAATCTAGTCTTGGAACTAATTTTGGTTCTTCAAGCACATTCATGGATGGCAAGGCTTCTGGTTAAGATTTTTCTAGTCCTTCTACAATTGATCCTGTTGAACAGCTAAGAAGGCATGAATGGGATAATGAATGGTACGGGGTTGTTGATCCTGTCAGCTACCTATGTGCTCTACAACATGCTTCTTATGATGCAAGTCTTATTCAGAATGAGGATATAAGGAATCACTTGAAGGCTACAACTCTGTTAAGCAAGAGCCTCAAGGATGAGATTGATCTTGTTAAAGCTGCAAACAATTTGGTGAGGATTGATATTTCTCAAAGCTTGGCAAAGGCACCTACTGCTCTTCAACTCAGAGTGGTGGACTCTCATGTTAAGTCTTTAATCACTGAACAGTCCAATATCAACAACAGAGTTGACTTTTTGGATTCCAAGTTAACTGATATTCAAGCCTCTCTCTCTCTTTGATTTTGAATTTATTATCAAATCCTGATGCCAAAAAGGGGGAGAAGGTAAGTCAGACAAAATGTACACCTGATATAGTATTAAGAAGAAATAATGATGATGATAATACTGCAAATGATGGTGATGATATGGTTAGACAAGGAGAAACCTCTGATGTTGCTATGGTGAAGTCTACAAGACAAACTTCTCAAAGTCAATCCATGCAGTCAACTCATGTGTTCTGATTCTGGAGTTAGAACAGTAAGGACCTTAGTGAAATCTCAGATCATGACGGAAGAGCAAATTTTGATAGGTGACCAAATCCTGACGCCTAGTCATGGACAAACCTTATCTACAATTCCTGAAGGTGAGGAAGATGTTCTTATTGAAAATCCTGAGGATGCTGCTAATCTATTCTAGAAGTTCAAAACAAGAGATGGTGATGTTGTTACTCTTTATCACACTGATAAGAGAGTTCAACAATTATTTGCAAGAAAGGCTCTCTCTACTACTACTGAAAAATTTCCTGATCTCTCACAAGAAGAATTTTTGATTCAACAAAGAGAAATTATGGAAAGTTTTAATAATCCTGCTCCTGTTAGAGGAAGAGGAGGCAGAGGTAGAAGAGGTGCTAGAAAAGGAAGGAGTTCATCAACTCAAACTATGCCTAGACAGACAAGGTCTATAGGGTTAAGAATTGAAGAAATTCCTGATGACACTCAAACTCCAATAGTTCCTGATACTCAACTTGTCAGGACTACTATTAAAGATTAAGATATGGGTGAAGATTATGAACCAACAGTTATTTTGAGGAGAAGACCAAGACAATCAACTCTCATCAGTAAAACAACTCAAATTGAAGATTCTAATCCTGACACCGTTCAAGATCCTGATGAATCTGAAATTCTACAAGAGGTTGATTTGTTAATTCTTTCTACTGTGGTTGACTCTCATAATCTTGAAGTTGATGAAGAAGAAGAATCTAGAAGAAGAGAAATTAAAAAAACAACAGATAGAGATTTCAATCTCTATGTGAAAAAGCTGAAAAACTCAAATAGATTGTTGTGGAGAAATACAAGAAGACAACAATCTCAGCTAGAAAAGAGCTATGTTCTTGAAAAGGAGAAGGATAAGAAGTGGAAGCATATTGACACTCTGAGGTGCAATAAACCTGTCAATTATCAGTCAGGTGATACTATAACAAATGTCTCTAGTGTTGCAAACTTTTCTGGGTTACAAAAATCTAAAGCACTCTGGTTACAAATCTTTTCAAGCTTAAAGCAAATGCTACACAATTCAAGAGGAGGTATAGGTCACAGGGATGCTGAATTTCTGAACATGCCATATGTTGATCCTCACTCACTGACTGAAATTGGAGGTAACTTAACTTCTGAACACCTGAACAATTTAGAAGTTGTGGATATAGTTTTAGATTGTCATGATGGTACTGAAAAGAAGGAGAAGCTTCTATACTTTATGAAGGATGGAAGTGTAAAGAAGATATCCATTCAGGAGTTACTAGTCAAAACCACAAAGGAACTAAAATATGTTCACTATCTACTCAAATGGAAGAATGGAGTGTGCAAGGAATGGTCTGATATGATTCTGTCAACCATAAGGAGAAGATTTGATGAAGAAAGGAATTATAATGGTGATTATACTCCCATGTACTAAAACTAAGAGATCAAGAAGTTGAAATGCAAAGAGGCAGTGTTGTTAAAGAAATGTCTTTTGGTATGAGACAATTAACTCTTAATCCTGATGGGAAGGAAATTGCTTATCTTCTGGTTGAAGAACATAATCTACAAAGAAGTTCTATTCAGAATCTCAGAGCAGCTATCTACCAGATTAATGAGGAAGATGAAGAGCTCAGAAATCTAAAGGACATACTGATTCAATTTCTTGAAGAAAAAGAAGAAAAGTTGTTATCAGACTTCTTGAAGATGAATCTGTTCTATGAAAGAATTTAAAAAGATAAGTTGCTGCTGTTATTTCTTGTACATTTTGTAAATATGTTTTTGGAATCATTGAATCTAGGAATCTATAATTTATTTTACAATGTATGAGATTGGGGGACATTGTTAGATCAGGATTCAATGATCGTCAGGATCTGAACTACTGATCAGGATTGCTGAAGTCATCAGTATTGCACGAGCGTCAGTATCAGGATTGCTATTAGGACTGTGATCAGGATTATCATCAGGACTGGAAGCTGATCAGGATTGTTACTTCAAGATAACTATCGAGTTTAGTTAAATAAGGAAAGATGATTTGTCGGTTTCTAGTTATTAGGAATGAAGCTGTCGGTTAGGATATGTATCAATATTTTGTAATTGATTTGGTCTTATCTTGTAATGGATAGAGCAGTTGTGTGTACTATATAAACACAGTTTAGGTTTTGATTTGTAATCAATCGCATACACGTGTATCATTGTACCTAGAAGCTTTCAAGAACATAAGGATTTCTTGAGAGAGTTTTGTAACAGTTTTATACCAGATTTAATAAAGTTGTTATTATTCATATTTGTGTTTATTAAAGTCGAGAATCTTATACAATTGTATTCAATCCCCCTTCTACAATTGTTTATTACTGGGTAACACTATTCAAATTAGTTTTACGGTATTTCTATTAAAGTTCGATGCTTGGCCCTGGATCAATCATCTTCTAACTGATGAGAAGCCTAACATATCTTCTCTACAGAATAACAACACGACAGCTATCTTATTATCATATCATTACACAATATCACTTAGAGTCATAAAATAGCAGTAAAGACGGTCTCGAAAATACAAGTTAAATTCAAGTATCAAACACATTGTATTTATCTGCTTTAAATAGTAAAAGAACTTATATACATCAAACAAGTAAGTACGAAAAATGTGAGCTCAATTATGCAATATAATTATCATACACTGAGAAATTAACTATCAAAACCTATTATATACCAACATAATTTTTAAAATTCCAGTATTGAAAATAAAATTATAGAAAGTCATACAAGCGTGAGTTTGGTGTAAAAATGAAAAAAACAAAAGTTAACTTAAACCTAATTACATAATGAAACTTCACAAAAAGTTTTTAATTTGGGCACAAATACGACAGTAATTATTAGTATACAAAAGGTATTACGTACCAACTTGTTTTTAATTTGGGCAAAGGTTTTTGGACCAGCAGTGTGTGTGTCATTATACAATTTACGATGTTCAGAATTTGCCTTAGCCAATTCCTACAAACACAGGAAAAAGACAGTTGTTGTACTAAAATTCATACATAACAAGGGACAAATTTATGTCATTAATTTTAAAATTCAACCTAAACTTTTTCATCTCCCCAATACATCGAGAGCAATTTGAAATCTTCAAGTGGAATGTCCTCCGGCCTATGTTCCAGCCTCTCATCATCAGTTTCATAAGCCAAGTAATGATTCTTTTTAATTCGACACTTCTGGCCCTTCCAAGATTCATTAATTGATAGGAGACAATACTTTTCCAATCCATCGGGAATAATGTACCGTTGCTTAAATATAAATTGAACATTAAAAAGAATTAATAAATCATGGTACTGTGTGACTAATTTTATATGTTTAAGTAAATGTTTAGCTAAGTTAATAGATTACCTTAACATAATTCCACGGGGTCTGTTTCAAAGTACGAGGAACATGAGTCCAGGATTTATAAGTTAATGACACACACCTCCTTACGGTTCCCAAAAAATTGTTGAGTTCAGATACTACTTTGCCGTTATCTGAAATGGGCTGGAACTCCTTATTCATGTGAATGACAACTCTTTTGTCAACCGACCTGGTATGAATTTTATCCATCCTAGTTCTTCCCCTGTGTCTTTTAGGAGCTGCAGCTAGGATTACGAAGTACATAAAGTACCAACAAAATTCCAGTTAAATTATATCATAAAATCAGAACACGAGCATAATTTAAGAAAATTAAGTGCCTTCATCAACCACTTCATTTTCAATATCAGGCAAGTCATTTTCCGCAACAGCCTTCCCTTTTGCAGTTCCACTTCCGCTTGCACTGCCATTTCTAACATTCTTCTTTTGGTTATCCCGCAAAAGAAAATAATCAGTCATTGTTCCTATTCCTTCATTACGTGGTAATTGAATGGCACATTATGGTGCTGGTTCTGCAGGAACTGAATTTCTTACATCCTTCTCAGATGCATCCTTCTCAGATGCATCCTTCTCAACTAAAATATTGGCTCGCGAACGAGTTGTTGGTCCAATATTTAGCTTTGTCTTCTCAACTTTCTTGGTTCTCTAAAGTGTAAAACCAATTAGCCACAACACACCTTTTTTGGGGTTTTCACTGTTTCGTTTTCACTCTGTTCCTCATGCTCCGGCGGGATATATTCCTCGCTTTCCTGTTGCATCTTCTCTTTTCCTTTATATTTTCTAAATTCATTTCTCACACCAATTGCTAGTGTATGCAATTTCATAGCTTTATAAACTTCATTATTTTGCATGACATTGAGAATTTTTAGCCTTTCGTACTCTGGTAGGTTATTGATATTAATACATGTCTTCTTATCAAACTTTGTAAGCGGTGGTGGAGGTGGGAAAGACAGGTCCTGCAAATGAACAACAAGAAAATCATTATAAGTTTTGGGTAAATATTTTAAACATCAAATAAAGATAAGATCAAATTACATTGTTCTTACTAGAATTTCATTTTCATCTGTAGCTTCATGTTCATCTGGTGGATTAAGTAAGTCCAATCTCCTTCTAACAGTTACAGAGTGCAGATTCACAGTTGCATTGCTGAGGTCTTCTTGATTTGTTATTGGTGTTGACCTCCTATGGCTAGTGACTTTAGTTTAGTTCCTAATCACATTTGAATTTCTCACTTGCGGATTTTTGACTTGTTGCTTATTCTGTCGTGGAGACTTCCTAGGACCGCAGACTACGGTTGACATCTTATTTCTTTGTTGCTGTTGTAGTTCATGAGTGGTCACATACTTCCGCTTTCGTTGTGAAATAACTACAACAAGCCAACCAAACAAAAATGTTAGGGTTATTTTAAGAAACGGAGACTAATCATCCAGTTTAGTTATTTTAAGAATCCATCATCTGTCCAAACTAGCATTTTCTTTTAGAAATATGAGATATGGATTATGCTACAGATTAGTTATTGAAACTCGCATTTTCTTTTATAATTTTATACTTGCAAGCAGATTCGGCCTTGGCCTTGCAAGTACATGTGGTTGCATCTTCAGTGGCTCAATTCTCTTATCGACCACATTATCGATATAAAAATCGAGGTGGTCGCCATTTATTGCTTCGTTAACTAATTTAGATAGGTCCGCATCAGTTGCCAGTAATTTCCATTCACTCGTCTCACCATTCCTTAGATAAATTCCTCCAATTTCAGGGTATGCAAGGTCATCCTTGACATACTTCATCAGTACAGGGTAGGAAAATAGGTCAGGATCGACAATGATAACAGCCTCTTCTCCACCACCGTATCCAGCATACTCAAATTTTCCCTTGTGGTGCAACCTGATATTCACAATGAGGATAAGGACTAAACCCATCAGCTGCTAAACCTAATATGATATTTCTCTTCTCAGCTGAAAAATGAGGATACTTAGCATCCATTGTTTTCTAAGCTTCGGCATCGGCTGGATGTCTAAGTTTACCATCATTTTTTCGACGTGTTGAATGCCATATCATAAGTTCTGAATACTCCTTAGACATAAACATCCTTTGCAGAATTGCTTATGACACTTGATAACATTTACCATGAAGAATTCACACGGTGGGTCTATCCAGTGCCATGTTCTGCTAACATGCACTTATGTCTTTGACTTTAGTATCACCATACTTATAACCAATGAGATGTGGTCATCAGTCAACAAACATACTAGTCTTAATGCATTATTATTGTCCTCAAATAATAATACTCGACTAGGGATCTTTTAGGATTATAAACACTACTCATATAATCTCATTTCTAAGTCACATACTTAGAGATAAAAAAATTCATGCTTATATTCCAAGGACATTTATTATTCTAATATTTATATCGCAGTTAATAAAGACATAATAAATAATTGAAAGAAAATCCATAGAACATATTTATTAATAATCAAAATGTCTTCCCTAAGAACATTATAGTATTGTCTCTAGGGCACAAGCACTAATAGATTGTGGTAATTCCTCTGAAGAGTCGGCCATTAGGGCAAGATTTACATACTCTTCCTCTTCATCCGAATCAGTATCATCCCAGCTTTTACCCTCTGCAATATAAGCTCTTCCTTTTTGCTTCCCAGATATTGCCTACGGTTGTTGTTTCAGCTTGGAATTTTCTCTTTTCAAACCATCATAAGAATCCTTCTTCTCATAGACACCTTTCTTCTCTCTTGCTTGACGAGGCTTCTAGCATTCAGTGGCAAAATGCCCTAACTCATTGCAATTGTAGCATCTTGATTTGCTCTTGTCTATCATGCCTGTCTTGTAGCCTCGATTAGAGCCAGAGCCTGAAGAATACTTGTTCTTCTGAAATCTGTTTGTTGAGCCCTTGAACTTGTACTTAGGGTTTCTCTTGAAACGAATGTGACTAAACTTTGCAGATAAGTACGCCATGGTTTTGTCTTCCATTTGCTCAAGTTGGTCTAGGGTGTATTAATCACTTTCATCAGCACCTAGATTTGCAGAATCCATTTCAGCCTCTATTTTTGTTGTCCACTGTCCCTGGTCCATAGATTATTACTTTTTGTTCTTGTTCCATCTCATAAGTTTTATACTTGCCATAGATCATCTCTAATGACATCTTAGTAAAATCTATTCTTTCCCTTATGGATGAAGACTTGTGTTCTACATGGTGGGGCAGTGTCATCATGAACTTCCTGTTTGTCTCTCTCAGAGGATAGGTCTTGTAAGATCCGGGAAAATTACGTGTTATTATATGATATGAAATGAGATTTTAATTTCATATTAAGAGTTATTAAATGATTTATCTGTTTAAACGTGCTAAATTATTCGTTAAATGATTGAATATGTGACAATGTGATGCTATGTGATATGTGTGGGGAATTTGAAACTATTTTGAAAAGGGTGTTATACTATTTTATTTTATTATAATTATTGAAAAGAAAATTTGGATCGTTCCCAAATTATTCGGGCAATTGGTATATCATTCGTACCAATATTTCATTCGTTAAAGTGGAAAGTATTCGAAAATATTCGTAATAGAAGTATTTTGGTTCGTATATCTATTATTAAACGATACTTGTAGTTATCCGTACTTTATGGATGCTTATCGTCTCGTGAAACGTGTATTCTGCTTTATTAAAGGTTTAAAGCATATATTCTGTTAAATTGTATTTAAAGCGATCTATCAGATCAGTATCGATCCAAAAATGTCGTTTGGGGTATTATTTTCCGTTTAATATAAAAAGGCAAATCGTACTTTGTTTTTCGTATAATCAAAGCTTAATTACAGTTAAAAATCTAAAAACCCCTGAAACGTGTTCTTCGTGTTCTTGAGAATCAAACTCAATTTTGAAGGCGTTATCGGATTCCGATTTCGATGTTCTTGTAACCAAATCGAATCTCTCATCATCCTCTACCTAAATCCATCATCAAAATCTATGTGGGTATGATCTTTAAACTTTTCCGATTTTTAACTAATTTATTTATTTCGAATTTTTGATTTAATTTGGGGGAATCTGTATTTGTGATTGTTCTTGATAATTGATGATGTGAATAAGTTGTATGTGATGTGGTGAGTGTGTTGGTGATTTTTATTTGATTTTTAGAACCTTAAATCGAGCTATACGAAGTTTTAGAGTTCGCCGGAGTTCTTGAACTTTTTGGCCGGATTTTAGTTCCAGGAAGTGGTTCTTGATTTTGTTAACACCAGTGTATAGATCGTTTAATTTGGAGTCTATTCATGTAAGAATATATGAGGTTGGTGTCTGTTTTGAGTTGGCCGGAAAACGAAACTCGCCGTCGACGGCGAGAATTTCCAGTCAGTTTCGTGCACGTTTTGAGCAGTTTTTGGTTGAGTTTTGTTGAGAATAAGAAAGCAGAAAGATTGGTGTAGCTAACGGCAGGTTTGGGTGAAGATTCGGGCTTGGTCGAACGTTTCCCGGTGGCCGGACGTCGGCCGGAAACTGGGAAACCCAGTTTCCGGTGACATGTTCTTGGCGACCCGGAAACTGTTCTTCATGACCCGTTTTGAAACCCTAACCCGACCCGGTTGATCTTAAAAACCCTAATGTCATTTCAGAAATATGTTTCTGGACTTTTATTTTTAAAATAATTCAAAAATTGTTTTAAAAATTCTAAAAATCATATCTTTAATTTAAAAATACATTTTTATTATTCCGAAAATTTTATAAATTCATAAATATTTATTTAAAGTCGAAAATTGATTAAACTTAATTATTTTAATTATTTTTAATTAATAATTAATTAATTTAATTAATTGATTAATTCTTTTAATCAGTTAATTCTTAAAAATTAATTATTAATTAGATTTAATTAATTAAAAATTCAGTTTAATTATTTTCAAACCTGTTTTATTATTTAAAAATAGTTTGAGCATTTAAAGAGTGTCAATTAATTTTATTAATTGATTTATTTTCATTTAAAATACTTATATTGGATTTAAAAATCCGATTTTTGATTTAAAAATTGTATGTGGCTTATTTAAATTCAAATAAGCTTTGTGTGATGTTTTAAAAATAGTTTTAAGTGCTATGTGATTCGTATGAGTTGTGTAATGTGCTTTATAGTCAGTATATGCCCGTACTAGGGCTAGTGTCTGAGTTTTAAATATCGTAAATTAGACCGGGCGTCCGATACGTAACCGGTCACTTGTTGAAATGTGTTATGTGAACAATGTGAATTATCTGTGTGAGTCATGCATGCGAATAAATTGTGTGGAGACTTGTTTGAGTAATTGGTTGTGTCTAATGTTATCACGAGGGGTAGATAGGATAGAAATTTGTCGGTTATGTTAGAAAGTGAGATTTACGAGGCCGTTGACTTGGATGTTGACTTTTTATAGTATGGGGATTGTCGTCAAGCAAGTTACGTGGATTACTTATGTGGTTGATTGCGATTGGTCTATCAGTTGAGATGTGGATGTTTATGCAACAGAGATATCGGTAAGATCGGTAAGTGCGTCGAAGTTAAGTTACGATCATTTATATAATATGAGGATTATACGTTGAAGACTAAGTACCGTCTCATGTTTGACTATCGAGGCTGGCACGTGGATTCGAAATGGTAAAAGCAGACTAGTGGTATTCGCAAGAGCGTTAAAGCAAAGAAGGACGGAAGTAGAGAATCGTGCGACAAGACAGAATAAGGAGGAAATCGTATTGTTTCAGCGTTACGAAATAGCTAAGGACCAGAGGCAAGTGTTTATACCCTTGCTTATTAATTAAGGGATATTATCTTGAATTATTAGTATGCATGTTGAATGCTTATTACTGAATTTTCAAATGTTGATTTCTTTGCATTGAATTGCAAGTATGTTATTTAATCTCGTAAATTGACGAGTACTCTTTTATACCTTTTGAGTTTAGATTCATATTTTCATATTGATCGGAAAGATATACTTATTATATTGAAAAGCTTGAAGAGATAATTATGGGCCGTATACTAAGGCTTTCTTTTAAAAGACTTGATTTAAAAATGCTAAGTTGGAACATTACCAACCCTAGATGAGCGAGAACTTGTGAACCCTATGAGGGAAAACTTATTCTAAAAATGCTGAAGTTGGGTTGCTTACCCTTCCAATATTCCATTTTTCACCTTGCACCTATGCAAACCTTGTTATCCTTTCTTGTTTTAAGCATTTATCTGATCCAGCCCCTGATTCAAATTCTATTACGTTGTGTATGAGTTGGTTTACTTCTTTCAAACGTGAGGCTTATCCGTTATAAGTATACGTTCGAGGGATCTAGACTAATTCTGTCAGAAGCCAGTAAACCCTTGTTTTTCTCTAACTATAAACTTACCTTGAATTTTCCTTAGACTTAAACTTGACTTTCTTGTCACTTACCAAATTGGTGAACTTTGACTAATTCTTCCACAATGTGTTAAATCATACTGTTGAGGCCATCTAGAGCCTGTTCTTTGAACCCTACTCTATATTAATCTAATAAAATTTCTGTTGACATCCTAATGCCTGTTTCATATCAGACTCGATCTTATTGAGCATGTTATTGTTTATTCTTCATTGCTATTCCAGTTGTTGCATCGATCTTGTCAATGTTTATTATGTTGTTACTTGTGATACGTATTCCCCATTGTTGTGTCGATCTCGTCGATACTAGATTATATTGCTATTCCTTATTGATTCTTCATATTTAACTATCTCCTGGAACGTGAGTTTCCAGCAATTGTTGTATTAAGGTCGTCGATTCTTCCGACACCTGATTGTCGAAGTAAGGTTGTCAATTGTACTGACACCTGACGTATAAATAATATAGAATTGGAATGTTTTTAAAAATGGACCAATTATTGGTCGATGTAATTAAGGCCCAGATTGGCCTAGGATCCAGTAGAGGACTATGACATGAGCTAGTCCGGGGTTGATGCGTGGCTGGCCAGCAGCACAACCTTTGTATTTGATAATTGTTAAAAATCCAATTCTAATATGAATTTTCATTTCTAGGATGAGTTACATCCATATACTTTGTACTTGTGAGATATGACCTGATTCTCAGGTTTATTCGTTGCGTGAAGTTGTTGGTTTGTTGATTATTAATAGTGGTTTCAATCTTGCTGAAATCGCTTACTCTTAATACATTCGGATTCCAAATAGTCGAAATCCACTTCCTTGATTCCATTGGCAGTCGTGAGATATCTATCTTGTTGAGTTTTATTCATACCGCATATCCAGTCGGTACCATGTTGAAGTCTTGAAGTGCGTTCTTTATTTCTTAACCGAGCGTGTTGGCTCATTCTTGCCCCTTGATTATTCTAACCTTCCAGAGTTGTTGATTTCGGAAAATGTCGTGAATAGACCTGTTATCTTCAAATTAGTATTTTTGTACAAACTATGGTCTTGAAGACGTACGAGTTATATTTATTTCATATTTTCTACATACTATTGTAGTTATTGTTGATTCGGTCATCGTAACGACCTATATAAATCTTTTGTGTTTTAAAACTATTCGGTTGCGAGAAGCTAAATGAGATATTGTGATAAATTACCAAACTTACTTTGAAAATATTAGAGATTACAAATGTTTAAGCCATAGGCTTGTTTATTTGAAAATCCAAAGTTTATTTTGGAAACCTTTCGTATCATATTTAATAATACGCTTGCTGAGCAATTCATTCGCTCATACTTGTTTTATTTATATATATTTTAGCCTGCCGGAAAGAAGGTGTATTGGCGAGAGTTGTCCGCGTAGCTGATCAGAGATGGGGAAAGATATTAGCGTAAAGACGTTTTGATCCAGAGCAGTGGAGCTAGTGAGAGGTTTTGTATATAGATGTTTTCTATTGCTTAATATATTGTATAAGATTAGTTGCCTGGTATACTTCTTATCGAAGTTATACTAGTGTATTAGAATTTTGTAAAGAGAATGGTTGTAAAGAAGAAAGATTGTTGTAATGAATTTGGATTCTTGTTTCTAGCACTATAACCTTTAAAGATTCTGGTAGAGTTGGGGTCACAGATATTATTATTATTGTGTTGATTTTATATTGAACAGGTTGTTTGGATTAAGAGTGCAGTGTGACGACCAAATCATTGACCCCGGATTTGGGGGCGTTACAGTTGGTATCAAAGCAAGGGTTATAGTAAAACTAGAAACGAGAGTGTGTGGGAGTGTATATAGTTATATAAGGAACGTCAGAGCTCATTTAGAGTTCGTGTTGGACTATTGAATATAGTACCACTGAGTGAGTTAAGATAGAGGTATTCAATTTAGATGATTGTGCTGAGGTGGATAGAATTTCATACGATTGTAGATGTCTACGGCGGAATCTTCGAGGACTATTACGAGTTGACGGCGACGTACGATATTGATGACCTTGCGACGTGGAAAAGAAGGGCTGAAATCGAATAACGTGGAGAAGAAGGGCTGAAATCGAATAACGAGCTATCGAAGGAGTCGACGGAGGAGTCATGTGTGAAGACCCTGGTAATACCCTCCCATCCTAAGGAAATATTTGACATTTCTTTAAGCGAAACTTGTGTTGGTGAATATATTCCACCTTTTGACTTGTACTTGATACTTTTGATCAATCATGATTGCAATTGCATCAGAGGTTGTTGCGACATCTATTTCAATTTGTAAAGCCTGTTGAAAATATGTTATTTAAATTCCAACTCCTTCATTCTTCCGGAGTGGATAACTCTAATTGTGATGTAACACTATTTGTTGATACTTCCTTTCTGGTTGTTCTTCTTTTCTGAAATAACACCTTTGGAATTTATTCAATTTCAATCCAAGGTGTGTATTTGAGAATTCTTATCGAAAGGCCCTGATTGTTATTCTGACTCTAAATTTCTTTCATATTTCTCTACTCCAACTGAGATAAACAACCCTATTTATAGGGGACACAAGGACTATCTGTCTATGTGATAGAAGTCTGACGGGACGCCGTCACTTGTGTGTTGTGAAATACAAGAAGGCTAATTACCTTTAGTACTGTCTTAATAGAGACACACAACATTGAGTTCATGTGATCAAATTGGTCTCTCAGTAATCCTTTCACTTCCAATAATGTTGCTTTGGAATATACAGATTTGGTAACCCCAATTGTGGGACATTTGCTACGATATAGAATCTTTTCACTTCAAACTATCATGAACTTCTTACTTCAAATAATCTGGGAGGTATGCCATTAGGGTGAACTGGAATTTACCCTACCTTACCGAACGAAGAATTTGCGATTGAATTACCATGAACGAAAGCGGACTACGATGCGATTAGAATACTAGTAACATATAACGGGGCCAGTTGTTCTCTTTCTATCGATTAACGTTACGATGTGGAAAAGGTGAAGTTAGATAATTCAAGAGTTGATTGGAAATTGGGGAAAAAGGTGTAATTGTGCTGATGTTATCCTAGGTTGTGGAAAATGGACATAATAGATTTTTGTCTCAATGAGAAGAACTTTTAAGATTGGATGATAGGCTAATAATGGAGAATGAGTTAATCTTTGAGTATTTCAGGATTGTATGATATGGTTGCAAGTCTTTTGCTCACGATAGTTAAGGTAGATTTTACCAGTCAATGTGGATGTATAGAATGAGAATCAAGATAATGTCGAGTTGATCAAGCTGTTTGGGAAATGAGATGGAACCATGGAAAAGGTGTCATGAGTGTTACTGTGAAGATAGGAAAAGAAGATGAAGAGGTGTTAATAAGGATTTAAAGACAATGGATGAGGTAATGAAGGGTTGTTTTCAGCTGAAGAGTTAATTGGCATGAAAGGTATGTGATTGTTGAAAGCAGTTGTTAGATATATTGGAAATAGGTAGAGTTGACCCAAGAACGTGGATGGCTGATAGTATGAGTAGTAAAGGAGAGAATTGAGATGTAAATATCTTCGGTAAAAGGATTAGAAAGGATGAAGTTTTAAGGTTATGATAACAAGAGATTAATTAAAAGAAATGACGGACATAAGGATTCAACCAGGATTGATTAAAGAGAAAGGGCTACATAAAGGAAAGAGTTATGGAAATAGAAAAGGATTCAATTATAGGAGGGAACGAGAAAGTATAAAGAATAAGAAGGAAATGCAAGGATATATATGAGGGGTTTCAAAAGGGATACCAGTGTTGGTGAATATCTAAGTACTTGAGGTGTTGGAAAATGAAGACAAAATAACAGAGGTATAGTAGACGACTACAACTAAAGAGATTCCTGAATGGAGACGAAGACATGTTGAGATAAACTGTGGTATGGAGTTGCTAAGGCTTAGAGCTTATCGTGGTGTTATTTAGGTTATTATTGACCGATTAATGAGAGATAATGGTACGGCATGGAATGACGAGTTCAATTGTATTTGACAGAGATCCGCGACGTAATTGAAGAATTCAGACAGACTATGATTGTGTACTAAATTTTGAAGGTAATTGGGAGGATCGTTTACCGTTGATTAGATTCTCTTACGACAACAGTTACTATGACGATTTTGAAATGCTACCTTACGACGATTTATTGAGTGTTGGGAAAGTGCGTATAAGTTTGCTTGCCACCCCGTGAGTGGTATATTCATAGTGTATTTCGTAGAATATGAACCTATAGAGATCTAGTTAAATTGTTCTATGTTGAGTAACCGATTGAGATATTGAGTCAGTATGAGAGAGTGATGAGTAATAGAGGAGTCAAATTAGTATGAGTATGAGGAGAAATCCTAAGGTTGAAGAGTCAACCTAGGAATTTGAGAATGAGATGTTGGAAATTATCCACCTACGTTTGCGCGAGCTGATTCTGAGGACAGAATCCTGTTAAGGGGGGAAGGATGTAAGATCCGGGAAAATTACGTGTTATTATATGATATGAAATGAGATTTTAATTTCATATTAAGAGTTATTAAATGATTTATCTGTTTAAACGTGCTAAATTATTCGTTAAATGATTGAATATGTGACAATGTGATGCTATGTGATATGTGTGGGGAATTTGAAACTATTTTGAAAAGGGTGTTATACTATTTTATTTTATTATAATTATTGAAAAGAAAATTTGGATCGTTCCCAAATTATTCGGGCAATTGGTATATCATTCGTACCAATATTTCATTCGTTAAAGTGGAAAGTATTCGAAAATATTCGTAATAGAAGTATTTTGGTTCGTATATCTATTATTAAACGATACTTGTAGTTATCCGTACTTTATGGATGCTTATCGTCTCGTGAAACGTGTATTCTGCTTTATTAAAGGTTTAAAGCATATATTCTGTTAAATTGTATTTAAAGCGATCTATCAGATCAGTATCGATCCAAAAATGTCGTTTGGGGTATTATTTTCCGTTTAATATAAAAAGGCAAATCGTACTTTGTTTTTCGTATAATCAAAGCTTAATTACAGTTAAAAATCTAAAAACCCCTGAAACGTGTTCTTCGTGTTCTTGAGAATCAAACTCAATTTTGAAGGCGTTATCGGATTCCGATTTCGATGTTCTTGTAACCAAATCGAATCTCTCATCATCCTCTACCTAAATCCATCATCAAAATCTATGTGGGTATGATCTTTAAACTTTTCCGATTTTTAACTAATTTATTTATTTCGAATTTTTGATTTAATTTGGGGGAATCTGTATTTGTGATTGTTCTTGATAATTGATGATGTGAATAAGTTGTATGTGATGTGGTGAGTGTGTTGGTGATTTTTATTTGATTTTTAGAACCTTAAATCGAGCTATACGAAGTTTTAGAGTTCGCCGGAGTTCTTGAACTTTTTGGCCGGATTTTAGTTCCAGGAAGTGGTTCTTGATTTTGTTAACACCAGTGTATAGATCGTTTAATTTGGAGTCTATTCATGTAAGAATATATGAGGTTGGTGTCTGTTTTGAGTTGGCCGGAAAACGAAACTCGTCGTCGACGGCGAGAATTTCCAGTCAGTTTCGTGCACGTTTTGAGCAGTTTTTGGTTGAGTTTTGTTGAGAATAAGAAAGCAGAAAGATTGGTGTAGCTAACGGCAGGTTTGGGTGAAGATTCGGGCTTGGTCGAACGTTTCCCGGTGGCCGGACGTCGGCCGGAAACTGGGAAACCCAGTTTCCGGTGACATGTTCTTGGCGACCCGGAAACTGTTCTTCATGACCCGTTTTGAAACCCTAACCCGACCCGGTTGATCTTAAAAACCCTAATGTCATTTCAGAAATATGTTTCTGGACTTTTATTTTTAAAATAATTCAAAAATTGTTTTAAAAATTCTAAAAATCATATCTTTAATTTAAAAATACATTTTTATTATTCCGAAAATTTTATAAATTCATAAATATTTATTTAAAGTCGAAAATTGATTAAACTTAATTATTTTAATTATTTTTAATTAATAATTAATTAATTTAATTAATTGATTAATTCTTTTAATCAGTTAATTCTTAAAAATTAATTATTAATTAGATTTAATTAATTAAAAATTCAGTTTAATTATTTTCAAACCTGTTTTATTATTTAAAAATAGTTTGAGCATTTAAAGAGTGTCAATTAATTTTATTAATTGATTTATTTTCATTTAAAATACTTATATTGGATTTAAAAATCCGATTTTTGATTTAAAAATTGTATGTGGCTTATTTAAATTCAAATAAGCTTTGTGTGATGTTTTAAAAATAGTTTTAAGTGCTATGTGATTCGTATGAGTTGTGTAATGTGCTTTATAGTCA
The DNA here is from genome assembly GCA_030848705.1 of Heracleum sosnowskyi. NCBI lineage: Eukaryota > Viridiplantae > Streptophyta > Magnoliopsida > Apiales > Apiaceae > Heracleum > Heracleum sosnowskyi. The sequence continues at coordinate 90,086,645 of CM061235.1, read as the reverse complement.
GTATATGCCCGTACTAGGGCTAGTGTCTGAGTTTTAAATATCGTAAATTAGACCGGGCGTCCGATACGTAACCGGTCACTTGTTGAAATGTGTTATGTGAACAATGTGAATTATCTGTGTGAGTCATGCATGCGAATAAATTGTGTGGAGACTTGTTTGAGTAATTGGTTGTGTCTAATGTTATCACGAGGGGTAGATAGGATAGAAATTTGTCGGTTATGTTAGAAAGTGAGATTTACGAGGCCGTTGACTTGGATGTTGACTTTTTATAGTATGGGGATTGTCGTCAAGCAAGTTACGTGGATTACTTATGTGGTTGATTGCGATTGGTCTATCAGTTGAGATGTGGATGTTTATGCAACAGAGATATCGGTAAGATCGGTAAGTGCGTCGAAGTTAAGTTACGATCATTTATATAATATGAGGATTATACGTTGAAGACTAAGTACCGTCTCATGTTTGACTATCGAGGCTGGCACGTGGATTCGAAATGGTAAAAGCAGACTAGTGGTATTCGCAAGAGCGTTAAAGCAAAGAAGGACGGAAGTAGAGAATCGTGCGACAAGACAGAATAAGGAGGAAATCGTATTGTTTCAGCGTTACGAAATAGCTAAGGACCAGAGGCAAGTGTTTATACCCTTGCTTATTAATTAAGGGATATTATCTTGAATTATTAGTATGCATGTTGAATGCTTATTACTGAATTTTCAAATGTTGATTTCTTTGCATTGAATTGCAAGTATGTTATTTAATCTCGTAAATTGACGAGTACTCTTTTATACCTTTTGAGTTTAGATTCATATTTTCATATTGATCGGAAAGATATACTTATTATATTGAAAAGCTTGAAGAGATAATTATGGGCCGTATACTAAGGCTTTCTTTTAAAAGACTTGATTTAAAAATGCTAAGTTGGAACATTACCAACCCTAGATGAGCGAGAACTTGTGAACCCTATGAGGGAAAACTTATTCTAAAAATGCTGAAGTTGGGTTGCTTACCCTTCCAATATTCCATTTTTCACCTTGCACCTATGCAAACCTTGTTATCCTTTCTTGTTTTAAGCATTTATCTGATCCAGCCCCTGATTCAAATTCTATTACGTTGTGTATGAGTTGGTTTACTTCTTTCAAACGTGAGGCTTATCCGTTATAAGTATACGTTCGAGGGATCTAGACTAATTCTGTCAGAAGCCAGTAAACCCTTGTTTTTCTCTAACTATAAACTTACCTTGAATTTTCCTTAGACTTAAACTTGACTTTCTTGTCACTTACCAAATTGGTGAACTTTGACTAATTCTTCCACAATGTGTTAAATCATACTGTTGAGGCCATCTAGAGCCTGTTCTTTGAACCCTACTCTATATTAATCTAATAAAATTTCTGTTGACATCCTAATGCCTGTTTCATATCAGACTCGATCTTATTGAGCATGTTATTGTTTATTCTTCATTGCTATTCCAGTTGTTGCATCGATCTTGTCAATGTTTATTATGTTGTTACTTGTGATACGTATTCCCCATTGTTGTGTCGATCTCGTCGATACTAGATTATATTGCTATTCCTTATTGATTCTTCATATTTAACTATCTCCTGGAACGTGAGTTTCCAGCAATTGTTGTATTAAGGTCGTCGATTCTTCCGACACCTGATTGTCGAAGTAAGGTTGTCAATTGTACTGACACCTGACGTATAAATAATATAGAATTGGAATGTTTTTAAAAATGGACCAATTATTGGTCGATGTAATTAAGGCCCAGATTGGCCTAGGATCCAGTAGAGGACTATGACATGAGCTAGTCCGGGGTTGATGCGTGGCTGGCCAGCAGCACAACCTTTGTATTTGATAATTGTTAAAAATCCAATTCTAATATGAATTTTCATTTCTAGGATGAGTTACATCCATATACTTTGTACTTGTGAGATATGACCTGATTCTCAGGTTTATTCGTTGCGTGAAGTTGTTGGTTTGTTGATTATTAATAGTGGTTTCAATCTTGCTGAAATCGCTTACTCTTAATACATTCGGATTCCAAATAGTCGAAATCCACTTCCTTGATTCCATTGGCAGTCGTGAGATATCTATCTTGTTGAGTTTTATTCATACCGCATATCCAGTCGGTACCATGTTGAAGTCTTGAAGTGCGTTCTTTATTTCTTAACCGAGCGTGTTGGCTCATTCTTGCCCCTTGATTATTCTAACCTTCCAGAGTTGTTGATTTCGGAAAATGTCGTGAATAGACCTGTTATCTTCAAATTAGTATTTTTGTACAAACTATGGTCTTGAAGACGTACGAGTTATATTTATTTCATATTTTCTACATACTATTGTAGTTATTGTTGATTCGGTCATCGTAACGACCTATATAAATCTTTTGTGTTTTAAAACTATTCGGTTGCGAGAAGCTAAATGAGATATTGTGATAAATTACCAAACTTACTTTGAAAATATTAGAGATTACAAATGTTTAAGCCATAGGCTTGTTTATTTGAAAATCCAAAGTTTATTTTGGAAACCTTTCGTATCATATTTAATAATACGCTTGCTGAGCAATTCATTCGCTCATACTTGTTTTATTTATATATATTTTAGCCTGCCGGAAAGAAGGTGTATTGGCGAGAGTTGTCCGCGTAGCTGATCAGAGATGGGGAAAGATATTAGCGTAAAGACGTTTTGATCCAGAGCAGTGGAGCTAGTGAGAGGTTTTGTATATAGATGTTTTCTATTGCTTAATATATTGTATAAGATTAGTTGCCTGGTATACTTCTTATCGAAGTTATACTAGTGTATTAGAATTTTGTAAAGAGAATGGTTGTAAAGAAGAAAGATTGTTGTAATGAATTTGGATTCTTGTTTCTAGCACTATAACCTTTAAAGATTCTGGTAGAGTTGGGGTCACAGATATTATTATTATTGTGTTGATTTTATATTGAACAGGTTGTTTGGATTAAGAGTGCAGTGTGACGACCAAATCATTGACCCCGGATTTGGGGGCGTTACAGGTCTTCCCTTTCATAGATAATTCATTTAACAACTTAGTATATTTCTCAAAGACCTGAGTTATACTTTCTCCGGGAAGTGACCTAAATGATTCATATTGAGATGTCAGGATATCCAATATATTTTCCTGCACGTCTTCAGTACCTTCCATTATAAGATTTATGGTATCCCACATTTGTTTCTCACTTGTACATAGGGATGGCAGAAAAATCCGATCCGACGGATACCCGATCCGAAACCCGAAATTTTGGATTTACCGAACCCGATTTTTTGGATTTGGATTTGATTTTTAAACCTGAAAAATTTTGGATTTGGATTTTATGTATACCGATCCGAAACCCGACATCCGATCCAAACCCGATCCGAATCCGAAACCCGAAAACCCCCCGAATATATGTATATATATTATATATATAATATATCATATATATAATATTGTACTTAACAACAATTTTACATAATATATTTGTATTTATATTAACATAATAACATACATAAGAACATGTTTAATTGCATTGCATAGTACTTGTGGGACGCTGCTAGTGAATTGATGTTGGGACGCTGCTAGTGAATTGATGCATTGATGCATTGATGGTGCTTGTAGTTTATTACTTATCTTTTTAAAATTTGTAAACTATTCTGAATTACGATTCTGAGTCCTGAGATGTTGCTGAATTGAATATGCATTTAAATTGTTAATGTCTCAGTGATACACTAGTCTGTTATTCTGAAAATTTGGATTTAAATTTCGGGTTTCGGGTTTTGGATTTCGGGTTTCAAATTAACTTTTCGGGTTTCGGGTATCCAAATCCAAATCTAATCCAAAATATTCGGGTTTCGGGTATACCCGAACCCGATCCGAAATCCATTGGATCGGGTTTGGATCGGGTTCGGGTTTGGATAAAATTTTCGGGTTTGGATTTGGATTTTGTCAAACCCGATCCGACCCGATTGCCATCCCTACTTGTACAGTTCATAATCTGATAACTCATTTCTTTATCTGCGGAGTCAGTTAATATCAGCATTAGACCTGTTTCCAATCTAACCAGTTCCCTGTCTGTGTCTGTGTACTCAGTCAATCCCTTTGGGGTTGAACCTTGGGGAACTCTAGTACCATCAGGATTTGTAGATTCACCTACTGGTTTCATTGGTACAAACGGTCTGTTCTCTAAGATGCCAATATACAAAGGGTTTGACGCTTTGATAAATAATAGCATCTTCATCTTCCATACACCGAAATCATCTCTAGTAAAGGGGGGAACTTTGATACTAGCAGTTGTCTTTGGAGCACTCATGGTTTCTGAAAATTTCAAATTATTTAAGATTCAAAAAATTCCAATAAAATGAAAATTTTGAAAATTAAAAAATTTGCTACTAATTTTCAAGCCTTGTTTGATTTTGGTCTCAATCACCGGATCTAATTTGTACATCAATCAAGAAGCTCTGATACCAATTGTTAGGTCCAAAGTATCATAGAAGGGGGGGGGGGGGGGGGTTGAATACGATACTCACAAATTATTCAATTTTATTCGTGGATAATTAATTATGTTCTTGTCCGAAATCAAATTTACCAAATCAAAACACGAGTCGGGGAATATATCGTTTTATAAATATAAACCACGAAGGGTGCTACAAATTCTAATCCGTAGGATTAGCTTCAATGAGTTCAAGGTACAGTCATCAATACAAATGATAGAATTTAAGGCACTAATATTAACTTCTCTAAAATTCTCAAGCTCTTAAAACTCTCTCCGTATTTAATCGTCTACAACTCCTTCAATTCATTAACTGAAATGAACTAATGAAGACAGTGTCTTCATTTCTCAAAATGCTGTCTTTGAGAAAAACTATCGAAGGCTTGGAAGTAATCTTGGCCGTCCATTTTCTCACCAACCTCTGACAAACATAAATACAATTCACCTGCTCCAGAAAACAAAACTATCGAAAACAAGATTTTCCTTTTCTTTCGATAGATTTAAATAAAATCTATCGAAAAGAATCTCTTGCTTCTCTGAAACTATTTCTATAGTTTTATTAATAAAAACTATCATACTATGTCATGAAAACTATCGAAATGTCTTTAATAGCATTTTGATCCTTGAAGATTCTATCTTTTTTGCAACAAGCATATTGTACTTCAATTTAACCTAAACATACCTTATTAATTTATTTTCACTTCCAGGATGTTTCAGGTCTGATTTAAATCAATTTCTTCCGAGATGATAAACATCTTGATCTTCTTAGTGTTGACAACTAGTGCAACTGGTCTGGTTCACAGATGACTAACACTTGATCAATACCTCTACGCCTTCAATACAATACAGTTGATAAGTCATTTTTCATTCTGGTTACTTCATTAATATCACTGAAATCCTCTGGTACTAACTCTTTATCATTCAAATACTTCTGTAGTCTTGAAAGTCTTGTTTCTTTATTTGTCACTGAGGCTTGAACATATTAATGAACTTCTTTCTGTAACCTGTTTACGGACTTCAAGAATACATACCATATTTTGAGTTTTTGAGTTTACCGTTTCTTCTATTTTTCTGGATTCATGTGCTTCTATTAATATTATAGTCTGTCTTGTTCCTTTGTTGAGTTGTAGTTATCTCTGTTACATATTATGTTACATTATGCTTTACACAAACTCTGTGAGAAGGGTAGAATCTCCAGTCATGTGCCTAGAGCAGCCACTGTCTAGGTACCATAGATTCTTTCTGTTTCCCTGCAAACAACAAAACCAAATCAAGTTGATTTTGGTACCCAAGTTTCCTTGGGTCCTGTCTTGTTAGCCTTTACTCTGCCTTTCTTGTCATTTTTCACCTTAATCTCAGTTTGATTTAAATCAACCTTGACCCTAGGTATTGACCTCTGAGAAACAACATTTTGAAAATGTTCATATGCATACATGTTTGATGCACGAATTTGAGGATACTATGCATACATAGTGTTCATGTGTGGCATGCTCCATGTCATTTGTGGCAATGTGAATGCATTTATATAAGGATTTGGAACACATGGCATATTAGCATACAAATTTGATGCATGAGGATTATGTGCAAACATGGTGGGCATAACATGCATATGCACATTGGGTACAGGCAATGGCATTTGAACAGATGAATTCTTAACAGCTTTGTAGTTGGTAGACAAATGATTAACACTACCACACTTTACACAAGTTTTCCTGGGAGCATACTTGTTAGATGTGTAATTATTGTGTTTGTTAATCCCTACCTTACCATTTTTGTTCTTTTTCTTTTTACTCTTAATTATAACCTCAATGTTTTTTAACTTGTCCTTCAATTTCTTGTTGGACAAGTGACCTATGTTTACCTTTTCAACGTTCTTGGTTTTGCTACTTTCTCCCTGAACAAAATTTTTGCTGGTTGGATTTTTGTTCAGTTTCTTTCTATATGTTTCAAAGGATGAGTCTCATCCGTTGAAAGAGTTATCTCTTAACGGATGGTCGCTATCCGTTGAAGCATCATCAGCTCCTAGATCCTCAGAAATATAATCTAGTTTCTCTTTGTCCTTTTTCATTGATTCCTTGTAGAATGTATCCACGCCTTGAACTTTCATTATGTTTGTGGTAACATTCCTAGAATCATTCCATCTTGCAACTACTTCATGTTCTTTTGCTAAATGCACTTTGAGAATTTCTTCTCTTTTCAGTACATCTAGCAGTTCATCCTTAGCAATCTGACACTCCATCCTTATTTTCTCAAACTCAATAAACTGAGTTTCCAAGACAGCATTTCTATCACTTAAAAACAGATTAGCATCTTTAATCCTAGTGTTTTCTTTTATAAGTGATTTAAAAGAAACACGTATATGGTACAATTCAGTAGACATATCATTAATTGCACTATTGCATTCCTCTGTAGAAACCTCAGTGAGGTTGGTAGTGATTACCTAATTGGTTGATGAACTGGCCTCCTGCTCATTTGAATCAGCCATCAGTGCAAGGTTTACAAACTCAGTGTCCTCTTCAGAATCATTCCCACCATCAGCCCAGTCATAGTCCTGAGTTATGAATGCCCTTCCCTTTTGCTTGAGAAGTTCAAAGTATTTCTTCTTATAATCAACAGGCTCAAACTTCCTGTCAATCTTCTCAGCTTTTGGTCTTTTGCATTCACTGGCAAAGTGTCCTCCCATTCCACAATTGAAACATTTAAATTTGGACCTTTCAAAATAGTTTTTGTTTGATTGAAAGTCCTTTCTGAATGGCTTGGTCACCTCAGGGCTTCTCTTGAACTTGAGCTTTGAGAATTTTCTTGACAGAAAAGCTAAATGTTCATCTAGCTCATCCATTTCATCTTGGTTAGAGGGCTCACTTTCTTCAATCATCTTTCCCTTGCATTTTCTTGATTCAATCCTACCTTCACAAGCACTTGGGCTTGGTGTAGCTTCAGCAGTTTCTTCCTTCATGTCCTCGGCCTTGTTAACACTTTCTACTAAGGCAACAAATCCATTTTTCTTCTGGACCTTCTCAATTTCCTCATCCTACTCCATTTCTAGCTCATATGTCTTTAGAGTTCCATACAGCCGTTCAAGAGTAAAATCCTTGTACTCTTGAGTGTTTCTCAAGGAAACAGTCATAGGCTTTCACTCTTTGGGCAAGGCTCTCAGAAACTTGAGATTTAAGTCCTTAGTTTGATACACTCTCCCATACAAATTTAATCCATTCAGCAATTTTTGAAATCTACTAAAAGTATCATTCAAAGATTCTCCACTTTTAAAGTGAAAGTATTCATACTGTTGTATGAGAAGCTACATCTTGTTTTCTTTGACCTGTTCTGTTCCTTCACACAATGTTTGGACTGTGTCCCAAATTTCCTTAGCTATAGAGCAGTTAATTACATTGTCAAACATATCAGATTCAAGACCATTGAACAGAATGTTCATATTCTTTTTGTCTTTGTGTATGGCAATGATGTCCTCAGGAGTTCATTCTAAAGAGAGTTAGAAGGGGGGGGGGGGGGGGGGTTGAATACAATCTTTAAAAATTTCTTTGATCTTGACAGAAAAGATGTAATAGTAAATTCAAGAACAGAAAAACAAACAAAATAAAACTAACACAAGAATTAAAAATTCAGGTGGATTGATTGTTCCACCTGTGAGATTTTTATTAGAAGAAATCTATGTGATGCTTATGAATAAACACACAACTGCATACACACTAATTTAGCTTCAGCAATTTATAAGTGATATTGCCCTTTGCTCTCTAAATTGCCTAACTAATTTCTTGAGTTCTAAAATAGTGCTACACTTGGTTATATTACCCAAGTTTACAAGATATTTCGAACAACTAATAATACAAAAAGTAACTCTGTCCAAAACACTTACTTCTCCATCCTGAGTAGTGGTCCTTGTGTTGGTGGCTTGTCCTTTTTGGATGATTATCTTTTATGGAATTGGTACACTTGACCAGACAAAACAGAATGCTTCTTCTTCTCATGAGTTTACCAGGAATAATGGTTTCCATGCTCTGTGAAATCTGTCAACCCATGTGTTTTGTCAGAACTGCCCTTTTCACAAAGTACAGGTTGCATCCGTTGAGGTTATTTGAGCTGCAACTGTTGAGAGTATTTTGACTACATCCGTAGAAGGCTAGAACTGCTATCCGTAGACAGTCAATTTCACTTATGTAAAATTGCAAGGCATAGACTATTTACGATTAGCCTTCCTATTCTACATATCCATTAAAAGTCAACATGACTTATTCAGCCTAAAACTAATACTCCAACTTTTATATCAGAATTACACAAGCATGTTACATTGAGTCTTATCCATAGATAAGCTACCCTTCTACGGATATTGCAAACATATGTTATCTGTTGAAGGCTACATTTTTACTTATACAATTTTCACTAAGTTAGTTTAGTTATCATCAAGAAAGAACATAGTTCCTAACAAACTCAACCAATCTCTTCAAGAATGTACATAAAAAATCAGAAGTATTAGCTTGGACTGATCGCAGTCTATATCTGTACTTAATTATCCCTGATTTTCAGGATCTAGAAGCAGCTTTGGAGTTTTTGATTTTGAATTCGAAGATTAGTTCGATTGTATTGGCAAGGGGAAGGGATTAATGATTTTCTGGTTTGTTTTGCCAAGGACGAAGAATCAGTTGAAGATCTTGAATTTTCCAACTGATAGCTCTTGTAGATCTGAATAGCCAGTTGTGTACTTTTTTTGAATGCTTTTAACAATCTGACATTCAGATGATATTAGTATTTTTATTTTTTCCTTCATCACTGTTGCTGTGTTAAATTAGTGGTCATACTAATACATGCTTAATCAAGGACGGAACCAGGAATATATCTTGGAGGGGAAAAAATTAAATCAAAAGTTCTGTAACAATAAGTAGTTCAAAACAGGCCTTAAAACTATGTTGATACATGTTAAACTAACTGAGATCGACGCTTTTTCATCTTGTAAAACATGTCTGTTGGGTATGAGTTTCACAAGAAGATAATATAGAGGGGGTGAATATATTATCAATAAATTCTTTGATTATCTTCATTTTGAATCTGGTTTATTGTAGCTTGAAACTTGTTTGTTGAACACGAAAGTAATGCGGAATAAAAACAACACAAATAATTTCACTTTTAATCTAATATTGTTTTAGATCGAAAGATGCTACAAACTATGAATTGGAACTTGAATTCTCAGCTGCATTTTTCTTAGAGAGATACAGCTTGTATGTATGTGAAAACCTTAACTTCTAAAGATAAGGAAGCTGTGTGTTTATAAAATACACACAGCTCACTTTTACAAAACTAGTAACAGACAAACAACTTGCCAAACCATGTCTATACTATTTTGGTGAAATTTGGCATCATGTGAATTTCTTCTTTGTTTTACATACTGCTATATCCTTATCTTTAGCTGATTCTTTTGACTGTCTCTTCAAGCTTCTTTGTAGACTTTCCATGTGCATACTGCAATTGATTGAGACAACTGCATACGCCTTTGTTTTAGTTCGATCCTTGTTCCCAGAATATTTGTCTCGTTGTTGATTATGAATTCTGCTAAGTCCTCCATTCGACATCTCTGACATACTAGGTTCGACAACTTGACTTCTCGAAACAGTGTAAACTGACTTCTTGAATTGACTTCTCGAGTCAGTATAAAGACACTTCTCGAATCGGCTATCTCCACATCTCGAACCGGTAGCTTAGGTACTTCTCGGATCAATATATTGACTTCTAGAATCATGACATTCGAACCAGTGTTATTATGACTTATCAAATTGACTTATCGAATCAGTATAATAACAACTTCTCGAATCAATATACTTGACTTCTCGAATCTTTACACTTAGGACTTCTCGAACAGATGACTTCTCGAATATTCACTTAGACAAATTTCACACTTCAATATTGCAACTTCTTTATTCTTCACACTGTCTTAAATGTCTTGGGGCATGATCTTGTGATCTTCTTCCAGGTCATCATCAGAACTTATTACATAGTTACACATATTGATTTACAAAGTATAGAACCTTAAGGAACAAAGGGATCCCCTAGTTAAAGGGTCAAGTAAGTGACACAAAGTGACACAAGACTATAGGCTTGTTATTTATGTTGAAATGCATCTATGACTAACAATGTCAATGATAGAATCATTATCCAAATTTTCAACAACTTCTTTCTCGAAATAAGTAATCAAGCAATCATGCAGAAAATCATCCTCCATTTTGTTCAATAATTTATTTTTGATGAAGCTCATTATCGAAAGGGCACGTTCAGTTGTAGTTGTTGAAATGGGTAACGGCAAAACCATACGGATTAATCGATCAAGAAGAGGATATATATATATAACTTCTTTGTCTTGAATAGTAGCTGGCAAAGCTCAGAGATAGTAGTCACGGCTTAAAACTTATGATGCTGGCTAACATCAAGTATATAATGTTCAAGTTGAACTTTTAAATGTAGGGCATGTTTGGCTAGCAATGCTTATGCATTATAATTTAATAAGAACTTATGAGGAGTGTTTGTGTACTCAGCTTATTTGATAACTTATACCTTATAAATTGATAAGTTGAATGTTAGAAATCACCAACATTTTACTTAACTTATCAACTTATTCTTTGATTTCTTTATTTTTTTTAATACTTTATATTTTTACCTTTGTGTTTTTAAATATTTTTTAAATTTAAAATGCAAGTGTTGAAATCATTGTATTTAATAATTATTTTTTCAAATTTAACTTAGCAAACTCTTAATTAACTTATAAGTAAATTTATCCAAACACGCACGTAGTTTATCATTTTTAGGAAAAATCATCAGGATATATATAGCCTCAATGTTACTCGCACCGTCATAGCCTTGATCCCCGATGTTTCTTACATTATGATTATGATGAGAAAGAACACTGCATATTGCATTCTTCAAAGTTAATGATGTAGTATCTGACACATGAACAATTGAGAAAAACCTCTCTTCTATGTGTCTATATATATTTGTCCACGAATCGCAAAACAATGGTCATCTGCTCTCGTTTTGATTCGTCTCTAGCTTCATCAACTATAATGCAAAATTTCGCATCTCCAATTTCACCACGAATTGCTTCTTGTACCTTGGTTGCAAATATTGAAAGAATTTGTTTTTGGACCAAAGGAGAGGTATAAGTAGCATTTTGTGTTGCATTTTCCAAGACGACATTGTTTACCTCTGGCTAATACACTGCCAAAAGTTTGAGCATCTCAATGAAATTACCTCGATTTTTTGATTGCGCATTTTCATTATTCCCTCGAAAAGCACAATTTTGAAAAGTGAGCCATCTAATGACATCAATCGAGCTTTTTAATCTCAAGCGATTATTCAGAACTTGATGTGTACTTTGCTTTTCAATTACTCTCACAAGATGATGAGATGGTCTTGCCAGATCATGGCAGCGCTGTACATCTAGTCGATGAGGCAAGTTCTTACTGTTGATGCCGATTTTCGTCACGGATGGAGCATCATTGTTACGGGTATTCGTGCAGAGCTTGTAGTAGATATTCATGGCCATTGACTAAGGTTACGGGTATTCGTGCAGAGCTTGTAGTAGATATTCATGGCCATTGACAGAGGTTACGGGTATTTGTGCAGAGCTTGTAGTAGATATTCATGACCATTGACATAGGAGATTAGGGTTTTTGAGATTTTTAGACTGGGCTTGAGAGTTATTCTAATTGAGGAGCTCTAGAATATCGGGTGTCGGATCCCCCAAGTTGCCTACGTATCTCTATATTTATAGAGAATCAAGTCTACGTAGTTCTATTAGGATCCACTACCTTTTCCGTTTAGAGTTCTAGTTAGAACAGTACTCCTAAACTTATGGAGCAAGTCACCTAGTTGTAGTGAGTGTCCTCAAATATAATAATTCCCGTTATTGGGCTTATTTAATTTGGGCTGATACCCGTATGGGATCAGATTTATATCTCGTACCAACATGTCCCCGGTATTTATCGGAGGTTTCCTTCGGTGAATACTTAATTAAAGTAATTTTTTTCCTTGATCTCGATCAAACAATATGTCAATCGATAACACCTCTAATAATTATTGATGATGGTTACATCAATTTAGGCGTTGTTATTTTTTATATGTTAATGACTTTGGTTTATCCCATAATCGAGTGATCGGGTTTTCTTTTGGTGTTGACTGGGCCCTGCAACACCTTATGTTTGCCATAACACATTTGGGCCTTAGATTTATTAGTAACAAATGTACCAATTTAAGGCTTGTTTTTAACTTGAGCAAAGTTGGATTCGTCAATCCCCATATACCAAGCTATCAGGCTAAGTATTTAGCTAGAGCCATGACTAACCAAATCGCCTTATGGTTTGACTAGTTAAGCCTGTGCTTTCGAGTCAAAAAATATTAAGTAGCTAACTTTTCTCGGAGCACGGATGAGAGGTCGTCCGTAAGCCACAAATTTTGTCAAAAGACCTTGCTTACCAGTTTCTCATCTTCCGGTTGCTAGTACCCGGCTTTTTATGTACCATCATAGCTCAAAGGCGGTTTTTCGGTCCATATATTGGCATTATCCTGGCCCCGCGGTGATTCTCGCATTTAAATGAATGAGATGGATGAGACAAATCACTGGTTTAGGTCGGATCAAATTTGGCCCACCCCGAGATCTTATCAACTGATCAGGAAGTTAAGATAGTCGAGATGAACCACACAGTATATATTACTTGACAAAAAAAAAGCGTAAAATAAACATTACTTATCTTTAATTTTGTGTCCGAGATTCACTTTACTTCCGATATTCAGGTAGTTGAACTTAATTGATTCGTCAATTTGCAGAATGTCCCCAGCTCCGTATCATTTTGGCATGATGTTTGCTTGTTAGTACACGTTCAAACTTCACAAGTGATATATGAATGCAACGTGGTTTATTGCTTGCACATAACAACCATCGGGGCACTTTGTGATTTTTCCAGTAACAAATTTTCTTGTGCATAATTGTTGCAAACATTTCCAATGCATGCTGCTAGTTCTGCTCAAATGCTTCTGCAGTTTTGTATGCCTCTGCATTGCTTCAGAATTTAGTGCACATTTTATCTGGTCCACAAAAGCTAGTAACTTTGTCGACCTCTGCACTGTATCTTCTGTTAGGAAGCATTACACCTGGACCAGAGAATCGCTACTCTAGAACTAGCCATACTCTGATTTTTGCTTGGATAATAGGCTTTCGTACTCTCGATTCCATAAAGCCTAGGTGATCTATACTCCAATGAGCTATATTTTCTCTGCATTTTGGAGATAGAGTTTCTTCTTCTTTGGCAGATTGGTATTGTCTCAGGTGCCTTTTCTTTTTGTTGCGACAAGCTCCTGCAGTACCGTTGATAGCTCAAAGATTTTGCCATGTTTGTTGTCTGTATTGTATTCTTAGGGAGCTCTTGTCACACTGTTATTCTCGCTGAAGCTGACATATGTTCTACCAAACGAAAGATCGGATTATTCTTGGCCGGAGAGTTGTACAATAACTGGTGCAGAACTTGGTTACGGAAATGGTGGGTGTAGGCTCTCAAATCATGCTTACCATCTCCATTCTTACGAGTACATTTCTTGTATATATCTGGGACACTCTTGTGATGACTGTAAATTGTGAACCTGATAAATGTTTTAGACACACTCATAAAAAACCTAGTGGACTGTGACATAGATATGAATTGCCGGCAAGAATCGTTTTTTTTTTTACTTCTCTTGTTAGTTCTCCACCAGATCTTATATTGTAATATCCCTTCTTCTCATCTTTCATGCTAAGCTAGGTTTCTTCTTTTCAGTTTTTATCACTCTTTTTTTTTTGCTGCCAAACAAGTTTGCAGTTCTGACGTTTATCAATCTGTTGGGCACAGATAGAACCGCTGCAACGTTGCGCTGCTCTGTTCCGGCCCTTTCTCTAGTATTCTGCATTTTTCCATCTTTTATTTCTTTGTAGGGATAAGAAAACTGAGTTCTCCTGCTTAAACATGAGTTTTCTTCTTTTTCGTTTGGGATGCACTGATGCTTGACAAATTGAGTTGCTTGAGGCCTGGTCATGATAATTTTATCCTGCAACAGAACATATATCTTCCTTGAACAGATCTGGTGCTTGTTTTCTTGATAATTGCTTTAGAATGCCTTTGTAGATGCAATTTTTTCAAATTTTCTTCTAGAGATCCACCTACAGCCTTTCTTCCTTCAGGTGCTAGATGTCTTCGGATTTTTAACTTTACTATGGCTACCTCTTCTCTTGTGCAATTAACCAGGTTAGGCTTGTGTAAAAGCATTGTTGTTTTCTCTGTTACCCAGTAATTGCTCGGGGAGTAATATGGAATGGCTGTTCTTCGTAATTGCTGGCATGAACACAATTTTTTTTTTTGCTGCTCTGAGCTCCACATGCTTCCTTTTTTGCTGGATTGTTGTCACGCCACTCCTGTAACTTAATAAAAGATCGAACCCGCATGCTTTCTAATACTCCTGTTGCCCCTTTTTAAAAAAAAAAAAAATTCATGTGATGCCCAAGTTTTCCATTGCATCGATGCCATTATTTACTTTCTAGTTCAGCATATTTGGATGCCATGCTTGGTATTTGTTCAGTATGATTTATTCTGAATGCTTTTCTGGTCGCTTCTCCATCTCTTCTTCGTATAACCTATTATATGCTCCATAGCTGGAGACGTAATCTTCTCGTCTTCCAGAAGTGGTATATTATTTGTTACAGTATGACATGGGCTTTAGACATATTGTCTACAGAAGTTATATTTTTCCACATAATCACCCTACTGCATTCCTTTAAGATAATTCACCAGCTTGCTAACATCCTTTGTCATTGAGGAGCATTCTTTCTTAAGGTTTAATTAAAGAATATTTAGAATGAAGCCCCCTTTGCTCAATAGGAGCCTTGACAGCCTGCTGATTTTTTGTTTTGAAACTTTTTTATTGACCCTATGCGCATGCAACATCATCTTTCTTCTTATTCATGGTATGAGCAAATAATTTATCCTTTGCTTCCTTGTCTTTTGATTTTAATTTATCTGGAATAAGGTGTGGCACACGCGCGTTTTCCTTGGTTTGATCTTCGTTCTTTCTGTTGTCAAATCATATGCACCCCCGTCCATTTACACCACATTCTCGGTTGTTTTCCTTGCTGAATTGTTGAACCAGAGGACTGATGAAATCAGATCTGGTGGTGAATATGGTTTGCATCTTCTTGATTGTAACTCAGCAAAGGTGTTGACTCCGTAAAAATTACCTCGCTTCAATTTTTTTAAAATGCTTGCAGAATAGCTTGAATAGGCTTTTACAGCCAATACTTTTTACCAGACTATGCATATTTTCTTCTTTTTCGATTTTCTACCTTTTTTTGTGGTACCTTGTCAACCTCTGCGCTGCTTTATATATCAGCACATATGGAATTTGATCGACAAAAGCTATGAAAAGAATGTATCACTCCTTTTTTTTACAGCTGCTAAGACTTCCGCTCATTGTTGAGCTTTAGAGATACATAAGCCCTTGCATCCTACCGATTCAGCATGCTTATGTACAATTTTAGTGCCCTGGTTGCTTCCAATGATCCATCTGTTCCACTGTTTTTCATACAAATGCGATTTGTAGCTTTCTTGGTTTAACTTGCGTGTGAGTTTACTTTGTTTACTCCAGGTCCTGGTTTTTCAATCCCCTCACAGGAGCAGTTTCCCTTAATTCCCTTGATGTCAAACAAAGCTTCAGGATGCTATTCTTTGTTCATGATTTTCGGGTAACGAAAATCTTATGGTTGTAGATGTAGGATACCTATCTCTGAGCCATTTTGTATTCTAAATCATTTTCCCAGGCATGTCACAAGTTGACAACCTGGTTCAGGGGTGGTCTGCGGCCCTCCTTGTAGCGTGAAAAGCTTCTGTTGATTTTATAGTTGTTGACACTGGTGAATTCAGTCTAGGGAGAAATTATATGTGAATGACGAGCTGAGTCATTAATCAAGCTTGTTATAGTCGTCAAGGATCACCCATTGCATACTGATTTATTTGACAAATATTTAGCAACATCACTTCTCTATTTGTCAACATTCGACGAGATCCCGAACATGCAGCAATCATCAAACTCATCTTCTCTTCTTCTTTCAGAAGTTGCCAAAATTAGCAGCCAAAGATATTTTTTTTAACCTTCTGGACTATCATTTCTTTGTATTCTGCAAATTACAGGCCATAAAAACAAAACCTGTGAAGATTTCATTCTACTCCTGATCGAAAACATCATAATAACAAGATCATGCTTTATGTAGTTAATGACAGTAGTGGTGCATTTGTGTTTAACATTTTACGGGTCAAAATCATGAAATTTAATGATATGTATACTTGAATGAGGCAAGCAGGTAGTAACATACTAACATGTGGTGAAGTCTAAACATGAAAATATATATAATTAATTTATTCCTCTATAAATTTGTGCAAATCTTCGTAACATTACAGAATCAACACTACTAGGCATGTGTAGGGCATTATTTTCAAAATTATATAAGCATGATTGAATTTAAAGTTAAAAAACTTATAGCTTGTCTTTTTCCTGGACCCCGTTGCAACCATATTTTATTGAAGCTTTCTGTTGGGGTAATTTTCCGGAACCTCTATGTTGTCCTTCACCGTCACAATTACGTTGGTATTAAATTTTGCAATCGTACATACAACCGTCAACATGATTTTCAACCATGGAATTTTTTTTTTATTATTATTTACTCTACATGATTCCCACATACGGCGCCAAATGTTGATGCCGATTTTCGTCACGGATGGAGCATCATTGTTACGGGTATTCGTGCAGAGCTTGTAGTAGATATTCATGGCCATTGATAGAGGTTACGGGTATTCGTGCAGAGCTTGTAGTAGATATTCATGGTCATTGACACAGGAGATTAGGGTTTTTGAGATTTTTAGACTGGGCTTGAGAGTTATTGGGCTTGAGAGTTATTCTAAGAGAGGAGCTCTAGAATATCCGGTGTCGGATCCCCAAGGAGGACAAAATGCATGATCTTTAATTGGTGAATATTCCAACCAATTTGGAAATAATTTATACCAAGCAGTGACAAACCGTTGTTTATTAGTAACTTTGAAAGTTTGATTTGGCGGAGGTTTGGGTTGATAAGGTCCAAAATTAATGTATGCTCTTCGAATTTCATCTTGGAGATCATGTTGGCATTCTGAGATTGGCCTCCTCAATCCAGGATCGCGTTCTAAGGTTGACATATCAAATTCATTTGACTCGATCCGAGAAAATTTAGCTTGGTGAGTTTCCTGCTCTACAATATCAGTATGCGATGAACCTGATCCCGATTCTGGTCCTGGTTGAACTTCTTCAACATTTAGAGACTCTAATCTTCTCGTATAAAAACAATGTAACGTGCCTTTCCTTTTAGTTGCCATTTTACAATTATCACCCGTTTGGGTAAATTTAAAATTATTATGACTTAAAGTTGCTGAAATTAAAAAGTGAAAAGTGAAAATTATTTGTTTGAGTAATTTTCTATTATGGGTAACTTATGAGTTATTTAAAATATAAAAATAATTTTTTTTGCTAAATAGTACATTTGAATGATAATATTAACTTTTACAAAATAAAATCACGAAAAAAAAGTTGTTCAACAAAAGTGCCTCACACCAACTTCTGGCATTAAACTATTTTTTTTACTTTAAGTCATTTTCTGACTAATTACACAAACAAACATTTTTCAGATTAAAGTAAAAACTCACATTAAGCTCCCGCTTCCAAACAACCTCCCTAATCAGGTATGCAATATGGAAATCAGAAATCATAAATCATAAATTTGATATTAAAACCTAAAATGGCTAAAAGTATCTCCAATGGCATTAACTATATTGATTGGCTAAAAAAATTAAAAATAGGAAATAGTTAAAATTTTGCACAAGTGAGATGGAGGGAACTCCAATGAGATTAACTATAATTCTTATTGGGTATAATTTTTGCTAAGGGATTTTGAGGTTTGACAAATTTGACCAACAAATCATAATTGTTTTAATTTTAGCTAAAGATTTTGATGCATTGAAATACTAAATTTTTTACATATTATTTATATTACATGTCACCTAGATTTTATAGCTAAGACTCTCTTCCATCGGAGAGATACTCTAAGGACCAACACTAATAATTAAGATTCACAAAATCATAATCCTGATTTAATACATAAACAAAAAGAGGCATGATTATATCATCAAAAAATTCACAATAAAAGGTTATCAAAAAGAGTACTAAATTTACATACTACAGTTCCAATTTAAAAGGAGAGAGTAAAAAGAAGAAGATCTTACCTTAGTTTGTCACCATCTATAGAGAAGAAGAACTTGATTTTTTTTTTTCGTTTGTTACGGTGTTTTTTTTTTTTTTTTTTAAATCAAAGAAAGTATGCATTCAACTCAAAAGATCAAACATAAGAGCCTCCAACAAACACATAGGAGGAGACGTGAAAACATTTTGGGAATTGACTAAACAAGGGATTCTAGCTATTTCGTGAGCTACCCTGTTAGCATTCTTCCGGATAAAATAGACTGAAACTGTAGATAGACTCTGAAGAGTCTGTTTGCATTCCTGTATGACCTTACCCACCTCTAAACAGTTCACTGTATCACCTTCGATTGCTTTGGTCGTAAGCAATGAGTCCGATTCTACCACCACGCTGGTTCCATGAAGCTGCTGATCTTTAATCCAGGATAAAGCCTCGCGGACCCCTAAAGCTTCAGCCTCAAAAACAGAATCAGCCATAGGAAGACACAGATTCTTACCTGCAAGAAACTCACCCAAATGATTCCGCATGACCATACCCACTGTAAACGACTGGGCATTCTTAAAAACTGAAGCGTCCACATTGACCTTAATGGTACCTAAATCTGGGCATTTCCATCTATGAATCTCCTGATGATGAACCCTACTCGTGCAGGCCGGAACGGACACGTGACTCCTCCTGGCTTCAACCCATTCCCGAAGAAAGCTAAAGCTATTGTCCATAGCAAATGCAGGGGTGACTGTTCTTGCATCCCACACCTTCTTATTGCGCCAATGCCAAACCCCCCACAAAACAATACAAATTTTACTTACTTCCTCCATGGAAGCAGAGCTGATCTTGGACAGCAACCATTCATGGGCATACTCTATTTCACTCCAGTCATAAGATAAGTTCACATGCTCCCAGCAACCGCGAGCAAATTCGCAGTCAAAAAAGAGGTGTGCCATATATTCTATATCTGTTAGACACATTGGACAGGTGATTCCAATTCTGATACCCCTTTCACTTAATCTCTTGCGTGTAGGGATAACATTTCGAAGAAACTTCCAAATAAAGACCTTTATCTTGTTAGGAATTCTCAAATGCCATACCTTTTTCCAGCCTATACTCTGAGGCATTGCATTACCTCCAAACTTTAAGTTATGCCAAAACCGGTAACCAGACTTTGCATTATAGACACCATCAGAAGAACCTGTCCAGGCTACTCTATCCATAACATCACGCTGAGGGATGGGGACAGCCAGAATCACATCTGCGTCTTCCTTCAAAAATCGTTCCCGGATTAACCTTGTGTTCCACTGCTTCTCATTAGGAACAAAAAGACTCGAAACAGTTTCGTCTCTCCCATCATAAATTACATTATGCTCAACTCGGAAATCAGTTTTCTTACGCAACCAAGGGTCCTTAGTAGCAACTATGTTTCTGCCATTCCCTAAAACCCATCTGAACCCACTACACAGTTCCTCCTTCGCAGTCCAGATACCCTGCCAAACAAAACTAGAGCCACACCCTTTATCAGCCTTCAAAACATGTGAGTTGGGGAAGTATTTCGCCTTAAATAATCTTGCCACCAGAGAATTAGGATTATACAGAAAATTCCATATGTGTTTACCCATCAGGGCAATATTGAACCCATACAGATTTCGAAATCCCAGCCCCCCTCTGCTCTTGACAGTGCTCATACCATTCCACGCAATCCAATTAACTCCTCTTTGGTCATTACCCGTACCAGACCTCCACCAGAAATTATTAAACATTTGCTCCAACTCCTGACATAGCGTTTTTGGTAGAAGGAAACACGACATGCTATAAGAGGGGATAGCTTGAGCCACGTTCCTTATTAACACCGTCTTGCCTGCTTGAGAGATAGGCTTCACCTTCCAGCCTTGAATCCGTCTGCTAGCTTTGTCCTTCAGGAAATTAAACACTCGTTTTTTAGACTTTCCAACCAAAGAAGGCAACCCAAGATACCTTGTATTTGAAAGGTCGTTATGAACTCCCAGAATTGAAGATAACTCCCTTTGTTTATCACGACTTACACTCGCACTGAAGTAAACACCCGATTTCTGGAAGTTTACTGACTGACCTGAGCATAACTCATAATTCACTAACAAACGTTTAATGTTAGTAGCCTCTGCAGTAGTAGCTTGAAAAAATAAAAATGAATCATCTGCAAACAAGAGATGAGATACAACTGGAGTTGTTGGACTTACTTTGCACCCTCTAATCTCCCCAGCATCTGAAGCAACATCTAGGGCATTCGACAGACCTTCGACACACAACAACAAAAGATATGGGGAAAGCGGATCCCCCTGCCTTAACCCTCTCTTAGGAATGATAGGACCAATGATAGAATCGTTGAAACAGAAATTGTACGTCACCGTTTTCACACACAGCATCATCCAATCAACCCATGTCTCACAAAAACCCATGATTCTCATTCGCTTCTTAAGGAAAGACCAATTTACCCTGTCGTAGGCCTTGCTAATATCTAGCTTAAGGGCGACCTCACCCTCCACACCACGCTTTTGCAACTCATATGATGAAGGATTTCGAACGCAACCAAAACATTATCTGTAATACCTCTGTTTTTAACAAAAGCTGACTGGTTTTCGGAGATAATAACAGGCATAACAACCTTCATTCTGTTGGCTAGAACTTTCGCAAGAATTTTATAGAGTACGTTACAGAGTGCAATAGGCCGGAGATCTTTAAGACACGAGGCATTATCCTTTTTCGGGATGAGAACAACATTTGTGGAGTTCAGTTCATCTGGGAACTTTTTAGTACGAAGCCATACCTTACAAAAACTAAACACCTCCTGACCCATGATCTTCCAAAAATTCTGAAAAAATGCGGGGTTAAGTCCATCAGGACCCGAGGCCTTATCAGGATGCATTTGCTTGATCGCCGTTGTAAACTCTTCGAAAGAAAAATCCTCCACTAACCTTTTATTTTGCTCCTCAGAAACAGTTCGGTGCCCATTCAGTTCATGTGAATTCAAAGTGTTGACCTCCCCCGTGAACAGCGACGTGAAGTAGTCCCTCACAACTTCACACATCCCCTCCTGATCCTCTATTCTGGAACCAGCATCGTTAATCAGAAAATTTACTTTGTTCGTTTTCTTCCTTGCAGAGGCAGAGGAGTGGAAAAACCTTGTGTTATCATCACCTTCTTGAAGCCAGAATAATTTTGCTCTTTGTTTCCAATATGTCTCCTCTTGCAAAAGCAGAATGTTCAGATTCTCTTTCTCCTCTAAGTACAACTTCACACTACTTTCGTCGCAACAGTCCACCACTCTGTTTATAACAGCCTTGTGCTCCTTCACCTTCTCCCTAAATTTATGGAAAAAAGACCTTCCACAACGAGCCATAAACGACGAAACCTCAAACAGTTTGGGAAGAAGATGCATAATAGGAATAGTTTTCCAAACATCAGTCACCTCCTTAACGAAATTTGGATCCCTCAACCACATATTTTCAAATCTGAACCGGAACATTTTCTTCGAGATGTCAGCCTTTAAAAACTCCAACAATATGGGTTCGTGATCGGACACAGGAGAATGCAGCAATTTCAGACTATACATAGGGAATTTATTCCACCAGCTCGAATTAGCAAAACCACGATCCAACTTCTCTCTAACCCAATTATTCGACCCCCTACTCTTTTCCCACGTAAACTTTCCCCCACTCATGCTAAGCTCAGACAAGTGACAGTCCTCTATGGCCTTTCCAAAACCGTCTAAGAGAAATTGAGAATGAGGATTAGACCCTTTCTTGTCCGAGGCAAAAAAAAGATCATTGAAGTCCCCCCAAATGCACCAAGGAAGGGGAGAGATATTAGCCAAGTTACGAATTAAATCCCAGGAATTTCGACGCCTCGTACGCTCAGGGAACCCATAAAAACAAGTTAGGCGCCAGGAAGCATGATCATTCTCCGAAAAGAGGACATCAATATGTTGCTGGGAGTAACCAGTTACCTCACACTGCATAGAGCGTTTCCACAGCACTGCAAGACCCCCACTTCTACCTACTCTATCAACTGAAAAACAAGAATCAAAACCAAAACGAACTCGAAGCTCTTCAATTTTATTAGCAAAAGAAATAGTTTCAATCAAGAAAAGAAAGCTGGGTTTATGATCTTTTAGGAGATCATTAAGAGCTCGAACTGTGCGAGGATTCCCAAGTCCTCGACAGTTCCAACTTATGCAACTCATTGTTGCTGGCTAGCTTGCGTAGCAAGCTTAGCCAATAAAGATGAAGAGGTCTCCAAACAATCCGTTCCAGAAAGAGTGGAGTCCGTGTTGATGTTATCCGTCTGATCTAACTGCATATTTTTGTTTTGGGCCTCACTCCTTGGTCTTTTTCTTTCTTCAAATTTAAGCCCATGATTTTCCTCAGAAGCCAGCCCATCTAGCCCACTAACATTTGAATTTCCCTCCTTACCCATCTCGTTGATAATCTCAAATTTTGATTTACCCGAAATATCAGCCCCAGCCTATACATAGACTCTATCAGCCCGAGTATCGCGCCTGACCACACCTGACTGCGGAAAATCAGGCTTTTCAAACCCCTGATTATCCGTTCTGTGATTACTCATCCCGCTCTGTCTTCCCCAACCGCCGTCACCGTCCTCCCTCAGCCACTTGCTTTTGATGTTACCTACCGACCTGCGCGGTGGAGCTCGTAACCAGGGTCCCCACTCTTTAACGATTTCCTCACCACCAGCTTCAAGCTTTTTCTGACAGAAACGCTCCGTGTGAGATAACATTCCACAAACGAAGCAGAAATCAGCTAACTTTTCATACTTGCAATTGACCATCACCTCTGACTTATCTTTCTTACAAATTTTTTTCCTTCTTTTCAATGGCTTGCGAACATCAACTCTGATTCTCAGTCTCATGAACTCTCTCCAAATACTCGAATTATTTTTCGAATCATACTGCAAAAAGCTACCGAAAAAGTTACCTAATTGCTTACCTACAACCTCAGACATATACCCCACTGGCAGGTCGTGAACCTGAATCCAAAAGTCCACCTCAAACAACGGTACTCTGGTAGGATCCTCCCCTGACTTTATATAATTCAAAACCAGTAATGCACCATCAAACGTCCACGGACCATTGGAGACAACCCAATTCATATCATCTCGATGATAGAACTGAAATAAAAACAAACCTGGTTTTAAATCCTTAATGTTAATACCCATGGCAGGCTTCCACAAATCGGCAAGCTTCGTCTTCATTGCACGAACGTTGACGTTCTTCTCAGTCAGAAAACGCCCCACCAAGCATAGATCAAACTTGTTGATGTCATCCTCTACCTCTTCATCCAATACCAATTCCTCATTTTCCTCATTTGTTATATCCATTTCTGCCAGTTGCATTTCAATGTCCTCCATTGATGACCACAGGAACAAACTCACACAATCTTTGAAAAGAAAGGAGAGACAAACTCAAAGGCTCTCACATAAAGGAGAGAAATTTTTACGGTGTTTTTTGATCCTCGGGATTATGTATCTCGCTATATTACTAGTTTTGATACTTTACTAAATTGAGGTTCTGTATGCAGCAAGGCAAGTGAATTATTAGGTTTTGTATCGCATATTTTTTCAAAAAAAAATTTATTAAAAAAAACTGTAAAAGGAGACGCATTTTTCGAATGCGTGTCACCTAGACCTGGCAAAATGGATCTAGATCCGAATAACCGAACCGAAATTCATAGAATTGAATTCGATTTTGTATCCGAATTAGTCAATACGATAATAATTCGAAAATTGATTTGAACCGATCCGAAAATTATCTGAACCAAGAATTTAACCAAAAATAATCTGATCAGATTATGATCCGGAACCGATCATAAACGAATATTAAATTATTCGAACCGAATATGATTCGAAATACGAGATTCGATTTAAATCCGAACTAAACAAATGGTGAATTCAGTTTTAGTCGAGTTATAATTTTTACGGATCATAATTCACATATATTAAGCCACTTTTAATTCAATAAATTAATCTATTTATAAGCAAAATTCATATATAGAACAATTTCATGTCAAAAATAACATAGACATTTAATCAATCCTTTTGGAAAAGTACATTATTTATATTAAAAATAAAATATTTAATAATAAAATATTTTTAAAGTCTTACAAAAAAAATGAATGAGTACTGATCCGAAAAGATCCGAACCGAATTTGATCCGAACCAAATTCATCCAATTTTAATCAAAATTTCATCCGATTTTAATCCGAAATAGACCCATACCGAATCAGATCAGATCCGATCCGATCCGAGCTATACCTAAATATATCATAACCGAAAATTGATCCAATCCGAGATTAATCCAATCCGAAACCGAACCGAATATCCGAATTACCAGGTCTAGTATCACCCTTTTATTCATGGTATTACGTATCTTTTAAATGCGTATAAGGTCAAATTAATTTTTTCTTTTTGAAAATTATTTTTTTATTTTGTTTTAATGTAATACTCATTTTCCAAATGCGTATCCAATTTTGAAATTTGTAATAAAGTGGTATATTTAGCCAAAAATTTTAAAAATAATATTCTTATTACTTAATTAAAAAAATATATATTTATATCATTTTTTCTCATTAGTGTCTATGTCCGGACTCCTGAAGTCGTGATGACTTCTAATGTTCACATAATTTCCTAATTTGTTTTTCTTTAAATTTAAATATGTGAACGGGGGACCATATGCCACTGTAAATACATGACATTGGGGGGACTATAAAATAAATCTTCTAATTTTATAGGTATAAAATAGCAAAATCTGCCCCTTCAGTTCGGTCAATGTGCTTAAGTGTACTGTTGATACTAGCTTATAGCTGTTACTTAAATTTTATTTATAATTATTTTGTTTATAATTATATTTTTATTATTCATGCAACACACGATTGTTTTTTTAATATTTATAATTATATTTATTTATGAATATTTAATAACTGATTAAATTATTGTTAAAAAAGATTTAGCCAAAAAAATGATAGTTAAAAAATTGATATTTATTATATTTTACACGCTCAATTTAATATTTGTTTATATTGAGTTATAAAAATTAGATTTTACCAATTTTATAGTCCACATGAAATTCACAAAATAATCTTTAATTTACTTGTGGTTTAATAGTTCTTTTTCAATTAAAAACTATTCTAAAACTAAAAAGAGAATAAAGTGACGAAATTTAATGTTAAGAATTCTATTCGATTTAGGAAATCTACTTATATGTAGTTTAGATTATTAGAATACCCTTTATTAACCAAATACAATTTTTAATGTTAAATCTAACGGTTTTCACCTATCTATTTAACATTAAACGATTTTTATTATTTTTGGTATTAAATGAGTTTCCTTATTTAATTATAACTATTTTTATGTTTTGACTTTTTAGAAAATCCAATCCTAATATAATATCTTTTAACTTATATCATTTTTAGATAATAACTTCTTTTTATATGATATAATTTTGATCATGTATTTTTAAAAGTATTAGATCTAACGGTTGAGAATGTTTTGGCGGTATTTAGGACCAAACTACCATGATAACATCATTAATTTTTCTTAATATTTATAATTTTTTTAATTTATAATTTTTTTAAATATTTATTGCTAAAATATAATATACTCTTTTTTGTAATATGTTAAATATGCAGGAACTTTGAACTTTTGAGAAAATAAATTATCAATTAAAATATAATTTTTTTTGTAATAGTTCTTCTTTTAAAGTAGTACACAATGATCAAAATTCTGTATAAATTTTATTTTTTTATAGTATATCCGGTAAATATCTATGTTATTATATTAAAGACTAAATAATGAAATCTTCCTTATAAGTTAAGTTTGGTCGCTTTGTTTGATCACTCAATCCATTATCGTTGAATCTTTCAAATTAAATTGTTGAAAAACATTAGATATAACAGTAAAATTATCATGTAGAATGATCTAAGGTTTGAATCTACCAACAACATATTAAAATTTATAGGTTTTTTTGAAAAATAAGAATTTTTTCATTTTTTTCTTGCAGACATATGTTATTTGATAATATTTTTTGTAAAACACGATTTTTCAGAAAAGTACTATACTAATTGATTAGCAAACTTTTAAAGTTTCGAATTTAATAATTTACGATGTATATAGGTTTAAAAAGTTTGGCCTCTTCCGTAGCCGAGTCTAAATTTCAAAATAAGGTTTTTTTTTAATATGAATATAGTTCTGCTAACAATGAAATTAGGTCTCTATGATTTCTTATAAAACAAAATCACCATTTACGTATAATTTATTATTTAATAATAAATAATATTTGATTAGTTATGATATAAAACTTAATAAAATAGGATTAAAAATATACACAATTTTATAAAATTTTATCCTCGTATTATTATATTCTTTGTTGATTTGAATTTAATTTTTGAACATAGATTTCTAAATTTAAAATAGTTAGAAAAAAGTAATTAAATTGGTGTTAAAATAATGATGACATAATAATTATTATTAGAATTTAAATATTAACTTTATTAATTTGGGCTTTATCTTGTGTTTTAAAAATCAGATTTTGACGATTTTACACCCCACATGAAGATAACTAAATTATCTTTAATTAAAAGATGGTTTAACAATTTTTATCTAGGTGGAATTGTACATGGAAGAGAAAAGAAAGTCACAATTTTTTTACATGGAGAATTCTATTCAATATAGAAAACTTATTTATATTTGTTATATTTGGTTTAAATTATCAAAATACACTTTTAGAATTTAAATATAATCCTATTATTAATAAAATAAACTTTTTTAATATTTGATCTAACGCTTTTCATTTATCTAGTTAAGATCTAATGGTCTTTATTAATTTGGTTGTCTACGACCAAAATTTGGGATAAGATCCCTATTATGATTATTTTTATATAAGGATTTAATATAATAAGGATATCAAGTATATACTGATATAAGTATCTTACTAACTGCTTTTACTTTTAATGTTTCGGTTTTATTTACGGTGTAAATAAAATTTTAAAATACATTATTACTTAAAAAATAATAAATAGAATAAAAATTATGTTATGATTATATAAAATTTTATTCTCATATTATTATATTCTTTATCGATTTGAATTTGTTTTAATTAATTTTGATACTTTTTTGAAATAAACATAAAATTTTAATATTTAAAAGAATTAGTGGAAAAATAAATAAATTGGTGTTACAATAATAAAAAAAATATTTATTAAAATTTAGATACTCACTTTAATATTTGGGTTCTATCCTGAGTTTTATAAATTGAATTTTGACGATTTTACAACTCATGCGAAACTAACGAAATTATCTTTAATTTAATGATGGTTTAATAATTATTATCTAACTTGGTCAGTTGACCTACCCATAAAATAAACTGAAAAGAAAAGATGGTTAAGAAGTTTTACACAAAGAATTCAATTCAATATAGAAAACCAATTTCTAATTGGTTTAAATTATCAAAGCACACTTCTTAGTATTTAAATATAATCCTACATTTAATCAAATACACATTTTAATATAAGTATTATATTCAAAATTATCGTTTATGAATATTGAACCCTCAACATTTTAATAATATTTTGATATTATCCTTTTATGTTTGTTATATGTAAAATAATATAATTATAATTTGGATTAATCGAATTGTTATGTTCGTTCACAAAAAAAAAATGTTTAAATTTATTCATGTACAGGAGTTCTCCTAAGTATCTTATAACGATATGAATTGTTATCTTGATATTTGGTTTAACAATTATTATCTAACTGGAACTATATATAAATTCAAGAGAAAAGATATTTAAGAATTTTTACAAAGAAAAATTTTAAATTATCAAAATATATTTTTAAGTATTTAAATATAATTCTATTATTAATCAGATACACTTTTTAATATTAGATCTAACAATTCTCATCGATCTAATTAAGATCTAACTATAATTATTAATTTGGTCGTATATTGATCGTACACGGACCAGGTCGATTTTTTTTTTTTAAAAATTGATTTTAATATTTTATTGAAATAAACAAAGAATTTATTAATTTAAAAGAATTAGGAAAAAAAATTAAATTGGTGCTACAATAATAAAAAAATATTTATTAAAATTTAGATAATAACTGGAACTATCCATAAAATTATTAAAATTTAGATAATATTTATTAAAATTTAGACAACAGATTTTTTACAGCCCACGCGAAACTTACAAAATTATCTTTAATTTAATGATGGTTTAATAATTATTATCTAACTGGAACTATCCATAAAATAAATAGAAAAGATAATTACGAATTTTTACATAAAGATTTCTATTCAATATAGAAAACCCATTTATAATAGGTTTAAATTATCAAAATACACCTTTTAGTATTTAAATACTATCCTATTATTAATCAAATACAATTTTTAATATTATATCTGACGGTCCTCATCGATTTGAATATTTATAGTTTTATAATCCAACGGATCGTATACTTTTGGTAGTACGGTGACCGACCAAAGTTTTGGATAAGATCTCCCTTACGCTTATTATATATAAGGAGTTAATATCACTATTTTGGTGTCAAAATAAGGCCACTCCAATCCATAGACACTGTACTTGACACTAAAAAAATCACCTATAAAATATAATATCTAACTTTTTTCAATTTTTATATTATTAATAACTACATCAATTTTAAATTGTAATATTATAATTGCACAATATTAAATTTAGTAATATAATTAATTATTTATTAAAATATCAATATCCAAATTTGTAAAAATTTAAAGTCAAAAAGTTAAAAAAAAAGGAATGTTAAAATAAACCAACACAGTACAAACAATCTGATATACGTCGTTCTAATTTAATCAGAGAATATCATTGTTAAATCTGAATATAAACCAAACACTAGAGCTGGTATATGAACACTGCAAAAATCGAAAGATTGGCTTAACGAGACTTGCTCATTTGTTTGCAACTGAATAAATCTGAAGATAACTGAGCTGAGCGATTCCTCTTGTTCAGGTTGTTTGGGCTTTGTCCACAGAACTGACCAAATCATATATACAGCTGAATCATTCGGCTCCAAAATCCTGGCTGATCCATTCATAAAATACATACTCCTAAGTCCCAACATACCTACAAAACTATAACCATGTAGTTAATGATAGTTAATGATGACGTTTCTTTTTAATTATTATTTATGTTTGATATGTACTATTTTGGTCTAAACTACTCCTCAGATTTATATTACTCGATCATTTTTGATTTCTACATACTTATTTTAAAGTACATTCATCGGATAGGTACATCAATTATTTTTTGAATTTTTTTGGATAAAAAATTTTTATTTAAAAAAATCAAAAATAATTTGTATATTTATCCGGTCCATGCATTTTAAAATATAAACGCAAAAGTTAAAAATGGACAAGTATTGTAAAATG
The DNA here is from genome assembly GCA_030848705.1 of Heracleum sosnowskyi. Lineage (NCBI taxonomy): Eukaryota > Viridiplantae > Streptophyta > Magnoliopsida > Apiales > Apiaceae > Heracleum > Heracleum sosnowskyi. Next base: position 90,056,416 of record CM061235.1, on the reverse strand, counting down.
AAGTTATTAGCACATTTTAAAAGTCTTGGCAAAATCTATCATTTTATGATTCGATAATTAGATAAAAGAATTTTGACTTTTTATATTTATTTTTTTTGCCAAGCAATTTTTTTTTGCTTAGAAACTTTTTATATTTTTATTTTTTATGATATATATTATTAGAATATTGTGTTTCGTGTTTAATTTTTTTTGATAAATTTAGAAGACAAAAAAGGCATTCAGATGCTATAAAAATATCAATTGTCAAATAGTTTTATTCATTCATGGTTCAGATCTTTGATTGATTCATATTATTCAGAAATATTAATGATTCATATATAAATTGATCAGATCTACCAAATGGCCCCTTGGGCTCATTTGTTTGCAACTGAATAAATCTGAAGATAACTGAGCTGAGCGATTCCTCTTGTTCAGGTTGTTTGGGCTTTGTCCACAGAACTGACCAAATCATATATACAGCTGAATCATTCGGCTCCAAAATCCTGGCTGATCCATTCATAAAATACATACTCCTAAGTCCCAACATACCTACAAAACTATAACCATGTAGTTAATGATAGTTAATGATGACGTTTCTTTTTAATTATTATTTATGTTTGATATGTACTATTTTGGTCTAAACTACTCCTCAGATTTATATTACTCGATCATTTTTGATTTCTACATACTTATTTTAAAGTACATTCATCGGATAGGTACATCAATTATTTTTTGAATTTTTTTGGATAAAAAATTTTTATTTAAAAAAATCAAAAATAATTTGTATATTTATCCGGTCCATGCATTTTAAAATATAAACGCAAAAGTTAAAAATGGACAAGTATTGTAAAATGAAGTTATTAGCACATTTTAAAAGTCTTGGCAAAATCTATCATTTTATGATTCGATAATTAGATAAAAGAATTTTGACTTTTTATATTTATTTTTTTTGCCAAGCAATTTTTTTTTGCTTAGAAACTTTTTATATTTTTATTTTTTATGATATATATTATTAGAATATTGTGTTTCGTGTTTAATTTTTTTTGATAAATTTAGAAGACAAAAAAGGCATTCAGATGCTATAAAAATATCAATTGTCAAATAGTTTTATTCATTCATGGTTCAGATCTTTGATTGATTCATATTATTCAGAAATATTAATGATTCATATATAAATTGATCAGATCTACCAAATGGCCCCTTAAACAACAAAACCGAGACTCCCCCCGCTTAAACAACCAAGGTTTTGTGAAAGTTTAAAGTAAAAAAAAAATAATTTAAAAATAATATTAGAAATATTAGAATAATAAGACACAAAACATATTTTAGAATTAATAAGAGTTTAGAAGAAAAGAAGTTTCAATTGATAAAATTTAAAGTAAAGAATTACAAAAACAAATAAGTTTGGTAGGACATAGATGGAAAAAAATTATTTCGCTAACAAATATGAGGGCAATGTTAGAATTTTGAAAGACAACAAATTTGATGTCAAATGATGGCTCCCTCGCTTTTCTGGTACAATTACGTACCAGAATTGCGAAACTGGTACAGCTGCATACAACTTTGCAAAACTGGTATAGGGCGCCACAGCCCGTGGCGACCCTGGCATGGGCGCCACGGCCCGTGGCGACCCTTGTTTATCCATTTTTTTGGTTGGTTTGCCGTTGGTAAAATTGCTTGTTTGACATCCATATTCAAGGTTTAAACATCCATTTTCAAGATTGAAAAACTGAATTAATAAAAGAAAAAATTTGGTTTTTTATTTTGGCATCTTACAGTTGAACGGTCCAATTTTGTTAAAAGTTAAAAATTGAGTTACAAAAATTGGATAAGTTATGAATTTTTATTAGCCGAACATGAGATCCTGAAAATGCAAAAAAAAAAAAAGGAGTATGAACCCGTGAATACATAGAAAAATGGTCTCGTGATCTAAACTATTGTCTTTAGGTGTTAAAGAATTTGAATTATGACTATAAATACCCTATGGTCATTCTCATCATCTTTGAAAAATGACAAATAGTTATACTAGTGGTGATATTTTCAGAGCCATGGGTAGAAAATGGCTATGTGACGATGATTTTGTGTACTCAATGAACCCTAATCATCGTTACTCAAGTCAGGCAATAACAACAATACAGAGGGAGTGGGAGTGGCGTACGCAATGTCTTTCTTGTTGTGTTGAACAATGTCGCTCGAATGGACTTAGAATACCGAAACAACGCGCTATACTGATGCAACGCAATACTCCACAACAACTTGAAGTTGCATTGCACGAGAGGAAGAGAACCGAATGCGTTTGCGCGTACATCGACATAGTCTAGCAGTAGATGCAAGGATGTTTGCAGAGAATGGAGACATGCTACGTGCAAGACAGTATCATCAATGGAGCGTGAGTGTTGATAATGACTCAGAGACAACTTCATGTCCGACGAGGACTAAACTATTGTACTTTTTAATATTCAAGTACGAGTAATTGTTCAATTTATGACTATGTTAACTAAAGACATGCTAGTTTTGCATTGTTAACTAAATTTGCATGCCATAGGAAATGAAATGGAAGCGATATTAAACCCACACAAATAGGAAATGAAATAAAATAAGTAAATGTAGGAAATGAAATCACACAAAGCAAATACTACAAATTCATATGAAAACTAAGTGGAGCAACGTCAAACTGCATTGGAACGTAGAGGACAAAGTTTGCTCCGTTTTGTATGTCCTTCTTGGTTACAGCGGCTACATTTTATCCCCGAACGCGATTGGTCCATCTCAGTACGAATTCTTACAGACTCCCCCTTGTCGCCACATTTTTTCTTTATCTTTTTGCAGGCTTCATCCGGTACCAACTTACCATACCTCTGCCACTGTACCGGTAAGACGTAGTTCCAGCACTCAGTAGGATCCAATGGATATATGATAGGCTCCCATAACTTATGCAATTTGGAAGTGTAGTGGTAAGGTTCAATCCATTTTTTCCAATCAAGATTCTCTGCCAAACAACCAGCCAATACATGAGAATAAGGCAAATGATAGCACATCCATTTTCCACAAGTGCAACTCTGTTTACTCATGTCCACATTTTGGGTGTGCCCCCCCCTTTGTGCCTCCTTTAACCCGATAGCGTTGCGTAATAACTTTGAAAATCCCTAGTTGTTTACTGAATGTATGCACCGTATGTGATTTAGCCTTTTCCATATATCTGCTTATCATACTCTTTGTACTTTGGCATAATTGTTGACCCCGCTGCATAGCATCGACAGTTTGGTTGCGTTGTGTGTTGACAATTCTAACAGTCTTGTAGAAGATATACTCCATCATTGCCGTTGCAGGAAGGAAACGAGCCATTCTTATGCTACCATTGAAGCCTTCCATCACGTTTGTTGTGGCTTGTCCATAACGAGCACCACCAATATCGTAACATATGGTCCACAATTCTGGATTAATGTCTGCTAGGTATTGCAAAGCAGGGGGTGATATCGCGCCTAATCTCTTCATGTATGCCTGGTGTTTGCTGATTTGGGGGGTAGTTCCGGCTTTCCACATCAATGGTTTTAACTCTCCACCGGCATGTTTACTTGAGAAGTTACTTCTGACATGAAATAAACAAAACCTATGAATCCCGTAAGGTGCTGTGAATCCACTTGCCGGGTTCCTCATCGCTGCTAGGATGCCAGCAGCACGATCTGAAATTATGCAGACATTTAACCTGTCTCTGCATACATGTTGACGTAGCAACTTCAGAAACCAAGACTAGTTTCTCTCCGATTCTTCGTCAACCAAGGCATAACAAACTGGATATTGATGACTATTCGAATCCACCCCCATTGCAACCAATAATTTCCCATTATATTTTCCTTTCAGAAAGGTACCATCAATCGAAAGTACTGGACGGGCATGTTGCCAACCATCCATAATTGCGCGAAGGCACCAGAAAATCCGTTTGCAAACAGAACTGCTTCTATTAGTTTCATGACGAACAACATCGATTACAGCGACAGTGCCAGGATTGGCATGTACCATGGCCATGAAAAACTGTGGGAGTGCATCATATGTGGTAGTCTAGTTACCATAGACCTCCTCAACAGCCAACTGCTTGCCCCTCCATACTTTACAGTAACTTACAAGGTGGTTGAATTCGTCATTAACCATTGTCATAATGGTATTGACTCGGAGATTGGGTGATTCTCTAACCTGCGACACATTCCCAAAAAATAAGTCAATAAAAGTGTTTGAACATATGTCAACTATGGTTGAGAATAGATAGCTTACATGTGGTTTGACAATATTTACAATAAATCTTGCAGAGATTTTTTTATGATCCTGCGTTGGTAGATCAACTAAACAAGTGTGCTCCGTGCACTTTGTGATTTCAAACAATCCATGGGTCTTTTTCTTCGCGGCTCTCATTCTCCAATGACAATTTTCCACCACACACGTTGCAATAAACTGATTTGGATTGCTCCTCTCCACAATATATGTCTGGTTGCTAGTAATGTGCATTTGTCGCACGTCATGAATTAACATTTGTTTGTCATTAAACGTTTGACCAACGGAAAGATCTTCTGTATCTTGAGATAAAGCAAGGTAGTTTCCAGCTTGGTTGTTTAATACCACCGGTGAATATTCCTCAGTTTGAAACCAAGTTGCCATTGGAACATGGTTCCTCAATACCTCTTCATCCTCCTCGGATGATACATCCTCGTCCTCATCACTGTTAAAATCTTCAGACTCCTCACTGCTTGAACTATTGAAATTAAATTCAAGAGGATTATCATCTATGCATGCCAACTCTCTTCCCGTCATTGTATCACGTGCTGGAGACCGTTCTACACAATCTGTTCGGTTATAATATTCATGCATGTCAAGATCCTCGCCATGATGTGTTTGTTGCACTGCTTGGCTACTAGAACCCCCCCCCCCATATCCGTGAAATCCTTCATTGTTTTCACCTTCACCGAAAAAAGAGCTTGACCATCACGTTGTTCCGAATTCAGGAAATTGGTTGCTCATCCCATGGTTGTGTTGGTAACTTGGTTGGGTAGGCTCATAATGCGTACCGTAAGCATTAGAGTATGGATCCTGAGCTTGAATCTGTTCGGCCTCGATGAACACAGACACATCACCCCAACCCATCTGCATGGTCCGAGGGATACTCAACAACCTACCGACATCCACGTCGGAAGTAATATAACCTAAGTAATATCGCTTAACGACATTACCGATACCCATTTCTGGATGTTTATAACTTATGCGCAAATTCCAATGATTGTGACTTATGTTCATAACCTCATAAACAGTTGCCTTGAATTCTTCAAATGTGGTTCCAAACATAACATAACGCATATATTTTGGATCCGTGGAATATGTTATATCACCATTTTGCCTAATTACTTTTTCACCCCAAAAGAAATTCACATTTACACAACCTTCCATTTGCCTAATATGTTATAACTGAACGAAAAGGAAAATTACATACCTTTGTGGAGAGGATTTTGGTAACTGAAGTTAGTGGGCTGTTGAGCAGGTCTGAAATGAAGTATGAAGGAGGTCTGTAACAAGGGATAATGAAGTATGAAGTATGAAGGAGGTCTGGTAACTGAAATGAAGTATGAAGTACGAAGTTAGTGGTAGTGGTTGTTGAGAGGATGATAGGTTCTGATATAAGATAATAAAATCTATAGAGATAAGATAGGATAATATATCGGAAGTGATGTTGTACTGCAAAGGCACACAAACCAATACTGAAATGAATGTTACAAATTTACTTTAAACATATGAAATGGTGTAGTTATCATTTTTGGACCAAAATTTTACATAGTTACGCGTAATATTATTTTTTAAATTTTGGATAGTCCCAAAGTACAACAGCTCATGTTTAATTTAAAACAAAGAAAATGCTAATATAATTTTTGCAAGTATAATCTATAAACCTACAAAAGAGAGAGTAACAAAACAATTTTTACTAAGTGACAAATCTGTTTTACTAAGTAACCACGGGGAAAGTGAAATGAATAAAAATAAAATACAGGGTCGCCACGGGCCGTGGCGTCCATGCCAGGGTCGCCACTGACTGTGGCGCCCTATACCAGTTTTGCAAAGTTGTACGCAGCTGTACCAGTTCCGCAATTCTGGTACATAAGTGTACCAGAAAAGCGAGGGAGCCGTCAAATGATCACCAAATGTACTTTTATCACCAAATTTGATGACACACTATTCATTGGGTGTTCTTGTGTCACCATTTTTGTGTTGCATTAGAGTTATTTTGACACTATACTCATCACTATTACGGTGATTTAGCGTTGTGTTAAAGTTCTTCTTAAAATAATAAGGTCTTGCGAGGTTTAAGCCTACATGAATCTGATATTATATTCATTTATCAACTCATCTAACTTTGTACTCCATCTATCCCATCTATTTCTTTAGACTTTCTTTTTTGTAATGTCCATTTTTTAAAATAGTAAAAAAATTATAATATAAAAATCAATTAAATTTACTCCTTTCACCCACTACACCCCTTTATACATTAAATATTAATCAGTCTCATCATTTTACTAAATTTTCTTATTTTTCTACACTACTTTATACATTTTTTTAACGCCCGTGTCCAATCCAAATATAAATAAATAAATGAGACAGTACTTTTTATGATTTTATAGTAATATTTATATGTTATCTAAATTGCAAGAACAGATTGTAAAGCTGACAACCCATGATTTATTTGATTTATTATGGCTTGAACAAGATTAGGGATCTAACACACTTGTTTTATACTAACACTATAATTAAATTAAGTCTACAACTCATATAACTTGCCCTATTTCGGACAACTCATATAACTTCAGTACCGTCCTATCTCGGACAAGCATGTATAATCAATTTTCAAATTAATTCTAGCATAAAACATACTTGGAAACCACTTAATTCAAGCGTAAAATTGTCTTTGCATGATTTAAGCAACTGCATTGAAAGGATTGAAGATTAAGTTTAATTTTTTTAGCCAAGTGATTAAGGTAAAAGACAAGCATTACTAGTGATACATCTTTAGTCCCTGCAACTGAGAATGTTAATGTCGTCCACACTTCACAATTAAGTATTGACCTCTCTGTTTTCTCATTTTACTTAACCGAAGGAACCTTCTTGGAGATTAAAGGTAATTGGTGTAACTTCAATGTACTATGCTTCCAAGGAATTCAAAGCTGGAATTGACAGACTTTGATGCATGAATCAGTGGCTGATTACTAAGCCTCTGTTTGGGATTGCTGTTAAAAATTGTTGTACTGTTGAAAAAAGTGTTGTTAAAATAAGTGTTGTTGTGAAAATCAGATAATTGTTTGGTAATATTTTTGATATGTGCATATTTTGGTGTATAATATAAAAAATTAATATTTTTGGTGAGTTTTGATGTTGAAAACAGTAGTTGTTTCCCGCAAAAGCTGAAAAGCAGTTTTTTTCAAAAGCATGGGAGAACCTGTTTTCTCTAAAAGCAGCTTTTCAGCCAAAAACGCTTTTCAGAAAAATAGTTTTAAAATTTTACCAAACACTTTTTTAGCTGCTTTTCAGGAAAAAAAAATTGTTGTTAGTGTCTGTAACAGGAATGCCAAACAGAGCCTAAAAAGAAAAATGTACGTATTTTAACACATCGACTCATCGAGGCCCTCTGTAGATAAGGTTCCAAGTTTTAGCTACAATAATGTAATGTAAATAAATGCATGTGCTGATAATGCCATTATATGCTTGTAATTTGGTGTGTGTGTGAGAGCGCGCAAGGGGGATAAGTGTCCGAACACTAAGCAAAGATGGACGTGTACCTTTTCGGTCAAGGGCGGACTCTGTGCATTGCTGTCTAGCTTGTGAGGCCATTGTGAGAAGTTATTTACTTGGGTTGGGACGACAAGTGATCTTCAAAAATCCGCAAAAATATTATTTATATATACTAGCCTATAACCTGTGCGAAGCACGGATCGAGGATAAAAATTAAATTATTAAAATAAAATTTGAATATTGAGTATAAAAATAATTAATAAATATTAATTTAAATATGTTGATTTGTAGAATTCAATGTGAAATTTAAATGAAAGTCTATAATAAATAAAGACTATTTAATTAAATAGTTATGATAATCGAATCCTGGTAAAATCAAAGAAGTTAAATTTAATAAATAAATAACTTGTATAATTATGTAGTAGCAACAACAAATCGAACATGAGTTTTAGTACTATTGTGTTTCAATTAAAAGAATTTTCAAATTATTTCTATATATCTGGTCATTCCCGTTCGAACCCGAACAATTCCACAAATTCCGGACCCTATTGAGGTGGGGAACATATCGAGATCGAGCGGATGAAATACACATCCGTAAGAGAGATAGTAATTACATTAATACAGAGTTATTGTATAACTTATAGTATAAAATGTAATAGTTATAAATATAGCGTATATATTAATTGTATTAAGTATTTTTTTTATTAATTGTATTATAAATTTTTATTATGCAATTTTTTACAAATTTGAAAAAAAAAATTAATTATTCTTATTAAAATAATTATTATTTTAGTAATTAAGAAATGCTTCTTGTGTGACGGTGGGTGTTGAAGCAAGAGCTCTTGGATCTAGTGTATAGGTAATGTTAATGGATGATGTTTAAATTCCATTATTTACTCTCACATAAAAAAATTCTTAAGTTTATCGGTTACCAATTTACCATTATGCATATTAAAACTTTTTAGTAGCAAAAAAACATTGTATGAGAACAATGTAATATTTGTGATTGAGTTTACTTTTAGTACATAATATTTTAAGTGTTTAACTATGATATTTACCCTACTGATATCAGTTCAAACAATCCTCCTGATATCAGTTCAAACACTAAGTTATTATTGTTAGATTTCTAGTATACAACTTTGCTATTATTGACAATTAATTTAATCTTATAATGATAATTATATTTATTTTGAATTAAACTAATTACGCATTAATTATATGTGTATATCACGGTATACATAACATATCATACATTTAAGATGGGGTTATGTTTTTAAAAAGCATAGATTAGTTTATATTTTAATAACAATAATTAAATAAATTTGGAATTAAGCTAACAATATTTTTAAAACTAATTAAGTTAATAATTATGTGTATATCGTTGTATATATGACATACTATACTATTAAGAGTGAGTTTCTACTTTAAATTCAGAGATTAATTTTTAATTAAATAATAATTAATATAAAATTAAATAAATTATATTAAGCTAATTAAACTAATAATTATATGAACATTGCGGTATACATGGCATATCATACCACCATTAAGAGGGGGTTTCTGCTTTTAATATAGAGTATAGATTTCTTAAGTTTATCAGTTACCAACTTACCGTGCAATGCACGAGATACTTTATAAATATTATTTATAAATTTTATATTTTAATTTTAATTAATTTTTTTTGAAAAATTATAGAGTAATGTTTGCAAATCATATTTAGTGGATGATACTTATTTTATTAATATTAATCTTTATTATTTCCATTTTTTATTTTTCTTTTCATGAAATTCTTTGTTTTCTTTAATTTTAAAATTATTAAATTTCATATTTTTTATATTTTTAGATTCAATAACTTTATTTTACTATATTTAGTTAATTTCTGATTTTTTTTAAAAAAAAATCAAAATAACATTTACAAATTCTGGTCACAATTTGTTCACAATCTAATAATATTTTTAATTTTTATTCCACATAATTTCAAAACTATGATTAGAACAATACTTATAAAATGACAAATACTTCCTTGACCAAAATGTCTAAACCACATGCTAATTATATATAGGATAACTATATAATTTTTAGTTTTTATTTAATATTAACAAAAATTATAATTACTAATAATATTATGAAAAGACAAATATGTCCCTGACGACCATACCATCTAAACCCCCTTAGGCTAATTATATATAGGATATAATTAAAATTTATACCACACCGGTTTAGTATATGTATATGTATGTATGTATGTATATATCGTAGTATACATGACATATGATTTTAAAAAGTATAGATTAGTTTTTATATTAACAATATTTTTTAAATTAATTAAGCATATCTACATGACATACCACACCGGTTTCTAGTTTTAATAAAGAGATTAATTTTTAATTCAATAATAGTTAATTTGAAATTAAATCAATTATATTAAACTAATTAAATTAATAAATTAAATTAATAATTATATGTCTATTGCGGTATACATGACAGATCATTTAAAGGGATTAGAGGTAATTACAGAGGGTTTTATGCTTTTAATAAAGATTTAATTTGATTTTAAATATAATTATTATATATATTAATTTAAAATTAAGTTAAATATATTAAAATATTATTAATTATATGTATACCGTGGTATACATGGCATACCATTTAAAGGGGGTTTCTGCTTTTAATAAAGAGTACAGAAATTTTTAATTCAATAATAGTTAATTTGAAATTAAATCAATTATATTAAACTAATTAAATTAATAAATTAAATTAATAATTATATGTCTATTGCGGTATACATGACAGATCATTTAAAGGGATTAGAGGTAATTATAGAGGGTTTTCTGCTTTTAATAAAGATTTAATTTGATTTTAAATATAATTATTATATATATTAATTTAAAATTAAGTTAAATATATTAAAATATTATTAATTATATGTATACCGTGGTATACATGGCATACCATTTAAAGGGGGTTTCTGCTTTTAATAAAGAGTAGGGGGTTTTCTGCTTTTAATAAAGATTTAATTTGATTTTAAATATAATTATTATATATATTAATTTAAAATTAAGTTAAATATATTAAAATATTATTAATTATATGTATACCGTGGTATACATGGCAAACCATTTAAAGGGGTTTCTGTTTTAATAAAGAGTATAGATTTCAGTTCTGGGTGATTTATAAATCCAGTTCCGCCACTAAATTAACTTGGCTCTCCTCTTTCCCTTCCATCAAATTTTCACCCATGTTCTTCGGACTTCACACTATACAAATATATCTACATTGCAAATATCTTTTTGAGGAAACGGAACATGAGATACATCTCAAGTAACACCCTTGAGATGTGAATTAAATCAATGTAATTTTGATATATACAATCTTTATATACGAACAATCTTTTTAAATACTATCTTGATAGCATAATATTTTTAAATACTATGTAATTTTATTCACAATCTCGGGAAATTTATTTGATGCATCTCAGGTTCCTCATTCTCATGTGAACTTAAATTGTTGAAACACACTTTCTAATGCTAGTTGTTGCTATCTTGCTAATGGTAATTTCATGAATTTATGCAGAAATTCTAATGATATACTAGCAAAGAATGAAAATACACAATTATGTTACGGTATTGCATTGCAATTCCTCCTAGTATACAGTATACAAGACTCTCGCAAATAATATTCTCATTTTACATGTAAGAACGCTATTATTACTAGTTTCACCAACAGCGAACTAATAATAGCAGAAACTAGCTAGCACAAAATGTATTCACGTCCAATCATAGAAGTTATGCGAATTCGCGGAAGCCATGGACAGAGTCTGTCCGACAGACACAAATATGTGTGATAGCCACAAAAACATCCCCCAACTGTCAATTTTTGATTCATTGGCATGGAGAACCGAATGAGTGAACGGGGACAATGTGTACAGTTTTATATTCTAGTTAGATCCTTTCTTAGATTTCCTGCCTCCTATATTTCTTTTTTTTTTTAGTTACATTTAATTTCAACCTTGCCCTACACAATGCAAACACCATAATAGACATCAACTCTTCCCTATACGTATGCACTATAAATAACTTGTAGTACAACATCAATCTATGCAATAAAAACAAACCCCATGTTGAAATTTCATTCGAAAAACTATGAATCCATCGTTTGATAGAGAATGTAGTAGTGGATGTGAATCTGGTTGGACTTCGTATTTCGAACATGAAGATTCTTTGCTTTCTCCCTATCCCAATCAAAAGAGTAGCAATAGATATACAACTATAGATGAAGATTATGAAGAAGATCTTTCGATGGTGTCTGATGCATCCTCAGGACCACCACATTTTTGCGACCACAAATACTATAAAAATGAGTCAAGCAACATTGCCATAATCAGTCATGCACCAAGTGATGCTACATTGCTTAAGAACGATGGCAAGAGCGCGAAGAAAAACAAGCATCCACGACAAAATGTTCATAAGCAACGTCTTTCGTTTCTTGATGATAGTACTGCTAGCTCTCCTATCCTCGGAATCTCTAATGTGAGTTTCGCAAGAGCTCATTTTAAGCTTTAATGCTGTGTGTTTTATTGGATTAATTCATTAACCATGATATTACTCTTTTTTATCATGACAGAACAATTTAGCACTCTCCAACAACCAACCTTTTACAGATGATATTTTGGACTTGTCACTGCAGGGTCACTCTTCAAATCAACTTGAGGTAGTTCATAAATCATATCTTTTCAGATTTACATCTAGTGTGATGTGTGAACACCTGTAGCTTATATCAAAGTATCAGTATGCGTGTATACACAAGCTGACATAAGTAAGTTATCCGAATTCCAGGAGAATTATGGTTTCTGCAAGTCTCCCGTATCCGAAACAAGACTGCAACACAAAATCAGTTGAGTACTATTTGTTCTTAAAATACTGCATTATTATTTCTTTTATCATAAAATAGTAGTTACTAACAGGAGATTAGTTTTTCCGATATATCTCCTAGCAGGAGGAATTAAAGGAAGAGGGCGGGGATGAGATGAAGAGGAAACTACAACAACAAAGCTGATTTGCTGCCAATATGGGAGAAAACGATCTGAGAGAGATGTAAAATAGAAAAAAAAATGCTGGATTTTTCTGAAATATAATTTTCTTGTCAGTGCCTACATAAGAATATTTAGTACTTTGTGAGTAATCTCTCAAGCTATGTAACATTGCATTTCCCTTGTTTCTGTGAAGCCAAATGCTCCCTTTCTTAATATTCTAAAATCTACGTTCAAGCATACATAAACAGAGCCTTCAACATTGGTTTAGTTTGGAATGAATCTTTATAATCGTAAGATGAACAGTCTCATCTATGCTAACTTTTAAAGGTTTGAGCCTATTTTATAGACAAGACATTAAATGTCTCATGATTTCCAGACAAGGAATGAAACAAGCTAATTGTTTTGTTTTCCAAATGAAAAGTTAAGTGCAAAATTAGCTCAATGATAGAGATAGAATACATGATGCGTGGTTCGGTTTGGTGCGATTTCGGCCTAAGACCAAACCATAACCAAAATTATGCGGTTTCTAAAATTAGAAACCAAAACCAAACCAAAGATCATTGGTGCGGTTCGGTTTTCGTAAATTCGGTTTCGGTTCTAAGTGGTGCGATTTCGGTTTTAGAACCAAATCTAATCATAAATAATATAATATAATTTTTTCGGCTTTGTGATATGATATAATTGCGAATGTGCGATCTAATGTCAAATATTAAGTTGTTGCCTCATCAAGTGTTGCCTAATCTGAACATCCCATATTATCTAAAATAGAATGCACTCTATACTCCATATATCACAAGAAAAACTCCATCCAAGTTCTGTATTTTCTATGTAAGCAAAAGAAAATAAGTACAAACTTCAAGCCATCCTTAATAAAAGTTTTGAATTGGGCTAGGACACGTGACTTCAGTTGGGCCAAACTATACATTTCAATTTAGTTGATTCACCGGAGAGCTTGATATTGACACAGTGACATGTATAAAAATTCTTATAAATTTATATTACAAATATTATTTATATAATTATTTTTAATATATATATATAATAAAATATATTATTAATATTATTATGGTTCGGTTCGGTTTCTATTCAGTTTAAAAATTTTAGAAACCAAACCGTAACCAAATTATTGGTGCGATTTTTATTCGGTTCGGTTTTAAAAAAGCGCGGTTTTAAATGGTACGGTTTCGAGTGATTTTTCGTGATTTCGGTTTTCGATTTAGTTTTGCTCATCCTTGCTGGCAAGTGTTATCAGTGCACATCAGAGGAAAGAAAATAGTAAATTCACATGCATCTTTTTTCTAAGTTTTACAGATCCGGCCTCAGATCTTCCCTGACCCAGTGCAACATGCTTCATTTTTTATTATATTACCATATAATAAAACTAAGCATATAATTGTTTAGAAGATGTCATTTACAATTAAGTGTCTCCTGCTCTCTTCATATTGTAATACTTAATCAACCATTCCCAGTTAAATCCCGTCCTGTTCCATAACTATACATGTTTAATGAAGAAAGAAATGGGAGGCGTTCTTACTTAGTTAAATTATCCAATTCCATGTTTCAAGTGTGCCAAATGTTGATCAGTGTTAGGCACCATGTACCAAACAAACATATCTACTGATCGGATCCCCACGTATGCAGACATCCTCAGGTTGAGGTTAAGATGTACGCAGAATTTGTTTTTGTTTTCGATATTGGAAAGACAGAAACACCTTTTCTTGCTATTTTTTTTTGATGATTTAAATTTTTCTGAGAAGCTGATAAAAAACATCAAAGGGCTAATTAAATACTACCCATGTCCCTCTCATTTCTTTACGCTTTCTTTTTTGGTACGTCCCTCTCATTTCTTTACATACCAAAAATAGTAACATTTTATAATATAAAATTCAATCACATTCACTAATTTTCATTCACTATACCTACTTTATACCCATTTTATATATTAAATATTGATTGATCCCACCACTTTACTCATTTTTCTGACTTTTCTCTATTAATTTACACTTTTTCTTAATCTCCGTGCCGTTCTATCAATGTAAAGAATTGAGGGGGACGGAGCGAGCACAAAAGGATAACATATCACATATGATTGTCATTAAAGACAGTTGATAAAAAAAACATGAAGTGGCTGGCACTATTAGACTACTAGAGTCTGTCGACCGATTTTAATAACACTCTGTAAACTAGAATGGCTTTTTCTTGGGCAAAACACGACTGTAAGAAGTAAGACAAAATTAAAGCCAAAGAATACTAGAAAATTAAGAATTAGGCAAATATGAGGTGGAAGCTAATCTTATCCTCAGAATTTGTTTTCGTAATTCAAAATATATATTTAACTTAGTATTTCAGAAAATTGGAATAAAATTCTGTAATGTTTTCGAGTTTTTATTGTAAGAAATATTAACCCTTAAATTTAGCTATGGGCTTTGACAATCAATCATACAAAGATAGAATCTAAAATGAGCATGGACATAAACATTTTTGTCCCACAACCCACCACCAAAACAAAGCCTTTCTATTATGTAATGCAAAATTTCACCTGGGACCTGTTCCCAGTTCTCATGACAACACTCTTTTCTTCTTCCACAGAAGATGGAAATGGCTTCCTGTCCTTGCCTCTGTGCCATGAACCTCTCTTCTAATCAGTGCATATAAAGCTAATAGTGGCCCATAGTGCATGTGGCACAAAACAGTGATGAGTACTGTCAAGATACACAACAGTGAAAAGTGAAAACTGAAAGCTTTCTGGGCCAAGATCTACCTTGCCTCTGATAACACACGGTCCTGACGCATACCGGATTGTTCAACAATCAAAAATGATTTAAGATGACTATCGAATATTTGGTACACATTAGTCATTGAATTTCACTTTACATGGTGTTTAATTCCAAATTACATTCATCCCTCCGCCTAACAACGAAGTTTGACATCATTTCCTCATAATGATATTGGTCAGTTATGATTTTATTTACGATCGAGTCAGGTGGTCGGTTGCTTCATAATGATTTTATAGCATATCATTTCTGACCAAACGATGTTGATAAAAAATGTCAGCTTTTTTTGTAGTGCTCCCTGTCTACTGGCCTATATTTATATATAAACCTCAAAGTCCTTGAATAATATTTAGGATTCCCCACCCCCTGAAACCAGCTATCTATCTTCCATATAATTATAGATTTTAAGGGACCTTATCAGTTATCATCCAAGTACCATACAAGTAATTGTACTGACCTATAAAAATGGCCCATAATGCATGAACATATACATACATATTTAAATGACTCGTAAACTCTCTTGTCACAATTTAACAGATAAACATATAAGTATAAGTATAGCTGTTTGTAAAAACAAGAACACACAGAAGCACACACACGTCTGCTGTAACAACTTGATTTTTCAGAATGGAAAGTACAAAGCCTTTTAAGGAAAATACAAAAGAGATGCTCTCTAAAAAATAGGAACTAATTTCCCTAACAAATCTCCACCACCTCACGATCCTAAAAATACTCTACTAATTATTTGACTAACTCAACTTCTCAACTGACAGAAAAACAAAACTTTTATTTTAGAATAAAACATAAATAAACTTAGAAAGTTTAAGATTAATCCAATAAACTCCCCCTTAATCTTAAACTTCATCAAGCTAGCTCACGAACACCCAGAAGTTTTCTCATCTTCTCAAATTTTGCCACACACAATGCTTTCGTCATGATATCAGCTCGCTGGAAATCACTTGCTATGTACTTGATCTTTATCTCCCCACGTTCAATGCATTCCCGGATAAAGTGAAAACGTACGTCAATATGCTTGCTGCGACCATGGAAAACCGGGTTCTTTGCTAGATTGATAGCCGACTTATTATCAACATATATGATCACTGGATTCACAGCTTCATTTGTTATCTGACTTAGCACGTTTCGTAACCAAATACTTTGACACGCAGCAGCAGTTGCAGCCATATATTCAGCCTCGCAGGAGGACAACGCCACGCACTTCTGTTTCTGGGACATCCATGTAATAACACTATCATTCAAATAGAACACTAGGCCTCCAGTACTCCTTCGATCGTCACAGTCTCCTGCCAGGTTACTATCAGAATAACCACTCAGAATATTATTCCCTCCATTCTTTGAATAAACGAGCCCAAAATCCAAAGTTCCTTTGATGTATCCAAGGATTTTCTTCACAGCATTAAGATGTACTTCAGTCGGGAACTCCATATATCGACTCACAATGCCCACGGCATATGCAACATCTGGCCTGGTATGAACCAAGTATCGTAGACACCCTACCAAGCTCCTGTACTGTGTTCCATCAACTAGCTTTCCCTGTTCATCTTTTGTAATCTGTTCCTTGGGGTCCATCGGGAATTTTGTCGAGTTGCAGCTCGCCATACCAGCTCTTTCGAGCACTTTCCTTGCATAACCAGTTTGCCTCAGTTCTATATAACCCTCTCCTTGCTTCACTTCGATACCCAAATAGTAAGACAGTAAACCCATGTCACTCATCTCGAAATTGTGATTCATCTGCTCCTTGAACTCCTCGATGATTTTTATGTTAGTGCCTGTGATCAGTAAGTCGTCCACGTACACCCCAACAATCAAGACTTTGTCCCTGTCTTTCTTTACATACACAGCGTGTTCATATGTTAGATATAATTGCTGACGTTTGTTCATCAGTGTTTAAGTAACAGGTACATATCAGAGTTTATATAGAAGCCAATCAGAGTTTGATAAAGTCTGACTGGGTGAAGAGTTTATATAGAAGCCGGTCAGAGTTTGTTAAAGTCTGACAGGGTGATAGTTGACTTAGCTGTCGGTGCAAAGATAAAGATTCTAGAAGCAATATATTCTGAAGATGGAAAGAAGCAGAATATATTGATACAGCTAAGGAGATTGGACAGAAGACTGAAGCAATCCTTAATTGATAATAATTGTATAGCTAATTTATAGGAGTATCAATTAGATAAGGATTGTATGTAGCTGTGTACTATATAAACACAGATAGGTTATCCCTAGAAGGGATGCGAATATAGAATTATTATTCTTGTAACCTAGTAGCTCTTTGTGATTCATTAACATCACTAAGAGAGAATTATTTAATATAATTCAGTTTGTTGATTTACAAACCTGTGTTCTTGATTGTTATTCTCATACATACTTGATTATATATTGTGTATTTGGCCTAACAATTGGTATCAGAGCCAAGGCTGTTTAATATATACAGTTTTACGATTCAAACACAGTAATAATCATGTCTAAAGAAAATCAAACTGCTCCTAAGGCTGAACAGGTTAAGCCCAATTCTGTGAGTCGATATGAAACAATCAGGGTTCCAATTCTCAGGCCAGTAGAGTATCCGATTTGGAAGGTGAAGATGACCATGTTTCTGGAGGCTACAGATCCAGAATACCTTGACAGAATCTATGATGGTCCTCATATGCCGACTAAATTGTCCCCTGTTGTTGATGGTCAAGAACAAAAGACTGTTCCAAAGGAAAAGAAAGATATGACTCCTGAGGACATCTCATCAATTGCAAAAGATGCAAAGGTTAGACATCTTCTCCACAGTGCTTTAGATAATGTTATGTCTAACAGAGTAATTGGCTGCAAAACTGTCAAAGAGATATGGGATGCTTTAGAAGTCAGATGCCAGGGAACAGGTGCTATCAAGAAGAACAGAAAGACAATACTCACACAGGAGTATGAGCACTTTGATTCAAGAACTAATGAAACCTTGACTGAGACTTATGACAGATTTTGCAAACTATTGAATGATCTGTCTCTGGTTGATAAAGAATATGAGCTTGAAGAGTCTAATCTCAAGTTTCTGTTATCTCTACCTGAAAAGTGGGATTTAAAGACAACCACAATAAGAGATAATTATGAGCTTGCTGATACAGATCTTGATGAAATCTATGGGTTGTTGAAAACTCATGAACTGGAGATAGAACAAAGGAATAGAAGATTGAGTAAAAAGACAAAATATGTTGCTCTCAAAGTTGAGGAGAAGCCCATTAAGAAGGAATCATCAAGGAAGAAAGCCAAGGGAAAGGCTTTAGTCATTAAATCTGAAAGTGAGTCATCAAACTCTGATGATGACTCAAACTCTGATGAAGCTTCTGACTCTGAGGATGATGAAGAACAGATGATGCAAATGGCTGCACTGATGGTGAAGACTTTCAAGAAGATGGGATTCAAGAACTTTAAGAAAGGAAAGAGATTCTCAAGGAAAGATTCAAACTCTGAAAGGAAAAGTTTTAGAAAGTCTGATGGAAGGGAGACCAAGTCTGGCAAGAAGGATAAATCTGAAATCTAGTGCTACAGGTGTAAGGAGATGGGTCACTATGCTCCAGAGTGCAAGAAAGGCAAATCTGTGAAAGCACTCATCTCTAAAGGCAAAGACTGGGCAGATACTTCAGACTCTGATGATGGAGAAAATTATGCTCTTATGGCAACTGTCAGAGATGAGACTGAATCATCTGAAAATAAGGTACCCCTAACTACTTATGCTTATGATACTGATAATATATCTGAGTTAAGAGTATATCTGAAAAGCGTACATGTTAGCTATAGGGATCAGACTTTAGAGAATGAGAGAATTAAAGCTGAGAATCTTAGTCTTAAAGATAGAAACAAGTTTTTTGAAGGAGAACTTGAAAAGATGAAGCAGATTCAAAAAAAAAGAGATGATGCTGTTTATGTAGAACAAGAATTGCTCAAAAGATATAAGCAATTAGAATCTGATCTAGAAAAAGAAAGAAAAATAATCAAGACTTGGACAGACTCTGGAAGAGACACTCATCAAGTGTTTCAGACAGACTCTGTAGGTTTAGGCTATTGTGAAAATGATGAACTTAGGTTTAAAGACAAGGTTAAGGTTAAACCACAACTTAAACCTGTGATATTTGTTCCAGAAGCCAATAAGTTAAAATCTGTTGTAATAAGAGAAGCTGATATGGCATCAGATGAAGCCTGTGAAAGACAGGAAAATATTATAACAGAAAAACTTATGGAAAGAGAAGCTGTTAAAAAGCCAGTAAAAACTTGTGAAAAACAGGTTAATGTTGGTTTGATGACAGGGAAACAGTTCAATCATAAGCTGAAAGAGGTAAAATCTGCCATGAAACCAAAAGGGTCCAAGAAGAATAGGAATGGAAAGATAGGCATAAATAAAAGAAATAATCATTTGCCTACTGGTGCTGCTCCAAGGAAAACATGTTATAATTGTGGTAGTTCTAATCATCTTGCTAATTACTGCACAAAAAATAAAAATATCAATTCTTTACCTTCTACATCAGGAGTAAAGAATGATTATGTTAGGGTTAGACCACAGACTTTATGCACACACTGTGGGAGCACTTGGCATTCCATTTATACTTGCAAGAGTTATCATGCTATTTATCACAACTATTATGAGCTAAAACCCAATCTAAAGTGGGTTAGAGCAAACTCTGCAAGTGTAAAATCTGACAATGTTAGTTTAAACTCTGTTGATAGTAATTCCGCTGCAAAAACTAACACTGTTAAGAAAGACAAAGGATCCAAGCAAGTCTGGGTCCTTAAAACTAACACTTAGTGTTTATTTGTGATTGCAGGGTATAAAAGAGAGCACACTTATCTTGGACAGTGGATGCTCAGGACATATGACTGGAAATAAAGCCCTGCTATCAGACTTTAAGGAGAAAGCTGGCCCAAAGGTTTCCTATGGAGATGGCAACATAGGACACACTCTGGGATATGGCAATATTAATCTTGGAAGTGTCATCATCACTAATGTAGCTCTAGTCTCAGGACTCAAGCATAATCTGCTATCTGTGAGTCAAATCTGTGACAGAGGAAACCATGTAGATTTTCACACTGAATACTGTGAAGTTATCAGTAAATCTACTGGAAAAGTTGTTCTAGTTGGACACAGGCGCAACAACATTTATGAAGCAAGTTTGGTAACAAACTCTGATGTAAAAACAGTGTGTCTGACTGCAAGAATGTCAAATGAAGAGAGTTGGAATTGGCATAAAAAGCTCTCTCATCTCAATTTGAACAACATCAATGAGCTAATAAGAAAGGATCTTGTAAGGGGACTCCCAAAATCAATACTCAGTCTAGATGGCCTATGTGATTCTTGTCAAAAGGCTAAACAAAGGAAGTCATCTTTCAAGAGCAAATCTGAATCTTCAGTAGTGGAACCTTATCATCTTCTACATGTTGATCTCTTTGGACCAGTGAATGTGATGTCTATGGGCAGAAAGAAATATGCTCTAGTAATTGTTGATGAATATACTAGATATACATGGGTGTATTTCTTATCAAAGAAGGATGAAACTGCTCAAACTCTGATGGATCATGTAAATCTACTGGACAAAGGATCACAGCACAAAGTCAAAATTATAAGGAGTGATAATGGAACTGAATTCAGAAACTCAATCATGGAAGCTTTCTGCAAGGAAAGAGGAGTGAAACAAGAATTTTCTGCACCTGGAACTCCACAGCAAAATGGTGTAGTTGAAAGAAAGAACAGAACTTTAATTGAAGCAGCCAGAACTATGCTTGAAGAAGCAAAATTACCAACTTATTTCTGGGCAGAAGCTGTTCAAACTGCTTGTTTTACTCAAAATGCTACTCTGATCAACAAGCATGGGAAAACACCATATGAGATGGTGAAAAATAAGAAGCCAAATTTGAAATATTTTCATATATTTGGATGCAAATGCTTTGTGTTGAAGACTCATCCTGAACAGTTGATCAAGTTCGAGTTAAAAGCTGATGAAGGAATCTTTGTTGGCTATCCATTGTCAACAAAAGCATTCAGAGTCTACAATCTGAGAACTAAAGTGATCATGGAATCCATACATGTGTCATTTGATGACAAGAAAATAACTGGACTTGATGACTTAGATGGATATGATCAACTGCGTTTTGAAAATGAAGGTTTATTCTCTGATGATGTAAACTCTGATGAAGCAGTACCGACAAACTCTGATGAAGCGGTTCTGACAAACTCTGACGAAGCATACTCTGAACCTCTACTGGTAAATACTGGAGAAACTGAATATTCTCAAATTGAACAAAATGGAGAATCAGTTGAGGGGGAGCGTGAAGAAGCTCAACAAGACACAGCAAATGAGTCAGTTGAGGAAACTGATTCAAACTCTGACAGTTCAAACTCTGAGCCATCCAATTCAGGGGGAGCCTCAGATACTGCAGAAAGTCAACATATGAATCAGGAGAGCATGGATCAAGGGGGAGGATCTAATAATGATGCAAGAAACCACTTACCAACAGCAAGAAAGTGGACACAGGCACACACACCTGATCTCATAATTGGAGATCCTGATGCTAGTGTGAGAACTAGAAGTGCAACAAATAATGAGTGTCTGTATCATGCTTTCTTGTCTCAAACAGAACCAAAGAAAGTGGAGGAAGCTCTTCAAGATGCTAATTGGATTACAGCAATGCAAGAAGAGTTAAATGAATTTGAAAGAAATGAGGTCTGGACACTTGTACCTAGACCAAAGAATAGATCAATAGTAGGTACAAAGTGGGTTTTCAGAAACAAGACTGACAGTGAAGGTGTGATTACGAGAAACAAGGCTAGACTTGTGGCTAAAGGTTATTCACAACAGGAAGGGATTGACTATGATGAAACCTTTGCTCCAGTTGCAAGATTGGAAGCCATAAGAATTTTTCTGGCCTATGCTGCACACAAGAAGTTTAAAGTCTTTCAGATGGATGTAAAAAGTGCTTTTCTCAATGGGAAGCTTGAAGAAGAAGTGTTTGTTGAACAACCACCAGGATTTGTAGATCCCAAGCATCCAGATTATGTCTACAGGCTTGACAAGGCATTATATTGACTAAAGCAAGCACCAAGAGCATGGTATGAAACTCTTGCTCAATTTCTTTTAGAAAGTGGGTTCACAAGAGGTACAATTGATAAAACCTTGTTTTATTTCAATTCTGGTGATGATTTGCTTTTAGTTCAAATTTATGTAGATGATATTATCTTTGGATCTACTAATGACAAACTTTGTAAGAAGTTTGCAAAGCTTATGCAATCCAGGTATCAAATGAGCATGATGGGAGAGCTTAGTTATTTTCTAGGCTTACAGGTCAAGCAAACAGATGATGGTATTTTTATCAATCAAGCTATATATACCAGAAATCTTCTCAAGAAATTTGGTATGCTTGATAGTTCATCTGCTTCAACTCCCATGGCTACAGCAACAAAGCTAGACAAAGACACAGGAGCCTCAGTAGATATGACAAACTACAGAGGAATGATAGGGTCTTTACTGTATCTTACTGCAAGTAGACCTGATATCATGTATGCAACATGTCTTTGTGCAAGATTTCAAGCAGATCCCAGAGAGCCTCATCTAACAGCTGTAAAAAGGATTTTCAAATATCTCAAAGGAACCATAACCTTGGGTTTGTGGTATCCTAGAGAATCAGAGTTTAAGCTAATTGGTTACTCTGATGCAGATTTTGCAGGCTGTAAAATAGACAGAAAAAGTACAAGTGGAAGCTGTCAATTCTTAGGTGACAGATTGGTTTCTTGGTATAGCAAGAAACAAAAGTCTATTTCCACATCCACTGCAGAAGCAGAGTATATAGCTGCTGGTAGCTGTTGTGCACAGATTCTGTGGATGAAGAATCAGTTGTTGGATTATGGTCTGAGGTACTCTAAAATACCTATTTACTGTGATAATCAAAGTGCTATTGCTATGACAGGTAATCCAGTACAGCACTCCATGACCAAGCACATCAGCATAAGGTATCATTTTATCAGGGAACATGTGGAAGAAGGAGATATTGAACTTCATTTTGTGTCTACAGACCAACAACTTGTAGATATCTTCACCAAACCTTTGAGTGAAGCTACTTTTACAAGATTGGTAAATGAACTTGGAATGATCTCTGGTTTTGACTAGAGATACGGGTTAGACTCAAAAACTATACATGTTTGATTTTTATGCTCATGATTCCTTGCATGTATTAACTGTTATAAGTACCAGTGTCATAAACTCTGAACGTAAACTCTGATGCTAAACTCTGTTAGTCATAAAGTATTGGTCATACTCTGATAGTTACAGTCTAATGCTATACTCTGATTGTAATTTTGTCTGAAACATATGGACCAATGAAGAAAATTGTATGAAGCATAATTCTCAGTAAGTAATTATGAATCCTTAAGAGTTATATAGATTCTGATCTCAAATATGTGCAGTAAGTTAACACAGCATGATACTGTCTCTATATTTATAGCATCTCTTAGTTTATTGATCCTATACACTGAGTTTGTATTAGCTGTTTGCATTTTCTCTCATAAATTAATTGTATTAACTGATGACAAGTCTAAACTCTGATTATTAATTGCAAATAATTCACCCTCAAATCAAAAGATGCCAAAAAGAGCACAAATTCCTTTGAGATCATGTTGAGCCTAGGAAGATCCAGGAACTTATTGTATGAAATAAGGGCTAAAATCTTTGATTTTTGGTGACTAGTGCCAACCACTGATTACTGGAAAAATAAAAAAAATAAAAAAAAAAATAAAAAAAACAAAAAATATATATATAAAGGGGGTGAAAAATAAAAGATATATCCAAATGAAAGGATATCAGTATACAGAGTTTAGACATAAGAATCAGATTTTATTTTATACATGAGAGTTTAGGCAACCAGTTTTTACTGCTTTAGTTTGTGGATTTTATGCACTTTGAGATGATCTAAATATTGATTTCGGTAAACTCTGCTATAGCACACACATATTTTCACACCTGTACAGATTGATAAAAGAGTTTATTGACAAAGAAGGACAAATGGTAAACACTGATGTATTGTGTGAAATACGCCGAGGTAATTTACTTTTAATCTCTGATGATTAAAATAAATTTTATTGGTTTCAGACATTTTATAATTTTGAGATTAGACATTTGTTTTGAAGTTCAAAAGAGTATGATAACAAACGGTTCATATTTGTATTAAACAGAGAAGAGAGAGATTAAGTATTTTGAACAATGTGACATGCGGTAATTATGGCTATTTTTACTGCGCATGTGTATTGAAAGTTGTTACATACAGCTGTCAGCGTATATACGTTTGACACCTGTCCTACTCACACACTTTTCAAAGACGCCTGTTGTGTGTAGTAATGATTAAAACGTTTGAGTTTTAAATCTTCACAGTTATTATTTAAAAATACTACACATAAA
This sequence comes from Heracleum sosnowskyi, assembly GCA_030848705.1. Classification (NCBI taxonomy): domain Eukaryota; kingdom Viridiplantae; phylum Streptophyta; class Magnoliopsida; order Apiales; family Apiaceae; genus Heracleum; species Heracleum sosnowskyi. The sequence goes on along the minus strand of CM061235.1, from coordinate 90,031,430 downwards.
CGGTTCACTCTTTTACACACCTCAACTTTTCATAAGCTTTTACTTACACACATTGTCTCAAACACTTTCACTGCATACAATCTATTCTCTGTTTGTTATCTTCTAAACTTTTCTAATGGCTACTACAATGTTTACTGCTTCTGGGTTAGAATTCGTTCCTAATAACTATGCTGCTCCTTTGGCAAATGAGAACGCACCGGAGGTGTTTCATTTGATTCAAGATTTCTTGTCAAACTCTGATGTTGGAACTGCTCTCACAGCACCATTGAAGCTGTCTGCATCTCAAATCAGATCTTTTTGGCAGACAGGTACTTATGACAATGGAGGAGAGTCTGGGTCTCCATCTATTATCTTTGAATTTCAAGGAGAAGAGTTTGTAGTTACTCCTACAACTGTTCGTGATGCTCTGGGCCTTGAAGACTTTAATGCTTTCATAATCTCTGTTGGAGATTCTGAGTTAGTTCGAATGATGAGGGAAATAGGATACTCTGGGCCACTGACAAAGCTTGGTCAGTTGAAGCGACCACTCTTGCGAAAGGAATGGAGTTTCTTTTTCGACAGCATAACAAGGGCGTTCGGCAAGAAATGCACGAACTGGGATGCTATTCCCACGGATAGTCTGCAAATCGGGTTTTCTCTTCTTTATGGAGGTAATTTTGATGTTGCTAGGCTAGTTCTAAATAATATAGGTGAGAAAATGAATGAAAACAGAGGTGTCGTCTATTTTGCAAGATTTTGTCAATTGATATTCTCTGAATGTGTTTCTGAAGTAGAGATAGATGAGAATGATGTGATTCCCTGTTTTAAATTACATAAACGCATATTCTCTGATCTAACCAATAAAGATAACAAGAAAGGAGATGTTGGTGTTTTGTTGCTACCTGAGTCTGTGCAACAATTCCTGGATAACTTACAACAACAACAGCTAGCAAACTCTGAAGCTGAACCTTCTGTGTCTCAACCACAAAGGTCACAGAGATCTAAGGTAAGGGCTGTTAAGTCTGTCAGGATAAACACTGAAGCTGGGGCATCAAATGCTGATGATATGCCTCAGAAGAGAAGAATGAAGAAGAGAAGAGCCAATAGGGCAAAGTCTGATGCTGCTGATGCTGTTGATGCAGGGACTGAAACTGATGAAGAAACTCTTCATCAGAGAAAAAGAAGATTGGTAGCAGCACATCTGTTTGGTGCTGTGAATATCTCTTCAACTGTTGCTGATGATATTGAAATTGAGATTCCAGAAGTTGAAGATGTTCCTGAAGATAGAATTTTTATGGAGACTGTTTTTCAAGATGAAGCTCCTACATCAAAATCTGATGATGTAGTTGAGGAAGCTGCACGTGAAGCTGCAGATGAAGCTCCTGAAATTCTTGTTCAGGAGGCTACAGAAAATATTGAGCCACAAGACTTTTATATGGAAGTTGAAGCAAACCTCTCTTTAAACTCTGAACATTTCACAGAGGGTTTGGAAGCTGATCAAGATACTGTTCAACTTGAAGAATCTATGGCTTCTCACACTGAAATAATATCTTTTGATCTTGAGAAAGGTGAGGAAGTCGATCAGACTTTAGCTGCTAAAACTACAGAATCTGTTGCTGCAAATCCTGATGTTGCTGACAAGGATGCAACAGAGAATGTTCCTTTTGAAGCAGAGTTTGTCGCAAACTCTGAGGATATTCTTGTTCTTGAAGCTCTACAACAATCTGTTGTTGAGATTGTTCAAAGAGAAGCAGAGTTTAGTCATACTGCACACTCTGATGATCCTGAAAGAATGGCAGAAAATGTTCTTGCAGAGAATGAAGCAGAGGATGATAATGCTGAAGCTAGTCCTGTTCATTCCAATCCTGATATACAAGTAGAGTTGTCTGACATTCAAGCAAACTCTGAAGAAGAAAGAGAAGTCAACAGAGCTACTACTGCGTATTATCAAGATATGTACTTCTCTAATTGGTCAAGCAAGGATACTATCTTTTCCAATGAAAGAGCTGCAGATTTTGTGACAAAGTCTTCTAAAGAGATTAAAAATCCAGAACTTCTCAGTCATCTCAAAGCAACTATTGTACAAATCAAATCATTAACCAATCGTTTTGATGATTCTGACAAGGTGATTGCAGGATTAAGGAATGATATAGCTACAAGAGAGCTTACACAGCAAAAGGACAAATCTCTATACATCTCTTTGTGTAAAGAGCAAAAGAATTTTAACTCTAGATTGTTGAAAGTTGAGGACAACCAGAATGCTATGTCTGCCCAACTGACATCAATTTCTAATGCAATTGAGTTGTTGACATCAGTACTACTTTCTGATGATGTCAAAAAGGGGGAGAGTGTACCAAGTGACAAATGCAAAGACACTCAAACTCTGAGACGGAGGGATGATGGTAATGATGGTGGAAACAAGGGAGGATATGGAAAGAGCTTAAGATCAAATGATGATAGAAGACTACCAAGACCAAGATCAAACTCTGATAGAAGATCAAACTCTGGTAAGGGAAATGTAAACTCTGCCAGTGGTTCAAAACTCAAAAGTTTGATAAACACTGATAAACCTAGCACTGATGAGGAAATAGCTGCTAAGATGTTTATAGCAGAACATGGTAAAGATGTTATAATTGAAGATATCCAAGCTGAAGAGCAAATGCTAGCTGAAGAACACAGGAAAGATGTTGAAGCTGGAATCTACAAACAGAAGGTTATCAAGGCTCCGAGGAGAATAGAAAAAGGAATTGTTATCAAAGAGAATGTAAACTCTGATCAGAGTTTACAGTACTCAAGGAGGCCTATTGGTTCAAATGCTGATAAAGGTAAAGGCGTGATGATTGAAGAGCCTAACCTGAAAAAGAAGAATTATTCAACCTCTGACATTGCTCAAGTTGAAACAAGATTAGCTAAATCAACCTCTGACGCTGCTCAAGTTGATGTTATTACCAAAGTTATGACAACCTCTGACGTTGCTCAAGTTGTACAGAAATCTACACTACTTCCAGGATTCAGCAAACCTAAAATTCTTGAAGACTTAAAGCTTGAAGCTGTGAATTTCTCAGAAACCAGAACAGTATTGGGAAAAGAAGCCTTTGATAAATCTGGACTGGGTTCACACAGAGAGAGAAGAACAAATAACAGATCTCAAGATAACTTTTCACTGGCAGAATCTGGTATTGGGGTTACACAAGAAAACCTTGATAAGTTAGAGTCTGTTCAGTTGATTTTTCACAGAGTATTGAAGAAGCAATTTTTGTTATACTTCATGAGTGATGGAAGAGTTTATAAAGTTGGAGAATCTGATGTTAATCTCAAATCATGGGAAGAACTGGAGTATGTACTTTATCTTTTAAAAGTCAAAAACAGATATACTCATGATGTTGCTCAAGTGTTGAGAGAAAAGATGCTGAGATCTAAAGCTATGCTTGGAGGAGGAGTATCAAGTGTCTACATTCCAAAGTATAGGGATCATGCTGGAAAGATAGTGGAAATGAAAAGAAATAGTGCTAGATTCAGGACTGCACTGAATAAGAAAGTTCTAGAGTTCAATCTAGAGTCTGATAAGGCTTTTTATATCAGACTTGGCAATGAAATGAACAAGAACAGCATCTATTCTTTAAGGGCTGCCATTTATCAAATTGGTGAAGATGAACCAAAATTGAAGGAGCTGAAGAAGGATATGATTGCTGAACTAGATCGAGCTGAGAGAAAGCTGCTGATTGATTATCTCTGGACAGTACCTGATATTGAAGAAGTCAAGTAAAGTCTGACTGTAAGTTTTTTTTTGTTTTCTGTTCTAAGTTAAATTTAAACTCTGTTTTAAAGTTAAACTCTGACATATTTTAAACACTGCATTTGTTATATGTTTTGACATCATCAATTATCTTTTTAACTTGTACATTTTAATATGAACAAGTTGGGGGAGATTGTTAGATATAATTGCTGACGTTTGTTCATCAGTGTTTAAGTAACAGGTACATATCAGAGTTTATATAGAAGCCAGTCAGAGTTTGATAAAGTCTGACTGGGTGAAGAGTTTATATAGAAGCCGGTCAGAGTTTGTTAAAGTCTGACAGGGTGATAGTTGACTTAGCTATCGGTGCAAAGATAAAGATTCTAGAAGCAATATATTCTGAAGATGGAAAGAAGCAGAATATATTGATACAGCTAAGGAGACTGGACAGAAGACTGAAGCAATCCTTAATTGATAATAATTGTATAGCTAATTTATAGGAGTATCAATTAGATAAGGATTGTATGTAGCTGTGTACTATATAAACACAGATAGGTTATCCCTAGAAGGGATGCGAACATAGAATTATTATTCTTGTAACCTAGTAGCTCTTTGTGATTCATTAACATCACTAAGAGAGAATTATTTAATATAATTCAGTTTGTTGATTTACAAACCTGTGTTCTTGATTGTTATTCTCATACATACTTGATTATATATTGTGTATTTGGCCTAACATCATATGCACAGCGTTTAAAACCCAACTTCTCAAGACACTTGTTAAGTTTAGCGTACCAGGCACGAGGGGCCTGTCGCAAACCATACAAAGCTTTCAACAAACGATATACCATTCCCTCTTGACCTTTCTTTGTGTATCCTTCAGGCTGTGAAACGTAGACCTCCTCACTAATTTCCCCATTCAAGAAAGCCGTTTTAACATCTAGGTGATGTACTTGCCAACCCTTTTTCGCAGCCAATGCAAGTAGCAATCTGAATGTCTCCAAGCGTGTTACAGGTGCAAAGATTTCGTCGAAATCAACGCCTTTCTCCTGTACATATCCCTTCGCCACTAGACGTGCCTTGTGCTTGATTATTTTCCCATCTGCATCCCTCTTAAGCTTATAGATCCACTTCAAACCGATCACCTTATGTCCCTCTGGTAATTTCGTTAGAGTCCAGGTTTCATTCTTCTCAATGGACTCTATTTCCCTGTCCATCGCCTGTCTCCACTCTCGGCATTCTTTTGCTTGGTTGTAATTTTCAGGTTCTTCTATGCCCATTAATAGCAGTTCATCCTCCATCTCTAGAGCACTGTATATATCACTGATTCTTCTGGTACGTCTTGGCTCACAACTGTCATCGTAATTTTCAGGGTCCAATACAGGTGTTGGTGAATCTGGTGGCGTGTTCTGGCTTTCTCCCCCTGGCTCTTGATCCTCTTCCCCACTTTGATCATTCTCATGATCCTCTCCAGCCTGATTATCACCTTCGACTGTGTTTTCAATGTCTGGGACTGAGAAGTAGCTGGGATCTTCGTCATTACTTACTTCAGATTGATTCCATGACCAGCCTTTCATTTCTTCAAACTCCACATCTCGACTTATGTGTATACGCCCCTCTTCTGGATCATACAGTCTATAAGCTTTAGACCCTTGCTCTCTGCCAAGGTTTGTCACTTTCAAACTACGATCGTCTAGTTTCTTCGTGTAAACCTTTGGAATCTTCATATGTGCGATGCAGCCAAAAACCCGTACATGATCAATATTTGGCTTGTTCCCCTTCCAGACCTCATATGGAGTTTTATTAGAGAGAGCTCGAGTAGGCAAACGATTCAGCAGATACACTGAATGTCGCACAGCCTCACCCCATAGTTCACGGGGCAATTTCTTATCTTTCAAACAGCTCCGAGCCATCTCAACAATTGTTCGGTTTCTTCATTCCACAACGCCATTTTGTTGTGGTGTATAAGGAGCTGTATAATGCCTCTCAATTCCGGCTTCCTCACAATAGGCTGTGAACTCTTTGGAGTTGAACTCACCTCCTCTATCAGTCCTGAAAATCTTTATCTTTTTATCCGGACCATCTTCCACCAGAGCTCGAAAACGTTTGAACATACCAAATGTTTCATCTTTACTCTTGAGGCAATATATCCACATATATCTACTGAAATCATCTACTAGTAGAAGAAAGTACTTGTTACCTCCCATGGTTGCAGGTTCGATCGGTCCACACAAATCGCCATGCACCAGTTGCAACGCCTTAGTGGCTGTGTAGTTTGCCTTGGACAGAAAAGGTTTCCTTGTCTGTTTCGATATCAAGTAGCCAGAGCAAACCTCTTTGACCTGTTGGATACTAGGAAACCAACGTACCATGTTTTCTTTATGCATCAAAACCATAGATTTAAAATTAACGTGACCTAACCTTATATGCCACAGTCGAAATAGCTCATCAGCCTTTGACATGAGACACTTTTGCTCCACAGTTTCGAGTATGATTTTATACAGCCTGTTAAATGACCTCTTTACCTTCATCAACAATCTTCCTTCTCTTTCATAGACCCACAGGTAGCTGTTGTTCATCACGACCTTGTTTCCTTCTTCAGCCAACTGCCCCAAGCTAAGTATATTGCTGCGTAGGGTTGGTATAAAATAGACGTCTTGGATCATTCTCTCTTCCCCGTTTTTGCATTTAACAATCATTGAGCCTCTTCCTTTTATCTCAACTGCAGAACCATCGCCAAACTTGACACGGCCCGTGACTGATTCATCCAATTCACTAAACTTCGATTTCATCCCTGTCATGTGGCTGCTTGCTCCATTATCCAGATACCAAACATTTGACTCCGTTTGATTTCCTTTGTTGTCGATGTTCAGTTTTGGGCTTATGCTCTTCTCGTTCAACAACACCATCTCAGTCTCCGTTTTCACATGATTTGCTAGTAAAAGTGCTGGTTCATCCTCTTCAAACTTAGCTAGACGAGCTTCTTGTTGTGTTTCCTTCGCCCGACGCGGCCTCCTACACTCCGCTGCGAAGTGTCCCAATAGTTGACAATTAAAACATCGAACTTTGTTTCTGTCACGGACTCCTCGCACTTTGTAGTTTGAACTACTTTCATTGTTTTCTCCCTTCGTTCGCTTCAGCCATTCTTCCCTTGTCAATAACAGTTTTCCTTCTCCATTTTCTCTTTTGGACCACTCCTCCTCAGTAAGTAATAGCTGTCCATTTGACCCATTACTCTGGCCCTTTATTCTTTCTTCGTGGGCTTTAAGGGATCCCACGGTTTCTTCCACCGTCATCGTCTCCAGATTCCAAAACTGTTCTATAGTCGATGCAATTTGCAAGAACCTCGAGGGAACAGCACGCAACAATTTCTTGACGACATACGCCTTCTTCATCTCTTCTCCAAGAGCTCTAATATTTGTGACAAGCCCATTCAGTTTCAAACAGAAATCATCAAGTTGATCACTTTCTTTCATGGCCAGTGATTCAAACTCCGCCTTTAATGTTTGAACTTTTGCTTTCTTAACCTTCTCCGCACCTTGGTACATGGTTTTGATTGCCTCCCAGGCATCCTTGGCTTGTTTCTTCTCCGCGATTGACAGCAAAATCTCTTCAGGCACACCCTGATAGATCATAGCGAGTGCAATCTTATCCGTTCTGTCCTCAATGGTGGATTTTGAGTCGCTTTGCTCCACGGCCTCCCATACTCCATGAGCTTGCATCATGACCTTCATCTTTAACGCCCAGGTAGTGTAGTTGGTTTTGGACAGCGTTGGATAAGTGAGCCCCATCGATCCTCCTTTGCCTTTACTTGGCTCCATCGTTGTTAATTTTGACATGAACTGTTCTGCTCACCTTAAGTACCAGGCTCTGATACCACTTCTTGTCACAATTTAACAGATAAACATATAAGTATAAGTATAGCTATTTGTAAAAACAAGAACACACAGAAGCACACACACGTCTGCTGTAACAACTTGATTTTTCAGAATGGAAAGTACAAAGCCTTTTAAGGAAAATACAAAAGAGATGCTCTCTAAAAAATAGGAACTAATTTCCCTAACAAATCTCCACCACCTCACGATCCTAAAAATACTCTACTAATTATTTGACTAACTCAACTTCTCAACTGACAGAAAAACAAAACTTTTATTTTAGAATAAAACATAAATAAACTTAGAAAGTTTAAGATTAATCCAATAAACTCGGTCGATCAACATCATATCCTTGTCTAATTTCGTACATCTGATTGGGAATTTTGAATCAGAGATAAACTCAATCATGTTTTACATGTGCATGATAAACAAAAGAACTACAGATACGATCATAAAATGTCCACTGTAAAAATTTAGATGGAGGTGGAGCATTGGAGACTTGGAATTAGAGAAGATTAAATTTTGGTTCAGTTCGATTTTTAGGTAAAACCAAAACTAAAATCGAATAACTGTGTTGGTCCTTGTGTATTGCAGAAGGGGGATGAATGCAATACTGATAAAATTCAATCTCAGTTTCAACAACTAAAACTAAGATTTAATGTTATCAATAATATGTATGCATTCACAAACAGTATAATTGAGAAGACAGGATTCACAAAATAAATGTTTTATTTATTTTGCAAAGTGTTGCTAAAACCTCAAGAGAGAATTCTTGAGCTTCGGTTTTCTTCAAGACACTTGCTTGTCTTTCTTTCGTATCTAGAATGAATTGATAGTAGGTATAAGACTAATCCTATCACTATCAGTCACGGGTTTGTGAAGCTGCTGTCATTGTCAAGTGGCAGCTTCTTAAAGATTGTCTTACCCTTGTGACTTTCCTAAATTGCTAATATGTCAGATATACAATATAACAAAAGCAACCTAGATTCATTCTATTTCCAGCTTAAGCAATTCAGCAAATAAAGACTTGACCTTGCTCTTGAATTGATTCGCTTTTGTTTTGCAGTGCTTGAAGCTTTTGTCGTAGTCTTGCAGACTTGGTGCAGCTTAGGGATACTGCAACACGCCTGTTTCTTGAACATTGAAACTGTCACGGGATTTGACTGAGAAAGATACTTAGAACAAGGGTCTTTCTCGAGACAGTTACTTTTGCCACAAAGCTTGCTGTCACAGGAATGTGCTTTTGGTGACAGTGAAAGTTCCCCGCATAGTGTGATGTCGAGGTTTCCAAACTTGCTGTCGAGGGCTAAAGTTGCTGTCACGTAGTCTTCTGCCAATGTTGCTGTCAGAGTGAATATGCTATCTTGACTTGCAACATTCTGTCTTCTTGTAATCTTACTGTCGAAGCTTTAGGACAGTAACCTTTATTCATGTTGTCATCTAAATATGTATCCTTTGAGGCTTGAACACAACAAGTGAACTTCTTTCAAGTTATACAACTAGAATAACATTACATACTGATTACAAGAAAATACTTTGGCTGTGACAGTATGTTCTACTTAATTAAAAATTAAGTACAATCAAAGTTAAGTTGTTTCTATGTTATCACCCATAAATCCCAACAATCTCCCCCAATTTGTTTTTATGGAAAATAACAACAAATTTACAATATGTGCTGACAACTTAACTAACAAGATCAGAATGGATTAAGAATTTTTACTTAGCTTGAGATTTCCTCTTCTGCCTTGCTACATCCTCTCCTTTGAGAGCTTCTACCAAGCAGCCTCTTAGACCTTCTATAAGAGAAATTTCAGCAGCAGAAACTGCATCATCCTCTACTTCTTCAATGATCTTCTTTATGGTAGGAGAGAGAAGAGAACTAGCATCCCTGAGATTCAGCCATTGCTCTATATCATAAGTGATGTTCTTCATTGATGAGCTTGAATCTACTTCCAGGATAAGCATTGAGAGTCCTTCTCCTTTGCTTGTCCAGCTTTGAGTCTTCTCCTTTTCTCCCTTCCAATAAATTCTCTATTTCATCAGAACAAATCTGCTCCAAGGGATGTATTGATCCAGCTACCATATACTGTAAATCCTTCAGAATAGTTGTTTTTAGCTTGTGAAAGCTGCAGGCATAGATTTCTTCTTTTAGATACTTCATTCTTAGGGGATTTTCCAGCATACATGATTGATAATTTGGAGCTTCACTTTCTGCCTTGTTGGAGACCTTGCATCTTTCCAGTAGTTCAGCTTCCTTCTTATCAAGTTCTGACTTAGTTTGAGAATATTGAGAAGATTCAGGTCTTTTGCTTTGCTTGGGTTCCCTTTCCTGAGTTGGTTGGGTTTGCCCTCCTTCTGTGGGTAAATCCTCAAACTCATAGTACCAGTGGTATGGTATAGGAGAAGGTGGTAGATCAGTGAGAATATCAGCATCATCAAAATCTGCAAAATTGTAGCCAAATTTCTGATAGAATTCAGCATCCCTATCAGCCTGATATTTCAGAATATGTTCCATGACAGGCTCTGGAACATCATCATAGCTTTCCATCAACTCTACCATCCTTTCCAAGTAGAAGAAATCAATTCTTCTTTTATCTCTTTCCATAATGTTACCACTGAGTGATGTGGCTACAAGATCAAAGTCCTTGTTAATCCTGACCGATCTTGATTCTGGCCACCACAGAATGTACTCAGCAACCTCTTGATTAGCATCCAGCTTAATCTCAACACTCTTGATTTCTTTTGATTGCATTTGTTGTATCTTAAGACTGTTGGGAGGTATTGATTGAATTGGCATCTTCAGATTTCTGCCAAATCCAGTGGCCTTTTCCTTTCCTGAGTACTTGTGCTTTCCATGAGGTTTCTGTCTAGAAAACCATGCTCTTGCTTTAGCTTTCAGTCTTTTGGGCTTGACAGTAGCTTTGGCTTCATCCTTGACAGAATCTTCTTTGACAGCACCTTTGTCGACAGTATCTTCTATGACAGCATCTTCTTTGACAGTTTCCTTGTCGACAGTACCTTTGGTGACAGCATCTTTTTCTGCATTTATGCAGTCAATAGCACATCTAAGAATGCTTGCCTCCAAAGCTTCCAGTATTCTTGACTCCTCTTCATCTGTTGCACCATCATCTTTCTTTTCCTGATTAGGAGTTTCTTCATTTCCTTCATTCTGGGATTGAATACCAGTATTCCCAGAATTACTTCCACCAGCATTTCCAGCATTTCCAGAAGCTTCACCACCTCCAACCTCATCATCATCATCATCATCATCCTGAGGGGGAAGGTTATAGAGACAGCTTCCACCTTGATCATTTCTTTTGGCATTGGCTCTAGAGATTAGTTCCTTCACTCTAGCTCTCAGTGCCTTGTCTCTCAGCACCAGCATTTTGTAGATCTCTTGAACAGCATAAGCTCTTCCTGGATTGGCATTTGAATTGAGTATTCCATCTAACACTTTCAGAATTGACTTGGTTTCCATTCTGGATGTGCCAACCAAATTCATGAAGCTGTTCCTTCTTGTGCCATCCTTAGTTACAGATCTATAGAAAACACTTGGTGGATTTGTGTAGACTTCAGGTAGCTTTTGTGTGAGCAGGTTCTGGATTTGCATATCCAATATTTCATTGAATGGTGTTTGAGTTGCCCTGATCTTTCCCTTCAAGGCACACAACACCTTTGCTGGCAGACTCTGCAATAACTGCATTGTGATGAAATAAGATATGCCAGAAGTGAAATAGATACTTACAGCCCATCTTTTCTCATCATTCACCATTACACTGACACTAGTGATTTGATCCTTTAACAGTTTTGTGGTGTTGGTTGGGCGGTTGCTTGGAGCATTCATTGCTTCTTCCACCAAACTGCTAAATTCACTGTCATGGTTGAGTAATGTGCTCTCCCTGTAATCCACCATCAAAACATTGGATTCTTCTTGATCAAATTCAGTGCCATTTGACCAAATAATTCCCTTCTGGAGTTTCCCTTTACCTTTCCCAAGCTTGTTTTGTTCCTCCATTTCTCTCCATTTCTTCTGTAGAGTAGTTTCTTGAGTTTCTGGAGTTGGCTCTCTAATTACCACAGGAGGTAGAATTGGATGTCTAGATGCAGGTCTTCTTTGCAATGCATCTTGAGTTGCCTTTTACATTAACACCCTTTCACCATCCATTTCCACTTCAACAGGCTTTTCAGCTTTATCCTTTGGTTGTCCACTGCTTGGTTTGACTTGCTCCCCCTTAGACATTGCTTTCCTTTTAGCTCCCCCTCTGGTCTCCACAGCTACAGTCTCCCCCTGAGTTCCACCTGATTCCTGAATAGGAAATGATTCTGATCTTGCTACCTTCTCCCCCTTAGTTGAGTTGGCAGCTACTAGGTCAGTAAGGAACTGGATGGAGAGCTGAGAAGCAGCAAAACCATCAACCACCAGTTGAGAGAGAGAGAGTCCATCTTGGAGTTTAATGTAACACACTGTCCTTCCAGAGCTACAATCCTGTTACTATAAGTAGCAGAGGGGCCACCATACCTTAACCTTCTTGGAGGGGAAGGAAAAGAAAGGGGCTTGGAGGCTATGGGGGTTCTCACACTCTCAGGGTGTTTTTGAGTGATCTCATCACCCCTCACAGATTGACTCTCAAGGCCTAATGCCTGAATAGTGTGGACTCCCTCAATATCTCTCTGGACATGCTCAAGTCCCTCTCCTTTTGCTAGCTCATTTGGCTGCCTCTCATTTTTATGCTCACCTCTCTTTTCTTTTATCTCTCTTTTCTTTTGCACACCCTCACTCAACCTAGATGCATGGGTATGAGCAGTACTAACATGCATGGAAGGAGTAGATGTAAAATGTACCTTTAAGAGTTTGGCAAGAGGTAGATCATCATCAGAGGCATCCTCAAGGATTACCGCATCAAAATTAGGCTGAGAGGACTGGACAGCATCTTTGTCAGGAATGTTACTGTCAGTTGGAGTCTGGACAGCATGTTCTGGCATGACAGCAACTTTGGGAGGTAGAGTGACAGTAGGTTCTGTAGTGACAGTAGCTTTCTCTCCACCCATGACAGCAGCTGTGTCCAGGACAGCAACATTGCCAGTGTCTTTGACAGCAACAGAGGCTGTGACAACATCTTCCTGAAGGTAAGATGCTCCTTGGAGTTCAGACAAAGTGTTGGCTGTTTCATTTTCTGACAAAATACCACTTTGCCCTAGCTCAGTGTTTGGAGGAGTGGTGTCCATCTCACTTTGAGAAATGGGTTCTTGTGGACCACTAGATGGGGGCTCATCCATGATTGGAGATGGATGATCAAAACTTGAAGGGTTGGGACTGTCCCCTTCTCTAGGTTGTTGAGAAGAAACAAAAGAATGTGTAGGGAAGGAAGAAGGTGAAAGTGTAGCAGAGAGTGGGGTCTGAGAGAAATCATCACTGTGCCCTAACTCACTGTGTGTTTCTTCAAGTGGGGGTATCTCAGGTTGTGAACCATGAGTTTGTGCAGACTCTGTACATGGTGCCTTGGGAGACATGCCAATTTCAATAGATGCACCTTGTTGAGAAGGCACATCTAGGGAGGTGTTTGAATCCCTTTCAGTAACTACAGTTTGTTGAGAAACTGCAGCTTGGCTAACAGTGGTTTTGGTCCTCCTAGCTCTCTTCTTCTTAGGCTCAGGGGGAACCATTGGGGGTTCTGTTTGAGTACCTTCCTTATTTGCTGCACTAGGTGCAGTGTCTCCCTCTTGACTAAGAGAGCTACCACCAACATCAGCTTCTAAGGATCTTTTTCTGGAATCTTGCAAGGCCTCTCTTTGGGCTTTGGGAAGTCTAGAGGGCCTAGGCTTAATGTATGGTGTTGAATGTGGGTTAACTGAATTTGGGTCTAATTCAGTTTCATTCTCAAGAGTGAAAGAGTCATAACCAGAGGGTAATGGAAAATCAAGGTTGGACACTTGATCAACCATGTTCTTAGTGAAACAAAGTGAAATATGTGCATTGAGATTCTGTGAAGATAACAGTGTGTGTGTGTGTGTGTGTTCTTTTTCAAAACTGAGCAAGCCTCTAGATGAGGGGCAGCATCATTAAAATCACAGAATGAATTAATGCACATCATAAGAAAGCGAGGGTAGATTGATACCTTCTTACCTATGGCAGCTTTGAGGTGTGCCATGAGGAGAGCTCCAACATTCACCTTGTATCCATGGACAAGAGAATGTGTCAGTTTCTTGATGTAGGAGGGTATCCCATTCCAGCCTGTGGACTTGGTAGAGAACACCTTGACCATCACATCAAGTATCATGCTCCACTCCTTTCTCAGATGCTTCCTATCCATTTCATCAGTTGGATACCATTTGGTAGTCCCCTTTTCGAGAATAGGGCCTGTATACCCAATCTTCAAGAAGAGCTTCTTGATAGTGTCATCATTGGCAAGTTCAGTAAATTGTTGTCGTGCTTCAAGTGTAATTCCAAGAGCATTGTTGATGACCTCAGCTGTAAGAGTGTATTGTTGCCCAGAGATTGTGAATTGAATACCCGGGTACTCACCCTCAGTTTGAGCAACAGCAGTTTGCCAAAACGCCTCAAGTCTGTTTAAGTCGAGAATGAGGGTTGAGGTGATGGCATAACCGAGATAGGACTTGTTCAAGAAAAACACTAGTCCTTTGAAGCCTTCACCAGCATCATTTGGGGAAAAGATGCCAGCAAAGTTTGTTTGAGAGAGAGTCTGTTTGGGGGCCATGGAGATTTCAAGAAAAGAAGAAAGTAAGAAAGTTGCTTTTAGCTCGAAGAAAGGTATTTTGCCTTGAGTTTGATGAGAAAGAGAAAAATATGTCTGAGTAACTGTGGAATAAATAGGAGTATCTCAAACGTTTTGTGCATAAAAGTGGATTTCAAGAACGTGTCTTAACCCACTCTTAAACACGTGAGTTACTGCCCGTTATTCACTGACAATCGTGGGATAAATATCCAATTTCAACGGTCCACTATTGTTGACAGTAACCTGTGCGCTAGAAACAATCTGTCAGTAATAAGAGGTGGTGACAATAGGTTTTTCGCGACAGCAACTAGTGCGCAAAAACTTGTTGTCACCATTAAGCATATGAATGACAGTATCCTTTACAAGTCTTGACAGAAAGTCTTTTCCTGCTGTCAAGAAGGTTGCTGTCAAGAAACACACGACAGTACCCTTCTTAACGACAGTAACTTCGATTGGAAATTGGTTCTGTCATAAACTTATTAGAATGATTTATTCATATACTTAACTTAATTTGACACATTATGGATTTAGCAATGTAATCGTTTGAACACAGATATTAAGCAAATTACACAGACAAGTCATAAACTCAGTAACCACAAAAACAAGAACTTTTATTATTAATAAAATCATTAAAATAGAACATTGAGTACATTATTCTATGATTTTAGCAACTAGTTCTAACGTCTCTGCCTTAATTTCTTCTTCAGAGCGACCTTCTTCCTTGAGAAGTGCCTGAATCTCTTTCTCTTCTTCCTCAGCCTTGGCTTCCTCTTCCTGTTTCTTTTCTTCATCTATCTCATCTATGGCGTCCAACAGCATCTCGAAGAGCTCATCAATCTCTTCACTGTCGGGTTCACTATCGCACCGTTTTAGCCCTACTTCAATTCCTACTTTGTTTTCCATTATTTACTTTAAAACTGAGAGCAGACTGGTGAAACCTAAGGTTAATTTATAGGCAAAACCGTCTAAGGATTAAAGTCTAATGGTCAACAGTTAGAGTACCCATACAACTACCACAAAAGTAATTAATGGTCGTGTCCTCCTTTAATCCTACAGATTAATGCAAAAAGGTGTGACAGTCCAATGGAACAGATTTTTATCTCTCAAACTTAACAAGTAACCACATTAATGTCATACATGGTTTAAAAGTATGAGACTGGCACAAAATACTGACATGAAAAGTCAAATCAACACATGCTGTCACATAACAGACATAGACCAAGTAGACAGTAACTTCTCTTGACAGCAGGTTTGAAGTTGCTGTCATGAGCTTCATTAGAGAATTTGGAATTATAGAAAACTGAGTAAATCAACATACTAGGTTCAGCATTCCCAATTCACTTACCTACCTGTTGAAGGTTGCTTCATCCAATGGCTTAGTGAAGATGTCAGCAAGTTGCTTGTCAGTTGGGACATAGATCAGCTTCACAGTTCCTTGTTCAACATGCTCTCTGATAAAGTGATGTCTTATATCAATGTGCTTTGTCCTAGAGTGTTGAACTGGATTGTCTGAAATGGCTATGGCACTAGTGTTGTCACAGTAGATTGGAGTTTCACTTAACACTAGACCATAATCCAGAAGTTGATTCCTCATCCATAGAATTTGTGCACAACAACTGCCTGCAGCAATATACTCAGCTTCTGCAGTTGAGGTAGAAACTGAATGCTGCTTCTTGCTAAACCATGAGACCAATCTTCCACCAAGAAATTGACAGCTACCAGTAGTACTCTTTCTGTCAATCTTGCATCCAGCATAGTCTGAGTCTGAGTAGCCAATTAGATCAAATCCAGTGTTCTTGGGATACCAAAGACCTAGGTTATGAGTGCCTTTTAGGTATCTAAAGATTCTCTTGATGGCTACTAAGTGAGACTCCTTTGGATCACTTTGAAACCTTGCACAGAGACATGTAGCAAACATGATGTCAGGTCTGCTAGCAGTTAAGTATAGGAGAGATCCTACCATGCCTCTATAGGTGCTTGAGTCAACTTTCTTCCCTTTTGAATCAAGATCCAGACTGGTTGAGGTGGACATTGGTGTCTTTGCAGGTGATGAATCTTCCAAGTTGAACTTTCTGAGAAGTTCCTTGATGTATTTAGCTTGACAAATGAAGATTCCATCAGATTGTTGAAGAATTTGTAATCCCAGAAAGAATGACAATTCTCCCATCATACTCATCTCATATTTGTTACTCATGAGAGAGGAAAACTTCTCACACAGCCTCTCATTTGTTGAACCAAAAATGATATCATCCACATAGATTTGTACCAGAATGATGTCCTTGCCATGGTGTTTGTAGAAAAGTGTCTTGTCCACAACTCCTCTAGTAAACTGATTGTCCAAGAGAAAAGTGGAGAGTGTGTCATACCAAGCCCTGGGTGCTTGCTTTAGTCCATACAAAGCTTTGAAGAGTTTGTATACAAAATCATACATTTCAGCATCCTCAAACCCTGGTGGCTGTTCAACATACACTTCTTCTTCCAATTCTCCATTTAGGAAGGCACTTTTAACATCCATCTGAAATACTTCGAAGTTGCAGTGTGCAGCATAGGCTAGAAAGATTCTTATAGCTTCAAGTCTGGCAACAGGTGCAAATGTCTCATCATAATCTATTCCCTCCTGTTGACAGTAACCCTTAGCCACTAGCCTTTCTTTGTTTCTTGTCACTGATCCATTTTCATCAAGCTTGTTTCTGAAAACCCATTTGGTCTCAATGACTGACTTTCCCTTAGGTCTTGGAACTAACTTCCATACATTGTTCCTTTCAAACTGATTTAGCTCTTCTTGCATGGCTATCACCCAATCAGAATCCAATAATGCTTCTTCAGTTGTCTTGGGTTCCATTTGAGACAGGAAGCATGAAAACATGCTGTCAGCAGAGACTTTGTTCCTTGTCCTCACTCCAGAATTAGGGTCACCAATGATGAGGTCACTTGAGTGATCCTTGTTCCACTTGGTGATTCTGGGCAAGATACTTGACTGTACAGGAACATTTGCTTCAGTTTGTTGAGTTGAATGATCACCAATCCCATTGTCTTCACCATGTTCTTCATTGTCTCCAGAGTCACCACTGTCATGAATGTTAGAGGTTATAGTCTGTGACTGAGCTGGAGTTTGGTTGACAGTAGTGGTATTGACAGTATCTTTATCAACTTCAACAATTTGAGTGAAGCTAGGTTCTTCATCCACAATTTCCTCAGCTTCCAAGTATCCTTGATTCTCAAATCTGAATGTCTGCATCTTTCCTTCTTCATGCAGTCCTGGAAACTTGGTTTCATCAAATGTGACATTAACACTTTCTTCAAATAATCCTGTGTTCCATAACATAAACTCTGTAGGCAGTCCTTTCTGTGCTGTAACCCATGAATAGTCCTTCAAAAGCCTTGGTGTCAAATTTTCCTTTCTTTTCATGGTTGTCCTTCATCATAAAGCATTTGCTCCCAAACACATGAAAATATTTGACAGTAGGTTTCTTTCCAGTTAACAGACAGTAAGGTGTGCTTGCATGAGTTTTGTTGATCATGGTTCTGTTCTGAGTATAACAGGCTGTGTTGATAGCTTCAGCCCAGAAATATGTTGGCAGTTTGGCATCATGCAACATAGTTCTAGCTGCTTCAATGAGAGTCCTGTTCTTTCTCTCTACAACTCCATTCTGCTGTGGAGTTCTTGCAGCAGAGAATTGTTGTACAATTCCTTCATCTTTACAGAAATTTCCAAGAGTGGCATTTATGAATTCTGTACCATTGTCACTCCTCAAGATTTGAACTTTTGAGTTTGGAGTTCTATCAAGAACTCTGACTTGATCAATAATCACTTGAGCAGCTTCATCTTTGGATTCAAGAAACTTCACCCAAGTGTACCTTGAGTAATCATCCACCATTACTAAGGCATATCTCTTCTTGGCCATTGATGGTACATTGACTGGTCCAAAGAGATCCATGTGAATCAACTTGAGTGCTTCAATGTTGGTGTTCATTTGCTTGGACTTGTGCACAGCTCTTCTCAGTTTGCCCATTTGACAATCTTCACACAGTCCTTCTTGACAGAATTCCTGTTGGGGCAAACCTCTCACTAACTCCTTCTTCATCAGAATATTCATTGTTTTGAAGTTGAGATGTGAGAGCTTCCTGTGCCAAAGCATACTGTCACCAACTGTAGCTTTACTGTAAAAACAGTAAACCTTATCCTTCTTTGTTGAATTTAAGTCAGCAACAAACAAGCTTCCTTTTCTAACCCCTTTTAGAGAGAGGCTACTATTCTTCTTGTGATAGATGTTGCACAGCATCATATCAAAATCAACCTTGAATCCCTTATCACTGAATTGGCTGACACTGAGTAGATTGTGCTTCAATCCATCCATAAGAGCAATATCTTCAATGACAACATTTCCAATTTCTAGACAGCCATATCCCACTGTGTAACCCTTGCTGTTGTCTCCAAAGGTTATGATTGGGCCAGCTTTCTCAACATAATGTGAAAGCAGGGCTTTATCACCTGTCATGTGTCTTGAGCAACCACTGTCAATGATCCACATGACTTGATCTTTCTTCTTGCCCTGCAAAACAGAATGTGTCTAAGATGCATATGGTACCCAATCCTTGTTGGGTCCTGCAGTTTCAGTGTCTCCTGAGTTTCTTTCAGTCATAAAATCACAAGCATTATCAGTAATCTCCTGTTTGACTTCTCTTTTCACCCACTTAGGTTTAGAATTGGACTTGGTCCTTTTCTTAGTGGATGGAGCCTTTTTGTTGTTGCCAGCAGGCTCAGAAGTCTCAACAGTGTTTATGTATGAACATCTTTCAGTAGTGAGAATAGGTAAGTTAAAGCATGTACTCATGGCAGTAATTTTGCATGGCATACATTCAATGTTATTACAGACACTCATAGTTCTATGCATAAGGGGGGTTCTGTGTAAGTTACCATTGAGTTCAGTTGCATTGACCTTATCCTCAATTGGTTTCTTACAAACATGTGTTAAGTGATGAGTAGATCCACAGTTATTGCATAGTTTCCTAGAAGCACCTCCAACATTAGTGTATCCATTTCCTTTGTTGACTCCTACCTTTCCATTCCTATTCTTAGACTTGGGAGTTACTGGATTGACAGTATGTTCAGAAGTTGCTGTCGAACTTTCCTTGACAGTATCTTTTATTCCTACTGTCTTGACAGAAGGTTTTAAAGTTACTGTCTTGGAACCATTCTTGACAGTATCTTTGGAAGATTCTGTCTTGCCAATTGTGACAGCATCTTTTGAACTTACTGTCTGATTGCTTGGTAAGTTTACTGTCTTGGGGATTGTGACAGTATCCTTTCCATCCTTGAATGTGCTGTCAACACCTTCATCCTCATCAAGAATTTCTTTTTTGATGAGCATGGCTTCTTCATCAAACTCAATTTCTGTAGCTTTGAAAATGGGAGTTTTAACTTTCTTGAGAATGGTGGGTTTGACAGCAGCATTTCCAGAACAATCTTGAATCACAGTTTCCTTTCCAGGTCTTCTACCATATGAAAAACCTATACCAACTGACTGATTTTCTGTATGCTTATCATTGTAATCCTGAACTATCTTTGATGAGTTTTTATAAGCCTTGATTTTAAATTCATTTTCAGCAATCTCATTTCTCAGGAATTCCTCAACCTCTTTAGCACATTTCAATTCATTTTTAAGTTTAGCATTCTCCTGAGCTAAAGAGTCTAGTGAACTGGTTTTGAGAACAAGAGATTCATTTTCAGACTTTAGTGTTTCATTTAGCTTACTCAGCCTAGTGATCTCCTCATTGGCAGCAGATAAGCTAGTATAGACATTGAACATTTCAGCACTTAAGTCTTTAATGGTTTTCTTATACTCATCAATGAACATATCAAGTAAGACAAGTGAAGGTACCTGACTTGAAGATGTTGATGTTTCTTCATCAGTGCTAGCCATGAGAGCTAGGTTGACATATTCTTCTTCTTCTTCATCATCAGACTCATCCCAACACTTTCCTTCAGCCACATAGGCTCTACCTTGATTCTTCTTAGAGTATCCACCAGTTCCTTTTTCAAATCTCTGAACCTGTTTGGGTCTTTTGCACTCAGTAGCAAAATGACCAGGTTCACCACAGTTGTAACACTTGAATTTAGATCTATCCACAAATCCAGTCTTGTATCCTCCTTTGAATGAGCTTCCCACAGCAGCCTTTGATGAGCTTTCCTTGGTGAACTTGGATGCTTGGCCTTGGGGCCTGAATGACCTATCCTTCTTGAACCTAAAGTTCTTGAACTTTTTGGCCATGTAAGCCATAGTAGGATTGTCCATGCTTTCCAGTTCCTCCATAGTGTAGAAGTCTTCATCTTCCACATCCTTGAGCTGTAGTACTACTTTCTCATCATCTTCAACAACCTCTTCTATCTTCAAGGATTGTACAGGGGTTGGTTGAGTGATTTGTAGTGCTTCACTAGGTTGTGTGATCCTTGGCACTTGTGCTACTAGGGCACTTGACATGTTAGCCATCTTGTTCCTTGTTCCACTTTGTATGGCTCTCTTTTGAAAGAGTTCAAGTTCATAAGATTTCAGAATACCATAAAGTGTCTCAAAGGTTATATTGTTGAGATCTCTTCCTTCTCGTATGGCTGTTGTCTTGTGTTCAAGATGATCAGGCAGTGTAAGCAAGAACTTGACATTCAATTCTTTTCTGTCATAGTACTTACCATGTATCTGCAGTTCAGTTAAGAACTTACTGAACCTTTCAAACATGGAGGTTAAGTCTTCACCAGGCTTGGCCATGAATGCCTCATATTGAGATATAAGTATTTGCCTTTGGTTGCCCTTAACTTCTTCACTTCCTTCACAGAGTAAGGCTAACCTGATCCACATCTCCTTGGCTGATGTGCAGCTTATCACACTTCCACACATGGCTTTATCCAACGTGAGAGAATCGAGCAAGATGAGTTACAAGTGATCATCTAGCACCATTTTCTCCTTCTCAGGTTCCAAAATTTCCGAGGGATCTTTGGGAACCCAATGTGCAGGAATGATTTCACCATTTACTGTTGTGGCTTCAATTTCCTTCCTTGGTATGAAAGGACCATTCTCGAGTATACCTGGGTATAGTGGATTCGCAGCTTTGATAAACAACAAGATTTTTCTTTTCCAAATGCTGTAGTTCTCTTTATCAAAAGCTGGGATCTTGATACTGTTTGATTTCTGCATTGTCATCGGGATCTCAGATATGTATGTTAATCTGATAGCTCTGATACCAGTTGTTGGTCCTTGTGTATTGCAGAAGGGGGGGGATGAATGCAATACTGATAAAATTCAACCTCAGTTTCAACAACTAAAACTAAGAT
The DNA here is from genome assembly GCA_030848705.1 of Heracleum sosnowskyi. Classification (NCBI taxonomy): domain Eukaryota; kingdom Viridiplantae; phylum Streptophyta; class Magnoliopsida; order Apiales; family Apiaceae; genus Heracleum; species Heracleum sosnowskyi. The sequence continues at coordinate 90,009,779 of CM061235.1, read as the reverse complement.
TTAATGTTATCAATAATATGTATGCATTCACAAACAGTATAATTGAGAAGACAGGATTCACAAAATAAATGTTTTATTTATTTTGCAAAGTGTTGCTACAACCTCAAGAGAGAATTCTTGAGCTTCGGTTTTCTTCAAGACACTTGCTTGTCTTTCTTTCGTATCTAGAATGAATTGATAGTAGGTATAAGACTAATCCTATCACTATCAGTCACGGGTTTGTGAAGCTGCTGTCATTGTCAAGTGGCAGCTTCTTACAGATTGTCTTACCCTTGTGACTTTCCTAAATTGCTAATATGTCAGATATACAATATAACAAAAGCAACCTAGATTCATTCTATTTCCAACTTAAGCAATTCAGCAAATAAAGACTTGACCTTGCTCTTGAATTGATTCGCTTTTGTTTTGCAGTGCTTGAAGCTTCTGTCGTAGTCTTGCAGACTTGGTGCATCTTAGGGATACTACAACACGCCTGTTTCTTGAACATTGAAACTGTCACGGGATTTGACTGAGAAAGATACTTAGAAGAAGGGTCTTTCTCGAGACAGTTACTTTTGCCACAAAGCTTGCTGTCACAGGAATGTGCTTTTGGTGACAGTAGGAGTTCCCTGCATAGTGTGCTGTCGAGGTTTCCAAACTTGCTGTCGAGGGCTAAAGTTGCTGTCGCGTAGTCTTCTGCCAATGTTGCTGTCAGAGTGAATATGCTGTCTTGACTTGCAACATTCTGTCTTCTTGTAATTTTACTGTCGAAGCTTTAGGACAGTAACCTTTATTCATGTTGTCATCTAAATATGTATCCTTTGAGGCTTGAACACAACAAGTGAACTTCTTTCAAGTTATACAACTAGAATAACATTACATACTGATTACAAGAACATACTTTGGCTGTGACAGTATGTTCTACTTAACTAAAAATTAAGTACAATCAAAGTTAAGTTGTTTCTATGTTATCACCCATAAATCCCAACAAACTGGAACCGTAATTAAACCATAGGTTTTGGTTTGGGTGAATGCCTTTTATGCCCATATATCAAAAGAATCCCACCAAAATATTCATAGGTAGAACCGACTGCCCAAAATACCTATTTAACACGTTGTTGACACTGGCGTGTCATGGAAATACGATTCACCGTTTAGCGTTTTCTTGAGACACGCTAGTACCTGGGAGTGTTACGTGAATACACTAGAGACAACAACATATTTCGAAAGACACGTCCATGGAAATGGCGTAACAGGTAGATACGCATACGCCTTACCCCTCATGTAGCATCTGGACACGCTACTGCCAGTGGATGTAGTAGATCAAACATTTTGATTGATGATTGGTAGGTGACTAAGGTGAAAATATAAATAGACATATGTATCTATATTTGTATGTCTATATTGTAGGGAAGAACGAAAATTAAGATTATATAATGAAAACCTAAGTTCTAATCTTTGTTATAGTGACGACTTGGACTTTGTTGTTTTTGAATTGTGTCATGATTGGCTTGGCGGGAATTTCGGAATGATCTTAAACGATGTCGTATTTGTCAATTAGAGTCACCACATGATTGGTAGATACGATGTCGTCTAGTTATTATAAGTAATTTACTCTTTAGTATGACTGTTACTGATAGTTATTTACTAAGCCAATGTTGTTAGGCCACGTGTCTTTTGTCTATTTGCTCCCTTATATATGGGAAGGAATCTATTTTGGGAACTTATCCAGGATTTGAATTGTTATTTTCGTGTTCTACTTTATTTTTATTCCTTGTCTTCTAGTTACTATCTAACCCCAAACCCTAACCCCTGACATCTGGTATCAGAATAAGGCCTTCCTTGGCCGTCATTAACATCAAACCCAAAAATCAAAGAGAAAAACAAATCACAGTATGGCCGACAAAACCCAAGTTCAGAAGTGTGAAAGTTCTATTATTACTATGGCAGAGAAGATGAACATATTTGAATAAGAGCATTCGACCACTCAAGAACAAATCTCTCTCTTGAAAGGTGAGTTTGAATCTCTCTTCCAATACAACCAGGAGGTAAAGAAGGGGATTGCTGAACTCACAGCTTTGGTGAAGAATAAGCTCTTGTTAAGGCATCATGATACCAACACTGATCAACCACCCACATCTCAACATCAAGCACATCCAACCTTTTTAAGTCACTCCCCTCACACACCTACTAATTTTGCAACATTCAATGATTCTGATAGTAATTTAATGTCCAAATCAAGAAGTGTTAACTGGGAGGGTTTTCCCCAATATCAAACGACCCAACCCTTTGAGCTTCAAGCTCGTTTCATAGACCCAGAAACCACTCTGTTTTCAACTCTTCTCCAAACCCACCGGCTACTTTTGCCTACCTCCCTTCTATGTTAAACCCATTTGCACCACCACTATTTCCCCATTATCCATCATCTTAAAACCCTATCCCTCCACCTCTTGCTTATCAACCCCAATTCTCTAGCCACCCAACACCGCCCAACTCTCAAAACCCATTTTCATGTGTGCCCACTAGCACTATTGTGCACACCAAACCACATGAAGACTTAAGCTACAACAGCACAAACACAGCGAGACAGAACATATAAAAAATGCCAAAGTTAGACTTCCCGAAATTCGAAGGAAAGGACCCAATGGGATGGGTTAGTAAGTGCGAGAAGTTCTTCCAATTACACCCCAACACTGATTTGAGATCGAGAGTGTTGTGTGCAGCATTGCATATGGAGGGAGAGGCTAATGTATGGTATAGATGTGTTGAGAGGGAGAAGCACAACTTATTGTGGCCTGAATTTGTCATCTTAGTTTGCCAATGCTTTTCCAAATCTGGTTATGAAAATCTGGTGGGTCAGTTCAATAAATTGACGCAGAAAGGTAGGGTTGACGAGTTTATCTATCAGTTTGATGAGCTCCACAATTATGTGATGATGGATGAGGGCTTCCATCGGGAGTCGTACTACGTTGACAATTTCATAAGTGGGTTAAAAGAAGAAATCGCCCAACATCTCTACAACCATAAACCCCGACCCTTACAAGAAGCTAGAAAGCTAGCTAGAGGGCAGGAACATTACCTCAATATGCTCGACAAGATGTACAAATCTGTCACGAATAACCCCAAGCCTTCATCCTTCTACAACTCCACCTATAAACCTTCAACCGTGTCTATAAAACTTACAACCACACCCTCAAAACCCAACCTCCCTTCGAGTTCTGCTTCTGATTACAAGAGATTGACACTTGATGAGATTACAGAGAAGAAACAACAGGGGTTGTGTTTTTATTGTGACCAACGGTTTGAACCGGGTCATAATTGCAGGAATAAGAAGCATTAAATAATCATGAATGACTCCACAAATTCTAATATCCAAATAGAGGATGACCTTGCTATAATCTGGGAGGGAGACAATACCAATGCAAGTGTCGAGGAGACAAAAACTGAATCTCACATGTCTCTTCATGCCTTAACTGGTTCAAAAGGGGTTGGCACCCTTAAAATTCAAGGTATATTGAGAGGCAAAGAGATCAATATCTTGATGGACAGCGGCTCCACCTACAATTTTGTATACCAAAATTTGGTTAAGCAACTGCAATTGTGAACCAAACCTTGCTCCACCTTTCAAGTCATTGTGGCTAATGGCGACCACATCCCCTGTAGCAATGTTGTTGATGTCGTGTATTGGACCATGGAAGATGAATTTTTTACTGCCACTACAAATGTAATCCCTCTTGGGGGATACGACTTGATTCTTGGAGCTGATTAGATGTCTATGGTGAGTCCCGTCACTTTTGACTACACAAATGAGACTATTACTGTAAATCTACAGGAGAAAAAAGGTGATTTTCCAATAATCATGTCCTACTGCTAGGGTACAAGTTCATCTTAATGGTTCAAATCTCAAACATAACCAAGAGGAGGCTTATTTCTTGGTCCAAATTGCTGCTATGGAAATTGATCAACTGAATGAGAAGGTTACTGAACTACCACCTGGTATAAACACTATCCTTAGTCATTACAAGGACCTTTTCTCTGAACCAACTGAACTTCCCCCACCACGTAATCATGACCACCACATTCCTCTTAAACCCAACAGACCCCTAGTTAACTCCCACCCATATCGGTGCCCCATAGCCCACAAGGAAGAGATTGAAAAAATAACCAAGGAAATGCTTAGTGTTGGGATTGTAAGGGCCAGTTCTTCCCATTTCGCCTCACCGGTACTGTTGGTTCGGAAAAAAGATAATTCATGGCGTTTGGTAGTCGATTATAGGGCTCTGAATGAGATCACCATAAAGAACAAATATCCCATCCCTGTAATCGAGGAATTTCTTGTCGAACTTCAGGACAGTTGTGTCTGCTCCAAATTATATTTACGAAGTGGTTACCACCAAATTTGTATCAATCAAGACGACATCTTCAAAATGGTATTCAGGACCCATCAAGGACTGTTTGCGTTTGTTGTCATGTCGTTTGGATTAACCAATGCCCCGACATCCTTCCAAGCTTTAATGAACGAGGTATTTTCTGATTACCATCGAAAATTCGTTCTAGTATTTTTTGATGATATTCTTGTGTACATTGCTAATATTAAGGAGCACGAACATCATCTCAAATTAGTGTTTGATAAGTTAAGATAGCACAAGTTGTTTGTGAAGGGCAGTAAGTGTGAATTCGCTCAAGAAAGAATCGAGTACCTCGGGCATATCATATCGTGTAAAGGTGTGGAGGCAGATGGTAAGAAAATTCAAGCGATGCAAGAATGACCAAGGCCTAAAAATGTAAAATCTTTGAAAGGTTTCCTCGGGTTAATGGGATACTATAGGAATTTCATTAAGGGGTATGGCATTGTAAGTAAGCCTCTGACCCAACTCTTGAAAAAGGGATAGTTTAATTGGAGTGATGATGCTGAAGCTGCCTTCAACGAACTCAAGAAAATCATGTCCCAAACCCCGACTTTTTCAGTCCCTGACTTTTCTAGGCCCGTAGTGATAGAAACATTTGCATGGAAAACAGGTCTAGGGGCTGTAATGATGCAAGACGGCTAGCCGATTGCGTGTCTTAGAAAGGCGTTGGGTTAAAAGCACTTGGGGCTATCAGTTTACGAAAAAGAACTATTGACTGTCATAATTACAACTCAAAAATGGAGGTCGTGTCTCTTAGGCCACCCATTCATCATAAAGACCGACCAAGAAGCATTGAAGCATTTAATGGAGCAAAAGATTACCACTGGGTTACAACAAAAATGCTTATCGAAGCTTCTTGGGTTTGATTATATAGTCCTATATAAGAGGGGTAAGGAAAACGTGGCTGCGAATGCTGTATCGAGATTACATGGTGATGCAGAACTGTTCTCCACTGTGCATTACATTAAACCTCAATGGCGAATTGAACTCAGTGACAGTATCCTTAATGACACTGTGGCTCAAAAGTTGTTGGCTAAACTAGCAATAAACCCTTCAAGCACTGATGGCTATTCCTTCTCTCAAGACAACTTGGTCAAGAATGGTAAGTTCTATGTTGGGGATTCTACTGATTCAAGACAAAGAATTTGTTCCATACTACACAGCAGTCCCGATGGTGGGCATTCAGGAATTAGTGCTTCCATTAAAAGAAGAGAAAGAACTTTTTATTGGCCAGGCCTTCGAAATGAAGTAAGGAGTGCACCATTTGTCAGAAAAATAAAGTAGACCACATCTATCCCCTGGGCCTATTGCAACCAATTGTCATTCCTGATGGAGCCTGGGAAGCTATATCCCTTGACTTCGTTGAAGGCTTACCGAGATCAAATGACAAAGACACCATTCTGGTAGTTGTTGATCGATTCACTAAATATTGCCATATCCTTGCTCTCACCCACCCTTTTACTGCCTCTAAAGTAGCACAAGAGGTCATTGAAAACGTAATAAAACTTCATGGTATACCCTAGGTGATCATCTCTGATCGTGACCCTCTCGTCATTAGCTCCTTTTGGAAGGAATTGTTTACTTTGATGGGCACAAAAATCAAACTCAGCATTGTGTACCACCCACGAACGGATGGTAAAATAGAGCAAGGTAATCAGTGTATCGAAATGTTCCTTAGGTGCATTGTTGGCCACAAACCGTCATCAAGGGCTACTTGGTTGTCTCTTGCGGAATGGTGGTACAATACTTCCCATCATTCTGCACTTAACATGTCACCATATCAAGCATTGTATTCTTGTCCTCCCTCATATGTCAATGTCAGTTTCTCTCGTACTAAGGACCTACATGTCAATGATTACATAAGAGATCGAAGAGCCACTCATCAACTTATAAAATATAAGCTTGTCAAGGCACAAGAACGCATGAAGTGGTACCCAGATAAATAGAGGACTGAACATTTGTTTACTGTGGGTGAAGAAGTGTACCTAAAGTTGCAACCATACCGCCAACAATCTGTCAACTAAAGGAAGAACCATAAGCTCTCTGCTAGATTTTATGGACCTTATAAAATTCTGAAGAAAATAGGAGCAGTGGCATATAAACTTGAGTTACCTACAGGTCCAAGATTCACAGTACCTTCCATATATCTCAGCTCAAGAAGAAGATTAGTAACAACAAGGAAATTCAAATAACTCTACCCGGCATTGTTGATACTTGTGTGCTAGATCCCCAGCCGATTGTTATTTTGTAAAGTAAGCTCATAAAGAAAGGGAACAGCCCTGCTGCTATGGTGTTGGTTCAATGGGAAAATGGTACGCCTCAGGAAGCCAGTTGGGAAATGTGGGACAAGTTGTCCAAATTGTACACTAACTTCCATCCTTGAGGTCAAGGACGCTCTGAAGGAAAGGCGTATGTCATGATTGGCTTGGCGGGAATTTCGGAATGATCTTAAACGATGTCGTATTTGTCAATTACAGTCACCACCTGATTGATAGATACAACGTCGTCTATTTATTATAAGTAATTTACTCTTTAGTATGAGTGTAACTGATAGTTATTTACTGAGCCAATGTTGTTAGGCCACGTGTCTTTTGTCTGTTTGCTCCCTTATATATGGGAAGGAATGTATTGTAAGAACTTATCCATGAATTGAATTATTATTTTTTGTTCTACTTTATTTTTATTCCTTGTCTTCTAGTTACTCTCTAACCCCAAACCTAAACCCGTGCCATATTGGTGGATAATTAGTCGAAGGTCAGATTTGTTTGTATAAGAAAACAATGGTTATGAGGGGTAAAGTTCCCTTTTAAATTTTTAGATGTGTTTGAGTGTGAGTTCATGTGAATTGGTGTGTGTAGTTTACGTGTCTGAGATATAACTTTAATTCCAGTAATACGCCGCTGTATCTCACGTTCCAGTAATACGCCGCTGTATCTCACGTATTGCGTGGGTATTTTAGATCAAGATACCACCAACAAGTATTATGGGCTACTGAACTGTGAAATTTGAGTAAAATGGTCATTTTCTCTTTTGGTTTCGCTTTCAAAAATTTCAGTTCGGTTTCAATACCAATTGAATTAAAAATATTATAAATTCAAATAAATCTATATTCTTTATTAAAAAAGGAATGTTTCAATGTCGCTCAAATACTACCAAGTACCAACATATCAAATTTGGTTATCACTAAATTCGAGTTTCATTCCTTACAACTACGTAATTATACAAGATTTATTTATTTACATTAATTTTTTAGTTTCATCCCCAGTTCGATTGCCTATAATTACACAATTAAATAATGTTTATTTATTATATAAATTTATCATTCAATTCTCCACAAATCATATCTTAATAATATTTTTTAATTATTTTTATTCTCGGTAATTTATTAATAATTCTACAATATTTATTTATTTAATTTAATTTTTTTAGTTTCATCCCAGATTCGATTGCCTATAACTACATAATTAAATAGTGTATTTATTATATATTTTTTATTATTCAATTCTTTGCAAGTACATATTTTAGTAGTACTAGCTTAAAACCAATGTGATGCACGAATTGTTTTTAACAATTGTTATTTTATTATTTACATTTTAATATTTTATTAATCCTTTATTAAAAAAGATAAGTATGCATGTTAAAATAGGTAAACTATTTTAAATAATTAGAAACATTAAAATAGGTTTTAAGATAAATAAGTAAGGATTTCTCCGTGATATTTTTGGAAAATGAGGGGTTTTAGTAATGAAAAATAGAAAAGTTAAAATGTTTTAGGTTATATTGGGAGCGTTGTTAAAAATTGTTGTGTTGTTGGAAAAAGTCAGATAGTTATTTGGTAATATTTTTTATATGTGCATGTTTTGGGTATAATATAAAAAAATAATGTTTTGGTGAGGTTTGTTGTTGAAACCAGTAACTACTTCGCGCCACAAAAGCTGAAAAACAGTTTTTTGCAAAAGCATAGGAAGACCTGCTTTCTATAAAAGCATTAGCCAAAAACGATTTTCAGAAAAGCTGCTTTTGAGGAAAGCTCAACAACAATGCCAAACGGGGTCTTAGGTCCTGTTTGGCATTGCTGTTGCACACAGCAACAACAGTTTTTTTATGAAAAGCATGTAAAATACTGTTTGGTAAATATCAAAAGCAGCTTTTCTGAAAATCGTTTTTGACTGAAAAGCTGCTTTTAGAGAAAGCATGTTCCCCCACGCTTTTAAAAAAAGCTGATTTTCAGCTATTACGGGAAGCAGCTAATGATTTCAACATCAAACATTATCAACAATATTAATTTTTTATATTATACCTCAAAACATGCACATATCAAAAATATTACCAAACAGTTATCTGATTTTCGTAACAGCACTTGTTTTAACAGCACTTTTTTCAACAGCACAGCAATTTTTAACAGCAATCCCAAACAGAGCCTTAGTTGAAAAAGGTAATTGTCCGTGATATTTTTGGAAAAGGTGGGTATTTGGTTAGAAAAAATAGAAAAAGTGATGTGTTTTAGCTGAAAAAGGTAATTGGTTACAAATAGATAATATTATTATTTAATCATATTTTTTAAATAAATAAGGGTAATTAAGTAAAAACACGAAGTACCAAAAATTTGTACCGACCAACCAAACTTTTAGGGGCTATTTCATGTAAATTTGTCGTGAATCTTAAGTTTGTAAAAATATTAAAGTTGAATAATATTGCAAAACAAGATGATCTTTGTATTAAGTGGTACAAAGAAAAATAAGTACTTACGTTTTTTAAACTAAAGAAAACAAAAAAAAATAGTTTCAAGTAAAATATGCTTCTGGAACATGTTTTCTCATTTTTCATTAGTTTTTTTAGAAATAGAAAGTAAGAAAATTTAGGAAAATTTGAAAACAAAAAACTGAAAAAAAATTCAACAAGTAAACAACCCCTTGATGTTTCGTCTATTATAGGAGGGATTTCGTTAGAAAAAAATTGAAAAAGTAATATGTTTTAGCTGAAAAATGTAATTGATTATAAATAGGTAAATGTTATTATTTAATAATATTTTTTTATAAATAAATAGACATAATTAAGTAATAACATGAATTATCAAAAAATTGTACCGGCCAACTAAACTTATGTTTTGCCTATTATAATATAGTATAGATATAATATAAAATAAAATAAAATATTGATTATGTAAAATTTGTTGAACCCGGTGTTTTGCTCCAATGAAGTTGACTATAATGATTGACTAATTGATTATACTTTAAAAATGTTATTATTATTTCAAGTTGTTATAAATAGAATATATTATTTCAATATGGTAATAAATGACTTGTAATAGATTGCGTGAAATTTTGCTACAAATCTCTAGATGTTTGTCAAATATAGCCAATATTAAAAAGTTAAATATTTTTTTTTCTAATATTGTGACCGGTCAGAGTGCCACATTTTTACCAAATATCTATATTTCTGTTTAAGGTATATCAAATTAATTTGAGTTTTAATTGAAAATTTCTCATAATTAAATGCTCTTAGTGCTATGCACCAGACGAGAGAATGCACTTACGAAAACAAGGATTGTGAAGCTAATATGCAGCATAAACTGATGAAGCCGGTAGACAAAAACTGGAGTAGCACGAAGGCAGTGCTACAAGTACTCACTGTTGAGGTCCAGATCATTAACTTTGATTAGGCCCAAAATAATTTTTATTTCACTATTTATTTTCACAAAATATATTTGTAGTGTTTTTGAAATTTTTATAAATTATATTTGTAAATGTTTAGTTATTAATATTTGGTAGATTTATTTAAATTTTTTCACGCTCATTAATAAGATAATTAAGTACTTTAAATAAAAACTTATATTATATGCAAATGTTCGCAATTTCTCAACAATAAAAATTTAGATTTCGATATTGACTTGTTACAATCAGAAAATCAATATATAAACTGTTCATATTTTTCCAAAACACAAATACTAAATTATGTTCCTGGCTGAGACTCGTTCATTTATTTTGCCCATCCCGGCCTCCTATAAAATGCTGTGCAGCTAAATCAGATGATAGGAGAAGGTGGAGATTGAGGATACAAACTCCTTCCCCACCTTCGTACCAATCTCAAAACAAAACCATATCTAACATATATTTCTTCATCCTTTTCTCAAATATTACAGATCAACAAATTATATAATCATGAGTTATCCTCCTGTTGGCAATCCTCCTCCTCAAGGTAAATTAATTTCACTTCTTGATTATTTCGATTAAAAAAATATATATGTTCTAATAAATGTCGGAGTTAAGCGAGAATCGAACCAGAACGACCTGGATAAACCCTTAACAGGGTTACTGATTTATTGATTTATGCATGTATAGGTTATCCTCAACAAAATCAGTCTAAAGATGGATATCCACCACAACAAGGGTATCCTGGGTACCCTCCACAAGGATATCCTCAACAAGGTTATCCAGCACAAGGGTATCCTCCTCAAGGTTATCCTCAACAAGGGTATCCTCCTCAAGGTTATCCTCCACAAGGGTATCCTCCTCAGGGTTATGCACCTCAAGGTTATCAACAGAGCTATGCTCCTCAATATGCTCCTTCACCTCAGCACCAGCCGCAAAAGCAAAGCGGTGGGTTCATGGAAGGATGGTAAGTCTCTTCGATTTTCATTTCGTCCTTAAAATTTTGTACAAGTTTGGTTGATTGTGGAAATTCAGTAAAAATAAATTATTATAGAATATTTCAATACGAGTCTGTTTGAATCCTGGTTTCGCCACAATATGTATATGTAAATTTGTAAATGTGTGAGTGCGCGTGGGCATGTTGCATGCAGGATTGTGTTTTGCCGAGATCTGGGTAGACGATGAATTATCTGGGTTGTGAACGGATCAATTCGGTTGGTATAGGTTAATTAGTCTTCGTCAATGTCAATGAAGAAATAAAATATTACGTGAAATGAAAATCTACAGGCTGGTTTTTAAAAAATTGCCCACTTGACAGTTATATACCTGGTGCCATTTTGGTGATTGTGTCGTTAGATTTATTTTTGTGGTCCTCTTAATTTATTTTTAGTTGATGAAATGGTCTACCAATAATTGTGTATATTTTTATTCTTAGGAGTTGCATTGATCTAGTTGCTGTCATTTTCTGCCCTTAGTTGTCTTTTGTTAGTTTTTGACATTCGGTTATTGGTATCATGTGTGAATGTGATGTTCCTTTACCAGACACTGTTAAGGAAAGGACACTCTAAAACAAAGAGGTTGAATCTCACTAGTTTAAAATGGGGGGTTTTGTATTTAGTTTTGAGGTAAATAGAGATGTAAAAGGTGAATATGATTAGAGTTATAAATGAATGAGAAAAGTACTTCAACTGTAATTCTGTAGTAGTTTTTATTCGAATCCCACTTCAATGTTGTCTGAGAAATTGAAGACGATGGATGGTACATTATTTCTTTTAATGGTCTTGTCGTAGACTCAAGATCACATACTACTCTCAGACTAAACATACTCAGGAAATCGGCCCTACCCCAACTCTCAAGTCTCAATCAAGATACCAAATTGCTGTCATTTTTACAGATTTACGCAAATAAAGAGACCAGTTTAGCCAAGCTGTAATGTTCTTAAATATCGATATAGTTATAATCGAGCAAGTAAAGTTTATTGTTTGTTTGCTACCTACCGTTTGGTTTTTGTTATATCCCACAGTTAAAACAACTTAGTGATTTCTGCCACTTGGTTATGAACTAAGGGTTTAATCACAAGGAATGCTTTGGAATATAACAGCTGTATTCATATGCACAACTATGTACTGAATCTGTTTTAATGATATTTTGTTCTAACTTAATAAATAATGCAGTTGCGCTGCTCTTTGCTGTTGTTGTCTCCTTGACGCTTGCTTTTGATGAGAATCTGCAATATATAAGCTTTCATTATTCGAAGAATTTGTCTAGAGCAGAGTCGTCTGTCTATATCTCTACCTTGTTAGATGACTTACAGTAAGACCTGGAATTTTTTTCCTGGTGCTGTTTCTTTTTGTTGGTCTCGGCTCTTAGTTTGGGTTGATCTGGGTTTGTAAATTCTCAAAGATTACTGTATTTTAATGTAAAGAATTAGAAACGCACTTGCTGCGACCTCTTATTTGCTTGCTACAGTTGAGCTGTTTTTGTGTGATTATAACAATGGGGAATGATCCTTTGTAATTCATATCATCATTTCTACTTGTTTGAAGTGCTCGCATATCAGCATTTCTCGTACAGAAAGTTGTTTTCGTATTAATGAAGTTTTAAGCTTGTTGCTGAGTGCAGTCACAGTGAGTATGTCTTAAGCTACATTATCATGTGCTTTTCTGTTAATTTTTTTTTTAATTATTAGAGAGATCGATCACATTCTAGAATTCTTGTTTCTATATAGATGTTCCCAAATTCGATACCAATTGAAAAACAAGATAACTTAAAATTTATTATATATTGGGAGAGAAGATAAAATTTCAGCCACCAACAAACATGATTTACATTATTTACTTCTATATCTAAAACTACTGCCCATGGTTGTTGGATGAATCTCTTCCATCGCGTTAACTAGTTATCTCTTTCCTCTTCGCAATATGTCCTGGTTGTTGGATGAATCTCTTCCATCGCGTTAACTAGTTATCTCTTTCCTCTTCGCAATATGTCCTAGTTGTTGGATGAATCTCTTCCATCGCGTTAACTAGTTATCTCTTTCCTCTTCGCAATATGTCCTGGTTGTTGGATGAATCTCTTCCATCGCGTTAACTGGTTATCTCTTTCCTGTTCACAACCTTTCCCCAAGTTCAACTTTTCAGCAAAGATTTTGAATAAGCACAGGAAACCTTATATCTTTCCTCTTTCGTAATCTTTCGACGTCTTTAACTTTTCAGCAAAGATTATGAATAATCACAGGAAACCAAATACATGTAGAGAAGTTTAACTGGAAGAGTTAGGAGAGGAAAAATAAGTCATCGTTCTCAAGACTCTTAAACAACAAAACAAGATTTTCAAACAACAAAACAAGCAATAAATTGGACATGGTCAGGTGTTTTTTCAGTCCAGTCGAGGTGCAAATATCAGCGCAACAATTTTTTACGAAGACCCTATCAGAAAAGGTGTTCTGGTAACTCGATTTCATGGAGCGATCAACTTGATCTTTTCCACAGGACAACAATTCATACAGCATTAGTCATCTTGCTTCGGTTTTTAAAGATCAGAGGATTGAAGTCAGGAAAGGCCATATGTTCTAGGAAGATAATTCTTTTCCGCAAGGGCATTTGGTCTAGTGGTATGATTCTCGCTTTGGGTGCGAGAGGTCCCGAGTTCGATTCTCGGAATGCCCCATTTTAAATAATGCCCCCTTCTCAACAGCTTGCCTAAGTTTGTCTGTGAACTAAGACAACATAAGTGAAGTGGTGTTCCCATTTACAAAATGTTTTTGTTAAATGGAAACCTGTTCTGCCTTCTGTGTGTAGTCCCCAATGCATCATGAACTATTGACATTTAAGAGTCAAGAATAAAAGATACCTGTTGAATTTGTACAAGAGCAGATTATCCTTCCCCTATGAATCCAGTAAATGTTTTTTTCCCCAAGGTATAGTATTATTTTATCATCCACCAGCATACAGTCTGTTTCCTTTAGCCGATTAATCCCGAAAAACTGTATCCAACAGGTTGAGAGATTTCAACTGCAAGCGAGAGGAGAGAATAAAATAAGTTTCAGATTATCTACTATAGATTAAAAGGAGCACGACTGCACGAGGACATGATAAGGAATTCACTAAAAACACAAAAGATACAAATCACAGGATTTGATCTGGTGTCTTCTCAGGTGCAAATATCCGAATTTGGTCCAGTGACTTGGCCTGAAGCAATGAGCCTGCACAACTAACTGAACCAACTAGGCTGTTTTAAAAATTTTAACAGGCCATATATGAAGTGTGCCATGTATGAGTATTGAAGTCAAAGAAAGAGAGATCTCCTATCAAGAGAGAACAACATACTCACAACAGGGCATTTGGTCTAGTGGTATGATTCTTGCTTTGGGTGCAAGAGGTCCCGAGTTCGATTCTCGGAATGCCCCCCTTTTTTAGTTTAAATACAAGTTTTAAAAAAATAGATTAGTTGCCAACATCAGATGCACAAGACTACAAGAGGCAAGAGCAAATACTGGTGGAGCGAAGGCCATTAACATAAGACAGCCACTGTTATATCCCTTTTCTTGAGTCTCTAGTTATATTCATACTTTCGATTCCATACCGGCGTCCAATCAGTCACAACTAGCCAAAGGCAACATACAGTTTCATTTACTTGCAATATATGTACATGAAAATATCACATTTATTGTGAAGGAAGTTAAGTGTTGGGGAGAATGATAGAGTGTAGAAGATGATGAATTTTATGAACATCAACTCTTTTTAGGGAAAGTAAAGAGTAAATTCGATGCACAGACGATGAATGCCATCCAAGACTCCAAGTGACCAAAATGAATACCCTTCTTCAGTACTTCACCTGTGCCTCCTTGTGCATCACGCATGGCACTAAATTTAGATTTTAGTAAAACCGTAAACTTATTTAAAATTAAATCAGACATTTTGTGCGGAGTAACTGTTGAAGTTTACAATATCAACATTAATACTAATTTGTATCCTTCACTTAATGCATATCCATGAAAAGATAACTAAGCTCTGAGACTATTTCTATTTACAGGAATAAGGACTACCTTAGTCATTTAAATGATATTATCTAATTTTTTGATTACATTTTAAGAGGTACACTTAATCTTACTCTCTCCACCTAATGTTTGATCCTCTCGCCTAACCTAAAATGTGAAAATAGACTTTCAAAACATTACAAGGATTGACTGTGAGATCATATAGTCTTTAGTCATACTATAAGTTGGAGCACAATAGTCGTATTCCATAGCTAACACTTGAAACAAACATAGCCTAAGAGAGAGCGATTAACTAAGTAAAATCAACACTAATGTAGACAGTAATAAACAATAAATCCAATTATATATCAGATACCTAGAGGCTAGAAGACACGTGCCTTCGCGATCTGTACCACAATGCACTGAAGGAGAGGATTCTTTAGGTCCAAAATCTTTATATAATATATACCTTCTTGAAAAATGTAGTAGAATATGGTACACCAACAAACTTTTCGCTATTGTTCTTGCTTATGGTCAATTACAGAATTTTAAATATATACAGAGAGCCGGGTATCCTCTAGGCTAAGCTTTGCAGCTCTTTTCACTCTTTTTTTGTTCCACCATTAGAACTTACTTGAGTTGATCAAAAACTTCCTAAGACACTACTTTGACACATAATGTTGAACATCCTCCAGGAATTTAAACTTTTCCTAGAAATCGTCTATTGAAATGTAAAATCTGATTTCAAATGGAGGGGGTACTGCAAGTAAAGTGCAGTAAGCATAATAATATAAAAATTAAGACTTAATGCTTATAGTAAGAAATGCAGCACATGTTTTTATTCGGAATAATAGTCAACTGAGAAAGCAAATCACTTCAACAACTGGGCATTTGGTCTAGTGGTATGATTCTTGCTTTGGGTGCAAGAGGTCCCGAGTTCGATTCTCGGAATGCCCCCTTTTAAATTTTCGATATTTGTAGTCATCAGTTGTGTTTTTGAGTTTTCGTGTTTTGAATTACAGTACATTATCCAATATATAAATCGTCATATTTTATCTTACTTTTTGACAGTTTAACTCCACTCATACTAACAGATGCATTCAGGAATGGCCCTTACTAAATTTTATATCATAGTCATTAGTTGAGTTTTTGGCGTCATATTTTATATTTTTTTTTAACATTACAACTCGAGTCAATCCAGAAGAATATGGTTAACTATAGTAACTTCATCTGCCATCTGGTAAGCCTGACCGACAAAACTTATAACATATAGTAGATACTGATTATTACAACCAGAGGCATATTTATATGTTAACAATCATAGCAACCACTGAATGTCACGACAGGAGGAACTTATAAAATAAAATTTATGTAGACAGGTTAAAAACTTTAAATTCTGAGCAGGTGAAATGAAAAACTTACAGTTACTGGAATCAGGTGGATTGAGAATTGGTACATTGGCTAGGGATGAGCAGAAAAACTACCAGATCGTAAGCACATACAATCGATAAACCCTGCATTCTAAAAAGACCAGACTGTATTAAGTCTTAGGCAGACGGACAACGGTGTTTACAAGTGTACGATTGACTGATACAGCTACTGGGAAACTTTAAATAAAGAATTACCTTTTATAGCTTGGGATCCTTTAAATTGAAAACAACATTGTATTGTGTCTTTTCCCTGATTAATAAAATGTGACCGAGAACAAAGTTACGTGCTCAAAAGGTTTCGGGATCTTTGATTACACTTCATATTATCCGATCAAAACTACATACAACTGATAAAAACTGCATTTTAAAAACCGCACCATTTTAAGTCTTAGGTAGATATACTATGTTCTATAAGAGTACCAGAGACTAATACAGCTTCTGTGACAATTTAAACAGAGCATTACCTTTATAGCTAGTGCTCCTTTAAATGAAGAAAACACTAATACTGTGTCTTTACCCTAATTAATTTATATGTGACTGAAAACAAGTTATTTCTTCACTAGCATGGGGATCAAATAGCGAAAATAAGAGAAGAGGAAGGCGGTGGTGCAGATCACTAAGCCAAAGTAATTAAATTGAGTTTGATAGGTGGCAAAGCAACAATTCGGGACTTAATAAATAAATATTAGGCAATGTTGTTTACATTGATGTAGAATATCCATATTTCAATTAAATTCAACAACTTTTAACTATCCCTTCTCCCGCTTGTGTCCTCAAAAGGTTTTGCGATCTTCGAATTACATTTCATATTGCTCATCTGGTATTCTTTCATCCAATCTCTTCTACCTCTAAATTAAATAAACACTCATTCCATTATCACCTCTGGTTTGACCTTCACTTCGATGTAAGGCATATGAATATGACAAATAGCGAATATTATTTGATTTCTTGATTTGAACTAAAACATGAACTTAAAATTGTTCTTAACAAATGGAGTACAGCTTATAGATGATGTAGGGATTATAGAACAAACATAGCCCAGGGCTATTTCTTTGTCAAGGATTAACAACTACTTTCAAGAACTAAATACCCATTTACCTAATCGTTTAAACAACATCAACTACTTTTGGAAGAGCATTTATGGCCCGTTTGGCATTTTTTATTTCTAACCTGCTGTGGAGAAAAATGCTAAACATTTGGCAAATAAATTGCTAAAGTTTTAACTTAGAGGACAATAGATATTATTATTGTGTTTACCAAAATCTTGTTGTAGGTTACTGTTACTTTAATTTTATAGAAAATATAGATAGTTTCACTCTTGAGTTCTGAAAGTTTCTTTCAGCAGAAGCTACAGATTGGAGTTCTCCTGAAAGTAAGCTTGCAACGTATTGGTAAACCAACTCTGTTTTATCAAACTTACCCTGCTTTAGGGGAGATTAGCTCAAAAAGCCGTTTCTACGGTCTAGGTGAACAATGCCAAAGTGGGGCTTAATCTCACACTCTCCATCTATTTATTAAAATGCTTAATAACCTAATATGTGAAACTAATCCGTGAATAATTAGAAGAATTAAGTTTGAGACCATTTAATCATGGGAATGTTGGTATGAGACTGACATATAACCTTAATACACAGTGTTTAGATGCACAAAACTCGTGCCGGGCTTTTCCTATGTCTTCAAAAGCCTAGCCCTTTTTGTAAATGGGCAGGCTTAATTATCAAACATATTTGTTTTTTGTAATTTTTCAATAATTCAGGATCTTTGGCTTTCAAAAAGTTCCGGCTTCATCTAGGGTTTATGAATACAGAATCTATTTCGGCTGTTTAAAAATTCAGATTTTATCCAAACTTTTCCGAATTTGAGCTTTATGGGATAAATACATGGCCTGGGTAGGATTTTAACTTTTAAGTCCAGCCTCGGTCAAGACTTAGACCCCGTTTGGCATTGCTGTTACAGACAGCAACAATAGTTTTTTCTGAAAAACAGGTAAAATACTATTTGGTAAATATTATTGATTTATCTCACCAACAACATTAATTTTTTATATTATATCTCAAATTTTCGTAACGGCACTTATTTTAACAACACTTTTTTCAACAACACAGCAATTTTTAACAACAATACCAAACAGAGCCTTATACAAATCAAGCTTTTTTTTAGCTTTTTTTAGGCTTGATAAAACCGATTTTCGGACTCGGGCTTGTTGTGCACCTCTACATGAGTCATGAGGTGACCTAGGGTAGTAGGGTTTATGGTATAAAGACACCCGATGCACTTATAAATACTAACAAGTATGTAAACATTAATCAAAATATGTATAATTGTAAAGAAGATAACTATAATACTTGTACCTTATGCAGCTGTAAGATTAAGACAGCGAAACCGAAGGCGGAGATTCTGTATCTCAGGAATCTTCAGATAACAAAGTACATATACATGTGTGTGTACTGTGTAATATAATAGGATTGTTATTCAAACACAGTAATATAGTAAGTTTTAAGTTTTCGAGGTGGAGCAGAAGGCAGAAGGTAAAGAATTTTCGGGCCGGCAAAACTTTTAAATTTTGGCCCATAAAAGGCGATACAATTTCCCGGGAAAGACTAATTTTACCAAGATAAGAGATGTGTTAAAAAGGGAGTGCTATTGTTTCCTAAAAATAAAGGGTTGAGTTTTGTGCCCATCTTGGTTGTAATAATGTATTTTTATTTTTGAATGGATAGATTAGATTTAATACTAGAAATTAATGTGATTTATTTTATTGGTGTGGAAAAATAAATTGTCAATTATGGTCTGTTATGGACTAGCACCCAAAAATAAATAAAATAATATTTGTTTTGATTTGAAAAATATGATGAATTACTAATCGTTAGCTTTATATTCCCTCCGTCCCAGAGGAGAAAGTAGTGGGTGTAATAGTGTTTTATATTATTAAAAGTTACTATTTTTGGAATGTATAGAAATGAATGAGATATCCCAAAATGAAAAGTGTATAGAAATAAATGGGACGGAGGAAGTACATAGTAAAATTTGTTTCTAGTCGTATTACTAACAAAATCATTTATGAGTATTTCATATACAAGATTCGGAAGTATATCCTTTTCGATGAATATCATAGTCACTCCATTCAATTTTTATTAGGCATACTCGAATGGAGATAAGAGTCTATTTTAACTTTGAAAAAATTCCTTTTGCAGAGACAACTGTGATGGTAGAGTAACATGATGATATAGTAACAGAATTCTAGAAGCAATTTTGGGTTTGGTAAGCATCCTTTCATTATTTTCAAATAATTTAACTTCGGAATAGTCTTCTTAAAGTCAATATGTAAACAATCTCGCAAAATTCTCAACTCAAAAAATAAAATCTCCCGGTCAACATGTTAAAAGAAATTTTGTGCCCCTCATATTTAACAGTTTTGTGCCCCTAATTTTTAGCAGTTCTATGTCCTTGAAATTTTATTTTTCGTGGTGTCCCGTTTCAATAGTATCACCTCTTTGTGCTCAGGACCGACTCTGACTAAAAATATAGTAACGTTGTCAAAGAATATTTTTGAGTTGAAATGAAATGTATTTTCCAATATTTCCATCAACTCATTTTTTTTAATTAAATTAGTTTTATAACCGTGCAATACACGGGGCATGCTCTAGAATAACTAGAGCAGAAATTTAAATTGAGACCTAGAGCAGCCGCACGAAGCCTATATATATTCTCGTTCTTCTTAAAGCTGGACACACAACAGAAATCGAAATTGAGACCTAGAGTAGTCGCACGAAGCTAGGGTTTTGGAGAGGAAATTTTGGGAGATCGAAGGCCACACTTCGCTCAAAGGGAATCAAGGAATTCAGTAGAAGACGTGGAATTGAATCGCTTGCACCGTAGCGATTAAGGTTAATCTTCTTTTTGAACTCTTTAATTTATATCATAAAACGTAGTACTATATATTGTACGTTTCAACAGTCGGGCCTCTTCTACCTCCTCCCTTTAGCACTAACTGAAATCTTTGAGCCCAAAACTTTCTCCATTAGTTCCAACAAATCCTCTATACTCTGCACCCTCATCTAGAGCTGTTCACGAACAGAGCTGTTCGTGAACAAGCTCGAGCTCGGCTCGGCTCGTTAAGGGTTCGAGCTCGAGCTCGAACACAAAAAATTGTTCGTTAAGAAAACGAGCTCGAGCCAAGCTATTAGTGAGCTCGACTCGAGCTCGGCTCGAGCTCGTTCGGCTCGAACTCGTTCGGCTCGAGCTCGTTCGGCTCGAGATCGGTTCGATAAAGCTCGAAAAAATTAAGATATATTCGACTTATTTTTATATTATTTGTTAACATTTTAAATTAATTTTGTAATTTATAGTATGTGTATTTTAGGTTTATTGAGAATTAATTGGGAAATTGGGTTCGGTTTCGACAAAAAATATTTTAGTTCGTTGGGCTAAGAAAATCGGGCTTTATTATCTATTAAAATTGTAAGGTTTAATGAGCTCGGCTCGACTCGGCTCGGCTCGTTTTTGTTCGATAAAAGCTCGTGTTCGGCTCGTTAGTTAACGAGCTCGAGCTCGAACACGAATTTTGTGCGATAAGAAAGCTCGGCTCGGCTCGGCTCGGCTCGGCTCGTCAGAGAAAAAAGTAAAGCTCGGCTCGTTTACATCAAAGCTCGGCTCGGCTCGGTTCGTGAACAGCCCTACCCTCATCCCGCCAAACAATAGATTAATGCCCAAAACACCAATCAACCAAATCTCTGATTTTGTGATATATTCCTTGAAATCCTCAACAATTTTAGGGGCGCAGTCCCATTTGCATATTTGAGCCGGTGAGAGATGATTTTTGTGGACCTTTGGGGTGTGGTTTTGTGGAGTGAAAATAGACCTGTTGGAACCAGTTTTCTGTCGGGTCGGGCTCCGAGAATATCTTCGGGTTAACCTGTCAAGAAAGAAGAATGCGAGGGGTTTGGCCTCCGATTCACCTCCGGTGTGAGAATAAGTTAGAGGTTCCGGTAAGGATTATTTGAATGTGTAAGTGTTTGTGTATGTAAAATGAGTATTAAAAACCATACTGAAACCTGTTATGTGCTTTTATAAGCATTCTGATAACGGCTCGCCCGAATTTCTCGGGGCACTCGTCCACGCACGTTGTCCTGTTCTTCCGCCTAGAAAAGAGGAAGACTCGGTCATGCAACGGTCGTCTGCAACGGACCATTCCAAAGAAGTGGGCCTTGACCGATCAAACCGATCGTTCGGCCCGATGATAATTCGGCCCAGACATCATTCGGCCCAAGTAATGTTGGGCCCCCAACATGTCCTTGGACTTCGGTCGGATGTTCAATGCGTCCGGAGTCCTCATTTTCCACTCCTCTTCGGGATAACTTCCAAAGGGTTCATGTTCATCCATTATGACACGTCACCTAGAGATCCGTGTCGTAATTAATAATGACAGCCGTAATTTCTTGAGATTAGTGCTGAATCAGAGCCGTTGAATCCCAATTGTCCCTAATCGCACGGTCGAAAATAGACGTACGCATTTCAACTGTCCAAACGTCACATCCTCTTCCTTATAAATGCCAAGTTTCCCCCCAAACGTTGTCAATTATACATTCAAAAGAAAGAAAACTCTGCCAATTTCTCTCCAACCTTATTAGTTGCAGTTATCAGTGCTTTCCTTTGCTCCGAGTTCAAATCCATTCCTCGTCTTCATCACAAGTAAGCCTTTTGATTCTCCTTTTTTTCATAACGAAATGGCTTTTAATCAACATGCTTATCTTTCTTACTGAATGCTATTGTATAATCGTCAAGTATTTTGTTTTGGAGTATACGTGTTTTTATAAATGTGACCGTAGTTGTGCTTGTAGACATCATTGTAGATTTATAAATCTACTCTTAGAACAGTTATCGGGACACATTTGTCCCTAGAACTATATCTTCGAAATAAGTTTGGCCTTAGAACAATCTTCGGAATAGTTTTGGCCTTAGAACAATCTTCGGAATAAGTTTGGCCTTAGAACAATCTTCGGAATAACCTGTACTTAGGGATTCCTCTCTATTCTTCGACTTTAGACATTAGATTCCCCGACCGGTCCAAGCCCTCTGTACTCGGCAATTCTGCTTTTCTTTTCTTGATCATGTCCGAGTACACGGCTAATTTCTTCACACTACTGCAGGAATTATGGATCGGTCGGCTTCAGGATCGGGACGGTCGCCCAGATCTGTGTCCCCGGAGAGATCTCCATTTTACAATACCGATGAGTTTCCCGCGGTGAATCACTCTACTCGGCTATCCGAGGATCGCGTAGCCAAGCTACCAAAAGAATACGAGATCCCGACAGGTGCCTGACATATGTACCTGCCAAGGGTTGCTGACCGAATATGGCATAACCCGCCTGTCCCAAAGGGCTACGGGAATGTGGCTACAGGGATTTCCGAGGCTGCTTTAAAATGCGGCTTTCGGGTCCCTATGCTCCCGTTGGTGAAGCAACTATTCGCCCAAATGGGAATCGCCCTGGGCCAGATGGATCCGAACGGGTTCCTGCATATGAACGGCTTTCAATGCCGGTGCCTAGCGGCTCATGTCGACCCGACTCCTGCATTGTTCTGGCACCACCACGATTTCCGGAAAAATGGCAAGAGCAAAGGCTTTTATTCCATCGCCCGTCGCACCAATAGGGCAGAGTGGGTGGAAACCAATTATAATAATAAGGGCAGCCATGACAAGTGGTGTTTCATCTCGGGCCCGAAGATCGGCGCTGCGTCCCAGTGGCGTGTGGTCGATCCTACTGTCCAGGTGGTTAAACCCACGCTATCGGGCGGTGAGTTGCACGAATAGAACCGTTTGTGTAATTTTGACATGGGCCGAATCCCTTTAGAGGACCTTCGGGACCGACAGTGGCTTTTTGCCCTATGGGGTAATGGTAACATTCTTCATCCCTTGTATTATTATTATCTTTCTTCCGAACTCATGCTTATATTATCAATGATAAGGCTAACTCCTTTTCCTTCTTCTTGCAGTGTCTTCTCGCCAAGCCATCATTGAGAGGAAAAGGGCCAAGTTCGAGGCCGAGCAAGCGGCTCTAGCGGCCGGGGCTGCTGAAGCTGGCGAGGCGTCTCGTGATAGTCGCCCAGAGGGCGATCAACGAGCTCCGGATGAGTCGGTCCCGACATCTCCTCCACCGGCTAATCAAGCGGAGAAGGCGACTGGCTCTCCCTCGGCCAGAAAAAGAGCCCGCAGAGGGGAAGTTATAAAAACATACGTCCCTCAGTGGGCGGTCCTGGAGTCCGATGCCATCGCCACGGCCGACTCCAAGGCGATCAAGGAGATAGCTCCTGACTTGTGCCGAGCTTTGGTGCTTCCGGCTGATCGCCCTACCTACGATCAGTTGGGCATCGCCGATGCTTGTGCCGATCTGATGGCTTTCCTTTCCAAGGTAAGTATAGTTAATTTGCCTTTTAATTTCCTTTGTCTTTTTAGCTTTTTAACCAAGTTCCCTTTTCTTGTTTCAGGCGACGCCGATGCCTACTATCATTACCGATAAGGTGAAGGATATGCAGGGCAGCTTCGGCCAGATTCAGGAGCTTGAGGTCCGGGCAGTGAGATCGGAGACTGCTCTTCGCCAAGCTATCGGCGATGTGGAGAGGCTGGAAGGCCAGTCTGCGGCGTTGAGGGCTGACCGAGAGGCCATGCAGAAAGAACTTGACGCTCTTCGGGCCCGGATGACCCAGCGGAATTTGTCCCTCAAGGCTTCGAGGAAGATGGCCCGCAAGGAGACGAAGTTGAGGCTGAACGCCGAAGAACGGTGTTATCAAATGGGCCACGACGAGGTCGTGAGGAGGGCGGCTGCCATGGGCTTGGAGTATCAAGCCTTGATAGAGCCTGGCTTCAGCGATCCCGTTGGCCGCCCAGATGATGACGAGCCTCCGGTCGTCTCCTCTGGCGAGGACGAAGAGTTGTCAGATTAGGCCTTCGGGCATTGAATTTTTCTTCATATATATATTTCTGTACTTCATTAAGCCTTCGGGCCTTGAACTTTTGTAGCCTTCGGGCACTATGGTACTTGTTAATGAATTTTATCTGTCTTCTTCGTCCATATTTGCTGTTTATTTATGTATTTTCGGCTTCTAATCTCCGCCTTAACATAAATAAAACAGTTTTATGTATCTTCGGCTTCATCGTGCCCTAACATATTATAACAAAATTTATGTATCTTCGGCTTCTAATCTTCGCCTTAACATAATTGAATCAGTTTTATGTCTCTTCGGCTTCATTTTGCCTTGACATAATTTTAACAACATTTATGTATCTTCGGCTTCTAATCTTCGCCTTAACATAATTTTAACAAAATTTATGTGTCTTCGGCTTCACCTTGCCTTGACATAATTTTAACAGCATTTATGTATCTTCGGCTTCTAATCTTCGCCTTAACATAATTTTAACAAAATTTATGTGTCTTCGGCTTCACTTTGCCTTGACATAATTTTAACAGAGTTTATGTATCTTCGGCTTCTAATCTTCGCCTTAACATAATTGAATCAGTTTTATGTCTCTTCGGCTTCATTTTGCCTTGACATAATTTTAACAATATTTATGTATCTTCGGCTTCTAATCTTCGCCTTAACATAATATGGATTCCTCCAAAGTTTGGTTGTTTGCCTAGGTAGTCGCCAAATTTATGAAATGTTATTTGAAAAGTTCTATGACATTTATCGTTTTTGATCGCCCCCAGATAAATGTTCGACTTGTAACATTATAAAGAGAAACTAATAGAATAAATGGAAAAGGGAAACACGTATTTTATTGATAGACTTGTTCAATTATACATGCTTTTGCTTGAAAAACTAAGTACAAAATCAAAATAACAGCTTGAGTGGCGAGCACCTTTTATTCGACTGTGTTCCTTTTGGCCGGGCGAAAGTTACTGGTAGTACCTTCGTAATCGGGAGGCATGCCATGTGTTCTTGATCGGGTCGCCAGCCACGGTTGTTAATTTGTAAGTGCCGGGTCGAATCACTTCAGTCACTTTATACGGGCCCTCCCAGTTAGGCATTAGTTTTCCCTGCTTTGTTGGCATAGAAGTCGCCAATTCTCGCAACACCAAGTCTCCTACCATGAAGGTCCTTTTCCTTACCCCGGCGTCGTAGTATTGGGCTGCCTGAAGTTGATATTTCAAGTTCCTTAGGTGAGCCGCCTCTCTTTCTTCTTCCAACAAATCCACATTGGCTCGAAGGCCGAATTCATTTGTTTCAACATTGAACACCTCTGTTCGGTAGAAGTACAGTCAGACCTCTACAGGAACAAGGGCGTCCGTCCCAAATGCCAACTTGAAGGGAGTTTCGCCCGTTGATGAGCGTGGGGTCGTTCGGTACGCCCAAAGCACCCAGTTTAGCTCTTCTGCCCAAAGCCCCTTGGCATCGCCCAGTCGCTTTTTTATCCCATCGAAGATGATTTTGTTTGCAGCTTCAATTGCTCCGTTTCCTTGAGGATGACCGACCGAGCTGAATTTCTGTTGTATTCCAAAATGTGTCAAGAACTTTCGGAATTTGTTTCCGATGAATTGGGTCCTGTTGTCGGATACACACACCTTCGAGATCCCGAACCTGAGTATGACCTGCTCCAGCATAAACTTCTTTGCTGCCTCTTCGGTTATGGTCGCCAAAGGTCTTGCCTCAACCCACTTGGTCATATAGTCGATCGCCACGATGCAGTATTTGGCTTGTTTGGTGCTTTTGGGTAAGATTCCCACGATGTCCACAGCCCACATGGCGAAAGGAATTGGACTTAGGACTGATGCCATTTCTTCTGGTGGTTGCTTCGGGATTGTGCTGAATAACTGGCACTGTCGGCACTTTTTTGCATAATCGGCTACATATGCTCGCAGAGTCGGCTAGTAAAACCCTTGTCTGAGGATTTTAAAAGCAAGTGACCGACCGACAAGATGTTCTCCACATATTCCTTCGTGAACTGTTTCTAAAGCCAGTTGTTGTTCTTCAGGATTCAAGCATCGAAGAAGAGGTTCTGTCGCCGACCTTCTATAAAGCTTGTTCCCGATAATGGTGTAGCTTGCCGCCCTGTACTTCACCTTTTAGGCTTCTTTCCGGTCTAGGGGCAGAGTACCTTTTTCCAGGTAGGCCCTGATCGGGGTCATCCAGTTGATGCCTTGGTGGATCTCCATGCATTGTTGCTTGTCGACTGAAGGGATCCTTACTTCAGTCAAGTAGATGGATCCTGTGAGATTGTGAGTTTCTGCCGAAGCCAGTCTCGACAAAGCATCGGCTCGGCTATTATCCTCTCTTCCCACTTGGCTCAATTCGAAGGATTCGAATGAGACCGATGAGTCCTTTACCTTTGCGGCATATATAAGCCTTGATTCGGGGTTCCCTTTGTTCGCATTCTCCTGAAAAATGCTTCACCACTAACATAGAATCACTGAATGCTCGTAAATTTCTTACCTCGAGATTCTTAGCCAGGTTTAATCCAGCTAGCAACGCTTCGTACTCGGCCTCGTTATTGGTTAACGGGAAGGTGAATCTTATCACCTGGCAAATCTCGAAACCATCTGGGCTGGAAAGAATTAAACTTGCCCCACATTTTGATCCGGCGACCGACCCATCTACGAACAACTTCCACTTGCCTGGTGATTGAACCAACTACTCTTCGGGGGCTAGATCTTTTGGTCCTGAAAAATAGCATTCGACCATGAAGTCTGCCAATGCTTGTGCCTTAATAGACGTTCTGGGGATGTACTCCAGATCATACTCTCCCAACTCGATGGACCAGGCCACCACTCTTCCGGACGCCTCCGGCCTTGTCAAAATTTTCTTTAGGGGTTGATCGGTTATGATTTGTACCGTTCACCCTTGGAAGTAATGACGTAACTTTCGGGTCTCCATTACAAGGCCATATGCGAACTTTTCTGCATTTGGATATCTTGTTTCTGCATCTTTCAACATGTGGGATACATAAAGCACTGGGTGTTGAGAACCTTTATGTTCTTTCACTAATACTGCACCAAGTGTTCGGTCGCTCACCGCCAAGTTTAGCTGCAATGTTTCCTTCGGATCTGGCCTCATCAGGAGAGGCGCCTTGGTGAGATATTCCTTCACATCTTCAAATGCTTTCTGGCACTTCGGCCCCCATTCAAAATTCTTCGAACCCCGGAGCGCTTCAAAGAAAGGAAGGGCTTTTTCGGCTGATCGGGAAATAAATCTTCGCAGGGCGGCCATTCGACCGGTTAATTTCTGTACATCCCGAACAGTCTTCGGCTGTTCCATGTCGATTACCGCTTGTATCTTCTCCGGGTTTGCCTCGATCCCTCGGGCACTGACCATATACCCCAAGAACTTTCCACTGGAAACTCCGAATGTACACTTGTTCGGATTAATCTTCATGTTGTGCTTCTTTAGTGTTTCGAAGCACTCTTTGAGGTCCTCCATGTGATCTTCGAACTGGGACTTAATAATCATATCATCTACGTAACATTCCATATTTCTTCTGATTTGTTTGTAGAAGATCCGGTTGACCACTCTCTGGAATGTGGCCCCTGCATTTTTCAGGCCGAAAGGCATTTTGATGTAGGCGTATGTTCCTTTCGGGGTGATGAATGCTGTCTTCGGAATATCCTCGCCATTCATTGCTATCTGGTGGTACCCTGAAAAAGCATCTAAAAAGCTAAGTACCTGATATCCTGTTGTGGCATCTGTCAGCTGGTCAATGCTAGGTAGAGTGGTCCTTCGGACAGGCTTTGTTTAAGTCGATGTAATCAACACACATTCGCCATTTGTTGTTTGCTTTCTTTACCACTACTACGTTGGCCAGCCAGTCTGGGTACTCGATTTCCTCAATGAATTTTGCTTTTAGCAGTTTTTCCACTTCGACTTCGATGATTTTCTGTCTTTCCATGGCGAAAGTTCTCTTCCTTTGCTTCACTGGCTTTGCCTCGGGCTTAACATTAAGACAATGATTCGCCGTCTTTGGATCCAAACCTGGCATGTCTTCGGGCCCCCATGCAAAGACGTCGTGGTATTGTCTGACCACCTCAATTACTTTCTTCTTTAGATCGGGCTCCATATTTTTCCCGATTCGAACCATCTTTCCTGAACAGCCTGCATATAGCTCCACTTCTTCGGTTTCTGCCACTGGTTCGGCAATTGGGCTGGACAAGTCTGTTCCAAACTTTTCTAACTCGATGTTCATGGTTTGGCGACCTCCTCTAGCTTCGCCTTCGGACCTTTTTCTCTTACCTCCTTCGGTCAACTCAAAATCCTGATCCTTGTCTAGATCATCCAGCATGATGATTCAGGCAGTTTTTTGATCGCCTCTCATCTCTCCGATGCCATGCTCAGTTGGGAACTTCAATTTAAGATGAGGGATTGATGCCACCGCTTGGAAGGATGTGAGGGCTGGCCTTCCGAGAATAGCATTGTAGGGGCTTTCCACCCGAACCACATAGAATTTGACCTGTTTTTCCACAGTATATGAAGCTTTACCCAAAAGAACAGATAGAGTAATAGTACATTCGATAGGGACTGGCTGATTGCCGAAGCCGTACAAGGGAGCTTCGTGGCAAGGTTCTAGCTGTTCGCCTCCCAAGTTCATTTTGTTATAAGTCCGATGATAAAGAATGTTCACCGAACTTCCACCATCCACCAAAGCTTTCCATATTTTGTTTTGCCCAATCACCGGGTTGATGAGCAAAGGGTCTTCATGAGGCCAAATTACATCCTCGTAATCATCCTCGGTGAACATGATCGGCATCGCCTGTGTGGCCGATTGAAACTGGTATAAATTGTAAACCTGCTTCACGTACCTTTTCTTTGCTGTTTTGCTATCTCGTGTAAATCCATATCAAGATTTAGGATGTTTTCGTGATTTACCTCTTTGCTTTTCGATCTTTTCGCATCAAAAGAGTCTTTGTAGGGAACTACTGCCACAACTACAGTACTCTTCTGCACATTCTTGATAAACCGAAGAGGAATCTTGCTAGCCTTATACATTGTAACAGAATCACCGGATAGGCTGAGTATGTCGTTTCAACGGAATGCATTTGAATTCGGGTGTATGATTGATTGTTTATATACTACATACATGACATGAAACTGGACTTTCTAACTCATTGTTAGATAGGTACAGGGTTGTAAGTTGGGTAGGAGTGCATATTCTGTTATAATCATTAATTGGGTACATGGTTGTAGATGGGAATCAGGAGCAACAACAATTTGGTAATTTATCTTTCTTTGCATGTTTTCGTTGTTTATTGTATTTTCTAGTATGGTTTTAGTATGTCATGTAAGGTATTATATTTGGTAAGAACTTTGACAATTAGTTTGTAAGATCATAATGTTTTCATAGGGGAATTTGGGTATTACTATTTGGTATAGAGCCTCTATTTGGGATTGCTGTTAAAAATTGTTGTACTGTTAAAATAAATGCTATTTTGAAAATCAGATAACTGTTTGGTAATATTTTTGATATGTGTATGTTTTGGGGTATAATATAAAAAACTATTGTTTTTGGTGAGTTTTGATGTTGAAACCAGTAGCTGCTTCCCGCAAAAGCTGAAAAGCGGCTTTTTTCAAAAGTTTAGGAGGATCTGCTTTCTCTAAAAACAGCTTTTCAAATAAGCAGTTTAAAAAATTTACCAAACACTTTTTTACCCGTTTTCAGAAAAAAGCTGTTGTTGTCTGCAACAACAATGCCAAACGAGACCAGAATCTTAGAAATTCAGACATGGCTGATTGTAGCATGATATGAACAATAAATATTCGGAGGCTTGAACAGACCTGAAATTTTATTATATATAAAAAAAATGACCTCGTATCAGTAAGAGTGTTGGATTGAGAAAGATTGCCCAAGTTCTAATTCTGCTGGCTTATAACCATTGTTAAATTTATCTTCGAGATGCAATGCTTACTATCGAAGATCATTAATGAAGTCATCTGAGTTGGTTGTTCAATTCGTATTCGTTACTATTCAGATAGTTGCAAAATATTTGAGATGTAACTGTCTATTTCAATGTTTCCCTTGGAGCTTCAGGTACATCTACTCTCCCGTACTTGTTGTGGATTGATGAAGAACAGAGGTGGAAGTAAATTAAAGTTTTTATATAGTTTATTTATATGTATTAATCAGAAGAATAATATATATATATTATCTAGTTATTTAGTTTATTAATAATAAGTCTACTGTTTCCGGACCTTATTGAGAAAGTAGATATTTGGCTTGCAAATTTTTACCTTTCACTTGAAAGGATTTTTCTTGTTTTAAGCACTTAGGATTTTATTTTCAAGTTGGATCAAGATTTTGATGGGATTTCCTGTTGGGTTCAGATATTAGCTAAATTCTAGCTGATCTTGAATTCTAATTGGATTCCAATCATGAGAAGGTTATTTATTTAGCCTATATATACTCTTGTCTTGTACTCTTTTGAGGGGGTGTCGGGGTGATATTGATAATAAATTTGATATTTTGGCTATTCTTTGATAGCTTTGAGGATCGAATTCTTTCAGAGTTTACTGAGTTTTGTTTCTCCATCTTTGGAGATTCAGATGGTTAGGATTTATCTATTCTTATCACATATCATCACAAAACCATCACATTCCGTATCAATTTGGTACCAGATCCAAGGTTTCTCCATCAATTTCTTAATTTTTGGGAGATCTAGGGATCAAAATAAATAAATAAAATATTGTTCATCGATTATTATTCTTATTATTCGCGTGGTACTATTCATCAACACTGTTCACAGTACTGTTCATCGACACTGTTCACGGGTACTCTTGACTTGATGCATGATGGTTGAAGGCTTGAAGCTATATGCTTTAGGTAATACATACTCATGCTCTTCTTCATACATGATGTGAATGATGTGCTTATCCACTTTCTCCATTACCCAACATTTCAAAGTTATATAATTGATATGCTTGAAAATATCTGAGTTTTTTTGTTCAAAGTTGTCCGCTTGGTAAAACTTATAAGTGTCAAATGTTGAAATGGTCTGATACTAGCTAAGATTATGGCTTCTCATTCATCATCAGCGCTGATCAAGTGTTTGCTTACTATCCGCTCCAAAATTACGATTGTGAAGTCAGAAAACAAATATTGGAAAAAAGAAAAGAAAAAAAAGGTAAACTGTAGCAGAAGATAATGTGCTATCTTGACTCTTCATTGGAGAAGATACATGAGATCATTATTCATTCAAAATTACATTTGTTCCTATTATCATCAAGAGCCAAATAATTGTGGTACAAGAAATTTGTAAAACAGAATCTCTTTTACTGAGAAAACACAAAGATAGTACTATAGTAGTGACTTTGCTTGCCTTGTGTAACAAAAAAGGTAAAAGTAGATTTATTCAGTCATTTATATATAAATAACTATAAATTATAGTACAAGGAAGGTACAACTAAATCCTGAGAAGGCGCTTACAGGCTTTTAGGATCCTTGTGCTGCTATACTTTTTCTTGTTATTTAGAGATGTTTGTTGTATGTCTTCATCATCATCACCATGCAAAGGGGATGCTACAGTCACAGTCTGGTCATAGATTCTACAGTACTTCTCAGAGACTGATGATGATCTTCTCATTGAAAATGCCCTCTTCACTGCATTTGTACTCTGTTTTTCCATCTTGAACCTGTTTGATGAAGAGTTACTAACTGAGACTGACCTGTTTCTGCTCAACATCATCATCCCAAATTTTCCTTCATTGCTAGTTTTGTTGGATTCTTCATTTGATGATGAATCATTCAATTTCTGCAGGGTGGTGTTAATTTGTGTTTTTGGTTCTTGGGTTTTGAAGTTGAGGTCTTGAGGTTCAGTTTTGCTTTTGGTTTCAAGTGGAAAAGACTGGAGATCTGAAAAATCACTGGATCTTGATTTGGTGCTACTGCTGGCCAGTTTGATCTTTGAGTATCTGTCCATTATTTCCTTGTATGTGCTTTTATTTTGTGGCTTTATAGAGTGTAAACTGAATGGACTGTGGCTACAACTACATACATATATCCTAGTATGTCTGTTAAAGAGGTTGAGGGTTGATTACTTAAGGTATCATGTGTGTGTGTGTGTGTGAGAGAGAGAGAGAGAGAGAGAGAGAGAGAGAGAGAGAGAGAGAGAGAGAGAGAGAGAGAGAGAGAGAGAGAGAGAGAGAGAGAGAGAGAGAGAGAGAGAGAGAGAGACTTTAGTAGTTTGATCAACAATTATTGTTTAGTTTAAAATGTGATTAGTTTCTTTGACCAGTATATTATATAAATACTCTCTCTAATGTGAACCAATGAAGGTTCACTAAATTTGGAATTTATGACAAGTACAACGTACAAGAATAGATACAGATCTTCACCACCAGCTGTTGGAAAAAAGCATAAATAAAACAGAAATACATGGAAAGATTCGAAAACATTCACATTATAGACCAACATTTCACACAACACATGACCCACTCTAAGGAATTACTACTGTAATTTTTGCCCAGAAAACAGAGGTCCTGAAGACCTGAATCTTGAGACAACAACTGTGCTGGCACGGTGGCACCTGATCCCTCCCATAATTTCTTCAATGAAGAAGGAAATGTATGCTTGTGTTCATATTTTATTTAAAATATTTATTTTTAAAACAAGGACAAATCTTGGTAAGTAAGTCTATAATAATGTATTTGCAGTAATCCTGGACTGGTACTAATATATTATTGATGGAACCAACAAATTTAAGTGAAGATTACAGATAAGCAGTATATTGTCAAAATATATCTCCATAAAGAAAAGACAAAGTTCAATGGAATTCTATCGAGAACCTGTCAACTCTAAGCATCAAATCGAGTAAATTTTACAAATCGTAATAAGAAAAACACTTGGACAAGTTTTACATATTTGAAAAAAATAAACTTTTATGTATGCTGGAGCCTAAGAGTATGAAACACTAATAATAAATGAAGCCCATGCTTTAAACCAGTAGAAGTAAATGTAATCAACAAACAATGCATATCCTCATTGTATACACAGCTACGATGCAAAATATACTAACAAGGATACATTGGTCTGATATAATAATGAGCAAAACAATTCTAAAAGTGGAAAAGGTTCGGGGTATGTTTTATATCACTAACTGCAATCCACAGTTTGTTTCTTTGCACGTTTGTATATTAGACTAACAATTTATGAGTTATAAGACAAGTAAAGTTAGTACAAGTTGTATTACACTTATATACATGAATTTTTTATCTATTTTTATTATCTTGTGTTGGTTTGAACGTATTTGTACCCTATAAATATAATACTTAAAATATATAAGAGATTATATATAGTTTGATTTATTAGAGATATGAATAACTACAACGCATGCTTAATATATAAATTTTACTCAAATAATATTTTTTACAATATTTAATTCATAAAGATTTACAATAAATCTAAATGATAGTATAATGACAATTTAGTTATATGTTAGCATATATGATCATATATTATCATACATTTATATAAATCTATGTACATTGACAAATATGTAAAAGTAGAGAGAAAGTAACAATACTGTATATTGTAGAGAA
This sequence comes from Heracleum sosnowskyi, assembly GCA_030848705.1. Taxonomy (NCBI): domain Eukaryota; kingdom Viridiplantae; phylum Streptophyta; class Magnoliopsida; order Apiales; family Apiaceae; genus Heracleum; species Heracleum sosnowskyi. Next base: position 89,975,818 of record CM061235.1, on the reverse strand, counting down.
CCATTCTGTTACATGATTGAGAGAATAAAAAATATATATATTGTTAATGATACAACTGATTTTGTCTTTTATATATTACATTTTTTATACCAACTGTAACTAGCCATAATGACTTATTAATGAGTGCCACTTGTCACTTTACTATTGGACTGTATATTGTTATCATCCCCCCTCAAGTTGGATGTCTGATAGAGATTGCAGACATTCAACTTGGCGCTTAAACTGTGTAGCAAAACTGCACCCAAAGCCTTAGTGAACATGTCGGCTGGTTGCTCAGCAGATGGAATATGCATAGCAGAAATCAAGCCTTGTTGCATCTTTTCACGGACCACATGACAGTCTATCTCGATATGTTTTGTGCGTTCGTGAAAAACAGAATTCGAAGCAATATAAATGGCAGAACGTGAGTCACAATGAAATGGCACTGGTAGTGAAGTGAACACCTGAAAGTCTTTGAGAATAGCCACTAACCAAGTAACCTCACAGCATGTATGCGCCATGGCACGATACTCAGCCTCAGCACTTGATTGGGACACAGTATGTTGTCTTTTACTCTTCCAGGAAATCAGAGAGTTGCCAAGCATAATACAGTAACCAGTGAGGGATTGTCTTGTAGCTTGACACCCACCCCAGTCAGAATCACAAAACGCAACAAGGTTGAGAGAAGCATTGGCAGAAAGCAGTATCCCTTGTCCGAGAGACTGTTTAAGGTATCTTAACACCCTATAAGCTGCATTTAAGTGATCCTCACGAGGAGTAGCCAAAAACTGAGATAGTATATGAACTGAATAGGAAAGATCTGGACGAGTTATTGTTAGATAAACCAATTTACCAACAATTCGTCGATAAACCGTAGCATCTTTAGTAGACAGTATGACAGAGGAGTTATCAGTAAGATGATGATTCTGCTCCATAGGTATGGAAGAAGGTTTAGCAGACAACATCCCAGTTTCAGTTAACAAATCTAAAACATACTTTCGTTGATTAAGATAAAATCCAACATTGGACCTGGCAACCTCTATCCCAAGAAAATATTTAATTGGACCAAGATCTCTTATCTTGAATCTGGAGTGCAGAAATTGTTTAACAGCCTGAATTAAGAGAGGAGAAGAACCAGTAACAAGTATGTCATCGACATAGACTAAAACTGCACAGAAAGCACCATCCTTAAGTATGGTGAACAAACTGTTATCACTATGAGATTGAGTAAATCCATACTCTTTTAGGGCAATAGAGAGCTTTTTAAGAAGACAGACAACATTAGAAGGAATTTGGATGTCAGTAAGAAGATGATATCCAGGTGGTAAACACATATAAACTGTTTCTTCTAAGTCACCATGCAAAAATGCATTGGTGACATCTAGTTGGGAAACATCCCACTGTTTAGAGGCTGCTACAGCAAGTAAAATTCGAACTGTTTTCATCTTAGCAACTGGGGCAAACGTCTCAAAGTAATCCAGCCCAGATGTTTGAGTAAAACCCCTAGCCACTAAACGAGCTTTGTATCTATCAATAGATCCATCAGGAAGGTATTTGATTCTAAACAACCATTTGCAGTCAACAATGTGTTGATTGGGAGGAGCAGTAACTAATTGCCAAGTATGATTATCTTCAAGGGCTTTTATCTCAGATTTCATAGCTTGAAACCATTGTGGATTAGGAGCAGCTTGAGCAAAGGTATTAGGAATTTTGATAGCAGTGATAGCAGCACTGTATGCTTGATAATGAGGAGCAAATTTATCATATGATAAATACTTACTGATGGGATAAGAGTGAGAAGGAATACCTGACCCTGAAGAAGGGGAAGAGACAGTAACTGCATGAGTGGTGTAATCTTTGAACTTGGAGGGAGGCTGTCTAACTCTGGTAGGTCGGGTGACTACTGAATTGGTAGGAAGGGGAACAACAGTTTGAATAGGTAAAGATGTGGAAGTAATAGTATTGGGAGAGGCAGGTTGCAGTTCAGATTGATCAGTGTCTGAAACAATAGGTACATTGAGAGGAAACAAAGGTGTATCTGATGTAATATCAGGAATAGCAGGAGATGTCTTAAAAGGAAAGATATGTTCAACAAAGAAAACATCTCTGGACATAAAACTCTTCCTAGTTTGAAGGTCAAAGATTTTATACCCTTTTTTCCCATAAGGATAACCAATGAAAATTCCTTTAACCACCCTAGAAGATAACTTGTCTGGTAAATTTGTATTGGTGGCATAGCACAAACAGCCAAAGGCTTTAAGACTCAAGTAATTTGGTTCTTTGCCAAATAACAGCTCAAAAGGTGTTTTATATTGCAGAGGTTTGGAAGGTAACAGATTAACAATGTGAGTGGCTGTCAAAATAAAATCTCCCCAAAAAGAATTTGGAAGATCAGATTGAAACTTAAGAGCTCTAGCAATATTAAGCAAATGCTAATGTTTTCGTTCAACCCTGCCATTTTGCTGAGGGGTTCTAGCACAAGAATTTTGGTGTATAATACCTAGAGATTGAAGAAAGGTAGCAAGATCTTGATTGGTAAACTCAGTACCATTATCAGATCTTACTGTTTTGATTACCTTGTTAAACTGAGTTTTAACATAGGTGGTAAAATTCCTAATTAAGGTGGGAACCTGAGTTTTATGGTGAAACAAAAACACCCATGTGGCCCTAGAATAATCCTCAACAACAGTGAGAAAGTAACTACAATTATTGTGAGTACATTGATTATAGGGTCCCCAAACATCCAAATGAATAAGTTCAAACAGACTTGTGCTATGAGAATCACTAGGAGAAAAAGGTAGTTTATGTTGTTTAGACATATGACATGCATCACAAGCTTCAAAATTTAAGAACTGAGAATCTACAAATTTTAATTTCTGCAAAATAGCAGTAGAAGGATGTCCCATTCTTGAGTGCCACAAATTAGCATTGTCAATGGAAATAGCATTACAGCTTGTAGAACTTAAGGAATTGTTGTAAGGTACAGGAGTACTAGAAACAGGATTACAAGAGAGTGCAGGCTTACAATAAAATTGAGGCATACTCTTAAGTTTGGAGGCACTAAGTTTGTATAGGCCCTCATGCAAGTTACCAATCTCCCTGTCCTTCTTCAAAATAGGGTCCTGCAAATAGCATACATTTTGGGAAAAATATAGCAAACATGAGAGATCAGATGTAAGTTTGGCAATAGAAATGAGGTTGCATTGAAAATGAGGGACACATAAAACCTCATGAAGAATTAACGTGGGAGTTAAACACACATCCCCAATATGAGTAATGGCTACTGTAGTACCATCAGGAAGAGACAATGTAGCTGATAAGAGCTTGATATTTGTCATTAAATCTAAATGACCAGTGATATGATTTGTGGCTCCAGAATCCAATATCCAAGAATCACAATCAGTAGCATTATGAAGCACTGAGTTAACACTAACTACAGAGCAAGAAACATTACCAGCAATTGCAGAGCTAGTGGATGGAGTATTCCAAGCAGTGTTCTGTTTGAGTGTCTCCTGAATCATCTTGGACAATTGTTGACATTGAGCAGCTGAGAACATAGGAGACTCAGGAACCTCTGAATCAGTGAATTTAGCAGAAGAATTTCCTGAAGGAGTATTAACCGAGACATGAGCAGCTTTAATCGAAGAAGGCTGAGAGAGTTTCTTTGGTTTAGGCTTAGGTTTGCCAAACAACCTATGCCAATCTGGATATCCATGTAGACAAAAGCATTTATCTCTGCTATGTCCAGTATTCTGACAATAATCACAGTACAAATCAGAGGCAACAGGTTTCTTAGCAGCAGTACTAGCAGTAGTGTTGCCTTGATTACTATTCTTGAAGCGAGATTGACTGTTAAATTTTACATTCATGGCCATAACATCAGATAGAGGAGTCTGAGCAGTCTTAGCAAAATCTCTTTGGGATTCCTCTTGAAGAAGAAGAGAAAAAACTTGAGACAGAGTGGGTGTAGGTGTCATCATCAACAATTGACCTCGAATAGTAGTGAACTGATCATTAAGTCCCATCAAAAACTGACTCAATTTTATAGCATCTTCGTACTTCTCCAATTTTCTAGCATTATCACAGGTACAAGTGTTGTTTACACACACACATTTAGGAATTGGATTTAGATTGTCAATTTCAGCCATAAGAGTACGAAATCGAGTAAAGAAGGCTGTGATACTCAGAGTGCCTTGTTGAATAGAGGCTAATTCCTTTCGTAACTGAAAAATACGAGGCAAATTTGACTGTGAAAACCTAACTGCTAAATCATCCCAAATTTCTTTAGCAGTGGTAAAATAGGCAACACTATTACGTATATCAGTAGATATAGAATTGAGAATCCAGGATAAAACCATATTATTACAACGAATCCACAAAGCATAATGAGGCGAAGTTGCAGGTGGTTTAGGTAAGGTTCCATCAATTAATCCTAGTTTCATCTTTGCAGATAAAGCAATTTCTATTGACCGACTCCAATGATGATAATTTTGCTCTGTCAAAATTTGAGTAACAATCGGAGTACCTGGATTGTCCGAGTTCTGAAGAAAGTACGGATGATTCGAGTCAATCACCTGAGAAGTTGAAGAAGAACCAGCTGTCGCTCCAACAGTTGCTGCTGCGTAACTCATCGTAGGGAATTGAAGAGATTTTGTGCTAGAATAATCGAAACCCTAGCTGTAGATCTAGAGTTGAAAGTACAAAAAAAAAAAAACAAAACCACAGATTCAACGAATCAACAAAAATTATAGTATGATGTATCTATAAGTGTACGGAATTCAGCGGAAGAATTATATGGAGCACCATGGCTCTGATACCATGACAAATGTGTAAAAGTAGAGAGAAAGTAACAATACTGTATATTGCAGAGAACCATTCTGTTACATGATTGAGAGAATAAAAAATATATATATTGTTAATGATACAACTGATTTTGTCTTTTATATATTACATTTTTTATACCAACTGTAACTAGCCATAATGACTTATTAATGAGTGCCACTTGTCACTTTACTATTGGACTGTATATTGTTATCATACATGTGTATGCATGTATGTACGTATGTTTGTACAATTATACAACCAAAAAATTAAAATTGTTTAGTGAAATATTCTCATATATTAACATAAATGTATGTATGTATATATAAATAGGTCATTGTTCTAGAGAGAACCATCTTATATAGAGAATCGGGGAGAACCGTATACTCTATTATAGAATCTCATAAATAATTTTAATTTTTTTTACATAAAATATATAATCTGATTCAAACGTAGAATATTAGCATATACAAACTTTATAAAAAATTTAACATTTTAATTTGAATAAAAACATTGTTGCAGAATCATTTCGGATAGATTTGATTCTGCTCTAGAATCACTTTGGACTATTTGACTAATTTTCAATTATTTTTTTTAAAAAGGAGTTTAATTTCGTTTTTTTGATTTAATAATTGAAATTTATAATCATATCTAATAAAAAATGTGATAAAAATATGTATTATGAATATTTATGTAATGGTTCACTCCTAGACTCTATATAAGAAGTTCTCTCTGGAATGTCAGACCATTGTTCCAGATAGAACCATCTTATATACAGAATCGGGGAGAACCATATATTCTATTCTAGAATTTCATAAATAAATTTTTTTTTTTTTAAATATATAATCTGATTCTAACGTAGAATATTAGCATATACAAACTTTATAAAAAATTAACATTTAAAATTTGAATAAAAACATTGATTTTAAATTTTATTCTGTTGCACAATCATTTTGGATAGATTTGATTCTACTGTAGAATCACTTTGAACTATTTGACTAATTTTTCAATTATTTTTTTAAAAAAAAAGAGTTTAATTTCATTTTTTGATTTAATAATTAAAATTTATAATCATATTTAATAAAAAATGTAATAGAAATATGTATTAAGAATATTTATGTAATGGTTCTTCCCCGAACTCTATATAAGAAGTTCTCTCTAGAATGTTACCCTATGTATGTATGTATGTATGTATGTATGTGTATGTGTATGATGTATGTATATATGTATGCATATTAATTTTGTAGCATTTAATAATATGTATTATTAAATATTTTGATTTGAAAAGACCAAAATAACATTGAAAAGAAAGGAGGGTAAAATGGTCTAAAAAAATTAAATTGCTTGGCCAAACACCCGGTTGCTGTATTAGATAGATAATAGATAAGGTAAGTTTTATTTAATTTTAGCCAGTGGCTTTTATGGTTGGACTTGCTCTAATACCCGTACAATGCACCAGAATTGTATGGAATGATTCATAAATACTCCCTCGGTCCCGTTCACATTTATTTTATCACATTTTTTCGGTTTAAATATAATATAGCTTAGTAACTTTTTTTCCAAAATTTCTTTTTCGGAATTAAAACTTACTCTTTAAATTTTAATTCAAAAAAAATTGAAAAATATTTATGGAGACATATTTTATTTGCACCCAAAAAATCGTGTAAAAATGAAGAGTATTATTTATTAATTTATTTATTTTACTTCCTCAGTCCCATTAGATTCTTAACATTTGGGAGAGAGGATTCAACACACATTTTAAGGCTCCTATAACGTATAGTTTCATAACTTATTTTTTTAATATTTTTTTTCTTGAATAAGAGTTTAAACGTTAAATTTGTATTTAGAAGAAAAAAAAAATTTAAAAATTTATGAAACTATACGTTTTAGAAGTCTTAAAATGTGTGTCGAGTTCTCTCTCTCAAACGTTAAGAACATAAAGGGAGAGAGGGAGTACTTTTTAAATATCATTATTTTTCTTTACAAATGGCTAATTATAAATTTTTTAAACTTTTAATTATATCTTTATATATAATTTGAGTAAAAGGGTTAAATGACATTGTACTGTCACACATTGTCTAAAACACGTAGTATAACAACTTGATAAAAAAAATGAGAACATATTATAAATATGTGTTTTAGGGTCATGTTCCTTATAGAACCCTTAACCTTAGAACCCTTAGAACTCTATCTTATTTTTTTAAATAATATATATTTATTATATGAAGGTCATGGGTAAAGTTGTCCAAAAACACAAAATACATAATTTAGAGCTAATTAATATTTTATTAACGATAATAATCATACATCGATATCAATCACAAAATTCTTCATCATCATCATAAAATTTCCCCAATTATTTTTATCATTTTTTGTGAAAATATTCAAGTTATTGTATAAACACAATATCAGATAACAGTGTTCAGCAGCTGAACATTTAAATACAAGTAAGTTCAGTTGCAGAACTTTAAAATTTATGTGTTTGATTTCAAATTCGATTGCATGACTTTTATGTTCAGCGGTAGAACACGAAAGTTATGTTAGGAAAATAATGTGAATAACATTGTTCAACAGCTGAACATTATAAAAATAATCAAGTTCACTTGTAGAATTTTGTGGAAAAAAGTAAGTTCAGTTGTAGAACTTTGAAGTCCATATGCATAATTTTTAAAATTCAGCTGCAGAACACTATATTTATACTATGAAACAAAATAGGTTCGGCAGTATATAAAAATACCCTTATAAGATTTTGTATATAAAAATGAGTTGAATCTGAACAGTTAATCTAGTAATAATCCAACGGCTTATAACAGTTCTAAAGTTCTTTTTTAATAATTGGTCATCTCTTGAGTTTAACCATGTGTTTTAAATAATATGTAACCGAACATGTCATGCCATACCATTTAACCCTTTTACTTGGCCCACATATGTCTTTTATTTCTATAATAAAATAAATATATTTAAATTTTGGGTGTAACGTCTCCTAGCAAAACAAACCAAGTCACTAATTCAAAGCCTCCGTGACTCGGTACACTTATTATTGGGCCTATCGGCAAGTGCTTTCACCAGCACTGAACAATCACTTAAATTGGGGCTTTCAGCACATAGTACATATTTTTGAAAATGGCGTGGAGATATAGAGTTGCATAAGATGCAAACTCACTTGTCAATGGCACAACTGTTTTGTCGACACTTTGCATTCTCCACTTTAAAAGACTATAACACCGTCAATATTAGATTGACCAGTGGTCAACTAGTAGTATTATCATACCATTTACAAGTACAAGTAAGCCGGTGACAATGGTCTGAAACCAATTTCGATCTCTTTAGCAGTTTATAAGATGCCATTTACACTAGAATTTTAGAATTTTAGACTTGCACTTGCGTCCACCCTAACAGTCATAATACAAACCTGGACTTGGATAAGCCCATCATCCTGGTTACAAATTAAACTTGGAGAGATAAGGTTCCTTGAACATCAAAGTTGCTGACTGCACCATCACGTTTAAGTCGCACGTTAAGTTTCTCCTCAACGATCAATGTAACAGGATCAGTCAGAGGTACCACAGCAGCTTTAGCAGGACCAGCACTTGGACGTACATCTTCCTGAATAAATTCACCTTAAGCTTTCAGAGACTCCAGGAACTGGTTGGCCCATTGTGATTTACCTAGCTTCATACCAATACGGCGAGACCCTTTGGTGGAGCAGTTGCAGATGAAAGAGGGCGACCTGATGATTAAGATAATAATGTAAAGATACAATCATGTCAAATTTTGATACTTAAAGAAACACAGGCATGTATTCCTATCTATTCAACACAATGCCAGTTTTTTAAAACAAACTGATCAATAGTAACAAGAAAATGATTTACCCAAATAAAGAATTACTCAAAACTAGATCAAACAGTGCTCCCTCTTCTTTCTCTTTAGAATATGGTTATCACTTTTATTATACTGATATATTTGATAACTCCGCTTTCCGTAGTGGGCCTTCTCACGGATGGGGCTGGACAGAACGCGATTTATGGCCTGGACAAGGGTCCTGCAAGACAATGCCGACCGGGGATGGCCGGTCCACGATACCTCCGGCATGAGAGTAAGGTCAAATTGCTCCGGTGAGAAAGTTCGATATACAAAATGCGGAGAAATTCTTAAAAGGACAAGTATGTAGCCAAATTGTGAACCCCCTTCTGCTCTTTCTCTCTGCTACTTATAGTGGGGGAAATAGGGTTGGGGTGTCACGTGTTACATGTCGGTTGGCCGAGGATCTGTCTAGGGGACTAGTTGACGGGAGTTTAGCCTTGCCGTTGGTCCCTTGTTTGTCTCATGTGACAGAACTTTGTCTCATCTATTGACTCTTGTTTTGTTTTGGGCTTCTTATGCCTTGGGCTTTGGTTCTGGACTTGCCTCATTTGAGTTAGGCCCGGATGTGATGGGCTGAGCAATTTATCCCTTATCAATATTTCAAATGAAAGGGAATAAGGTTTGTGCAGTGTACATTTAAGAACTGACTTCACCAAAGCACCCAAACATGCAATTCACATTACTTAACATGAACTAAACTAGGCTAGAATGACTACGTTAAGAAATCATAACCACGCGGTAACATGAATATTGTAAGGAATAAGATAAGAATCACGAGAAAAAAGTAATATTAAAAGTAAAAAATTATTTTAAAATATCAGTTTATAACTTTATATACACAATCATCTCTAATCGGAACTCAAAGTAACTTCGGTTCATCATAAGTGTTAGCATAATGTAATCAGAAAACTCAATTAAAGCTAACAAGTCCCATTCAAGACATTACATAGTAAAAAGCACACCTTTAGATCTGCTAGAGGAGGTTTCGACATCAGTAGAAAATCCAAACACAGAACCACTTCCAAAAGTTGGTCACGAGTTTTGTGAGTGTCGATAAATCATAAGTTGAGACTCGGTCAAATTTTTGCCCTCAGTTGATTATCGATAGATCACAAGTCTAGGATTAGAGCAGTTTGATCCCCCAAGTGTTGGACGACGGATTACTTGTTCTGGACTCTATCAAATTTGTTGCCCTTAAGTGACCCTCGTTAAACACTTGTTTGGGTTGGATTATTTTTTCTTCCATAATATATTTGCATAAAGCTTGGGGGAAAAAAATGATTTTTGCATGACATTAAATATGTGAAGGCTAAAGAAAAATAGCACTTATCTTGATTTTGCCGAGCACATTTTGATTTAAGAGACATATCTCCAATCAGAAACTTAGTGGCGCTGCTTAGAAGCTTTACCGAGCCTAGCTTTTATGGCTTTGATTCTTCGGTGCTGCATATAATTTCTGGATTGCCTGTCTTCGTGTATTGTAATGCATAACAATCTCTTGCGAAAGAGATTTTTTTCTTTTGGCATGCTCATTCACGTACGCTGCACCTTTTCAATTTTTTGTTTTGCATCAATGTGCTTGTTGCTTTAAATCTACAAGTGTATTACTACTCTTGAAATTGCCTTTTTCCTGATCTCCAAGTAATGATTGAGAATTGCTGAAAATATGAAGCTCTCTATAATGGTGTTGTCTGAAGTGAGACATCCAGCACTAACACTTTTGCCGGCAATTTTTTCTGGTTGTTTTGTTGCTGCTTCTTTCTTGAGTTTGTTCTTCTCTTTTTAAAGCAGGACCCGTACTTTTTTTTTTTTTGGACGGAGGATTTTCCAATGTATGAAGTTCCAGTGACCACCTCTCACAACTGTTGTTTATAGGCTGATTAAGCTACAAATTTCAAATTGTAGGCTGGGTCTGATTTTGAAATTTGAATGCCTCTATGTTATTTGTAGACTTATTTTCTTAGCTTTTGATACTCTTCCTTTTCAAGAAGCTGAACAATGCTTCTTCCATTCTTTGCTTGCGGTTGCTACTTTGCTTTAATAAATTTCTTGTACCTTGAATTGTGGTGCAAGATTCATTCTCAGCATCTTCAAGTTGATATAATCGAAGCCAGTTATTACAAGGCAATGCACGCATGTCACACTGCTTATCAGGGCTTTTCACTCATCTATAGGTTCACGCCTGCAACAAGGCAGTTGCACCATCTTTTGAAGTCTGAAACTTGTCATCAAATTGAGTTTTTTTCTTTGTACTCTTCTGGTTGTAATAGAATTACTGATTTGACTGTGCTGTGATGTGGTTGCATGAGTTTGACCCTTCACGCAAGAATATGTACTGAGAATGTACTTTAATAGCTAGTCTGAGTCTTAGGCTGGTCGTTAATGTTGACGTTTTCTCATCAATGGTGACTTGGTGAGTCGAAGGGCTATGGCTTCATTGAATTTATTAATCCAGCTTTGGCATATTCGTCCTTCAAGCTGTGTTTCCTTATCCTTCATTTCTTTGTAGAGATCAAAAAGTTGAGTTCTCCTGTTGGAATAGGAGATCCATGGTGTGCTGCAGACTTCGTCATGCGTGTATATTTTTTCACTTACCACCAGCCATAGGGTACAAGAAACTTGTGGATCCAGTGAATTGCTGCAAATCTGGACAGCTAGACCATTGCTCAGTAAAACAGCTCTAACTCTCTGTAGAAAATTTCTTTTGAAAAACCGCTTTTTGCATAAAAAACTAGACTCCGAGACCTTTCCAATGGTATATAATTCACTGCCCACAACTTCCTAGATGAAATCAGTTTATTCTGGGAAGTTATACTTGATCTCGTAGTTAGATTTTCATTCTTTGCATTGTTGCATAGGTCTTGCATGTTTGCACCTGCTTCAACTCAATTTTCTGGCCATTTGAGAATCCTTTTTCTTTTCTTTTCTGGTGATTGACTTCTGCAATTTTGATATCCTTTTTCTTTTTCTTTGGTAGCCTTCATTAGTAAATTATAGCCACTCAAATTTCTTCCAATTGCTTGCTGGCTCTTTCTTATTACCATATAAATGTTCAGGCAACATTTGAAATTCTGAAGTATAGGCTAATTTACGTTCTGTAGTTGTTTAATCGTGCTGTTATCATCGCAGTTACACAGCTTGTGAAACCTCTTCAAGTTCATATTCTTCGTTCGGCAAATAATGTAAAAGAAAGTTGGAGATAATGACACATAACAAATCTGGACAGCTGGACACTTCTCCACTAAAACGACCATAACTTCATGTAGATAAAATTGCTGTTATAACATATTACAATGGTGATTCTCCAGGTTGTGTCTTCTTCCTTTTAGACACAACCAAAGCTGATAAAATTGCTGTTATAACATATTACAATGGTCAATGGTGATAAAGAATGGACTGCTAGAGATTCGATAATAAAGTTGCTGATTTCTTGCCTTGTATTTGTAATCCTGTCTATGGAATCCTTTACATGGTTTCTCCTTTTGGACAGCTAGCATCCTATAATATTTTTGACGGTGAATTTAAGTTTGAAACTTTGTTACCAGCTTTTAAGACTAAATTACAGATCTTCGAGGACGTACAGAGCGTGTTTGAGTTGGATGGAGAGTTGATGCTATTGTATTTTGGCTCTTATTACATGGCAACTTGAGCCGTGCCTAATATTAATAAGGTAAAATATTGGTATGTAGAGAATATAGTTTCCCCACTCCAAATTTCACTACTAAGTTATGCAGCAAGAAGAATTACGACTGTGCATGGATTGACACTGCAACGCACGATATATAATAATTTGTTCGCCACCTTAGTTTTGAGCATTCAACAATGCTTTTGCGGACGTATTGTGCGTTAGTACGTAGTATGCTCTGGTGCACTTCCAGTTAAAAAGAACTTTTAAGTTTCTTTCATAGTTTGAATCTGATCCCTTTCTGGGTTCTCTTTTGCCATATGATGATGCTGCCCCAATCAGAAAAAAATAGCCACTTATATACCATCCTCAGCTAAGAAAATCCATCAAGGATCGCATTTTCCCAGTCTATGTGGCAGCAAGTGATGTGAACATTACAGAATTTTAGGATTCTTAGGCATATAAGCAGCTGTCTGCTCACACAATTTGCTTTGTTCAATCTTAGCAAATAAAATATAGTATACATATATTTTGCTTTTATTCATTATTTCTTTTTTTAATTTCTGTGTTATTTTGGAAGGTATTACTATTATCACTTTTATTTTTATTTGGAAGGTGTTAGACAAACCAAACTAACCAAAGACAAGTTAGGGGTCTTTGGCAAATCTGAACAAAAAAATCTTAATCATTAAAATATCTCAATGATTTATTAATCTGAATACTTATTGAATAATATTGTTTGGTACATAAATTGAAAAATTATCTGAATGGTGCAAAATTTTTAATTGGTGCAAATTCTTTAATTTCTTCTTTTGAATAAATAATACATTATACTTATTTGAATAAAATAAATATTATATGATTATAATTTATAAGATATTTGTTTAGTATAAAATTTTCAATTTTCAATAATTCATATGTTAAAACCAATATCATCATGCGTAATTAATATTTAAATAAAGGAATACATATTGTGACAAAATTTATTTAGAAAAACAAGTGTGATTTGACATATAGTTTTTTCTGTATGTCAAAGCGATGGAAATAACTAATCAACCGTTGCTTGTTAAAAGATTAGAATATAAACCAAACAATTTTAATGTCTTAATTAGTAAGATAAGTTCTATTAAGACATGTTAAGAAATAAACAAATGACCCCTTAGTTTGCTTATAATATAGTACTTTGGATTCTTAAAAGGTTTTTTGACCTTTTAGCCCTTAAAGTTTGACGATTTATACCCATCAGCTCTAAAACTTTGAAATCGTACATTTTAGCCCTTGAAGTACCCATTAAAGTTCAATTAACCATTTTTTTATTTTTCTTCCGATAATACCCCTACAAGGGCTAAGAGGTACTATTTTTCATACTTCAAGGGCTAAAAGGTATATACCCTTTTATACTTTAATGTGTGCATTTAAAATTTTCATTCAAGTGTGCTTGGATACATATTTGAAGCTAGTAAGTACCTTTAAGTATGCTAACAGTCATACTTAATTGATTGGATGTATTGATAGACGGCAAGGCCATTTGAGTACGTAATATGTGAGTCACGGAGCACATGAGGGTCAGCGATTATTTCATTTCCAGAAAGATCATTATTAGCAAGAATCATTGCCACAACACCTGCTGAAAGAGCTTGTTGGCCCTTGTCAACCCTCGCATTATCACCTCGAAGACCCACCAATATCTTTCCCTTCACCTTATCAGAATCCAACGATTTGGCTTTACAAAGTTCACTGAATGAATAAAAAGATCACCAATAAGGCGCTGTATGTTCGCTTTACTTTTGTATTGAATAACATATATGCATCGAGCATTATTAGAACCAGACTACCAATAGCAGCTTACGCATCCTCTTTCGATGCATCAGCAGCTTTTGCATCTTTCGATCCAATAACGGGATAGAACTTCTTTGTTGGCAATCCTTCTACTGAAAGACTTCCTCCCTATTAAAAAAAAGTATCACTAGATCATCTTCTGATTTAATACGTTTAATACGTTTAGTCTTTCCACTTCCTCATGTATGGATTAGTTCATTTAACAGTTGTCAATATAAGTGCCACAAAGTAACTAAATAACTATCTAAATTTGTGATATTTCAATATATATAAGAGACACTTTTTACACATTATGATGAGTCCTTGATTAAAAAAAAGATAATCATTGCAAATTTCTAAAAATACTACCTTCGCTGAGTTTAAAAGAAACTACTTTTAAACTATAAGCTATGAGTCTACAACATGAATATTAAATTTTTGAGTTTGAAGAATATGACTAGGACGAGGACAACTAACCTTGAACTGTATCTTGTTGCCAAGAGTAACATAACTAGGAAACTGGCGATCAATAGTACTGGCTCCAACTGTAAATTTCCAAGGTGATAAGTTTTCTGCAGTACCTGCGTTTGGTCCAGAATTTTCGGCTGAACAGACCACCAATATTCCATGCTTAACAACATGAAAGGAACCAATGGCCACGCTGTCAATAAAAAAATCAACAGCATCACCTCCGAGTGAAACAGACCGGATGTCTACGCCATCATCAATGGCAACATCAAATGCAGCTAATATATCTGCATCAAAGCACGCATTATCACCAACTGGGGGCCAGCAAACCTTGTATGCAGCCACTCGTGCTTTCGATGATCCACCTTTTGTTGTCCCATTGCCGTAACAAAAAACATTTGCCCCTGGCACAAAACTACCACCAGCTGTTGATAAGGTGTGTGATCCATGTCCATTAGTATCACACTACAAGAAAAATGGGCAATTATGACGGAAATTTTACACTGAAATCGTCGCAATTGCCTCAATTACGACGGAAAATTTCCGTCATAATTGCTCGTCTTAAGTTCGCATTTTCGTCACAAATGACATTTTCGTCACAAGTATAATTTTCGTCATAAATAACAGTTTCGTCATAATTATAGTTTTCGTCATAAGTATCATTTTCGTCACAAGTAGAACTTTTCGTCATAAGTTCCTGTGTGGAACCCACCTTCTGCATTAAATTAATAAATGAACTTACGATTTATCGTCATAAATTCATATTTTACGACGGAAAGTCTGTCGGAAGTTAAAGAAAGGGCCCACCTGCTACCAATATTTTATTCGCGGAAATAATAAAAAAAGATGAACATCCGTCATAAGTTACCTAGAAATTCGTCATAAGTTCAACCAAAAAAAGATGAACATCCGTCGTAAGTTACCCAGAAATTCGTCATAAGTTCGACTGACTAGAAGCAGAAATATGCTGCTTTTTCAGGTTCCAACCATTTTCAGTTTTCAAATTAAATCCCAATCTACATACAATCCAACACCACACAATCTACATGCAATACAACACCACACAATCTACATGCAATACAACACCATAATCAAACATGAAAGTTTGTAACAAGAATCCACGCAATTAAGCGAATCCAAATATAAAAGTACAAAAGTTACATAAATATTATCATAAATCCATATCCGATCACACAAAAGTTTAAACCATCATACTTCTACATGTGTTTAAACCATCATACTTCTACAAGCCAAATTTAGTTCATAACATAGATTATCTTACAACATAACTTAAGATTATCTTACAACATTTATAGTCTAAATTAAATTCAGAATACTCAACCCCTGGTTCTAGGACCACCATGAGACACGTGAGGCATGACACTCAAATCACGGTCATCATCAGATTCAGTACTCTCGTCACCAGGGTCGCCAACGTCGAAATCGTCATCATCATCGGCCGGGGCCTTCCCCTACAATGTACAACAAATATTGGATGTCACATACATTCATAATAAATTAATTAAACGAATGACAAAGAGTTATAGCTAAGCAGCAATGCCAAATGAAATAGAATGCATTTAAAATAGAATACACATCACTTATACTTAACTATTAAGCAATTATGTTTTTAATATTTGTTAAATGTTTAGGTAAGCATTTTGTGTTTGTTATTTAAGTGTTTCAGCACAATCATATTTTGGAAGCACTTAATGTACTGTTCTGGAGTTTTAGAGTCTGGACTACTAGTTCAGTAGTCATGAGTGCAGTGTGTAAATACCCAACAAATCTAGTAAATTTAACACGTCCAAAAAACTAACAAGATATTATTTAACTCTACCGCAAATTAATAGGGAATAAACGATATGAGACAATTTGAGAGTGGAAAATATTTCAAGTATAAAAAGAATATACCGTAAACATCAGAATATACCGTAAACATCTGAGTATAATTTTAAATAGTCACCAAGATATTATTGAACTCAACGCAAATTAATCTGACTAGAATTTTAACTTATTTTAAATCTAGACGATACCTAAAATTTATTCTTTTATCACTTATACTTTGTAAAATTTTTGTTTTACAAATGTTAAATATAACAAACACTAATATTTTCCAAGAAGAATTAGCCAGAAAAAAATCAATTAACTCGATGAACAAACGTGCTCTGAACATAAACTAAAACTTGAAACAAAACTATTTACCAGTATACAATTTTATATAACAGACTTTAGAACAAATGGGAAGTCTGTGCTAATACACACCCTCCTCTTCTTTTCCATCTTAACTATTCTCATTATGGCAGTCCAAGTTCACCTCTACGCTGGCAACAACCACGATGACTAAGGCTGACTAGCTAGATTTCTTCCTCTGCCAGCTACTTTTTTGTTTTGTTTAACTTCATTCTTGATTTTTTTTAGAATTTTAGCAGTTCATTGTTCAATTGCTATGCGTTAGCATGATCCCAAATGGCTTCAGAGCCAGGTGGTGTTTGACGAATTTGTATTAGGTTAGGTTTACATGTGAAATTGTCCTCTGTAACTATAGATTCCTTGTATTGTAATATCTTACTCTTGATTCTTAATCTATGTTGATTTTGACTTATTTTCGGTATATGTAGCTAATATACTCTAATACATATCAGGTATCAGCACTCAGCAGCCAGCACTAGGTTAACTGCACATTAAAGATACATGATAGAGTTTAAGGCAATACTGGAGATGACGATGTGAATTAATGGTTTACCTATGTTGAACTAATGATTTCAGATCAACCTCAAATTTCAAATAATTACATACGACATTGACAACAAATTTCATGCTAGCATGGAGAATAACATATTACATGAGAACTACGCATGATAAGTGTGAAATAATAATAATTAGATTGGATATCCAATATGGCTAAAGGGAACACACCAGATCTGGGGGAGATTCAGCAGCTCCAAAAACCGCACGGCGGTTCGGTTGAGCCTCGATATCCCAGATGAGAACCTGATTCAATCGCCATAAAAAAAGAGTTCTTTTAAAAAATGTTCGAAAGATAATGTTACTTATTTGAAAATATAGGAAGAATATGAGAATAGAATAACACAATTTGACCCCTCATAGGCACATCTTGTTGATAAAGTCCCCTGCTGCAAACCTTTTTTTAACTACATCACAATTTGCAATAACCAAAGTATTTGGTACACTGCCATCAGTCTACAAAAACAAAAGAAAATAAGAAAGTTAGAAGCATAAACATTATACAATGTGGAACAAAGATTTCACACAAATATGAGAGGAATGATTGATTTACATTCTGACATTTCACTTAAGATGAAATAAGGAATCACCGGTTAAGCATGATAAACCGGTTACCTGTTCAGGCAGGTATATACGTTGGTGATTCTTCTGATTTGCTTCCTCAAGCAGAGGACCCCACCTACACACAAGCATGACATACAAGTACAACTTATGATTCTTAATATAACATTTGAACTACCCCCAGAAAGAGTTGCGAGAAGACTAATATTATAAATGATCAAGGGATGTATCACATCTTATATATGTACATTCACTTATAGATTACAGTGTATTGTGAAAGCTACATCACTGCTGAATGCTGATACAGACTAATATTAGAAACATATTGTGCAAATATGGAGGTACAGAGCTTGCACAGATATAGCAGAAGTATCGAGTCATTAATTCTAATGGAGAAATAAAATTGCGTGTTTGAGTTGAGATCATCTGTATCCCAAATTCAGTATAAATTGCTAGAAAGTATAAGTAACATGCTGGATTTTCTGTGTAAAAACATATGTTTTTCCTATAAGAATTATAAATTCAACGATTAGTGTTGTACCATAGATTCAGAGATTTAAAATCTACAATCACAGAGCTGTATTCAAGGTGACACATTTCTGTATAAATATTAAAAGTGATTGCAGGATTAAAAACAGAAAATACTTTAATGTTTAGTCATGGCCACACAATGCACAATTTACAAACTTCTTAACAAATTTTACTGAACATTAGACAGATTAGAATAGAAGCTTAAAAAGATATATTGAGCAGAAGCATCTGCAGCAACACCAGCAAAGAGCTGTTAAATATTATTGGACACCATTTTGTTAGCTTCCCATCATTTTAGTAGAAGGAAAGTACCATAACTTATAATTACATTTAGATAATAAGTACCATATACTAGTTAACATATAACATATAGATTCTTATGCATCTTTAATCGATAATAAAAAAACAATCAGATCATAGAAAAACAAAGTTTATACCTTGTATCATTGTGAAGAGCCTTAGAATCATCTTGGAGAAGCTTGTAATCGGTTCGGAAAATTAGGGATTTGTTATTATAAAACCTATCCAGCCCATTTAAATTCCAAACAAAACAAAACTAAATCAAACACGAATTAAACACCCAAAACCCACTTCACAAAACACAAAAAGATATTGGTTATCGGAGAAGGTTGCAATCGGTTCACAAATTGGAGATTGGTTATCGCAGCGCAGCGCAGCCGCAACAGCAGAGAGACTTGTAATTAAAAGTAACAACATAAGGGAGTGCTTTTTTAGGGTTGGATTGTTATACGACGCCGTATAAGTATTTTGGGCGATTAATTTTAATTTTTCCCAAATTTTTACCTCTCTACATTCGGCCTACATCTATACTATATTATTATAAGCAAACTAGCCTCTATTTGGTTGGTCGTTGGTAGTCGGTAGTTGGTAGTTGGTTAGTATTTTTAATAACAACCGTTAGATTGAAAGATAGATAAAAGGACAACCGTTAGATGTAATATTAAAAGAATATAGAATATTTCTTTTATTATATTCAAAATGTTCACACGGGTTCAAGGTTCGAATCCCGTCAACAACATAGTTAAAAGAATATTTCTTTCTTAATATTCAAAATGCTCACACGGGTTCAAGGTTCAAATCCAGTCAACAACATATTATTATTAAATATTCATATTACCTATTTTTCTAAGTTACATTCAGAACTTCAAGATATTATTCCCATTGACAATAAATTAAAACATTTATCCTTAAAATATAAACAAATGCTTACAATAACATCATACATACATTATTAATTTTTAAAAATTTATTCTTCTGCTGATAAAATTATATAATCAAAATACAGATAATAAAATTAAAATTCTAAAATTCTTCCGTGCATCGCACGGGTTATAAGCTAGTATATATTGGGAGAAGACTTGTTCGGTATTAAAAAATTAATTTGTTTTTTTTTTAAATTTTAAAATATCACTCAAATACATAAATTTATTATTTAAAAGTAATAGTCAAATCACTAGTTGAATATTATAATCTTGAAACAAATTATTTATTTTTCTAATATTTTTGGAATACCACTCAAATATATAAATCTTGACATCCATACGGTTGGATCATCAGTAAATATTTTAAAAAAATCAAAATACCAATATGTGACAAAACACTTATTAGAAGTACTAGTCAAATCACTAGTTGGACTACTATAATCTCGAAATAAATAAATTCAATTTTTTTTAATATTTTTGGAATATCACTCAAACATATATATCTTGACATCCATATGGTTGGATCGTCAGTA
This sequence comes from Heracleum sosnowskyi, assembly GCA_030848705.1. NCBI lineage: Eukaryota > Viridiplantae > Streptophyta > Magnoliopsida > Apiales > Apiaceae > Heracleum > Heracleum sosnowskyi. Next base: position 89,955,647 of record CM061235.1, on the reverse strand, counting down.
ATTATTTTTAAAAAAATCAAAATACCAATATGGGACTAAACACTAGTTAGAAGTAATGGTCAAATCACTAGTTGACTACTATAATGTTGAAACAAATAAATTTATATTTTTCTAATATTTTTGGAATACCACCCAAACATATAAATCTTGATATCCATACGGTTAGATAATTGGGAAATATTTTTAAAAAAATCAAAATATCAATCCGGGACTAAACACTAGTTAGAAGTAATAGTCAAATCACTAGTTGACTACTATAATGTTTAAACACATAAATTTATTTTTTTCTAATATTTTTGGAATACAACTCAAACATATAAATTTTGACATCGATACGGTTATATCATCAGTAAACATTTTAAAAAAAAATCAAACTACCAATATGGGATAAAACACTTATTAGAAGTACTAGTCAAATCACTACATGACTACTATAATCTCGAAATAAATAAATTCTAAATTTTTTAATATTTTTGGAATATCACTCAAACATATATATCTTAACATCCGTACGGTTGGATCGTCTAAGAAATCAATTAAAAACTTATTCGGGTTTAGGGTTCGGGTTTAGGGTTTAGGGTTTAGGGTTACAAATTAGAAAAATTAGTGGCCCCCACTTTTAGTTAATATATAGTTAATTTTTAATTATTTTTTAATTGAACAAGGGGATCTTGACATCCATATGGTTGAATCATTGAAAACTTTTTCAAAAAAAAATTAAAACACCAATCTGGGACTAAATACTAGTTAGAAGTAATAGTCAAATCACTAGTTGACTACTATAATCTCGAAACAAATAAATTTATTATTTTTTAATATTTTTGGAATATCACTCAAATATATTAATCTTGATATCCATACAGTTGGATCATCAGTAAATAATTTTTTAAAAATCAAAATACAAATATGGGACTAAACACTTATTTGAAGTACTAGTCAAATAACTAGTGACTATAATCATCTCAAACCGAATAAATTTATTTTTTTTTCTAATATTTTTGGAATATCGCTCAAACATATAAATCTTGATATCCACACGGTTAGATAATCGGGATTTTTTTAAAAAAAATCAAAACACCAATCCGAGACTAAACCTTAGTTAGAAGTAATAGTCAAATCACTAGTTGACTACTATAATCTCGAAACAAATAAATTCTAAATTTTCTAATATTTTTGGAATATCACTCAAACATATATATCTTGACATCCATACGGTTGGACCATCACTAAATATTGTTTTAAAAATCAAAATGTCAATATGGGTCTAAACACTCGTAAGAAGTACTAGTCAAATAACTAGTTACTATTATAATCTCAAATCAAATAAATTTATCTAAAATTTTTGATATCCATACGGTTAAAAATCTTAACATTCATACAACTGGATTGTCGAGAAATATATACAAAAAATTGGAACTTCAATCCTAGACTAAACACTAGATAGATTAATAATCAAATCACAAGTTGACTGTTATAACCTTAAACAAAATAAAGGTAATTTTTCCTAAATATTTTAAAAATATCACTCAAATATATGAATTAGTTGAATCGTCAAAAAAATTGAAACACGAAAAAAACATGTGCTAACTTACGACGGAATCCGTCATAAGTTATTGGACTCAAAAAATTTGAATTTCCCGCCTATTTGTTGGGAATTTTTTTAATTTACCGCCAAATATTTTTGGGAAAATTTTGAATTTACCACCCCAACAACTCTTTTATGACAGAAAAATCGTCGTATATTTATTTAAAAATATTATTTTAAACGGCTAATTTTGTAAATGGGAGGTGAATTTTATACATGCTAAGTTACGACAGAACAAAGTTCCGTCGTAAGTATATTTACGACGAAATTTCCGTCGTAAGTATACTTACGACGAAATTTTTGTCGTATATTCAGTTTTATTTCTTTTATATTTAAATCTAATTTCAAAAAATAATAAAATATTGAACTTCCGACGGAATAGCAAATCCGTCGTAATTTAATACTTATGACAGAATTTAAGATTCCGTCGTAAGTATTTTTAAAAATATTATTTTAAACGGCTAATTTTGTAAAAGTGACAGTAGGATAAGAAATGGGTGCTGAATTTTACACGGAGTAACTTACGACAGAAAATATTTCCGTCATAAGTATACTTACGACGAAAATATCGTCGTATATTCAATTTGAAAACGACGTCGTTTTCCCCTACACACAATTTATTCATTTTATAATTAAATCTAATTACGAAAAAATAATAAAATATTGAACTTGCGACGAAATTATTTTTCCGTCATAAGTATTTGTGATGAAATTGTCATTTCCGTCGTAAGTTAGGCGCGCCCAAAATTCCGTCATAAGTTTTCCGTCATAATTGCCCCTTTTTCTTGTAGTGTCACGTGGTGAGTCATAGGACGGATCAAGAGATCCAACTATAGCAGCATAACCTTTGTTAAAATATTTTGCTCCAACCAGCTTTCTTCATGATAGGGAAATATAAGTCAGTAACCTGTCAAATTTCAAGCTAGTTGACCATAATGAGATTTCAAAACTGGAACACATTGATGATACTATACCTTTTAGCCCTTGAAGTACAAAAAATAGTACCTCTTAGCCCTTGTAGGGATATTATCGGAAGAAAAATAGAAATTAGGGTTAATTGAACTTTAATGGGTACTTCAAGGGCTAAAAGGTACGATTTCAAAGTTTTAGGGCTGATGAGTATAAATCGTTAAACTTTAAGGGCTAAAAGGTCAAAAAGCAATCTTAAAATGGTGGATATTTATTGTAGAAACGTTTTGTAGTTCAATTCATAAAATTAAATGAAAATTTGATAATTTCGTTCCCAAAAATTGCCGAGATTGATGAAATCAAAAATTTAATAATTTTTATTTTGTGGTAATCAAAATATATTAAAATTTTATCATGTAAACTTTAGTTGTTTGATCAACAAATATATAAATTAGTTTAAAATGTGATTAGTTTCTTTTAACCAAGGAAGGTTCACTAAATTTGGAATTTATGAAAGTACAAGAATAAATACAGATCTTGAAGTTGATTACCACCAGCTGTTAGAAAAAAAACTTTAATTCAAAACAGGAGCGTCAAGCTCCAAAATCTCCAGCAGCATGACGCTCCTGTTTTGGAATTTATTGTAAGTTCTACCAGCCAGCTTCAACTGTTAAACCCTGGTGCAGACAGCACCTGTACTGGCAGTGGCACCTGATCCCTTCCCTAATTTCTTCACTAAAGAAGGAAATGTATGCTTGTGTATACCTATTTAATTTAATATATTTATCTAAACATGAAGACAATCTTGGTAACAATATAATAATAAAGTTGCAGTAATCCTAGCCAAGAAAAATCCAAGATACATATGACTGGTGCTGATATTATGGATCAACAAGTTTAAATGAAGATTACAGATAAGCAGTAAGCTGTATAGATATACTCCAGAAAGGAACCGCAAAGTTCAAGCTATATGGAATGTCTTTCATCAGTATCCCAAGAATCTGAATAATGCTTAATACATGTGGAAAACAAAAAGAGTTACTCTTGAAAGTTGAACTCGGAAAATATTTTTGAGACGGGTGGCAAAATCAAAACTACATTTATACGACTTGGTAATTTTCAATGGATAGCTGTGTTCTCTGTGAAAACTTTGGAGGAGCTCCACCTTTCAATGGAATTATATTGAGAACCTGCAAAAAGTTTATATTTTCGTTATGCCCATTATAAGTTATAACTCTTGGCATCACATCTAACATAGTAATAAATAAACCACTTGGTAATCACCGACTTACGAATTTTCCAAAATAAATTTTATGTACACTAGGGCTTAAAAAATAACAAAGCTCAAAATAAAGAATGTAATTCAAGTCGAGAATACTAACAAATAATAATAAATGCATATTAAATGGGTACTTCAATAGGGTTAATTGAACTTTAATGGGTACTTCAAGGGCTAAAAGGTACGATTCTCGACTTGAATGTACTTCAATAGGGTTAATTGAACTTTAATGGGTACTTCAAGCCCATACTTTTAAACAAGTAGAAGTAATCAACAAACAATGTTTATCTCCTCATTGTATACACAGCAATGATGCATTTATTAAAATATTTTGGCCAAACTACAATGTGAAGCAATGAAAATAAAACGGATAACGAACCTTTAAGTCGCTGAAGGTACTAGCAGCAGTAAAGCGCACAGAAATTGGAAAAAAGGCTGAAGAATCTGCTGGAGGTACAACAAATTCCATCGATCCACTTCTCAGTGTTTCGAGAGAAATAAAAAAGATAAGTATTCTCATACAGATCAAATAAAAATATTACAGAGTCAATATGTTCTGCATCATCTTACCTGCGGTTGGAATTATCAATAAGAAATATTGACCACTCCAATATGGAATTTCTCGAGTCATACCTACAATTTGACAATTACAAGTGCTTAATAGCGAAATGCAGTATACTAACAAGGGTATATTGGTCTAATATAATAATGAGAAAAACAATTCTAAAAGTAAAAAAGGTTCAAGGTATGTTTTATATCACAAAAAAGGTGAATTCAAGTATAGGGATGTCTTCATGCTCTGTAACTATGCTGATTGAATAAATGTTATTAACACTACACTACTATTATGTTTTCATGTTTCGGGGTACAGTAGAAGCTCCATGAGTATAATATTAGACAAATGTTCTAAGAAAGCAGTCAAGAAAGCAGGATTCCTTCATAATTAATATCACAAATTTATACAATTTTCAACTGGAAGCTAATTCCAGATTCGCCAACGCAGAGGAATATTAGGATTTCAGAAGGATCATTCAGCAAAAACGACAGATTCCATCAACAATTTTGATCATCAGAACACTGGTATAAAATATCATAGAGTTGTTACTGAAGGAATAAACTAAATGCCGCTGCCGCAATATGTAATGATTTGTCATTTAATTTAACTTTTCATGCAAAAGCATTCTTTCAAATAATATATAAATGGTCGGCTAATATAACTGACCCTAATCTGAAAATCAAGATAATAGATTTAGCAAAAAAAAAACACCAAAGGTTTTCTCAATAAGCTTTACTCGCGTAGAAATATGTATGGGATTTTACCTCCACTCTCCATCAATCTGCCTCACATTTGGTGCTTCTCTAAGAGATGGAAGAGGCACAGAGACCACAACATTTTGTAAACCAAATGTTGAAGTAGCTTCATACTCGATGCTGACATACGTTTCATTCCCACAAACAGAGGGCCAGCAATTAACTGAGAGAAAATTTAGTTCAAACCATTATTGGAAGCAGAACATGATGCAAAATAACCCTCATCATAAACTGAAGACGTGGAGATATAGAGTTGCATAAGATGCAAACTCACTTGTCAATGGCACAACTGTTTCGTCGACACTTTGCATTCTCCACTTTAAAAGACTAACACCGTCATTTGATTGACCAGTGGGAAATGGCCTGTTAGGATCTCTGAGCCCTAGAATGTTATTATGATGAAATAAGTCCTTGTTGATGTTAGGATGTGTTTTGAAAACAACTCCTTGATTACCAGCAGCCTCTATCTGAAAGTAGTATAAATTAATATAAAACTATATACACAGAGCTAGCTGCTAGCAGCCTACAAATGCAAAAATCACCTTTTCAACATTAACATGGATTTTCATACTTTCACGCTACACTAGGACTTCCCTGCTCATGAACTCGTAACTATGTGGATCGATTTCAAAATCTTATCATGTATATATCATATTAACCATTATTATCCAACTGTCAAAAGCTTCTTTAACATCTGAGAACAGGATCTCAATTTTTGTAAAAGGTAATCGGAATTTCGAAACAGTAGACATATAGAAAATATAGAGCATCTTATACTAATTCAGTAGACAGTCAACCCTGCTCCTCAGATTCGACCAACACTTCAGTAAACAAAAAAAATTTAACCTATTATTTTCCAATAATGATCAGCTAGTAGTATTATCATACCATATACAAGTAAAAGTAAGCCTTGCAATGGGGCAAGGTGACAATGGTCTAAAACCAATTTCGGTCTCTTTAGCAGTATATAAGATGGCATCTGTATTTAACGAAGTTATAATAATTATTTATAATAACTGCATCTACAATAGAATTTTAGTCTTGCACTTGCATCCACCCTAACATAGTCTTAATATGATAGTAGCAGCAGTTTAATAATGTTAAGAATGAACCATTAATAGCAACACAATGTCTATGCTCACACATCAGACATCATGCCAAACATCTTTTCTTCCTGAACTTCCAAGAAAGGAGGTAGTAAACAGCGCAATTTTCAAAATTTTAAGTGTTATTGATTTTTTTATGTAGATTATAAAATTTATACAACATTAGTATATTTTTATGGTTAAAGTTCAAATCTGATACCAAGTTCAGATAACATAAAGGGTACAAATTTATGATGTTGGCAGGAATATATATGAATGTATACATTTTTTCTTTCAAAGTTTAAGTTCACAGTACAAACCTGGACTTGGATATGCCCATCATCCTGGTTAAGGATTTGGAGAGACAAGGTACCTTGAACATCAAAGTTGCTGACTCCACCATCACGTTTAAGTCTCACGTTAAGTTTCTCCTCAACGATCAATGTAACAGGATCAGTCAGAGGTACCACAGCAGCTTTAGCAGGACCAGCACTTGGACGTACATCTTCCAGAATAACTTCACCCTCAGCTTTCAGAGACTCCAGGAACTGGTTGGCCCTTTGTGATTTACCTAGCTTCATACCAAGACCCTTTGGTGGAGCAGTTGCAGATGAAAGAGGGCGGCCTGATATTTAGGATATTAATGTAAACACCCAATCATGTCAAATTTTGATACTTAAAGAAACACAGGCATGTTTTTCTATCTATTCAACACAATGCCAATTTTTTTAAAAATAAATGATCAATACTAAAAAATACGCAAATAAAGAATTACTCAAAACAAGATTACATGATGCCCCCTCTTCTTTCTCTTTAAAATATGGTTATCATTTGTATAATACTAATACATTTCAAATACAAGGGAATAAGGTTTGTGCACATTACTTAACATGCACTAAACTAGGCTAGAATGACCACGTTCAGAAATCATATACCATGCAGTAACATGAATGTAAGGAATAAGATAATGATAAAAAAATAGTAATACCGAAAGTAAAAATGATTTTAAAAGATCAGTTTATAACTTTATATACACAATCATCTCTGAAGCATAATGTAATTAGAAAACTCAATTAAAGTTAATAAGTCTCATTTAATGCATTATATAGTAAAAAACACACCTTTAGATCTGCTAGAGAAGGTTTCTACATCAGTAAAAAATCCAAACCCAGAACCACTTCCACTGCTAGATATATTCATATCACTACCAAAGCTACTGTCAATTCTTCCAGAACTCATTGACTGAAGAGACCTAAACCCTCCTTTCTCGCCTCTGCTCCTCTCAATCTGCAGAGAGTCAATAAGCAATACGAAAACTATAACTCTCAAAACAAGAGCTAAACTATGCAGGAAAACTTGATATAAAATATTTACTTTGCTTTTGTTAATTTCACTAGCTTTGCGCTTCATGACGTCCTTAGTTTCATTGATCTTGCTCTGCAACACCAACTTGTGCTGCTTCTCTTCATGACTCTCCATCTCACAGTACTGCTTGACCTGCGCAACAGTCACATTTTCCTTGTGCCCCAAAGAGATAACTTCATCAAAAGCAAAAATGAACTCGAAAGCTTTATTGATAGCGCCTTCTTCATCTAGAGAGTAAGCAAATTCAGCTACCTATATAGTATTAAGGAATCAACTGTGCTTTTATAGAGTTGTAGTTCCTCTAACAGAGGACTACACTTCACGGATTAGCAACAGCCCCTATTCGGCCATTTGATCATGTACAGAAGGCAGGGATTCTTGGGTTACATACTCGTACATCAAATCAGATACTCGGGGCTATGCAAAACATTACAAATTGTACTGAAAACTGGTGTCAACTGACTCCTTTAGCAAAAGCAAAATTATAGATATTAATTAGCAATACAATATTTAGATGGGTATATTAACTTTCACATAAAAAGAAGCTAATTTAAATTCTTGTGTTTCATATGATCAAGTTATACATTTGAGTATTTAACTCAATTTGCATAATTTTTTAAATTTTGTACATAGCTTTATTCCTCGCACCCGAAACCCCATTTTATCATATTTGCCTAACTCGTGTATCCTGCACCCATATCTTTGTTGACATGAGTCAACAGTTAGGTAAAATGCTAAGCTGCTTTCTAGTTTTCCTTCCAAGTACACCTGAGAATGGCTGCTCTTATACATGGGATGCAAGTGGATGAAGAAGAAATGTTAGCACATGTGCAAGTTCAGTATTAATCATATAAACTACCAACATCAAAGAGGATACAAGTTTGGACAGAAGTCCGAGTGTCTCAAGATCTTGAAGAATGTTGCTCTGTTTGGTTGTTATGACCAGCAAAAAAAGAGCCTCCATTGGCTGGTAAACGTAACGCACATTTTCTGTCTCAATGTAAGTATGTTGCCTTTCAGTTTCAACTAGCTTGGGAAAAGCTGCTAGTAGCCCCTCAATAATGCCGGGGATATCAACAAATTGCCGTGAAACAAGGGCTGTGCCAATTCAATATTGCAAAATATTAGATAAAAGAAGCATGTAACTTAGCAAAAATATTGAAAAACAAGTGACCAATTGTGGTAAACAAATTATCAGGGATATATCGAACATACTAACAACTGGAAACAAAGGAGACTATCAACCAGTTTTACAAAAGTCTAGGACCTGTTAATGGTTTAAACAAGTCAAGTAGAGAACAAACGATAAATTGCAGAAACATATATGAAAAAATAATTGACAGAGGAATGATCAAAGGCTGATCTATTAATAAGCTGAAATCACCAGACCCTTTTTCCCTTACGGAAGATTAAACAGAAGTACATGAAAACAAAGGCACATTTACGATACGAAACGAAAAACAAAAGCACATTTACGATACGAAACGAAAAACAAAGGCACATTTACGATACGAAACGAAAAACAAAAGCACATTTACGATACGAAACGAAAAACAAAGGCACATTTACGATACGAAACGAAAAACAAAAGCACATTTACGATACGAAACGAAAAACAAAGGCACATTTACGATACGAAACGAAAAACAAAAACACATTTACGATACGAAACGAAAAAAAGAAACGTAACCTTTTCCAGATTTAGTCACAATTGAAGCTGCTAAAACAACCTATACCAAAACATAAGATCTCGATAAATAAAGTCAGAAATTGGCACACAAGTACATAAAACTAAACTAAGAATGATCATCGACTTTACCATCTTGATCAAATGTAAAATATAAACGGAACGGGGCGCCTTAGAAATTGCAAACCCTGCATAAACAACAATATTATCATAAACAATAATCAACACGACCGATGATTTGATCGACGGGGATTTTGGGTTGGTGGTCAGAGGCGTATGTGTCGGATCTTAGAACGGTTATCCTGTATTTTAGGGATAAAACAACACAATTGGTTTGTATTGAAAATTATTAATTTTATCTTTTTAAATCAATCTTCTTTATATATATAAAGGAAATTCCCGGAGCTCTCGGATAAAAATTCAATAAAACTTTTTATATATATAAAGGAAATTCTTGGAACTCTCAGATCGTCCGAAAGTTATTTTTCTAGAGTTCTTGAATTTTTTAATTTAATAAAATTAAATTTTCTTATTTAAATTCGAATTTATAGGATAAAAAAATATCAATTACCTTTTAAATTTTTATTAATGGAGAAAACATATATACAATTTTATGATTCTTTCTTTTCTCAATTTTGATTCAATAAAATGAAAGTTCCGTATTTAAATTTGAATTTATATGATAGAAAAAAATCTCAATTGTCTTTTAAATCTTTACTAATGAACATCTGCCCCCTGAAGACTTAAGACCAGACACATACCATGCAACTCCGAGCCCCACCCTTTTTAGCCAGAACATCTGCCCCTGAAGATTATCCCTTGGCATGTAACAGAGTGCGTGTTTGGTATATCACAAAAAAGTTGACTTATAGCATAAAATGAGTAAGTGTCATATAAGTGATAAGTTGATGAATTCTTATAAGTTATACGGGTGTTTGGATAAATTTACTTATAAGTTAGTGAAGAATTTGCTAAATTAAATTTGAAAAAATAATTTTTAAATACAATGATTTCAACACTTGTATTTTAAATTAAAAAAATATTTAAAAACACAAATGTAAAAATATAAAATATTAGAAAAATAAAGAAATCAAAGAATAAGTTGATAAGTTAAGTAAAATGTTAGTGATTTCTAACATTCAACTTATCAATTTATAAGTTATAAGTTATCAAATAAGCTGAGTACACAAACACCCCTCACAAGCTCTTATCAACTTATAATGTATAAGTTTATTCAGCCAAACAGGCCCAGAGTTTGAAGCGAGGGTCTTTGATTAGCAGATACCAGGAGGAGGGAAGGGTGAGCTCCCCAAAATCATGATACCCAGCTCTAGCTCTCATGAACTGTGAAACTAATAGCATGCTATCTGAGCAGATAGTGCACGAGCCTTGAAAATTCAAGCTGGATATTATGTTGTTGAAAAGGAACAAAACTGCATTTCGTTCAGCTTCAAGGGGGCACCATGAAGGATTAGGTCCTGAAAAAATAAAGAGTGTTTTGTCCTTGGAATCCTTCAAGTATCCTCCCATACCTCCACAAATCGCTCCATTATTTAGTTTTAGCCAAGCCCCATCCACGAAACCTAAAAGGTCTGTGTTCCACCATATATGATCCTCCTTTACTAAATTTTTTTTTTAAATTTTTTTTTCTTGAATAGCAGAATTTTATTATTTTCAAATTTGATATAACTTTCTTTTATTATTCTCAAATTTGTAAGATTGGGGGAATTAAAAATTACAACTTTCTTATTATTTCTAAATTTTTAGGATCTTATGTTAAAACTTCCTTCTTATTTTCAAACTTGATAGAATTTTCTTTTATTATTAAGGAGAAGACGGGGGCGGTGAGGTAGCGGCTCTCAAATCGTTTCGTTCTATTTTTCTAATTTTCTCAATTTTTCTCAATTTTCAATATTAATAATTACAACTTCCTTTATTATTTTCGATTTTGTTATTATTTTCAAACTTGATAGAACTTTCTTTTATTATTTTCAAACTTCATAGAACTTTCTTTCAATTAAAAAATTATAACTTCCTTATTATTTTCGAATTTGTAAGATCTTATGTTAATAATTGCAATTTTCTCTTTTATTATTTTCAAACTTGATAGAACTTTCTTTTATTATTTTCAAACTTGATAGAACTTTATTTTATTATTTTCAAATTTGTAAGATTGAAGGAATTAAAAAATTACAACTTCCTTATTGTTTTCAAATTTTTAGGATCTTATGTTAAAACTTCCTTATTATTTTTCAAACTTGATAGAACTTTCTTTTATTATTAAGGAGAAGACGGGGCGGTGAGGTGGCGGCCCTCAAATCTCTTCGTTCTATTTTTCTAATTTTCTCAATTTTTAATATTATTAATTACAACTTTTCTTTATTATTTTCGATTTTGTAGGAAGAAAATTGAAAAATTACAATTTCATTTATTATTTTTGATTTTCTAGGAAGGGAATTGGAAAATTGCAACTTCTCAAATTTGTAAGATTAAAGGTCGATTTTGTTAGGCTCAAGGCATGTATGAGTACCACTATTAACAAGCATACTCATTGTGACTATGTCACTCTACATGACCTAGTGAATTCTTTCACTGGGATATAGTATAGGTCTCTACTGTACTTGTCTTGTTTTCATGTACTTAGCTTTATCTTGCATGCTCAGAGTTATAATGAGCTTAGTAAATTTCTTGTAATCTAGAATGTACATAGGCTATGGAATAATTATCCTGGTAGAAGTTCAAAAATGTTCAAGCAGCAGGATGGAGATGAATAAGGCCCTGAAGAAATAAGTTGCAGAAATTTATCTAAGTCCCTATACCGTGAAGTCAAAATAGAGCTATGTCGTGAAGTCCAAAATATCCATGTCGTGAAGTATTGAGATCGCATAGTCCTAAAATGTACTATGTCGTGAAGTGTTGAGATCGCAAAGTCAGAATTGTACTAGATCGTGAAGTCCTCAAAAAGGCTATGTCGCGAAGTCCTCAAAAAGGCTATGTCACGAAGTCCTCAAAAAGGCTAGGTCGCAAAGTCTTCAAGAAGGCCATATCGCGAAGTCCTTTCTAAGCCTATGTCCCATACTCCTAAAACACTCATATAGCAAAGTCAAGAATGCACTATGTCGACATGTCAAAGAATCAGGATTATGCTGGAGTTCACGATGTCAACACTTAGCCATTTATAACAAGACAAATCAAGGTACAAAACCAAAATTCAAAGGAGACAAATACTGAAGAATCTGTTATGGTAAAGTGGTCCAAAGAACAGATGGCAAATCTACAACAAAACTTGGAGAGAAAGATAAGAGACAAGCAGCTACAGAATCGGGAAAGACTCCGAAAAACAAGTGGTCCTTCCTGACACAGTTAACTTCTTATGACAGAACAAGTTGGACTTTTAGTGAAGGGTAATTGTGTAAATAGGTGTGTGCACCAGTTTGTTTAGGTCTATATATATTGTGCACACCCTACTGTTAGCTGTAAGAGAGTAGTACACAGAAAATTTTAAGCACTCTTTTCTCTGTAAGCAACGCAAGAAAACATTGTTCTTGTTTAGAAGCCAGAATTTCATTTGTGAAGTTTTGGAAGCTGTAGTATTTAATTTACTTAATACAAAGTAGATTAAAGTGATTGTGTGTGTTTTGTTTATTTTCATTCCGCATTTTACACAACATAATCTCTCACAACTTATTTAGTTTTCAAGAATCGAAAAATATCAAAACTATCCATTCACCCCCCCCTCTGTCTAGTTTCTTAGTAACATTCATTTCTAACAAGTGGTATCAGAGCGGACTATTGATATACAAACAAGAAAAGATCAAGAATGAGTTCACAGAAACTAAGCAGTATCAAGATTCCTCCCTTTAACAAGGAACACTACAGTCTATGGAAGAAGAAGATGTTGCTTTTCATCAAAGCTTCAAATCCCATGTACTTAGACATTCTAAAGCATGGTCCCTTTACTCCAATGATTGAGATTGCTAAAACAACTGTTGGTACTGAGATAATACCAGCAAGACATGTTCCTAAAGACCCCTCCAAATACACTGATCTTGAAAAAGAGAAAATAGCACTAGATGGACATCTCCAACTTATCATTTGTGAATCTATGGATTTCAACATGTATGGCACTGTTGCTCACTGTAGTAGTGCAAAGAAAATGTGGGATCTTATAGAAGTGCTATGTGAAGGAACTCCAGAAGTAAGAAAGAACAAGAAGCAGATTCTGGTGTCTCAGTATGAAGCTTTCATGGCTCAGCCAAAAGAGGGAATCACAGAAGTGTTTGAGAGGTTCAACAAGCTGATAAATGAGCTCAAACTCTATGACAAACACTATGAAACAGAAGAACTCAACATGAAGTTTTTGCTGACTCTACCAGATCACTTGGAACCAAGAATCTCTTCCCTCAAAGAAAGGGATCTAACCAAGATTGGTTTTGATGTGTTGTATAGTGTTTTGAAAACATATGAGCTAGAGTTGTTTCAAAAGAGATCCATTCAAGCAAAGCAAGGATAAGTTCTAAGCTTTGGTTGTTATATACTTACAATAGATACACAACAAGAACTCAAACCTCGATAGTTTCTTTGGTTTTTTTTAACAGTGATAATCGATTATTTACCATAGTAAATTCATTTAAAAGTGAAACTACTGTGTGTTGGTGATTGGATTGAAGTTTTGACCTCGGTTTTACAAGAAAACAATCAAAATTGACTGTTTTGGATCTTAAGTTTGGTTAACCTGTTCATCTCTAGAAATTAATTGATAAACAATTGATTTCTTTAGTTTTAAGTGAATATTTGAAGTTAAATCAACTAGGGTTCTTACTTTAAGGTGTGTTTGGTTCGAGTTTGTGTTATTTAGAAAAATGGGTTATTTTGTTTCAAGTTTGATTAATTAGTTATAATTAATTGAAAATTAGTTTTGGTTTAAAATTTAAATTTTCTGGAAATTTGAAAAATAATGGCCGGAGAATTTATCGTAACTAAGACTAATCATGTCTTGTATCAGAATGTGCAATCCATTACGAACTTACAGTTTCGTGCATGGGCACAATTTCTGAATACACGTTCTTTAGTGGCATATGCACTGAGTACTCCGGCGGTCCTTTGCATTGATCAATTGACTGCTCTGTACACATCTGCCACTGAAACATCAGAGAATAATGTAAGTGCCTTCAGTTTTGTTGTGCCAGGGGGTAGAGCAATAAGGGTGACGGAACATGACGTTAATAGGGTTTTACATTTTCCAACAGAAAACCTTGTTCCTGATCCCAATACTGAGGAAATACATGCTTTCTTCACTCTCATTATAAGTCAACAACCAAACTTCTTTGTGGGAGAGTTCCTAAAGCATTATCTGACTAAGCCATGAAATTTTTTCTTTCACACTTTAATCCATGTTTTTACTGCTAAGCTTACAAATCTGCATGGAATTCCACTGTTTCTTCAAAAGATAGGGTTTTCCATTGCTAACAATAGGCATATAAACATTGGAAAGATTGTGATTGATCAGATTATTCTATGCATGAGACCACTGGATGAAAGAACATGCATATATGATGTTCTTCGTTTCTATCCTAGGTTCCTACAGCTAATTCTAAATGATGTGTTAACAGCTGAAGAACGGGAGATCTTTGAAGGTGAGGAGACCATGGAGTGCATGACGATGAAGAGCAATGCAATAACAGCTCTGATCAAGAAGAATCATCTTCCAGAGGTGCCTACTATTCTAACTGATTATCTAAGAACGGTACCCCTACCACTTCTACCCCCAGGGGAACAGGTAAATGAAGGTAATATCCCTGAACCTGTTGTGGCTCCACAACCTCAACCCATGGATGTTGATCCAGAGCCCTCGGTGGCCATTCCTGACCAAGAGATTGCAAACCCACAATCTCTAACCACGATCATAGAGCCTTTGGACGAGCCAAATGAAACCATAAACGAACCTCCTTCCCCTACTATACCCAACATACAGACATCCTTGAGTGTAGAGGGAGATAATGCCTTAGCAGCACCACATAAGGAGATAGGCCATTCATCAACAGCTCTGCCTTCCTCTAAAAGGAGAAGAATAGAAAACGAGGCAACTGTTGAAAAATAAAGAGTGTTTTGTCCTTGGAATCCTTCAAGTATCCTCCCATACCTCCACAAATCGCTCCATTATTTAGTTTTAGCCAAGCCCCATCCACGAAACCTAAAAGGTCCGTGTTCCACCATATATGATCCTCCTTTACTAAATTTTTTTTTTAATTTTTTTTTCTTGAATAACAGAATTTTATTATTTTCAAATTTGATATAACTTTCTTTTATTATTCTCAAATTTGTAAGATTGGGGGAATTAAAAATTACAACTTTCTTATTATTTCTAAATTTTTAGGATCTTATGTTAAAACTTCCTTATTATTTTCAAACTTGATAGAATTTTCTTTTATTATTAAGGAGAAGACGGGGGCGGTGAGGTAGCGGCTGTCAAATCGTTTCGTTCTATTTTTCTAATTTTCTCAATTTTTCTCAATTTTCAATATTAATAATTACAACTTCCTTTATTATTTTCGATTTTGTTATTATTTTCAAACTTGATAGAACTTTCTTTTATTATTTTCAAACTTCATAGAACTTTCTTTCAATTAAAAAATTATAACTTCCTTATTATTTTCGAATTTGTAAGATCTTATGTTAATAATTGCAATTTTCTCTTTTATTATTTTCAAACTTGATAGAACTTTCTTTTATTATTTTCAAACTTGATAGAACTTTATTTTATTATTTTCAAATTTGTAAGATTGAAGGAATTAAAAAATTACAACTTCCTTATTGTTTTCAAATTTTTAGGATCTTATGTTAAAACTTCCTTATTATTTTTCAAACTTGATAGAACTTTCTTTTATTATTAAGGAGAAGACGGGGCGGTGAGGTGGCGGCCCTCAAATCTCTTCGTTCTATTTTTCTAATTTTCTCAATTTTTAATATTATTAATTACAACTTTTCTTTATTATTTTCGATTTTGTAGGAAGGAAATTGAAAAATTACAATTTCATTTATTATTTTTGATTTTCTAGGAAGGGAATTGGAAAATTGCAACTTCTCAAATTTGTAAGATTAAAGGTCGATTTTGTTAGGCTCAAGGCATGTATGAGTACCACTATTAACAAGCATACTCATTGTGACTATGTCACTCTACATGACCTAGTGAATTCTTTCACTGGGATATAGTATAGGTCTCTACTGTACTTGTCTTGTTTTCATGTACTTAGCTTTATCTTGCATGCTCAGAGTTATAATGAGCTTAGTAAATTTCTTGTAATCTAGAATGTACATAGGCTATGGAATAATTATCCTGGTAGAAGTTCAGAAATGTTCAAGCAGCAGGATGGAGATGAATAAGGCCCTGAAGAAATAAGTTGCAGAAATTTATCTAAGTCCCTATACCGTGAAGTCAAAATAGAGCTATGTCGTGAAGTCCAAAATATCCATGTCGTGAAGTACTGAGATCGCATAGTCCTAAAATGTACTATGTCGTGAAGTCTTCATTACTAATGTCGTGAAGTGTTGAGATCGCAAAGTCAGAATTGTACTAGATCGTGAAGTCCTCAAAAAGGCTATGTCGCGAAGTCCTCAAAAAGGCTATGTCACGAAGTCCTCAAAAAGGCTAGGTCGCAAAGTCTTCAAGAAGGCCATATCGCGAAGTCCTTTCTAAGCCTATGTCCCATACTCCTAAAACACTCATATAGCAAAGTCAAGAATGCACTATGTCGACATGTCAAAGAATCAGGATTATGCTGGAGTTCACGATGTCAACACTTAGCCATTTATAACAAGACAAATCAAGGTACAAAACCAAAATTCAAAGGAGACAAATACTAAAGAATCTGTTATGGTAAAGTGGTCCAAAGAACAGATGGCAAATCTACAACAAAACTTGGAGAGAAAGATAAGAGACAAGCAGCTACAGAATCGGGAAAGACTCCGAAAAACAAGTGGTCCTTCCTGACACAGTTAACTTCTTATGACAGAACAAGTTGGACTTTTAGTGAAGGGTAATTGTGTAAATAGGTGTGTGCACCA
This sequence comes from Heracleum sosnowskyi, assembly GCA_030848705.1. Classification (NCBI taxonomy): domain Eukaryota; kingdom Viridiplantae; phylum Streptophyta; class Magnoliopsida; order Apiales; family Apiaceae; genus Heracleum; species Heracleum sosnowskyi. Next base: position 89,938,362 of record CM061235.1, on the reverse strand, counting down.
GTTTGTTTAGGTCTATATATATTGTGCACACCCTACTGTTAGCTGTAAGAGAGTAGTACACAGAAAATTTTAAGCACTCTTTTCTCTGTAAGCAACGCAAGAAAACATTGTTCTTGTTTAGAAGCCAGAATTTCATTTGTGAAGTTTTGGAAGCTGTAGTATTTAATTTACTTAATACAAAGTAGATTAAAGTGATTGTGTGTGTTTTGTTTATTTTCATTCCGCATTTTACACAACATAATCTCTCACAACTTATTTAGTTTTCAAGAATCGAAAAATATCAAAACTATCCATTCACCCCCCCCCTGTCTAGTTTCTTAGTAACATTCATTTCTAACAAGTGGTATCAGAGCGGACTGTTGATATACAAACAAGAAAAGATCAAGAATGAGTTCACAGAAACTAAGCAGTATCAAGATTCCTCCCTTTAACAAGGAGCACTACAGTCTATGGAAGAAGAAGATGTTGCTTTTCATCAAAGCTTCAAATCCCATGTACTTAGACATTCTAAAGCATGGTCCCTTTACTCCAATGATTGAGATTGCTAAAACAACTGTTGGTACTGAGATAATACCAGCAAGACATGTTCCTAAAGACCCCTCCAAATACACTGATCTTGAAAAAGAGAAAATAGCACTAGATGGACATCTCCAACTTATCATTTGTGAATCTATGGATTTCAACATGTATGGCACTGTTGCTCACTGTAGTAGTGCAAAGAAAATGTGGGATCTTATAGAAGTGCTATGTGAAGGAACTCCAGAAGTAAGAAAGAACAAGAAGCAGATTCTGGTGTCTCAGTATGAAGCTTTCATGGCTCAGCCAAAAGAGGGAATCACAGAAGTGTTTGAGAGGTTCAACAAGCTGATAAATGAGCTCAAACTCTATGACAAACACTATGAAACAGAAGAACTCAACATGAAGTTTTTGCTGACTCTACCAGATCACTTGGAACCAAGAATCTCTTCCCTCAAAGAAAGGGATCTAACCAAGATTGTTTTTGATGTGTTGTATAGTGTTTTGAAAACATATGAGCTAGAGTTGTTTCAAAAGAGATCCATTCAAGCAAAGCAAGGATAAGTTCTAAGATTTGGTTGTTATATACTTACAATAGATACACAACAAGAACTCAAACCTCGATAGTTTCTTTGGTTTTTTTTAACAGTGATAATCGATTATTTACCATAGTAAATTCATTTAAAAGTGAAACTACTGTGTGTTGGTGATTGGATTGAAGTTTTGACCTCGGTTTTACAAGAAAACAATCAAAATTGACTGTTTTGGATCTTAAGTTTGGTTAACCTGTTCATCTCTAGAAATTAATTGATAAACAATTGATTTCTTTAGTTTTAAGTGAATATTTGAAGTTAAATCAACTAGGGTTCTTACTTTAAGGTGTGTTTGGTTCGAGTTTGTGTTATTTAGAAAAATGGGTTATTTTGTTTCAAGTTTGATTAATTAGTTATAATTAATTGAAAATTAGTTTTGGTTTAAAATTTAAATTTTCTGGAAATTTGAAAAATAATGGCCGGAGAATTTATCGTAACTAAGACTAATCATGTCTTGTATCAGAATGTGCAATCCATTACGAACTTACAGTTTCGTGCATGGGCACAATTTCTGAATACACGTTCTTTAGTGGCATATGCACTGAGTACTCCGGCGGTCCTTTGCATTGATCAATTGACTGCTCTGTACACATCTGCCACTGAAACATCAGAGAATAATGTAAGTGCCTTCAGTTTTGTTGTGCCAGGGGCAGAGCAATAAGGGTGACGGAACATGACGTTAATAGGGTTTTACATTTTCCAACAGAAAACCTTGTTCCTGATCCCAATACTGAGGAAATACATGCTTTCTTCACTCTCATTATAAGTCAACAACCAAACTTCTTTGTGGGAGAGTTCCTAAAGCATTATCTGACTAAGCCATGAAATTTTTTCTTTCACACTTTAATCCATGTTTTTACTGCTAAGCTTACAAATCTGCATGGAATTCCACTGTTTCTTCAAAAGATAGGGTTTTCCATCGCTAACAATAGGCATATAAACATTGGAAAGATTGTGATTGATCAGATTATTCTATGCATGAGACCACTGGATGAAAGAACATGCATATATGATGTGCTTCGTTTCTATCCTAGGTTCCTACAGCTAATTCTAAATGATGTGTTAACAGCTGAAGAACGGGAGATCTTTGAAGGTGAGGAGACCATGGAGTGCATGACGATGAAGAGCAATGCAATAACAGCTCTGATCAAGAAGAATCATCTTCCAGAGGTGCCTACTATTCTAACTGATTATCTAAGAACGGTACCCCTACCACTTCTACCCCCAGGGGAACAGGTAAATGAAGGTAATATCCCTGAACCTGTTGTGGCTCCACAACCTCAACCCATGGATGTTGATCCAGAGCCCTCGGTGGCCATTCCTGACCAAGAGATTGCAAACCCACAATCTCTAACCACGATCATAGAGCCTTTGGACGAGCCAAATGAAACCATAAACGAACCTCCTTTCCCTACTATACCCAACATACAGACATCCTTGAGTGTAGAGGGAGATAGTGCCTTAGCAGCACCACATAAGGAGATAGGCCATTCATCAACAGCTCTGCCTTCCTCTAAAAGGAGAAGAATAGAAAACGAGGCAACTGTTGAAACTTCATTTCAAACTTCCAAAGAGCCCTTCACAGATTTTTCTGATGCTGATTGGGCTATGCTAACCAAAGCTATATCGGAACCTATAGCTCAATCAAGCAAGGATGAATTGACGGAAGCAACTGGTGTTCCGACCATATTACAGCCAGGTTCACTGGTTGAAGGTTCTAAGAACCAAGTGTCTTCACAGACGTCAAGAGAAGGTTTTGACCTAAATGCACAATTACAAGGGTCATTATCTAGCTCCCCAGATGGAACATATTTGGATCCCGCGGGTAAAGGGTCTGACGTAGGTGCGGATCGGCAACTCGGTGACAATGAATCAATTTTAATTGAGGAGTTAACTGAGGAAAAGTCTTCACAGACTTTAGAGGGAGTTTCAGGATCTTTGCTGTTAATAGAGCCTGATTCTAGCCTCCTAGAGATTCAAACTCTAGATCCTACAAAGGATACACATCTACGGATGATCAGCAACTTGGTATATCCAAGGACGGGGACTTGGGAAGCCCCATTGCACCACCGGTGACCTCCTTAAGGATGGCTACGGTGTTTTCTAATGCAGGTACAAAGAGCACTAAGGGAATGAGTGAAACACAAACACATACACCTGGCCTGAGTGGGAAAGGAAAGATGAGTGAAACACCAACAGAAACGTTGAGTGCACACCCAGAGCCAAATGTGAGGAGTGACACCCTAACCCTTACAAACATTGATGATTTGCTACGACCTACAGACAGAGAGCTACATGTACAATCCACTCTCAAGGAGATGACAGTCCATGATAAAGAAGGAAATCCATTATTCAAGGTTCCATTGAGACCTTCCTTTGACCAAGGGATCTCCTCCGGTCAAGCTAATGCTTCTTTAATGACTATTCAAGAGAAGGTTGACTTGGCTGCAGCTGATTCCAGAAGAACCTACAGGGTCTTAGGCAGTGCATCTGGCACTATAACAGGTACTAAACAGACAGTGGACTCCTTGAGGAAGGAAGCAATGGAGGAACTGGTCGACTTGAGAGGAGACATCAAAGAACTGAAAGATGGATTCATGAATGGAGTATATACCCTACAACAAGGACAAGAAGCTTTAAAAGAAGACGTTCTGGTTATCCGGGATGGTCAAGCATGGGTAAAAGATGCAATGAACACACTATCAAGAGTGGAGTCTAAACTTAACAAGAGATTGGATAGAATTGAAAAGACTACCAACTTGAGACTGGATGACATTGACCTGAAGCTAGCTTCTATGCATGAGATGAATAAGGACATTGCTGAATTCATAGAGAACCAAAGTGACAGAGTACAGTCGATATGGAATATGTTGAGGAAACAACAACCCGGACCTTCAAATCAACAACCTGATCCTACTACAAACTTTTATGCTGAGGACAACTTCATCGAGGATTCCTCAACTAAGGGGGAGAAAAATGGAGGATGGGAGATAGATGGATGGGGAATATGGGAAACTAATGAAACTATTCCAGTTAGACAGTACTGGATTGAAGACATGGAAGCAGAAGAAAGTGAAGAGGGATTGGAGATGCATGAGCAACAACAGGAAGAGCATGAACCGTATTATCCAGAGCCTATAGAATTTCCTATCTTGGATGATAATATGGAAGAAGCAAATCCTCTATCACTGGAACAGGAAGCTGTCTTGGAGAGATTGAAAGATGAAAGAGCAGAAAGAGATGCCAGGCAAGCTGAGAAGGAAACTCATCAAGCAGTTCTGAGGAATGAGAAGCTTAAAAGATTCAAGGTGTATGCTGAAGTAAGGAAGAATAAGATGATGGATTTGGCAAAGAAACAAGGTATTGACTGGGAGACGGCTTATAAAACTTTCTGTGGAGTTGAAGACGGATTAGAAGTCAACGACAATACGGAGGTGGAAGTTATCATTCAGGACATCAGAAGTGCAAATCTTGAAGATCAGACTTACTTCATTGCATTGAGAAATTCTCTGATCTTTCTGAAAGCCGGGGTTAAAGCAAATGGTGCCTGGAACATAGTGATCAATTTTCTTGAGAAAGGTACATTTGTGATTTCTACTAAATTTTACGAACAGAGAACATACACGGAACTGCAGGTGATGCTCATCAAGATACAAAGAACTACAAGGCTAAATGAACTGCTCCGTGAGCATGTTAAAGAAATCTTGATGAAGGTCAGTCCAGAGATTACTAAAAACCCTCCAATGGTTAGATTCATGACGAATTACTTGTTCAGAATCTGCTATTTGACGGAGGACAAGCTGAAAGATTATCCAAGTAACTATCTAATATCAGTGGAGAAGAATCTTAGATCCACTGGATTCACATCAACGGAGAAGGACAAAGCAGCAGACACTCTGAGAAGATTTCTAATGGAGAATGTTCCTTACTATAGGAAGAGAGTGGAGAGAGGATTGGAAGTGCATCCCAGACTACCAAACATGCCAAAGCTAAACAAGAAAGATGTTAACATTGCATGGTTATGGGCTGGAGTGGGTCAAGAGGTTGAATATATTGGAAGACACGTCAAAGGAGCAATTCTTAAACCTGGAGATTCATTGCACTATCCATCCGTGATTGATTATCAAGCTGCTAACTCCAATCCAGTGATTGAAGAAGGTGAGATTGAGATGGACTGAAGACTTGAAGCAAAGAACAAAAGAACTATCAGCTCAGACTAGAGGAACAACTTCAATGTATAAAGTTTTAATGTTTTTTGAATTGTGAAATCTGGAAATGTATATATCTCATCCAGAATGCATTTAATATTATTAAGTTGTCTTACTTTAATTAGTTTCATGTTTCCTTAGTTAGTTGAGTTATCCTCGAGGTATTTGCTTGTCGAACTCTATACAATCAAATATGGGGATATTGTAAAGCATAATGTAACATAAGATGTAACAGAGATAACTACAACACAACAAAGGACAAGACATACAATAATATTAACAGAAGCACAGGAATCCAGAATCAAAGAAGAAAAGGTAAACTCAAAAAATCAAAATATGGTATGTATTCTTGAAATCCGTAAAAAGGTCACGGAAAGAAGTTCATGAAAATGTTCAAGCCTTAGTGACAAATAAAGAAACAAGACTTTCAAGACTACAGAAGTATGTGAATGATTTAGGGTTAGTACCACAGGGTTCCAGTGATTTATTTGAAACAACCATATCGACAAAGGACTTATCAGCAGCATTGAATTGAAGACATAGAAGAATTGATCAAGTGTTATTCATCTGTGAACCAGACCAGTTGCACCAGTTGATAGCACTTAAAAGGATCAAGGTGTTTTATCGTCTCAGAAGAAATTGATTTAGTCTAAATCTAAACACCCTGAAACTCAAAAGGTTTTCTAAAATGATTAAGTACAAAAAGTAAATGGTTCGATGGTTTTTTCCTTTAAGAAAACCATCGAATTAGATAAATGGAATCTATTTAGAAAACCATTAATAAGTATTTGTCATTCGATATTTTTATTTAAAAAACTATTGAATGGAAAAATACTTTAATCCATTCTATGGTTTTCAATTTGAGGAGCAGGTGAAAAGGTGTTTGTTTGTCAGGTTGATTAGAAAATGGACGACCAAGATTATTTGATTAATTTGGTTCGATAGTTTTATAATTCAAGTCTACAATTAACAGAGGAGAGAAGAAGTGTCTTCTTCAGTTATCAGGTTGATCACAGAAGCAATTACGAAGAGAGAGTTTGAGCCAGAGAGAAAATCAGAGAAATTGATATTGCTCAGAATTCTATCATTGTATTGATTGTGTATAACCTAGAACTCATTGAAGCTAATCTACGGATTAGAATTGTAGCACCCCTCGCGGATTATATTTATAAAACGATATATTCTCTGACTCTTGTTTTGATTTGGTGTATTTGATTTCGTAGTTGAACTGAATGATTTATCCGCGAACGAAATTAAAGAATTTCGTAAATTTTGGACTTAATTAAAATTTTTGATGAATAGTAAATTTTGCTGATGAAAAATATTTTCAGACCACACTATATGGAAGACATGGAATGATTGTTTCGAAGTTATATTAGTGATGTATAAGGAGAATCAGAGAATGTAAACGCGATCAGAATCAGGAGATTCCATCTTTAAATTTTGTTCACTATTCATCGGGCAGTCGAGGATTTATTAATTGATCGTTATGAGAATTAAGAAAGCGAGAAGATCCATGATCAAATATTAAGACAAGGCAATAGAAGATCAAGAGGATATCCCCTAGCGTTAGTGCAACGAAACGTTTTCAGAATCGCTCGAACTTATAACAAGATTTAGCAACGAAGCAAAAGCATGACGAATTATGGATTAAATCCTAACCAAAGGAGAAGTATCATATAAGATCATCAAGTGCAACATATAAGAGGATTGATGACACAAGCAATGACATAGGTGATGACAAGGTGATGAATCACCACCTTGTCACCATTTTTGCCCAAAACCACCCAATGGATGACATGTGGCATGGGATGACAAAACACCATTAGAACCACACAAATGAGAAGTATGTAATTAGAATTGTTTTGACAAAAGAAAGGAAAAGAAAAACAAGCAAATATTCATCTTCCTCATTTCTTCCAAATTCTGCCCAGCATGAGCAAGTGACAAAGAAAACTTCATAACTCAGAATCTACTCATCCTAAAATCTCCAAATTCGGACCATATCTCCCTCAATATATACCCAAGGTATGTTCAAAATTTCATGGCCATCCAAGAAGTGTAGCACGGTCAAATATTGGATCAAATTTGAGGCATGAATAGTGATTTCGAAAATACTAACTTGTGTTCTTGATTTTGTTCTTGAAGATCAAAGCTAGTTAAGGTTGTTTAAAGCTCAAGCAAGGATATAAAAGATATTTTTAGTCTTTACCAAGCACCAAGGAAGGTATAAACCTCTCACACCTTTTGTTATACTTTAATGATATTGATAAGATTGATGATGTTTAGTGATGGTATGAATTAGAGGATGAATACTTGTTAATGGTGATTGTTTAGTGGTTAGTTGATGCTTGAACTTGTGAACAAGGATATGAACTTGTTTAGGCAGAAACAAATTTGGTTGAGATGAGGAAATTAGAGTTATGATTGATTGATTGTTGATTGGGGGATAGTTGGAGTGTTTTAAACACTGGAATCTTGATTAAGCGTCATTACCATGTCGGATTTTCATTGGAAAGATTAGACAGAAACCTTGGGTCCCTTCTAGACATAACAACAATACTTACTGACCATGATCATGTAGGTCTTGTGTTGTAGTTTATTTTCGCGAAAGAATCGCATCGATCCGATTTACGGTTTAGGAGAAACACCCGTTTTAGTAAAAGTAGTTTCGGGAAACCAAGACGTGCATTAGGTGAGCTTTGAAACAATGATCAAGCCCTTTAAAAATGAAAATAGTTCATGATACTAAGGTGAATAATAGCATGGACAGTTAGTAAGATAACCGAGAAGGTTTCGTGTTAAAAAGATAATTTTTCGATTTTATAAAAATGTCGGAACCAAAGGTGCAAGAGGATGAATGGTTTCCGAACTCCACTGACTTAAACTGCTGCTCTCGGGATTTTCATCCCCTGAACCAGAAACATATTTTCAAACATTTTGTTTCATTCTTTCTCTAGATCGCGCACGCGAAAACGGTGTGTCATTTCAGTTAACGGTTAAGGAGAAATGAGCATTTTAGTTAAAGTTGTACGAATAGTAGCTTTACGTAGCTCATCCAAGTTTGAAAATACATTTCACCAAGTTAAACCTCTGTTTTGAGATCAAAACTTTTATTATAAATATTAAAAATACTCAAAATGAGTTTAGAAGTGGTTTCATATTTAAATGTAAATTTTCTGATTTATTAAAAGTGTTAGAGTGCGAGTCACGTAATAGTAACTCCATGAAAAGTCAACTATAGGGGTACTACTTTGACCACCCGTTGTGACTGAGATAAAGGATTATTTCAAGTTGATTAAAACACGAACTTTGTTGAGGAATAACATGACTACATGATGTGTTTGACTTATGGTTGACTTAAAGTGAGTGTCTTAAGGATAAGCGAAGTATTATGAGTGAGTTGTTATGAGCGGATGATTATGCTAGGAAACTGATCGAGTATTTCTTTGTTTATAGATTTCTCGACAAATTCTCGAACCCCTAACAACCGAGGACTCAAGGCAAGTTTTCTCATTCCATGCTGTATTTAAAATTCCAATATTCTAATGATATTACATATGATAGACGTATGCAAGTTTTCAAACCTTACATCTTATATAGATGATGTTGTGATAAACTGTTGTGATTGTTATATAAACTTTTTATTATTGTAAAGGGTTTACGAACTTATATGGTTTATATGCTATGAGTATATTAGATATAAACCGAGGTTTTATAAAGGCTATAAGCGTAGAACACTTGTATGATGGTTTTAAAACTTAGACCGAGAGTCAAATTATTATTTTGTTTTGACTGTACTGTCATAAGCTGAAGGATTCCAGAGACAGCTATACTTTAAATATTGATTAAATATTCCAATATTAATATCATTGGATATTCAATGTGAGATATTTAAATAATATTATTATAAATATTATTTGAATATTTATTGAATTAAGTGAATATTATTTTGGGATATTCACTTAAGTTGAGTTTTATTGAATTATAATTCAATATTTATTATTTGAATATTTATAAAATATTCCAAAGGTGATTTAAAAATCATAGAACCTTATTATATATTACTTAAGGTTCCAATATTTAATTAAAATACTTTGTGATCTTAAAAAGATTAATTGAATATAGTAGGGGTTCACAAATATTATTTCCCAGTTTATTAAATTATTTAAATGCGATTAAATATTTTCTAACTCATCAAAAATTGAGAATCCAGTTCAAAGAGTCGAGCAAATGGTTTTATTTCCTCTATTCCTAAAAAATACTCATATCTTGGGATTTCTACCCTGTCCAGATTAAAGAATTTCAAACTCACTAAATTCAGAAAATTCCGATTAACTCCTAGGTCATGATTTTCAAAATACTTAGTAATCGTTCGTTGTTTCGTTGACTGATGTCAACCCACATTTTGACTTACTCCTTTCAAACATTCTGGAGTAAGAAAATCTGAACTGTTGCAAAGTTTTGACAAGTATTTTGTACTTGGGGGAACCAGGATTAAATTCTGATTCCCGTTTCATTGAGTGTTCATCCGGGACTATGAGGAAACGTGTAAGAGGCCGTGGGACAGTCCATCAAATTATATGGCGTAAGAGGCTGCGGGGCAGTCCAGCAACTATCTCACGTAGGAGGCTTTGGGACAGTCCAGTAGATACAAAGCCCGTATGCGGCTGGGGTGATAATCGTGTTAGGATATCGTCCATGTACTAGTAGAAAAGTGTGAGTTCGATACAACGACTGATCATCATGTATCGTAGTGTGCTCTAGAATGTCCCATCTCTCCAATTGGAGTTGTGCTGCACATTGTAACGAAAGCATAGGTGTTATACGAATGAGATTTCAAATGTTGCAAATGATATATGAGCTTGCGGAGCTTTATATAAGCCGCTATATATATTATTGTTGAGCTTTAGTGCTCATTCTTGTTTTTATATATCACTATACAACAGCTTCAAAAAGGTGTTCATAACTGATATTTTACATTGTTTTGAACAGTATGAGATATCCAAATAGATATGCGTACATATATGTTGAGAAGGTATTTAAGATATACAGCATATTGAACTGTATGGTATTTTGAATCAATGCATAGGCTTTAAGCCTTGATTCCAATGTTAACATCTATTTTAAAAAGATATGTTTTGAGACTTGGTTTATTATATTGATACCAAGGATTTCTAAATGATTTACGAGAGTATTCGAGTATGATTATAAGTTATACAGTATTTTGATTTGTATACTATTTTGGGTCAAACCCTAGTAGTGTTAAAACTTTGATCCTATATGGATTATCTTCCTTAAAGGTTAAAAGATTTAAACTGGGATAGATTTCTTGCTGGGCACTATTAGCTCATTCTTGCTTTATTAAAACTTTTAGCATGAAGAAAACATTGCCGATTCACCCCTTTTACGAGATCAAGGGAATGGGAAGACCACCCTTGAGTTAGCTCAGCAAGATGGATACTGCCGGAGTTAGCAGAACAGTTGCAGATGGAATTAGGGAGAATTGTTTTCGAGTAGGTTTGTGTTATTGAACCTTGTATAGAATTGTGAGGTCTATTATTCTAACTTCAGGTAGAGGTTATAAATAATAGATGAGATCCTGGTTAGTACATTTGATTATAATAACAAGTGTTACTTATTGTTGCTCATTTCCAAGGCTATAACTTGTTTGTATGTGCGTAAGTGATTGGGGTCTTTGGAGTTGTATTATTATAATATTGTAAGTGATGCAGGCATTGTATGATTGATGGAGTGTGACAACCCAGATTCATGACCCCGGATCTGGGGGTGTTACAGAAATGGTATCAGAGCATTAAGTTATAGACTTGGACATAAGAGTATTAAGAGTTATATCTAAGTAAGCGAATAACGTGAGGACTTACATAGAGTTCGTTAAGTGGACTACCGGAGGTAGTGCCATTGAGGATGTCAAGGTTAAAGAGTTTAGTAGAAGACTTATTGGAGGATCAATAGGATCGTTGAAGACCTTCATAATGATGAGACAAACGTTTAGAATTGTACACGGATTATCAAGGACATTAAGATAAGACGCGGAGCAGAGTCTCAGTTGCAGTTGGGGTAAGGTCGGAATGGCCAATACCAATGGATAACTTGACCTAGTAAGAACCTAAGTGTTAGTAGTTCATCGTAGTTTGCCCACGAGAAGGCAACACATGTGAAGATCAAGACGTTTACAGTCCTTTACGCGATCCGGATTACTAAATTGCGTGGACTAGTTAAGGCATTATCTTGTGTATGAAGTCCAAGCCTTGAGAACAACGATTCCACCAGAGTTGGTGACTTTTCCGTTGATGGGTATTTTGTTACCTAAGAAGAAGACTTTTGCGTACATGTAGTACCAGAACGTTATCGTGAGACGAACGCGCTAAATCGCATCGCGAGTATATTTCGTACAATAGGCCATGATGGCTCAACTCAGAAATCAAAGACATGAAGAATGGATAGCGTGATTCTGATAAAGACACATATGGTTGCAGCGAGCAATGCGACAATCTCAGGACCTACGAGGAACGAGACCTATGGCGGCCTGGGGTTGGATTCATTCGATACGACTAGTGTTAAGAAATTACATATACGTTAATGGACCTCCATCTTTTGTGGATGTGTTGATGCGGCCGTAGGAGGCCCAATCTCTGGACGATTATCGGGGAATGACAAAAATGTTTCGAACTTCCGACCTATTTACGAACTTGTACGATTTTGAGGTACCGTTGGTTAATACCATAAGCCATAAAGGCAGAAAGATAGGATCATCCTTGTAGAAGGTGATGTGAGAACTTAGGGGTAATAATTGACCCATTTTGCTATCTACTTGCTGGTACGCCATTCAATGAATATTTTTCTTTTCATAACCCGAGTTACCCTAAAGGGTTTATGTCGAGGTAACCCTTCTTGCATTTCATTATTAAAATATAGAATGCGACCAACAACCGATATGGTCATTATATTTCAATTCTTCTTCTCCTCTTACCCTTGGGGTCTGAGTGCGCATCCGAGTAGCCAAATTTTTGTTTTCTTTCTTTCAATGGCTAGATGTTAAGATTTTGTGCTAGCAGATTGAAACTGTCTTGTTATATACGCTATTAAGAATGACTAGTTAATCGTTCAAACTAGTTGAGATTTTAAACACTATGATAAAGATCTAGTTAATTGCCCTGGCTAGATATTACGTTTCAAACCAGTTGAACTAGCCAGTTTTGTTCGGCTAATTGCTAATGATTCTTGAAGTGGACTAGTTATTGTATCACTAAGTTCAACTTTCGGTCAAATTTATATAAGTGAATTCACGATGCATTTTGTATGCAGTGAAGTATGATGAGAAAATTTTCAAACGATAATTTGATTGAGACCTAACCAGGTCGTCCCCTCAGCGAGAATTTTTACAAAGTTTTTTTTTATATATATAAAATATTATGTTGTTGAAATATTTCTTGTACCATGTAAGTATTTTCCTTAGTATTTGGAAAAAGAGAGTGTTGAAGCTTAGAGCTAAAACAAATGAGTCCGATAAATTATGAATCGAAGTTTACGGAAATTGCCAAGGTTTGTTTCGCATGATGCCAATTCAGAATAACGGAGTGTTCGAAACGACTGATTATGTTACCTTGGTTAATGAAACGACTATGATAGAAATGGAAGCAAAGTGGACGAGAAAGAAATGGGCATAAAGAAAATAGGGTATGAAACGCGAATAGATTGAGAAAGAAAGAAAGTAAGAATTCAGATTGTTGGACGAGGGAACGTTTGACCTCCAAGGATGTGAAACTTGTTTAGCCTCTGTGATAGATACGAAACGAGAAGTACCTAGTATACAGAATATCCCTATTGTCAACGAATTGAAGGATGTATTAATCTCCCAGGGTTACCACCCGATAGAGAAATAGAGTTTGCTATAGAATTAGCTCTAAGAACGACGCCAGTTTCAAAGGCCGTACCGACTAGCTCCAATCGAGATGAAGGAATTAGCCGCTCAATGGTAGGAATTGTTAGAGAAAGGAATGATAAGACCAAGTGTGTCACCGTGGGATGCACCCATGTTATTGGTGAAGGAAAAGGATGACATCATGAGGCTGTGCATAGATTATCGAGGGTTAAATAGATTAACTATTAAGAATGAATACCCCTGCCAAGGAGCGATGATTGGTTCGATCAGCTAAATGATGCAGTTCAATTCTCGAGGATTGAATTGAGAACTGGATACCACCAACTGAATATTAAATCCAAGGACGTACCCAAGACAGTGTTTCGCACCAGGTCTGGACACTACGAGTTTTTAGTGATGTCGTTGGGCTAACGAATGCCCCTGCAACTTTCATGGACTTGATGAATCGAGTTTTCAAGAAGTATTTGGATAAGTGTGTCATAGTGTCATCGACAATAATTTGGTTTACCTCAAAGACCGAGGGAGAACATGCAGAAGATTTGAGGATAGTGTTAGAGACACTGAGAAGGGAAAAGTTATATGCCAAGTTCTCAAAGTGCGAGTTTTGGCTAAAGGAAGTACAATTTTTAGGACATGTGGTCAACAGTGAAGAGGTGCTGGTTGACCTCGCTAAGATAAAAGCTGTTTCGAACTGGGAAAGGCCAACCACACCAACCGAGGTGAGAAATTTTGTGGGTTTAGCCGGATATTACCGAAGATGTGTACAAGATTTTGCTAAAATAACAGCCCCACTGACCCGACTTACTCGAAAGACTGAAGAGTTGAATGGACCGAGGAATATGAGAAAAGTTTCCAGGAATTTAAGAAGAGACTAGTCACTGCCCTGTGCTGGTACTGCCAGACGGGAAGGGAGATTTTGTGATCTATATCGACGCATCGCATAAAGGATTAGGGTGTGTGCTTATGCAGCATGGAAAGGTAATTGCGTATGCATCCAGACAATTAAAGGAATATGAATTTAGATACTGTTAGGCTCAAGACATGTCTGAATACCACCATTAACAAGCCTACACTCTGTGACTATGTCACATTACATGACCTAGTGATTTCTATCATTGGGATATAGTATAGGTCTCAAATGTACTTGTCTTGTTCTCATGAACATTAGCTTTATTTTGTATGCTCAGGATTATAATGAGCTTAGTAAATTTCATGCACCTAGAATGTACATAGGCCAATGAATAACTATCTTGGAAGAAGTTCAGAATTGTTCATGCAGCAGGATTGGAGTGAATAAGGCCCTGAAGAAATAAGTTGCAGAAATTTGTCTAAGTCCCTATATCGTGAAGTCATAATAAAGCTATGTCGTGAAGTCCACAAATTCCATGTCGTGAAGTACTGAGATCGCATAGTCCTAAATGAACTATGTCGTGAAGTTTTCAAGACTTATACCGTGAAGTGTTGATACCGCAAAGTCAAAATGTACTAGATCGTGAAGTCCTCAAATAGACTATATCGTGAAGTCCTCAAATAGAATATATCGCGAAGTCCTCAAACAGCCTATGTCGCGAAGTCCTCAAATAGCCTATGTCACGGAGTCTTCAAAGGCTATGTCGCAAAGTCTTCAAAGGATACTTCGCGAAGTCAGGAACACATTGGAGTTCATGATCACAACACTTAGCCGTTAACAACAAGACAAATGAAGGTACAAGATCAAAGTCAATGGAGACAAATACTGAAGCATCTGTGTTGGTCAGGTGGTCCAAAGAAACAAATGGCAAATCTACAGCTAAACTTGGAGAGGAAGAAGGAAGACAAGCAGCTACAGATAAGGGAGAGGACCACAGAAAGCAAGTAGTCCTCCCTGACACAGCCAACCTTTTACAGAACGAAAAAATGGAGTTGCAGGAAGGGTAGCTGTGTAATTAGGTGTGTGCACTAGTAACCTTTTGAGGAAAAGGCTGGCCCATCAGTAACCTTTGGAAATGACAACATTGGTTATACAATGGGATATGGCAGTGTAAAATCTGGGAATGTCATTATTGAAGATGTAGCATTTGTTGAAGGACTGAAGCACAACCTTCTGAGCATTGGACAATTCACCAACATGGGTTTCAAGGTGGAATTTGACGAAGATCAATGTCTAATCTCCAAAAGAGGTAGTGGTGAAGTTGTTTTGACTGGTGTGAAGAAAGGAAGCTTGTTTGTGGCAAATCTAAAGGTTGCAGATAAGGGTGAAATTTGTTGTTTCTATACTAAAGCGACAAATGAAGAATTCTGGCTGTGGCACAAGAAACTGTCTCACTTGAATGTTCAGGCAATGAACTCTCTGGCGAAGAGAGAGCTCATCAGAGACTTACCTGCCTTAGAGTTTGTGCAAGATGGAGCATGTGAAGCTTGTCAAAGAGGAAAGATAAAAAGATCAAGTCACAAGAACAAATTGGAGGCAAGCACTTCCAGTTTGGGGAGAGGGAAATCAATGAAGCGTTGGGGTTCAAGGTGGAAGGTCATGACCCAGAAGCCACTGATGATCAAATGATGGACTTCCTGACCTTCATTCAGTATGCTGCTGAGGAGATAGATACTACAAAGCTAAACAAGAAGTATGTAAGGAGGGAGTGGTCATTTCTGTTTGACGCACTTCAGAAGGTGTTTCTTTGAAGGAAGACAGGATGGGACCATATCAGTCACATTGCTGTGAAGCTAGCCTACTCTCTGGCCAACAACCAGGAGATCAATGTGGGGGCCATAATTCTCAAGGAATTGGCTCAAAGGCTAGGCAGGACCATTCGTGGAAGAGGTAATGAGATCTTTTACCCTTGTTTCATTCAGTGCATTTTAAATTTCTTAGATAATTCAGTGCATGAATTAGACGGTATTGATCAAACAAAAATGGCTTATTCCAAGTCCATGTCCAAAGTTTTATTTGGGTCATTGGACACAAGGAATCAAGTGGATGTGATACTAAGTGTGACCCAACATATGCAGGACACATTTGCATCTTATCCACTTGATAAGCCAATATACCATGAACTTTCCTGGAAAGGGAAGGCTAAGACAGAAGGAGCCTCCAAGTCTAACCCAAGCCTTCCTATCCCATCCAGTGACCCTCCTGCAAACACCACCCTAGAAATTAGGGAGCCAAGTGCACCAGTTTCTCAAAAGACTGGTGTTCTTAAAAAGAAGACCAAGAAGAGAGCCCTGGCAATTATCAATGAATCAATAGAGTTAGGAAGTGAGGATCCTGAGTCACCTCTCACCAGACATAGTAAGAAATCCAAATATCTGCCTACCACTGAATTCTCCCAACAAGATTCAGATGTGGAAAAAGGGGCACACCTGTTACTATCAATGGCCTCTCAACAGGGCATTGGTATTGAAAAGAGTAGTCTCTCCACTACATCCTGTATAGAGTCAGAACAGGGTCAAGAACTCACTCTTGACCCAAGTGGATATAAGGGTGGTCTTACACAGAGTGGAGAGCACATCACAATTGAAACTCCTCCTGTTTCTCAGGGGGAGTTGCCAAAATCCAGTCTAAACCCCACTTCTCTCTTAGATTCTACATCAAAAATTTCTTCTGAACAAGAGATTCATTCTCATGACAATCTTGCTATTGATCACTCACAATTTAAATCTGTGATTGAGCCAACCTCAAGTGACATGGTGCTTGACACTGTGCTCACCACCCAGGAACCACATTTAGTTGGTCAGGGAATGCATGATGGGGCATATCCTAATGACACCAACAAAAACATAGAGGATTCACCAGTTTTTACTAGAGACTCTGTGCCAAACTCGCATATCCTTAGGGATGTGGAATTGTCTTCACATGCATATGGAGATGATGCTGTAATTCATCCCATTTCAATGGAGACAGCATCAGACTCCACAGCTATTCCAAGGCTGGAGGAAACTCCTCAATCATCCATACATGTTGCAGAACCATCATCTGTGACAGGAGTGCCTAGCACTAGCCCTAACTTGGCTCAGGCCACAATGTCACAATGGCTGGAGTCTGTGCACCATGACAGACCTTCAGGATCATCTTCTGTGCCCACACAATTGACGGATGAATGACTTCAAAATTTTCATGTGGCATTGATAGATGAGTTCTCAAAAATTGCCCAACACCTCCTCACAGCTGGACTCCCAAATAAAGATTATGAAGCTATCTTGCTCTGTCACAAGGAGGATGTTGAGGCCCAAAAAGATAATATTGTGGATGAAGCCCAGCAAGATGGTAATGTGGATGCTTGGCTGGATGATAAGAGAACTGTGCAGCTGAAGGAGGCTCTAGATTTTCTCAGGGAGGACTATCTTACTGCTTTGGGGTCGAATGCTAAAGGTCTCTCTCCTGCAGAAATCTATGAAGCAGTAAATGAAGTTTATAAAAGTCAGTTGAAGGCTCTGCACTTCCTTGGGAAAGGTCTTCAATCAGAAATCTCTACTATCAAGGAAGAAACTGAACATTCTCTGGTTCAGCTAAGAAATACTTATCTTTCTGATTTTCCCAAGGTGGATGGCATCCTCAAAGCGCTCAGAAAGACTACTCAGACTGTCTTCACTATGGATCTTTCTCTATCTTTGGTGACTGATAATTTGAAGAGAATGTCCACCAAATTAGAGAACCAACTTCAGTCCAACATCAACATCAATTCAATGCTCTCTGTGTTATGGAAAAACCAGTATGGTGACAAGCTGGTGGATGAGGTTCCTGTCTCCAACATATCTAAATTTGAATTCTCTAAGCTCAAGGACCATGCCCTCAATCCTTTCAAGTCTGAGCAGCTATTCTCAAAGGTTGACAGGTTGAAGAAAGAAGTGGCTGCCCTCAAGTCAGAAAACCAAGGGATTTCTCATTCCTTGGAGCTCATGAATGCCAAGTTGGATGACCAGAGCAACTCCACCTCAAACATTCTGCTGGTCCAACAACAGATGATGACCTCTATGATGAGAAACATGAATCTTCCTATTCCTGGAGAAGCTCAAGACATCTTGTCTGATCCCAAGCCTAGGGGGGAGAAAGAAAGGAAATGAAAGGAAGTGACTCTGAAAGGGGGAGTCTCTGCAAAGCTCAAGGGCAAAATATCTGAGAAAGACACAAGGCCAATCATTCTTCCTACTGTTTCTGTCACCAGTTTAGCTAGCCAGAAAAGTAGTGTGACTACAACTTTCTATCCTGGCACATTGCCCATGGATGTGTTTGCCCCTACTATCTCAAGGAGTGCTCAGCCTGTCAAAGCTAACATAATCATTGAGGCTAAGCTACATGAAGTTGCCAACACAAACATCTATGATGATGTGGCCTTTCTGGAGTTTCTGAAAGCCATCCAAATCAGTGTACAAGGTGACACCAAGGACAACAGGAGAATGATCAAGGAAAACATCAAGTACCTAACAGTGGTAGTCAGAAATGTCAATGATGCTTATCTAAGAGAGATTATCATGGTATCCAAAGAAAATGACCTATGGCATTTGTCTTTTGAGACTCTGGAGAAGCTGAGATATACTGAACTAGATATCATTCTGGAGCTAATAGAGACGAAGGGTGACAACAACAGGCTACTCTATGAGGATTTAAAGAAGGACCAATTTGCAAGATTGCTTGAGGTCATCTCAAAGCCAAGGACAGTAATTTTTCAAAGCACCACCAAAGCAAACTCTATTGATCAGCTTGTAATTCCTGCTCAGTTGGTGATGAAGTACAAGGACAGGATAAATGAGGTGCTTCAGATGCTCAGAGCAAAGAGATGATTCAGAACAGCAGAAGAGCTAGAAATGATCCAAACTCTACAATCATTTCTCATTCATGGCAGAATTCCTGAGTCTTTAAAAGAAAGAAAGGACATGAAGGATGACAAGGATGATGATGAAGATAAAAGCTACAGAAGAAGAAGTCAGTCAAGGAGTGATAAGGATGGGGCAAGTGAGAACAGCAAGGGCAAAACCTCTAAGAAGTCTAAAGATGCTGATGAAGACAAGAAGGACTCTCGGACAAAGAAGGAGACTGTAAAGAAAAAGAGTGGAAATCAGCAAGTCAAGGACATTGCTAGAAGTATCTTAACCACAACACAAGACTCTAAGTCTAGGGTGGGTACTGTCAGTAATGATCCTCCAAAATCATTATCTAAGACTTCTGAAACTGATTTGCCACTGGATAAAAGAAAAGCCATAACAACAACATGCAAAAGACACTTCCACAAAGTCATAGCTAGTGGAATGTTACAGTGGATGAAGGGGAAAGGGATGAAGCTACTTCCAAATGATGTGGCACTGAAGACTAAATCTCCCTGCTCCAGAAAGCTACCTCAAGTGAGGCATTTGAAGATCAAGAGTGTAGCCAAAAGGACAAGGATAACAAAGAAAACTAGAGTAATCACCAATACAGTAGGGATCAATGTGCTTCCTCTTGATGAAGACTATGATGAAGATGCCCTAGCATTTCTGAGAGCTCAAAGGATCTTTGAAGTCAAAGTGAAGAACAATCATCTTGAGATCAAATACACTGATGGAAGGGAGAAAGAAATGAAGCAAGGCAGCTGGCAACATTTTCCAACCTATGAACTTGAAAGAATAAATGCCTTATTGAATTTTGAAGAAAAAGAAGAAAGGATGTGGAAGATAGAGATTGCTTGATTCATGAAGATGCACTCTGACTATAAAGAAAGTTTAAGGAAGCTAAATGAAGAAAAGAGGTGTCAGAAAGAAAAGGAGATGGCTGAAATGGAAGAAAGAGCAAGGGAGTTGAGGAAGAAAGGGCTGTGCAGGGTAAAACAAAATCCTAACACTGTGGAGTACAAAAATCTAAATGGAGGTAAAAGCAAGATAAGGATGGAGTTTGTAGAATCTTATGTGGAAAGTGCCCTACGAACAGCAGCTGAAGATCTAGAAGACTCTCCTCTCATTGAAGAGCTCACTGCAAGGGATGAAATTCTACTGGCCATTTCTGAGATAAAGAGAAAGGAAGAAGCAAGGAAGAAGAAAGTTTATGATGATTTCTTAGAGAAGCAAATGAGAACTGAAGCTGTCTAGAACAAAGAGAAAAATTTATAAGCTTTAATTCTCAGTTTGTAATGTTTAAAATCTTGTACATCTTTTACTCTTCTTCATACTTGTTTCTGTTTATGTTAGTTAGGCTTGTTATCAGACATGAAATTGTGCCTAAGGGTCTTACTCACAATTTGGGGGAGATTGTTAGGCTCAAGACATGTCTGAATACCACCATTAACAAGCCTACACTATGTGACTATGTCACACTACATGACCTAGTGATTTCTATCACTAGGATATAGTATAGGTCTCAAATGTACTTGTCTTGTTCTCATGAACATTAGCTTTATTTTGTATGCTCAGGATTATAATGAGCTTAGTAAATTTATGCACCTAGAATGTACATAGGCCAATGAATAACTATCCTGGAAGAAGTTCATAATTGTTCATGCAGCAGGATTGGAGTGAATAAGGCCCTGAAGAAATAAGTTGCAGAAATTTGTCTAAGTCCCTATATCGTGAAGTCAGAATAAAGCTATGTCGTGAAGTCCACAAATTCCATGTCGTGAAGTACTGAGATCGCATAGTCCTAAATGAACTATGTCGTGAAGTCTTCAAGACTTATACCGTGAAGTGTTGATACCGCAAAGTCAAAATGTACTAGATCGTGAAGTCCTCAAATAGACTATATCGTGAAGTCCTCAAATAGACTATATCGCGAAGTCCTCAAGAAGATTATATCGCGAAGTCCTCAAACAGCCTATGTCACGAAGTCCTCAAATAGCCTATGTCGTGGAGTCTTCAAAGGCTATGTCGCAAAGTCTTCAAAGGATACTTCGCGAAGTCAGGAACACATTGGAGTTCACGATCACAACACTTAGCCGTTAACAACAAGACAAATGAAGGTACAAGATCAAAGTCAATGGAGACAAATACTGAAGCATCTGTGTTGGTCAGGTGGTCCAAAGAAACAGATGGCAAATCTACAGCTAAACTTGGAGAGGAAGAAGGAAGACAAGCAGCTACAGATAAGGGAGATGACCACAGAAAGCAAGTAGTCCTCCCTGACACAGCCAACCTTTTACAGAACGACAAAATGGAGTTGCAGGATGGGTAGCTGTGTAATTAGGTGTATGCACTAGTTTTGTATAGGACAATATATATATTGTGCACACCCTACTGATAGCTGTAAATGAGTTAATCATAGAAATATCTTGAGCACTTCTTTTCTCTATAAGAAAAAGCAAGAAAACTCTGTTCTTGTTTAGAAGCCTGAATTTCCCTTGTGAAATTCTGGAAGCTATAGTATTTAATTTACTTAATTCAAAGTAGATTAAAGTGATTGTGTGTGTCTTGTTTATTTACTTCCGCATTTCTTTACAGCACGATCAGTTACAGCAATTAAGTTTCAAGAAAACAAAAATCAATCAAACTATCCATTCACCCCCCCCCCCCCTCTGTCTAGTTTCTTAGTGTTATTCATTACTAACAGATACCCTACGCATGACTTAGAATTGGCAGTGATAGTTTTCGCTTTAAAGATTTGGAGGCACTACTTGTATGGAGAGGAGTGCGAGATTTACACAATCATAAGAGCATTAAGTACATTTTCCCAGAAAGAACTTAACATGAGAACGTAAAAGATGATAACATCGTCGGATAAAGTTAATCCAAGGATTTGAGAAAATGGAAATTGAGGTTAAGATAACCGGAAATGGTATTGAGAGACTATTTCAGGTTGC
This sequence comes from Heracleum sosnowskyi, assembly GCA_030848705.1. Lineage (NCBI taxonomy): Eukaryota > Viridiplantae > Streptophyta > Magnoliopsida > Apiales > Apiaceae > Heracleum > Heracleum sosnowskyi. Next base: position 89,916,404 of record CM061235.1, on the reverse strand, counting down.
AATGCAACCAGAATTGCTGCAGAAAATCAAGTTATATCAAGAACGAATGACGAGTGAAGGTATAAAGTCAATGTTGGGGAAAGAATTAAAGACTGAGAAAGATGATAAAGGAATCATGAGGTATTTTTTTACTGAGTTTGGGTTCCTAATGTTCAAGAGATTAGGGACGCCAAATTTTTCGGAATGACTGGTAAGAGAAACTGAAAGAATGAAGTTTGAAGTAGCCAGAACGAATTAAGGAATAAAGATCTGTCATAGAGAGACAACTACACCGAGATTAAAGAAATTTAAGGAAATGTGATTGGTTGTCGGATAGATAAAAAAGATATTATCAATTGGTAAATAAATATTTGATATGTCAGAAAATGAAGGCAGAACAAAGACCTAGTTGACTATCACAACCCGTGGAGATTCCTGATTAGGAATGTAAGTTCTTGTAATGGATTTTGTGATAGGATCAACAAGAATCAAGTCGAACTATGACGGCAATTGAGTTATAATTGATGGATTAAATGAGTCTACTCATATTTTATTATTAGTGGGAGACCTTCAATCGAAGAGTTACGAAAGAGATAGTTGGGTGACATGAAGTTCCAGTAACCATCGTATCAGATAAGAACTAAGAATTAAATTCCAGATTCGGGAGGAGTTTTTCCAAACGTGTTTGGCTACGAGACTAAGCGCGAACACTACGTAGGATCCGCAGACCGACGGACCGATCGAAAGAAACATTTCAGACAACCGAAGTTACGGTAAGCGTTGTACCGCCGATTTCAAGAGTAGTCGGATGTTGATAAAATATGGATGTATAAGAGTACAAACAGAATTAGCTTATATAGAGCGCCCGGTAGATATCATAGACTGGAATGAGTAAGTGTTGTAATGGAACCAGAGTGTTGAAGAGTCAACCTGGAAACTGAAGATTACTATATTGGAAGAGTAACCTCAGCTATTTTCTTAGATTCCGGGATGGAATCCTTTTAAGAAGGGGAGACTGTAATAACCCCAAATGTTGGACTTAATTAAAATTTTTGATGAATAGTAAATTTTTCTGATGAAATATATTTTCAAACCACACTATATGGAAGACATGGAATGAATGTTTCGAAGTTATATTAGTGATGTATAAGGAGAATCAGTGAATGTAAACGCGATCAGAATCAGGAGATTCCAACTTTATATTTTGTTCACTATTCATCGGGCAGTCGAGGATTTATTAATTGATCGTTATGAGAATTAAGAAAGCGAGAAGATCCATGATCAAATATTAAGCCAATGCAATAGAAGATCAAGAGGATATCCCCTAGCGTTAGTGCAACGAAACGTTTTCGTAATCGTTCGAACTTATAACAAGATTTAGCAACGAAGCAAAAGCATGACGAATTATGGATTAAACCCTAACCAAAGGAGAAGTATCATATAAGATCATCAAGTGCAACTTATAAGAGGATTGATGACACAAACAATGACATAGGTGATGACAAGGTGATGAATCACCACCTTGTCACCATTTTTGCCCAAAACCACCCAATGGATGACATGTGGCATGGGATGACAAAACACCATTAGAACCACACAAATGAGAAGTATGTAATTAGAATTGTTTTGACAAAAGAAAGGAAAAGAAAAACAAGCAAATATTCATCTTCCCCATTTCTTCCAAATTCTGTCCAGCATGAGCAAGGGACAAAGAAAAATTCATAACTCAGAATATAATCATCCTAAAATCGCCAAATTTGGACCATACCTCCCGAAATATATACCCAAGGTACGTGCAAAATTTCATGGTCATCCAAGAAGTTTAGAATGGTCAAATATTGGATCAAAGTTGAGGCATGAATAGTGATTTCGAAAATACTAACTTGTGTTCTTGATTTTGTTCTTGAAGATAAAAGCTAGTTAAGGTTGTTTAAAGCTCAAGCAAGGATATAAAAGCTACTGTTAGTCTTTACCAAGCACCAAGGAAGTTATAAACCTCTCACAGCTTTTGTTATACTTTGATGATATTGATAAGATTGATGATGTTTAGTGATGGTATGAATTAGAGGATGAATACTTGTTAATGGTGATTGTTTAGTGGTTAGTTGATGGTTGAACTTGTGAACAAGGATATGAACTTGTTTAGGCGGAAAATAAGTTGGCTGAGATGAGGAATTAGAGTTATGATTGATTAATTGTTGATTGGGGGATAGTTGGAGTGTTTTAAACACGGGAATCTTAATTAAGCATCGTTACCATGTCAGATTTTCATTGGAAAGATTAGACAGAAACCTCGGGTACCTTCTAGACATAACAACAATACTTACTGACCATGATCATGTAGGTCTTGTGCTGTAGTTTATTTTGGCGAAAGAATCGCATCGATCCGATTTACGGTTTAGGAGAAACACCCGTTTTAGTACAAGTAGTTTCGGGAAACCAAGATGTGCATTAGGTGAGCTTTGAAACAATGATCCAGCCCTTTAAAAATGAAAATAGGTCATGACACTAAGGTGAATAATAGTATGGACAGTTAGTAAGATAACCGAGAAGATTTCATGTTAAAAAGATAATTTTTCGATTTTATAAAAATATCGGAACCAAAGTTGCGCGAGGATGAATGGTTTCCGCACTCCACTGACTTAAACTGCTGCTCTCGGGATTTTCATCCCCTGAACCAGAAAAACATTTTCAAACATTTTGTTTCATTATTTCTCTAGATCGCGCACGCGAAAACGGTGTGTCATTTCAGTTAACGGTTAAGGAGATATGAGCATTTTAGTGAAAGTTGTACGAATAGTAACTTTCCATATCTCATCCAAGTTTGAAAATACATTTCACCAAGTTAAACCTCTGTTTTGAGATCAAAACTTTTATGATAAATATTAAAAATAATCAAAATGAGTTTAGAAGTGGTTTCATATTTAAATGTAAATTTTCTGATTTATTAAAAGTGTTAGAGTGCGAGTCGCGTAATAGTAACTCCATGAAAAGTCAACTCTAGAGGTACTACTTTGACCACCCGTTGTGACTGAGATAAAGGATTATTTCAAGTTGATTAAAACACGAACTTTGTTGAGGAATAACATGACTACATGATGTGTTTGACTTATGGTTGACTTAAAGTGAGTGTCTTAAGGATAAGCGAAGTATTATGAAGCGAATGATTACGCTAGGAAACTGATCGAGTATTTCTTTGTTTATAGATTTCTCGACAAATTCTCGAACCCCTAACAACCGAGAACTCAAGGCAAGTTTTCTCATTCCATGCTGTATTTAAAATTCCAATATTCTAATGATATTGCATATGATAGACGTATGCAAGTTTTCAAACCTTACATCTTATATAGATGCTGTTGTGATAAACAGTTGTGATTGTGATATAAACTGTTTATTATTGTAAAGGGTTTACGAACTTATATGGTTTATATGCTATGAGTATATTAGATATAAACTGAGGTTTTATAAAGGCTCTAAGTGTAGAGCACTTGTATGATGGTTTTAAAACTTAGACCGGGAGTCAAATTATTATTCTGTTTTGACTGTACTGTCATAAGCTGAAGGATTCCAGAGACAGTTATACTTTAAATATTGATTAAATATTCCAATATTAATATCATTGGATATTCAATGTGAGATATTTAAATAATATTTTTATAAATATTATTTGAATATTTATTGAATTAAGTGAATATTATTTTGGGATATTCACTTAAGTTGAGTTTTATTGAATAATAATTCAATATTTATTATTTGAATATTTATTAAATATTCCAAAGGTGATTTAAAAATCATAGAACCTTATTATATATTACTTAAGGTTCCAATATTTAATTAAAATACTTTGTGATCTTAAAAAGATTAATTGAATATAGTAGGGGTTCCCAAATATTATTTCCGAGTTTATTAAATTATTTAAATGCGATTAAATATTTTCTAACTCATCAAAAATTAGGAAATCCAGTTCAAAGAGTCGATCAAATGGTTTTACTTCCTCTATTCCTCGAAAATACTCATAGCTTGGGATTTCTACCCTGTCCAGATTAAAGAATTTCAAACTCACTAAATTCAGAAAATTCCGATTAACTCCCAGGTTATGATTTTCAAAATACTTGGTAATCGTTCGTTGTTTCGTTGACTGATGTCAACCCACATTGTGACTTACTCCTTTCAAACATTCTGGAGTAAGAAAATCTGAACTATTGCAAAGTTTTGACAAGTATTTTGTACTTGAGGGAACCAGGATTAAATTCTGATTCCCGTTTCATTGAGTGTTCATCCGGGACTAGGAGGAAACATGTAAGAGGCTGTGGGACAGTCCATCAAATTATATGGCGTAAGAGGTTGCGGGGCAGTCCAGCAACTATATCGCGTAGGAGGCTGTGGGACAGTCCAGCAGATACAAAGCCCGTATGCGGCTGGGGTGATAATCGTGTTAGAATATCGTTCATCTACTAGTAGAAAAGTGTGAGTTCGATACAACGACTGATCATCGTGTATCGTAGTGTGCTCCAGAATGTCCCCTCTCTCCAATTGGAGTTGTGCTGCACATTGTAACGAAAGCCTAGGTGCTGAGTTACCGATAATGTGATAGTGATTGAACAATGATGTTCCTCATACAGTATTTGAACTGTAAGGCATGTTTTGACAAAAAGATTACTCTAAACATCATTTTGTATGCAAATGAGATTTCAAATGTTGCAAATGATATATGAGCTTGCGGAGCTTTATATAAGCCGCTATATCTATTATTGTTGAGCTTTAGTGCTCATTCTTGTTTTTATATATCACAATACAACAGCTTCAAAAAGGTGTTCATAACTGATATTTTACAGTGTTTTGAACAGTATGAGATATCCGAATAGATATGCGTACATATATGTTGAGAAGGTATTTAAGATATACAACATATTGAACAGTATGGTATTTTGAATCAATGCATAGGCTTTAAGCCTTGATTCCAATGTTAACATCTATTTTAAAAAGATATGTTTTGAGACTTGGTTTATTATATTGATACCAAGGATTTCTAAATGATTTACGAGAGTATTCGAGTATGATTATAAGTCATACAGTATTTTGAACTGTATACTATTTTGGGTCAAACCCTAGTAGTGTTAAAACTTTGATCCTATATGGATTATCTACCTTAAAGGCTTAAAGATTTAAAATGGGATAGATTTCTTGCTGAGCGCTATTAGCTCATTCTTGCTTTATTAAAAATTTCAGAATGAAGAAAACATTGCCGATTCACCCCGTATTACGAGATCAAGGGAATGGGAAGACCACCCTTGAGTTAGCTCAGCAGGATGGATATTGTCGGAGTTAGAAGAACAGTTGTAGATGGAATTAGGGAGAATTGTTTTCGAGTAGGTTTGTGTTATTGAACCTTGTATAGAATTGTGAGGTCTATTATTCTAACTTCAGGTAGAGGTTGTAAATAATAGATGAGATCCTGGTTAGTACATTTGATTGTAATAACAAGTGTTACTTATTGTTGCTCATTTCCAAGGCTATAACTTGTGTGTGTGCGCGTAAGTGATTAGGGTCTTTGGAGTTGTATTATTAGAATATTGTAAGTGATGCAGGCATTGTATGATTGACGGAGTGTGACAACCCAGATTCATGACCCCAGATCCGGGGGTGTTACAACGAAGATGCTTCTGAAAATGGGAACACTTAGAGGAATTCCTTCTTTCAAGCACCTTGCCATGGAAATAAAGATGAATTTCCATGAATTTGGATATAATTGGCAGGGATTGATCCTTAGCTCAGCTAGCAACCTCACCACGAAGGGGTGTAGTGGAAACCTGAGTCCAGCAACTATAGCATCCCTATAAACAAACAACTTTTCCGGGTGTCAGTTGCAAGTTCTGTCACCTGGATCGGAAACCATTATCTTGAGATCCTTGGGGAAGGAGTACTTCTTCTTAAGTTTCTTCACATCGACCTTCCCCAGGGTACTTGGAAACTTGAAAGAATCAAATTCAGCATTGTTTTGGAAAGCATCCCCCATTTGATTCACTAATTCAAACAAAGTAGACAAAGGTTCATCTATAACAACAGGAACACAAGAGAGATGGTTACCTTTCTTGGCTCTTGAAGCCATCTTTTGAGCAAGAGTGGAAGATGGACCAGCTATTCTTTGATCTGCCATGCTTGGATGATGGCTTCTTGATTGAAAATAAACTTCTTGGTTGTAAACCACATAACTAAAGAACAAGAGCTAGAGAGAATGCAAGAGAGAAATTTGCAACTGAAGGTGTGAATGAAATGAGTTCATCCACCTCCGTTTTATAGAAGAAGGCAACTTGTGATAACAAGTCATACCTCAAGACGACTCGTGTTTACAGGTTTAATTGTCTAAATCAGTGATAAAACGACTAAAAAGGTTCATATAGTCGAACCAAAACTCCTATTCTTTTGAATAAGAACGAATAAAATGAATGAAAATGCGACATGGGGCAACATAAAGCTGCCAGTTGAGGAATTAAGGCTAATTAAGCATGATTTGCTTAACAAAGCGAAGTTTAGTCCTAATTAAGGATTAGTACATTATTCTGATTAACCTAATTTGATTAGGAGAGTTAATAACTTGGTTTGGAAATCAAGAATTTAAAACCTTTGGTTTGAAGACAACCTGTTGTTTTCAAAATGCTCATGTTGTTTTTAAACAAGGAGTTCGTACTCGAGGTGCAACCAACAGCCCCGGATGACTAAGGCCTCAAAAGAGCAGCCCCGGATGACCAGAGCCTCAGTGAGGGCTTTGGATGACCAGCCCCGGATGACCAGAGCCTCAGTGAGGGCTTTGGATGACCAGCCCCGGATGACCAGAGCCTCAGTTAGGGCTTTGGATGACCAGCCCCGGATGACCAGAGCCTCAGTGAGGGCTTTGGATGACCAGCCCCGGATGACTAGAGCCTCAGTGAGGGCTTCGGACAACTAGCCCCGGATGACTAGAAAGGTTATCACGAATGAAACCACACTCTTATCAAAAGAAGTCGACATTGAAAACCACCCCCACCGACCTTGTTTGCTTGAGAACATAATAAGGGTGAACCCCTTGATTTCGCCACCTTAACTTTAAAGCCAAAATGGCCAACATGTTTATAAACACCAACCAAATATCATGTTTAAATCTTGGTTTCAACCTTGGATGGTTGAAATCATTCACGATGGTTGAAATCATGCACGATGGATGAAATCATGAACGATGGTTGAAATCAAGCCCACATTAGCTTGATGGAAACCAAGAACGGTGGCCAACATATATGTTTTATTTGAGAAACTACCTAGTGGTTGGAAACAAGAACGTTGTTTCATGACAAACAACCAAGAAACCAAGGCAATCAACATTTCACCTAGCTGAAATTTAAAAATAATAATAATAATAATATTTCCGGCCAACCAGGGCTCCAACCGACCAGGCCACGACCGACCAGGGCTCCAGCCGACCAGGCCACGGCCGACCAGAACCCCAGTCGACCAGGCCATGGCCGACCAGAACCCCAGCCGACCAGCCAAAGCCGACCAGGGCCAACCCTGGGGCTCCAGCCGACCAGGCTCCTGGAAGGCCTTCAGCCGACCAGAGCTGGCCGACCAGACCCCTAGGAGGCTGTCGGCCGACTAGACCCCTGGGAGGTTGTCGGCCGACCAGGGCTGGCCGACCTGGCTCCCTCGGAGGCCTCCGGCTATCGTAGTTAGTTTAACTTGGCCCGGAAAATTCCCCATTTCGCAACGTCGTTTAGCATTGTTTAGCGCCATTTAGCGCCGTTTAGCTTCTTTTAGCGCCATTTAGCATCGTTTAGCGTCGTTTAGCGCTGATTAGCGTCGTTTAGCGCCGTTTAGCACTATTTAGCGCCATTTAGCGTCGTTTAGCACTGATTGGCATCGTTTAGCGCTGATTAGCGTCATTTAGCGCTGATTAGCGTCATTTAGCGCCGTTTAGCGCTGTTTAGCATCGTTTAACGCCGTTTAGCGTCCACTACGCCATAACTGGGATTCAGAAACACCTGAAAAAGTGTGGTTATAGCCCAAAAAACTGTTGGTAAAAGGAAAAAAACAGGCTATGGCTACACTTTGACCAAATTTGAGGGTGTTAGAAAAATGGCCGCTACCATAGGGGTCTACGCCAACACTTTTGTAGTTTTTGGTAAAACGGGAGAAATGTGTAGGCGTAGACCCCTACGCCAACACTTTTTATTTCTGTGGCTACATATTATTAGTTGTTTCTATAGATCTATGCCAACACAGTTATCTTTGTAGTAACACTACTAATAGTATTGCTATAGACCTATGCCAACACATTTTCAGTACTACTGTAACACCAAATTATGAAACACTTAGATGTTTTTACCAACACCCTTACCGTTATGCCTACACTTTTTCTTAAACATTTTTAGATTTTGTGCCAACACTTTGCTATACTTTTGCCAACACATAGACTAAATACTTTGGAGTCAATGGTTACACTTTGCATGCTTTTTACCAACACTTTAAATACAGAATGGCAACATATGACATTGAAATATAGAACTTCCCATTCAAAATATTACCAAACATTCCAATACATAAACAGGTTGTCCAGAAGCCATTTCAATACATAAAAAACCATCCAAAATAACTACATCAAATCCACAAACCATTCCAATACATAATAATAAATCATCCATATCTACAATGAAAATACCATCATCCAGTATTTTGTTTACAGCATCCTCATGAAATCATATAAATGGGGATGATGACTACCATAAGAATCCCTAAAACAATTCCAAATATAATTGGTGTACCTGCATTAGGTCATATTTTTCAAATTTTAGATAGCAAAATTTAGTTAAGTGATTAATACAAAAAGTGTTGGTCATGTCCCACTCACGTGTGTTGATCTTCCTTTTCTGTTTCTGAACTGATGCTCCAGAATCTGCAATGAGCAATCAGGTTGAACAGAAAGAACAAGATTTTTACATCAGTGAATTTTAATAAAAGGATGTATTTGTACCTGGTGAAACTTCTGTCATTCAAGCTCACAACAGAATCCAGGATGTGGGCTGCCATTGAAATGGTTTTACTGAGGCCCTGCTAGAAACAACAAAACAGAGATATTAGGGAAATGTCCCGCAAACTGGATTAAATTAGATGATATATGCAATTCAATGATATAATTAACTAACGAAACTTGAAACAACACAATAAAGATCTTAGAGAATCATCCCAAAAATTGTATCACGATAGATGCGAAATGCAAGACAGCTATAGTAAGAATTCAAAATAGATGCTAACAAGTCAGCTATATAATTAATAAATAAACCTGATCATCGGCAAAAGAGACTGTCATGAGGCCCTCAGGTAGTTCTTATTCAACAGAAATTATACACAGAAATGTAGCAATAATTTGAGGATTTACCAGAAATTATACACAGAAATAGTGATTTGAGAATATAACAAACTCAGGCAAACTAAAGAAGAAATTTCAGCAATAATTCAAGGATTTACCTTAGAAACAACTAGTTATTCAATATTGAAACTATTATGTCAAGATACGCGTAATGTGTGATATTATGTCACCAAACAAGCAGGTTTTAGTTACTTGCATAGTTGCATGTATTCACTCACCTTTCCAAAAGCTTCACCAAAAACTATTATATCCCCTTTTTTGAGTGTGCCCTTCTGCACGATGAATGTAGCTACTGGCCTTTTAGATTTATCAAGACCAGCATCAATGACTATGCCAACATCATATTTTAATATTTGATATTCTACTAAAACTTCTAATTAAACAAACCTCTAGTTTCAACTAACTTCTAAACAAAGTCATACCCAACATCCACACAAACCATCCCCTAGTGCATTTTAAGTCAAACCAAAGAAGCCACCATATTAAATCAAAAGCAGCTTCATTTCTTATCTTTCAATAAATCACTCGAAAACTTTGCCGCTAAAAGTGTCTGCCAAAACAAAAAAAAGGTCAATGAAAAACTAGTTATGCGTCAAACAGTATGATTTATTGTTGAATGTCGTGCATGATATTTACTTTACTCAAAAGGGTGAATTTGTTAAGAAAATTTCTGCATTTCCAGAGGTACATACAAAATTACAAACACAAGATAGCTATCTAGTATTTTCACCAATGATGATAGAAAGAACACATGAACACAAAGTTTACAGTAGCAGGATCTTTCTTACCGCTATGAAAAAGGTTTTATCTCCCAGTTCAGAGAAAAATATCAGCAAGAATGCCTGCAAATTAAACAACACGCTTGAGATATAGGTATATGACTATATTAGCCAACAAAAAGGTTATATGACTTCATGCATAATACATCAATAAAAAACCATGTCAATGCCCTTAACTCTAGGTACAAGTGTTCTCAGTATATATGACACTTCATCAATTGGTATGGTTTTAGGGGTAAACTACAACCTTTGGCAGTTTTCAAGTGAAAGGTGATTTTTAAGATACATAACATCGAGCAACAAATTTGACATAAAGGGGATTCCTAGTTCCTACCAGTTTCTTAACAAATTCATATCTGTATCCCAGTTTCTTATCTATAGAGGTTAGAGCTACTACCAGTGAAATTAGCCAAGGTAGGAGAAGTTAAAGAAAAATGTCATAGATTAGAACTTACAGGCCAAACATGCACATAACCTTGCTGGCCTTTTTGCCATAAAAAATTAACTACTCTAAGCAGGTAGTTCATTTCTGCGATGTGTTCAGGTGTCTGGCTGTAACCAGCTGTTTCTTGTTTGAGACCTCGTTCTGCATAGACAATCACAGAACCTATAAGAAGAAATCCAGAAGCAATCGATCGTAAAACTACAAATTTCTTTCCAGCCTTAGCCATTTAATGCACTAACTAACTAAATCTAAAAAGAAGAAGCTGCATAACTCCTCTGCTGCTTTTTGTAAAGAAGCCACTCCAGAATTCCAATAGAAAATTAATCGACAGAAACATAACGCCTTGACGCCTTCCCTTATTACAATAAGTGACACCATAAGCTCATGGAATCAACTGATCACAATACCACTAAATTAAAATATCATATTTTCTATTTTACGTCATAATATTCTATTTTTAAAAATAAATATACCAATTACAATATACATTTAATTCAAATTCAAGAAGCCATAGTGGTGACTTTCCCTCAAAGCCTTAACTAGTGCATGTTCTTCTAACATGCTGACATGCAAGCCTGCACTCAAAACTCCAGTTAATTTCGAAACCAAGTATCTTTTGGGCAAAGGCACTTTACCTGTACAAACCATACTCAGAAAAATATTTTAGAAAAGCCATTGGAAAAAGCTCAAGTTCATCAAATTTTAACAATTATAAATGAAACTCAAAGTAATCACAACTTGGAAACAGCGCTACCTAATATACCATCCAAAAACTACAGCAAAGCTCGACTCCAATTCCATATCCTTACAGATATGTAAATCATCAAATATATTCTAGTGTTTGAATGTGCCAAATACAACACCATACCACATTCACTTAAACAACTTACTCGACCTGAAGTTCTGATAAATTGGCCAAACGACATTAGAGAACACAGATAACAGTAATTACTTCGACTTAAAACAGAGTTTCCATCAAACAATTGGTGTCACATACAGACTTTTACAACCAAGTAATTAAGAAGATTACCTATACAATATCAAGAATTGCAAATATTAATCTTTAATTTACAAAGAAATTAAAAAAAGTTGATATAAATCGCCAAACATTGCTCAAATTAGTTTCTGTAATTGAAAGAAAAATGAACTAAACAAACAGATATATTATATAAAAGTACACAAAGAAAGAAACAGACCTTAGATTGAATCATTTTTCACAAATGTAATCAACCATTGACATGTTATGCCTCTTGTCAGAAATCTTGTTGCTATTACTTTTCTACAACATAAAAAAAAATATAAGAAATGCAAATACCTTCAAGTTTCTGAAGTAATCCAGCAACCTTTTCCACAAGCTTATCCACTTCCTGTACCTTCAAATCAACATTGACCAAAATAGATATAAATTAGAGCACTACAAGAGCCAGTGCTCCCAAGAAGGCATAAAATCGCTTTAGCTTATTGCTGGAGGAATACAAATTCACGTTTGCAAATAATAATCCAATTATTCAAAAACTAACATTTTATAAAACAAAAAACTCAGATTTTATCGACCATTTGCAATACATACAGGTGTATATATATATATATATATATATATATATATATATATACACAAACAAGCATACAAAACATAAAAAGTAAATCTCTATATACTTGTAAAACAAAAAAAATAAATACAAATCAAATACAAGTGAAAGGGGAAATCAAATATAAGCTTACAATGTAAAGAACAGAGATGTAAGCTTACATCGAAAGCCAAAACCAACTCTAAGCTCCTGTTGAAAAAAATAGAGTTAAAAATCAAAATTGAAATTGAATTTGTTACTAACTTACAAATTGAAGAACAAACGAAAGAAAAAGAAACCCGATTAGGTCGATTCCTTTTTACCTCGGTTGGGTTCGTTCAATTAGGGTTTAAATTTGTACAAAGATGGTGAAATTAGGATTTCAACTACAGAGATGGTGAATTTAGGATTTTAGTCATAGAGATGGTGAGATGGAGAGAGAGAACGCAGAGAGGGACGTGAGAGAGAATGAGAGAGTCCGAGTGTGTTGATTGTGTGAAAGGGGGAAAATTGGGGGGATAAAAATTTCGCTACGGGGGGGGGGGGGGGAATTTTTGTGGAAATAAGGGGGAAGTTATTTGGTATAATAAAGGGGTGAGAGTGACCTAGGATTTTTAAAATTTTTTAAATAAGAATTCACAACGGCTATTTTATAAATTGATGTTTAAAAATAGTTTTAACATCGTTTTAAAAAATATCGATGTTAAAATATTTTTTTAACATCGGTGGCATTTTCAACTGATGTTAAAGCACCGATGTTATATATACTTTTTTTAGTAGTGAAGTCTCTGATCACCCCATCTTTACATACATAATCTTGTAGAATGTACAAGCCCTAATGACCCGAAGAAGACCTGAATAAGCCCTAATTTATTCTAATTGAAAATGTAGAGAATGTTATTGAACCCGTACAAAATAATCCCTAATTTTTTGTGAAGAGAGAAAGAGAATTAAAGAAGTTGAGAGAGAGAGAGAGTTGAGAGCGAGAGTGAGCTGAGAGAGATAAGCTGAGAGTGAAAATATTTGGACAAAATAATTGACCCGCCTAAGTGAAAATATTTGGACAAAAAAAGACCCGCTGGGACAAATTGATTGGGCCCGCCTATTTATCACATTAATCGGCTACACTTTTTTTAAGAGCAACGGCTACACCGACTTTGGTGTTAGCATAGATACTGGATGAGGTCTAGGGCTGTCAAACGGATAATTCGGATACGGATCTGCCTGTATCCGAATCTGAATCCGAAAATCTGAATTCGTATCCAGATCCGTATCCGAATCCGAAAATATTTAAATAAACATATCCGAATCCGCCGGATACTATCCGGATACGGATAATATCCGAATCCGAATTTCAGTCAGAATTTTTTAGTTTTTATATTAAATTTTAATTCAAAAAAATTGAAAAAATAATAAAAATTTAAATTTTTTTAAAAAAAACTAAACTAAACTAAAACTTAAATTTATTAAAGTCTATATTATTTTTTTCAAAAATTTACTTTTTAGTATAATTTTATTTATTTTAAAATATTAAATTTGTAATATATATATATATATATATATATTTACAATTATCTACAACTTATATAAATATATTGTTTAATGATTAAATTATATATATATATATTCTGTAAACTTAAAATATAATTTCTAAATAATATGTAACTATATATATATATATAATATTATTTATTTATCATATTTATTTAATTTCGGATTCGGATATTACCGGATACGGATGCGCCTATATCCATATTCGTATCCGCAACTACCGAATTCGAATACGGATAATATCCGCTTTATTTCGGATACAGATAAAATCCGCTTTATTCCGGATACGAATACAAATATTTCGGATGGATATCGAATTTTTCGGATTTTTTTGACAGCCCTAATGAGGTCTATGGTCACACTTATTTGTAGTAATGCTAACACTGAAGAAAGGTGTAGGCTTAGACCATTTTTAAGACATTTAGGGTTACACTTTTGCTTGTAACACTGAAAAAAACGTAGTTATTGCTCATATATGGTGTAGTGGTCGTTTAGCGCCGTTTAGCATTGTTTAGCATCGTTTAACGCCGTTTAGTGTTGTTTAGCGCTGATTAGCATCGTTTAGCGCTGATTAGCGTCGTTTAGCGCTGTTTAGCGTCTTTTAGCGCCGTTTAGCGTTGTTTAGAGCTGTTTAACGTCATTTAGCACCATTTAGCACCCTTTAACCATGCCTATGATTGATTAGGGCTCATTGCCCACCAAATATAACCTATTTAGGGGCAATACACAACGATCGTTCTTCAGAGTTAGCCAAATTAAGGCAACACTCAACCTTCGCTAACAAAAACTTGGCTACACTTGATAGCTTAGTTATTAGGTGACCTCAACCAACAAAAATGAAGCCTCGAATAAGGCTAATCGTAGTGAATGTGTATGTCGCTCCACACTTCACGCTAAAAAACGATACTCGTGAAACACTAGTGTACCCTAAGCCGCAAAAAGGCCATACCCGAGGAGGGCCACTGAAAAATTAGTCGACTTAACTTCGAGAAAACCTGATCAGTTTTCTTCGAAGTTAGGGGGGCAAATGATATGGGCTAAAATAAAATCCCTAAGGACACCTTTAATGCTGCATTAATTAGACCTAGAACGGTCCAAACACGAGGCCCATTATTGAGGCCCGAAACCCTATCTATGATATTAAATTCGTAGCCAACAATAGGGTCAAGGTCCAACCCTTATCTCGAACCACTAAGGCATGGGTATGGTCCAGGAATAATCCAGTGGTTGGAAACCACTAGGATGCTTCAAAGACAACGTCCAACATGGAAACGAACTCCAACATGGAAACTAACTCTGATAAGAGTTATCCACCGTCAAGGAGGTTGCTTGGCCACCAAGCAACCTAACTCTACTGCGATTCTAAGGCTTATAAATGCCTATATAAAGACCCGATATCTCAATCTCAAAACTACGTTGGCTTGATCCTTAACAAAGGTGCGTAAGCAGTTTGTGAGGACCGTGCAGTCTCAAAACACGAACGCAGCCATAAACAACTAGTACAAAATGGGCCTATAGCGTCGGTCAAAATGATCTACAGCGTCGGTTAAAAGGCGTAGTATATGTAGGGGACGCTATAGGTATATGTCTATAGCGTCGGTCAAATAGGCGACGCATATTAGTTACTTGTAGCGTCGGTTGGTTAAAGAACCGACACATATTGTCATACTTCTAGCGTCGGTTGCTTGAAGAACCGACACATATTGTCCTACTTCTGGCGATGGTCACTTAAAAGACCGACACATAAAGTCAAGTTATAGGTGTCGGGTTTTTCAACAACCGACGCCTAAAGTCAATTTTTAAAAAAAAATTAATTTTAAAATTGTTATTGCTGATCTGCAATTATTATTTACGCAAACCACCATAGGCATTGATTTATATGACAAATAACAGATCCGAAACTAAAAAGAGAGACTTGTATCTTATTATCATAAATAAAAATTACACATGTATTTGGTACAACAATTTAATCACTACAACCATTACACGCTATCAAGACAAATAGTATTCCACTATACATTGAACACTTATCTCAACATGAATCTAATCCACAACTATTGTTTCTACAAAAGCCAATACAATATATTTCTTCAATTGAACTAGCAATCCAGCTCGATGAGGCAAATGTTTGAGCATATGCATCCGTAGACGGAGAAAGGGAAAACGGAGTAATTGCAACCTGTTACAGACTATGAATTCAGACACTAACATGGTATGAACTTCGAAGCAACCATCTACTGCACCTCACCAGTTTAGTGATATAGACATAAATGGTACACCGCCAAATAATGCTTCCCTTTCCTGGCACCAGCCACTGCACCTGAATGAACCCTGTGGAAAATAAATTAATAATTTTTGGATTTCGATTCAGATTATACGCGAAATATTTTCTGGAATCGATTTTTTATCCAGATAGACAAGAAGTCAATCTACATCTGATGTTTCAGATTTAAGCAAACGGGAATCAGTCATAGAGTCGTAACCACTTACACTTCAGCCAAATGGTGAGCCACTAGATTAGCAGCAGATCGCTTGACAGAACATAAACATACACTATGTAAAGAGGACAACAACTCCTGACATTCAGTAACACACCCAGAAGTAGAAGTCATCTTAATAGAACATCTAATTGATTGTATAGTCACTAAACCATCAGATTCAACAACTACCCCATCAAAGCGCTTGTCATCTTTACAATACTATGTATTTATAACAATGAACATATAAAGTAGATGTATAACTATAGTATACATACAATTTACCCATAATCTTCCGTAAAAAAACTGGTAAGAAAAAATACAATTAAAAACAAACAAATTTAGGATAAAATCGTGCAACCTTCACACCATTCTAAAGACTTATAAGATGAGGCAAAATTAGAAACTTAAATGAAAGAGTCTGGTAAGAGAATTTTTACCAGACCCAATAGTCATTTATCTTCTAATCTTGCATCTCCTTCGCTCTGCAAAATCAAATTCATATGCCAATTGAAAGAAACGAGTTCCTGAGTTCATCCACTAAACAACTCTTGCAAAAAGAAGCTCAATAGATTAAAATAAAATAATAATTAACTAAGTAAACAATATCTCTGTACCAAATTGATCACCTGCTTGGTAACTCTTTCTATGATTCATCATTTGGTTAAGGCTTACAGGGATCACCAGGGGTGAGCACAAACGATACAGAACAAACAAATAAACACACAGACACACACACACACACACAAAGAATATTTGGAGGCTATGGTAGCTTCCTGAATAATGTTAATTTGCATGGGCCAGGGAATATGATGTTATGCATGTTAGTCTTGGAACAAGAGTTTGTAGGTATTTAATACATCTCTACAACTAGCTACAACGACTCACTCTTATCCGACAATAATGCACAAAAAAGAACTTCTAATCACCCACATTATATTGAACTGAACTAGTTTATTTGGAAGACCTAATCGCCAATGTCACCTATACATCACACAAGCTATATTCTATCATTTGACCATTTAAGAACTCAAAAAAAAATATATGCTTAAATACATCTATACACACATTTTAACTATGAACAAAAAATCATATATGATATAAATAAAAAAAATAAAATCTTGAAATAAAATACCCAAGAAGGAGTGTGTTACTTGAGAATACAAATCTTTTTTCGACCCCATTCCAGAGTAAATGGCTCTATGGAGTTAACTTAAATTCCTGAAAAAACAAAAAAGAAACCAAAATCACCTAAGATTTTGCATTTCTTAGCTCAAAACAGAATAATAGCAAACAAATACTTAAGTAGAATAAACATATGCAAAGCAATAAAATAATAAACACACATATTAAAGCATACATATAGGTAAAGAGGAAGAGGGCTAACCCCATAAAGCCAAGGAAATGATGAACACGACTTTAACTTTTTTAGGCTGAAAGAAAGTATAATTATCAAGGAATAAATTTGGTTTTAAGAAGCAAAGATGAACACTACAACAAATCGGGTTTTACCTGAAGTGGAGTGGAGAAACGAGATATTACCCCAATTAGGGCTTGTAGAACAAATCGATTACTAATTAAGAGATTTGTGGAACAGGTCGAGAGGTTTGTAGAAAAGGTCGATTATTGAAACCTCAAAACTCATCGTGAGAGAGATGTAGTTACTGATACAACACAACACAAATGTGGTGAGAGAGCGTGGCAGAGAGGGCCGCCGTCCAAAGAGATAGTCACAGCTAAATGCTTAATATCCCTTCATCTGGATTAATTTAATCAGATTTATACACATGCTCTTATTTTTAATCTATTTTTTTGTACTTTTATTTTTAATATTTTAATTTTCAATTTTGATTTTGACAAATTTTATTCTTTTACAAATAATTTAATTTTGTTTAGTATCATGATTCAATATATCATTATATATTAATTTATAAATTGATTACTTGTAACATTTGCTTATTATTAATTCAAAATTTTAAGAAAATTAGAAAAATAATAAACTAAAAAATTTAATAAGTACTAGCCTATAACCCGTGCAAGGCACGGGCCTTAAAAAATAATAAACTAAAAAATTTAATGTGAACGGAAAATATTAAAATAAAAGTAAAAATTAATATGCTAAATTATAAAATGAGAAACTTAAATATTAATTAGAACATAAAAAAATATAAAACAATAAAGATGGGGTTACGCTCGATATTTTTGTAAAATAGAGATTTTAGTGATAACAAATATAAAAGGTAATATATTTTAATTTAAAGATAATTACCATGATATTTTTGGAAAATGAGTAGATTTTGTTAGGAAAAAAATATTTTAATTATAAAAGGCAATCATCTAGTTACTATTTTTATATATTTTTATTATTTATTAAATAGAATAAAAAATCGAAAACCGACCAAAAACCGAAAACCAAAACTTTCAATGTTTCGGCTTTAATAATATACTAGCTTAAAACCCGTGCGATGCACGGATTGTTAATTGTTATTTTATTATTATTTTTTTAATATTTTATTAATTGTAATTGTGCAAAACATAAGTAGGCATGTTAAAATAGCTAAACACTTTTAATTAATTAAAAACATTAAAACAAATTTTAAAATAAATAAGTATGGGTTTGCCCGTTATATTTTTGGAAAATGAGGGGTTTTGGTAAGAAAAAATAAAAAAATGTAACATATATTTAGTTTAAAAAGGTAAATGCTCGTGATATTTTTAGAAAATGAGATTTTAAAATTTAATAATTAAAAGCATTTAAATACGTTTTAAAATAAATAAGTAAAGAGTTTCCTGTGATATTTTTGAAAAAAGAACGGATTTTAGTGAGAACAATAGAAAAATTAAATTGTAAAAGGCAATTTCCCGTGATATATTTAGAAAATGAGAGGCTTTGTTAGAAAAAATATATAATGTGTTTTAGCTGAAAAGTTAATTGGTTATAAATAGGTATTTGATTATTTATATTTTAATATTTTTAGTAATTGCATTTGTTAAGAAAAATAAGTAGACATGTTAAAATATGTAAACTTTTAAAAAATAATTATAATATTGAAATACGTTTAAAAATAAATTACTAAAGGTTTGTCCGTGATATTTTTGGAAAAGGAGTGGGTTTAGTAAGGGAAAATCACAAGGTACCATACCGACCAACCAAACTTTTAATATGGGCAATTAAGTAAAATCACAACGTACTATACCGACCAACCAAACTTTTAATGTTTCGTCTATTATATAATAGTATTGATAGTATAGATAGTATAGATATTGATAATAAATATTAATAATATAATAATAATTAAAAAGGATACATATCACACTTGAATTGTTTTTTTAGGCGACACACTTGAATTGTTGTTCTCGTTCTCGATAAATGAAGTATATAATATATAATATGTAAATACTGAAAGAATGACTTACTAGAAAAATTGAAAAAAATTATATAATACAAATTAAAAAATGAAGTAGAGCTGAATCCTTAGTAGATAAAAAGATTTGTTTATACCATTTAAACAAAACAAGTTCAGCGTAGTTGGCCAAAGTAGAACAATAGAAATTCATCCTAGAAAAGGTCGGCAGTTCGAATCCGTCAGCAAGGAAGCAATTTTAGCACATGTTTACATTTTTTAAATAATTAGGTTATAGCGTCGGTTAAAGCTATAACGTTGCTTAAAACACAATCTAGAGCGTCGGTTCTATTAGACCGACACATGATATACAAGCTACAGTGTCGGTTCTCCAAGACCGACGCGTAAAGAACAAACCTATAACATCGGTTCTACAAAAGACCGACGCTATAAGTCCGAACAGGTGTCGGCATTCACAAAACCGACGCGTAAAACATACACCTATAGCGTCGGTTCTACAAAACACCGACGCTAGAAGTCCCAATAGGTGTCGGCATTCACAAAACCGACGCATAAAAGTGTTATTAGTGTCGGTTGAAGTGAAAAACCGACGCCAAAAGTCCTGCACAAACACCTATAGCGTCGGTTAATTTTACAACCGACGCCTATAACATCCAAAAGCAACGGTTCTTTATATAACCGACACAATAAGTGCGACGCTAAAAAGCCTTTCTCTACTAGTAGCTCGAAGCTCTAACCCTAGCATTAAATATCCGCCGCCATTCAAACCACGTTTTCGTTCCACAACAATGACCAAATTTTATTTCAAATTTTTAAAAGAATGCCTTCTTTTCACGTTAACAGTTAGCGTCAGCCATTAATTTATAAACTCGGAAATTCAACTACTTATTTGCAAATTAGTGTAAAATATAGACACCACTCTGTAGTTTACTCTTTTATTAATGTCAATTATTTTGCGCACTCCATCAAATACACTCTCGTTAATGTAACAGGAGGTCTGCTACGTAGGATCCATGTAGTCACGAATCATAACACAAGTTCTTCCTTGATGACTGGAAGGGGAGACAGAAGTATCAAATTCCTCTTCTCCCTGCAGGAGGCTTTCTGGCATTTCCGGAATGGGAAGCTCTCTGATCTTTCCTTCGAGTTTTTATTTTATAGAAAAACGGTAAACAAAACAAAAAGTACAATAAATTTTTTATTTGAATGGCAAAATTGTACTTCAGTCCTCTTTAATGAAACTCTCATTTTAGTCGTTTTTAGTTTAATGAATTTATAATGTTTCTATTATTTTTTCACGTTTACTCTAACGATAATTTAATTATATAATTGTGTAAACTTTGAAATTAGCTAGGTTTCTTGTTTTTTTCCTGTTTTCAATTAAGTTGATTTTATTATGTTGTGTTAGTGCAGTGTGGCATTACAAAAGGGGTTAAATATCAAATTGGTTACTGAAGTGAAGATCAGATATTACTTTCATCACTAATATCTACGAGATATCGTTTCAATCACTAAAGTCATCATAAACATCAAACAGATAACTCTAAATATGTATTCGGAAAATAAAAATAAATTTTCTCGAGTTCTACACATATTTCTGAAATGTTACTACAACCAAATTAAAAGTTATGAATTCTAGTATTTCAGATAATATATTTAGATTTTAAAAAATTTATTTACTATTTATTTTTAATTAAATCAAAGTAAATAACTATAAAATTAAAAAGAAAAAACCAATAAATTTTTTAAAAACTAAATATAATATCTTAAATACAAGAGTTCAAAACTTTTCATTTGGTTGCGTTAGCATTCAAGAAATATGTGTAGAACTCGGTATAAATAATTTTTATTTTTCGAACATATATTTAGAGCTATCCATTTGATGTTTATGATGACTTTATTGATTGAAGTGATAGAGATCAGTGATCAAAATGATATATATGGTCACTTCAATGACCATTTTGATATTTAACCCATTACAAAAGTAGAAAAAAGGTCGAAAGTGGATAAAATCGATGAAAGCGCACACTATATATTTTAATTGTTTTAAAAAAATTAAGTTATATTATAGACGATAAAAGCTATATATGTGAAATTTAGTTATGCCTCCTTTTTGTTTAGAATTTGTGAGTTAGGTTTTTCTAAGACCACTTTTTGTTGTAATTTTATTAGTTCACAAAAAATATTTTATAAAAATTATTATTTCATTAAAAATTATTTACATTTCGCAAATAATAATTATTGATTATTATTGGAGATCTTGAAGAACATAGTCTCCAAAATCTCCAATATAATAGTGATTTTCATAAAACTTTTTCCTAGAATTTGGTAGCCCATTTAAGTTTTGTAGTTATTCAAATATTATTTGCGATTAACAAGTTTTACTCAAAATATCTTTTTTTTCCTTTATCCTTATTTTATATTATATAAAGTCATTCTAAAATCGCTTGAATTATATTTTTTTAACTCCTCTATTTTAGTATTAAAAATCAAATTTTATATTTTAGGTCCTACTTTTTAGGAAAGAAAATAATTATAAAAGATAAGTACCAAAAAATAAGGTTAGATCATTATAGTTGCGCTACAATTGTTAGATATTATTATCAGTGTAAATAAGGTTGTTCAGCTCTAATACCTATCCAATTTTCTAGAGCTCCTCTAATTTAAATACTTAAAATTAAAACTTCATTATATATTTCCAATTTTTTAGAAATGAAAATCGAATTTTTTAGATAAGTAAAACAAAACTTTTTTTAAATTATATAAAACAATGGTAAAAAAGACAAGTTTATTTATCTATTTTTTAAAAGCACTTATATATAATTTAATTTCATTTTATAACTCCTAAAATCAATATCTTTATCTTTATCTTTATATATATAAAGGAAAATCTCAATGAGCTCACAAATCTCTGAAAAAAATATTTATTTTTTTTCTAGATCTTCTCAATTTTAATTCAAAAATAGAACTTCTTTATTTACATTCGAATTAATTGAAAAGACGATAAATAGATAAAAAAAACAATCATATATAGAATTTAATAAAATATATAAAAGTTAATCATATTTAGAATTTAGATAAATAAGTAATAATTTTTCTTAACAAACTTAATCCTATTTATAATTTAAAATTTATAGGAAACCATAATCAATCGAGAAAATATTAACATCGGACCTATCTATATAAATCCATCCCAATTAAGATTCTGATTAGATGGGGAAAAAAATCTATGGTGAGTTTCAACTATCTGGTCTCTTTTCATTGTCTTTGGTTATTTTCATTCAATATTTGTGTTATATTTTATTATACAAATTTTTTTCTCTAATTCTTTTGTTTAATAATACATTTGGGCGCTAAGACAAAGATATTATGAAGTTACCGCTAAGTTAGTCGACTAATCTTTAATTTTATTTTATTATCTTTATCTTTACATATTGTATTATATTATATTAAATTACATCCTATTCAAATTTTAAGTTCAAATCATCTATAATTTTTCATATTTTAATTTATAAGGAAAAAAATGAATTTATATAAAAGGATAATTCGTATTGAACAATATCCTTAAACATAATATTTAAATCTATACTATTATATTAAAGACGAAACATGTAGTCCAAAACTTTTGTAGTCTGGTCACTCAATTCTCAGCCGTTGGATCTTTTTAATCAAATTGATGAGAGCCGTTGGATAAAATTTTAAAAATTATTAAAAATAATACATTTTATATTATAATTACTAATAACTATCTAATTACCATTTACAACTAAAACATATTACCTGTTTTATATTCTCTACAACTCATTTTCTAAAAATAAAACATGCAACTTTATATAAAAGGTAATATAAATTTTATGTAACTGTCTTTTCAGCACATTACCTATTTTATATTTTCTAACTAAAACAACTCATCTTCTAAAAATAACACGAGGTATTTTATATAATCTTACTTAAACAACTCATCATCTAAAAATAAGACGATCAATATATACATAAAAAGGTAATATAATTTTATATCATTATTAATAAATGACTATCTTCTTTCTTGAGCACACCTGTTTTATATTTTTTTAACTAAAACAATTAATCTTCCAAAAATAACACATGCAACGCATATATAATGGTGATATTATTATATATTTATAACCAATTACTTTTTTCATCCAAAACACATTATTTATTTTATATTTTCTAACTAAAACAACTCAACTTCTAAAAATAATACAAATGACATATATATAGAATGATAATATATTATATATAATTATTAATAAAATAATCAGTTACCTATTTCAGCTAAAATATATTAGTTGTTTTATATTTTCTAACTTAATCTTCAAAATATAATACGGGTAACATTTATATTAAAAGAGAATATAACTTTATATAATTAATAAATAACTAATTGTCTTTTCCAACACATTATCTGTTTTATATTTTTTAACTAAACTAACTTATCTTCTAAAACTAATACAAGGAACATTTATATAAGACGATAATATTATTAAATTAAACTCATAAAATTTATTTTAATTATACTTCTTTTATAACTTTCAATTCACGTAAAATAATTAATAAAAAATAAAATTAATATTGTAATTACTAATAACTACCTAATTATTAAACACATATAAAAAATATTATTAAACACAAAATTCATGAAATACAAAAATACAAACACATGCTTTAATTGAGTTCAACAACCACATATAAGTATAACTATTCAAATTTCAAAATCATATTCATAAAAAGCAAATACAAAAATAAAGATATATAAAATATTAAAATACAAAAAAAAAATTAAATTTCAACCGTGCATCGCACGAGTTTTAAGTTAGTAAAATGATTACGTTTTTCAGTTGAAATATATTACCTATTTATAATTTTTAAATAAAATGACTCATCTTCTAAAAATAACACGGGCACATTACTTATTTTATATTTTCTAACTTAAACAACTCATCTTCAAAAAATAATATAGGAAACATATATATAGAAACATAATGTAATGTTATATAATTATTAATAAAAAACCAACAGCCTTTTTCACTACATTACCGGTTTTGTATTTTCTAACTAAAACAACTCATCTTCTAAAAATAACACGGGTGCATTACCGATTTTATATTTTCTAACTTAAACAATCCATCTTCTAAATATTTTATATTATAATTACTAATAACTATCTAATTACCTTTTTCAGCTAAAACATATTACATGTTTAATATTTTCTAAATAAAACAACTAACATTACCTATTTTATATTTTATAACTTTAACAACTCATCTTCTAAATATTTTAATTTATAATTACTAATAACTATCTAATTATCTTTTTCAGTTAAAACATATTACATGTTTTATATTTTCTAAATAAAACGACTCATCTTCTAGAAATAACACGGGCAAAATACATATTTTATATTTTCTAACTTAAATAACCAATCTTCTAAAAATAATACGGGCAACATATATATAAAAACATAAAATAATTTTGTATAATTATTAATAAATAACCAACTACCTTTTTCAGCACATTACATGTTTCTTATTTTCTAACAAAAACAACTCATCTTCTAAAAACAACACGGGCAACATGGTGACATTATTATATATTTATAAGAAATTGCCTTTTTCAGCTAAAACACATTATTTATTTATATATTTCCTAACTAAAATAACTCATTTTCTAAAAATAACACGAACCACGTATATAGAACGATAATATATTATATATAATTATTAATAAATAACCAGTTACCTATTTCTGCTAAAACACTTTAGTTGTTTTATATTTTCTAACTAATGACCTTCTAAATATAATATGGGCAACATATATATATATATATATATATATATATATTAAAAAATAATACAATTTTATATAATTATTATTAATTAATTAATTACATTTTTCAACACATTATCTATTTTATATTTTTTAACAAAAACAACTAATCTTCTAAAAATAATACGGGCACCTTCTATATAAAACGGTAATATTATTATATTAAACTTATAAATTTTATGTTTTATTATAATTTTTTCTATAACTTTCAATTCATAGAAAATAATTAATAAAAAATAAACTTTATATTATAATTAGTAATAACTACCTAAACTTAGGGGTCGTTTGGTTCGAAGTGTTCTGGGTATGAGTTTCGTTCATTCCTACCTAGTGTTAGTTTCAGTAAAGATAATTTTAAAACACATACCTCAAACCCCCCAAGGTATGGATTTTTGATACCCTCGGGGGAGAGGTGGGTACGAGGGAGAGGTACGAGAAATCAATATTATTTCTACTATTTTCATATCTATACAAGCAATTAAATATATATTTTAATATAAGAACAAATCAACAACTCAAAAATATATTTAAAAAATAATTAAATAAATATTTTAAATTAATTAAAATTAGTCAATTGAAAATATCATAAATCAAATATATTTATTCCAGCATCCAACCAAACACATAATATCAGAAATGATATCTCAACCCCATACCACCTTAACCCAATTCCGATTTCAACCCATACCACTTTACGAACCAAACGACCCCTAAGTACATCTTTATTATATTATTATACACAAAACTCTTAAAATACAAACTAATCACAAACAAACACAAACACAATTCAACCTCGAATTCAACCTCAAATTCAACAACATATGAGTAGAACTATTCAAATTTTAAAATCATATTCATGGAAAGTAAATATAAATATAAAAAATGAAATATTAAACTATAAAAAAGATATTAAATTTAAATTTCAACCGTGCATCGCACGGGTTTTAAACTAGTATTATGTATAAGGATATTCAATAAATTAGTTTTCTTTGTAAAAATATAAATGATTGAAGTTTGAGATGATGTTTAATACATTTTTATTATTGTGTATTGTTATATATTTATTTATATATTTCGGGTGCACTTTGAAATCGTTTAAATTTATTTTTCTTATTTTCTCAAATTTTAGAATTATAAATATTAAAATTTAAAAAATATGAATGATCTTATATTCTCCTAAATTTTTTCCACAAGTCAAATTACGATTAACTTTTTCTAATATTTTGGATTCTAAACTATGGCTTCACAAAGGTTCCCTAAATAGACAAATTTTCATGATTTACATCCATGTAATTAAAATATTTAACATTACATTTGAGGATATTGAAAAAATTAATACTTTTTATAAGAATTTTTGTGCTAAAATTTCATACGCTAGTTATTTTTATTATTGCGTATGATAGTATTTTTCATCTACATATATATTTTTCTAATTTTCTCAAAATTTTGAATTATTAATGTTAAAGATTCGAAAATATCTCAATTGGCTTTAAAATCTTTACTAATGAATATAGAACTTTAATATTTTTGACTTTAAAATATTTACCAATGGCTTTAAAATATTTATCAATGGCTTTATTTGTTTTCGATTTTGACTCTAGATTATCATCAATAAAATTATCATTATTAGCTGAATCAAATCATTCACCTGCTTCAAAATAAACAAAATGGTTGCGTTATTAAGAATGAGAAAGACAAATTTTATGTTGGTCAAATATCACAGTTAATTATTTTAATTGAAAATTTAATGCTCACCACGACATAATCAACATTGTATGAGGTGATTTTAGATTCTTGCGAGGACGTTGAAACTCTATGGTTTGAACTAATTTTGTCATGTCCGAGGCCAAGTACATTGTATCGCTATGGACTTCAATCATTCAAAGATATAATGAATGTCAGAATTTTTCCTGTGGTGGTTTTTAAATTTTCAAAATATTGATTTTCATTTTTTTCTTATGGCGAAAGTTTTAAATTTGTTAGAACAAATTCCAGACTTACATTTAATATGCTATATTTTTAGAATTTGTTTTTACTACGTCATTACCTTTAGATTCTAACCATAAAGGTCGTCGTCAATATTTGTTGATATTGACCATATCACTTCACAATCTTTGAACTACTTCACTTAATTAATAATGTAGATGAGCACCGTAAATCTAATAAATTATACTCCCTTCGTCCAATCCATTTATTTACACTTTATTTCTGTAGATGCCTCTCTCAATTCTTTACATCCCAAAATTAGTAAATTCAGAGATCCGAAATATGCTTATATAGAATATATTATCAAGCTAACGTGAAGACATGTCTTATTAATAATAATTTTAATAGTTTTAAAAGACAGTTATGAATTAAAATAATTTAAAATTTTATGTTATTAATCGAATTTATATTGTTGATATTATTTTAAAACGACTTAAAAACAGTTTAGTTCAACACACATGTAATTTGTGTAAGATAGGTTAAATTATTCTTACAATGATAAATTGAATTTTTAATACTTCATCAACGTGCTTTGTACAAAAATTAATTTCTTTTAACTTTAAATTTTAATTTTGTTTAAATTCAAAAATTTATACTTACGAAGATGATATATTCATTCAAGTGTGATTTTAGAAATTACATGTGAATTATAACAATTCAAAATTTAATTTAATTTAAATATTTTATTATTTTAAATTGGCGTAAAAAGACAGTTTAGCTACCAACCAACATGTAATTGAGGCGAACATTGTATTAAAATGGTTTTTTCACTTTTAAAATTTTAATATTTCTTTAAATCATACGATAATGTCACTATTAATATCTTAATTAATGTAATATGGATGTTTATATATAAATAACAAATAGTTATTGAAATTATCTATTATAAATTATATACTTGAAATTGAATTATTAATATCGTACTAAATGTAAAATAGAAATCAAACTATTTTATAAATAAATATTAATGAAAATTTAATTATAAATATGTAGTACAATTGTGACTAAAACAAATATGTAGTACATGTATATTTTAAATCAAGTCATTACTGTATTTAAATTAGAATTGTCAACTAATCATGATTATTAAAATCAGATTAAAAGATAAATAAGGATTTTTTTTCTATGATATGTTTGGTATAGAATATAGGAGTGGTCTTTGATTACTCTTAAAATAATTAATATTTTCTGATTTATTAACTATATAGCATCTAGGCTCAAGTATTATAATAAAAGATTCACAAAATAAAATCAACCGTTTTAAGTATGTATTAATATATTAAGTAACATTTTCTTTAATTTTAAAAAAAAATCAATTAACATCAAAGTTTTTTTAGTTACAATAAATAATAGTAATATCGAATAATTACTCTCACATCTCTATGTAAAAACCTTAAATTACGACCTTTAATAATTAAATAATCAAAAATATAAATTAGAGGTTAAAGTTGTAAAAATTATACATATACTCATAATAATTTCTTATTAAGTGTGTTAGATCATGGAGTGGTATTAGAAGTTTATCTATAAATAAAATAATATATTTAAATACCAATTAAAGCCAAAATAATTATTGAACTTTGATTGGTTAATTACAGTGTAAGGATAGTCTAATACCCTTGGTTAATAAAATTATATGAGAATTTTTTTATAGATTTAAATTCTAATTAAAAATAATTAATTTTTAAAATTTGATTAGTTAATTGCATTGTGGGGATAATTTAATCACCATTGGTTGATAAAATTAAATGGAGAAATTTTTTTAGATCTTGTGATTGGTCTAAAATCCTGGTTAACAAAATTATAGGAGGAAAGTTTTAATGAATTTAAATTCTAATTTAAAATTATATGAGGAAAGGCTTAAGACTCTTGTGATTGGATTAAAATTTAGGACTGGCGTTAATAAAATTATATGAGGAATAATGGATTTAAATTATAATTAAAAGTATAATAATTTTTGAATTTTGATTGGTCAATCGCATTGTATGAATAGTCTAACCAACTTTGGTTAATAAATTATAAGAGGAAAGTCTTTAGGTTCTTGTGATTTGTCTAAATTTTAGGATCGACATCTGATTGATCCTAAAATAATTCAAAATTTTCTGATTGGTTAACTGATATGTGGTAGACTCGGGTATTATAATAAATATTTTTTTTGAATTTTGATTGGTTAATCGTATTGTATAGATAATCAAACCGCCATTGGTTAATTCAATTATATGAGGAAATGTTTAATAGATTTAAATTTAAATTAAAAACAAAATAAATTCTTGAATGTTGATTGGTTAATCGAGTTGTATGGATCGTCTAACGGTTAATAAAATTATATGAGGAAAGTTATAATTGATCTAAAATCTAAATATGAAGAAAGTTATAATTACTTTAAAACCTAACTAAAAACAAAATAATTATTGAATTTTGATTGGTTAATTATATTGTATGGATAGTTTAACTACCCTTGGTTAATAAATTATATGAGAAAAGTTTTTGGTTAATAAATTATATGAGGAAAGTTTTTAGGTTCTCATGATTGGTCTAAAATTTAGGATTGATATCTGATTGGTCCTAATAATTCAAAATTTTCTGATTGATTAACTAATATGTAGTAGACTCGGGTATTATAATAAAGGATTTATATTGTGTAATAATATAATTATGATTGACTTTATATCAAAAGAGTAGTTGATTTATAAATATTTAATTATGAAAAATAATTTAAAATTATATCCTTATATACAATAAGCGTAAGAGGAATTTTATTCAAAACTCTTGTCCTTGGTAGTCCGGTCCTTGGACGACCAAATTAATAAGGTCTGTTAGATCTTAAATCGATATATGAGAGCCGTAAGATCTAAAATAAAAAGTCTATATGATTAATATTAGGATTAAAACTATCACTAAGAATTGCATTGTGATAATTTAAACCACATATAAATAGGTATTCTATATTGAATAGAATTCTAAGTAAAAATTCGTAACTCTCTTTTCTCTTCCATTAATAGATAGTTTCAGTTAGAAAAAGTTTGTTAAACCATCGTTAAATTAAAAATAATTTCGTTAGCTTCGCGTGGGCTGTAAAATCGTCGAAATCCGATTTTTATTACTCAAGATCAGGCCAAAATAATAAAGTGAGTATCTAAATTGTAATAATAATAATAATTTTATTATTATATTAACACCAATTTAATTATTATTTTGATAAAAAATATTGTATATATGGATATGTAAAATAAAATCATTATTGTATTTAAGTTAAAATTATTAAACTAATCATGGTTAGTAAAATAGAATTAGAATATTAAATAAAGAAAACTCTTAATATAACATGATTGCCGTAAAATTTAGGGGTGAGCTATGATTGGTCCTAAAATAATTCCATATTGTATGGATAGTTTAACTACCCTTGGTTAATAAATTATATGAGAAAAGTTTTTGGTTAATAACTTATATGAGGAAAGTTTTTAGGTTCTCATGATTGGTCTAAAATTTAGGATTGACATTTGATTGGTCCTAATAATTCAAAATTTTCTGATTGGTTAACTGATATGTGGTAGACTCGGGTATTATAATAAATGATTTATATTGTGTAATAGTATAATTATGATTGACTTTATATCAAAAGAGTAGTTGATTTATAAATATTTAATTATGAAAAATAATTTAAAATTATATCCTTATATATAATAAGCGTAAGAGGAATTTTATTCAAAACTCTTGTCCTTGGTAGTCCGGTCCTTGGACGACCAAATTAATAAGGACTGTTAGATCTTAAATCGATAGATGAGAACCGTAAGATCTAAAATAAAAAGTGTATATGATTAATATTAGGATTAAAACTAACACTAAGAATTGCATTGTGATAATTTAAACCACATATAAATAGGTATTCTATATTGAATAGAATTCTAAGTAAAAATTTGTAACTCTCTTTTCTCTTCCATTAATAGATAGTTTCAGTTAGAAAAAGTTTGTTAAACCATCGTTAAATTAAAAATAATTTCGTTAGCTTCGCGTGAGCTGTAAAATCGTCGAAATCCGATTTTTATAACTCAAGATAAGGCCAAAATAATAATGTGAGTATCTAAATTGTAATAATAATAATAATAATAATAATAATTTTATTATTATATTAACACCAATTTAATTATTATTTTGATATAAAATATTGTATATATGGATATGTAAAATAAAATCATTATTCTATTTAAATTAAAATTATTAAACTAATCATGGTTAGTAAAATAGAATTAGAATATTAAATAAAGAAAACTCTTAATATAACATGATTGGTGTAAAATTTAGGGGTGAGCTCTGATTGGTCCTAAAATAATTCCATGTTGTATGAATAGTTTAACTACCCTTGGTTAAGAAATTATATGAGAAAAGTTTTTGGTTAATAACTTATATGAGGAAAGTTTTTAGGTTCTCATGATTGGTCTAAAATTTAGGATTGACATCTGATTGGTCCTAAAATAATTCAAAATTTTCTGATTGGTTAACTGATATGTGGTAGACTCAGGTATTATAATAAAGGATTTGGAGTTAAAATGTTCCAAATATCATAATTGAAAAAAATGATCACAAATATCATAATAAAACGCTACTTTAACTTGTGTTATCCAAAAACGTGAAACGCCTAACGTTTTTACAAGTTTTTTTATATAAAAAAAAACTGAAACGCAAGTTAAAGTAGTGTTTATTAATCAAAACGCTAATTTAACTTGTGTTTTCGGATCAAAACGCTATTTTAAGTTGTGTTATCCATGAATTTTTTAAAAATATTTATTTGCATAGTTCAAAAGCTAGACGAACTAGCGTATCAAAACAAAAAAGGCACTACACTAAGTAGTTTTGGATCATTTTTTTATATTGTGATATTAGAGGTCATTTTTTTTTTCAAATTGTGAAAGATAAGACCATCACCCTAGAAATTACCACAATTTACCAAAGGGATCAAAACTTTGGCTCCCTTGGGTAATCTACCCTTTAAGGGGCGATCCCCCCTCGCTTAAAAAAAAAAAGAAAATAAATTATTTCGTTCTTAAATTATACTAGCTTAAAATTCGTGCGATGCACGGATTGTTAATTGTTATTTTATTATTATATTTTTAATATTTTATTAATTGTATTTGTTAAACAAATAAGTAAGCATGTTAAAATAGTTAAATAATTTTAATTAATTAAAAACATTATAAAAGATTTTAAAATAAATAAGTAAGGGTTTGCCCGTTATATTTTTGGAAAATGAGGGGTTTTAGTAAGAAAAAAATAAAAAATGTAACATATATTTAGTTTAAAAAGGTAAATGCCCGTGATATTTTTGAAAAATGAGGTTTAAAAATTTAATAATTAAAAGTATTTAAATTCGTTTTAAAATAAATAAGTAAAGGGTTTCCTATGATATTTTTGGGGAAAAATGAATTTTAGTGAGAAAAATAGAAAAAATAAATTGAAAAAGAAAATTTCTCGTGATATATTTAGAAAAGAAGGGACTTTGTTAGAAAAAATCTATAATATGTTTTAGAGTAATTGGTTATAAATAGGTATTTTATTATTTATATTTTAATATTCTTAGTGATTGCATTTGTTAAGAAAAATAAGTAGACATGTTAAACTAGGTGAACTTTTAAAAAATAATTATAATATTATAGGTTTAAAAATAAATAACTAAAGGTTTGTCCGTGATATTTTTGGAAAATGAGGGGTTTTAGTAAGAAAAAAATAGAAAAACTAACATGTTTTAGTTAAATAAGGTAATTGTCATGTTTGAAGGGAATTTGTTAGAAAAAATAATGTATTTTAGGAAAAAAAAAGGTAATTGATTATAAATATGTAATATTATTATTTAATAATATATTTCTATAAATAAGTAAGGTTAATTAAGTAAAAACACGAAATACAGTTAAGGACAATTAAGTAAAATCACAATGTATCATACCGACCAACCAAACTTTTAATGTTTCGTCTATTATATAATACTAGCTTATAGCCCGTGCGATGCACGGTTACTTAAATTTTATTTATAATTATATTTTTATTACGATGCAACACACGATTGTTTTTTTTAATATTTATAATTATATTTATTTATGAATATTTTAATATTTAAAAGTTATTAGTTTACATGATTAAATTATTGTTAAAAAAGATTTAGCCAAAAAAAATTATAGATAAAAATTTAATATTTATTACATTTTACGCGCTCAATTTAATATTTTTTTATGTTGAGTTATAAAAGTTAGATTTGGCCAATTTTACGGTTCACATGAAATTCACAAAATAATCTTTAATTTAGTTGTGGTTTAATAGTTTTTTTTTCAATTAAAAACTATTCTAAAACTAAAAAGAGAATAAAGTGACGAAATTTAATGTTGAGAATTCTATTTCATTTAGGAAATCTACTTAACTTATATGTAGTTTAGATTATTAGAATAACCTTTATTAACCAAATACAGGTTTTAATGTTAAATCTAACGGTTTTCACCTATCTATTTAAGATTAAACGATTTTTATTATTTTGGTTATAAATGGGTTTCCTTATTTAATTACAACTATTTTTATGTTTTAACTTTTTGAAAAATCCAATCCTAATATAATATCTTTTAACTTATATCATTTTTAGATAATAATTTTTTTTTATATGATATAATCTTGATCATCTATTTTTAAAAGTATTGGATCTAACGGTTGAGAATGTTTTTGCGGTATTTAGGACCAAACTACCAAGATAACATCATTAATTTTTCTTAATATTTATAATTTTTTAATTTTTAATTTTTTCAAATATTTATTGCTAAAATATCATATACTCTTTTTTGTAATATGTTAATGATGCGGGAACTTTGAACTTTTGAGAAAATAAATTATCAATTAAAAAATATATTTTTTTGTAATAGTTCTTCTTTTAAAGTTATACACGTGACGATCAAAATTCTGTATAATTTTTTTTTTAATAGTATATCCCGTAAATATCTATGTTATTATATTAAAGATTCTTATAAGTGTGGTCGCTTTGTTTGATCACTCAATCCATAATCGTTGGATCTTTCAAATAAATTGTTGAGAAACATTACATATAACAGTAAAATTATCATGTAGAATGATCTAAGATTTGAATCTACCAGCAACATATTAAAATTTACAGGTTTTTTTTTGAAAAAAAAAAGAATTTTTTTCATTTTTTTTCTTTCAGACATAGGGTATTTGATAATATTTTTTGTAAAGTACGATTTTTCAGAAAAGTACTATACTAATTGTTTAACAGACTTTTAAAGTTTCGAATTTAATAATTTACAATGTATATATGTTAAAAAAGTTAGGTCTGTTCTGTAGTCGAGTCTACAATTTCAAAATACGGTTTTTTTTAATATGAATATAGTCCTGCTAACAATGAAATTAGATTTCTATGAGTGCTTATAAAACAAAATCACCATTTGCGTATAATTTATTATTTAATAATAAATTATATTTGATTAGCTATGATCTATAACTTAATAAAATAGGATAAAGAATATGCACAATTTTATAAAATTTTATCCTCGTATTATTATATTATTTGTTGATTTGAATTTTTCTTAGATTTATTTTAATTTTTGAACATAGATTTCTAAATTTAAAATAGTTAGAAAAAAGTAATTAAATTGGCGTTAAAATAACGATGACATAATAATCATTATTAGAATTTAAATACTCACTTTACTGATTTGGGTTTTATCTTGTGTTTTAAAAATCAGATTTTGACGATTTTACACCCCACGTGAAGATAATTAAATTATTTTTAATTAAAAGA
Organism: Heracleum sosnowskyi; assembly: GCA_030848705.1. Taxonomy (NCBI): domain Eukaryota; kingdom Viridiplantae; phylum Streptophyta; class Magnoliopsida; order Apiales; family Apiaceae; genus Heracleum; species Heracleum sosnowskyi. Next base: position 89,881,221 of record CM061235.1, on the reverse strand, counting down.
TGGTTTAAAATTTTTTTATCTAACTGAAATTGTCCATGGAAGAAAGTCAGGAATTGTTTACATGAAGAATTCTATTCAATATAGAAAACTTATTTATATTTGGTATATTTGGTTTAAATTATCAAAATACACTTTTTTAGAATTTAAATATAATCCTATTATAAATAAAATACATTTTTTTAATATTTGATCAAACGATTTTCATTTATCTAGTTAAGATCTAATTTGGTTGTCACGATCAAAATTTTGGATAAATCGCTATAATGTTATTATATAAAAGAGTTTAATATAATAAGGATATCAAGTACATACCGATATAAGTATCTTACTAACTGTTTTTACTTTTAATGTTTCGGTTTTATTTATAGTGTATACAAAATTTTAAAATACATTATTACTTTAAAATTATTAAATAGAATAAAAATTATGTTATGATTATATAAAATTTTATTCTCATATTATTATAGTCTTTATCGATTTGAATTTGTTCTTAATTTATTTTAATACTTTATTGAAAGAAAGATAAAATTTCTATATTTAAAAGAATTAGTGGAAAAATAAATAAATTGGTGCTACAATTATAAAAAAATATTTATTAAAATTTAGATACTCACTTTACTATTTGGATTCTATCCTCAGTTTTAGAAATTGAATTTTGACGATTTTACAACCCATGTGAAACTAACGAAATTATCTTTAATTTAATGATGATTTAATAATTATTATCTAACTTGACCAGTTGACCTACCCATAAACCGAAAAGAAAATATGGTTAAGTATTATATTCAAAATTATTGTTTATGAATATGAAACTCTCAATATTTTAATAATATTTTGATATTATCCTTTATGTTTTTTATATGTAAAATAATATAATTATAATTTGGATTAATCAAATTGTTATGTTCCTTCAGAAAAAAAATGTTTAAATTTATTCATGTACATGAGTTCTCCTAAGTCTCTTATAACGCAGGGTCCACATGTATCATTGTTATATGATATACATGAACATTATATTGATAATTTTTAATATTGTAATCGATATGAATTGTTATTTGATATTTGGTTTAACAATTATTATCTAATTAGAACTATACATAAATTAAAAAGAAAAGATATTTAAGAATTTTTACATAGAAAAATTTTAAATTATCAAAATACACTTTTTAGTATTTAAATATAATTCTATTATTAATCAGATACACTTTTTAATATTAGATCTAACAATTCTCATCGATCTATTTAAGATCTAACTGTAATAATTAATTTGGTCGTATAGTGGTCGTACACGGACCAGATCGATTTTAATTTTTTCTTAAATTGATTTTAATATTTTATTGAAATAAACATAGAATTTATAAATTTAAAAGAATTAGGAAAAAATTAAATTGGTGCTACAATAATAAAAAAAATTATTAAAATTTAGATAATCATTTTATTGTTTGGGTCTATCTTGAGTTTTAGACAACATATTTTAACAATTTTACAGCCCACGCGAAGCTAACAAAATTGTCTTTAATTTAATAATGGTTTAATAATTATTATCTAACCGGAACTATCCATAAACTAAAGAGAAAAGATAATTACGATTTTTTACGTAAAGATTTCTATTCAATATAGAAAACCTATTTATAATTGGTTTAAATTAAAAAAAAAATTAAAATTTAGATAATCACTTTACTGTTTGGGCTCTATCTTGAGTTTTAGACAACAGATTTTAACAATTTTACAGCCCACGCGAAGCTAACAAAATTATCTTTAATTTAATGACGGTTTAATAATTATTATCTAACTGGAACTATCCATAAATTAAAGAGAAAAGATAATTACGATTTTTTACAAAAAGATTTCTATTCAATATAGAAAACCTATTTATAATTGGTTTAAATTATCAAAATACACCTTTTAGTATTTAAATATTATCCTATTATTAATCAAATATAATTTTTAATATTATATCTAACGGTCCTCATCTATTTGAATATTTATAGTTTTATAATCCAACGGATCATATATGAAAGACATATGTTTAGGCCTATTAATATTCCGAGGAAACAACTTAATTTAAACAAGTATGTGATAAGTAAATAATAAGTTAATATGTCACAGGAATCTCAGAGAGTTTTATCTGTCAAGAGAATGGAGAATTAAAGTCATCTACAGACTTGAAGTTATTCTACATTGAAAGAAGTTCAATTTATTGTTCAAGCCTCAGTGAAGTATTCAAGGAAGTGGATTTACTACAGTGACAGAGATTTCCAGTTTGTGACAGAAGAAGTACAGGATACAGAGTTTAATCAGAGCTAAAGAAAAGAAGCCACAGCTTTAAATGTTTTAAAGATGAAGAACTTTCATTTGATGTCAGTTATTCATGAACCAGACAGTGCCTCGAATGACGACGTCAATCAGTGGAATTAAATCATCTACATTCAGTGGTTTTCAGGAAATTGAGAAAACTTGGTTTTTAGATTAAATTCCTTTCATGTTAAGTTAATTTAATTTATAATTTAATTCTATTAGAATTAATTTATTTATTAGATTAACTAATTTAGTTGGCTAAATTATTTATTAACTTAATTCTATAGAAGAATTAATTTAATCTTTAATTTAATCTAACTAAATAAATTAAAAGGATTTTCTAACTAAACTTGTATGACCTTCAGAAAACTCGGTATGACCTGGTCTGTAAAGATTCCAGGTTCTACCGACTCCTTTCAGGTCATACATGTTAGTTTATCTAAGTTCATACAAATTGCTTTTGGAGGTTCTACCGAATAGTTGTTAGAAAAACTTGAGGTCATACCGAACACTTTCTGCAGGTTCTATTGAAGGAGCATGGTTCTACCGAGCTCAATTTTTCGGGTCATACAAGTGTATTGTTTGTTTTATTAAATCATTTTGATTTAATTAACAGGTCATACAAGGCTTTTGAAATGTGTTAAATAAACACGGTTGGACAGAAAAGGAGGTACTGAAAATTATCAAACACACAGAAGACATTTTCTCAAGAACAGAAAAGCCATTTGATCTCATTTCTTCTCAAGCAATTAATTCTAGTTTGTATTGTTAAATCCAAACCACTAGAAGTTGATTACTTGTATTGCTTTGATTATCTAGCGGATTTATATCCCTAGAATTTATCTCGAACTTGCTTTTAGCATTCAATCTTTTTATTACAAATATTAGAAAAGTTCATGTCGAATTTATTCTAAATTTGTATTAATTTGTTTGAGATAAATACTTTGTAATCCGTATTGTATTTGCAACACCCTTCAAGTTTAATATAGGTTATATTTAACTTGAATCTTGTTTCATTTATATTCCGCATTAATTTGTTCTTAATTGTTAAATTATTCAAAGGACAAATTTCGATAAAACGGTATAGTTTGTATTCAACCCCCCCTTCTACAAACTTATCAGGACCTAACAATTGGCATCAGAGCCTTTTGATTGACATACAAATCAAAGATCCAATTGTTTTGAGATTTTTTTTAAACTCTGAAATTTTTATTATTCCTAAAAATCTCAAAAGATGTCTACTACACAGAAGGTTGGTACAGTAAAGATTCCCATGTTCAGCAAGGAGCATTATTCAATGTGGAAGAAGAAAATGCTTCTATTTCTTAAAGTTGTTAATCCTAAATACTTTGATGTGCTGAAGAATGGACCAAAACTTCCTATGATTATTGAGGGAGAGCTAATGGAGAATGATGTTGTTACTAGGGCTGCTAGGATGTACCCTAAGGATCCCAAGGACTACACTCCTGATGAAAAAGAGGATGTTACCTTGGATGCCTGTCTTCAGTTGATCCTTGTTGATTGTCTTGATCCTATCATGCATAATCATGTCCTAAACTGTGATACTGCCAAACACATTTGGGAGACTATAGAGATAATCAATGAGGGGACAGAGGAAGTTAGAGAGAATAAGCTGGAAATTCTCACCTCTCAATATGAGCATTTCAGATCAAACCCTGGTGAAGGTATCTCTGAGGTTTTTGAGAGATACAACAAATTAATCAATGATCTGAATCTCAATGGGAACCGCTACACTATCAAGGAAATTAACAAGAAGTTCCTACTTACACTTCCACGTCATTTGGAGCACAGAATATCTGCCATTAGAGAAGCAAGAGAATTTGGAGATATTGCTGTGGAAAGACAGTATGGTGTTCTGAAGACCTATGAGCTGGAGCAGATTCAACAGGATGAGTTATATGGAACTGGGAGGATAGTTAGTACTTCTACTGCATTGGCTGCTGAAGTCCCACGGAAACTGGAAGTGAAGGCTGTTCAACCTTCCAGTTCTAACATGAATGTTATTGATGCTGAATATGGATTAACATCCATTGATCAATCTGGTGGTGACTTCTATTCTTTAGAGGAACTTGATCAGCCGGAGGATGGTGATTTGGCTTTGATAGTCAGGAAGTTTGGGAAGTTCAGATTCAAGAGGAATCCCAATCTTAAGTTCAGGCCCAGATTTCAGAGAGGTGGATCTTCCTCTTCAAGTAGCACAAGGGGTGGCTACTAAACTGGAACTGTGGATAGGAGCACAATCAGATGCTACAATTGCAATGAGTTGGGTCACTTTGCTACTGAATGCAGAAAGCCAAAGCAAGTGACAAGAAACACATTTGATTCTAGCAAGAAGAACAAGATTGGGAAAGCCTATGTTGCTGAAGGAAAGAGTTGGGATGACACTGACAGTGATGACGAAGCAGGTGAGATTGGAAATCTTGCTTTAGTGGCTAAAGAGGCAAGCACTTCATCTTCATCCTACATGTCTGAGGTAAAGTTTACTGATACTGAAATGATTCGTCATCTTGGTGGCACCTTAGATTGTGCACGCACTGAAAATGATAGAAAAATTCTTTTAAACACAAATCTTGAAAAGGAAATAAAAGAATTAAAACTAGTGCATGTTAATCAGGATGAACTTATTGAGAAAATTGCATTTCTTGAGAATAGGGTTAAATGTTATATTCAACTGGAAACCATTCTTAAAGAAAAGAATAATGTGCTTAATACAAAAGCAAATGCCTATTACAACTCTTGTAAGACGGCTAAAGAGATTCTCAATAAACAAGCTATGGGTAATCATGTCAGTATAGGTTATGATTATAATGAGGCCATTGGATTGCTTGGAATTAATTCCCCTTGTAGAGTCAAAACTGAAGGAAGGGGTGTTCCATATGTGTTTAAGGGTATTGAAACACCCTTCTGTAAGGAGTCCGAGGCAGATCCTTTAAATGAATACTCTATCATTATTGATGAGGAGATTCGTGAAGAAGATATTGCTTTGGAAGTTGCACAGTCCAATAAATGTATATCTGATATTCCAGTCAAAGTTGCTACAACTAAAAAGACTAAATCAGATATCCACAAGTTGGATTAAAACAACTGTAGAACTAACATGCCTGCTGTTAATTCTTCTTATAAAGCATGTGGTGTGATTAATTGCATGTCTTGTGCTTTCAATGTTATATATGCTTATTTTAATAGTAAGCATGTATCTGATAATAAGACTGCTCCACGTCAACATGTTAATAATAAGAAACATGTTAAAGCTAAGACTACTAGTCCTCCTAAGACCAGAGTGGATTCATTTATCCCTAAGCCTACTCAGAAATGTGTTAAGGCTGGCTATAAATGGAAACGCTCTTTTGTGAAAGAGGTTGAAGTAGTTTTAGTTAAAAATGTTGTTTTGCCTGACAAAGGCCAGTTCTTTAAGTATGCCGGACCCAATCAAGTTTGGGTTCCGAGGAAGGACTAATCAATTTGATATTGTAGGGAGTTAAACAGGTAAACCGTGTTATATGGATTCTTGACAGTGGTTGTTCAAGGCATATGACCGGAGATAGAGCCCTGCTATCAGATTTGGTTGACAAAGTTGGCCCAGTAGTTACCTTTGGAGATGACAGCAAGGGTATTACGAAAGGATCTGGCTGTTTGAAGTACGGAAATGTTATCATTGAAGATGTATCATTTGTGGAAGGTCTGAAGTTCAATCTTCTCAGCATCAGTCATTTCTGTGACAGAGGATATGATGTTTCCTTTGAAAGAGAGAAGTGTCAGATCCTTCACAAGAAGAATGGAAAGCCTGCTCTTCAAGGAGTAAGGAAAGGTGACTTGTTCATAGCTGATCTGAACTCTGGATCCAAAGATGAAGTTAATTGTTTTTATGCTAAAGCTTCATCAGATGATAGTTGGCTATGGCACAAGAAGATGTCTCACCTTAACTTCAAAACCATGAACTCTTTAGTCAAAAGGGAATTGGTTAGAGGTTTGCCTCAGATGGAATTTACACAAGAAGGACTGTGTGAGGCATGTCAGAAAGGAAAGTCAAAGAAAGCTTCTCACAAGGGCACTGACACATCATCAATAACTGAACCACTTCAGCTACTGCACATGGATTTGTTTGGTCCAGTTAATGTGATGTCCATGTTAAAGAAACAATATGCACTTGTGATTGTTGATGACTATTCAAAATATACATGGGTTTTATTCCTACATTCCAAGGATGAGACCCCACACCTGGTGATTGACCATATAAAGTTGATTGAGCTGGATTCTAGATTCCCTGTTAGAGCCATAAGGTCAGATAATGGTACTGAATTCAAGAATGCCATTCTAAATGACTTTTGTGCTGATAAAGGAATAACAAGACAGTACTCTGCCCCTAAAACTCCTCAACAAAATGGAGTAGTGGAAAGAAAGAATCGTACTTTGATTGAAGCTGCTAGGACTATGTTAAGTGAGTCCAAACTTCCAACGTACTTTTGGGCTGAAGCAGCGAATACAACTTGTTATACTCAGAATCGAACTTTAATCAACAAGGACTTAATGAAGACTCCTTATGAGATCATGAACAACAAGAAACCAACTGTCAAGTACTTTCATGTATTTGGAGCAAAATGCTTTGTGCTTATAGATGACAATGTGAAACGTGGCAAGTTTGATGCAAAGGCACAAGAAGCTATTTTTGTTGGTTATTCCAGAAGATCTTACAGAGTCTACTTGGTTGGTAGTCACACAGTAAAGGAAAGTGTCAATGTTACTTTTGATGACACTAAGTTCCCTAATATCCAAAAAGAAGATTCATCTGAGAAGCTGAAGTTTGATAACTTGCCAGACTCAGAATCATATGATGTAGCCCCACCTGAAGTTATTGCTGGTAATGATAATATCAATGATGATAATGATCCTGGTGGTGGTGGTGGAAACACTGGTAACAATGGAGATACCACCAACACTGGGGAAGAATCATCAAGGCAATCAAGCAACAACTCAGGGGGAGCAAATGAAGGATCATCTAGTCACTCACAACATCAAAGTGAATTTCAAGGCGAATCATCAAGATCAAATCTTCCAAGATAGACTGTATGGAATAGAGCTCATCCTTTTGAGCTGATCATTGGTGATCCAGGTGTTGGAGTTAAAACTAGAAGTGCAACTCAGAATGAATGTCATTATTCAGCATTTCTATCTGAAATGGAGCCAAAGAAAACTGAGGAAGCACTGACTGATCCAGATTGGGTGATTGCCATGCAAGATGAACTCAATCAGTTTGAACAACAGCAAGTCTGGAAGCTGGTACCCAGGCCAAAGAACAAGAAAGTAGTTGGTACAAGATGGGTATACAGGAACAAGCTAGATGAGGATGGCATTGTTACAAGGAACAAGGCAAGACTGGTTGCACAAGGGTATTCTCAGGCTGAAGGCATTGATTATGATGAAACCTATGCACCAGTGGCTAGACTTGAGGCCATCGGGATGTTCTTAGCATTTGCAGCTTATTCCAATTTTAAAGTCTATCAAATGGATGTTAAGAGTGCATTCCTGAATGGTGAGATGGATGAAGAAGTGTATGTGGAATAGCCCCCTGGCTTTGAAAATCAGGAGCTGCTGGACTTTGTGTACTTTCTCTTCAAGGCTATCTATGGTCTCAAACAAGCCCCAAGAAAATGGTATGACACTCTCTCTGGTTTTCTTTTAGAAAATGGTTTTGTTAGAGGTATCATAGACAAAACTCTTTTTTCAAAGAAACACAAAAGTGATATGATATTAGTCCAAGTCTATGTGGATGACATCATATTTGGGTCTACTAATGATAATCTCTGTAAGAGATTTGCTGAGCTAATGCAGAGTAAGTTTGAAATGAGTATGATGGGTGAGCTGAAGTTCTTTCTTGGATTGCAAGTAAGTCAAAGGTCAAATGGTATATTTATTTGTCAATCCAAGTATCTCAAAGAACTCCTCAAGAAGTATCACATGGAGGATTCAGCATCAGCAAGGACTCCATCTTCAACAGCCATGAAACTTGGAGCTTCTGACAATTCTATCAAGGTAGATGTTACAAGCTACAGAGGTATGATTGGCTCCTTACTCTATCTTACTGCTAGTAGACCAGATATTATGTATGCTACATGCTTGTGTGCAAGGTTCCAAGCGGACCCTAGAGATGTACATCTCGTTGCTGTGAAAAGAATCTTGAGATATCTTAAGGGTACACCTAATCTAGGTATCTGGTACCCTAAAGATTCTGGTTTTAATCTTGTTGGATATACAGATTCTGATTATGCAGGTAGTGTTGTGGATAGAAAGAGTACCTCTGGGAGTTGTCAATTCCTAGGAGGTAGGTTGATTTCCTGGTATAGCAAGAAACAGCAACCAGTTTCCAATTCAACAGCATAAGCTGAATATATTGCTGCTGGAAGCTGTTATGCTCAGATCTTATGGATAAGGAATCAATTAAAGGACTATGGCTTTGCATTAGACAAAATTCCTATTTTGTGTGATAATACAAGTGCCATAGCAATCTCCAACAACCCTGTGCAGCACTCGAGAACGAAGCACATTGATATCATGTATCATTTTATCAGAGAGCATGTCATGAATGGAACTGTGGAGTTACACTTTGTACCCACAGAAGAACAGACTGCAGATATATTCACTAAATCTGTTGACGAATCCACATTTATCAAGTTAGTTGGTAAATTGGGTATGTTAAACAGTCTTAGTGATTGACATTATCTCTGTAATGTTTGTTCTTTCAATAAATTCATTTTCTCTTGTCATTTAACTGATATTTACTGCAAATTCTCATTTAATATTACATGCTTGTAAATTTAAATAGCTCTGAATATTTTATTTTCTTTAAAAATATTTTTCTCATATTTTTTAAGTGGAGAAATGTATTTTTATTGAAAATATATTTATTTAGAATTATTTAGGTGTTTTTCAGATTGTAAATATTGTTGTTTAAATATTTCTGCAAGTTTATGTTAATTTACTGCATTTCTATAATTTTCTGCATATTTTTCTAGAATTTATGGAATTTTCTGTGAATTTTTCTAGACTTGTAATTATTTTTCATGCATTTTTATAAATATTCTGCATTTTTCTTGTAAAATATTTCTCTTTTTATTTTATTTTCTGATTATTTTCTGTTGTGTATACTCGGTATGACCTATCTCAAGGTCATACTGATTTTTTATTTATTTAATTTTTGTAATTATTCAATTTTTATTAAGTTTTGCTCGGTATGACCTATGTTAGGCCGAATACACAATATATAATCAAGTATGTATGAGAATAACAATCAAGAACACAAGTTTGTAAATCAACAAACTGAATTATATTAAATAATTCTCTCTTAGTGATGTTAATGAATCACAAAGAGCTACTAGGTTACAAGAATAATATATCAATAATCGCGTCCCTTCTAGGGATAACCTATCTGTGTTTATATAGTACACAGTTACACAATCCTTATCTAATTGATACTCCTATAAATTAGCTATACAATTATTATCAATTAAGGATTGCTTCAGTCTTCTGTCCAGTTTCCTTAGCTGTATCAATATATTCTGCTTCTTTCCATCTTCAGAATATATTGCTTCTAGAATCTTCATGATTTGCACCGACGGCTAAATCAACTTTCACCCCGTCAGACTTTAACAAACTCTGTCTGGCTTCCAGTAAACTCTGATAAGTACTTCAGACTAAACTCTGAACAGTACCTGTTACTTAAACACTGATTAAACAAACATCAGCAATTATATCTAACAATCTCCCCAACTTGTGCATAATAAAAATGTACAAGTTAAACAGATAATTGATGATGTCAAAACATATAACAAATGCAGTGTTTAATCATAACAGAGTTTAATTTTAACTTAGAACAGAAAACTTTAAAAACTTACAGTCAGACTTTATTTGATTTCTTGAATATCAGGAACAGTTCTGAGATAATCTATGAGAAGTCTTCTTTCAGCCTTTTCCAGCTCTTCAATCATAACTTTCTTCAATTCTCTCAATTCTGAATCAGATTCTCCAGTCTGATAAATTGCAGCTCTCAAAGAATAGATGGAATTTTTCCTCATCTCATTCCCTAGCCTAATAAAATATGATTTATCAGATTCTAGATTGAATTCTAAGACTTTAACTCCCAGATCAGTCCTTAGTCTTGCACTGTTTCTTTTCATTTCTACAATCTTTCCATAAGCATCTCTGTACTTAGGAATATATGCACTCGAGACTCCTCCTCCAAGCATTATCTTTGATTTCAGCATCCTTTCTCTGATAACTAAAGCAGCATCATGAGTACTTCTATTTTTGACTTTTAACAAATACAGAACATGCTCCAATTCTTCATAAGATTTGAGATTGATGTCAGACTCTGCAACCTTGTAAACTCTTCCATCAGCCATAAAATACAACAAAAACTCTTTCTTTAACACTTTATGAAATATCATCTGAACAGATTCTAGCATATCAAGACTCTCTTGAGTAATAATACCAGATACTGCCAGTGATGATTGATCTCCAGGCCTGTTGTTTATTCTCTTCTCCCTGTGTGAACCTAATCCAGATTTATCATAAGATTCTTTACCCAATACAGTTCTGGTTTCTGAGAAGTTAACAGTTTCTGGCTTCAGAGTTTCAGAAAGTATAGGTCTTCTAAAAGTACCTTGGAGTTGAGGTGCTAGTTGAGTTTGCACAACATGAGCATTGTCAGAGGTTGTCACAACTTTAGTAGAAACATCAACATGAGCAGCGTCAGAGGTTGATTTACTTATCCTTGATTCAACTTGAGCAATGTCAGAGGTTGAATAATTCTTCTTAGGTAACTGTCCTTCTTCTACCAGTATACCCTTTCCTTTATCAGTATTTGCAATTACAGGCTTCCTTGAGTTTTGCAAACTCTGTTGAGTATTCTCTTTGATAGAGATTGCAACCTCCTTCTTTCTAGGAACCTTAGCCTTTTTCTTATAAGTACCATCCTTCAATTTCTTCTCATGCTCTTCAGCAAGACTCAGCATTTCAGCTTCCATGTCTTCAACTGTAGCTTCATTACCATGTTCTTCTAGAAAGATTTTTGTAGCAATTTCTTCATCAGTAGATGGATTGGCTGAAATAATTAAACTCTTAAGTCTTGAACCACTGGCAGAGTTTGAGATTCCTTTACCAAAGTTTGTCAACCTATCAGAATTTAATCTTGATCTTCTTTGCCCTTGAGCAGAAATTTGCTTCCTCTCAGTTTCCTTGCTTCCACCATCAGCAGAATCATCCCTCCGTCTCAGAGTTTGAGTGTCTTTGCATTTGTCATTAGGTACACTCTCCCCCTTTTTGACATCATCAGAAAGTAGTACTGATGTCAGCAATTCTAGAGCAGTAGAAATAGAATTCAATTGTGCAGACATTGCAGTCTGATTCTCCTCAACTTTCCCAAGCCTCTTCTTAATTTCATCAGAATCCTTGGCTTGCTGCTTGAACATGGCAGAATAATAAGACCTATCAGTCTTTAAGGTAAGATCCCTTATACCAACTTCATTCCTAAGATTGGTAACCACTGTTTGTGTTTCATCAAACCTATTGTTTAAGGCTTTGACTTGAACCACAGTGGCCTGGAGACTTGTAAGAACATCAGAGTTTGAAATTTTCTTCACAGAATCATCAAGAAAATCAGCAGCCCTCTGTGCAGAAAAGATACAATCTGCAGCAGCCCATCTATTGTAGTACATATCCTGGTAATACTCAGCAGTTTCTCTATTAATCTCTCTTTCTTCATCAGTATTGACACCATCAGCCAATGAAACTTGAATACTAGGGTGTGAATGAGAACCCTCAGCATCATTTTCTTCATCAATATCTGCTTCATTTGCAGAAGGAACATTTTCAGCAGTTTCATCAATTAACTGTGCAGTTTCATCAATTACTTTATCTGCAACAGTTTCAGGAATATCAGAGTTTGCTTGAGCAAAAACCTCTGCTTTTCTTGTAACAACCTCAACAACAACCTGTTGTAGAGCTTCAAGTAGAACAGCATCTTGTACAACATTCTCTGTCACAACTTCCAAACTCTGATCAACTTCCTCACCTTTTTCAGAATGTGCATTATGTACTGAAAGAACTTCTGTGTGAGAACCCACAGAGTCTTCAATCACTAAGGTGGCTTGATCAGCTGCCACATCCTCAGTATCACAAATACTGATACTAGGATGTGCTTCCAAATCTTCATCAACAAAGAAATCCATATTCTCAAAAACTCTGCTGTCAGAATGATCAGCAGCTTCCTCAACTACATCATCAGCCTTTGATGTAGGAGCTTCTATATCAGCACTTACCATTTCAGGCATAGGTGCTGCTTCAGCATTTACATTGGATGCGCCAAAGAGATGTGCAGCCACCAGTCTTCTTTTCCTTTGATGAAGAGTTTCATCATCAGTTTCACTCTTCTCATCAGCATCATCAGACTTTGCCCTGTTGGCTCTTCTTTTCTTTAACCTTTTCTTCTGAGGCAGACCATCAGTGGTTGATACCCCAGCTTCATTTTCTGATGGCTTCACTCTTGCAGACTTAACAGCTCTCAACTTAGACTTCTTTGACCTCTGTGATTGAGACACAGAAGGTCCAGCTTCAGAGTTTGCGAGTTGTTGTTGTTGTGACTGGACTAGAAATTGTTGCACAGACTCAGGCAACAACAAAACACCCACATCACCTTTCTTGTTATCTTTATTAGTTAGATCAGAGAATATGCGTTTATGTAACTTAAAACAAGGAATCACATCATTCTCAGCTGTCTCTACTTCAGAAACACATTCAGAGAATATCAATTGACAGAATCTTGCAAAATAGACTACACCTCTGTTTTCAGTCATTTTCTCACCTATATTATTTAGAACTAGCCTAGCAACATCAAAATTACTTCCATAAAGAAGAGAATACCCGAGTTGCAGACTATCAGTGGGTATTGCATCCCAGTTTGTGCACTTTTTCCCGAACGCCCTTGTTATGCAGTCGAAAAAGAAACTCCATTCCTTTCTCAAGAGCGGTCGCTTCAATTGACCAATCTTTGTCAGTGGTCCAGAGTAGCCAATTTCTCTCATCATACGAATCAACTCAGAATCTCCAACAGAAATTGTGAAAGCATTGAAATCCTCAAGGCCCAAAGCATCACGAACAGTTGTTGGAGTAACTGTAAATTCTTCTTCTTGAAATTCAAAGATTATGGACGGAGACCCAGTCTCTCCTCCATCGTCATAAGTTCCTGTCTGCCAAAAAGTTCTGATTTGAGATGCAGACAGCTTCAATGGTGCAGTTAGAGCAGTGCCAATATCAGAGTTTGACAAGAAATTCTGAATCAAATGAAACGCCTCCGGTGCGTTCTCATTTGCCAGTGGAGCTGAATAGTTATTAGGGAAAAATTCTAACCCAGAAGTAGTAAACATTGTTGTAGCCATGAGAAAAGTTTAGAAGTAAGCAAGGAGGAAGACAGAGAAAAGTTTAGAGTGTATGCAATGAAAGTATTTGAGACAATGTTTGTGAGTAAAAACTTATGAAAAGATGAAGTGTGTAAAAGAATGAACCGTTTATGTGTAGTAAGTTTAAATAATAACTGTGAAAATTAAAACCCAATCGTTTTAATCATTACTACACACAGCAGGCGTCTTTGAAAAGTGTGTGAGTGAGACAGATGTCAAACATGCATACGCTGACAGCTGTATGTAACAACTTCCAATACACACGCACAGTAAAAATAGCCATAATTACCGCTTGTCACATTGTTCAAAACACGCAACCTCTCTCTCCTCTGTTTAATACAAATATGAACCGTTTGTTATCATACTCTTTCGAATTTCAAAACAAATGTCTAATCTCAAAATTATAAAATGTCTGAAACAAAGAAATCATTTTAACCATCGGAGATTAAAACAAAGTTACCTCGGCGTATTTCACACAATACATCAGTGTTTACCATTTGTCCTTCTTTGTCAATAAAATCTTTTGTCAAACTGTACAGGTGTGAATAATTGTGTGTGCAATAGCAGAGTTTACCGAAATCAATATTTAGATCATCTCAAAGTGCATAAAATCCACAAACTAAAGCAGTAAAAACTGATTACCCAAACTCTCATGTATAAAATAAAATCTGATACTTATCTAAACTCTGTCTTCTTATATCCTTTCATTTGGATATTTTTATTAATTTCACCCCCTTGTATAATAATTTTTTTTTTTTTAATTTTTCCAGTAATCAGTGGTTGGCACTAGTCACCAAAAATCAAATATTTTAGCCCTTATTTCATACAATAAGTTCCTGGATCTTCCTAGGCACAACATGATCTCAAAGGAATTTGTGCTCTTTTTGGCATCTTTTGATATGAGGGTGAAATATTTGCTATTAATTAGCAGAGTTTAGACTTTTCATCAGTTAATACAATTAATTTAAGAGAGAAAGTGCAAACAGCTAATACAGACTCAGTGTATAGGATTAATAAACTAAGAGATGCTATAAATATAGAGACAGTATCATGCTGTGTTAACTTACTGCACAGATTTGAGATCAGAATCTATATAACTCTTAAGGATTCATAATTACTTACTGAGAATTATGCCTCATACAAATTTCTTCATCGGTCCATATGTTTCAGACAAAATCACAATCAGAGTATAGCATTAGACTGTAACTATCAGAGTATGACCAACACTTTATGACTAACAGAGTTTAGCATCAGAGTTTACTTTCAGAGTTTATGACACTGGTACTCATAACAGTTA
Organism: Heracleum sosnowskyi; assembly: GCA_030848705.1. Taxonomy (NCBI): domain Eukaryota; kingdom Viridiplantae; phylum Streptophyta; class Magnoliopsida; order Apiales; family Apiaceae; genus Heracleum; species Heracleum sosnowskyi. The sequence goes on along the minus strand of CM061235.1, from coordinate 89,866,155 downwards.
ATACATGCAAGGAATCATGAGCATAAAAATCAAACATGTATAGTTTTTGAGTCTAACCCGTATCTCTAGTCAAAACCAGAGATCATTCCAAGTTCATTTACCAATCTTGTAAAAGTAGCTTCACTCAAAGGTTTGGTGAAGATATCTGCAAGTTGTTGGTCTGTAGACACAAAATGAAGCTCAATGTTTCCTTCTTCCACATGTTCTCTGATAAAATGATACCTTATGCTGATGTGCTTGGTCATGGAGTGCTGTACTGGATTACCTGTCATAGCAATAACACTTTGGTTATCACAGAAAATAGGTATTTTAGAGTACCTCAAACCATAATCCAGCAACTGATTCTTCATCCACAGAATCTGTGCACAACAGCTACCAGCAGCTATATACTCTGCTTCTGCAGTGGATGTGGAAATTGACTTCTGTTTCTTGCTATACCAAGAAACCAATCTGTCACCTAAGAATTGACAGCTTCCACTTGTACTTTTTCTGTCTATCTTACAGCCTGCAAAATCTGCATCAGAGTAACCAATTAGCTTAAACTCTGATTCTCTAGGATACCACAAACCCAAGGTTATGGTTCCTTTGAGATATTTGAAAATCCTTTTTACAGCTGTTAGATGAGGCTCTCTAGGATCTGCTTGAAATCTTGCACAAAGACATGTTGCATATATGATATCAGGTCTACTTGCAGTGAGATACAGTAAAGACCCAATCATGCCTCTGTAGTTTGTCACATCTACTAAAGCACCACTGTCTTTGTCTAGCTTTGTTGCAGTAGCCATGGGAGTTGTGGCGGATGAACTATCAAGCATACCAAATTTCTTTAGAAGATTTCTGGTATACTTTGCTTGATTGATAAAAATCCCATCATCTGTTTGCTTGACCTGTAAGCCTAGAAAATAACTAAGCTCTCCCATCATGCTCATTTGGTACCTGGACTGCATAAGCTTTACAAACTTCTTACAAAGTTTGTCATTAGTAGATCCAAAAATAATATCATCTACATAAATTTGAACTAAAAGCAAATCATCACCAGAATTGAAATAAAACAAAGTTTTATCAATTGTACCTCTTGTGAACCCACTTTCTAAAAGAAATTGAGCAAGAGTTTCATACCATGCTCTTGGTGCTTGCTTTAGTCCATATAATGCCTTGTCAAGCCTGTAGACATAATCTGGATGCTTGGGATCTACAAATCCTGGTGGTTGTTCAACAAACACTTCTTCTTCAAGCTTCCCATTGAGAAAAGCACTTTTCACATCCATCTGAAAGACTTTAAACTTCTTGTGTGCAGCATAGGCCAGAAAAATTCTTATGGCCTCCAATCTTGCAACTGGAGCAAAGGTTTCATCATAGTCAATTCCTTCCTGTTGTGAATAACCTTTAGCCACAAGTCTAGCCTTGTTTCTTGTAATCACACCTTCACTGTCAGTCTTGTTTCTGAAAATCCACTTTGTACCTACAATTGATCTATTCTTTGGTCTAGGTACAAGTGTCCAGACTTCATTTCTTTCAAATTCATTTAACTCTTCTTGCATTGTTGTAATCCAATTAGCATCTTGAAGAGCTTCCTCCACTTTCTTTGGTTCTGTTTGAGACAAGAAAGCATGATACAGACACTCATTATTTGTTGCACTTCTAGTTCTCACACTAGAATCAGGATCTCCAATTATGAGATCAGGTGTGTGTGCCTGTGTCCACTTTCTTGCTGTTGGTAAGTGGTTTCTTGCATCATTATTGGATCCTCCCCCTTGATCCATGCTCTCCTGATTCATATGTTGACTTTCTATAGCATCTGAGGCTCCCCCTGAATTGGATGGCTCAGAGTTTGAACTGTCAGAGTTTGAATCAGTTTCCTTAACTGACTCACTTGCTGTGTCTTGTTGAGCTTCTTCACGCTCCCCCTCAACTGATTCTCTATTTTGTTCAATTTGAGAATTTCCAGTTTCTCCAGTATTTACCAGTAGAGGTTCAGAGTATGCTTCGTCAGAGTTTGTCAGACCAGCTTCATCAGAATTTACATCATCAGAGAATAAATCTTCATTTTCAAAACGTAGTTGATCATATTCATTTTCATCTTCAAGTCCAGTTATTTTCTTGTCATCAAATGGCACATGTATGGATTCCATGATCACTTTAGTTCTCAGATTGTAGACTCTGAATGCTTTTGTTGACAATGGATAGCCAACAAAGATTCCTTCATCAGCTTTTAACTCGAACTTGGTCAACTGTTCAGGATGAGTCTTCAACACAAAGCATTTGCATCCAAATATATGAAAATATTTCAAATTTGGCTTCTTTTTTTTCACCATCTCATATGGTGTTTTCCCATGCTTGTTGATCAGTGTAGCATTTTGAGTAAAACAAGCAGTTTGAACAGCTTCTGCCCAGAAATAAATTGGCAATTTTGCTTCGTCAAGCATAGTTCTGGCTGCTTCAATTAAAGTTATGTTCTTTCTTTCAACAACACCATTTTGCTGTGGAGTTCCAGGTGCAGAAAATTCTTGTTTCACTCCTCTTTCCTTGCAGAAAGCTTCCATGATTGAGTTTCTGAATTCAGTTCCATTATCACTTCTTATAATTTTGACTTTGTGCTATGATCCTTTGTCCAGTAGATTTACATGATCCATCAGAGTTTGAGCAGTTTCATCCTTCTTTGATAAGAAATACACCCATGTATATCTAGTATATTCATCAACAATTACTAGAGCATATTTCTTTCTGCCCATAGACATCACATTCACTGGTCCAAAGAGATCAACATGTAGAAGATGATAAGGTTCCACTACTGAAGATTCAGATTTGCTCTTGAAAGATGACTTCCTTTGATTGGACTTTTGACAAGAATCACATAGGCCATCTAGACTGAGTATTGATTTTGGGAGTCCCCTTACAAGATCCTTTCTTATTAGCTCATTGATGTTGTTCAAATTGAGATGAGAGAGCTTCTTATGCCATTTCCAACTCTCTTCATTTGACATTCTTGCAGACAGACACACTGTTTTTCCATCAGAGTTTGTTACCAAACTTGCTTCATAAATGTTGTTGCGCCTGTGTCCAACTAGAACAACTTTTCCAGTAGATTTACTGATAATTTCACAGTGTTCAGTATGAAAATCTACATGGTTTCCTCTGTCACAGATTTGACTCACAGATAGCAGATTATGTTTGAGTCCTGAGACTAGAGCTACGTTGGTGATGATGACACTTCCAAGATTGATATTGCCATATCCCATAGTACGTCCTATGTCGCCATCTCCAAAGGAAACCTTTGGGCCAGCCTTCTCCTCAAAATCTGATAGCAGGGCTTTATTTCCAGTCATGTGTCCTGAGCATCCACTGTCCAAGATAAGGGTGCTCTCTTTTATGCCCTGCAATCACAACCAATTACAAAGAGTTAGTTTTAAGGATCCAGACTTGCTTGGATCCTTTGGCTTTCTTAACATTGTTAGCTTTTGTAGCGGAATCACTATCAACAGAGTTTAAACTAACATTGTCAGACTTTACACTTGAAGAGTTTGCTCTAACCCACTTCAGATTGGGTTTTAGCTCATAGTGGTTGTGATAAATAGCATGATAACTCTTACAAGTATAAATATAATGCCAAGTGCTCCCACAGTGTGTGCATAAAGTCTGTGGTTTAACCCTTACATAATCATTCTTTACTCCTGATGTAGAAGGTAAAGAATTAATATCTTTGTTCTTATTGCAAAATCTAGCAAGATGGTTAGTACTACCACAATTATAACATGTTTTCCTTGGAGCAGCAGCAGTAGGCAAATGATTATTTCTTTTATTTATGCCTATCTTTCCATTCCTATTCTTCTTGGACCCTTTTGGTTTCATGGCAGACTTTACTTCTTTGAGCTTATGATTGAACTGTTTTCCTGTCATCAAGCCAACATTAACCTGTTTTTCACAGGTTTTTACTGGCTTTCTAACAGCTTCTATTTCCATAAGATTTTCTGTTATAATATTTTCCTGTCTTTCACAGGTTTCATCTGATTCCATATCAGCTTCTCTTACTACAACAGATTTTAACTTAGTGGACTCTGGAACAAATTTCACAGGTTTAAGTTGTGGTTTAACCTTAACCTTGTCTTTAAACCTAAGTTCATCATTTTCACAATAGCCTAAACCTACAGAATCTGTCTGAAACACTTGATGAGTGTCTCTTCCAGAGTTTGTCCAAGTCTTGATTATTTTTCTTTCTTTTTCTAGATCAGATTCTAGCTGCTTATATCTCTTAGTCAACTCATGTTCAATATAAACAGCATCATCTCTTTCTTTTTGAATCTGCTTCATATTTTCAAGTTCTCCTTCAAGAAACTTGTTTCTATCTTTAAGGCTAAGATTCTCAGATTTAATTCTCTCATTCTCTAAAGTCTGATCCCTATAACTAACATGTACGTTTTTCAGATATACTCTTAACTCAGATATATTATCAGTATCATAAGCATAAGTAGTTAGGGGTACCTTATTTTCAGATGATTCAGTCTCATCCTAGACAGTTTCCATAAGAGCATAATTTACTCCATCATCAGAGTCTGAAGTATCTGCCCAGTCTTTGCCTTTAGAGATGAGTGCTTTCTCAGATTTTCCTTTCTTGCACTCTGGGGCATAGTGACCCATCTCCTTACACTTGTAGCACTGGATTTCAGATTTATCTTTCTTGCCAGACTTGGTCTCCCTTCCATCAGACTTTCTAAAACTTTTCCTTTCAGAGTTTGAATCTTTCCTTGAGAATCTCTTTCCTTTCTTGAAGTTCTTGAATCCCATCTTCTTGAAGGTCTTCACCATCAATGCAGCCATTTGCATCATCTGTTCTTCATCATCCTCAGAGTCAGAAGCTTCATCAGAGTTTGAGTCATCATCAGAGTTTGATGACTCATTTCAGATTTAATGACTAAAGCTTTCCCTTGGCTTTCTTCCTTGATGATTCCTTCTTGATGGGCTTCTCCTCAACTTTGAGAGCAACAGATTTTGTCTTCTTGCTGGATCTCCTGTTTCTTTGTTCTATCTCAAGTTCATGAGTCTTTAACAATCCATAGATCTCATCAAGATCTGTATCTGCAAGATCATAATTATCTCTGATTGTTGTCGCCTTTAAATCCCATCTTTCAGGTAGGGATAAGAGAAACTTGAGATTCGACTCTTCAAGTTCATATTCTTTATCAACCAGGGACAAATCATTCAATAGTTTGCAAAATATGTCATAAGTCTCAGTCAAGGTTTCATTAGGTCTTGAATCAAAGTGCTCATACTCCTGTGTGAGTATTGTCTTCCTGTTTTTCTTTATAGCAGTGGTTCCTTGACACCTGACTTCCAAAGCATCCCAGATTTCTTTTGCAGTTTTGCAACCAATTACTCTGTTAGACATAACATTATCTAAAGCACTGTGGAGAAGATGTCTAACCTTTGCATCTTTTGCAAGAGATGAGATGTCCTCAGGAGTATAATCTTTCTTCTCCTTTGGAACAATCTTTTGTTCTTGGCCAGCAACAACAGGGGCTAGTTTGGTTGGATTATGAGGACCATCATTAATTCTGTCAAGATATTCTGGATCTGTAGCCTCCAGAAACATGGTCATCTTCACCTTCCAAATTGGATACTCCACTGGCCTGAGAATTGGAACCCTGATTGTTTCATATCGACTCACAGAATTAGGTTTAACCTGTTCAACCTTGGGAGGAGCTTGATTTTCTTCAAACATGATTATTACTGTGTTTGAATCGTAAAACTGTATATATTAAACAGCTCAAGCTCTGATACCAATTGTTAGGCCGAATACACAATATATAATCAAGTATGTATGAGAATAACAATCAAGAACACAAGTTTGTAAATCAACAAACTGAATTATATTAAATAATTCTCTCTTAGTGATGTTAATGAATCACAAAGAGCTACTAGGTTACAAGAATAATATATCAATAATCGCGTCCCTTCTAGGGATAACCTATCTGTGTTTATATAGTACACAGTTACACAATCCTTATCTAATTGATACTCCTATAAATTAGCTATACAATTATTATCAATTAAGGATTGCTTCAGTCTTCTGTCCAGTTTCCTTAGCGGTATCAATATATTCTGCTTCTTTCCATCTTCAGAATATATTGCTTCTAGAATCTTCATGATTTGCACCGACAGCTAAATCAACTTTCACCCCGTCAGACTTTAACAAACTCTGACTGGCTTCCAGTAAACTCTGATAAGTAATTCAGACTAAACTCTGAACAGTACCTGTTACTTAAACACTGATTAAACAAACATCAGCAATTATATCTAACAACCTATCTGCTGGGTCATATTAGAACTCGGTATGACCTCTCTTTTGGTCATACTGGTTCTCCTTTTTTTTTTATTTAGTTTTTCAGTTTTTTTTTCGGTATGACCTAAGGTCTGGAGGTGTTTTGCTCGGTATGACCTGTAGTGTTTTCTCGGTATGACCTGCCCATAGGTCATACCGAGCTCAGCAGAACCCTCCTCTATAAATACCAACTCACCTCAAGTTCTTTTCCTCATTCCTTTCCAACTCAAGTTTTTACTTAGTTAAAATTGCTCTGGTTTGTGTTTTAATTAATTAGAACAAACGAACTATTGCAATTTTTTTTGTGAATTACTTGAGTGGTGTGTTTATTTTTTTCTGGTTAATATTATTCCTTCTTGCTTAATTTATTTAATTTGGTGAATTTTGTTTTAAAAAATCTTAAGAATTTTTGTTTAATTTGAAATTTATTTCGAATTAATCTTATAATTCTTTCTGATTTTCAATCTTTCAGATTAAGTAAATTCTATTATTTCTTTTCAATGGCTGCTGAGTTTGTTATTGAGCGTTTTAATAATTACATTGGCTATTGTGATCCCCATAAGTGTTCTGTTGAACGTTTTAGGCTGTGGATTCGATTTTTAAATGAACAATCAATTGTTAGCTATGCTATCACTGCTTCTGTTCATTTAAAGATTGAACCCCTTCGTCTATTATGCTTAACTGCTGTTGTTGCTGATGATATGCAATCTTTCACGTTCAATATTTCTGATGATCAGTACACAGTAACTAAGGAGATCTTTTGTCAAGTACTTCATTTTCCAAATGATAATCTTGTTGGATTCCCTACTGATGACGAGTTAGTTCAATTTTTCTCTAGTATTAATTACCAAGGGAATATCTTTCTTCCTCGTCTGAATAAGGGTAATCTAGCTTGTGAGTGGGATTTGTTCTTTGACTGTCTAGCCAAAGTTTTTAGTAATTCTACCAAGAACAACTTTCCAATCATCACTTCTGTTTTACAAAACATTGCCTATGCTGCTGTTTTCAATGTCAGATTGGACATAGGGACACTTGTCTGGGATCTCTTGATACGGAGGATTTTCAATTACCCTAGAGACATTCAAACTGGGAAGAAATTTAGATGCTTCTATTCTCGTTTCTTATCTCTAGTGTTAAATCATGTTCTTTCTGATGAACATAAAACATTTTTCCAAAACACTCCTTTTCAAGTCCCCGCACACACTAATCCTACTATATACACTAGTTTGTCCACTAATCCAAAGTCTGGAATGAGACCGATAGTTCCACCATCTTATCTGCGACGGATTCTTCAACCACAGTTACCACTATTATTTATTGAACATCCAGTGGTTGGATCCTCGTCATCTGGAACTTCAATGGCGCCTCCCAACACCAGTGCACTTCAGGTAATATATCCTCTCTCATCTGCTCCACTAACCCAAGAGGTTCTTAGGATTGATCAAGGGGTTGTAGAACCACAACCTCTGTCCCCGGTCATAGAGCCACACACAGAGTCAAATCCATTGACCGCTCCCCTAGAACAACCGGCTACAACCAGATTGAGAGAACAACTTGAAGTAGATATTAATGTGAGTGATCCCACAGCTCTGCCTCCACCACTAAAGAAGAGAAGAACACTCCTTGAGGCATTTGTAAGCCAGTCTGTATCCTCCCAAAAGGATATGGATTCTCAAAAGGCCAATGAACAGTTACTAGAGACATCCTCTCAACAGGATGAATCTATTGAATTTCGCCATCAGGCCATGGCATTCTGTACAGAGTCAAGCACTCTCCCATTAATCACAATGGGAGCAAATACTTCTGAAACAATAGTAGAGACTCATGCACAGGACACTCTGAGAGGAGAGCACATAGGAATGCTTGTTGAAACAGTGCCTACCATTGTCACGGTAGAAGAGCCTTCACAGGCTTCAGAGGGAAAATCTGGTTCTTTGCCCACTATAATAGAACCATTTTCTCCCCTCCCAGAGGGAACATCTCTGGCTCCCCTAAGGGATTCTTCACTCGCAGTTTTAACTGGAGAAAGTGAAGGGCAACATGGTAAGTCCATCCCTGAAGCAATTCAGTTTTCAATTTCGGATGAATTTTTGGACTTTACCATGGATTGGGATTCGCGAACTCCCATTGCACCACCAGTGACCTCTCAAGAAGGGGCTATGGTGATTTCTCCTGCAGGTACTTCAACTCCAAACATGGATAGACAACTAGTGGTTAGTTCTGAGAGACAAACACAGAGCGATACACAAGCACGTGAGGTGAGTGAAACACCATCGAGAGAAATTGAGATGAGTGCACACAATGACACATACACTGCTTCTTTATTGGCTCAAATAGCTGGTCTCCAGAAACAACTTCAAGAGACCCAGGCTGAAAAAGAAATTCTCAAGGCACAAGTGGTTGAACAGTCTTCTTCTTCCACCTCTGTAACTAATCAGCTGGGTCGTATTAGAGATGAGATAGAGGGAGTGAAGGTCACATTGATCCCCAAAATGAATGTTGTTCAAGAATCACAGGTATTGATGGCTTCAGATATGTCAGAGCTGATAGGTTCTAATGCTGAGATCAGGGAGGCTGTCAAGCAGATTCCTATTATTTCAACTAGGGTAGACTCAATTCAGGAGACTGTTGATGAACATCAGTGGTTCAATGATGAGAGGTTTGCTAAACTTGAAGGAGGGATGCAACATCTGAACGAGGGCATGAAAAATCTGTATACCATGATCAAGAACTCACATCAACCCAATGCTGAACAGAAGAAATTCTTTGAGGGTGATGATGATGAAGAGGACAATGATGACAAGGATGAAGTAGGAGGAGAAGGAAGTAGGAAGGAGGATCCCAAGTCTACTAAAGATAAATCTGTAGAGGATTCCTCAACTAAGGGGGAGAATAAGGGTGGACTAGCTGGAGGTCAAGAAGGAGTAAATGATAAGGGGAAAGGAAAGCTGTTGATCAAGAAGGAGTGCTACCTGATGATGAGTTTGTTTTTCAAGGTGAGCAAGAACATACAAAGTCTGATAGTGATCAAGCAGATGGTGAAGAAGGTGAAATGAATGTGGAGGACTGGGATGATCAAGATGATTTGTACAATCCAGATCCTGCCTTTGAAAGGGAGATTCTCAAGGAAAGGGCAGAAATAAGGAGGAGAAAAGAGGAGAATGTTAGAGTAGCTGACATCATCTCCCAGAAGCTTAAAGTTCAAAAGGCTAAGCATGAAGTCAAACAAAGTCTTCATAGTCTTCAAGTCAAGGATATGAGGATGGATATCAAGTTGAAGATTGGAGAGAGATGGGATCAGGCAAGAGAGTTATTTGCAAAGCCCCAGAAGTCTTCTAACAATGATGCTCAATTCTTAAAGGTATTGAAATCCTTTAGCAGTGCTAACCCTGATAATAACATGTACATCAAGGCTTTGAAGAAAGAGATTACCAGGGTAGGTATTGGTTATAGTAGAGTGTTAGAAGAACCCCAAATCTTTGTCTCTTGTCAGAATGTAGGGTCATTCATTGTTTCATTTGACCTTCTGATGAGAAGAACTGTATCAGAACTCTGGGTGTTGATTTGAAAGACACTTGAAACTTCTCATCTCAATGTTCTTCTGAATGAAAGGTTAAGGGAGTTTGCCAGCAGAAACAGTCCTCAAACTATAGATGTGCCACTTGAAGTTAAATTCTACCAAGGCACTTCTGTTCAGACTATAGGACTAGATCCAGTTTCCTTAGCTTCTGTTACTGCCACACGATTAGTACACACTGAACATCAGCTAAGGACTTCTGGTTTTGCTTCTGAAAAGAAGACTGAGTTTGCTGACATCATCAAGGAGTACTGTGAGCACAAAATCAAGAGATATTCTCAACTCAAGAATAGACTCAAGAAAGTAACTCCTCAACCAATCATGCCATCAAGTTTTGCTTCTGAATCAGATCAAGTTCTTGATGAAGAATTGTTGGAAAAGCTAGAAGAAGTTGAAGAAAGTGAAGAAGAAGAAGGAGAAATCAGTGAAGGAAGCATAAGTTTTTAAATGTATACATCTTTGTTATGCTTAGGTAGATCAAGATAGAATCTATGTTATCACTTGTTCAGGCTAGAGGAACAACTATCTTGTATTTATCTTGTATATTTGAATCTGGAAATGTTATATATAAACCAGAACTTTTCTTGTTATTTACTTGGCTCTTAAGAGTCATTTCTATTTCTTGTTTAAGTTAGTTGAGTTATCCTCTAGGTATTTGATTGTTATTCTCTAACAAACAAATAGGGGGAGATTGAAAGGCATATGTTTAGGCCTATTAATATTCCGAGGAAACAACTTAATTTAAACAAGTATGTAATAAGTAAATAATAAGTTAATATGTCACAGGAATCTCAGAGAGTTTTATCTGTCAAGAGAATGGAGAATTAAAGTCATCTACAGACTTGAAGTTATTCTACATTGAAAGAAGTTCAATTTATTGTTCAAGCCTCAGTGAAGTATTCAAGGAAGTGGATTTACTACAGTGACAGAGATTTCCAGTTTGTGACAGAAGAAGTACAGGATACAGAGTTTAATCAGAGCTAAAGAAAAGAAGCCACAGCTTTAAATGTTTTAAAGATGAAGAACTTTCATTTGATGTCAGTTATTCATGAACCAGACAGTGCATCGAATGACGACGTCAATCAGTGGAATTAAATCATCTACATTCAGTGGTTTTCAGGAAATTGAGAAAACTTGGTTTTTAGATTAAATTCCTTTCATGTTAAGTTAATTTAATTTATAATTTAATTCTATTAGAATTAATTTATTTATTAGATTAACTAATTTAGTTGGCTAAATTATTTATGAACTTAATTCTATAGAAGAATTAATTTAATCTAACTAAATAAATTAAAAGGATTTTCTAACTAAACTTGTATGACCTTCAGAAAACTCGGTATGACCTGGTCTGTAAAGATTCCAGGTTCTACCGACTCCTTTCAGGTCATACAGGTTGTAAGGTCATACAAATTGCTTTTGGAGGTTCTACCGAATAGTTGTTAGAAAAACTTGAGGTCATACCGAACACTTTCTGCAAGTTCTATTGAAGGAGCATGGTTCTACCGAGCTCAATTTTTTAGGTCATACAAGTGTATTGTTTGTTTTATTAAATCATTTTGATTTAATTAACAGGTCATACAAGGCTTTTGAAATGTGTTAAATAAACACAGTTGGACAGAAAAGGAGGTACTGAAAATTATCAAACACACAGAAGACATTTTCTCAAGAACAGAAAAGCCATTTGATCTCATTTCTTCTGAAGCAATTAATTCTAGTTTGTATTGTTAAATCCAAACTACTAGAATTTGATTACTTGTATTGCTTTGATTATCTAACGGATTTAAATCCCTAGAATTTATCTCGAACTTGCTTTTAGCATTCAATCTTTTTATTACAAATATTAGAAAAGTTCATGTCGAATTTATTCTAAATTTGTATTAATTTGTTTGAGATAAATACTTTGTAATCCGTATTGTATTTGCAACACCCTTCAAGTTTAATATAGGTTATATTTAACTTGAATCTTGTTTCATTTATATTCCGCATTAATTTGTTCTTAATTTGTTAAATTATTCAAAGGACAAATTTTGATAAAACGGATATAGTTTGTATTCAACCCCCCTTCTACAAACTTAACATGACGTAACAATATACTTTTGGTACTACAGTGATCGACCAAAGTTTTGGATAAGATCTCCCTTACGCTTATTATATATACGGAGTTAACTAGGTTAAAACCCGTGAAATGCACGGATTGTTAATTGTTATTTTTATTATTATATTTTTAATATTTTATTAATTGTATTTGTTAAAAAAATAAGTAGGCATGTTAAAATAGCTAAATACTTTTAATTAATTAAAAAATTAAAACATATTTTAAAATAAATAAAAAAATTGTAACATATATTTAGTTTAAAAAGGTAAATGCCCGTGATATTTTTGGAAAAAATGAGGTTTTAAAATTTAATAATTAAAGTATTTAAATTCGTTTTAAAATAAATAAGTAAAAGATTTCCTGTGATATTTTTGAAAAAAAAAATGAATTTATTGAGAAAAATAGAAAAAGTAAATTGAAAAATACAATTTTCCGTGATATATTTAAAAAAGAAGGGACTTTGTTAGAAAAAATCTATAATGTGTTTTAGAGTAATTGGTTATAAATAGATATTTGATTATTTATATTTTAATATTCTTAGTGATTGCATTTGTTAAGAAAAATAAGTAGACATGTTAAAATAGGTAAACTTTTAAAAAATAATTATAATATTATAGGTTTAAAAATAAATAACTAAAGGTTTGTACGTGATATTTTTGAAAAATGAGGGGTTTTAGTAAGAAAAAATAGAAAAACTAACATGTTTTAGTTAAAAAGGGTAATTATCATGTTTGAAAAAGTAGGGGAATTTGTTAGAAAAATAATGTATTTTAGGAAAAAAAGGTAATTGGTTATAAATAGGTAATATTCTTTTTTAATAATATATTTCTATAATTAAGTAAGGTTAATTAAGTAAAAATACGAAATACAGTTAAGGGAAATTAAGTAAAATCACAACGTACCATACCGATCAATCAAACTTTTAATGTTTCGTCTATTATATAATAGTATCGATAAGTATAGTATTGATGTTATTTTTGGTCTAGTTTCTTTAACTATACAAAAAAATATTAAGGTACTTAAACTTTTATAATTTCTGATTGAGACGTCTATATTTGACTAACAGTTGTTAGTCTTTGCTGATATTTAAAATAAAAATAAAAAATGTGTTGAATGCTTATTGGCAGATACGATATTAATGTTAATAGCAATATTACATACAATCATGCAATATACATAGTAATTAGGTATTTGGGTTCTTACATAAAAATTGAGGAATTTCAATTTGGAATCCATTAGAATGAAATCGAGTGCAAGCAACAACACAAGTCCTCTTACAATGTCAAATTCGACTTTAAACAATACAAATTGATTAACTACTGAAAAATCCCAATTCCCTCCTCCTTTTTTTTTTTTTTGAAATAAAGGTGTTAATTCAATAATAAAAAGCCGTACGGCATCTACACCAATGATCGAGTCGAACAAACAGTAATTTGCAATCGCATGTTCTCATGAAGAGATAGTTAAGCGATATTTTGAAGATAATGTATATACAAATAGAAGTACCCACTTTGTGCATCCTCGTTGGATTACTGATACCCCCTTCATCATGCCCCGATGGAGCTATCGTTTGAGCTATCGACCAAAGCTGCAATCCCATACAAAACTTTATCACTAAATCAAGACCCCCGCTCACAATTAAGAAGCGAATAACAAAATCAAAACCATAAAAATCCATCAAAACCAAAAAAATCCTGCAGATCTGAAATCCCGGATATTAAAACACACCAAACACATAAAGAACACACCAAACTCTCACAAGGAGAGATAAACTAGACCCAAATAAATTGGGAAAACTCTCACCAAGAAGGGAGATTATTGAAAAACAAGAACAAAAACAAAGGAAATTAAAAGATTTGGGGCTTTCCACCGGTGAAAACCGATGGAAGCCCCGACGATTAGGCAAGAAAAAGAGGGGAAAAGTGAGGCGGCTGTGGAGAGAAAAAAATGGCTGTGACTTGTAACCCTCGTATTTTTTTTTAAACTTCAATTCCCTCCTCCTTAGAACCCTAATATAAACTAATGACCGTTAGTAAAATATAAAGGAATCATGTCAATTAGAAATTGTGAAAATTTAGATATCATAATATATATATATATTTTTTTATAATTCAGAAATCTAAACGAAAAATAACATATAGCCTAAGGACGAAAAAAAATATTTTCCCAAATTCCCACTTCCCCACTCGCCACTTCAGTTTTGTATACAACTTCTGATGTAATTCATTCAGATGTACAGTGAACTTAATTGGAATGTAAATTTTTTTTTTTAGGGTACACCTATCTATGCAAATAGATGATTTGCTTATCATAGCATGTCATGAACCATCGCCCTTTTGAAAATTATCGGGAAACAAAAAAATCAAATCGCGTATCATGGCAAGACTCTGAACTAAATCAAACAGTGTATCATGGCAAGACTCTCAATTATTTGTGGAGCGGAGAGAAATTCCATCAAAAGTATTCCGTTATAAATTTTGTTTCTTTGTTTTCGAAAATATTCCGTCCTAAATACTTAGTTATTTTCTTTAAGCGTGTATGCACTGTGCATCCTTAATAGAGCTGCTGCTGCATATGACCCTTTAAAAGATCCTAAACATGGCCGCTGTGTAGACAATGACAACTCAAAAGAGGCCCCCTCCCAAGTCCCAACCTGCAAAAACAAGAACACAAGGTCTTTCCACATTGCCAGACGCTGATGATAATGTTTCAACAAGACTTGTGGACCCCACCACAAACACACATAAAAACATACACAGTACTGAGGTTAGAACAACCAAGTACTTCAAATATATACAAATGCACACTTCCCCATGCATGCAATTTTGATCATATAAACATTTTTATTTCCTACTTTAATTATTTCTTGACTGTCTGTGAGACTGGATGAAAAAAGAAAGAGAAGTTCTTGATGCTAGTATGACAACTGCACTCTTTTCCATGTGAAGAGAATCAGAGAATCAGAGATTGCATATATATATAAATTTCATTTCCCTTCTTTTTCATCAATTAGAAGATCAAAAGTAAATATATTGATGCCTTTAACTTTTGATCAGCCAGCTCTTTAAGACTATTCCATCTTGATTATAAAGCAAAGCCCAAATGTCATATTAGACTATACTATAGCATAGAGAATTGGTCCCAGTCCAAAGGAGGTGTTGGGCAATTGAGGAAGAGAAGGAATAAAACAGATAACTGTGAGTAAAAACTAAAAAAGCTTCTTTGGTTCCTACATTTCATATATGATATCTATATATTGATAGTGTTAATTTGTTTTGATCATTCAACCACAAACATTGTAATCATATATGAATAATCATCATCCTTTTGTACTTTTGGCACATATAGTCATTCACTGTAAGTTGCAGGCACATGTTTACATAACCAAGATATTAAAATATTTAAATCCTTTTTTTATATCTATCTGGTAGAATTATGTCACCCCAAGTATATATACTTCTATACTTAAATCTGGCAATAACATCTTTATTGCTTTCTTAGATGGCTAGTAAGATCTGAGATTGCGAAACATGATTTCATGATATAAAATAAAAGGGTCCTGCTTCACATCAAACCAAACATATGCTATAACATACCATATGGCGATCATGTGAAGTAGGGTATTTTTGTGTGAGGGTTAATTATCAAGTTGGTCACGAAGTTGATTTAAAAGTATTAAGTTGGTCACTAAACTGAAAACGGTCTCAAGCAGGTCATTAAAGTCAGCTACAGAAATACATTCTGTTATGTAACTTACTTTTTTTTTGGACGGGGTTCGACACACATTTTAAGGCTCCTTTAATATATATTTCGATAAATTATTTTAAATTTTTTCTTTTTCTCAATAAAAATATAATGTTTAAATTTTTATTTAGAAAAAGAAAGTTTTAAAAATAAGTTGTAAAACTATACTTTATAAGAGCATTAAAATGCGTGTCAAGGTAAAAAAACAGTAAAGAAATGAGAGGTAAAGAAATGAAAGGTACAGAGGGAGTACTAACTAAGACATGCAGTTTTTTTTTGTCCAATTTGCAATGGAACTAAGATTTAAGAGTAGAACAAGCCTTACAAGGCAGATTTATATTCACAACAGTTTGATAGAAATAGATTCAAATCCAAACGGGATAAAGTGGCATGGTGCTAATTAATAAGTGGGGGGAATTTTCACTCTTCGAGCTAGCTTTTGGGGGTTGAAATAGACCCCATGGCATCGAAAAATGCTACCTAAAGAGTTAAAAAGCAAATTAACAAAACTAAACAGCCAAAGTTCTACTGAAGGACTCTCACAATAGAGGGTAAAGCTTGAAGCTTGATGGAAGATTCAACTATTACTTGATCATGCCCTCATATGCCCTCCATCCCTGCTTGATGGAAGAGCTGTTGAAACATAGCATAAGATTCATTTAGGGTCTTTCTCTAACATCTTAAAATTTTAGATGAGCTGGTTACTCAATATGGTATCAGAGCTCTGGTCGGCGGAGGTCGCAAGTTCGACTATCTGCCACCCCTAATATTCTCACAATTTCAATTTATGAGGGACACGAAGGCAAATTAAGGTTTTAGATGAGCTGGTTACTCAACACTGCAAGCATGCAAGACACATTATCTCCTAGAGTAGAGAGACTGTTTTCGTAAATAAATTCACAAAGTGCAAATACATAATGTACTTGGCAAATGAAAATTTGCTTAATATGTCATTTTTTCACCTTCTAATGTCACTTCCTAAACAATAATGTAAGAAATATTCCTTAATGTTGCTTTTTAAGAAGCCAAGATTTCTATATTTCATCAGATCCCCATGCAGAGTCATTATCAGATTTAAGAGTCAGCGACAGAAAATGACTTTGCAATAGTTGGCAATCAATGATTATATATTGCTTACTCATAGACCTTTTTCTTTTCTTCTTGTATGTATAAATGTAGTATAAATTTCTATAGTCCTGAAATGATTGTCATATATCTGGCTCACCATTACTTAAAGTTGATTTCCTCCCTCTTGCACTCAAAATAATGAGCAACCTTTAATTAAAGATAAAGGGTGTTTTGGACATATGAATAAAAAGAAAGAAATGAAAAGAAAAAGAGAGAGAATACCCTTTACTTTTTCCCTCTCATCTGAACTTTAAATTTCTGTTTTTTTTCTAATTTTCCCTCACTTTGCTCTTCACTTTCCATCCAATTTATATAAATTTACTTATAATCTTCTACACTTAATTATGACTAGGAAAGAAGAAGAAAAATTAGAAGAGAAAAGCAAAGAAGATTAAAAGGAGAGGCTTAGCTTCTTCCTTGAACTTGAAGACATCTTTTTATTCTTGAAGATGTTTGATTTATTAAGCCTCTACACACTTGAAGTTTCTCATATTTCAACTTTTCATTCCTTTTCTAGAAACCCCATTATCATCCAAACACTTACAAATCTTTGTTTCTTCTCAAAGTCCAGCAAACTCATTTTCCATGAGATATTTACAACTAAAAATGGCACCTTTTTTGGTACTAATACTCCTATCAACTGTGTGTAGCTCTGTTTCATCCTCTACAAACAATGACTTTCATGCTCTAATTACACTTAAACAAGGCTTTGAGTTCACTTCTCCAGTCTTAGATACTTGGGATGCTACAAAACCAAGCTCATTTTGTTCATGGGTTGGAATCAAATGCCATAAAGGGAGAGTCGTTTCTCTCGAATTGTCGAATATGAGTCTTAGGGGCTCTGTTTCCCCTGCTGTTTCAAGTCTTGACATGCTCACTGAACTCTCAGTTGATGGAAACAACTTCACTGGAGAAATCAGGCTATCGAATTTAAGTAGCCTTCGAATTTTAAGAATATCGAACAATGTGCTTAGTGGGAGATTGGATTGGGATTACTCAACCCTCGAGAACTTGGAAGTCCTTGATGTTTATAACAACAATTTCACTTCTCCACTGCCACTTGAGATTTCAAGTCTCAAGAAACTCAAGTATTTAGACTTGGGAGGAAACTATTTCTTCGGAAATATCCCGAGAAGTTATGGGAGTTTGATTCGGCTCGAGTACTTATCTCTTGCAGGCAATGATCTTCATGGAAAAATTCCAAATGAGTTGGGACATTTAACCAACTTAAAAGAAATATACTTGGGATACTACAATGAGTTTGACGGAGGGATCCCAAAGGTGTTTGGCAACTTGGTTAATCTAGTACACATGGATCTTTCTTCATGTGGACTGGATGGTCCTATTCCTCCTCAGTTGGGAAACTTGAAGTTACTCAACACTCTTTTTCTACACATCAATGCATTGTCAGGTCCAATTCCAAAGCATCTTGGAAATTTAACGAACTTGGTTAATCTTGATCTTTCGGCCAATGCATTATCCGGGGAAATTCCGTACGAACTCATTCACCTTCAAAAGCTGAAACTTCTGAATCTTTTCATGAACAAATTACATGGGTCAATTCCAGATTTTGTTGCAGACTACTCTAGTATGGAGGTTCTAGGACTGTGGATGAACAACTTCACAGGCATAATACCTCAGAATTTAGGTCAGAACAGGAGGCTAAAAGAGGTTGATTTGTCTACAAACAAACTCACTGGGACAATTCCTCCAGATTTATGTGCTTCAAAGCAGCTCACAATCTTGATTTTGCTTCATAATTTTCTCTTTGGATCAATACCGGAGGGGTTAGGCACATGTTCAACCCTTGTTAGGGTGAGATTGGGGGATAATTACTTGAATGGTAGCATTCCAAATGGCTTCATTTACTTGCCTCAGCTGAACTTAGTTGAGTTGCAAAACAACTACCTGTCTGGAACATTATCCGATAATGGAAACGTCTCCAGAAGTCCATCAAAAATGGAACAGCTGAATCTATCAAACAATCAACTTTCAGGTTCTTTACCTACTTCTCTTTCAAATTTTTCATCCCTCCAAATCCTTCAACTTGATGGAAACATATTTACTGGTCCAATTCCTTCCTCATTTGGTGAACTCCAACATTTATCAAAGCTTGACCTCAAGTTAAATTCCTTTTCTTCTGGAATCCCAGCAGAAATCGGAAATTGCTTTCACATGACTTACCTAGACTTGAGCCAAAATAACCTTTCTGGTCCAATTCCTACTCAAGTTTCAAGTCTTCGTATCCTTAACTACTTGAACTTATCAAGAAATCACTTGAGTGAAACCATTCCTAAATCTATTGGCTCCATGAAAAGCCTCACTACAGCTGATTTTTCCTTTAATGATCTCTCAGGTAGACTACCTGAACTAGGTCAATTTTCATTCTTCAATGCTTCCTCATTCGCGGGTAATCCTCAACTTTGTGGATCTTTATTAAACAATCCATGTAATGTTACTGAAATCACAAGTGAAGCTGGAACATCCCATACAAACTTCAAGCTAATATTTGCGCTAGGCCTATTGCTTTGCTCTCTAGTTTTTGCAGTTGCTGCAATGTTCAAGGCCTGGTCATTTAAAAAAAGTGGCTCTCATTCTTGGAAAATGACAGCGTTCCAAAAGCTTGATTTCACAGTTTTTGATGTCGTTGAATGCATAAAAGATGGAAATGTTATAGGCAAAGGAGGAGCTGGGACCGTGTACCATGGAAAAATGCCAAATGGGGTTGAAATCGCAGTAAAAAAGCTTGTAGGATTTGGTGCAAACAGCCATGATCATGGGTTTAAAGCTGAGATTCGTACATTAGGCAATATTCGACACAGAAACATTGTTAAATTACTTGCTTTTTGCACAAACAAAGACATGAATCTGCTTGTGTACGAGTACATGAGGAATGGTAGCTTAGGAGAGGCTTTGCATGGGAAAAAAAGTGGAATCTTGGGCTGGCATTTGAGGTACAAAGTGGCTGTTGAAGCTGCTAAAGGATTGTGTTATCTTCACCATGATTGCTCACCATTAATCGTTCATCGTGATGTAAAATCAAACAACATATTGCTGAATTCAAGCTATGAAGCTCATGTTGCAGATTTTGGATTAGCAAAGTATCTTATTGATGGTGGTGCCTCTGAAAGCATGTCTGCAATTGCTGGTTCTTATGGTTACATTGCTCCAGGTACATACAAAATCAAACATAATATTCATTTTTCTACTATTGTTGTTTACGTTGCTTTTGACATGTTTGGCACCTCAATATTAGCTACTTAAAACCTAAGAATTATAAATATAATGTGTATCATATAAAAGACAGAGATAGAAACAGGAAAACTAGTTTCATTTTAAAAAGGACATAGCAAATGATTTCAAATCATGTTTATGCATGCATGAACATAGGATTATTCGAATCAAATTAGGATTATTCGAGGATATGGTCGTAACTCGTACCTGGTTATTCAACAGAACTTAAGACTCGTGATCTAGCAGATAACAAGTAATTAAAACGCGCGCGCACGCACGTATAAAATGGTAGTGATGGTTCTGGAATATAGGTTTGAATGATGTTCCCCGTTCCTTACTAACTAAAACAAAATCTAACAACCAATTGTTCCAACAAGTTCCAACAGAATAGCAAAATCAATCATCAGAGGTAGTTAATTGTTTCAATTAAGGAATGCATTTTATAAATACCAACTTGACATGAATGAATGAATGAATTTAGCAAAGCAAAACAAACAAACAAAAACATGAATGATTATCAAAACTCAGAAGTGGAGTACAGAGTAACACTGTCAGTTAGTAGGACTAAATTATAACCCCTTGTTTCCACTAAAGTGACAGGTCAAACAACACCCCTGACTTTTGGTGTAGAAAAGAATGAAAAATACAACTAAAGTACTGTAGTGTTTTACGGGTAAGCACACCAGATCTAAGCCCCACTGATTGAATTGTAGGCTCCAATTTTTTGTTTATGATCAGAAAATCTGATGGACTAACCTGACAGAATCTGACATGGTGTGAATGTCTAAAGTTACAATGTCGGGTATCGTGAAAGTTAACTGATGTGCCCATTGTCACTTAACTTCATACATCCGACCTGTAAAGCTTTCTAGAAAGAAAGAGCCTGTGATCACTATTAACTATACATAATTTTGTTTTTACGACATTGAGCGATGATAAAATTTTAAATACTCACGCATTCATTTGTAGTCGATGTTTTAACTCTTGAATGTTTAGTACAAAAAAAGAATTTGTTAATGTTACAAATCAATGAATTATATATGCATAAGTTTGTTAGGATAATGATTCATTGTTTCACACATTGCAGAATATGCATACACCTTGAGAGTGGATGAGAAGAGTGACGTTTATAGCTTCGGAGTCGTTCTCCTTGAACTTATCACTGGTCGTCGTCCTGTGGGAGATTTCGGTGATGGCGTTGACATTGTTCAATGGGTGAAAATTACAACAAATTTTCGCAAAGAGGAAGCTAATCAAATATTTGATAAGAGACTAACGACGGTGCCTCAGGAAGAAGCGAAGCACTTATTTTTCATATCCATGCTCTGCATCCAAGACAATAGTATCGAAAGGCCAACAATGAGGGAGGTGGTTCAAATGTTATCCGAATTCTCTCGTCACATTCCGGATTATCGGACATTGTCTTCATCTGTCGTTTGTCAAAAATCTGAAAATGATGAAGTTTGTATAAAGGTTCAACAAAATTCACTGATTTCAGTTTGAAAAATACTTTGTCAACTCTTTATTTGTAAATTGAAATTTCTGCAGAAAAGAAATGTTGTTATACATAGCCTTGCTTCTAGCTGCAGTAGATCGAATTGCAATGCGCACGTTAATGGGCGAGCTGGGGAATGAATTAGGGTAGGAATTTTATGGTTTTGCACCTGATTATATGAGGATTTAGCATAGCCAGCTAAAAGCTTGCAATGAGGTTTGTATATGCAATAGCCAGTTCTTTTTATTATCTTTTAAGAGTGAAAAAATTACAATAGAAGTAAGAAGTAACAATTAATTTTGGCCAAACATTTATGTACTCCTGACTCCTGTTAAATTTTTACAAAACAATTAGAGGTTCTGGACAAATTTTAGCTGCTTTGTCACCATTGCAGTCACTCGGTCGTCGTTCCACTACCTGTAGAGTGGGTGTCAACCAAAGTCCCACGTCGATAAGATAAAGAAGAATTATCTTGAATATAAGCAGCCAAAAACAACTCCATTAATATGAGCCTTTTGGGAGGAGCCCAAAAACAAATCCGTGCGGGCGGCCAACACTACCTTCATCATATCTCCTCTGTATCTTGCTCCATCCCCGTTTACATAAATCTACCCATTTAGTTTTATTTTTTCAAAGTAACAAGCAAGTTTTTAGTTGTGTGGCATCCTAGCACCGATCAACTTTCGAACTCCTCCCTGGAAAAGTAAGACCAACTGATGTTTTGGTTTATAGCTGGGATTGGTGTTGATAGTTAGCTGCAGTTAAAGCAGTGAAAATGTAAAGGTGCATAATTATAATTAGCCATGCAGAGATAACCAACATAATTTTATGTCAGAAGAAGAAAGGCCCCATACTTGTGTGGGTATGTATTGATAGGTAAAGAGTGAAAAACAGAAAAATCAAGTAGCAATTTCAAATAAATAAAAATTCGGGTTAAATATCAAATTGGTCACCGAAGTGAAGATTAGATATCACTTTCAGTTACTAAAGTCATTATAAACATCAAACAAATAACTCTAAATATGTGTTCGGAAATAAGAAATAACTTTTCTCATGTTTTACGCATATTTATTCAATGTTACTGCAACCAAATGAAAAGTTATGAATTCTAGTATTTTACATAATATATTTAGCTTTTTAAAAATTCATTTACTATTTATTTTTAATTAAATCAAAGTAAATAATTATAAAATTAAAAGTAAATAGTAAAAAAAAATTTAAAATTTAAATATAATATCTTAAATACTAGAGTTCACAACTTTTCATTTGGTTGTGGTAGCATTCAAGAAATATGTGTAGAACTCGATATAAATTATTTTTACTTTTCGAACATATATTTAGAAGTATTTGTTTGATATTTATGATGATTTTAGTGATTGAAGTGATACCTCATTAAGATAAGTGATTAAAGTGATATTCGGTCTTCATTTCAGTGACCAATTTGATATTTAACCCATAAAAATTCGATCACATAATTCGGAAAGTGATTGAGACAAGTCTTAGCTCATGGTTTCTTCAAATGGTACTTACCTAGATGTTTATGCATTTTAGTCATTAACACGATTTTAATTAGACTTGGCAATGGACCGTGTCGTGTACTTTTGTGTTTTCGTGTACTTAATGTAAAACTCATATCCGATCCGTTTTGGATTCGTGTACTAAATTTGAGACATATATCCAATTCAAAACGTGGCGTGTACTTTACGTGTCGTATTCGTGTACATTAAACAAAAATATAAATTTAATTTAATTAAAATTTATATATTATAAACTTTTTTTAATTATGTAAATTTTTATGAAATGTGTATTAAATATGTATTACATACAATTTTACAAAAATTTGTAAATATAACTTATATATATAAATGTATACTTCTTATATATAAATGTATAACTTATTGTCAATTAGTCGTGAAACTTTTATTTATTGTTCATATGTAATTGCTTATATATTTTCTAAATATGCAATACTATAAAGAATATATATTTTTTAAAATTATTTATTTACTTTATTAATTCGTGTACTTTCGTTCCGTGTACCTATTGTGAAAACCCAAACCCGACACTAATTATATTCGTGTTTTTTCGTGTTCGTGTACTTTCGTGTTCGTGTACCAAATTTTTGCACCCAAACACTAATTATACGTGTCGTGTTCGTACTGTGTTCACGTGTCGTGTATCAAATTGCCAGCTCTAATTTCAATACCCGAAATCATAAAAAAAAAATGTGTAGATCAAATAACTCTTTGCGATTCCTAGATAAAAACCAAACCCGCAAATCATATCAATTAATCTCTTCGAAATCTGATTAATTGTGGTTCAAACTTCACAGAACGAAGTGAAATTTGGATATAATGTTCTTCATGAACAAGATGAACACCAATTTGGATATAATGTTCTCCATGAACAAGATGAACACTACTAGTTATGAAAGAAAAAAAAAGCAGTATTTCATATTTTAATCTCTTTTAAATTCATATAATTATGAAAAATGTTTAAATTTCATTTATTTCGTAAATATAAAATCTTTTTTAATTTTTATGATATATCATCAAAAAGTTGTGAACATTTTAAATTTCTTAGCAATATACAACAGACCTGTTTAGGCGGTGATAAATTATTCTGATCCAATAAATACTTGATCCGAAATTCTAAAGTTTAGATTTATCAAATTCGAAATTTTGAATTTGAATTTCGATTTTAAATCCGAAATATTTTGGATTTCGATTTGAATTCAAGTTGTACCAATCAATACCCGAATCAGAAATATGATCAAACCCAAAACATAAATAATATAATATTATAATCGGTATTATTATATATGATTAGTGTTCTAAAAGTCGGCCGACTAACCGATTAATCGGTAGTAGGACGGGTCACATCTCGATTAAGCGGAAATCGGGTCACATAGCGATTTTTTAAAAAATCGGTCAAAAGTCGGGATTAATCGGTGGAATTGGTAAAAAATCGGTCAGAGTTCAAAAAAAATTAAAAAGAATTATTTCTTTAAAAAAAAAGTTTATTTTTTTAAAAAAGAGTTAATAAACATATATAACTATTACTAGCCTATAACCCGTGCAACGCACAGACGACTTTAATATTAATTTTAAAATTTACTTTTAAATTTTTTGAGATTTTAATACTTCTGAAAATGCTATCTTTTTAAAAAGAATTAAAAGTACTACTTTAATACTTTAAATCTAATTTTTTTTTATAGATTTTATAATAGTTTATTAGCTTAGTAAGCATATCAGTAAAAATAACCGTCAAAATTATCAATATATTTTGTTGTAATATATATAAATATAAATATAAATATTTTCTAAAAAAAGGTTGTGTTTTTGAATTCTAAGTAAAGTATAATTAAAAGAGTTTGTAGTTATGTTATATATGTGTGTTATACTGGATTTTCGGTAATGGGCCCTAGACAGGTCCCTAAGTGATTTGGGCCTAGGGAATGAATTATATTGTGGAAAGATTGGTATGAACTGGAATTAGGGCTCGCACCATGAACTATGTTGAGCCCAAAATCCTTCCAAGTATGGTGGGCTCGCATCATTAACTTGTGGTGAGCACCTATCCTTATGAGTTCTCATCTTAAGTAAGGGTTCTCACAAGGATCTCATCATAATTGGGCTCGCTTCGCTAAAATGAATATTGGGCTCTCTTTCTTATGAGTTCACCATGATGAGCTCGCATCTCCATTAATAGACTCTCACTATAAGCTTATGGACTCTCACCATTATGAAGTAATGGGCTCGTGTTACTTATCAGAAATAAGAATAATTGAACATAGGTGAGCTCGCACCACTTGAACTACGAAAGGATAATTTTCATATGTTTTGTGTGATGCGAGCCTGGCCAGCTCGCATCGTGGGTGAAGCCCAAAATATGGAAATTCCTGTTCACGAAGTGAGTAAAGCTTGGTTGACACGGGACAGACCTGCAATCACGGGAAGAAATGCGGAGATGCCGCGAGATTGTAGGAAAACGTGTGACGACCAGACTATTTATGGGAACATGAAGTGGATTGATAATCCTTGGATTATTTATGGGAACATGAAGTGGATTGATAATCCTTGGACTATTTATGGGAACATGAGGTGGATTGATAATCCTTGAGCTATTTATGGGAACATAAATCTTGACTATTGTATGGGCTTGGACTGAATGGGCTTATTCAATAACTTGTTTTCCAAGAACTACGTGAGGCTTGATCCCTATATAAAGGGGTACGTAGGCACCTTGTATGATACACAATTGACACTCGGCAAGAGCAAGAGAAAAAACCCATTCTCTATTCAATTTTTGAGGAGTCATCATACAAGTCCAGCCACAACTTTCCATAAACCTCCAACACACTGTTGTACGAAATTCTCCTAACAACAATTGGCGCTAGAAGGAGGGGCTCAGCATCTTAAGGAGAAGGATGTCGAAGAACAACAAGAACGATGACAAGGGGATTGTGCACAAGAAGGATGCCACACCACAAGGAGCGAGGAAGGATCCACCACCCCACGGAGAGGGAGGACCAAGTAAAATCACCCCTGTCATGCCTCAAGTCGCACCGGTTACACTAGATGGCCAGAAGATCCTAGGCTACCTCGAGGGGATCGAGCTCCAATTCAAAACTATGAACGCCCGACTAGCTAAGGTCGAGCAGAACTCAATCAAGAATGCGAAGCGGAAGGCTCGAAGGCTCAAGGGCACTAGGGACAAGAAGGATAAAACCTCTAAAAAACTCATACACGAGTTCGACGAGGTAGCTGATGGGCTAAAGAAAACCGGGTCTCTTGAGACGGATGAGATATCTCCAAGCCAAGAGGAGCGAGGCAGCCAGGCTCCGAGCGAGCCGTGACATGAGCCAGCTTCGTCCGAGGCTAGATCCACTAGTGTTTTAGGTCGAATCAGGAAGAAGCTAACTGAGCACGATCTAAGACTTAGATTGGAAAAGTCTAAAGCACGGAAGGAGGCGCCAAAGAGGACACCACCTCGAACAGAGAGGAGGGAGAGGACTCCACCTAGAACAGAAAGAAGGGAGATGACCCCGCCTCGAACTCATAGAAGGGAGCGAAGGGAGAGGACTTCCTCTCACCATTCTAGTGAAGAGAGGTCTGACGAGAGAATTGGAGACCTAAGGGTTGGTGATTTGAGGCGCCTGCTGTTGCAGATGGAACATGAGAAGAGAGCCCCACCCCCTGCTACGGCCCCATCTCCTTTCACTCCTGCAATAAGGATGTCCCCTCTTCCCCCGGCATTTAGAAGTAACCTCGAGCTTGCCTTCAATGGAGATGCGGATCCTGCTGAATACCTGGCCCGCTTCAATACCGAGATGGAGGTCTACCAGGTTCCTGACCTAACTCGTTGTCGATTATTCGCTGTCTCGTTAAGGGGAAGTGCCCAACAGTGGTTTACTAAGCTAGGACCAACTAGCATTAGCATGTGGAGACAGTTGGGAGATCTATTCTTAAGGCAGTTTCAGTCCACTCTTCACTATGCCCCCCCCCCCTCGGTGGCTACCCTTGCAAACATTAAGCAAGGAGAGGTAGAGTCCCTGCAGGATTATTTCATGCGGTTTAACGCTGAGGTTCCTAGAGTCCGAGGAGCAACGGAAGAAGCCCAGAAGAATTTCCTAATTGTTGGGTTGAGAGAAGGCTCTAAATTCTGGAAGACTCTACAGGCTAGGGAGCCAGAGACTTTGGCTGAATTTTATGAACAAGCGGAGCCTCAGAAGAGGGTAGAGAAATCCATGAGGGATCTAAGAAGCAGTGGCCGAAGGATGGAGAAGAGAGGGAGATCTTCTAGTCCTGAAGAAAGGAGAAAGACTTTCAAAAGGAGCCCCAGCCCAAAGAAGCTTAACAGGGCTAGGGAATCTGCCAATAAGGAGACTGGGAGGCCTTACACCAGCAAGTGGCAGAATCATACCCCTTTGGTGGCCTCCATTGATCATATATATGCCACTTATGCTGGGAAGGGGGTATTCAAGAAAGCCACCCCTCTGACGGAATATAGTAAAAGGGACACCTCTAAATACTGTGCTTACCATGAGTCCACAAGACATCATACGGCAGATTGCCGACAGCTAAAGGATGAGATTGAGAGTCTGATTCGACAGGGAAAGTTAACGGAATGGGTCGTGAAGGAAGTACGGAAACATAAGTCTGACTACCGTCAGCTGCCCCCTCCACCCCCGATAGCAAAGGATGATGACACAAAGAGGACTGCTAGGGAAGATAGCATTCACGTTATTATTGGAGGACCTCATGTGGGAGGAGATAGCAGGAAAGCCATGTAGAGATATGCCCGAGAGGCAAAGGACCATCCTCTAACCAACGTTCATCGCCTTGAACAAAGGCCTCCCCATCTGTTCACAAAAGAGAGAGATGGCATTATGTTTAGCGAAGAAGATGCCAAATGGGTGCACCACCCACATGCTGATGCTCTTGTTGTGAGGATGAAAATCGGGTCCACCAATGTACATCGGGTATTGGTGGACAATGGGAGCGCTGTAAATGTTTTAACTTACGACACGTATAAAAGGCTTGGATTCTTAGACAGAAAACTGGTCTCAAGCGGGAACCAACTTTACGGGTTCACAAGGGCTTCTGTAGGAATTCGAGGCACAATCCAGCTCCCGGTTAGTTTAGGAGACAACCCCCATGTGGCCACACAAATTGCTACTTTTACTGTGGTGGACCAGCTGTGTGCTTATAATGCCATCATTGGGAGGCCAATCCTGAAGGAGATGAAGGTAGTCACCTCTATCTATCACTTAACCATGAAATTTCCAACCCCCCACAGGCATCGGACGAGTGAAGGGATGTCAATATGACTCAAGGGTGTGCTACAACCAAGCAATAAAGGGGGCAGAGAAGTTAGATGTTCTACGAGAGGTGGCAGACCTTAGAGAACAAGAGCTCGTGGAAGATGGTGAAGAGAAGAAAAGGAAGCGTGTGGACAATCTCATGCCAGATGTTTGTAACATGATATCTATAGAGTAGCTCCCAGAAGACTACTTTGAAAGTTTGAGAATTGAGGTGGAGCCTCGGCCCGGGGCCCTAATGATGGAACCCTCTCAACCTATAATGGCATTGCAGGAAGGTATAGTAGAGGAGGCTAGCGATGATGAGGAGAGCCCAGAACAGCTGGCCGCTAGGATGAGTAAAGGCAAGTGGGTGAGGAAGGAAACTTCAATCTTGGTAAACCTACCAACCGGGGTCTCCCGAGAAGTCACTATAACAACAGAAGGGAACATCCCACATGGAGAACCAGTGAAATCCATCAACAATGAGGGTCATCTTAGCGTCACCAAGATAGGAGAGCCTAGTAGTGATGTAAGTTTCGATGAAGATTTGGACCCAAGAATGCCTCCCCTACCAGACGGAGCTGGAACATTCGAGGACATCATTCCTATCTTGGTGGATCCAAATGACTCGGCTAAAGTTTTGAGAATTGGAGCAAATCTCGGCCCCAACATAAGGAACAATCCCGTCTCATTCCTTAAGGAGAACTTGGATGTGTTTGCATGGTCTCACGCCGACATGATAGGGATCGACCCAGAAGTGATGTGCCATAGGCTGAACTTGGATCCTAGCAAGAAGGGAATAAGGCAGAAGAGGAGACCTGTTAGTGGAGAGAGGGCGGAGGCCCTCAGAGAAGAGGTGGACAGGTTGATGTAAGTCGGGCTCATCAAGGAGTCATTCTACCCGACTTGGTTGGCTAATCCTGTATTGGTGAAGAAGCCAAATGGAAAATGGAGAACTTGCGTGGACTTCACCGACTTGAAAATAGCTTGTCCAAAGGATAGCTTCCCTCTTCCTCGTATCGACCAGCTTGTGGATGCCACAGCAGGACATGCATTGTTAAGCTTCATGGATGCCTACTCAGGCTATAATCAAATTCCTATGTATGGGCCAGATCAAGAACACACTTCATTCATCACTGATCGAGGCCTATACTGTTATATTGGGATGCCTTTCGGGCTAGTGAATGCGGGAGCAACTTATCAAAGATTGGTGAACAAGATGTTTAAAGATCACATCGGGAAGACAATGGAGGTGTATGTTGATGACATGCTCGTTAAATCAAAGGAGGCCAAGGATCACATCCGGCACTTGGCGGAAATGTTCACTATCTTGCGTATCTACAGAATGAAGCTCAATCCCCAGAAATGCGTGTTTGGGGTGGAGTCGGGAAAGTTTCTAGGATTCATTGTCAACCACCGAGGAATTGAAGCTAACCCGGCCAAAATTAAGGCTCTATTGGAGATGAAGTCACCTCGGAAGGTGAAAGATGTGCAAAGTCTTACAGGAAGGATCGCGACATTGAACAGATTTGTCTCCAAGTCTTCTGACAAGTGCCAAAAGTTCTTTAAGGCCATTAAAAGGGTGGGCAAGAATTTTCAATGGACAGAGGAATATAAAGAGGCCTTCCAGAGCATCAAGAAGCATTTGAGCACGCCACCCTTATTGTCCAACCCACTACAAGGGGAAGTACTGGTGTTGTATTTGGTTGTGTCTGAGTCGGTGAGCGCAATGCTAATTCGAGAGGAAGGCGACGCTCAGCTACCGGTATACTATATGAGCAAAAGGCTGGTGGGTGCAGAAACTCGATATTTGAACATGGAAAAACTGGTGTATGCTTTGATACTCGCCTCTCGAAAGCTCTGTCCTTATTTTCAGGCTCATAAGGTTGAGGTGAGGACAACTTATCCGCTTAGGCAAATATTGCATAAACCAGAAACTTCAGGAAGAATGTTGAAATGGGCTGTTGAGTTAGGGCAGTTTGATGTGGAATATAAACCTCGAGTCGCAATTAAAGGGCAAGCTGTAGCAGACTTTGTGTTGGAATTCTCACCTCAAGTAGAAGAGGACTCTAGGGCCTTGCAAATTTATCCAGAGGTGCCAATGGAGGAAAATCAGAATAACGCCCCTTGGTGGAGCTTATACGTTGATGGGGCATCTAATGGAGATGGAGCCGGAGCTGGATTCGAGTTAGTGAGCCCAGAAGGATGTAGGGTGAAGAGGGCTGTTCACTTCACTTTTCATGCAACAAACAATAATGCTGAGTATGAGGCCTTGATCAATGGATTCAAGTTGGCATTGGAATTAAAGGTGGAAAACCTTAACGCTTTTAGTGACTCCATGATTGTAGTATACCAGATAAATGGGGGGTATCAGGCACGAGGGCCTAGAACGGAGTTGTATTTGCGTTGTGCAGAAAGGTTAATCAAGTTATTTAATGAAGTCAGCCTGAAGCTCATCCCTCGGGGCCAGAATGAGACAGCGGACGAGCTTGCCAAGTTCGGGTCACGTCGTGAGACCACTCTGTTAGGGTCAACACCCTTGGAAATACAGAGGAGGCCTAGCGTGCCAGAGGTAGAGCTCATGGTTGTGGCAGAACAGGCTACATGGATGTCTCCACTCTTAGCTTATATCAAAGATGGTGTGTTACCAGATGACAAGAATGAAGCGCGACGGATGCGATATATGGCTGCAAGGTATGCAATATATGATGGAAACTTATATAGGAGAGGCTTCAATGTGCCCCTACTCAAGTGTGTTGATGGAGACGAGTGCAACTATATACTAAGGGAAGTTCATGAAGGTATCTGTGGTAATCACTCGGGGGGTAGCTCATTGGCACAAAAGATACTTCGTCAAGGATATTACTGGCCGACTCTCAAGAAAGATGCTTTCGAGTTTGCTAGAGCTTGTGACAAGTGCCAAAGGCACGCAAATTTTCATAACAGCCCGGTGGCACCTTTAACCTCACTCATGAGCCCTTGGCCCTTTGCCATGTGGGGGATAGATTTGATTGGAGAACTGCCTAAGGCTAAAGGAAGTGTGAAGTATGTTGTGGTTGCGGTGGATTATTTCACTAAGTGGGTAAAGGATGAGCCCTTAGCCACAATAACTGCAAAGAAGCTCATTGATTTTGTGTATCGGGCTATTGTTTGTCGATTTGGAGTACCCTACAAGTTGATCTCAGATAATGGTAAACAGTTTGACAGTAAGGAGATGAGAGAATTTTGTGATCGGTTAGGGATTCTGAAGAGTTTCAGTGCAGTGAGCCATCCACAGACAAATGGTCAGACTGAGGCAATCAACAAAATTTTGTAGCATACACTGAAGGCAAAGCTAGAGGATGCTAAGGGAAATTGGCCAGAGGAACTTCCACAAGTCTTATGGTCTTATAACACCACTCCCCGAACCACAACAGGTGAGACCCCCTTCTCCTTGGTGTATGGATGTGAGGCTATGATCCCGGTGGAAGTGGGAGCTGGATCTTTTAGGAGAGCTCATTATGACCCAGAGAATAGTGAGAAGAATCATCGTCTTTACTTGGACATGATTGAAGAAACACGGGTTGATTCCCAAGCAAGGCTGCTAGCATATCACCAGAGAACTGCCAGGCATTATAACCGCAAGGTGAGAGCCCGACCTTTCCGGGTAGGGGACTTGGTTCTCCGTCGAGTCATGCCTAACACCAAGGTAGTTAATCATGGAGTGTTTGGTGCAAATTGGAAAGGCCCATATCAGATCAAATCAGTTCTATGGGAGGGAACTTATCATCTCAATGACATATGGGGAAAACTCATACCAAGGGCTTGGAATGCTGAGCACTTGAGGAGATATTATCAGTAGTTTTTATCTATTTAAGACTTAGCATGCATTGATATTTATCCTAAGTCTCGGGGGGTAGCGTCATATAGACACCTCCCTGTGACATACGATGTAATAAGTCTAAGTCTGTTATTATCTAAGAAGGTGGAAGTTTTATTATCTAAATAAAGTTAGTTGATTGTGTGTTTTCACGCATTAAGTAAATTTTACTTCCTTTTTATTATCATTTATGCTTTCAGAAGAACATTGGATTGGGCCTCGGCCCATCAATCATGCAAAAAGAGCTCGTGCGAGGCGAGCCCTCTCTAGAAACGAGCTCAGGAAAGTTGGGAAAATAAAAACTGAACTAGAACTTTGTGCGAGGTGGAACTTTGTGCGAAGTGGGACTAAATACGGTGCGAGGTGGGACCTCACGTGAACAGGTGAAGTAGTCCCGTGCGAAGTGAACCTGATGGAAGTTGTGCATTCAAAACAATTACTATGTAAAGAAGAGTAAAGACATGAACATGGAAAAATACAAAATCATGGGCGAGCACAAAAAACTTGATAAAAAGAAGAAAGTTGCAAGTGTTACTGGTTCGAAGACCATTAAATGTTTACAGATTGCGAGGCAAACGGGGTGCCCGCATCCCCAAAAGAAAGTAATTGAAATAAACCTAAGTTTGAGGAGTCTCCTCATTTGTTTCTTGGATAGGCTGAGATTCCAGTTCAGGCTGAGCCTCGTGTGCGATGCGAGCCCTCTCTGCAGCCTCCTCCTCCATCTCTTTTCGAAGCTTTTCAGCATAGTTGACAGTGGCTGCACCCAAAGGACTCCAATCGAATTCAAGAACCTTCGCCATGAAGCCCTTCATGAAATTCTTGGATCCTAAGGCCTTCGCGTCCCTGACCTCTTCAGCCCGGCTCGCTTCTAACGCTGAGACTTTGGCCTCGAACTCAGCACCCTGGGCAGCCAGCTTTGACTCGAGCTCAGAAACTTGGGATTGTAGAAGATTATTTTGAGAGGTGGCCTCAGCCAGAACCATGGAATGTTCCCCCTTCGTTTTTTCCACAAGTGTTCTAGACTCGCGAAGATCCTTTTCCAGACTGGTGGTCGCATCGAGAATGCTTTGTTTGGATTCTTCCACCAGGGCCATATTAGACTTCCTCGCTTCGTCTAGCTTGCTCTTCAGGATTCTGTTATCCTTGTCGAGACGAGCAGAAGCTTGACCCATAGAACGAAGCTCCCTGTGCCTGTTGATTTGCCTTATGAACACCTCAGCTGTGGCCTTGGTGAGGGCATCGTTATTTGCCTCAAACGAGCTTGAGGTCCATGCCCTTAAGTCACTCTCAGAAATGTGTGGGGCTCCAAGTCGAACCAAAGTACTGGCCACAACGTTTCCTTGAGGATTTGGGGGGAGATCCTTGCGGGCCCGCTTCACAACATCAAGTTCAGGAGCGGAGTCCTTGGGATGCTTGGTTTTCCTTTTCAGCGGAGAGGCCCCCCCAGTGTCCAAGTATTCAGTAAGGGTAGTCTTAGGTCGGGGAGGGACCTCTTTTGTTTTAATCTTGTTGGAGCCCTCAGCTTGCGAGCCAGTTTGGCTGGCAGAAGGAACGGTGCGAGCCTGAACCTCTTGCTCGTCCAAAAATGGAGGAGGAGAAATTGCCATTCCTGAAATAAAATGAGGTCAAGAGAGTTAGTACACAATTAAATAAAGGTGCCAAAGTAAAGTAACGATGCGAGCTGAGGGCTCGCATCGAATAAAACCTACCTTTTTCTTTTTCTCATAGATTTCTTGCTAGGAGTTAATCTGGTTCCCTCTTTTAAGAAACCGTACTCGACGAGGTTAGCAGTTGTAATCAACTTTCTAATGTTTCGTTCTGAGACGGGGATCCTTAGAAGGTTATCAGCGTTAACCTTCTCTTGACCTTGTAGAGGTGTCCTCACGGGAGGTTCTGAATAAATAAAAATAAACTATAAGAACGATGCAAGCTCAAAGAGCGATGCGAGGTGATAATGACACGATGCGAGCTCAAAAGAAATACTTACCAGGATCGTAGTAAAAATGAGTTTGGACTCGGGGAACTTCGTGAACATAGAAGAAAGGAGCCTTCCATTTGCCTGAGTTGCTTGGGCCCCCGTAGATTAATTTTTTCTTATTGTAGTAAGGCCATACAGAAAGGTAGAAGTAGCCGAACTCGGCTGAATGTTTTAAATTCAAAAAATATCCCAGTTGCCTAGCGGTGAAAGTTGGGTAACCTTGTTTTTTATAAAGGATGTACAAAGCTATGGCAGACCTGTAACCGTTGGGATTGATTTGCAACGGTGCGAGCCCATAATACTCCAGGATCTCTTGGATAAAGGGATGGAGGGGTGCAGAAATGCCCAGCTTCAACAAGAAAGATGAAAGGACCATGCGAGGTGCCCGTCCTCCATTTTCTGGATGATTAAAATGATAACACCTCATATGTGATACGGGCAGGATTATACGACCCTCTGGCCTGAACTGCTCCACGAGGTCGTGTAGGGAATCCTCAGTCAGCGAGGTGGACATATCTCGACAAGCTAGAATCTTTCCGTCCTCGTGAAAAGAAGATGAGCTCTCATCGCCATCTGGAATTATTCGTTTCTTAAGGAAAACCACTCCTTCGAGCTCGGGCTGTTGGACATGTTTATATGGAATAGGAGACGGTTCGGGGACGTAAGCATAATTACAAAAGTCCACCTCTTTGGATATATTTGCTATCTCTTCACTAGCAGGGCTGTCATAGGACCAATGTGAACTGGTATCCTCATCTTCATCATCTTGGTCGAACTCATCTTGAGGAGATGCGATGCGAGCCACAACTTTTCCTTTACGTTTGGCATAAAAAGCGCTCCCTAAAGAATTATCTGTGGACGACTCCGAAATTTCAATAGGAACATGAGCAGGATCTGGGGCGAGGCGAAGCTTTGCCTTTCTTTCTTAAAGCAGTTGATTTATACGAGCATTAGCCTCCTCTTCGCTCATAGGTGGTAATGGACGATTGAAAAGATCATCAAGATCAAATGAGCTGGGGACACTTGGTCCTGTTTTCTTATTTCTCCATGAATATAGATTTTTCTCTCTAGTGTAATTTTCTGGAGTGGAGTTGGGATCGAGTTGAAGTCCCAACGAGCTGGAACCGCTAGCTCGCATCGCACTCTCTACCCTTGCGATGTTGACCGCTCCTTCTGGGGTAATAGCTGAGTTGGGAGAGATAGGTTGACTTAAACGACCCGAAATAGATGTCAATTCATGCTGGAACTCCTTGGAACCCCTAAGCTCAGGAGGATACTGATTCAAGGGAGATGGAGTGGCAGAAGAACGAGCCGGGCTCGGGGTGTTATTGAGCGAACCGGCAGATGGAGATGGGGTCGCACTCGACATCTGAAAAAGATGGTGAAAATTAGTGTGTGCCCCTAAAAATAAAAGGAAAAAGAAGGTAGTAAAGAATTCTAAGTGTCCTCGCCTCGCATGAACAATTTGACACTACTGTTCGATGCGAACACTGGTCTCATTCTCGTATTACATCCAGGTTCAGCTCGAACCGTGGTGTGAGTTCGCCTCGATGAGGGAACTCAATTCGCAACTCTTTAAGTTCGAACAAACATGTGTTGTAGAAACATAAAAAATACATATGAAAGAAGGTTTTTGAGATTGAAAAACTTACTTTGGGAAGGATTAGAGGATGAACTTGAAGAACTTGATAAAGTTGCGGACGAACGCCGGGAAGTTATAATAATTCTCGCCGTGTTTCATCCTTGAGCAAAATTGGGCAGAGTTTTGTTACTGTTTCTGATAGAATGAATTTATGAAAGGAAATTCTGAGGTATTTATAGAGAATAGGAGAGAGAATACAAGGACACGTGTCAGAATGTGAATGGATGGCACGTCTTTTTATGAACAGCTGTCAAACGATTGAGTGAACACGCGTCTAACAGTAGTAAGCGAACTGGAAATCGAACTCGCATCGTATTATTTGAAGCAAATGAAAATTCCTTATCTGAGATTAATAAGGAATTTTGGGGGTAGTTGTTATACTAGATTTTCGGTAATGGGCCCTAGACAGGTCCATAAGTGATTTGGGCCTAGGGAATGAATTATATTGTGGAAAGATTGGTATGAACTGGAATTAGGGCTCGCACCATGAACTATGTTGAGCCCAAAATCCTTCCAAGTATGGTGGGCTCGCATCATTAACTTGTGGTGAGCACCTATCCTTATGAGTTCTCATCTTAAGCAAGGGTTCTCACAAGGATCTCATCATAATTGGGCTCGCTTCGCTAAAATGAATATTGGGCTCTCTTTCTTATGAGTTCACCATGATGAGCTCGCATCTCCATTAATAGACTCTCACTATAAGCTTATGGACTCTCACCATTATGAAGTAATGGGCTCGTGTTACTTATCAGAAATAAGAATAATTGAACATAGGTGAGCTCGCACCACTTGAACTACGAAAGGATAATTTTCATATGTTTTGTGCGATGCGAGCCTGGCCAGCTCACATCGTGGGTGAAGCCCAAAATATGGAAATTCCTGTTCATGAAGTGAGTAAAGCTTGGTTGACACGGGACAAACCTGCAATCACGGGAAGAAATGCGGAGATGCAGCGAGATTGTAGGAAAACGTGTGACGACCAGACTATTTATGGGAACATGAAGTGGATTGATAATCCTTGGATTATTTATGGGAACATGAAGTGGATTGATAATCCTTGGACTATTTATGGGAACATGAGGTGGATTGATAATCCTTGAGCTATTTATGGGAACATAAATCTTGACTATTGTATGGGCTTGGACTGAATGGGCTTATTCAATAACTTGTTTTCCAAGAACTACGTGAGGCTTGATCCCTATATAAAGGGGTACGTAGGCACCTTGTATGATACACAATTGACACTCGGCAAGAGCAAGAGAAAAAACCCATTCTCTATTCAATTTCTGAGGAGTCATCATACAAGTCCAGCCACAACTTTCCATAAACCTCCAACACACTGTTGTACGAAATTCTCCTAACAACAATGTGAGAAAATCGAAAATCAAAATTTTCAATGTTTCGGTTATTATATAATAGTACACACAGATAGATTAAATAGAATAAATTACCAAAAACTGAAATCAAAATTTTAATGTTTCGGCTATTATATAATAGTATACTATAAATAGATATCGTCTGTGATAATTTTAGAAAATGAGACATTTTAGTTAAAAAAAAATAAAAAAGAATATACGCTTTGGCTAACAAAGGTAATCGATTAATTATTAGTATTTATAATATTACTATTTTATGTTACTAAATGAAATTGCATGTGATATTTTTGAAAAATGTGAGATTTTACTTAGGAAAAAGTTTAGTTAGAAAATATAAAAAAAAACTATACGCTTTGGGAAAAAAAAGCTAATCAGTTAGTTATTAGTAATTATAAATATTATTATTTTATTTCATTAAAAAGAACCGCCCATGATATTTTTGGAAAATGAGAGGTTTTAGTTAGAAAAAATAGAAAAGTAAAATATTTAGTTTGAAAATATAAAAAAGAATATACACTTTGGCTAAAATGAGTAATTGGTTAGTTATTAACAATTATTATTTTATTTTAATAAATGAAACTGTTTGTGATATTTTTGAAAAATGAGAGATTTTAGTAAGCAAAAATAAAAAGCTTATATATTTTAGTTTAAAAAAGGTAATTGTCCGTGATATTTTTGAAAAAGTAAGGGAATTTTTCAGAAAAAATAAAAAAAGTAATATATTTTAAGTGTAAAAAGGTAATTGGTTATAAATAGGTAATATTATTATTTAATAATATTTTTTATAAATAAGTAAGGATAATTAAGTAAAAACACGAAGTACAATTAAGTAAGGGCAATTACCAAAAAATATTTAATATTATATCCAATGCCTCTCATTAATTTAATTTAAAAGATCTAACTGTTAGAAATTGGATGACCAAACTATGGAGGACCACACTACAAACCAACTACAAACCGACTACAAAAACTTTTAATGTTTCGTCTTTAATATAATAGTATAGATATGAGTATGAGTTATTATTTTATTGTTTTCGTTCATACTAGATATACATAACGATATATTGATACGGAGTTTATTTTTGTAAATTTCGATACATTGGAATAATCCTATAATATCATTTTTGTAAATCTTTTGACTAATTTGATGGTACCAATATAAAATTATATAGTATTATTTATTAAATTAAAATATATCTGATTAATGCTCTGATTAATCAATCTGATTTATCATCGATTATCCGATTGAACACTAGAGGTACCTCTACCGACTAATAGTCCCGTCTTTTAGAACACTTAATATTATATATTTGATGTAAGACATATATTTTATATATTTTTATTTCATTATTTCATTATCAATAGTCGATACTCATTTAGTAAATTACAACTTCTTTTTCTCACTTTTCTCAATTTCAAATTTAATTAATACTAGCTTAAAACCCGTGCGATTTACGAATTGTTAATTGTTATTTTATTATTTTTTTTAAAATATTTTTTTAATTATATTTGTTAAAAAAATAAGTAGGCATGTTAAAATAGCTAAACACTTTTAATTAATTAAAAATATTAAAATAGATTTTAAAATAAATAAGTAAGAGCTTGTCCGTTATATTTTTGGAAAAGAAAGGATTTCAGTATGAAAAAATAAAAAATTTAACATATATATTTAGTTTAAAAAAGGAAAATGCTCGTGATATTTTTGGAAAATTAGATTTTAAAATTTAATAATTAAAAATATTTAAATACGTAAAGGGTTTGCCCGTGATATTTTTAGAAAATGAATTGATTTTAGTGAGAAAAATAGAAAAAGTAAGTGAAAAAAGGTAATTTCCCGTGATATATTTAGAAAAGTAGGGACTGTGTTAGAAAAAAATCTATAATGTGTTTTAGCTGAAAAGGTAATTGTTTATAAATATGTATTTGATTATTTATATCTTTTTAATATTTTCAGTAATTGCATTTGTTAAGAAAAATATGCAAGCATGTTATATTTGAAAAAGTAGGGGAATTTGTTAGAAAAAATAGAAAAAATAATGTATTTTAGGTGAAGAATGTAATTGGTTATAAATAGGTAATATTATTATTTAATAATATATTTCTATAAATAAGTAAGGTTAATTAAGTAAAAACACGAAGTAAAGTTCAGTAAGGGCAATTTAGTAAAATCACAACGTAACATACCGACCAACAAAACTTTTAATGTTTCGTCAATTATATAGTAGTATTGATATTTAAGATGTAATATTTTTTACTTTACATAATTTTTCATTTTTGTTGGTACATGAAGCAATAATTTATTGACATATTTTAGAATTCACTTATCATGTCTATAAATACAATATGTTACATTTGACCGCTTACCTAATTAAATCAATATCTTTATATCTTTATATATATAAAGGAAATTATATATATAAAGGAAAACCACCACGAGTTCTATAATCGCTCGACTCATATTTATCTAATTTTCTAGATCTCCTTAATTTTAATTCAATAAAATTAAATTTCCTTATTTGCATTCGAATTTTTAGGTAAAACATTCCATATTTACACTCGAATTTTCAGGAAAAACAATAAATATATAAAAGTCAGTCATATTTAAAATTTAATTAAACAAATATTACCTCTTTTCTCAACTAACTTAAATCATATTTATGTTTTAATCTATTTTTCTTGAGTTTCACTATTTTAATTAAATTCGAATTTTCGGAGAAGAAAATAAATATATAAAAAGTCAATCCTATTTAAAATTTAATTAAACATAATTAACTTGTTTTTCCAACTAAATTAAATCCTATTTAAGTTTAATATATTTTTCTAGAGTTTCTTTATTTTTATTAAATCAAATTAAATTATCTAACTTAGATTCGAATTTATAGGGAAGACAATAAATATATAAAAATCAATATTTTTTAGAATTAAATCTTAATTCGAATTTTTAAGTAAAACATCCCTTATTTACACTCGAATTTTCAGGAAAGACAGTAAATATATAAAAGTCAATCCTATTTAAAATTTAATTAAAAAAATATTACCTTTTTTTCTCAACTAACTTAAATCCTATTTAAGTTTTACTCTATTTTTCTTGAGTTTCACTATTTTAATTCAATTCAAATTTCCGGGGAAGAAAATAAATATATAAAAAGTCAATCCTATTTAAAATTTAAGTAAACAAAATTAACTTATTTTCCCAACTAAATTAAATCATATTTAAGTTTAATATATTTTTATAGAGTTTCTCTATTTTTATTCAATAAAATTAAATTATCTTACTTAGATTCGAATTTATAGGGAAGACAATAAATATATAAAAATCAATATTTTTTAGAATTAAATATTTATTTTAACGTTATATTATAATCCTATTTAAGATTTAATCTTTATTGAATCTTTATATTATAATCCTATTTATAATTTAATCTTTATTTAATCTTAATATTATCTCTTAAATTGCCTATAAAAGTATGACATACTAATTGTTGTGGAATAAAAACTGTGCTTGCGAATTTAATGCTAGAGTTAGAGAGCTTCGAGCTTTAATGGCTGCACTTGTTGTTATCAGGGACTAACTCGGTCCTAACAAGATGTCTACGTATCTCTAGTGTTTAGAGAATCAAACCAATAAAACGTAGTTCTTGGTGTTGCCCTCGGGGTTATGGCGGCAGGGGCACACCAAGGACGTAGTGACGTGTACGTCCTTATTCGAGGATGAAGTCTAAAACGTTGTAGATGACGTATGGAGTTGTGTCCAAAACGTAGTTCTGAGATGAGGGGTCAGACCCTTTATATAGGCGTTTAGAAGCCTAGTGGATAAGTATTGATTTCCTTGAAGGATAAATCTTATCATTGACGGTGGATAAGTATTATCATTTCCTTGAAGGATACATCTTATCATTGACGGTGGATAAGTATTATCACTTCTTTGAAGGATAAGTCTTATCCTTGACGGTGGATAAGGATTAATTCTAGATCCTTACTTGTAGTAGTTGTTTCCATATCATAACAGACTTGTATTGAAAAAGCCCACTTGTATTAGAACAAGTCTGTATTGGACGTCTCCTAATACAGGTTGTACTTCTAGCCCAAATATTAATTACGAAATTAATATTTAATTAGAGTTTCGGGCCTTATTAATGGGCCTTATTTATGGACCCTCTAGGTTTAATTAATGCAATATTAATTATGTCTTTAGGGTTATTTTTAACCCATATCACTAATTAATTCTCCCCACGTCAAAAATTTGAAGATTTTATGATAATTTGTGTGCATTAATAACATTGCATATTGATGATAATTGTTTGTATATTTTAATTTATTTTGTTCCTTCTAACAGTTGTAACTTGAGGTTTTGCAGGCTATATATGTCCATACTTAAAAACTATTGTTATTCAGTTTTTTGATTTGTGTTAAGAGAAT
The DNA here is from genome assembly GCA_030848705.1 of Heracleum sosnowskyi. NCBI lineage: Eukaryota > Viridiplantae > Streptophyta > Magnoliopsida > Apiales > Apiaceae > Heracleum > Heracleum sosnowskyi. Next base: position 89,824,487 of record CM061235.1, on the reverse strand, counting down.
CTACCTACCACGCTAGAAAAATTCTCAACCTAAACGGCTTAAAATCATGTTTTTATCAATTTTTTCATCAATTCTTTCGTAAATCTAACCATACCGATGAAAATTTTATGCAAAATCAAGTAGGTGTGCAAAATTTTATAAATTTTACCCTTTAAAAATACATTTAATTTAATATGTTATTTTATATATTGTTTACCATATGAATGTAACGACTCAAATTTTGTATCATTTTTTGATTTAAAATTGCATGATATACAAAATCAATTTTTATGTAATTTTGTGTAACCACTAATTTTTGCGTAATCTTTTAATCCGTACGGTTGGATTTTCAAAAAAAAACTATTGAAAATATGAATTTGAAAACGCTTAGGTGGATAATTTTTCGACCATTGGATATGTTAGGTATATATGCCTTGGGTTTAACACAAGTTGGAATACAAACAGAGACCTATTGTATATTGTAATAGGTTGCACAAGAAGACTGTGTGGATAAAATATTTTCTAATTTGTTTTAGTTGATTTCTATATTTAATAATATTTATATTGAATGTTATCTTTTTATATAATTTTTAATATATTCTTTTTATGATTTTGGGAATTAATTAGAGTTATTCAATACGATTATCTCATAATTTGTTTAATTAATCATATTTAGATAATTGAATTTCTTTATTTACATTCAAATTCATAGTAAAAACAATAAATATATAAAAATCAATCATATTCAGAATTCAATTAAACAAATGTTAAGTTTTTTTCTTAATTAAACTAACATTGAAATCCCTTACTTACATTCAAATTCACAGAAAGACAATGATGATATTAAAATCAATTATGTTTCCTTGATTAAAATTTTAGATTGTAATGATGCACATATACACACTAAAAAAGTTTTTTAATAACGTCTAAGAATATTTAAGAAATTTGTAATTTTTGTGATAATACAAATAGTTGAAGTTTGAAGCGGTGGTTAATAATTAAAATTTTATTATTGCTTAATTTTATTATTTTAATTTATATGTATTTAGTGCAATGGGCATCGACTGAAGAAAGTATGACACAAAATCGGCATATAAAGTCAAGGAATATTTTAAGAAATTTGTAATTTTTGTTATGATACTAATAGTTTAAGTTTGAAGCGGTGGTTAGTACTAAAATTTTATTATTGCATATTTTTAGTATTTTTAATTTGTATGTACTTGTGCAACGGGGGTTGGCTTAAAAAACATGACACAAAATCGGCATATAAAGTCTAGAGATAATTAAAAAAATTGTAATTTTTGTGATAATACGAATAGTTGAAGTTTGAATTGGTGGTTAATACTTAAAATTTTTAATTGTATTTGATTAAAAATAATTTGGCATGGTAAAATACGTAAACTTTTTTAAATAATTAAAACCAATAAAATTAATTTTAAAATAAATAGGCCCTAAACGGGTCCTGGTAAATAGGTCTTGAAAATGCCTTTTAATTAGAATAGTTAAATTTATTTTAATTATTATAACTTTTTAAAATAATTAGGTCAATAAAATAGGTTTAAAATAAATAGGGATGTTACTCGAATCAAGTATAGGGTATTAACTGAATTTTGTTAAGAAAAAATAATTTCATTTAGAAATTTTATTTATATGTCAATATGAGTAACTGAGTAAAATAATATCGTATCAAAAAATAAATATTAAAGTGTTTGTTAATAATTTAGTTGAGTAATTAAGTAAAAATTATTAAGTACATACAGTTAAATAAAGGCAAGTACCGTACCAAAAAATTGTTACCAAAACTTTAAGTTTTCTTATTTAATAATACTAGCTTAAAACCCGTGCGATGCACAAATTATTTTTAATAGTTCTTATTTTATTATTTATATTTTAATCTTATTTATTAATTGCATTTGTTAAGAAAAATAAGTATGCATGTTAAAATAGATAAACGTTTTTAAATAATTAAAAATATAAAAATAGGTTTTAAAATAAATAACTATATGTTTGTCCGTGATATTTTTGGAAATGGATGGGTTTTAGTAAGGAAAATAGAAAATGTAACATGTTTTAGTTGAAAAAAATAATTGCCCGTGATATTTTTGGAAAAAGAGAGGATTTTATTAGAAAAATAGAAAAAAAAGTAATGTATTTTAGGTGAAAAAGGTAATTGGTTATGAATAGGTAATGTTATTATTAAATAATATTGTTTTTTATAAATAAACAGGGGTAATTAAGTAAAAATACGAAGTATATTTAAGTAATGGTGATTAAGTATAATCATAAAGTACTAAAAAATTGTTATAAATAGGTAATATTATTTTTTTTAACAATTTTTAATATATAAATAAGTAAGGGTAATTAAGTAAAAAAACAAAGTACAGTTGTTAAGTAAGGGCAATTAAGTAAAAACACGACGTACCAAAAAACTGTACCGACCAACCAAACTTTTATAATTTCGTATTTAATAATATAATATAGATAGGTAGTATATATATATAGTATATCTATGTTATAATACTCGTGCGATACATGAATTGTTTTTAATAAGTGTTATTTTTATTATTTTTATTTTAATATTTTATTAATAAAATTTGTTAAAAACAAATAAGAAGGTACGTTAAACTTTTTTAAATAATTAAAAGTATTCAAATAGATTTTAAAATAAATAAGTAACGCTTTGTCCGTAATTTGTTTTGAAAAGATGGGTTTAGTAAAGAAAAATAAAAAATATAACATCTTTTAGTTGAAAAATATAATTGCTCGTGATTAAAAGTATTAAAATAGGTTTGAAAACAAATAAGTAAGGATTTGCCCGTGATATTTTTGGAAAAGGAGAGGTTTTAGTAAGGAAATATAGAAAAAGTAACATGTTTTAGTTGAAAAATGTAATTGCCCGCGATTTTTTAGAAAAAGAGAGATTTTGTTAAAAAAAAGTAATGTATTTTAGCTGAAAAGGTAATTGTCTAATTGGTTATAAATAATGTTATTATTTATAAATAAGTAAGGGTAATTAAGTAAAATCACTTAGTATCGACCAAACTTTTAATGTTTCGTCTATTATATAATAGTATAGATATTATAGATTGATTGATTTTATATTTTTTTCGTAAATAGTTAATATTTAAAATTTTACAAAAATATTATAGGGCCGCTGCGAAGCGCGGCTTAGTCGACTAGTACTTATATAAAGGGAAAGACGGGGGCGGTGAGGTGGCGTCTCTCAAATCGGTTCGTTCTATTTTTCTAATTTTCTCAATTTTTCACAATTTTTAATATTGATAATTACAACTTCCTTTATTATTTTCAATTTTGTAGGAAGAAAATTGAAAAATTATAAATTCCTTTATTATTTTCAATTTTGTAGGAAGTGAATTGGAAAATTGCAACTTCTCATATTTGTAAGATCTAATGTCGAAAAATTACAACTTCCTTATTATTTTTGAATTTGTAGGCTCTTATGTTAATAATTGCAATTTTCTCTTTTATTATTTTCAAACTTGATAAAACTCTTTTTTATTGTTTTCAAACTTTATAGAACTTTCTTTGAATTAGAAAATTACAACTTCCTTATTATTTTCGAATTTGTAGAATCTTATGTTAATAATTGCAATTTTCTCTTTTATTATTTTCTAACTTGATAGAACTTTCTTTTATTATTTTCAAACTTGATAAAACTTTCTTTTATTATTTTCAAATTTGTAAGATTGGAGGAATTAGAAAATTACAACTTCCTTATTATTTTCGAATTTGTAGGATCTTATGTTAAAACTTCTTTATTATTTTCAAATTTGTAGTATCTTATGTTAATAATTACAATTACCTTTTATTATTTTCAAATTTGTAAAAATGGAATTAGAAAATTGCAAATTTGTAAGATTTAATGTTAATTTCTTTATTACTTTCAAATTTTCAGGATTTAATGCATTATTATTTACAAATTTCTTTTGTATTTTTAGAATTTGCAATAATTATTCATATATGAACACTAACTCAAACAGTTTCTTTCCTTCCTCAGCATCTTCCTTAACTACTAAAGAGTATGCTTATAAGAAAAGTTGTATAACTTTTACAAATTAACTTAATATCTAAAAGGTAAGTTACTATTTAATACTTTTTGACTTTTAAACAGAATGGATTTTCATGTTATCCACCTTACAAACACCTATAAATTAAAGGTCATTCATAACAAAAAATCTATACCGAAACTTTTTTACATAGCTCCAAATCTTTACAATCATATTTACAATCAATATAACTATGGCCTACACCATGTTGGATACTTTGAACGACAACAACTATACCTGGATGAAAAGAGTACGTGTAACAACCCGACTTTTCGGACTATTATTCTAAATCAAAACTTAAATAAAATACATTTCTTTTATTAAATGAAAACAAAATTGCAAAAAATTCAAATGCAGCGGTCAAACTTAATAATTCAAAAACACAAAATCAGAGACGCAGCTCCACAATTCAACAATAAATTCTAACATATAAGCAATTTATTTCCATAAGTCTTTAAACAAATTCACATAGCAACACGAAATTGCAAAAGTCCACAGTCTTATTTTTACTTAGCTTCCATAACGAATGAACCTGAAATGTTAGGAAAGGGGTGAGCTACAGAGCTCAGCAAGTAACAGATTGTCTTACCGATATTCTCGAAAATCAATGGGTGTTTTAGCAAAACAGATTTTCTCAAAACAATAATAAATTTAAAAGCCTTTGCGAAAAATGATCCAACCCAAAGTCTATATATTTAAAATCTATAACATAAACAGAATTAAAACAGAAGTAAAATTAAAAATAGAAATGAAATTCTTATAAATAACCACAGTCTTGCTCTACGGCCACACTTTCCCAGTAGCCGGGATCTTATTCTTATTCTTATTCTTTCGCCACACTTTGCCAGTAACCGGCATCTAAAGTTTAATAATTACGCCCCCTTAATAGGTATCTAAAGTTGCACACTTGTGCGCCTACTAAGGGTATCTAAGGCTAGTTTCGGAACTATAGCATAAATTACGAACGGGTTCGAAACGTAGAGACTGAGGGATTCGAAGATTCTCGATTTTTATATCTTATAGAGTTCGAAATAATATTCTTATATCTTATACGAAATCTGAAAATTACAGAATCAAAATATCTCTTCTGAAAATAAAAGTAAGTCAAAGAGTACTTACCTCAAAAGCGATCAAATACCGAAATCAATGCGAACAAATCCTATAATTTTATTAAACCAGTCAAACTCAAATAATGTTCACACCATCTTAATATAACCAATGCGACGCTTACATATAACTTACTCAATGAAATTTCAAAAATCAGACACCAAAACATCTTGCAAAACAGACCAATATTAACAAACTCAATCCTGACCAGTTCTGAAAATTGACAAATTACTCTATGAAAATGACTTTATCTGAAAAATTAAAAAACACGAAAAATGTAGGCAATTCCGAGACCTTTCCAGAATGATAAGGCTCGTTAAAAACGGACAAGTAACGAACTGAAAACATAGACATTTGCGGACTGCATAACAGAATCAGCCGCTGATCAGGTTAGTATTTCGACGTTTAAGACATCGCAATCACAGAAATAGTCAGAGGAATGAAACACAAAGTGCAGAGGTTGAAAAGATCTTTCCAGAATGGTATCACTCGTAATTTTTGGATAAAGACTCAATTTACTATGAATTTTCAAAGTTAGACTTCTCAGTTTCAAAAACATACTGGTCAATAAATCCCAGAAACACTCATATGTACAGACCTAATTTCGCAAAACACAAATAGTCAAAGTCGTAGATAATTCAAATACCTTTTCAGAGACTCTAATATCATAAAATTCCGACAAATAATGAGTCAGATACGATTTTTACAAGAATTCAGACTTTATATAGTATACATACAAAATCGGAGTAGTCATACGAACACAATGGACAAAACAAACAACTCATGGATATATATATATCATATTATACACATATACAAATACTCAAGAGAACATATAAAGATCCTTGACATAATCAAAATAAATCAAATATCATACACGTGAAATAACACGGATAACAAGAGAATTAAAGAATCATTACCCTTTTTCTAAGCTTGTTATGAATCTTCCTCTCTCGTGTTCTTCTTCTTCTCTTCCTTGTTTCTCTCTCTCTAGCGACGTTTTTTTTCTTACCCCGACTGTTTGCTAGGTTTTTTTATCTTACAAATTACCTATGTTTGTATCTATATATTAGTCCATTTAATTAAATTGAGCCAGCTAAAATTTTAAACTAAAACCCAACAAAATTAAATTAGTACGACCCGTTAATCCAATTGTATTCTAAAGTTAAATTATATAATTATCTTATTTTTAATCCACTCCTAGTTATAATTTCTAACAAATTTTAATCTATTAAAATTAAAAAAAAAAATCCGGGATATTACAGTACGAGTGTCTAGAATGTGGGAATCTGTCAATCCAAATACTGAAGAACTTATCGGTCTTGACATGATTTTGTTCGATGAGAAGGTTAATAAATCAATATACTTATAAATTATTAGTTTGTCAAATTGCATGATGTTATTAACTTTTCAAAGATATGTTGTATGACAGAAAAATTTGATTCATGCTACGATCTTGAAGATTCTAGTCTTTCAGTTCAAAAATCTTTTAGAGGAAAGCTCTATAGCTCTATGTACATCATCAAAAATCTGAAAGTTGTTTGAAGTACAGGGAAATATATAGACCACTATCACATGGGTCTAAATTGTTCTTCATACGCATAACGTCGCCTAAGAGATTGGAAGAAGGTATCATCAACATATCACTGCATGGATTTCAATTCATATATCCGGATATGATTGATGCACATATTAATGACACCAACCTACTCTCAGGTATTTTGATGCAGTAATATATTAGAGTAATATATAAGTAATACTATTATATAAGTTAAAATTCAAACTATCATGTTCTAATATTATCTTTTCTATGTTGATTTATATGTTATGTGTTGCTTGACCTATTTGGGTGACATTGAAGTTGTCAAAGGCGGTTGAAAAAAAGAGATCTCAAAATTGTGACAAATTAGTAAGTTATGAATTATATTAATTTTAATATAACTGTTAATTGATTTTTATTTTTCTTGTAATTTTATATTACTTCTTTGGTTAAGCCAATTTATTTGTTTTAATTATTTAATTTGTTTTAATTTTTTCCCTAAACAGCTTCATCACCAGTACCATAACTTTGTGGGAAACGTGGGCCGGGATGGTTGATACAAATTTATAAAAGGAGGATGGTGGACCCTATATAATAATTGTCACATCTACCCAGATTAAAAAATTTAAAAGTAATTATCTTTATTAATGTTTTTATAATATATAGTTTTAGAAATTGCACATATATTAATCTATCTTATCTCGATTGAACGAATATCATTAGATATTATACAAATATTTGTTCCATTGATATTATTGATTTAATTCTTATATTAATTTTTTAACCATTTATTTACTCTTATATGCAGATACAATTAGCTTTTCTGTCACAAGAAATAGTAAAATTTATACAAATCTCGATACACCTTATGTGAGAGATTTGCTCACCTATCTACTAAATTGGAAATGAGTGGAGACTCTGTCCCCATAATATCACCTGAGAAAAAAATGTTTATTAATAATATGAACTTCCATGAATTGCTGAAAGTAGAGTGAAGTGAAGATCTAAAAGTTAATTTTGCACATTTTATTTGTTTATTTTGGTTCTATTGTTATAACGTTTTGCTTTTAGTTTGATTCAGTTTAATTAGTAAACTACTTAACTGTGTTTATTATCCTATGTAAATTAATTATTTTTAATAAAACACAGAAAAATGATTTTAACATATTCAAAATTAAAAATCAAATTATTTTAATTTTATAAAATAAAATCAAATTTATTTCAAAATCCAAAATTTCGGGTTTGAACAAATTCTTTTAACATACATAATAAATCTTCATATAAAAGATAAAATGACTAGAAAAAAAAATTATATTTAAGTATTTAATTTTTATTATTACAAATAATTAGTATTTTTTTGTAAATATAAATTTTCTTTTATATATATATGGCAATGGTATCGGTCCAAGAAAATAAAAAATCAAATTATATAAACAAAATGAATATGTAAATAATTTATAAAACTACCTACCCAAATGCAAATTTTACAGAATATATTTTATTTGATAATTTATATATAATTTTGTAGATTTTTATTCTAATATTATTTTTCTTAACAAATATATTCTAATACGGCGGCGAAGCGCGTCTTAATAACCTAGTTATTTTAAATTAAGTTATTATACATATTTAGAGTAACATTCTAAAGAGAACTCCTCATCTAGAGTCTGGGAGAGAACCAATATATATATATATATATATATATATATATATATATATATATATATATATATATGAACATATATTTATTTTATTTTTTATTAAATATAATTACAAATGTCAATTAATAAATCAAAAAAAAAATTACACTACTTTTTAATTGAAAATTCATTAAAAATTAATGAAATAGTTCAAAGTGATTCTACAGTAGATTACACTTATTCAAAATGTTTCTACAATAGAATCAAATTTAAAATCAATTTTTTGTTCAAATTTTGAATGTTTAATTTTTAATAAAATTTATATATAATTAATATTCGATATTAGAATCAAATTTTATATTTTGTGAAATAAAAAATTTAAAATTATTTGAGAGATTCCGTGATAGAATCGATGGTTCTCTCTAATTCTCTATATAAGATGGTTATCTGTGGAATAATGAACTACATATGTAACTAGCGTAAAAGCTCGTGCGAGGCACGGGCCTGTTTACATACTGAAAAAATAAATTTGCACCAATATATATATACATATCAAAATAAATTTGTAAATATGGTAAATGATAGTATTTTGAATTTATATTATATATGTATAGTATTTATATATATATATTTTCTAATTGTATAAGATTTCATAAAATTTGGATAAATTTCTATAGGATAAAGATCAAATGATTTTTTTTAATCTTCAAAATATTAGTTTAGTTTTGAATGTCGTGAAGTGAATTTTATCAATTTTAAAAATTCAAGATAATTTAAATGGTTATTTTATCAGAGTTCTCCGTATATAAAATGAATGTATGTAAACTCATGTATTGTTAATAAAATAACAATACATTTGTAATATAATATTGATCACAAATGTACGAATATACTTTAAATACATCATAAAATTTCTTACTTTTAATTTCGTGTATAAGACATATGTAAATTAATATAATTTTAATGAAATAAAAGTATATTTATAAAATATAAAATTGGTCATTCAAGTAAGACTATAGAGTGAACACATTATAAAATTTCTTTATTTTATGTAAAAGTCAATCTTGAAGTTGTCTTACTCTTTCCTTCATATGTACGTATTTGTACCCTTTTAAACTCAATTGTATATGTTTAGTCTAGTATTAATTATAAAATATCTAAGATCGTAGTTTAAAAATTACACAAATTGAAAATTTATATATATGTAATTTAGAATCATTTTTTTTAACACAACCATAAAATTCTATCCCATGCGATTTTAATATTTGAATTATAAATTATCTTGTGTTTGATCTTATATGAATCATAATATACCTAAATAATTTAACATATGTATATAATATATGTTCTAAACACTGGCGATTAACCTCTAGACAGTGACTAATCAATCCGAATGTGTTAAAATCGGATCGGAAAATCAATTTTTATAGAAATCGATCTAGAAATCATATAATTTGGATTAATTTGGCACAAATTGGTTTAATCGGTCGAAAATTGGCTTACGAACCGATTAAAATGAACAAAATATACCCAGCCCCTTTTTCAACCAACCAAGACGACAAAGAAAACCCGATACTTAATTGGGTCTAAAAAAATTTCAAACCGATTTTAATGGTTGCATATCAGTTTTATATATTTCAGCCGACCTAACCCAACCCTATTTAAATTAAAAAATTTGTTCGATAATTTATATATATATATATATATATATAAATTATTATATGTAACTGTACATTATATAATACAGTATATCATCTTATTTATAGACGTGTACATAACTAAAATTATTATGTTAATAAAAAAAATATTAGCACTAAAATCGTAAGTTATACGTATTTTAGCTTTACTTGAATTTTTGAAATGAGGACATTGTGTAATATTTATTTTTTATAAAAAATATTTAACACATTCAAACCAACCCAACCCGGCGCAAACTTAAGGATGATAAGTATGGTTGGGCCATGAATTAATTTTTTGTGATTTGGATTAAAAATTTCCAAACTTATTTAATTAGACCGGGTTGCAAAAATGCTTCCAACCCCCGACAACCTAATCCATCAACACCCCTAACTATGATTCCCATTTTTTACAGTCCCTTGTATAATTCTAAAATATAAAAGTTACGTATAATATGTTACTTATTTTAGATTAAATTTTGATTATAGATTTATCAATACTTGAATAATTCGTATAAAGCTAATAAGTGACATAATATTGTATAAATATATAAATCGTATAACAATTAATATTTAATCAAAAAAATTAAGGGTGAATCGGGAGAAAAAAGCCTAGCGCGCAGAAATTGAAATAATAAAATTTGTAAAGAAATACATAATTATATATTAAAACTACGAAAACTTAAAAAAATGGGGCTATATAATAATATAAACTAACATTTTTTATTAAAAAATTGAATACGCATGTTGTATAAATAATATAAAACAACATATTATTTACTCAAAAGTTGAAATAATAAAAGATAATATGATGAGAGAATATACTTTATCTAATAATAATTTTAAAATAAACTCAAAACTCAATGTAGGACACTCGATTATGACATGAAATTGTTACGAGGAGGCCAACATTTCGATTCTCGATGTTTACACACAAATTTGACATTTTCTATCTTCAGTAATAAAGGGGTGACATGTTTGTAATTTTAAAAATACAAGGGTAAAGTTGTAATTTCATGAACACTTTTTGGGTTCTTTTTGTCTCTGATGATCTTTTAATATATAAAAGTAGATTTTTTAAAAAATTGGTTATGTATGTAAAATTATACATTTAGATTGTCCTGCTCTTTTTTTCCATGTATATATATATTTTTTCGTATTTATATAATTTTAAATTCAATTATCTATTTTAAGTTTATTATTCATTACACACATTATCTAACAGCCTAGTTTAGAAATTAAGTAAATTGAAACATATTTTATATTATGATGTAGAATTATTTTTTAACTCAACTTTAAATTTATATATCTAAAAATTATATGATGCAATTATATCCACACGTAAATGAAATATTTATCTTTCATATAATTTTTGCATAAACTATAGAGGGGTGGCATTTTTGTAATTATATGATAAATAAGGGTAAAGCTGTAATTTCACAGCCATTTTATTGTCATATTTTGCCCTTGGTTGGCTTTTAATATATAGAAGAAAATTAATGTTGACAACGTGTATCATTGATATTAAATTCATTTACATTGTATTTAGTTTTGATATCCGATAAAAATCTCGATTCGATTCGAAATTTGGCTGATTTAAGTTTGAATATTGGATATTGAATTTTGAATTGGAATTTAAAATTGAATTTGAATTTACTTTTTAAACCAAAAATTATTTGAATTTAATTTAAATTCTATAAAATCCGGACAAACCTTACTCGTTACCAGGTGACGGAGTACACCAATCGAGCCCAAAATACTGCCACCATCTTTCATTCTAGAGTTTTCTAGAAACCACATCCATCCATTATAATAATATACTAGCATAAAAACCCGTGCAAGGCACGGGCCGCTAGCTTAGAGGGTGATTTTAAACTAAACTACGCATTATCAATGTCATTTGACATATATGATTGTATATTTTTGATGTTCATAGAGTTTTTATTGTTAATGTTATGACTATGTTGTACTTGCTTAAATATGTTGAAGTTTATAATGTGAAAACTAATACGAGTAGTTTTGATAAATCATGTTTGTTTTTAATTTTGTTGTGGATCATAGAATAGAATTAGAGTGTTCTATGGATGTTTTCTAATTAAGAAGACATTTTTAAAATTATAATCCTAAAATTTTTCTAGTTCTTCAAAAATGATGCATTCATTTAGCTCATCTCCAACAATATTCAAGGTAGAAACTAAATAGCCTTCAAGATGCTGCAATAGGAGATTGTAGGTTTTAGTACTGATTTTACTCAAAAGCTTTCCTAAATCTTCTAATACTCTACTTAAGCCTTGCGTTTTCAGTTCTTAAAACTTTTTTGTAACTCTTTTATGTCTTTTCTTCTGACCTCTTGATTTTAATCATTTTTTTACCTTTATTTCTCTTCCCCTGTCTACCTAACTTTCAGAACATAGGACAATGTAGCTAATTGACTTAAGTGGAACTACCGTGTGCCAAATCATTCTATTATTAAGTATGTTTGGTAGCATTTCGATGTGTTTCAATTCTTCCAAACAAACAGACTTTTTTTTAACTCTGAACTTGAGAATTGATCAATTATGGATGGATAAATATTTTTTGCTTATATCATCGTAAGATAAAATTGCTCATATGCCTTCTGAGTTCTGTCCGTGTTTTGACAATGAATTCATCCTTTATTTTTTTCAAAATACACATCTTTAATAATTAAAACACGAGTCATTTTTCTAGCAATTAATATAAATTTCTATTCTTTGCGGTTAATATTTTTTTTCTAGGTACGGTTGCACATTTTTTTCGTCTGTTACAATGTACTTACTTTAATTTATATAGATAATTTGATTGATCGGGGACTATAATTTAAAATAACCTGGGCTGTATAATGTGATTTTATCTGATCATAATGTATGATATGCAATATCATGTTTTTTTAAATTTGTTATGGACTATATATTTTAATATGTTTATTGTTTACACAAATTATTATTAAAATTTTATAATATATAATTCATTTAATTGTTTTGTTGTACTATCTATTTATTTTTATTATCTCGCATTTTACAATATTTTAACTCAAAACAAATAGTTTTTCATATGTTTTATTTATGTTTTTTTGTTATTTTACACACATATATATATATATATATATATATATATATATATATATATGTGTGTGTGTGTGTGTGTGTGTATTAATTCAATTCCAAATAACTAATTATTTTCTTTCATAAAATTAATTTAAAATTCATTTGATAATAACAAAAAATGTGTCATATATATAATGCATCCAATCTAATTGTAAATCTAATCACTCATATATATATATATATATATATATATATATATATATATATATATTGTATTATTAAAACCGAAACATTAAAAGTTTGATAGTTGGTCAGTACGGTTCTCATATTTTGATATTTGTACTTTAGTTCTTTTATTTTTACTACTTTATTTAATTTATTAAAAACAACAATTTTATTCAAAATATAGTTTGGTAGTCGGTCGATCAATACGACATTCATATTCTGATATTTGCACTTTAGTCCCTTTTCTTTTGCAATTTGACCTTAATTTATTAAAAACAACAATTTTAATTAAATATATTTTTAAAATATTTTTAAACACAAAACTCTTAAAATACAGTTTAATCACGCTCAAACAGAAACACACACGTCAATTCAACATTAAGTTCAATAATCACATAAAACTATTCAAATTTAAGATGAACTTCAAACAAAGCAAATATAAATGTAAAATAAGAAGAATATGAATGTCGTATGCATCACACTGACTTTATACTTGTAGTATAGATAAGAACAAATAATTATAAATATCATGTATGCATGTTATCAATATGTGATATTTAACAATGATTATTGTGCGATAAATAAAGTAATCCTCGTTCGAGGATTGAGGCGGGTTCGACGAATGAGTTCATGTTCGAAGTCTCCCCGACCCCGAAGTGATCGATCGCCCATATCTAAATTATTGTCTAATTTTTACACATGTTTTAACACTAATTTCATTAATTTAAAAATAAATAAGTCATAAATATGTAAATAAACTACTTGTAATATGTTATTTATGTTATATCAACGTTTAATAATACATTATATATATTAAATATTTGAATAATTCAAATATACTGCGTAGTACAAGAAAAGTTCGACTCTTATGCAAGAAAATAGAATATATTATAGCTATCGATACATATACAAAATATTTGTTTAGTTAAAATAACGATAAAAAAACACCACACATAATATTGTTTTTAAAACTTAATATTAATATTTTATAAGACTAGTAGTATATATGATTCTGTATGATATTTTAAGTATTAAAAAAATAAAGTTTAATAAATATTATAAATCACCTTAATTTTTACTCAAAAATTTAAATAATAATAAATATAGGATAAGAAAGATGTGAGGTTTATGTCATATGATTTTTAGCTTAAAATCAAAAAGAATCATGTAGCTCAATGGTTATAAGGATGACTTCTTTAGCGAATGTCAGGGGTTCGATCCTTGAATAAAACATTATTTACTCAATTTTTTCCTCCAGATAAGAGAGTAGTGGCATGACATGTAATTTCGTAATATATAAGGGTAAAATGGTAACTTCACAGGGGGTTTATTGGCTCAAAATGCCCTTAAATTATCCCCTTGTTCTCCTATTATATAGGAAGAGATTATTATATGCCAACAAGGTCTTTCAAGACTATTTAGTAATTTACTAATTTGCCCTTCCATCGTATTAATATCATAAAAATGTTTGTCATGTGAATTGAACCCATGACCTTTCATAACTATATTCACATCTCCAACCACTATTCCAAAGATATATTTTTATAACATTTTTATAAATCATTAACTACATACACCAAGAACTCATTTATTTTATTCTATTTAACAATTAATTTAAGATTTAATCAACATAAAACTATCAAAATGTTCACCGTTGCGAGTTACTCGGTTTTGGCTCACAAAAAGTTCGAGTTTTTAAATTACTCGGCTTATAATTTTTGCGAGCCTAATCAAACTTTTATTATTTAAACTTTTTTACATATTATAAATATATTTCAATGTAAATGTTCAATATTTTTATTAATCCATATATTTCAATGTAAATGTTCAATATTTTTATTAATCCATATATTTCATCGAGTCAAATCTGAGCCAAACCGTTCAGATTCAAACCTTTTTCAAAATAAGTTAAATCCATTCGAGCTTTCGAGTTTCGAGTTACTCGATATCAGCTAATAAATATTTGAATTCAGTTTGATATTACTCGTGCCGAACTCGAGTTTGAGCTATTCAAGTATTTCACCGAGCCAAGTTCAAGTTTTAAATTATTTGATTCATAAGATTCGTAAGCCTAATTGAACTTCTAATATTTTTGTATAATTCATATATTTTATCGAGTTGAACCGAGCTAAACCGTTTATATTTAAAATTTTATCAAAATAGGTTAAATTTATTCGAGATTTTAAACTGAACTCGAACATATCCAATTTTTTAAGAGTCAAGTTTCAGGTTTAAAATTAATGGCTCAATTGAACTTGAGCTTGAGTTCAAGCTTACTAGAACATTTTAGTCGAGTTTGAACTCGAGTCACTAAGTGTTCGACCTAGCTCGATTACACCCCTTACTCTCACTGCTATCCGGTAAAATATTTTTATTGGCTGGAAAAAGACAAAAATTATTGCAGATGAGATTTGAACTTCACATTAATTATTAGATATATATTTAGATAAAACACATAGTTAAGTATGATATATTTATTAAAAAAACACAATATAGATACTATATTAAATATTATAGATTCAAAACATCTACCTGATTATTGAAATATGATACTTAATAGATAATATATCACAATGTACATGAATACAAACCAAATTTGTAGCTAATTTTAATTAAATGTTTTCTATATTACACTTGCATTAAAATCGATTAATATGATTCTCATAGGATAAATATACATTTTGCATAAGAGAAAAATGAAATAATTTAAATCTGAGATATAAACACTTTATTGATTATCAATTAAATAATTGAACAAAATACATAGTTTGATTAGAATACATCATAATAAATTACATTATAGATGCAATATAAATAATTATAAAAATGTAATTATATCTATGTTAATAAAAGATAGATATCTTATAAATATGATACCAGATTATTATATATAATACACATGTAATGATAATAGATTTATTGAATTTAGGGAATGTAAAGATGGTTTGATTTAAGAATCTTGATTCGAAAAATAACTAATTCGATTACATATAAATTTCAGATTATGAGAAGTGAAATTTTGAAATAAATTTACATGTAATATTCATTTATATAATTGTTGGATTACCTTTGGAGCTTCTTTTATATTATCATTAATTTCATATAATTAATCACTTTGGAGTAAAACCTATATATAAGTCGACTAATAAATTTTTAATTCATTTTTTTTGATACATCATTATCTCCATCACCACTAGCAACACATCGCTAACACCACTACCACCATCACTGTCACATTACCATTACCACGATCATGCCCACGCACAACTATCAAAATCACAAAGTGATGAGTGTTTAAACATACACTCCCTCTCTCTCTCTCCCCCACTCACACAGGGGCATGAAAGAGGATATTACCCCAAGACTTACTTTCACTATGCATTCATTCATGTACTATCAATTCTCTAGTAACTTATTTGGAATATTGATTCTCATCTTCCCATCCTCTTATGTCTATCTCCTTAGTCGGTATGGCTGCATACTTCAAATTCTGTGGCAAGATGACGAATTCTGCTACTTCGGAAACTGATTATTATACGTATGTGTGTATATATCATGAACGGTGATGACAAATGGAATAAGGTGGTGATAATGACAGTGTAAAGCAAATGATGGTGTAAAAGGTCACCAAAAATGGAGGGGACATATTTGGGTGAAGGTTGAGATGAAAATTAGATTTGAATGTGTGGCTATGATTAAATATAGATATACAAAAAACCCAGAAATGAGTATTCAGTTCTCATTTCGGTAAATGTTCTTATTTAGCACTTGTGTATATATAAACACGTGAGTCTACTCATTCATGATTAGATTTTCGAAATAATGTAATGTTCAATATTCCAAAATTATGTTTTTAAATTGTTATGTGTGATTATATTATTATGATCATAAATCAAATTAAAGTAAGAAGTTTGAGTTATTGTCAGTATGACAATATCCATATAAATTTACTTTTTGTCAAATATATCACACTAATGACGTAAAGTGTTTCAAAATTATGAATAATTTATTTTAAAAAATTAAACAACAGAATTTTATTGCACGAGCTATCATGCTAGTTATAATTTTATGTATTAAACTAGTTGAAAAAGCCGCGCTTCGCGGCGACGTCATAATTTTTTAAAAAACTTCATTAATTAAATTACAAAAATTACTCGGTCCTCTCTAATAAGTCGTCCTTTCGTAAAACATCTTTCCTTTTTAATATCAATATCTCAAATTTAATATATTGAATACTTGTGTTATATATTAATTATCATGTTAACATACTCCTTTTTCTAATGAGTCGCTCTCTCGTTATAAAAAATACATCTATCAATTAAATTACAAAAATTACTTGTTACCCCCTAATAGTCGTTCTCTCGTGAAACACGCTTTCCTTTTTAAGATCAAAATTTCAAATTTAATATATTGAATATATAATTGTCTTATATATTAATTTTTATGTTAATATATTCCTTTCTAATGAGCCATTTTTTCGTTGAAAAAACACCTATATAAATTAACAATCATATTTTACTTCTAATATAACTTTTAACTATATGTTTTTCCTATAATTCGAATTCTTTTCCTTTATAAATTCGCACACTTATTCTACTTCAATTAGAACTTTTAATTATATCTACAAACACATATTTTACTTCTAATAAAAATTTAATTGTATGTATTTTTTATAAATTCGAACTCTTCTCCTCTATAAATTCGAACATCTATTCTACTTTTAATAGAACTTCTAATTTTATGGCTTACCTATAAATTCAAACTATTCTCCTTTATAAATTCGAACACCTACTCTACTTCAAATAGAACTTTATTTATATGTCTTCTCTATAAATTCGAACTCTTCTTCTCTCTAACTTCGAATACCTATTCTACTTCTAATATGCTAAATAATATTTTTTGATTTATTAGTATTTAAAATTGTAAACCTCTAAAAAAATTACAAAAATAGATTGACACGATCTTAGAGACGCCACCTCACCTCCCGCGTATCCTCCTTTATATATATATATTGATGATTGATTATTATCTAACTATTTGATCGTCTTACTACATTCTAGAGTTTTCTAGAAACTACATCTATTATCTATTATATATATAATAGAGCAACTAGGGGGTTCAATAAGCCAATTAATTCAAGTTAAATTACCAAAATATCCTTCCAAATTATATTTTAATTATACATGTATTAATTAATTCAAGTTAAATTACCAAAATACCCTTCCAAATTATATTTTAATTATACATGTATTAATTACTATTAATACCCATCTACTTTAATATGTGTACATTAACTGTGTCCAACTCATTATTGCATGTCATTGATATTTATTATTACTTCAATATTTAATATTAACAATTTATGACTAGATATTTTTTTTATGAAATATAATATTAAAACTTTTAAACATTAAATAAATTGTGACAATGATGATTGATAATTGTTAATTGAAGGAGATTATCAACTAATTTAGAACTTCATTCACTATTGTAAAGTGATGCATATCAAATCTTATTTTGCTAAATTGAAAAAACAAACTATTGGCCTTATTGCATATTTCGTATTCAGGTTCGCTATTTGGTTTATTACATTTATTTGCTTATATAGTACACGGTTTAGGGAGATCAAAATTAAACATAGACCAAATAAATGATGATAAAAAATAATACATATGGCGAGTGAACAATGAATATCAATCAAATAAAGAATTTGGATACAGAAGATGTAATAATAAGACCAATAGGTTTGTTTTTCGAAGTTAGCAAAATATGATTTGATCTGCATATCAAATCTTATTTTGATAAATTGAAAAAACAAACTATTGGCCGTATTGTATATTTCGTATCCAGGTTCGCTTTTTGGTTCATTGTATTTATTTGCTTATATAGTAGACGGTTCAGGGAGATCAAAAGTAATTATAGAGCAAATAAATGATGATAAAAAATAATGGATATGGTGAGTGGACAATGAATATCAACCAAAAAAGGAATTTGGATACAAAAGATGTATAATAAGGTCAATAGGTTTATTTTTCGAAGTTAGCAAAATATGATTTGATTTGCATCACTTTGCAATAGCCAAAGATAATATTTTGTACCATATCAAATTTTAGGAAAATTCTAATACTAGGATTGAAAAATCAAACTATTGGCCTTATTGCAAATATTTCGTATCCAGGTTCGTTATTTGGTTTATTACATTTATTTGCTTATATAGTAAATAATTTAGGAAGATCAAAAGTAATCATAGACCAAATAAATGATGATAAAAAATAATAGATATGACGAGTGGACAATGAATATCAATCAAATAAGGAATTTGGATACATAATATGTAATAATAAGGTTTGTTTTTCGAAGTTAGAAAAATATGATTTGATCTGCATATCAAATCTTATTTTGATAAATTGAAAAAACAAACTATTGGCCGTATTACATATTTCGTATCCAGGTTCGCTATTTGGTTTATTATATTTATTTGCTTATATAGTAGACGATTCAGGGAGATCAAAAGTAATTATAGACCAAATAAATGATGATAAAAAAATAATGAATATGGTGAGTGTACAATGAATATCAACCAAAAAAGGAATTTGGATACAGAAGATGTAATAATAAGGTCAATAGGTTTGTTTTTCGAAGTTAGCAAAATATGATTTGATTTTGCGTCACTTTGCAATAGCCAAAGAGAATATTTTGTACCATATCAAATAATATTTTTTTTTACAAATTTAGTAATATCTTAAACAATAAGCTATATAACAAACAAGTGTTATACAAATATTGTACGAAATAGTTTTTACTGACTACTTCAAATAGGTTAAAGACTATTTTGTTTTTATAAAATTACACGACGATTGCAAAATAAGTCACACTCATTTAAAATATTTCAAATCTCCCGTAACTAAAAGACTGCAAGCACTTCAAAATTACAGGTCTTACTTATATTGTACGTCGTTATTAGATATGATCCTTTTCAATGAAAAAAGATTTTATTCGCAACAGAACCTATAATACATTTCACATGTCTGCATATATTTACATGATTAAATATATATGATCTTTTCTATCAAAAACTGATCCACTTACAACAAAACATATATTATATTTAATAAATCGGCTTATCATTTTATAACACAAGAATGTAGAACATACCCGTGCCTCGCACGGGTTATAAAGCTAGTTATAATCTTATGTACGAAATTGTTCTCGAAGTGCTGTAAACTACTCAACCGTTCAAGATTATCCAAATATTTTCACTATTTTATGATTTAAACAATCATTTTAAACCTAAGTTTCTGATTTTATGACATTTATTCATTTTTAATATATATATTTGGTGTAATTTCAAATATATAAATTACTCCGATCAGATTTATCAATATATCTTATGATAATTTCTCGAACATACCCAAGTAACCCAGCTTAAGTATCCCTACACGTGTTTCAAAAAACCATAAGCATGAATGTTAACAAATCTATCTACTACTACCATTTTAGCAATTTGACACCAAGGAAAAGAAACTGATCACGATCTTTCCGCCATTTATGACCGTCCGATCTTCATCATCAAACTCTATATACGTACACATCTCAGCTTTTTTCTTCACTCTGGATACCGTTCTTACTGTAATCGTTTTCTTTACACAAAAAATACATTACACACATTTAAACACACACAAAATTAAAAACTTTCACATCGCTGTTGACAGCTTTTGTCGTTCTCTCCACTCTTTTTGTTACGAGGTTTGTTCCTTTTTAGCGTACTTGTGTTCTTTTCTTGTCTTGTTCTAATGCACAATTCTTAAATTTTTGATTTTATATATGTATGTGTTTTTAGATCTTGTTGTGAAAGATTTTCGGTTTTTGATTTTTGAAACCGAAGAGAAATTGGGTTAATTTTCAGAAAAAAGAAGCAGAACCTCGATAAATGAATACCCTAATGAAAAGATAATCTAGTCAAATGAATAAGTTTTACGTTCCAGGATAGTGGAAATGAAATATATTTTTGATCTTGATAAATTAATCAATTATTCGGTCCAAGAGTATTCATTAATCAAAGATATAACAATGTCATGCATCATGGGTGAACAATTAGAAACAAAAATTGCATGCATTGTAGGTTTTATGTGAGAATGTCTCATATTTAATTACATGGGGTATTTTGTATCCTTTGTCATGAATGTTGGTATTTTTCTAGTATTAGTAATAGAGGAATTTTGTTTTCGTGAAGACCCCGATTCGACAGAGCAAAAACAGTATTAAAACACTGAAATCAGCACGTTATAAAAGTTGAGAGACGGAAAATATGAAAAAGGTTTCTGTTATTTGCATGATTGTGTTATGTAAATGGTATTTATGTGATAATGTGGTACACTTCCTCTTCTTCGAAATCACCTGGCTTTGACTTCTATAATGCAAGTGTACTATTCAAGAAGGATTAAGTGTTGTTTAATTAGTATAAAGAAGAATTCAGTTTGCCTGTTTGTGTATATTTGATGCCTTTTAATGAATAATAAGGATGTATATTCAGAGCATAGTCGGTGTGTATATATTTGTTATTCTTCTACTGGTTATATTGCAGGCGGACAACTGAGCATTGACAATGGATATGCCTGGAGAGAAGAAAATGGAGCAATGTATCCTTCATCTATGTTTATTTTTCATTCAATTACACATTTTGTGCACTCGTAGTCATGATTTCTTGGTAGATATATTGTTAGTAGTTGATTTGATCTTGGCAAGACCATTTTTAAACAAGCGGAAATGTTTTTCAGGCGAGTGTTGTGTGGATGATGATCATACTATAGTCTTTTAGTATATTTGAAAATGGACCATTTGGTGGATACTTATTTTTGTTTGTATTATATATCATATAGACTATAGTACGGGTGCTTGTGTTAGTATGTAGTTAGCGATCTTAAAAATTGAACATTAAGGGGCTGCAAATATTATCTTATCAAATTCACTAATTAGTTTTCTAAGTGAATTACTTGCCAAATGTGCAAATCCTCCAAAGTTCTTGGGCCATGAACATGCTAGCTGTGATTTGGTTATTACTTAACTAAACTTTGCAGCTGAAACAGTTGCTGCAGGGCTCAAGTCTGATGTATATACTCCTATAATCGAGGAAGAAGGGGTAAGCTATTAGTCATCTAGCTCAGATTTAACTGAATATCTCTTCAGCTAGTTCTCTTTGGAGAACAGATTCGCTCAATGTCACTGTACTATTTGTTGCCTTTCTTGTGAAATTTTTACTTCCGTATTTTGTAATTAATGTAATTGGTCCCCTTAACAACGTTCATGGACAGACATTCATTATTTGTTTGCATCATTGTTCTTGATAAACTGGATTTTGTTTACCATCATAAACAAACTCTGCAGTCGTGCTTAGGTAATGAGTTTGAGTTTGTAAGGTAATAACTAGATAGATCATTGCTATTTGTTTTGCTGAAACCTCCTAGCACAAAACTGTATGCACTGTTATTGACTACTTAGATTGCTTGCTTTATGATGATAGAATGGTTGGTGTCGAAATGTGATTCTCACTACTTTAGAAGTGCTACCATTGTTATTTTCATTGGGGTTGTAACTGATGTTTCTTATAAGTTAAAAATTACCAGGCTGCAGGTGAAAAAGGAATGAAATCAGATACTACCTCATTTTTATCTTATTCAGAAGATGTTATGCCTACTGTGAATGGTAAGGCTGATCCAACATCCTGTGGCAGTGAAGGTTATTATCGTCTACCTAGTAGTTGTTACTAAGATCACTGAATTGGTTCTGTGGTTGTGTCTTTTGTTTTGATCCTCTATTGTATCTTAGCAAATTTAATTATGAATGATACAGAATTCCTAAAATTCACTTTGGATGTCTAAGACGTGTATGTATACTGTCCAACTTCCATTTATCCGCATTTCATATTTGTAACCAACAAGAAAACAAATTCCAGAAATCGTCCTAGTCTTCATCTCACCTCCGGTTACAGCTATCAACATTAAGCCTAAGAAAATGTCTAGTCTGGTATCAGACCAAAATAGAAAATCTAGAAGCAGAGATACAAAACTAATAGGTGATCTGAGTACCATTTCTACTTGGAGACTGCTCAGGCCGTAGAACTTGTCTCTAGCCGCTTAGAGACCATATCCAGGAGTCTACATAGTATTTTTAGGACCAGAGTAATGGATATTCTCTATTTAGGCACCGAGAAAAAAGTTCCTCCACACCTGTAAACCTTTTTCAGACCCTAAAACTTTTTTCTAGGATCTTGATAAATTGCTGATGTAAATGTTTATTATTTTTTTAATTGTTATTCATTCATAATATTTATTATTTATTTTAGTTATTCAGTTTTCTAGAGTTAGTAAACTGTATGCAGTTATGACTAATTAGAAATAATTTCTCATTTACTTTTACTCTACTCTGTTTTCCTTTCACATTATTGTTATATTTCAGAAGAATGTAAATGCAATCAAAACCAACGACTGATATAACATTATAAATATTCAACATTCTGTCTCAATCCCCCATTATATAGAATTGCTGTATTTCTTATATTGTTTACTCACACAATTCACAAATCAGCTTATTAGTGCACACGTGGAACATGTAACTAGCTAGCTTCCTGCAGTCATGTTGTTGGAAATTTTGAGATATTAGGTTAAAAGGGTATTTACCCTAGGAATGGAAATTAAGTCCATGTTTATTAGAAATGTACTAACTGGCAGAGGTTTACCGAGCCACTGATTTCTTTTCTGAATTTTGTATTCTTTAGTCGGACTGCTATGAGAATAATTGGTTTACTGTCCAATTCGTTACAGGATATATTAGAAATTCTAGTCCACTGGATGCTGGTTACTTTTCTGGCAGCAGTGAGTCATATCGAGTATGTTTCCTTCAATTTTCTTTCTATTAAATCTGTTATTTCTAAAATATGGCTTCTTCTACAAGTAACCAATTCATCAGACTCATTTGTCAGATAATGGTGTGAGAATCAAAGCTCAGCTTCTTATATTTTTTCCGTCTTTTTTCTTTCAGGGTACCACGACAATAATCTTCTTTATTATCTGCCTCGCTGTAGTTTTATATTAATGGGACTTCGATGGGTGTTGATAGGCATCAGCATTTTTTCCTTTGTCAGGGTCTCTGCAGGGGTTTGACTCATATGGATCTGGAACCATGCCAAATGAATCTTGGAATTCACCATATGTTAGCGATGCCACAAATAGCACCACTGATGTCTTTAGGAGAGAGAAATCTGCTCTTGGTTCTAATGTTACAGGAAAAACAAAGGGTATCAGCAACTCCGTAATAACAAACAACAATTTTGATAGTAGACCCTCTAACTTCCCGCTGAATTCGAATTCACAACGTTATGCTGCCTCACCAAATATGTCAAAGTCCCATGCTCACACACAGCGTCTAAAACCATCAAATCAGGTACTTATATCATATAATGGATTAATAATGTACAAAGTTTACTTTGTTGTTCTTGATTATTAGTGATATATGGCCAGTTTTCTATAAGTTTCCTGGTAGAATTGCGACATTATTTTATTATTTGCTTATTCTTTTAATTGTAAAATTAGTTGGAGCAGGTGCTTTATATCTATTTGACTATTTTTCCAGACCTAATTATACTAATTACAATAAATTATTTATGTCATGTGCTGCAGTTTAGTCCTGGTTATAGATCAGCAGGTCAGTTTCAACCACTCGGGAAATTCTCATCATATACCGCAAATAACCAGCGCAGTTACTGTGCTCATGATGCTGGTTTTAATGATAGACCTAATGCTAGAATGTGGAATGGAAATGATGGATATAATCAGAAAGAGAAATCCAACATAAATGGAGAGCTTGAAGCAACGGCTGAACTAACTCGTGGCCCCCGTGGCCAGGGCAGTAACAAGGTTTCTACACCGGTTGAGGATAATAGAATGGGGCTCTCTTTACGAAGAGATCAATATAACTTGGAAGATTTTCAGACCACTTATGATAATGCTAAGTTTTACGTCATCAAGTCATACAGTGAAGACGATATACATAAATGCATCAAATATGATGTTTGGTCAAGTACCCCTAATGGCAATAGGAAGTTAGATGCTGCTTTCCAGGATACGCAAGCCAAAACAAGTGAAGCAGGCATTGAGTGTCCAATTTTCCTCTTTTATTCGGTAAGAATGTTGGATGTGTTAATTTATCCATTACCATATGTTGTCTGAATTTTTTCATATCCTCAAAAGTCACTAATTGTGCTCAACATCATAGTATATGAAATTTATTTTCACTTAATTAAAGTTTACTTATGTGGCATCATAGTTGAATAAGTTTCCACTAATTTCCTTCTCCTATAATATCAGGTTAATGGGAGTGGGCAGTTTGTAGGCTTAGCTGAAATGATTGGACCGATGGATTTCGCCAAGAACATGAACTTTTGGCAGCGTGACAAGTGGAATGGGTTCTTCCCAGTAAAGTGGCATATGGTTAAAGATATTCCGAACACCCAACTAAGACACATTATCATCGAAAGCAATGACAACAAACCTGTAACACATTCTAGGGATACACAGGAGGTATTCATCTTTATATGACAACATTACCTTATGAGTCTTCATAATTTTAAAAACCACTAATATTTATAAAACGTAATTAAAACTGGGATAAAAATATGGGGCGACTGGAGTTAGAGTTTCTTATAACATTTCAGTTCTTTATATATTCCTGATTAATGTTCTGTTCATAACTGTTATGGTTATTGCTTTCTGAAATATTTAATAGTTATCTATCTCTATTTCTCCAGATTGGACTGCAGCAAGGTTTAAAAATGCTAAAAATATTTAAAAGTTATTCAGGAGTGACATCAATGCTGGATGATTTCAACTTCTACGAAAACCGGGAGCAGTCACTTAGGGAGAAGAGGAACAACATGCGAGCTCCTCAAAAAGAGATGTTTACGCATCATGATTTCCCAGTAAGCTCTAGTTAACTTTTACTTTTAACTTGAATTTTTTTCCCACTTATGTATTACACATTTGACTTGCAGTAAAGCAATACTAACTATCTGCATATACTTATGTTATGCAGAAACATCAAAGAGCAGGAGAAAGAACAAACAGAGGAAGATTTACTACCAACAATTATCCAGACCCCACATTATCCGTAATCCGTCAAACCAAGAAACTCTCTATCAATAATTAAAGGCTACCATGATAAGGTAAAGTGGCGAACAAGAAGTATTTTAAGAATAAGAGAATCAAGGTAGCTGGAATACTTTGTTTGTTAAACATCACTGAATTTAATAGTTGAATGTGGTTTATGCGACTGGTTTTCGTTCTCAATGGACGGCGGTCAGCTGGTTCTTTTGCTTTCCTTTCGTGGGATTTTCTTCCACTTCAGATTTGCTGTAAGTTAACTTGTTTGGGATGATAATGTGCTTCTTTGACAACGATTTTGAATTTTTATGTCATTAGTTATCATACAAGAGTTTACTTCTATTGTTTGATAAAGTGTGCCATGACTCTTAACACTTAAGATATTAAAGAAATTCTAGTTCTTAAAGCAATTTCAACAGATTCTTAGCATATTTCCTAGAAATAATATTAAAATAATATTTTTAGTTACCAATATTCCAAATATATAAAAGTCGTGAGATGGGAATTTACCAATATCATCATATAATGATATATTTTAACACTCATACTCTTCAAAAATTCATTTTTTAGGTCAAAATTTGGATTATTACGCTAATCTTTGGAACAAGAATTTGTCTTATTTATTCATAATATAGGTTATGAGCAGAACAAGAATTTGCCTTCGAATTTGAGACATCTGCTAACATGAATTTTGACTTTATGTTAAGTAATCAACTAATCTCACACCTTAAGGTGTAAGTGAAAAACTTACCAAGATATTATATGATCGCTCACTAGATCTAGATTTTATTAGAATCTTATATTATATTTACACTTCCTTAGAGATGCACAAAAAAATCAGACCTGATTTGATCAAAATTCGGTTAGATTAAGGTCAAGAAAATCCCGGCCCGGTCCGTTTGGGCTTGTGGCGCCCTTAAATTTTTAGGCCATCAACGTGCCTAGATCTTATGATAATCTTATATCATATTAACAATATGTCATTTCCCTCTTTCAAAAACCTATTTTATTGGTTGAATAGTGGATTACGAATACTAAAACAATAATTTGTAATGTTCATAATAAATTATAAAAATATTGGGCGTAATAAGAAGTCAAATTTGACACTCCTTCATGGACTCTATATCATATTACCTAATTTGTTCATCTGATTTTTTTGTTATTTATAACATGTTATTATATGTCAATTTTATCAACATTCCTTATCTTTACTCCTGATATTGTTAGATAGCACACTCTTATATATATAGAGTCTCATATCACAATATTATAAAATACATATAATACATATAATATTTATATTTATCATATTTTTAATTAAAGATAATAACAAACTTTAATTTAGTAAATCAAAATTGAAATACTACAACTTTTTCCTTTCAAAAGTCATTGAAAATTATGAAATATTTTGGCATGATTCTATAGTAGAATCAAAATTATTCAAAATGATTCTGTTAGAACCAAATTTAAAATCAAACTTTTTAGGAATTTTATAAAGCACATATAAATTGTTAGTGATTATTACTTGGTGAGCTACTTCCATTCATTCTTAAACAAAAATGATACATTAAAAATATTATTACTATTATATATAATTTATTTTCTTCCTAATATAAAATTTATATTAACAAAACGTTTAGCAAGGCTGTAGACTTGCATATGTTTCGAGCCAAAGTATTGAAGGCAGGCTGATAATTTCATGTATTACCTGCCAAGTTTTATTTTTTACAATTTGATTTAGGTTTTCTTGGTTTAATTTGAACTAACAGGAAGTTATTGTTTATTTTATCCTATCTATACAATTAATCTTGGTGTTTAAATTTAATAATATTAACCTCAAGTTTTTTTAAAATTTCTATGATCACATGATTTTTTGATAAATTCAAAATATTGAATTGCGACATATTCAAATATCAATATTAATTTTAAAATTAAAAATGACAACTTAATTTAAGTCATTTGAAACTTACCATTTAAAATCAATTAGTATTTGAATAAACATAAAAACATATTCATATTTTCTAAATGATTGGAAAAATAAATTGCTCTTTTTTATTTCTAAATCTTGGCATATAATAGGGTAACAAATATAATTGTGCCTATGAGTAAAGGCATAACATTATTAAATTTAAATATAGTCTATCTGGTCTATTATCACTGTGTTTACATGATTAGAACTAATATGCTACTATATATATTCACCTAATACAGAATAGAGACAGATTAAAAAAAGGCCGCAACAATGTGCAATACCTAAAGCATCAGTAGTGTAGAATCAAGTACATCAACGGTCTGGATCTTTTCATAACCCAATTTATCTAATTCCTACCATCAACATCTTTAAACTCGGGTCATATTGGTTATTTACCAATGTCCAAATGTGACTTCAATGCATCAAGAAGAATCATACCATAGCTATAAAATTCTCCCTCTGGTGTTGATCTCTAACTCTGTCCATAGTCAAGCGGAATGTAACCAAATGTGCATGCAATGCCTTCGTACTCACTAATAAGTCTCCCAAGCATTAATATTGTATTATATTGTCATTCTTATTCTCAGACTTCATCTTATTACTAATAATTCCTTTTTTGAAAATCTCTGAAACCTCCTCTGTCCACAACCCATCATGGCATCATAGGCATTTACTATAATTATGTTTAAGTAGGCTTAAGTTGCAAAGGAAGTATAATACTTATTTTATGAAGCTAAGAGGGAAAATGGAAAATAAAATAAAAAAATTGTCAAGCATGATACATCGAAATTAACCGAAAGAGCTTATAACTAAATATTGTATAGCACTAAACATATTCATAATTTAATTTAAGCTAATGATAATTCATAAATCCTACACTCCGTTGTCATCCTCATTGTTCAAGTAAGTTTAATCATTGGAATTGTAAGTCAAAAACATTCATATAACATATCAATGTTAACAAAATCGAATGTAAAATAAAAAATTATAAATTTCCCTCCACTCTTTAAATAAAATAAAAAAGACAAAAAGACAAAATATATCTAAATTATAATTCCTGAATGACTCAAACTATTCAATGTTGCCTTGACAACTTGACATAAGTTCAAGCTCTTTTCTAGTGTGACCAAAATTATGAAATAACTAATGACAAAATAAATATACCTACAATTTGTTAAAAAGATGAATGCAAGGTATCTAAGGCCTGAGTCAACCCCCTAAAATCTTGCAGACAAAGTTAAGGTTTCTCTGATTCATTTGACCCATAAGAAGATCATGTTGACTCATTTCATGGAATATTCATTGTAAGTCATATCCCCGGTTTGCAATCCAATAAAACATTACATATTAGCTCTTGCATTAAAATGTAATAAAATCAATATGAACATATGCTCAAAAGTCAAAAAGTTTTGGTAAGATGTCACCTTTGGGTCCCTTTCGTGGTGCAAATCGTTCTCCTTTGTGAAAATCATACACACGATTTGATTAGTAAAATAAGCAAAATAAGCTTTATAAACTTCCTGGACAGCACTTCTAAAACATTACATAGAGAAAGTTACATGAGTAGATAATAAAAGTTGACTCATTAGACATTTAGGTTCTTGAAACAAACTCTCTCGGAACTTTTATTAAACGGTTGGAATGCAGGAAATTTAAAATCATTTTCAAACAAAAATGCATCGTAAACACAAATAACAACTTTAAATTATACTCGTACCTAATTTTGTCTAGAAAAAAGCGTACATAATTGCAAAAAGAATTAATAAATTTTGTCAAATATAATCACTCATGGATAAACCAACTGATGATAAACCACAACTCATGAAAAAAAAACTCACGTAAACCGATCACCTTATTTTGCAAAATTATGCACATCGTACTTGATATCGCCTAAAGAATCCATGAACAACCTACAAAAATTTTCAACTATAACATATGAAAACATATATACTTAGCAGAAGAAACTACCTATGATATAACCTTCCAAGAAACTTAAAGTTAGAATCCTTTAGTTAACAAATAAATTCAATAAAATTTCAAAACCCCCATCCCACCGAAATGTCAATAAAACTTAGAAACAAAAAAGCCTAGCTAATACATAAAGAAAGAAAATGGTCAAGAACCTTTGTAAACTATCTCAAGTCACTAATAGTTTGATTGACAAAAGATATAATACCAAGCCTTTAAATTTCACTAAATGGTAATGAAACTTGTTAAAGATATCAACACATTTCCAAATACAAACACATTACATGTTTACCACAACTCATTTACATAAACTATGTTTTCAAATATACCACTTGGCTGAGATTCTAGTATAAAAACTACCTTCAAGAATCATTCATCATATATTTGCTTTCACTATCATTTTTTATGGGTTAGTCGCCTGCAAAAAATAAGAGACATTCTAATCAAGTATAAGTACATTCACCTGTTAAGTACGGAAATGTAAAGAAATCCATTGAAACATTACATCAAACACTTGACGACATATCAAACACTAAGAATGGACACTTAAAAGAAAAGTATCACTGTATGTAACATATGGAACTAACAAACTCATCGGCCGACAACTTTCAAACATCCTCATTTCAAAATGCATATCAAGGCAATCTATCACACAATTCATTCACACAAAAAAGAACAAATGATATGCAATTCAAAAGGTCTAAACACAAACAATCAAATTAGAAAACTTTCTCACAACTTTTATCAAACAGTTGGAGTGGAGAACAAAATCATCTTGAAAGATCTATTCATGCTTCTTCACTCTAAATGAATTTCATAAATACGATATAAGTAAACTGATGATATTAGATTCACTCATTGTACCTGATTTTTTCTGGTCGAAGTCTCGCAAATATTCGGTAAAGAAATAAAAAAAAATTCGTAAAAATAAAAAAATAAATTACAAACAATGAAGTAAAGAATATAAAAGAAAGGCATATATAGAACAGAACACGAGATTCAAATTTGAAAGTATTGTAGTGACATATAGAAAGACGATAAGAGAGATAAAGAGAGAAGGAAAATCGAAATTCAAAATTTGAAAAAAGTTAAGCTCCTGTATAACTTTTGAAAGTGGGACATCGATGGATGAAGATTATTGTAGATGTTGCAACTTATACGTGAAAATGGGTTGAATGCCTAAAAAGCATCGGTTTATAAAATGTAGCAATGACATTTTCTGTAATTAAGAATCAAGTCCTGGGGTACGGGGTGTAAAAGTGCTTGCAGCTGGATTCAGGAATTATAATATAGATAAAATAGTTCTCCCTAGAAGAAAGACCTTGTCTATTACTATATATTAAACCTCAGGGCAAAAAGTGTCATTTTAATGGCTGTAAAATTACAATTTTACCCCTATTTTTTGAAAAATTACAAAAATGTCACCCCTTTAATATTTATGCTAAAATTAAATTAAATTTTGTTTATCCTGGGAATTGAACCACTGACCTTCTATGAGCAAACTTGTACCATAACCATTGTTTCAAACTCTTATTAGATAAACTACCTCTTTTCCCATCGTTTTATATTTTTTATTTTTGAGTAAATAAATATTGGTTTATATTATTTCTAGAATATTACATAGTATATAATTACAAAAAATATTTCTATTCGATTGAGCATAAACTACAATTCTCTTTTGTCAATTTAAACAATTGAATTTACGATTTTATCCCTATATGTTAAAAAATTACAAAAAATATCACCTCTTTCATATTTATGCAAAAAGTAAATGAAACTATATTAGTATTGAGAATCAAACCACTAACCTTCTCCGATCAAACTCATACCATAAACATTGTGTTACATTTTGTTTTGAGTTTTCTTTAATAATCTTATTAGTTAAATCACATTTTTTTCACTTCTCCCATATTTTCCTTAATTTTTATCTTTGAGTAAATAAAACGTTGGTTTATATTATTTCTAGAATATTTCATAGTATATAATCACAAAAAATATTTTAATAAAATGAGCATAATCTATAATTCTCTTTTGCCATCTTAAATGATTGATATAAAAAAATAAATTTTAAAATAATATAAGATTACACATAAATGTAGCCGAGTTCGAAAAAAATATGGATTTATATATATTCGTCTTCATGTATTGAATTATTGAAATAAAAAAAATAAAATTTGGTTTTAAGAGATATTTAAATTTATTTATCAAATTATACATAATAAATGATTGCATCACATAATTTCTAGGTTTATAAAATTTTAAAGATGTGAGTCATATTAGAGATTTTTGGTCGACCAACTATTTAGACTTTCAGAGATTTAAATATATGTTTGGTCCAAAAAAATAAATATTAAAAAAATACCAAAATAATTGAATTAATTAAAAAAATGACAACTCTAAAAATAGGATTTATGTTATATGTAGAAAATAATGTAATTAATATTTAATATTAAATGAAAAAAGATATAAATTTTTTGAATCACAAAAATTACAATACTGTAATACTTATTAACAATGAACAATTAGACTATAATTCGAATTAAGCTCGATAATATGAATTTTTATATAATATAGTAAATTGATCGATATAATCTATAATGGTTGAGTTACAACATATACTTCGATCAATCCATGATGAAACCAAAAAAATGATCTTAGATATCATGTAGATGTACATGTCATTAAGGTAGTCTAATCATATTTTACATTGATCAAAATATTTGTGAAAACTTAAATTTGAGTTAAAAAATAATTCAAAATTATAAAATAAAAAATATTTCAGTTTACCGAAATTTTAAAGTAGAACTCCAATATTGTGTAATAACCATTAGATTAAAACTAAATATCGGAGTTTAAAATTGTATAAATATGTATAAAAATATATGAAAATAATGAGTGAGACATCGCAAAGATGGATTTTACATAATATTAATAAATTTCGTAATATGTCTCATCCTTACATATATATAATTGTTTTACAAATATACTCTAATTACTATGTAAATTAGCATAATATTAATAAATTTCGTAATATTTCTATTACGCATGGAAGTGTAAATTACCATAATGTTAATATCCAAGTTTTTTTCTTATACTTCTAATTTATTTTAAAAAAAAATTATACAATAACTTATATAACAAATTTTTGTAAAGCGCTATGAGAGTGATATAGGGCCTGTTTGGCTACCAGCTTATTTATAAGCTTATAGCTTATAAACCCATTTCAGCTTATGGGGGGTGTTTGCCAAAATAAGTGAAACCAACTTATGACTACTTAAAATGGATAAGTTGAATGTTAAGAATCCTTAACATTCAACTTATAACTTATAACTTATTCTCGATACACGCAATATATAATATCCTTCAAATCTTCAAAACCATATATCTTTTGATCCGTTCATTAAAAAATTGATATGTATATATCAAATTTCTCTACTCATCGAGATCTATCCATTGATATCCATTTATATATATTAAAAAATAAATATTTTAAAAATAATAAAAAAAAGTTAACTTATAAGTTCTGATTTACCCAAACAATCTACTGCTTATAAGTTCTGATTTACCAAACACTCTAGGGATTTATAAGCTCAGCTCTACTTATCACTTATAAAGCACTTACTCATTTTAAGCTATAAGTCAACTTATTCTTGATATTCGAAACGCCCACATATTTATATAGCGCTTATTAAGAAACACTATTTAGACAAGTGTCTCCAAAGTTTAATCTTATAGTAGTGTTAGTTTATAAAACAAAATACAATTGCTAAATACACAAACGAATCTTAATTTTTTTAGAGATTACGGACTTTTACGGACTTGTGTACTATCAGGTTGTTGTAACTGGTTCGATACACATCAATTTATTCAGATTCAATATTAATACTTGAAGCAATTTTTGAAAAGACTAGAATTTGATCCGAGTTATATGTGATATCAAAGACGAATTTGATTCGTCAAATTATCAGGGATGGGGACATAAAGAGTAAAAGTTGTTGCTATTATCTCTCTATAAACGAAAGTCTGGAACTGGGGCACCATGATAACTAATAACTAGAGGTATTATCTAGGCTATAAATATCCATTTAGACCTGACGAAAATATCAAGAATTTAAGTGTGCGTGTTTGTTATACCCGATTTTAAAGTGTGTGATACTTTGTTCAGTTTATTTGTAAATACCAAGTGCAACGATGAATCATGATTTTTTGAGTACCTAGGCTAGGCGTCTATATACATTCCAAGTTGTTACAAATCCAACAGGACTACACTTCCACTTATTTGACCTTTGGAATTAAAACTGATCCAGTTTTTTTTTATAACAAAAATTGATCCAACCTTAAAAAAAATCGAAATTGAATTCTCACACAATGACACTTGAAAAAAAAATTACAATTATATATCATAATAAATTACACTTATGTATTTTCAGATTTCATAACGTCATCATACATCCACCAGGGACATTCATTACAGAATATATCAATGATTTTTCACTTGGATTAAATCCCTATTTAAGCGTTTTCAAATTTCCTAACTTTTTGTCGTACATTCACCGGGGAATCTATCGGTGATATTGCACTTCGATTAAACTCTTAATTTGTTATCAAATTGCGTAAAAATGACCTTTATCCTGACAATTTGGTAAGAAAAAATCCCATAAAATTTTCAGCAAATGAACCTACCTCGAAAAACAGGTCTGATTCTCTGATTCTCCAAAAAGGAAACTTATCAGTTACAACTTACAACCTATTATTATATTTGACTTGTGTTTGTCAAATATAATATAAGTGTAAAATACATTTATTACATGAGAGTTACAAATGTAGATTTAAATAAGTGATTATTATCGTTTATATTTGTAACTTATATATCTTTATTGGTATTAAAGGGACAGTTACTTTTGGTGAGGGTGGAGAATTATATTGACATGCCCATATATAGTGATAAGAATCAAAAAATGAAGTGAACAAACATACATGTTTATTCATAATACAATTCAAAACCCTCTCCATTTCTTTTCTTCTTTCTTCTCCTCAACAATACATAATAAAAATATTTATTCAAAATCTAACATTGGCATAAGAGCTTGGGTGAATTTAGGATGTTTCTTCGCTGCTAGCTATGATTTTTTTTTTTATCATTTTTGTTATGTTGCTTGATCACGATGTGTATCTCCTCTAATAAGCATACTTCTATGTGGTCAAGTTGTATTTTTCCTTTTACTTGTTCTTGCCCATACGTGTTTATTCGTTTCTGGCCTGCATGGTCTCTTGTCTGTTTGGGACTTATATCCACCTCAAATCGAATTTAGTAATTTCTTATGTATATATATTTTACGTTCATATGAAGGTGGTGGTTTATGTTTTTAGGTGCGTGCTATCCTGCTTTTGTCTAGGATTCATATTATATTAGTTGTTTTCTTGGTTTATCACATACTAGCTTTATACTGCACTGGAAGCTTTATAAATTATTAGTATATTTTTTTTATTTAATTTAAATTGTGATTTTTTTATTTTCCCAAAAGTATCAATTTATTTTAATTTTAATTTTATAAATTTTAAATTAATACTATATTATTAAAGTCGAAACATTATTATATTATTAAAGTCGAAACATTGAAAGTTTTTCGGTTTTCAGTTTTCGGTTCTTTATTCTAATTAAAAAATAATTTATACTATTTATACTATTGAAACATTAAAACTTTGGTAGTCGGACGGACGGTGTCGGTATTTTGTGATTTTACTTAATTACCCTTATTTATTTTAAAAAATATTATTAAATAATAACATTATTTAAAACCAATTATCTTTTCAGCTAAACCCTAAAATACATTACTTTTTCTATTTTTTCTAACAAAATCCCCTCATTTTCTAAAAAAATCACGGACAATTATCTTTTTTAACTAAAACATGTTACTTTTCTTATTTTTCCTTACTAAAATACATCATTTTTCAAAAATATCAGGCGCAAATCCTTACTCATTTATTTTAAAATTTATTTAATACTTTTAATTACGGACAATTACCTTTTTCAACTAAAACATTTTACTTTCCTATTTTTCCTTACTAAAATCTCTCCTTTCCAAAAATATTAGGGACAAATCCTTAATTATATATTTTGAAACCTATTTGAATAATTTTAATTACACACAATTACCTTTTTCAACTAAAATATATTACTATTTCAATTTTTCCTTATTAAAACTTCTCTAATTATTTAAAAAAGTTTAACATACATACTTATTTTTTTAACAAAACTAATTAATAAAATATAAAAACATAAATAATAAAAATAATAATTATTAAAAACAATTCATGCGATGCATGGGTTTTAAGCTAGTATTAACTAAATCTGAAAACATATATTTATTACATAAATTTTATGTCAGTTTATGTTATATTTTTGGAATAATACTTATTTTTATTTTTTTATTTTTTTAAAATCACTAATTTTTTTTGTGATAATTTATTTAGTCATCTATTATTTTTCAAATTAAACTTTGATAATTTTAATTTGGTATTTGTTTGTTTTATATCGAGCTAATAATTGACAATTTTTATTTAATTTAGTTTGCTATTTGTTTACTTTATAGTATTTTGTTTTGTGAAACTAATTTACATTAAAGTAATCGATATACTAATTTAAAATTTTATCTTTTATTATTTTGTTAGCTAAATATCTATCATAATTTGTTGATTATTAATTTTAAAATCTATTTTTTCTGATTATAAATAACTTTTTATATTTTTTATTTTCTTAAGATCATTGTTTAATATTCATTATAAATCATTATAGTTTTATTCTTTGTTTTGGTGATTTTTTGTTTCAAAATGTTAAATATTTATTTTAGGTGTATAGTGGTAATCATAATATTAAACATATCTAAATTTTATTTTAGATTTAAATTTTGTTTTTAAAAGTTTTCAGTTTTTTAAATGAGAATAGAATATTTTAGTTATCTTTTTATTTTGCAATTTGAATTTCATAGACATCGAGATTTGTTTTCCTTTTCAACTCAAAATGAGAGGCACATTTGTAAATGAAACTAATTTACATTAAATAAATAAATATACCAATATATAGTATATATCTCATTTAAGAATTTATCTTTAATTATTATTTTAGCAAAATTTCTATCATAATTTGTTGACTATTAAATTTAAGATTTATCTTTATATTAATTACTTTTTTATTTTCTAAGATCATTTCTTAATCTACATTATAAATATTTTATTTTTTGTTTTAGTAATTTTTTTATTTTAAAATGTTAAATATTTACGGGTGGTATTATTAGAATAGAGTTTAGGTTAAAGCTAATGTGTCGTATAAAATTAGGAAAGTGACGACCAATACCATACCATACCAAATAACCCTTTTACACTAATTATATATAAAGATATAATGTCCACTAAATCTTAATGTGAGTTTTTTTTGTATTAGTAGCGTACTGATTTGTTTTTGGGTTAAGCAAGATGAGTATATTGTTGCTATTTGGTGTTTATATATTTTGGGGTTTGTCTTATATATAATGTCGGTTAGGTTGTATTTTTTTATTGTTAGTTTAGAGCCAGTGGTTTTTTAACCTGTTTGAAAACTATATACCATATCCTTTGTACATGTTTCTTTAATTTTTGTTTTGTCCACTAGTTGGTTTTAATATTTTTTTATTTGTTTCGCTACTGGCCAGATTGTCCAGGGATGGTATTTTTTTATCATGTGAGTGTTTCTTTTGATGAGAAAGAATATTATTAATACCGATTAGTTGTTGGCTTGTTGCAATACTTGTTCATTCTTACTTTTATTTTTAGAAGATTATTATACTTATGTGTTTTTGAAATATTAAAAGGCAAAAATTTAATCGGCACCATTTGCAATGCATGCAGTCGGAAAATGAAAATTAAATTATTTATGAATAATCTAGAAGTTACTGTTGAAACAGACGAAACTGTACTCGAGGAAATTTCTAGTGAAACTCTAAAAAGAAGAGTATAAAATTTGTATATAACAATTGGGTGTGAATTGAAAAATTTAGAAATTATCGTTGAAAAAGACGGTAGTGTACTAAAGAAAAATTCTAGTGATTCTCGGAAATTGAGCATAGAATATATTTTTGGTTCGGTGAATATGAAAAATTGCATGGTCCAAATTATAATGTATGAGACCAGAAATTAAGAAATAAATTGTTTCGAGAAAATTTAAAAAAGTGATTCTCAGAATAGAGAGCATGTGAAATATTAGTTTGTTGACAAACAACAATATGACTGAGTTAGAGGAACTCAAGAAAGGAATACGGGCAAGTGCCTTGAAAAAGGAAAGATCATTGACACCCGCCTATAAGTGGGAATGATCGAAAATTTGTTAAATGATTGAAAATAGAAAAGCTATTTTCAGAAATATTCCAAGGAATAAGAAACTGTATTTAAGAAAACAATACATTTAGTTGTCATCTATGTGGTTATAACAATGAAGTTTTTTTTAATATTGAGGCATTTGTTGAAGTAGATTGAAATGAAAATTATGGTAATGAACTGAATATGTGCATTGAATATAATGGTGCATTATCGGTATAAATGAATGTAAGATATCCTAATGATCTGACTATTTGTATAGAAGCGATCAAATCGCAAGAATCTGAATTATTAAAGGAAATCATGAAAGATAATTTTGAGTCAATTTTGAAAGAATCAAGTCTGGGAGTTGTGTGATCAACCTCAATATATAAAATCCATAGGTTTTATATGGATTTTTGAATGGGAAAGATGAGACAAAATGTGTCTATTTTAAATCGAAAGTATGTCCGATTGTGAAAGGTTTTACGTAGAAATTGGGAATATTTTACCGAGAATGAATTAGACCACTTTGTTTGTATTTTGAAAAGTGGGAGTTTGTTTACAATATTATCAGTATATGTTAATGATATATTGTTGTTGGAAAATAGTAAAGAAATGCTCAACAGAACTAAGTTAGAACTTAGTAGGATAGTTGAGAATATTGGTGAAATCTGATAAGTTTAAGAAATTCAAATTAAAGGGAAATAATTTGAATATTTAGTTTGAACCAAAAAGGTATTCGAGTGAAATGCTTAATCGTTAAGGATGTAAAAGTGTAGTCCGGTGCCAACCCTATTAGTAATAGGGAAACGATTATGCGGAAAGAGAACCACTAAATGTATCATATTTGTAAGTAGTCAGAAGTTTGATGTACTTGATTTTGCATATTTATTTAATCTAGTGAATGGATACTATACTAATCAATCCCGGTGAGAGGTTGTGAATAGGATAGTGAAGCACTAGAAGTGTACATTGCACCACTAATTAGTTATGAGGCAGACGTGCCCGAAGACATTGGTTGTTCCGGTGCAAATTTCAAAAGTAATGAGAATTCAACTTCGGAAGACTTGCTGAGTTATGGTAGAGTTGAAGTTGGGAAAGTATGAAACATGGACGTGTTGCAAGAAGTGATAGTGAAGTTATTTTAACGAGAGGTATTCTTGTTGAAATGTTTATCAAATACGTTGGTTTGACTGAAATAGAAAATATTTGAATGATCAAATATCACATGTGGTCCTAATGAACAATGAAAATGAATGTTAGAATTCTAGACTCTAGAAAATGTGGGAGTCACAAAAAATATTAGACAAAACAAGTCAAGTGGGAGACGTTATATTTGCCTTGTGTTTGTCAAATATAATATAAGTGTAAAATACATTTAATACATGGGAGTTACAAATGTAGATTTAAATAAGTGATTATTATCATTTATATTTTTAACTTATATATCTTTATTGGTATTAAAGGGGCAGTTACTTTTGGTGAGGGTGAAGAATTGTATTTGCATGCCCCTATATCTCTCTATATAATAAATCTTGTTGCATAAAATAACAAAATGACACCCACTACCACTAAACTTCACATTATTTACAAGTTCTACCAACTAGACATTTTACTCTCAAAAGTCCAAAATTGTCCACAAATTTCCTTCAAAATACACTCACGTGTGTTGGCATTGCTGTCACTTTCCTACCCACTTCTTTTCAACTTTGTCTAAAATGTCAAATTTCTAAATTTAAAAAACAGACCCAATGTCCTTCTCCTTCCAGATCTGTCCAAATCCAATTTATCCAAATTCAAAATTCTTAGATCTAATTTTGCCACACCTCCGTTCATTACAATCTCTTCGCAGACGATAATGAAAGAGGTTAGGAAAATTCTAAATTTTGGTCACAAAATTTACAATCTCTTTCGATCTTTCGACAAATTTTTGCAATTCTGCAGGTTAATTATAATTATCTCAGACTCGATAACTTCACCTCTTTACAGCCGGAGTTTGGTAATAATTTATTAAATTATTGCTCTTGATTTCTACTTTACTCTTTTCGTATTGTTGATTTTGATGTGTTATATTTACAGCCGGAGTTTGGTAATAATTTAGTAAATTATTGCTCTTGATTTCTGCTTTACTCTTTTCGTATTGTTGATTTTGATGTGTTATATTTGATTTTGCAGGCGGGAGTAAGAGGAAGGTAAACAAGAACGATAATTGTAACAAAGAAAATATTGGTTTATCAAATGGAGTGACTGCCTCTTCTTTATCTCCTTCAGGCATGTTTAGATCTATATATGTTTGTGTTTCATAGCATTAATTGTGTTATTCATTTAATTCGTACACAACATTCTTATTTGCAAGTTATTACCAGCCCTTCTAGGACA
The DNA here is from genome assembly GCA_030848705.1 of Heracleum sosnowskyi. Taxonomy (NCBI): domain Eukaryota; kingdom Viridiplantae; phylum Streptophyta; class Magnoliopsida; order Apiales; family Apiaceae; genus Heracleum; species Heracleum sosnowskyi. The sequence goes on along the minus strand of CM061235.1, from coordinate 89,783,384 downwards.
TCTCTAAATCCTCATAATCAATCAGGTTCCATTTATTGTCATTTATAACTGTAATTGCATACAGCCTGACTTCATATTCAAATAACTGTCATTTACTTTTAGCTATACTCTGTTCAACCCCTATAAATGAGTTAAGTAAATGTGGAAGGAAAGGATTTACACCTACTTCTTTGGATGAATAATACACTCTGAACTCCTAGAATTATGTTACTCCACATGGCAAAGACAATAGTTTGAGGGTGGCCCTTTCCAACATATCAAACAAATTGGGCTCTGGATTAGGTATGTATAAAAAGCATTGGGTCTTAATTGCATTGTATGTTTTAATGACAATATCTTGGTTTGAAACAGAAAAATATGGAATATCATCAAGACAGGAATTTAAGACAACGTTTTCGAGTATAGATAAACAACATCAAACAAATAAAAAAAAGTCTGCACCGACAACAGTGTCTTCATACATCCCGTTAAACAAGCAGGGTGATTCCTCAGGTTTTCATTCTATGAGTGTCCAAAGTTAGTTATTTTAAATAGTAAATTAAAAACTGTTAACAGTTGAAACTGCAATGTGCAGGTGGTCCTAAATCGTGTTTAACCAAACAAAGTCGTGTACAGAAAGTAAAAAAAATATTTAATGCCAATGTTGCTGCATTTTCATCTTCGTGTTTATTTGATGAGATTCTCGATGATGATCAATGTCCACGTACAGGTATACGTGCTTTTCAGCTTCTCTTTTGAAATTGTAAACTATGTTTTCAATGACTCTCTTTTTTGCATTTACAGAGCAGACTCCCCTTTCGGGCTTGCTTTCTAATGATTCTGAATTCTTCTTGGATGATGGTAATTTTCTATACATAAATTTGTATGACAGTGTTTTATTTTATTTTATTAGCGAACTGTTTTCAAATGTCTATGCAGATTGTCCAATAGGAAACAAGAAACAAAAGATTGATCCTAATCTTAATGTTGAGTCATCTTCAAATTTTGTAGAATCAATCTTGGATGTTGGTGAATGTAATTCCTTTATTATAGGTACATTGTTACCATTATATTCAAAAGCCAAACATAAATAACCAATCATGTTATATGAAATAATTGTGACAGTTGCAATTAATTTGTTACAGATAACTCTTCCACATCTCCTCTTCTTTCTGATGGTGATGATTTTTTTTGGGATGATGGTAATAGTAAATAGATATACATATTTCCAATCCAGTTATTTTGTCGCTGTATTATTAGTTCATACACCTTTTACTTTTTTATTGAATCAGATGATGTTTTTGTTGACAATGAAATATTTGTTGACAATGAGGAAAGTAACTTGAATGAAATTACTCGGCCATGTAATGCAGGTAGTTTTACAGTCATATTCATCATTTGACAATTTTATATACAGTGATATTGGCTAATTCTTACATTTTCATGTGCAGCAAATGGTTATGCCACATTAGGACCTCCGACAGAGTATTGTCGTAAATGTGATGCTGTTATGTGGAAAGAAGAGAGAGTTAATAAAAATGTAAAGCGTGGGATTCCTAAGTTCAGTATATGTTGTTCTCAGGGTCAAATTAAGCTTCCAAGCACGCCACCAACTCCACAGTACTTAATGCATTTGTACACTGATAAGAAGAAGTCTAATCATTTCAAAAGAAACATACGTTTGTACAATGCTATGTTTGCATTTACTTCCATGGGTGGGAAAGTTGATCATTCAATTAACTGCGGTAGAGCTCCGTATATTTATAGACTCAATGGTCAGAATCACCATGTATTTGGTACACTTATACCGGATGATGGAAATGATCCAGTTTTTTGTCAGCTTTACATTTACGACACAGAGAATGAGGTCGACAACAGAATGAAGTGGGTAAAAGTGGAGAATCGTGACCCTATCAACAATGAAATAGTTGAAGGTTTGATCAAGATGCTAGATGAAACCAATGAGTTGGTAAAAAAATTTTGATATGCACGAGATCGTTTTGAAGAAGAACCAATAAGAGAGATGAGAATTAAGATGAAAGTTTGTCGTTCGGAGAGTGGTCGTGAAAATAACATTGGCCCATCTAATGAGGTAGCTGCTGTCTTGGTAGGTGATATAGAAACTACCATTGGTGATAGAGATATTATCATTGAGAAAACGAACAAAGATAAAGAACGTATCTCAACCATTCACCCATCACTCATGGCACTACAATACCCACTGTTGTTTCCTATGGGTGAAGATGGCTACCATGAAGAGATACCATATATTGATCCTGAAAATCAAAACAAAAAGAAACGGAAAAGAATAACAATGAAAGAGTATTACTCATACAAACTACAAGTGAGGAGAAATGAAGGTATATTAATTCCAAAGAACAGTTTAGACATTTAATTTTAGATTTTTTTTTGTTTGTGGTTTGTAACCATTGTTTCTTACATCTTACTAATTTGATTTTCTCCAACAAGGTATGACAGTTCGTTTAGGTGGAAGATTGTTCCAGCAGTACGTCATAGATGCTTTTTCATGTATTGAACAATCGCGTTTGTGGTGGTTACGTACTCATCAAAAGAATCTACGTAATGATTTGTATAAAAACATTGCTAAGAAAGCTGCTACTGGTAATGTTGATACTTCTACTACTGGGAAAGGTTTTATCTTGCCTACTAATTTTTTAGGATCGAAAAGATATATGCAGCAAAATTTTCAGGATGCACTTGCAGTGTGTCGTATTGTTAGTCATCCAGACATTTTCCTCACCATGACATGTAATCCTATGTGGGATGAAATTCATCAAATGATGAAATGTATGCCTGGTTGCGCTCCTGAAAATTCTCCTGATGTGATTGCACGCGTTTTCCACCAAAATCTACTTCAGATCATAGATGACATCAAGACAAAAAATTACTTTGGGACTTGCAGTGGAAGTAATTTTTAAATTTACATATATTTAAATTGTTTCCAATTCCATATAGAATTAAAATTTTGAAGATTGTAATTTGATTGACCTTTTTATTTTGCAGTTATGTATGTTGTTGAGTTTCAAAAGCGGGGGCTCCCACATGTTCATATGTTAATATGGCTCAACTCAGAATCAAAGAAAAACCTGTCTGCAAATGTAGACAAATATGTATCTGCAGAGATCCCAGACCCTATAAAAGACCCTGCTGGTTATGCTGCTGTCAATTCTTTTATGATTCGTGGTCCCTGTGGTTCGTTAAATACCAAATGTGCATGCATGCAAAAATTCAAATGCACCAAACAGTTCCCAAAAAAGTAAGTACATTGCAGACACATTCCTACATTGTTATTTACACAAAATATATAGTTATAGTAATATATTATTGTTTTATACAATTTAGGTATTGTGCACAGACAACATTTGATCAAGCAGGTTTTCCAATTTATAAACGACGTAGAAGTCAGGTCACGGTCAGAAAAGGCAAACATGACCTCGACAATCAATGGGTAGTTCCATATAGCAGAGATTTGTTAGTTAAATATCAATGTCACATGAACGTTGAAATTTGTTGTCACGCTCGCAGTTTGAAATATTTATTCAAATACTGCCTAAAAGGACATGACAGGGCAACTGTGGAAATATCATCACATTCTCAATCCAAAAAGAATCAAGAAGATGAACCTGTGGATGAAATCAACGCTTACTTCGATGGTAGGTACATATGTGCTTCGGAAGCTGCTTATCGTATATTTGGGTTTCCGATACACTACCGTTCCATTTATGTTCTTCGTCTTTCATTTCATCTGCCGGGTGAGAGAAGCTGTACCTTTACAGAGACTGAAATATTGGAGAAAGTTGTTCGTCGCAACATGAACAAGCGTTCTCAATTGGAAGCCTTTTTCCTTCTTAACCTCACTGATCCAACTGCTAGGAAGTACACTTTTGATGAGATTCCACAACATTATGTTTGGAATGAAACAGATATGATATGGCATGTTAGGAAGCGTGGACGACAAATTGGCAGGTTGTTGTATACCCATCACAGTGCGGTAGAGCTTTGGTACCTTCGTCTCTTACTTTGTAAGGTTCGAGGACCAATTTCTTTTGAATCTCTGAGGACAGTGAATAGTAAATTGTACAAGACTTTTAAAGATGCATGTTACAATTATGGGTTGCTTGACGATGATAATGAGTGGCATGCAGTGATAGAATAATGTGCTAAATGTGGATTCCCAGATCAAATTAGGCAACTATTTGTACATATAATTGTAAATTGTCAAGTTACTGACTTGCTTCATCTTTGGACTCAACATTGGAAGCACATGGCTGACGATATTTTGCTACAACGAAGGAATTTACATGGAGAGAGAAGTATCAACATAAATGACCAACAACTTCAATTTTATGTACTGGCTGGTAAGTTAATTCTTTCTAACATTTTTGTAAATCTACTATTTCCTTGAATTTATGTTCTAACATTTTTAAAATGGATTTACAGAAATTGACAAATTGTTGAAGTCTATTGGTAAATCACTGAAACAATTTAATCAGCTCCCTCAACCTCCCCCATGTTATCTACAGGCTGGTACAAATAATTTGGTCCTGGAGGAAACAAGTTACAATGTCACCGAGATGGAAGAAGAATTTGAAAAGCTTTTCCAAAATTTGAATGCAGAACAATTACAAGTATATCATGATGTTTTCCAGTCTGTTCAGACGAAAGTAAGAGGTGTTTTTTTTTCTATATGGTAGTGGCGGTTGTGGTAAAACGTACTTATGGAAAACTTTAATTTATAAATTAAGGTCCATAGGTTTGATCATCCTACCCGTTGCTTCATCTGGCATTGCTACTACTCTAATGCCCGGAGGAAGGACGACACATTCAAGGTTCAAAATACCTATATTTCTTGATGAATATTTTTCCTGCGGAATCAGTCATGATTCCGATATTGCGGAGCTAATCAGGCATACCAGTCTTATCATATGGGACAAGGCACCGATGCAATATAGGTATGCCTTTGAATGTCTTGATCGTTCCTTAAGAGATATTATGAAATTTATTGATCCTGAGAGATTTCATAAACCTTTTGGAGGTATCACAATTTTGCTAGGAGTTGATTTTAGGCAGATTTTACCTGTCATTAACATGGGCTCACGTGGTGATGTTGTATCTGCCTGTATTACAAGATCACAATTGTGGCGACTGGCAAAGATTTTTATTCTTAAAACAAATATGCGACTTCACCAAGGAAACAATGAAGAAGAGATTGAGAATCTAAGGAAGTTTGCTGAATGGGTGTTACCAATAGGTAATGGAACTGTTTCCCCACCCAACGATTGTTTACAAGAATATGAAGAAGATGAAATTCTTATTCCTTCAAACTTCTGCGACCCAGAAATGAAGAATTCCATTAAAAATATGGTACAATGGACTTATCCTGATTTCATCTGAAATTACAAAAGTCCAAAATATCTTAGTGAGCGAGCTATATTGACTCCAACTAATCAAGTAGTTGGTCATCTCAATTCAGTCATTGTCGATACTATTCCTGGTGACGAATTCAGCTATTTCAGTGTAGACAAAGCAGAAGATTTTGGTGGCACTGCTACTGATTTAAGCTTTGCTTTTCCACCTGAATATTTGAACTCCATTAATATTCCGGGACTCCCACCTAATGAATTAAAATTAAAGGAAGGTGCTGCCGTCATGCTTACGAGGAATCTAAATCAAACACTTGGTCTATGTAATGGCACAAGAATGGTTGTCACAAAATGTTTCAAATACTGTGTTGAGTGTGAGGTCATTTGTGGTGCATTTCTTGGCAGTAGGCACTTTATTCCCAAGATGGAATTATGTCCAACAGACACAAAGCTTCCTTTTAAGTTGTTGCGTAAACAGATGCCATTGCAGCTATGCTATTCAATGACTATAAATAAATCACAAGGTTAGTCGCTTCAAAGAGTTGGTTTGTTCTTGAGCAAACGTAGAAGTACCCAAGTAATTGAAAAACAGAACATAACCATCTGGAATGTCATACTTCCCAATAAAATGAATCAGACCATGTATTTTCTTGCTCACAGAACAATATTTGAATTTCGTGGAGTAACCACCACCAAGATCAAGGTGGAGGATTTCTCCAAGAGTATGACCATAATTCTTCTTAAAAACTCTAGGTAGTTGCTGACAAAATACAGATTAACCATTCAATGCCAAAAATAATAGATCTTACAACCGAACAATAAGAAAAAAATAATCCTTACCAGCTCTCCTTTTGCCAAGCATTCAGAAGTCATAACTTTGAAAAAATTTGCATATGAAGAACTAACAGACACACCTGTTACAAATGACTTTAATTAGACATAGATTATTGATTAGAAATATGAAGTAAAATTATTTACAATGTACCTCCTCCTAAAAATTCATCACAAACAGTTTTCTTATCAAACACAGAAACTTTGAACTTGAATGGCGAAGCGGTTTTGTATAGAGCAAGAAGATCGCCATCAACAATTTTAGCAGCTTCAACAAAATCAAACCATGTCTTACCAAATAGGGCATCTCCATCTACCCATTTCAATCTGATCCTTCATTCATGATCTTCAAAACCGACCCTTATAGATTTCACAGAAGGATTCAAACCAAATTTATCACATGCATAACCAGAGAGTACCTAGACATGGCACATATTAGGCATAAGTTAATAAAAAAGTAAAAATAAGACCAAATTCAACAAAAAAAATTAATATTTAGTTTTACCTTATTAGTCACAAATTGTTCACTTTCAATATGCAAGTTGTATACACCCACAAAATTATGGACGACATTGAAATGATAAGTTGAACAGAGTTTCTCTTCCTCAAGAGAAGAACAAATCACATCAGATTGAGAATCATAATTCGCAGTGGGATATTTCATCTCAACGGCATATGGTGTGTAAATTCGAACATTAAATTCCGCACCACCAACATAGTACAACACAACCATATGGTAAGGTTTAATAACATAGTAAGACATCATAGACTTCAAACCTTCAATGTACAATGAACCAAGAGTAAACTTTGCTTTCTCAGGTAAAGTATCACCATATTCGCAATAAAAAGGTGATGCAAGCCTCTGCAATTGAATCAATAAAAATCATCAATAAAAAACAGAGAAAAAGAAACACATAAGTAACAAAAAGTAAAAACTAAAACATACCAATTGTCCTTTTTCATAATCAGAACCAGATATCAAACAAATCATACCAAGATCAGTTTGATCATTAGCCATAACGATTACACCTAAAACAATACTAAAGAAAAAGAATAAGACATTCAAAACAAAGCGGATAGTAACTAAGAACAAGCAGCCATTAATCAGTAATAGAGAAATAGAATACACACCTGGAGAAGATAGACAAAGACAATAGGAATAAGAAAGGGGGATATAAAACAACACAAATTATTTATGTTTACACGAGTTACAACTAAACAAACCCAAACTGATAGTTATGGTATTGGGTAATATAAGTTGACTTTTGTTTTAAAAAAACCAAAAACAGTAATAACAAATGCGCTGCATTTAATCAAATTAAATTCTTAAAAAAAAAAGGTTAAGGCAGTTGTCATTTCGAATATGGTTTATATTTATTTGCTGACTTTAAACAAAATTAAAAAAAATTGTTTTCGTTGTATTTTTAGTATCATAATATGTTGCCCAGTAAATAACAATTGTAGAAGGGGGTTGAATACAATTGTATAAGATTCTCGACTTTATATAACACAAATATGAAAGATCAATAACAATAACAATAACAGCTTTATTAACTTTGATATAAAACTGTTACAAACTCTCTTAAGAAATTCTGATGTTCTTAAGAGCTGCTAGCTTACAAAAACTCTCTCAAGAAATTCTGTTCTTAAGAGCTTCTCTCCGATTATGTTCTCTCTCGAATGAATAATTCTCTCTCTCTGATGAGTACATAAATCGAAACCAAAACTGTGTTTATATAGTGCACACAGCTTCTCTATCAATAACAAGATAAGTCCTAATCATAATAAAGATAGAAACATATCTTTAATCGATAGCTGCATTCTACAAACCAGGAACAAACTTCCATGTTTATCTAGACTCCAAATATAACTCGAAGTAGGAATCCTGATCAGCTTCAAGTTCTGATGATCAATCCTGATCATAGTCTGAGTAGGAATCCTGATGATCAATAAGATACTGACGCTTGATCAAATACTGATGACCATGCAATACTGATGACGTCAGCAATCCTGATCAGTTGAGTCTAGCTTCTGACGATCATTGAATTCTGATCTAACAATCTCCCCCAATCTTATACTTTGTGAAATAAAGTATAGATTCCAAATATTCAATGATGTCAAAAACATGTATCAAAATGTACGAGTATCTTCAGAAACAACTTATCTGTTTAAGCTTTTTGATAGAACAAATTCATCTTCAAGAAGTTGGATAATAAACTTTCTTCTTTTTCTTCAAGAATTTGAATCAGTCTTTCCTTAAGATTTCTGAGTTCTTCATCTTCCTCATTAATCTGGTAGATAGCTGCTCTGAGATTCTGTATGGAGTTTCTCTGTAGACTGTGCTCTTCAAGCAAAAGATAAGCAATTTCCTTCCCATCAGGATTGAGAGAAAGATGAGTCATGCCAAAATTTACTTCTTTAACAGCAGTACCCCTTTGCATTTCCACATCCTGACCTCTTTGATTTAAGTACATGGGAGTATAATTACCATTGAAATTACTGTTTCCATCCAGTCTTCTTCTTATTGTTGACAAAATCATGTCACTCCATTCTTTGTACACTTGGTTCTTCCATCTTAACAGATAGTGAACATATTTCAGTTCCTGTGTAGTTTTCATCAGCAGATCTTGAATAGATAGAATCTTTACACTACCATCTTTCATGAAGTACAGAAGCTTTTCTTTCTTTTCAAAACCATCATGACAATCTATAACTATATCAACAGCTAATAAATTGTTCAGGTTTTCAGAAGTTAAAGTACCTCCAGTTTCTGTCAAGGAGTAAGGATCAACATATGACATATTCAGATATTCACCATCTCTGTGTCCAATACCTCCTCTTGAATTACTTGACAATTGCTTCAGATTTGAAAACATTTTTAACCAGAGTGCTTTTGATCTAGCCATATCAGACAAATCAACAACACTTGAAGCGCTTGTAATAATTCCACCAGACTGAAAATTGATAGGTGTATCACAACTTAATGTGCTAATATGTTTCCACTTCTTGTATTTCTCCTTTTCATGAGCGTAGCTTCTTTCAAGTAAAGATTCTTGTCTGCTTGAATTTCTCCATTTTCTTTCATTTGAAACTTTAAGCCTTTGTAGATAGAGATTGAAATCTTTATTTGTTCTTCTTGTAATATCTCTTCTTCTGGCTTCTTCTTCTTCATCTACTTCTTTGTTGTGACAATCAACAACAGTAGATAAAATTATCAAATCAACCTCTTGCAGAATTTCAGATTCGTCAGGATCTTGAATATTGTCAGGATTAGAATCTTCAATTTGATTTGTATTGCTGAGAGTTGATTTACTTGATTTTCTTCTCAATTCAGGTTCTTCTTCAACAATTCCATCATCACCAAAAGTAGATCTGTCAGGAACTACTAGAGTTTGAATAGGTTCAGGAATTTCTTCAATTCTTAACCCTCTAGACCTTGTCTGTCTAGGTACTGTTTGAGTTGAAGAACCTCTTCTATTTCTTCTAGCACCTCTCCTACCTCTGCTTCCTCTACCTCTAGCAGGAGCAGTATAGCTTTCCATTGTCTCTCTTTGTAGTCTCAAAAATTCTTCATGTGAGAGATCTGGATATTCTTCACTTGCTGTAGAGAGTGCTTTTCTTGCAAATAATTGTTGAACTCTTTTATCAGTGTGATATAGAGTAACAATTCTGCCATCTTTTGTAGAAAACTTCTGGAATAAATTTGATGCATCTTCAGGATTATCAATAATCACATCTTCATCACCTTCAGGAATTGTAGCAAGAATTTGTCCATGACCAGGTGTCAGGATTTGATCTTCCGTCAGGATCTGAGATTGCACCAATGTTCTTACTGTCTTAACTCCAGAATCAGAAACATGAGTTGACTGCGTTGTTTGACTTTGAGAAGTTTGGATTGTCTTCATAACAACAGCATCAGAGGTTTCTCCTTGTATCGCTTTGTCACCACCATCATCTCCAGTATCATCATCATTATTTCTTAATACTAGATCAGGTGTACATTTTGTCTGAATAACCTTCTCCCCCTTTTTGACATCAGGATTTGACAATAATTGCAAAATTAAGGAAAGAGAGGCTTGAATTTCAGTTACCTTAGTATCCAGAGAATCAATTCTTTGATGGATTGAGGTTTGTTCTGAAACAACAGATTTCACTTGGGATTCCACTACCCTTAGTTGAAAAGTAGTAGGCACCTTTGTAAAATTATTAAAGATATCAGTCCTCACTTTTTCAGTTGAGCCCTTGATAGAATCAATCTCACTTTTCAGGCTTTTGGATAACAGAGTAGTAGCCTTCAGATGATTCTTCAAGTCTTGATTCTCTATAGACTTCACTGTATTATAGGCATGTTCAATAGCAGAAGAAAAACTGATAGATTCATCAGATTGGTGCCATGAATTGTTCCATTCATTCTGTCTAAATGCCTCTGCAGGATCAAAGGAAGGAGTAGAAAAATCTTGTCTCTGATCTTTCCCAGTGAAAGCATTGCTAGCCATATATGTACTTGATGAACCAAAATTAGTTCCAAGACTAATTTTGAGTGCTGTAGCAAGCTGTTCCTTCTCTTTTTGATTCTCATTATCATCATCACTATCATCATCAGAATTATCATCATCAGAACCATGAGATATATTAGGATCAGGAATTGCAATACCTTTCAGTTTATCCTGTGATTCTGAGATAGGATGATCTATTGGTCTTGAACGAAGTGGCTGTATCAAAATAGGTTCATTATCAGGAGCACCACTAGCGTCAGGATGAACATCGTCAGGATTTGATATGCTTGCATCAGTATATGCTACCAATGGTTCTTGTGGAGCTTGAGGTTCAGAAGCTTCTTCAACACTTTGAGCTAAAGGTTCTTGTGTGCTTCCCTCATTGACAATGTTCTCGACCAATCTTTCAACAGAAGCTGTAGCTTTGCCTGCATCTTCACTTTGAGAAGATGGTTCTTGTGTAGCTGGAATGTTGATGTCTTCATTCTCCCTTTGAGAAAATGGTTCTTGTGTGACCATTCCACTAGCTAAGCCTTCACCCAAACTTTGATTGAGTGGTTCTTGTGTGGCAGGATCAACAGTAGCTGCTGAATTACTCTGAAATTCAGGTTCTTGTGGGCTTGATCCTTTCAGCTTCTTCTGTCTCTGATAGACTAACTCTTCTGCATTCCTCTTTTTCTTTGATGTAGGTGTAAGACCAACCAAGGAAGCAGTTGTAGAAACCTTCTCCCAAGAATGTCCTCGAATCTGAGATGGAGAGGCTGGAGAGTCTGATATAGAGACAACTTTTGTTGTTGCATCAGGAATACTAACATCAGGATTTGATGTCTGAATATCAGTATCCTTCATTTGCACTGTCAAAGGAATATGATACCTGCTCTTTGATAATTTCCTTGTCTTTTGTGGTTTTGATAAAGGTACCACAGCTTTGGTAGCAGTATCAGCAACTTCCTTGTTCACATTCATCACAGAGGATATAGGTAAGTCATCCTCTGAATCACTTTCATCAATCAACCTTAACTTCCTTTTCACAGGAACATTCTTAACAACCTTATCAGCTTTCTTGACCAGGACCCCTTGTACACCCCCTTGTATCTTCTTTTTAGTGAGTGGTGTAGAGGAAAAATCCTTTGAACCTGATTGCCTTCCAGACACATCAGTTCTAGCTGATTTCTTTGATTTTACAACTAAAGTCTTTTGAGAGACAATAGAGGTGGTTGTTAACTGTTTAGACTGTTTAGGTTGCATGCTTGTGTCAGGAACAAGGTGGGTTGGTCCTTGTACCATAGCATTAGAAAGTAGTCCATAACGAGTAGGCATTTTCTGATGTAAGAAAAACCTAACCTCATCAGGAATAAAAACATGTCCGCACAAAATATTTTGCCATATCAGGATTAAAAAATATTCAATAAGATTAAAATAAAATTTTAAGAAAACAAAATTTATTTTAACAATCCTGAATAGCGTTTTGGTTTAAGAAAAATAACCAAATTAATGGTCATAGAATTAAAACACGCTTACCAGCAAACGAGGCAAAAATATTTATGGAAAACCGAACCGTCTCCTTGAGATTGTAGAAATGACCTGCACCCTTAATACACATTCGCTATAAAAGAGAACTGTTAAGCATAATCATCATATATCTATTAAAACACAAACCCTCTCCAGAGAAAAACTTACGAAAAACCTTTCACCTTCTTTGTTTTTCAATGGCTGCCAACAATCAAAACAACATACCTGATGAAGAAATTGATAGAATTTGGCAACAAATGGATGAGGCTCTAGCAGAGATGGAGCCACAACCAGTTCCTGACCCTCAGGAACATGAAGCGTTTATAAACGCTATGGTTGATGTGGTGTGGCACAACTTTGTGCAAGCCAATCCTGACTGGAATCCTCTTGAGAATCTCATCTATGAAGAGGATGAAGACGATGAGGATGAAGATGATGAAGAGCTCGTCCGAGAGCTTGAGAAACGTAAGAAGAGAATCCGTGATGCTTGTATGTCATGCAAGTTGGAGGCACGGAGGCGTCCCGGTGGACACGGTGACGATCCGCCTTCAAGTGCATCAGCTCCTCTTTTTGTCTCTTAAGGATGGAACAAGAGACCTTCCAGTTCTGATGAACTGTGAAGCTGCTCAGGAGCATTCATGCTAATTTGCAGGGCACGTGTTCATGCTTATCTGTAAAGCACGAGTTCCTGAGTAGAAAATAGACTAGGAAAACAAATATGTAATTTCCATATTTCATGTGTAATGTATCTTCAAGTATTAATGAAATTTGTCTATTTTCTCAATTGTTTGCTTCCTGTACTTGCCTGCAAAACTTGTTAGTAACACTCAAAGTGATATAGAGAAGATAAATAATAAACTCTGTTAATAATGGAATTGAAATTGATAATTAAGACTGAAAACTTAATCAAAGACTAAGTAATAATCTAATTGTCCAGAGTTTACCAGGAGTGTTGATGACAAATTAGCATAGAACCTCTGGTTTTCATACCAGCTTCAACCATCTGAGCATCAGGATTTGACCAGTGGACTTCCTGTCAGGATTGAGTCCTATCAGGATTTGATCAAAGATACATACCTTTCTGAATAACCATCAGGATTTGACAGTTATCAGGATTTCCTCTCTGTAGCTTTTCCTCAGAAATTCTCAAAATTCATCATTCCAAGTTCATTCACCAACTTATTGAAAGTAGCTTCAGGTAGTGGCTTGGTGAATATATCAGCTAGTTGTTGATCAGTAGGAACAAAGTGAAGTTCAATTGTTCCTTCCAGAACCTGTTCTCTTATAAAGTGATATCTGATACTTATGTGTTTAGTAAGAGAATGCTGAACTGGATTTCCTGTCATTGCAATAGCACTTTGGTTATCACAATAAATAGGGATTTTTGAGTATGACAGGCCATAATCTAACAACTGATTTCTCATCCACATTATCTGAGCACAACAACTTCCTGCAGCAATGTACTCAGCTTCTGCAGTTGAAGTGGAAATAGATTTCTGCTTTTTACTGAACCATGAAACTAGTCTTCCACCCAAAAACTGACAACTTCCTGAAGTACTTTTCCTGTCTATTTTGCATCCTGCAAAATCAGCATCTGAATAACCACACAACCCAAAATCTGATTCCCTTGCATACCAAAGGCCAAGTGAAGGAGTGCCTTTGAGATATCTGAAAATTCTTTTGACTGCAATCAGATGTGGTTCTCTAGGTTTTGCTTGAAATCTTGCACATAGACAGGTTGCAAACATGATATCTGGTCTACTGGCAGTGAGATACAATAAAGAGCCAATCATTCCTCTGTAGTGAGTTACATCTACCTCTTCACCTTGATCAGGATCAAGTTTGGTAGCTGTAGCTATGGGAGTTGAAGCAGGAGTACTGTCTTGCATGTTAAACCTTGTTAGTAAATTCCTTGTGTATTTAGACTGATTAATAAAAATCCCTTCATCAGTCTGTTTAACTTGAAGACCCAGAAAGTAACTCATTTCTCCCATCATGCTCATTTGATATCTTGACTGCATAAGCTTGGAAAACTTTTCACACAGCTTATTGTTTGTTGACCCAAAAATGATATCATCAACATAAATCTGAACTAACAGCAATTCCTTACCATGATTCAAATAAAATAGAGTTTTATCAATTGCACCTCTTTTGAATCCACTTTCCAGTAAGAATTGAGCTAAGGTTTCATACCATGCTCTTGGGGCTTGCTTTAGTCCATAAAGTGCCTTATCTAGTCTGTAGACATGATCTGGATATTTAGGATCAATGAAACCAGGAGGTTGTTCAACATAAACTTCTTCTTCCAGTTCACCATTTAAGAAAGCACTTTTAACATCCATCTGGAAAACCTTGAATTTCTTATGTGCTGCATAAGCAAGAAATATCCTGATGGCTTCTAGTCTTGCAACAGGAGCAAAAGTTTCATCATAGTCAATTCCTTCTTGTTGAGAATACCCCTTTGCAACTAGCCTTGCTTTATTTCTGATAATGACTCCATCAGAATCAGTCTTGTTCTTGAAAATCCACTTTGTACCAACTATTGATCTATTCTTTGGTCTTGGTACCAGTTTCCAGACTTCATTCCTTTCAAATTCATTCAGTTCTTCTTGCATTGCAGTAACCCAATCAGCATCTTTAAGTGCATCTTCAACTTTCTTAGGCTCCTCCTTGGATAGAAAGTTATTATATAAACATTCATTCTGAGTTGCACTTCTTGTTTGAACACCTGCATCAGGATCTCCAATTATCAAATCAGGAGAATGATCTTTAGTCCATTTCCTTGCTGGTGTCAAATTGTTTCTTGAAGTAGATGCTCCCCCTGGATTGGTGTTATCTTGATTGAAAGAATTTGATTGATTTGAAGCTCTCCCTGAATTATTGCTATGCCCTCCTGATGTGTTATCAGGATCTTCACTTAAATCAGTATCTGAAGAATTCTGTCCTGATGATTGAGTTGACTCTGAACTTGTAGTTGAATGCCGTTGCTCCCCCTCAACATTAGCACTACTAGTTGTATCACTGTTGTTTGCATCATCAGTATTAGCACCATCAGTATCTGGTGAGTCATCAGGATTTGGTGACCCGTCAGTACTGGATGAATGGACAGCTTCTGATTCACTTTCTTCAGGTTCCTTGGAAGCTTCATTTTCAAATAACAATCTATCATGCGAGTCTTCAATGATTCCAGTTATCTTCTTATCATCAAAAGATACATGAATTGACTCCATGACAGTTCTTGTTCTCAAATTAAAAACTCTGAAGGCTCTTGATGTAGGATAACCTATGAATATTCCTTCATCAGCCTTTGTTTCAAATTTCCCTAGCTGTTCAGGATGAGTTCTGAGAACAAAACATTTACAGCCAAACACATGCAGATGCTTCAGACTTGGTTTCTTCTCCTTGAGTGACTGATAAGGAGTGACACCATGCCTGTTTATCAATGTGAGATTTTGTGTATAGCATGCTGTGTTGACTGCTTCTGCCCAGAAATATGTAGGTAATTTAGCTTCTTCCAACATAGTTCTGCCAGCTTCAATAAGAGTTCTATTCTTCCTTTCTACTACTCCATTTTGCTGAGGTGTGCCAGGAGCAGAGAATTGTTGAATGATTCCTTTGTATTTGCAGAACTCTTCCATCTTTGAATTCTTAAATTCAGTACCATTATCACTTCTCAGGATCTTGACTTTGTACTTTGTGGTTGTCTCAATCATTCTCACATGATCCAACAGAACTTCAGGAGTTTCATCTTTTCTGTGCAGAAAATACACCCAGGTGAATCTAGAATATTCATCAACAATTACAAGAGTGTACCTTTTCTTACTGATGGACATGATGTTGACTGGACCAAACAGATCAAGATGTAGCATGTGATATGGTTCTTCAATAGAGGATTCTGATTTACTCTGGAATGATGTCCTTCTCTGTTTTGCTTTTTGGCATGCATCACAGAGTCCATCAGGTGTATATAAGACATTAGGTAATCCTCTTACTAACTCTTTCTTAACCAACTCATTGATGTTGCTGAAGTTGAGATGAGAAAGCTTCTTGTGCCAATTCCAACTTTCATCTACTGAAGCTTTACTGATGAAACATGTAGGGGAGCCATCAGTATCTGAGAGAATGTTGGCTTCATATATGTTACCATGCCTGTAGCCAGTTAGTGCTATCTTCCCTGTTGCTTTACTGACTACTTCACAATGTGTGGAATAGAAATTGACATGATAACCTCTGTCAGTGATTTGACTAATACTCAACAAATTGTGTTTTAGTCCCTTCACTAGAGCTACTTTTTCAATGATGACATTTCCAATGATTATATTGCCATATCCCAAGGTTTGTCCAATGTTGCCATCTCCATAAGACACAGTTGGGCCAGCTTTTTCCTCATATTCTGATAACAGGGCTTTGTTTCCAGTCATGTGCACAGAACATCCACTATCCATGACTAACACATTTTTCTTTTTACCCTGCATCAGAATAGTAACACACTAGTTAGAACACTTAGGAACCCATACATGTTGGGTTCCTTTCTCATGCAATTTATTAATTTTAACAGCAGAAGACTTTTTGACTTTAGCAGTCCTGACAGGATTTACTCCATCAGGATTTGCTTTGTCAGTATCAGTATTAACAAAAGCATGCTTCACTATGACATTTTCAGTTCTATCAGACTTTGTACTACTTTCATACTTTTTACATGTATAAATAGAATGCCATAGACTACCACAATGAAAACAGGAATTCTGTGGTTTGTAAAATACTGATCTATTCCTAACATCAGACTTAGGAATTTCAGCAATTTTTTTCTTACTCTTTTTACAATCAATAGCAAGATGATTAGAGTTACCACAGTTAAAACAACACTTTCTAGGTGCATTTGGGATATACTTATAACCATTCTCTTTATTGATCCCAATTTTACCATTCCTGTTTCTCTTAACAGTAGCTTCCTTTTTCTTATCTGTAACCTTACAGATTTTATCTTTAAGCTGTTTCTGAGACAATAGACCTACATTCTTAGTGACTTTGTTCATGACAGGTTTAGACTTTATAATTTTAATTCCTTGAGTAGAAGAAGATCCCTTTTCAAAAGTAGAATTGGAATCCTTACCAAAAACAAAATTAACAGGAGTAATCTTAGATTTGGTTGAGTCTATAACATGTCTATAGGTCTTTGGACTGACTGTCTCATCAATGACAATTTTCTCTTTCAATTTCTTATCCTCATCTGACTTATATCCTAGACACTCTTTCCAATTCTTAGAGGTATTAATCTCATGAAATTTCCTACCAGAGTCTGTCCAGGTTCTGATTTTCTCATTAGCAAATTCAAGTTCTTTTTCAAGTGAAGTACATTTAGATGTCATCTCTAGATGCATGTGCTTAGCATTATCACATTCTTTTTGTACTTCTTGCATACGAGAAAATTCAGCTTCTAATATCTCATTCCTTTTTCTAAGGTCAGACATCTCAGATAAGATTCTAGTATTCTCAGCAGTTTGACTTCTAAAGCTAATATGTAATGACTTTAGAAAACGTCTTAACTCAGAAGCATTATCAGTATCAAAATCAAAGATAGTATTTAGTACCTTATCATCAGGAGCAGCAGTTACATCAGCATTGGCCATTAACGCATAGTTGACTACCTCAGTATCAGATTCTGAGGAAGAGTCCATCCAATCCTTGCTTGATGTGATGAGTGCCTTTGTCTTGTTACATTCAGAAGCAAAGTGACCCATACCATTACACTTGTAGCATCTAACCTTTGACTTGTCAAATTTGCTACTCTTGCTGTCCTTCTTGATATACTTGTCTTTGTCTGCTTTGAAGGTCTTTTTCTGAAAGTTGCCTTGTCTTCTATTCTTCCTGAACTTCATCCTTCTGAAGTTTCTGACAATCATAGCAACCATCTCTTCCATGTCTGAATCAGAAGATTCATCACCAGTATTGGCATCAGGATTGCCATCAGTATCTGATGAAGAGTCGTCAGGATCTGACTCAGCTACTCTTGCTTTCCTTCTAGAGACCTCCATAGCTTTCCCTTTTGATTTTGCTTCTACATTCAAAGCAATTGACTTTGCCTTGCTGCTTTTCTTGTTCTTCCTCTGTTGAACTTCAAGATCATGAGTTCTTAGCATCCCATAGATCTCATCAAGAGACACAATGTTCAGATCATACTGGTGTCTAATGATTGAGGTCTGAGTATCCCATTCTTCAGGTAAAGCTCTAAGAAATTTGGTGTTTGAATCTTCAGTTTCATATACTTTGTCAACTAAGGATAAGCTGTTCAATAGTGTCAGGAATCTATCATATAGATCAGTCAGGCTCTCTTCAGGTCTTGCATCGAATTGTTCATATTCTTGAATCAATAGAGCCCTTCTGTTTTTCTTAACAGATGCAGATCCCTGGCACTGAGTTTCCAAAGTATCCCAGATTTCTTTTGAAGACTTGCATGCTATCACTCTGTTTGACATAACAACATCAAGACCATTGTGCAAGATATTCTTTATTTTTGGTTCTCTGAGTACATGAGCTTTTTCTTCTGGAGTCCATTCAGATTTAGCTTTGACCACATAATGTTCTGGTACTGTATCTGTTCGTTCTACGAACTTTGTTGGTATATATGGTCCATCACGAATCCTGTCCAGATTGTCAGGATCCATAGCCTCCAGGTACATCAGCATCTTTACCCTCCATGTGGGATATTCTGATATCTTCAAGATGGGAATCTTCATGCTTTCATACTTGGTTGTCGACATCTTTAGATCGTATCTGATTCAGAATTAAATCAGTTTGCTCTGATACCAATTGTTGCCCAGTAAATAACAATTGTAGAAGGGGGTTGAATACAATTGTATAAGATTCTCGACTTTATATAACACAAATATGAAAGATCAATAACAATAACAATAACAGCTTTATTAACTTTGATATAAAACTGTTACAAACTCTCTTAAGAAATTCTGATGTTCTTAAGAGCTGCTAGCTTACAAAAACTCTCTCAAGAAATTCTGTTCTTAAGAGCTTCTCTCCGATTATGTTCTCTCTCGAATGAATAATTCTCTCTCTCTGATGAGTACATAAATCGAAACCAAAACTGTGTTTATATAGTGCACACAGCTTCTCTATCAATAACAAGATAAGTCCTAATCATAATAAAGATAGAAACATATCTTTAATCGATAGCTGCATTCTACAAACCAGGAACAAACTTCCATGTTTATCTAGACTCCAAATATAACTCGAAATAGGAATCCTGATCAGCTTCAAGTTCTGATGATCAATCCTGATCATAGTCTGAGTAGGAATCCTGATGATCAATAAGATACTGACGCTTGATCAAATACTGATGACCATGCAATACTGATGACGTCAGCAATCCTGATCAGTTGAGTCTAGCTTCTGACGATCATTGAATTCTGATCTAACATAATATAAAAGATCTCTTTCGAGCATAAATTAAGCAAGCCATTTTTTGGTCAACAGAAATTAAGCAAACCATAGTCAAAAAGAATATCTCAAAAAACATGGGTTTCACTATAAATACATTTTTCGGGGTATATGTAATTATAATTAAATATTTTAATGTACATAAAAATTTAAAAATTTATAATGCCTAAGCGAAGCGGGCAAAACTACTAGTAGTGATAAGAATCAAAAAATGAAGTGAACAAACATAAATTCTTATTCATAATACAATTTGGAACCCTCTCCATTTCTTTTCTTCTCTCTTATCCTCAACAATACATAATAAAATATTTATTCAAAATCTAACACCTACAAGCACAAGAAGCACATTAAGCCATTCATTCAGATTATTTAGTAAGAGCAACTCCAACAGTCTCTTAGCATGTTCCTTAAAAATATTATAAAAAATATGACTCTTAGTAATTTAGGATATTATAGGATATGTCAACTCCAACAATACTCCTTATATTTACTCCTTATAAATATAAAAATATTAAATTTAAACTCCACTAAGAAAGAGGTGTAGAAAAGACATATAAAAAAGGGAGGGAAATGAATATTTTATTGATGAAAATAGGATAATGGATGACTATAGCTTCCTTAAAAATAAGGCATGAGAGTTGTGTCTTAACTTTTAAGGAATCATTTAGGAGATTGTTGGAGTGCAATTTTTTTGTCAAAATCCTTAAATTTGAACTTAGAAGTTGAGATAGCTAATCTGTTGCTCTAAGAATTAGATATATTTAAAAAAACGGTACTTGTTTATAATAATATTATTTTTTTATATAATATTAATGCTAAAGATTGATGAATTATTTTTTTAATAAAAAATGATTGATCCAAATCAGAAACTCATCCCACATACAGTTGGGAGGTGGAGCCCACCCCAACAGTAAGGGGCCTTTGGGTTCCGAACTCCATATGGGAAAGGAGCGTTGTTGTTTGCGAGGTCTCGATCATTTGCGAGGTCTCGATCATTTACATGAACCCGCTTCTCATTCCATTTGTGGGAATTTGATGATACACCGTCCCTAACGAAAATCACTAAATCATTTGAACTTTTTACTACTTACTGTATATTCATAGTTGGTAAAATAACACAACTTACGATATTAAAAGTTTTGGCTATTTTTTCATACGAAAGTCAAAAAATTAAACCACCCATGCTAAACTGTCTTGCATTCCAATACTAGAATTCTGAATATTGTCTTGGCAAATTTGTTGTTTAATAGTTATGAAAATTTTTAAATTTTTTTATTAATTAGTGATGAATCAAATATAAGTTTATTCTTATTCACTCTTTCTAATATAATTTCTTAATTTGTTGAGAAAAATATAATATTAAATTTAAAAATACAAAATATTAAGACTAGTGTTAATATTAATGAATCTAATTTGCACTCTCTTCTCATGCATGTTATTTTGTCACGTTGATGCCCTCGTTAACTTTATTACATCATGCATGCATGGCTCTTTGTATCTTACTCTTGAGCTTATCAATCGGCCACTTGTGATCTCATCCACCATCTTATCTTCTCCTGAACCATCTCTAAAGCACATCAGACACGTTTACAACTTCACAGTAGCTGCGGCGCACATACACGTGTACTATTGATTTGTTGCGCACCTTAACAATTTTGCTAGCTCCACTGTTATAAGCCTATATAAATACGTTTATGCATATGTGGTGAGTCGACGGAGAGAGAGAGAGAGAGAGAGAGAGAGAGAGAGAGAGAGAGAGAGAGAGAGAGAGAGAGAGAGAGAGAGAGAGAGAGAGCGAGAGAGAGAGAGAGAGAGAGAGAGAGGAGAGAGATTATGGGAAATAGAGAGACAGGCATCACTGTTTTGATGTTACCATGGTTAGGCCATGGCCACATATCACCCTTTCTAGAGCTTGGCAAAAGATTTGCAAGAAAAGGCCTTTCTATATATCTATGTTCAACCCCCGTCAATCTCAGATCTGTCAAACAAACCCTAGAAAACAACCCTTTTATAAAAACAGTAGAGCTTCATCTTCCAAATTTGCCAGATCTTCCTCCTCATTACCACACAACAAAGGGCCTCCCCCCCAACCTCTTGTCCACTCTCAACAAAGCCTATGATATGGCAGCACCGAACTTCTCCAATATCGTCCATAACCTGAAACCGGATTTGCTTATATATGATTTTATTCAGTTTTGGGCACCACAAGTGGCCCTGTCGCAAAATATTCCATCCGTTTTTTTCATCACGACAGGGGCAGCAACAAGCTCATACATAATTCATAAGCATGTCAACCCTAACACTCCTTTTCCTTTTCCTGCAATATATTGTAAAGGTTATGAGAAAGAAAAGTATGAGGATTGTGCGAAAGTGAATCCTTATGTGAAGATTATTGAACGTATCGTCTCTTGTGCTAGGCAATCACATGAGGTAATTTTAGTTAAGAGCTGTAACGAGATGGAAGGAAAATATAATGACTATCTTTCTACTTTGTGTGAGAAAACAATCATACCTGTTGGTCCACTTGTTTCGGAAAAAGTTAATGGTGAAGAAGATGACCATTTCAAGATTTTTGAATGGCTTGACAAGAAAGATAAGGCATCAACGGTTTTTGTTTCATTTGGGAGTGAGTGTTTCTTGTCTAAGGAAGAAATGGAAGAGATAGCTTGCGGGCTAGAGATAAGTTGTGTAAATTTCTTATGGGTTGTTAGATCTCCTTTTGGAGAAAAATGTTTGGGGGAATCCCTCAAAGAACTTCGTGAAAGGATTGGAGAAAAAGGAAAAATTTTAGACACATGGGCACCCCAGGGGAGGATTTTAGGCCATCCAAGCATTGGAGGATTTGTGAGTCATTGTGGATGGGGTTCGGTGATGGAAGCAGTGACATTTGGCATTCCGGTAATTGCCATACCAATGCAATATGATCAGCCACTAAATGCTAGGGTGGTGCAGGAGGCTGGGTTGGGCGAGGAGGTTAAGAGAGGTAGGAATGGGAGGCTTCAGATGGGTGAAATTGCAAAAGTTGTAAGAAAAATGGTGTTGGATGAAGATGGGGATGAAGTGAGGAGGAAAACAAAGTATTTGAGTGAGAGCATAAGGGATAGAGAAGACAATAAAGATTTTGATATGGTGGTGAAAGAACTAACTAAAATTTGTAATATTAGCTAGTCGGGAGAGTTTATATGCATGCGTCCAACTGCTGTACAGTCCACTTTCTGCATTCTGTAAATATGTTTGTGATGGTCAGAGTGCTTCTTTGGCCCTAGGTTTGAATTATTTGTACCTTTACGCATAAATTTCATCGAAATTTCACTTGTAATGAAAAACACATATATATCAACTACTTTTCCTTTGAATTTTTTGAATTAATTTTTCCGTCGTAAATGGGATTTTAGTCGTATATATATAATCTAGATATTTTAGCAGGACTTTGCTCTCTATTTTCTAGCTGCTTTTCAATTCAATAGAATAAAATTAGCATAAAAATCCGTGCGAGGCACGGGTCTGTTTATATATTGAAATTATTTTCCGCATAAATATGTAAATATATCGAAATAATTTTGTGATTAAAATGTAGTTAAGATAAAATATTTTGAATTTATCTTATACTTGTATAATATTTTTCTAAATATTTTTTAATTTAATAAGATTCATTTGGATAAATTTCTATAATATAACGATCAAATGACTATTTTTAATTGCCAAAATATTAATTTAGTTTTAAATGATGTGAAAAGAATTTAATCGAATTCAGCAATTAATTATTTTAATATAGTTGTCCGTATATAACATGGACGTATGTAAACTCATATGTTCTTAATGAAATAACATTGTATTTTTGAAATACAAAATTGGTCACGTATGTAAGAATAAACCGTAAATACATCATAAAATCTCTTAGTTTTAAGTCCATATATTGTTTAACATGAAAGTATGTAAATTAATATAATTTTGATGAATATACAGGATATTTATAATATATAAATTTCGACATTGCTGTAAGACTATACCATTAACATATTATAGCATCTCTACATTTTATGTAAAGGTCGATCCCGAAATTGTCAGTCTATTATTTATATATACATATTTGTACACTTTTAAACTTAATTTTCTATATAATATAAAGGTATATATTTAAATTATTGGAAAAAAATTCTAACTTAAATCGGGTTGGGTAGGGTTGACCGAATATAATATAAACTAATACCCAATGTATTTTGTCGGTTTGAAATCTTTTCAACCCAATTAAGTATATTTTTTATCAACTATCAGTTTTATATTTCTCCGGCAAATCCTACCCAACCCGATTTAAGTTACAAATTTTGTTTAATAATTTAAATATATATCACTATACGGTATACAACTACACGTTATGTGATATATCATACCTCATTTCTAGATGTGTGCTTAAATTTTTTGCATATACATATAGGGCTGAATAACAATCCAGTCTCGACCTGTAAATTGTACTAAACCGCATAAAACCAGTTCGATCAAAAAAATTCAGTTTTCGTTCCGGTCCTGTTGTGGAATAAAAACTAGGTTATCGAATTGCGGCTAGGGTTTGTATGTAATTAATGCTAGGGCTGATGATGGGCTTCGAGCTTTAATGGCTGTTTCCGTGTTCGAGACTAATTGGTCCTCACAGAGTGCCTACGTATCTCGTTATTGAGAATCAAGCCAAAACGTAGTTCTAGGATGAAGGACGAGGGTCCTTATATAGGCGTCTGGGGCCTCGTAATTATGGTAGGTTAAGGAGACTTTAGCTGATAAGTCTCACTATTGATAACTGATAAGGAGTGTATTACTTGGCAGGCAAGTATTATCCTTATCTGATAAGCGATGTGACTCATCATTGTATTTGATTGGGATTCTGGATCCTTCTATGAAGATATTTACTGTATTTGAGACTCATTTAATGAGCTGTGTATTTCTCTTATTTATTAATTACGAAAATAATAAATAATTAGGGTTTTGGGCCTTTTATCGGGCCTAACGTTTTGACCATGTTGGATCTAATTAATGCCATATTAAATGTGTTTTTAGGGCTTACTTTTAGCCCATATCATTTGCCCCCCAACTTCTAGGAAAGCTGATCAGGCTTTCCTTGAAGTTATAACGGCCTTTCTCAAGACTTGGGTCAGGGTTTATCTCGGTACACTAGTGTTTCACGAGTATCGTCTTTTTTGTAAAGCGTGGAGCGACCGACGCATTTACGACGAATGTTAAACGATGCTTAAACGGCACTACGTAGCCTTAAACGACGCTTAAACAATGTTAAGCGACGCTAAACGGCAATAATCAGCGCTAAACGGCGCTAAACGGCGCTAAATGGCACTAAATGGCACTAAACGGCGCTATCGGAGATAAATAAAATAAATAAAAAATCGCAAACTTGACTCGATCATCGTCACGGGTCAGCCGAGCAAAAACCCGTACCGACCGTCGACCGGGGTCGGCCGAGCAAAAAACCCGTACCGACCGTCGACCGGGGTCGGCCGGGACGCCCGCGGAAGAGCCGGTCGGCTGGAGGCTCGGTCGGCCGGAGCGAACCCGGACCGTCCGTCGACCCGGGTCGGCCGGGATGCCCGCGGAAGAGCCGGTCGGCTGGGTTGGCGGTCGGCCGGAGCGAACCCGGACCGACAGTCGCCTCCGGTCGGCTGGAGCGTGCCCGGGGGACCGGTCGGCCGGGAATCCAGTCGGCTGGATTTTTTTTTTTTTTTTTTTTTTTTTTTTTTTTTTTTTTGACACAAATTCCGAAAACCCGGACCGTCCGTCGACCCGGGTCGGCCGGGACGCCCGCGGAAGAGCCGGTCGGCTGGGGACTCGGTCGGCTGTGGCGAACCCGCACCGACGGACGGTTCCGGTCGGCCGGGGCGTGTTCCAGGAGGCCGGTCGGCTGGGACTTCGGTCGGCTGTGGCGAACCCGCACCGACGGACGGTTCCGGTCGGCCGGGATTTATTATTATTATTATTATTATTTTTTTTATTTATTTTTTTTTTTTTTTTGGGAAAATAGGAGCTAAAAACCCGTACCGGTGACCAATCTCGGTTGGCCGAAACGTCCTCAGTGGGGCGGTCGGCTGGATGTTCGGTCGGCTGAAGCCATACCGACATCGACCATCGACATGTGATCCTTGACATCAATGTTGGCCATCTATAGCTTTATTTGAAGTTTCACTTTGTACCTTGATTCTTCGAGCTCGTTTTAATTGTTTTTCGACCTCAAATTATCGACTTCGCTGTTTTGGCTGCAGATTTTGCATATGATGTCCGATTTGGGCGAATAAGCACTTTTCGGAAACGGCAGAACGAGACGAACAGGCTGGAATGAACTTTAGGACCATTCCCCGATTTTTCGACCCATTCTGACGCTGTTTAGGCCTCCAAACGGGCTCCTGAAGATTTCGGGAAATTTTCAACGAAAGAATTCGAAGCTAATTTTCAGTGTAAATTCGAACAGGAAATTTCGACCAGGACTTAGTGTAATTTCGAGCAAGATTTTCGACCAGGAACCCGAGCTCAAACAGGTGTGAGGTCGAAGCTATTGACCAGGATTTCTAGGTCTTTTTCGACCTCACCTGTTCGACCTCATTTTCATATATCCTCGACCTGGAATTGTTGACTTCAATTCATAGGCTATTGTCGACCTCATGTGACGACCTCGTTTCTAATATTCCTTCGACCTCGATTGGTCGCGAGGTCGAAGTCATCGACCTTGATTCAAAGGCTATTTTCGACTTGGGTCGTGCGACCTCGATTTAAGGTATTTTCGACCTTGCTTATGTTCCAAGATTTATTTTTGGGCTTTAATTAGCCTAATTGGTCTTTAAATTTTTCCAGCCTTGGGCCTTAATGGGCCTTAATTTATTTGGGCGTCGAGTCTTAATTTGGTCTCAGGTCGAGCAATTTCGACCTCGTTTTTCGACCTCGAAAGGTCCCAACAACGCCAAACGTGGCTTATAAATACAAGAACTAACTTGAGTTCTAACACCGTAGACCTCATTTGTTTGAAGATGAGCAACATGAGTGAAGCGTAATTGGATATCATTCTCTTCACAATATTTCTTGAACTCTTCATTGTTAAACTGTGTCCCATTATCCGTCACCAGGATTCGTGGGATTCCATACCTACAGATTATGTTCTCCCAAAAGAATTGGGCAACTTGTTTAGTGGTTATCTTGGCTAGCGGCTTAGCCTCAATCCACTTAGTGAAGTAGTCAATGGCCACTATCAGAAACTTCCTTTGTGCTGAAGCTGCTGGGAAAGGACCAAGGATATCGATTCCCCACATTGCAAATGGAATAGGAGAACTGATCGAAGTTAGCATTTCAGGCGGCTGCCTTACGATTGGAGCATGCTTTTGGCATCTCTCACACCTCTTGACATAATCCTGTGCATCAGCTAGCATCTCTGGCCAATAGAATCCCAGACGAGTGATCTTGTGAGCTAGGGCTCTGCCCCCCAAGTGTTGCCCACAGATCCCTCCATGAACCTCTTCCAATGCCTTCTTGGCTTCCTGGGGCCTTAAACACTTCAAGTACGGGATGACAAAAGACCTCTTGTAAAGAAGACCCTCAATCAAAGCATATCTCAATGCCCTCACTGACAGCTTTCGTGCCTCCAAGGCATTGTCAGGGAGCCATCCAGTTTCTAGGTGAGCTTTGATGGGATCTATCCAACAACTCCCCATATTGATTGGTGCCACCAACTTTGAGTTGATGAACGGGGCCTTCAAGACCTGGAAGTAAACACTTCCCGCATAATTCTCTATCTCAGAAGAGGCGAACTTTGACAGGGCATCGGTCTTAACGTTCTCCTCCCTTGGAATGTGCTCCACATAACACTCATCAAACTGAGTCATAATGCCCTTTGAAATCTTCAGGTACTTAGCCATAGTTTCATCTTTGGCTTCAAACTCACCATTTACTTGCGAGACTACCAGCCTAGAATCCCCACAGACTTTGAGATTCTTAACTCTCATTACTCTGGCCAAGCCTAAACCGGCTATAAAGGCTTCGTACTCAGCTTCATTATTAGTAGTCGGGAAGTCCAACTTCAGAGCATACTCGACTATGAACCCATCAGGGCTTTGCAAGACCAAGCCTGCACCACTAGATTTTGTTTTTGATGCTCCATCAAAATAGAGTACCCAATATTCCTTCTGATCAAGTTCAAGTTCTTCATCCTTATTCTCAAGACCAGGAGTGGTCACTATCTCCACTATCTCCTGCCCCCCGACTTCTTGGTTGCCAATGGTACATTCAACCACGAAGTCAGCCAATGCCTGAGCCTTGATGGCTGTTCGAGGCTTATAAGTGATATCGAATTCTCCCAACTCAACTGCCCACTTGATCAGCCTTCCACTGGCTTTCGGGCTATGCAAAATACTTCGTAGCTGCTGGTCCGTCAGGACTTCAATCTTATGTGACTGAAAGTAAGGTCGTAGCTTTCTCGAAGCTGTTATCAATGCCAAAGCAAACTTCTCAATGGTAGAATAATTCAACTCAGCTCCATGCAACACCTTGCTCACGTAGTAGATGGGTTTCTGAACCCTGCTCTCTTCTCGTATGAGAACGGCACTCAATGCTTGTTCAGACACCGCCAAGTACAGATATAGGGTTTCCCCAGGGCTAGGTTTGGCCAACAATGGGGCTTTGGTCATGTACTTCTTCAATTGTTCAAAGGCCTCTTGGCTTTCAGGTGTCCATTCAAAATTTCTCACCTTCTTCAATGCCTGAAAGAAAGGCAAACACTTATCACCAGATTTGGAGATGAATCTCCCTAAGGCTGCAACTCGGCCTGTCAACTTCTGCACTTCTCTTATAGAGCGTGGTGGCTCCATGTCTAAGATTGCCTTGATCTTGTCAGGGTTAGCCTCAATGCCTCTCTTCGAAACCATCAAGCCCAGAAATTTTCCAGATCCAACGCCAAAGGCACACTTGGCTGGATTCAACATCATCTTATGGTGCCTCAGCACTTCAAATGCTTCTCCAAGGTGCTTAATGTGATCAGCCGTAAATAGGCTTTTGACTAACATGTCATCAACATAGACCTCCATGGTTTTTCCGATTAGATGGGCAAATATCTTATTCACCAATCGTTGGTAAGTGGCTCCTGCATTCTTCAGTCCAAATGCCATAACAAGATAACAGAAAACACCAAAATCAGTTATGAAGGATACCTTATGAACGTGCTCTACATAGCATTCATCAAACTGAGTTATGATGGCATTAACAAGTTTTAAGTACTTGGCCATGACTTTATCTGTGGCCTCAAATTCCCCATTTACTTGGGAAACCACTAGCCTCGAGTCTCCACCTACTTTCAGGGTTTTAACTCTCAATGCTCCAGCCAGCCCTAAGCTAGCTATCAGGGCTTCGTACTCAGCCTCATTGTTTGTCGTTGGGAAGTCAAGTTTTAGTGTATACTCTATAAAAAAAATCCATCAGGACTTTGTAACACTAAACCTACTCCGCTTGATTTTGTTTTTGATGGTCCATCAAAA
Organism: Heracleum sosnowskyi; assembly: GCA_030848705.1. NCBI lineage: Eukaryota > Viridiplantae > Streptophyta > Magnoliopsida > Apiales > Apiaceae > Heracleum > Heracleum sosnowskyi. Next base: position 89,754,218 of record CM061235.1, on the reverse strand, counting down.
TAGAACACCCAACTTCGGGTATTCATGGGGTATTATTTTTTACCCCCGACTTCTTGGTTGTTAACGGTAAATTCAACCACGAAGTCAGCTAATGCCTGGGCCTTAATAGCCGTTCGAGGCTTGTATGAGTCCGAGACCACTGATGACTTCATAGAGGACTTAGATGCCCATCGTGGGGATGCCCTTGTTCTTGACAAGGACCCGCTGATGACTTGGAGTAGATTTTATTGGCCCTGCGTGGCTCTCTATCTCTTGTTTTTATTTAAGGTCCTTTTAGGGACTTTAGGATTTTATTTGGCGTTTGTAACTCTTTGATCCTTCGGGACCTTCCATTCATACATGCTATTTATGTTATATCTGTTTTGTTTGCTCACTTATATTTATTTAACTTATCTTTTGTAAGGCAATTCCTAGTACTTGGCCTCTTGAATGGACTGGCATTTTGATCAAATGCTATTGGTACAACTTGCTCTTTAACAAAACGATAAGGAAATGCTCAAACACAGATAAGTAATAAAATAGTGAAAAAGAGCTTGAATATTTTTTAAAAAAGAGGGTTCAACCCTTACATAGTGCTTTACTTCCTATTAAGAGCTGAAAAGCTTATAATGGTTTCGTCAACCTTATTGCTACTTGTACTATTAGGAAACAATTTAAACATAATAAACTTTCAAATTTGGGGCATGCCATGTTCCTGGCATCTCAGTCCCTTATTTCTTCGTCATCTCTTGAATCCATAACCTCGATTGGGAGAACCTGCCCCCCGACTCTATCAGGCCTTATCGTTGCAGCTGGTCCTCCATATATCATATTGATAACAGGCCCTCGGGGCTCAGGATTACGATCTTGATCGTCGTCCCTTGTATCATAATTTTTCCTTTCATAGTTTCCATGCTGATTTCCTCGATTCCCATCCTTAGTGAACTTATCGAGTTTTCCTTTTCGGATTAAGAACTCGATCTCATCCTTGAGTTGCCTACAATCATCAGTATCATGGCCCGAGTCTTTATGGTACCTACAGTACTTGTTCTTGTTTCGCTTCTCAGGATCTCCCCTTAGTGGCTTCGGCCATCGAAAGTCCCTATCTTTCTCAATGTCAAAGAGGATTTGACTCCTTGGAGCATTCAACCTTGCATATTCAGTAAATTTTGTGTCTGGATCAGAGTCTCTAGTCGTACGAGGATATTTGTCCTTGACATCATACTCTTGCTCCGTCTTTCGCTTATTCGAGCCACCATTATTTTCACCACCTGTGTCGGTTTTCTTCATGCTTTCCTCAGCTTTGATGTACTTTCCAACCCTTTGTTGGAGCTCAGTCATGCTCTCAGGGGGGTGTTTAGCCAATGACATCTTGAAAAAGACATCTGTGGTTCCTTGTTGAAGGGCTATCATAGCTACCTTGTTGTCTAGATCAGGTATGTTTAATGTCTCCTTGGTGAAACGTTTGAGGTAATCTCTCAACGTCTCGTTCTTTCCTTGAGTTAAGTTCATGAGTGAAGCAGAGCTTTTCTCATGTACTCGTCCACTGATGAACTGATTGATGAAGGTCGTGCTCAACTCTCTGAAACAACTGATAGAGTTGGGTGGCAAGCGGCTATACCATCTTTGGGCCATGCCAGCCAAGGTTTGTGGAAACGCCCTACATTTAAGAGCATCAGTGACTGGCTGCAGCAACAGTGCATTCGAAAAAGTTCTCACATGGGTTGCGGGATCGCCCGTTCCATCATATGCCTTGATAGTGGGCATCTTGAATTTCCTTGATACATGAGCGTCCATTACCTCTTCAGTAAAAGGTGGAATAGGATCATCTGGATCACCCAGCTGTGTTAAAACACGGGGGTCTGACCTGGGAATCTCTGTCCTTCTAGCTCCTTCCTGCCTTCTTGAAGGTGTTCCTAAATCAATTAAGGGGATTTCCCCTGTCCCTTGATTTGAAGGCTGAGTCTGCTTCCTTTGTTGCTCCATCTCCATGCTTCTTTTTAATTTCTGGATCTCGGCCTCATGAGCCTTTATCCTATCCATGGCAGTCATAGGTGCCCCTCCAGTTGCCCCCCGAGTCCTCCTTCCAAGGGGCTCTTTGCTAGCTCTTCTTCTTCTGGGTGCTCGATCTTGTCCTTCATCAGACGAGTTGTCTTCAGAGTAGGGCCCAGAATAATCCAAGTATCTTCCTTCAGGGATAGGTCCCAATCCTCGAATATATGGTCCCTGATTTGCGTGGCCACTGCCTCCGGTTTCAGGGGGATAGTTGGGCAATCCGTAAGCCGGATTTGTGCTTATAGGAAGCACAGTAGTGGAGATCTGTGCTCCATGGGGAAGGTTATGGTCGAGGGGTGAGACAACCATCTGAAGAGAGTTCGTTTCATTCTGAGGTATGGAAGTTTGGGGATTCATCCCTTGTGGTTGTGAAACCACCTCCGTAGTGAGTGGTGTCGTCCCTGCTGGTTGAGAGACCAACTCTGTAGTGAGGGGTAACGACCCTGGTTCCGTGGTGATTGGAATAGTGGTGATGACAGTTGATTCAGTAGCGGTTGCTGATCTTCGTGTTCTAGCCATAGTTGTCGTCTTCTTCCCACAGACGGCGCCAAATGTTGTGGAATAAAAACTAGGTTATCGAATTGCGGCTAGGGTTTGTATGTAATTAATGCTAGGGCTGATGATGGGCTTCGAGCTTTAATGGCTGTTTCCGTGTTCGAGACTAATTGGTCCTCACAGAGTGCCTACGTATCTCGTTATTGAGAATCAAGCCAAAACGTAGTTCTAGGATGAAGGACGAGGGTCCTTATATAGGCGTCTGGGGCCTCGTAATTATGGTAGGTTAAGGAGACTTTAGCTGATAAGTCTCACTATTGATAACTGATAAGGAGTGTATTACTTGGCAGGCAAGTATTATCCTTATCTGATAAGCGATGTGACTCATCATTGTATTTGATTGGGATTCTGGATCCTTCTATGAAGATATTTACTGTATTTGAGACTCATTTAATGAGCTGTGTATTTCTCTTATTTATTAATTACGAAAATAATAAATAATTAGGGTTTTGGGCCTTTTATCGGGCCTAACGTTTTGACCATGTTGGATCTAATTAATGCCATATTAAATGTGTTTTTAGGGCTTACTTTTAGCCCATATCAGGTCCGGTCCGTGAAAAAACCCGGACCGGATCGAATTGCATGTATATAGGTATTTTGCCTTTACTTTACCTTTTAAATTATCATGTATATAGATTAAATAATACATGTAATATTTTAATTAGTCAAATTAATATATAGTACATTGATAAGACAATAGAGATCAAAACTACAAACTAAATAATTGAATTTGTACTTTGTATAATGACAAAATGACATATATTACACATTAATATTACTTTATAAATAATAAGATATTTATGTGCTTATTTTTATTACCATACTAAGCAAATAATATATTCTGTGTATTTAAATTTGGAAGAAAAGTAAAAATTAAATTATAAAATTTAAAATTTTATAAAAATATTAATCAAACCGGTCTATACCGGTCTGCTCCGGATTTTTTCAGTTCGGACCCAAAGACCGAATATAATAAGTCCGGTCCTCGGTCCATGAATTTGAAAAAAGTTCGATTTTCAGTCTCGTTCGGGTCGTTTCGATTCGAAACTTTGGGCTGACAACCCTATATACATATGACTTAGAACATAATTTATATTACTAAAATATTAGCACTAAAATCGTAATGTATATGTATTTCAGTTTTACTTAGATTTTTGATGGAGAATTATATCATATTTCAATTCTTTTTCTACATAATTATTTAACCCATTAAAACAACCCAAATTGATATATGATAGGTAGGTTGGGTCACGAATCTATATTTTGCGGGTTGAGTTAAAAAAAAATTAAACCGAATAAATTAGATCGGATCACAAAATGCTTTCAACTCGACCTACCTATGGAAACCCTAACTCTAATTTGCACTTTTCACGCTACTAATTTAGAATCTATTATAAATCATGTATGTAACATATAATTATATCAATTTTTAATATTATATTTATGTATCAACACTTGAATAATCCATATAAAGCGTAATAATTGACATATTTTTACAAAATAAAAACCATATAAAAATTAACATCATAACTAACATTTTATGACAAAATACAAGTGGAATAAGAATTTATAAAAAATAATTGAATACATAATTATAAAGAAAAACAAAAAAAATTTAAAAATGGAGTTATGAAGATAATATGAAATAACATTTTACTTACTAAAAAGTTAAAATTAAAAAAGAAATTGGATAAACATGTTATATAAATAAATAAAAACGTCAGGCTATTGACTCAAAATTATATAATAAAAAAGAATTTGATAATAGAGTGTGCTTTATCTAATAATGCATTTTTTTTAATTCTTATCTAATAATGTTTATAAAATAAATTCAAAACTAAATATAGCATACTGGGTTTATTTAAGGTTACGATTCTCAATATTTACACAAATTAAATTGTTTTTGATTAAACAATAAAGGGATGACATTTTAATAATTTTTAAATATATAAGGGTTGCTTCAAAAAAAATAAAGGTAAAATTATAACTTCACAATCATTTTTTTGTTTTTTTTTACCATTAGTTGATTTTTAATATGTAGAAAGTAGATAGAATATAATATCCAACATTTAAAAAAAAAATTGAATAATGTAAACCAACATTTTATTTTAAAAAAGGAATAGAAGTAAAATATGTGGTTTATCCAATAAAACTTTTAAATCAAATCCAAAAGTCAATGTATCACAATGATTATGACATGTTCTTTGTTAAAGGAGGTTAAAGGTTCGATTCTTAGTGATAACACAATTTCATTGTTTTTAACATGAGTTGACACTTTTGTAATTTTTTAACAAATAACGGTAAAATCATAACTTCACACATTAAAATGTACTTTGCAACATAAAAATATGATGTTGCACTTTTATAATTTTTCAACAAATAAGGGCAAAAACGTAACTTCACACACATTAAAATGACACTTTTTGCCCATGTGTTGTGATTTAATATATAATAATAGATTTTGTGGGTTGGGTTGAAAATGTTTAAATCGATTTAATTGAGTCGGGGTCTACTAAGATCGTGGCCAACCTGACTCGTGAACACCCTAAATCTGATACCCAGTTTTTACTATACTCCGTACATTTTAGAATTATTCTAAATAATATAGGTAAAATATAATATGTTACTTATGTTAGATCAAAATTTATTGTTATATTTATGTATCAAAACGTGGACACTCCATATAGAGTATACTAAATGATAAAGTATGATATAAAAATATAAATCATATAATAATTAAGAACATAATTGATATTTAATCGAAAAAGTACAAGCGAAATTAAAATCTATAAAGATAATTGAACAAATAATTATATATAACTCTTAGAAAACTTAGAAAATAGAGCTATATTAATAATAGGAACTAATATTTTATTTACTCAAAAATAAAAATTAAAGAAATATTAGAATATAATCTTGTTTTTTTTATTTCAATCTAATATTTTTTTATCCAGATTTTGTTTCATTTATATATAACTTAGAATTTAATTTTTATAAATAATATAAACCAACAATTTGTTTATCAAAAGATGTAAAAAATAAAAAATAGGATTATAAGAGAACATGTAATTGATCAACAAATAACGGTAAAATCGTAATTTCACACATTAAAATGTACTGTAACACCCCCATCCAAAAATTAAATGAGGGGCTACTTACTAAATCATAAACCTGTATACAGAGCACTAAAATCTCTAAAATAATAATTAAATAATCTAAATAATTCTAGAAGTCCATAATCTTAATCAATGAAATAGAGGGTAGCTCTCCTTCACACAGTCCTAGATCCCCCTAAGCACCTGCTAGAAAAAGAATACGGCATGAGCCAAACGCCCAGTACGGATTTGGAATACAATTTATAAAATAGGAAACATATATACATAATTGACAATTTATAATAAAACAATCATTTTAAAAATAAGGATATAGCTGAAGCAACAAAAGGGTAGGATATTTCATACAGAGATCAGAACAGAACAAATACAGATACATACATCATAGGGTACCGTAATATATGCAACAAATCGGATAACGTGTACGGAATATACATCGTCACCGCCAAATCAAATCAAACTCTGGGTGCACCCACGTATCCTGAAACAAATATCAAAATGAGCAAAAGCTCGCCTCCTGAGCTATCAGAAGGATACGCCATGACCAATCACACTGTCATGGAAGTGTCATGTCACTGGTGCCACAATGACATGGCTGTAGTACCCCTACAGCTGGATAACTCAGTATACCCTATATCACTAAGGGTTCAAATATAATATTTCGCAAAACATTTTAAAATCTCACAGAAAAGATATTCTCAATATTTCCAACATATATAAAATATACGCAATATCAGAAAATCGCAGAAACAAATATTTAAATATTTCGAAACAGATTTAAATATACTTTTCAGAATCGAAACAATTTTCATATTCAAAACGATTCAAAATCAAATGAACAGATTTTGAGGTCAAAACGAATTTAATTTAAATATTTCTAAGAGGAGTAACGCCGAATAAAAGTGGAGAGAATCCGTACCTCAAAATAGCTAACACAATTACTAGAGGAATTCGTAACCGACCCGAGCTAAACTCCCGTCACCAAATCTAATTACAAAAATATATTAACAATTGAATACCTTAATTTGTATATTATTGATTTGATGTAATTTCTCTTGTAAACTTATATAGCATTTTTTATTGAGATTTATAATTATAACAAAATCATAAATTAATTTGACACATTTGTCGGTAACTTGATATCGGTGGACAAGACAGAAGGAAAAAAAAACAAAACTAATATGAGTTTGGAGATATAGGAACTGGCTAGCTTCGCATGCACATATATTTAATTAATATTGAAAATCAAACTTTAGTTGAGGGATGTTATGACCAACTCAATTTATACTCTAATTCCTATACAATCTATGAGCAAGAGTGGCCATGATAAATTCAAGGTACAGGCTACAAGGCAAGCGATTGAATGTGTATACAAAATATATTATTATAGTTAATATTATTTATAAATTATATAACAATCTATTTTGATGAGTTTATTAGAAAAAAATATAAATAACTAACATTATTATTTGGATGTGGTTATCAGGTTCTTTGGGGGTGGATTACACAAACATATTAAGAGCACATGCATGATAGAGGTTGAAATAACATTGTGCGCATAACTTTTATAAATTACCAATTAAATCGAGAAGACAGGTTCATATATTAATCATTCAAAGGAGTTTCTAGTGTCATGATAGGTTGCTTCTTCGTAGTAATTAACTATAACAAATTAGCTAACAGTGATAAATTGAACTTACTTGTAAGTTATAGCCGCTATCAAAACTGCTCGTATGTTTCTTCGGTTCTCGGGTGCGGCTCTTTTCGACTACTTTTTTTTAGGGTTATTGGACTTTGTGAGTAACGATATAAATCGTGTATGTAGACCCGTATATATCCTACATATTATTATAAGCATTAAACCTTTAATATTTAATCTCTGTTTTTTAACAAATATTATTTGAAATACCAATTGTTGTTATTATTATTATTATTATTATTATTATTATTATTATTATTATTATTATTATTATTATTATTATTATTATTATTATTATTATTATTATTATATAAAATATCTTAAATTCCCATATATTACATGTACTTTGCAACATAAAAATATGAGGTAACACTTTTGTTAGGTCCTGATAAGTTTGTAGAAGGGGTGTTGAATACAAACTATACCGTTTTATCGAAATTTGTTCGTTTAAGATTAACCAAATTAGAACAAATTAATGCGGAATAAAAACTGAAACAATATTCAAGTTAAATAGAAACTCTATTAAACTTGAGGGGTGTTACAATTTTGATCACTGATTACAAGTTTCTTGATAAAACAAACCTAGAATAAATTCGACATGAATTTATCTATTTTTGTAATAAAAAGGATCGAATACTAAAAAGTAGTTCGATATAAAATCTAGGGATTATGATCCGCTAGAAAGTCAAAGCAGTACAAGTGAATTGATTCTCAAGGATTAAATGTTACAAACAAACAAGAATTAAGTTCACTGGTAGAAAATGAATGCTCGGACAATTGAGGAGTTAAGACAGTGAAGGAATGTAAAGTTTTGATCTTCTGTGTCTTTTGTTGTAATGAATGTGATAGTAGTGTCCATGTTCAAGTCTTCTGTCTTGATTTATATATCAATGCTTTTCTTTTAATCCATCCCACGTGCAATGCATTATCTGAATGTAATTTGCACTAGGAAGATAAGCAGAAAAACAACCATTTTTGTCTTAGAAGACTCTCGGGAAGACAAGGAATGTGAAGGGAAGACAATCGGGAAGACTAGGGTTTGGCCTAGGAAGACAATCGGGAAGACTCACTTGTGAGTCTTCATAGTTCAAAAAACAGAGTCTTCCTAGTTCAAATCTAAGTCTTCCTAGTTCATTTTTATTCTAATTTAAATAACTAACTAAATAAATTATGTATTAAATTAATTCTTCACAGAATTAATTTAATAAATAATTTACTTAATAGTATTAATTATTTATAAGAGAATAAATAGATTTAGTTGACTTCTCAATTAATTCCAGAATAACTTAAAACTTAGATAAATAACAAATACAATAGTACGTTGACACTCAATGCACTGTCTGGTTCATGAGTGACTAACGACAATGTTTGTTCTTTATCTATTTGACTTTAAGCTATGATTCACTTCCTTCTCATTCAAGAACTCCGTAATCAGTATCTTTTGCTGTCACCACTTGAAATCTCTGTCACTTTAATAAATCCACTGAGCTTGAATACTTCATTGAGGCTTGATCAATAAATTGAGCTTCTTTCAATGTAGAATCACTTCAAGTCTGTAGATGACTTTAATCTTCATTCTTTGACAGATATAATCTTCTGAGATTCCTGTGACAATTGATTTTTATTATTTACTTATTACATCTTAATTAAAGTTGAGTAGAATCCTCGGTGTTTACAAATAGGCCTAGACATATGCCTTTCAATCTCCCCCTATTTGTTTGTTAGACAATAACAACCAAATACCTCTAGAGGATAACTCAACTAAAACAAGAAAAGATAAGACTTTTAAGAGCCAAACAAATAATAAAAAGTTCTGGATTAAATATAACAATTTCCAGATTCAAACAATAAAGATAAATACAAGATAGATGTTCCTCTAGACTGAACATATGAATACATTTTCCTATCTTGATTTACCTAGCTCTAAACATATAACATTTACAAGTTGAGCTAACTACATCATGCCTTTAGTCTCTAATTTCACCTTCTTCAGCTTCTGCCAAGGTGACTAGAAGATCTTTGTCAAGGACACGATCACTTTCAGAAACCACACCACTTGGCATTACTGGTTGAGTGGTGATCTTCTTCAATCTATTCTTCATCTGAGCATACCTTGGAATTTTCTCCGTGCAGTAGTCTGAAATCATATCAGCAACTTCAGACTTCTCTACAGAAGCAAACCCAGAAGTTCTAAGAAGATTCTCCAACTTCACCAGTTGCATTGAAGTCTGTAGCTTCAAAGAATCAGGATCCAGCCTTACAGTCTCCAAAGTTGTACCTCTGTAGATTTTGACTTCATAAGGAAAATGTACAACTTGAGGGCTGGCCTTCATAGCAGAATCTCTCAGCCGGTCATACAGAAGCTCGTTTAAGCAAGAAGATCTCTTTACTTTACTCATCAGAATCCACAATTCAGAGAGAGATCTTCTTTGGAGTAGTTCAAGAGAAACAGTGAATGACCCTTCAAGAGCACTTGAGACATAGATGAACAGTTCTTGTCTTACTTGATCAAATGCAGACGTAATCCTTAAGATATGTTCCTTCAATGCCTTCATATATAATGAGTTGTCTGGATTAAGAATTCTGATCTTCTCAAGCAGCTTCAGAAAAGTAGCATCATTGTTTGTGCCTCTCTGAGGGATATCAAACATCTCCCTTGCTTTATCCCAATTGCTTCCTTGCTTCATCCTCACATCCAATCTCCTTTCTTTGACATGAATACTATGAAGACGTTGTTTGTCTTCATGTTCAGCCTTTTGAATCTTTAATTTCTGAGATATGATGTCGGAGACCTTAGCATTCTCATCCTCCTTTCTCCTTAGCTCTGCTTGCTGTTTCTTCAACTCCTTCTGAAACAAAGGGTCAGGTGTATATAATTCAGCTTCATCTTCCCAATCATCAAAGTTGGCTGCCTCCTCAACCTCCTCCTCACCAAAAGCTTCTTCAGGTATGGTCTTCTCCAGATCACCAGATGTGTCAAAGTGGAAGTCATCCTGTTCACCATGGTAGTAGTAGGCATCATCAAAAGCAGACTCCTCCATTGATTGTTTACCTTTCCCCTTATCCTTTCCAGAAGCTCCTCCAGTTTCTCTGTTTCCTCCTTCTTTCTCCTTCTCCCCCTTAGTTGAGGAATCCTCTACAGTTTGAGCTTTGGAAGCCCTAGGATTCACCTCAGATGTTCTCCTTATATCTCCTCTCTCCTCCTTCATCAGCATCATCATCCTTATCTTCATCATCACCCTCAAAGAATGTTCTTTGTTGTATTGTAGGTTGATGTGACTCCTTTATCATAGCGTACAGATGCTTCATCCCTTCGTTCAGATGCTCCATTCCACCTTCAATTTTAGAGAATCTTTGATCATTAAACCACTGATTTTCATCAACAGTTTGCTGAATAAAGTCCACTTTGGTAGAAGTGGCAGCAATCTCCTTGACACTCTCTGATATTTGAGAATTTGACGTTGTAAGATCAGAGATGTCTGAAGCCACCAACACTTGAGATTGTTGGATTGAATTCAGCTTCGGGAGTAGATTATTCTTCAAACCTTCGAGGTCATCTTTCAGAGTACCCAGCTGATTTGATATAGAGGTGGTAGATTGAGAGACCACTTGTGCTTTTAGAAGAGTGTTCTCAGCCTGGGTGTCTTGCAATTTCCTTTGTAGATCAGCTAGCTGTTTCAACAAAGCAGTGTTTGTGTCAGTGTGTGCACTCACTTCAATTGCTCTCAGTGGTGTTTTACTCAACTCACGTGCTTGTGTTTCACTCGGTGTTTGATTCATATCTCTCACCACTAACTGTCTTTCAAGATTTTCAGAAGATGTACCTGCATTAAAAATCACCCTAGCCCCTTCAAGAGAGGTCAGTGATGGTGCAATGGGAGTTCGCAATTCCCGATCCCTGATTGAGTCTGTCAAAATATTTGACATTGTATACTGAATTGCTTCAGGGACAGACTCATCAGGTTGCCTTTCACTTTCTCCAGTATAAACTGCGAGTGAAAAATCCCTTAGGGGAGCCAGAGATGTTCCCTCTGGGAGGGGAGAAAATGATTCTATTATTGGTGGTGAAGAATCAGATTTTCCCTCTGATGCCTGTGAAGGCACTTCTACCGTAACTATGGTAGGCACTGTTTCAAAGTCAAAAGTAAAGTGCTCTCCTTGCATAGTGTCCTGAGTATAATCTAGTTGGATATCTTCTCCCATTGTGAGTAATGGGAGAGTGCTTGACTCAGTACAAGATGCCATGGCCCTATGGCGAATTTCAATAGATCCACCCCGTTGAGAGGATGTCTCCAGAGACTGTGTAGTGGCCGTATCAATGTGTTAGGCCGATTACACAATATATAATCAATATAAGTATGATAATAATAATAAAGAACACTGTTTATGAATCAACAACTGAATTATATAAATAACTCTTCTCTTTGTGATGTTAAATATCACAGAGAGCTGCTAGGTTACAAGAATAATGTTTTCAATAATTGCATCCCTTTTAGGGTTAACCTATCTGTGTTTATATAGTACATAGCTACATAGAATCAATCTCTAATTGATATTCCTATAAATTAGCTATACAAATTATATCGAATTAGGATTGCTTCTGTCTTCTGTTCCGTTTCCTTGTCTGTCTCAATATATCTTGCTTCTTTCCATCTTCAAGATATATTGCTTCTAGAATCTTCAATGTTAGCACCGACAGCTTTAGCAAACTCTCACCCCGTCAGACTTTATCAAACTCTGACTGGCTTCTAGTAAACTCTGATGAACACTTGTTGCTTAAACACTGATAAACACTCATCAGCAATTATATCTAACAATCTCCCCCAACTTGTGCATAATATAAATGTACAAGTTAAAAGATAATTGATGATGTCAAAACATATAACAAATGCAGTGTTTATAACATATCAGAGTTTAACTTTTACTTAGAACAGAAAACTTTAAAAACTTACAGTCAGACTTTACTTAATCTCTTCAATATCAGGCACTGTCCTGAGATAGTCAATAAGCAGCCTCCTTTCAGCTTTTGATAGCTCATCCACCATGATTTCTTTCAATTCCTTAAGCTCTGGATCACTTTCTCCAGTCTGGTAGATGGCAGCTCTCAGAGAATAAATGTTGTTCTTCCTCATTTCATTCCCTAGCCGGATAAAGTAAGATTTGTCTGACTCTAGGTTGAATTTTAAAACCTTTATACCCAGTGCAGTATTGAACTTGGCACTGTTTCTCTTCATTTCAACAATCTTTCCATAAGCATCTCTGTACTTAGGAATATATGCACTTGAAACACCTCCTCCAAGAAGAACTTTGGATTTCATCATTCTTTCTTTCAGAACTAGAGCAGCATCATGAGTACTTCTATTTTTGATTTTGAGAAGATATAGAACATACTCAAGCTCTTCCCATAGTTTCAATTGAACATCAGCTTCTCCTATTCTGTATACTCTTCCATCAAACATAAAGTATAACAGAACCTCTTTCTTTAATCCTCTATGATAAACCATCTGAACAGACTCTAGTTTATCAAGGCTCTCTTGAGATACCCCAACACCAGGTTCTGCCAGTGATGAATGGTCAAAAGGACTGTTATTTATTCTCTTTTCTCTGTGTGAACCCAATCCAGATTTATCATAAGATTGCTTTCCATGTACTGTTCTGGTTTGAGAAAAGTTCACAGCTTCTAGCTTCAGAGTTTCAGAAAGTACAGGTCTTAAGAAACCTTGGAGTTGTGGAGCTAGCTGAGTTTGTACAACTTGAGCATTGTCAGAGGTTGTCACAACTTTAGTAGAAACATCAACATGAGCAACGTCAGAGGTTGATTTATTTAGCCTTGATTCAACTTGAGCAACGTCAGAGGTTGAATAATTCTTCTTTGGTAACTGTCCTTCTTCTACCAGTATACCTTTTCCTTTATCAGACTTTGCAATCATAGGCCTCCTTGTATATTGTAAACTCTGTTGAGAGTTCACATTTTCTCTAATAGAAATTCCCAGTTCCTTTTTCCTAGGAGCCTTGGCCTTTTTCTTGTAAGTACCAGCTTCAATATTTTTCTGGTGTTCTTCAGCAAGAAGCTTCATCTCAATATCCATATCTTCCATTGTAACTTGGCCATCATGTTCTTCTAAAAACAACTTAGCAGCAATATCTTCATCAGTAGTTGGATTTTCTGAAATCACCAGACTACTCTTAAGTCTTGAAGAAGATTGACCACCAGAGTGTTTTCTCTCAGAGTATGTCTGTCTAGCAGAGTTTGACCGAAGTCTCCTTTGCTCTTGAGAAGACTTTGACCTTCTTTCTGCGCCTCTGCTTCCACCATCATTAGAATCATCCCTCAGTCTCAAGGTTGGAGTCCTTTTGCATTTGTCTTTATGTACTTTCTCCCCCTTTTTGACATCATCAGGAATAAAAACTGATGTCAGTAATTCTAGTGAAGTAGCAATCGAATCAATCTTAGTAGATATTGTAGCTTGATTGCTTTCAACATTGGTTAGCCTCTTCTTGATTTCTTCTTGATCCTTGATCAAAGATGAAAATCTAGCTCTATCTTGCTTCATTGCTAAATCCTTAAGAGCAATATCATTACTCAATCCAAGAACAACTTTGTTCGTCTCATCAAAACGATTATGCAATGATTTGACTTGAACAATGGTCGCCTTAAAATGAGCTAACAGCTCAGGATTAGAAATCTCTTCAGCCGACTTATGTACAAAATCTGCAGCCCTTTGTGTAGAGAAGATGCAGTCTGCTCCTGACCAATTAGCATAATGCATTTCTCTGAAATGAGCTTCAGTTGCATTTTGGTTTTCTTTGATAGACTCTGCTGTAGGATCCCTTAGAAAAGGTGTTGACTCATGACTATCAGAGTTTGAAAGTCCAGCATTGATTCCAGAGTTTGCATGATCAGAGTTTACAGATGTGTGATCAGCATTATCAAAATCAACTCTAGCTTCATTGACATTTTCTGCTATCTGCTCTGCAATTTCTTCAGCAACATTGTCTGCAGTAGCCTCAGCATTTATCTTTTCAGCGTCAGGAATCTCAGAGTTTGCAGTTACAAAAACCTCTGCTTCAACAGGAAGAGACTATGCAACAATTTCTTCTGTTTGTACAGTAGTCTCATTCAAAGTCTCTGCCATAGCTTCATCCATTTTCTCTATAGCAGCTTCATTTACCTGATCAACCTCCTCACCCATTTCAAGAATTTGATTTGTAACAGAGAGATTCTCTGTGTGAGTAGCAATGGACTCTTCAATAACCAGGGTGGGTTGATCAGTTGCCACTTCCTCAGTATCACAAACACTGATACTAGGATGTGCTTCAAAAATATTATTAATATCAAAATCAGCAAATAAATTATCTTGCTCAAAAACTTCAGCCTCTGTTTCAGCATTTGCCATTTCAGGCACAGTGGCTGCTTCAATATCTTCAGTAGCCTCCTGAATAAGAACATCAGGAGCTTCAGTATCCACAAAGACCCTGTCCTCATTATCAGTATTTGCAGCAGACTCCTGAACAACAATTTCTGGAGCTTCAGCCTGGACAGCTTCAGTTGCTGGTGTAGATTCATCCACATTATCAAAAAGATAATTGGCTACTAATCTTCGCTTTCTCAGATGAAGAGGTTCATCATCAACATCAGCTTCATCATCAGTTTTTGATCTATTGGCTCTTCTTTTCTTAGAATGACCAACACCCTTTGGCACAGATGTCTTGGACACTCCTACTTCAGTAGCTGGTCTAACAGACTTTGCAGGTTTGGAGCCAACATGCTTAGTCCTACCACTGGATTTATGTGGAACAGATGTAGATGGAGGAAGTTCTGTTTGTAAAGGTTCTGGTTGTGGTTCTGAGTGAGAAGAAGTTTGTGTTTGTGGATTGATTTGATCATTTACAAACTGTTGCACAGAAGCAGGTAGCAACAACTCTCCAACAACCCTTTTCTTAACATCCTTGTTGATGAGATCAGAGAATATCCTCTTGTGTAATTTAAAACAAGAAATAACATCTCCATCAACTAGTTCTACCCCTTCAACACAAGCAGAGAATAAAATCTGACAAAATCTAGAAAAGTACACTACCCCTCTATTCTCTGTCATTTTCTCCCCTAAATTATTCAAGACAAGTCGTGCAAAATCAAAATGATTATCATATAAAAGAGAATACCCGATTTGCAGACTGTCCGTAGGAATAGCATCCCAGTTGGTGCATTTCTTCCCGAACGTTCTTGTAATGTAGTCAAAGAAGAAGCTCCACTCCTTCCTTAAGAACGGTCGCTTCAACTGTCCTATTTTGGTCAAGGGCCCAGAATACCCAATCTCTCTCATCATGTAATAACCCGAATTTTTGGTAAAATTTAAAACTTTTCTTATTATGATTAAGTGCATCAGTGAATAGTAAATTTGGTGGATGAATAGTGATTTTGAGGATTAACAAAGTTTTTCATGCCACCTATGTACAAGACGTAGTGTGAATATTCCGAAGTCATATTAGTGATCTACGGAGTAAATAAGTGAATGCAAAGACGATCGGAATTCAGAAATTCCAAATTTTATTTTGGTATAGTATTTGACCGGGCAGCGAATTATATATTATTATATTCAAGAAATGAGATATTAAAATTGAGGAATTGAGGATTTAACATTTTGGAATTTTAGTATATTATTAAAGTCGATTTAAGGATTCGATTGTTGAAGTGAATAGTGAATAGTTACTATTCACTGCGAGCATCGCGTAAAATTTTATTCGCCCTTTAGAAAATATTTCGAATCATTTCAAGAGGAATAAGGTAACATTTACGGGATTAAATATAGACATGGAAGTAACATGTAACAAGATTAATTCAAGGGATGCAACATTTGGATCATCCATGTGAAAAGAAACGAACTAGTAAAGCTACTTTATCCAACTCGTGCATGTGCGACACGTGTCCACTGACTAAGCACTAAAGGTGATGACTCACCCCTCTCTTATACAAAAATCAGCATTATCCTCATTATTAACCAAAACAAAGAAAAGAAAAAGAAGAAGGAAAATTCGGGAGAAAAGAGAGAAGAAAAATGGTGGAGAAAGAATTGATCATAACTTGAGTTTCTCTCGGCGGTTTTTGGCGATCCACCACTCAAATCGAAGCTCTCGAGGAGCTCTATGCAACCATGGTAAGAGCTCGCTTCACCTCTGTGTTTTACCCATTCGATTCAGTGATTAACAGTTGGAGAAGATGATGAATAGTAACTTGTATCTTGTTTTGTTTTGTTTTGATAATGAGTTTGTAGCTTCCAAAGGTTGTATTAAGCAAGAATCTAAGGCTACATCAGGAGTATGGCAGAAAGCAAGCTTGGAGGAAGGTATAAACCTCTGCCCCTTTGAGTTTGATATGAGTTTTGAAATGGTTTTGATGTTTATGTAAAGTTAAGAGCATGATTAAGTAATTAGATGAATTGTTGGTTGAGTTTGGAGAATGGGTTATGAATTTATTGTGATTATTCATGGAGGATTTGACTGAGTGGAGGGTGTATAAGGTGGATGGTGAGTTTGGGATTGTTTGGTATTGATTTGAGTATGTTTTGAAAATGGAAAACGTTACGATTATAGCCGTCGTAATGCCCGATTCCCGTTAACTCTAAAAACTGCCTAGAGTCCGGAAACTTAACTGCCTCTTTTGGTTCAGTGAGGAACATGAGTGTGTAGAGGTTTGTTTCTAGTTTACGTGAGCGCAAGAATCATGCCGTTATGATTTACGATTTAAGAGAAAAGTGAGTTTTAGTAAACGCCGTTCGGAAGAACGACCCATCTCTGGTCAGCAACTTTGAGGCTATCTTTGGACCACCTAGAAGCCATATTAAAAGATGAAACTTTGAGGAGTAATACTAGAGAAAGTTAGGAAGGCTCACGAAAAAGATTCGGATTAAAAAGATTATTTTTCGATTTTATAAAAATGTTTTAGTCGAGGTCGCGCAAGTGAAAATCACTGAAAACGAGACTTAGAAACCAAGGTTCCAAATGGTTAAGTATAACTTGGATTTGAGGATGGATTTCGAACCAAACTTATGATATGAGTATTTAACGGATAACATGGACTTAGTATGAGCCTATAACGAGTTAGTAATTCCTTGGTTGTGTTTCGCTTACGTGTTTAAGCATTGAGTTATAAGTGGTTTATCGAGGGGATTAACCGTGTGCTTTCGTTTGACTTTGTCTAGATTGTTCGACATGGTCAGGAGCCCTATCACCTCTCGAGCATCAGGCAAGTTTACTAAACCTTACTCTATTATTAGAGTGGGCATATTTTCGAATGTTTAATACTTGTTGATTCAAAAATATATCTATATATATATTCTTTGTTCCAAGTATCGTGCAAGTTTCTAAAACCATACTTTGAAGTATACATATATTAGATGCAAGTTTTCTAAAACCCATGTTGTATTTCAGATTACATTATACTGATGATGCATATGATATGATAGATGCAAGTTTTCAAACCTCACATCGTATATAGATGTGATAGTATTAAAACTATTGAGATTATAGTATATGCATATGATAGATGCATGCTTTCAAACCTTACATCGTATATAGATGTAACGGTAATAAAAGATAGTGAGATATATATGTTACGTGTTTCTGATTTCGAAATGATACTTGTGGTGCTAAGTAAAAGTTATTGATATGAAGTTGAACTTATAAGCTATGGATATAGTAATATTTTGGAGCTGATGTCCTAAGCAAAACCCTCAGTAGGGGGAATATACTCTGCACTTATACTATGGACCGGGAATGGTATCAGTTGTTATCTAGAGATATATTATATATTCTCTATATTTATTTTACATACTAAGAATGGTATCAGTTGCTATCTAGGGTTATTTTATTGTGTTATTACAATTAATCTCGATAAGTGGTTTACAAATTAAAGATCATTTGGAGTTTAATCTATTAAGGGTATATTTTAAATATATGATGAATAGTTGTTATCTACCCTTTTTGATAAGAAAGTACTTGAGAATTATTTCTAAATAAATATTCTTTATTAATTATAGTTTGATTTAATTATTTAAAGCCCTACTTCTTAAGGAAGTATTTTGTGAAAACTATTTTTAAACCCTAGATAGCTAATAAAGTTTTATTCAGGCAATTATAAATATAATTAGAGAAGGTTCCCAAAACTATTTCCCGTTTAAGTCTATATTCAGAAAGACTTAAATGTTCGCTCAAACTTCAAAGATACATGGAACCTTTCTCAAGATTTTATGGTTGTTTCAAGTGGACTGCCCGGTCCTAAATCTTTTAAATCAAGGAATTTATCAGTCTGGTTTACTACCATCAAAATGATTTTGATTACTTCCTCAAGATTCGAGGGGTAAGATCAGTGGAATTAGTTGCATCCATTAACAAGCGTCAGCTTGGGAAATATGGGTGAATTTTCCTTTCCAACCAGATATGACTACTTTGTGGAGTTGTATTCTTGGGGAAAAAGGGAAAGGAACTTCATGTTTCAGTGTTATGGATTTACTCGAACTTGGAGAATGTGTGAGGGACTGAGTAGCGCCGGTCCCCTAAGGGAATTACAATATGGCCGACGGACTGGTGAACGGGTCTGTTCTTCCCTTAGTTTATCAGAAATTGCCCGACCGTAGGAAAAGGAGAGCAACAGGCCGACGGACTGGTGAAACGGGTCTGTTCTTCCTCATAGGAGAGTACCAGGCCGACGGACTGGTGAAACGGGTCTGTACTTCCTGCCTACAACCGATTGGCGGGGAGGTAGGTCAGTCAGATACTGCCTATTCTTCCCTTCTACGTAGAAAAAGATCAGGGGGATACAGCTTGCGACTGATCATCGTAGGGGTATCCTTGGCGCCCAGAATCTCCAGTTACAGTTCAGCATCCATGAAAGAGCATGTTTCATGCAAGATTTCAGAAAAAGAAAGTTTGTTCCAGTTATTCAGTTTCATGAAAGTTTTCAAAGAAAGATAGTTTATTCCAGATATTCAGTTTTCATGAAAGTTTTCAGAAAGGTTACTCAAGAGTAATCCAGTATGTTCCAGTATATGAGTTTATAAGAAAGAGCATGAATTTACGAAAAGTATATGATTTTATCTACAGGATATACGTGATCAGATGAGTTTAGAAAATGAATTGGAAATAAATTTACATTGTTTTATTTCCAGATTATATATGAAGTAAATGTTTCCTATGAAAGATGATATTTGGAAATTCCTACAACTTCATCTTTTATTTTATGAGTTATGACTCTGATAAAACCTGATTAAGGATATATATGCACAAGTGGATTTTGGGTTACGGAAACCTTATATTTTCCTTATAACTTCATCTTTTAAGTTATATGTTGATAGTCTGCTTATATTTATATAGCAGATATTTTACGGAAAGGATATACTGAGGTACCTTGTTATTTCATCTTTTATACTATACTAGAACTTTGTTCAATAGTATGAATATCGAAAGTTTGCAGAATATTATGGAGATGATATTTGAAATACAACAATGGTATTTTTGGAATACCTTCCGATAAGGAAATGATTTCAGTATCAAGATATTTTGACAAGTTATTGTCTTATACCCGCTTTATTTTTGGGTTGAATTAAAGGCAGAATTATGCCATACTTTCATTACCTTGCTGAGCTATAGCTCACTCTTGCTATTATTTTATATATATTATATAGCAGCGAAGCAGGATGCCAATGGGACGGCACATACCTCGCAAGGCGTTTCCAGAAACAGTTCCTAGCAGTGATCCCGGGAGTAGTACGAACCAATTGAATCATGCTACGACTTTTGGCATTCAACTTATGTATAGACATGAATGGTATTAGAGGATTGTGAGCATCAGAAGGCTAAGTGGGTAATGTAACAATACTTAGAAATTGTATCAGTAACAGATTCAAAAGACATTTGGGTATTGTAATAAAAGTTAGTTTCCGCAGTTGTTGTATTGTGTCGTTTCTGAGACTCTAACCTGTGTGTGTGTGTGTGAGATATATGTTGTGGGGTCATGAACAGGTAAATTATGAATGGTGTGAGTAATACAGGTAAGGCAAGGAGTACATGGATTGTGACAACCCTAAATCCCTGACCCCGGATTTTGGGCTGTTACAGAGATGGTATCAGAGCTTTAGGTTACAGTCCTCAGAAACGATAGGAGATCGAGTCTTACAATACCCTTAAGAATAATAAGAGCATCTAGAGCTCCAATTGAGTTCGTAGTCGGGTTAGAAGACATGACCCTGACTGTTTAAGATGAAGCCCGAGAGGGGACTTCTTTTGGAAACCGTACTTAGGACTTCATGGTTAGTCACTTCGATTCGTATGAGTTATAGATGGATGGGACTCTGAGATACCAGACCCCGAGGCCTTCGAGTAGGCATTTAATGATGCGCTCCTTGAGATGGATGGAGACCCGATAAAGGGAGATCCATAGGAGGATCTAGAGGAAGACCCCATAGTGGGTCGAGGAAAGAATCTTGTAGAGGACGTGTTGATTGATAAAGATGTGGTGTGTTACTTGAGGTCTAATAATAAGACCGGACGAACCTTCAAGGGATAAATAAGTGACGAGAGTTTAAGGATCGTTCATGATTCATCAAGAGGTATGACAAAGAAAATGGAGTAGAGTCTCCAAAGCAGAAGAGGTAGAGGCAGTATAGCCAGTATCAGTGGATTGATTCGACTTGAACGAAACCTGTTACTTGTAGTCGGTTATAGTTGCCCATAAGGAGGCGGCATGCGTAAGAACCAAGGTGTTCAGATTTTCACGAACGATTAAGGGTACTCAGTTGCCTAAGAATATTGTAAGGAATTACTTTGGGCTATGAGATTTCAATCCCCAACGACCAGCGATCCCACTGGAAATTGTGTCTATTACATCATTGAGGAATTTTGTTATTTCAAGGAGAATTTGGATATATGTACCATGCAAATGTTATTGTAAGGCAAGCACGCTAAGACGGAATCGAGAACGAGATTTACCACCCTCAGGAAACCAGGAAGGAATTATGAGGATAGAACAGAAAGGTCGGAAATCAGATCCGAGCATTACTAGTAGGTAAATAGATTGATCAAATTTCCCTGATTTTGGAAAGGAATTCAGCAAATTTTGGCAAACCTTGTCTTTCTAATTACCAGAGGATGTCACCAAAGAGAATGGGAATTAGAGCGAACCCTGTGGATTGGGTAAGATAGCCGTTATATGGGTTGGTGGACAGACCCTGATTGCTATAATTGATTGTAGGGATAAAATGATGAAGTTGAGATTGGACGGTAAAGGCGAAATATATTTAAGAACCAAGACGGACTGAGAAGTTCCAGGGTTGACTTAAATGAAAAGGCTATTGTGCCAAAAGTGTTAAGCTTATGTAGCGCACGGGATTGATATGGGAGAAGGAATATTGGATATAAGGATGATTGAAATAGAGACCAGATTTAATCTTGTAGCTTCTAACGATCTTCCGAAGTACCGCCCAGTCGACATGTGGAATTGTCATTGCTACGGGCAACAACGGTATCGAAGTCTTCTTATAGAACAGAACGCTTACTTGGGATGTTTGCGCCTAGTCGAATAGAATTCCCTGCGATTGCAAATGATGATGGTTGAATTCTCAGCGACTATTATAAGTCGGCAATGACGTAAGTATCGAACACCTTAGGGTGCGTGGAAAAGAAAAGCTTTGGAATTGAACGATTATCCATCAGAGGAGCCGACATAAAAGGCATCCGTAGAGACCTTGGTAGTACCCTCCCCATTTGCAGATTATGTGGGATATCTCCCCAATCTATGATCTATCTTGACCTCTTTCCAAGAAAGAATTCTGATAAAGGGTATATTCCCTCTTCGAAGTTGTTTTATAACACTTGTGTTAAATCATATTTAATTTCAATTGTGCCAGAGGCTATCACAATGCCTACTTTCAGGCTTTCGAAGCCCTGTCAAATGATGTTGTTTAAGCTTTCACTTTTCTTCAAATAATGAATGACCCTATGGTGATACCTCACCACTTGTTTGTTAAGTACCAGTATCTTTTGGTTATTCTTTTCCTTGTGTTTCTTTGGAAACCACACCTTTGGAATTTGTTCAATTTTAATCCAAGGTGTTCCTTTGAGAAATATTGTCGAAAGGCGATAATCATTAAATTGATCTCGAATTGCTTTCATACTTTTCAACTTTCACTGAGACGAACAACCCTATATTTATAGGGGCTACAAGGACTATCTATCTGTGTGATAGAAGTCTGATGGGACGCCATCACTTGTAAGTTGTGAAATACAAGAAGGCTAATTACCTTTAGTAATGTCTCAATTGAGGCACACAACGTTGAGTTCTTATGATCATATTGATCTCTCGGTAAATTCTTCTACCTCCAATAAGGTTACCTTAAAACTCATAACCTTATGATCACCAGTGTGTGACGTTTTCCTTGATATGGGAGCTATCTTTTCAAGACCCCATGATTTTTGTTATCCTCATTGAATTCTAAGGGGAGGCCACTCAGGTCAAATAAGTCAAAATTCGCTGATAGGAATTAGATTCGCAACGAAGTCGCCTATGACAGGAGCGAATCCCTAAGACGAATAGAATGTTAGTTACATATCGATGAAATTGGTTTATTCTCCCAGGGATATTATGATAATGGAAAGCGTGTCAATCGATATATGTGAAAGAAATAGCGATGTGCCGTGAACTCCAGTGACAACGGTGTTAGATAGATGCCCTAAAGTGGAATTGAGATTTTGGAGGAGTTGTTTACGAATAGACACTACCTCTGGGTTAGCAAGATAAGTACTGGCGATGGAGTCAGAGGGAGCTGGTATTGTGACTTGGGAGATGTGCAGCGTGTGTTGTTATAAAGGAATAATTTTCAGAAATATATGAAGACCCGGATGAAAATAAAAGTTAAAGAGTTAAAACAAGAAACCATAAACTGTGACCGAGTATTCAGAGTATAATGGGAATGAAAGGGTTAGTGACTCAGTTACAAGAGTTGCTGTATAAAGGTGTAATAAGACCCAGTGTACCACCATGGAGAGCCCGGTGTTGTTAGCACAAGATTTTGTATCGAACCTCGAGGGTTGTATGAGTTCGACATGGAAAATAGGTACCCTTGTAAATAATTGTTTGATCAGCGGAAGAACGCTGTGTATTTCCAAATTTATTTAAGAACTGGGTATCACCAGTGGGAAGTTAAATCTGAGGATATACCCAAGACTGCGATTCGTACTAGGAATAGACACTTCGAGTGTTCAGCGAAGTTATTTTGGGTTGACTAATGCACCCACAAATTTTCTGGAATGTGATGAAGTGGCTTTGAGTTATCCGTGATAGTAGATAACATGAAATGGAGAAATGGCTAGAGTTGACCAAGGATTACGATTGTGAGATACACTACCATCCGGGGAAGGCCAATATGGTGGCCGATACCTTAATTAAAATGAGACAGAGATGGATTCCGAATGATCAGGAATTAAAGGATGAGATTTTACACGAAACTCAAGTTAACCCAACAAACTGGAAAGACAAAATATTTCACCAACAAGCGGCTAGTGACAACCAAGACAGACAGAGAAAGCATGCGGACTAAGCCCGCGAGTATAGAGATAGTACTGCTATTGATAAGCTAAATGGCATGTTGATGAATGACAAGAAAGTTTATGTTGGTATATTTTCTGTACAAACAAGATAGAGAATATGAGATTAGAGATTCGTGATGCTAAAAGGTATCCATGGAAAGAATTAATGAGGTTTGGAAAGAAAGGGAAGTTGAGCCCGAGATTCATTGGGCCATCTGAGATTTTAAGACGCGTCAGGAAGGTGGCCTGCGAGCCAGCCTTACCCCCCCCAAACTTGTAGAATGGTCATAACGGGGTTCATGTGTCAATGCTACGTCAGTATACTATAGATGCCCGACATATGTAGAGTATGAGCAGGTAGATATACAACCTGGTCTGACTTACAAAGAGCAACCTGTGGAAATCACAGATAGAAAAGAGCAAGTGCTAAGTGACGAGGTTGCCAAGCTAGTGAGAGGTTTGTGGCAAATCAAGAGGTGGAAGAATCCACCTGGGAGTTAGAAAGTGCAATGGAAGAGAAGTACCCCAGTTACTCCTAAGTTGATTCCGGGACGGAATCCTTTTAAGGAGGGGAGAATGTAATAACCCGAATTTTTGGTAAAATTTAAAACTTTTCTTATTATGATTAAGTGCATCAGTGAATAGTAAATTTGGTGGATGAATAGTGATTTTGAGGATTAACAAAGTTTTTCATGCCACCTATGTACAAGACGTAGTGTGAATATTCCGAAGTCATATTAGTGATCTACGGAGTAAATAAGTGAATGCAAAGACGATCGGAATTCAGAAATTCCAAATTTTATTTTGGTATAGTATTTGACCGGGCAGCGAATTATATATTATTATATTCAAGAAATGAGATATTAAAATTGAGGAATTGAGGATTTAACATTTTGGAATTTTAGTATATTATTAAAGTCGATTTAAGGATTCGATTGTTGAAGTGAATAGTGAATAGTTACTATTCACTGCGAGCATCGCGTAAAATTTTATTCGCCCTTTAGAAAATATTTCGAATCGTTTCAAGAGGAATAAGGTAACATTTACGGGATTAAATATAGACATGGAAGTAACATGTAACAAGATTAATTCGAGGGATGCAACATTTGGATCATCCATGTGAAAAGAAACGAACTAGTAAAGCTACTTTATCCAACTCGTACATGTGCGACACGTGTCCACTGACTAAGCACTAAAGGTGATGACTCACCCCTCTCTTATACAAAAATCAGCATTATCCTCATTATTAACCAAAACAAAGAAAAGAAAAAGAAGAAGGAAAATTCGGGAGAAAAGAGAGAAGAAAAATGGTGGAGAAAGAATTGATCATAACTTGAGTTTCTCTCGGCGGTTTTTGGCGATCCACCACTCAAATCGAAGCTCTCGAGGAGCTCTATGCAACCATGGTAAGAGCTCGCTTCACCTCTGTGTTTTACCCATTCGATTCAGTGATTAACAGTTGGAGAAGATGATGAATAGTAACTTGTATCTTGTTTTGTTTTGTTTTGATAATGAGTTTGTAGCTTCCAAAGGTTGTATTAAGAAAGAATCTAAGGCTACATCAGGAGTATGGCAGAAAGCAAGCTTGGAGGAAGGTATAAACCTCTGCCCCTTTGAGTTTGATATGAGTTTTGAAATGGTTTTGATGTTTATGTAAAGTTAAGAGCATGATTAAGTAATTAGATGAATTGTTGGTTGAGTTTGGAGAATGGGTTATGAATTTATTGTGATTATTCATGGAGGATTTGACTGAGTGGAGGGTGTATAAGGTGGATGGTGAGTTTGGGATTGTTTGGTATTGATTTGAGTATGTTTTGAAAATGGAAAACGTTACGATTATAGCCGTCGTAATGCCCGATTCCCGTTAACTCTAAAAACTGCCTAGAGTCCGGAAACTTAACTGCCTCTTTTGGTTCAGTGAGGAACATGAGTGTGTAGAGGTTTGTTTCTAGTTTACGTGAGCGCAAGAATCATGCCGTTATGATTTACGATTTAAGAGAAAAGTGAGTTTTAGTAAACGCCGTTCGGAAGAACGACCCATCTCTGGTCAGCAACTTTGAGGCTATCTTTGGACCACTTAGAAGCCATATTAAAAGGTGAAACTTTGAGGAGTAATACTAGAGACAGTTAGGAAGGCTCACGAAAAAGATTCGGATTAAAAAGATTATTTTTCGATTTTATAAAAATGTTTTAGTCGAGGTCGCGCAAGTGAAAATCACTGAAAACGAGACTTAGAAACCAAGGTTCCAAATGGTTAAGTATAACTTGGATTTGAGGATGGATTTCGAACCAAACTTATGATATGAGTATTTAACGGATAACATGGACTTAGTATGAGCCTATAACGAGTTAGTAATTCCTTGGTTGTGTTTCGCTTACGTGTTTAAGCATTGAGTTATAAGTGGTTTATCGAGGGGATTAACCGTGTGCTTTCGTTTGACTTTGTCTAGATTGTTCGACATGGTCAGGAGCCCTATCACCTCTCGAGCATCAGGCAAGTTTACTAAACCTTACTCTATTATTAGAGTGGGCATATTTTCGAATGTTTAATACTTGTTGATTCAAAAATATATCTATATATATATTCTTTGTTCCAAGTATCGTGCAAGTTTCTAAAACCATACTTTGAAGTATACATATATTAGATGCAAGTTTTCTAAAACCCATGCTGTATTTCAGATTACATTATACTGATGATGCATATGATATGATAGATGCAAGTTTTCAAACCTCACATCGTATATAGATGTGATAGTATTAAAACTATTGAGATTATAGTATATGCATATGATAGATGCATGCTTTCAAACCATACATCGTATATAGATGTAACGGTAATAAAAGATAGTGAGATATATATGTTACGTGTTTCTGATTTCGAAATGATACTTGTGGTGCTAAGTAAAAGTTATTGATATGAAGTTGAACTTATAAGCTATGGATATAGTAATATTTTGGAGCTGATGTGCTAAGCAAAACCCTCAGTAGGGGGAATATACTCTGGACTTATACTATGGACCGGGAATGGTATCAGTTGTTATCTAGAGATATATTATATATTCTCTATATTTATTTTACATACTAAGAATGGTATCAGTTGCTATCTAGGGTTATTTTATTGTGTTATTACAATTAATCTCGATAAGTGGTTTACAAATTAAAGATCATTTGGAGTTTAATCTATTAAGGGTATATTTTAAATATATGATGAATAGTTGTTATCTACCCTTTTTGATAAGAAAGTACTTGAGAATTATTTCTTAATAAATATTCTTTATTAATTATAGTTTGATTTAATTATTTAAAGCCCTACTTCTTAAGGAAGTATTTTGTGAAAACTATTTTTAAACCCTAGATAGCTAATAAAGTTTTATTCAGGCAATTATAAATATAATTAGAGAAGGTTCCCAAAACTATTTCCCGTTTAAGTCTATATTCAGAAAGACTTAAATGTTCGCTCAAACTTCAAAGATACATGGAACCTTTCTCAAGATTTTATGGTTGTTTCAAGTGGACTGCCCGGTCCTAAATCTTTTAAATCAAGGAATTTATCAGTCTGGTTTACTACCATCAAAATGATTTTGATTACTTCCTCAAGATTCGAGGGGTAAGATCAGTGGAATTAGTTGCATCCATTAACAAGCGTCAGCTTGGGAAATATGGGTGAATTTTCCTTTCCAACCAGATATGACTACTTTGTGGAGTTGTATTCTTGGGGAAAAAGGGAAAGGAACTTCATGTTTCAGTGTTATGGATTTACTCGAACTTGGAGAATGTGTGAGGGACTGAGTAGCGCCGGTCCCCTAAGGGAATTACAATATGGCCGACGGACTGGTGAACGGGTCTGTTCTTCCCTTAGTTTATCAGAAATTGCCCGACCGTAGGAAAAGGAGAGCAACAGGCCGACGGACTGGTGAAACGGGTCTGTTCTTCCTCATAGGAGAGTACCAGGCCGACGGACTGGTGAAACGGGTCTGTACTTCCTGCCTACAACCGATTGGCGGGGAGGTAGGTCAGTCAGATACTGCCTATTCTTCCCTTCTACGTAGAAAAAGATCAGGGGGATACAGCTTGCGACTGATCATCGTAGGGGTATCCTTGGCGCCCAGAATCTCCAGTTACAGTTCAGCATCCATGAAAGAGCATGTTTCATGCAAGATTTCAGAAAAAGAAAGTTTGTTCCAGTTATTCAGTTTCATGAAAGTTTTCAAAGAAAGATAGTTTATTCCAGATATTCAGTTTTCATGAAAGTTTTCAGAAAGGTTACTCAAGAGTAATCCAGTATGTTCCAGTATATGAGTTTATAAGAAAGAGCATGAATTTACGAAAAGTATATGATTTTATCTACAGGATATACGTGATCAGATGAGTTTAGAAAATGAATTGGAAATAAATTTACATTGTTTTATTTCCAGATTATATATGAAGTAAATGTTTCCTATGAAAGATGATATTTGGAAATTCCTACAACTTCATCTTTTATTTTATGAGTTATGACTCTGATAAAACCTGATTAAGGATATATATGCACAAGTGGATTTTGGGTTACGGAAACCTTATATTTTCCTTATAACTTCATCTTTTAAGTTATATGTTGATAGTCTGCTTATATTTATATAGCAGATATTTTACGGAAAGGATATACTGAGGTACCTTGTTATTTCATCTTTTATACTATACTAGAACTTTGTTCAATAGTATGAATATCGAAAGTTTGCAGAATATTATGGAGATGATATTTGAAATACAACAATGGTATTTTTGGAATACCTTCCGATAAGGAAATGATTTCAGTATCAAGATATTTTGACAAGTTATTGTCTTATACCCGCTTTATTTTTGGGTTGAATTAAAGGCAGAATTATGCCATACTTTCATTACCTTGCTGAGCTATAGCTCACTCTTGCTATTATTTTATATATATTATATAGCAGCGAAGCAGGATGCCAATGGGACGGCACATACCTCGCAAGGCGTTTCCAGAAACAGTTCCTAGCAGTGATCCCGGGAGTAGTACGAACCAATTGAATCAGGCTACGACTTTTGGCATTCAACTTATGTATAGACATGAATGGTATTAGAGGATTGTGAGCATCAGAAGGCTAAGTGGGTAATGTAACAATACTTAGAAATTGTATCAGTAACAGATTCAAAAGACATTTGGGTATTGTAATAAAAGTTAGTTTCCGCAGTTGTTGTATTGTGTCGTTTCTGAGACTCTAACCTGTGTGTGTGTGTGTGAGATATATGTTGTGGGGTCATGAACAGGTAAATTATGAATGGTGTGAGTAATACAGGTAAGGCAAGGAGTACATGGATTGTGACAACCCTAAATCCCTGACCCCGGATTTTGGGATGTTACACATCATCCTTAGTAGATCAATATCACCCATTCCAATAGTATATGAAGAATACTCAGGAAACCCCATAGCAGTTCGAATGGTACCAGAAGTAATTACATACTCTGCTTCTTGAAATTCAAAGATGATAGACGGATTGCCAGAGTCACCACCATCATCATAACTACCTGTCTCCCAGAAAGCCTTAATTTGCGAACCATAAAGTGTTGTTGGTTCGACTAGAGCACGCCCAATTGCTGATTGAGCAAGAAATTCCTGCATCATATGAAACGCCTCTGGTGCATTGGCAGTGTTTAGTGGTGCTGCATATAGTTATTAGGAACAAACTCTAACCCAGAAGAAACAAACGCTGTAGTCGCCATTAGTAAGATTTGAAAGAGTAACAAAGAAACAGATGCAAAAGCTTGAAAGAGTTTGTAAGTAGAAAAGTGTTTGTGAATATGTGTGTGTGACAATAGATGTAAATTGGAGTAAGATGTGAAAGGTTTAGACGTATGTGTGTGTATTGTTTAAATATGAAATTCGAAATTAAAAACTGAACAGTTTTTTAATCATTAATACACAACTGTCTTACTCCGTTAACTGTGTGAGTGGGACACATGGCACACATGCAATGACTGACAGCAGTAATTGACAGTTTCCAATGCGCATGCGCAGTAAAAATAGCAATAATTACCGCCTTTTACACTTTTCTAGACAAGCAAGCTTTTCTCTGTTTAATACAAATTAGAACCGTTACCAATCATACACTTTTGTTTTCAAGAATGTTTTCTCAAAAATTGTTAACTATCTGAAACAAATAATTAATTTTAATCATCAGAGATTAAAATAAAATTACCTCAGCGTAGAGTACACAGTCCATCAGTGTTTACCAATCCTCATTCTTTATTCATAATCTCTTTTCTCTCAATGCACAGTTGTGAAAAATTGTGTGTGAATAGCAGAGATTACTGAATATAAATATTTAGAGCATCTTAAAGTGCATAAAAATCCACACAATAAATCAGTAAAAACTAGTTGTCCAAACTCTCATGTATAAAATACAATCTGATATTATCTAAACTCTGTACTATAAAATTTATTATTTTCACCACCTTCGATTTTTTTTTTCCAGTAATCGGTGGTTGGCACTAGTCACCAAAAATCAAGGATTTTAGCCCTTATTTCATACAATAAGTTCCTGGGTCTTCCTAGGCACAACATGATCTCAAAGGAATTTGTGCACTTTTTGGCATCTTTTGATTGGAGGGTGAAATATTTGCAACTAATTATCAGAGTTTAGACTTTTCATCAGATAATACAAATAATTTATGAGAGAAAGTGCAAATAGCTAATACAGACTCAGTGTATAAGATCAATAAACTAAGAGATGCTATAAATATAGAGACAGTATCATGCTGTGTAAATTTACTGCACATTTTGAGATCAGATCATATATTATTCAGAAAGATTCATGATTACTTACTGAGAATCATGCTTCATACAAGTTTCTTCATCGGTCCAAATGTTTCAGACAATATCACAATCAGAGTATAACATCAGAGATTAACTTCAGACTTTAACCGACAGAGTATGACTGACACTCTTTGACTAACAGAGTTTACTATCAGAGTTTAACATACTGGTGCAAATAACAGTTAACACATGCAAAGAATCATGAGCATAAAATCAATCATGTATAGATTTTGAATCTAACCAGTATCTCTAGTCAAAACCAGAGATCATTCCAAGTTCATTTACCAGTCTTGTAAAGGTAGCTTCACTCAAAGGTTTGGTGAAGATATCTGCAAGCTGTTGGTCTGTAGACACAAAATGAAGCTCAATATCTCCTTCTTCTACATGTTCCCTGATAAAATGATACCTTATGCTGATGTGCTTGGTCATGGAATGCTGTACTGGATTACCTGTCATAGCAATAGCACTTTGATTATCACAGTAAATAGGTATTTTAGAGTACCTTAATCCATAGTCCAGCAATTGATTCTTCATCCATAAAATCTGTGCACAACAGCTACCAACAGCTATATACTATGCTTCTGCTGTGGATGTGGAAATTGATTTCTGTTTCTTGCTGTACCAAGAAACTAATCTGTCACCAAGAAATTGACAGCTTCCACTTGTGCTTTTTCTGTCTATCTTACAGCCTGCAAAATCTGCATCAGAGTAACCAATTAATTTAAACTCTGATTCTCTAGGGTACCATAAACCAAGTGTTATGGTTCCTTTGAGATATTTGAAAATTCTTTTCACAGCTGTTAGATGTGGCTCTCTGGGGTCTGCTTGAAATCTTGCACAAAGACATGTTGCATACATGATATCTGGTCTACTTGCAGTGAGATAAAGAAGAGACCCTATCATTCCTCTATAGTTTGTCATATCTACTGAGGCTCCTGTTTCTTTGTCTAGCTTTGTTGCAGTAGCCATAGGGGTTGTAGCAGATGAACTATCAAGCATACCAAATTTCTTGAGAAGATTTCTGGTATATTTTGCTTGATTGATAAAAATCCCATCATCTGTTTGCTTTACTTGTAAGCCTAGAAAATAACTAAGCTCTCCTATCATGCTCATTTGATACCTTGACTGCATAAGCTTGACAAATTTCTTACAGAGTTTGTCATTAGTAGACCCAAAAATTATGTCATCCACATAGATTTGAACTAACAACAAATCATCACCAGAATTAAAGTAGAACAAGGTTTTGTCAATTGTACCTCTAGTGAACCCACTTTCTAAAAGAAATTGAGCTAGAGTTTCATACCATGCTCTAGGTGCCTGCTTTACTCCATATAATGCCTTGTCAAGTCTGTAGACATAATCTGGATGTTTGGGATCTACAAACCCTGGTGGTTGTTCAACAAACACTTCTTCTTCAAGTTTTCCATTGAGAAAAGCACTTTTCACATCCATCTGAAAGACTTTAAACTTCTTGTGAGCAGCATAGGCCAGAAAGATCCTTATTGCCTCCAATCTTGCAACTGGAGCAAAGGTTTCATCATAGTCAATTCCTTCCTGTTGTGAATAGCCTTTAGCCACAAGTCTAGCCTTATTCCTCGTAATCACTCCATCACTGTCTGTTTTGTTTCTGAAAACCCACTTTGTACCAACAATAGATCTGTTCTTTGGTCTTGGTACAAGTGTCCAGACTTCATTCCTCTCAAATTCATTTAACTCCTCTTGCATAACTGTTATCCTGTTAGCATCTTGAAGAGCTTCTTCCACTTTCTTGGGCTCTGTTTGAGATAAGAATGCATGAAACAGACATTCATTATTTGTAGCACTTCTAGTTCTTACACTAGCTTCTGGATCTCCAATTATCAAGTCAGGTGTATGAGCTTGTGTCCACCTTCTTGCTGTTGATAATTAGCTTCTATTTTCAGTATTAGATCCTCCCCCTTGATCCATGCTTTCCTGATTTTCTTCTTGACCATTTGCATTCTCTGAGGCTCCCCCTGAATTGGACTGCTCAGAGTTTGGATTTTCAGTGTTTGACTCAGAGTTTAGGATTGATCCTTCAGCTGATTCACTTTCAGAATTTGAATTATTATCTTGAGATGTTTCTGAAGTATCTTCACGCTCCCCCTCGATTGGTTCTCTATTTTGTTCTGTCAGAGAAATTCCCTCAGTGTTTACCAGTAGAGGTTCAGAGTATGCTTCATCAGAGTTTGTTGGATTTGCTTCATCAGAGTTTACGTCATCAGAGTTTAGATCTTCATTTTCAAATCGAAGTTGGTCATGATATTTTTCATCTTCTATTCCAGTTATTTTCTTGTCATCAAATGACACATGTATAGATTCCATGATCACTTTAGTTCTCAGATTGTAGACTCTGAAATCTTTAGTTGATAGTGGGTATCCAACAAAAATTCCTTCATCAGCTTTTAAGTCAAACTTGGTCAATTGTTCAGGATGAGTTTTCAACACAAAGCACTTGCATCCAAAAATATGAAAATATTTCAAATTTGGCTTCTTATTTTTCACCATCTCATATGGTGTTTTCCCATGCTTGTTGATCAGTGTAGCATTTTGAGTAAAGCAAGCTGTTTGAACAGCTTCTGCCCAGAAATAAGTTGGCAATTTTGCTTCATCAAGCATTGTTCTGGCAGCTTCGATTAAGGTTCTGTTCTTTCTTTCAACTACACCATTTTGCTGTGGAGTTCCAGGTGCAGAAAATTCTTGCTTCACTCCTCTTTCTTTGCAGAAAGCTTCCATTTCAGAATTTCTGAATTCAGTACCATTATCACTCCTGATAATTTTCACTTTGTGCTGTGATCCTTTGTCCAATTGCTTCACATGATCCATCAAAGTTAAGGCAGTTTCATCCTTCTTTGCTAAGAAATACACCGATGTGTATCTGGTGTATTCATCAACAATTACCAAAGCATATTTCTTTCTGCCCATTGACATTATATTCACTGGACCAAAGAGATCAACATGTAAAAGATGATAAGGTTCCACAACTGAAGATTCAGATTTACTCTTGAAAGATGACTTCCTTTGCTTGGCCTTTTGACAAGAATCACACAGACCATCTAAGCTGAGTATTGACTTTGGAAGTCCCCTTACAAGATCTTTTCGAATTAGATCATTGATGTTGTTCAAGTTTAGTTGAGAGAGCTTCTTATGCCATTTCCAACTCTCTTCATTTGACATTTTTGCAGATAGACACACAGCTTTTCCTTCAGAGTTTGTTATCAAACTTGCTTCATAAATGTTATTGCGCCTGTGTCCAACTAGAACAACTTTTCCAGTAGATTTGCTGATAACCTCACTGTTAGGTCCAAAGTATCGTAGAAGGGGGGGTTGAATACGATACTCACAAATAATTTAATTTCGTTCGCGGATAAATCTTTTAGTTCTATAACGAAATCAAACACACCAAACCAAATCAAGTTTCGGGGAATATATCTTTTTATAAATATAAACCTCGAGGGGTGCTACAATTTCTAATCCGTAGATTAGCGTCAATGAGTTTAAGGTTACACAAATACAAAACAATGATCAAGTTCTGAGCACTATTAATTTCTCTGATAATTTTCTCCGGCTCTTCTCTCTCTCAGTAATGTCTCTGTATTAGAATCCTTAACTGAAGAAGACACATTCTTCACTCTGTATTAACTGCAGACTTTGGTTTGAAAAACCATCGAACCAAACTTGTAGAAACAATCCTGGCCGTTGGATCTTCTTCAACTTGAAAAACAAAGAATACTTTCCACCTGCTCCCAATTAAAAAACCATCGAATGGTTTAAGAAACCATCGAATGAAACAAATCATTTTACCATTCGATAGTTTTTAAAACAAAACTATCGAATGCTAAATTGATTTACTTGTTTTTAATTCAATCACCTTAAACTCTCATTCGATAGTTTTCTTAAAAGAAAAACTATCGAATTGATTTACTTGTCATTTGTCCTTTAGTAATAACTCCTGAGCTCCCGGGTGTTTAAGTAATGGACTGTATCAATTTGTTCTGAGACGATAAAACAGTTTGATCTTCTTAGTGCCGTCAACTCGTGCAACTGGTCTGGTTCACAGATGAATAACACTTGATCAATTCTTATTTTATGTCTTCAATATAGTGCTGCTGATAAGTCCTTTGTCTTTCTGGTTGCTTCGTTTAAATCACTGGAATCCCGTGGTACTTAACCCTAAATCATTCACATACTTCTGTCGTCTTCAAAGTCTTGTTTCTATTGCTGTCACTGAGGCTTGAACATTTTCATGAACTTCTTTCCGTGACCTGTTTACGGACTTCAAGAATACATAACGTATTTTGATTTTTTGAGTTTACCTTTTCTTCTTTGATTCTGGATTCCTGTGCTTCTATTAATACTATTGTCTGTCTTGTCCTTTTTTGAGTTGTAGTTATCTCTTTTACATCTTATGTTACATTATGCTTTACAATCTCCCCCTATTTGATTGGATAGAGTTCGACAAGCAAATACTTCGAGGATAACTCAACTAACTAAGGAAACATTAAACTACTTAAAGTAAGACAACGTAATAATATCAATGCATTCTGGATCAGATATATATACATTTCCAGATTTCATAAATCAAAAAACAATTAAACTTTATACAATGAAGTTGCTCCTCTAGTCTGAGCTGATAGGTCTCTTGTTCTTTGCTTCAACATTCAGTCCATTCCAATCTCACCTTCTTCAATCATTGGATCGGAGTTAGCAGCTTGATAATCAATCACTGATAGATAGTGCAGTGGTTCTCCAGGTTTAAGGATTGCTCCTTGGATGTGTCTTCCAATATATTCAACCTCTTGACCCACTCCAGCCCATAACCATGCAATGTTAACATCTTTCTTGTTCAGCTTTGGCATGTTTGGCAGTCTGGTATGCACTTCTAATCCTCTTTCCACTCTTTTCCTATAGTAAGGAACATTCTCCGTTAGAAATCTTCTAAGAGTGTCTGTTGCTTTGTCCTTCTCCGTTGATGAGAATCCAGTGGATCTAAGATACTTCTCAACTGAGATTAGATAGTTGCTTGGGTAGTCCCTCAGTTTGTCCTCAGCTAAATAGCAGATTCTGAACAAGTCATTCGTCATGAATCTAACCATTGGAGGATCTTCAGTAATCTCTGGACTGACTTTCATCACGATCTCCTTAACATGCTCACGGAGCAGTTCATTTAGCCTTGTGGTTCTTTGGATCTTGATGAGTATAGCCTGCAATTCTATATATGTCCTCTGTTCTAAAAACTTAGTAGAAATCACAAATGTACCTTTCTCCAGAAAACTGATTAATAACCTCCAGGCACCATTTGCTTTAACCCCAACATTCAGACAGATTATAGAGCTTCTCAGTGCTTTAAAGTAAGTCTGATCTTCAAGATTAGCACTTCTGATGTCCTGAATAATGACTTCCACCTCCGCATTGTCGTTGACTTGTAATCCGTCTTCAACTCCACAAAAGGTTTTATAAGCCATTTCCCATTCAGTACCATCTTTCTTTGCCAGATCTATCATCTTCTTCTTCCTCACTTCATTATACACCTTCATTCTCTTTAGCTTTTCACTTCTCAGAATTGCTTGCTGTTTCTCCTTCTCAGCTTGCCTGGCATCTATTGCAGCTCTCTGAGCTCTTATTGCTTCCAAGGCAGCTTCTTCTTCATGTGATAGAGAATTTGCTTCTTCCATATCATCATCCAAGATAGGATGTTCTATTGGCTCCGGATAATATGGCTCATGCTCCTCTTGAAT
Source organism: Heracleum sosnowskyi (assembly GCA_030848705.1). Taxonomy (NCBI): domain Eukaryota; kingdom Viridiplantae; phylum Streptophyta; class Magnoliopsida; order Apiales; family Apiaceae; genus Heracleum; species Heracleum sosnowskyi. The sequence continues at coordinate 89,717,668 of CM061235.1, read as the reverse complement.
AGGTTGCTCATACATGACCTCAAATTCCTCTTCACTTTCCTTGGCTTCCTCTACAAGCTCCTCAATCCAGTACTGTCTGATTGGAATAGCCTCAACAGTCTCCCAAACTCCCCATTTATCCTTCACCCCCTCTCCAACTTTCTCCCCCTTAGTTGAGGAATCCTCGATAAAAGCATCCTCAGCATAAAAGAAATTAGAAGGATCAGGTTGCTGATATGAAGAACCAGGTTGTCCAGATTGTTGGTTCTTTAGCATACTCCAGATAGACTGTACTCCGTCACCTTGATTCTCCAAGAAATCCATAAGCTGCTTATTAAACTCATTTATAGAAGCTAGCGACAGGTCAATGTTCTCCAATCTTGAGTTGGTAGTCTTTTCCATGTGATCCAGCCTCTTGTTTAGCTTAGACTCCACTCGTGAAAGGGAATCCATTGCATCTTTTACCCGCGCTTGACCATCCCGGATAACCAGAACGTCTTCTCGTAAAGCTTCATGTCCTTGTGATAGTGCAGTTACTTCATTCATGAATCCATCTTTAAGTTCCCTGACGTCCATCCTCAGCTCGACTAGTTCTTCCATAGCTTCCTTCTTTAAGGAGTCCACTGCCTGCTTCGTACCTGTTATAGTGCCAGATGCACTGCCAATGACCCTGAATGTTCTTCTGGAATCAGCTGCAGCCAAGTCAACTTTCTCTTGAATAGACTTTAAAGAAACATTGTCTTGAATGGAGGAGATTCCTTGGTCAAAGGAAGGTCACAGTGGAACCTTGAAAAGTGGATTTCCTTCTTTGTCCCGAACTGTCATCTCCTTGAGGGAAGATTGAACTTGTAGCTCTTTTTCTGTTGGTAACAGCAGATCATTAATATTAGGTAGGGTTAGGGTGTCACTCCTCACATTTGGCTCTGGGTGTACACTCAACGTTTCTGTCGGTGTTTGAATCATTTTTCCTTTCCCACTCAGGCCAGGTGTAAGTGTTTTTGTTTCACTCAAATCCTTTGTGCTGATTGTACCTGCAGAAGAGATCACCGTAGCCATCCTTAAGGAGGTCACCGGTGGTGCAATGGGGCTTCGCAAGTCCCCGTCCTTGGATAAACCAAGTTGCTGATCATCCTTAGATGATATATCCTTTGAAGGATCTAGAGTTTGAATCTCTAGGGGGTTAGAAACAGGCTCTTTTAACAGCAGAGATCCCGAATCTTCCCCGTGAGTCTGTAAAGACTTCACCTCAGTTGACTCCTCAATAGTAATTGATTCACTGTCAACGAGTTGCCAATATGCACCTACGTCAGACCCTTTACCCGCAGGATCCAGATATGTTCCATCTGGGGAGGTAGACAATGACCTTTTAGATTGTGCATTTAGGTCAAAGCCTTCTCTCGACGTCTGTGAAGACCCTTGGTTCTGAGAACCTTCAACCAGTGAACCTGACCGTAATATGGTCGGAACACCAGTTGCTTCCGTCAATTCTTCCTTACTTGATTGAGCTATTGGTTCAGATATTGCTTTCGTTAGCGCAGCCCAATCAGCATCAGAAAAATCAGTAAAGGGCTCTTTGAATGAGAGAAATGAAGTATCAGCAGTTGCCTCAGTTTCTGTTCTTCTCCTTTTAGAGGAAGGCAGAGCTGCTGTTGAAGGGTGTATCTCCTTATGTGGTGCTGCTTTGGCACTATCTCCCTCTACACTCATGGATGGTTCTTTAATGGGTATAGTAGGGGAAGGAGGTTCGTTTATGTTTTCATTTGGCTCTTCCAAAGGCTCTTCGACCGTGGTTAGAGGTTGTGGGTTTGCAACCTCCTGGTCAGGAATGGCCACTAAGGGCTCTGGATCAACATCCATTGGTACAGGTGCCATTACAGGTTCAGGTTGTGGAATATTACCTTGATTTACCTGTTCCCCTGGGGGTAGAAGTGGTAGGGGCACCGTTCTTAGATATTCAGTGAGAACAGTGGGTACCCCTGGAAGATAGTTGTCCTTCCTAATGAGAGCGGTTATGGCATTGCTCTTCATTCTCATGCACTCCTGGTTGGCTTCACCTTCAAAGATCTCTCGTTCATCATCTGTTAAGATATCATTGAGAATTAGCTGTAGGAACCTAGGATAAAAATAGAGCACATCTTCATTTATGCCTGTTCTTTCATCCAGTGGTCCCATGCATATGATTACTTGATCAATCAGTAACCGTCCAATGTTAATATGCCTATTGTTCGCAATGGCAAACCCTATCTTTTGAAGGAATAAGGGAATACCATGCAGATTTGTTAGCTTGGCAGTAAAAACATGGATTAGGGTATGAAAGAAAAAGTTCCATGCTTTTGGCAAGTAATGCTTAAGGAACTCTCCCACAAAGAAGTTAGGTTGTTGACTTCTAATGAGAGTGAAGAAAGCATGTATCTCCTCGGTTGTAGGATCAGGAACAAGGTTTTCTGTAGGAAAATGAAGTACTCTGTTAAAGTCATGTTCCGTCACCCTTATTGTTCTGCCCCCTGGCACAACAAAACTGAAGGATCTTATATTATTCTCACTTGTATCCGTGGCTGATGTGTACAACGCAGTCAATTGATCAATACAAAGGACCACGGGAGTACTTACAGCGTATGCCACTAATGAACGTGTGTTCAAAAACTCTGCCCATGCACGAAACTGTAAGTTCGTTATGGATTGCAAGTTTTGGAACGAGACATGATTAGTCTTGGTTACGATAAATTCTCCAACCATTGTTTTTCAAATTTCCAGAAAATCAATTTAAACCAAAACTAATTTTTCACTTAAATTTAATTAATTAAAAATAATTAATCAAACTTTTGGTAAAATCACCCTAAAACCAAAATCACCCCTTTTTAACACTAACACACAAATTCGAACACTAGCAATTAGAACCCTTGACTAATAGCAACCAATATTCAATTCAAACAGTTTGTTCGATGGTTTCTTTCTCAGAAAGTGCCAAAAACTCAAAAAATACTAATTTCTCACGGTTAAAAGACAGCCAACAGTGACAACCAGTAATATTTTAAGGTTTTTCTTGGATAAAAATGGAGAAACTATCGAAAGGTGTTCTTGTTTGTGTATGTATGTCTCTGTAAGTATATAAAACCGTAAGTTTTTCTCAGATCTGTAAAAGTGAAACTGAAAAAGAACTAAGGCAATGATATATACGTTTGAAACTGACAGGGGTAAAATCGTCAATTCAGGTTCGATAGTTTTAAAATGAACTATCGATGGTTTTCTTGAAGGGGCAAAAAGGTAAATTTTCTTCGATAGTTTTTGAAAATCTATCGAATTATTTAAAGATAAGAATTTAAATCAACCTTTTTGAAAAACCATCGAGAGTTTTTTTTTTGTGTAAAACCAAAAACTATCGAGAATTCATATCTTGAAATAAAGTGAATTCCATTCGATATATTTTCAGAAACTTTATAAAAACTATGGAGAATTAAATAAGAAATTATAAAAATTCACTTCGATATATTTTTAAAAGTAATTCTCAAAAACTATCGAGAATTGTTTTTGATAGTTTTTTCTTTTCCTTTTCAAAAACTATCGAAAGTTAATTTCGATAGATTTATCTATGTACTTGAAAAACTATCGAATTTCCTAAATTCGATACTTTTTGCTTCTGTCTTCATTTTAAAACCTGTTCATGTTCTAAAAATCAGACTTTTTGTATTTCCAGTCAAATTTTAATTTTAATAAATCTTTTAAAATTCACCAAAATCAATTCTTAACAGAAAATTCACAATTTTCTTAGAATAAAATCAATTAAATATCATCAAGTGATATTAACCAATTGAAATCTAATCAATTATGCTGCATTAATCTACAATGTTAAAAACAAAGCAAATTAATTCAAATTAAATAAATGCTTAAATATTTAGAACAAATATTAGCACTTAAATAATTTTTAGAATTAATAACCAATTAAATGCCAGAAGATATATCATCCATAATTATGACATAAAATTAGTATAATAATCCTAACTACGAGAATTGCTCCAGAAAATAAATTCACGAGTCCTAAGGATATAGCAATTCCTAAACTCATGTATTCACCAGGACTCTCTGCAGTTACTGACTTCTAATCAAAATCAATTAGAAAGATTTAACATCCCAAGTTCACCAACCAGCTTATTGAAAGTGGATTCATCAAGCGGTTTAGTAAAGATGTCTACAATTTGATCCTCTGTGGGTACAAAGTGTAACTCCACAGTTCCATTCATGACATGCTCTCGGATAAAATGATACCTGATGTCGATGTGCTTCGTCCTCGAGTGTTGCACTGGGTTGTTTGAGATTGCTACGGCACTTGTGTTGTCGCAAAATATAGGAATCTTTGTCAACAGAAGTCCATAGTCACGGAGTTGGTTTCTCATCCACAATATCTGAGCACAACAGCTACCAGCAGCAATGTATTCAGCCTCAGCTGTTGATGTGGACACTGAATGCTGCTTCTTGCTATGCCAGGAAACCAATCTTCTTCCAAGAAACTGACAGCTTCCTGAAGTACTCTTCCGATCAATCTTACAACCTGCAAAATCAGAGTCTGTGTATCCAATAAGATCAAATCCTGTATCTTTAGGGTACCAAATTCCAAGATTTGGGGTCCCCTTAAGATATCTAAATATTCGCTTAACAGCTATTAGATGAGATTCTTTAGGATCAGACTAAAATCTAGCACACAAGCATGTTGCAAACATTATATCTGGTCTACTTGCAGTGAGATAAAGTAATGAGCCTATCATACCTCTGTAGCCTGTGATGTCAACCTTCTTACCAGTTTCATCCTTATCAAGCTTAGTGGCAGTTGGCATAGGAGTCTTTGCTGTAGATGAGTCTTCCATTTGATACTTCTTAAGAAGATCCTTGATGTACTTAGACTGACAAATGAATATACCATCTTGTTTCTGGTATACTTGCAATCCAAGAAAGAATGACAATTCACCCATCATGCTCATTTCATAACGATTCTGCATTAACTTAGCAAATCTCTTGCATAGATCATCATTAGTAGAACCAAATATTATGTCATCAACATATACTTGCACCAATATCAAATCATTTTTATGCTTTTTGACAAAGAGAGTTTTGTCTACAACACCTCTTGTAAAATCATTTTCAAGTAAGAATTCAGAGAGAGTGTCATACCATGTCCTTGGAGCTTGTTTGAGTCCATAGAGAGCTTTGAATAGAAAGTACACAAAGTCTGCCAGTTTTGAATCCTCAAAACCTGGAGGTTGTTCCACATACACTTCTTCTTCTAACTCCCCGTTCAGAAAAGCACTCTTCACATCCATTTGATATACCTTGTAATTGGAATGTGCAGCAAATGCCAGAAACATTCTGATGGCCTCAAGTCTTGCTACTGGTGCATAGGTTTCATCATAATCTATACCCTCTTCTTGAGAGTAACCTTTAGCAACCAGTCTGGCTTTGTTTCTCGTTACAATGCCATCTTCGTCTAACTTATTTCTGAATACCCATCGTGTTCCAATAACAGATTTTCCCTTAGGCCTGGGTACCAGCTTCCAAACTTTCTGCCTTTCAAACTGATTGAGTTCTTCTTGCATAGCAATCACCCAATCTGGATCATCTAGAGCATCTTCAACTTTCTTAGGTTCTGTTTCTGAAAGAAACCCAGAATAGTGACATTCATTTTGTGATGTTCTCCTAGTTCTCACTCCTGTGTCCGGATCACCAATGATCAAGTGAAAGGGATGATCTCTATTCCATACCCTTTGTCTTGGCAGATGCGATCTTGATGATTCTCCTTGTTCTAGATGTTGTGGAGTGTGACTAGTTGATCCTTCTCCTGCTCCCCCTGAGTTGTTGACGGTTTGATCTGTTGATTCTGAAGACTGACTAGTGGATCCTGTATGTTGAGGATTTCCACTTTGGTCACCACTAGGTCCAGAATCATTATCATTATGATTATTATTAATGACTGTAACAACTTCAGGTACTTCTTCATTGTCAGAGAGATCTCCTGATAGATTTTCAAATACCAAGGATTCAGAGTTCTCTTCAGTTTGCAGGCCTGGTCTTTTAGTGTCGTCAAATGTTACATTAAAGCTTTCCAACACCTTCTTATCTTCAATCACATATACCCTGAAAGCCTTAGATTCCAGAGAATAGCCCAGAAAAATGCCTTCATCTGCTTTGGCATCAAACTTGCCAAGATGTTCTCCATCTTTAAGTACAAAGCACTTTGCACCAAACACATGAAAGTACTTCAGTGTTGGCTTCTTGTTGGCCATTAACTCATACGGAGTCTTTTCATGATCTTTGTTGATCAGGGTTCGATTCTGAGTGTAGCAAGCTGTATTCACTGCTTCAGCCCAAAAGTAAGTGGGAAGTTTTGATTCACTCAACATGGTCCTTGCTGCTTCAACCAAGGTCCTGTTCTTCCTTTCCACTACTCCATTCTGTTGAGGAGTTCTTGGTGCTGAAAACTGTCTTGATATTCCTTTCTCTGAGCAGAAATCATTTAGAACTGCATTCTTGAATTCAGTTCCATTGTCTGATCTGATTGTCCGCACAGGTAGCTTAGCTTCCACTTCTATCTTCTTGATGTGATCAATGATTAGTTGTGTTGCTTCATCCTTTGTTTGTATGAACAACACCCACGTGTACTTGGAGTAGTCATCCACCATCACCAATGCATATCTGTTTCTTGAAAGGGACATAACATTAACTGGACCAAATAAATCCATATGAATCAGCTGTAATGGTTCAGTAATGCTTGTCATTCCTTTGCTTCCATGTGATGCTTTCTTCGACTTCCCCTTTTCACATGCTTCACATAGTCCCTCCTGATTGAATTCCATCAGGGGCAACCCTCTCACTAATTCTCTCTTTACCAAAGAGTTCATAGTTTTGAAGTTCAGATGTGAGAGCTTCTTGTGCCATAGCCAACTTTGTTCTGAAGATGCCTTTGCATAGAAACATGTAACTTCTCCTTCACTGGTAGAACTTAAGTCAGCTATAAACAAATTTCCTTTTCTCACTCCCAGTAGAGTAAGCTTCTCATCCTTCCTGTTGGTGATCAAGCACTTGTCCTTTCTGAAATCTACATTGTAGCCTTTATCACAGAATTGACTGATACTTAGTAGATTGTGCTTTAATCCTTCAACAAGAGAGATGTTTTCAATGATGACATTTCCAGCTTTCAATTTACCATATCCCGTAGTGAATCCTTTGCTGTCATCTCCAAAGGTTACAATCGGGCCGGTCTTCTTAACCACCTCTGTAAGAAGGGACTCTTCACCTGTCATGTGTCTAGAACAGCCACTATCCAGAATCCACACAACCTTTGAGCTTTTAACCTTACCCTGCAATCACAGATTGATTAAGCGGACTTTGGTACCCAAAATTGTTTGGGTCCTGAAGGTTTAGATGATTTAACAGGAGTAACATTCAATTTAGTCTTACCCTGTTTGATATTCATAGTATCTGTGGATTTAATATTACTAGAGCTATTGCTACTATGAGACATCAACTTAAAATAAGCATGCATGATGTTGTACTTACATAGCAAACACTCTTTCTTTCCACATGGCTCATGATTATCAGGCATGTCAGACATGTTATGCATTTCAGAAGCATTAGCAGTTTCTACTTTAACCTTTTTACATGCATGTGTAAGGTGTCCAACAGAATTACAAATAGAACACAACTTCCTAGATGCAATGGGAGAAGATGGAACCAATTCCTGATTAACAATCTTCTTCCTCCCATTCCTGTTCTTTTTAACATTACTAGCTAAGGAACCTACTTCAGTTTTAGGTAAATCAGGTTTAGGTAATGCATTCTTTACTGATTTCCTAGGTAACTTAGTCTTTACCTCTTTTTCCTTCAATAAATCCTCCTCAAGCAATTCTTGTGCTATGAAAAGATCATCCTCATAAAAGAGAGGTGGAAACGGCTTAACAAAAACTGGACAATCAACATTCTTAAGAACATGTGGAGTATTCCTTTTGACTACTGAAGGTGTCACAGGGAATTCCACAATCTTCTTACCAGCTCTCTTGTTATAGTCAAATCCTATAGCAGTTTTATTCTCTACGGCCTGAGTATCAATGATTTCCTTAGCCACTAGAGCGGAATTCTTAAAAGCATTCAGCTTCAAATCTAGATCTGAAATCTGCTTCCTGAGGATAGTCTCTATCTCATCATTACATTTGACCTTGTTCTCTAAGTACGCATTCTTTTGCTTAAGATCTTCTAATGTTACAGCTACAAGCTCTAGTTCTTCATTTTTAGATTCTAGCTTTTTAATCTTAAGAACTAGTTTAGCATTTTCCATTTCAGATGCTAGCATGCTTGTGTGTACATTAAACAATTCTACACTAAGATCTTGCACAGTTTTCTTGTACTCAGAATTAGACATATCAATTGTAGTTAAGATAGGTACCTGAGATGATTGAAGTGATTCCTCTGAAGAGTCAGCCATTAGAGCAACATTTACATATTCCTCCTCTTCATACGAATCAGTATCATCCCAGTGCTTTCCCTCTGCTATGTAAGCCTTCCCTTTCTGCTTTCCAGAGAATGCCTCCAACTGCTGTTTAAGCTTGGCATTCTCCTTCTTCAACTCATCATAAGAATCCTTCTTTCCATAGACATCTTTCATGTCTCTTGCTTGACGAGGCTTCCGGCATTCAGTGGCGAAATGCCCTAACTCATTGCAGTTATAGCATCTTGATTTGCTTCTATCAATCATGCCAGTCTTGTAGCCTCCCTTAAAGCCTGTACTAGGTGTATAATTGCTCTTCTGGAATCTGTTGGTTGAGCCCTTGAACTTGTACTTAGGGTTTCTCTTGAAACGAATATGACTAAACTTTGCAGCTAAGTACGCCATGGTTTTGTCTTCCATTTGCTCAAGCTCTTCTAGGGTGTAGTAATCACTTTCATCAACACCCAGATTCACAGAATCCATTTCTGCTTCTATTATCACCTCCTTTCCAGCTCTAGGGGTTTGAACCTGAATCTCAGAAGTTATTGGTTCATCCACTACAAGTGCTGCTGATCTCACAAGTGCATTGTGCTTGCTGTTCACTGTCCCTGATCCGTAGATTATCACCCTTTGTTCCTGTTCCATCTCATAGGTCTTCAACTTGCCATAGATCATCTCTAATGATGTGACGCCCTCCAAACCCGGGGTACAGATTTGAGGAGTCATCCGACCAACGGAACACTATTTAACACATGCATAATATATATAAAGACACAATTACCCCTTGACCAAGACCGCATCCAGATTATGGCAATGAACACAAGCTACTACAATCTTTTATTATTACAAACCAGTTTTATCAGAGTTATTACATCACAACTAAAGTTCAAATCTAGACATTAAATCTAGAAAAGCAAAACAACAACTACCCTGCCAATAACAGTGACTCGAGGGGCTCTCCTGACTGCTGGTGAACTATCGGTCACGCTATGCCAACTCATACTCTCGCTTCACTGGAATAGGGTTAGAAAACAACAAGCAAGAGTGAGCCAAAATTGCTCAGCAACATCAACGAATCATTTCTATCACGGTGGTAAGGATATGAATTTAAGATATCAGAATCAACAATATTTAGCTAACACATGCTTTGTATCAATAATGATTGAAGTAAAGAATTAGAATTTGGCTTATACATTTTATTCAAATCAAAGGTTGTGCTGCTGGCCAGCCACGCATCAACCCCGGACTAGCTCATGTCATAGTCCTCTACTGGATCCCAGGCCAATCTGGGCCTTAAGTTATTCCGACCAATTACTGGTCCATTTTAAAAAAAACACATGCCAATTCTATAATAGGGTATAAACAATAACATGCTCAATAAGATAAACTGAATGTATAGTAATTGCAAAAGAGTTTCAACTGTTCAGTATCAAGTGAAGGTCGAGAAATAATCATGGAGTAATTTCAATGGTACAGTGTACTCATTCAATAAGGGAATCAATATTGGTAATCGTTAATCAATAACCGTAAACGAGTAGTCAAGATGGAAGTCAAATAATCAAAGGTTGTCAATGATAATCAAAGGATGATAAATAGCAACAATAGGTGGTAAACAATAATCAGGTAAATTGGAAATAAGGGTTTCCGATGCAGATCAAATCAAAGAATCAAGAAATGGAATCAGTTGTCCAAATGCGGTTAAAAGATGGATAATTTGAATTGTTCTGGGGATAATGGTATTCAAGTAATCAAGACAATAATAATTTTATCACAAGTAAAGGCACAGATACTTGCCTGGTCTAAGCTGCTGTCGGATCGACTCTGCTCACTCTACTTTCCCCTTTCCCTTGCTCCGGGAACTCGATTCTATAATTTAAACAACTCATCACAATAAGTCTAACTATTCTCGTTCTACTCTCGACACTTATTCAATCAATAATCACATTTAAACAAGTAACCGGTTACGTATCGGACGTCCGGTATAATTTACGATATTTAAAACTCAGATATTTGCCCTAGCACGGGCATATACAGACTATAAAACACGACACACAATTAATATGAACCATATAACACTTATAAACATTTTTAAAACATCATACGGAACTCATTTGAATTTTTAATAAGTCGTTACAAATTTTAAATCAAAAATCGGATTTTTAAATCCAATATAAACATTTAAATGAAAATAAATCAATTAATAAAATTAATTGACACTCTTTAAATACTCAAACTATTTTTTAAATAATTAAATAGGTTTGAAAATAATTAAACTGAATTTTTTAATTAATTAAATCTAATTAATAATTAATTTTTAAGAATTAATTGATTAAAAGAATTAACCAATTAATTAATAAATTAATTATTAATTAAAAATAATTAAAATAATTAAGTTTAATCAATTTTCGGATTTAAAATAATAAATATAATTTATCAGAATTTTTCTGATATAAAAATATATTTTTAAAATAAAAATATGAATTTTTTTAGTTTTTAAACTATTTTCGAATTAAATTTAAAAATAAAATTCAAAAACAGTTTTCTGAAAATGAATTAGGGTTTTGAAGATTGAAACCGGGTCGAAAAATCGGGTAAACGGGTCGGGAAGAACGAATCCGGGTCACCAAGAACAACCCGCCGGAATCTGGGTTTTCCAGAATCCGGCCGGCGTCCGGTGGCCGGACTTCGCCGTTTCCGATCAAAACAAAACCAAACTATAGGGCTTTTGTTCGCTTTTGCAAGACAAACACAACCCACATACACACACATCTGTCCCATGCCGGAATCGTGCCCAGAATTCATTCAAAGAACTCGCCGGCGACGACCTCGGCCGGAAACCCGATCTACTTAAATCCTACTTGAAACTCAAAGATTAATATACCAAAATGAAGCTTATAACTCATACAATAAAAGCCCTCTACCAAAAACAATGTCAGATCAATATCAAGAACGTACGAATTGAAAGAAGAAATCGGGTCAAAACCCGAAAATCAAACCCGACTAAATCGAACATAAACATGAAATTAAAGCATGGATTCTTGCTAATTAGAACCCTAGGAACATGTTAGAAGCAACCAATTGAACGGAGAATCAACAGAATGAAAATCCCCAAATCGAATCAAGAACCCTAATTTTAATTCGAAACTTGTAAAATCAATATAAAATCGAATACTTACCAGATGATGATGAGGTTGGAAGATTCTGAAACTAGATTTTTGGGGCTTTGATTTGAGTATAAGAACTTCAAATTTGGACTTCAATAACCCTTAGAACGAATTGATTGAAGATCAAGAACACAAAATAATTATTTGGGAATTTCGGATTTCTTGAGTAATTTCTGAAGAATTGCTAGGGTTATGAAGTCTGATTGGTCATTTTATATTTTTGGAAAAATAATACCCCAAATAACATTTTTGGATCGATATTGATTCGTTAGATCGTTTAAAAACCCTAATTAGGTCAAAAACACGTTTTACGAAAAGTAAGGGGTTAAAAAGGTTGATGATTATCCAAATTGATATATATCATTATATAACTAATGCTCAAGAATACTAGGGCTATAACAACTTCAATATTGATATAGAACGATAAATCCGTCCCCTTAAGCAATTAGGGTTCGGAACGATTTTTCCTTTTTCGGATCAAAAATTGAAATTAATTTGCAGAATCAAATAGGTAGGGTTAAATAGAATCCCATAACCCTTTCGATAACGATTCGAATACGAAAGACGAAGAATTAAAAATGAATGTACGAAATTTCAACGGGCTCTTGAATTATCAAAACGGCTCAAATTTGAAGAAAATTCCAAATGACGAAATTTTTGAAAGGGGCTTCCGACTCACCATTTAGCACATAATCACACACTAAATATCATATAATAATATTCCAATATTCCAAAATAAATATTTTAGATTAAATATATCATTTAATCAAATAATAAAATTCACGGATATTACAAATGACATCTTTGTGAAGTCAATTATTTCCCTAATGGATGATGACTTGTGTTCTACATGATGGGGCAGCGTCATCATGAACTTCCTGTTCGATTCTCTCAGTGGATAGGTCTTTCCTTTCATTGCCAATTCATTGAGGAGCTTAGTATACTTCTCAAAGACATGAGTTATACTTTCTCCTGGCAGGGACCTAAACGCTTCATATTGAGAAGTCAGAATGTCCAATCTGTTTTCCTGAACGTCTTCAGTTCCTTCCATTATTAGGTTAATGGTATCCCACATATGTTTCCCGCTTGTACAGTTCATCAACTGATAGCTCATTTCCTTGTCCGCGGAGTCCGCCAATATCAACATTAAACCAGTGTCCAATCGAATCAGTTCTTTGTCAGAATCTGTAAATTCACTTATCTCCTTAGGTTGGGTGCCTGAAGGAATCCTGCTACCATCAGGAGCTGTAGATTCACTAACTGGTTTCATTGGTACAAACGGTCCGTTTTCTAATATGCCAATATACAACGGATTAGATGCCTTGATAAATAACAGCATCTTCATCTTCCACAAACCGAAATCATCTCTAGTAAACGGGGGAACTTTAATACCAGCGGTTGTCTTTGGAGCACTCATGGTTTCTGAAAATTTCAAATTGTTTAAAATTCAAGAAATTCCAATTAAATGAAAAATTTTGAAAGTTAAAAAATTTGCTTCGTATTTTCACGCTACGTTTGATTTTGGTCTCATTCACCGGATCTGATTTGTATATCAATCAAGTAGCTCTGATACCAATTGTTAGGTCCAAAGTATCGTAGAAGGGGGGGTTGAATACGATACTCACAAATAATTTAATTTCGTTCGCGGATAAATCTTTTAGTTCTATAACGAAATCAAACACACCAAACCAAATCAAGTTTCGGGGAATATATCTTTTTATAAATATAAACCTCGAGGGGTGCTACAATTTCTAATCCGTAGATTAGCGTCAATGAGTTTAAGGTTACACAAATACAAAACAATGATCAAGTTCTGAGCACTATTAATTTCTCTGATAATTTTCTCCGGCTCTTCTCTCTCTCAGTAATGTCTCTGTGTTAGAATCCTTAACTGAAGAAGACACATTCTTCACTCTGTATTAACTGCAGACTTTGGTTTGAAAAACCATCGAACCAAACTTGTAGAAACAATCCTGGCCGTTGGATCTTCTTCAACTTGAAAAACAAAGAATACTTTCCACCTGCTCCCAATTAAAAAACCATCGAATGGTTTAAGAAACCATCGAATGAAACAAATCATTTTACCATTCGATAGTTTTTAAAACAAAACTATCGAATGCTAAATTGATTTACTTGTTTTTAATTCAATCACCTTAAACTCTCATTCGATAGTTTTCTTAAAAGAAAAACTATCGAATTGATTTACTTGTCATTTGTCCTTTAGTAATAACTCCTGAGCTCCCGGGTGTTTAAGTAATGGACTGTATCAATTTGTTCTGAGACGATAAAACAACTTGATCTTCTTAGTGCCGTCAACTCGTGCAACTGGTCTGGTTCACAGATGAATAACACTTGATCAATTCTTATTTTATGTCTTCAATATAGTGCTGCTGATAAGTCCTTTGTCTTTCTGGTTGCTTCGTTTAAATCACTGGAATCCCGTGGTACTTAACCCTAAATCATTCACATACTTCTGTCGTCTTCAAAGTCTTGTTTCTATTGCTGTCACTGAGGCTTGAACATTTTCATGAACTTCTTTCCGTGACCTGTTTACGGACTTCAAGAATACATAACATATTTTGATTTTTTGAGTTTACCTTTTCTTCTTTGATTCTGGATTCCTGTGCTTCTATTAATACTATTGTCTGTCTTGTCCTTTGTTGAGTTGTAGTTATCTCTTTTACATCTTATGTTACATTATGCTTTACACTCACAATGTTCAGTATGAAAATCTACATGGTATCCTCTGTCACAGATTTGACTCACAGAAAGCAGATCATGCTTGAGTCCTGAGACTAGAGCTACATTTGTGATGATGACACTTCCAAGATTAATATTGCCATATCCCATAGTACGTCCTATGTTGCCATCTCCATAGGAAACTTTTGGGCCAGCTCTTTCCTTATAATCTGATAGCAGGGCTTTATTTCCAGTCATGTGTCCTGAACATCCACTGTCCAAGACTAGGGTACTTTCCCTTATGCCCTGCAATCACAAACAATTACAAAGAGTTAGATTTAAGGATCTAGACTTGCTTGGATCCTTTGGCTTTCTTAACACTGTTAGCTTTTGCAGCGGAATAACTTTCAACAGAGTTTAAGCTAACTGTGTCAGACTTTACACTTGCAGAGTTTGCTTTAACCCATTTCAGGTTGGGTTTTAGCTCATAGTAGTTGTGATAAATAGCATGATAACTCTTACAAGTATAAATGGAATGCCAAGTGCTCCCACAGTGTGTGCATAAAGTCTGTGGTCTAACCCTAACATAATCATTCTTTACCCCAGACTTGGAGGGTAAAGAATTAATATCTTTGTTTTTCGTGTAGAAACTTGCAAGATGGTTAGTGCTACCACAACTATGACATGTCTTCCTAGGAGCATCAAAATTAGGCAGATAATCATTTCTTTTATTAATGCCTACTTTTCCATTCCTATTTTTCTTGGACACTTTCTGTTTGTTGACAGACTTTACCTCTTTGAGCTTATGTTTGAATTGTTTTTCTATCATCGAACCAACATTAACCTGCTTATCACGGATTTTTACTGATTCTTTAACAGCTTCTATCTTAACCTTATTCTCTGTTATTGAACCAACATTAACCTGTTTATCACAAGTTTCAACTGGTTCCATAACAGCTTCTTTCACAACTACAGACTTTAGCTTACTGGATTCAGAAACAAATTTCACAGGTTTAAGTTGTGGTTTCACTTTCACTTTATCTTTAAACCTAAGTTCATCTTTCTCACAGTAACCTAAACCTACAGTGTCTGTCTGAAAAACTTGATGTGTGTCTTTTCCAGAATTAGTCCAAGTTTTAATCACTTTCCTCTCTTTCTCTAACTCAGATTCTATTTGCCTATATCTTTTAAGCAATTCCTGTTCAACATAAACAGCATCATCTCTCTCTTTTTGAACTTGTTGCATGTTAACAAGTCTCTCTTCAAGAAATTTATTCCTTTCTTTAAGACCTAGATTCTCAGATTTGATTCTTTCATTCTCTAATGTCTGATCCCTATAACTAACATATATGCTTTTTAGATAAACTCTTAATTCAGATATATTATCAGTATCATAAGCATAAGTAGTTAGGGGTACCTTGTTTTCAGATGACTCAGCTTCATCTTTAACAGTTTCCATGAGAGCATAATTGACTCCCTCATCTGAGTCTGAAGTGTCTGCCCAGTCCTTGCCTTTAGTGATGAGTGTTTTCTCATATTTTCCTTTCTTGCACTCTGGAGCATAATGACCCATCTCTTTACACTTGTAGCACTGGATCTCAGACTTGTCTTTCTTTCCAGACTTGGTATTTCCTCCATCAGACTTTCTGAAATTTCTCTTATCAGAGTTTGAATCTCTCCTTGAAAATCTCTTTCCTTTCTTGAAGTTCTTGAATCCCATCTTCTTGAAGGTCTTCACCATTAAAGCAGCCATTTTCATCATCTCTTCATCATCATCCTCAGAATCAGAAGCTTCATCATCAGTGTTTGAGCCATCATCAGAGTTTGATGACTCACTTTCAGATTTAATGACTAAAGCCTTTCCTTTGGCTTTCTTTCTTGATGATTCTTTCTTGAAAGGCTTTTCTTCAACTTTAAGAGCAACATATTTTGTCTTCTTTCCAGATCTTTTGTTTCTTTGTTCTATCTCCAGTTCATGAGTTTTGAGCAACCCATAGATTTCATCAAGATCTGTTTCTGCTAGATCATAATTGTCTCTTATTGTTGTTGCCTTCAAATCCCATCTTTCAGGTAGAGATAACAGAAACTTGAGATTTGACTCTTCAAGTTCATATTCTTTATCAACCAGGGACAAATCATTTAACAAAATACAAAATCTGTCATAAGTATCTGTCAAAGTTTCATTAGATCTTGAGTCAAAGTGTTCATACTCCTGTGTTAGAATGGTTTTCCTATTCTTCTTTATTGCACTTGTTCCTTGACACCTGACTTCTAAAGCATCCCAAATTTCTTTGGCAGTTTTGCAGCCAATAACTCTGTTAGACATGACATTATCTAAGGCACTATGGAGTAAATGCCTAACCTTTGCATCCTTTGCAATTGATGATATGTCTTCAAGAGTCAAGTCTTTCTTCTCTTTTGGAACAGTCTTTTATTCTTGACCAGTAATAACAGGAGACAATTTAGTTGGCATATGAGGACCATCATTGATTCTATCAAGGTATTCTGGATCTGTGGCTTCCAGAAACATGGTCATCTTCACCTTCCATATTGGATATTCAACTGGTCTTAGAATTGGAACCCTTATAGTCTCATATCGACTAACAGAAGTTGGTTGAACCTTCTGAGCATTAGAACCTGCATTAGAACCTTCCTGAGAGTTGTCAGCCATGATTATACTTGTGTTTAGATCGATAAACTGTATATATTAAACAGCCTAGGCTCTGATACCAATTGTTAGGCCGATTACACAATATATAATCAATATAAGTATGATAATAATAATAAAGAACACTGTTTATGTATCAACAACTGAATTATATAAATAACTCTTCTCTTTGTGATGTTAAATATCACAGAGAGCTGCTAGGTTACAAGAATAATGTTTTCAATAATCGCATCCCTTTTAGGGTTAACCTATCTGTGTTTATATAGTACACAGCTACATAGAATCAATCTCTAATTGATATTCCTATAAATTAGCTATACAAATTATATCAAATTAGGATTGCTTCTGTCTTCTGTTCCGTTTCCTTGTCTGTCTCAATATATCTTGCTTCTTTCCATCTTCAAGATATATTGCTTCTAGAATCTTCAATGTTAGGACCGACAGCTTTAGCAAACTCTCACCCCGTCAGACTTTATCAAACTCTGACTGGCTTCTAGTAGACTCTGATGAACACTTGTTGCTTAAACACTGATAAACACTCATCAGCAATTATATCTAACACAATGTCCATATCCTTTTGAGAGGATACAGATGGGGTTACAGTTGTCTCCCTATAGGTTCTTCTTTTCTTTAAGGGTGGAGACAGAGCTGTGGGAACACTCATTTCAGCTATATCACTAACTCTTCTTGAACTGGTTTGAATATTAGGCTCAGGTTGTGTATCAGAAGTGTATGACTCTCTGTATGGCTCTATGACCTGGGTCAGAGACTGTGGTTCTACAATCTCTGGGCCAGCCCTAACAACCACTTGGGTTTCAATTGAAGTACCAGAAGAAGAACCAGAGTTAGGAATAACTACCTGTAGTGGTACTGGATGTGGTTCAGGAACTTGTTCACCAAAGATAGGAAGATTAATAAATTGACTCATCAATGGTGAAACAAGAACATGTATGGTTGGAAATTTGGATGATACATCAAGTCTGGTGTAGAATTTGGTGTCTGTGGTTGGAGAGGTTTCAAATCTTGCTTCTCGAAATAGTTCTACCTGCTCAGCAGTGAGAAGATGATTAATGATAAGAGTTAGAAAGCGAGGGTACCAACACTTTACTTTCACACCATTATCAGAATCTCTCCTAGAGTGAGCAAGCCAGTTGAGCAAAAGGTTCCACAGAATCTCAGCAAAGTTCAATCTACGACCAAATACTATAGCATAGGCAATATACTGATTAAGACTGGTAATGCAATGAAAGTTTGTTTTTGTGCAGTTACCAAATACCCTAGCTATAGTATCAAAGAATAGATCCCATTCCCTTACAACAAAGCTTTTGGACAATTTAACCATCTGTAAGGGACCCTGATAATGAATATTCACAAAGAACTGTGATAACTCATCATCAGTGGGTAAGGGATCAAACCTGTCCTTTGGAAAATGCAACACATCACAGAATAACTCAAAAGTGACTGTGTATTGCTGGTTTAAAATATTAAACGAAAAAGATTTTGAATTTCCAGCAATAACAACACTTGAACACAAAAACCTTAAAGGATCAATTTTTAGAAGTGCATTGGCACAAATAGCATGACTGATACAAGTCTCGCTATTTAAAAATCGAATCCAAGGTCTAAAACGTTCCACCTTACATTTTGACGGATCAATATACCCAACATAATTATTTAAAACAAGTTCAAAATTAGGATCCATTTTAAATAAAACAAGAAATTTTAATTAACTTAAAATAAAATTCAAATTTTAGGGATTTTTAGAATTAATCAAAATTAACCAAATTTAAATTTTTAATCCTAAAAATTCGAACTTAAACTTTTGAAAAACAAAATGAAATTGGGCAAATGATTCTCAAGAACACACACAGTTAAACAATACAGTTCTTCTGTCACATAAATACAAAGATCACTAAAACACAAGAAAATTACTTAGCAAACCAAGAACACTTAAGTCTAAAGGAAATGAAAAGACAAAAATTGGACAGCAATTCGACTTATTTTCTTTGAATAAGAAAGAACAAAAAGGTTTTGCTAAGTAAATACTTGAGCAATATGAACAAAGATCAAAGTTTTTCTGCAGAAGAGTTTGGATTCGAATGGGGATATGAAAAACTTGAAAAAAAAACTGATAAGGCAAAGGTGTATGTACTGTATGTATATATATTAAATAAAATAAACTGAAAAAAATAGAAGACTGAACGGTTTTTTTTTAAAAATTGTACTAGGAAGACAATCGGGAAGACTTAGGATAGTCTTCCCGGTAGTCTTCCTAATACAACTTAGAAAGTCTTCCGAAAATAAATAAAAGAAAAATCAGAAAATAAAACTAATTAATTCTAAGTCTTCCCGATAGTCTTCCTAGTTCAAAAACTGGGAAGACTTAGGAAAAGACTTAACATTAAATAGAAAAAACAAAAAAACAAAAAGAAATAAAATGAAAAATTCATTGTTTTCCCGGTAGTCTTCCTAGTATT
This sequence comes from Heracleum sosnowskyi, assembly GCA_030848705.1. Classification (NCBI taxonomy): domain Eukaryota; kingdom Viridiplantae; phylum Streptophyta; class Magnoliopsida; order Apiales; family Apiaceae; genus Heracleum; species Heracleum sosnowskyi. The sequence continues at coordinate 89,698,231 of CM061235.1, read as the reverse complement.
AAACTGGGAAGACTTAGAAAAAACTCAGAATTAATTAAAATAACTACAGAAAAGTGCAGAAAAAGGATAAAAATGCATGAAAAATATATAAAAACCTAGAAAAATTCACAGAAAATTCCATAAATCCTAGAAAAATATGCAGAATATTATAGAAATGCATAAAATTAATATAAACTTGCAGAAATATTTAAACAACAATATTACAATCTGAAAAATATCTAAATAATTCTAAATAAATATATTTTCAATAAAAATACATTTCTCCACTTAAAAAATATGAGAAAAATATTTTTAAAGAAAATAAATTATTCAGAGCTATTTAAATTTACAAGCATGTAATATTAAATGAGAATTGGCAGAAAATATCAGTTAAATGACAAGAGAAAATGAATTTATTGAGAGAACAAACATGACAGAGATATTGTTAATCACTAAGACTGTTTAACATACCCAATTTACCAACTAACTTGAGAAATGTGGATTCGTCAACAGATTTAGTGAATATATCTGCAGTTTGTTCTTCTGTGGGTACAAAATGTAATTCCACAGTTCCATTCATGACATGCTCTCTGATAAAATGATACCTGATATCAATGTGCTTCGTTCTCGAGTGCTGCACAGGGTTGTTGGAGATTGCTATGGCACTTGTATTATCACAAAAATGGGAATTTTGTCTAATGCAAAGCCATAGTCCTTCAATTGATTCCTAATCCATAAGATCTGAGCACAACAGCTTCCAGCAGTAATATATTCAGCTTCTGCTGTTGAATTGGAAACTGTTTGTTGTTTCTTGCTATACCAGGAAATCAACCTACCTCCTAGGAATTGACAACTCCTAGAGGTACTCTTTCTATCCACAACACTACCTGCATAGTCAGAATCTGTATATCCAATAAGATTAAAATCAGAATCTTTAGGGTACCAGATACCTAGATTAGGTGTACCCTTAAGATATCTCAAGATTCTTTTCACAGCAACGAGATGTACATCTCTAGGGTCCGCTTGGAACCTTGCACACAAGCATGTAGCATACATAATATCAGGTCTACTTGCAGTAAGATAGAGTAAGGAGCCAATCATACCTCTGTAGCTTGTAACATCTACCTTGATAGACTTGTCAGAAGCTCCAAGTTTGATTGCTGTTGAAGATGTAGTCCTTGCTGATTCTGAATCCTCCATGTGATATTTCTTGAGGAGTTCTTTGAGATACTTGGATTGACAAATAAATATACCATTTGACCTTTGACTTACTTGCAATCCAAGAAAGAACTTCAGCTCACCCATCATACTCATTTCAAACTTACTCTGCATTAGCTTAGCAAATCTCTTACAGAGATCGTCATTAGTAGACCCAAATATGATGTCATCCACGTAGACTTGGACTAATATCATATCACCTTTGTGTTTCTTTGAAAAAAGAGTTTTGTCTATGATACCTCTAACAAAACCATTTTCTAACAGAAAACCAGAGAGAGTGTCATACCATTTTCTTGGGGCTTGTTTGAGACCATAGATAGCCTTGAAGAGAAAGTACACAAAGTCCAGCAGCTCCTGATTTTCAAACCCAGGGGGCTGTTCCACATACACTTCTTCATCAAGTTCACCATTCATGAATGCACTCTTAACATCCATTTGATAGACTTTAAACTTGGAATAAGCAACAAATGCTAAGAACATCCTGATGGCCTCAAGTCTAGCCACTGGTGCATAGGTTTCATCATAATCAATGCCTTCAGCTTGTGAATACCCTTGTGCAACCAGTCTTGCCTTGTTCCTTGTAACAATGCCATCCTCATCTAGCTTGTTTCTGTATACCCATCTTGTACCAACTACTTTCTTGTTCTTTGGCCTGGGTACCAGTTTCCAGACTTGCTGTTGTTCAAACTGATTGAGTTCATCTTGCATAGCAATCACCCAATCTGGATCAGTCAGTGCCTCCTCAGTTTTCTTTGGCTCCATTTCAGATAGAAATGCTGAATAATGACATTCATTCTGAGTTGCACTTCTAGTTTTAACTCCAACACCTGGATCACCAATGATCAGCTCAAAGGGATGAGCTCTATTCCATACAGTCTGCCTTGGAAGATTTGATCTTGATGATTCGCCTTGAAATTCACTTTGATATTGTGAGTGACTAGATGATCCTTCATTTGCTCCCCCTGAGTTGTTGCTTGATTGCATTGATGATTCTTCTCCATTGTTACCAGTGTTTCCACCACCACCACCATGATCATTATCATCATTGTTATTATCATTACCAGCAATAACTTCAGGTGAGGCTACATCATCTGATTCTGAGTCTGGCAAGTTATCAAACTTCAGCTTCTCAGATGAATCTTCTTTTTGGATATTAGCGAACTTACTGTCATCAAAAGTAACATTGACACTTTCCTTTATTGTGTGACTACCAACCAAGTAGACTCTGTAAGATCTTCTGGAATAACCAACAAAAATAGCTTCTTGTGCCTTGGCCTCAAACTTGCCACGTTTAACATTGTCATCTAAAAGCACAAAGCATTTTGCTCCAAATACATGAAAGTACTTGACAGTTGGTTTCTTGTTGTTCATGATCTCATACGGAGTCTTCATTAAGTCCTTGTTGATTAAAGTTCGATTCTGAGTATAACAAGCTGTATTCGCTGCTTCAGCCCAAAAGTACATTGGAAGTTTAGACTCACTTAACATAGTCCTTGCAGCTTCAATCAATGTACGATTCTTTCTTTCCACTACTCTATTTTGTTGAGGAGTCCTAGGGGTAGAATACTGTCTTGTTATTCCTTTATCAGCACAAAAGTCATTTAGGACTGCATTCTTGAATTCAGTACCATTATCTGACCTTATGGCTCTCACAGGGAATCTAGAATCCAGCTCAATCAACTTTATATGGTCAATCACCAGATGTGGGGTCTCATCCTTGGAATGTAGGAATAAAACCCATGTATATTTAGAAAAGTCATCAACAATCACAAGTGCATATTGTTTCTTTGACATGGACATCACATTAACTGGACCAAACAAATCCATGTGCAGTAGCTGAAGTGGTTCAGTTATTGATGATGTGTCAGTGCCCTTGTGAGAAGCTTTCTTTGACTTTCCTTTCTGACATGCCTCACACAGTCCTTCCTGTGTAAATTCCATCTGAGGCAAACCTCTAACCAATTCCCTCTTGACCAAAGAGTTCATGGTTTTGAAGTTAAGGTGAGACATCTTCTTGTGCCACAGCCAACTATCATCTGATGAAGCTTTAGCATAGAAACATCTAACTTCATCTTGAGATTCAGAGTGCAGATCAGCTATGAACAAATCACCTTTCCTTACTCCTTGAAGAGCAGGCTTTCCATTCTTCTTGTGAAGGATCTCACATTTCTCTTTTTCAAAGGAAACATCATATCCTCTGTCACAGAAATGACTGATGCTGAGAAGATTGAATCTCAGACCTTCCACAAATGATATATCTTCAATGATAACATTTCCAAACTTCAAACAGCCATATCCTTTCGTAATACCCTTGCTGTTATCTCCAAAGGTAACTACTGGGCCAACTTTCTCAACCAAATCTGATAGCTGGGCTCTATCTCCGGTCATATGCCTTGAACAACCACTGTCAAGAATCCATATAACACGGTTTACCTGTTTAACTCCCAGCAATATCAAATTGATTAGACCTTCTTCGGAGCCCAAAATTGATTGGGTCCGGCATACTTAAAGAACTGGCCTTTGTCAGGCAAAACAACCTTTTTAGCTACAACTACTTCAACCTCTTTCACAAAAGAGCGTTTCCATTTATAGCCAGCCTTAACACATTTCTGAGTAGGCTTAGGGATAAATGAATCCACTCTAGTCTTAGGAGGATTAGTAGTCTTAGCTTTAACATGCTTCTTATTATTAACATGTTGACGTGGAGCAGTCTTATCACTAGATACATGCTTACTATTAAAATAAGCATACATAACATTGAAAGCACAAGACATGCAATTAATCACACCTCATGCTTTATGAGAAGAATTAACAGCAGGCATGTTATTTCTATAGTTGTTTTGATCCAACTTATGGATATCTGATTTAGTCTTTTTAGTTGAAGCAACTTTGACTGGAATATCAGATATACATTTTTTGGACTGTTCAACTTCCAAAGCAATATCTTCTTCACGAATCTCCTCAGCAATAATGATAGAGTATTCATTCAGAAAATCTGCCTCAGACTCCTTACAGAAGGGTGTTTCAATACCCTTAAGCACATATGGAACACCCCTTCCTTCAGATCTGACTCTACAAGGGGAATTAATTCCAAGCAATCCAATGGCCTCATTATAATCATAACCTATACTGACATGATTACCAATAGCTTGTTTATTGAGAATCTCTTTAGCCGTCTTACAAGAGCTGAAATAGGCATTAGCTTTAGTCTTTAGCTCACTATTCTTTTCCTTGAGAATGGTTTCCAGTTGAATATAACATTTAACCCTATTCTCAAGAAATGCTATTTTTTCAGTAAGTTCATCCTGATTAACATGCACTAGTTTTAATTCTTTTATCTCATTTTCAAGATTTGTGTTTAAAAGAATTATTCTATCATTTTCAATGCGTGCACAATCTAAGGTACCACCAAGATGACGAATCATTTCAGTATCAGTAAACTTTACCTCTGACATATATCTAGATGAAGTGCTTTCCTCTTTAGCCATTAAAGCGAGGTTCCCAATCTCACCTGCTTCTTCATCACTATCAGTGTCATCCCAACTCTTTCCCTCAGCAACATAGGCTTTCCCAATCTTGTTCTTCTTGCTAGAATCAAATGTGTTTCTAGTCACTTGCTTTGGCTTTCTGCATTCAGTAGCAAAGTGACCTAACTCATTGCAATTATAGCATCTGATTGTGCTCCTTTCCACAGTTCCAGTTTTGTAGCCACCCTTGTGCCACTTGAAGAGGAAGATCCACCTCTCTGAAATCTGGGCCTGAACTTAAGATTGGGATTCCTCTTGAATCTGAACTTCCCAAACTTCCTGACTATCAAAGCCAAATCACCATCCTCCAGCTGATCAAGTTCTTCTAAAGAATAGAAGTCACCACCAGATTGATCAATGGATGTTAATCCATATTCAGCATCAATAACATTCATGTTAGAACTGGAAGGTTGAACAGGCTTCACTTCCAGTTTCTGTGGGACTTCAGCAGCCAGTGTAGTAGAAGTACTAACAATCTTCCCAGTTCCATACAACTCCCTTTGTTGAATCTGCTCCAGCTCATAGGTCTTCAGAACACCATACAATCTCTCCAAAGCAATCTCATTCATATCTCTTGCTTCTCTAATGGCAGATATTTTGTGCTCCAAATGAGGTGGAAGTGTAAGAAGGAACTTCTTGTTAATCTCCTTGTTGGTGTAGTGCTTCCCATTGAGATTCAGATCATTGATTAATTTGTTGTATCTCTCAAAAACCTGAGAGATACATTCACCAGGGTTTGATCTGAAATGCTCATATTGTGAGGTCAGAATTTCCAGCATATTCTCCCTAACTTCCTCTGTCCCCTCATTGATTATCTCTATGGTTCCCCAAATGTGTTTGGCAGTATCACAATTTAGGACATGATTATGCATGATAGGATCAACTGAAGACAGGAATCCAAGGTAACATCCTCTTTCTCATCAGGAGTGTAATCCTTGGGATCTTTAGGGTACATACTAGCAACCCTAGTAACAACATTATTCTCAATGAGTTCTCCCTCAATAATCATAGGGACTTTGGGACCGTTCTTCAGCACATCAATGTATTTAGGATTTGCAACCTTAAGAAATAGGAGCATTTTCTTCTTCCACATTGGATAATGCTCCTTGCTGAACATTGGGATTTTGACTGTACCCACTTTCTGTGTAGTAGACATCTTTTGAGATTTTTAGGCATAATAAAAAATCAGAGTTTAAGAAAAATCTCAAAACAATTGGATCTTTGATTTGTATATCAATCAAAAGGCTCTGATGCCAATTGTTAGGTCCTGATAAGTTTGAGCATGATGGGAGAAATGAGTTATTTTCTTGGTCTTCAAGTTAAACAGACTGATGATGGCATTTTTATCAATCAGTCAAAGTATACAAGGAATTTATTGAAGAGGTTTAACATGGAAGACTGTGCTACAACAAGTACTCCCATAGATACAGCTACCAAACTTGATCCTGATCAAGGTGCTGAGGTAGATGTAACTCACTATAGAGGGATGATTGGCTCTTTATTATATCTCACTGCAAGTAGACCAGATATCATGTTTGTAACCTGTCTGTGTGCAAGATTTCAAGCAAAACCTAGAGAACCTCATCTGATTGCAGTTAAAAGAATTTTCAGATATCTTAAAGGCACTCCTTCTCTTGGCCTTTGGTATGCAAGGGAATCAGATTTTGGTTTATGTGGTTATTCAGATGCTGATTTTGCAGGATGCAAAATAGACAGGAAAAGTACTTCAGGAAGCCGTCAATTTTTAGGTGGAAGACTAGTTTCATGGTTCAGTAAGAAGCAAAAGTCTATTTCTACTTCCACTACAGAAGCTGAGTACATAGCTGCAGGAAGTTGTTGTCCTTAGATAATGTGGATGAGAAATCAGTTGTTAGATTATGGCCTGTCATACTCAAAAGTTCCTATTTATTGTGCTAACCAAAGTGCTATTGCAATGACAAGAAATCCAGTTCAGCATTCTCTTACTAAACACATCAGTATAAGATATCACTTTATAAGAGAACAGGTTCTGGAAGGAACAATTGAACTTCACTTTGTTCCAACTGATCAACAACTAGCTGATATATTCACCAAACCACTGCCTAAAGCTACTTTCAATAAATTGGTGAATGAACTTGGAATGATGAACTTTGAGAATTTCTGAGAGAAGAAATCATGATGACTATCAAATCCTGATGGTCATTCAGAAAGGTATGTTATTTTGATCAAATCCTGATAGGATATAATCCTGACAGAAAGTCATCTGGTCAATCCTGATGGACAGGTCAGTATTTCATTGCTTAATTTGTGCCTGATTTTTCGTCAATATCTGGTGAGAATCGTTTGAGTTTGGTTGGACAACTGTATGCGCGCGTGTGTCACACTGATATTTATAAACAATTATATACACATAAAAAGTGGTGTAGTTATGTTAAATTACACACGTAATTTGTCCACTAATTATTTGTGCACGAATCACAGTATGCCATCTGTCACTGAGAGAGTAATATTTTGTTAAAATACATTTGATTTTCTGAAATCCTAATTGTAAGAACCCGAAATTTTCGGTAGAATTAAATTTTTTTTTTGTGATGAAGTGCATCAGTGAATATATGAATGATTAGTGGTTGTAACCACAATGTATTAATGATGTTGAGATTCAAGATTATAAAATGAATATGGATTTCAGTTACAAGTACTTTGTGAATAGAAGGGATGGACTGACCATCTAAATAAGAACAGTCTATCTGGAAAATGGGAATATAATATTCCAAGAAAGAAAAGTATTTTCATGTCATCCAAATCGATATCTGTTATGCATCCGACAACTCCGTAAACAAGATAGAGTATGCCTGAGAAAGCACTAGAACATTTTCTAAGTACAAGAAATGTTGGAATTGATATTGATCTACAAGATTGTGGTGAATCGTGAATTCCTCTAAGATGAGAGGGTGATCACACTACACTATATACGAGTCTATAAATGGAACTTTGGAAGTTAGATTGGTAATCTTGAATGTAAATAAGTGTATGTAAATGTCGTCAGAATCAGCATTCGAGGACTTTCAGTTTTCTCCAAAATTCCACCAGATGAACGTGGACTTGAAATTGTGATATTAAGGTAAAGGAATTAAAGAATAAGATACATGAGATCGTAAATATGAGATTATTTTCAAGTACTGGAATACTAAGGATGTTTAGAGAAATCATTTCAAAAGGGGCTATAGCGGAACCATTGAGAATGTTTAACAGAGTTGAGCAGAATCTGATCAATGAGGCACGAATTAATTTAAGTACGAGATTGATGAATAGTGATCCGACACGAGAACCCTATGAAGGTGGAATTTATGAGGAAGAATAATATTTAAGGAATTAAGGATTCGTCGGAATAAGAGAATAGAAATTCTGGAATTAAGATGATTGAAGCAGTCTAAGATGACTCGAAGTGAATAGTAAAATGTTTCGAACTCTGAATGGAATGAATTTTAAAAGCAAACTTGGTTAATATATTAATTAGTAAAATGTGAGGTTGGAAAGTGGGTATAAGTTAAAGAACTCGAGAAAGTTGGAGAAAAGAATGAAACAAACGAGAAACAAAATGCGAGCGTTATCAAAAAGAAGCTTCTAGAGAAAGCTACAATAAAGCAAAGGGCAAGATGGTCATTTGCACCAAAAATATCAGCCAAATATAAGGATAAAGCAAGCATTTCTTCATCACTTTTCTAGAAAACCCGAGAGAGAAGGAGAAAGAAAATGGAGGAGGAAGAAATGATCATAACTCGAGATTCTGTGGTCCGTTTTTGGCTTTCTACCACTCAAAACGAAGCTCTCGAGAAGCCCGACGTAACCATGGTAAGCAATCACCTCAACTCCGTGATTTACCCCTTCGATTCAGTGATTAACAGTTGGAGAAGATGATGAATAGTAACTTGTATCTTGTTTTGTTTTGTTTTGATAATGAGTTTGTAGCTTCCAAAGGTTGTATTAAGCAAGAATCTAAGGCTACATCAGGAGTATGGCAGAAAGCAAGCTTGGAGGAGGTATAATTTTGAAACCCTTGAATTATTATAAGGATTATGGATGATTAATGGTGTTATGCATGATTATAGCCTTAGTTGTTATGATTGGGTTTTGAATTAAGTGATAATGAGTTATATGAACGGAAAGGCATTGCTTGGCCTCAGTTCTATGATATATAAGATGTATGTGTTATGTGGAGTGATCGATATGTATTTTGGATGATTTGAAATTTGGGAATATCCGAGTTATAGCCGTCGTAATGCCCAAATTTTTACCTACTGATTGGTTCTCTGTTTTTCCTCTGTTAGAGCTCGACCCTGGAGTCCTACTGCCCATGATTGTGTAGTTCATGTTATAAGCTTCGTAATGATATGTGATTCGCCTAATTTGGCCGAGTGGTTTAAGAGTTATGCTAGTTTTAGTGAACGTGGTTCAAGAGGTTGCATCGCAGAAATGTAACTACTTTAATGCTAAGTCAAAGACCTCTAAGAGTCGAATCCAAATGTGAAACTTTGGGATATAATGCTAAGGACAGTTAGCAAGCCTTGTGCGAAGATTTCGAATCAAAAAGATTATTAGTTGATTTTATAAAAATGTTTTAGCCGAGGTTGCGCAAGTGTAAATTCACTGAAAACGAGACTTAGAACCAAGGTTCCAAATGGTTAAGTATAACTTGGATTTGAGGATGGATTTCGAACCAAACTTATGATATAAGTATTTGATGAGTAACATGGACTTAGTGTGAGACTAGAGCGAGCAAATAATGCCTTGGTTGTGTTTTGCTTACGTGTTTAAGCATTGAGTTATAAGTGGTTTATCGAGGGGATTAACCGTGTGCTTTCGTTTGACTTTGTCTAGATTGTTCGACATGGTCAGGAGCCCTATCACCTCTCGAGCATCAGGCAAGTTTACTAAACCTTACTCTATTATTAGAGTGGGCATATTTTCGAATGTTTAATACTTGTTGATTCAAAAATATATCTATATATATATTCTTTGTTCCAAGTATCGTGCAAGTTTCTAAAACCATATTTTGAAGTATGCATACACTAGATGCAGTTTGCTTATTCCATGCTATGTTTTCCATTAATTATACTAATGATGCATACGATATGATATTATGCATGTTTTCAAACCTTACATCGTATATAGATGTAATGGTACTAAAAATGTTGAGACGTAATATATGCATATGATAGATGCATACAAGTTTCCAAACCTATGCTTCTATAAACTATTATTGTTGTGATAATAAAAGATATTGAGTTATATGTTAGGTGTTCATGATTTCGAAACGATACGTATGATGCTAAGTAAAAGTTATTGATCTGAGTTGAGCTTATAAGCTATGGTTATAGCAGTATTTTTTTGAGCTGAGACGTTAAGAAAACCCTCAGTAGGGGAGATATATACTCAGTATTTAAACGACGGACCGGGAATGGTATCAGTTGCTATCTAGGGTTATTTTATTGTGTTATTACAATTAATCTATTAAGGGTATATATTTTAAATATATGATGAATAGTATTATCTACCCTTTTGTTAAGAAAGTATTTAGAAATTATTTCTAAATAAATATTCTTTATTAAATATAGTTTGCATTAATTATTTAAAGCCCTACTTCTTAAGGAAGTATTTTGTGAAAACTATTTTAAACCCTAGATAGCTAATAAAGTATATTTCAGTCAATTGTTATTATAAATAGAGAAGGTTCCCAAAATCTATTTCCCGTTTAAGTCTATATTCAGAAAGACTTAAATGTTCGCTCAAACTACAAATGCATGGGACCTTTCTCGAGATTTTATGGTTGTTTCAAGTGGACTGCCCGGTCCTAAACCTTTTTGAAACTACTCCTTCACCGGCTTTGTATCCAACTATCAAAAATGATTTGAATACTCCTTCAAGACTCGAGGAGTAAAAGCAGTGAAATCAGTTGTATCCATGAACAAGCATCAGCTTGGGAAATATGGGTGAATTTTCCTTTCCAACCAGATATGACTACTTTGTGGAGTCGTATACTTGGGGAACAAGGGAAAGGAACTTGATGTTTCAAAGTTATGGATATTCTCGAACTCGGAGAATGTGTAAGGGACTGAGTGGCGACCTGTCCCCTAAGGTAATTACGCATAGACCAGCAGTCTATGAGCGGGTCTGTTCTTCCCTTAGATGATTATCAGATAGTGCCCGACCGTAGGATGAGAGAAGAGTATCGGAGGCCCCTAAGGAATGGGTACCCCTAAGGAATGGGTATGCTCTTCCCCCTACAACCGATTGGCGGGGAGGTAGGTCAGTTAGCGTCTGCCCTATTTTCCCTTCTACGTAGAAAAACAGCAGTGGGGAGTTGCCTTACGACTGATCATCGTAGAGGTATCCCTGTCACCTAGAATCTCCAGTAAGAGTTCACCATCGATGAAAGAGCATGTTTCATGCGCGATCTCAGAAAAAGAAAGTTTGTTCCAGTTATTCAGTTTCATGAAAGTTTTCAAAGAAAGATAGTTTATTCCAGCTATTCAGTTTCATGGAAGTTTTCAAAAAGGTTACTCAAGAGTAATCCAGTATATTCCAGTATATGAGTTATCAGAAAGCATATGAGATTACAAAAAGGTATATGATTGTTTTGAAAAAGGTATATGGAATCAGATGAGCTTAGAAAATGAATTGGAAATATTTTACATTGTATTTATTTCCAAATTATGATATGAGGTAAATGTTTGATATGAAAGATGATATTGAATTTTCCTTATAACTTCATCTTTTAAGTTATATGTTAATAGTCTGCTTATATTTATATAGCAGATATTTTACGGAAAGGATATACTGAGGTACCTTGTTATTTCATCTTTTATACTATACTAGAACTTTGTTCGATAGTATGAATATCGAAAGTTGCAGAATATTATGGAGATGATATTTGAAATACAACAATGGTATTTTTGGAATACATTCCGATAAGGAAATGATTTCAGTATCAAGATATTTTGACAAATTATTGTCGCATACCCGCTTTATTTCTGGGTTGAATAAAAGGGCAGAATTATGCCATTATTTCATTACCTTGCTGAGCTATCGCTCACTCTTGCTATTATTTTATATATATTATATAGCAGCGAAGCAGGATGCCAATGGGACGGCACATACCTCGCAAGGCGTTTCCATTAAGCAGTTTCTAGCAGCGATCCCGAGAGTAGTACGAACCAATCGAATCAGGCTACGGCTTTTGGCATTCAACTCATGTATAGACAGGAATGGTATAAGAGGATTGTGAGCATCAGAAGGCTAAGTTGGTAATGTAACAATACTTAGAAATTGTATCAGTAATAGATTCAAAAGACATTTGGGTATTGTAATAAAAGTTATTTATTCCGCAGTTGTTGTATTGTGTCGTTTCTGAGACTCTAACCTGTGTGTGTGTGTGTGTGTGAGACATATGTTGTGGGGTCATGAGCAGGTAAGGCAAGGAGTACATGGATTGTGACAACCCTAAATCCCCGACCCCGGATTTGGGGCTGTTACAGAGATGGTATCAGAGCGTTAGGTTACAGTCCTCAGAAACGATAGGAGATCGAGTCTTACAATACCCTTAATAATGATAAGAGCATCTGGAGCTCAAATTGAGTTCGTAGTCGGGTTAGAGGACATGACCCTGACTGTTTAAGATGAAGCCCGAGAGGGGACTTCTTCTGGGAAACCGTACTTAGGACTTCGTGATTAGTCACCTCGAGTCGTATGAGTTATAGATTGATGGGACTCCGAGATACCAGACCCCGAGGCCTTCGAGTAGGCAATTGATGATGCGTTCCTTGAAATGGACGGAGACCCGATAAAGGATCCATAGGAGGATCTAGAGGAAGACCCCATAGTGGGTCAAGGAAAGAATCTTGTAGAGGACGTGTTGATTGATAAAGATGTAGTATGTTACTTGAGGTCTAGTAATAAGACCGGACGAACCTTCAAGGGATAAATAAGTGACGAGACGAGAGTTTAAGGATCGTTCATGATTTATCAAGAGGTATGACAAAGAAAATGGAGTAGAGACTCCAAGGCAGAAGAGGTAGAGGCAGTATAGCCAGTATCAGTAGATTGATTCGATTTGAACGAAACCTGTTACTCGTAGTAAGTTATAGTTGCCCATAAGGAGGCAGCATACGTAAGAACCAAGATGTTCAGATTTTCACGAACGATTAAGGGTACTTAGTTGCCTAAGAATAGTGAAAGGAATTGCTTTGGCTATGAGGTTTCAATCCCCACGACCAGCGATTCCATTGCAAATAGTGTCTATTACATCATTGAGGGATTTTGTTATCTCAAGGAAAATTTTGGGTATATGTACCATGCAAATGATATTGTAAGACAAGCACGCTAAGACGGAATCGAGAACGAGATTTACCACCCTCAGGAAACCAGGAAGGAATTATGAGGATAGAACAGAAAGGTCAGAAATCAGATCCGAGCATTACTAGTAGGTAATAAGATTGATCAAATTTCCCTGATTTTTGGAAGAAATTCAGCAAATTTTGGCAAACCTTGTCTTTCTGATTACCAGGGGATGTCACCAAAGAGAGTGGAAATTGGAGTGAACCCTGTGGATTGGGTAAGATAGCCGTTATATGGGCTGGTGGACAGACCCTGATTGCTAAAATTGATTGTAGAGATAAAATGATGAAGTTGAGATTGGACGGTAAAGACGAAGTATATTTAAGAACCAAGACGGACTGAGAAGTTCCGGGGTTGACTTAAATGAAAAGGCTATTGTGCCAAAAGTGTTAAGCTTATGTAGCGCCCAGGATTGATATGGGAGAAGGAATATTGGATATAAGGATGATTGAAATAGAGACCAGATTTAATCTTGTAGTTTCTAACGATCTTCCGGAGTACTGCCCAGTCGACATGAGGAATTGTCATTGCTATGGGCGACAACGGTATCGAAGTCTTTTTATAAAACAGAACGCTTACTTGAAATGTTTGCGCCAAGTCGAATAGAACTCCCTGCGATCGCAAAAGTTGATGGTTGAATTCTTAGCAACTATTATAAGTCAGCAATGACGCAAGTATCGAACAACTGAGGGTGCGTGGAGAAGAAAAGATTTGGAATTGAACGATTATCCATTAGAGGAGCCGACATAAAAGGCATCCGTAGAGACCTTGGTAGTACCCTCCCCATTTGCAAATTATGTGGGGTACCTCCCCAATCTATGATCTATATTGACCTCTCTCCAGGAAAGAATTCTGATAAAGGGTATATTCCCTCTTCAAAGTTGTCTTATAACACTCCTGTTAAACCATATTCAGTTTCAATTGTACCAGAGGCTATCATAATGCCTACTTTCAGGTTTTCGAAGCCCTGTCAAATAATGTTATTGAAGCTGTTATTTTTTTTTTCAAATGATGCATGCCCCTATGGTGATACCTCACCACTTGTTGTTAAGTACCAGTATCTTTATGGCTATTCTTTTCTTGTAAATTGCACCTTTGGAATCTGTCCAATTTTAATCCAAGGTGTTCCTTTGTGAAATATTGTCGAAAGGTGATAATCATTAAATTGATCTCGAATTGCTTTCATACCTTTCAACTTCCACTGAGATGAACAACCCTATACTTATAGGGGCTACAAGGACTATCTGTCTGTGTGATAGAAGTCGGATGGGACGCCATCACTTGTGAGTTGTGAAATACAAGAAGGCTAATTACCTTTAGTATGTCTCAATCGAGGCACACAACATTGAGTTCTTATGATCATGTTGATCTCTCGGTAAATTCTTTTACCTCCAATAAGGTTATCTTAAAACTCATAACCAGTGTGTGACATTTTCCTTGATATGGGAGCTGTCTTTTCAAGGCCCCATAATTTTGTTTATCCTCATTGAATTCTAAGGGGAGGCCACCCAGGTCAAATAAGTCAAAATTCGCTGATAGGAATTAGATTCGCAACGAAATTGCTTATGGCAGGAGCGGATCCCTAAGACAAATAGAATGTTAGTGACATATCAACGAAATTGGTTATTCTCCCAAGGATATTATGATAATGGAAAGCGTGTCAATCGATATATGTGAAAGGAATGGCGGTATGCCGTGAACTCCAGTGACAACGGTGTTAGATGGATGCCCTATAATGAAATTGAGATTTTGGAGGAGTTGTTTACGAGTGGACACTACCTCTGGGTTAGCAAGATAATTACTGACGTTGGAGTCAGAGGGAGCTGGTATTGTGACTTGGGAGATGTGCAGCGTGTGTTGTTATAAAGGAATAATTTTTAGAAATATATGAAGACCCGGATGAAAATAAAAATTAAAGAGTTAAAACAAGAAACCATAAACTGTGACCGAGTATTTAGAGTATAATGGGAATGAAAGGGTTAGTGACTCAGTTACAAGAGTTGCTGTATAAAGGTGTAATAAGACCCAGTGTACCACCATGGAGAGCCCGGTGTTGTTGTAAGCGAGAAAGATGTTAGCACAAGATTTTGTATCGAACCTCGAGGGTTGTATGAGTTCGACATGGAAAATAGGTACCCTTGTAAATGATTGTTTGATCAGCGGAAGAACGCTGTGTATTTCCAAATTTATTTAAGAACTGGGTATCACCAGTGGGAAGTTAAATCTGAGGATATACCCAAGACTGCGATTCGTACTAGGAATAGACACTTCGAGTGTTCAGCGAAGTTATTTTGGGTTGACTAATGCACCCACAAATTTTCTGGAATGTGATGAAGTGGCTTTGAGTTATCCGAGATAGTAGATAACATGAGATGGAGAAATGGTTAAAATTGACCTAGGGTTATGATTGAGAGATACACTACCATCCGGGGAAGGCCAATATGGTGGCCGATACCTTAATTAAAATGAGACAGAGATGGATTCCGAAGGATCGGGAATTAAAGGATGAGATTTTACACAGAACCCAAGTTAGTCCAACAAACTAGAAAGACAAAAGATTTCACCAACAAGCGGCTAGTGACAACTAAGACAAACAGAGAAAGTATGCGGACTAAGCCCGCGAGTATAGAGATAATACTGCTATGGATAAGCTAAATGGCATGTTGATGAATGACAAGCAAGTTTATGTTGGTGTATTTTCTGTACAAATAAGATAGAGAGTATGAGGTCAGAGATTTGTAATGCGGAAGGTATTTTCATGGAAAGAAGTAATGAGAATTAGAGAGAAAGAAAAGCTGAGTCTTAAATACATTGGACCGTTTGAGATTTTAAGGCAAATCGTAAGGCTAGCATATGAACTAGCACTAACCCGAATCTGCAGCAAGACCGCAACGTGTTTCATGTTTCGATGCTAAGACCATACAAGTCAAATGCTAAGCATATAGTGGAATTCGAGCATGTGGATATGCAACCAGACTTACCCTATGTGGAGCAACCAATGGAATATTAGATCAAAAAGGAACAAGTGCTCCAAAACAAGGTCATCAAGTTCGTCAGAATTATGTGGCAAAATCATAACGTGGAAGAATCAAATTGAGAGCTAGAGGGTGAATTACTAGAGAAATACCACCATTTGATTCAGACAGATTCCGGGACGGAATCCTTTTAAGGAGGGGAGAATGTAAGAACCCGAAATTTTCGGTAGAATTAAATTTTTTTTTTTATGATGAAGTGCATCAGTGAATATATGAATGATTAGTGGTTGTAACCACAATGTATTAATGATGTTGAGATTCAAGATTATAAAATGAATATGGATTTCAGTTACAAGTACTTTGTGAATAGAAGGGATGGACTGACCATCTAAATAAGAACAGTCTATCTGGAAAATGGGAATATAATATTCCAAGAAAGAAAAGTATTTTCATGTCATCCAAATCGATATCTGTTATGCATCCGACAACTCCGTAAACAAGATAGAGTATGCCTGAGAAAGCACTAGAACATTTTCTAAGTACAAGAAATGTTGGAATTGATATTGATCTACAAGATTGTGGTGAATCGTGAATTCCTCTAAGATGAGAGGGTGATCACACTACACTATATACGAGTCTATAAATGGAACTTTGGAAGTTAGATTGGTAATCTTGAATGTAAATAAGTGTATGTAAATGTCGTCAGAATCAGCATTCGAGGACTTTCAGTTTTCTCCAAAATTCCACCAGATGAACGTGGACTTGAAATTGTGATATTAAGGTAAAGGAATTAAAGAATAAGATACATGAGATCGTAAATATGAGATTATTTTCAAGTACTGGAATACTAAGGATGTTTAGAGAAATCATTTCAAAAGGGGCTATAGCGGAACCATTGAGAATGTTTAACAGAGTTGAGCAGAATCTGATCAATGAGGCACGAATTAATTTAAGTACGAGATTGATGAATAGTGATCCGACACGAGAACCCTATGAAGGTGGAATTTATGAGGAAGAATAATATTTAAGGAATTAAGGATTCGTCGGAATAAGAGAATAGAAATTCTGGAATTAAGATGATTGAAGCAGTCTAAGATGACTCGAAGTGAATAGTAAAATGTTTCGAACTCCGAATGGAATGAATTTTAAAAGCAAACTTGGTTAATATATTAATTAGTAAAATGTGAGGTTGGAAAGTGGGTATAAGTTAAAGAACTCGAGAAAGTTGGAGAAAAGAATGAAACAAACGAGAAACAAAATGCGAGCGTTATCAAAAAGAAGCTTCTAGAGAAAGCTACAATAAAGCAAAGGGCAAGATGGTCATTTGCACCAAAAATATCAGCCAAATATAAGGATAAAGCAAGCATTTCTTCATCACTTTTCTAGAAAACCCGAGAGAGAAGGAGAAAGAAAATGGAGGAGGAAGAAATGATCATAACTCGAGATTCTGTGGTCCGTTTTTGGCGTTCTACCACTCAAAACGAAGCTCTCGAGAAGCCCGACGTAACCATGGTAAGTAATCACCTCAACTCCGTGATTTACCCCTTCGATTCAGTGATTAACAGTTGGAGAAGATGATGAATAGTAACTTGTATCTTGTTTTGTTTTGTTTTGATAATGAGTTTGTAGCTTCCAAAGGTTGTATTAAGCAAGAATCTAAGGCTACATCAGGAGTATGGCAGAAAGCAAGCTTGGAGGAGGTATAATTTTGAAACCCTTGAATTATTATAAGGATTATGGATGATTAATGGTGTTATGCATGATTATAGCCTTAGTTGTTATGATTGGGTTTTGAATTAAGTGATAATGAGTTATATGAACGGAAAGGCATTGCTTGTCCTCAGTTCTATGATATATAAGATGTATGTGTTATGTGGAGTGATCGATATGTATTTTGGATGATTTGAAATTTGGGAATATCCGAGTTATAGCCGTCGTAATGCCCAAATTTTTACCTACTGATTGGTTCTCTGTTTTTCCTCTGTTAGAGCTCGACCCTGGAGTCCTACTGCCCATGATTGTGTAGTTCATGTTATAAGCTTCGTAATGATATGTGATTCGCCTAATTTGGCCGAATGGTTTAAGAGTTATGCTAGTTTTAGTGAACGTGGTTCAAGAGGTTGCATCGCAGAAATGTAACTACTTTAATGCTAAGTCAAAGACCTCTAAGAGTCGAATCCAAATGTGAAACTTTGGGATATAATGCTAAGGACAGTTAGCAAGCCTTGTGCGAAGATTTCGAATCAAAAAGATTATTAGTTGATTTTATAAAAATGTTTTAGCCGAGGTTGCGCAAGTGTAAATTCACTGAAAACGAGACTTAGAACCAAGGTTCCAAATGGTTAAGTATAACTTGGATTTGAGGATGGATTTCGAACCAAACTTATGATATAAGTATTTGATGAGTAACATGGACTTAGTGTGAGACTAGAGCGAGCAAATAATGCCTTGGTTGTGTTTTGCTTACGTGTTTAAGCATTGAGTTATAAGTGGTTTATCGAGGGGATTAACCGTGTGCTTTCGTTTGACTTTGTCTAGATTGTTCGACATGGTCAGGAGCCCTATCACCTCTCGAGCATCAGGCAAGTTTACTAAACCTTACTCTATTATTAGAGTGGGCATATTTTCGAATGTTTAATACTTGTTGATTCAAAAATATATCTATATATATATTCTTTGTTCCAAGTATCGTGCAAGTTTCTAAAACCATATTTTGAAGTATGCATACACTAGATGCAGTTTGCTTATTCCATGCTATGTTTTCCATTAATTATACTAATGATGCATACGATATGATATTATGCATGTTTTCAAACCTTACATCGTATATAGATGTAATGGTACTAAAAATGTTGAGACGTAATATATGCATATGATAGATGCATACAAGTTTCCAAACCTATGCTTCTATAAACTATTATTGTTGTGATAATAAAAGATATTGAGTTATATGTTAGGTGTTCATGATTTCGAAACGATACGTATGATGCTAAGTAAAAGTTATTGATCTGAGTTGAGCTTATAAGCTATGGTTATAGCAGTATTTTTTTGAGCTGAGACGTTAAGAAAACCCTCAGTAGGGGAGATATATACTCAGTATTTAAACGATGGACCGGGAATTGTATCAGTTGCTATCTAGGGTTATTTTATTGTGTTATTACAATTAATCTATTAAGGGTATATATTTTAAATATATGATGAATAGTATTATCTACCCTTTTGTTAAGAAAGTATTTAGAAATTATTTCTAAATAAATATTCTTTATTAAATATAGTTTGCATTAATTATTTAAAGCCCTACTTCTTAAGGAAGTATTTTGTGAAAACTATTTTAAACCCTAGATAGCTAATAAAGTATATTTCAGTCAATTGTTATTATAAATAGAGAAGGTTCCCAAAATCTATTTCCCGTTTAAGTCTATATTCAGAAAGACTTAAATGTTCGCTCAAACTACAAATGCATGGGACCTTTCTCGAGATTTTATGGTTGTTTCAAGTGGACTGCCCGGTCCTAAACCTTTTTGAAACTAATCCTTCACCAGCTTTGTATCCAACTATCAAAAATGATTTGAATACTCCTTCAAGACTCGAGGAGTAAAAGCAGTGAAATCAGTTGTATCCATGAACAAGCATCAGCTTGGGAAATATGGGTGAATTTTCCTTTCCAACCAGATATGACTACTTTGTGGAGTCGTATACTTGGGGAACAAGGGAAAGGAACTTGATGTTTCAAAGTTATGGATATTCTCGAACTCGGAGAATGTGTAAGGGACTGAGTGGCGACCTGTCCCCTAAGGTAATTACGCATAGACCAGCAGTCTATGAGCGGGTCTGTTCTTCCCTTAGATGATTATCAGATAGTGCCCGACCGTAGGATGAGAGAAGAGTATCGGAGGCCCCTAAGGAATGGGTACCCCTAAGGAATGGGTATGCTCTTCCCCCTACAACCGATTGGCGGGGAGGTAGGTCAGTTAGCGTCTGCCCTATTTTCCCTTCTACGTAGAAAAACAGCAGTGGGGAGTTGCCTTACGACTGATCATCGTAGAGGTATCCCTGTCACCTAGAATCTCCAGTAAGAGTTCACCATCGATGAAAGAGCATGTTTCATGCGCGATCTCAGAAAAAGAAAGTTTGTTCCAGTTATTCAGTTTCATGAAAGTTTTCAAAGAAAGATAGTTTATTCCAGCTATTCAGTTTCATGGAAGTTTTCAAAAAGGTTACTCAAGAGTAATCCAGTATATTCCAGTATATGAGTTATCAGAAAGCATATGAGATTACAAAAAGGTATATGATTGTTTTGAAAAAGGTATATGGAATCAGATGAGCTTAGAAAATGAATTGGAAATATTTTACATTGTATTTATTTCCAAATTATGATATGAGGTAAATGTTTGATATGAAAGATGATATTGAATTTTCCTTATAACTTCATCTTTTAAGTTATATGTTAATAGTCTGCTTATATTTATATAGCAGATATTTTACGGAAAGGATATACTGAGGTACCTTGTTATTTCATCTTTTATACTATACTAGAACTTTGTTCGATAGTATGAATATCGAAAGTTGCAGAATATTATGGAGATGATATTTGAAATACAACAATGGTATTTTTGGAATACATTCCGATAAGGAAATGATTTCAGTATCAAGATATTTTGACAAATTATTGTCGCATACCCGCTTTATTTCTGGGTTGAATAAAAGGGCAGAATTATGCCATTATTTCATTACCTTGCTGAGCTATCGCTCACTCTTGCTATTATTTTATATATATTATATAGCAGCGAAGCAGGATGCCAATGGGACGGCACATACCTCGCAAGGCGTTTCCATTAAGCAGTTTCTAGCAGCGATCCCGAGAGTAGTACGAACCAATCGAATCAGGCTACGGCTTTTGGCATTCAACTCATGTATAGACAGGAATGGTATAAGAGGATTGTGAGCATCAGAAGGCTAAGTTGGTAATGTAACAATACTTAGAAATTGTATCAGTAATAGATTCAAAAGACATTTGGGTATTGTAATAAAAGTTATTTATTCCGCAGTTGTTGTATTGTGTCGTTTCTGAGACTCTAACCTGTGTGTGTGTGTGTGTGTGTGAGACATATGTTGTGGGGTCATGAGCAGGTAAGGCAAGGAGTACATGGATTGTGACAACCCTAAATCCCCGACCCCGGATTTGGGGCTGTTACAGAGATGGTATCAGAGCGTTAGGTTACAGTCCTCAGAAACGATAGGAGATCGAGTCTTACAATACCCTTAATAATGATAAGAGCATCTGGAGCTCAAATTGAGTTCGTAGTCGGGTTAGAGGACATGACCCTGACTGTTTAAGATGAAGCCCGAGAGGGGACTTCTTCTGGGAAACCGTACTTAGGACTTCGTGATTAGTCACCTCGAGTCGTATGAGTTATAGATTGATGGGACTCCGAGATACCAGACCCCGAGGCCTTCGAGTAGGCAATTGATGATGCGTTCCTTGAAATGGACGGAGACCCGATAAAGGATCCATAGGAGGATCTAGAGGAAGACCCCATAGTGGGTCAAGGAAAGAATCTTGTAGAGGACGTGTTGATTGATAAAGATGTAGTATGTTACTTGAGGTCTAGTAATAAGACCGGACGAACCTTCAAGGGATAAATAAGTGACGAGACGAGAGTTTAAGGATCGTTCATGATTTATCAAGAGGTATGACAAAGAAAATGGAGTAGAGACTCCAAGGCAGAAGAGGTAGAGGCAGTATAGCCAGTATCAGTAGATTGATTCGATTTGAACGAAACCTGTTACTCGTAGTAAGTTATAGTTGCCCATAAGGAGGCAGCATACGTAAGAACCAAGATGTTCAGATTTTCACGAACGATTAAGGGTACTTAGTTGCCTAAGAATAGTGAAAGGAATTGCTTTGGCTATGAGGTTTCAATCCCCACGACCAGCGATTCCATTGCAAATAGTGTCTATTACATCATTGAGGGATTTTGTTATCTCAAGGAAAATTTTGGGTATATGTACCATGCAAATGATATTGTAAGACAAGCACGCTAAGACGGAATCGAGAACGAGATTTACCACCCTCAGGAAACCAGGAAGGAATTATGAGGATAGAACAGAAAGGTCAGAAATCAGATCCGAGCATTACTAGTAGGTAATAAGATTGATCAAATTTCCCTGATTTTTGGAAGAAATTCAGCAAATTTTGGCAAACCTTGTCTTTCTGATTACCAGGGGATGTCACCAAAGAGAGTGGAAATTGGAGTGAACCCTGTGGATTGGGTAAGATAGCCGTTATATGGGCTGGTGGACAGACCCTGATTGCTAAAATTGATTGTAGAGATAAAATGATGAAGTTGAGATTGGACGGTAAAGACGAAGTATATTTAAGAACCAAGACGGACTGAGAAGTTCCGGGGTTGACTTAAATGAAAAGGCTATTGTGCCAAAAGTGTTAAGCTTATGTAGCGCCCAGGATTGATATGGGAGAAGGAATATTGGATATAAGGATGATTGAAATAGAGACCAGATTTAATCTTGTAGTTTCTAACGATCTTCCGGAGTACTGCCCAGTCGACATGAGGAATTGTCATTGCTATGGGCGACAACGGTATCGAAGTCTTTTTATAAAACAGAACGCTTACTTGAAATGTTTGCGCCAAGTCGAATAGAACTCCCTGCGATCGCAAAAGTTGATGGTTGAATTCTTAGCAACTATTATAAGTCAGCAATGACGCAAGTATCGAACAACTGAGGGTGCGTGGAGAAGAAAAGATTTGGAATTGAACGATTATCCATTAGAGGAGCCGACATAAAAGGCATCCGTAGAGACCTTGGTAGTACCCTCCCCATTTGCAAATTATGTGGGGTACCTCCCCAATCTATGATCTATATTGACCTCTCTCCAGGAAAGAATTCTGATAAAGGGTATATTCCCTCTTCGAAGTTGTCTTATAACACTCCTGTTAAACCATATTCAGTTTCAATTGTACCAGAGGCTATCATAATGCCTACTTTCAGGTTTTCGAAGCCCTGTCAAATAATGTTATTGAAGCTGTTATTTTTTTTTCAAATGATGCATGCCCCTATGGTGATACCTCACCACTTGTTGTTAAGTACCAGTATCTTTATGGCTATTCTTTTCTTGTAAATTGCACCTTTGGAATCTGTCCAATTTTAATCCAAGGTGTTCCTTTGTGAAATATTGTCGAAAGGTGATAATCATTAAATTGATCTCGAATTGCTTTCATACCTTTCAACTTCCACTGAGATGAACAACCCTATACTTATAGGGGCTACAAGGACTATCTGTCTGTGTGATAGAAGTCGGATGGGACGCCATCACTTGTGAGTTGTGAAATACAAGAAGGCTAATTACCTTTAGTATGTCTCAATCGAGGCACACAACATTGAGTTCTTATGATCATGTTGATCTCTCGGTAAATTCTTTTACCTCCAATAAGGTTATCTTAAAACTCATAACCAGTGTGTGACATTTTCCTTGATATGGGAGCTGTCTTTTCAAGGCCCCATAATTTTGTTTATCCTCATTGAATTCTAAGGGGAGGCCACCCAGGTCAAATAAGTCAAAATTCGCTGATAGGAATTAGATTCGCAACGAAATTGCTTATGGCAGGAGCGGATCCCTAAGACAAATAGAATGTTAGTGACATATCAACGAAATTGGTTATTCTCCCAAGGATATTATGATAATGGAAAGCGTGTCAATCGATATATGTGAAAGGAATGGCGGTATGCCGTGAACTCCAGTGACAACGGTGTTAGATGGATGCCCTATAATGAAATTGAGATTTTGGAGGAGTTGTTTACGAGTGGACACTACCTCTGGGTTAGCAAGATAATTACTGACGTTGGAGTCAGAGGGAGCTGGTATTGTGACTTGGGAGATGTGCAGCGTGTGTTGTTATAAAGGAATAATTTTCAGAAATATATGAAGACCCGGATGAAAATAAAAATTAAAGAGTTAAAACAAGAAACCATAAACTGTGACCGAGTATTCAGAGTATAATGGGAATGAAAGGGTTAGTGACTCAGTTACAAGAGTTGCTGTATAAAGGTGTAATAAGACCCAGTGTACCACCATGGAGAGCCCGGTGTTGTTGTAAGCGAGAAAGATGTTAGCACAAGATTTTGTATCGAACCTCGAGGGTTGTATGAGTTCGACATGGAAAATAGGTACCCTTGTAAATGATTGTTTGATCAGCGGAAGAACGCTGTGTATTTCCAAATTTATTTAAGAACTGGGTATCACCAGTGGGAAGTTAAATCTGAGGATATACCCAAGACTGCGATTCGTACTAGGAATAGACACTTCGAGTGTTCAGCGAAGTTATTTTGGGTTGACTAATGCACCCACAAATTTTCTGGAATGTGATGAAGTGGCTTTGAGTTATCCGAGATAGTAGATAACATGAGATGGAGAAATGGTTAAAATTGACCTAGGGTTATGATTGAGAGATACACTACCATCCGGGGAAGGCCAATATGGTGGCCGATACCTTAATTAAAATGAGACAGAGATGGATTCCGAAGGATCGGGAATTAAAGGATGAGATTTTACACAGAACCCAAGTTAGTCCAACAAACTAGAAAGACAAAATATTTCACCAACAAGCGGCTAGTGACAACTAAGACAAACAGAGAAAGTATGCGGACTAAGCCCGCGAGTATAGAGATAATACTGCTATGGATAAGCTAAATGGCATGTTGATGAATGACAAGCAAGTTTATGTTGGTGTATTTTCTGTACAAATAAGATAGAGAGTATGAGGTCAGAGATTTGTAATGCGGAAGGTATTTTCATGGAAAGAAGTAATGAGAATTAGAGAGAAAGAAAAGCTGAGTCTTAAATACATTGGACCGTTTGAGATTTTAAGGCAAATCGTAAGGCTAGCATATGAACTAGCACTAACCCGAATCTGCAGCAAGACCGCAACGTGTTTCATGTTTCGATGCTAAGACCATACAAGTCAAATGCTAAGCATATAGTGGAATTCGAGCATGTGGATATGCAACCAGACTTACCCTATGTGGAGCAACCAATGGAATATTAGATCAAAAAGGAACAAGTGCTCCAAAACAAGGTCATCAAGTTCGTCAGAATTATGTGGCAAAATCATAACGTGGAAGAATCAAATTGAGAGCTAGAGGGTGAATTACTAGAGAAATACCACCATTTGATTCAGACAGATTCCGGGACGGAATCCTTTTAAGGAGGGGAGAATGTAAGAACCCGAAATTTTCGGTAGAATTAAATTTTTTTTTTTATGATGAAGTGCATCAGTGAATATATGAATGATTAGTGGTTGTAACCACAATGTATTAATGATGTTGAGATTCAAGATTATAAAATGAATATGGATTTCAGTTACAAGTACTTTGTGAATAGAAGGGATGGACTGACCATCTAAATAAGAACAGTCTATCTGGAAAATGGGAATATAATATTCCAAGAAAGAAAAGTATTTTCATGTTATCCAAATCGATATCTGTTATGCATCCGACAACTCCGTAAACAAGATAGAGTATGCCTGAGAAAGCACTAGAACATTTTCTAAGTACAAGAAATGTTGGAATTGATATTGATCTACAAGATTGTGGTGAATCGTGAATTCCTCTAAGATGAGAGGGTGATCACACTACACTATATACGAGTCTATAAATGGAACTTTGGAAGTTAGATTGGTAATCTTGAATGTAAATAAGTGTATGTAAATGTCGTCAGAATCAGCATTCGAGGACTTTCAGTTTTCTCCAAAATTCCACCAGATGAACGTGGACTTGAAATTGTGGTATTAAGGTAAAGGAATTAAAGAATAAGATACATGAGATCGTAAATATGAGATTATTTTCAAGTACTGGAATACTAAGGATGTTTAGAGAAATCATTTCAAAAGGGGCTATAGCGGAACCATTGAGAATGTTTAACAGAGTTGAGCAGAATCTGATCAATGAGGCACGAATTAATTTAAGTACGAGATTGATGAATAGTGATCCGACACGAGAACCCTATGAAGGTGGAATTTATGAGGAAGAATAATATTTAAGGAATTAAGGATTCGTCGGAATAAGAGAATAGAAATTCTGGAATTAAGATGATTGAAGCAGTCTAAGATGACTCGAAGTGAATAGTAAAATGTTTCGAACTCCGAATGGAATGAATTTTAAAAGCAAACTTGGTTAATATATTAATTAGTAAAATGTGAGGTTGGAAAGTGGGTATAAGTTAAAGAACTCGAGAAAGTTGGAGAAAAGAATGAAACAAACGAGAAACAAAATGCGAGCGTTATCAAAAAGAAGCTTCTAGAGAAAGCTACAATAAAGCAAAGGGCAAGATGGTCATTTGCACCAAAAATATCAGCCAAATATAAGGATAAAGCAAGCATTTCTTCATCACTTTTCTAGAAAACCCGAGAGAGAAGGAGAAAGAAAATGGAGGAGGAAGAAATGATCATAACTCGAGATTCTGTGGTCCGTTTTTGGCGTTCTACCACTCAAAACGAAGCTCTCGAGAAGCCCGACGTAACCATGGTAAGTAATCACCTCAACTCCGTGATTTACCCCTTCGATTCAGTGATTAACAGTTGGAGAAGATGATGCATAGTAACTTGTATCTTGTTTTGTTTTGTTTTGATAATGAGTTTGTAGCTTCCAAAGGTTGTATTAAGAAAGAATCTAAGGCTACATCAGGAGTATGGCAGAAAGCAAGCTTGGAGGAGGTATAATTTTGAAACCCTTGAATTATTATAAGGATTATGGATGATTAATGGTGTTATGCATGATTATAGCCTTAGTTGTTATGATTGGGTTTTGAATTAAGTGATAATGAGTTATATGAACGGAAAGGCATTGCTTGGCCTCAGTTCTATGATATATAAGATGTATGTGTTATGTGGAGTGATCGATATGTATTTTGGATGATTTGAAATTTGGGAATATCCGAGTTATAGCCGTCGTAATGCCCAAATTTTTACCTACTGATTGGTTCTCTGTTTTTCCTCTGTTAGAGCTCGACCCTGGAGTCCTACTGCCCATGATTGTGTAGTTCATGTTATAAGCTTCGTAATGATATGTGATTCGCCTAATTTGGCCGAATGGTTTAAGAGTTATGCTAGTTTTAGTGAACGTGGTTCAAGAGGTTGCATCGCAGAAATGTAACTACTTTAATGCTAAGTCAAAGACCTCTAAGAGTCGAATCCAAATGTGAAACTTTGGGATATAATGCTAAGGACAGTTAGCAAGCCTTGTGCGAAGATTTCGAATCAAAAAGATTATTAGTTGATTTTATAAAAATGTTTTAGCCGAGGTTGCGCAAGTGTAAATTCACTGAAAACGAGACTTAGAACCAAGGTTCCAAATGGTTAAGTATAACTTGGATTTGAGGATGGATTTCGAACCAAACTTATGATATAAGTATTTGATGAGTAACATGGACTTAGTGTGAGACTAAAGCGAGCAAATAATGCCTTGGTTGTGTTTTGCTTACGTGTTTAAGCATTGAGTTATAAGTGGTTTATCGAGGGGATTAACCGTGTGCTTTCGTTTGACTTTGTCTAGATTGTTCGACATGGTCAGGAGCCCTATCACCTCTCGAGCATCAGGCAAGTTTACTAAACCTTACTCTATTATTAGAGTGGGCATATTTTCGAATGTTTAATACTTGTTGATTCAAAAATATATCTATATATATATTCTTTGTTCCAAGTATCGTGCAAGTTTCTAAAACCATATTTTGAAGTATGCATACACTAGATGCAGTTTGCTTATTCCATGCTATGTTTTCCATTAATTATACTAATGATGCATACGATATGATATTATGCATGTTTTCAAACCTTACATCGTATATAGATGTAATGGTACTAAAAATGTTGAGACGTAATATATGCATATGATAGATGCATACAAGTTTCCAAACCTATGCTTCTATAAACTATTATTGTTGTGATAATAAAAGATATTGAGTTATATGTTAGGTGTTCATGATTTCGAAACGATACGTATGATGCTAAGTAAAAGTTATTGATCTGAGTTGAGCTTATAAGCTATGGTTATAGCAGTATTTTTTTGAGCTGAGACGTTAAGAAAACCCTCAGTAGGGGAGATATATACTCAATATTTAAACGACGGACCGGGAATGGTATCAGTTGCTAGCTAGGGTTATTTTATTGTGTTATTACAATTAATCTATTAAGGGTATATATTTTAAATATATGATGAATAGTATTATCTACCCTTTTGTTAAGAAAGTATTTAGAAATTATTTCTAAATAAATATTCTTTATTAAATATAGTTTGCATTAATTATTTAAAGCCCTACTTCTTAAGGAAGTATTTTGTGAAAACTATTTTAAACCCTAGATAGCTAATAAAGTATATTTCAGTCAATTGTTATTATAAATAGAGAAGGTTCCCAAAATCTATTTCCCGTTTAAGTCTATATTCAGAAAGACTTAAATGTTCGCTCAAACTACAAATGCATGGGACCTTTCTCGAGATTTTATGGTTGTTTCAAGTGGACTGCCCGGTCCTAAACCTTTTTGAAACTACTCCTTCACCAGCTTTGTATCCAACTATCAAAAATGATTTGAATACTCCTTCAAGACTCGAGGAGTAAAAGCAGTGAAATCAGTTGTATCCATGAACAAGCATCAGCTTGGGAAATATGGGTGAATTTTCCTTTCCAACCAGATATGACTACTTTGTGGAGTCGTATACTTGGGGAACAAGGGAAAGGAACTTGATGTTTCAAAGTTATGGATATTCTCGAACTCGGAGAATGTGTAAGGGACTGAGTGGCGACCTGTCCCCTAAGGAAATTACGCATAGACCAGCAGTCTATGAGCGGGTCTGTTCTTCCCTTAGATGATTATCAGATAGTGCCCGACCGTAGGATGAGAGAAGAGTATCGGAGGCCCCTAAGGAATGGGTACCCCTAAGGAATGGGTATGCTCTTCCCCCTACAACCGATTGGCGGGGAGGTTGGTCAGTTAGCGTCTGCCCTATTTTCCCTTCTACGTAGAAAAACAGCAGTGGGGAGTTGCCTTACGACTGATCATCGTAGAGGTATCCCTGTCGCCTAGAATCTCCAGTAAGAGTTCACCATCGATGAAAGAGCATGTTTCATGCGCGATCTCAGAAAAAGAAAGTTTGTTCCAGTTATTCAGTTTCATGAAAGTTTTCAAAGAAAGATAGTTTATTCCAGCTATTCAGTTTCATGGAAGTTTTCAGAAAGGTTACTCAAGAGTAATCCAGTATATTCCAGTATATGAGTTATCAGAAAGCATATGAGATTACAAAAAGGTATATGATTGTTTTGAAAAAGGTATATGGAATCAGATGAGCTTAGAAAATGAATTGGAAATATTTTACATTGTATTTATTTCCAAATTATGATATGAGGTAAATGTTTGATATGAAAGATGATATTGAATTTTCCTTATAACTTCATCTTTTAAGTTATATGTTAATAGTCTGCTTATATTTATATAGCAGATATTTTACGGAAAGGATATACTGAGGTACCTTGTTATTTCATCTTTTATACTATACTAGAACTTTGTTCGATAGTATGAATATCGAAAGTTGCAGAATATTATGGAGATGATATTTGAAATACAACAATGGTATTTTTGAAATACATTCCGATAAGGAAATGATTTCAGTATCAAGATATTTTGACAAATTATTGTCGCATACCCGCTTTATTTCTGGGTTGAATAAAAGGGCAGAATTATGCCATACTTTCATTACCTTGCTGAGCTATCGCTCACTCTTGCTATTATTTTATATATATTATATAGCAGCGAAGCAGGATGCCAATGGGACGGCACATACCTCGCAAGGCGTTTCCATTAAGCAGTTTCTAGCAGCGATCCCGAGAGTAGTACGAACCAATCGAATCAGGCTACGGCTTTTGGCATTCAACTCATGTATAGACAGGAATGGTATAAGAGGATTGTGAGCATCAGAAGGCTAAGTTGGTAATGTAACAATACTTATAAATTGTATCAGTAATAGATTTAAAAGACATTTGGGTATTGTAATAAAAGTTATTTATTCCGCAGTTGTTGTATTGTGTCGTTTTTGAGACTCTAACCTGTGTGTGTGTGTGTGTGTGTGAGACATATGTTGTGGGGTCATGAGCAGGTAAGGCAAGGAGTACATGGATTGTGACAACCCTAAATCCCCGACCCCGGATTTGGGGCTGTTACACTAATTACCCTCTCATCATCAGTTTTACATCTTCTTTCTCTCTCTGTGTTCAAGAACCCTAATTTCTAAATCTCAATTCTCAAGTTTTTGATTTTGTTTTAATGACATCTTCATCATTCATAAACAAACAGACTGTGATTAGTGGTGTTACGTTTGCCACTAATAATTTTGTAGCTATTCTGAATCATCAGGATTTGCCTTATGAGTTTCACATTATTCAAGATTTTCTGACTTCAAGCCCATTGAAGTTTGCTTTAACAGAACCTGCAAGTGTTTCTTTTAAGTCAGTTATGTAGGTTTGGAACTCAGTTACTTTTGACAAAGGGCATTCTGACTCAATCTTGATGAGTTTTGAATATGATGGGATTACTCACTATGTGACTCCTGCAATTGTGAAGGATGCACTGCATTTACCCATTCTTGGTGATGCTGTTCCTGATAATGTTTCGGACTCTACTCTCTTTGAGTTTGTTACAAAGTTGGGCTACAATGGTGAAGTAAAGAGGTATGGCAACCTCTTCAGGACGAATCTTAAGAGGGAATGGAATTTCTTCTTTGATACAATCAGTCGCTGTTTCCTGAACAAGACATCAAATTTTGATGCTCTTCCATCAGGATCTCTCAAAATTGGGTACTCTCTTATCCATTCTATAGTGTTTGATTATGGGTCTTTTATCATAAAAGCTTTAAGTGATAGAAAATCAGATAAGTTAGGTTCTGTTTGTTTTCTTAGATTTTTAACAGTTGATATTTAATCACTTATGTCCTAATGTTGTTTTTGAGAATGATGTACTTCTACCAATCTGTAGAATTACTGAGAATAATATTAAGTCCTTAGTCAACAATGATAAGGCAAATGGTTTTATTGGCAATGCCTTTATTCCTGATGAGGTCAGGTTTTTCTTACATCAGAAAATGCCTAATTGTTATGGATTGCTTTCTAATGCTATGGGGCAAGGTCCTTCACACCTTGTTCCTGACACAAGCATGCCACCTAAACAGTCTAAACAGTCAACAACCACCTCTACTGTCTCTCAAAAGACTTTAGTTGTAAAATCAAAGAAATCAGCTAGAACTGATGTGTCAGGAAGGAAATCAGGTTCAAAGGATTTTTCTTCTACACCACTCACTAAAAAGAAGTTACAAGGGGGTGTACAAGGGGTCCTGGTGAAGAAAGCTGCAAAGGGTGTGTTATGGATTAAAAAACGTGCTTGTATATTAATTGCTAGGATTAATGAGCTTCGAGCTTTAATGGCTGCACTTGTGTTTCGAGACTAAATCGGTCCTCACAAGATGCCTACGTATCTCAATTCGTAATTGAGAATCAAGCCAAAGACGTAGTTCTGATTGTAGGATCAGGGACCTTATATAGGCGTCTGGAGCCTAGTATTTATGGTATGTTTTAGGAGTCTTAGCGAATAAGTCTCCTTTTTGATATTGGATAAGCATTGTATTACTTGGCGGGCAAGTCTTTTCCTCGTTGATAAAGGTTGTGACTCATTAATTGCCTTTAATTGGGATTCTAGATCCTTCTTTGACCAATTTTCCATAACTTGGGCTCTTTTCATGAGCTGTATAATTTCCCTATTTATTAATTACGAAATTAATAAATAATCAGGGATTTGGGCATTAAATATCGAGCCTTTTCATTGGACCGTCAATTATATTTCTATAATTATTTTTCTGTCCATATCAGGGTGTTGAGGCTGTTTTTGTTAAAAGGAAGTTAGTACTCAGGGATGAGACTGACTCAGAGGATGATTTACCTATATCCTCTATAATGAATGTGAATAAGGAAGTTGCTGATACTGCTAGTGAAGCTGTGGTACCATTGTCTACACCACAGAAGAAAAGGAAGTTATCAAAAAGCAGATATCATATTCCTTTAGAAAAGAAGCAGGATACTGATGTTCAGGACACTTCTATTCTTAATGAGCAATCAAATTCAGCTGCTCAAGCAAATCCTGATGTTAGTATTCCTGATGCTGCACCAAGTCAAGTGGTTACTATTTCAGACTCTCCAGCAAAGGATTCTCCAACAAAAAGACATGTTGATATTTCATGGGAGATGTATGGTGCTGCTGCTTCCAAACTTGGGATTAAACATCCAATGGAAAAGCTAAGGAAAGCAGGGGAGTTAGTATTCTCTAGACAGAAGAAACTGAAGGGATCAATCCCACAAGAACCTGGACCTCAAAGTGGTTCAGCAGCTCTTTCTGATGATCCAGCCACACAAGAACCACTCAATCGAAGTTTGGGTGAAGGCTTAGCAATTGGAATGGTCACACAAAAACCATCTTCTCAAAGTAAAGATGCAGGCCAAGCTACAGTTTCTGAGAAATTTCCTGACAATGCTCAAGGGATTTCTGGTGCAGATGAAGTTCAAAGATTGGTCGAGGACATTGTCAATGAGGGAAGCACACAAGAACCTCCAACTCAAAGTGTTGAAGCAGCTTCAGAACCTCATGCTACATAAGAACCATCAGTAACAGATACTGATGCAAGCTTATCAAATCCTGACGGTGTTGCTCCTGACGTTAGTGGTGCTCCTGATGCTGAGCCAATTCTGATACAGCCACTAAGATCACGACCAATGGATCATCATATCACAGATTCACATGATAAACTGAAAGAAAAGGAACAGCTTGCCAGAGTTTTAAAATCTTGTCTTGGAACTAACTATGGTTCATCAAGCAGATTCATGGCTGGCAAGGCTACTACTGGAAAAGACTTCAGACAAGACTTTTCTGTTCCTTCTGAGATTGATCCTGCTGCACAATTGAAAAGGCATCAATGGGAAAATGAATGGTATAGGTCTGATGAATCTGTCAGCTATCCATATGCCTTGGATCATGCGTATGATGCAGTGAAGATGATAGAGAATCCAGAATTGAAGAATCATCTGAAGGCTACAACTCTTTTATCTAAAAGCCTGAAACATGAGATTGATTATGTCAAAGCTGCAACTAAGTTGGTGAGGGAAGATATTTCTATGAGTTTTACAAAGGTGCCCACTGCTCTTCAACTAAAGATAGTGGAATCCCAAGTGAAATCTGTTATTTCTGAACAAACCTCCATCAACAGAAGGATTGATTCTCTTGATACAAAGGTAACTGGCATTCAAACCTCTCTTGCCTTAATTTTGAATATATTGTCAAATGCTGATGTCAAAAAGGGGGAGAAGGTAAGTCAGACAAAATGTACACCTGATCTAGTATTGAGAAATAATGATGATGATGATAATACTGGAAATGATGGTGGTGACAAAACTTTACAAGGAGAAACCTCTGATGCTGCTGTTATGAAGACAATTCAAACTTCTCAAAGTCAAACAACACAGTCAACTCACGTTTCTGATTCTGGAGTAAGGACAGTAAGAACATTGGTGCAATCTCAGATCCTGACGGAAGAACAAATACTGACAGGTGATCAAATCCTGATGCCTGGTCATGTACAGACTCTTGCTACAATTCCTGAAGGAGATGAAAATGTGATTATTGACAATCCTGAAGATGCATCAAACCTATTCTAGAAGTTCACTACAAAAGATGGCAGAATTGTTACTCTATATCACACTGATAAAAGAGTTCAACAATTATTTGCTAGAAAAGCACTCTCTACAGCAAGTGAAGAATATCCTGATCTCTCACATGAAGAATTCTTAAGACAACAGAGAGAAGTGATGGAAAGCTTTAATAACCCTGCTCCTGCTAGAGGAAGAGGAGGTAGAGGTAGGAGAGGTGCTAGAAGAAGTAGAAGAGGTTCTTCAACTCAAACAATGCCTAGACAGACAAGGTCTAGAGGTTTATTAATTGAAGAAATTCTTGAACCTACTCAAACTCTAGTAGTTCCTGACAAGTCTACTTTTGGTGATGATGGAATTAATGAAGAAGAACCAGAATTGAGAAGAAGACCAAGACAATTAATTCTCTGTAATACAAATCAAATTGAAGATTCTAATCCTGATATTGTTCCTGACAATGTTCAAGATCCTGATGAATCTGAAATTCTGCAAGAGATTGAGTTGTTAATCTTATCTACTGTGGTTGATTCTCACATCAAGGAAGTGGATGAAGAAGAAGAAGCCAGAAGAAGAGAAATCACAAGATCAAAAAATAGAGATTTTAATCTCTATGTACAAAGGCTTAATCACTCAAATGAAAGATTATGGAGAAATTCAAGAAGACGGGAATCTTTACTAGAAAGAAGCTATGCTTTTGAAAAAGAAAAGGATAAGAAGTGGAAACACATAAGTACACTGAGGTGTAATACACCTATCAATTTTCAGAATGGAGGAATTATAACAAGTGCTTCAAGTGTTATTGATTTGTCTGATATGGTTAGATCAAAAGCACTCTGGCTACGAATGTTTTCAAATCTGAAGCAATTGTCAAGTAATTCAAGAGGAGGTATTGGACACAGGGATGCTGAAAATCTGAATATGTCATATGTTGATCCATACTCCTTGACTGAAATTGGAGGTACTTTAACTTCTGAAAACCTGAACAATTTATTAGTTGTTGATATAGTTATGGATTGTCATGATGGTATTGAAAAGAAAGAAAAGCTTTTTTACTTCATGAAAGATGGTAGTGTGAAGATTATGTCCATTCAAGATCTGCTGATGAAAACTACATAGGAACTGAAATATGTTCATTATCTGTTAAGATGGAAGAATAAAGTGTGCAAAGTGTGGAGTGACATGATCTTGTCAACAATAAGAAGAAGACTGGATGGAAACAAAAATTTTAATGGTAATTATACTCCCATGTACATAAATCAAAATGTGGAAATGCAAAGGGGCACTGCTGTTAAAGAAGTGATTTTTGGCATGACACAACTTAATCTTAATCCTGATGGGATGGAAATTGCTTATCTTTTGCTTGAAGAACACAGTCTACAGAGAAGCTCCATACAAAATCTCAGAGCAGCTATTTACCAGATTAATGAGGAAGATGAAGAACTCAGAAATCTTAAGGAAAGACTGATTCAAATTCTTGAAGAAAAAGAAGAAAGTTTGTTATCCAACTTCTTGAAGATGAATCTGTTCTATCAACGACTCTAAACAGATAAGTTGCTGCTGATATTT
Source organism: Heracleum sosnowskyi (assembly GCA_030848705.1). Lineage (NCBI taxonomy): Eukaryota > Viridiplantae > Streptophyta > Magnoliopsida > Apiales > Apiaceae > Heracleum > Heracleum sosnowskyi. Next base: position 89,662,844 of record CM061235.1, on the reverse strand, counting down.
GTACATTTTGTAAATATGTTTTTGACATCATTGAATCTTTGGAATCTATACTTTATTTCACAAAGTAAGAGATTGAGGGAGATTGTTAGATAAAGATTCAATGATCGTCAGGATCTAGACTCTACTGATCAGGATTGCTGACGTCATCAGGATTGCATGGTCGTTAGGATCAAGATGAATATCAGGACTGGGAGATCATCTGGAAGCTGATCAGGATTCCTACTTCGAGTTATATTTGGAGTCTAGTTAAACATGGAAGTTTATTTTGTCGGTTCCTGTAGGAATGTAGCTATCAATTTAGGATAGGTTTCAATCTTTGTAATTGATTAGGGCTTATCATTGATAGAGAAGTGTGTAGTATATAAACACAGTTTAGGTTTCGGTTTAACAACCGATTACATACACGAGTATCTTTGTAATCTAGCAGCTCTCAAGAACTCAGAATTTCTTGAGAGAGTTTGTAACAGTTTTATATCAGATTTAATAAAGCTGTTATCATTCTTTCATATTTGTGATATATATCTTACTTAGTCGAGAATTTTATACAATTGTACTCAACCCCCTTCTACAATTGTTTATTACTCGGCAACAACTAACACTTAATTTACCATATTCACCCAAAGTGAACAACCATATTAAATAAACTAATAATTACCAAAAAGTTATACTACTTTTCAAATAAGTTAACATAACTAACACTTAATTTACCATATTCAGCGAAAGTGAACAACAATTTAGTATTTAAATTCTAAAATTCTAAGAAATTGATAAAATAAATCTACGTACTTTTTAATACCAATTTTGTGTCGAATTTTATTAGGCCAACACTCATTGTAATGAATTTATAGCTAAAAAATTTACTTACAATTTGCAAAAGCAAAAATTTAAGTACAAACTGCCTCCTTAAGTCTTTGCCTTTTGCCTTTTATTTATCACAGAAAATACTAATTTTTTTAATATCCACATTTATAGAAATAAATTTTTTTGAATACTTTATGGCATAAATGATCAATTTTAAAAATCTCGTGAAGTATTAATAATTTCATATATTTTTTCCACTTCAAATATATTAAAGGAAAATTTAATTATGTCTTTTTCTAATAATTTCAAAACATAATTGTGCATAAATTTGATTTCTTTTCTACTTTGAATAAGTTAAAGAATTTATTAATTATATATTTTGCCTATAAATTTCAAATTCTCTTTCCTTATCATCCGAATGATTTTCTACTTCATATATGTTAAAGTAAGTTTTAATTATTAATATTCCAATTCTATTTCAAATATGGAAAAAATAATAATTTAATTATACATATTCAATATAAATTTAACTTTTTCTTCTCTACAAATTTGAATTACTTTTCTATTTCTAATATGTAACCTGTAATTTGATTTAAAGAGAAATTTTAGACCGTAAAAATTCATTTTTTTCTCATTGATGAAGATTTTTCAAAGTTGTATTTAACACATTCTTAGAGGACTTTTTTTTTGTAAATACTGTATCTTCTTTTTTTGAAGAATCACTTTACATAGTAATAAACATAGTTAATTAGTTGTAAACTTTGATTAAATTTTGAATTATTAGATGACTTTTTTTGTATGTATTGACTTTTCAACGAATTAGGAGTTAAAAAAAAATTAAAACTTTAATTATTTAAAATAGCAATGCTCTAGAAAAATATTTATACTTAGCAATACTATTATATAATAGACGAAACATTAAAAGTTTGGTTGGTCTAAGTTGTTATTTTACTTAATTGCCCTTAATTAACTGCGTGTTTTTACTTAATTAACCTTACTTATGTATAGAAATATATTATTAAATAATAATATTACCTATTTATAACCAATTACTTTTTTCACCTAAAATACATTATTTTTTCTATTTTTTCTAACAAATTCTCCTATTTTTTCAAATATATCATGGACAATTACCTTTTTTAACTAAAACATGTTAGTTTTTCTATTTTTCCTTACTAAAACCCTCATTTTCCAAAATATCACGGACAAACCTTTAGTTATTTATTTTAAAACCTATTTTAATATTATAATTATTTTTTAAAAGTTTACCTATTTTAACATGTGTACTTATTTTTCTTAACAAATGCAATTACTAAAAATATTAAAATATAAATAATCAAATACCTATTTATAACCAATTAACTTTTCAGCTAAAACACATTATATATTTTTTCTAACAAAGTCCCTACTTTTCTAAATATATCATGGGAAAGAGAAAATCCTTTACTTATTTATTTTAAAATGTATTTAAATACTTTTAATTATTAAATTTTAAAACTTCATTTTCCAAAAATATCACGGATACCTTTTTAAACTAAATATATGTTACATTTTTTATTTTTTCTTACTAAAAAATAATCGACCCTTTTTCCACACATTAACGAATGAAATGACAGCGCACGTCTATGTGCTTACTACGACCATGAAACACTGGATTTCGAGCTAAGTCAATAGCTGACTTGTTATCAATGTAAAGAACAACCGACCCAACCTTGACATCTGAAATCTGACTAAGTAACCTCTGTAGCCATATTCCTTGACACGCTGCAGCAGTAGCAGCCATAAACTCAGCTTCACATGAGGATAACGCCACACATCTTGATTTTGAGAAATCCATGTAATTAAGCTTTCATCTAGATAGAAGGCCATTCCACCCGTACTTTTTGTGTCCACCACATCTCCAGCAAGATCACTATCCGAGAAGCCAGAAAACATATAATCCCCTCGCCCTGTAGTGTATTTCAGACCATAGTTTAAGGTTCCCTTCACATACCTTAGAATTCTCTTGACAACATTTTGATGTAATGTAGTTGGTCTCTCCATAAACCTGCTCACCACCCCCAACTGCATACGCAATGTCTGGGCATGTATGCACCAGATACCTTAGACCACCCACCATGGATTTGAATTCTGTAGAGTTGATTTATTTCCCTTTTTCATCCTTATGCATCTGTATCTTTGGTTCCATCGAAAATTTGACAGAATTGCAGTCAGACATACCTGCCTTCTCAAGCACTTTCTTTGCGTATGCCACCTGCTTTAACTCGATATAGCCCTTTCCTTGATCAACTTCTATACCAAGATAATAACTGAGCTTTCCCAAATCTGACATCTCGAACTCTTAACTCATTTGATTCTTGAACTTAACAATGTTGGTTAGACTTGTTCCTGTGATGATCAAATCATCTACATAAACACCTATAACCAATGATTCCTCTCCCTCTCGTTTAGTGTAAACAGCATGCTCCAAAGGACACTTTATAAAACCAAGCTTCTCAAGACACTTGTTTAGCTGAGTGTACCAAGCTCGTGGAGCTTGTCTGAGTCCATATAACGCCTTGAACAGCCTATAAACTTTGCCCTCCTGTCTTGTCTTCACATACCCTTCCGGTTGATTGACATACACTTCTTCGTATAGCATGCCATTCAGAAATGCTGATTTGACGTCTAGATGATGGACCTCCCATTCATTTCTAGCAGCAAGAGCTAACAAAAGACGTACTGTTTCTAGTCTTGTTATAGGAGCGAATACTTCTTCAAAATCAATGTCGTACTTCTGCACATACCCTTTCGCAACCAATCTTGCCTTGTGCTTCAATACTTCACCATTGGTATCTCTTTTCACCTTATATACCCATTGAAGGGTTTCGGGCATGAAAACGCAACGGAAAAACGCGTAAAACAGAAAAATTAAAGAAACCCTCCGCAGGATCCATGCGAAAAACGATATTTAATTCGTGAATAGAATCGTTTACCTTTTGAAGCTTTACGAACGACTGACTAATGGAGGTCCTTTGATATGATCACCACGTGTCCCGCCTTGCGATACACGTCTCTAATCAGTCCACACGAACGCCTGATCGTCCAACGATCACCGGAGTTGGTATTAGCCAAGAACTGCCCTCAGAACTCTCTCTCTCTCTCTCTAGCCTCTCTTTGATTTAGAGCTGCTAGGGTTTTTTAAAAAAACGTTTTTTTTTTCAAAATTAACCCTAAAACAATACATCATAATGTATTTATATGGACAGAATTCTGGGCCTATACCTAATCTGATTGGGCTTCCAAAACCCAATCTGATTATTAGTAGTATTATTTATTATATTCGAATTATTATATAATTAATCAAGTCCTACTTAATTAATCCAATAATTCAATTAAATTCGAAATTTAATTAATGCTCCGTTTAAAACGTTCTTTATGTGTAACCCTTTAGGTTATTATTACGTTGGCAATAATTTTAATATCTCATAATATAATTATAAACAATGAGCGGCATCTAGTAATACATCATTGCTACCCAAGTAATAATAATAATTGGTGATTCATAATATACCCAATGTCCACCTTTATCATTACCCGGTCAAAGGTAACTTTGAGTAGAATCAAAGTATATTAATTATCATATAGAAATATAATGATTTCAAGTCTAAGGATCATTACACCATTATCATTGTGAGAATTTCTTATGACACTTGATAACATTTACCATGAAGAATTCACACGGTGGGTCTATCCAGTGCCATGTTCTGCTAACATGCACTTATGTCTTTGACTTTAGTATCACCATACTTATGACCAATGAGATGTGGTCATCAGTCAACAAACATACTAGTCTTAATGCGTTATTATTGTCCTCAAATAATAATATTCGACTAGGGATCTTTTAGGATTATAAACACTACTCATATAATCTCATTTCTAAGTCACATACTTAGAGATATATAATTCATGCTTATATTACAAGGACATTTATTATTCTAATATTTATATCGCAGTTAATAAAGACATAATAAATAATTGAAAGAAAATCCATAGAACATATTTATTAATAATCAGAATGTCTTCCCCAATAACATTATAGTATTGTCTCTAGGGCACAAGCACTAACAATCTCCCACTTGCACTAGTGCCAATCACCCATGTATGTAATACCCATGGAACTAGTGTGACCTTCGTGCTTCTGCTGCGACAAAGCCTTAGTCAGTGGGTCTGCAACGTTATCATTAGTATGCACTTTACATATATGTATATCTCCCCTCCTTGTAATCTCTCGAAGTAGATGATATCGTCTATGTATATGCTTTTCTCGGGAATGGGACCTTGGTTCCTTAGCCTGCGCAATAGCTCCATTGTTATCGCAGTAAAGATCAACTGGATCTGCGATCGATGGAACTACTCCAAGTCCCTCAATAAATTTCCGAAGCCAAACAGCCTCTTTGGCCGCTTCACTGGCAGCAAAATACTCAGCTTCCATTGTAGAATCAGCTACTGTCTCTTGCTTCAAACTCTTCCAGCTTACAGCACCTCCATTTAGACAAAACACAAACCCAGATTGAGACACAGTATCGTCTTTGTCTGTTTGGAAACTAGCATTAGTGTAACCTCTTCAAACTAGCTTCTCATCTCTTCCATATACCAAGAATGAATCTTTAGTTCTCTTGAGGTACTTAAGAATATTCTTGAATGCCGTCCAGTGACCTTCACCTGGATTAGACTGGTATCTGCTCGTCATGCTCAAAGCATACGAAACATCAAGTCGAGTACATATCATTGCATACATTATTGAACCAATTTTAGAAGCATATGGTACCTTTTTCGTACGGTCCTTATCATCTAATGATTTAGGACAGTTTTCTTTTGAGATCACTATCCCATGAGACACAGGGACAAATCCCCTCTTTGCCTCTTGCATCCCAAAACGATGCAATACTTTGTCAATGTATGTACTCTGACTTAAGCCGATTAATCTTCTAGATCTATCCCTATAGATCTTGATCCCTAATATATAGGTATCATCGCCTAAGTCTTTCATTGAGAAACTTTTTCCCAACCAAGTCTTAACAGCCTGAAGAGAAGGTATGTCATTCCCTATTAGTAATATATCATCAACATATAATACTAGGAATGCCACTTTCCTCCCACTAACCTTCTTGTAAACACAAGGCTCATCTTCATTTTGAATAAAGCCAAACTCTTTAACTGTTATATCAAAACGAATGTTCCAACTCCTTGAGGCCTGCTTCAATCCATAAATAGATCATAGTAGCTAACAGACCATTCTAGCAAATCTTGGATCGACAAAACCTTCTGGTTGTATCATATACACATCCTCTTCTAAGTTCCCATTTAAGAAAGCGGTTTTGACATCCATTTGCCATATTTCATAGTCATAGTAAGCTGCTATCGCAAGCAAAATCCTGATGGACTTGACCAAAGTCCATACTTTGTTTTCATACATGGAATCCATCTCAGATTTCATAGCTTCCATCCATCTCTCAGAATCTGGACTATTCATAGCATCCTGATAGGTAAGAGGCTCATCTTCATCCATAAGCATTACATCACCAGTCTGAGTTAAGAGAAATCCATAATATCTCTCAGGCACGTGGCGAATCCTACCAGATCTACGAACAACCTGTGTTTCTTGAGCAGTAACATTTTCATGTACTTCTTGCTCATGTTCCAACTCTAGTTCAATGTCATTCTGTGGTTCTCGAACTTCATCGAGATCTATCATACTCCCACTGTTTTTCTTAGATAACAGTTCTCTTTCAAGAAATACAGCAGTACGAGCAACAAACACTTTGCTCTCGGTACGATTATAGAAATAATACCCTTTAATTTCTTTTGGGTATCCCACAAAATTACATTTGTCTGATTTCGGTCCTAGCTTGTTAGTGACTAAACGTTTCACAAACGCTTCGCATACCCATACTTTCAAAAAGGACATGCTATGACATTTCTCAGTCCATATCTCATATGGTGTAGTTTGAACCGATTTAGTAGGAACTCGGTTAAATGTGTGTGCAACCGTTTCCAGAGCATAACCCCAGAAACTAATTGGAAGATCCGCTAGACTCATCATTGATCGCACCATGTCCAACAAGGTACGATTTCTCCTTTCAGATACACCATTCCACTGTGGTGTTCCAGGAGGTGTGAGTTGTGATACAATACCACACTCCTTTAAGAAATTCTTAAATTCTAAGCTTAGGTACTCACCTCCACGATCAGATCGTAGAGTTTTAGTACTTCCGCCTATTTGCTTTTCCACTTCTGCCTTGTACTCTTTGAATTTTTCAAATGATTCGGATTTGTTCTTCAAAAGATACACATATCCGTATCTACTAAAATCATCAGTAAAGGTTATGAAGTAGTAAAAGCCACCTCTTGCCATCGTACGCATTGGACCACATACGTCACTATGTATGAGTTCTAATCGGTCGGTGGCCCTCTCACCAATTCCAGTAAAAGGAGTTTTAGTCATTTTTCCAATGAGACAAGGTTCACATTCTTCGTATGATTCAAAATCAAACTTATCCAAGTATCCATCCTTATGTAACTTGGAAATGCGTTTCTCATTTATATGGCCTAAATGACAACACCAAAGGTATGTTTGATTTGAGTCATTAGCCTTAATACGTTTATTATTTACATTATAGACAGGAATATCAAGATCAAGAACATATAAACCATTAAATAAACGTGCAACCCCATAGGTAACATTATTCAAACCAAAGGAACAATTATTGTTCTGAATTGTAAAGGAAAAACCTTTCTTGTCCAAACAAGAAACATAAATAATGTTTCTGCAAATCGCAGGCACGTAAAAAACAGTTTTCAAGTTCTAAAATAAGCCCAATGGGCAACGATAAATTATAAGTCCCTACAGCCAAAGCAGCAACCTTTGCTCCATTGCCAACGCGTAGGTCGACTTCTCCTTTCGCCAAAGTCCTACTCCTTCGCAGTTCCTGCACATTTATACAAATGTGAGAACCACATCCAGTATCCAATACCCATGATGTAGAAGTAGACAAATTGACTTCTATAACATACATACCTGAATCAGAAATCTTCACAGACTTCATTCCCTTCACGTTCAGATCTTCCAAATAAGCTTGACAATTACGCTTCCAATGACCCGGCTTCTTGCAAAAGTGACATATATCACCCTTTGCAGCACCTTTTGCAACACCTCCAGTAGGCTTCAAAGCCTTTTTGAAAGCAGGCTTCGGATTAGCAGATTTAGATCCAATCTTCTTCTTGCCTTTCCATTTCCCCTTTTCTTTGGCATTCCCTTTATTCGCCATCATTATGGGAGCAGGGATAGCCTTTGACATATTGGTCTCAGCAGCCCTCAATAATGCCAATAGTTCGGTAGGTGTTTTGTCTATCTCACTCATAATATAGTTTATAACAAATTGAGTGTAGTTGCTGTTCAAAGACTGCAAGATCAAATCTGCTTGGTGTTCCAGTAAAACCGGGAAACCCAAATTCTCAAGGGTTTCCATATACCCTATCATCTTTAGAACATGCGGTCCAACCGGGTCACGATCTCCCTGTTTGCATGCATACAACGCTTTGCTTTCATCAAACCTCTCTTGACGAGCTTGACCCTCAAACATCCTTTTGAGGTGCTCAATAATGTCATAAGCGTCCATACGCTCATGTTGTTTCTGAAGCTCAGGGCTCATAGTCGCTAGCATCAAACAACAGACATCCGTAGAATCATCAAGATGCTTCTGATAAGCATTTTGTTGAGCCTCGGTTGCTTCAGCAGCAAGAGGTCCAGGGTGAGGAATATCAAGGACATAAAGCTTTCGCTCCTGCCTGAGGACAATCCTCAAATTCCTTTTCCAATCAAGGAAGTTGGTTCCTGTCAGCTTTTCCTTCTCAAGGACTGATCGCACAGAGAAATTGTTTGAGTTTGCCATTTAGATATCTACAATGTTAAAATGCATAAAATAAGTTAGTTGCAGATTTATTAAATTATGTTCAAGTGATTATCCATATATATTCACAATATATATCTCTCACTATTTTTATCAAATCAATAGCCCTAACTATTAATTCGGAAGGCATTACTCTAAATCCTTCTAGTGAGCCAAGATCCATATTTCGTCATGCTTAAGGTCAGCTTTGGCTTTACTCCCAAAACATGATTTATTTAGGTAGACAACTCTTGTCAATTATATCATATATAACTCTTGGAAAGTCTGGTAGAACAACATTTGTCCACATTTATCCAATAAATCATACCAAACTCCATGCCTCTAAGTTCACAATTCTATTGTGGTAACTTAGTTAAGTCTAACCCAATGGTCTAACAGTTAAGTATCACATTTTCTTCATCGCGCCTTACCACGACAGATTGGAGTGTTTCACTTTGGCGAACCCACTCTTTCTCGATCTAGGTCTTGACGAGTGTTACCCATTGGAAGGCATCTAAGTGACTTAATATTTTAAATTTAGGGATTTTATTATTAAAACGACCATGATCCCATCATCAAGAGATTCCCAATTTTTCTTTGAACTAAGTACTTCAATTCAAAATTCATCAATGGTTTGATTTCCAGTCCAACGGAGGAGTCACAGTGGTCTCACTTAAAATCCGCCTTTCTTACAAGCGCTGCTTGTATTTTTGTCAAAATCGCCCCATATCAAAAAATCGAAAATTCATACTTATTTCCGTGTTTCATGAACACAGGAATCTCATGTTCGTTTTGTTCAATTTTAAAATCTTGAATCGTTACAGATTTTATCTTGTTTAGCAGACATGGCATGGGTGATGTATCTAATACATACATGTTTAATCTAATTAAAACATGCATCAATATAGCTACGCATACATACCATCATCACATGCATCATATATGTAAAGTGCGTAAAGTAAACGTGCTTGGTTATGGCCCAATCCTATGCGATTTTTCCAAGCTAAGGAAAAATCAAGGTCAATCGATGGTGGTATCAAATACAACATAATAAATTACACATGTCTTCATGCTTCCTTGTAATGTCTCCTTTGATCGCCTCCTTGGCATGCCTCCATGTCTTCATATCATCAATTACAAAATATGAAAAGCTAATCTAATAAACTTACAAGAGAAACTCGAGTTACATCCGAGATTTAATCATTACAAGAATGAACGACATGCAAGTCGTATTTAAAACCAAAACCATAATAAAAAACCACTAACCTATGGGTCTTAGGGCCATAACCATACACCATGCTCAATTAACAGTTAAGAACATCTCATATTGCATCAATATATCACACCATATCATATTTTTCATGATCCAATCACAAAATCAAATAAAGTGTAAATCAGAAAATTAAAATCAGAATTATGAAAACAATAAATCGCTGTTTACAGACACTAAACGACGTCAAACGCCTTACAGATGAACGAGTGACATAGTCAGTATTGTTCATACGCCCGTTTTCCTTTCCGAAAAGTTATTGTCGGTGAAATTCTGAGACAGTATGCAAATTTCACCAAATCTGCGCAGCCAATCAGAAATCGTATCGAATACGATTCTCATAACAAGAACAAAAATATATCATTTATTTATCAGTATACATACAGATTATATGATCATCATATGCTCATCTCAATCATCATTATTATACAATTTATGTATATACATCAATACAATATTCATGTTTTCATAAAAACAACGCATCAATCACGATAGTCGCAAACATGATTTTATCATCAAAACAGTAAACATATAAACGAATTAAAAACTTTTCGCAAGTAGCTCTGATGCCATTGAAGGGTTTCGGGCATGAAAACGCAACGGAAAAACGTGTAAAACAGAAAAATTAAAGAAACCCTCCGCAGGATCCATGCGAAAAACGATATTTAATTTGTGAATAGAATCGTTTACCTTTTGAATCTTTACGAACGGCTGACTAATGGAGGTCCTTTGATATGATCACCACGTGTCCCGCCTTGCGATACACGTCTCTAATCAGTCCACACAAACGCCCGATCGTCCAACGATCACCGGAGTTGGTACTAGCCAAGAACTGCCCTCAGAACTCTCTCTCTCTCTCTCTGGCCTCTCTTTGATTTAGAGCTGCTAGGGTTTTTTAAAAAAACGTTTTTTTTTCAAAATTAACCCTAAAACAATACATCATAATGTATTTATATGGAGAGAATTCTGGGCCTATACCTAATCTGATTGGGCTTCCAAAACCCAATCTGATTATTAGTAGTATTATTTATTATATTCGAATTATTATATAATTAATCAAGTCCTACTTAATAACTTTGAGTAGAATCAAAGTATATTAATTCACATATAGAAATATAATGATTTCAAGTCTAAGGATCATTACACCATTATCATTGTGAGAATTGCTTATGACACTTGATAACATTTACCATGAAGAATTCACACGGTGGGTCTATCTAGTGCCATGTTCTGCTAACATGCACTTTTGTCTTTGACTTTAGTATCGCCATACTTAGGACCAATGAGATGTGGTCATCAGTCAACAAACATACTAGTCTTAATGCATTATTATTGTCCTCAAATAATAATACTCGACTAGGGATCTTTTAGGATTATAAACACTACTCATATAATCTCATTTCCAAGTCACATACTTAGAGATATAGAATTCATGCTTATATTCCAAGGACATTTATTATTCTAATATTTATATCACAGTTAATAAAGACATAATAAATAATTGAAAGAAAATCCATAGAACATATTTATTAATAATCAAAATGTCTTCCCTAAGAACATTATAGTATTGTCTCTAGGGCACAAGCACTAACAATTACCCATTTCAAATCAATTGCTTTGTGACCTATAGGTAAGTCTGTCAGCTCCCAAGTTTTGTTTCGCTCCATGGCATCAATCTCACAGTCCATCGCTAACTTCCAAGCATTCTCCTTTACTGCTTGGCTGTAATTAACTGGTTCATCAATACCAGCTAATAGTAGTTCATCTGATAGCTGATCGGCCTGCTCTACCTCTTCAGTGTCATTGTAGACATCAATAATAAGCCTGAAATTCCGTGGTGGCTCACTTCCATCGTATGTATCATCCAGCTCAAGTTGTGCACTATTTCTTGTGTTTACTGTACGGGAACTGGATGTTTGGGACCGTGGTGTAGACAAAGTAGTATGCTCCTCCTCACCATCTATCCTCGAAGTGAACTGAGAATTTTCTTCGTATTCAGATACCTCTTCACTTTGAGATTCTGCAAATTGAGACCCTTCCACGATAAAGGGGTGTGATGCATTGCTTTCTGCTACTTCATTCCACTTCCAATTTTTCCCTTCTTCGAACACCACGTCCCTGCTAATGTGTACAACCCCAGAATCGGGATCATATAGACGGTAGTCTTTGGTTCCTGCCTCCCTTCCAAGGTGCACAACACATTTGCTTTTATTGTCTAACTTCTTCGTGTACACACTGGGCACTTTCATATAAGCGAGACACCCAAATACCTTCAAGTATTCAACCTGTGGTTTCTTTTTCGACCAAGCCTCATATGGAGTGGCTCCAGACACTGCCCGAGTGGGCAGTCGATTCAGTAAGTACACAACATGCCTGATAGCCTCACCCCACATATAGAGTGGCATGTTTCGTTCCTTCAGCAAACTACTTCCCATGGCCTAAACGACACTGCCCGACAATGCCATTAAATATCTACAATGTTAAAAAATGCATAAAATAAGTTAGTCTGTGGATTTAATAGGTAATGTTCAAGTGATTATTCATATATATTCACAATATATATCTCCCACTATTTTTATCAAATCAATAGCCCTAACTATTAATTCGGAAGGCATTTCTCTAAATCCTTCTAGTGAGCCAAGATCCATATTTCGTCACGCTTAAGGTCAGCTTTGACTTTTCTCCCAAAACATGATTTATTTAGGTAGACAACTCTTGTCAATTATATCATATATAACTCTCGGAAAGTTTGGTAGAACAACATTTGTCCATATTTATCCAATAAATCATACCAAACTCCATTCCTCTAAGTTCACAATCCTATTGTGGTAACTTAGTTAATTCTAACCCAATGGTCTAACATTTAAGTATCACATTTACTTCATCGCGCCTTACCATGATAGATTGGAGTGCTTCGCTTTGGCAAACCCACTCTTTCTCGATCTAGGTCTTGACGAGTGTTGCCCATTGGAAGGCATCTAAGTGACTTAATATTTAAAATTTAGGGATTTTATTATTAAAACGACCATGATCCCATCATCAAGAGATTCCCAATTTTTCCTTGAACTAAGTACTTCAATTCAAAATTCATCAATGGTTTGATTTCCAGTCCAGCGGAGGAAACACAGTGGTCTCACTTAAAATCCACCTTTCTTACAAGCTCTGCTTGTATTTTTGTCAAAATCGCCCCATGTCAAAAAATTGAAAATTCATACTTATTTCCGTGTTTCATAAACACAGGAATCTCATGTTCGTTTTGTTCAATTTTAAAATCTTGAATCGTTACAGATTTTATCTTGTTTAGCAGGCATGGCATGGGTGATGTATCTAATACATACATTAATACATGATTAATCTAATTAAAGCATGCATCACATTGTATCCTACACATACAATCATACATCAATATGTAAAGTGCAGTATGTAAACGTGCTTGGTTATGGCCTTTATACTATATGATCCTTTCAAGCTAATGAAAGGATCAAGGTCAATCTATGGTGAAAAAACATAAATACATTTACATGTCTTCATTCTCCTTGTTCCCTTGAATGCACCTCCTCTTGGATCGTCCTTCAATCTTCAAGTACATTACATTGAACAATTGAATCCAACCTATACTAATGTACTTACATAATAAAAATCGATTTACATTCGAGGTTAAACAATTACAAGAATGAAGAAAACGACATGCAAGTCGTATTTATAAAACCAAAACCATAAACCATTAAACTACGAGTCTTAAGGCCATAACCAGCACCTTGCTCAAATACACAATTATTGACATGACATATCATATAAGGATGACATACTGTTTATTACTTTTCATGATCCAATCATGAATAATAAATAAACAAAGCATATGTCACAAGCACAAATTAAAACAAAGCCCTAACCCGCGGATCGACCCAAATCCCAGTTACCAGAAACATGTATCAGAATACAAGCAAAATCATGTATCAGTATACAGTTCCAGAAGCATGTATCAGTATACACATGACCCAAATCCCAGTTACCAGAAACATGTATCAGTATACACGTAACCCTAATCTCAGCAAATAGATCGTATCCAAATACATCTATCCGACCGTTTATATCAGTATACAAACTAAATAGCATACATATCATAACAGATCGCATATAGATGAGCCATGGCAGATTCTAAACATACTAGTATCATCATATCAGATTATATACAATCATATAACATAACTGTATCATGGCAGATTCATCAAACATGCATACTCGTAAAAATACAGTAAACATGTAACCAAATCAGCCCCTCATACATGTAGCTCTGATACCATTGTTGGGTTTCAATGTAAAAACGCAGCGAAAAACAGTCGTAAAACAATAAAATTTACGAAACCCTAACGTAGGATCCATGTATAAGTTGTGACTGATTATGGAGAAAAGAAATCATACCAGTTAAGAGCTTTACGAATTCTGTAAGATGGAGGTCCTTGATTGCAATCACCACACAACCCTTGCGTCAAGATCTGTGTCTCTAAATCGTCCACAAGAACGTCCGATCGTCCAACGATCCAAGGAGCAGGTACTAGCCAAATAAAACTGCCTTCTCTCTCTCTCTAGCCTCTCTTAAAACCGAATTATTTAAACCAACCCTAAAACTATACATCATTATGTATATATAGGGCAGAGAGATTGGGCCTAACCCTAATTAGCTTGGGCTTCAACTAAACCAAACTGATTTGGGTTTTTAATGAGTTAAATTCGAAATACAATTTAATTAACTAAGTCCAACTTAATTAATTAATTATCCAATTATCCAATTTCGAATTTATAATTATTTTAATTTAAATCTGATATTTAAATTAAAACTTCTTTTAAAACGTTCTTATTGTGTAACCCTTTAGGTTATTATTACGTTGGCAATAATTTTAATATCTCATAATAAAATTATAAACAATGAGCGGCATCTAGTAATACATCATTGCTACCCAAGTAATAATAATAATTGGTGATCCAATTAAACCTTTCGTGACTAATGTTTCCGTGTAATATAATCCCTTTAATCAAATATTATAGATTAAACTCGAGGCATGTTATTAGTCATCCTCTTCAACATTTAATCCAGGTTTCCTTGATCAATGAGTAGACTATTAAATCAAATCAATATTTGAGCATGGCCATGCATTTTTCATAGTCTCACTCAATCAAGAGGCCAATAATATCTCTCCTAATAATAGGAGGGTTAAATCCTTTATCTATCATTCATACTTCTCATACGACTCATAATATACCCGATGTCCACTTTTATCATCACCCGGTCAAAGGTAACTTTTAATGTAATCAAAGTATATTAATCCTCGTATAGAAATATAATGATCTCAAGTCTAAGGATCATTACACCATTATCACTGTGAGGTATTCTAATGACTTTATTACCATGTAGAATCTCACTGTGGGTCTATCCGGTGCCATGTAGAATATTACATGCACCTATGTTCTTGACTTTAGTATCACTATACCTATGACCAATGAGATGTGGTCATTTAGTCAACGAGCATACTAATCTTTATGCATCATAATTGTCCCAACTCATAATGCTTAATTAGGGATATTTTAGGAATATAAACACTATTCATATAATCTCATTTTCAAGTCACATACTTAAAGATATAGAATACGTGTTCAATATTCCAAGGACATTTATTACTCTAACATTAATATCGCAGTAAATAAAGACATAATAATTGTTGTCGAATAATCAATAGAACATAATCATTATTAAATTACAAAATAGTATTTCCCAGAAGTACAATTGTATTGTCTCTAGGGCACTAACACTAACACTTGCCTCAAAAGTCGATAAACTAACTCAATAACTTGTACACCACTTCAACTTTACGTACATGGGCTCCTTTTCTTGCCTCCTGCTTGTACCTATATAGAAAGGTATAATACCCTCTTAGTACCCCAGCTTGTTTACGTTAGCCTATCAAGCCATATTCTACCCCAACGATATTTATTTACATGCATATACCACATTATAATATAGCATGTTGCGACATAACATATAATATTTTCTCAACATATAACATAATCTCAAATGGCTAAGGTGAAACACTAGTGTGTGTTCTTGATGCAACTAACACATAATAGTTCTCGAATTCGACACAAAGTTCTAGTTAGTACGATCACAGAAAAGAATACCTTTAATAATTAGTTATTCTACCCTTAATATAAAGACTTATATAACTCTTAAAATCTATATGCTTAACCTCCATACGAGTTTTAAGGTCCACTCTAGCGGGTTAGACTTGAAAAATCCCACTTTACCAATAAAATATCAAAACAAATTTTTTTTATAAAACTGCGTTACCAACACACAAACATTTTTAATAAATCACAAATTCATGATATCCGTTTGAAATTTTTGTGAGACCTTCATAAACCTACTGACTTGCTACAGAAAACGTTTCAACTTGAAATTCAAAGCTTAAGCAATTAAATCGTAGCTTAGAAAATCAGAAACCGTAACAGTTTTATACTCTGCGCGTACACTACCAAAATAATCATAATAAATAGCTCAAAAATCGGATTACTTCCAAATTTTCGCGTGCTTACACTAGATTCTGAGGAGCTCCTGAATCTCAGAGAATTACAACCCAAGGGTGACCTTGGCTCGAAATAGAGCTCCAACAGAGCAGTGCTGCTGCAGAAATTTGAGCGACTATGGACTTACGTAATTACAACAATATTTTACCCATCCTATACAATTCACACACTAATCACACAAACACATATCTCACACAAGTTTTCATCATTACATCTTCAACTCTCAATTGTTTCCCTTCCTTCCTCCTTACTCCCTTTCTTTCTCTTTTTCTCTCTTATCTCCTCTCGGTCTTTTCTCTCTTCTTCTCCCTCTCTCGGCCTTATTGCCTTGACCAACACCAAACACTCATAACTCTCTTACACACACACTACTCATAGTCAAACACACACACACACACACACACACACATTTTTGAAAGAAAACAGACACAAAAACATCATAACCCAAGAACACATACTCACACACTCTCACTCTCATTCCACAAGACTCATCTCACAAAACATGCACACACACTAACACAAGTACATACACATCTTCAACAATCTATACACTCTCATACATCTCCTCTCTCTTTTCTCCCTCAATCTCTCGTCTCTCGGCTCCCTTTCACTCTCTCTTTCTCTCGATCCTATCTCCACCAACATACTTCCACCTTAACTCCCTCATGCAATCCCACTTAAATTTACAATCACCAAACTACATCAATTAATCTCTAATTAACATAAAAATAAATTTGCAATTTAAAACTACTCATCATATAAAACTTCAATCTTTCTAGCAAGAATCAACATGCAACTAATAAAACTTACGATTTTTAACTACCCAACATAAAACATAACTCATACACTAACAATAACTAGAACCCATCAAACTTTAACTCTAAAATCACAAAGTAAAACAAGAATCCATTACATGCAATCACTATTAACACCCAAAATAAGCAAAATATATAAGATTAAAGTATGCATGTAACTAAACAAGATCATTGGCTCACTAAGATCATTGCCAATGGTCGGCTTCTTCTCGGAAGAGCCCAAAATCGTGGGTCTCATCGAGATTGAACCCCAACACTCACAAACAACAATTGCATGTAAGTATGACACCATAATTCGACAAGATCCGAAAATCCCCAATCAAAAATTGATATAAAACTCGAAATTAGGCACATAGGGTTGTAGAGAATTGAAAGAGGTTTAGTTTGGTTACTCATACTTACGATTTGGTGAAGAGAAACAATGGGAATGAGAGGTTTTAATTTTTTTAAAAGATGAAGAACATGAGGGTTGGGGAGAGGGATATAGCACGAGAGAGAGTGGGGTGGGGGTGGGGGTGGGGGTGGGGGTGGGGGTGGGATTTGGGAAATAGAATAGAAGTGTGTAGAAAGAAAGGGAAGTAATGTTATCTCTTAAATAGTTCAGAAAAAAATTATAAAATTACAAAATTACCCAACTAACTCCATTTCCAAATTAATAAAAACAAGGGCTGTGATGTAAATTCATAATCCCCACTCTAGATTTGATGAAATAATATTTTTTACAAATAAGTTTTGTAATTTAAATAAATAAATTGCCTTTATAGGCAAATAATCAAATAAAAATGCATTTTTACCTCAAAAATAATTATAAAAACAAATTAACAACTTACTAGAATAAATAAATAAAATGCTCACCGTGAATAAATATTTTAAAGGTGCAGCATCTCTCAAAATAATTAATTAAAAATAAATGAATGATCTATAAAATTTAAATCATGAGTTTTAAAACTAAAATAAAATAAAATAATTCTATGAAATATTTTATGTTGCTAAATAAATAATTCAAGCATACTCCAAATTTAATATAAATATTTTATGACTCAAGTAAATTCTCAGAGCACTTAAATAAAATTTATAAACCACATTCATAATTAACTAATTATTCACCACGCACATAATTGACATTTTAAGCACGTAACAATTATGGCACAAAAAGAAATTTCATAATTATAGGACTATATCAAAGAAATATTTTTATCACAATTAAGTATAACTAAAATAGGAGCTTACACATAAATCACATCATACCAAGATCATCATTGCTAAATAAAATATCAAGAATAAAATCTCAATTGCTATTCCTTAGAAATAAATGTAAAATAATTTTAAATAACTCTTATTAACAAAATAAATTTAAGGCTACTCTAATTAACACAAAGAGCCTATTAACACGCACATATAAAATTAATCGTATTCACATATTGGTAATAATTTACAAAAAAAAATTTCTAAGGCGTTACAATATTCCCCCCTTAAAAGGATTCTGTCCTCAGAATCTATTACGTAAACAGCTGAGAGTACTTTTCTAACATTTTAGTTTCTAACTCACAAGTTGATTCTTCAACCCTGGGGTTTCTCCACAACACTCTTACTAGTTCAACTATTTTATCTCTAAGCACTTTCTCTTTCCGATCTAAAATTTCTACTGTTTGCTCAACATAGTACAAATGAGTTTGAATCTCTATCGACTCATATTCTATTACATGGTTAGAATCGAAATAATACGTCTTAAACCTAGATACGCGAAATAAATTATGGATATGTTGCATATACAGAGGTAAGGCTAGCTCATACACAATTTTCCCTACACGCTCCAATATCTCGAAGGGTCTAACTAATTTCATACTCAGCTTTCCTTTCCTACCAAATCTCGTTAGTCTTTTCCATGGTGACACTTAATATGACTGACTCTCTTACTCTATAATCTATACCTTCCCTGGTTTAATCCTCATATTATAGTCGTCGATTCCGAGTAGCTATTAATGCTTTCTGGATGAGCTCAATAGTTTCCTTGGTCTGATACATTAACTCTGGTTCCAATCTCTTGCATTTATCAACTTCTTTTCAACCTATTGAAGATCTACATCTTTCTCCGTACAAGGCTTCATAAGCTGGCATTTCAATATTCGCGTGATAGCTATTGCGGTAAAAGAATTCCACTAATGACAAACGATCATCTCAATTATCTTCAAAATTCATCGTACAAACTCTAAATTTGTCTTCGATTGTCTGAATAGTCTATTTACTTTGACCATACGTTTGAGGATGATACATGGTACACATGTTCAACTTGGTTTATGAACATGCCAACAACTTTCTCCAAAATCTTGAATAAAATTGCGGGTCTTGGTCAAATTTGATTAATACTTGAATCATATGCCTCACTACTATTTCTTATAGTCGATAAACCAATTTATCTAATGAAAGTTTCTCGTTGATGGGAAAGAAAGGTACCAACTTGGTAAATCCGTCGATCATAACTCAAATGGCATCATGAGATGTTCATTCTTAAATTCAGGAATTTCTAATGGTTGTAATAGTCCACTAAATCTCTGATGTTCGGTTTTAACTCTCTAACAGGTGAAACACTTACTCATACAAAATCATATTTTGAAATAACACTCACACTTTTACAAGATTATGTTTTTGAATGACCGACACACACACAAAGTCACATTTGTGAAAAGAACACGTTTAAAAGAATACGCACACACACATTTTTAAATCGTATTTTAAATCATACTCATAAAATCTTATTTTTGAATAACACACTCACAAAATCAACTTAAATCCTCTTTTATCTTACATATATATATATATATATATATATATATAGCTCCCTTTGGGTGAAAACATAATTCAAACTCCTTTGATCCGTATAAATTTCACACCTTTCTGCGGACAAGTATTGTCTCTAAATCCATGCAAAGACTATGGCGACAAATTCCCCATCAGGTGTCGAGTATTTCTATTCGTGGTTTTTCGGTTGTCTGGAAGCATACGCAAATCACCTTATCGTGTAGCATCAGTCTTGATTCTTAACATGAATCTGTCATCTCAATTTAGTTCTTGGTATTGTCCTAAGGTACATGAGTCATAATAGTCTACTAGAAATGAATATAGTTTACTAACATGGCTCGTCTAAAGAATTTTGTTCCTCTAGCTATTTAAGTACTTCCTTATCTATTTATCTTATTCTTTCTGTATCACAAAATATCCTTCTTATCCAGTTGCACTAACATTGGAGAAGTTATCAATCTCCTCTTTAACTCTAGAAAGTTTTCTGGTAAGCTTGGTTAATGGTGTGGTTATCTTGGAAAAATCCTTGACAAACCTTCGATAGTCTCCATCTCATCTCGTAAAACTTCTGTAGGTGTCTTAGGCTTTATCCAAATTCATTACCACTTCAATCTTTGCTGGATCCACTTTGATTCCTTCGCAGCTATCTACATGTCCTAGAAATTGTAACTCTTTCAACCAAAACTCGCACTTAGAAAACTTTGTGTATAATCTCTTTCCCTGTATGACAAGTTAGAATTTCTTTGTTTGTTTCTGACCTAGGAACACAACTTCTACTTTATCCGTGGCTCGCAATTCCATTTTCTATACTCTGTTAACCAATGCATTCTTAGAATTTACATCAAATCTCTCTGACTTGACGGGAATCAAGTCATCCTAAGAGAAATGGTGAGCAATTGTATCAATCTCACAGCGAGGAAAAGCTAGATGAATAGATATATGCTCCTGATTAGCTATTCTTATAGTCAAAGCTTTACTTAGCAGTTGAATCGTACAACGCGTCTTATGAGAAAATTTTATAGAGATAAAAGACTTGGTAGCACCAAAATAAATTAACACTTTGGCATTTCCTTAATCTATGTGAAACATATTTGTAACTACATCCTTATTTTCACTATATTGCTCATGGTCATATTAAGGGTTCTTGTCCTTGGTTGCTTAGTAAATGGTAGTCCATTCATCCTTAACATTTTGCTTACTGGACTTAACGATTACAATCTCTTAAGAAACGTCACACCTCTCCACGCTTGTTACACGTAACTCTAGCCTTCGGTTTATAGCTCTCATTGGCGTAATGTCCTCTCTGATTACACTTGTAACGTACTATATTGATATTATTACAAAATCCCAGTTGTTTATTTCCACAAGTTCTACATTCTGATATCGGAGGTCTCATAGGTATTTGTTGATCCAAATCTTATGGATGGTTCCCTTGACCATCACTTCCAGTTTCTATTCTTCTATATCCAGCATTCCTATTTGACTGATACTCAGGCCTTATATTGAAACGGTTCTGAAAATTCCTTAATTATTGGTCTTCTTCCTGTGTCTCCGCCTTCCCTTTTCTAGCTTCTTCTGTTTGTAATCAATAACTTTACTCCTATTCCCTGATCTTACTTCATGTTGGAGTCTCTTAACTCTCTTCTCATCGATATTCACATATTCGAACACAACCCTGGCTAGCTCTTTAAACTTTGATTCATACTCCACTATCCTCAACTTATCCTGCTTCGGTTCTAAAGTTTATGTCCAATATTTGGTCTCAAGACGTTCAAAACCTTGTAATGATCTAACTACCATATCCAAAGTGAAATATAGAATAAACAGGTGCTCATATATATATACTTGCCCGACAAGTAGAATAACGGTCCTCTATAAACAATAACCAATGCCTCTCCAATATCACTTTATTTCATACTTCATCATGATTAGTATTGGTATATCCTTGTTACCTTCTCCTTATCCATACCAACCTCTCGGTGATAATAAACCTTGTAATCGTCTTGTAAGTCTAATGAGCAATCTGACTCGACGTTCAGTCCTCTTTTTAAAAAAATTTCCCAAACTCGATCAAAACAAATTTCCAGTCAATGTAAGTACAGCTTAACACTCAGAATACCATCATTTTCGCCTCTGCGACTTCCAATCTTTGATACCTCTAAGAGTCGTAAGAGTTTCCGACAAAATGAACCACTAGATACAAAGGTGTCAACAAATATGGAAATATAACAAACATGTTTAGTAAGAATTTCTGATAAAAAGAATTTAACCAAGAGATCAAGATGATCATCGAACTTGATCAGGTTGCATTTGTCATTTTAAACACACAGCACAGAAGGTGGCCAACCTTTAGTACTTCCATGACAAACACACAACCAGTGGCCTCCCATCGGACTTCTATCACACAGATAGAAAGTACCTGAATCCCCTATATATATATAGGGTTGTTCATCTTAGTTACAACAAGGAGGATCAAAAATTTACGAGGAATATATGAAAGGTTTAAGAGTTTAAAAAGTTTATATAATATTGGATCAAGTAGCCCCCTGAACAATAGAGGCATTTCGTAAAGAATAAAATAATAGAAATGAAAAATTGAATCTTTTAAAAAGGTAAATTGAATAAAATCAATGACTAGTTGCGAACAGACTTATCCTTACATCGAACGAATGGAAGTAATCACGCCTTGTCTCATGTAGATGGTCCTTAGGGGAGTTAATTTCCAGTCTGAGCTTATAGATATGTCCCGCTAGTAAATCAACTTATGCAATCTTGTATAAAGAAGGAATATACACGTTGGGCACTCCTTTGGATGAATGTCCCTATCACGGGGGTGAAATCGTTATCGTATCGCAAAGAATCTATCTAAGTTTTTCTAGACGTTATCTTGGAACTTCTACTCTCGGTCAATGCTAACTATACTTGATACGGAACTTTGCGCGGTGTTTCCTATAGCGTTCGTGATGTAGCCGAAGTCATAGATGAAATTCAGGAACGTACATAAAGATTTATAGGTGATGTCTTCTGAACTGGTAGCTCTGACGCTCCGATTGACTCTTCCAGCTTCGAATTAGTTTCCTCGTCCGTAACCCGATCTTCAGATGGTTCCAGCGTATACTGGCTCGATATGTCGGAATACGATATAACATGGAAGTGCGTAACTTAAGTTAATATTTCTATAGAAAATTCGGCATGACCTATTCGTAAAATGGACTATGCCCTGTTTTAACAATATCTCAAATACTTACTCAATCATCCACACATAATCCATAATTCGTTCAATATTCCATCCATCTCCAATCCCTTTCATTCTACACGTAAGAAATAACTCTGCCTTGACATGCAGTTATAATATAAGAAAATAAATTTACCCAAGGGGTAATGGAAATCTCCACTTAGTCGGGTGCATGCACTGATACTGATATTGACGACTTTGGCTTAGGAAAAGGAATCTCAGATGAAGGTTAATCTCTCGAAACAACCATTATCTGTAACAACACAATAATAAACCAAGAAGATACTTAAACGGTAAAGGGTTATCTTAATTCTACTAATACTCATCCTAAAGGTAACCTACATCTACAAATCCTATCTTACCTATGAAGCTTAAGTCCCAGAGCGAACCTATCCTATTGGTCAAAATTATATTCATAAATCCTAACTCAAACTCTATGTGAGTTTGTTCATTGTTTTTCCTATCTTAGATTCTTCTACCTATTCTTGTTTCAATGACCAATAACCTGTATCTCTGGTACCAACCTGTGACGCTCCCAAATCCGGGGTCAGGATTTGGTGCCACTATCACTCTGAATAAAACATAATTAAACAAACGACCCCTCAGCTAAGGATCGATCACAGGTTATGGTGTGAAACAAGAATCTAAAATATCAAAGTTTATTACAACATCTAATTCAGTTTTATTACAAACCATTTGCCACCATCTAACCATTGGTAAGAACTAGCATGAATTCTATCTGCCTGACAACATGGAACCTAAAATCTCGAATCAGGCCTTCTCACGGTCTCCTTAGCGGTTACTCGAAGATAGCTAACTTCGTTCTTAACTGAAAGGTTAGGGAAAAACAACAAGAGTGAGCCAACAATGCTCAGCAAGTGTATAATAAAAGCCAACAACTTTAAACAGGATAACAGAAATGAATCAAAGTATCTGATGTATAACAGGGTTCATAACAAGAATCAATAAATAAACAGATTGGAATTGGAACCACACGCTACGAGCTAAGCTAGGTGATCAGCCAACACATTAGCTCCGGATCACATATATAATGTGATTCCAAACACACACTGGATCCATAGGAAACATATTGGCCTTAAATAATTCATAAACCAGACCGGCGTAACGGTCAAAAACAAATTTCCAATTCCAGGGTTGACTAAAATTTCAGATTATTCATAACGAATAAGGGTGTCAAGATTTCAATTATAAATCAAGTCTATATGAACAACTTGTTTCAGTTTTACAGATTTCAATTCATGATAACGCTTCAGGGATTCAAATGATAAAAGAAAATAGAAAGATCATGCTATAGGGTCAAGCAAAGGCATTAGACAATAATCAAGTTATAAGTAAGCATGGCAATAAATGGGTTTAAGACAAAGCAGGATAGGTATACAAAAATATAGTTGCAAGATGGGACAAAATGTTCAAAGGTATTATATGAAAGGAAAGGTAAAAGAAAGAATTCTGGTTAGAGAAAACATTCACATCATAAATTAAGAGAAGCTGCCACTTGAACAATAAGTGGAGGGAATAGACACTTGCCTCAAAAGCCGATAAACTAACTCAATAACTTGTACACCACTTCAACTTTACGTACATGGGCTCCTTTTCTTGCCTCCTACTTGTACCTATATAGAAAGGTATAATACCCTCTTAGTACCTCAGCTTGTTTACGTTAGCCTATCAAGCCATATTCTACCCCAACGATATTTATTTACATGCATATACCACATTATAATATAGCATGTTGCCATATAACACATAATATTTTCTCAACATATAACATAATCTCAAATGGCTAAGGTGAAACACTAGTGTGTGTTCTTGATGCAACTAACAGATAATAGTTCTCGAATTCGACACAAAGTTCTAGTTAGTACGATCACAAAAAAGAATACCTTTAATAATTAGTTACTCTACCCTTAATATAAAGACTTATATAACTCTTAAAATCTATATGCTTAACCTCCATACGAGTTTTAAGGTCCACTCTAGCGGGTTAGACTTGAAAAATCCCACTTTACCAATAAAATATCAAAACAGAATTTTTTTATAAAACTGCGTTACCAACACACAAACATTTTTAATAAATCCAAAATTCATGATATCCGTTTGAAATTTTTGTGAGACCTTCATAAACCTACTGACTTGCTACAGAAAAAGTTTCAACTTGAAATTCAAAGATTAAGCAATAAAATCGTAGCTTAGAAAATCAGAAACCGTAACAGTTTTATACTCTGCGCGTACACTACCAAAATAATCATAATAAATAGCTCAAAAATCGGATTGCTTCCAAATTTTCGCGTGCTTACACTAGATTCTGAGGAGCTCATGAATCTCAGAGAATTACAACCCAAGGGTGACCTTGGCTCGAAACAGAGCTCCAACAGAGCAGTGCTGCTGCAGAAATTTGAGCGACTATGGACTTAAGTAATTACAACAATATTTTACCCATCCTATACAATTCACACACTAATGACACAAACACATATCTCACACAAGTTTTCATCATTACATCTTCAACTCTCAATTGTTTCCCTTCCTTCCTCCTTACTCCCTTTCTTTCTCTTTTTCTCTGTTATCTCCTCTCGGTCTTTTCTCTCTTCTTCTCCCTCTCTCGGCCTTATTGCCTTGACCAACACCAAACACTCATAACTCTCTTACACACACACTACTCATAGTCAAACACACACACACACACACACACACATTTTTGAAAGAAAACACACACAAAAACATAATAACCCAAGAACACATACTCACAGACTCTCACTCTCATTCCACAAGACTCATCTCACAAAACATGCACACACACTAACACAAGTACATACACATCTTCAACAATCTATACACTCTCATACATCTCCTCTCTCTTTTCTCCCTCAATCTCTCGTCTCTCGGCTCCCTTTCACTCTCTCTTTCTCTCGATCCTATCTCCACCAACATACTTCCACCTTAACTCCCTCATGCAATCCCACTTAAATTTACAATCACCAAACTATATCAATTAATCTCTAATTAACATAAAAATAAATTTGCAATTTAAAACTACTCATCATATAAAACTTCAATCTTTCTAGCAAGAATCAACATGCAACTAATAAAACTTACGATTTTTAGCTACCCAACATAAAACATAACTCATACACTAACAATAACTAGAACCCATCAAACTTTAACTCTAAAATCACAAAGTAAAACAAGAATCCATTACATGCAATCACTATTAACACCCAAAATAAGCAAAATATATAAGATTAAAGTATGCATGTAACTAAACAAGATCATTGGCTCACTAAGATCATTGCCAATGGTCGGCTTCTTCTCGGAAGAGCCCAAAATCGTGGGTCTCATCGAGATTGAACCCCAACACTCACAAACAACAATTGCATGTAAGTATGACACCATAATCCGACAAGATCCGAAAATCCCCAAATCAAAAATTGATATAAAACTCGAAATTAGGCACATAGGGTTGTAGAGAATTGAAAGAGGTTTAGTTTGGTTACTCATACTTACCATTTGGTGAAGAGAAACAATGGGAATTAGAGGTTTTAATTTTTTTAAAAGATGAAGAACATGAGGGTTGGGGAGAGAGATATAGCACGAGAGAGAGTGCAGAGAGCGAGAGAGAAGACAGGGGGTGGGGGTGGGGGTGGGGGTGGGCTTTGGGAAATAGAATAGATGTGTGTAGAAAGAAAGGGAACTAATGTTATGTCTTAAATAGTTCAGAAAAAAATTATAAAATTACAAAATTGCCCAACTAACTCCATTGCCAAATTAATAAAAACAAGGGCTGTGATGTAAATTCATAATCCCCACTCTAGATTTGATGAAATAATATTTTTTACAAATAAGTTTTGTAATTTAAATAAATAAATTGCATTTACAGGAAAATAATCAAATAAAAATGCATTTTTACCTCAAAAATAATTATAAAAACAAATTAACAACTTACTAGAATAAATAAATAAAATGCTCACCGTGAATAAATATTTTAAAGGTGCAGCATCTCTCAAAATAATTAATTAAAAATAAATGAATGATCTATAAAATTTAAATCACGAGTTTTAAAACTAAAATAAAATAAAATAATGCTAAGAAATATTTTATGTTGCTAAATAAATAATTCAAGCATACTCCAAATTTAATATAAATATTTTATGACTCAAATAAATTCTCAGAGCACGTAAATAAAATTTATAAACCACATTCATAATTAACTAATTATTCACCACGCACATAATTGACATTTTAAACACGTAACAATTATGGCACATAAAGAAATTTCATAATTATAGGACTATATCAAAGAAATATTTTAATCCTAATTAAGTATAACTAAAATAGGAGCTTACACATAAATCACATGATCATCATTGCTAAATAAAATATCAAGAATAAAATCTCAATTGTTATTCCTTAGAAATAAATGTAAAATAATATTAAACAACTCTTATTAACAAAATAAATTTAAGGCTACTCTAATTAACACAAAGAGCCTATTAACACGCACATATAAAATTAATCGTATTCACATATTGGTAATAATTTTACAAAAAAAAAATTCTAAGGCGTTACAATCTTCCCCCCTTGAAGGGATTCTGTCCTCAGAATCTATTACGTAAACAGCTGAGAGTACTTTTCTAACATTTTAGTTTCTAACTCACAAGTTGATTCTTCAAACCTGGGGTTTCTCCAAAACACTCTTACTAGTTCAACTATTTTATCTCTAAGCACTTTCTCTTTCCGATCTAAAATTTCTACTGTTTGCTCAACATAGTACAAATGAGTTTGAATCTCTATCGACTGATATTCTATTACATGGTTAGAATCGAAATAATACGTCTTAAGCCTAGATACGCGAAATACATTATGGATATGTTGCATATACAGAGGTAAGGCTAGCTCATACACAATTTTCCCTACACGCTCCAATATCTCGAAGGGTCTAACTAATTTCATACTCAGCTTTCCTTTCCTACCAAGTCTCGTTAGTCTTTTCCATGGTGACACTTAATATGTCTGACTCTCTTACTCTATAATCTATACCTTCCCTGGTTTAATCCTCATATTACAGTCGTCGATTCCGAGTAGCTATTAATCCTTTCTGGATGAGCTCAATAGTTTCCTTGGTCTGATACATTAACTCTGGTTCCAATCTCTTGCATTTATCAACTTCTTTTCAACCTATTGAAGATCTACATCTTTCTTCGTACAAGGCTTCATAAGCTGGCATTTCAATATTCGCGTGATCGCTATTGCGGTAAAAGAATTCCACTAATGACAAACGATCATCTCAATTATCTTCAAAATTCATCGTACAAACTCTAAATTTGTCTTCGATTGTCTGAATAGTCTATTTACTTTGACCATACGTTTGAGGATGATACATGGTACACATGTTCAACTTGGTTTATGAACATGCCAACAACTTTCTCCAAAATCTTGAATAAAATTGCGGGTCTTGGTCAAATTTGATTAATACTTGAATCATATGCCTCACTACTATCTCTTGTAGTCGATAAACCAATTTATCTAATGAAAGTTTCTCGTTGATGGGAAAGAAAGGTACCAACTTGGTAAATCCGTCGATCATAACTCAAATGGCATCATGAGATGTTCATTCTTAAATTCAGGAATTTCTAATGGTTGTAATAGTCCACTAAATCTCTGATGTTCGGTTTTAACTCTCTAACAGGTGAAACACTTACTCATACAAAATCATATTTTGAAATAACACTCACACTTTTACAAGATTATGTTTTTGAATGACAAACACACACACACACAAAGTCACATTTGTGAAAAGAACACGTTTAAAAGAATACGCACACACACATTTTTAAATCGTATTTTAAATCATACTCATAAAATCTTATTTTTGAATAACACACTCACAAAATCAACTTAAATCCTCTTTTATCTTAAAAATATATATATATATAGCTCCCTTTGGGTGAAAACATAATTCAAACTCCTTTGATCCGTATAAATTTCACACCTTTCTGCGGACAAGTATTGTCTCTAAATCCGTGCAAAGACTATGGCGACAAATTCCCCATCAGGTGTCGAGTATTTCTATTCGTGGTTTTTCGGTTGTCTGGAAGCATACGCAAATCACCTTATCGTGTAGCATCAGTCTTGATTCTTAACATGAATCTGTCATCTCAATTTAGTTCTTGGTATTGTCCTTAGGTACATGAGTCATAATAGTCTACTAGAAATGCATATAGTTTACTAACATGGCTCGTCTAAAGAATTTTGTTCCTCTAGCTATTTAAGTACTTCCTTATCTATTTATCTTATTCTTTCTGTATCACAAAATATCCTTCTTATCCAGTTGCACTAACATTGGAGAAGTTATCAATCTCCTCTTTAACTCTAGAAAGTTTTCTGGTAAGCTTGGTTAATGGTGTGGTTATCTTGGCAAAATCCTTGACAAACCTTCGATAGTCTCCATCTCATCTCGTAAAACTTCTGTAGGTGTCTTAGGCTTTATCCAAATTCATTACCACTTCAATCTTTGCTGGATCCACTTTGATTCCTTCGCAACTATCTACATGTCCTAGAAATTGTAACTCTTTCAACCAAAACTCGCACTTAGAAAACTTTGTGTATAATCTCTTTCCCTGTATGACAAGTTAGAATTTTTTTGTTTGTTTCTGACCTAGGAACACAACTTCTACTTTATCCGTGGCTCGCAATTCCATTTTCTATACTCTGTTAACCAATCCATTCTTAGAATTTACATCAAATCTCTCTGACTTGACGGGAATCAAGTCATCCTAAGAGAAATGGTGAGCAATTTTATCAATCTCACAGCGAGGAAAAGCTAGATGAATCGATATATGCTCCTGATTAGCTATTCTTATAGTCAAAGCTTTACTTAGCAGTTGAATCATACAACGCGGCTTATGAGCAAATTTTATAGGGATAAAAGACTTGGTAGCTCCAAAATAAATTAACACTTTGGCATTTCCGTAATCTATGTGAAACATATTTGTAACTACATCCTTATTTTCACTATATTGCTCATTGTCATATTAAGGGTTCTTGTCCTTGGTTGCTTAGTAAATGGTGGTCCATTCATCCTTAACATTTTGCTTACTGGACTTAACGATTGCAATCTCTTAAGAAACGTCACACCTCTCCACGCTTGTTACACGTAACTCTAGCCTTCGGTTTATAGCTCTCATTGGCGTAATGTCCTCTCTGATTACACTTGTAACGTACTATATTGATCTTATTACAAAATCCCAGTTGTTTATTTCCACAAGTTCTACATTCTGATATCGGAGGTCTCATAGGTCTTTGTTGATCCAAATCTTATGGACGGTTCCCTTGACCATCACTTCCAGTTTCTATTCTTCTATATCCAGCATTCCTATTTTACTAATACTCAGGCCTTATATTGAAACGGTTCTGAAAATTCCTTAATTATTGGTCTTCTTCCCGTGTCTCCGCCTTCCCTTTTCTAGCTTCTTCTGTTTGTAATCAATAACTTTACTCCTAATCCCTGATCTTACTTCATGTTGGAGTCTCTTAACTCTCTTCTCATCGATATTCACATATTCGAACACAACCCTGGCTAGCTCTTTAAACTTTGATTCATACTCCGCTATGCTCAACTTATCCTGCTTCGGTTCTAAAGTTTATGTCCAACATTTGGTCTCAAGACGTTCAAAACCTTGTAATGATCTAACTACCATATCCAAAGTGAAATATAGAATAAACAGGTGCTCATATATATATACTTGCCCGACAAGTAGAATAACGGTCCTCTATAAACAATAACCAATGCCTCTCCAATATCACTTTATTTCATACTTCATCATGATTAGTATTGGTATATCCTTGTTACCTTCTCCTTATCCATACCAACCTCTCGGTGATAATAAACATTGTAATCGTCTTGTAAGTCTAATGAGCAATCTGACTCGACGTTCAGTCCTCTTTTTAAAACAATTTCCCAAACTCGATCAAAACAAATTTCCAGTCAATGTAAGTACAGCTTAACACTCAGAATACCGTCATTTTCGCCTCTGCGACTTCCAATCTTTGATACCTCTAAGAGTCGTAAGAGTTTCCGACAAAATGAACCACTAGATACGAAGGTGTCAACAAATATGGAAATATAACAAGCATGTTTAGTAAGAATTTCTGATAAAAAGAATTTAACCAAGAGATCAAGATGATCATCGAACTTGATCAAGTTGCATTTGTCATTTTAAACACACAGCACAGAAGGTGGCCAACCTTTAGTACTTCCATGACAAACACACAACCAGTGGCGTCCCATCGGACTTCTATCACACAGATAGAAAGTACCTGAATCCCCTATATATATATATAGGGTTGTTCATCTTAGTTACAACAAGGAGGATCAAAAATTTACGAGGAATATATGAAAGGTTTAAGAGTTTCAAAAGTTTATATAATATTGGATCAAGTAGCCCCCTGAACAATAGAGGCATTTCGTAAAGAATAAAATAATAGAAATGAAAAATTGAATCTTTTAAAAAGGTAAATTGAATAAAATCAATGACTAGTTGTGAACAGACTTATCCTTACATCGAACGAATGGAAGTAATCACGCCTTGTCTCATGTAGATGGTCCTTAGGGGAGTTAATTTCCAGTCTGAGCTTATAGATATGTCCCGTTAGTAAATCAACTTATGCAATCTTGTATAAAGAAGGAATATACACGTTGGGCACTCCTTTGGATGAATGTCCCTATCACGGGGGTGAAATCGTTATCGTGTCTCAAAGAATCTATCTAAGTTTTTCTAGACGTTATCTTGGAACTTCTACTCTCGGTCAATGCTAACTATACTTGATACGGAACTTTGCGCGGTGTTTCCTATAGCGTTCGTGATGTAGCCGAAGTCACAGATGAAATTCAGGAACGTACATAAAGATTTATAGGTGATGTCTTCTGAACTGGTAGCTCTGACGCTCCGATTGACTCTTCCAGCTTCGAATTAGTTTCCTCGTCCGTAACCCAATCTTTAGATGGTTCCAGCGTATACTGGCTCGATATGTCGGAATACGATATAACATGGAAGTGCGTAACTTAAGTTAATATTTCTACAGAAAATTCGGCATGACCTATTCGTAAAATGGACTATGCCCTGTTTTAACAATATCTCAAATACTTACTCAATCATCCACACATAATCCATAATTCGTTCAATATTCCATCCATCTCCAATCCCTTTCATTCTACACGTAAGAAATAACTCTGCCTTGACATGCAGTTATACTATAAGAAAATAAATTTACCCAAGGGGTAATGGAAATCTCCACTTAGTCGGGTGCATGCACTGATACTGATATTGACGACTCTGGCTTAGGAAAAGGAATCTCAGATGAAGGTTAATCTCTCGAAACAGCCATTATCTGTAACAACACAATAATAAACCAAGAAGATACTTAAACGGTAAAGGGTTATCTTAATTCTACTAATACTCATCCTAAAGGTAACCTACATCTACAAATCCTATCTTACCTATGAAGCTTAAGTCCCAGAGTGAACCTATCCTATTGGTCAAAACTATATTCATAAATCCTAACTCAAACTCTATGTGAGTTTGTTCATTGTTTTTCCTATCTTTGATTCTTCTACCTATTCTTGTTTCAGTGACCAATAACCTGTATCTCTGATACCAACCTGTGATGCCCCCAAATCCGGGGTCAGGATTTGGTGCCACTATCACTCTGAATAAAACATAATTAAACAAACGACCCCTCAGCTAAGGATCGATCACAGGTTAAGGTGTGAAACAAGAATCTAAAATATCAAAGTTTATTACAACATCTAATTCAGTTTTATTACAAACCATTTGCCACCATCTAACCATCGGTAAGAACTAGCATGAATTCTATCTGCCTGACAACATGGAACCTAAAATCTCGAATCAGGCCTTCTCACGGTCTCCTTAGCGGTTACCCGAAGATAGCTAACTTCGTTCTTAACTGAAAGGTTAGGGAAAAACAGCAAGAGTGAGCCAACAATACTCAGCAAGTGTATAATAAAAGCCAACAACTTTAAACAGGATAACATAAATGAATCAAAGTATCTGATGTATAACAGGGTTCATAACAAGAATCAATAAATAAACAGATTGGAATTGGAACCACACGCTACGAGCTAAGCTAGGTGATCAGCCAACGCATTAGCTCCGGATCACATATATAATGTGATTCCAAACACACACTGGATCCATAGGCAACATATTGGCCTTAAATAATTCATAAACCAGACCGGCGTAACGGTCAAAAACAAATTTCCAATTCCAGGGTTGAATAAAATTTCAGATTATTCATAACGAATAAGGGTGTCAAGATTTCAATTATAAATCAAGTCTATATGAACAACTTATTTCAGTTTTACAGATTTCAATTCATGATAACGCTTCAGGGATTCAAATGATAAAAGAAAATAGAAAGATCATGCTATAGGGTCAAGCAAAGGCATTAGACAATAATCAAGTTATAAGTAAGCATGGCAATAAATGGGTTTAAGACAAAGCAGGATAGGTATACAAAAATATAGTTGCAAGATGGGCCAAAATGTTCAAAGGTATTATATGAAAGGAAAGGTAAAAGAAAGAATTCTGGTTAGAGAAAACATTCACATCATAAATTAAGAGAAGCTGCCACTTGAACAATAAGTGGAGGGAATAGACACTTGCCTCAAAAGCCGATAAACTAACTCAATAACTTGTACACCACTTCAACTTTACGTACATGGGCTCTTTTTCTTGCCTCCTACTTGTACCTATATACAAAGGTATAATACCCTCTTAGTACCTCAGCTTGTTTACGTTAGCCTATCAACCCATATTCTACCCCAACGATATTTATTTACATGCATATACCACATTATAATATAGCATGTTGCCACATAACACATAATATTTTCTCAACATATAACATAATCTCAAATGGCTAAGGTGAAACACTAGTGTGTGTTCTTGATGCAACTAACAGATAATAGTTCTCGAATTCGACACAAAGTTCTAGTTAGTACGATCACAGAAAAGAATACCTTTAATAATTAGTTACTCTACCCTTAATATAAAGACTTATATAACTCTTAAAATCTATATGCTTAACCTCCATACGAGTTTTAAGGTCCACTCTAGCGGGTTAGACTTGAAAAATCCCACTTTACCAATAAAATATCAAAACAGAATTTTTTTATAAAACTGCGTTACCAACACACAAACATTTTTAATAAATAAAAAATTCATGATATCCGTTTGAAATTTTTGTGAGACCTTCATAAACCTACTGACTTGCTAAATAAAACGTTTCAACTTGAAATTCAAAGATTAAGCAATTAAATCGTAGCTTAGAAAATCAGAAACCGTAACAGTTTTATACTCTGCGCGTACACTACCAAATTAATCATAATAAATAGCTCAAAAATCGGATTGCTTCCAAATTTTCTCGTGCTTACACTAGATTCTGAGGAGCTCATGAATCTCAGAGAATTACAACCCAAGGGTGACCTTGGACTGCTCGAAACAGAGCAGTGCTGCTGCCGAAATTTGAGCGACTATGGACTTACGTAATTACAACAATATTTTACCCATCCTATACAATTGACACACTAATCACACAAACACATATCTCACACAAGTTTTCATCATTACATCTTCAACTCTCAATTGTTTCCCTTCCTTCCTCCCTTTCTTTCTCTTTTTCTCTCTTATCTCCTCTCGGTCTTTTCTCTCTTCTTCTCCCTCTCTCGGCCTTATTGCCTTGACCAACACCAAACACTCATAACTCTCTTACACACACGCGTATACACTACTCATAGTCAAACACACACACACACACACGCACACACATTTTTGAAAGAAAACACACACAAAAACATAATAACCCAAGAACACATACTCACACACTCTCACTCTCATTTCACAAGACTCATCTCACAAAACATGCACACACACTAACACAAGTACATACACATCTTCAACAATCTATACACTCTCATACATCTCCTCTCTCTTTTCTCCCTCAATCTCTCATCTCTCGGCTCCCTTTCACTCTCTCTTTCTCTCGATCCTATCTCCACCAACATACTTCCACCTTAACTCCCTCATGCAATCCCACTTAAATTTACAATCACCAAACTACAACAATTAATCTCTAATTAACATAAAAATAAATTTGCAATTTAAAACTACTCATCATATAAAACTTCAATCTTTCTAGCAAGAATCAACATGCAACTAATAAAACTTACGATTTTTAACTACCCAGCATAAAACATAACTCATACACTAACAATAACTAGAACCCATCAAACTTTAACTCTAAAATCACAAAGTAAAACAAGAATCCATTACATGCAATCACTATTAACACCCAAAATAAGCAAAATATATAAGATTAAAGTATGCATGTAACTAAACAAGATCATTGGCTCAATAAGATCATTGCCAATGGTCGGCTTCTTCTCGGAAGAGCCCAAAATCGTGGGTCTCATTGAGATTGAACCCCAACACTCACAAACAACAATTGCATTAAGTATGACACCATAATCCGACAAGATCTGAAAATCCCCAAATCAAAAATTGATATTAAACTCGAAATTAGGCACATAGGGTTGTAGAGAATTGAAAGAGGTTTAGTTTAGTTACTCATACTTACAATTTGGTGAAGAGAAACAATGGGAATTAGAGGTTTTAATTTTTTTAAAAGATGAAGAACATGAGGGTTGGGGAGAGAGATATAGCACGGGAGAGAGTGCAGAGAGCGAGAGAGAAGACAGGGGTGGGGGTGGGCTTTGGGAAATAGAATACAAGTGTGTAGAAAGAAAGGGAAGTAATGTTATCTCTTAAATAGTTTAGAAAAAAATTATAAAATTACAAAATTGTCCAACTAACTCCATTGCCAAATTAATAAAAACAAGGGCTGTGATGTAAATTCATAATCCCCACTCTAGATTTGATGAAATAAATTTTTACAAATAAGTTTTGTAATTTAAATAAATAAATTGCCTTTACAGGAAAATAATCAAATAAAAATGCATTTTTACCTCAAAAATAATTATAAAAACAAATTAACAACTTACTAGAATAAATAAATAAAATGCTCACCGTGAATAAATATTTTAAAGGTGCAGCATCTCTCAAAATAATTAATTAAAAATAAACGAATGATCTATAAAATTTAAATCATGAGTTTTAAAACTAAAATAAAATAAAATAATGCTAAGAAATATTTTATGCTGCTAAATAAATAATTCAAGCATACTCCAAATTTAATATAAATATTTTATGACTCAAGTAAATTCTCAGAGCACTTAAATAAAATTTAGAAACCACATTCATAATTAACTAATTATTCACCACGCACATAATTGACATTTTAAGCACGTAACAATTATGGCACATAAAGAAATTTCATAATTATAGGACTATATCAAAGAAATATTTTTATCCTAATTAAGTATAACTAAAATAGGAGCTTACACATAAATCACATCATACCAAGATTGCTAAATAAAATATCAAGAATAAAATCTCAATTTCTATTACTTAGAAATAAATGTAAAATAATTTTAAACAACTCTTATTAACAAAATAAATTTAAGGCTACTCTAATTAACACAAAGAGCCTATTAACACGCACATATAAAATTAATCGTATTCACATATTGGTAATAATTTACAAAAAAAAAATTCTAAGGCGTTACAATATGCATCAAATACACTGTGTAATTGCGTGTGATTGAGTCCGGTGAATTGAGATATGTTTCACTGATGTAACTATCATAGATACAGCTTGGACCTAGTCTCTCAGGTTGTTCAGCCTTCCTAGGAGTGTGGGTGTAGTGGAGAAATAATAGCTAGATAGTTGCTAGTTTTTAGGTATCACCTTTGTGTGTCCAGGGTATATATATCCTGCATGTACGTTCAGTTTTAACAACAACATAGAGAACACAATGTAGTCATTAAGTGCATTCCGGTTTGTAAATACAAGTGTTAGTTTTTCTACATTGTATTGGTGTTCTTATTATTTTCTTTATCAAATTTCAACATGGTATCAGAGCTTGGGGGGGGGGGGGAATCAAGGCTTAACAGCCTTCCCTACAGTTTCTTGGAGAGGAGCAAACAAGTAGAAGATGGCTGCAATTTAGCTGCAGCAGTTTCTGAGATTAAGGAGATTATTGTTGTGGTCAGTTGGATGTGTTCATGAGAACTGGAGAACACATAACGTGAAGAAGATGAGCCAAAAGTGCTGGTGTTGTAGAATACGAAAGAAGGCAGACGGGCTGATTTGAAAGCAAGACGGGCTAGGAGAAAGCTCGCTGCTAGGCAGAGAAAGAGAACCATGGGGAGAAGTGCTCCAAAGTGTTTTTTTGATGAGATGTGCATCAAAATTGATGGTGGTGAGAAGTGCATTACAGATGAAGAGAAGTGCTTCGTAAATTTAAGATTAAGGGGAGCTTTCGATTCAAGAGGACATGAGAAGGTGCTGTGACAGAGAATGACGAACCGTAGTTGAGTTAGTAAGCAACACAGTAGCCATGAAGGAAGTAGCAGTATGGTGCAGCGACGGAAATGGCGAGACCAGGGAATAGAAGATGAGTTTTGTTGCTGTGCAGTGTTGGAGTGATGCTTCATTACTGGTCAACGAAGTTTTATAAGGCTATTCCAGGAGGAAACATTGGTGGAGTAAAAGGTAAAGCGGACAACAGCGAGAAAGAGAAGATGGGAAGTGTTTTGCAGACTGAAAGAGAGAGGAGTAGCAGCCAAGAGAGGAGGAGCAGCCAAGGTTTCTTCCGGAGAGCTTGAGGTTTTTACAGTGGTTGTTATAATGTCTTGTTAGTGTGTGATGTTATTGTACAGGGGTTGTGAACGGAGGCTCAAATTAATGGGTTTTGTTCTGTGTTCAAAAGGGATGTGAATCTGTTGAAAAAGAAATCCAAACGGGCTAATGAAATCGTACCAGTGGGTGCGCAGGAAGACGTGTTCTTAGTGTGCACGCAGGAAGATGTGCCAGGGGCACACAGTTGATAGCCATACGGGCTCAGTTGATAGCCACACGGGCTTAGTTTAAAAGCCATATGGGCTCAGTTGATAGCCATACGGGCTAAGTTTAAAAGCCATAAGGGTTGATTGCCAGATGGGCAAATAATCTTGCCAAATGGGCACCGAAGAACTTGCCAGATGGGCATAAAAGAAAAGTTTAGATTAAGGGGGAGATTGTTGGGATTTTAATCTAAACTTAGCTTTGTTTTATTTATTTATTAGCTTAGTTTTAGTTATTTGTTTTATTTCAGGATTTATACACGTTGTAACCAAGTCTGTGAAATTGAGTCCGTGTCTACAGCTTGGACCTAGTCTCTCAGGTTGTTCAGCCTTACTAGGAGTGTGGGTGTAGTGGAGAAATAATAGCTAGATAGTTGCTAGTTTTTAGGTATCACCTTTGTGTGTCCCGGGTATATATATCCTGCATGTACGTTCAGTTTTAACAACAACATAGAGAACACAATGTAGTCATTAAGTGCATTCCGGTTTGTAAATACAAGTGTTAGTTTTTCTACATTGTATTGGTGTTCTTATTATTTTCTTTATCAAATTTCAACAGATTTAATTGATTTACTTGACTTTTTAGGAAAACTTTGGATTTGATTAGAATTCTTTATTCTTTAAATGCATATATATTTTCGCTGATATGATTCTTCATTATTGTTCCATGGTTACAGTACAAACATAGTGCATATTGCTTTAACATGTTCTAATTTAGAAATTGTAAATAATATTCCTTGTTTTTTATGACTCACAATTATTGTGTATTGTATTAAAATTATCTCAAATTCAAATGCAGAAAACACTACCAAACTACATGAAATTGAAAAATGTAGCTCACACAGGTAATGATTCATAATTTAAATTATATTTTGGAAAAACAAATTGTTTCTCATGTCCTGTTTATTTTTAACAATTTAATGCTTAGGTTAAAATCGCAAACAATAAACAGACCCACTAATTGTCTTTTCCTATTTTAAATAATAATTGAATGTTTAGGTGAAAAACAAAAACCATTAGGAAGCTTTGTTTCTGCAAATGTCGAAAGAGATGAAGACGAGTCATTTGTAAGTGAAATTATTCAACATATTTGGAAATTAACAATACATTCATATCTTGTATCATATTTTAACTTTTGTATATTTCTTCATTTGCAGAAGATTCCTTCTTCTTTCCTTGCAAAATTTGGTGAAAAGCTTAATTATCAAGTAAATCTAAAGTGTAAGAATATATTGTGGCACGCCATTTACGATAAAGATAGGAAAAAAAATCTGTGGCCTATATGACTTCTTAACCTTCTATGATCTAAGAATGTATTAAGCAGTGATCTTTGAATATTTTGGAAATGGTAACTTTATAGTGGATAGTTACAGACATACTGCAACTGCAGTAGTTAATCCAAAAATTGAACCTGTTGATTTTTTCAAAAATGAAAACTCAAGACACTCAAAGATGGATCAATTCATCTATGGTCGTAATCACTTAGAAATTGAAAAATATATTGGAATTGTATGCTATAATGCGATCAAAGATAATGCAGAACATTTTAAGTTTGAGGTGAGTGGAGTATAACAACTGCAGCAAACTGAAAGCCAGGCAAGGCCTTAATTATTTCATCATGGATGATTCTATATAAGGACTGGAAATTTTACATTTTTATTCTATTATACTAACAAAAATTATTTACAGAAATTGCCAGCAGAATTAGAGGAACTCTACAAAAACTGGAAAGGTTTTGATAGTATCTTCCGGGAATGAGGATGTGGAAAATTGAGGTTCATTGGGATAAATGATCCTGCATATTCGGGAATGGTTGGTCACATTTTATCAAAGAGTTTGATATTTCCAATGGTGATGTTATAGCTATGGATATAGCAGAATCACCGGATGTTGTTCTTACCTGCCTTCTTAAAAAGGAAGATATCAATTCTGAGAAAGAAGCAGGTAAATGGACAAATATTTATAAATATTAACTGAAGATTGAGCTGTTCTATTCCTTAATTTTGCACTTACAAAATATCAACTTTGACAATGTAATACAACAGAAATAGATGGAAGAAGATCATTCTACAAAATATTGCAGGACACAACACTGAAGTATGGATATGTCGTAAGTGTATCCCATTATTTTTTTGGGTGCACAGTACTATTTTCCCAGAGATTATACTCTTACTTTTAGTACTTCAATCTTGTTTCTATATAAATTTAAGATATTTTTGGGAATTATATAGGTATTGTCGGCATTAATTGGGGTGGAGACAGAAAAAATTCTTTCTTGTGTTAAAAGAATTTCAATATATGGGATGGAATGGTAGATTAGATATCATGAAAAATTAAGAATTCTATATGGTTTAGATAAGGTTGCTTCACATTTTGGTCTGGTTGAATTCGACAGTATTCATTTTAGTTTTGGAATTGCTGGAGAGCTATGTGGGCGGATTTTAAAATAAAAATGGAATGGAAATAATATACACTACACCAGGAAGCAATTGTAGCGCTGAAGATCCCGATGACTGTTACTTTTCCGAGGAAAGTAATAAAGATTCAAATTTGGACTTGAGTATGTATCTTAATATTTTTATTTAATCTAAAAAATCTACTACAATGTCATGATTCATTCTATATAAATGTTGAATGTGATACAAAACTTATGGATGTAATTGCTTATGGTCAAATTCCAAGAATTGTTGTTGACATAGCTGCGGCAACAGAAAGTG
The DNA here is from genome assembly GCA_030848705.1 of Heracleum sosnowskyi. Lineage (NCBI taxonomy): Eukaryota > Viridiplantae > Streptophyta > Magnoliopsida > Apiales > Apiaceae > Heracleum > Heracleum sosnowskyi. The sequence goes on along the minus strand of CM061235.1, from coordinate 89,621,635 downwards.
TTGTACCTGATGATATCGATCATATGATTCCTGATGTAGTAGAGAATGTGGAACCAGATTTGATAGACAACGCAGAAGATGTTGGGGTGTACCAGTTCTCAAAAAGGTTGATTCGATGCAACATGAACGGGAGATGTCATGGAATGGTATGTTGGAAATTTTTCTTATTCAATATGAATAATATGTGTTTTATGTTTTTGTTCATTATGAAAGTCTAGATTATCTTTATAAACACAATGTACCATATTGAACAACATATACCTGCAAACATTAAAATCAGAAACAGAGAATGGAAAAGAGGAGATGGTGTTATGTTCAGGACTGCAGAAAGAACTTGGAATATCAAAATTGTTTTAAATAATGGGCGAGCCAGATTTTCGGGGGGGGGGGGGATGGAGCAGATTTATCAAAGATAATGAACTGAATTTGAATGATAACCTGCGATTCACTTTGCGGGAGGAAGCAAACACTGCTATATTTGATGTTGAATTCAATCCAGAAGATTGAGAATTTATGAACATTTTGGTTTTTGTTAATGTTTAATTAAAGTGGCATGGTGATGCTTAGTAGTGGATGTTAAACACTGTGGAATGATGATTTGAACTTGATTATGAATCATTTTGGAAACTGAAGCCCAATTATTTTCCGTTTAAATATATTTTGAGCTTCAGAGATGTTAAAATGATGTTTACTATTATTTTGAGTTTTTTGATTTTGTTAACAGAAGTGTTGTGAATATGGTATCTATGACTAATTTGTATATTTATTCAGTGTGTTATCTCTGGTTTCAATATCTTAAATCTAGAGATACCAGACAAATTTCTTATAATTTTTTAGCTTCAAGTATCATTCTTATTTCAATTTACACAGATGCCCTATAATAATGTTTTTTACTGAATATTTTGATACAATTGAAAGAATAGAAAAATCCAATAATTGAAAGAGAATAAATACCATAAATATTACAATTATTATTTAACTAACTTGGCAAATTACAAAAAACTTCTTCAAAAACCACATTTGCAGTTATATTTGTCAAACCACCAGCATCACTGTCAATTAATATGTGAAGACCGGAGGGATTCGTAACCCTGGAAACAACAACATATAGCTGACCATGCGTGAAAACAGATCTAGGCAAATATAAACCAACCTTGTCTAAAGATTGTTCCTGACTTTTGTTAATAGTCATGACAAAACAAAGCTGAACAGGAAATTGAACTCTCTTGAATTCAATTGACCACTTTGAGTCGGTTGGTTCCATCTCAATCCTAGGAATGATGTGGAGAACCAGCTTCTGATCCAGTTAAAATTTCGCAAAGAATGATATTGGGCATACACTTTTTCACAATCATTCTAGTACCATTACAAAGACCCATTAGCTAATTTAGATTTCGCATCAACATAATCACGGAACCAATCTTGATTTTTAAATCATGTCTAGGTAGACACAGCATATTTATAGAATTGAGATATTCAACTGGGAACCCTGCTCCAAACTCATTGTTTTCGTCAACATTGTCAGAAAGGAAATCTTGACTAAAGTATGTGTGAGTTGTACTTGGAAGCTGTTCGAGAATGTAAGAATTGACATCGTTGACAATAGAATTTGTTGGAGTAAGAATTGAATGTTGCTTCAAATACTCAACATTAGTAATGTTTGATTCTATATCTGGATAAATAACGGCAACGATGTCTCTTATTGGCTGAGATGAGGAACGAATTAAAAACTTTTCCGGAATCACAGCATCCAGATCATTTATAGTATAATCAGGATAAAGATTAGGTAGAGTTCCATTACCAACGTCAAGCACCCACTTGCTAAATTCTGATATAACTTGAATTTCTTGTGTTGTTTTTCCTAATGAAAGACGCATGTTTTTTTAATAAGAAGACCTTGCAATAATCCCACAACTTGGAACAATTCAGAGAAGCACTAACAACTTGAGCTCTTGATGCTTTTGGAATTTCTGGAAGAATCTGTCTAAAATCACCACCAAAAACAATAGAAACTCCTCCAAATGGTATTCCAGCTCGTAAAGGATCAACAGATGACATAATGTCCCTTAAACTGCGATCGACACACTCGAATGCATGACGATGTTGCATAGGAGCTTCATCCCATATTATTAGACCGGTCTGCTGAAAGTGTTTGTCCTAAATCCAATCATGAATGATGAGTTAGGAAGAACTTTCTTGTATTCTTATTTGATTTCATTAATGTTAATAAAAGACTTGTTTTGTTTTTATTACGGGCTTTATCTATGTAAACTGTTTTAAATAAGATGTTCCATAGTTTAGAGTAAAGCTTCTAGAATTATAATGAGATTATAATAGTGAGATCTAGAAGATGATAACTCTAGACTTAAACAGTTCCTGATCATAGGATAACTAATCGGAAGTTGGTGACTCCGCAAAGATTGGTACATACTATGATTGCTCCCGTTAGGAGGATGTCTGTTCTCATAGGCATTTGTGTGGTGACACTATAGCTAGTATGTAGGTGCTTGTTAGGGAATAAGTTCACTGAACATGACTCGATAAGTTGAACAACTAATGGAGTTTACTCACGTGTCAATAGTTATTCACTGAGTGATAGTTGTACAAGTGTCCTTAGACTTGAGATCGTTAGAGTTATCTTGTATATAATGATCTATGCTTTGGATTAGTCCTTAGTCTCAAGGACATCCATTAGGTCTATTCTGGGCATAGGGATTTGTGTATGAAGATAGTTAACGTCAATAGAGGATCTACCCCTTCCAGTATAGGAAGAGAATATCCTATGTTATTCTTAGTATGCGAGTTCTGGAATCTCTGGCCAGAGTGTATGAAATTAGAAAGGAGTTTCTAATTTGCATTAATATGAACTTAGCATTATGAATAAGAAATCATATGATTAAATTTGATAAGGCCTGACACGAGATCCATGCCTTATATTTAATCAGGATATTGTAGGGTAGAAGGAATTGATTGTACTGAAACTAGTCACTGACAGGTTCTTGGTATTCTAAGCAGTGAATTCATATTATCCGGATAGTCGCGATATGTTGAGAAGCATCCCTCATGATGTAGAATAAATATAATTAATCAGTTAATTATATTTAATGAATTTTAGAATTCATATAATTAATAAATAAAAAGTTTATTATTATTATTTATTTCTACTACCGGCTTAATATTGAACCTACAGGGTCACACCATAAAAGATTAATTTATTGATGAAGGTATTTTGAGAGAGCAAGTTATTTTCTAAATAGTTTAGAAAAGGAAATAATGATTAAAATAGTTTTAATTATTATTAAAGCATTTGATAAGATAAAATGTGGGGTTAATATATATATATAAAGATATATTAAAAAACCCTAGGAGAGCCCTATAAATAGAATGAGATAATTCATTCTAAAGGACTTGAGTTTTTGTGAAAACCTAGTTGCCACCCTCTTCTTCTTCATCTCTCTCTCTCTCTCAAAAGAAGAAAAACTCCATTTTTATAAAAGCTTAGTTTTATAAAAAGCTTCATCGAAGGATTATTCTTGGTGGATACCGGTAGAGTGCTTCACACTCTGAGGAGCAACTGCTAGAATCCATTTTTATAAAGCTTCGATTTTCAAGGTATGGTTACGATTCCTCCGCTCTTTCATTTTATATATTTTTCTATATGTGCGATACATGGTTTTTACGGAATAAATGTTATATTACGCTTCCGCTCATCCGTAAATTCCTTCAATGGTATCAGAGCGAGGTTATGCATATAGAGATTCATATAAAAAATTTCACATTTTTTTATACATGTATGGATTTATTATGATTTTTGCAAGTATATTTAGATTTAATTATGAATTAATTCGAAATATTATTTGCATGAGATTTTGATCATTGATCTGGGTTCTACAAGTGTTGTGGATGATCTAGGTATTTTTTTCATAATTTTGTGTTGTGTAGATTATTTGTTATGAATTTTTTAAAATTATTTTAATTAAAATTCATAAAATAATTATACATGTTGAAATATATGAATTAAAATTTGTGCGAGAACCCCATAGATACTTGCTTATTTTTGCTTTTGTTTGATTTCAGAAATCATATTATTTTGATTTTTCATTAATTTATTAATTAATTGTTAATTAATTTATTAATATTAAAATAAAATAATAATAACAATAAATGCATTTAATGGCAAGGGCAGTTTTTTAAGTGTTATAAATGCTAAGGAGTTATAAACATAAAAAAAAAAAAAAAAAACTGCTGTTGGTGCGCGCGCGTGGCGTGCAACCGCTGGGAAAGGCCTGTAACGAATGACGGGAATGCGTTACAGAGTCTGTAACGCGTGGAGCTCATGCGTTACACAATTAATAGCATTTAATTGTTGTAACGCATTCCAGTAATGCGTTACAGCCCCTCTGTCCACATTAAATTTTATTTTTTGGTAGTTTGGTAACTCCGTTTTGGGCGTGCAATATATCGTTGGATTCGTTTTTTCGAGACGGATCTAATGGAGTGGTCAAATATTTTTTATATAAAAGTTGGGAACTGTTTATATTCCCGGATGTGTTTTAAAGCATGTATTAATTGTTTTAATTGCTTTTAAATACTATAATAAATCCATACATCATTATATCATTGTATGACATGATATTACTTGCATGCTTACTTGTTTATTTAATTTTATATATGAGATATATGCCTATATTTACCATGCGATGATAGATTTAGGTGAACTTAAATCAATATAAGGCGTGCTCTAGAAAATCTAGAATAGGAATCGTTTCTTGCCTTAACAATAATATTATGAGTACAACCATGAGATTCTTATGTTTATGAAACATAGAGTGAAATACTCTTTTGATGTTGAAAATGAAAATTTCTGTCTAGGCCGTTGGGTTTTAAGCGGGACCGATGTGACCCCTCCAACACACTGGGAATTTTTCATTTAAATATCATAATTGTATTTTGTTCAAGAAAAAGAGAATCTCCTAGTAATATGATTATGGTTGTAACATAATATAATCCCTCTAAAATTAAATAATATCAAGTAGTAATTGGCCAATGACACAACGGGCTTGTGTCGGTCATAGCCTTCCAACATGGTAGAAAGTAGTTCTTATTTTTGAATCATTGTCGTTTCGTGCTACAGCCGAGGGCTTTGATTTCGAAATAAGAAATACTTGTCCATTACATAGAGATGTGTACAATGAATTAGAATCTAATGGTCGTTACGTGCTACAGCCGTGGGCTGTTGGAGACTGATTCAATTGTATGAAATGTTGGGTTAGACTTGACTTAGAATATTGAGTTTGTCGTGCTACAGCCGTGACTCAATTATTCAAGAGGCTAAAGTTTTATTAGGGAATAACATGAGATGTAATTTACAAGAGTTGTCTGCCTACTGAACATCACATGGCGTTTCGTGCCACAGCCGAGGTTGTGTGATGGAATGTAGGATCCCTATTCCCACTAGCATTATGAATGCTTAATTTTTCCACTTAGGGGGTTGTATAAATTAGATAAACTAGTGGGAGCCACTTATGAATAAAGACCCGATTCATATAGTGTTTTAAAATGAAATTGAATATTTGCTAAGTGTTGTTATGTGTTTATCATTTACAGATTTACTATATACATTATGTCTTCTGCACTATCACTCCGGAGCATACTGGATGCTCACAAATTGACTGGTCCTAATTTTGCTGACTGGCTTCGAAACCTGAAAATTGTTCTCAGGGTTGAGAAGCTGGAATATGTGCTTAACTCACCTAAGCCTACTGAACCTGCTGACGATGCACATGATGATGAACATGTTGTGTATCATAAGTGGATAAATGATGCAAATGTTGCTCAATGTATCATGCTAGCTTCCATGAACATTGAGCTACAGAAGCAGCATGAGCATATGGATGCTCACACTATCCTAACGCATCTACAAGAGTTGTATGATGTGGCAGGGAGGACAGCTCGATATGATATATCGAAGGAGCTGTTCCGCTGTAGGATGTTTGAGGGATCGTCTGTGAATGACCATGTACTTAAGATGATCAATTTGATTGAACGTCTTGGACAACTTGGTTTCAACATGGATGGGGAGCTGAGTCAAGACTTGGTCTTGCAATCACTTCCGGGTTCGTTTTCGCAGTTTGTTGTGAACTTTCACATGAATAAGTTGGACGCCAGCCTGGCTGAACTCCACAACATGTTGAAGACTACAGAATCGAATTTTCCCTATAAGAAGAGTTCTGTTCTTCGAATTGGTGAAGGCTCCAATCCTAAGAAAAGGAAGAAGAACCCTCCCAAGAAGAAGAAAGTAGGTGAAAAAAAGCCGGTTCCACCAAAAGCTGAAGACCCCAAAAGCAAAGCTATTTGCTTCCACTGTAACAAGGTGGGGCACTGGAAGAGGAACTGCAAGGTTTACCTTGCAGAATTGAAGAAGAAGAAGGGTAGTGAGACTGCCGCTTCTGATTCAGGTATGTTCATGATTGAAGTGAATATGTCATTAAATCAAATTTCTACTTGGGTATTAGATACCGCCTGTGGTTCTCACATTTGCAATTAGTTGCAGGGACTAAGGAGAAGTAGGACTCTTGAGGAAGAGGAGGTGATTCTACGGATGGGAAATGGAGCAAGAGTTGCTGCTACAGCTGTAGGATCATTTGATTTACATATGCCTACGAGCAAGACTATTGTTTTAAATAATTGTTATTTTGTTCCCTCGATTGTGAGGAATATTATTTCTATTCCCATGTTAGACTTGGCTGGATTTTCGTTTGTTATTCAGAATAATAAATGTTCAATTCTTAGAGATAATGTTCTTTATGGTAGTGGTATTTTAAATAATGGTCTGTATGTATGTGACGTAGAGCATAATTTACTACAAATTGAACGTACTAATAAAAGGAAAAGGGATGATGAAAATCTCACCTATTTGTGGCACTGCAGACTTGGTCATATTGGTGAAAATAGACTTCGTACATTGCATAAGGAAGGGTTACTTGAACCCTTTGATTTTGAATCATATCCTACATGCGAGTCTTGTCTATTGGGTAAAATGACCAAATCTCCATTTAGTGCACATGGAGAGAGGGCTGCAGATTTGCTAGGATTGGTACACACAGATGTATGTGGACCGATGTCTACGCAAGCCATGGGTGGATTTTCATACTTCATTACTTTCACAGATGATCGATCTAGATTCGGATATGTGTATTTGATGAAACACAAGTCTGAAACCTTTGAAAAGTTCAAAGAATAAAAGAATGAAGTGGAGAAACAAACCAAACATAGTATTAAAACCCTTCGATCAGATCGAGGTGGTGAATACTTGAATGGTGAGTTTCTAGATTATCTCAAAGAAAATGGTATAGTCTCTCAGTGGACTCCTCCATATACTCCACAGTTGAATGGGGTATCTGAAAGGAGAAATCGAACTTTGTTAGACATGGTTCGATCCATGATGAGCTATGCAGATCTTCCAGTATTCCTTTGGGGTTATGCATTGGAAACCTCAGCATATTTACTGAATAAGGTGCCTTCCAAATCTGTTCCTCAAACTCCATATGAGATATAGAAAGAAAGAAAACCGAGTCTTAAACACGTTAAGATTTGGGGATGTCCAGCTTATGTCAAGAAAGTTGACCCTGATAAGCTGGAATCTCGATCCGTTAAATGTAAGTTTCTGGGATATCCTAAAGAGACTTTAGGGTATTACTTTTACACCGATCATAGGGTATTTGTCTCCAGACATGCTACCTTCTTGGAAAAACAGTTTATCCTTGAAGGGAACAGTGGGAGCAAAATAGAACTTAATGAAGTTCAAGAAGCACAAACTACCACGGTTCAAGAGGAAACACATGTTCAGACTGAACAACCTTCTGTGGAACAGCCCATTCGTAGGTCAGAGAGAGTGTCTCGCCAACCTAAGAGGTATTATGGCCTTGTCATTGAGAATGACAATGAGTTGTCAATCATTGATGATGACGACCCTATGACCTATAATGAGGCTATGAGTAGTGTTGACTCAGAGAAATGGCAGAGTGCCATGAAATCCGAAATGGATTCTATGTATACCAACCAAGTATGGACTTTGGTTGAAGCACCCAAGGATGTGAAGCCTATTGGGTGCAAATGGGTATAAAAGAGAAAGATTGGAGCAGATGGCCAGGTGGAGACCTATAAGGCCAGGCTCGTGGCAAAAGGATTCAGACAAAGGCAAGGGATTGACTTTGATGAAACTTTTTCGCCTGTAGCCCTGTTAAAATCAATTCGGATTTTGCTTGCGATTGCTGCTTACTACGACTATGAGATCTGGCAAATGGATGTGAAAACAGCCTTCCTCAATGGGAAACTTGAAGAGGAAGTGTATATGACACAGCCAGAGGGTTTTGTTTCCAAAGGGAATGAACACCTAGTGTGTAAGCTGCTACGAACCATATATGGATTAAGGCAAGCTTCTCGTAGATGGAACATCCGTTTTGATGAGACAATCAAAGAGTTTGATTTTATCAAAAACATAGATGAACCATGTGTCTACAAGAAGGTTAGAGGGAGCGTGGTAACATTTCTTGTGTTGTATGTGGATGACATACTTCTGATAGGAAATGATATACCGATGCTACAATCAGTCAAAGTGTGGCTATCAAAGAACTTCACTATGAAGGACATGGGAGAAACATCCTACATTCTCGGTATGAAGATCTATAGAGATAGATCTAGAAGAATGATAGGTCTTACCCAGGGTAGATACATCGAGAAAGTGCTTAAAAGGTTCAGCATGGAAAACTCCAAGAGAGGTCTCATACCAATGAGCCATGGAGTATCCCTTTCCAAGAAGATGTCTCCTAAGACACCTGAAGAAAGGGAGCGTATGAGTAAGATTCCTTATGCTTCGGCAATAGGATCTATAATGTACGCGATGTTATGTACTAGGCCTGATGTTGCTCATTCAATTAGTGTGACGAGAAGATATCAGTCCAATCCAGGTGAAGACCACTGGAAAGCAGTGAAGAAGATCCTTAAGTATTTTCGAAGGACTAAGGATATTTTTCTTGTTTTTGGTGGATCTGAGTTGAAAATAGAGGGTTATACTGACTCTAGTTTTCAATCAGAAAGTGATGATAGCACATCCATGTCAGGGTACGTGTTTACTCTGAATGGTGGTGCGATTAGTTGGAAGAGTTCCAAACAGTCTACAACGGCTGACTCCACAGCGGAAGCAGAGTATATAGCTGCAAGTGAGGCTGCAAAAGAAGCCGTTTGGATGAGGAAATTTGTTTCTGAGTTGGGAGTTGTTCCTAGCATTGAGGAGCCTATTGTGTTGTATTGTGATAACAACGCAGCAATAGCACAAGCCAAGGAACCTAGGTCTCATAAAAATACCAAACATGTTTTGCGGCGCTTTCATTTGATTAGGGAGATCATTGAAAGAGGAGATCTCAAAATTGAGAGAGTTGACACACATAACAATGTAGTAGACCCACTCACAAAGACATTGTCTCAGATTCACTTTGATCGTCATAAAGAGAAGATGGGTATTAGATACCAGTGTGATTGGCTTTAGTTCAAGTGGGAGATTGAAAGTGTTTGTCCTAAATCCAATCATGAATGATGAGTTAGGAAGAACTTTCTTGTATTCTTATTTGATTTCATTAATGTTAATAAAAGACTTGTTTTGTTTTTATTACGGGCTTTATCTATTTAAAGTGTTTTAAATAAGATGTTCCATAGTTTAGAGTAAAGCTTCTAGAATTATAATGAGATTATAATAGTGAGATCTAGAAGATGATAACTCTAGACTTAAACAGTTCCTGATCATAGGATAACTAATCGGAAGTTGGTGACTCCGCAAAGATTGGTACATACTATGATTGCTCCCGTTAGGAGGATGTCTGTTCTCATAGGCATTTGTGTGGTGACACTATAGCTAGTATGTAGGTGCTTGTTAGGGAATAAGGTCACTGAACATGACTCGATAAGTTGAACAACTAATGGAGTTTACTCACGTGTCAATAGTTATTCACTGAGTGATAGTTGTACAAGTGTCCTTAGACTTGAGATCGTTAGAGTTATCTTGTATATAATGATCTATGCTTTGGATTAGTCCTTAGTCTCAAGGACATCCATTAGGTCTATTCTGGGCATAGGGATTTGTGTATGAAGATAGTTAACGTCAATAGAGGATCTACCCCTTCCAGTATAGGAAGAGAATATCCTATGTTATTCTTAGTATGCGAGTTCTGGAATCTCTGGCCAGAGTGTATGAAATTAGAAAGGAGTTTCTTCTTTGCATTAATATGAACTTAGAATTATGAATAAGAAATCATATGATTAAATTTGATAAGGCCTGACACGAGATCCATGCCTTATATTTAATCGAGATATTGTAGGGTAGAAGGAATTGATTGTACTGAAACTAGTCACTGACAGGTTCTTGGTATTCTAAGCAGTGAATTCATATTATCCGGATAGTCGCGATATGTTGAGAAGCATCCCTCACGATGTAGAATAAATATAATTAATCAGTTAATTATATTTAATGAATTTTAGAATTCATATAATTAATAAATAAAAAGTTTATTATTATTATTTATTTCTACTACCGGCTTAATATTGAACCTACAGGGTCACACCATAAAAGATTAATTTATTGATGAAGGTATTTTGAGAGAGCAAGTTATTTTCTAAATAGTTTAGAAAAGGAAATAATGATTAAAATAGTTTTAATTATTATTAAAGCATTTTATAAGATAAAATGTGGGGTTAATATATATATATATAAAGATATATAAAAAAATCATAGGAGAGCCCTATAAATAGAATGAGATAGTTCATTCTAAAGACTTGAGTTTTTGTGAAAACCTAGTTGCCACCCTCTTCTTCTTCATCTCTCTCTCTCAAAAGAAGAAAAACTCCATTTTTATAAAAGCTTAGTTTTATAAAAAACTTCATCGAAGGATTATTCTTGGTGGATACCGGTAGAGTGCTTCACACTCTGAGGAGCCACTGCTAGAATCCATTTTTATAAAGCTTCGATTTTCAACGTATGGTTACGATTCCTCCGCTCTTTCATTTTATATATTTTTCTATATGTGCGATACATGGTTTTTACTGAATAAATGTTATATTACGCTTCCGCTCATCAGTAAATTCCTTCATCTGCTTCATCAACTCAGCAAGTTCTGAGCCATGTTTAATACCAGCAATTGAATGTTGGTCAACCTTTAGTGGAATGTGGAACCTTGAGTGAGCTGTTCTTCCACCTGGTAAGAGTGTTGCTGCAATTCCTGACGATGCTACAGGAAGAACAATCTTTCCGATACTCCTTAATTTGCAACATATGGTATTCCAGATAAATGTCTTTCCACAACCTCCGCTGCCATGTACAAAAAATACACCACCATTGTTTTTGTCAACACTGTCAACAATAGCGTTATATGCCTTAAGTTAGTCTTTGTTAAGATTTTGGTGAAACTGTTGATGACGTTGTTCCATTTCTGCTTGATCATAAGTAAGCTATTCAGACAATAACCTGTTATTGAAATCATAAAGATGGCTTCCATGTGGATATGGCAAAGTTGGATAATCTTTCAAACTTTTACCAACTTTGTTGAAAAGTTTCTCAATTTAAACAAAATTATACAGGAAACAAAGTGATTATTTTATCTAATAAAAAAATTTATGATATCTATGTACGATATTCGACTATCTGTTGAAATTGAAAAATACCTGTCAAAGTTATGTTCTGCAACTCAGATTCACTAAGTCGAAGATGTAAATTATTGGATAATTTACGGTTGTTGTATAGAATATCATCTTACATGGATACCCAATGTTGTTCCCATAATTTAAGAGGATCATCAACTTGATTATTGATATAATATGGACAAACAATTCTCTAAGTTGTCGTGGCATTGCATGAACTACATTCTCGGACATTGTTTGACACTGTCGCACCAGAAGATGTGTGAACATCAGAAAGCCGGCCAAAAACTGTGCCTCTTTCCCTTATTTTCCATTTACACAAATTTGCAGGTGAATTTTTTGTGGAAATTCAGGATATGTGTAATTCCTGGCTATAAATAAGATTTACATATATATTTCTAGATATTTATATCGTACCTCAAATTCAAATTTGTGCAGCCAATCGTGTTTCATCAGTTTGTTTGTTACATCTCCTAAAAGAAACAATATAATAAAAACAGGACGTACAAATCATCTGAAAAGAAAAAAAAATATACAAATTGGTGAAAAAAATTGTTTACTCTTGTGTTTGTTAGCTGCAAGAAAAAACATACCAATAAGTACAAATATGAATGCTAAACAAAGAACGAATAAACTGATGATAATTATAAGAAAAGCATGTGTTTTGTTCTTACCCCATAGTGTATATATATAGGTAATTTGAAAATTTTAAATATGATTTAATTTAGTAGAGAAATAAGTCAATATTTATTTAATTAAATTTTAAACATAATTAATTTTTATATATGTATTATCTTGAAAAAAAAGAAGGTAATACTATCTTTATATATTTATATAAAGATACATATTTATATATTCTAAACAAAATTAATTTTTATATATTTATTTTTCTTGATATAAATTTGAATGTAAATAAGCAAATTCAGTTTTATGTAATTGAAATTGAGGAGTTGTAGTTATATAATTTGATTAAAATTATAATTTTTAGAAAATTTGTCTTTTATAAGTAGGAGTTATAAAAGGAAATATTAAAAAAATTCTATGTTTTTTCTCTAAAAAATAGGAGCTATATAAATAATTTTGATTTTAATTATTTAAAATAGTGGAGCTCTAGAAAAATAGATAAATATGAATCTATATATTTTATAAATAAACAAATTTTGTATATAATTTTTATAAGATATTTTTTAAATCAACGAATAAAAAGTTAGTAAGATAAAAAAATCGAATGATCCTAAGGTCGTTTGAAGAGGAAAAATTGATTAGAGAAAAGATGCGGGAGCATTGTGGTCAAGGATTAAGAACAATAAAAAGATAACAATTGCAAAATCACAAAGAAAAGACAAAAAAAAAAAAAAAAAAAAAAAAAGCGCAAACCTTGGCATGCCAAGTTTCTTGAGTGTTTCTTGTTTACCAAAAAAAAAAAAGTTTCTTGAGTGTTTCTACTTCTCAAAAGTCCTAGTTCTCATTTACACGATCAACAAGTGCTTGCTGGCAGAATTATTCTCAAATCAGTGACAAAAACAATACACATAAGCCAAAGCAAAGAACAATCATCCATAATCAAAAGTTAGCGAAGTCGAAACTTGAAACGAAGAACTTGAAAATCACACAAAACTAATGGTGCACACACATAACCATGTATATTGAGAATCAACCAAAATAATACGACAAAGAAAGAAAAATAAATAAACGAACACATAAGCAAACAGAAGCATAAAAAGGATACAAACTTGAAGGGTTTCGGGCATGAAAATGTTGGAATTAATCTAAACGTGGGTTATTTACATGTGTTTTTGTTTGAATAAGTCAGTAGGTAGGCTGTTAGTGTATTAGTAGCAGTAGGACTTTGCAGGAGAAATAATAGGAAAGGTGGTGCTATTTTGTAGCATACACTTAGCCTGGTAGTTGTAGTATCAGTAGGTGTCTTTCTATTTTAATGTTGAGTCTGTATCAAGAACTTTTCAGCAGTTTCATTAATACAAAAGCAGAGTTCAAAGCTCAAAGTGTGTTTTCCTGTTTTTCATTCATATATATTCAACATTGTGGTATCAGAGCCACCATCTGGTATCTCCTTATTTGATTCTCAACGCAGTCGAAGAAGAGGAATGGAGTCCGGCAAAGGCAAAGAAGGTTTCGGGTTAAGTTATCCCATGCTCACCAAAACTAATTATACGGCGTGGGCTATGAAAATGAAAGTCTATATGCAAGCACACGGGGTGTGGGAAGCAATCGAACCCAAAGACGAAAAGACAGTGGTTGAGGACAAGATGGACAAACGGGCTTTAGCAGTTATCTACCAAGGTATTCCCGAGGAGTTGTTGCTGACGCTCGCTGAGAAGAAGACCTCTAAGGAGGCTTGGGAGGCTATCAAATTGGTGTGTCAAGGCGCTGACAAGGTGAAGATTGCTAAGGCACAGACCTTGAAAAGGGAATTTGAATCACTCAACACTACAAGAAAAACTGAAACAGACAACACTTATCAGACAACGGTCGGCAGTAAAAGCATTGTTTAAAATTTTCACACAACGGTTTTTTTTTTTGCAAAATCTGTCTGTTGTCTGAAAGAACTTCCACAACGGTTTCTAAAACCATTGTCTATTAGAAGGAGTAAAGCAGAGGCTTTACACAACGGAATTATAAAACCGTTGTCTGAAGAAAGGTCAGACAAGTGTTTCATAAACCGTTGTTAAAAACAGACAAGTGTTTTTTTTTTGTTACTTAAATGGATGTCACACAACAGTTTGAATAAACACTTGTCTGATTCTAACAACGGTTTACAAAACCATTGTCTGAAGAAACTTCAGACAATGGTTTTGTAAACCGTTGTTAGAATCAGACAAGTGTTTTACTTGTATGTGGACTATACTTAATTCACACAACAGTTTCTGCATACCGTTGTCCAATTGACATCTTAGAGACAATGGTTTTTGGCTGTTAAATATGTTGTTGTCACACAATTGTTTAGCTTACATAAACCGTTGTCTGATAGTTAAAAAAAATTTAAAAAAAATAATATAAAGAAGTAAACCCCCTGCCAAAGTTTCAAAGGCAAAACCGTATGGATATCGAGATCTATGTAATTTAACGATATTACAAAAGTTTTAGAAAAAAATAAATTTATTTGGTTTGAGATCTTAACGGTCAACGGTGATTTGACCAATACTTCTAACTAGTGTTTTGTCCCGGATTGATGTTTTGATTTTTTTAAAATATTTATCGATGATCCAACCGTATGGATATCGAGATCTATGTAATTTAACGATATTACAAAAGTTTTAGAAAAAAATAAATTTATTTGGTTTGAGATCTTAACGATCAATTATGTTTTGACAAGTACTTCTGACTAGTGTTTCGTCCCGGATTGATGTTTTTATTTTTTTAAAAATATTTATCGACGATCCAACCGTATGGATATCGAGATCTATGTAATTTAATGATATTACAAAAGTTTTAGAAAAAAATAAATTTATTTGGTTTGAGATCTTAACGGTCAACGGTGATTTGACCAGTACTTCTAACTAGTGTTTCGTCCCGGATTGATGTTTTGATTTTTTTAAAAATATTTATCGACGATCCAACTGTATGGATATCGAGATCTATGTAATTTAATGATATTACAAAAGTTTTAGAAAAAAATAAATTTATTTGGTTTGAGATCTTAATGGTCAATAGTGATTTGACCAGTACTTCTAACTAGTGTTTCGTCCCGGATTGATGTTTTGATTTTTTTTAAATATTTATCGACGATCCAACCGTATGGATATCGAGATCTATGTAATTTAACGATATTACAAAAGTTTTAGAAAAAAATAAATTTATTTGGTTTGAGATCTTAATGATCAATTATGTTTTGACAAG
This sequence comes from Heracleum sosnowskyi, assembly GCA_030848705.1. Taxonomy (NCBI): domain Eukaryota; kingdom Viridiplantae; phylum Streptophyta; class Magnoliopsida; order Apiales; family Apiaceae; genus Heracleum; species Heracleum sosnowskyi. Next base: position 89,606,086 of record CM061235.1, on the reverse strand, counting down.
TACTTCTTACTAGTGTTTCGTCCCGGATTGATGTTTTGATTTTTTAAAAATATTTATCGACGATCCAACCGTATGGATATCGAGATCTATGTAATTTAACGATATTACAAAAGTTTTAGAAAAAAATAAATTTATTTGGTTTGATATCTTAACGATCAATTATGTTTTGACAAGTACTTCTAACTAGTGTTTCGTCCCGGATTGATGTTTTGATTTTTTTAAAAATATTTATCGACGATCCAACCGTATGGATATCGAGATCTATGTAATTTAATGATATTACAAAAGTTTTAGAAAAAAATAAATTTATTTGGTTTGAGATCTTAACGGTCAATAGTGATTTGACCAGTACTTCTAACTAGTGTTTCGTCCCGGATTGATGTTTTTGATTTTTTTTTAAATATTTATCGATGATCCAACCGTATGTATATCGAGATCTACGTAATTTAATGACATTACAAAAGTTTTAGAAAAAAATAAATTTATTTGGTTTGAGATCTTAATGGTCAACTACTAATTTGACCAATACAACCGTATGTTTTGTTTATTCAATTTCCTAAAAGTATAAGACAATGATTTTTATTTGATTTGAGATTTTAATTGTCAACTACTTAACAATTGTTTTCTCCACAAACTTGTAATTTTAATGATGTTACAAAAATTTAAGAAAATAAATAAATTTAACGGTCAACTAGTGATTTGACTAGTACTTCTAACTAGTGTTTCGTCCCAAATTAATGTTTCGATTATAAAAAAATATCAACGATCCAACCATATATATTTTAATGATATTCAATTTTATAAAAGTAATCAATGTCTAAATCAACTTTTCAAAAAAATTTAAATAACATGGAAAATTATATCTCTTTATAACAAAAACACATTTCCCACCTTTACCAAATTTTTACTTCCCCCTCCCCGACCTTTCCCCCCTTAACCAAATCTTTATTCCCCCTCTTTCAGTACCCTGTGTTTCTCTTTCTATCTCCATCTCTACTGCCTCTCTCTCAACTCAAAACACAAACATTTCAAACACACATACGTTTCATTCTCTCAAAAAACACACACACACTGAAACACACATACATATACAAATCTAGATGTTGAAACCCTAGTTCTAAATCGTGTTAATTAGGTGTGCAATTGCTCGAACCGTGTTAATTAGACGAAGCCCCTTGCTCAAAAGTTTGGTTCATCACTAATCTCAACAATTAGTAAGTAGTTTCGAATTTATTTTGAATTTTTTATTTTCGAAATTTTTATTTTCTATTTTACTTCTTTTAAACAGATCTGGAGCTTAAAGTGTGGTTGGAATATGTATGATCTCCACCCTTGGATTGAGTGAGTGGTGTTTCTAATTTATTTCTCAATATTTGTTTTATAATAGTTCTGCATCTGGCTGATTTTGATGTTAGGGTTTAGTTTAGTTGTAAATTGTTTGTAGCTCTGAATAAATCCTTGTTTTTCGAGTCGGTAAGTTGTTAATATTGAATTCCAATTTAAAAAATGATTGTTAATTGTTTATTCTTGACATTTTAAACAAGAAGTAGTTAAATACGTTGGTTTGTTTGGAGAATGTGAAGGTGAGGAGCTGGAGATTACTTTTTGATATTTGAAATAGTGTGTTCCAGCAACACATTCGTGAGGCCCCTCTCTCATAGTGGCCTCATATAACAATTGCCTCCACTAATCCACAACAATGAATTACATCAATGAATTACAGTTACTTCTCATAAATTTTGCATTGACAACCTACTATGCCTCAATATTGAAATTACATAATCTCACATAGCATACCTGCTCCATTGTATTTTTCTGTTTCAGAATATCCTGCAAGTTTAGACTGTCAGTTACGGTGGTTGTGCTAGATGGGCCTGTGAAATAAAAATATTATACCAGGGTTCCGGAGACAACGATGTAAAAATCTGTTGGCATCTCATTTTGCAAGATGATTTCAACATTGGGTGGGAAATATTCTGCTTTAATTTCTGAAACCTGTTGAGAAAGGCCACAATATTGTTTGTGTTAAATTCTTTGGTAACTGAAACATTTAAGTTCTAAAGACTCATTATTGATATCTTCTATTGCACATATTCCAGCGTTTTATAATTTCTCTCTATGCAATCTGCTTGCCTGGACATTGTGGGTGTCCCCAACTTCCAAATGCTACCTATATTATGTTACTTTTAGCATTACGATATTTTTATTTATTTTCTTATTTTCTTAATAGATAATGAAGTTTAGAAATTGGACGATACAAGAAAAAAAGGTTTTACCATTAGCCCGATAAACTCTTCAGAAACGTTTTTGAAAAGGTAGGTGTCTTCCAAAGTTTTTCGGAAAAGATGTTTAGCAATGCTAGATCTGATTGCCTTGGGAAGATCTTCAAGAACTTCTTCTTGTTGTAATTCTGCTGTCCTGTACTTAAGCTGCATGTGTGTGAGCATTTTCTCTTTCAAACCTTCAGGAAGGCGATTTTTGCTTGCAAACTGTAACATTTCATTGACAGCATCCCTCTGCAAGGTCATGGTGTGAAGAAGCAAAATGAGGTGGTGTACACTTAAGTGCCAGACAACATAAGGAGGGGCAAAATAGCCACAGCGGCTCATCTTATAAAATTTCACGGTTATATTTTTTAGTATTGCGATATGGTGATTAGCAAAACATGTGCTTGAATGTCACAATGTGTTTGCTCGTAAAACTTCTACTCTAGAATTACATAAGTATTTCAACTGAGATGTAGTACATAGAGGATAAGCATGTACCGAACAATTAATAAGTATTTCTGTGTAATTGTTTTGATTATTACTTCAGTTGTAGATTCTTTAGTTCTTTGTTTCTGTATACAGGAAGAAGAATGGTGTACAATAACCAGCCTTGAGTTCAGCTTCCCATCTCAAGCCAGAGCAGTTATCAACAACAAGGTCCTGCACCAGTGTTGCCTGGAGCATCAACGTTGTTACCAATAAACCCCCAGAATATGATGAACATGTCTGAAGGCCACAGATACAGGTGGCACCTTCCCCTTATGCGAAACAACAAGGAAAACCTAATCTGTGGCACGTAATTGTAGTTATTTTGTAGGCTTAATGTGTATAAGTTATATATTATTTAGTTTTTTAAAAAAAGTTGTATATTTGTACATTTAGTATTTGAATTTTAAAATGCTTTGATTTTGTATTTTTATTTTGGTTGACCATTGTTTATAAAAAAAACAGGAATATGTTTAAATTAAGTGATGTGTGAATCGTTAGACCGAATTGTTGTTTATAAATGCGTTGTTGTTTCTGGCTTTTGTACAACACTTTTGGAAGCTCTAACCGTTGTCTTCAGGAAAATAAAGCCTTGTCTGAAAATTAAAATAACAACATTTTCTAGTTAATAAACAATTGTTGATTTATTTGTGAGACAATGGTTTCTACAACAACCGTTGTTGTTCACGCGTTTCAGACAATGTTTTCTAAGACCAAAACCGTTGTCTGTAGGGAATCAGACAACGGACGTCCGTTGTCTGAGCTGCGTAACAGACGGCATCTCAATAGACAACGGTTTTCTAGGGCATCAGACAACGGGCAAAAAGCCTTGTCTGATTCAATTATTCTTGTAGTGCAACATGAAGGACACGGAGCAATTGGATGAGTTTTATATGAAACTAAATGGCTTGGTTACTAATATCCGAGCTCTCGGGGAGAAAGTTGAGGAAACTTATGTGGTGAAAAAGCTGCTCAGGGCAGTACCACAAAAATTTCTGCAGATTGTTTCGGCTATAGAACAGTTTGGCAAAATGGAGGAGCTGACAGTAGAGGAGGTGATCGGGTCGTTGAAGGCTCATGAGGAGAGAATCTGGGGACAACAAGAGGTCCACGAGGGCAAGCTGCTACTAACAGAAGACGAGTGGAGAAGGAGAGAACAGACAGAGGGGAAACTTCTTCTTACCAGGGACGAGTGGCTTAAAAAATCTGGACGAGACGGAGGCCAAAGCAATGAGGGGAATCGTGGCAAGGAGTGGGGTCGTGGAGGACGTGACAGAAGCAAGATGAAGTGCTTTACCCGTGGCGTGTACGGACACTATGCGGCTGAGTGTCGCAAGCCACGACGTGACAGAAATAATAAGGCTGAGGTGAATCTGAACCAGATGAGTGACGAAGAGCCTGCTCTTTTGATGGTCAAGTGTGGAGAAAGAAAAGGAGAGCTAGTATTATTGAATGAAAGGAGAGTATTTCCAGAAGTCGGGGAAACGGACGTGGGCAAAAACGAAGCTGACATTTGGTATTTGGATAATGGAGCGAGCAATCACATGACGGGGCAGAGATCTAAATTCAAGGAGCTGAACGAAGAGGTGACGGGAAGAGTAAAGTTTGGGGGACGGTTCTACTGTAAACATAGAAGGGAAGGGCACCGTGGCATTCATCTGCAAAAATGGCGAAGAAAAAATCTTGAATGAGGTCTATTTTATCCCAACTCTGCGTAATAACATTATTAGCTTGGGACAATTATCTGAAAAGGGAAATAAAGTTATATTGAATGGTGAATTTTTGTGGGTATATGAGAGTAGTGGAAAATTGTTGATGAAAGTTAAGAGGTCCTCAAATCGGTTGTATAAGATTTGTATTGAAGACAACAGGGGTACATGTTTGTTAACCAAGAAAGAAGAATTGTCAAGGTTGTGGCACTTAAGACTTGGTCACGTCAATTTCTCAGCAATGCAATATATGTGCAACAACATAATGGCTCATGGCTTACCGAACTTAGTTCATCCCAAGGAAGTCTTTCAAGGGTGCCTCTTGTCAAAATAAACCCGGAGGCCGTTCCCAGCTCAATCCAGCTTCGTTGCAAAAGAAATTCTTCAACTGGTCCACGGGGATTTATGCGGACCAATCACGCCACCAACCCCTGCTGGTAATAAATTTTTTTTCTGTTGATAGATGATATGAGTCGAATGATGTGGGTGTTTGCTGTAAAATCAAAAGACGAAGCTTTCCTTACTTTCAAACGGTTTAAAAGCATGGTTGAGAAGGAAAAAACACAACGAATTCAGGTGTTTCGCACGGATAGGGGAGGGGAATTTACTTCTCAAGAGTTCTCTACTTTTTGCAAAGACACTGGCATCATAAGGCATTTTACTGCGCCCTACTCACCCCAACAGAATGGTGTCGTCGAGCGAAGGAATCGAACTGCTGTGGCCATGGCTAGAAGTCTATTGAAGGAGAAGAAAATGCCCTCGTTTTTCTGGGCTGAGGCAATAAGGCACGCCATTTATGTACTGAACAGACTTCCCACACGAGCTCTGTCAAAAAAGACCCCGTATGAGATGTGGCATGATAAGAAACCTCACCTCGAGCATTTGAAGATTTTCGAATGTTTGGCCCATATGAAAATACCTGCTGTGCACACTAGGAAACTTGATGATAGGAGTAAGCCTGTGATTTATCTGGGCAAGGAACCAGGTACCAAAGCCTGTCTCCTATTCGATCCGAAGTCTGGTTCCGTAAGTGTCAGTAGGGATGTTGTATTTGAAGAGGAGAAAAGTTGGCCCTGGAATGAAGACAACGAAGACGGGGTGGTACAGCCAAATGACAGTGGTACATTTGTTGTCATGAACGTCGAAGGGTTCCCAGATGTGCTCACAGGTGAAGCCAATGCAGAAAATGTCCCGACAAACACTTCATATGGAGACAACGACAATGAAGACTTGGTGTTGACACCACAGTCGACACCGCAGTCGAGGGATGCAAGAAGCAGGACACCACAGTCCAGGAGTGCCGATTCTAGTTCACCAGGCACACAAGGGTCAAGCTCTAACAATGATGAAAGCGAACAACCAAGGAAGTTTAGGTTGTTAAATGAAATCTACGACGTGCCATAAGAAACAGAAGCAGAAGACGAGTTAATGCTGGTCGGGGTTGACGAACCAGTTACTTACGATCATGCCATACAGTCCAAGGCGTGGAAGACATCAATGAAAGAAGAAATTGAGGCTATAGAAAAGAATAAGACCTGGACTTTGACAGAATTGCCAGAGGGACATAAACCCATCGATTTGAAGTGGGTATACAAGCTGAAAAAGACACTGGTGGAAATATTGTAAAGTACAAAGCTCGCCTCGTGGCAAAGGGTTACGTTCAGAGGTATGGGATCGATTATGAAGAGGTATTTGCTCCGGTCACGAGGATGGAAACAGTAAGGCTCTTATTAGCATTGGCTGTAGAAAATGAATGGCAGGTTCATCATCTTGATGTGAAGTCGGTGTTCTTAAATGGTGAGCTCCACGAGGTTGTATATGTAACACAGCCAAAAGGATTCGAAAGGGAAGGGGAAGAACATAAGGTATACAGGTTGTATAAGGCCTTGTACGGGCTTCGTCAAGCCCCGAGAGCATGGTATACACGACTTAGTAAGTATTTGACTGCTCTTGGGTTTGTAAAATGCCCGTTTGAACATGCTGTCTACATTAGGAGTGAAGGGAATGAGGCTTTAATTGTTGGTGTCTACGTTGATGATCTCCTAGTTATAGGAACTAGCCTTTCCAACATTACAAGGTTCAAAGAGCAGATGAACAAGGAGTTTAACATATCTGACTTGGGAAAGCTAACTTACTACATTGGGATAGAAGTTCATCAAGGAAATGGTTTCATTGAACTTAAACAATCAGCCTACGCTAAGAAAATTCTGGAGAAAGCGGGTTTGGGAGAATGCAATTCAGTTCGGTATCCCATGGAACCCAGCGTTCGGATGCATAAGGATGAAAATGGCAAGCTGGTGAATCCAACTGAGTTTAAAAGTTTGATTGGTGGTTTGAGATATCTAGTGCACACAAGACCCGACATTGCATATCCAGTTGGGGTGATTAGCCGCTTCATGGAGAAGCCAACATTACTTCATCTTAATGCAGCGAAGAGAGTACTCAGGTACGTGAAGGGAACTTTGGGTTATGGGTTAGTTTACAGTAAAGGCAAAGGGGATTATTTGTTGACAGGGTTTTCGGATAGTGATCTTGCTGGAAACATTGACGATAGAAAATCTACGGGAGGAATGGCTTTCTATTTGAACGAAAGTTTAATCACATGGGTTTCACAGAAACAGAGGTGCGTAGCTTTGTCAACTTGCGAAGCAGAATTTATGGTTGCAACAGCTGCAGCTTGTCAGGGTATTTGGTTGCATAAATTTTTGAGCCAAATAGTTGATGTTCAGCCTGGACCAGTTATCTTGTATATTGACAATAGGTCTGCAATAGACTTAACCAAGAATCCTGTTTTTCATGGTCGAAGTAAGCACATTGATGTGCGATTTCATTATATCAGAGAGTGCGTGGAGCAAGGGTCAATAGTCATTAAGCATGTGGCATCTGAGGAACAGCGAGCGGACATTTTGAAGAAGGCATTGCACGTTGCTAAGTTCGAGAAAATGAGAGCACTTCTGGGAGTTAAGAATCTGCAGGCCTAGTTTAGATTAAGGGGGAGCTATGTTGGAGTTAATCTAAACGTGGGTTATTTACCTGTGTTTTTGTTTGAATAAGTCAGTAGGTTGTTAGCGTATTAGTAGCAGTAGGACTTTGCAGGAGAAATAATAGGAAAGGTGGTGCTATTTTGTAGCATACACTTAGCCTGGTAGTTGTAGTATCAGTAGGTGTCTTTCTATTTTAATGTTCTAGTATCGAGTCTGTATCAAGAACTTTTCAGCAGTTTCATTAATACAAAAGCAGAGTTCAAAGCTCAAAGTGTGTTTTCCTGTTTTTCATTCATATATATTCAACAGAAAACGCAACGGAAAAACGCGTAAAATAGAAAAATTAACGAAACCCTCCGCAGGATCCATGCGAAAAACGATATTTAATTCGTGAATAGAATCGTTTACCTTTTGAAGCTTTACGAACGGCTGCCTAATGGAGGTCCTTTGATATGATCACCATGTATCCCGCCTTGCAATATACGTCTCTAATTAGTCCATATGAACGCCCGATCGTCCAACGATCACCGGAGTTTGGTACTAGACAAGAAGCAGCCTCGAATCTCTCTCTCTCTCTCTCTATAGTCTCTCCTTGAGGTAGAGCGGCTAGGGTTTTTTTTTTCTAAAAATTCTGAATATATTAAACCCTAAAAATAATACATCCTTATGTATTTATAGGGAGAGAAGAGTGGGCTGAACCCTAATCTGATTGGGCTTCCAAAACCCAGTCCGATTATTGGTTGTTTTATTATTAAATTCGAATTATTGTTTCATTAATCAAGTCCCACTTAATTAATTCAATAATTCAATATAATAATAATAATTTATTTAAATTCGTAATTTAAATAAAGCTCCATTTAAAACGTTCTATGTGTGTGACCCTTTAGGTTATTATTACGTTGGCAATAATTTTAATATCTAATAATAAAATTATAAACAATGAGCGGCATCTAGTAATACATCATTGCTACCCAAGTAATAATAATAATTGGTGATCCAATTAAACCTTTAATAAATAATGTTCCATGTAATATAATCCTTTTAACCTTATATTATAGATTAAACTCGAGGCATGGTTCATGTCATCCTCTCCAACATTTAATCCCGATTTACTTGATCGATGAGTAGACTATTAAAAAAATCACAATTTGAGCATGACCATGCATTTCATAGTCTCACTCAATCAAGAGGCCAATAATTTCACTCCTAAAATAGGAGGGTTAAATCCTATAACTTTCATTCATATTTCTCATATGATTCATAATATACCCAATGTCCAACTTTATCATTACCCGATCAAATGTAACTTTGAGTAGAATCAAAGTATATTAATTCTCATATAGAAATATAATGATTTCAAGTCTAAGGATCATTACACCATTATCACTGTGAGAATTGCTTATGACACTTGATAACATTTACCATGAAGAATTCACACGGTGGGTCTATCCAGTGCCATGTTCTGCTAACATGCACTTATGTCTTTGACTTTAGTATCACCATACTTATGACCAATGAGATGTGGTCATCAGTCAACAAACATACTAGTCTTAATGCATTATTATTGGCCTCTAATAATAATACTCGACTAGGGATCTTTTAGGATTATAAACACTATTCATATAATCTCATTTCTAAGTCACATACTTAGAGTGACTTAGAAGATATAGAATTCATGCTTATATTCCAAGGACATTTATTATTCTAACATTTATATCGCAGTTAATAAAGACATAATAAATAATTGGAAGAAAATCCATAGAACATATTTATTAATAATCAAAATGTCTTCCCTAAGAACATTATAGTATTGTCTCTAGGGCACAAGCACTAACAATCTCCCACTTGCACTAGAGCCAATCACCCATGTATCTAATACCCATGGAACTAGTGTGACCTTCGTGCTTCTGCTACGACAATGCCTTAGTCAGTGGGTCTGCAACGTTATCATTAGTATGCACTTTACATATATGTATATCTCCCCTCCTTGTAATCTCTCGAAGTAGATGATATCATTTAAGTATATGCTTTGCTCGGGAATGGGACCTTGGTCCCTTAGCTTGCGCAATAGCTCCATTGTTATCACAATAAAGATCAACTGGATCTGCGATCAATGGAACTACTCCAAGTCCCTCAATAAATTTCCGAAGCCAAATAGCCTCTTTGGGCGCTTTACTGGCAGCAAAATACTCAGCTTCCATTGTAGAATCAGCTATTGCCTCTTGCTTCGAACTCTTCCAGCTTACAGCACCTCCATTTAGACAAAACACAAACCCAGATTGAGACACAGTATCGTCTCTGTCTGTTTGGAAACTAGCATCTGTGTAACCTCTTACAACTAGCTTCTCATCTCCTCCATAAACCAAGAATGAATCTTTAGTTCTCTTGAGGTACTTAAGAATATTCTTGACTGCCGTCAAGTGACCTTCACCTAGATTAGACTGGTATCTGCTCGTCATGCTCAAAGCATACGAAACATCAGGTCGAGTACATATCATTGCATACATTATTGAACCAATTGCAGAAGCATATGGTTACTTTTCCGGACGGTCCTTATCATCGAATGATTTAGGAAAATTTTCTTTTGAGATCACTATCCCATGAGACACAGGGACAAATCCCCTCTTTGCCTCTTGCATCCCAAAATGATGCAATACTTTGTCAATGTATGTACTCTGACTTAGGCCGATTAATCTTCTAGATCTATCTCTATAGATCTTGATCCCTAATATATAGGTAGCATCGCCTAAGTCTTTCATTGAGAAACTTTTTCCCAACCAAGTCTTAACAGCCTGAAGAGAAGGTATGTCATTCCCTATTAGTAATATATCATCAACATATAATACTAGGAATGCCACTTTGCTCCCACTAACCTTCTTGTATACACAAGGCTCGTCTTCATTTTGAATAAAGCCAAACTCTTTGATTGTTATATCAAAACGAATGTTCCAACTCCTTGAGGCCTGCTTCAATCCATAAATAGATCGTAGTAGCTTACAGACCATTCTAGCAAATCTCGGATCGACAAAACCTTCGGGTTATATCATATACACATCCTCTTCTAAGCTCCCATTTAAGAAAGCGGTTTTGACATCCATTTGCCAGATTTCATAGTCATAGTAAGCTGCTATCGCAAGGAAAATCCTGATGGACTTGACCATAGCTACTGGTGAGAAAGTTTCATCATAGTCAATACCATGAATTTGTTTGAAACCTTTCGCCACTAGTCTTGCTTTGTAGGTCGTTACATTACCATCCATGTCTGTTTTCTTCTTGAAAACCCATTTGCACCCAATAGGTTTTACCCCTTCAGGTGGTTCAACGAAAGTCCATACTTTGTTTTGATACATGGAATCCATCTCAGATTTTATAGCTTCCAGCCATCTCTCAGAATCTGGACTATTCATAGCATCCTGATAGGTAAGAGGCTCATCTTCATCCATAAGCATTACATCACCAGTCTGAGTTAAGAGAAATCCATAATATCTCTCAGGCTCGTGGCGAATCCTACCAGATCTACGAACAACCTGTGTTTCTTGAGCAGTAACATTTTCATGTACTTCGTGCTCATGTTCCAACTCTGGTTCAATGTCATTCTGTGGTTCTCGAACTTCATCGAGATCTATCATACTCCCACTGTTTTTCTTAGAGAACAGTTCTCTTTCAAGAAATACAGCAGTTCGAGCAACAAACACTTTGCTCTCGGTACGATTATAGAAATAATACCCTTTACATTTGTCTGATTTCGGTCCTATCTTGTCAGTGACTAAACGTTTCACAAATGCTTCGCATCCCCATACTTTCAAAAAGGACATGCTATGACGTTTCTCAGTCCATATCTCACATGGTGTAGTTTGAACCGATTTAGTAGTAACTCGGTTAAGTGTGTGTGCAGCCGTTTCCAGAGCATAACCCCAGAAACTAATTGGAAGATCCGCTAGACTCATCATCGATCGCACCATGTCCAACAAGGTACGATTTCTCCTCTCAGATACACCATTCCACTGTGGTGTTCCAGGAGGTGTGAGTTGTGATACAATACCACAATTTCTTAAGAAATTCTTAAATTCTAAGCTAAGGTACTCACCTCCGCGATCAGATCGTAGATTTTTAATACTTCCGCCTATTTGCTTTTCCACTTCTGCCTTGTACTCTTTGAATTTTTCAAATGATTCGGATTTGTTCTTCAAAAGATACACATATCCGTATCTACTAAAATCATCAGTAATGGTTATGAAGTAGTAAAAGCCACCTCTTGCCATCGTACGCATTGGACCACATACATCACTATGTATGAGTTCTAATCGTTCGGTGGCCCTCTCACCAATTCCAGTAAAAGGAGCTTTAGTCATTTTTCCAATGAGACAAGGTTCACATTCTTCGTATGATTCAAAATCAAACTTATCCAAGTATCCATCCTTATGTAACTTGGAAATGTGTTTCTCATTTATATGGCCTAAACGACAATGCCAAAGGTATGTTTGATTTGAGTCATTAGCCTTAATCCGTTTATTATTTACATTATAGACGGGAATATCAAGATCAAGAACATATAAACCATTAAATAAACGTGCAACCCCATAACATTATTCAAACCAAAGGAACAACTATTGTTCTGAATTGTAAAGGAAAAACCTTTCTTGTCCAAACAAGAAACAGAAATAATGTTTCTGCAAATCACAAGCACGTAAAAACAGTTTTCAAGTTCTAAAATAAGCCCAGTGGGCAACGATAAATTATAAGTCCCTACAGCCAAAGCAGCAACCTTTGATCCATTGCCAACGCGTAGGTCGACTTCTCCTTTCGCCAAAGCCCTGCTCCTTCGCAGTTCCTGCACATTTATACAAATGTGAGAACCACATCCAGTATCCAATACCCATGATGTAGAAGTAGACAAATTGACTTCTATAACATACATACCTGAATCAGAAATCTTCACAGACTTCATACCCTTCAGGTTCCGATCCTCCAAATAAGCTTGACAATTACGCTTCCAATGACCCGGCTTCTTGCAAAAGTGACATACATCACCCTTTGCAGCACCTTTTGCAACACCTCCAGTAGGCTTCAAAGCCTTTTTGAAAGTAGGCTTCGGATTAGCAGATTTAGATCCAATCTTCTTCTTGCCTTTCCATTTCCCCTTTCCTTTGGAATTCCCTTTAGTCACCATCATTATGGGAGCAGGGTTAGCCTTTGACGTATTGGTCTCAGAAGTCCTCAATAATGCCAATAATTCGGTAGGTGTTTTGTCTATCTCACTCATAATATGGTTTATAACAAATTGAGTGTAGTTGTTGTTCAAAGACTGCAAGATCAAATCTTCTTGGTGTTCAGGTAAAACCGGGTAACCCAAATTCTCAAGGGTTTCCAAATACCCTATCATCTTTAGAACATGCGGTCCAACCGGGTCTCAATCTCCCTGTTTGCATGCATACAACGCTTTTCTTACATCAAACCTCTCTTGACGAGCTTGACCCTCAAACATCCTTTTGAGGTGCTCTATCATGTCATAAGCGTCCATACGCTCATGTTGTTTCTGAAGCTCAGGACTCATAGTCGCTAGCATTAAACAACAGACATCCGTAGAATCATCAAGATGCTTCTGATAAGCATTTTGTTGAGCCTCGGTTGCTTCAGCAGCAAGAGGTCCAGGGTGAGGAATATCAAGGACATAAAGCTTTCGCTCCTGCCTGAGGACAATCCTCAAATTCCTTTGCCAATCAAGGAAGTTGGTTCCTGTCATCTTTTCCTTCTCAAGGACTGATCGCACAGAGAATTTGTTTGAGTTTGCCATTTAGATATCTACAATGTTAAAATACATAAAATAAGTTAGTTGCAGATTTATTAAATTATGTTCAAGTGATTATCCATATATATTCACAATATATATCTCTCACTATTTTTATCAAATCAATAGCCCTAACTATTAATTTGGAAGGCATTACTCTAAATCCTTCTAGTGAGCCAAGATCCATGTTTCGTCATGCTTAAGGTCAGCTTTGGCTTTACTCCCAAAACATGATTTATTTAGGTAGACAACTCTTGTCAATTATATCATATATAACTCTTGGAAAGTCTGGTAGAACAACATTTGTCCACATTTATCCAATAAATTATACCAAACTCCATACCTCTAAGTTCACAATCTTATTGTGGTAACTTAGTTAAGTCTAACCCAATGGTCTAACAGTTAAGTATCACATTTACTTCATCGCGCCTTACCACGATAGATTGGAGTGCTTTGCTTTGGTGAACCCATTCTTTCTCGATCTAGGTCTTTACGAGTGTTGCCCATTGAACGCATCTAAGTGACTTAATATTTTAAATTTAGGGATTTTATTATTAAAAAGACCATGATCCCATCATCAAGAGATTCCCAATTTTTCCTTGAACTAAGTACTTCAATTCAAAATTCATCAATGGTTTGATTTCCAGTCCGTCGGGGGAGTCACAGTGGTCTCACTTAAAATCCGCCTTTCTTACAAGCGCTGCTTGTATTTTTGTCAAAATCGCCCCATATCAAAAAATCGAAAATTCATACTTATTTCCGTGTTTCATAAACACAGGAATCTCATGTTCGTTTTGTTCAATTTTAAAATCTTGAATCGTTACAGATTTTATCTGGTTTAGCAGTCATGACATGGGTGATGTATCTAATACATACACGTTTAAACTAATTAAAACATGCATCATTATTGCTAACCATACATATCATCATCACATGCATCATATATGTAAAGTGCGTAAAGTAAACGTGCTTGGTTATGGCCCAATCCTATGCGATTTTTCCAAGCTAAAGGAAAAATCAAGGTCAAACTATGGTGGTATCAAATACAACATAATAAATAATACATGTCTTCATGCTTCCTTGTAATGACTCATTTGATCGCCTCCTTGGTATGCGTCCATGTCTTCATATCATCAATTATATTACAAAATATGAAACAAGCTAATCTAATAAACTTACAAGTGAAACTCGAGTTACATTCGAGATTTAATCATTACAGGAATGAACGACATGCAAGTCGTATTTAAAAAAAAAAAACCATAATCAAAACCACTAACCTATGGGTCTTAGGGCCATAACCATACACCATGCTCATATAACAATTAAGAACATCTCATATTGCATCAACATATCACACCATATCATATTTTTCATGATTCAATCACAAAATCAAATAAAGTGTAAATCAGAAAATTAAAATCAGAATTCTCAAAACAATAAATCGCTGTTTACAGACGGTAAACGACGTCAAACGCCTTACAGACGAACGAGTGACAACGTCAGTATTGTTCGGACGCCCGTTTCCCTTTCGAAAAAGGTATTTGCAGCGAAATTCTGAGACAGTATGCAAATTTCACCAAATTTGCACAGCCAATCAGAAATCGTATCGAATATGATTCTCATAACAAGAAAAAAATTATATCATGTATATATCAGTATACATACAGATTATATGATCATCATATGATCATCTCAATCATCATTATTATACAATTTAAGTATATACATCAATACAATATTAATGTTATCATAAAAACAACGCATCAATCATGATAGTCGCAAACATGCTTTCATCATCAAAATAGTAAACATATAAACGAATTAAACACTTTTCACAAGTAGCTCTAATACCATTGAAGGGTTTCGGGCATGAAAACGCAACGGAAAAATGCGTAAAACAGAAAAATTAACGAAACCCTCCGCAGGATCCATGCGAAAAACGATATTTAATTCGTGAATAGAATCGTTTACCTTTTGAAGCTTTACGAACGGCTGACTAATGGAGGTCCTTTGATATGATCACCACGTATCCCGCCTTGCGATATACGTCTCTAATTAGTCCACACGAACGCCCGATCGTCCAACGATCACCGGAGTTTGGTACTAGCCAAGAAGCAGCCTCGAATCTCTCTCTCTCTAGTCTCTCCTTGAGGTAGAGCGGCTAGGGTTTTTTTTTTCTAAAAATTCTGAATATATTAAACCCTAAAAATAATACATCCTTATGTATTTATAGGGAGAGAAGAGTGGGCTGAACCCTAATCTCATTGGGCTTCCAAAACCCAGTCCGATTATTGGTTGTATTATTATTAAATTCGAATTATTGTTTAATTAATCAAGTCCCACTTAATTAATTCAATAGTTCAATATAATACTAATAATTTATTTAAATTCGTAATTTAAATAAAGCTCCATTTAAAATGTTCTATGTGTATGACCCTTTAGGTTATTATTACGTTGGCAATAATTTTAATATCTAATAATAAAATTATAAACAATGAGCTGCATCTAGTAATACATCATTGCTACCCAAGTAATAATAATAATTGGTGATCCAATTAAATCTTTAATGAATAATGTTCCATGTAATATAATCCTTTTAACCTTATATTATAGATTAAACTCGAGGCATGGTTCATGACATCCTCTTCAACATTTAATCCCGGTTTACTTGATCGATGAGTAGACTATTAAACAAATCACAATTTGAGCATGGCCATGCATTTCATAGTCTCACTCAATCAAGAGGCCAATAATATCACTCCTAAAATAGGAGGGTTAAATCCTATATCTATCATTCATATTTCTCATATGATTCATAATATACCCAATGTCCACCTTTATCATTACCCGGTCAAAGGTAACTTTGAGTAGAATCAAAGTATATTAATTCTCATATAGAAATATAATGATTTCAGGTCTAAGGATCATTACACCATTATCATTGTGAGAATTGCTTATGACACTTGATAACATTTACCATGAAGAATTCACACGGTGGGTCTATCCAGTGCCATGTTCTGCTAACATGCACTTATGTCTTTGACTTTAGTATCACCATACTTATGACCAATGAGATGTGGTCATCAGTCAACAAACATACTAGTCTTAATGCATTATTATTGTCCTCTAATAATAATACTCGACTAGGGATCTTTTAGGATTATAAACAGTACTCATATAATCTCATTTTTAAGTCACATACTTAGAGATATAGAATTCATGCTTATATTCCAAGGACATTTATTATTCTAACATTTATATCGCAGTTAATAAAGACATAGTAAATAATTGAAAGAAAATCCATAGAACATATTTATTAATAATCAAAATGTCTTCCCTAAGAACATTATAGTATTGTCTCTAGGGCACAAGCACTAACAAAACTATCTTATTCCAGTAATTTTTTATATATAAGTTGAGAAAAGTGAGAAAAGAGTTCTAGAGTTTCATTATTTATAGCTAATTTGTACTTAAACTTTAATAGGATTTAAATTTATTGAAAAAGAAGGTAATATTTGCATATTTAAATTTTAGACATGATCGATTTATATATATATATATATATATATATATATATATATATATATATATATATAATAAGAAATTTTTTTCTTAAAAATTCGAATGTAAATAAGGAAATTTAATTTTATTAAATTAAAGTTGAGGAGTTATAGAAAAATAGATAAATATTTTTCGATCCAGTATTACTGTTTCAATATATTTGGACTTATAAAAGGAAATTCAAATTTCTAGTATAATTTCTCAACGACTTATACTTTATAAGTATTAATTTTTCTAAATATTAGGATTTATTAGAAGAAATTTATATTCCTAGATGTTATATATAGAAGGAAATTCAAAATTCTAATTTAAACGTTTTAGAAAAATAGAAAATATGATCCAATATAAATTAGATGTTATACTTACCTTTTATACAATGCTTTTTTCTATATACCTTAAAAAAAGTTTTAACTTTCTTTTCTAAAAAATAGGACTTAAAGAAGGAAGTTTAATTTTAAGTATTTAAAATCGAGGAGCTCTAGAAAATTATAAAAATATGAATCTAGCGATTCTAGAGTAGCGGTCCTATAATTTTTTTGTAAAATTTTAAGTATTAACTATTTAAGAAAAAAATATAGAAAATTTATACTATTATATAATAACTATTTCACTGAAAATTTTGGTATTTAGATTTTTTGGTATTCCGGTTTTCGATCATTTTAATTTATAAATAATATGAATAATAGGATATTATATTTTCTAACCAAAACATATTTGATATGGGTTAAAAATAAACCTAAAAACATAATTAATATTGCATTAATTAAACCTAGATGGTCCATAAATAAGGCCCACTAATAAGGCCCGAAACTCTAATTAAATATTAATTTCGTAATTAATATTTGGGCTAGAAGTATAACCTGTATTAGGAAACGTCCAATACAGGTTTGTTCTAATACAAGTGGGCTTGTTTCAATACAAGTCAGTTATGATATGGAAACAACTCCTACAAGGAAGGATATAGAATTAATCCTTATCCACCGTCAAGGATAAGACTTATCCGTCAAGGAAGTGATGATACTTATCCACCGTCAAGGATAAGATTTATCCTTCAAGGAAGTGATAATACTTATCCACCATCAAGGATAAGATTTATCCTTCAAGGAAATCAATACTTATCCACTAGGCTTCTAAACGCCTATATAAAGGGTCTGACCCCTCATCTCATAACTACGTTTTAGACTTCATCCTCGAATAAGGACATACAAGTCACTACGTCCTTGGTGTGCCCCTGCCGCCATAGCCCCGAGGGCAACACCAAGAACTACTTTTTATTGGCTTGATTCTCTAAATACTAGAGATACGTAAGCATCTTGTTAGGACCGAGTTAGTCCCCGATAACAAGAGCAGCCATTAAAGCTTGAAACTCACAAACCCTAGCAGTAAATTTACAAGTACGTTTTTTATTCCATAACATTTGGCGCCGTCTGTGGGAAGACAACATCAACCATGGCAAATACACGAAGAACAAATCGAGAAACTCCTACTTCTGAAGGACTTCCTCTTACCTCTAAAACAGAGACTCACGGAAGCCAACCACCACCAACTACTGGCACTCAAGGGGCGAATATCCCCCTCACCACTACTCAAGGACCAGAAATCTGAATTTCGGTTGAAGGGAAGAATCCCCTGCAAATGGTTGTTCATGGTCCTAATCCTCAAGAGACTACTCTCCAACAACCAATCACAACCTCTCCACTGCTCATGAATGCTCCACGTGGCCTTCAACTTCACACCACGGATCTTCCCCAATACGCGACTCAAACCTTCGGGATGCCAACTTATGGCATGCCCCCTCGACCTACGGTAGGGAGCAATGGTATCAATCCAACCTACCACGAAGCATATGTGCCCCCTTATATTCAAGGTCTAAGACCCCAAAATCAGCAAATTCAAACTAGACAAACCCCCTTGATTCAAGATTACTCAGGTCCCTATACTGAGGATGAGAATTATTCAACTGGATATGAGAGGGATGTTGCCCCCAGGAGGAGACGTTCTTCTCAAACAAATAAGGAAAAACTCCAAACCACTAAGGAAAGGATTGTGGCCTATGAGGCAGAGGTTGCAAGACTCAAGAAAGTACTGGCGGAAGAGGAGGCTGCAAAAGCACAAAGCCAAGCAACTGAAAGTGTCCCGGTGATCAATTTAGATCCTGCACCGAGAAGAACCAAGAGGGCTGAAGCCCCAAAGGGTGATCCTACTGTGTTATTACCCTTAGGAGATCCTGATGATCCTACACTGCCTTTTCCTCAGGATATCATGAAAGCTAATATATCCAAAAAATTCAAGATGCCAACAATCAAAACTTATGATGGAACAGGAGATCTCGTGAATCATGTGAGAACTTTCTCTAATGCACTGTTGTTGCATCCTACCAGTGATACAGTCAAATGCAGAGCGTTTCCACAAACCCTGGCGAGCATGGCTCAACGTTGGTACAGTCGTCTCCCTCCCAATTCAATTGGGTCTTTTAAGGAACTGAGCAAAGCGTTAATCAATCAGTTTGTTAGTGGAAGGGTGCATGAGAAGAGTTCTGCATCTCTTATGGGAATCCAGCAATGAAAGAATGAATCCTTGAGGGAATACATAAATCGATTCACTGAAGAGGCTCTGAAAGTCTCGGACTTGGAGGACAAAGTAGCTATGATAGCCCTGCAACAAGGAACCACTGATGATCACTTCAAGAGATCCTTGGCAAAGCATCCACCCGAAAGCATGTTGAAGCTCCAAAATAGAGCCGGAAAGTATATCAAGGCCGAGGAAAGCATGAAGAAATACGAACCCATGTTGAGGGAAGTGAAAACGGAAAAAAGAGAAAGGTGACTCAAGAGTATGATGCAAGGGACAAGTACCCCTGAACAACAGAGGATTCTGATCATGCACCAAAGAAGGGTAATCCCGGACAAAGATTCACGGAGTATGCAAGATTGAATACTCCTAGAGGTCAAATCCTGATGGGCATTGAGAAAGATGCTGATCTCCGATGGCTGAAGCCACTGAGCACTGATATGGACAAAAGAAACAGGAACCAATTATGTCAGTTCCACAAAGAAGTTGGTCATGCCACCGATGATTGTAGACAACTGAATAACGAAATTGAATTCTTGATCCGAAGGGGAAAACTGGATAAGTTCACCAAGGATGGGAATCGAGGAAACCAAAGAGGAAACTATGAGAAGAAAGACTATGAAAGAAAGGATAATGATCAAGATCGTAATCCTAGACCCCGAGGTCCAGTTATCAACATGATATTTTGAGGACCGACTGCGGCTGGCTCTTTCAGGGATTCACGAAAAGCTTATGCTGGAGAGGTAATGACTGTTGTTGGAGAAGCACCGAAGCGTGCCAAAACAGAAGTTGCCATTAGCTTCGATGATTCTGACCTAGAAGGGTAAAATTTCCTCATGATGACCCATTGGTCATCACACCTGTGATAGGCAATTCTGAAACCAAGAGAGTTCTGGTTAATAATGGAGCTTCTGTGGATATCTTATTCCACGATGCTTTCATCAAGATGGGATATACTGACATACAGTTGACACCCTCAAACATGCCTATCTACGGATTCAATGGAGTCGAATCAAAGTTAGAAGGAACAATCCAGCTCCCCATGATTATAGGGCAGGGCTCGAAGACAACGACTCAAATGCTAAACTTCTTGGTTATAAAAGCAACCTCTACTTATAATGTAATCCTTGGAAGGACTGGCCTTCATGCTTTTAAGGCTGTTGCCTCAATATACCACTTGAAAATAAAATTTCCTATAAGGAACGGGGTTGGTGAAGAGCGAGGAGATCAGAAAATGGCTAAAAGTTGCTATGTAGCCGCACTAAGACCTGATGGAGTCGGGGGGAAGGTTCTCCCAATTGAGGGCATAGATTCAAGGGATGATGAAGATAGAAGGGGAAAGCCAACTGAGGATTTGATCCCTATCCCCTTAGTTCCAGGAGAACTAGATAAAGTCACTTACATTGGAGCACTGTTGCCTGAACCCTGGAAAGGCAACATTATATCTTTCCTCCAAGAGAGTGAAGATGTTTTTGCTTGGACAATAGCTGATTTGCCAGGGATTGATCCCTAATTGATAACTCACAAGTTGAACGTAGATCCCGAAAGGAATACGGTGAAGCAAAAGAAGATGAACTTTGCTCCAGAAAGGCAAGAGGCCATAAATTAAGAGGTAGATAAGCTCTTGGAAGCATGATTCATTGAAGAGATTCAATTCCCTGAATGGTTGGCTAACATGGTAATGGTCAAGAAAGCTAATGGAAAGTGGAGAATGTGCGTAGACTTTACGGACTTGAACGATGCATGTCCTAAGAACTATTTTCCCCTACCAACGATCGACACTTTAATAGATTCCACTATAGGGCACGAAATGCTAAGCTTCATGGATGGCTTCAGCGGATACAACCAAATCAAGATGCATAAGGATGACATTCGCAAGGTATCATTCATTACTGATTTTGGTGTTAACTACTACTTAGTTATGGCCTTTGGACTCAAGAATGCAGGTGCCACATACAATGAACAAAATTTTCAAACATCTCATTGGAAAGACCATGGAGGTTTACGTGGATGACATGTTAGTCAAAAGCCTCGATAAGGCCGATCACATAGAGCACCTCCGAGAGGCATTTGAAGTGCTGAGACACCATAAAATGAGGTTGAATCCTGCCAAGTGCGCCTTTGGCATAGGATCGGCAAGTTTTGGGTCTGATGGTCTCTAAACGAGGAATTGAAGCCAATCCTGACAAAATTAAAGCAATTACGGATATGGTGTTAGTGCTTGTGCCCTAGAGACAATACTATAATGTTCTTAGGGAAGACATTTTTTGATTATTAATAAATATGTTATATGGATTTTCTTTCAATTATTTATTATGTCTTTATTAACTGCGATATAAATGTTAGAATAATAAATGTCCTTGGAATATAAGCATGAATTCTATATCTCTAAGTATGTGACTTAGAAATGAGATTATATGAGTAGTGTTTATAATCCTTAAAGATCCCTAGTCGAGTATTATTATTTGAGGACAATAATAATGCATTAAGACTAGTATGTTTGTTGACTGATGACCACATCTTATTCGTCATAAGTATGGAGATACTAAAGTCAAAGACAGAAGTGCATGTTAGCAGAACATGGCACTGGATAGACCCACCATGTGAATTCTTCATGATAAATGTTATCAAGTGTCATAAGCATTTCTCACAGTGATAATGGTGTAATGATCCTTAGACTTGAAATCATTATATTTCTATATGAGAATTAATATACTTTGATTCTACTCAAAGTTACCTTTGACCGGGTAATGATAAAAGTGGACATTGGATATATTATGAATCATATAAGAAATATGAATGATAGATATAGGATTTAACCCTCCTATTTTAGGAGTGATATTATTGGCCTCTTGATTGAGTGAGACTATGAAATGCATGGCCATGCTCAAATTGTGATTTGTTTAATAGTCTACTCATCGATCAAGTAAACCGGGATTAAATGTTGAAGAGGATGACATAAACCATGCCTCGAGTTTAATCTATAATATAAGGTTAAAAGGATTATATTACATGGAACATTATTCATTAAAGATTTAATTGGATCACCTATTATTATTATTACTTGGGTAGCAATGATGTATTACTAGATGCCGCTCATTGTTTATAATTTTATTATGAGATATTAAAATTATTGCCAACGTAATAATAACCTAAAGGGTCACACACAAAGAACGTTTTAAATGGAGCATTAATTAAATTTTGAATTTAATTGAATTATTATTATGTTGAATTATTGGATTAATTAAGTAGGACTTGATTAATTATATAATAATTTGAATATGATAAATAATACTACTAATAATCAGATTGGGTTTTAGAAGCCCAATCAGATTAGGTATAGGCCCAAAATTCTCTCCATATAAATACATTAAGATGTATTGTTTTAGGGTTAATTGAAAATACGTTTTTCTTAAAAACCCTAGCTGCTCTACATCTAAGAGAGGCTAGAGAGAGAGAGAATTTTGAGGGCAGTTTTTGGCTAGTACCAACTCCGGTGATCGTTGGACGATCGGGCGTTCGTGTGGACTGATTAGAGACGTATATCGCAAGGCGGAATACGTGGTGATCATAGAAAAGGACCTCCATTTGTCAACCAAATCGTAAAGCTTCTTAAAGGTAAACAATTCCATATGTGGCTTCTTAAAGCCACATATGCTTGCTAATGCGAAAGATTATGTGAAGAAGTGTGAATGGTGTCAAAAGCATGCACCTGTGGTTAGGCAACCTCCCGAGATGTTAACATTAGTTAACTCACCCATCCCATTTGCCATGTGGGACATGGACATACTTGGGCCATTTCCAGTGGCAAGTGCACAAAGAAGTTCTTGATAGTGGCAATTGACTACTTCACTAAGTGGATTGAGGCTAAACCTCTAGCCAAGATAACCACCAAACAAGTATTGCAATTTCTATGGGAAAGTGTAATGTGTCGATATGGAATCCCATGAATCTTGGTCACGGACAATGGGAAGCAGTTTGACAATGAAGATTTCAAGAAGTATTGTGAGGAGAACAACATTGAGTTGCGATTCACATCAGTTGCTCATCCTCAAGAAAACGGACAAGCCGAGGTGGCCAACCGAATCATCCTAGATGGACTCAAGAAGAGAGTTAAACACTCAAGTAACACTTGGGTGGACGAGTTGCTCCCTATACTTTGGGCATATCGTACCACTTACAAGGGTACTACTAAAGCAACTCCATTCCTGTTAGCCTATGGGGTAGAAGCCGTGGTTCCAGTGGAGATTACTCATACCTCCCTAAGAGTAGGGGCCTTTGGGCCTAAATCGAATGAAGAAGGTATGAGGTTGGCTCTTGATCTAATTGATGAAGTCAGAGATGAGGCAAATGCCAAGATCGTGGAACATCAGAAGCGAGCATCTTTCTACTACAACCTGAGAGTTAAAGAAAGGTTCTTTCGTCAAGGAGACTTGGTTCTCAGAAAGATTGAAGCATCCGGGGTTGTACAGAAAGGAAAATTAGCCCCTAATTAGGAAGGGCCCTACAAAGTCAATAATGTGTTTGGACGAGGCTCGTATAAGCTAGAAACCCTCGAAGGGCATGAGGTGCCAAGGACTTGGCATGCCTCCAACTTAAAAGTTTATTATGTTTAGTGCATCATAAAAGGATCCGCTAGTAGGACAAGTAGAAATAAGGTTCGATGAAATCATGAGCTTCCTAGAAAGCAGATGAAGGGTTGAACCCGTTTTGATTGGTAGAAACATCCTCAAAGCTTTGCCAAGACAAACTACAAATGAATGCAAAGGAAAGCATACAAAATATGTATGTCAACTGCACAAATAGAGTTGAATACAATGAACCCGAAGGGTGAATGTTGCTAATAAACATACAAAAGAAAGCCAAAGATGCCTATTGTTAATTAGCGAAAATTTTAAGCTCAGGAGAAGTTTGATATGATAGACTTGAGAATGAATCACTACGAGTGCAGCCATCAGTAAGAACTCGTAAGGGTGAAGGGTTGAAACCCCAGAAACCTAAGACATTCAGCCTAAACCCCATCATTCGATATGCTCAATGAAAGGTTTGAAGCCAAAACAAGACGGTATAAGACATAAAAGGCATATGCCACTACGCCATAGATGGCCGGATGCAACACACACCTACTGTTACCTTAGACACGATTTCTGTTGCATCAGGCCTAAGGTAACGCACTTTTACCATTTCATCCGCGAATGTTACCTTTGACATCAAATGCAACGCTTTCCTTCTCAATGGTAACACAGGGCAAAGTATTACATTAGGCCCATAGAGTAACACTAAATCAAACAAATGCAAATGTCAAGCTAGCCTCGAATAAGGCAAAATCATCGTAAATGTGTAGGTCGCTCCACACTTTATACCAAGACGATACTCGTGAAACACTAGTGTATATTAAAATCCCCAAAAAAGTGTAGTAAGTCCCAGGTAAGGGATAAAAAGACCCCAAGTCTCGAAAAAGACCGGTATAACTTCTATGAAATACCAATATGGGTCCTTAGAATACCCATATCAGTTATGGAATCATTGATATGGACAATTCTAACATATTACACAATCGGTTTTAAATTAGTTTTAAATTAGTTTTAAATTTCATCATTGAATTATCATTCAATCTCAGTGTAACTTGTACAATCTTAATTACATGACATGGTTGACCCATTAGATCGGGAATTTGTAAACATTTTGGTTATTGTAGTTTTTTTTCCCCAAAAGTTATTGTAGTTTTTGGTTGTACAAAATTTTGTTAATGTATGTTTTTTTTATTATTGCACAGGTTTCTAGGTATGATTAGATTACAGAGGAACAAAATATTTTTTTTAAAATTTTTTGGACAATATACGTCGGTTGTTTAGAAGAACCGACGTAAAAAGATAACAATATACGTCGCCTTTTTGTTTTATACGTCGGTTACTCAGACTTTTATACGTCGGTTATTTTGGTCTTTTACGTCGGCTTAATAACCGACGTATATTATACCTATTACGTCGCCTTTTTAACCGACGTAAAAGACTGTGACTTTATACGTCGCCTCTCTATACGTCGCCATTTAACCGACGTATAAGGTCGATTTAACCGACGTAAAAGGCCTGTTTTCTACTAGTGTAGTGCATTATCATAGAATTTGGGGGGCAAATGATATGGGTTAAAAATAACCCTAAAGACATAATTAATATTGCATTAATTAAACCTAGATGGTCCATAAATAAGGCCCACTAATAAGGCCCAAAACTTTAATTAAATATTAATTTCGTAATTAATATTTGGGCTAGAAGTACAACCTGTATTAGGAGACGTCCAATACAGGCATGTTCTAATACAAGTGGGCTTGTTTCAATACAAGTCCGTTATGATATGGAAACAACTCCTACAAGGAAGGATCTAGAATTAATCCTTATCCACCGTCAATGATAAGACTTATCCGTCAAGGAAGTAAAGATACTTATCCACCGTCAAGGATAAGATTTATCCTTCAAGGAAATGATATTACTTATCCACCATCAAGGATAAGATTTATCCTTCAAGTAAATCAATACTTATCCACTAGGCTTCTAAACGCCTATATAAAGGGTCTGACCCCTCATCTCATAACTACGTTTTAGACTTCATCCTCGAATAAGGACATACAAGTCACTATGTCCTTGGTGTGCCCCTGCCGCCATAGCCCCGACGGTAACACCAAGAACTACGTTTTATTGGGTTGATTCTGTAAATACTAGAGATAGGTAGACATCTTGTTAGGACCGAGTTAGTCCCGATAACAAGAGCAGCCATTAAATATTGAAACTCACAAACCATAGCAGCAAATTTACAAGTACGTTTTTTATTCCATAACAATATTACTTTTTAATTAAAAAAAACACTATCTTTTATAAACACACCTAAAAATACTAATTATATTTTATTTTTTAGTTATTAAAAACGTGTTACTTTTTAATTAAAACATACTATCTTTTATTAACAAATCTAAAAATACTAATTATATTATATCTTTTAATCATTAATATTAACTTTTTAAATTAACATGTTACCTTTTTATTAAACAATATTACCTTTCCAAAACACACCTAAAGATACCAATTGTACAATTGTTTTCAATCATTAATACACTCTCATTAATACCTTACGGGAAATCGTTCAATAGTTAATAATATATATAACTTATTAATACATCCAAATATATCTTTTAATTGATGAAAATATCCAAATATATCCAAATATATGCCAAGTTTGTATCATATTTTCTTGATGCGACACCCGTTACTCTAAATAAATATAAAACAAATACTAATCAAAATATGCGCTCTCGTTAAAATTTTGGCTCAGCTCGTTAAACATGTTTTCTCTCAATAACACGCTTTCTGGTTGTTACTAATCAAAATATAGATAACAAATTAATTTACTAAATAAATTATATCAGTTATTAATTAATTTTATTATATCTTAAAATTTAATTTAAATCATCATTAACATGGTAAAATAATAATATAATAAAAGATACATGTATGTGTATATAATGATATTGATTGATATTTAATTTTCAAAATTTTAAAATTTGACTAAAATAGAAAATTTAGGAGAATACTAAAATGGTAAATTTAGTTTCTTAATAAAAAATTGAATATTAAAATTATATACTTAGTTTTCTCCATTAGTAAAAATTTTCAAAGGCAAGAAAATAAAAATAATATATTTTGTTTCCTTCATTAATAAAGATTTAAAATGCAATTGAGATATTTCCTAATATTTAATATTAATAATTCAAAAATTCGAGAAAATTATAAAAAGATTGAGGTGATTTGGGGGACCCACCTCACCATTCTCCATAATTTTTTTTAAAATTTTAAGCTTTGGCTTAAATATAAAATTTGGAAGAATATTAATATAATATATTTAGTTTCATATGTTAGAAGTTATATTTATAAATAATTTTTTTTTAAAATTTTTAAAATTGTATATTTAATTTCCTCCATTAGTAAAAATTGTAAAGGTAAGATTCTAAAGTATTATGTTCTTATTTTTTCTCATAGAAAGTATTATCTAATTAACTATTAACTATTTAAATTATAATAAAAAGTAATTTTTTTTATATTTCATTTTTCATTGTGAAAGTTGGTTGTTTCATAAATTCGATATAAGCCTTCAAGCATAGATATTTTATCGTAGATAATAACATCTTATTTTGTATAGACATATTAAATCATTACATCACAATTGAATTATCTAATACCAATATCAAAGATGATCAGCTTATAAATACAACCCTACATCAAAATAAAAATTATGAGTATAATAGAACATAATACTAAAAAAAGGAAGAACATGGTCAAAGAATACAATTATCAAATATCAAATATTATACTAATGATGTCTCGAATTCAAGTTTAAACAAATCGATGTAAAAGTACGATAGAAAGTTTAACTTATCTTTGATGGTCAATATTATATATATATATATATGAATGATTGTTGGAGAAGAAGTTAGTGTTGAATAATTAAGGTAAACTTTTGTAATAAGTTTCAAATTGGTGCCGAAGAGAAATTTAGGAAAATATTAGTAAAAGTCTTTTTCAATTTTAAAATTTGGGAAACCAATTTAGGATAATATCCATTAGTCAAGATTTTAAATGCAAATATATTAAAATTGTATATTCAGTTTCCTTGATTAGGATAGATTTGAAAAAACAAAAGAGATATATTTTAATCAAGGAGAATATTAAAATTGTATATTAGGTTTCCCTATATATATAAAGAAGAAGATAAATAAAAGAAGAAATAAGATAAATATTGATAACCTAAAAAGATAAAGATGTTGAATATTAATAAAAAGATAAAGATGCCCAAAAATATCAGGACTAAAATCTTACTTATATAGTTTAAAATATTTTAATACTTTTAATTTTTTAAAAAATTTACCTATTTCAACATTCCTACTTAATATTTTTAATAAATACAATTAATAAAATATGAAAATATGAATATTGAAATAACAATTATTAAAAACACTCCTTTAAGCTAGTATATATATAAAGAAGAAGATAAATTCAAATTAGTAAAGATTTAAAAGGAAATATAGATTTTTTCTATCCTATAAATTCAAATTTATATAAGGAACTTTAATTTTATTGAATAAAAATTGAGAAAGGAAAGAATCTTAAAATTGTATATCACTTTCCTCCATTAGTAAAGATTTAAAAGGTATTTCATATTTTTCTATCCTATAAATTCCAATTTAAATAAGGAAATTTAATTTTATTGAATTAAAATTGTATATCTAGTTTCCTCCATTAACAAAGATTTAAAAGGCAATTGAGATTTTTTCTATCATATAAATTCAAATTTAAATAAGGAACTTCCATTTTATTAAATCAATATTGAGAAAGGAAAGAATATTAAAATTGTATATTATATTTCCTCCATTAGTGAAAATTTAAAAGGCAATTGATATTTTCTTGTTAGGCCGAATACACAATATAATCAAGTATGTATGAGAATAACAATGATTAATAACACTGTTTATGAATCAATAAAACTGTAATCTTATTAACAGCTTCTCTCTTTATGATGTTAATGAATCACAAAGAGCTTCTAGGTTACAAGAATAATAATTCAATGATCGCATCCCTTCTAGGGATAACCTATCTGTGTTTATATAGTACACAGCTACATACAATCCATCTCTAATTGATATTCCTATAAGTTAGCTATACAATTCATATCAATTAAGGATTGCTTCAGTCTTCTATTCCAATCTCCTTAGCTGTATCAATATATTCTGCTTCTTTCCATCTTCAGAATGTATTGCTTCTAGAATCTTCAATTCTGCACCGACAGCTAATTCAACTTTCACCTTGTCAGACTTTAAATAAACTCTGACCGGCTTCAATTAAACTCTTTACCCTGTCAGAGTTTAACTAAACTCTGACTGGCTTCTGATAAACTCTTGTCAGTACCTGTTGCTTAAACACTGATAAACAAACATTAGCAATTATATCTAACAATCTCCCCCAACTTGTTCATAATAAAATGTACAAGTTAAAACATATAATTGATGATGTCAAAACCTTTTAACAAATGCAGTGTTTAACATATAACAGAGTTTAATTTAAAACAGAGTTTAAATTTGAGTTAGAATAGAAAGTATTAAAAACTTACAGTCAGACTTTACTTGACTTCTTCAATATCAGGTACAGTCCTGAGATAATCAATCAGCAGTCTTCTCTCAGCATTCTCAAGTTCAGTTATCATAATCTCTTTCAGCTCCTTATACTCTGGATCTCCTTCACCAGTTTGATATATGGCAGCCCTCAGAGAATAGATACTGTTCTTCTTCATATCATTCCCTAGCCGAATGTACTGAGCTTTATCTGACTCTAAGTTGAATTCTAAAACTTTTAATCCCAGTGCAGTTTTAAATCTAGCACTGTTTCTCTTCATCTCCACCAATTTTCCAGTATGATCTCTATACTTTGGAATATAAGCATTTGAGACTTCTCCTCCTCCAAGCATCACTTTTGATCTCAGCATCTTTTCTCTTAAGATTTGAGCAACATTATGGGTGTGTCTGTTCTTAACTTTTAACAGATAAAGTACATATTCAAGTTCTTCCCATGATTTGAGATTTACATCAGATTCTCCAATTCTATAAACTCTTCCATCACTCATGAAATATAACAGAAACTGCTTCTTCAAGATCTTGTGAAAAATCAACTGAACAGATTCTAACTTATCAAGATTTTCTTGTGTATTCCTAATACCAGATCCTGTCAGTGAAATATTGTCTTGAGATCTGTTATTTATTCTCTTCTCCCTATGTGAACCTAAACCAGACTTATCATAAGATTCTTTTCCAAGTACAGTCCTGGTTTGAGAAAAATCCACAGGTTGAAGTGTCAGAGTTTCAGAGAGTACAGGTCTTAAGAAACCTTTGAGTTGAGGAGCTAGCTGAGTTTGCACAGCTTGAGCCTTGTCAGAGGCTGGCTTAACTTCAATAGTATCATCAACTTGAGCAGCGTCAGAGGTTGATTTTGGTAATCTTGTTTCAACTTCAGCAATGTCAGAGGTTGAATAAATCTTCTTAGGTAACTGTTCTTCTTCTACCAGTTTACCTTTTCCTTTGTCAGCATTTTTAATCACAGGCCTCCTTGAGTACTGTAAACTCTGATCAGAGTTTACATTCTCTTTGATAACAATTCCTTTTTCTTTCTTTCTAGGAGCCTTGATTTCCTTCTTCTTGTAGATTCCAGCTTCAAGATTTTTCTTGTGTTCTTCAGCAAGCATCTGTTCTTCAGCTTGGATATCTTCAATTGTAATACCTTTTCCATGTTCTGCTATAAACATCTTAGCAGCAATTTCCTCATCAGTAGATGGCTTATCAGAGATTATCAAACTTTTATATCTTGAACCACTGGCAGAGTTTACATGTCCCTTTCCAGAGTTTGATCTTTTATCAGAGTTTGATCTTCTTGAAAGTAATCTTCTATCATCATTTGATCTTAAGCGCTTTCCATCTCCTCCCTTGTTTCCACCATCATTACCATCATCCCTCCGTCTCAGAGTTTGAGTGTCTTTGCATTTGTCACTTGGTACACTCTCCCCCTTTTTGACATCATCAGAAAGTAGTACTGATGTCAACAATTCAAGCGCAGTAGAAATAGAAGTCAGTTGAGCAGACATAGCATTCTGGTTGTCTTCAACTGTCTCAAGCCTCTTCTTGATTTCTTCAGAATCCCTGGCTTGCTGCTTGAACATGGTATAATAATAAGTTCTGTCAGCCTTTAAAGTAAGATCCCTCAAGCTTACTTCATTCCTCAGACTAGTAAGCATTTGTTGATTCTCATCAAATCTATTATTGAGAGATTTGACTTGAATAACAGTTGCTTGTAAGTTCGTAAGGACATCAGGATTTGTAATCTTCTTGACAGAATCAGATAAAAATTCTGCAGCCCTTTGCGCTGGAAAAATACAATCTGCATTAGCCCATGCATTGTAGTACATATTCTGAAAATGCTCAGAAGCAGCCCTTTGAACTTCCCTTTCTTCAGCAGAGTTTGCTTGAATATCAGAAACTTCCACTTGAACATCAGAGTTTGAATGAACAGGACTAGCTTCAGCATTGTCATCCTCTCTGTGAATATCTTCAAGCACATTTTCAGCAGTGATTTCATCAATTAACTGTGCAGTCACATCAGGTACTTGATCTGCTACAGTTTGAGGAACATCAGAGTTTACTGGAGCAGTAACCTCTGCTTCTCTCTGAACAATCTCAACAACTGATTGTTGCAAAGTTTCAAGTAAGACAGTATCCTCATGATCATTGGCTGTTGCATCAGCATGTACAGCAACAGCTTCTGGAACTGGATCAACTCTAATCTGATCTACTTCATCACCGTTCTCAAAATCAATAGAAATGATTTCTGTGTGAGAAGCAATAGGTTCTACTAACTCAGTAGATGCTTGATCAGCTTCCGGTATTGTATCTTCATGATCCACAATCCTGCTGTCAGAGTATGCAGCAGCTTCCTCAACTACATCATCATTTTTTGATGTAGGAGCTTCTGTGTCCTCAGGTTCTTTATCCAAATTGGCAATAATATCACCAAAAAGTTGATTAGCAACTAATCTTCTCTTTCTCTGATGAAGATTTTCTTCATCAGCTTCAGTTTCTGAGTCTGCACTAGAAGCAGCAGCAACAGACTTTGCCCTGTGGGCTCGCCTTTTCTTCATTCTTTTTCTCTGAGGCACAGGAGCAACATTTGATACCTCAGCTTCAACAGACTTAACTGCTCGAACTTTAGATCTCTTTGACCTCTGTGGTTGAGATACAGAAGGTCCAGCTTCAGCAGTTGAGACACGGTGTTGTTGTGAGTTGTCAAGAAATTGTTGCACAGATGCAGGTAACATTAAAGGACCAACTTCTCCTTTCTTGTTGTCCTTGTTGATCAGATCAGAGAATATACGTTTGTGCAATTTAAATGAAAGAATGACATCCTCATCTAAAATCTCAACATCAGGGCAGCATAGACTAAATATTAACTGACAAAACCTAGAGAAATAGACAACATTCCTATTCTCTAGCATTTTCTCACCAATATTATTTAAAACTAATCTAGCAACATCAAATTGACTGCCATAGAGAAGAGAATACCCGATCTGTAGACTATCAGTGGGAATTGCATCCCAGTTTGTGCACTTTTTCCCGAACGCTCTTGTGATGCAGTCGAAGAAGAAACTCCATTCCTTTCGCAAAAATGGCCTTTTGAGTTGACCTATCTTTGTCAAAGGTCCAGTGTAGCCTATCTCGTTCATCATCCTGACTAGCTCAGAGTCGCCAACAGAGATTGTGAATGCATTGAAATCTTCAAGACCCAAAGCATCACGAACAGTAGTAGGAGTAACAGCATAGTCATTGTCCTCATATTGAAAAATAATAGATGGAGATCCAGACTCTCCTCCATTATCATAAACACCTGTCTGCCAAAAAGATTTGATTTGAGTTGCAGACAGCTTCGATGGTGCGGTGAGAGCAGTGCCAATATCAGAGTTGGACAAGAAACTCTGAATCAAATGAAACGCCTCCGGTGCGTTCTCATTTGTTACAGGAGCTGAGTAGTTATTTGGGACAAATTCTAATTCAGAAGCAGTAAACGCTGTAGTTGCCATTAGTAAGAATTGAAAACAAGAAGTACTGGGCTTTGAAAGTGTTTGAGTGTTTGTGTGTGAGTAAAATGTTATGAAAAGATGAAATGCGTAAAAGATTGAATCGTGTGTATGTAGTGTATTAAATAATAACTGTAAAGATTAGAAGTATGTTAGTGGGACAGATGTCAGACGTTAATACGCTGACAGCTGTATCTAACAACTTCCAATACACACGTGCAAACGTGGAGACACCTGTCATCACATATAACACTCAAAATAGTCGCTTAAAAGAAAAAAAATCAATAATAATAAAATTATCAATTTTAATAATAAAGTACAAAGGAACTCAACAGTCAGAATAATAATGACTGTCTCGAAACTCCGCACCTTAGTATCCCAAGCGCTTCGATTCTAGTAAAAACCTTTCAGTTACCCTGTTTGAATGCTTTAAAAACTCAAAGCATTTTAACAACAGGCTTCATATCTTAAACTTACTATACACCCAAAATGGCAGGAACCTTTGAGTTCATGGATGTTGAAGCATTCTTGAATTTAAACTGGCCTCAACAAGCAAATTACATCATTGATGAGTTTCTTGTTCTTTCTTTTCTGAACGAAGAAGGTCTTATAGCAGATGATGAAATTGCTGAAGGACCAATTTCTAATCCGTATGTGCATATCATCCGTCCCGGTCCTTATGATATGCCCATCCTGGCAGACAATGAAGCTATGATGGTTTGCATGATGCTTTTTCAACAGAGCTTCTTGACGGGTACTGAAGAGTCACTCTTCTTGGAATCCTGCAAGCTGCAAAGCAGAAAGAGAATCCAGGAAGATGATGATGATGATGATTCATCTTCAGGATGTTGTCAAGCAATCCCAGATGGTATAATGACCAGATGAACAACTGGGTAGCTATTATCAGAAGTAATAGAGCACGATAGCTTCTGGCTCTAGCTCTTCTGCTTCATATATAGCATTCAAATACTTATCCTGGTTAAATAGATCTTTTCTTTTGTAACCAGAAAGATTAGTATGTACCAGAAATATTAGCTAGGCATGAGTATGTAATTGACTGAATGTAAACAAAGTTTGAATCAATTAATGAAAAAGACCCATTTTGTTGCTTTACATTTCAGTATTATCAATATTGCATAGTAATTGTAAAGTGAAAGAGAAGATATCACTTTGTACAATAAACTAACATACTCAATAGCATTGGTTAATCACTATCAGGACTTATCAAACAAACTCTATCTTTTCTCTGTTCAATCACACTTTTTCGAAAAACAAATGACTAAACCCAAAATCATAAACTGTAATTACCAGAGTATGACCAACAGAGTTTATGACTAACAGAGTTTAACATCAGAGTTTGACCAACAGAGTTTATGACACTGGTACTCATAACAGTTAACATATGCAAGGAATCATGAGCAACAAAAATTAAACATGTATAAATTTTGAGTCTAACCCGTATCTCTAGTCAGAGCCAGAGATCATTCCAAGTTCATTTACCAATCTTGTAAAAGTAGCTTCACTCAAGGGTTTGGTGAAGATATCTGCAAGTTGTTGGTCTGTAGACACAAAATGAAGCTCAATATTTCCTTCTTCCACATGTTCTCTGATAAAATGATACCTTATGCTGATGTGCTTGGTCATGGAGTGCTGTACTGGATTTCCTGTCATAGCAATAGCACTTTGATTATCACAGAAAATAGGTATTCTAGAGTACCTTAATCCATAATCCAGCAATTGATTCTTCATCCATAAAATCTGTGCACAACAGCTACCAGCTGCTATATACTCTGCTTCTGCAGTGGATGTAGAAATTGATTTCTGTTTCTTACTGTACCAAGAAACCAATCTGTCACCTAAAAATTGACAGCTTCCACTTGTACTTTTTCTGTCTATCTTACAGCCTGCAAAATCTGCATCAGAGTAACCAATTAACTTAAACTCTGATTCTCTAGGATACCACAAACCCAGGGTTATGGTTCCTTTGAGATATTTGAAGATCCTTTTTACAGCTGTTAGATGAGGCTCTCTGGGATCTGCTTGAAATCTTGCACAAAGACATGTTGCATACATGATATCAGGTCTACTTGCAGTAAGATACAGTAAAGACCCTATCATTCCTCTGTAGTTAGTCATATCTACTGAGGCTCCTGTGTCTTTGTCAAGCTTCGTTGCTGTAGCCATGGGAGTTGTAGCAGATGAACTATCAAGCATACCAAATTTCTTGAGAAGATTTCTGGTATACTTTGCTTGATTGATAAAAATCCCATCATCTGTTTGCTTGACCTGTAAGCCTAGAAAATAACTAAGCTCTCCCATCATGCTCATTTGATACCTGGATTGCATAAGCTTTGCAAACTTCTTACAAAGTTTGTCATTAGTAGATCCAAAAATAATATCATCTACATAAATTTGAACTAAAAGCAAATCATCACCATAATTGAAATAAAACAAGGTTTTATCGATTGTACCTCTTGTGAACCCACTTTCTAAAAGAAACTGAGCAAGAGTTTCATACCATGCTCTTGGTGCTTGCTTTAGTCCATATAATGCCTTATCAAGCCTGTAGACATAATCTGGATGCTTGGAATCTACAAATCCTGGTGGTTGTTCAACAAACACTTCTTCTTCAAGCTTCCCATTGAGAAAAGCACTTTTTACATCCATCTGAAAGACTTTAAACTTCTTGTGTGCAGCATAGGCCAGAAAAATTCTTATGGCCTCCAATCTTGCAACTGGAGCAAAGGTTTCATCATAGTCAATTCCTTCCTGTTGTGAATAACCTTTAGCCACAAGTCTAGCCTTGTTCCTTGTAATCACACCATCACTGTCAGTCTTGTTTCTGAAAACCCACTTTGTACCTACAATTGATCTGTTCTTTGGTCTAGGTACAAGTGTCCAGACTTCATTTCTTTCAAATTCATTTAACTCTTCTTGCATTGCTGTAATCCAATTAGCATCTTGAAGAGCTTCCTCCACTTTCTTTGGTTCTGTTTGAGACAAGAAAGCATGATATAGACACTCATTGTTTGTTGCACTTCTAGTTCTCACACTAGCATCAGGATCTCCAATTATGAGATCAGGTGTGTGTGCCTGTGTCCACTTTCTTGCTGTTGGTAAGTGGTTTCTTGCATCATTATTGAATCCTCCCCCTTGATCCATGCTCTCCTGATTCATACGTTGACTCTCTGCAGTATCTGAGGCTCCCCCTGAGTTGGATGGCTCAGTGTTTGAGCTGTCAGAGTTTAAATCAGTTTCCTCAACTGACTCACTTGCTGTGTCTTGTTGAGCTTCTTCACGCTCCCCCTCAACTGGTTCTCTATTTTGTTCAATTTGAGAATTTCCAGTTTCTCCAGTATTTACCAGTAGAGGTTCAGAGTATGCTTCGTCAGAGTTTGTCAACCCTGCTTCATCAGAGTTTATATCATCAGAGAATAGATCTTCATTTTCAAAACGTAGTTGATCATATCCATCCTTGTCTTCAAGTCCAATTATTTTCTTGTCATCAAACGACACATGTATGGATTCCATGATCACCTTTGTTCTCAGATTGTAAACTCTGAATGCTTTTGTTGACAATGGATAGCCAACAAAGATTCCTTCATCAGCTTTTAACTCGAACTTGGTCAACTGTTCAGGATGAGTCTTCAACACAAAGCATTTGCATCCAAATATATGAAAATATTTCAAATTTGGCTTCTTGTTTTTCACCATCTCATATGGTGTTTTTCCATGCTTGTTGATCAGAGTAGCATTTTGAGTAAAACAAGCAGTTTGAACAGCTTCTGCCCAGAAATAAGTTGGCAATTTTGCTTCATCTAGCATAGTTCTGGCAGCTTCAATTAAAGTTCTGTTCTTTCTTTCAACTACACCATTTTGCTGTGGAGTGCCAGGTGCAGAAAATTCTTGTTTCACCCCTCTTTCCTTGCAGAAAGCTTCCATGATTGAGTTTCTGAATTCAGTTCCATTATCACTCCTTATTATTTTGACTTTGTGCTGTGATCCTTTGTCCAGTAGATTTACATGATCCATTAGAATTTGAGCAGTTTCATCCTTCTTTGACAAGAAATACACCCATGTATATCTAGTATATTCATCAACAATTACTAGAGCATATTTCTTTCTGCCCATTGACATTATATTCACTGGTCCAAAGAGATCAACATGTAGAAGATGATAAGGTTCCACTACTGAAGATTCAGATTTGCTCTTGAAAGATGACTTCCTTTGTTTGGCCTTTTGACAAGAATCACATAGGCCATCTAGACTGAGTATTGATTTTGGAAGTCCTCTTACAAGATCCTTTCTTATCAGCTCATTGATGTTGTTCAAATTGAGATGAGAGAGCTTCTTGTGCCAATTCCAACTCTCTTCATTTGACATCTTTGCAGTCAGACACACTGTATTTCCATCAGAGTTTGTTACCAAACTTGCTTCATAAATATTGTTGCGCCTGTGTCCAACTAGAACAATTTTTCCAGTAGATTTACTGATAACTTCACAGTATTCACTATGAAAATCTACATGGTTTCCTCTGTCACAGATTTGACTCACAGATAACAGATTATGCTTGAGTCCTGAGACTAGAGCTACATTTGTGATGATGACACTTCCAAGATTAATATTGCCATATCCCAGAGTATGTCCTATGTTGCCATCTCCATAGGAAACTTTTGGGCCAGCCTTCTCCTCAAAGTCTGATAGCAGGGCTTTGTTTCCAGTCATATGTCCTGAGCAACCACTGTCCAAGATAAGTGTGCTCGATCTCTATTATACCCTTATTTTCTGATGACTCAACTTCATCTTTGATAGTTGCCATGAGTGCATAATTCACTCCATCATCAGAATCTGAAGTATCTGCCCAGTCTTTGCCTTTAGAGATGAGTGCTTTTTCAGTTCTTCCTTTCTTGCACTCTGGAGCATAGTGACCCATCTCTTTGCACTTGTAGCACTGGATCTCAGATTTGTCCTTCTTACCTGACTTGGTATCCCTTCCATCAGACTTTCTGAAATTCTTCTTCTCAGAATTTGAATCTTTCCTTGAGAATCTTTTACCCTTCTTGAAGTTCTTGAATCCCATCTTCTTAAATGTCTTGACCATCAAGGCAGCCATTTGCATCATCTCCTCTTCATCATCCTCAGAATCAGAAGCTTCATCAGAGTTTGAATCATCATCAGAGTTTGATGACTCACTCTCAGATTTGATCACTAAAGCCTTTCCCTTGGCTTTCTTCCTTGATGATTCCTTCTTGATGGGCTTCTCCTCGACTTTGAGAGCAACAGATTTTGTCTTCTTGCTTGACCTCCTGTTTCTTTGTTCTATCTCAAGTTCATGAGTCTTTAACAATCCATAGATTTCATCAAGATCTGTATCAGCAAGATCATAATTATCTCTGATTGTTGTTGCCTTTAAATCCCACTTTTCAGGTAGAGATAACAGAAACTTGAGATTGGACTCTTCAAGTTCATATTCCTTATCTACCAGAGACAGATCGTTCAACAGTTTGCAAAATCTGTCATAAGTCTCAGTCAAGGTTTCATTAGTTCTTGAATCAAAGTGCTCATACTCCTGTGTGAGTATTGTTTTTCTGTTCTTCTTAATAGCACCTGTTCCCTGGCATCTGACTTCTAAAGCATCCCATATCTCTTTGGCAGTTTTGCAGCCAATTACCCTGTTAGACATAACATTATCTAAAGCACTGTGGAGAAGATGTCTAACCTTTGCATCTTTTGCAATTGATGAGATATCCTCAGGAGTCATATCTTTCTTTTCCTTTGGGACAGTCTTTTGTTCTTGACCATCAACAACAGGGGACAATTTAGTTGGCATATGAGGACCATCATTAATTCTGTCAAGGTATTCTGGATCTGTAGCCTCCAGAAACATGGTCATCTTTACCTTCCAAATCGGATATTCTACAGGCCTGAGAATCGGAACTCTGATTGTTTCATATCGACTCACAGAATTAGGCTTAACCTGTTCAGCCTTGGGAGCAGCTTGATTTTCTTCAGACATGATTATTACTGTGTTTGAATCGTAAAACTGTATATATTAAACAGCCTTGGCTCTGATACCAATTGTTAGGCCGAATACACAATATAATCAAGTATGTATGAGAATAACAATGATTAATAACACTGTTTATGAATCAATAAAACTGTAATCTTATTAACAGCTTCTCTCTTTATGATGTTAATGAATCACAAAGAGCTTCTAGGTTACAAGAATAATAATTCAATGATCGCATCCCTTCTAGGGATAACCTATCTGTGTTTATATAGTACACAGCTACATACAATCCATCTCTAATTGATATTCCTATAAGTTAGCTATACAATTCATATCAATTAAGGATTGCTTCAGTCTTCTATTCCAATCTCCTTAGCTGTATCAATATATTCTGCTTCTTTCCATCTTCAGAATGTATTGCTTCTAGAATCTTCAATTCTGCACCGACAGCTAATTCAACTTTCACCTTGTCAGACTTTAAATAAACTCTGACCGGCTTCAATTAAACTCTTTACCCTGTCAGAGTTTAACTAAACTCTGACTGGCTTCTGATAAACTCTTGTCAGTACCTGTTGCTTAAACACTGATAAACAAACATTAGCAATTATATCTAACATTTCTCTATCCTATAAATTTGAATTTAAATAAGGAAATTTAATTATATTAAATTAGAATTCAAGAGCTCAAAAAAATAAATAAATAGTTATATTTAGTTTCCTTTATTAGTAAAGATTTAAAAGACAATTGAGATTTTTTCTAAAATTGAGACTCTATTAGTAAAGATTTGAAAGGAAATTGAGATTTTTTCTATCCTAGCTATAATTTCAAATTTATATAAGGAACTTTCATTTTATTGAATAAAAATTGAGAAAGGGAAGAATCTTGAAATTGTATATCAGTTTGCTCAATTAGTAAACTTTTAAAAGGTATTTGATATATTTCTATCCTAAAAATTCTAATTTAAATAAGGAAATTTAATTTTATAGAATTAAAATTGTATATTTTGTTTCCTGCATTAACAAAGATTTAAAAGACAATTCAGATTTTTTCTATCCTATAAATTCAAATTTAAATAAGTAAATTTAATTTTATTGAATTAAAATTGAGAAAGAAAAGAATATTAAAATTGTATATTCAATTTCCTCCATTAGATAAAATTTAAAAGGCAATTGATATTTTATCTATCCTATAAATTTTAATTTAAATAAGGAAATTTAATCATATTAAATTAAAATTCAAGAGCTCTAGAAAAGTAAATAAATAATTATATTTAGTTTCCTTTATTAGTAAAGATTTAAAAGACAATTGAGATTTTTTCTATCATATAAATTCAACTTTAAATAAGGAACTTTCATTTTATTGAATCAAAATTGAGAAAGGAAAGAATCTTAAAATTGTATATCAGTTTCCTCATTAGTAAAAATTTAAAAGGCAGTTGATATTTTCCTATCCTATAAATTCGAATTTAAATAAGGAAAATTTAATTTTATTGAATTAAAATTCAGTAGCTCTAGAAAAATAGATAACTAGTTTTAGGAGATTTGAGAGCTGCTGAAGGTTTTCCTTTATATATATAAAGATATACTAGCATATAACCCATGCAAGGCACGGGCCTTAAAAATAATAAACTAAAAAATTTAATGTGAACGGAAAATATTAAAATAAAAGTAAAAATTAATATGATAAATTATAAAATGATAA
The DNA here is from genome assembly GCA_030848705.1 of Heracleum sosnowskyi. Classification (NCBI taxonomy): domain Eukaryota; kingdom Viridiplantae; phylum Streptophyta; class Magnoliopsida; order Apiales; family Apiaceae; genus Heracleum; species Heracleum sosnowskyi. The sequence goes on along the minus strand of CM061235.1, from coordinate 89,565,350 downwards.
ACTTAAATATGCATTGGAACATAAAAAAATATAAAAAAAATACAAATGAGGCCGAGGAAGATAAATGAGGTACTATTAATATTATTTTATAATAAAATAATATTAATAATAAGGACAGACAGAAAATCTAACATGTTTTAATTAAAAAAAGTAATTGACCGTGATATTTTTAGAAGTGTTTTAATTATATTAATTGTATTTATTAAAAAAATATGTTGACATGTTAAAATAAGTAAGTTTTTTTAATAAGGACAAATAGAAAAGTTAACATGTTTTAATTAAAAAAAAGTAACTGCACGTAATATTTTTAGATGTGTTTTAATTATATTAATTTTATTTGTTAAAAAAATACGTTCACTTGTTAAAATAGGTAAGTTTTTTTAAATAATTAAAAGTATTAAAATAGGTTTTAAAATATATAAGCTGCACTTGATATTTTTGGAAAAGAGAGATTTTAATGATAACAAATTGTTAGATATAATTGCTAATGTTTGTTTATCAGTGTTTAAGCAACAGGTACTGACAAGAGTTTATCAGAAGCCAGTCAGAGTTTAGTTAAACTCTGACAGGGTGAAGAGTTTAAAGGTAGCCGGTCAGAGTTTATTTAAAGTCTGACAAGGTGAAAGTTGAATTAGCTGTCGGTGCTGAATTGAAGATTCTAGAAGCAATATATTCTGAAGATGGAAAGAAGCAGAATATATTGATACAGCTAAGGAGACGGAATAGAAGATAAGAAGCAATCCTTAATTGATAAGTTTTGTATAGCTAACTTGTAGGAATATCAATTAGATAAGGATTGTATGTAGCTGTGTACTATATAAACACAGATAGGTTTTCCCTAGAAGGGACGCGAATATTGATATATTATTCTTGTAACCTAGAAGCTCTTTGTGATTAATTAACATCATAAAGAGAGAAGCTGTTAATATAAATACAGTTTATTGATTCATAAACAGTGTTCTTAATTATTGTTATTCTCATACATACTTGATTATATTGTGTATTCGGCCTAACAATTGGTATCAGAGCCAAGGCTGTTTAATATATACAGTTTTACGATTCAAACACAGTATTAATCATGTCTGAAGAAAATCAAACTGCTCCTAAGGCTGAACAGGTTAAGCCCAATTCTGTGAGTCGATATGAAACAATCAGGGTTCCAATTCTCAGGCCAGTAGAGTGTCCAATTTGGAAGGTGAAGATGACCATGTTTCTGGAAGCTACAGATCCAGAATACCTTGACAGAATTAATGATGGTCCTCATATGCCAACTAAATTGTCCCCTGTTGTTGATGGTCAAGCACAAAAGACTGTTCCAAAGGAAAAGAAAGATATGACTCCTGAAGATATCTCATCAATTGCAAAGGATGCAAAGGTTAGACATCTTCTCCACAGCGCTTTAGATAATGTAATGTCTAACAGAGTAATTGGCTGCAAAACTGCCAAAGAGATATGGGATGCTTTAGAAGTCAGATGCCAGGGAACAGGTGCTATTAAGAAGAACAGAAAAACAATACTCACACAGGAGTATGAGCACTTTGATTCAAGAACTAATGAAACCTTGACTGAGACTTATGACAGATTTTGCAAACTGTTGAACGATCTGTCTCTGGTAGATAAGGAATATGAACTTGAAGAGTCCAATCTCAAGTTTCTGTTATCTCTACCTGAAAAGTGGGATTTAAAGACAACAACAATCAGAGATAATTATGATCTTGCTGATACAGATCTTGATGAGATCTATGGATTGTTAAAGACTCATGAACTTGAGATAGAACAAAGAAACAGGAGGTCCAGCAAGAAGACAAAATATGTTGCTCTCAAAGTCGAGGAGAAGCCCATCAAGAAGGAATCATCAAGGAAGAAAGCCAAGGGAAAGGCTTTAGTTATTAAATCTGAAAGTGAGTCATCAAACTCTGATGATGACTCAAACTCTGATGAAGCTTCTGACTCTGAGGATGATGAAGAGGAGTTGATGCAAATGGCTGCATTGATGGTGAAGACCTTTAAGAAGATGGGATTCAAGAACTTCAAGAAAGGAAAGAGATTCTCAAGGAAAGATTCAAACCCTGAAAGAAGAAGTTTCAGAAAGTCTGATGGAAAAGAGAACAAGACTGGCAAGAAGGATAAGTCTCAAATCCAGTGCTACAAGTGTAAGGAGATAGGTCATTATGCTCCAGAGTGCAAGAAAGGCAAATCTGAGAAAGCACTCATCTCTAAAGGCAGAGACTGGGCAGATACTTCAGACTCTGATGATGGAGAAAACTATGCTCTTATGGCAACTGTCAGAGATGAGACTGAATCTTCTGAAAATAAGGGTATAATAGAGAGCACACTTATCTTAGACAGTGGATGCTCAGGACATATGACTGGAGATAAAGCCCTGCTATCAGACTTTGAGGAGAAGGTTGGCCCAAAAGTTTCCTATGGAGATGGCAACATAGGACACACTCTGGGATATGGCAATATTAATCTTGGAAGTGTCATCATCACAAAAGTAGCTCTAGTCTCAGGACTCAAGCATAATCTGTTATCTGTGAGTCAAATCTGTGACAGAGGAAACCATGTAGATTTTCATAGTGAATACTGTGAAGTTATCAGTAAATCTACTGGGAAAGTTGTTCTAGTTGGACACAGGCGCAACAATATTTATGAAGCAAGTTTGGTAACAAACTCTGATGGAAAAATAGTGTGTCTGACTGCAAAAATGTCAAATGAAGAGAGTTGGAATTGGCACAAGAAGCTCTCTCATCTCAATTTGAACAACATCAATGAGCTTATAAGAAAGGATCTTGTAAGAGGACTTCCAAAATCAATACTCAATCTAGATGGTCTATGTGATTCTTGTCAAAAGGCCAAGCAAAGGAAGTCATCTTTCAAGAGCAAATCTGAATCTTCAGTAGTGGAACCTTATCATCTTCTACATGTTGATCTCTTTGGACCAGTGAATGTGATGTCCATGGGCAGAAAGAAATATGCTTTAGTAATTGTTGATGAATATACTAGATATACATGGGTGTATTTCTTGTCAAAGAAGGATGAAACTGCTCAAACGTTGATGGAACATGTAAATCTACTGGACAAAGGATCAAAGCACAAAGTCAAAATTATAAGGAGTGATAATGGAACTGAATTCAGAAACTCAATCATGGAAGCTTTCTGCAAGGAAAGAGGAGTCAAACAAGAATTTTCTGCACCTGGAACTCCACAGCAAAATGGTGTAGTTGAAAGAAAGAACAGAACTTTAATTGAAGCTGCCAGAACTATGCTTGATGAAGCAAAATTGCCAACTTATTTCTGGGCAGAAGCTGTTCAAACTGCTTGTTTTACTCAAAATGCAACTCTGATCAACAAGCATGGAAAAACACCATATGAAATGGTGAAAAACAAGAAGCCAAATTTGAAATATTTTCACATATTTGGATGCAAATGCTTTGTGTTGAAGACTCATCCTGAACAGTTGACCAAGTTCGAGTTAAAAGCTGATGAAGGAATCTTTGTTGGCTATCCATTGTCAACAAAAGCATTCAGAGTTTACAATCTGAGAACAAAGGTGATCATGGAATCCATACATGTGTCGTTTGATGACAAGAAAATAATTGGACTTGAAGACAAGGATGGATATGATCAACTACGTTTTGAAAATGAAGATCTATTCTCTGATGATATAAACTCTGATGAAGCAGGGTTGACAAACTCTGACGAAGCATACTCTGAACCTCTACTGGTAAATACTGGAGAAACTGGAAATTCTCAAATTGAACTAAATAGAGAACCAGTTGAGGGGGAGCGTGAAGAAGCTCAACAAGACACAGCAAGTGAGTCAGTTGAGGAAACTGATTCAAACTCTGACAGCTCAAACACTGAGCCATCCAACTCAGGGGGAGCCTCAGAAGCTGCAGAAAGTCAACACATGAATCAGGAGAGCATGGATCAAGGGGGAGGATCCAATACTGATACAAGAAGCCACTTACCAACAGCAAGAAAGTGGACACAGGCACATACACCTGATCTTATAATTGGAGATCCTGATGCTAGTGTAAGAACTAGAAGTGCAACAAATAATGAGTGTCTGTATCATGCTTTCTTGTCTCAAACAGAACCAAAGAAAGTGGAAGAAGCTCTTCAAGATGCTAATTGGATTACAGCAATGCAAGAAGAGTTAAATGAATTTGAAAGAAATGAAGTCTGGACACTTGTACCTAGACCAAAGAATAGATCAATTGTAGGTACAAAGTGGGTTTTCAGAAACAAGACTGACAGTGAAGGTGTGATTACAAGAAACAAGGCTAGACTTGTGGCTAAAGGTTATTTACAACAGGAAGGAATTGACTATGATGAAACTTTTGCTCCAGTTGCAAGATTGGAGGCCATAAGAATTTTTCTGGCCTATGCTGCACACAAGAAGTTTAAAGTTTTTCAGATGGATGTAAAAAGTGCTTTTCTCAATGGGAAGCTTGAAGAAGAAGTGTTTGTTGAACAACCACCAGGATTTGTAGATTCCAAGCATCCAGATTATGTCTACAGGCTTGACAAGGCATTATATGGACTAAAGCAAGCACCAAGAGCATGGTATGAAACTCTTGCTCAATTTCTTTTAGAAAGTGGGTTCACAAGAGGTACAATTGATAAAACCCTGTTTTATTTCAATTCTGGTGATGATTTGCTTTTAGTTCAAATTTATGTAGACGATATTATTTTTGGATCTACTAATGACAAACTTTGTAAGAAGTTTGCAAAGCTTATGCAATCCAGGTATCAAATGAGCATGATGGGAGAGCTTAGTTATTTTCTAGGCTTACAGGTCAAGCAAACAGATGATGGGATTTTTATCAATCAAGCAAAGTATACCAGAAATCTTCTAAAGAAATTTGGTATGCTTGATAGTTCATCTGCTACAACTCCCATGGCTACAACAACGAAGCTTGACAAAGACACAGGAGCCTCAGTAGATATGACTAACTATAGAGGAATGATATGGTCTCTACTGTATCTTACTGCAAGTAGACCTGATATCATGTATGCAACATGTCTTTGTGCAAGATTTCAAGCAGATCCCAGAGAGCCTCATCTAACAGCTGTGAAAAGGATCTTCAAATATCTCAAAGGAACCATAACCCTGGGTTTGTGGTATCCTAGAGAATCAGAGTTTAAGTTAATTGGTTACTCTGATGCAGATTTTGCAGGCTGTAAGATAGACAGAAAAAGTACAAGTGGAAGCTGTCAATTTTTAGGTGACAGATTAGTTTCTTGGTACAGCAAGAAACAGAAGTCAATCTCCACATCCACTGCTGAAGCAGAGTATATAGCAGCTGGTAGCTGTTGTGCACAGATTTTATGGATGAAAAATCAACTGCTGGATTATGGGTTAAGGTACTCTAAAATACCTATTTTCTGTGATAACCAAAGTGCTATTGCTATGACAGGTAATCCAGTACAGCACTCCATGACCAAGCACATCAGCATAAGATATCATTTTATCAGAGAACATGTGGAAGAAGGGAACATTGAGCTTCATTTTGTGTCTACAGACCAACAACTTGCAGATATCTTCACCAAACCTTTGAGTGAAGCTACGTTTACAAGATTAGTAAATGAACTTGGAATGATCTCTGGTTCTGACTAGAGATACAGGTTAGACTCAAAATCTATCCATGTTTGATTGTTTAAATGCTCATGATTCCTTGCACATGTTAACTGTTATGTGAACCAGCATGTTAAACTCTGATGGTAAACTCTGTTGGTCATACTCTGATAGTTACAGTTTAATGTTATACTCTGATTGTAATTTTGTCTGAAACATTTGGACCAATGAAGAAATTTGTATGAAGCATAATTCTCAGTAAGTAATTGTGAATCCTTAAGAGTTGATAGATTCTGATCTCAAATATGTGCAGTAAGCTAACACAGCATGATACTGTCTCTATATTTATAGCATCTCTTAGTTTATTGATCCTATACACTGAGTCTGTATTAGCTGTTTGCATTTTCTCTCATAAGTTAATTATAATTACTGATGAAAAGTCTAAACTCTGATTATTCATTGCAATTAATTCACCCTCAAATCAAAAGATGCCAAACAGAGCACAAATTCCTTTGAGATCATGTTGTGCCTAGGAAGATCCAGGAACTTATTGTATGAAATAAGGGCTAAAATCTTTGATTTTTGGTGACTAGTGCCAACCACTGATTACTGGAAAAATAAAAAAAAATAAAAAAAAATAAAAAAAAATAAAAAAAAATAAAAAAAATATATATAATAAAGGGGGTGAAAAATAAAAGACATATCCAAATGAAAGGATATCAGTAATACAGAGTTTAGATAGAAAAATCAGTGTTTATGTTATACATGAGAGTTTAGGCAACCAGTTTTTACTACTTTAGTTTGTGGATTTTATGCACTTTGAGATGATCTAAATACTGATTTCGGTAAACTCTGCTACTACACACACATATTTTCACAACTGTACAGATTGAGAAAAGACTTTAGTGACAAAGAAGGACAAATGGTAAACACTGATGTATTGTGTGAAATACGCCGAGGTTACTTTGTTTTAATCTCTGATGGTTAAAATAATCTCTTTGTTTCAGACATTTTATAATTTTGAGATTAGCCATTTGTTTTTCGGAAAAAGTATGATTGAACGGAGAAATGAAAGAGTGTGTTTGATAAGTCCTGATAGTGATTCGTAATGCTGCTGCGTATGTTAGTTTATTGTTTAAAGTGATATCATTTCTTTCACTTTACAATTACTATGCAAAATTGATAATACTGATATGTAAAGAAACAAATTTTTTTTTCATTAATTGATTCAAATTTACATTCAGACCATTTCATACTCAAGTTTAGCTAAACTTTCTGATACATACTAATCACTATGGTTACAAAAGAAAAGATCTATTTAACCAGGACAAGTATCTGAATGCTACATCTGAAGCAGAAGAGCTAGAGCCAGAAGTTATTGTGCTCTACTACTTCTGATGATCGCTACCCAGTTGTTCAACTGATCATTATACCATCTGGAATTGCTTGACAACATCCTGAAGATGAATCATCATCATCATCATCTTCCTGGATTCTTTTTCTGCTTTGTAGCTTGCAGGATTCCAAGAAGATTGTCTCCTCAATACCCATCAGGAAGCTCTGCTGGAAGAGTATCATACAAATCTCCATAGTATGATCGTCTGCCAGAATGGGCACATCATATGGACCGGGACGGATGATGTGCACATAAGGATTAGAGATTGGTCCTTCTGCTATTTCATCATCTGCTATAAGACCTTCATCATTCAGAAAAGACAGAACAAAAAACTCATCGATGATATAGTTTTCAAAGAGATCCAAAGTTCGAACAGTTAAGTCTGTTTTGCAACAAACTGAAGCTGAGGTATCAAATGTTGATGCTGTGCCTCAGAGAAAAAGAATGAAGAAAAGGCGAGCCCAAAGGGCAAAGTCTGTTGCTGCTGATTCTAATGTCGACTCAGAAACTGAAGCTGATGAAGAGACTCTTCATCAGAGAAAGAGAAGACTAGTTGCTGATCAACTTTTTGGTGATATCATTGCCAATATGGACAAAGAACCTGAAGACACTGAAGCTCCTACATCAGAGAATGAGGAGATTGTGATTACAACTGTACCTTCAAGTACTCCTGCAATTGTTGTTGAGGAGGATATTCTAACTGCTGAAGATGCTGCAAATCCTGAAACTATTCTGATGGATTTTGAACCAGAAGCTCCTACATCAAAAGCTGATGATGTAGTTGAGGAAGCTGCTGCATACTCTGACAGCAGGATTGTGGATCATGAAGATACTGTACTGGAAGCTGATCAAGCTACTACTGAATTAGTAGAACCTATTGCTTCTCACACAGAAATCATTTCTCTTGATTTTGAGAAAGGTGAGGAAGTTGATCAGATTAGAGTTGATCCAGTTCCAGAAGCTGTTGCTGTACATGCTGATGCAACAGATAATGATCATGAGGATATTGTTTTACTTGAAGCTTTGCAACAATCAGTTGTCGAGATTGTTCAGAGAGAAGCAGAGGTTACTGCTCCAGCAAACTCTGATGTTCCTCAAACTGTAGCAGATCAAGTACCTGATGCCACTGCACAGTTACTTGATGAAATCACTGCTGAAAATGTGCTTGAAGATATTCACGGAGAGGATGACAATGCTGAAGCTAGTCCTGCTCCTTCAAACTCTGATATTCAAGTGGAAGTTTCTGATATTCAAGCAAATTCTACTGAAGAGAGGGAAGTTCAAAGGGCTGCTTCTGAGCATTTTCAGAATATGTACTACAATGCATGGGCTAATGCAGATTGTGTCTTTCCAGCACAACGGGCTGCAGATTTTCTATCTGATTCTGTTAAGAAGATTACAAATCCTGATGTCCTTACGAGCTTACATGCCACTGTTATTCAAGTCAAATCTCTCAATAATAGATTTGATGAGAATCAACAGATGCTTACAAAATTGAGGAATGAAGTAAGTCTGAGGGATCTTACTTTAAAGGCTGACAGAACTTCTTACTATGCCATGTTCAAGCAGCAAGCCAGGGATTCTGAAGAAATCAAGAAGAGGCTTGGGACAGTTGAGGACAACCAGAATGCTATGTCTGCTCAACTGACTTCCATTTCTACTGCGCTTGAATTGCTGACATCAGTTCTACTTTCTGATGATGTCAAAAAGGGGGAGAGTATACCTAAAGACAAATGCAAAGATACTCAAACTCTGAGACGGAAGGATGATTCTACTGATGGGGGAAGCAGAGGAAATGAAAGAAGGATTTCTGCTCAAAGGCAAAAACGTGTAATAAACTCTGGTGGTCAATCTACTTCTGGTGGTCAATCTACTTCAAAACTCAACAAAAGTTTAGTTGTTTCAGCTAACCCATCTACTGATGAAGAGATTGCTGCTAGGATCTTTATTAAAGAGCATGGAAAAGATGTTACAATTGAAGATATCCAAGCTGAAGAGCAAATGCTTGCTGAGGAACACGAGAAGAATCTTAAAGCTGGAATCTACAAGAAGAAGGAAATCAAGGCTCCTAGAAAGAAAGAAAAAGGAATTGTTATCAAAGAGAATGTAAACTCTGATCAGAGTTTACAGTACTCAAGGAGGCCTGTGATTAAAAATGCTGACAAGGGAAAAGGTAAACTGGTAGAAGAAGAACAGTTACCTAAGAAGATTTATTCAACCTCTGACATTGCTCAAGTTGAAACAAGATTAGCAAAATCAACCTCTGACGCTGCTCAAGTTGATGATACTATTGAAGATAAGCCAGCCTCTGACAAGGCTCAAGCTGTGCAAACTCAGCTAGCTCCTCAACTCAAAGGTTTCTTAAGACCTGTACTCTCTGAAACTCTGACACTTCAACCTGTGGATTTTTCTCAAACCAGGACTGTACTTGGAAAAGAATCTTATGATAAGTCTGGTTTAGGTTCACATAGGGAGAAGAGAATAAATAACAGATCTCAAGACAATATTTCACTGGCAGGATCTGGTATTAGGGATACACAAGAAAATCTTGATAAGTTAGAATCTGTTCAGTTGATTTTTCACAGAGTCTTGAAGAAGCAGTTTCTGTTATACTTCATGAGTGATGGAAGTGTTTATAGAGTTGGAGAATCTGATGTAAATCTCAAATCATGGGAAGAACTTGAATATGTACTTTATCTGTTGAAAGTTAAGAACAGACACACCCATAATGTTGCTCAAATCTTAAGAGAAAAGATGCTGAGATCAAAAGTAATGCTTGGAGGAGGAGAAGTCTCAAATGCTTATATTCCAAAGTATAGAAATCATGCTGGAAAGTTGGTGAAGATGAAGAAAAACAGTGCTAGATTTACAACTGCACTTGGAATAAAAGTCTTAGAATTCAACTTAGAGTCAGATAAAGCTCAGTACATTCGGTTAGGAAATGACATGAAGAAGAACAGTATTTATTCTCTGAGGGCTGCCATATATCAAACTGGTGAAGGAGATCCAGAGTATAAGGAGCTGAAAGAGATTATGATATCTGAACTTGAGAATGCTGAGAGAAGACTGCTGATTGATTATCTCAGGACTGTACCTGATATTGAAGAAGTCAAGTAAAGTCTGACTGTAAGTTTTTAATATTTTCTATTCTAAGTCAAATTTAAAACTCTGTTTTAAATCAAACTCTGTTATATGTTAAACACTGCATTTGTTAAATGGTTTTGACATCATCAATTATATGTTTAACTTGTATATTTTATTATGAACAAGTTGGGGGAGATTGTTAGATATAATTGCTAATGTTTGTTTATCAGTGTTTAAGCAACAGGTACTGACAAGAGTTTATCAGAAGCCAGTCAGAGTTTAGTTAAACTCTGACAGGGTGAAGAGTTTAAAGGTAGCCGGTCAGAGTTTATTTAAAGTCTGACAAGGTGAAAGTTGAATTAGCTGTCGGTGCTGAATTGAAGATTCTAGAAGCAATATATTCTGAAGATGGAAAGAAGCAGAATATATTGATACAGCTAAGGAGACGGAATAGAAGATAAGAAGCAATCCTTAATGGATAAGTTTTGTATAGCTAACTTGTAGGAATATCAATTAGATAAGGATTGTATGTAGCTGTGTACTATATAAACACAGATAGGTTTTCCCTAGAAGGGACGCGAATATTGATATATTATTCTTGTAACCTAGAAGCTCTTTGTGATTAATTAACATCATAAAGAGAGAAGCTGTTAATATAAATACAGTTTATTGATTCATAAACAGTGTTCTTAATTATTGTTATTCTCATACATACTTGATTATATTGTGTATTCGGCCTAACACAAATATAAAAGGTAATATATTTTAATTTAAAGGTAATATATTAAATAGAGTATTAAAATAGGTTTTAAAATAAATAAGTAAGAATTGCACCTCATATTTTTGGAAAAAATAGATTTTAGTAATAACAAATATAAAAGGTAATATGTTTTAATTTAAAGATAATTATAATAATATTTTTGGAAAAGGAGTAGATTTTGTTAGAAAAAAAATATTTTAATTATAAAAGTCAATCATCTAGTTACTATTTTGGTAACTTGACAATAATACAATTCCATTAAAGATTTGATTTGTAGTAGCTTTCGTTATCCTAAAAAGAAAGAAGTATATTTGTAGCAGTGTATCCTAAATTTAAACAATTAGATCCTACATTTTCATTTTTTTGATTAGGTTTCAATATTATTTGATTTTTATGTAGTAAAATATAGTGAAATATTAATATAGAATAAAACTTTCCCGAATTTTGATTATATTATTAATTTATTAATTAGAAAAAGTACCGAAAACCAAAAATCGACCGTTAACCGAAAACCAAAACTTTCAATGTTTTGGCTTTAATAATATAGTATAGATATTGATAGATTCGATCGCTTAATTTTGACCACGAATTCTACGGTTTATGTCGAATTTAGAAGCTAACACTAATTGGCCGAATTCAGTTAATTAGCAATAGTTGAATTTCAATGTTCGTTTTTAGCCCAAATATCTTATCCCGTTGATTTTATACAATATTTTAGTGTAAATAAAGATAAATGTTTAAGTTAAGTATGAAAAACTTTACTTATGCATCCAACTTTCATTTAAAGAATAATACTTATATAATCAAACAAATTATTGCATTTCCTGAATATTTAATTTTAGTTTTTGATTCTACTACTCGAGTTTTTGTTTGGGAAAAAAATTAAACTTATAACTAGCAAAAAAAAAAAATATAACTTACGAAATATAACTCAATTAATCTTTGTATTTACAGTTTTTGTCTCCAAGTTGTTTATGAGAGGATATATGGCAATCTATAAGTGGATTTAGGTCCTTAAAAATCAACGAGTTGACGTTTACATCTTTGTTAGATTTTCATGACAATATCTATACATTAAATTTCAACGACTTCTCTCTAATATTATTTCTATATAAATGTGAATTATAATCAATGACCTGTATATTTTCACCACAACACTTCTTTTACAATAGTTTCCTATAACAATAAGAATTTTCTCAATGACTAATTTAACAAAATTTGGGCTAGCTCTCTTATGCGTTGTTCTCTTATGTGTTAGCATGAGTACAGGCGCAGTGAATACGAAAGCTGACATGAAGCATGGTGATCATCAAAACAACGTCGGATATCATAAGTTGGTACGTTTATTCTGCGTACCGTCGCAGTGCCGTGGACAACCTTGCTGGTGCTGCCCAGGAAGACCTATTTGTAAAGCAAATAAAGAAGCTTGTGATATCCTGTGTTTCTTTTAATTCTAAACAATGATTTATGTATTAATTCATTTATACTCAGGTATCTGTGATGTGTTTTTTGGTTTAATAATGTATTAATTTATATATATATATATATGTGTGTGTGTCACAATTATTCACCAATTATTTGAATTCGTGAATGTATAGCTATTATGTTCACATACATGTTGATAATTATATAAACAAAATATATTAACAAACATATTCATAAACCGATCTCAGAGATATTCATAACGAATTTATCCTGAATTATATTAACATACATGTTTACGAACACTATAATCAAACATATTCACGAACTTTCGAATCGAACTATGTAGCTCATAAATCGATCGCCCTTGAAAATTGTGTTCATGTTTCACTCGTTAATGAATCGAACCAAATTCAAAACAAACATTTTTAGAGTCAAATACTGAATTGTTCGTGAACTTGAAAATTGTGTTCATGTTTCACTCGTTAATCAATCGAACCAAATTCAAAACAAACATTTTTAGAGTCAAATATTGAATTGTTCGTGAGCGTACTCACTCAGTACACATTTACAATCCTACTCATAAATAGTAATTTTACAAGATAGTTTGAAAATTAACTTTCATTAAATATTCAAGTTAGTGTTAATGCATGGTACCAATGGTGGTTCAGCTCAGTCATAAATCGATCTCGGAGATTTCCTTCTTGTTCCACTCGTCAACAAATCAAATCAATTTCGAAGCGAATATTTCTAGAGCCAGATACCGAATTATTCATGAGCGTACTGACTCATTTACGACCCTACTCATCGATAATAATTTTACAAGAAAATCTAAAAAATAACTTTCATTAAATAATAAGGTAATTGTTGATGCATGCTAAAAAAAGGTGATTTATATCCGTCCCATCGCAACGATCGCAAGATCTACGCAAATATTTGTCCATAATTAGTTATCTTTTTCACTTTTTAATAACCAAATTGATCAATTTTTAATTAAAGATTATATAATATTCTTTTATTAAAAAACTAAAGTTATATTTTAAAATAGATCAAATGAATATCAAAATGCGAGTTGAACTATTTATATAAAGTAGCTTTTTAGCCCATCCAAAGCACGGGCATGTCCTAAATTCGAACACATTATTTTTTTTATTCAAATATAAGGTGTATTTAAGTGTTAATTACTTTAAATTTAAGTAAATTACTAATTTTTTGGGAACTTTTTTGTACGTTTATGTATTAGAGTAGTAATTTATGAATTATACGACAATTAATATCAATACAAGTTTGTATTATACTGATATGGGTTAAAAATAACCCTAAAGACATAATTAATATTGCATTAATTAAATCTAGTTGGTCCATAAATAAGGCCCACTAATAAGGCCCGAAAATCTAATTAAATATTAATTTTGTAATTAATATTTGCGCAAGAAGTACAACCTGTATTAGGAGACGTCCAATACAGGCTTGTTCTAATACAACTGGGCTTGTTTCAATACAAGTCCGTTATGATATGGAAACAACTCCTACAAGGAAGGATCTAGAATTAATCCTTATCCACGGTCAAGGATAAGACTTATCTTTTAAGAAAGTGATAATCCTTATCCACCGTCAAGGATAAGACTTATCATTCAAGGAAGTGATAATACTTATCCACCGTCAAGGATAAGACTTATCCTTCAAGGAAATCAATACTTATCCACTAGGCTTCTAAACGCCTATATAAAGGGTCTGACCCCTCATCTCATAACAACGTTTTAGACTTCATCCTCGAATAAGGACATACAAGTCACTACGTCCTTGGTGTGCCCCTACCACCATAGCCCCGAGGGCAACACAAAGAACTACATTTTATTGGCTTGGTTCTCTAAATACTAGAGATACGTAGGCATCTTGTTAGGACCAAATTAGTCCCCGATAACAAGAGCAGCCATTAAGGCTTGAAACTCACAAACCCTAGCAGTAAATTTACAAGTACGTTTTTTATTTCATAACAATATTACTTTTTAATTAAAAAAAACATTATCTTTTATAAACACACCTAAAAATACTAATTATATTTTATTTTTTAGTTATTAAAAACATGTTACCTTTGAATTAAAACATACTATCTTTTATTAACAAATCTAAAAATACTAATTATATTATATCTTTCAATCATTAATATTAACTTTTTAAATTAACATGTTACCTTTTTATTAAACAATATTACCTTTCCAAAAGACACCTAAAGATACCAATTGTACAATTGTTTTCAATCATTAATACACTCCCATTAATACCTTACGGGAAATCTTTCAATAGTTAATAATATATATAACTTATTAATACATCCAAATATATCTTTTAATTGTTTAATTAATTAATAAAATTTATTAAAAAAACTCGTACATGGTACGGGCTATAAGTTAGTATATATTAATAGTGAACACAATATTTTACAAAATAACATACATAAACAATAAAATAAACTACTAACATATTTTTATGCCATTTTGTATCATATTTTCTTGATGCGACACCCGTTGCTCTAAATAAATATAAAACAAATACTAAAAATATACAGTAATATAAATTTAAGTATTAACCTGTTAGTGCTTGTGCCCTAGAGACAATACTATGATGTTCTTAGGGAAGACATTTTGATTATTAATAAATATGTTCTATGGATTTTCTTTCAATTATTTATTATGTCTTTATTAACTGTGATATAAATATTAGAATAATAAATGTCCTTGGAATATAAGCATGAATTCTATATCTCTAAGTATGCGACTTAGAAATGAGATTATATGAGTAGTGTTTATAATCCTAAAAGATCCCTAGTCGAGTATTATTATTTGAGGATAATAATAATGCATTAAGACTAGTATGTTTGTTGACTGATGACCACATCGCATTGGTCATAAGTATGGTGATACTAAAGTCAAAGACATAAGTGCATGTTAGCAGAATATGGCACTGGATAGACCCACCGTGTGAATTCTTCATGGTAAATGTTATCAAGTGTCATAAGTAATTCTCACAATGATAATGGTGTAATGATCCTTAGACTTGAAATCATTATATTTTTATATGAGAATTAATATACTTTCATTCTACTCAAAGTTACCTTTGACCGGGTAATGATAAAGGTGGACATTGGGTATATTATGAATCATATGAGAAATATGAATGATAGATATAGGATTTAACCCTCCTATTTTAGGAGTGATATTATTGGCCTCTTGATTGAGTGAGACTATGAAATGCATGGCCATGCTCAAATTGTGATTTGTTTAATAGTCTACTCATCGATCAAGTAAACCGGGATTAAATGTTGAAGAGGATGACATAAACCATGCCTCGAGTTTAATCTATAATATAAGGTTAAAAGGATTATATTACATGGAACATTATTCATTAAAGGTTTAATTGGATCACTAATTATTATTATTACTTGGGTAGCAATGATGTATTACTAGATGCCGCTCATTGTTTATAATTTTATTATGAGATATTAAAATTATTGCCAACGTAATAATAACCTAAAGGGTTACACATAAAGAACGTTTTAAACGAAGCATTAATTAAATTTCGAATTTAATTGAATTATTATTATTATTGAATTATTGGATTAATTAAGTAGGACTTGATTAATTATATAATAATTCGAATATAATAAATAATACTACTAATAATCGGATTGGGTTTTGGAAGCCCAATCAGATTAGGTATAGGCCCAGAATTCTCTCCATATAAATACATTATGATGTATTATTTTATGGTTAACTGAAAAAAAAGTTTTTTTCTAAAAAACCCTAGCAGCTCTAAATCAAAGAGAGGCTAGAGAGAGAGAGAGTTTCGAGTGCAGTTCTTGGCTAGTACCAACTCCGGTGATCGTTGGACGATCGAGCGTTCGTGTGGACTGATTAGAGACGTGTATCGCAAGGCGGAACACGTGGTGATCAAAGCAAAGGACCTCCATCTGTCAACCATTCGTAAAGCTCATTAAAAGGTAAACAATTCTATTCACGAATTAAACATCGTGTTTCGCATGGATCCTGCGGAGGGTTTCGTTATTTTTCTGTTTTTACGCGTTTTCCATTGCGTCTTCATGCCCGAAACCCTTCAATGGTATCAGAGCTACTTGCGAAAAGTGTTTAATTCATTTATATGTTTACTGTTTTGATGATAAAAGCATGTTTGCGACTATCATGATTGATGCGTTGTTTTTATGAAAACATGATTATTGTATTGATGTATATACATAAATTGTATAATAAAGATGATTGAGATGATCATATGATGATCATATAATCTGTATGTATACTGATATATACATGATATATTTTTGTTCTTATTATGAGAATCGTATTCGATACGATTTCTGATTGGCTGCGCAGATTTGGTGAAATTTGCATACTGTCTCAGAATTTCGCCGAAAATACATTTTCGGAAAGGGAAACGCGCGTCTAAACAATACAGACTTAGTCACTCGTTTGTTTGTAAGGCGTTTGACGTCGTTTACTGTCTGTAAACAATGATTTATTGTTTTCATAATTCTGATTTTAATTTTCTGATTTACACTTTATTTGATTTTGTGATTGGATCATGAAAAATATGATATGGTGTGATATGTTGATGCAATATGAGATGTTCTTAACTGTTAATTGAGCATGGTGTATGGTTATGGCCCTAAGACCCATAGGTTAGTGGTTTTTATTATGGTTTTGGTTTTAAATACGACTTGCATGTCGTTCATTCTTGTAATGATTAAATCTCGAATGTAACTCGAGTTTCTCTTGTAAGTTTATTAGATTAGCTTTTTCATATTATGTAATGTAATTGAAGACATGGAGACATAAAGATATGAAGACTTGGAGGCATACCAAGGAGGCGATCAAAAGGAGTCATTACAATGAAGCATGAAGACATGTATTATTATGTTGTATTTCATACCACCATAGTTTGACCATGATTTTTCCTTTAGCATGGAAAAATCACATAGGATTGGGCCATAACCAAGCACGTTTACTTTACGCACTTTACATATATGATGCATGTGATGACAATATGTATGTGTAGCTATAATGATTGTATGTATTAGATACATCACCCATGCCATGCCTGCTAAACAAGATAAAATCTGTAACGATTCAAGATTTTAAAATTGAACAAAACGAACATGAGATTCCTGTGTTTATGAAACACGGAAATAAGTATGAATTTTTGATTTTTTGATATGGGGCGATTTTGAAAAAAAATACAAGCAGCGCTTGTAAGAAAGGCGGGTTTTAAGTGAGGCCACTGTGACTCCTCCGTTGGACTGGAAATCAAACCATTGATGAATTTTGAATTGAAGTACTTAGTTCAAGGAAAAATTGGGAATCCCTTGATGATGGGATCATGGTCGTTTTAATAATAAAATCCCTAAATTTAAAATATTAAGTCACTTAGATGTCTTCCAATGGGTAACACTCGTCAAGACCTAGATCGAGAAAGAGTGGGTTCGTCAAAGCTAAGCACTCCAATCTATCGTGGTAAGGCGCGATGAAGTAAATGTGATACTTAATTGTTAGACCATTGGGTTAGACTTAACTAAGTTACCACAATAGGATTGTGAACTTAGAGGCATGAAGTTTGGTTTGATTTATTGGATAAATGTGGACAAATGTTGTTCTACCAGACTTTCCAAGAGTTATATATGATATAATTGACAAAAGTTGTCTACCTAAATAAATCATGTTTTGGGAGTAAAGCCAAAGCTGACCTTAAGCATGATGAAATATGGATCTTGGCTCACTAGAAGGATTTAGAGTAATGCCTTCCGAATTAATAGTTAGGGCTATTGATTTGATAAAAATAGTGAGAGATATATATTGTGAATATATATGGATAATAACTTGAACATAATTTAATAAATCTGCAACTAACTTATTTTATGCATTTTAACATTGTAGATATCTAAATGGCAAACTCAAACAATTTCTCTGTGCGATCAGTCCTTGAGAAGGAAAAGATGACAGGAACCAACTTCCTTGATTGGCAAAGGAATTTGAGGATTGTCCTCAGGCAGGAGCGAAAGCTTTATGTCCTTGATATTCCTCACCCTGGACCTCTTGCTGCTGAAGCAACCGAGGCTCAACAAAATGCCTATCAGAAGCATCTTGATGATTCTACGGATGTCTGTTGTTTGATGCTAGCGACTATGAGTCCTGAGCTTCAGAAACAACATGAGCGTATGGACGCTTATGACATGATTGAGCACCTCAAAAGGATGTTTGAGGGTCAAGCTCGTCAAGAGAGGTTTGATGTAAGCAAAGCGTTGTATGCATGCAAACAGGGAGATCGTGACCCGGTTGGACCGCATGTTCTAAAGATGATAGGGTATATGGAAACCCTTGAGAATTTGGGTTTCCCGGTTTTACCGGAACACCAAGCAGATTTGATCTTGCAGTCTTTGAACAGCAACTACACTCAATTTGTTATAAACTATATTATGAGTGAGATAGACAAAACACCTACCGAACTATTGACATTATTGAGGACTGCTGAGACCAATATGTCAAAGGCTAACCCTGCTCCCATAATGATGGTGAATAAAGGGAATGCCAAAGGAAAGGGGAAATGGAAAGGCAAGAAGAAGATTGGATCTAAATCTGCTAATCCGAAGCCTGCTTTCAAAAAGGCTTTGAAGCCTACTGAGGTGTTGTAAAAGGTGCTGCAAAGGGTGATATATGTCACTTTTGCAAGAAGCCGGGTCATTGGAAGCGTAATTGTCAAGCTTATTTGGAGGATCAGAACCTGAAGGGTATGAAGTCTGTGAAGATTTCTGATTCATGTATGTATGTTATAGAAGTCAATTTGTCTACTTCTACATCATGGGTATTGGATACTGGATGTGGTTCTCACATTTGTATAAATGTGCAGGAACTGCGAAGGAGTAGGACTTTGGCGAAAGGAGAAGTCGACCTACGCGTTGGCAATGGAGCAAAGGTTGCTGCTTTGGCTGTAGGGACTTATAATTTATCATTGCCCACTGGGCTTATTTTAGAACTTGAAAACTGTTTTTATGTGCCTGCGATTTGCAGAAACATTATTTCTGTTTCTTGTTTGGACAAGAAAGGTTTTTCCTTTACAATTCAGAACAATAGTTGTTCCTTTGGTTTGAATAATGTTACCTATAATGTTGCACGTTTATTTAATGGTTTATATGTTCTTGATCTTGATATTCTTGTCTATAATGTAAATAATAAACGTATTAAGGCTAATGCATGACTCAAATCAAACATACCTTTGGCATTGTCGTTTAGGCCATATAAATGAGAAACACATTTCCAAGTTACATAAGGATGGATACTTGGATAAGTTTGATTTTGAATCATACGAAGAATGCGAACCTTGTCTCATTGGAAAAATGACTAAAGCACCTTTTACCGGATGGTGAGAGGGCCACCGAACGATTAGAACTCATACATAGTGATGTATGTGGTCCAATGCGTACGATGGCAAGAGGTGGCTTTTACTACTTCATAACCTTTACTGATGATTTTAGTAGATACGGATATGTGTATCTTTTGAAGAACAAATCCGAATCATTTGAAAAATTCAAAGAGTACAAGGCAGAAGTGGAAAAGAAAATAGGCGGAAGTATTAAAACTCTACGATCTGATCGTGGAGGTGAGTACCTAAGCTTAGAATTTAAGAATTTCTTAAAGGAGTGTGGTATTGTATCACAACTCACACCTCCTGGAACACCACAATGGAATGGTGTATCTGAAAGGAGAAATCGTACCTTGTTGGACATGGTACGATCAATGATGAGTCTAGCGGATCTTCCAATTAGTTTCTGGGGTTATGCTCTAGAAACGGCTGCACACACACTTAACCGAGTTCCTACTAAATTGGTTCAAACTACACCATATGAGATATAGACTGAGAAACGTCATAGCATGTCCTTTTTGAAAGTATGGGGATGCGAAGTGTTTGTGAAACGTTTAGTCACTGACAAGCTAGGACCGAAATCAGACAAATGTAATTTTGTGGGATACACAAAAGAAACTAAAGGGTATTATTTCTATAATCGTACCGAGAGCAAAGTGTTTGTTGCTCGAACTGCTGTATTTCTTGAAAGAGAACTGTTCTCTAAGAAAAACAGTGGGAGTATGATAGATCTCGATGAAGTTCGAGAACCATATAATGACATTGAACCAGAGTTGGAACATGAGCACGAAGTACATGAAAATGTTACTGCTCAAGAAACACAGGTTGTTCGTAGATCTGGTAGGATTCGCCACGAGCCTGAGAGATATTATGGATTTCTCTTAACTCAGACTGGCGATGTAATGCTTATGGATGAAAATTAGCCTCTTACCTATCAGGATGCTATGAATAGTCCAGATTCTGAGAGATGGCTGGAAGCTATGAAATCTGAGATGGATTCCATGTATGAAAACAAAGTATGGACTTTGGTTGAACCACATGAAGGGGTAAAACCTATTGGGTGCAAATGGGTTTTCAAGAAGAAAACATACATGGATGGTATTGTAACGACCTACAAAGCAAGACTAGTGGCGAAAGGTTTCAAACAAATTCATGGTATTGACTATGATGAAACTTTCTCACCAGTAGCTATGGTCAACTCCATCAGGATTTTCCTTGCGATAGCATCTTACTATGACTATGAAATCTGGCAAATGGATGTCAAAACCGCTTTCTTAAATGGGAGCTTAGAAGAGGATGTGTATATGATACAACCAGAAGGTTTTGTCGATCCGAGATTTGCTAGAATGGTCTGTAAGCTACTACGATCTATTTATGGATTGAAGCAGGCCTCAAGGAGTTGGAACATTCGTTTTGATATAACAGTCAAAGAGTTTGGCTTTATTCAAAATGAAGATGAGCCTTGTGTTTACAAGAAGGTTAGTGGGAGCAAAGTGGCATTCCTAGTATTATATTTTGATGATATATTACTAATAGGGAATGACATACCTTCTCTTCAGGCTGTTAAGACTTGGTTGGGAAAAAGTTTCTCAATGAAAGACTTAGGCGATGCTACCTATATATTAGGGATCAAGATCTATAGAGATAGATCTAGAAGATTAATCGGCTTAAGTCAGAGTACATACATTGACAAAGAATTGCATCGTTTTGGGATACAAGAGGCAAAGAGGGGATTTGTCCCTGTGTCTCATGGGATAGTGATCTCAAAAGAAAACTGTCCTAAATCATTAGATGATAAGGACCGTATGAAAAAGGTACCATATGCTTCTGCAATTGGTTCAATAATGTATGCAATGATATGTACTCGACCTGATGTTTCGTATGCTTTGAGCATGACGAGCAGATACCAGTCTAATCCAGGTGAAGGTCACTGGACGGCAGTCAAGAATATTCTTAAGTACCTCAAGAGAACTAAAGATTCATTCTTGGTATATGGAGGAGATGAGAATCTAGTTGTAAGAGGTTACACTGATGCTAGTTTCCAAACAGACAGAGACGATACTGTGTCTCAATCTGGGTTTGTGTTTTGTCTAAATGGAGGTGTTGTAAGCTGGAAGAGTTCGAAGCAAGAGACAGTAGCTGATTCTACAATGGAAGCTGAGTATATTGCTGCCAGTGAAGCGGCCAAAGAGGTTGTTTGGCTTCGGAAATTTATTGAGGGACTTGGAGTAGTTCCATCGATCGCAGATCCAGTTGATCTTTATTGCGATAACAATGGAGCTATTGCGCAGGCTAAGGAACCAAGGTCCCATTCCCGAGCAAGGCATATACTTAGACGATATCATCTACTTCGAGAGATTACAAGGAGGGGAGATATACATATATGTAAAGTGCATACTAATGATAACGTTGCAGACCCACTGACTAAGGCTTTGTCGTAGCAGAAGCACGAAGGTCACACTAGTTCCATGGGTATTAGATACATGGGTGATTGGCTCCAGTGCAAGTGGGAGATTGTTAGTGCTTGTGCCCTAGAGACAATACTATGATGTTCTTAGGGAAGACATTTTGATTATTAATAAATATGTTCTATGGATTTTCTTTCAATTATTTATTATGTCTTTATTAACTGCGATATAAATATTAGAATAATAAATGTCCTTGGAATATAAGAATGAATTCTATATCTCTAAGTATGTGACTTAGAAATGAGATTATATGAGTTGTGTTTATAATCCTAAAAGATCCCTAGTCGAGTATTATTATTTGAGGACAATAATAATGCATTAAGACTAGTATGTTTGTTGACTGATGACCACATCTCATTGGTCATAAGTATGGTGATACTAAAGTCAAAGACATAAGTGCATGTTAGCAGAATAAGGCACTGGATAGACCCACTGTGTGAATTCTTCATGGTAAATATTATCAAGTGTCATAAGTAATTCTCACAATGATAATGGTGTAATGATCCTTAGACTTGAAATCATTATATTTCTATATGAGAATTAATATACTTTGATTCCACTCAAAGTTACCTTTGACCGGGTAATGATAAAGGTGGACATTGGGTATATTATGAATCATATGAGAAATATGAATGATAGATATAGAATTTAACCCTCCTATTTTAGGAGTGATATTATTGGCCTCTTGATTGAATGAGACTATGAAATGCATGGCCATGCTCAAATTGTGATTTGTTTAATAGTCTACTCATCGATCAAGTAAACCGGGATTAAATGTTGAAGAAGATGACATAAACCATGCCTCGAGTTTAATCTATAATATAAGGTTAAAAGGATTATATTACATGGAACATTATTCATTAAAGGTTTAATTGGATCACCAATTATTATTATTACTTGGGTAGCAATGATGTATTACTAGATGCCGCTCATTGTTTATAATTTTATTATGAGATATTAAAATTATTGCCAACGTAATAATAACCTAAAGGGTTACACATAAAGAACGTTTTAAATGGAGCATTAATTAAATTTCGAATTTAATTGAATTATTATTATTATTGAATTATTGGATTAATTAAGTAGGACTTGATTAATTATATAATAATTCGAATATAATAAATAATACTACTAATAATCAGATTGGGTTTTGGAAGCCCAATCAGATTAGGTATAGGCCCATAATTCTCTCCATATAAATACATTATGATGTATTATTTTAGGGTTAACTGAAAAAAACATTTTTTCTAAAAAACCCTAGCACCTCTAAATCAAAGAGAGGCTAGAGAGAGAGAGAGAGAGTTTCGAGGGCAGTTCTTGGCTAGTACCAACTCCGGTGATCGTTGGACGATCGAGCGTTCGTGTGGACTGATTAGAGACGTGTATCGCAAGGCGGAACACGTGGTGATCAAACCAAAGGACCTCCATCTGTCAACCATTCGTAAAGCTCATTAAAAGGTAAACAATTCTATTCACGAATTAAACATCGTGTTTCGCATGGATCCTGCGGAGGGTTTCGTTATTTTTCTGTTTTTACGCGTTTTCCGTTGCGTTTTCATGCCTAAACCCTTCATAACCACCATTTAATTCTTCATCCATTCGTATTATAACAAAAATTATCTTTATATCCCTTAGACTTTATACACTGATTTTGTGTCATGTTTCTTGAGCCGACGCCCGTTGCATAAATACATATAACAGAAAATACTAATAATATATGAAATAATAAATTTTAAATATTAACCTTTTTAAAAATTTGACTATAACCTTTTTTCAAGAATTATTTAGACTCGATGATCTTTTTTTTTAAACTTCGGATAAATTTTTTTGGTGTTCCTGTTGAATCAATATTATTTTTAAAATTTTAAAATTAATTACTTTTCAATAATATTTTTGTTTTTTTCATTTTTTTATTTGTTGAATTATTACTCTGAAATACGGTATAAAGTATGGCCACCGATTTGTAAATCTGAAAGTATAGCCACTATTTTGAAACTTGGTAAAAACTTTGGTCATCGATTTGCAATTTTCAAACTTTAGCCACCATTTTGGAACTCAGTGCAAACTTTGGCACCAAAATGCATCAAACTCAGTCTTAAATATCCCTAAACTTTATATGTTGATTTTGTGTCATACTTTCTTGAGCAACGCTCATTGCACTAAATACATATAAATTAAAAATATTAAAATTACAACATAATAAAACTTGAAGTACTAACCACTACGTCAAACTTTAACTATTTGTATTATCACATAATTACAAATTTCCTAAATATTCTTAGACGTCATAATAAAACCTTTTAGTAATTAAAATATACAAATAGTTATTATCAATATGCAATGTTATTAATGCACACAGGTTATCATAAAATCCTCAAATTTGTGACGTGAAGAAAATTAATTAGTATGCCATGATTTTATTGACAATTTAAGATATAATAAAGATTAAATTTTAAATAGGATTATAATATAAAGATCTAATAAATATTAAATCATAAACATGATTGTAATATAACGTTATAATGAAGATTAAATTCTAAAAAAATGATTTTTATATATTTATTGTCTTTCCTATAAATTCAAATCTAAGTAAGATAATTTAATTTTATTGAATTAAAATAGAGAAACTCTAAAAAATAGATTAAAACTTAAATACAATTTAATTTAGTTGAGAAAAAAATTAATCTTGTTTAATTAAATTTTAAATAAGATTGAAATTTATATATTATTGTCTTTGCTAAAATTTTTAATTGAATTAAAATAGTAAAACTCTAAAAAAATTGATTAAAACTTAAATATGATCTAAGTTAGTTGAGAAAAAAAGGTAATATTTGTTTAATTAAATTTAAATAGGATTGGTTTTTATATATTTATTGGCTTCCCTAAAAATTTGAGTCTCTTCCCTAAAATCACTACACCATAGATTGCATATTGCAACAACACAAATATATTGCCTTAAGGCCTATATTTGTTGCATTAGACTTAATTGCAACGAATGTCCAAAATTTCACCGTTGCATCCGCCCCTGTTGCAATAGAGCCATTTAGCAACGATTTCAGCTCCATATAGCAACGTTAAAAATCATTGCAATATAGGCATGTAGCAACGTTTTATGGTCTTCAGCAACATTTAAAAATCATTACAGTAGCAAATGGTTGGTAAACAAGTCACTTTAAGGCAACAAATATTAGTCCAATTGCAATGAATTTATTAGACAAATTGCAACAGTTTAAGCCCTTATTGCAATAATTTTATAGCAGTTTTAACATTATTTGCAACATCTTTTTGGCACAATTGCAACAATATTTTAAAATAAAATTGTGTGATTCCATTTGAATATTAAACTAGCCATGCATAAAAGCCACAAATCCAAGAAATACCAAACATCAATGTCATTTCATACAGAACACTAATTACCAACAGTTCGAAAGCAATACCATGACTACTACTATGTCGTAGAAACCATCCGAAAGGTAAGTCTAAGAAAAATGACAAAGTGTTGTATGCGCATACACTTAATTACTTAGCAAAACATGCTAAGTCACATACACCTACTTGTACAAAAGGAGTTAGCCAACTATTACATATAATTTAATTTGTTGGTTCTTGTTCGCTTGTTGGCAGGGATAGCTGCTGGCCTTTTCTTTTTTGTCTTGACCTTCTCCAACTGCTCGAGTCGTTTCTTCAAACTTTCTGAAGGGAATTCAGCCTCTAATTTGTACTCTTCAATGCACTTGACAATAGCTCATAGTGCAGACTGCTCTTTTCGTGCTGCTAGCTGCTGTGAAACACCCAAAAAAAGGAAATGGAATAGTTAATCTCATGTTTTCCACAAATGTCAAAACACATCCCATGTGTTATTTTACAGATAATATAGCTATCTTTAACTGCTATGAAGTTCAATATTGTAAGGGCATATAAGGCCAGTATGTTACAGAAACAACAACTTAAAATAACGATTAAATAATGCCTCATAACTTATAGCAGCAACTACAGTTTGCTATAGTACAACGGGACACCAGAAAACTGTCTTGAAGTCTAATTATGAGAGAAGCCTTACAAATTTGAACACCACCAACTTGCCATTTTGAACATTCAAAAGCAAATGAAGAAACAGTGTTTACCTCAAACGAGGGCACAAGCACCATTACAACTGAGCTATATAAGAAGTTAATGATAATAAGAGCCTTCTATAGGAAATAAAACAAAAACAATTGATAACCATATGAGGGATACCACAATATAGCATGTATATTAAGGTTTAAAAAGTAATACATACAGCAGCTCGACTAGAATTATTAGGATCCTCTAAGATGGAAGTTGCAGCCTTTTTGGCATCCTTCAGGAAGGCTTTTAGCAGTGGCACAGGGGGGAATCCGTCCACAAGTCCAACTTCATAAGTGAAATGCACAGCGTCAACCTGTTGGCCTTTACTAATCAATTCTTCAATCATATTTGTGCACAAGAAAATCAGACCTGATTAGAAAAGCTAGAAAACTGAAATATGTCAGATTATCTTGTTGTAATTTTTAAACCAAGAGCATTGACAATAGGAAAGTGCAGTCAGAAACCAGGAGAAGGTGTCATGTTCAATTTTTCCTCTTGAAATTCTGTAGAACATTGCCTCAACTAAAAAAATGTTGTATGGTCACATTTTTTAACTTCAAATGCAAATTATACATATGAATAACTGAGCCCCAACAGATACTGTTGCTTAAATTACAACATTCAAATAGTTTGAAGTACATTCAAATACTCGAACGTACTCTATGATTCTACTAACAAGAATTGTCATTTCTAGCATGTAAACTTGCACTCTCTGTTGATTGCTGCTGTATAACTAAAGAAAATTGGGAACTATTAAGATCCATGTTGGGACCCTAGCACCAGTCGCGCAAGTGCCCTTTCATGTAAGTTGAATATTATGAAAGTAGCAAACACATGACTAACAATAACTAAACAATATGATACTGATCCGAAAAAACAACTATAGATACGTTAAAGGCTAGTTATGGTCTCTGTTCAAATGTGTTCATACCATATCTGGTCTTTCATATCCTTCTATTATGGTAGTCAGTTGCAATAAAATATCATGTGTTCATGTACTAAACTATATTTGACCAGGTACTTTGCCCAGCACATGATCTAGATTCTTGACATATCTGGAGACTACTCTTCTATAAATGTTACTCTGTTCTGAACTAGCATACCATCATCACAACAATGTCTTCTTCAATCCGCTATAGTCGAATCATCTTAGTCGTCGTGGTCACAATTCTTTCGGTTTCAAATGTTGCTAATGTCGAAAACACACAGCCCACTGCCCTAATATTTCCCATAAGGAAAGACACTGGAAAGATGATGCCCTTCTGCTACAACAATCAGAAAGAACATTTTCTACGGGAAAAATGATGCTACTCTTATAAAAGGGTCTGGGTCCTGGAAGATGATTATTACGCTTATGCCTTTGTTAATAGCAGTAAGGTATAACATTTGTTATTAAGCTGTGAATATAGAGGATCGCAGTTATTCTTACCGTAAAATTTTAGTGTTGTTGAACGATCTCAGCACACGCCTGTGGTCAATTGGTTGCATTTATCCTAATATACGGATGTCAGTCAAACAAAGGAAAACAAAAACTAAAAGTAGCATAATCACAACATTCTGTAACTTTCCTTAGTTGTCTAAATCAAGCAATGCTGGTCCTCTAATGTCAGTCATCGCTGTTCAAGTAGTTTTAACATCATACATACACTAGTGTAGATTGTCCCCACTTTATATTCACAAGCGTTTTGCTACTTCCAAACCAGCATTTTAATGTTTATTGAAATCCCAGATGTATGTTGCTGGTTCTGCTTAGATTAACAAGTACAAGCTTAAACCACAAAAAATAAGCAAACATATATCTATTGACAGGTACAGGTAAGATAATTATGTTTTAATCTGATAAGTTTATCAAAAGTTGTCATATCAAGACATAATATAAACGCTTTAGAAAGGGCTATGTTGGATAGCTTAACGTACATGGACAGAAGACAAAATGAGAGTTTTTCGAGAAATCAAGGTTCTCATGCTTCATGAAGGCAGAGACAGGGCCAGGCATCAAATTTATTGGACTCTACTTGCATAGAGTTGTTAAAAAAAACTTCTTCATTGTTTATTCATTATATTAATGTTCAAAAGAAATTACAACCAGATAGGCAGATTATAATTCAATCATTTAAACTTTCATCCAGCAAATAATAACCATGTTGTTAACGTATATTAATAGCAATAAGAAAACAATCTCACCAATTTATAGTCCACAAATCAAACTATAACAACGCACCATCATCGATATCCAAAACTACACCTTCTCTATTCTAAATCCACAATTTCACATTAATAAAAAACACATCATTCTAATCAGAAACTTACAATGCAATACTAATTACAAACACCAAATTCAATAATTCTTAAAAAAGCACAGAACTTTACATATAAATCACATAATCAAACTCAATACAAAGAACAAAAAAACATACAAAAATGTACCTTATTAAAAGTAATCGGAACAATCTTAAGAGTCTGTGTATCCTTATCGAGAACCCCAAGAGCATAAGTGCAGAGCTGAGACCCCCTTGGCTTCACAACCACTTGAAACCTACTACTCCTCTTCACATTCCGGTACACATTAACCTCCGAAGAATCTCCAGAATCCTTAAATGGGTCAAAATTGGTCGGAAAGTAACCAACGAGCGGCGAAATCTTGTCGGGGTCAGTGTGGACTGTCTGAAACACCAAAATTAACACAATCTAAAAGCAATATTACAATTATATAATTTGGAAGAATATTAATATAATATATTTAGTTTCATATGTTACTATGTTGGTAATTATATTTGTAAATAATTTTTTTTTAAAATTTTTAAAATTGTATTTTTAATTTCCTCCATTAGTAAAGATTGTAAAGGTAAGATTCTACAGTATTATGTTCTTATTTTTTCTGATAGAAAGTATTATATAATTAACTATTAACTATTAAATTATAATAAAAAGTAATTTTGTTTATATTTCATTTTTCATTGTGAAAGTTGGTTGTTTCATAAATTCGATATCAGCCTCCAAGCATAGATATTTTATCGTAGATAATAACATCTTATATACTTTCTAATTACATCATCCTCATGTACAGATCTTTTCTTTTTTTCCTTTCATCACACTTGCAAGCTCCTACAAATTTTGTATAGACATATTAAATCATCACATCACAATTGAATTATCTAATACCGAATATCAAGATGATCAGCTTATAAATATAATCGTACATCAAAATAAAATTTGGGAAAACAATTTAGGATAATATCCATTAGTCAAGATTTTAAAGGCAGGTATATTAAAATTGTATATTCAGTTTCCAGGAAAGATTTGAAAAAAGGAAAGAATATTAATCAAGGAGAATATTAAAATTGTATATTAGGTTTCCTTATATATATATATATATATATATATATATATATATATATATATATATATATATATATATATAGGGGAGGGTTCTGTGAGGAACCAAGTATTTTGGGTAACTTAGGAACTAAATATTAGCCTTTAGATTAGAAATTCAACTAATGGTCCTCATTGGGTAGAAAACACCCACGTTTACTTTCCAACAAAACTTCTCGCTCGATCATTTTTCTTCTTTTATGTTTTTTTAATAGAAACCTAATCACCATCACCTAATTAGCATCAACCCGCCCCTTTCTCTCATCATAACAAAACAAAACCTGTATTTAGGTTGAATTTGTTTTTAGAACAAATGTGTTCTCTATTCTTTTAAGAATCTTGAATTATATTTTTTCAAATTAAATAGCTAACTTCTATAATTTTCAAATATGTTAAATATTTTATTAAGTAAAATTTCTAAATTATGTATTTTAATAAATCAATTTTCTATGTTCTGTAATTTAAAAAATTGAATTTCTACGTTCAGTTTTTTAATTAACTAATAATTAATGTTCTGTATAATATTAATTCAAGATTCAAAATTCTGTAATTTAAAAATATGTTATATTCTGTATTTTATATAACAAAATTTATTTACTTTTTTGTTTTAATAAATTACATTTCTTTGTTCAGTACTTAAATAAAGTAAATTTTATATTTTGTTTCAAATAAAATGAATTTTTATGTTCTGTATTTATTGAACCAAAAGTCTATGTCCTGTATCTTAAAAAATCAAAATTCTAAGATCTGTAGTTTAAGAATATGTTATATTCCGTATTTTATTTAACAAAAAACTATTTTTTATTTAATTTAATAACTTAAATTTCTATGTGTTATACATAAATAAAATAAGTTTCATGTCCTTTATTAAATAAACAATTGTATATATTCTTTTCCATGTTTTTGTACATTTGTAAATCTAGGTGGTTACTTGACTCAAGCTAGGGTTTGGTTACACGTTAAGGACACATGTCACGTTATAGAAATAAGATAAATATTGATAACCAAAAAAGATAAAGATGTTGAATATTAATAAAAAGATAAAGATGCCCAAAAATATCAGGACTAAAATCTTACTTATATAGTTTAAAATATTTTAATACTTTTAATTTTTAAAAAAGTTTACCTATTTTAACATGCCTACTTAATATTTTTAATAAATACAATTAATAAAATATGAAAATATGAATATTGAAATGACAATTATTAAAAACACTCCTTTAAGCTAGTATATATATAAAGAAGAAGATAAATTCAAATTAGTAAAGATTTAAAAGGAAATTTAGATTTTTTCTATCCTATAAATTCAAATTTATATAAGGAACTTTAATTTTATTGAATAAAAATTGAGAAAGGAAAGAATCTTAAAATTGTATATCACTTTCCTCCATTAGTAAAGATTTAAAAGGTATTTCATATTTTTCTATCCTATAAATTCCAATTTAAATAAGGAAATTTAATTTTATTGAATTAAAATTGTATATCTAGTTTCCTCCATTAACGAAGATTTAAAAGGCAATTGAGATTTTTTCTATCATATAAATTCAAATTTAAATAAGGAACTTCCATTTTATTAAATCAAAATTGAGAAAGAAAAGAATATTAAAATTGTATATTATATTTCCTCCATTAGTGAAAATTTAAAAGGCAATTGATATTTTCTCTATCCTATAAATTTAAATTTAAATAAGGAAATTTAATTATATTAAATTAGAATTCAAGAGCTCTAAAAAAATAAATAAATAGTTATATTTAGTTTCCTTTATTAGTAAAGATTTAAAAGACAATTCAGATTTTTTTCTAAAATTGAGACTCCATTAGTAAAGATTTGAAAGGAAATTGAGATTTTTTCTATCCTAGTTATAATTTCAAGTTTATATAAGGAAATTTCATTTTATTGAATAAAAATTGAGAAAGGGACGAATTTTGAAATTGTATATCAGTTTCCTCAATTAGTAAAATTTTAAAAGGTATTTGATATTTTTCTATCCTATAAATTCTAATTTTAATAAGGAAATTTAATTTTATTGAATTAAAATTGTATATTTTGTTTCCTGCATTAACAATGATTTAAAATACAATTTAGATTTTTTCTATCCTATAAATTCAAATTTAAATAAGTAAATTTAATTTTATTGAATTAAAATTGAGAAAGAAAATAATATTAAAATTGTATATTCTATTTCCTCTATTAGCTAAAATTTAAAAGGCAATTGATATTTTATCTATCCTATAGATTTTAATTTAATTAAGAAAATTTAATCATATTAAATTAAAATTCAAGAGCTCTAGAAAAGTAAATAAATAATTATATTTAGTTTGCTTTATTATTAAAGATTTAAAAGACAATTGAGATTTTTTCTATCATATAAATTCAACTCTAAATAAGGAACTTTCATTTTATTGAATCAAAATTGAGAAAGGAAAGAATCTTAAAATTGTATATCAGTTTCCTCATTAGTAAAAATTTAAAAGGCAGTTGATATTTTCCTATCCTATAAATTCGAATTTAAATAAGGAAAATTTAATTTTATTGAATTAAAATTCAGTAGCTCTAGAAAAATAGATAACTAGTTTTAGGACGGTTTGAGAGCTGGTGAAGGTTTTCCTTATATATATAAAGATATATATTGATAGATTCGATTGCTTAATTTTGACCACGAATTCTACGGTTTATGTCGAATTTAGAAGCTAACACTAATTGGCCGAATTCAGTTAATTAGCAATAGTTGAATTTCAATGTTCGTTTTTAGCCCAAATATCTTATCCCGTTGATTTTATACAATATTTTAGTGTAAATAAAGATAAATGTTTAAGTTAAGTATGAAAAACTTTACTTATGCATCCAACTTTCATTTAAAGAATAATACTTATATAATCAAACAAATTATTGCATTTCCTGAATATTTAATTTTAGTTTTTGATTCTACTACTCGAGTTTTTGTTTGGGAAAAAAATTAAACTTATAACTAGCAAAAAAAAAAAATATAACTTACGAAATATAACTCAATTAATCTTTGTATTTACAGTTTTTGTCTCCAAGTTGTTTATGAGAGGATATATGGCAATCTATAAGTGGATTTAGGTCCTTAAAAATCAACGAGTTGACCATTACATCTTTGTCAGATTTTCATGACAATATCTATACATTAAATTTCAACGACTTCTCTCTATTATTATTTCAATATAAATGTGAATTATAATCAATGACCTGTATATTTTCACCACAACACTTCTTTTACAATAGTTTGCTATAACAATAAGAATTTTCTCAATGACTAATTTAACAAAATTTGGGCTAGCTCTCTTATGCGTTGTTCTCTTATGTGTTTCCATGAGTACAGGCGCAGTGAATAAGAAAGCTGACATGAAGCACGGTGATCATCAAAACGATGTCGGATATCATAAGTTGGCACGTGTATTCTGCGTACCGTCGCGGTGCGTTGGACGACCTTGCTGGTGCTGCCCAGGAAAACCTATTTGTAAATCAACTAAGGAAGCTTGTGATATCCTGTGTTTCTTTTAATTCTAAACAATGATTTATTTATTAATTCATTTAGACTCAGGTATCTGTGATGTGTTTTTTGGTTTAATAATGTATTAATTTATATATATATACTAGCATCGCACCGAATGTTTTTAATTATTTTAATTATTTATGTTTTAAAATTTTATTAATTCCATTTGTTTAAAAAAAATTAAATAGGTGTGTTAAACTTTATTAAATGATTAAAATTAATAAAATAGATTTTAAAATAAGTAAGTAACGGTTTGTCCATGATATTTTTGGAAAAAGTGAGATTTTATTAAATGAAAATAGAAAAAGTAACATGTTTTATTTGAAAAAGATAATTGTCCGTAATTAAAAGTATTAAAGGATTTTAGTAAGAAAAAATAGAAAAAGTAACACGTTTTAGTTGAAAAATATAATTATCCCTGATATTTTTGCAAAAGGAGGTGATTTTTTTAGAAAAAATAAAACAATATAAATAAGGCAAGTACCGTACCAAAAACATGTATCAAATTTTTTCATATTTCGTATTTAATAATATATTATAAAACTCGTGTGATGCACGAATTTTTAATTGTTATTTTATTATTTATTATTAATATTTTATTAATTATATTTGTCAAAAAAATCAGTAGGCATGTTAAATAACTAAAAGCTTTTAAATAATCGTAAATATTAAAATAGATTTTAAAATAAAAAAGTAAAGATTTGCCGGTTAAGACATGCCCCCATCTATTTACTTAGCTGACAATCGTATAGAGCGTGATACCTGCCCTCAAAAATGGGATTTAGGAAGCAGACTCCTCGCCCTATAATAAAAGAGCTATATGTAGCGCTTTTTGGAAAAGGAAAGGTTTTACTAAGGAAAAATAAAAAATGTAACATGTTTAGTTTAAAATAGGAAATTATACCTAATATTTTTGAAAAATTAGTGAATTTTGTTAAAAAAAATTGAAAAAATAATGTGTTTAGCTAAAAAGGTAATCGGTTATAAATAGGTAATTTAATTATATAATAATATTTTTTTTCTAAAGACATAAGGGGAATTAAGTAAAAACATGAAGTACCAAAAAATTGATACCGACTGACCAAACTTTTAATGTTAAAATCCGTGCAATGCACAAATTGTTTTTAATAATTGTTATTTTTCTTATTTACATTTTAATATTTTATTAATTGCATTTGTAAAAAAAAATAAGTATACGTGTTAAACTTTTTAAAATAACTAAAAGTATTCAAATAAATAGTGATTTACTTCACCGTATTTTTCTCCATCTCCCAACGATCAATTTGCATACCATATTTGATATATTCCGACGATAAATCACTATTTATGCTTGCGAGAATCACTAAAATGTTGGTGATTCCTGTAAGAATAAATAGTGATTTCTGCGTAAATGTAGTGATTTTTTCTCTAGATTTATACGTAAATTACAGATTTTGTACCGTAAAATCACTAAATTTATACGTATATAAAAATAAATAGCTAGATCTATGCTGAAATCACTATTTATTCTTACAGAAATCACTAAAATTAATTTAGTTCATAATTAATTTATCCTGAATTATATTAACATACATGTTCACGAACACTATAATCAAACATATTCACGAACTTTCGAATCAAACTATGTTGCTCATAAATCAATCGTCTTTGAAAATTGTGTTCATGTTTCACTCATTAATGAATCGAACCAAATTCAAAACAAACATTTTTAGAGTCAAATACTGAATTGTTTACTCACTCAGTACGCATTTATGATCCTACTCATAAATAGTAATTTTACAAGATAGTTTGAAAAATAACTTTCATTAAATATTCAAGTTAGTGTTAATGCATGGTACCAATGGTGGTTCAGCTCAGTCATAAATCGATCTCGGAGATTGCCTTCATGTTCGACTCGTCAACGAATCAAATCAATTTCGAAACGAATATTTCTAGAGCCAGATACCGAATTATTCATGAGCGTACTGACTCATTTACGACCCTACTCATCGATAATAATTTAACAAGAAAATCTAAAAAATAACTTTCATTAAATAATAGGGTAATTGTTGATGCATGCTAAAAAAAGGTGATTTATCCGTCCCATCGCAACGATCGCAAGATCTACGCAAATATTTGTCCATAATTAGTTATCTTTTTCACTTTTTAATAACCAAATTGATCAATTTTTAATTAAAGATTATATAATATTCTTTTATTAAAAAACTAAAGTTATATTTTAAAATAGATCAAATGAATACCAAAATGCGAGTTGAACTATTTATATAAACTAGCTTTTTAGCCCGTGCGTCATGTCCTAAATTCGAACACATTATATTTTTTATTCAAGTATAAGGTGTATTTAAGTGTTAATTACTTTAAATTTAAGTAAATTACTAATTTTTTGGAAACTTTTTTGTACGTTTATGTATTAGAGTAGTAATTTATGAATTATACGACAATTAATATCAATACAAGTTTGTATTATACTTATCTAATGAAAGGATTTTTTTGTTATCTTTATGTTGATTTGAACGTATTTGTACCGTATAAATATAGTACTTAAAAATTTTAGAGAGTGTCTGTAATTTGATTTATTAGAGGTCTAAATAATTGTAATGCACATGCATGCATAATATATAAATTTTACTTAAATAAAATTTTAAATAGGATTGACATTTATATATTTATTGTCTTTCCTGAAAATTCGAGTGGAAATAAGGAATATATTACCTAAAAATTCGAATGTACATAAAGAAATTTAATTTAATTGAATTAAAATTGAGAAGCTCTGGGAAAATTAGATAAATATGAATCAAGCGATTCTAGAACTCGAACTAATTTTGATAGATTCGATCGCTTAATTTTGACCACTAATTCTACCGTTTATGCCGAATTCAGTTGATTAGCAAAAGTTGAATTTGAATGTTGGTGTTTAGCCCAAATATCTTATCCGTTGATTTTCTACAATATTTTAGTGTAAATAAAGATAAATGTTTAAGTTAAGTATGAAAAACTTTACTTATGCATCCAAGTTTCATTTAAAGAATAATAGTTACTAGTGTATAACCCGTGCAAGCCAGGGGTCTTAAAAAATAAAAAATTAAAAAATTTAATGTGAACGAAAAATATTAAAATAAAAGTAAAAATTAATATGATAAATTATAAAATGAGAAACTTAAATATTAATTGGAACATAAAAAAATATAAACAAATACAGATGGGGCAGAGGAAGATAAATGAGGTATTATTAATATTATTTTATAATAAAATAATATTAATAATAAGGACATATAAAAAATCTAACATGTTTTAATTAAAAAAATTAATTGCCCGTGATATTTTTAGAAGTGTTTTAATTATATTAATTATATTTATTAAAAAAAAATGTTGACATGTTAAAATAAGTAAGTTTTTTTTAATAAGGACAAATAGAAAAGTTAACATGTTTTAATTAAAAAAAGTAACTGCCCGTAATATTTTTAGATGTGTTTTAATTATATTAATTACATTTGTTAAAAAAATACGTTCAGTTGTTAAAATAGGTAAGTTTTTTTAAATAATTAAAAGTATTAAAATAGGTTTTAAAACATATAAGTATGTGTTTCACTTGTTATTTTTGGAAAAAAAGATATTTTAGTGATAACAAATATAAAAGGTATTATATTTTAATTTAAAGGTAATTGTCCGTGATATTTTTGGAAAATAAGTAGATTTTGTTAGAAAAAAATGTTTTAACTGTAAAAGGCAATCAACTAGTTACTATTTTTATATATTTTTATTATTTATTAAATAGAATAAAAGACAAAAAACCAACCGAAAACCAAAACTTTCAATGTTTCGGCTTTAATAATATAATATAGATATAATCAAACAAATTATTGCATTTCCTGAATATTTAATTTTAGTTTTTGATTTTATTACTCGAATTTTTGTTTGGGAAAAAAATTAAACTTATAACTAGCAAAAAAAAAATAACTTACAAAATATAACTCAATTAATCTTTGTATTTACAGTTTTTGTCTATAAGTGGATTTAGGTCCTTAAAAATCAACTTTACATCTTTGTTAGATTTTCATG
This sequence comes from Heracleum sosnowskyi, assembly GCA_030848705.1. Taxonomy (NCBI): domain Eukaryota; kingdom Viridiplantae; phylum Streptophyta; class Magnoliopsida; order Apiales; family Apiaceae; genus Heracleum; species Heracleum sosnowskyi. The sequence goes on along the minus strand of CM061235.1, from coordinate 89,528,149 downwards.
ACAATATCTATACATTAAATTTTCAACGACTTCTCTCTAATATTATTTCTATATAAATGTGATTTATAATCAATGACCTGTATATTTTCACCACAACACTTCTTTTACAGTAGTTTGCTATAACTATAAGATTTTTCTCAATGACTAATTTAACAAAATTTGGTCTAGCTCTCTTATGCGTTGTTCTCTTATGTGTTTCCATGAGTACAGGCGCAGTGAATAAGAAAGCTGACATGAAGCACGGTGATCATCAAAACGATGTCGGATATCATAAGTTGGTACGTTTATTCTGCGTACCGTCGCAGTGCCATGGACAACCTTGCTGGTGCTGCCCAGGAAGACCTATTTGTAAAGCAAATAGAGAAGCTTGTGATATCCTGTGTTTCTTTTAATTCTAAACAATGATTTATGTATTAATTCATTTATACTCAGGTATCTGTGATGTGTTTTTTGGTTTAATAATGTATTAATTTATATATGTGTGTGTCACAATTATTCACCAATTATTTGAATTAGTGAATGTATAGCTATTATGTTCACATACATGTTCCTAATTATATAAATGAAATATATTAACAAACATATTGATATGTAAAAATAATGTAAACTGCAAGCACAGTGTTTAGTTGTAGCAATATCCACAGAGACTATGAATTTTCAAAAACCCTAACAATTAACTCAGGCGAACTAGACAATAAGATTTGAGTTGAGATTTGTTTAACCTAATTAACAATTAAAATCAGATAAGGAAAACCTAGGAATCCGAATCCATTAATCAATCACAATTAATATCAACTCAGAGACAAACATATATTATGAAACTTGTTATCTAACAATAACCTATCAAAACTTCATGGAGCAAGCATAGGCTATGAAAAATAAATCTGGTAACAATAATATATCAAAATCACTTTGTCAATTGATTAATTAAGCACCAAGAAAAATTATGAGAACCAATTAATAGGAACGAGAAGATATCAACAATAATCAAATTAAGTTCATTTTCATCCTAGGGCAAGAGATTTAGCTAAACATAATAATTATATAATAAACAAGACAAGACAAATAAACAATTATTAAATTAAACTAAAAATACCTACGTAATTAAATAAGGGCATGTGAATAGTTAAACAAACACAATAGGTGGCCAAAAACAATTAAATCAAGTTGATTTAACTAAGATAATATAAGACAGAATACTCCCGGGACATGCATTCGCCGGAAACAAAGTAAAAAGCTAATAATAAAAGATGGAAATTAAACTACTGGATTGTATAGAAATCAATTCTGGCGACAGAAAAAAAACAAAGAAAGCAAATAGCTAAAATTCTAGGTGTCTCAATTACAAGAGGGGAGATCTATATATATAGGAAAAATAATGGGTTTGGGCTCTTTGACTACAAATCGGATTGTAGAAATATTTCCTCAATTCCTTTTTCTTCTCCGATAAGTTTTCCAATTTTTCTCCAATTTCCTTTTGACTTCAAGTATTTCCATCTCCTTGCCTTTTTCACCTTTTTCTGCTTGAAATATGATTTTATTTATTTTCCTACAAAACAAAAGAAAACAATTTATTAAATAATAAAATTACGAAAACAAACATAAAATAGGTATTAAAAATGTATTAATTATGGACCTATCAAATGCCCCATTAATATAAACTACTATATAATAGAGAATACCACTTCCGTAGGTGATCACGGTTGCATTTGGCATATGCAACAAGCCCTTTAAACCCCTAGGTAGCCCTAGTGGACGAGTAAGGTCTCGTGAGGGCCTATAGTGAATGTACCCACAAAATCCATCCAGCTCATGTAAAAAATCGCATGGCAATGCAACGCCACACATACAAGTCCTCTCATGCTTCATCAACTTAAGAATCAAAAATGACTTTGCAATGTCTTGTCGTGGAAGATGCAAGGATTCACATAGTCTACTCAAAGAAATATGCATAAAAGCTCAAAAGTCCATGTCAAGTGTAAGAATAAGTTGGTAATCATGCTAAGCCCACAAGAGTACAATTTTGAGTCAAAACTTGGAATCTCAAATGTAGAAACAAGCAATAACTCACCTTTCACTCACAAAAGAATATTCACTCAAGAACAAGGGTAAGTGTATCACTCTCTTCCAACAAAACCATAAGAATGCTTGACATTTGGTATCAATCTAACTTTAACACAACATACATCAATGATGATAATCAAAAGGTCTTTATTTGGGTTGTAATGGGGCTAGGGACAAGGTATGTCAAGTAAGGCCAAATAAGGTGAAGTGTCAAAAGCTAGTAGGCACCATAATAAATCACACACATCACCAAACATCCTCCCCACAACTGAATTTTCTCATTTTCTTCCAACAAAAGGCTTGATTAGTCGAATTAAGAAGGATCACACAAACATAAGTATGCTCTCATGATTTTTTATTTTTTTTTTCATCTTTTTTTTTTCTTTTTTTTTTTCGAGAGCTAAGAGATAGATATAAGCAACCATAATCCTCCTTCAAAAATTTATTGAACAACGACTATCAAGTAAGCAATCAGACCAAATATTTCCTCAAAAGTAATGAACAAAAGTAAACCCATCTTACACACCTTATTACTCCCTCAAGTTTCTACTAGCCATTGACAATTTGGGATCAAGCATAAGTAAGGCTAAACAAGAAAAAGGTCCAAGCAAGTAACGTGGTATGTCATCGAAAAAATAGGATTAAGCTCAAGAGGGTAACTAATTGATCATATAAAAATGGTGTGGTAATTTGGAAAATGTAGGTTATTCCTAAATGCCTTTATCATCTTACCATCAGATAATGTCATGCATTCAAGAAAGGTCTCAAACAAACGCTAGCAATTCAAACAACATGTGGACACTCAAGCAAACGAATATAAAATGCAAAAGATATGCATATAGGCTCAAAAACTCACTTGGTAGTAAAACATAATCAATCCCAAGCAAAAATCTCTTCAATGCACAAACTTGTACTCAAAGCATGAAAACCAAATCATCTTGCACATATTCATGTCCTTCTAATTACTTGCAACATTCAGTAAGTCTACTAGTTTCAACTTGCTAGTGTATGTTTGTGATCAAGAACTTAGCAAATCACTTCTTAATCAAAAGTATCAGAAACACAAGATTACTATAGCATGTAAGGGTGTATCAAGCGACAAGAAATCATTTCATAAGGCTAGAATTCTACAATTTACAACACTAAACTTCTTTTTGGGATTTTCTCATTTTTCAATTTTTTTGGATTTTTTTTTTCGTTTTGTAACTACTAAACCCCTCCCCCATACCTAAATCATGCATTATCCTCAATGTATGCAAATGAGAATACGTGATAAGGGAATGACAGAGGAATAGAACTATCTATTATATACAACAAGGAAACTTACTTGGATCACGAATCAAGGAGGTGGATCACCTCCTCCTCAGAATCAACTGGCAGATCTAAAAATGGTTTAAGCCTTTGACCATTAACCTTAAATGTTTCACCAATTTTAGGATTTTCAATTTCAATTGCACCATGAGGAAAAACAACTTTAACAACAAATGGTCCCTCCCACCGAGATCTCAATTTTCCAGGAAACAAATGCAGCCTAGAGTTGTATAAAAGAACTTTTTGACCAGGAGAAAAAGATTTTCTCAAAATAGACTTATCATGCAAAAGTTTAGTTCTTTCCTTATAAATCTTAGCATTTTCATAGGCATCATTCCTAAGTTCTTCTAACTCAGACAGTTGTAACTTCCTATGGCTACCAGCAGTGGGTAAATCAAAATTCAATTCTTTAATAGCCCAAAACGCTCTATGTTCAAGTTCAACGGGGAGATGACATGCTTTACCAAACACAAGCCTATAAGGAGACATACCCAAAACAGTTTTAAAAGCAGTGCGATAAGCCCAGAGTGCATCTATCAACTTAACAGACCAATCTTTCCTATTTGAATTGACAGTTTTCTCTAGAATTTGTTTAATCTGCCTATTAGAGACCTCAACTTGACCACTAGTTTGAGGATGATAAGGTGTAGCTAACTTGTGAGTGATGGAATACTTCTTCAGAAGAGACTCAAATTGATGGTTTTTGAAATGCTTACCCTGGTCACTAATTATAGCTCTAGGATCTAGAAAAGATATTCTCCTTTAAGAACTTAAGAACTACCTTGTTATCATTAGACTTAGTTGGTATGGCTTCGACCCATTTAGACACGTAATCAACCGCTAAGAGAATGTAGAGGTTACCAAAAGAATTAGGAAAGGGACCCATAAAATCTATACCCCAAACATCAAAAATCTCAATAACTAAGATTGGATTCATTGGCATCATGTTTCTTCTAGTGATCTTTCCTAAATGTTGACACCTACTACAAGCGGCACAAAATTCTGCAGAATCTTTAAACAAATTGGGCCAATAGAAACCAGATTGAAGTATTTTAGCAGTAGTCTTTTTAGCACTAAAGTGACCTCCACAAGCCTGATCATGACAAAAGGAAAGTACACTTCTAAAATCATGGTTTGAAACACACCTCCTAATTATTTGGTCTGGACAATACTTAAAAAGATAGGGATCATCCCAAAAGAAGTACTTGACTTGTGAGAGAAATTTGGATTTATCTTGCTTAGACCAATGAGAAGGAATTTCACCAGTGATAAGGTAGTTAACAATATCAGCAAACCAAGGAGTGGTAGAGATGGAAAGAAGGTGTTCATCAGGAAAAGACTCATTCAAAGGAATATCCATGGAGGACTCCACTACTAATCGGGAAAGATGATCAGCAACAACATTTTCAGAACCCTTCTTATCCCTAATTTCTAAGTCAAACTCTTGGAGCAACAAGACCCACCTAATCAATCGGGCCTTTGAGTCTTTCTTAGAGAAAAGATATCTAGGAGCAGAGTGGTCTGTGTAAACAATGATTTTAGAACCTATAAGATATGACCGAAACTTTTCAAGAGCAAAAACTACAGCTAGAAGTTCTTTTTCTGTGGTGGAGTAGTTAAGTTGAACATCATTTAGAGTCTTACTAGCATAATATATGACATAAGGTATCTTATTGATTCTTTGTCCTAAGACTGCACCTACGGCATAATCAGACGCGTCACACATAAGCTCAAAAGGTTGATTCCAATCAGGGGATTGAATGATAGGGGCTGAGGTCAACTCTTTCTTAAGATGTTCAAAAGATTGGAGACATTCACAAGAAAACTCAAATTTTATGTCCTTAGAAAGAAGATTGGTCAATAGTCTTGCCTTTTTGCTAAAATCTTTAATGAAACGCCTATAAAAACCAGCATGTCCTAAAAAGGAACGAATTTCTTTGACAGACTTTGGTGGAGATAAATTAGCAATGAGATCAATTTTAGCTTTATCAACTTCAATGCCCTTTGAAGATATTTTATGACCAAGAACAATTCCTTCTTTAACCATGAAATGACATTTTTCCCAATTAAGAACAAGATTTGTTTCTTTACATCGTTTTAAAACTAAGTCAAGATGGTGAAGACACTGATGAAAAGAAGAACCAAAGATGGAAAAGTCATCTATAAAGATTTCTAGGAACTCTCCTACCATATCAGAAAAAATGCTCATCATGCATCTTTGGAAAGTGGCAGGGGCAGTGGTTAGACCAAAAGCTAAACGACGATAAGCAAAGGTTCCAAAAGGACATGTGAAAGTGGTCTTTTCTTGATCCTCGGGAGCAATGGGAATTTGGAAATAGCCAGAAAAACCATCAAGAAAACAATAGTATGAGTGACCTGCTAACCTTTCTAACATTTGATCAATGAAGGGTAGAGGAAAATGGTCTTTCACTACAAGAATAATTGAATCAAACAAGGCTTTTTGCCCGTTGTCTGATGCCCTAGAAAACCGTTGTCTATTGAGATGCCGTCTGTTACGCAGCTCAGACAACGGACGCGTCCGTTGTCTGATTCCCTACAGACAACGGTTTTGGTCTTAGAAAACGTTGTCTGAAACGCGTGAACAACAACGGTTGTTGTAGAAACCATTGTCTGACAAATAAATCAACAATTGTTTATTAACTAGAAAATGTTGTTATTTTAATTTTCAGACAAGGCTTTATTTTCCTGAAGACAACGGTTAGAGCTTCCAAAAGTGTTGTACAAAAGCCAGAAACAACAACGCATTTATAAACAATAGTCCGGTCTAACGATTCACACATCACTTAATTTAAACATATTCCTGTTTTTTTATAAACAATGGTCAACCAAAATAAAAATACAAAATCAAAGCATTTTAAAATTCAAATACTAAATGTACAAATATACAACTTTTTTTAAAAAACTAAATAATATATAACTTATACACATTAAGCCTACAAAATAACTACAATTACGTGCCACAGATTAGGTTTTCCTTGTTGTTTCGCATAAGGGGAAGGTGCCACCTGTATCTGTGGCCTTCAGACATGTTCATCATATTCTGGGGGTTTATTGGTAACAACGTTGATGCTCCAGGCAACACTGGTGCAGGACCTTGTTGTTGATAACTGCTCTGGCTTGAGATGGGAAGCTGAACTCAAGGCTGGTTATTGTACACCATTCTTCTTCCTGTATACAGAAACAAAGAACTAAAGAATCTACAACTGAAGTAATAATCAAAACAATTACAGAGAAATACTTATTAATTGTTCGGTACATGTTTATCCTCTATGTACTACATCTCAGTTGAAATACTTATGTAATTCTAGAGTAGAAGTTTTACGAGCAAACACATTGTGACATTCAAGCACATGTTTTGCTAATCACCATATCGCAATACTAAAAAATATAACCGTGAAATTTTATAAGATGAGCCGCTGTGGCTATTTTGCCCCTCCTTATGTTGTCTGGCACTTAAGTGTACACCACCTCATTTTGCTTCTTCACACTATGACCTTGCAGAGGGATGCTGTCAATGAAATGTTACAGTTTGCAAGCAAAAATCGCCTTCCTGAAGGTTTGAAAGAGAAAATGCTCACACACATGCAGCTTAAGTACAGGACAGCAGAATTACAACAAGAAGAAGTTCTTGAAGATCTTCCCAAGGCAATCAGATCTAGCATTGCTGAAACAGAAAAATACAATGGAGCAGGTATGCTATGTGAGATTATGTAATTTCAATATTGAGGCATAGTAGGTTGTCAATGCAAAATTTATGAGAAGTAACTGTAATTCATTGATGTAATTCATTGTTGTGGATTAGTGGAGGCAATTGTTATATGAGGCCACTATGAGAGAGGGGCCTCACGAATGTGTTGCTGGAACACACTATTTCAAATATCAAAAAGTAATCTCCAGCTCCTCACCTTCACATTCTCCAAACAAACCAACGTATTTAACGACTTCTTGTTTAAAATGTCAAGAATAAACAATTAACAATCATTTTTTAAATTGGAATTCAATATTAACAACTTACCGACTCGAAAAACAAGGATTTATTCAGAGCTACAAACAATTTACAACTAAACTAAACCCTAACATCAAAATCAGCCAGATGCAGAACTATTATAAAACAAATATCGAGAAATAAATTAGAAACACCACTCACTCAATCCAAGGGTGGAGATCATACATATTTCAACCACACTTTAAGCTCCAGATCTGTTTAAAAGAAGTAAAATAGAAAATAAAAATTTCAAAAATAAAAAATTCAAAATAAATTCGAAACCACTTACTAATTGTTGAGATTAGTGATGAACCAAACTTATGAGCAAGGGGCTTCGTCTAATTAACACGGTTCGAGCAATTGCACAACTAATTAACACAATTTAGAACTAGGGTTTCAACATCTAGATTTGTATATGTATGTGTGTTTCAGTGTGTGTGTGTTTTTTGAGAGAATGAAACGTATGTGTGTTTGAAATGTTTGTGTTTTGAGTTGAGAGAGAGGCAGTAGAGATGGAGATAGAAAGAGAAACACAGGGTACTGAAAGAGGGGGAATAAAGATTTGGTTAAGGGGGGAAAGGTCGGGGAGGGGGAAGTAAAAATTTGGTAAAGGTGGGAAATGTGTTTTTGTTATAAAGAGATATAATTTTCCATGTTATTTAAATTTTTTTGAAAAGTTGATTTAGACATTGATTACTTTTATAAAATTGAATATCATTAAAATATATATGGTTGGATCATTGATATTTTTTTATAATCGAAACATTAATTTGGGACGAAACACTAGTTAGAAGTACTAGTCAAATAACTAGTTGACCGTTAAATTTATTTATTTTCTTAAATTTTTGTAACATCATTAAAATTACAAGTTTGTGGAGAAAACAATTGTTAAGTAGTTGACAATTAAAATCTCAAATCAAATAAAAATCATTGTCTTATACTTTTAGGAAATTGAATAAACAAAACATACGGTTGTATTGGTCAAATTAGTAGTTGACCATTAAGATCTCAAACCAAATAAATTTATTTTTTTCTAAAACTTTTGTAATGTCATTAAATTACGTAGATCTCGATATACATACGGTTGGATCATCGATAAATATTTAAAAAAAATCAAAAACATCAATCCGGGACGAAACACTAGTTAGAAGTACTGGTCAAATCACTATTGACCGTTAAGATCTCAAACCAAATAAATTTATTTTTTTCTAAAACTTTTGTAATATCATTAAATTACATAGATCTCGATATCCATACGGTTGGATCGTCGATAAATATTTTTAAAAAAATCAAAACATCAATCCGGGACGAAACACTAGTTCGAAGTACTTGTCAAAACATAATTGATCGTTAAGATCTCAAACCAAATAAATTTATTTTTTTCTAAAACTTTTGTAATATCGTTAAATTACATAGATCTCGATATCCATATGGTTGGATCGTCGATAAATATTTTTAAAAAATCAAAACATCAATCCGGGACGAAACACTAGTAAGAAGTACTTGTCAAAACATAATTGATCATTAAGATCTCAAACCAAATAAATTTATTTTTTTCTAAAACTTTTGTAATATCATTAAATTACATAGATCTCGATATCCATACGGTTGGATCGTCGATAAATATTTAAAAAAAATCAAAACATCAATCCGGGACGAAACACTAGTTAGAAGTACTGGTCAAATCACTATTGACCGTTAAGATCTCAAACCAAATAAATTTATTTTTTTCTAAAACTTTTGTAATATCATTAAATTACATAGATCTCGATATCCATACGGTTGGATCGTCGATAAATATTTTAAAAAAAATCAAAACATCAATCCGGGACGAAACACTAGTTAGAAGTACTTGTCAAAACATAATTGATCGTTAAGATCTCAAACCAAATAAATTTATTTTTTTTCTAAAACTTTTGTAATATCGTTAAATTACATAGATCTCGATATCCATACGGTTGGATCGTCGATAAATATTTTTAAAAAATCAAAACATCAATCCGGGACGAAACACTAGTTAGAAGTACTTGTCAAAACATAATTGATCGTTAAGATCTCAAACCAAATAAATTTATTTTTTTCTAAAACTTTTGTAATATCGTTAAATTACATAGATCTCGATATCCATACGATTGGATCGTCGATAAATATTTTAAAAAAATCAAAACATCAATCCAGGACGAAACACTAGTTAGAAGTACGGGTCAAATCACTATTGACCGTTAAGATCTCAAACCAAATAAATTTATTTTTTTCTAAAACTTTTGTAATATCATTAAATTACATAGATCTCGATATCCATACGGTTGGATCGTCGATAAATATTTTTAAAAAAATCAAAACATCAATCCGGGACGAAACACTAGTTAGAAGTACTGGTCAAATCACCGTTGACCGTTAAGATCTCAAACCAAATAAATTTATTTTTTTCTAAAACTTTTGTAATATCATTAAATTACATAGATCTCGATATCCATACGGTTGGATCGTCGATAAATATTTTTAAAAAAATAAAAACATCAATCCGGGACGAAACACTAGTCAGAAGTACTTGTCAAAACATAATTGATCGTTAAGATCTCAAACCAAATAAATTTATTTTTTTCTAAAACTTTTGTAATATCGTTAAATTACATAGATCTCGATATCCATACGGTTGGATCATCGATAAATATTTTAAAAAAATCAAAACATCAATCCGGGACAAAACACTAGTTAGAAGTATTGGTCAAATCACCGTTGACCGTTAAGATCTCAAACCAAATAAATTTATTTTTTTCTAAAACTTTTGTAATATCGTTAAATTACATAGATCTCGATATCCATACGGTTTTGCCTTTGAAACTTTGGCAGGGGGTTTACTTCTTTATATTATTTTTTTTTAATTTTTTTAACTATCAGACAACGGTTTATGTAAGCTAAACAATTGTGTGACGGCAACATATTTAACAGCCAAAAACCATTGTCTCTAAGATGTCAATTGGACAACGGTATGCAGAAACTGTTGTGTGAATTAAGTATAGTCCACATACAAGTAAAACACTTGTCTGATTCTAACAACGGTTTACAAAACCATTGTCTGAAGTTTCTTCAGACAATGGTTTTGTAAACCGTTGTTAGAATCAGACAAGTGTTTATTCAAACTGTTGTGTGACATCCATTTAAGTAACAAAAAAAAAACACTTGTCTGTTTTTAACAACGGTTTATGAAACACTTGTCTGACCTTTCTTCAGACAACGGTTTTATAATTCCGTTGTGTAAAGCCTCTGCTTTACTCCTTCTAATAGACAATGGTTTTAGAAACCGTTGTGGAAGTTCTTTCAGACAACAGACAGATTTTGCAAAAAAAAAAACCGTTGTGTGAAAATTTCAAACAATGCTTTTACTGCCGACCGTTGTCTGATAAGTGTTGTCTGTTTCAGTTTTTCTTGTAGTGATTAGGCCAAAGAAAGTTAAGGGACATCAATGTCCATTTTGTTTTAAGATGTTCAAGTCTGGTCAAGCATCAGCTGGACACAAGAAAACTCATTTTCTGAATTATTCTGTAGAATTTCACAATCCAAATCCAGAAATCAAGCAAGAGGCGGCTGTTACTCGTAATCTGTTTGAGGTTTTTTTTTAATTTTAGGTTAAATATCAATTGGATTGGATGAAGGCATTGAAATATAAATTGACCCAAATACCCTCACTCCCGTTAACGTCGTCTAACTAGATTCAGTGGAGCCCTTCTTTTGCTTTGAAATCATTTCTCCGGCCATGCAAATGTTGAGTATTATATGTTGGCCAACAACGTGCAAAAACAAAATAGTATAAGCCACCAAAATGCAATTTAGTCAAAAATATATAACAAAACATCACATTGCATGTTATAAGAAATCTAAAATTAGCAAAAAAAACACCTTCTGATTCGTTTACTACCATGTGGAAAGTAGTTACATATAGCCCATATACAAGATGCCAAGTGGCAACATGTCCATAACACGAGGTGCCACATGGATGATGACATGGTGCCACATAGGATATTCATATTTTTCCACGTGGACTACCGACAAGGCACCATTTGGCATGTTGATAAGGCGCCATTTGGCAGGCTGGCAAGATGCCACATAACCTATTGACAAGGCGCCACATGGCTTACTAATGAAATGCCACATGGATCATCCTAGTCACAACATGTGTCATGGACACACTACAAGGAAACAGGTCAAAACCGACCGGCTAAAACCGATTGACACAAATTGGGGGGGGGGGGGGGGTTGAAACCGACCGACTGTCGGTCAGTCTGTTATGACTGTAGATTAAAAGAAAACGACATCGTTTTTGCTGAAGTGGCGCACACAAAACTGACCAATACGATCGGTCGGTTATACTACTGACATGGCAACAACATAACCGACCGTTACTGCTAGTTGGCCCGAAAAATGAATTAAAAATATTAAAATTTGAATTATTGTGTATTGCGATATGTCAAAATGACGCCGTTTTATGTTATAGTCATAACCGACCGATGAGGGTTGGTTATGTCCTGCTGCTCTATTTTATTTTTGGCTTAAAACACTCATTTCTTCAAATGAAACAAGACATAGAAAAAAAGATAGGAGAAAAAAGAAGAAGAGAATTGAAGAAAACAAAGAGAGGAAGTGATACAAATCATATAATGTAAGTTTTCTTTTATGTATTTTGTATTTAATTATGATTACATTTTTTTTTATATAATGCAATGTATATATGTATGTATTTTTATAATTGAATGTGAATGTTAAACCATTTGTTTACATATATTAATTCATGTAGATGACAAATATGGATAGAAGTTGGATAGGTAATCAAGTACAACGTGATAAAATTTCTTTAACTCCCGAATATAGGAATGGTGTAGAGTTTTTTTTTAAAGTTTGCAAAGGAGAAACAAGTGGAGGATAACCGACCAAAGTGGACCCACTGTTAATACAATGACGTTAAACCTGACCAATTCGACATAACCGACCAGGGTTTAACCGACCACTACCGTCGGTTGGTTTTAACGAAAAAACTGACCGATTCTTGACATAACCGACCCATGTGGTTGGTCGGTTTTGCCTTGTAGTGACACATCAGCTGATGAATCATTATTGCATGGAGCCCACTTAATATTTTACCTATCAATTTACATATGTGTAGGTAAATAATTTTTATTTACTAAGGCCAAATTTCTTGTAGTGATATTTTTGTCTGAATTTTGAGCTCCTAGCTCGTTTCTTTTCATTCGAATCGTAACCGCGAACTTCCTCACTCAAGGGGAGACGGCGTGGTACTTTGGTATCATCCCAATTTTATAATATAATATTAAAATTAGATATATATGCAGTTGGACTATAAGGGGTTCCAGTTTTATTCTGGTTTAGAATTCGCTATGTGTTATGTTATGATCGGCTGAGCTGATTGAACTTATTCTATTTGTATTTTCCATCAAAAAAAGAAAAACAAAGCTAAAACCATACACTATAAGAACATATACATCTATATCCTCATCATGACGAAGTCCAAAAACGTAAGGGATATGTGGAGGCACATGCACCGTGGTAGATGATAATAATAATGCGCAATTGCCACAACAGACCACTGATACGTGATACTGTGATAGGTGCAGTCTTACGTCTCTGAAAATTGTTCCCGAGCACATTCTTCACATGTCATGCGTAATCCACTTACAAGGATGATAAATTTTCGGTAGATAATGGAGGATTCATTTTCATATCGATAGACTTAGGTATACTTGATATTGATAATGAATTATTTTTCAAATTTTCATGTCATCCCTGTCTTATTATTACCCGAGCCTAATTATACGTACATTCTTGCTCGCTGATGAATAATCTAATTAATTAATTATAGTCGGAGTTTAGAAAATCCCAAATGTTACTCTTTGAGTAGATTATGGAGGATTTATATTCATATCGCTAGACTTAGATACACTTGATATTGATAATGATTTTTTTTTAAAAATTTTTATGTCATCGCTGGCTTATTATTACCCGAGCCTAATTATACATTCTTGCTTACTGGCAAATAATCTAATTAATTAAATATTGTCGGAGTTTAGAAGATCCCAAATTTCACTCCATCCACCCTGATCATCTTCTAGTAAACCGGTGGGTTTTGTTGTAGGAGTGGATGATTGATCACTTGTCTTCGGAATTAGGTCATCTCTTCCCGCATCCAGATTCTGTAACCCACTTGAGGACGCCATCAATAATTCTGATGGATTTTCTTCTTGACAATGAATCTCTACTTCAGCAAGAAAATTCTTCCACCATTGGATGCCATCGTGATCAGGTGTCGATGTAAGCTGTGATGGTTGTTTGTTGATAAGAATATTACTATTATGTTTACTGTTGCTGCAGATATTTTTATATATTTTCTCCCCATGTGATGAATGATAGTTTGGATTGATACTATAACAGAATAATTTTGTGCCTTTAGATAAGGTCCGGGGAAAAGGCTTTATAACATCAACATCAGTGGTAGTAGTAGTCCTAGTAGTACTGATTGTAGCAGTATTAATAAGCTCTTTCCCTTTGACCATATCTTTCTGGTAGCTGGCAGTTGTACGCTTTTTCTGGACGTTGGTGTTCCAAAAGTTTTTAACGTCATTTGCTGTTCTTCCTGGCAGTCTTCCGGCAATTAGTGACCATCTACATACAAATAACATACATGATTTATTTGTATGGACTTTATACACAACAGATACATGATTCCAAAATCCAGATGTCTTGACTATTGAAGTTTATTTGAAAAAAAACATTTTATACTATATATGGTCAGGCTTAATTATAAAATATAAGATTCCTTAAAAAGTCCACTACATAGATTTGACTCAACTCGATGGCATGATAAATCTTTGAGTTGATGTTTAGAGTTACAATATTAAATATTATGGGCTAATCCAAAATAATTATTCTCCTCATCAATGGAGTTATAATCCATGAGATGATAATATAACAATCAATTCAGGCTGCACGCCTGATCATCAGCTTGCCTGTTTCCCAGTAGTTTGTGAAGCCGCATCATAAGATCCACTTCATCTTCACCAAACTCACCTCTCTTTATAGTTGGCCTTAGATAGTTGAGCCACCTTAGCCTACAGCTTTTTCTGCATCTGTTCAACCCTGCAAACATGCATGTTTATATATAACTATATATGTTACTAATATACATATCACATTTAGAAATAAATTAACCCTATATAAAGAAAACAATTTCTCAGTGTGTGTGTGTGTGAGGGAACAAGTTACCCGTGTTGAAATTTATTAATCTAAACGTATTTTATTTAAGTTGTTTTATTTAGTTGAATAAGTCAGCTAGTTGCAGTATGAACAACAGAATAAGTCTAGGTTGAGTTTTATTAGGAGAGTAGTGGAGATTAGTGTGGAGGTGGTTCCTGGTTTTTAGCATCAACTTAGACGTTGGATTAGCATATATTCATTCTGAACTTGTACTTTCTTTCTGAACTTTCAGTGCGTGTATTTCCATTCAAAGATCAATAAAATCGAGTTAGCAGTATCATTGTGTTTTACATATAATTTGTTAGTTTCTCTAACCTGCTCTCTGAGGAACAAGGTGCCAGTTTCCTTCTCCATACTTGTGGATGTATTTTTTGAGAAGAGTATCTTCATCGGAACCCCATGCACCCTTTCGCAGCTTTGAAGCGTTACCACTTGTTATTGGCTTTCGAGGCATACTGCACTTAATTAGTTACCAAGAGAAAAATAAAATGCAGAACACTTGATTATATTGTATATACACTTTCCAAGCAAAGCAACTATGATATATATACTGTTAATCTCGCTACAAGGTGTTTTCTAACTTAATTAAATATTTCTCTACATAAATTTCTTAATCATTAAAATATCTGAATGATTTATAAATCTCAATACTTAATGAATAATATTATTTGGTACATAAATTAACAAAATACCTCAATGAGGCAAATTTTATAATTTTCCTTAAATATTGATACAATACAAATTATTTAAGTAAAACAATAATGTATTGCTATAAACATAATCCAAGTCTCAATTAATATCTAAAATAATTTATATTCAGTTGAAAATTATGTATTTTTTAGAATTTTTATTTAATAAAAACTTACACAATTTTTATGTTAAAAATACATATTATTTAAGTGTTATATTATTCAAGAAAGTATATTACATTATCTTTTAATAAAAAAAATTAGAAAAGAAAACAAATGCACCTCATGGTTGGCCATATGTCTTTAGCACGGAAGTAATGCAAAAGAACAAAAAACAAAGTTTCTTAATTATTAGGTTAGACATTTCTATCTTAGTGATTAAGAGAGATTTGAACGCTTAAAAAAAATGAAACTAAAATCAAACAATTTTAATCTCTTAATCATTAAAATAAGCGGTTCTAAACAAATGACCCTAAGTACCTATCAAATCTAGCTAATCGTTGAACGTGCTTTTGTTTCCGCCACAACAAATATACAGCAATGGTAATTAATTTAAACTGCTTTTTTATCCTTCTAACTTTTGCATTCTCTTTTTTAGTAAATAATTTGTCCTTCTCATTCGTTTGTGACTACGAGTCTACGACTGTAAAATTAAAAGGGAATCTTTCATTTAAAATCCTGAACTTTTTAAATGATTCCTTCAATTGGAGGCACAAAAGCAGGTACCTGTTGTGTGCTCAAAATCATGCATGGATTAGATTTAAGGCTCATAGATAATACAAGCCCAATTTGAGTGGACTTGATAAGGTATAAATGGATGAAGGTAGAGCTCAGTAGTACCGAGGTTCGGAGTGAGCCAAGTCTGAGGTTCAGGGTAAGCTGAGGTGCGGGTACGGTACAGAGTTGTCTATACCTCCACTGGACAGAATTAGAGTTGGATGATAATTCCACTTCCTATCTTCTAGGAATACGTGATTATCCCTAAAATAAAGGCGTTTATCACATATAAACCGCCAGGATTGGATAATTACAACCAAAAATGGATTTATATCAATATATTTAGATAATTATCAAATAAATAGAGGATTTAGGGTTTCTAGAGGTGTACTTGGGCAAGGACAATTGGAAGCTCAGCAGGAGGTATTGGGATAAGTCAAAACTCTGGGATGGATTATCTTGAGATGGCTTAATTAGCAAGAAATGAGAGGTTTAACCTAAAAGAACTACATGGGGCTTGATTCCTATAAATAGGATATGTATGCACTTGACTAAAAGATTCGGATTTTCACTCTCTACACGCATAAGGCTCGTGTACCCTCTGTGATACATATTCCGGTGAATTGGCTGGCTGAGTAGGATTTACTCCGCCTTTTTCATTCGGTGGTTTTGTCAACTCAGCCCAAAAATATAGCTCTCTTTCTACGTTTCATTATTAAACTTCAGCTGTCCAGCTACGAACCTGAAGCTCTGTCCGACAACCAAGGACGTATTATACTAATATTCCAACGAGATTCTCTCAATTGTGTTGTACCAAATTTCTCTCACAACATAAGTGGTGCTAGAAGGAGGGGAACTCCATAAAATCTTTTGAGAGAAAAGATGTCGGATGATTCTGGTAATACGCACACGCCAACCAATGGCGATGTTGATCGTGAAAAAGGTCCTCAAGGCGAGGTTACGAACAAGGATATTCTTGATCACCTTAAGGAAATCGGTGAAAGGGTAGATTCCTTGGAGAGAAAGTCTGAAAAGATGAAAAAATGGCGGAAGAAGCATAGGTCCTCGGAAAAACGCTCTAAGGCACCGAAGGTTACACCAGTTCGGCTGGATTTCGGTAGTGATGAAGAAGAACCTGGGAAGGAAAAGGTCATAAAGATTTTTTCTGATGTTGAGACTGACCGGAGTAATCCAGACTGGGACTCTGAAGCTGAAGCTGAGGATAAGGAGGACCCTGAACCTTCAGCTACGAGGAGTATAAGCGTGTTCGATCGAATGGGGAAAAAACTCACAAATGTTGATTTAAGGCATAGGCTTTCTGAGACAAAGCAGAAAGCCCCCAAGAAGGTGCAAAGTGAAAAATCACAGTCCAAGGGGTCGAGGAGTCACAAGGAGAAATCTCGCTCTAAACCTGAGAATGAACACAGCTCTAGCTCGTCCTATAAGGCTGATGATAGCTCTGATGGGAATTCCATTGACGGAGAGGATACTGATGACACCTCCAAGTCAGCTGAAGGTGAAGGGGAGTATAAGGTGAAGGATCTTAGGAAAGTCCTTGAAAAAATTATGGCTGAGAAGGGTCCACAGTCAGGGCTAACTCTGGGTTCACATTTCACTAAGAAAGTACGAGATTCACCCCTACCTCGTAGCTACAGGGGAACTGGAGACTTGAAGTTTGATGGGACTGCTGACCCCGTGGAGTTTCTTAGTCGTTTTAATACGGAGATGGAAGTTTACCAGATCCAGGATCGTACCAAATGTCGCATGTTGGCTACGACTCAGAGGGATAGTGCTCACCAGTGGTTTAAGAGGCTTCCTACTAACTCTATAAAGTCTTGGAGGCAAATGGGTGAGATGTTTGTAACTTAGTTTAGAGCTTTAGTGATGTTTGCACCTCCAGCTAACACGCTTGCAAATATTAAGCAACGTGATAATGAGACTCTGAATGATTATTTTAAGAGGTTCAATGTTGAGGTTCCAAGGGTGAGGAAGACCACTGATGAGACCTACACGAATTTCTTGATAGCTGGTGTCAAGCCGGGGATAGAATTCTAGAAGGAGATTTAGAGTAAGGAACCAACCACGTTCGCTGATTTTTATGCAAAGGCGGATAGGCACAAGGTTGTGAAACATTCCCTGGAGAATTTGAAGAAGGATAATGCTTCACGGGATTGGAATAGGAATAAAAGGAATAGGTCATACAGCCCGAAGGGAAGTAATTACAACAAGCAGACAACCTACCCCGGAGCTTCAGCCGAAAGTAGGGAAGCTAGCAGGGAGGTGAAGACTGCACCTCTTTCAGTAAATGCTACCAATTCAAATAAGACAGTGGAGTATAAATACCCACCCTCGAAAGGTAGCCGGAGGTACCTGGAATACACTCCTTTGGCTGCTCCTATTGAGCATATATTTGAGGTCGGTGATAAAACGGGGATGTTTAGGAAGCCATCTCGAACGGGACCTCCCGGGAGGAAGGACTTGGCTAGGTACTGTGCTTTCCATGATGCTAATGGGCACGAAACTGCCGACTGCCGACACCTCAAAGATCATATCAAGAACTTGATCAGAAAAGGGTTCCTCACGGAATTTGTGGCCCCAAGAGGTCAAAAAATACAAGGATGACAAGTCCAAGAGAGGTGAAGACAAGTCTACACCTGAACGTGCAACCGGGGCTGGTAGTATCCACACAATCATTGGTGGACCATATATTGGACGTTTTAGCAGGAATGCGATGAAAAACTATGCACGTGAGGCTAGGTGAAGTCCCTTTACAAACGTTTACCATTTGGCTGATAGGCCCCCGAATCTCTTTAGAAGTGAAGCTACAGATATAACCTTCACAGAAGATGATGCTAGGCATGTGCATCATCCTCACAATGATGCCTTGGTGGTGACTATCACTATTGGGGGGCTCAATGTACACCGAGTTCTTATGGATAATGGAAGTTCTTGCACCATATTAGCTTACAACACCTATCAGAAAATGGGATTTGCGGACAAGGAGATGTCCCCGGCTTACAATGATTTATATGGATTTACTGGCGGACTAGTACAAGTTATGGGAAGAGTGAAGCTCCCTGTGGTGTTGGGCGTTGAACCTCTAAGAGCTACGCAGGTGGCAGAATTCATGGTGGTAAAGGAAGATATATCCTACAATTGTATTGTGGGTAGGCCTCTCTTGAAGGAGATGGGGGTAGTAACCTCTATCTACCATCTTTCCATGAAGTTCCCTACCCCTAATGGGATTGGATGTCTAAAGGGGTGCCAAATAGATTCAAGGGAATGTTATAGTAAGGCTTTACACTCTGCTGAGAAAGCTTCGAAGCACTTGTTGTTGGTTGATGGAGGTACTACAGATAATTGCTACAGGTACCTGGAAGCACCAGGGAAGGCTGAACATCCATGGCAGGTGAAGGACTCATGTAATATGATTATGATTATCCAACATCCAGGTGAAGAAGACACCACAGATATTGTCTTTTCTTTGGGGTTAGATACCCAGAATGAGGTACGGATGCTGGAGGCACCCCCACCAAAAAATTTGGAAAGTGATGAACCTCTTATCGAAGGTATTCTCGAAGAAGTAAATGATAGTGATTTTGAGGATGGTCATGTAGAAAGCTCGCCCAAGGTTCCTTCACAGCTTAGGAAGGCTGGTACTGAGGTTCAGGTGAAGATTGATCTAGACCCCCGGATGCCTGAAGCTAAGGAAACAACAGGCGCTGTTGGTGATACATTGTCAATTCTAGTAGATGCAGTTGATCCTTCTAAGGAGTTGAAGATTGGTAAACAATTGGAACCTGAAGCTCGGGAAGCAGTGGCTCGTTTCTTGAAGGGTAACCTAGATGTTTTCGCTTGGTTCCATTCTGACATGGTGGGGATCGAACCAAGGGTGATGTCTCATCACCTCAACATTGACCCCGAAAGGATTGATGTGAGACAAAAACGAAGGGCAATAAGTGATGAGAGAGCTTTAGCCCTCAAGGAAGAGGTTGATTGGTTGTTAGAAGCTGGCTTGGTAAGAGAATCATTCTACCCGGATTGGCTAGCGAACCCGGTGCTTGTCAAAAAGCCCAATGGGAAATGGCGAACTTGCGTCGATTTTACGGACTTGAACAAGATTTGCCCTAAAGACAGCTTGAAAGGCATATGTTTAGGCCTATTTGTTTACATCGAGGATATAACTCAACATTAAACAAGTCTGTAATAAGTAAGTAATAATTCAAATTATCACAAGAATCTC
This sequence comes from Heracleum sosnowskyi, assembly GCA_030848705.1. Classification (NCBI taxonomy): domain Eukaryota; kingdom Viridiplantae; phylum Streptophyta; class Magnoliopsida; order Apiales; family Apiaceae; genus Heracleum; species Heracleum sosnowskyi. The sequence continues at coordinate 89,507,853 of CM061235.1, read as the reverse complement.
AGAAGATCATAACAGTCAAAAGAATGAAGATAAAAGTCATCTACAGACTTGAAGTAATTCTACATTGAAAGAAGTTCATTAATTTGATCAAGCCTCAGTGAAGTTTACAAGAAAGTAGATTTATTAAAGTGATAGAGGTTTCAAGAGTGTGACAGCAAAGGTACAGGTTACAGTGGTTCATTGAAGGGGTTTAAAGAGAAGAGAATCACAGTTTTCAAAGTCAAAAATGAAGAACAACCATTGAAGTTAGTCGCTAATGAACCAGACAGTACATCGAGCGTCAACAACAGTCAGTGGTACTTTATCATTAATTAAAGTGGTTCTCAGGACTATTTCTTTAATTAAGAAATTAGTTTTCATTCTCCTTTAATTATCTATTTTATTTAATTAATTTAACTAAGAATTCATTTATTTGGTAAATTAATTAAGTAGGTAATTAAATTTAGAATTAAAACTAATTAACATTCTAAATTCAGAAAGACTTAAAGTAATTTCTGAAAGACTATCTTGGTAGTCTTACTGATAGTTCTACTGAAGTTATGTGTAATTTCTGAAAGTATTTTTAATATTCTCTAAGTCTTACCGAAAGTCTTTTTGGACTTAGGATAGTTTTTTCTGTATTAAAAATAGTCTTTCTGTTTACAAAATAGTCTTTTTGTTTAAAAGAAAATAGTCTTTTCTACTTTAAGATAGTCTTTCTACCTTTATTAAAGTGAATACACGTGCAGTGGATTAGTTAATAGAACAGGATCAAGACAGAAGAAAACACACTTAACATTTTGTCAAAAACAATACATTCTGCCGAATCAAATTTCAAGAACAAGGAATTATTTCTAGAACTTAGTGTTGAATCTAAACCAATAGAAATCATTTGCTAGTATTCTATTGACTATCTAGCGGATCTTTATCCCTAGAACGAATCTCGAACTATCATTTATCGTTATATCTTTTTAGTACAAAAATAGATAAATTCATGTCGAATTTATTCTAGATTTGTTTTAATTAGTTTGAGATTTTATTTTGTAATCAGTACCAAAAATTGTAACACCTTTCAAGTTTAATATAAGTTATATTTAACTTGAATTCTGTTTCATTTAATTCCGCATAATTTGTTCATCCATTGTTTAATCTTTAAACTGACAAATTCGATAAAACGGTATAGTTTGTATTCAACCCCCCTTCTACAAACTTATCGGGACCTAACAATTTGTATCAGAGGCTTTTGATTGATATACAAATCAAAGATCCATTTTTTGTGATTTTTTCTTCAACTCTGAAATTTGTATTTTTCAAAAATCTCAAAACTGTCTACTACACAGAAGGTTGGTACAGTAAAGATTCCCATGTTCAGTAAGGAACATTATCCTATGTGGAAGAAGAAGATGCTCATGTTTCTTCAAGTGGCAAATGTTAAATATCTTGGAGTGCTGAAAAATGGTCATAAGCTTCCTATGATTGTTGAGGAAGAGCAGGTAGAGAACGAGGTTGTTACTAGAGCTGCTAGGATGTACCCTAAGGATCCCAAGGACTACACAGTTGATGAGAAAGAGGATGCTTCCCTGGATGCCTGTTTACAGTTGATACTGGTTGATTGTCTTGATCCTATCATGCATAATCATGTTCTAAACTGTGTTACTGCCAAACACATTTGGGACACAATAGAGATAATCAATGAGGGGACAGAGGAAGTTAGAGAGAATAAGTTGGAAATTCTCACCTCTTCATATGAGCATTTCAGATCAAACCCTGGTGAAGGTATCTTTGAGGTTATTGAATTATTAATTTTAAATAAAAAATTCAAAATTAATACTCTAAGGTAACGCCCTCACGGTGTTACTCAGTTACAACACCTTTTTACAGCTAGAGTAACATGGGTTTATGGATATGGTAACACCAAAACTATGATGTTGTAATAGGTCCAAAATTTCATAGCTAAGGTAACATGCAAGAAGGTAACACCCATACCCAGATGTTGTAAAAGGCCATCTATGGCGTAGTGTGAGTGTGCTAAGGATTTGCAAGTGATTAATGATACTGAAGAGAATGAAGTGTATGATGGTTTGGTTGAAAGAATAAATGAACTCCGAGATTAGGATTGAGAGGAGTGTGAGATTGTACTCATCGATCCTTCTGCCAATGTTGTTGCTGTTGATCTTGCCGATCATGCCCACATTGAATGCAGTGGTAGCTGCTTGCACTACGCCATAGATGGCCTATCGCAACTAATTTGCATGGGTGCTACCTTCTTGCATGTTACTATAGCTATGAAATTTTTGTGCTATCGCAATATAGTAATTTTGGGTGTTACCTTAGTCATAAATGTATGGTACTCTAACTACAAAATTGCATCTCATATAACAATTAAGAACATCTCATATTGCATCAACATATCACACCATATCATATTTTTCATGATCCAATCACAAAACCAAATAAAGTTTAAATAAGAAAATTAAAATCAGAATTCTGAAAACAATAAATCGATGTTTACAGACAGTAAACAACGTCAAACGCCTTAAAGACAAACGAGTGACTTAGTCTGTATTGTTCAGACGCCCATTTCCCTTTCCGAAAAGGTATTTTCGGCGAAATTCTGAGACAGTATGCAAATTTCACCAAATCAGCGCAGCCAATCAGAAATCGTATCGAATACGATTATCATAACAAGAACAAAAATATATCATGTATATATCAGTATACATACAGATTATATGATCATCTCAATCATAATTATTATACAATTTATGTATATACATCAATACAATATTCATGTTATCATAAAAACAACGCATCAATCATGATAGTCGTAAACATGCTTTCATCATCAAAACAGTAAACATATAAACGAATTAAACACTTTTCTCAAGTAGCTCTGATTCCATTGAAGGGTTTCGGGCATGAAAACGCAACGGAAAAACGCGTAAAACGGAAAAATTAACAAAACCGTCTGCAGGATCCATGCAAAAAACAATATTTAATTCGTGAACATAACTGTTTACCTTTTAAGAAGCTTTACGATTGGTTGACAGATGGAGGTCTTTTGCTATGATCACCACGTATCCCACCTTGCGATATACGTCTCTAATCAGTCCAAACGAATGCCCGATCTCCCAACGATCACCGGAGTTGGTACTAGCCAAAAAGCAGCCTCAAATCCCTCTCTCTCTCTCTCTCTCTCTCTCTCTAGTCTCTCCTTGATGTAGAGCAGCAAGGGTTTTTTTTTCTAAAAATTCTGAATATTCAACCCTAAAATAATACATCCTTATGTATTTATAGGGAGAGAAGAATGGGCTGAACCCTAATCTGATTGGGCTTCCAAAACTCAGTCTGATTATTGGTTGTATTATTATTAAATTCGAATTATTGTTTAATTAATCAAGTCCCACTTAATTAATTCAATAATTCAATATAATAATAATAATTTATTTAAATTCGTAATTTAAATAAAGCTCCATTTAAAACGTTCTATGTGTGTGACCCTTTAGGTTATTATTACGTTGGCAATAATTTTAATATCTAATAATAAAATTATAAACAATGAGCGGCATCTAGTAATACATCATTGCTACCCAAGTAATAATAATAAATGATGATCCAATTAAACCTTTCGTGAATAATGTTCCATGTAATATAATCCTTTTAACCTTATATTATAGATTAAACTCGAGGCATGGTTTGTGTCATCCTCTTCGTCATTTAATCCTGGTTTACTTGATCAATGAGTAGACTATTAAACAAATCACTATTTGAGCATGGTCATGCATTTCATAGTCTCACTCAATCAAGAGGCCAATAATATCACTCCTAAAATAGGAGGGTTAAATCCTATATCTATCATTCATATTTCTCATATGATTCATAATATACCCAATGTCCACCTTTATCATTGCCCGGTCAAAGGTAACTTTGAGTAGAATCAAAGTATATTAATTCTCATATAGAAATATAGTGATTTCAAGTCTAAGGATCATTACACCATTATCACTGTGAGAATTACTTATGACACTTGATAAAATTTACCATGAAGAATTCACACGGTGGGTCTATCCAATGCCATGTTTATCTAACATGCACTTATGTCTTTGACTTTAGTATCACCATACTAATTGTTAGGTCGAAAGTATCGTAGAAGGGAGGGTTGAATACGATACTCACAAATTATTTAATTTCATTTGCGGATAATTCTTTCAGTTCTAATACGAAATCAAATGCACCAAATCAAAACACGAGTCGGGGAATATATCGTTTTCTAAATATAAACCGCGAGGGGTGCTACAATTCTAATCCGTAGGATTAGCTTCAATGAGTTCAAGGTTACACAAAATCAATACAATGATAGAATTCAAAGCGCTATTAATTTTTCTGTCAGTTTCAAGCTCAAAACTCTCTCTTCGTAAATGATAATCTGTGAAATATCTTCACTGAAGAAGACATTGTCTTCGCTCTCCAATTTTAGACTTAGAAAACTATCGAAGCTTTTTAGGAATGATCCTAGCCGTTCAAGTCTTCATCAACCTGACAAAAGAATAGAAAACTTCACCTGCTCCTTATTTAAAAAAACCATCGAAGGAATTAATTTTCTTTCCTTCAATAGATTTTAATAAAATCTATCGAATGAAAACTAGTTACTTTTTGAAGTACTTCGATTGTTTTTCATTTAGATCCACTTGACCACTTTCGATGGTTTTTCTTAAAAGAAAACCATCGAATGTTTTCTTCTTTACTTTGATCCTTGAAAATCCTTTCCTTTTTCAGTAAGCAAATTGTATCTCCAATTAAACCTAAACATACCTTGTAATATTCTTTTCACTTTCAGGATGTTTCAGATTTAGACTTAAATCAACTTTTTCCGAGACGATAAACATCTTGATCTTTTGGGTGTTGACAACTAGTGCAACTGGTCTGGTTCACAGATGACTAACACTCGATCAATAATTCCATGTCTTCAATTCAATGTTGTTGATAAGTCCTTTGTCGTTCTGGTTGCTTCAATTAAATCACTGGAATCCTATGGTACTAACTCTTAATCATTCAAATACTTCTGTAGTCTTGAAAGTCTTGTTTCTTTATTTGTCACAGAGGCGTGAACATATTAATGAACTTCTTTCCGTGACCTGTTTACGGACTTCAAGAATACATACCATATTTTGATTTTTTGAGTTTACCTTTTCTTCTTTACTTCTGGATTCCTGTGCTTCTGTTAATATTATTGTCTCTCTTGTCCTTTGTTGAGTTGTAGTTATCTCTGTTACATCTTATGTTACATTATGCTTTACAATCTCTCCCTATTTGATTGTTAGAGTTCGACAAGCAAATACCTCAAGGATAACTCAAGTAACTAAGGAAACATGAAACTAATTAAAGTAAGACAGCTTGATAATATTAAATTCATTCTGGATAAAATATATACATTTCCAGATTTCTAAATTCAAAGAACATTAAAACTTTTTACAATGAAGTTGCTCCTCTAGTCTGAGCAGATAGTTCTTGTGTTCTTTGCTTCAAATCTTCAGTCCATCTCAATCTCACCTTCTTCAATCACTGGATTGGAGTTAGCAGCTTCATAATCAATCACAGATGGATAGTGCAGTGGTTCTCCAGGTTTAAGGATTGCTCATTTGATGTGTCTTCCAATGTACTCAACCTCTTGACCCACTCCAGCCAACAACCATGCAATGTTAACATCTTTCTTGTTTAGCTTTGGCATGTTTGGTAGTCTGGGATGCACTTCCAATCCTTTCTCCACTTTCTTCCTATAGTAGGGAACATTCTCCATCACATATCTTCTTAGAGTGTCTGCTGCTTTGTCCTTCTCCGTAGATGTGAATCCAGTGGATCTAAGATACTTCTCAACTGATATTAGATAGTTATTTGGATAATCTTTCAGTTTGTCCTCCGTTAGATAGCAGATTCTGAACAAGTCATTCATCATGAATCTCACCATAGGAGGATCTTCAGTAATCTCTGGACTGACCTTCATCAAGATTTCCTTAACATGCTCACGGAGCAGTTCATTTAGCTTTGTGGTTCTCTGGATCTTGATGAGCATCACCTGCAGTTCTGTATATGTTCTCTGTTCGAAAAACTTAGTTGAAATCACAAATGTACCTCTGTCCATGAAACTGATCAGTATGTTCCAGGCACCATTTGCTTTGACTCCAGCCTTTAGATTGATAAGAGAACTTCTCAATACAGTGAAGTAAGTCTGATCTTCAAGATTTGCACCTCTGATGTCCTGAATGATAACTTCCACATCAGCATTGTCGTTGACTTCTAATCCGTCTTCAACTCCGCAGAATGTTTTATAAGCCATCTCCCAGTCACTACCTTGTTTCTGTGCCAAATCTATCATCTTCTTCTTCCTTACTTCATTATACATCTTGAATCTTTTAAGCTTGTCACTTCTCAGAACTGCTCGGTGAGTTTCCTTCTCAGCTTGCCTAGCATCTCTTTCTGTTTTCTCAGCTTTCAATCTTTCCAAGGCAGCTTCTTGTTCAAGTGATAGAGGATTTGCTTCTTCCATATTATCATCCAAGATAGGATGTTCTATTGGCTCTGGATAATATGGTTCATGCTCTTCCTGTGGTTGTTGCTCATGCATGAACTCAAATCCCTCTTCACTTTCTTCTTCTACTATGTCTTCAATCCAGTATTGTCTCACTGAAATAGTTTCATTGGTTTCCCATCTTCCCCATCCATCTTTCTCCCATCCTCCGTCTTTCTCCCCCTTAGTTGAGGAATCCTCCAGGAAGTCATCCTCAGCATAATAGGTTGTTGAAGGACCAGGTTGTTGGTTTGAAGGACCAGGTTGTTGGTTTCTCAACATATTCCAGATTGACTCTACTCCGTCACTTTGGTTTTCCATGAAAAGAGCAATGTCCTTGTTCATCTCGTGCATATAAGCTAGCTTCAGATCAATGTCATCCAGTCTTGAGTTGGTACTCTTCTCGATTTTATCCAATCTCTTGTTGAGGCGAGACTCCACTCTTGACAGCGTATTCATTGCATCCTTGACCCTTTCTTGACCATCCCGGATAACCATAACGTCTTCATTCAAAGCTTCTTGTCCTTGTTGTAGGGCATGCACCTCATTCATAAATCCATCTTTTAGTTCCTTGACGTCTGCTCTCAATTCGACCAGTTCCTCCATAGCTTCCTTCTTCAGGGAGTCCACTGCCTATTTAGTACCTGTTATAGTCCTAGATGCACTGCCTAAGACCCTGTAGGTTCTTCTGGAATCAGCCGTAGCCAAGTCAATCTTCTGTTGGATAGTAGATAAAGAAGAATCAACTGGACCGGAGGAGATCCCTTGGTCAAAGGAAGGTCGCATTGGGACTTTGAATAGTGGATTTCCTTGACGATCATGAACTGTCATCTCTTTGAGAGTGGATTGAACATGTATCTCTCTGTCTGTAGGCATTATCAAATCATCTATATTTGGTAGGGTTTGGGTGTCACTCCTCACATTTGGCTCTGGGTGTTCACTCAACGTTTCTGTTGGTGTATCACTCATTTTTCCTTTCCCACTCAGGCCAGGTGATAGTGTTTCTGTTTCACTCATTCCCTTTGTGCTAGTTGTACCTGCATCAGAATTCACCGTAGCCATCCTTAAGGAGGTCACCGGTGGTGCAATGGGGCTTCGCAAGTCCCCGTCCTTGGATATAACCAAGTTGCTGATCATCCTTAGATGATATATCCTTTGTAGGATCTAGAGTTTGAATCTCTAGGAGGCTAGAAACAGGCTCTATTAACAGCAGAGATCCTGTAACTCCCTCTAAAGTATGTGAAGACTTTTCCTCAGTTAACTCCTCAATAAAAATTGATTCATTGTCACTGAGCTGCCGATCTGCACCTACGTTAGACCCTTTACCCGCAGGATCCAGATATGTTCCATCTGGGGAGCTAGGCAATGACCCTTTAGATTGTGCATTTAGGTCAGAGCCTTCTCTCGACGTCTGTGAAGACTCTTGATTCAATAAAGAATCTTCAACCAGGGGTCATGACCGTAATATGGTCGGAACACCAGTTGTTTCCGTCAATTCTTCCTTGCTAGATTGAGTTATTGGTTCAGATATAGCTTTGGTTAGTGTGGCCCAATCAGCATCTGAAAAATCAGTGAAGGGCTCTTTGGATGAAAGAAATGAAGTTTCAACAGTTGTCTCGGTTTTTATTCTTCTCCTTTTAGAGGAAGGTAGAGCTGTTGTTGAAGGGCGTATCTCCTTATGTGGTGCTGCTAAGGCACTATCTCCCTCTACACTCACCTCTACACTCATGGATGTTTGACTTGTAGGTATAGTAGGGGTAGGAGGTTCGTTTATGGTTTCATTTGGTTCATGCAAAGGCTCTGTGACCGTGGTTAAAGATTGTGGGTTTTTAACCTCTTGGTCAGGAATGGCCACAGAGGGCTCTGGATCAACATCCATTGGTTCAGGTTGTGGAGCCACAACAGGTTCAGGAATATTACCTTCATTTACCTATTCCCCTGGGGGTAGAAGTTGTAGCGGTACCGTTCTTAGATATTCAGTGAGAACAGTAGGCACCCCTGGAAGATGGTTCTTCTTGATAAGAGCTGTTATAGCATTGCTCTTCATCTTCATACAATCCATGGTCTCCTCACCTTCAAAAATGTCTCGTTCTTCAGCTGTTAACACATCATTAAGAATTAGCTGTAGGAACCTTGGATAGAAACAGAGCACATCATCCATGCATGTTCTGTCTTCCAGTGGTCCCATGCACAGAATTATTTGATCAATCACAAGATTTCCAATGTTTATATGCCTATTGTTAGCAATAACAAACCCTATTTTCTGATGAAACAGAGGAATACCATGCAGATTTGTAAGCTTGGCAGTAAAAACATGGATTAAGGTGTGAAAGAAGAAATTCCCTGGCTTTGTCAGATAATGCTTTAAAAACTCTCCCACAAAGAAGTTTGGTTGTTGACTTCTAATGAGAGTGAAGAAAGCATGTATTTCTTCAGTATTGGGATCAGGAACAAGGTTTTCTATTGGAAAGTGTAAAATCCTATTAAGGTCATGTTCTGTCACCCTTATTATTCTGCCCCCTGGCACAACAAAACTGAAAGAAGATATATTATTCTCAGATGTGTCAGTGGCTGATGTGTACAGTGCAGTCAATTGATCAATACAAAGGACCGCGGGATTACTTAAAGTGTATGCCACTAAAGAACGTGTATTCAAGAATTGTGCCCACGCACGAAACTGTAAGTTCGTAATGGATTGCACATTCTGAAAAGAGACATGATTAGTTTTAGTAACAATAAATTCTCCGGCCATTATATATTCAAAGAATTTCATAAAATTTAAATTAATACCAAAACTATTTTAATTAATTATTTCTAATTAATCAAACTTCAAAAGTAACCCCCTTTTTTTTAATAATCCACAAACACGAACCAAACACAAACCCAAAAATTAAGAACCCTAATTTGTTAACTTTTCGAATATTTCACTTAAACTTAAAAATCAATTGTTTAACAATCGAATTCTTAGTATGAACACTGTTAACAGCTTAGATTAAGATTCAAAATGTCAATTTCGATAGTTTTCTTTTAAAAATCAACCTAATCACAAACACAGTACTTTCACTGTAAAAATGAAATTACTGTGGTAAATAATTGTTTTTGTCAAGTTTACTCGATTAAAAGAAGAAGAATTTGTCGAAGTTTGTGTTCTTGATCTTGTGTGTATTTGTAAGTATATAAAAACCAAAGCTTAGATCTCAGAATTGTGATGAAAAACGGTTAAGGAGCTTTTCAATACTCTTGAAACTGTATGGGTATTTTCGTCCTTTCACGTTCGATAGTTTTTAAAATGAATTGTCGATGGTTTTTACTTAGGTGCAAAAAGTTCAATTTCACTTCGATAGTTTTTGAAAAACTATCGAAGTGTTTAAAATTTAGAATTCAAACAGACTATTTGAAAAACCATCGAAAGTTTTTAGTTGTAGAAACCAAAAACTATCGAACTCTATTTTATGAAAACTATCGAGGATTTTAGTTATTGAAAAAATTTAAATCCCTTCGATACATTTCCAGTTCAATTTCAAAAACTATCGAGAAATACCTTCGATAGATTTCTTTTCTTTTCCAAAAACTATCGAAAAATGCTTTCTATAGAATTTTTTTAGTACTTAGAAAAACCTTCGAATTTCCTAATTCGATATTTTTTGCTACCAGCTTATTTTTAAAAATGAACAGGTTTTAAAATTAGTAAAACATATTCATGTTTTAAAAATCAAACATCCTTTTTATTTCCTGTCAACTATGAATTTATTTTAGATCAAAATGCTTCACCAAAAATTCAAAGTTACCAGAAAATTCACAATTTTCTTAGAATAAAATCGACTAAATATCATTTATTGATATTAACCAATTAAAATCCAATAAATTATGCTGCATTAATCTACAATGTTTAAAACAAAGTAAATCAATTCGAATTAAATAGATGCTTAAATATTTAGGACAAATATTAGCACCTAAATAATTTTAGAATTATTAACTAGTTAAATGCCAGAAGATATATCATCCATAAATATGACATAAAATTAGTACAATAATCCTAACCTACGAGAATTGCTCCTAAAAATAAATTCATGAGTCCTAAGGATATAGAAATTCTTAAACTCATGTATTTACTAGGACTATCTTGCAGTTACTGACTTCTAATCAAAATCAATTAGAAAGATTTAACATCCCAAGTTCACCAACCAGCTTAGAAAAAGTGGATTCATCAAGCGGTTTAGTGAAAATGTCTGCAATTTGTTCCTCTGTGGGTACAAAGTGTAACTCCACAGTTCCATTCATGACATGCTCTCGGATAAAATGATACCTGATGTCGATGTGCTTCGTCCTCGAGTGTTGCACTGGGTTGTTGGAGATTTCTATAGCACTTGTGATGTCGCAAAATATTGGAATCTTAGTAAACAAAAGTCCATAGTCACGGGTTGGTTCCTCATCCACAAGATTTGAGCACAACAGCTACCAGCAGCTATGTATTCAGCTTCAGCTGTTGATGTGGACACTGAGTGCTGCTTCTTGCTATACCAAGAAACTAACCTTCTTCCAAGAAACTGACAGCTTCCTGAAGTACTCTTCCGATCAATCTTACAACCTGCAAAATCTGAGTCTGTATATCCAATAAGATCAAATCCTATATCTTTAGGGTACCAAATTCCAAGATTTGGGGTTCCCTTAAGATATCTAAATATTCGCGTAACAGCTATTAGATGAGATTCTTTAGGATCAGACTGAAACCTAGCACATAAGCATGTTGCAAACATTATATCTGGTCTACTTGCAGTGAGATATAGTAAGGAGCCTATCATACCTCTGTAGCTTGTGATGTCAACCTTCTTACCAGTTTCATCCTTATCAAGCTTAGTGGCAGTTGGCATTGGAGTCTTTGATGTAGATGAGTCTTCCATTTGATACTTCTTCAGAAGATCTTTGATGTACTTGGACTGACAAATGAATATACCATCTTGCCTTTGATACACTTGTAGTCCAAGAAAGAATGACAATTCACCCATCATGCTCATTTCATAACGACTCTGCATTAACTTAGCAAATCTCTTGCATAGATCGTCATTAGTAGAACCAAATATTATGTCATCAACATATACTTGCACCAATATCAAATCATTTTTGTGCATTTTGTAAAAGAGAGTTTTATCTACGACACCTCTTGTAACGTTATTTTCAAGTAAAAATTCAGAGAGAGTGTCATACCATGTCCTTGGAGCTTGTTTGAGTCCATAGAGAGCTTTGAATAGAAAGTACACAAGGTCTGCCAGTTTTGAATCCTCAAACCCTGGAGGTTGTTCCACATACACTTCTTCTTCTAGCTCCCCATTCAGAAAAGCACTCTTCACATCCATTTGATATACTTTGTAATTGGAATGTGCTGCGAATGCCAGAAACATCCTGATGGCCTCAAGTCTTGCTACTGGTGCATAGGTTTCATCATAGTCTATACCCTCTTCTTGAGAGTAACCTTTAGCAACCAGTCTGGCTTTTTTTCTCGTTACAATGCCATCTTCATCCAACTTATTTCTGAATACCCATTTTGTTCCAATAACATATTTTCCTTTAGTCCTGGGTACCAGCTTCCAAACTCTCTGCCTTTCAAATTGATTGAGTTCATCTTGCATTGCAATCACCCAATCTGGATCTTCTAGGGCATCTTCAACTTTCTTAGGTTCTGTTTCTGAAAGAAACCCAGAATAGTGACATTCATTTTGTGATGTCCTTCTAGTTCTCACTCCTGTGTCCGGATCACCAATGATCAAGTGAAAGGGATGATCTCTATTCCATACCCTTTGTCTTGGCAGATGCGATCTTGATGATTCTGCTTGTTCAAAATGTTGTGGAGTGTGACTAGTTGATCCTTCTCCTGCTCCCCCTGAGTTGTTGCCGGTGTGATCTGTTGACCCTGTTGATTGACTAGTGGATCCTGTAGTAGTTTGAGGATCTCCACCACTGTCACCACTTGGTCCAGAATCATTATCATTATCATTATTATTATCACCAGGAATAACTTCAGGTTCTTCTTCAATGTCAAAGAGATCTCCTGATAGATTTTCAAATACCAAGGATTCAGAGTTCTCTCTTGTTTGCAGGCCTGGTCTTTTGGTGTCATCAAATGTTACATTAAAGCTTTCCAACACCTTTTATCTTCAATCACATATACCCTATAAGCTTTAGATTCCAGATAATAGCCCTGAAAAATGCCTTCCTTTGCTTTAGCATCAAACTTGCCTAGATGTTCTCCATCTTTTAGTACAAAACACTTTGCACCAAACACATGAAAATACTTCAGTGTTGGTTTCTTGTTGGCCATTAACTCATACGGAGTCTTTTGATGATCTTTTTTAATCAGGGTTCGATTCTGAGTGTAGCAAGTTGTATTCACTGCTTCAGCCCAAAAGTATGTGGGAAATTTTGATTCATTTAACATTGTCCTTGTTGCTTCAACCAAGGTTTTGTTCTTCCTTTCCACTACTCCATTCTGTTGAGGAGTTCTTGGTGCTGAATACTGTCTTGATATCCCTTTCTCTGAGCAGAAATCATTAAGAACTACATTCTTGAAAGTGATATAACATTGACTGGACCAAATAAATCCATATGAATCAGTTGAAGTGGTTCAACAATGCTTGTCATTTCTCTGCTTCTATGTGATGCTTTCTTAGACTTCCCTTTTTTACATGCTTCACATAGACCCTCCTGATTGAATTCCATCATGTGCAACCCTCTCACTAACTCTCTCTTTACCAAAGAGTTCATAGTTTTGAAGTTCAAGTGTGAGAGCTTCTTATGCCATAGCCAACTTTGTTCTGAAGATGCCTTACTGTAGAAACATGTAACTTCTCCTTCACGTGTAGAACTTAAGTCAGCTATAAACAAATTTCCTTTTCTCACTCCCAGTAGAGCAAGCTTCTCATCCTTCCTGTTTGTGATCAAGCACTTGTCCTTTCTGAAATCTACATTGTATCCTTTATCACAGAATTGACTGATACTTAGAAGATTGTGCTTAATCCATGAACAAGAGAGATGTTTTCAATGATGACATTCCCAATTCTCATATTACCATATCCCGTAGTGAATCCTTTGTTGTCATCTCCAAAGGTTACAATCAGGTCGGTCTTCTTAACCACCTCTGTAAGCAGGGACTCTTCACCTGTCATGTGTCTAGAACAGCCACTATCCAGAATCCACACAACCTTTGAGCTTTTAACCTTACCCTGCAATCACAGATTGATTAAGCGGACTTTGGTACCCAAAATTGTTTGGGTCCTGAAGGTTTAGATACTTTAACAGGAGTAACATCCAATTCAGTCTTAACCTGTTTGATTTTCATATTATCTGTGGATTTAACATTAACAGTGCTATTGCTACTAGATGCATTCATCAACTTAAAATAAGCATGCATGATGTTGTATGTACATAGCAAACACTCTTTCTTTCCACAGGGTTCATGAAGATCAGGCATGTCAGACATGTTATGCATTTCAGAAGTTACTACTTTAACCTTTTTACATGCATGTGTAAGGTGTCCAGTAGAATTACAGTTAGTGCACAACTTCCTAGATGCAATGGGAGAAGATGAAACAATATTCTGATTAACAACACTCTTTCTCCCATTCTTGTTCTTTTTAGCCTTGCTAACTATATTGCCTATATCAGTTCTAGGTAATTTAGTTTTTACTGACTTCCTAGGCAACTCAGTCTTTACCTCTTTTTCCTTCAATAAATCCTCCTCAAGCAATTCTTGTCTAATGTATAAGTCATCCTCATTAAAAGGTGCTAAAAAGGCTTAACAAAAACTGGACAGTCTACATTCTTAAGAATGTGTGGAATATCTTTCCTGACAACTGAAGATGTCACGGGAAATTCCAAAATCTTCTTACCAGCCTTTTTGCTGTAGTCAAGTCCTATAGCAGTTTTGTTCCCTATTGTCTGAGTATCAATGATTTCCTTAGCAATTAGGGCGGAGTTCTTAAATGCATTCAGTTTTAAAATCTAGATCTGAAATCTGCTTCCTGAGGATAGTCTCTATCTCATCATTACACTTGACCTTGTTCTCTAAGTATTCATTCTTCTTCTTAAGATCTTATAATATGACAGCTACATGCTCTAGTTCTCCATTTTTAGTTTCTAAGTCTTTAACCTTGAGAACTAGTTTAGCATTTTCCATTTCAGATGCTAGCATGCTTGTGTGTACATTAAATAATTCTACACTAAGATCTTGCACAGTTTTCTTGTACTCGGGATTAGACATGTCAATTGTTGTTAAGATAGGTACCTGAGATAATTGTGGTGATTCCTCTGAAGAGTCAGCCATTAGGGCAACATTCACATACTCTTCCTCTTCATCCGAATCAGTATCTGCTTTTCCTTTCTGCTTTTCCTCTTCCCTCTACAATATAAGTTTTTCCTTTCTGCTTTCCAGACAATGCCTCCAGTTGCTGTTTCAGCTTGGCATTTTCTCTCTTTAAATCCTCATAAGAATCTTTCTTATCATAGACACCTTTTCTGTCTCTTGCTTGTCGAGGCTTATGGTATTCAGTGATGAAATGCCATAACTCATTGCAGTTGTAGCATCTTGATTTGCTTCTATCAATCAAGTCAGTCTTGTAGACTCCCTTAAAGCCAGGGCCTGAAGAAAACTTGTTCTTCTGAAATCTGTTTGTTGAACCCTTGAACTTGTACTTAGGGTTTCTCTTGAAACGAATGTGACTAAACTTAGCAGCTAAGTACGCCATGGTTTTGTCTTCCATTTGCTCAAGTTCTTCTAGGGTGTAGTAATCACTTTCATCAGCACCCAGATTTGCAGAATCCATTTCAGCCTCTATTATGGCTTCATTTCCAGCTCTAGGGGTTTGAACCTGAATATCAGAGTTTGTTGGTTCATCCACTACAAGTGCAGCTGATCTTGCAAGTGCATTATTCTTGTTGTCCACTGTCCCTGGTCCGTAGATTATCACTCTCTGTTCCTGCTCCATCTCATAAGTCTTAAGCTTGCCAAAGATCATTTCTAATGACATCTTAGTAAAGTCTATTCTTTCTCTTATGGATGAGGACTTGTGTTCTACATGATGGGGCAGTGTCATCATGACCTTCTTGTTTGTCTCTCTCAGAGGATAGGTCTTCCCTTTCATGGATAATTCATTAAGCAGCTTAGTATACTTCTCAAAGACCTGAGTTATACTTTCTCCAGGAAGAAACCTAAATGATTCATATTGAGAAGTCAGGATGTCCAATCTGTTTTTCTGCACGTCTTCAGTTCCTTCCATTATTAAGTTTATGGTATCCCACATATGTTTCCCGCTTGTACAGCTCATTATTTGATAGCTCATTTCCTTGTCTGCGGAGTCTGTCAATATCAGCATCAAACCTGTATCCAATCGAATCAGTTCCTTATCGGTGTCTGTGTACTCAGATAGTTCCTTTGGGATATGACTTTGAGGAACTCTAGTACCTTCAGGTGTTGTGGTTTCACCTACTGATTTCATTGGTACAAAAGGTCTGTTTTCTAAAATTCCAATATACAACGGATTAGATGCCTTGATAAATAACAACATCTTCATCTTCCACAAACCGAAATCATCTCTTGTAAACGGGGGAACTTTAATACCATCAGTTGTCTTTGGAGTACTCATGGTTTCTGAAAATTTCAAATTGTTTAAAATTCAAGAAATTCCAATTAAATGAAAAATTTTGAAAGTTAAAAAATTTGCTTCGAATTTTCAAGCCTTGTTTGATTTTGTTCTCATTCACCGGATCTGATTTGTACGTCAATCAAGAGGCTCTGATACCAATTGTTAGGTCCAAAGTATCGTAGAAGGGGGGTTGAATACGATACTCATAAATTATTTAATTTCGTTCGCGGATAATTCCTTCAGTTCTAATACGAAATCAAATGCACCAAATCAAAACACGAGTCGGGGAATATATCGTTTTATAAATATAAACCGCGAGGGGTGCTACAATTCTAATCCGTAGGATTAGCTTCAATGAGTTCAAGGTTACACAAAATCAATACAATGATAGAATTCAAAGCATTATTAATTTCTCTGTTAGTTTCAAGCTCAAAACTCTCTCTTCGTAAATGATAATCTGTGAAATCTCTTCACTGAAGAAGACACTGTCTTCACTCTCCAATTGTAGACTTAGAAAACTATCGAAGCTTTTTAGGAATGATCCTAGCCGTTTAAGTCTTCATCAACCTGACAAAAGAATACAAAACTTCACCTGCTCCTTATTTAAAAAAAACTAGTTACTTTTTGAAGTACTTCAATTTTTCAGCAAGCAAATTGTATCTCCAATTAAACCTAAACATACCTTGTAATATTCTTTTCACTTTCAGGATGTTTCAGATTTAGACTTAAATCAACTTTTTCCGAGACGATAAACATCTTGATCTTTTGGGTGCTGACAACTAGTGCAACTGGTCTGGTTCACAGATGACTAACACTCGATTAATACTTCCATGTCTTCAATTCAATATTGTTGATAAGTCCTTTGTCATTCTGGTTGCTTCAATTAAATCACTGGAATCCTATGGTACTAACTCTTAATCATTCAAATACTTCTGTAGTCTTGAAAGTCTTGTTTCTTTATTTGTCACAGAGGCTTGAACATATTAATGAACTTCTTTCCGTGACCTGTTTACGGACTTCAAGAATATAGATCTATGGCTACATATTATTAGTTGTTGTTATAGATCTATGCCAACACAGTTATCTTTGTAGTAACACTACTAATAGTATTGCTATAGACCTATGCCAACACATTTTCAGTACTACTGTAACACCAAATTATGAAACACTTAGATGTTTTTACCAACACCCTTACCACTATGCCTACACTTTTTCTTAAAAAAATTTAGATTTTGTGCCAACACTTTGCTATACTTTTGCCAACACATAAAGACTAAATACTTTGGAGTCAATGGTTACACTTTGCATGCTTTTTACCAACACTTTAAATACAGAATGGCAACATATGACATTGAAATATAGAACTTCCCATTCAAAATATTACCAAACATTCCAATACATAAACAGGCTGTCCAGAAGCCATTTCAATACATAAAAAACCATCCAAAATAACTACATCAAATTCACACCATTCCAATACATAATAATCAATCATCCATATCTACTACATAAACCAACATCTAAAACCCAACTCAACTACCATGGAGTAGCTAAGCCTAGAAGACCTCAAATCAGCCAACCTTAATGATTTCTCAGCTGCATCTTTTGCGGCCATGGCAGCATATGTTGTTTCTTCTTTATATTTAAGTTTATTCTCCGACTCTATTACAACACCTTCATTTTGTAGAACTTTCTCAACATCAGCCTGTAAAAAAGAACAGTGCATTTGATTGAGACACAAAATACAATAAAAAATATCAGAGAAATGTCCATTTAATACTTACAATTTCACATATGACCTTGGATACCATGAAAGTACTCGTGTTTAAGCGCTTCAGCAGCATTTATTCTCTCACTTGGATTCCACCACAGCATATTCTGACAAACAAAGCAAATTACTGTTACTAATTACTATCTTTATGTTCTATATATAAATATAAAAGAGCACTGCAAACATTACTTAATGAAAATGAAAGTTCATCAAACATATCATGATTCGTCTTTCTCTAACGGTAAGATATCGCTACTAGAAACTCGGATACTGTATTGGAATCAAATCAAACACAATGAAATTGCAGAATGTAGCGAATCTCAAGATGAAAAGTTCACATTAATTAGCGATAAGTATGCTTTATCAAACTGAATAGCAAGGTCTTCTTTTCTTAGAGAGAAATTCATTCGGTAAAGTATTTAATACTATAATTCTTTTCCAATTAATCTTAGATGTGTGCAAGCAAAAGATGGTAATCCTGACCATTTCTGGGGAAATAACAAATAAGCACTTAAAGCATTCAAAGTTCACTTAAAATGTTATTAGGCTACATCAAAAAGAAATCATACACTTCCTCATGAACACCCACACACATGTCCATGTGCAATTATTTTTCTTAAGCAATGTGTTCAACAGAAAATGAAACTAAAGAACCATTAAACAGCACTTACTTGTGTTTCAAGGTTTTCGGAGTTAAGTCGATTGTGATAGGCAGTGATAAAGCAATCCCTTTCATTTTCTGGAATAAGATCTCTAAACTGTTCCCAAGCTGTATAAATGAAAAATCAGTCACATTTCACATCAAGTAAAAATGATATATTGATATAGCAACACAAAAGGGAGCTACATGTCAGTCAACAAGCCAATGCATCATAGTAGAAAGAGGGTTCTAAACTCTAAAGATCCACATATACAATAATCAGAGTAAACTTAGAATAGGTTTTCTAAACCTTAAAATTTAAAGAAGATTGGATTTGATGCATACCATCGGGGTATATAGCAGCGGCACCACCCTCATAAAACCAATCAAGCTCTAGTTATTATATAGCTAAAGAAAATTATAGCTAGTTTAAGAGCTTAGCTAGCAACAACCCGTATATCAGTAGATTACTAGCCTAGTCTAACAAGAGGTAACCTAGTTTCCGTTATGATTAATTGCTGAGTTTGCTTTATCGAACCGAATAGCGGTCTTCTTTTCTTGGAGGGGAACAAACCCATACCATTATATTGTCTAATGATCTAAGCTCTCTGTATCATTATATTATGGTCAGACAGCAACCCTCTAAGATAATCACCGCAATTTAATTAATTGTCATTAACTCCTACTATCACAGTCACAGAACTATAGAAAATAAAATAGAAACTAAGCTTTGGATGAATGAACTGAAAGAACATGACATCCAACAAGTTGCACATCTTTCATTCACACTAAAAATGATGAAGCTACTGAAAAATTCTGCTGCTCATGACAAGTGACACCAATGACAGGGATTTATTTCAATGAGGACCAACAATATTGAGCATACCAATCCCTCCTATATTTCCCAACACTACCATATGTATAAAGATCCCTCAGTTTTGCTTCACTATTTCTGATGAGACACTAATCATAACAAACAAACATGAACAAGCTCTGCACTATATTTTCATCTACACAAAGACATGTCGAATATATACAGCAGTTTCCTTCCCAAAAATTTTTCAGATGAGCAAAATCTGCATTTTCAAGTGCATGTCAGTGATAAGCACAAACACAGTAAACTGAGAGAGAATATATTTCACAAAAGAAAATTTTAAAAAGGGGTTTAGTAGAAGGGATGCTAGAAAGAGAAAAGTTGATAGATCTTGGAAAAGGCTTATGATCCTCAACATGTGCCCAATAAGAAAAACAACTTGACAAAGTATTTCTACTAAAGCAGCAACTTTGTTCAAAAGGCATTGGAAGGTTAATATTTCTATTAAGAAAGAATCATTTTATAAACTTTTACGATATAGTGCTGGTATCTAGGGCTTCGGACCTAGTAGAAGCACTATCGGCTTTTTACCCAAAAAAAATGATCTTCGCTTTTTGTTACCTGAGCAGGATGTTCAGATTATTCAAAAAGATGACAAACTAGAGGTAAAATTTCAAAAACACAAGTACCTGATACATCAGTACATATGTGTCTGTATGCAAGTACCGAGTACTTACGTTTTATTGTGTAAATATATGAGTCGGCAACACTAATTTCTAACACAACATACAAATGTGGTTTTTGACTCTGTTTTGTTGTGAAATAAGGTGGTTTGTGAACTCCAATCTGCAAAATAAAATATTGCCAACAAAGTAGAATAAATTTGCAATCTATAGGAAGAAGGGAATTACCATGTAGGAAAGGCCGTGAGGATTCAAGCTCTGGTCCCTTTTGACTAAAATCTCAGACATTATTGCTACCTCTACAACCAAATACAGTTTATATAAGAACTATTAAAAACTAATACAAAGAGAAACATTTGCACATAATGATCATTAGATAAAACTGATTAAACACATGACAGTTGTAATCAATAGAACATACTGTATAAATTATTGAGTAGAGACCTAGATTATTGAGTAGAGACCTAGATTAGGACAGATCATGTGTTACTAAATTTGATTGGGTGCGGAACGATCTTTTAGAATTATTGTAAATAGCATAATAATATGCATCTTTGGCACACAAAGCAGTCATTAACACTATTACTGAAAAAGGAAATCAATAAAAGACTTCTCAAGTTCTGCAGAGTCATTCGAACTTACTAGATGAGTGGATGTCCACTTCCTCCTACTTAGCATTTGTGTCCTACAAAGGGACCAACTTCTCCGGGCCTTCTGCGTCAACACCACCAGATATGCCTAATACACCTAAAACAACATAATTAAACAGCAAATATGAATTATTAGGAAGTTAGCAGTTTAGTAACAAAATGTGTCCAGGAAAATTACTCAAGCAGAAGATAAACATACAACATAAGGGCTTACATGATAAAAGATTATGCTCCAGAAGGACCACCTACATGCACAATTAGCCTCTAGCAGGAAAGTATTTGGTAGGTCCTCCCTCACTTCCAAAACTAAGGAACCAGTGCAGAGAATTATGCCAAATGCTATCGAAGACAACTGACAGATTTGTAAATAGCTTAAGCAGGTGTATGTAAATAGTAAAACAATGAAGTGAAAGACTGATAGTTGAAAGTGGTCATCTGACTCTTAACATAGATGAATTAAAGAGGTAAATATCCCTTTCCCTTAAGCAAAAAAATAAAGCTCCTCAGTCAAAAATACAAGAAACGAAGTATTCAGGTTTAGAAATTAAAATGAGAATATAAGGGGCACAGAAGTAGTATATGTACAACCTTTGCTTATTGCTTATTGTAATTTGAAAAACAGAACATTCTGCATACTGTACTAAATTTTCAGTCACCATAGGGGTTCCTTCCTCCTGTTCGATTTCTTAAAACTAGGACCTTGAGTCAAATTACAGTTACCTCAAATGTAAAGGCTCCATATCCTCCATTCGTATATCCACCGTCATACTCCATTTTTTATGCTGATGTACAAAACCCTAAATTATTGCAAGTCTGTAACTAGAATCAGAGCAATAACAAGAAAAGGAGGAAAATTAGTGATTCATAAATTATCTCAAAAAATATAACCCTAAGTGTATGTGAAACAAGTGCACATCTAAAATTTCAGAAATTATACAAACAAGAAGAAACATGTTATACAAGACGAAGAAGCCCCAAACAAACAAATAAGGTAGTAAAAATAATTATACAAGAAGAAATCCCAAATGTTCATAATTGAACCATGTAATACACAAACAAGAAGAAGGTAGTAAAAATACCTGAAGAAGACAGTTAAACAAGCAGACAATTGAACTCAATTGAACCCGAATAGAACCAAATCGAACAAAATTGAACCCTAATTGGACCGAACAAAATCCTAATCTACAAGCCCTAATTGTAGAAAGGAGAGAACCCATGAAGAACTCGTATAAAGAAAGCCCTATAATTTCTTGGTGTCAATATGTGTTTGATTGAAATTTGGGAGAGAGTTGAGAGAGAGAGAGAGAGAGAGAGAGAGAGAGAGTAAGAGTTGATTGAGAGAGAGTTGAGAGTTGAGATATGTGTATAATTGAGAGTCGACACAGAGGGAATTTTGACCCGCTTCATTAAAAATATTTGGAAAAATATTTGAGGCCGCCTATTTTATTAAGTAAAATTTCGAACAAAGTTTGAGCCCGCCAATTTTCACTAATTTTTAAAGACCAACAGTTACACAATTTTTCAAGACCAATGGCTACACCGACTTTCGTGTTACGATAGATACTGGATTAAGTTTATAGTAACACTGATTTACAGCAATGCTAACATTAAGAAAAAGTGTAGGCGTAGATCCGTTTTAAGGCATATATGGTTACACTTTTGCTTTTTACTCTGAAAAAAGCGTAGCTATTGCCCATATATGGCGTAGTGATACATACCATATTTTGATTTTTTGAGTTTACCTTTTCTTCTTTACTTCTGGATTCCTGTGCTTCTGTTAATATTATTGTATGTCTTGTCCTTTGTTGAGTTGTAGTTATCTCTGTTACATCTTATGTTACATTATGCTTTACACTAATGACCAATGAGATGTGGTCATCTATCAACAAACATACTAGTCTTAATGCAATATTATTGTCCTCAAATAATAATACTCGACTAGGGATCTTTAGTATTATAAACAATATTCTTATAATCTCATTTCTAAGTCACATACTTAGAGATATAGAATTCATGCTTATATTCCAAGGACATTTATTATTCTAATTTTTATATCGCAGTTAATAAAGACATAATAAAGAAATAAAGAAAATCCATAGAACATATTTATTAATAATCAAAATGTCTATAGTATTGTCTCTAGGGCACAAATACTATCAATCTCCCACTTGCAGTAGAGCCAATCACCCATGTATCTAATACCCATGGAACTAATGTGACCTTCGTGATTTTGCTGTGACAAAGCCTTAGTCAGTGGGTCTGCAATATTATCATTAGTATGCACTTTACATATATGTATATCTCCCCTTCTTGTAATCTCTCGAAGTAGATAATATCGTCTAAGTATAGGCTTTGCTCGGGAATGGGACCTTGGTTCCTTAGCCTGCGCAATAGCTCCATTGTTATCGCAATAAAGATCAACTGGATCTGCGATCGATGGAACTACTCCAAGTCCATCAATAAATTTCTGAAGCCAAACAGCCTCTTTGGCTTCTTCACTAGCAGCAATATACTCAGCTTTCATTGTAGAATCAGCTACTGTCTCTTGCTTCGAACTCTTCCAGCTTACAGCACCTCCATTTAGACAAAACACAAAACCAGATTGAGACACAGTATCGTCTCTGTCTGTTTGGAAACTAGCATCAGTGTAACCTCTTACAACTAGCTTCTCATCTCCTCCATATACCAAGAATAAATCTTTAGTTCTCTTGAGGTACTTAAGAATATTCTTGACTGTCGTCCAGTGACCTTCACCTGGATTAGACTGGTATATGCTCGTCATGCTCAAAGCATACGAAACATCAGGTCGAGTACATATCATTGCATACATTATAGAACCTATTGCCGAAGCATATGGTACCTTTTTTCATACGGTCATTATCATCTAATGATTTAGGACAGTTTTCTTTTGAGATTACTATCACATGAGACACAGGGACAAATCCCTTTTTTGCCTCTTGCATCCCAAAACGATGCAATACTTTGTCAATGTATGTACTCTGACTTAAGTCGATTAATCTTCTAGATCTATCTCTATAGATCTTGATCCCTAATATATAGGTAGCATCGCCTAAGTCTTTCATTGAGAAACTTTTTCCCAACCAAGTCTTAACAGCCTGAAGAGAAGGTATGTCATTCCCTATTAGTAATATATCATCAACATATAATACTAGGAATGCCACTTTGCTCCCACTAACCTTCTTGTAAACACATGGCTCATCTTCATTTTGAATGAAGCCAAACTCTTGGATTGTTACATCAAAACGAATGTTCCAACTCCTTGAGGCCTGCTTCAATCCATAAATAGATCGTAGTAGCTTACAGACCATTATAGCAAATCTCGGATCGACAAAACCTTCTGGTTGTATCATATACACATCCTCTTCTAAACTCCCATTTAAGAAAGCGGTTTTGACATCTATTTGCCAGATTTCATAGTCATAGTAAGCTGCTATCGCTAGCAAAATCGTAATGGACTTGACCATAGCTACTGGTGAGAAAGTTTCATCATAGTCAATACCATGAATTTGTTTGAAACCTTTCGCCACTAGTCTTGCTTTGTAGGTCGTTACATTACCATCCATGTCTGTTTTCTTCTTGAAAACCCATTTGCACCCAATAGGTTTTACCCCTTCAGGTGGTTCAACCAAAGTCCATACTTTGTTTTCATACATGGTGTTGCCCAGTAAATAACAATTGTAGAAGGGGGTTGAATACAATTGTATAAGATTCTCGACTTTATATAACACAAATATGAAAGATCAATAACAATAACAATAACAGCTTTATTAACTTTGATATAAAACTGTTACAAACTCTCTTAAGAAATTCTGATGTTCTTAAGAGCTGCTAGCTTACAAAAACTCTCTCAAGAAATTCTGTTCTTAAGAGCTTCTCTTCGATTATGTTCTCTCTCGAATGAATAATTCTCTCTCTCTGATGAGTACATAAATCGAAACCAAAACTGTGTTTATATAGTGCACACAGCTTCTCTATCAATAACAAGATAAGTCCTAATCATAATAAAGATAGAAACATATCTTTAATCGATAGCTGCATTCTACAAACCAGGAACAAACTTCCATGTTTATCTAGACTCCAAATATAACTCGAAGTAGGAATCCTGATCAGCTTCAAGTCCTGATGATCAAACCTGATCATTGTCTGAGTAGGAATCCTGATGATCAATAAGATACTGACGCTTGATCAAATACTGATGACCATGCAATACTGATGACGTCAGCAATCCTGATCAGTTGAGTCTAGCTTCTGACAATCATTGAATTCTGATCTAACAATCTCCCCCAATCTCATACTTTGTGAAATAAAGTATAGATTCCAAATATTCAATGATGTCAAAAACATGTATCAAAATGTACGAGTATCTTCAGAAACAACTTATCTGTTTAAGCTTTGTGATAGAACAGATTCATCTTCAAGAAGTTGGATAATAAACTTTCTTCTTTTTCTTCAAGAATTTGAATCAGTCTTTCCTTAAGATTTCTGAGTTCTTCATCTTCCTCATTAATCTGGTAGATAGCTGCTCTGAGATTCTGTATGGAGTTTCTCTGTAGACTGTGCTCTTCAAGCAAAAGATAAGCAATTTCCTTCCCATCAGGATTGAGAGAAAGATGAGTCATGCCAAAATTTACTTCTTTAACAGCAGTACCCCTTTGCATTTCCACATCCTGACCTCTTTGATTTAAGTACATGGGAGTATAATTACCATTGAAATTACTGTTTCCATCCAGTCTTCTTCTTATAGTTGACAAAATCATGTCACTCCATTCTTTGTACACTTGGTTCTTCCATCTTAACAGATAGTGAACATATTTCAGTTCCTTTGTAGTTTTCATCAACAGATCTTGAATAGATAGAATCTTCACACTACCATCTTTCATGAAGTACAGAAGCTTTTCTTTCTTTTCAAAACTATCATGACAATCTATAACTATATCAACAGCTAATAAATTGTTCAGGTTTTCAGAAGTTAAAGTACCTCCAATTTCTTTCAAGGAGTAAGGATCAACATATGACATATTCAGATATTCACCATCTCTGTGTCCAATACCTCCTCTTGAATTACTTGACAATTGCTTCAGATTTGAAAACATCTTTAACCAGAGTGTTTTTGATCTAGACATATCAGACAAATCAACAACACTTGAAGCGCTTGTAATAATTCCACCAGACTGAAAATTGATAGGTGTATCACAACTTAATGTGCTAATATGTTTCCACTTCTTGTATTTCTCCTTTTCATGAGCGTAGCTTCTTTCAAATAAAGATTCTTGTCTGCTTGAATTTCTCCATTGTCTTTCATTTGAAACTTTAAGCCTTTGTAGATAGAGATTGAAATCTTCATATGTTCTTTTTGTAATATCTCTTCTTCCGGCTTCTTCTTCTTCATCTACTTCTTTGTTGTGACAATCAACAACAGTAGATAAGATTATCAAATCAACCTCTTGCAGAATTTCAGATTCATCAGGATCTTGAATATTGTCAGGATTAGAATCTTCAATTTGATTTGTATTGCTGAGAGTTGATTTTCTTGATTTTCTTCTCAATTCAGGTTCTTCTTCAACAATTCCATCATCACCAAAAGTAGATCTGTCAGGAACTACTAGAGTTTGAATAGGTTCAGGAATTTCTTCAATTCTTAACCCTCTAGACCTTGTCTGTCTAGGTACTGTTTGAGTTGAAGAACCTCTTTTACTTCTTCTAGCACCTCTTCTACCTCTGCTTCCTCTACCTCTAGCAGGAGCAGTATAGCTTTCCATTGTCTCTCTTTGTAGTCTCAAAAATTCTTCATGTGAGAGATCTGGATATTCTTCACTTGCTGTAGAGAGTGCTTTTCTTGCATATAATTGTTGAACTCTTTTATCAGTGTGATATAGAGTAACAATTCTGCCGTCTTTTGTAGAAAACTTCTGGAATAAATTTGATGCATCTTCAGGATTATCAATAATCACATCTTCATCACCTTCAGGAATTGTAGCAAGAATTTGTCCATGACCAGGTGTCAGGATTTGATCTTCCGTCAGGATCTGAGATTGCACCAATGTTCTTACTGTCTTAACTCCAGAATCAGAAACATGAGTTGACTGCGTAGTCTGACTTTGAGAAGTTTGAATTGTAGACTTCAAAACCGCAGCATCAGAGGTTTCTCCTTGTATCACTTTGTTACCACCATCATCTCCAGTATCATCATCATTATTTCTTAATACTAGATCAGGTGTACATTTTGTCTGAATAACCTTCTCCCCCTTTTTGACATCAGGATTTGACAATAATTGCAAAATTAAGGAAAGAGAGGCTTGAATTTCAGTTACCTTAGTATCCAGAGAATCAATTCTTTGATGGATTGAGGTTTGTGCTGAAACAACAGATTTCACTTGGGATTCCACTACCCTTAGTTGAAAAGTAGTAGGCACCTTTGTAAAATTATTAAAGATATCAGTCCTCACTTTTTCAGTTGAGCCCTTGATAGAATCAATCTCACTTTTCAGGCTTTTGGATAACAGAGTAGTAGCCTTCAGATGATTCTTCAAGTCTTGATTCTCTATAGACTTCACTGCATTATAGGCATGTTCAATAGCAGAAGAAAAACTGATAGATTCATCAGAATTGTGCCATGAATTGTTCCATTCATTCTGTCTAAATGCCTCTGCAGGATCAAAGGAAGGAGTAGAAAAATCTTGTCTCTGATCTTTCCCAGTGGAAGCATTGCTAGCCATATATGTACTTGATGAACCAAAATTAGTTCCAAGACTAATCTTAAGTGCTGTAGCAAGCTGTTCCTTCTCTTTTCTATTCTCATTATCATCATCAGTATCAGGAGTAATATTAGGATCAGGAATAGCAATACCTTTCAGTTTATCCTGTGGTTCTGAGATAGGATGATCTATTGGTTTTGAACGAAGTGGCTGTATCAAAATAGGTTCATTATCAGGAGCACCACTAACGTCAGGATGAACATCGTCAGGATTTGATATGCGTGCATCAGTATTTGCTACCAATGGTTCTTGTGAAGCTTGAGGTTCAGAAGCTGCTTCAACACTTTGAGCTAAAGGTTCTTGTGTGCTTCCCTCATTGACAATGTTCGCGACCAATCTTTCAACAGAAGCTATAGCTTTGCCTGCATCTTCACTTTGAGAAGATGGTTCTTGTGTAGCTGGAATGTTGATGTCTTCATTCTCCCTTTGAGAAAATGGTTCTTGTGTGACCATTCCACTAGCTAAGCCTTCACCCAAACTTTGATTGAGTGGTTCTTGTGTGGCAGGATCAACAGTAGCTGCTGAATTACTCTGAAATTCAGGTTCTTGTGGGCTTGATCCTTTCAGCTTCTTCTGTCTCTGATAGACTAACTCTTCTGCATTCCTCTTTTTCTTTGATGTAGGTGTAAGACCAACCAAGGAAGCAGTTGTAGAAACCTTCTCCCAAGAATGTCCTCGAATCTGAGATGGAGAGGCTGGAGAGTCTGATATAGAGACAACTTTTGTTGTTGCATCAGGAATACTAACATCAGGATTTGATGTCTGAATATCAGTATCCTTCATTTGCACTGTCAAAGGAATATGATACCTGCTCTTTGATAATTTCCTTTTCTTTTGTGGTTTTGATGAAGGTACCACAGCTTTAGTAGCAGTATCAGCAACTTCCTTGTTCACATTCATCACAGAGGATATAGGTAAGTCATCCTCTGAATCACTTTCATCAATCAACCTTAACTTCCTTTTCACAGGAACATTCGTAACAACCTTATCAGCTTTCTTCACCAGGACCCCTTGTACACCCCCTTGTATCTTCTTTTTAGTGAGTGGTGTAGAGGAAAAATCCTTTGAACCTGATTGCCTTCCAGACACATCAGTTCTAGCTGATTTCTTTGATTTTACAACTAAAGTCTTTTGAGAGACAGTAGAGGTGGTTGTTAACTGTTTAGACTGTTTAGGTTGCATGCTTGTGTCAGGAACAAGGTGGGTTGGTCCTTGTACCATAGCATTAGAAAGTAGTCCATAACGAGTAGGCATTTTCTGATGTAAGAAAAACCTAACCTCATCAGGAATAACAGCATTTCCTATAAAACCATTTGCCTTATCACTGTTGACTAAGGACTTAATATTATTCTCAGTAATTCTACAGATTGGTAGAACTACATCATCCTCAAAAACAACATTAGGACAAAAGTGATTAAATATCAACTGTAAAAATCTAAGAAAACAGACAGAACCCAACTTATCTGATTTCCTATCACTTAAAGCTTTTAAGATAAAAGACCCATAATCAAACACTGTAGAATGGATAAGAGAGTACCCAATTTTAAGAGATCCTGATGGAAGAGCATCAAAATTTGATGTCTTGTTCAGGAAACAGCGGCTGATTGTATCAAAGAAGAAATTCCATTCCTTCTTAAGCTTTGTCCTAAAGAGATTTCCATATCTCTTTACTTCTCCATTGTAGCCCAGTTTCTTGACAAACTCAAATAGAGCAGAGTCTGAAATCACCCTAGGAACTTTTTCACCCAGAATAGGCAAATGCAATGCCTCTTCAATAACAGCAGGGGTGACATGATGAGTTACCCCATTTGCAACTAGTCTAGCTTTGTTTCTGATAATGACTCCA
The DNA here is from genome assembly GCA_030848705.1 of Heracleum sosnowskyi. Taxonomy (NCBI): domain Eukaryota; kingdom Viridiplantae; phylum Streptophyta; class Magnoliopsida; order Apiales; family Apiaceae; genus Heracleum; species Heracleum sosnowskyi. Next base: position 89,478,494 of record CM061235.1, on the reverse strand, counting down.
TCAGAATCAGTCTTGTTCTTGAAAATCCACTTTGTACCAACAATTGATCTATTCTTTGGTCTTGGTACCAGTTTCCAGACTTCATTCCTTTCAAATTCATTCAGTTCTTCTTGCATTGCAGTAACCCAATCAGCATCTTTAAGTGCATCTTCAACTTTCTTAGGCTCCTCCTTGGATAGAAAGTTATTATATAAACATTCATTCTGAGTTGCACTTCTTGTTTGAACACCTGCATCAGGATCTCCAATTATCAAATCAGGAGTATGATCTTTAGTCCATTTCCTTGCTGGTGTCAAATTGTTTCTTGAAGTAGATGCTCCCCCTGGATTGGTGTTATCTTGATTGAAAGAATTTGATTGATTTGAAGCTCTCCCTGAATTATTGTTATGCCCTCCTGATGTGTTATCAGGATCTTCACTTGAATCAGTATCTGAAGAATTCTATCCTGCTGATTGAGTTGACTCTGAACTTGTAGTTGAATGCCGTTGCTCCCCCTCAACATTAGCACTACTAGTTGTATCACTATTGTTTGTATCATCAGTATTAGCACCATCAGTATCTGGTGTGTCATCAGGATTTGGTGACCCATCAGGATCTGATGTATTGACAGGATCTGATTCACTTTCTTCAGGTTCCTTGGAAGCTTCATTTTCAAATAACAATCTATCATGCGAGTCTTCAATGATTCCAGTTATCTTCTTATCATCAAAAGATACATGTATTGACTCCATGACAGTTCTTGTTCTCAAATTAAAAACTCTGAAGGCTCTGGATGTAGGATAACCTATGAATATTCCTTCATCAGCCTTTGTTTCAAATTTCCCTAGCTGTTCAGGATGAGTTCTGAGAACAAAACATTTACAGCCAAACACATGCAAATGCTTCAGACTTGGTTTCTTCTCTTTGAGTGACTGATAAGGAGTGACACCATGCCTGTTTATCAACGTAAGATTTTGTGTATAGCATGCTGTGTTGACTGCTTCTGCCCAGAAATATGTAGGTAATTTAGCTTCTTCCAACATAGTTCTGCCAGCTTCAATAAGAGTTCTATTCTTCCTTTCTACTACTCCATTTTGCTGAGGTGTGCCAGGAGCAGAGAATTGTTGAATGATTCCTTTGTATTTGCAGAACTCTTCCATCTTTGAATTCTTAAATTCAGTACCATTATCACTTCTCAGAATCTTGACTTTGTACTCTGTGGTTGTCTCAATCATCCTCACATGATCCAACAGAACTTCAGGAGTTTCATCTTTTCTGTGCAGAAAATACACCCAGGTGAATCTAGAATATTCATCAACAATTACAAGAGTGTACCTTTTCTTACTGATGGACATGATGTTGACTGGACCAAACAGATCAAGATGTAGCATGTGATATGGTTCTTCAATAGAGGATTCTGATTTACTCTGGAATGATGTCCTTCTTTGTTTTGCTTTTTGGCATGCATCACAGAGTCCATCAGGTGTATATAAGACATTAGGTAATCCTCTTACTAACTCTTTCTTAACCAACTCATTGATGTTGCTGAAGTTGAGATGAGAAAGCTTCTTGTGCCAATTCCAACTTTCATCTACTGAAGCTTTACTGATGAAACATGTAGGGGAGCCATCAGTATCTGAGAGAATGTTGGCTTCATATATGTTACCATGCCTGTAGCCAGTTAGTGCTATCTTCCCTGTTGCTTTACTGACTACTTCACAATGTGTGGAATAGAAATTGACATGATAACCTTTGTCAGTGATTTGACTAATACTCAACAAGTTGTGTTTTAGTCCCTTCACTAGAGCTACTTTTTCAATGATGACATTTCCAATGATTATATTGCCATATCCCAAGGTTTGTCCAATGTTGCCATCTCCATAAGACACAGTTGGGCCAGCTTTTTCCTCATATTCTGATAACAGGGCTTTGTTTCCAGTCATGTGCACAGAACATCCACTATCCATGACTAACACATTTTTCTTTTTACCCTGCATCAGAATAGAAACACACTAGTTAGAACACTTAGGAACCCATACATGTTGGGTTCCTTTCTCATGCAATTTATTAATTTTAACAGCAGAAGACTTTTTGACTTTAGCAGTCCTGACAGGATTTACTCCATCAGGATTTGCCTTGTCAGTATCAGAATTAACAAAAGCATGCTTCACTATGACATTTTCAGTTTTATCAGACTTTGTACTACTTTCAAACTTAAGCAATGGATCATAAAAGTTATAGTACAAATCATGATACTCTTTACATGTATAAATAGAATGCCATAGACTACCACAATGAAAACAGGACTTCTGCGGTTTATAGAGTACTGATCTATTCCTAACATCAGACTTAGGAATATCAGTAATCTTCTTCTTACTCTTCTTACAATCAATAGCAAGATGATTAGAGTTACCACAGTTAAAACAACACTTTCTAGGTGCATTTGGGATATATTTATAACCATTCTCTTTATTGATCCCAACTTTACCATTCCTGTTTCTCTTAACAGTAGCTTCCTTTTTCTTATCTGTAACCTCACAGATTTTCTCCTTAAGCTGTTTCTGAGACAATAGACCTACATTCTTAGTGACTTTGTTCATGACAGGTTTAGACTTTATAATTTTAATTCCTTGACTAGAAGAAGATCCCTTTTCAAAAGTAGAATTGGAATCCTTACCAAAAACAAAATTAACAGGAGTAATCTTAGATTTGGTTGAGTCTATAACATGTCTATAGGTCTTTGGACTGACTGTCTCATCAATGACAATTTTCTCTGCTAATTTCTTATCTTCATCTGACTTATATCCTAGACACTCTTTCCAATTCTTAGAGGTATTAATCTCATGAAATTTCCTACCAGAGTCTGTCCAGGTTCTGATTTTCTCATTAGCAAGTTCAAGTTCTTTTTCAAGGGAAGTACATTTAGATGTCATCTCTAAGTGCATGTGTTTAGCATTATCACATTCTTTTTGTACTTCTTGCATACGAGAAAATTCAGCTTCTAATATCTCATTCCTTTTTCTAAGGTCAGACATCTCAGATAAGATTCTAGTATTCTCAGCAGTTTGACTTCTAAAGCTAATATGTAATGACTTTAGAAAACGTCTTAACTCAGAAGCATTATCAGTATCAAAATCAAAGATAGTATTTAGTACCTTATCATCAGGAGCAGCAGTTACATCAGCATTGGCCATTAACGCATAGTTGACTACCTCAGTATCAGATTCTGAGGAAGAGTCCATCCAATCCTTGCTTGATGTGATGAGTGCCTTTGTCTTGTTGCATTCAGAAGCAAAGTGACCCATACCATTACACTTGTAGCATCTAACCTTTGACTTGTCAAATTTGCTACTCTTGCTGTCCTTTTTGATATACTTGTCTTTGTCTGCTTTGAAGGTCTTTTTCTGAAAGTTGCCTTGTCTTCTATTCTTCCTGAACTTCATCCTTCTGAAGTTTCTGACAATCATAGCAACCATCTCTTCCATGTCTGAGTCAGAAGAGTCATCACCAGTATTGGCATCAGGATTGCCATCAGTATCTGATGAAGAGTCGTCAGGATCTGACTCAGCTACTCTTGCTTTCCTTCTAGAGACCTCCATAGCTTTCTCTTTTGATTTTGCTTCTACATTCAAAGCAATTGACTTTGCCTTGCTGCTTTTCTTGTTCTTTCTCTGTTGAACTTCAAGATCATGAGTTCTTAGCATCCCATAGATCTCATCAAGAGACACAATGTTCAGATCATACTGGTGTCTAATGATTGAGGTCTGAGTATCCCATTCTTCAGGTAAAGCTCTAAGAAATTTGGTGTTTGAATCTTCAGTTTCATATACTTTGTCAACTAAGGATAAGCTATTCAATAGTGTCAGGAATCTATCATATAGATCAGTCAGGCTCTCTTCAGGTCTTGCATCGAATTGTTCATATTCTTGAATCAATAGAGCCCTTCTGTTTTTCTTGACAGATGCAGATCCCTGGCACTGAGTTTCCAAAGTATCCCAGATTTCTTTTGAAGACTTGCATGCAATCACTCTGTTTGACATAACAGCATCAAGGCTATTATGCAAGATATTCTTTATCTTTGGTTCCCTGAGTACATGAGCTTTTTCTTCTGGAGTCCATTCAGCTTTAGCTTTGACCACATAATGTTCTGGTACTGTATCTGTTCGTTCTACGAACTTTGTTGGTATATATGGTCCATCACGAATCCTGTCCAGATTGTCAGGATCCATAGCCTCCAGGTACATCAGCATCTTTACCCTCCATGTGGGATATTCTGATATCTTCAAGATGGGAATCTTCATGCTTTCATACTTGGTTGTCGACATCTTTAGATCGTATCTGATTCAGAATTAAATCAGTTTGCTCTGATACCAATTGTTGCCCAGTAAATAACAATTGTAGAAGGGGGTTGAATACAATTGTATAAGATTCTCGACTTTATATAACACAAATATGAAAGATCAATAACAATAACAATAACAGCTTTATTAACTTTGATATAAAACTGTTACAAACTCTCTTAAGAAATTCTGATGTTCTTAAGAGCTGCTAGCTTACAAAAACTCTCTCAAGAAATTCTGTTCTTAAGAGCTTCTCTTCGATTATGTTCTCTCTCGAATGAATAATTCTCTCTCTCTGATGAGTACATAAATCGAAACCAAAACTGTGTTTATATAGTGCACACAGCTTCTCTATCAATAACAAGATAAGTCCTAATCATAATAAAGATAGAAACATATCTTTAATCGATAGCTGCATTCTACAAACCAGGAACAAACTTCCATGTTTATCTAGACTCCAAATATAACTCGAAGTAGGAATCCTGATCAGCTTCAAGTCCTGATGATCAAACCTGATCATTGTCTGAGTAGGAATCCTGATGATCAATAAGATACTGACGCTTGATCAAATACTGATGACCATGCAATACTGATGACGTCAGCAATCCTGATCAGTTGAGTCTAGCTTCTGACAATCATTGAATTCTGATCTAACACATGGAATCCATCTCAGATTTCATAGCTTCCAGCCATCTCTCAGAATCTGGACTATTCATAGCATCCTGATAGGTAAGAGGCTCATCTTCATCCATAAGCATTACATCATCAGTCTGGGTTAAGAGAAATCCATAATATCTCTCAGGCTCATGGCGAATCCTACCAGATCTACGAACAACCTGTGTTTCTTGAGCAGTAATATTTTCATGTACTTCATGCTCATGTTCCAACTCTGGTTCAATGTCATTCAGTGGTTCTCGAACTTCATCGAGATCTATCATACTCCTACTGTTTTTCTTAGAAAACATTTCTCTTTCAAGAAACACATCAGTTCGAGCAACAAACACTTTGCTCTCGGTACGATTATAGAAATAATACCCTTTAGTTTCTTTTGGGTATCCCACAAAATTACATTTGTCTGATTTCGGTCCTAGCTTGTTAGTGACTAAACGTTTCACAAACGCTTCGCATCCCCATACTTTCAAAAAGGACATGTTATGAGGTTTCTCAGTCCATATGTCATATGGTGTAGTTTAAACCGATTTAGTAGGAACTCGGTTAAGTGTGTGTGCAGCCGTTTCCAGAGCATAACCCCAGAAACTAATTGGAAGATCCGCTAGACTCATCATCGACCGCACCATGTCCAACAAGGTACGATTCCTCCTTTCTGATACACCAGTCCACTGTGGTGTTCCAAGAGGTGTGAGTTCTGATACAATACCACACTCCTTTAAGAAGTTCTTAAATTCTAAGCTTAGGTACTCACCTCCACGACCAGATCGTAGAGTTTTAATACTTCCGCCTATTTGCTTTTCCACTTCTGCCTTGTACTCTTTGAATTTTTCAAATGATTCGGATTTGTTCTTCAAAAGATACACATATCCGTATCTACTAAAATCATCAGTAAATATTATGAAGTAGTAAAAGCCACCTCTTGCCATCGTACGCATTGGACCACATACATCACTATGAATAAGTTCTAATCGTTCGGTGGCCCTCTCACTAATTCCGGTAAAAGGAGCTTTAGTCATTTATCCAATGAGACAAGGTTCGCATTCATCGTACGATTCAAAATCAAACTTATCCAAGTATCCATCCTTATGTAACTTGGAATGTGTTTCTCATTTATATGGCCTAAACGACAATGTCAAATGTATGTTTGATTTGAGTCATTAGCCTTAATACGTTTATTATTTACATTATAGACAGGAATATCAAGATCAAGAACATATAAACCATTAAATAAACGTGCAACCCCATAGGTAACATTATTCAAACCAAAGGAACAACTATTGTTCTGAATTGTAAAGGAAAAACCTTTCTTGTCCAAACAAGAAACATAAATAATGTTTCTGCAAATCGCAGGCACGTAAAAACAGTTCTCAAGATCTAAAATAAGCCCAGTGGGCAACGATAAATTATAAGTCCCTACAGCCAAAGCAGCAACCTTTGCTCCATTGCCAACGCGTAGGTCGACTTCTCCTTTCGCCAAAGTCCTACTCCTTTGCAGTTCCTGAACATTTATACAAATGTGAGAACCACATCCAATATCTAATACCCATGATGTAGAAGTAGACAAATTGACTTCTATAACATAAATACCTGAATCAGAAATCTTTATAGACTTCATTTTCTTCAGATTCAGATCCTCCAAATAAACTTGACAGTTTCGCTTCCAATGACCTGGCTTCTTGCAAAAGTGACAATCACCCTTTGCAGCACCACCTTTTGAAACACCTCATGTAGATCCAATCTTCTTCTTGCCTTTCCACTTCCCCTTTCCTTTGGCATTCCCTTTGTTCACCATCATTATGGGAGTAGGGTTAGCCTTTGACATATTTGATTTAGTAGTTCTCAATAATGCCAACAGTTTAGTAGGTGTTTTGTCTATCTCACTCATAGTATAGTTTATGACAAATTGAGTGTAGTTGTTGTTCAAAGACTGCAAGATCAAATCTGCTTGGTGTTCCGGTAAAACCGGATAACCCAAATTCTCAAGGGTTTCCAAATACCCTATCATCTTTAGAACATGCGGTCCAACCGGGTCACGATCTCCATTTTTGCATGCATACAATGCTTTGCTTACATCAAACCTCTCTTGACGAGCTTGACCCTCAAACATCCTTTTGAGGTGCTCAATCATGTCATAAGCGTCCATACGCTCATGTTGTTTCTGAAGCTCAGGACTCATAGTCGCTAGCATCAAACAACAAACATCTGTAGAGTCATCAAGATGCTTCTGATAAGCATTTTGTTGAGCCTCAGTTGCTTTAGCAGCAAGAGGTCCAGGGTGAGGAATATCAAGGACATAAAGCTTTCGCTCCTACCTGAGGACAATCCTCAAATTCCTTTGTCAATCAAGGAAGTTGGTTCCAGTCAGCTTTTCCTTCTCAAGGACTGATCGCACAGAGAAATTGTTTGAGTTTGCCATTTTAGATATCTACAATGTTAAAATGCATAAAAATAAGTTAGTTGCAAATTTATTAAATTATGTTCAAGTGATTATCCATATATATTCACAATATATATCTCCCACTATTTTTATCAAATCAATAGCCCTAACTATTCATTCGGAAGGCATTTCTTTAAATCCTTCTAGTGAGCCAAGATCCATATTTCTTCATTCTTAAGGTCAGCTTTGGCTTTACTCCCAAAAGAAGATTTATTTAGGTAGACAACTCTTGTCAATTATATCATATATAACTCTTGGAAAGTTTGGTAGAACAACATTTGTTCACATTTATCCAACAAATCATACCAAACTCCATGCCTCTAAGTTCACAATCCTATTGTGGTAACTTAGTTAAGTCTAACCCAATGGTCTAACAGTTAAGTATCACATTTACTTCATCGCGTCTTACCACGATAGATTGGAGTGCTTCCTCGATCTAGGTCTTTAGACAATATAGGTCTTGACGAGTGTTGCCCATTGGAAGGCATCTAATTGACTTAATATTTTAACTTTAGGGATTTTATTATTAAAATGACCATGATCCCATCATCAAGAGATTCCCAATTTTTCCTTGAACTAAGTACTTCATTTCAAAATTCATCAATGGTTTGATTTCCAGGCTACACGGAGGAGTCATAGTGGTCTCAGTTAAAACCCGTCTTTCTTACAAGCGTTGCTTGTATTTTTGTCAAAATCGCCCCATATCAATGGGATGTGTCTGGCTTTTGAACGAGGATTTAGAAATATCCATCTGGAGACTGACAATTTACGGGCATTTTATCTTGTGAAGAACTTTAGAGATGGTGTTCCTAAGGAACTTCATAACCTAGTGTAGCAGATTGACATGATGAGGAGGGACCCAAGGTGGACCATTTCAATCTTCTTAATCAATCCCAGGTGTAACACGGCCTCAATATATTTTGCTCATTTGGGAGGAAAGCTTGATATGTTGTACTTCTTGAATGCTGTATCGGTAGGCGATCTTGACGAATATTTAGCTATGGATATGGACCTGCTAGGTGATTTCAATCTTGGCCTTGATATAGATAATGAGGATGAGGAGGTAGTGAACTTTCCGAAGGCTGGAGAAATTCCTCCTGGAGGTGCTGGAATTGTGGAGCTTCACCACGCTATTTTAGAAGACGAAATAATTGATTGAAGCGTAAATGTGATTTTCAAAGATTCCTGAGAATTTATTTACTTTCTTACTTATTAGTTGGTAGTGGTTGTGTTAGTAGTGATAGCAATATAATGTCACTAATTTTGGTGTATATATAATTACTACCTCTTTTAAAGACATGATAAAATTTGTCATGTGTTTACCAACTGTTTAAGGATGTGGTTTTTGGTTAGACACTTTGATGCAGAATTTGTTTTGGTTGTGTACAAGGATTACTTCTCTGTTTAAGGCAATTTTTTTAAAAAAAACTCTCGAAAAATAGGACAATGGTTTTCCGCGAAAACTGTTGTCACCTGTTTTCTAAAGTAGATGATTAAGACAACGAGTTATATACCCTTGTGTGAAACTCTTTTACTCAACAGACCTGTTAAACAGTTGTCTATATGTTTTGCAATCTAACAATAGTCTGTCTAAACCATTGTCTGACGCCACCTTGAGGACAACAGTTTAAAATAACTTGATCGACACTTGCCTGAAATTCTGTCACATAATGCGCACATGAATGACTATTGTCTGATACGAGTACTGGGGCAACAATTAGACAATAGTTTAGAAAACGCTGAATACCGCTTGTCCTAATTGTACTCAGACGACGCTATTTTAAAATAAAACAATAAACTGTTGTGTGATTTTTTCGGACAACGGTTTTTTTCCCACTATTGTGTTACAGGTGTTGTCTGATTCAGTTTTCCTTGTAGTGGCTCTAAATAGGCCCACCTTGAATCCTAATGAAGATTGGCTTACTAAACCGGGTTGAAAAGATCTGGAGCTCCGGTTCACTTCACTAAATATGGAATGCTCAGATTGGACCTAATAAACACATTGAAGTTGAAAGAAAATCCATCACGAATACATGGAGTGAACGTGAGTCGGGTTGGATCTCCAGTCCACCTCACTAGAAGGGGTTCAAGCACACCTCTCTCAGGGATTCGTGCTCATCTCTCTCTAGGAAAAATTTGGGCTCACCTCTCCTGCAAGCTACTATCTCCCCTTGCTAACTAGAAGTAGAGCTCATCACGCTAACTAGAGGTAGATCTCACATGATAGCCGGAACTCGGGCTCGCTGCGCTAGCTGGACCTCGGGCTTGCACGCGCTAGCCGGATCTCGAGCTCGCACACGCTAGCCGGTTCTCAGGCTCACACGCGTTATCCGGATCCCGGGCTCGTATGCTAGCCGGATCTCGGGCTCGCACGCGCTAGCCAGATCTCGGGCTCGCACGCTTGCCGAATCTCGGGCTTGCACGCGCTACCCAGATCTCGGGCTCGCACGTGCTAACCAGATCTCGAGCCCTCATCACATGAAGGATTTAGAAGGTGGAGTAAACCCACCACGCTTAGACTGTTATGAAGACTTGAAGTGATCCAAGATGCTAGGCCGACTTGTATCATGTGTATTATTGGGAGGTGGGAATGGCCCCACCTTGCATGAAAGCCGATGCGAGCCGAGGCTTCAGGCCATCTCGCATTGTGTATTGTTGTTAGATAATTTTGAGGCCTGTCTACAGATGGATATGTCTTGGTTGGCACGGGACATTCCTACAATCATGGGAAGAAATGCGGAGATGCCGCGAGATTGTAGGATAACGTGTGGGACCGTAGAGTTATGGGCTGAAGCCCTGACATTAGAATGGATTTGGGCTACATGGGCTGGCAAAACCCTAACTGGATAACTTGTTCCCCAAGAACTACGTGAGGCTTGATCCCTATATAAAGGGGTTCGTAGGCACCTTGTATCATAAGAGATTGACACTCGACAAGAGTAAGAGAAAGATTCCATTCTCTATTTACTTCTTGAAGAGTCATCATACGAGCCCAGCCACCACCCACAACAACCCTCCTCCGCCACAAAACATCACCCTAGATCTTTATTCTGGAAAACAACCTCCAAAACACTGTTATACAAAATTCTCTCTATAACATTAGTTATTTAATTATTTTCATATAAATATAATGTTGGGTGGTTTCAACCCAAGTACCACATCGATTGTAACAGCCCCAGATCCGGGGTCGGGGATCCGGTCGTTACGGTCTCAATTCCCATCAATAATACTTGCACTTGAATCAAAACAATTAAACTGCATGCTGTGACCCCACAATAACAACACCACACACACACAACTAGTTATAGTCCCAGAGATGAAATTGGAATAAGTATCTAGTCATAAGATCCACAAGTTATAAGTTATTACAAACCCAAAAGATTACAAAGTACACTTAATAGTTATTGCTATTGCTTACATTAATCATAAATATAAATAAGTCTGATACACAAAAGCTGTAGCCTAGGCTACTGGTTACTACTACCTCAGCTATGGCGGCTACGACCTCAGCGGGTAAATCTCTAACGGCTGCTACCTGCTTGCGCAGAGTGTGCCTGTTGCGGGCCATCTGCTCTAGCTGTTGTTGTGATATAAATAAATGAAGCAAGGGTGAGCAATAGAGCCCACCAAAATAGTTTATAACAAATTATCAGTATATAACATTTCAAAGATATTTTTGTAGCCACATGTTATGCCTTAAACGGATAAGAGACTAGTATAATATAAAGGATGAAGTTACAGGGAAAATTAATATAATGTTTCCGTAACCCAAAATCCACTTATGCATATATAATCTGAGTAAAGTTTTATCAGAGTCATAACTCATAAAATAAAAGACGAAGTTGCAAGGATTTATTGTAACTTCAATTTGTTAAATACTTTTCGACCATCTGCCAACATGGTCGGTAAACCTGTACTAAGGGGGCTACCCTTTAGTCCCTTTCAATACATGTTGCAGAATTATCCACGTTGGATGATGAACTAATACTGGAGTAATCTCCGCGCCAGTTGTCCAACCTTACTATGATCAGTAGCAGGTGGTACAACTAAAAAGGGTTTTCTACATGTAGATGGAAGAACACGACAGCCTGACATTGTCTACCGTCTTTCTGGATCTCCCCGGCCCATTTGGGGCAATAAAATGATGGACCGGCGCGACTCGACCTCTTACACTTGCTCCTAGTTCGGATGAAATCCATGACTCTGAAACGTAAAGATCGTCCTCCTTTCCCCAAGTGTAATACTTGTTGATACGACTCCACTAAGTAGTTATATCTAGGTTGGAAAGGAAGATTCTCCGATATTTCCCAAGCGATGCTTGTTAATGGATATCGACTTGTTCCATCAATTTACCCCTCGATCGTTGAGGTGGTAACACAACATTTGACTTGCAGCAATTAAATTGCTCCGAGGAAATATCTGTCCCTTGACAGTTTTTGAGTTGAGAGTTTAAAAAGAGTAGCAATCAGTTAAATCAGGTTTCCCATATTTTTGATAGTTGAGCGAGCATTTAAATCCTCTTAAAAGACAGATTTAAATGGGAAAAATAGTGTTTTGGGAACCTCTTTTTGATTTAAACATAATTATTAATATTAAATAAATAAGTAAACCTTAGATGAATATTCGAAAATAATATTCGTTAAGTAAATAATGATTAAATGAATATTCAAAAATAATATTCATTAACTAAATAAGGATAGCATTAATATTCAAAATAATATTCGTTAAATAAATAAACCTTAAATGAATATTCAAAAATAATATTCATTAAATAAATAATCCTTAAATGAATATTCGAAAATAATATTCATTAAATAAATAAACCTTAAATGAATATTCGAAAATAATATTCATTAAATAAATAAACCTTAAATGAATATTCGAAAATAATATTCATTAAATAAATAAACCTTAAATGAATATTCGAAAATAATATTCATTAAATAAATAAACCTTAAATGAATATTCGAAAATAATATTCATTAAATAAATAATTAATCCTCGAATAACCGATACCCGATATCTTTATCGGAAAATAACCTTTATCGGAAAATCGTCTTTAACATATACAAAAATATAATCACTTCTGATCTTTAAAGAAAATCACACGCCCTTATCCTAGGGCATTTATATATAAAAAAACTGGCTTATAACTGATATCCCATATCTAGCTTATAAGCCCCAACATCAAGTCATAACCTCGAGTATCGCTATATATAGCAGTTTGAAAACAAGCAAGCAATTTATATATCGCATTTGCATATCATATATGAAAACAGTTATTATCACAACAACAGTAGTATAGGTTTCGAAAACTTGCCTGGTGGTGAGGTAGGGATAGTGTGCCTCGGGTTGATCCGGCGATCTATACATAGTCAAAATATCTGAGGTTAATCACTTAACACTTTCATGATACTAAGTACGTACTATCTCAATTAACAAGTTCATTTTCAAGTTAACGCCTTAAGAACTTCCACTCGCGTAAGCTTGTTCACGCATTTTTATAAAATTGAGATGTAATCCTTTTAACACGAAATCTTTTCGAGGGTCTTCCTAAACGTACCTAGCATGTTAACACAAAGTTTCACATTCTAATTAGTCGCTTAAGGGTTTTATCATTGCCTCAAAGTTGGTTAAGTGGTATCGTTTGGTTTCGCGAAACATCCTTTACTAAAATACTTGTTTCTCCTAAACCGTAAATCGGATTCACATGATCTTCGCACCAAAACGAACCTTGAAACAAGACCTGCACTATAATGGGCAGTGGTGATCCTGGACAGAAGTCCTTATGTTCGAGTATCACAAACAAAACAAGGTTAAGGAAAATCGGGCATTATAACGGCTATGTTTTAACGATTCCAAAGTTTAATCATAAACTTTACATGATCAATCCAACCAAAACCTCAAGTCAATTCCTCAACATCAATACTAATCCATAATCATCATCAACCAAAGTCAAAACCAACATCTACTTATTCATCCTCAAAACAACATCAAACTTTCATCAAAATCAAACAATCATCCTTGTGATCATACTAACTAAACTATACTTAAAACTAACCATATAAATCGAATTATAATCAAGGGTTTCAAGAGTTATACCTTCCTTGGAGTGTATATGAGCTTAATAAGCCTTGTATAGTCCTTATATAACCTTAAGATAGCTTGAATCATCCAAAGAAATCAAGAAACACAAGTTAGTTCTTGAAATTACTATTCATTTCACTATTCACTCTCATCTTCAATCAAGGATTTGAACATGTTAACCTTAATGGATGATGCTAGGATTAAGAGATTACCTTAGTTTGGAAATATGGAAGCTTTAGAATCCAAGAACATGATTTATGAAAGCTTGGAAGTTTGATTTTGAAAAATGTATCCTTTATTCTTTAAAAATGGCTGAATGTTTTCTTCAAGGATGGGGGAGAGTTCTTTTCTTGCCTTGGTTGATTTGTTGATAGAAAATGAGATATTTTGTATGAAAGTGATGAGTCATAGCCCTTGTTGCCTCATCACTGGACACTTGTCAAACATGCATGCGTCTAGAGATAAAGTGGCTTTACTGGTTCGTTTCCTTTCACACGGATGATCCAATTGTTGCATTCCTTGTGTTTATCTTGTTACATGTTACTTCCATGCCTATATTTAATCCGGTAAGTGTCGCGTTGTTCTGTCACCGCTTAATCTCGTAGAATATTCGCAGGGTTTCTTAAGTGTTCTATCGAAGTAGCTTACCGTAACCGTTCTTGATATTACTAATTCTTTTATTAAATCCATATCCATGGAATTGATAATTTAATCCTCCAATATTTTTAAATAATGATTAATCCGTCCGTTATTGGTGAAATTTCGGAGAAAACAGAAATGCTATTTTTCCGATTCTGACAGCTTTTGCATTCCTTCATTTACATCGTAGATCACTAATACGACTTTGAAAGTTCATTATACCGTCCCGTACATAGGGTGGTCTGAAAACTTTTTAAACGAAAAAAAAAAATTACTATTCATCAGTGGTTTTTAACAAAAGTTATTTATTCATCAATGGTTCTTAAATAAGTACAAAATTTAGGGATATTACATCTCGATGAGACAAGAGAAATTTCTCTTATATATAGAGCAGCCAATTAACTCCATTAGTAATGAGGCCTTTTGGGATATGCCAAAAAAAAAATCTGTGTGGGCTCGGTCCAAATCGGACAATATCATAATAGTGTGGAGTTATGGCTTACTCAAGGCCCAACATATAGTTCTCAATATATACTTGTAGTGTAATATTGGACATCTGAATTTCTAAATTTGTTGAAAGTAGTACGTTAGGGTTAGAATTTTTAATTTAGGGATGACTGAGATTGTGTGGGGATAAGTGGATGCAATTAAGATCGAATGTGGAACTCTCACTTTTTCGCAAGGATCGCATAGAATACATCCTTCTTTAGAGAGTGTTGATGTTTATGATTTAATGGAAAAACAAAAGAGAAGTATATGAAAAGAAGACATGATAAAAAAAAGTATATATTTTATTGTGTAAAGATCAACTCCTTATATAAGCTTACAAGATAAAAACTGAATTTTAGAATTAAATACAAACATAATTGAAACTTTTTTTTGACTGATTCTTGCCATCAAATCAACCTCCATAAATATTGAAGCATATGTCCAACAGATAGCACGTAGGATCGAATGTGGTTACTTTTTCATAAACTTTGAATGGTAAGTACATTGAGCCAACAAATTTGACCATCTTCCATAGTTGTGACAATAGATATGAAATAGATGATTTGGGGCATGGCCCATAATCTCCAGTGTCCTTCAAATGGCTGCTTTAGGGAGTTTCCCCACTCCAAATCATATGAGGGCGAAACCCCTTGGAGGAGGCCTTCCTAAAATTAGTGAGAGCATTGTTAAAACTGACAGCCCAAATCTTCTATCCTGAATGATGCTCTTGTAGAAGCGACACCTTCATAAGTAGTGAGGCCGACATATTGGGTCTAGGACACTGTAGTAAATGTCTCCTTGTTGCTAGTTAATCTGTGGGCAACGTCTTCGAGAGAGGAACATTTAGCCTAGGTAGGATTCAACATGTAACCTAGGTTTATTTCAGTAGGTGACGCCATTGATTGCGGGCGAGGCCGGTAAAAGCGGTGGACAAATTTTGCCAGTAACAGAAGGTGTGTGTCTGTTTTTGTTAGTATTGGGCCTTCTTTGTTTATTATATGCATCAGTGATGAGTCCTCATATATGGAAAGAAAAGAAAGCCTAAAGGGCTAGGATATTGTTTCAGAAGACCGTCAAGTATGCATCAAGAAAGTTGAAGATCTGCAGAAGTAAATGTGAAAAGTCGAATGCATAAGATGTTCTCTTTATCACTTCTTGCTAGAACTGTATATGGCAAAAGATATTTTCTGTATCTCATCATTCCAAATTCAAATACAGTGGTTTCATATGGGACAAATGCCAGTAAAGTGGTGAAAAATTTAAGAGAACAGGGTTTCGGAAAACAAATGAAGAAACTGAATTTGCCCTCTCTGCTCATCTTTTACCTATGTCATTTATCCGGAGTTGATTGTCTGAACCGATGTCGTGTGACCTCTTTTTTGCTTCCTACATTTTTCATCTTTAGTCTTCTTCCCAACTATGTCGTCTGATCCCCTAATTAAACCAGTATGGATATTTATATATAATGAGGGAGAGGAGTGTAATACAAACAGCTGCGAGATGATCACTTGTAATTTTGTTGGCATGGTCGTGTAATGAGTTTATGGAATTAAAAATTTTAGAGAACTAATTTTGTCTCCCTAGCTAGTCTTTTCCAGAAAGGAGCAGAAGGCCAAATGGGTACCACAATGCACTTCGTCATATTAATTTAGCTTCGATTCAAATCTCTTCAGATTTTCATGAAGCGCTAACAGAATCAAATGTTTTTCTGTCATATGCCGCAAGATAACGTAAATGAAAACCCCTCGTTGATTAAATTGACCTCATGCATGCATGGCTCCTTGTATCAAAGTCTTAAGCTTATCAAATCGTTTCTGATCATCTCCTACACCTCCTTATCCTTTGGTCAATATTCAACAATTGTGTGCATTACACTAACTAGGCATTCACATAACAGCTTATAAGTGCAATGTTTTTCCTCAAAAATTGCAACTGCAATTTGACCAACCTCATTGATTCTGCTGGCTCTGTCGCGGGCTTTATATATATGTGCGACTCTGTGTTTTTATGTTTATGCATCTGCAGTGTTTCAGAGTTTTAATTTATCCGTGTCGATTCCACCAGATCTCCTGCCCACTCTCAAGAGAGCCTTTGATATGGCAGCCCCTAACTTCTCCGATATCCTCCGAAGCCTAAAACCTGATCTGCTTATGTATGATTTTATCCAATATTGGGCACCACAAGTGGCTTTGTCCCAAAATGTTCCAGCAGTTTTTTTCATCACAGCAGGTGCAGCGACAAGCTGTTACTTATTTTATGAACAATTCAACCCAAACTCTCCATTTCCTTTTCCTGAAATATATGTTACAGATTTTGAGAAATCAAAGCGTGAGCATTCTGCAAAAGTAAATGCTCACGGCATGAAACTTGCGGAACGTATCATCTCTTGCGCTAGGCAATCGCATGAGGTGGTTTTGATCAAGAGCTGTAACGAGATAGAGGGAAAATATATTAACTATCTTTCCGCTCTGTGTCAGAAAACAGTTCTACCGGTTGGTTCACTTGTTTCAGAAACTGTTTATAGTGAAGAAAATGACCATGCCAAGATATTTGAATGGCTTGACAAGAAAGATAAGGCATCAACGGTGTTTGTTTCATTTGGGAGTGAGTGTTTCTTGCCCAAAGAAGAGATGGAAGAGATGGCCTCTGGGCTAGAGCTAAGTTGTGTAAATTTCATATGGGTTGCTAGGCCTCCTACTGGAGATAAATTCTTGGGAGGATTGCTTAAAGAACTTCGTGAAAGGGTTGGAGCTGAAAAAGGAATGATTTTAGAGACATGGGCACCACAGTTGAGGATATTAAGCCATTCAAGCATCGGAGGTTTTGTGAGTCATTGTGGATGGGGTTCGGTGATGGAAGCAATGACATTTGGTGTTCCGATAATTGCAATACCAATGCAATATGACCAGCCACTAAATGCAAGGGTGGTTCAGGAGGCTGGGGTGGGTGAGGAGGTTAAGAGAGGTAGGAACGGGAAGCTTGAGATGGGTGAAATTGCGAAGGTTATAAGAAAAACAGTGGTAGATAAAGATGGGGATGAAGTGAGGAGGAAAACAAAGTATTTGAGTGACACCATAAGTGATAAAGGAGACAAAGATGTAGATATAGTGGTGAAGGAACTATACAAACTTTGTAACATCTAATTGCAGGACTCTATTCATGTGATCAATAATAATTTGTTCAGTAAGTTTTATAAATAACTGACTTCTATTTTTGTGTCAGGCATCTTTTGAATCTTCTGTGAACTTCAGTTGAATATTTTCGTTTCAGACATCTCTAAAACCTTGTCTGAACTTTGCTAGAAGAATTAATCTAAACAACTGTTTATGACAAAAGCTCTAATACATAATTGTATCAAAAAACTTAAATCCTTGTCCATATCCCTATCAAAAAGCTGTTTATACATATTCGTAAAATTATAATCTGCAAAAACTCTTGATGATGAAGGTTCACATTTTGTGAAAAGTGTGAATTGTACCAGGCTTGAAACAATAATTATTACCAGGATTGGGGGTTTCTATCCATATGTAAGTACAGATACAATATTTGCACTATTTTCTTACGTTCTACTGCGAAACTCTCATATCTCCAGCCATATGTCACTCTGTTGAAGCCGCTAACAGAACCACATGTTTTTTTGGTCATATGCAGCTGCTTAATTAATGTAACCCCTTCTTTAATATATTGACATCATGCATGCATGGCTCCTTCTACCAAAGTCTTTAGTACTTATCAGTTCGTTTGTGACTCATCCAGTACCTCCTCATCCTTTGTCGATATTTAACAATGTGTGTGTATCTAGAGTGAAAAAAAATTGAAATCATTGATTCATAGCCACACTTTCGTTTCGTATGACTCAGATGTATAAACGAATGACAGCATTATAGCCAAGTGAGCACAATTTGACACGGGTCCTTAAAAAATTACAGTTGCAATCTGGATTTTGGAGTGTTGAAGTGAGAGAGAGATCATGGAAAGAAAAGAGGGAGGCATTACTGTTTTGATGTTCCCATGGTTAGGTCATGGCCATATATCACCCTATCTAGAGCTTGGCAAAAGACTTGCAAGAAGAGGGTTTTCTATATATCTGTGTTCAACCCCAGTCAATCTCACCTCAATCAAACAAACACTTGCTCAAAACCCCTCAATAAAAACAATAGAATTTCATCTTCCAAACTTGCCAGATCTTCCGCCTCAAAAGCACACAACAAACGGCCTCCCATCAAACCTCATGTCGACCCTCAAGAAAGCCTTTGATATGGCATCCCCTAACTTCTCCAATATCCTCCAAAGCCTGAAACCAGATTTGCTTATATATGATTTTATCCAATTTTGGGCGCCACAAGTGGCGTTGTCTCAAAATGTTCCCTCTGTTCTTTTCCTCACTACAGGTGCAGCAACAACCTCTTACCTTATTCATCAACATGTCTATCCTCACGCTCCTTTTCCTTTTCCTGAAATATTTCTCAAAAATCATGAAAAAGCACAGTCAGAGCAATCCCTAAAAGTGTATACTCATGGCATAAAAACTATCGAACGTATCGCCTCTTGTGCCAGGCAGTCACATGAAGTGGTTTTAGTCAAGAGCTTTACGGGGATTGAGGGAAAATATAATGACTATCTTTCTACTTTGTGTGAGAAAACAATTCTACCGGTTGGTCCACTTGTTTCTGAAACTGTTGAGAGTGAAAAAGATGACCAATTCAAGATTTTTGAATGGCTTAACATGAAAGATAAGGCATCGACTGTGTTTGTTTCATTTGGAAGTGAGTGCTTCTTGTCCAAAGAAGAGATTGAGGAGATAGCTCTTGGTCTAGAGCTAAGTTGTGTAAATTTCATATGGGTTGTCAGGGTTCATACTGAAGATGAATTAACCAGGGGATTTCTTAAAGAAGTTCAAAAAAAGGTTGGAGAAAAGGGAATGATTACAGAGACATGGGCACCACAGTTGAGGATATTAGCCCATCCGAGCATTGGAGGTTTTGTAAGTCATTGTGGATGGGGTTCGGTGATGGAAGCAATGACATTTGGCATTCCGATAATTTCCATACCAATGCAACTTGATCAGCCACTAAATGCTAGGGTGGTACAGCAGTCTGGGGCGGGTGAAGAGGTTGAGAGAGATAGGAATGGGAGGCTTCAAATGGGTGAAATTGCAAAAGTTATAAGAACAGTTGTGGCTGATAAAGATGGGGATGAAGTGAGGAGGAAAGCAAATTATCTGAGTGAGAGCAGGAAGGATGAAGGAGACAGAGATTTAGATATAGTGGTGCAAGAACTAATTAAGCTTTGTAACATGTAGTTGGTAGAATTTATATTTGATCACGTAGTCAGAAAGTTTTATGATAATTAATAAACTTCTATTTCACCGTCAGAAATATTTCAAAATTCTGTAAAATATCCTAAATTAATGGATGAATTCACTTCAGAAAAAAAGAAAAAAAAAGACTGAGTGTCGATGCCCCAAGAAGGATGATGCATAGTGTTCTGAGGCTGTCATCCAGCAACTTAAATGATCTTAAAATTTCAACAACTGTATATGATAAAAGCTCCAACATTTAGTTGTATTTAAAATAGGATCCTGATCCCTGACGATCAATTGTCAAGACCAGTTATGCAACAATCAATTTATTAGTCGTTGGATCAATCACTCAACGGTTAGGATTATAATAATTTTTTTATCCGCTCCTCTATAATTTTTCGCGAATAGACAAGGTTCCGCTATAATTTTTCGCGGAGTGTACTAAATTATCATTTTACCCTTAATGAGCTCCGCTGTTATTTTTCGCGGAGTGACTTAATACATACAATCATTCCTTTCTCCTCTTTTTGTGTCCCCAACCCGTTCATTCTCTCTTAACAGTCAACAAACTCCAGAAATTTAAACCCCCTCTACACCATGATGTAACTAAGCCATCTTAATTACTAACGAAACCCTCAAATCATGATGAACCAATCTGTTGTTGAAGTGGATTTATTTGTGTTTTTCACACGATTTTGAAACTTTTACTTACGGGATTGTGCTTTTCCGGTGAGAATTTTATGAATTTTGGGTATTAAGAACTTTTAGGTTTCTTGAATTTGAGGGTATTTATGTGGTTGTGTATATATATATATATATATGTTTGTATATATATGAATGCGAAAGATGAAAAAACGGGTAATGTTCGATTACTTTGATTTTGTAGGTTGTTTTTATAGATCTAAACTTTTCTGAGCATTTCCGAGTGTTCTTCTTCGACAATTCCTCGGAAATTTATCGTGGAGTTACTAATGATTTTTTTTATAATTTTTCACGCTCCGCGGAAAATTATAGAGAAGCCTCCTCTATCCGCGGAAAATAATAGAGGAGCAGGTGAAAAAAATGTTATAATCCTGGTCCTTGAATGATCGATCCAACGGCTCATAAATTGATTGTTGCATAACTGATCCCTGACAATCAATTGTTAGGACCAGGACCCTTTAAAATAAGAAAGAACCTAGTGATACTTGGGTACATACTAAAATTTTCAGCTCCGGTGTGGCATCCACATAGAAAAGTATTACCCTTCTAAAACATGAGCAGAAGAGTATTTATTTAAAACTGAAGCATATAAGCACTCAGACAATGCTAACGTGAAGTATGTTACTTACAGTTGACTTCATGTTACTCTTCTAACACCAAAGGTAGAACATTGATCTTCATTCTCAACACACATGCCCATATATATATATATATCTCTGATTCTGAGAATGTCAAATAATTATATAAGAATCAGTTAACAATACAATACTCGTATTCAAACTTTACCCTACTCTAAGGAGCAGCGATACTCTTTCTGTAAAGACCCCCAATCTCGACTTAATATGTAGAATATTTCCAAATAGTTTTTGCAACAGGGTAATAAATCAAAGTAAATGAAACAAGATCCATATAACACTCGTGAATTGCTCTACCATTCTAATAATTTCTGTTAACCTCAAAGTTAAATAAGCTTCCATCACTAGAGGTCTACCGTATCATATATGCATCACCACTGTTTAATCAGGGGATACATTTATTAATATACAAAAAGCTCCGTCTGACACAACAATCAGCCCAAATGAACAAGTAATATCCGAAGATTATGTGCTCCTCAGCTGGAGAAACTGCGACTTCAAGGAACAAAAGAATGTTTTAGTTGATGTCGAGAAAAATCACTTCTTGCTCTGCTCTATCTTGGCCCGAATCTTTTCTTCCAAGAGGGATACATCTGTATCTAATCCAAATATTCTGTTAAGTGTATGCATATTATCTAATATTTCACTCAGATCACGGTTGTCTGTCCCATCACATCTCAGGTGCTGCATTGGACCATGAAGAAGTTTGTTAACTATACCTAAACTAAGATCATAAACAGCTGCCTTTTGCTTCTTGGTGATACTATCTCCCATCTTTGATAAGCACTTATCCACCTCAGATGCCCTTATTCTTTCGGCATACGCCCTCAGTTTTTTAATTGTTGGAACAGTCTCGAGGGAGTCTTTCCAAGCTTCAAACTGTTTTACCTCCTCTGTGATAATTGCTTGAGCTTCCATGGCTTTTCTAAGCCGGTCTTCTTTGTTAGCTTCCACAACCTCTTTAAGATCATCCACATTATAAACAGATGCAGTTTCAAGAGCAGATACGCATGATTCCACAGCCCTAGGAACGGAGATGTCAACAAACAGCCTTGGCCCTCCAAACTGAGAGCTTACAGGTGGAAACTTCTGCACCTGATCTTTTAAGAATAATGGAGTTTCTGTAGCAGTACTAGTGAAAACTACATCAGCCTCAGCGGCGCAAACTTGCAAATCTGAAAGAGGTCGATACACTATTTCAACATTCTTGAGCTCCTCACAGATGGCAGCAACTCTATCTGGGGTTCTGTTAACCACCACCATCTTTTTACACCCTTTCGCAACTAAATGTTTAATCACTAGTTTCCCCATCTTACCTGCTCCAACAACTAAAACTCTGGCACTAGCATATGAAGACTCTGGAATCTTCAACAGGGCCAGCTCAACAGCTGCTGAACTAACTGAAACTGACCCTGTGGAAATATTAGTCTCACTCCTCACACGCTTCCCTGCTGTTATTGCATGCTTGAACAGCCCACTGATTTTCCTATCAAATCCGGGGACTCCCTGTCCGGTTTTCACAACTTGTTTAACCTGAGACAGAATTTGACCTTCCCCTAGAACAAGAGAATCCAATCCAGCAGATACTTCGAAAAGGTGGCGCACCGCATCTTTATTGTAAAGCATAAACCGGTGTTCA
The DNA here is from genome assembly GCA_030848705.1 of Heracleum sosnowskyi. NCBI lineage: Eukaryota > Viridiplantae > Streptophyta > Magnoliopsida > Apiales > Apiaceae > Heracleum > Heracleum sosnowskyi. The sequence goes on along the minus strand of CM061235.1, from coordinate 89,455,573 downwards.
CTTAGCTCTGAAACTGAAACCCCGCTAATCTGCCAAGAGAAACACAAGGTCAGTTTTTAGTATCGAATGTACTAACAAGTGCTTATGCAAAAACAATTACAATGTAAAGCCAGAAAACTAAAAAAAAATTATTAAACCCGAAGAACTGCTGCATAGGTACACCGATTTCTGTGTGTTTTTTATCTATTATTTCTTTTGAAATTCTTTACTGTCCATTTAGATATACAGCTAGCATAATTTTTAAAAAACATCAAATTTTAGTAGAAACAGAGTTCACCAAAGATCATCATTTCAGATGAAACGTTACTTTTACAACATCTCATTACTTGTCTTACTCAATTATGTAAACAAAGGCACTAGTGACATCAAATGTGCAGCTCATTAGTGCTAGTTAAACCAATGGTCAGTTGCTGACATCATGACATGCTTTATTAGTATCACACAGCTACATGACAGCTCAATCATGCAATTTTTGACCTGATCTTGGGAGGGGCAAGGGAGAGGCTAACAATAAATCAAGCTTAAAATTTTTATTTCACAGTTGTTTATACCTTGGACATCCATTCAGTCACTTCTTTAATGCCACGATGCTGTGAGAGAGCCACAACATAGATTTCCAATCTGTTACAAGTAGACAAAACTGCAGCTTCTTCAATATGATTTAAAGCACATAATTCGCCGATAGCTTGAGACCATTGTGCTTCTGGAATAGAAAGTTTCTCACGTATATCAAGTGGTGCTGTGTGAATATTGAGCCCAATTACAAAAATACTATTCTTTTCCTTCGTATATCCTGCATCACAAACAAATTTGACAATCTTATAAGAAAATATCATCACAGGGTTTCAAATATGTCTCAAAAAGCAGTCAAAACAAATACAAATACAAAAAAGTAAAACTGAAAGACATTAATTTTCTCCTAAACATTAACATAAGAAAACCATGTAGCTTACAATAATCATTCCATCATACTGAAATATACATCTGCATTCATTTCCGAAAGAAATGAAAACATACAAACTTATGATCCTCTATCCTTCATAATCATAATCTAAAGACCAATACTCAAGCTGCAATTCCGAAAATCCATGTTCCATATTTTCTATTTTCCGCATCATTTGGCCCCGAGAAAGTCTTCCCTCAAACCTTTATCAAAGCTCCAAATTATTATACAATCTTTCTTTTTTGTTCATACACCTTCAAATAGCCCTACATTTTCATCTAAAACAAAATTTACTAAAAAAAATTCCCCAAAAATTCATCTAACATCCATATCAAGAAAGTATACTTACTGTCAGCTGCAGATATTATACAATCTAGATCATCCATTTTATCAAACACTATCTACCACATAAACACATATATAAACATAGGCATGTAAGTATACTTACTGTCAGCTGCAGATGTTTTGAGAAGTTGAAGAGCAGACAAGCTGTTTATGTTTGACTCAACCTCACCATTTCCAACAGAAACAGCCTCACATCTAGGTTTCAAAAACGACAATCTTTGACCAAACTCATCATTTTTCTTACATGGGTTGTTTAAAAATTGAATCTTTGATGCAAAACAATAAGAAAGATTGGATCTTTGAACAAAAAAATTGTTCTTGATTTTTAGGCCTGGGTTATATGTTGTAGCAGCCAGCCCACTTGCAATAGCCATTTTATGAAAAACCCAGAAATGATGATTGACAAGATGATTTAAGGCCACCCCAATTGGGTTTTTATGTGTGTGTGTATAGGTGTGTGTATTGATGGGGTGGTTTGAGCAGGTGAAGGGAGAGAAGATTGGAGTTGGGTTTGGTGTATATGTAATATGATGATGAAAAAGATGAGGAATTTTTCAAAGCTTCTAGTTTTTATTTGTGGGATTTGGTAGTGTGTTAGCAACGCGTTTGGATTGTGGAAGGAACGAAATTTTTATTTAATGAATCGGAAATGGGGATTAAATAAATCGATTCACGATTAATTGAGAATTAATCGGAGATTAAATTAAAAATGTTTTAATTGTAAATTTTTAGGTGATTGATTTAATATTTTAGAATGATTAATAGGAGATTAATTGGGAATTTTTTGATAAATTAGAGGATTTTTATAACAATGATTTAATTTAACAAATAAAATGAAATTGGAGATTAAATAATTTAATAAATTTTGGATTTTTATGTTATTGTGATTATTATTGATGACATATAGATATTGTTTGATGAGGAATCTTTGTTTTGTTTATGTAATATATGCATGTATTTAGATGGAGCAAAATGTTTGACCATGTGTTGGATTTGTTGTTGTTAGAAATTGGAAAAAATGGGATGGAAGGAATTGACTTGTCAAATTGGTTGTATTATTAGTTGGATCTTGGGCGGAGGTTGATTTTGGGAAACGGATGCGTTAGGCGTACACACGCAGCACCACCGGCCAGGTCAAGACAAGAAAAGGTACAAGAGGATATTGGAGTATGCAAGTTAGGAATCGTGCACTTTTCTTGAGTTTTTTAAGATGTAATATCAGATATATTGAGAGAACTTAATTTCCAAATATAAGGTTTGTCGATACTATTTCAGTGTTTCTCATAAAAATTACTCATAAAAGTTTGGTAAGGACGGACGGAGTTGGGTACGTGATTTTAATTAAATACTCTTACTTTTTTTTTTTAAGTATTATTAAATAATATTATTATTTATAATTAATTATTTTTTCAGTTAAAATATATTTTTTTTTTTATTTTTTCTAACAAAATCTTCTCTAAAAAAATCATGGTAATTATCTTGTTTTCAACTAAAACATGTTACTTTTTTCTATTTTTTCTTACTAAAACATCCCCTCTTCCAAAAATATAACGGACAAACCCTTAATTATTTATTTTTAAATATATTTTAATATTTTTAATTACATGCAATTACTTTTTTCAACTAAAACATGTTATTTTTTCTATTTTTCCTTACTAAACCCTTCATTTCCAAAAATATCACGGGCAATTAACCTTTTAAACTAAAATATGTTATCTTTTTTATTTTTCCTTACAAAAACTTCTCTTTTTCCAAAAATATCACGGGAAAATCGTTACTTATTTAATTTTAAATTACATTTTTTAACTAAAACATGTTATTTTTTATATTTTTCTTTACAACCCCTCTTTTTTCAAAAATATCACGGTTATTTTTTCTACAGAGGTGGTAAAAGACATCATCTACAATTTATACCATTTATTTCGAATAACGGTACCATCCTCAATTCTGTAATAAAAGTTTTGTGATAATTAATTTTATTATAAAATTTTAGGTATATTTGATAAAAATTTGAAATTTGGACCGTACATAATTTAAATGTTTTGGATATACATTTTAGATTCTTTTAAGAAAATGAAAACATCACATATAAATACAGACAATTTTCAAAATTTAGTCGGTATTCAAGAATTTACTAGTTTGATATTGATGTTGTATATATAAATAACAAATTGTTTCTAAAAAATCAAGTAAAAATTGTTTAGTAAATTTCAAAAACAGATTTTTTTGAAAAGCAGTTTTTAGCAAATGTTTTTATTGAAAACAAGTCCCCATGCTTTTGGAAAAAATTAATTTTTAGATTTTACGAAAATCAAGTACCGATTTTAAAATCAAATATCACCAATAATATGAGGTTTTAACTTTTTATCCCAACATTTTTCTAACGGTGCAATAATTTTTACCAGCAATCTAAATAGAGCCTAATCTTAAAGAATTTACTTACAAATAATTTGGGCACGGAGATTAAGAAAAATAAATAAAGTAGTGAAAAAGTGTAAGAAAAGTGGGTAAAGTGGTAGGATCATCAATAATTTATATATAAATTGAGTATAACGAAGGAAAATAGTGGGTGGAGTTAATTTTATATTATAAAATTTTGCTATTTTTGGAAACTTTAGAAACGTAAAGAAATGGTTGGGACATCCAAAAAAGGAAAGTGTAAAAAAATGGTTGAGACCGAGATAAAATTGCAGATATATATATAAAAAATTAGATAAAAAGAATTTTTTTATTGAGTGCGAATTTTTTTAAACAATTCAAAATCTAGTTTTTCTTTTTGCATTTTCACAAGAAACTTAAGCGAGTTGGTTAAAATAAAATAGGAAGAGACTCTAGGTTTTCAACAAGTCTATATTTTCATAATATTTTAATTTTGTTAGAAATTCGGAATAATCTTCTACTTATAGATAAAATCGAATTAACAAAAATCTGGACATGATTTTGTTGTCTTTTGGAATGATATCCGGAAAAATGTCTTATCATTAAAAAATTACAAAATTAGATACTTTAAATAATTTTGGAATCGCTTCAAATAATTTTGACTACATACTCATTAGTATTGGTTTTTTTAAATCAATTTCTAAATAAATATCGAATTACATAATTTAAACATGTTGAAATAAAAGGGAGAATTGTAAGTAAGACTATTTATTCCATTTAAAAAAAAGAGTACGACTATTTATTACCCCGTGATTGTGAATTTTTCAAACTTGAAAAACATGTCATTCTTGTACTTCTTCCGTCCCTCTCATTTCTTTACACTTTCCATTTTAGTACGTTCTCTTGTTTTTTTTACATACCAAAAATAGTAACATTTTATATTATAAAATCCAATCACATTCACTACTTTTCTCCATTATACCTACTTTATACCCACTTTATACATTAAATATTGATTGACTCCACCACTTTACTCATTTTTTTTACTTTTTTCTATTAATTTATATTTTTTCTTAACTTTCATGTTGTTCCCTCAATGTATCCCCTCAATGTAAAGAATTGAGGGGATGGAGGGAGTACTAGTAAAAGTCTCGACCATCATTCAGTTTTAGCCACCAATGCCACATGGCTCTTGTCTCGAGTCATGGGCACCATGAGTCTAGATTTGATAATGGACTGTATTGTGTACTTTCGTGTCGTATATTTTCGTGTTTTTATGTATTTGAATGTAAAATTCATATCCGATTTGTTTTGGATTCGTGTATTAAATTTGAAACACATATACAATTCAAAATGTGTTGTGTACTTTACATGTCGTATTCGTGTACATTAAACAAAAACAAATTAATTTAATTAAAATTTATATATTATAAAACTATTTTAATTATGTAAATTTTTATGAAATGTGTATTAAATATGTATTACATACAATTTTACAAAAATTTGTAAATATAACTTATATATATAAATGTATACTTCTTATATATAAATATATAACTTACTGCCAATTAATCGTGAAACTTTAGTTATTATTCATATGTAATTGTTTATATATTTTTTAAATATGCAATACTATAAATAATATATATATATATTAAAATTATTTATTTACTTCATTAATTCATGTATTTTCGTTCCGTATCGTGTACCTATTGTGAAAACCCAAACCCGACACTAATTATATTCATGTTTTTTCGTGTTCGTATATCAAATTTTTGCACTCAAACACTAATTATCCGTTACGTTTTCGTATACCAAATTATCAATTTCAAACACTAAAAGTCTCGACCATCATTCAATTTCAGCCAATGCCACATGGCTCTTGTCTTGAGTCATGGGCACCATGAGCCTAACCCTACAAAAATGTATTACTACTATTTTGCAAGTTGTAGTAAAATATGGATAATAAAATGATCAGAATTTTCCACTAATCGAGGTGATGAAATTGCCACTCTGACTTTCCATCTCATTCTGCACAATGATAATTCACTCAGGAGCACACCACATTACCAATAGTTTTTTATAAGCTAAAAGTCAATTTTATTCCTTTTACCAAAGTCAATCTTTTATGTTCATACTAGCAATTTTATACTCCTAGAATCTTTTAGTTTAATTATTGGGCTGAATCTTCTACACTGTAGGTCTAGACAGACTGGACTTTAATTATTGGGCTAAATGTGAATTTTGCTTTGTTAAGATTTTTAGACCATCAATATCCAACATTTTTTGTTTATCTCGGCTCTTCCTGTTTCAACCAACTGTCTTAATTTATACACAAGCCTTCCATCAAACACTTGGAAACTCTGAAAGCAAGAAACATATAATCTTAAAGAGGAGCCTGCACTACCATTATACTAAACATTTTCAGAGGAGCATAATATGCAAACTACATCCATCATAAAAAGGAATAAACGGTCACAATTAAAGAGAGATGGTGCCACATTGAACTGGTTACATATCATTCTATCTAACTTTACACCGGCAAATCTCAGGGTACACCACGGAGAACCCTCGGTTCCACATGGCTTCGCCCCTGCCTGATGTGGCTAAACCAGAATTAAAGAAGTGCACAGCTCCTAAGGATTGAGCCTCAACCCTAGTGCCCCTTCTAAGAGGCTCTGTTTCAACTTTTCCTTTTCATTTGTCAATGTAATAATCCATCAGTTAATATCCAGATGAAAAAACCATATATATTAAACATATTTGGAAAACTATCAATATGTTTGAAGCCAATTTTCGTCATGGACTCAGCTTTAAGATTAAATTTATAATCGGGTATTCGTATAGAGCTCTAAAATTAGGGATTTGATATCCATGACAATTTTGGGGGAGAGCTTGAGAGAATTAATAAATAGATGGTACAATTTCGGATCCCGCATACGTATCCTTTTATAAGGAATCAAGCCCACGTAGTTCTTATCTTTTCAGTCTCAAATCCAGTTTAGGCCCATACTCCTATTCTTTAAGAGCAAGTCACCTATATATGTTAAGTTTCCTCGTTTATTATGTTCCCAATTATATTGGGTTTCTTGCCAGGTAGGATTAATGACTCGTTGGGCTCTTCTATCCTTTATGTATATCCACTAAAAGACCAGATTCATATTATTTATCAACAAGTCCTAGTGTTTATCAGAGGTTTTTCCTTCGGTGAACACTTTCTTAATTAAGTGTCGTCATCTTCCGATCAAACCTCTTAGCTTGTGATTATTCATCGATGTTTCTGTGCCTTTGGAGAAGAATGATGATATAGCTTTAGTGATAGCCTATATTTTCAATCTTCCATAATGTTAAATATGTGCACATGACACTTTGTTTTTGTCTATGTGCTTTCTACGCATTAAGCAATTCGATTCGGGTCCAAATCTTGCTTGATTTCGCTCGCATAGTAGATGTTTCCAAGCGTCAAAGACGGCGCCAAATGTTGAAGCCAATTTTCGTCATGGACTAATCTTCAAGATTAAATTTATAATCGAGTATTCGTATAGAGCTCTAAAATTAGGGATTTGATATCCATGGTAATTTTGGGGGAGAGCTTGAGAGAATTAATTCATAGATGGTAGAATTTCGGATCCCCTTCTCAAGGTGCCTACGTATCCTTTTATAAGGAATCAAGCCTACGTAGTTCTTTTCTTTTCAGTCTCAGATCCAGTTTAGGCCAATACTCCTATTCTTTAGGAGCAAGTCACCTATATATGTTAAGTTTCCTCGTTTATTAAGTTCCCAATTATATTGGGTTTCTTGCGAGGTATAATTAATGACTCGTTGGGCCTCTTCTATCCTTTATGTATATACACTAAAAGACCAGATTCATATTATTTATCAACAAGTCCCCAGTGTTTGTCTGAGGTTTTTCCTTCGGTGAACACTTTCTTAATTCAGTGTCGTCATCTTCCGATCAAACCTCTTAGCTTGTGATTATTCATCGATGTTTCTGTGCCTTTGTAGAAGAATGATGATATAGCTTTAGAGATAGCCTATATTTTCAATCTTCCACAATGTTAAATATGTGCACATGACACTTTGTTTTTGTCTATGTGCTTTCTACGCATTAAGCAATTCGATTCGGGTCCAAATCTTGCTTGATTTCGCTCGCATAGTAGATGTTTCCAAGCGTCAAGGACGGCGCCAAATGTTGAAGCCAATTTTTGTTAGATATAATTGCTGATGATTGTTTATCAGTGTTTAAGCAACAGGTACTTATCAGAGTTTACACTAGAAGCCAGTCAGAGTTTGATAAAGTCTGACGGGGTGAGAGTTTATTTAGCTGTCGGTGCATACTTGAAGATTCTAGAAGCAATATATCTTGAAGATGGAAAGAAGCAAGATATATTGAGATAGCTAAATAAACGGGATAGAAGACAGAAGCAATCCTAAATTGATATAAATTGTATAGCTGATTTATAGGAATATCAATTAGAGATTGATTATGTAACTGTGTATTATAAAAACACAGATAGGTTAACCCTAAAAGGGATGCGAATACTGAATACATTATTCTTGTAACCTAGCAGCTCTCTGTGATATTTTACATCACTGAGAGAAGAGTTATTTAATATAATTCAGTTTATTGTTCTAAACAGTGTTCTTGATTGTTATTCTCATACATATATTGATTATATATTGTGTATTCGGCCTAACAATTGGTATCAGAGCAAAGGCTGTTTAATATATACAGTTTTACGATTCAAACACAAGTATAATCATGACTGAACAAATTCCAACCGGTGCAGCTCCTGAAAAGGTTCAACCTACCTCTGTGAGTCGATATGAGACTATCAGGGTTCCAATTCTCAAACCAGCAGAATATCCAATATGGAAGGTGAAGATGACCATGTTTTTGGAAGCCACAGATCCAGAATACCTTGATAGAATCTATAATGGTCCTCATAAACCAACTAAACTGTCCACTGTTGTTGCTGGTGAAGAGCAAAAGCTAATTCCAAAGGAAAAGAAAGATTTTACTCCTGAAGACATCTCATCGATTGCTAAGGATGCAAAGGTTAGACATCTTCTCCACAGTGCCTTAGATAATGTCATGTCTAACAGAGTTATTGGTTGCAAAACTGCCAAAGAAATTTGGGATGCTTTAGAAGTCAGATGCCAAGGAACTAGTGCTATAAAGAAGAACAGAAAGACTATACTGACACAGGAGTATGAACACTTTGACTCAAGATCTGGTGAAACTTTGACTGAAACATATGACAGATTCTGTAAACTGTTGAATGATTTATCTCTGGTTGATAAAGAATATGATCTTGAAGAGTCAAATCTCAAGTTTCTTTTATCTCTACCTGAAAGATGGGACTTAAAAACAACAACAATAAGAGATAATTATGAGCTTGCAGATACAGAGCTTGATGAAATCTATGGGTTGCTTAAAACTCATGAACTGGAGATAGAACAAAGGAACAGAAGAACTAGTAAGAAGACAAAATCTGTTGCTCTCAAGGTTGAAGAAAAACTCATGAAGAAAGAAACATCAAATAAGAAACCAAAGGGAAAAGCTTTGGTCATAAACTCTGAGAATGAGTCATCAAACTCTGATGATGACTCAAACACTGATGCCTCTTCTGAATCTGAGGATGATGAAGAACAAATGATGCAAATGGCTGCTTTGATGGTGAAGACTTTCAAAAAGATGGGTTTCAAGAACTTCAAGAAAGGAAAAAGATTCTCAAGGAAAGATTCCAACTCTGAAAGAAAGAGTTACAGAAAGTCTGAAGGAAGGGATACCAAGTCTGGAAAGAAAGACAAGTCTGAGATCCAGTGCTACAAGTGTAAAGAGATGGGTCATTATGCTCCAGAGTGCAAGAAAGAAAAATCTGAAAAAGCACTCATCACTAAAGGAAGAGACTGGGCAGACACTTCAGATTAAGATGAGGATGTAAACTATGCTCTCATGGCAACTGTCAAAGATGAAGCTGACTCATCTGAAAATAAGGTACCTTTAACAACTTATGCTTATGATACTGATAACATATCTGAATTGAGAATTTATCTTAAAAGCATACATGTTAGTTATAGAGATCAGACTTTAGAGAATGAGAGAATTAAATCTGAGAATCAAAAGCTTAAAGATAAAAATAAATTTCTATGAACTTGTTAACATGCAACAAGTTCAAAAGGAAAGAGATGATGTTGTTTATGTTGAACATGAATTGCTTAAAAGATATAGGCAAATTGAATCTGAATTAGAAAAAGAGAGAAAAGTGATTAAAACCTGGACTAATTCTGGAAAAGACACACATCAAGTTTTTCAAACAGATACAGTTGGGTTAGGTTACTGTGAGGAAGATGAACTTAGGTTTAAAGATAAAGTTAAAGTTAAACCACAACTTAAACCTGTGAAATTTGTTCCTGAATCCAGTAAGCTAAAATCTGTAGTTGTGAAAGAAGCTGTTATGGAGCCAATTGAAACTTGTGAAAAACAGGTTAATGTTGGTTCAATAACAGAAAATCAGATTGAGCCACAACTCCCATGGCTACTGCAACAAAACTAGACAAAGACACAGGAGTCTCAGTAGATATGACAAACTACAGAGGAATGATAGGGTCTCTTCTTTATCTCACTGCAAGTAGACCAGATATCATGTATGCAACATGTCTTTGTGCAAGATTTCAAGCAGACCCCAGAGAGCCTCATCTAACAGCTGTGAAGAGAATTTTCAAATATCTCAAAGGAACCATAACTCTTGGTTTGTGGTATCCTAGAGAATCAGAGTTTAAGTTAATTGGTTACTCTGATGCAGATTTTGCAGGCTGTAAGATAGATAGAAAAAGCACAAGTGGAAGCTGTCAATTTTTAGGTGACAGATTAGTTTCTTGGTACAGCAAGAAACAGAAATCAATTTCCACATCCACATAAGAAGCAGAGTATATTGCTGCTGGTAGCTGTTGTGCACAGATTTTGTGGATGAAGAATCAGTTACTGGATTATGGATTAAGGTACTCTAAAATACCTATTTTCTGTGATAATCAAAGTGCTATTGCTATGACAGGTAATCCAGTACAACACTCCATGACAAAGCACATCAGCATAAGGTATCATTTTATCAGGGAACATGTGGAAGAAGGAAATATTGAGCTTCATTTTGTGTCTACAGACCAACAGCTTGCAGATATCTTCACCAAGCCTTTGAGTGAAGCTACCTTTACAAGACTGGTAAATGAACTTGGAATGGTCTCTGGTTTTGACTAGAGATACTGGTTAGACTCAAAATCTATACTTCTGTGATTTGTTGCTCATGATTCTTTGCATATGTTAACTGTCATTTATACCAGTTTGTCAAACTCTGAAATCATACTCCGTTAGTCATACTCTATTAGTCATACTCTGTTAGTTATACTCTGATGCTAAACTCTGATGTTAAACTCTGATTGTGATTTTGTCTGAAACATATGGACCGATGAAGAAAATTGTATGAAGCACGATTCTCAGTAAGTAATCATGAATCCTTCTGAGTGATATAAATTCTGATCTCAAATGTGTAAAAAAAATTTACACAGCATGATACTGTCTCTATATTTATAGCATCTCTTAGTTTATTAATCCTATACACTGAGTCTGTATTAGCTGTTTGCACTTTCTCTCATAAATTAATAGCGTTAACTGATGAAAGTCTAAACTCTGATAATTAGTTGCTAATATTTCACCCTCATATCAAAAGATGCAAAAATAAGCACAAAATTCCTTTGAGATCATGTTGTGCCTAGGAAGACCCAGGAACTTATTGTATGAAATAAGGGCTAATTTTTTTTTTGATTTTTGGTGACTAGTGCCAACCACTGATTACTGGGAAAATATATATATATATATATATATATATATATATATATATATATATATATGTATAAGGGGGTGAAAATAATAAATTTATAGTACAGAGTTTAGACAATATCAGATTTTGTTTTATAAATGAGAGTTTGGGCAACCAGTTTTTACTGATTTATTTTGTGGATTTTTATGCACTTTGAGATGCTCTAAATATTTATATTCAGTAAACTCTGCTACGTCACACACAAATATTCACACCTGTACATTTTGTGAAAAAAGTTTATGAATAAAAGAGGAGGATTGGTAAACACTGATGAACTGTGTACTCTACGCCGAGGTAATTTAATTTTAATCTCTGATGATTAAAATAAATTTTATGTTTGTTTCAGACATATTATGATTTTGAGAAAAGACATCTATTTTGAAAATTCAAAAGAGTATGATTGGACAATTGTTCAAAAGTGTATTGAAAAGAGGAGAGAGGTTGAGTGTCTAGGAAAGTGTAATAGGCGGTAATTATTGCTCTTTTTACTGCGCATGCGCATTGGAAACTGTCAATTACTGCTGTCAGTCATTGCATATGTGCCACGTGTCCCACTCACACGTTTCACGGAGTAAGACAGTTGTGTGTATTGATTAGAAACTGTTCAGTTTTTAATTCTTTATTTTGTATTAATATACAATACACAAAATCGTTTGAACTTTTCACAACTTACTCCAATTCACACTTCACTGTCACACATCCATTTTCACAAACACTCTTACTGCAAACACTCTCAAATCTTCTCTAAGTCATTCTCTGATTATTTCTTAATCGAACTAATGGCTTCTACTGCTTTTGTATCTTCTGGGCTTGAATTTGTTCCTAATAATTATGTTGCTCCATTGGTTAATGCGAACGCACCGGAGGCGTTTCATTTGATGCAAAATTTTCTTGCCCAATCTCCAATCGGGCGTGCTCTTGTAGAACCAGAGAAGCTTTCTGTGTTTCAAATAAAAAGCTTTTGGGAGACTAGTGTCTATGATGATGGTGGTGATTCTGGAACGCCATCTATTTTGTTCAAGTTTCAAGAAACAGAGTATGTAATTACTCCTGGTACGATTCGTGCTGCAATGGGCTTTGGTGACCATACTGCTTACACCATTGCTGTTGGTGATGCTGAGTTGGTGAGAATGATGAGGGAGATAGGCTATGGTGGATCTTTGGCCAAGATAGGTCAATTGAAGCGACCGTTCTTGAGGAAAGAGTGGAGCTTTTTCTTTGATTGTATAACAAGAACGTTCGGGAAGAAGTGCACTAACTGGGATGCAATCCCCACTGAAAGTCTACAAATTGGGTATTCTCTTATCTATGGTACTCATTTTGATTTTGGTGGACTAGTTCTTATTAATATGGGTGAAAAGATGACTGAAAATAGGAGAGTAGTTTACTTTGCTAGATTCTGTCAGCTTTTATTTTCTGCTTGTGTTAATGGGGTAGATATTGTTGATGAAGATTTTATTCCATGTTTTAAGTTACACAAGCGTATATTCTCTGATCTTGTGAATAAGGATGTTAAGAAGGGTAATGTAGGTGATCTTTTATTGCCTGCATTAGTGCAACAGTTTTTGGATAATTCTATTCAAGCAGAACCACAACCAGAATCACTAAACACTGAAGTTGCTCCATCTACATCACAACCAATTCATACTGGTGGTAGAATCAAACACAGGGATGTTAAACCTGCAAAGATTGTTAAGCCAGCTACTAAGGTTGGAGTGTCAAAATCTTCTATGCCACAGCCTGATGGTCCTTCTAAGAAAAGGAGAGCAAAGAGACCTCGTTCTGATGATGAGGAAGATACTGAAACTCTCAATCAAAGAAGAAGAAGATTGATTGCTAACTATCTTTTTGATGAGTTAGAAGCTGAAGCTGTTCCAGCAACTGAACAGGATGAAGCTCCTGCAACTAATGTAAATGATGAAACTACTATGCCTATAGTGGACAGAGTAAATGCTGATGAAGCTCCTGAGATGGTGTTTGAACCAATCTTGGATATTGAAGAGGAGTTTGAAGCACATCCTTCAATCAGTGTTTGTGACACTGAGGATGTGGTAGCTGATCAAGCCACTCTAGTAATTGATGAGTCTGTGGGAACTCATACAGAGATTCTCTTTGTCACCAATCAACTTTTTGAAATGGGTGAGGAAGTTGATCAGGAAGCAAAATCTGTCTCTTCTGAGAAGATTGTTGAAGCTACTGCAGAGACTGTATTTCAAGATGCTGATCCTGAAGCTGTAGTGGAGCCTATTGTTGAGGTTGCTCACATAACTGAACAACTTACTGAAGAAGCTGTTTAGACAATTAATGAAGTTACTGCAGAGAATGTAGTTGAAGAAGCTGCAGAGCCTATAGCAGAAAATGTTGATGATGTTGATGCAGACAGAGTTGTTCCTAATAGCAATGATCACACTTCTGTAAATTCTGATCATGCAATCTCTGGGATAAATATTGGACATTCAAACTCTGATGATCATGATTCCATACCTTTTCTAAGGGATCCTACTGCACAGTCTATCAAGGAAAATCAACATGCTACTGAAGCACATTTTCAGGACATGTATTATGCAAATTGGTCAAATCATGACTGTATCTTCACTTCACAAAGGGCAGCTGATCTTGTGAAAAAGTCTGCCTCTACTATTGTTAATCCTGAGCTTCTTGCAAATTTTCAAGCTATAATTGTTCAAGTGAAATCTCTTCACAATCGTTTTGATGAAACTCAGAAAGAAGTTACTGGGTTGAGGAACGATGTGACTGCAAGGGAGCTAACTTTGAAGCATGAGAAAATTTCCTTATCCAGAGAACAAGATGCCATGAAGACCAGATTAAGTACGATTGAAGAGAATCAGACTGTGATGTCTGCAAAGATTGATTCTATTGCTGCATCTTTAGAATTGCTGACATCTGTACTTATTCCTAGACCTGTCAATTCGTTCGTGTCGTGTATTTTCGTGTCGTGTACTTTCGTGTTTCGTGTACATGAATGCTAAACACAAAACCGACCCGTTTAGATTCGTGTACATTTCGTGTCGTGTACCTTTCGTGTCGTGTACTTTTCGTGTCGTGTTTCATGTAATTTTAAATATAAATAAAAATATTTAAATAAAAATAATTAAATATTAAAATTTTCAATTAAAATTTTACAAATATGTATTAAAATATGTGTTTACATCATATTTACAGATAAAACTTTAAAATTATGTATAAACATATAATAAATATTAATTTATCTAATGTAAATATTAAAATATCTAATATAAATATTAATATATAAATATATATTTATTTATTTCGTGTACTTCGTGTCGTGTCGTGTACCCATAGGGTAAACACAAAACCGACACTAAATCTCGGTCGTGTACTTTCGTGTCGTGTACTGAAAATGCAAACACAAACACTAAATTTTTCGTGTCGTTTCGTGTCGTGTTTTCGTGTCGTGTCATAAATTGCCGGGTCTACTTATTCCTGATGATGTCAAAAAGGGGGAGAGAGTTCCTAAAGACAAATGCAAAAGGGATCAAACTCTGAGACGGAGGGATGATACAACAGATGGTGGAAGTAAAGAATCAGAGAGGAGGTCAAAATCTATTCAAGAGCAAGGGAGACTTAGGTCAAACTCTGCTAGAAATCTGACAAACTCTGATAGAGTAAACTCTGGTGCTCAATCTTCTTCAAGACTTAAAAGTCTAGTGATTTCAGCTAATCCAATTACTGATGAAGAGATTGCTGCTAAGATATAGATGCTGAGATGCAGATTCTTGCTGAAGAGCATAAGAAGAAAATTGAAGATGGAACTTATAAGCAAAAGACTGTCAAGGCTCCTAGGAGAAAGGAAAAAGGAATTTTTATCAAAGAGAATGTGAACTCTCAACAGAGTTTACAATACTCAAGGATGCCTATTGAAGTAAGCACTGATAAAGGTAAGGGCAAATTGATTGAAGAATCTAAGTTATCAAAGAAGGCTCATTCAACCTCTGACATGGCTCATGTTGAATCAAGACCAAATAAATCAACCACTGACATTGCTCAAGTTGATAATTCTGCTAAAGTTGTGACAACCTCTGACACTGCTCAAGTTGTACAAACTCAATTGATATCTCCACAACTTCAAGGTACTTTTTCAAGATCTTCATTATCTGAAACTCTGAAGCCAGGAAATGTGAACTTTCTTCAAACCAGATCAGTGTTAGGAAATGAATCTTATGATAAATCTGGTTTGGGATCACATAGAGAGAAAAGAATAAATAACAGTCCTTTAGATCATACATCACTGGCAGAACCTGGTGTTGGGGTAACTCAAGAAAGCCTTGACAAGTTAGAGTCTATTCAGATGATTTATCACAAGGGAATTAAAAAGGAGTTTCTGTTATATTTTATGGCTGATGGAAGAGTTTATAGAGTTGGAGAAGCTGATATTCATCTAAAACTATGGGAAGAGCTAGAGTATGTTTTGTATTTGCTGAAAGTGAAAAATCAAAGTACTCATAATGCTGCTCGAGTCTTGAGAGAGAGAATGATGAAATCTAAAGTTTTGCTTGGAGCTAGAATTTCAAGTGCTTATATTCCTAAATATAGAGATGCTCAAGGAAAACTGGTAGAAATGAAGTGGAATAGTGCAAGGTTCAGAACTGCACTGGGAATAAAAGTCTTAGAGTTCAATCTAGAGTCTGATAAGTCTTTCTATATAAGACTTGGAAATGAGATGAATAAAAACAACATTTATTCTCTGAGGGCTGCCATATATCAGACTGGAGAAAGAGATCCAGAACTTAAGGAGCTGAAAGAGATTATGATTGCTGAGCTAGAAAGAGCTGAAAGAAGACTGCTTACAGATTATCTCAGGACAGTGCCTGACATTGAAGAAATTAAGTAAAGGCTGACTGTAAGTTTTTAAAGTTTTCTGTTCTAAGTAAAAGTTAAACTCTGTTATGATTATAAACACTGCATTTGTTATATGTTTTGACATCATCAATTATCTTTTAACTTGTACATTTTTGTTATGCACAAGTTGGGGGAGATTGTTAGATATAATTGCTGATGATTGTTTATCAGTGTTTAAGCAACAGGTACTTATCAGAGTTTACACTAGAAGCCAGTCAGAGTTTGATAAAGTCTGACGGGGTGAGAGTTTATTTAGCTGTCGGTGCATACTTGAAGATTCTAGAAGCAATATATCTTGAAGATGGAAAGAAGCAAGATATATTGAGATAGCTAAAGAAACGGGACAGAAGACAGAAGCAATCCTAAATTGATATAAATTGTATAGCTGATTTATAGGAATATCAATTAGAGATTGATTATGTAACTGTGTATTATAAAAACACAGATAGGTTAACCCTAAAAGGGATGCGAATACTGAATACATTATTCTTGTAACCTAGCAGCTCTCTGTGATATTTTACATCACTGAGAGAAGAGTTATTTAATATAATTCAGTTTATTGTTCTAAACAGTGTTCTTGATTGTTATTCTCATACATATATTGATTATATATTGTGTATTCGGCCTAACAATTTTCGTCATGGACTAAGCTTCAAGATTAAATTTATAATCGGGTATTCGTATAGAGCTATAAAATTAGGGATTTGATATCCATGACAATTTTGGGGGAGAGCTTGAGAGAATTAATTCATAGATGGTAGAATTTCGGATCCCCTTCTCAAGGTGGCTACGTATCCTTTTATAAGGAATCAAACCCACGTAGTTCTTTTCATTTCAGTCTCAGATCCAGTTTAGGCCCATACTCCTATTCTTTAGGAGCAAGTCACCTATATATGTTAAGTTTCCTCGTTTATTATGTTCCCAATTATATTGGGTTTCTTGCGAGGTAGGATTAATGACTCGTTGGGCCTCTTCTATCCTTTATGTATATCCACTAAAAGACCAGATTCATATTATTTATCAACACTATCCATTGACAAAGCAAATCCAGTTACATTTCTAAGCAACAATTCCTTCCAATGCGTCGAAACATATTTAACATACTTAAAAATTTAAAACATAGATAGTATAAAACATTGGGAAAATAGATTTTTTTATCACTCAACTATTGGCTCTTTTAGAAAGTAACCACTGAACTATCAAATAATTAATTATAACCATCAACGTTACATTCGTTTTTGTTTTTAGACATTCCGTTAATTGTGTCGTTAAAATAATATTAATGTGCTTAATAGATCGATAATATGTCAAAATTAATGGAAATTAGCCACTAAACATTGTACAACGTTAAAATATATCAGCATTATAATTTTTTCCATAATTTTTATTATCTTTTCATAAATTAACTCATTATTATTGAAATCATTTACTATCTTGTTAATAGTAGTTTTTTAAAATAAACAAATGATTAATGAAAGTATATATTTTTAATAAAAACATATTATATATATATATAATTTTTAGATTCGCTTCGTTGATTTTTTAAATTTCATGAACCAAATTTAATCATAAAAATAAGATCATATATCTATATTACTTTTTTTGGTTCAATATCTAGAATTTTGGATTAAAAAATTAGATTCTAATCAAAATTTAATATATTCGAAATTTTGCAATATTAAATCGGGGAAAAACAATTACTTTGAAGATATTGTTGAATTATTTTTTAAATAAAATGACTAGTTGCATGAAAAACAATGACAGTATTGTACTTAAAATATTTTTTATTTATCATGTTACGTTAGATGATTAAGTCCACATTAACATTATTTTAACTGATATTTCATTTATACTTAACGGAATGATTAAAAACAAAAACTCATGTAACGTTAGTGACTATTTTTAATTATTTGAATGTTCAGTGACTATTTTCTAATAGAAACAAGAGTTAAGTGGTAAAAAAATCTATTTTCCCTAAAACATTTGTTAGTCTTTAAAATATGCATTAAACAACTTAACACGTTACTTTAGTCGCTCAAACCCTTGAAGTGAGACAAGGCTCCCACTGAACTGAACAATGTTCCGCACAACTAACGAACCTTCTCTGAAGACACAAGCTTCTTATTCTCTTTCTTCTTATCATTGTAAAAGAAGTATCCAACACCATAATCTTGTGCAAGAAACAGTCCATCGCCCAAATAAAGATGTACATAATCTATCTTTAAATCAGGATCAATATTGAACTTTTTAGTCCAGGAAAAGTTACCACCAATATCATCGAACGTCCACAGGCTAAGAACTGATCCCATTTTGCCAGATTTCATGATCACAGCAATAGAACCATCAAAATCCAAAACATCCGACATTCTTTCCCCTGAGTCGGGATACTGATACATGGCAAACACCTCATTGTGCAAATCAAACGACATAATCTCCTTCTTACCTTGAAAATAAAATACACCACTATCAACAAAAACACATCTGAAAAGGTTAATCAAGTCCACATATGGAATTTCTTTAGGAAATGGAATCTCTTTCCAAGAACCTGCATTAACGGAATACAACTCCACCCGAACTTGAGGAACAACACCACCCCAGACTATATATAAACCAAACACAACACTAAGAATCTTATAATCGTTGCTAATAGAATCAAACCCAAACCCCAGACTGTGAGCACATTTTTTGCTTGGGAAGCAACTTAAAAAAGCTAGTCATCGGATTCCAAATATATAAAACACCATCATCTGTATCAGCCAGCAAGAGTAACAAGACCATTACAAGAACCAACACGAAAACGCATACCAGACATACACTCAGGGAGAGTGAGCTTAACAGAGTCTTCGCCACAAGTATCGATAAAGAAATCTTGCAATGCAGGTTTCGAAACAACCCTTAATTGAGAAAAGGGGGGGGTTGTTTTTTGTGGGAAAGGGTGAGATGGGCTTGGATGAAATGTGGGTTTGAGATGATTGATTTCCATGATTTGCAAACTGATTTGCACCTGACAAGTGAAAGTGCGGGTAGCAATGAGAGTAATGTTTTTTTTTAAAGAAACAATGTGTAATGGGCAAAATTTGCCCACCGCATTTCTCAGCCTCGTCCGCAATCAATGGCGTCACTCACTAGCATCAACCTAGACTACATGGTGAAATCGACCTTGGTTAAATGTATTTAAGGAAGAAGACTAGTAGGGCCAGTCCCATATCATACATATAAAGAAGGAAAGCTCAAGAGGGTACATCTATTGGGCCTAGCCCACGTCCATGGGAAGCGTCGCCTCTATCTGATGCGTCGTCCACGAACTAACTAGTAAGGAGACGACTGTTACTATCGGGGAAGAAATGTATAACTCAGGATGTATACAAGGACAACCTCGCCTTATGTGAAGCATTCTGCAGGATAGGAAGCCTAGGTTATCAGCTTAGAAAGGCCTCTCATCCCTAGAAAGACCTTGCCTTCTGGAAGTAGCCTCTCATAATTATGGGAAGCCTCGCCTGCAGACTATTTACCAAGGAGATAGCTACAATTATCATAGAAGAAATGTGTAACCTCGTCCTCCGGTGGGGCATCACCCTTCGCATGATCACTTACAGGATATGGAACCTCATCCTCCGAAAGTAACCTCGTCCACATGAAAAGACAGAAAATGAGGGGTAGTTGTTATGGCCAAAAATAACAAACCTCGCCTTCAGTAATGACGAAATGCAGATATTGGGTCTAACCTAGGCTCATACGAAGCCTAGCCCATTAGTTGACGAAATGCAGATATTGGGTCTAACCTAGTGTAACACCCCAGTCCCACATTAAGGAGATTTGGGACTTCTGTTCAGTTTATAAGACAAAATACTACTATTAATTAGCGCCAACAAATCATGATCTTTTGGGGGCCTGTGGTGGGCTAGTTGTTACCCAAGTTGGCTGCGGTTAGGCCAGTAGGCTTTGGCTTATTCGGACTCAGAATCGGGACTTGGCCCGATTTTCAAAAAAGGCTCGGGATTTGACCCGGGTTGTCACATATGGTATCAGAGCCGACTCTCGAAAGCTTGATTCGTCGAGTTACCGGAGGTGGGGACACGAAGGCTGGTGGTATTATCCCACAATGGACAGAGGTCCGGAGGTGGGGACACGAAGCCAGCCTGTATAATCCCACAATGGCTAGGGAGGAACGATTTTGGAATCCTATGGGCTATCCGTTCAGGCTTGACGAAGACGTCAAGAGTTTAAGTGGGGGAGTTTGTAACACCCCAGTCCCACATCGAGGAGATTTGGGACTTCTGTTCAGTTTATAAGGCAAAGTACTACTACTAATTAGCACCAACAAATCATGATCTTTTGGGGGCCTGTGGTGGGCTAGTCGTTACCCAAGTTGGCTGTGTTTGGGTCAGTAGGCTTCAGTTTATTCGGACTCGGAATCGGGATTTGACCCGATTTTCGAAAAAGGCTCGGGATTTGACCCGGGTTGTCACATTTTTCCCACAATGGCTAGAGAGGAACGATCTTGGAACCAATGGGTTATCCGTTCAGGCTTGACGAGGACGTCAAGAGTTTAAGTGGGGGAGTTTGTAACACCCCAGTCCCACATCGAGGAGATTTGGGACTTCTATTCAGTTTATAAGACAAAATACTACTATTAATTAGCACCAACAAATCATGATCTTTTGGGGGCCTGTGGTGGGCTAGTCGTTACCCAAGTTGGCTGCGGTTGGGCTAGTAGGCTTTGGCTTATTCGGACTCGGAATCGGGACTTGCCGGAGGTTATGTGACAACCCGGGTCAAATCCCGAGCCTTTTTTGAAAATCGGGCCAAGTCCCGATTCCGAGTCCGAATAAGCCAAAGCCTACTGGCCCAACCGCAGCCAACTTGGGTAACAACTAGCCCACCACAGGCCCCCAAAAGATCATGATTTGTTGGTGCTAATTAATAGTAGTATTTTGTCTTATAAACTGAACAGAAGTCCCGAATCTCCTCGATGTGGGACTGGGGTGTTACAAACTCCCCCACTTATACTCTTGACGTCCTCGTCAAGCCTGAACGGATAGCCCATTGGTTCCAAGATCGTTCCTCTCTAGCCATTGTGGGATAATACCGGCTGGTTTCGTGTCCCCACCTCCGGACCTCTGTCCATTGTGGGATATTACCACCAGCCTTCGTGTCCCCACCTCCGGCAACTTGCGTTAATAAGCTTTCGAGAGGCGGCTCTAATACCATATGTGACAACCCGGGTCAAATCCCGAGCCTTTTTCGAAAATCGGGTCAAATCCCGATTCCGAGTCCGAATAAACTGAAGCCTACTGACCCATACACAGCCAACTTGGGTAAAGACTAGCCCACCACAGGCCCCCAAAAGATCATGATTTGTTGGTGCTAATTAGTAGTAGTACTTTGCCTTATAAACTGAACAGAAGTCCCAAATCTCCTCGATGTGGGACTGGGGTGTTACACCTAGGCTCATACGAAGCCTAGCCCATTAGTTGACGAAATGCAGATATTGGGTCTAACCTAGGCTCATACGAAGCCTAGCCCATTAGTTGACGAAATACAGATATTGGGTCTAACCTAGGCTCATACGAAGCCTAGCCCAAAACGTGGGTAATCTCGCCTTCATATGAACCTGGGTTACAGATGAAAATTGATTACTGGTATAAGTAAGGTAGTGTGACCTTTAGACTTATCCCAATGTATAAACTACCTTACTTACCTCGCCACCTAAATATAGAAACCTCGTCTTCTAAAAGATGGAGGTTCCTTAACTTTTATTGATTTATGGAAAAGTAACCTGTCCAAACTGAGAAGCTTCGCCTTGCTAGAAGGATCGAGAAACCTCGCCTTTTTAAGATTCATAAAAGCCTGTCTTTCCTTATTTTTCATGGATCAGGATAAGCGTTGGCTCCGATAAATTCGGGTCAATAAATTATCCGATAAGTTCCGAGAAAATAGTGAAACCATGGCAGCTCATAATGACATATCATAGGCGGTGATCCCAGTCTTTCCGCTCTTTAAAAAAGGAAACTCGGCCCATGGGTTACTTGCTCTCTAAGAACTACGTTTGGCTTGATCCCTATAAATAAGGGTACGTAGGCACATTGTATGACACGATGCGATCTAGCGAAAAAGAGTGAATTCAATATTCAACCTTAATCGCGGCCTAATCTCACATACAATCTCAGCCATCCCCAAATCATAAACCCTAACCCTCTCAACCTACACTACACACTGTCGTCAACTACCACCACAATTCCAGCAACCCTCCCCGAATTTGTTTTCACCAAATTCCTTCGTTAACAATTGGCGCTAGAAGGAGGGGCTTTTTGACATCTCTGGAGGAAGGATGTCGCAACATACCAAAGAACTAGTTGATGAAGGTAATCACGTAGACGAGGTTGTGGTTCCCACATGGATCTACTTCCATCACCACCAAGACAACCAAATCTGAGAGACACTAGGGATCTGAGAGATAACCAGGTCCTCCCCTAGAGATGGAGGATACCCGTAGTGGGAGCCTACGCCTCAGCAACGGGGACATATACTTCAGCAACCGGAGCCTATGCCTCAGCAACGGGGACCTACACTTCAGCAGCTGGAGCCTACGCCTCTGTAACAGGGACCTATACCTCAGCCACAAGGACTGAACATGGCTATTTGTGTGGAGACGGTTAAGAGGGAGAAGTTAAGGGAACATTGTCAAAATTGGAAGGATTGGTTGAAGATCGAAGAACGCCATCAACCCATCAGAAAGAAGCCTCGGCTTGGTGTCGGCAACCAGCGTCGCCCGCTGGGAGATCAACAGCAACTTCGGCATCTGCCTCTAAGTGAGACGCCTATGTTTGAGATACTCCATCCAGGTTCCATCTGATCTTGTATTTATTTACACTTATTTGCATCATATATTCATTCGTAGCATTGCACATTCTTAGATTTGTGGTTATATCTGTTCGAAATTCGTTCTTTAAATATATTATATTCATGGATTGCTCTAGAGGATGTCCTCCTTGAAGGAGGGTCTCCCTTAGTCTACTCTCTTAGTCTACTTTGGAAGATGTGTATCTCCTTTAGGCCTTAGTCAGTTGTGAATTCTTTCGGGGTAATCTTGCTTTGAAGGCCCTTAAGGGTAATCTTGCTCTAAAAACCTAGGCTTTTAGGATTGATCTTGTTGCGAAGGTCCTTCAAGGTGATCCTAGATTTTGTGGTTGTCTCCCCCGAGATTTGGTTATCAAGAAGACTATCTTTGGAAGACCCCTCAGCAGAAGGTGCGTAGGAATACGACTTCCTCAAGAAGCGTAAGTCCACTAAACGCATGGAGCTCGAAATCTATTTCTTATAATACCTTGGTAAACCCGTACTTCCGGGGTGCTTATCCGTACTTCCGGAAAGCTCACCAAGAAGAGAGTCCTACCTCTTATATAGGTGGGCGAGGTTACCCTCTTTCCCCCTAAAACTCTGCTTTTGCATAGAGTATATAGGTGGGCGAGGTTACCCTCCTTTTTCCCCCTAAAACTCTGCTTTTGCATAGAGTATATAGGTGGGCGAGGTTACCCTTCTTCTTCCCCCTAAAACTCTGCTTTTGCATAGAGTATATAGGTGGGCGAGGTTACCCTCTTTCCCCCTAAAACTCTGCTTTTTCATAGAGTATATAGGTGGGCGAGGTTACCCTCTTTCCCCCTAAAACTCTGCTTTTGCATAGAGTATATAGGTGGGCGAGGTTACCCTCATTTTTCTTAAAACTCTGCTTTTGCATAGAGTGTATAAGTGGGCGAGGTTATATATCCTTATTTGATATGGATTTCAAACGAAGAGAAACAATAGATAAAAAGTAAATGTTACAAGTGCGACGCCATTAAAGGGAGGGAGCGCATCTCCAATAAGAAGGAGATACATTCTGGATGTTCTCGTCAACCTGATTATCTTCAACTTCAGGATCTTTCCTCGCCTCTTCTGTAACCTTGGCTTCAATCTCGGAGGCAATCTTATTGTGAAGCTCTTCCTTTGTCTCCTCAATAGCTTGGGCGTTGTTAGTTTTGAAGGTAACCATGTATTCAGAAGTTGAGGGGGCGAAATGCTTTGACCAGTCGTAGTCAGGATCAGCTGCAAGGAAGTTTTGAAGATAACCAAGGAAGCCAAGGCTATAAGCATCACTCAGCTCCTTTTCCATGCCTCCTTTAAGCTCGTTCAATTCTTTCTGCAGCCTCTCATTGTCCATCTTCAGAGCCTCGCCCCTGGTTTTGGAATCTGTAGAAAGTTTATTAATCTCGCCCTGAAGTTTCTCAAGCTCGCCTTGCTTTGCCTTGGATTCTTCATCAAGCCTTTTCTGGGTATCTGATAACTGAGCTTTGAGCGAAGAAGCCTCGACTTTCCATTTCTTTACAGTCTTTTCTTAATCATGAATGATGGTATTCTTCTCAGAAAGGATGTTGAGACCATGGTAGAAAGCCTCGCCCAGACCCATCTTGAAAGAAAACTCGGCATCAGTGCTATCTCTCTTCATAAATAGCCTCTTGTCATCATCTGAATAATGGCTTGCAACAAAAGAACCAAGGGTAATGATAAATATCAGCCTCTCTTTAGACAGAGGCGTCTCCCTTTGATGGGCCGAAACAAGAAGACCTCTTGATAACGAGTCTAAAAAATAGGGAAATCTATATCAGAATATATGCTTCAAACTATGTGAGGCTTTCTATGCAGGTGAAGATTTCAGAATCATTAACTCTAGTTCCTTTTATAAACAATTATTGCAAGGAATTGAGGGGTGGTTATTATACCCCAACATGCCTCACTTTATCTGGAGGCGTCGTCTCTACAACTGAAAGAAGAAGTTTTTTAAAGGTAGGTGACGTCTTCCCGGAGGACGACGCATACGAAGAAAATATTTGTAGTAAGAAGGCCCTAAGGGGTGATTGTCTTTGAAGGCCCTTCGGGTTGGTTTTTCTTGGAAGACCCATCTAGGGTGATCTTTCAGCATAGGCCATCAATAATGATCCTACGTCAAAAGAAAATTGAAGGGATACTAACTACCAAGCTTTCTTAGAGAGAGATAGGCCTATCATTTTTTCAGAAGATCAAGAAAATGTGACTACAATCCAAATGATGACCAACCTCTCCTGACTATCAAAGTTTTTGAAGGAGAATAGATTTTGAAGATAGTGTGTAGACTTCAATTTGAAAAATTCAGAAGATGTGCTTATGCCTATTTGTCAACCAACGTCTTTGCTTTCTACTGAAGCAGCCTCGCCCTCTTAAGGCCTAGTTCAGAATATATGTTAGAATTGTTAAGTGAAGACTACAGTGAGATATTGAAGATGATGTCTTGTGCCTCTTTATCAACTAAAGACATCTCCTACTTATCAGCATCCTACGCTACTAGTGAAACCTCACACTCTACAAAAGTCCTCTCCTTCTCTTTGTATCTTCGCCCCTACCCAGTATCTTACCAGGAGGCATCTCACCTACAGGATTAAGATACACACAGAAAGATTATTAATGGAAGAATTAAGATATCAAGGGTCTCGCATCTCAATGACACCTCTTACTTCAACGGCGTCGACGTCTTCCAACGAAGGTAAGGTTAAGAAATCAATATAAGAAGAACTACTGTTCTGGAATAAAACAATATCTCCAACAACATCGCCTGTTAATGGCCTCAGCTTCGCCTTCCTAGGTCGAGGTCATGAATACTATTAGCACATGAAGATATCTTATTAGGGGACCTCGCCTATACCTACCTCAACATCGAAAAGTTTCAAAATTACTTTGAAGAAAATGAGAATAATAAGCATACGACGCATATGTCGAGTAACTCAAGAACATGTTCAGATAGACGTCAACCTCCATTTACTTTCTTGATGAAGATGATTCATATCAAAAGACTTATCAACTCTACCGGAGACCTCGCCTACCTGAGAAGGTTATGCCACCTACCGAAGAAGGCATGAAGGATGTTTACTTTGGCAATTTGTTAAAGGAACCGCTAGAAAAAACTTAAATATCAACTGGACCTCTCGTTGAAATCTTTATCTCGGGTCAAGAAGAAAGTACATCAATAGCATAGAGTGACACCAAGGGTAACGCTCGCCTTTGGGATTTTTTCTGGATATCAAGACTTAGTTTCTTTTACAAATACTTGTTGCAAGAAACTGGGGGGGGGGGGTAGTTGTAATGGGCAAAATTTGCCCACCGCATTTCTCAGCCTCGTCCGCAATCAATGGCGTCACTCACTAGCATCAACCTAGACTACATGGTGAAATCGACCTTGGTTAAATGTATTGAAGGAAGAAGACTAGTAGGGCCAGTCCCATATCATACATATAAAGAAGGAAAGCTCAAGAGGGTACATCTATTGGGTCTAGCCCACGTCCATGGGAAGCGTCGCATCTACCTGATGCGTCGTCCACGAACTAACTAGTAAGGAGACGACTGTTACTATCTGGGAAGAAATGTATAACTCGGGACGTATACAAGGACAACCTCGCCTTATGTGAAGCATTCTGCAGGATAGGAAGCCTAGGTTATCAGCTTAAAAAGGCCTCTCATCCCTAGAAAGACCTTGCCTTCTGGAAGTAGCCTCTCATAATTGTGGGAAGCCTCGCCTGCAGACTATTTACCAAGGAGATAACTACAATTATCATAGAAGAAATGTGTAACCTCGTCCTCCGGTGGGGCATCACCCTTCGCATGATCACTTACAGGATATGGAACCTCATCCTCCGAAAGTAACCTCGTCCACATGAAAAGACAGAAAATGAGGGGTAGTTGTTATGGCCAAAAATAACAAACCTCGCCTTCAGTAATGACGAAATGCAGATATTGGGTCTAACCTAGGCTCATACGAAGCCTAGCCCATTAGTTGACGAAATGCAGGTATTGGGTCTAACCTAGGCTCATACGAAGCCTAGCCCATTAGTTGACGAAATGCAGATATTGGGTCTAACCTAGGCTCATACGAAGCCTATCCCATTAGTTGACGAAATACAGATATTGGGTCTAACCTAGGCTCATACGAAGCCTAGCCCAAAACGTGGGTAATCTCGCCTTCATATGAACCTGGGTTACAGATGAAAATTGATTACTGGTATAAGTAAGGTAGTGTGACCTTTAGACTTATCCCAAGGTAAAAACTACCTTACTTACCTCGCCACCTAAATATAGAAACCTCGTCTTCTAAAAGATGGAGGTTCCTTAACTTTTATTGATTTATGGAAAAGTAACCTGTCCAAGCTGAGAAGCTTCGCCTTGCTAGAAGCATCGAGAAACCTCGCCTTTTTGAGATTAATAAAAGCCCGTCTTTCCTTATTTTCCATGGATCAGGATAAGAGTTGGCTCCGATAAATTCGGGTCAATAAATTATCCGATAAGTTCCGAGAAAATAGTGAAACCATGACAGCTCATAATGACATATCAAAGGCGGTGATCCCGGTCTTTCCGCTCTTTAAAGAAGGAAACTCGGTCCATGGGTTACCTGCTCTCTAAGAACTACGTTTGGCTTGATCCCTATATATAAGGGTACGTAGACACATTGTATGGCATGATGCAATCTAGCGAAAAAGAGTGAATTCAATATTCAACCTGAATCGCGGCCTAATCTCACATACAATCTCAGCCATCCCCAAATCATAAACCCTAACCCTCTCAACCTACGCTACAGACAGTCGTCAACTACCACCACAATTCCAGCACCCCTCCCCGAATTTGTTTTCACCAAATTCCTCCGTTAACACAATGCGTATTCCAAAATTAGAAGGTTACTGATTTATGTGTACAAAGAGTCATAATTCAAGATTTATGTTGTAATTAAGCCTAAAATAAATATTACTAATTAGCATAAATATGACAGTGAGGACATAAGTTAGATGGATGATTGATGAATATGTCATGTTAGCTTCCAATTTAGCTACTGTGGTGTGGTACTCTGGTTGGAAAAGAAAAATAATTAGGCTAGTTTTAAATTGGCTAATCAATATTTAATTTTATTCTAGCTATTTAGGTTCCTAGCACGGTTAGAGTTGCTCTTGAGGGTATGTTTCTGTGTATTAAACTCTGAATCCTCAGAGAATTGACAACAATCTATCTGCTGGATGCTTTTATCCAACAATTCGCTGATTTTTTTTTTTTTTTCCTTTTTCCAGTTGCTAAAGAAATGATTGTTATAAGGGGAGTATTCAGGGAACATTGTGTTGGGTTGTGATTTTTAAAAGATATAATCTTATTTTGAACATTGCATCTTGATGAAGTTATATGCATTTTGTGCTTTAGTTAATGACTGTGATAACGTCTCGACTCGATTCCAGGCGTTTCGATCAGTTGTAGCTTTTCTTTCCATTTTCTTCCTCGAATCGAATGTTTGATACGGTGAGGGATGATAATCTGTTGCTAGTATCTGAATGGTATTCCACAATATCAGAAAGGGTCTAGTACAAAAATGGTTGTTGAAGTTGCATCATTAAGGTCTTGCTTAGTGTGTACTATACTTCTCAAGGCACAGAGAACCTTTTAGATGAGCCAGTGCCATTACTCGTTTTTGCCTAGCTATAAATTTGGATTCAGCTGGACTAGAAATGTTCATGAGCTACATAATGTATCACTTTGATGCTCCAAAACTAATCTGTTCTTTTGACAGACCACACTAATCTTCTCCAATCCTAATGATCAACTAAAATGTTTAAAAGACTCAAACTATCAAGAATGCAAAATTGACATAAAGTTATATTAAAAAAGCTAAGAAAATTTCATTATGCGCAAAGCTATTGTTCCATTAAATACAATAAAATTTCGATAAATGAATATTTTTGAGATGATATTTTTTAATCATTTATTGATGATAACTTACTCACTCAAATTAAAATTTGCTACCCGAAAAAAAATATTTTCTTAAGATTATTTATTTATGGATGTTTCCACATTATCGTAACTAGCATCAAAACCCGTGCAAGGCACGGGTCACTATCTAGCATAATTATTTTAACTTCTAAGTAGTTCGGTGTTTATGATAATTTATAGATCGTTTGACAGACGTCTCATTGTGGGTACAAAAGCTGGACTTGATCTCTGTAGTGAGATAGTTAGCGTTGAAAAGTATCATTGGTTGAGGTGTTTTTGAGTTAAGAAATGAGTAAATTCGATACTTATGATATTTGTTATGTGTAAGATCTATGTCAAAATATAATTATCTTACATACAGACATTAACCTACACGATTTTACTAATTTAGCTCATTGAGCGAATGATACATTTTCTTGTTTGTGAAATGTAATTTGCATTGTAAAATGTGTACATTGAAACATTTTCTTGTTTGTGAAATGTAATTTACATTGTAGAATGTGTACATGCATAATATTAAAATTTAATATATAATGAATTTTCTAGTATGTTCACGTGAATTAAGTACATTTCCAATGAAATCAAGAACCGTTAGATCCACAGTCATTAGATCTTTCCAATCAAATCAATGGGAATCGTTAAATAAAATACTACAAATTTTATATATAGTACATTTTATATTTTTTATAACTAAAATTTCTTTTTTCTAACAACATTATCTATCTATCTATACTATTATATAATAGACGGAACAATAAAAGTTTGGTTGGTAGTCTGGTCCCCAATGGTTTGTTCACTCATTCCACACCGGTTAGATATTACCAATCAAATTAATGAAAACCGTTAGATAAAATACTAAAAATATTAAATAGAGTACCTTTTATATTGTGTATAACTAAAAATATTATATAGAGTACTTTTTATATTTTTTCAACTATTTTTTTTCATACAAGTTTTACAAATAAGGACAAAATAGAAATCAATTAGAACCGTTAGATAAAATCCTAAAAATATTATATAGAGTACCTTTTATATTTTTTCAATAGTTAAATTATCTCACCTATTATAAGATTATGCACAGGGGAAATTTAAATATTTTAAATTAAATAAAATGTCGTTGTTGAGTGGATTCGAACTTGGGTCTATACAATAATTTGCATCTCCTCTTATCACCACACCACTCAATTACATGTGTTGTAAATTACACACATCATATGTGTGCGCGCTATTTGAGTAGAGAAATATTTGATATTATTATTTCTCTACTCAAGCGACACACACATATGATGTGTGTAATTTACAATACATGTAATTGAGTGGTGTGGTGGTAAGAGGAGGTGCAAGTTATTGTGGAGACCCAAGTTCGAATCCACTCAAAATCAATTTTTTTAAGAATAATAAACATAAGGGCAATTTGGACATTTCAAATGCATTAAAATGTCTTACCAATTTAGCATGAATAAAATGTTCCCCAATTAATTGACCCATGTTGGGCTATTATTAATAGAAAGATTATAATTTCATAAAATAAAAAAAAATTTAAAAGCAAAATATATTTATTTATCAGCCTAAAAAACAGCTCCTACAGATATAAAAATCCGTTTTTGAGTAAATGTTTGTGTAAATCATCTGGTTTAACTGTTCTTTCAAGATTCAACTTTGATTGAAAACAACCAACAAGATCCAATTCTTTCTTTTAACCCATCAAGTCAAAACAAATATACACACAAAAGTAAAATCTTTACAAATATACACACAAAATATACATACAGAAGCAAGCAAGTCTTTTAAGAAACAAAGTCTCTGGTAGTTGCGCCCGGACACACACTCATGGCCACAACTTCAATTCCTCCCTCAGCTTCTTCTAACCCTTCTTGGTTTACTCCTAAAAGGTAATATATACATACACATGTACATACATATATCTTTGAATATCCAGTTCTTGATTGAAAATGTGAACATGGTAAAGATTTGTAATCATTTTTGATTGTTTTTCTCAATTGGGTCTTAAAAAGTTTGAGTCTTTAGTTGATTTTGATCAAGATTTTGATGAATATGTCATTATTTTGTAGTTGGGTCATTGAATTTAATGACTTTTTGATGTAATTTGGGTGAATTTATTCGTGTTGACAAATAGGTTGAAAATTCGAATGTTTTCGAGAATACCCTGATCTTGTTTTGATTTTTGAGGTGAAGTGTGGGTGTTTTTGTAAATTGGATGATGAAGTAATTTTATAGTAGTAGTGATGCAGTTGAAAATGTTAATGTGTTTTTAAGAAATGTTTAGTTTGGATTATGTAATGATAGATATTGGTGTGTTTGCAGGTTACTTGTAATATTTTGTGTGATTAATTTGATAAACTACGTTGATCGTGGAGCAATTGCTAGTAATGGAGTGAATGGGAGTCAAAGGATTTGCGAAAAAGGCGGTACTTGTTCATCTGGTAGTGGAATTCAGTGAGTCGGTTTTAAGCTTTGGCTCGAGTTTATATTATTAGCTTTAAGATTCTTGTGATTTTGTGTTACTATCTGGCGCATGTAGATTGTTTATGTTGGATGAGAATCATCACATTAATTGTTCACTATATTATCGGCTATGTAACTGTGCTCATGATGATCCAAGATAACGTCTGTGTAGTTATTATAAACACAGTGAGAAGATGATATAAATATTATTTCATGAGAGAGAGAAAATATCTAGCACTCTGTTGCTCATATAAACTTTTTCCATATAACTATCAAGGAAAATACCTTTTTGGTAATTCTTGTGAAAAACTTTGCTTCAGTTCATTTAACCCTTATAACATGTGCAGAGGTGATTTTAACTTGAACAACTTTGAAGATGGTGTTATATCATCTGCCTTCATGGTCGGGCTTCTTCTAGCATCCCCAATATTTGCATCCTTGGCGCACAGGTACTAATCTAATTTACAGGTAGCGGGAAAACATTCATGCTTCAATTGTAATATTATATGAGAGTACTTAAAAGGGTAAAAAGGCAATGTTTAAAGCTCAGAGATAGCACGTCAGAGGTATAATATGTGACGCTAATACGTGGTTTTTGGTTATATGTACATGTATTTTGCAGGGTTAATCCATTTAGGCTGATTGGGGTTGGGTTGACAGTCTGGACTATTGCTGTTGTTGGCTGTGGCATATCGTTCAATTTCTGGTCTATTGCTGTCTGCCGCATGTAAGCACATCATTTGTGTAATCTAATGTGGGGTGTGAGCTTATTTATTTAAACTGTAATAAATCATTTGTCACACTGTTCATTGTCTATTTAAGTGTGTTTTCAGGTTAGTGGGTGTTGGTGAGGCGTCTTTTATAAGTCTTGCAGCTCCATTTATTGATGATCATGCCCCAGTCGACCAGGTTCTTATTACTTCCATCGCTTCCATGGCACTAGGATTATTTTTTAATTATGTCAAATCCAAATTCTTAGAGCATTTTTTATGTTTTTTTTCCTATTAGTATTATCTAAAAGCAGTTTGCTAGTCGTCAAAAAATAAAATAAACTTTGTTTTTGAAAATAGTAGTTTCTCCCCATGTGTCTTACTCATATCTAGTGACATATGTATCAGAAAACGGCGTGGCTTGGAATTTTCTACATGTGCATACCATCTGGAGTTGCACTTGGTTATGTTTATGGTGGTCTGGTACGTACATATATTTACCTGTAATTTACATATGAATCTCTTATAATAAGTTAGCCGGTGTTTTAACTTTATTATTCAACTCACAACAAAGTCTATGTTATTGGATACTCTGATTGTAGTACAATATCTATGTTGTCTGGAAATGTTTTAGGCTTTTAGCCATATCCATTTTATTCTTTCAGCTGTGGATCTATGAACTTATTTTGAGATGGCTAAATAGTATTCTTTGATATGTTTGTTCTATAGGTTGGAACTTATATGAGTTGGCGTTTTGCATTTTGGGGGGAGGCACTTCTTATGCTTCCGTTTGCTATTTTAGGTTTTGTAATGAAACCGTTGCAGATGAAAGGTACTATTTTGGTCAGGATTACTTTGCAGTTGCATTATACTTGAAATTCTTCTAAGCAATCCGTGGACGCAGGCTTCTCAACTTCTGGCTTAAGTAATGCGTTTGGATCCACGGAGAATGATGCATCCGAAGTTAAAGGTATTATTTCAATTTTGCTAAGAAGCTATATATGGGTCCTATGGTATATGGTACAATTGTAGCGTAATTCCTGTTTTCTATTACAATATGTCATTATCCATAAGTCACAGATTAACTTGGAAGTGTTCAATAACTGCTATTGTTCTAAAGTGAGAAATGATGAAACATGTTTGCTTTTATTGTTTGAACACTCTATCAATATTTGTTACTGATTGACAGATTTAATTAGTGGCAAACATGTCTAAACAATCTCATGATTTTCGAAGTTGTCGTCTATTACAATATTTGTTAGTGGTTCACCAACATTATTTTGTGATTATTATCAGGTATTTCAAATGGCTCACATT
The DNA here is from genome assembly GCA_030848705.1 of Heracleum sosnowskyi. Lineage (NCBI taxonomy): Eukaryota > Viridiplantae > Streptophyta > Magnoliopsida > Apiales > Apiaceae > Heracleum > Heracleum sosnowskyi. The sequence continues at coordinate 89,421,845 of CM061235.1, read as the reverse complement.
CTCTGAGCGACAATTATAAACCTTCAAGGTGAGGCTCTCTGTTTTCATGCTACAACTTAACTTGTTATTTCACCATTTCTAGTACTTGTTTTAGCTACAAACACATGGTTTTGTGTTATATGAGGGTTTTAACGCAGTTCAAAAGATGAAAGTGCAATTAAGGCTCAGTTGTCGAGATTTCTGAAAGATATGAAAGTGCTTTTGGGCGACAAGGTTTATGTCGTCAATGTTTTAGGTACTTCCAGTGATGTTGTTCCTTCAAGTGTCCCTATCTAATTATAAGTTTTGAAATCATCAAAACTTTTTTTATTATTATCTTTTGGCTTTTTTTTTCTTTCAGGTTACATAGCTTACAATTTTGTCATAGGGGCATATTCATATTGGGGTCCGAAGGCTGGGTATAACATCTATCATATGGTGAGCTCTTCAGAAGAAATAGATAAACTAATTCGAAAGAAAACTTATATTTATTTTAAATTTAGTAAAGACATACAGAAAGAGCCTTCTATTAATCTTAATCTAACTGTTTATTTCCCTGGCATAATATTTTTGAAGTGAAAAGGAAACAAAGTGGTGACTAAATATTTTACTCACAATTTGGTTTTCCTCAGAACAACGCTGATATAGTTTTTGGAGGAGTGACCATTGTATGTGGCATAGTTGGAACGCTAGCTGGAGGTTTTGTCCTGGATCTTATGACTGCCACAATATCCAATGCGTTTAAGGTAAGCACTTTCTTTTGTATTTATCTACGGGATTACTGTAGTAAAAGGATTTGATCGCAGAGGAGACTATATCATATCATTTGGTTCATAGGTAATAATATTTGTTACTGGATCTAACAAGGCTTGCTTTCACAACAAAAAAAAGAAATAAGAAACACAAGGCTTGCTGTCAAAAAACATGTAAAAGTGCACATTGCAGTTGCGAAGTATTCTAGGTCAGAGTATATCGTCACCTGGCACAAATGACTTGGCTGCGAGCAAGTGTACCACCACTCGGGAATTTATTACCGGCATTAGAACTAAATATGTTTGGTCAATTCTCAATTTTAAGCTTCACGGCAGAGCATTAAATTTTATAAGAAGATTTTTGATTATAAGAATAATATAAGAAGTGTGCACCAAGATCTAATGTATTTGACTTCATAAAATTAAAATAAGAAAAAGGGTTTTTTGTTGATTCCCTGAATCAGCAGTTAGGTGTCTAACATGGATGGATATGTGTCCGAGTGTTGGATTCGGCATCTCCATACTCATGTTTTGAGTGCGGGTGACATTGGTTATAAGCCGTCTTTAATGTGCCAGATCTGTTTGTAATAGCATTTATAAGATTCAATATATATATATATATATATATATATACTAGCATAAAAGCCCGTGCGAGGTACGGGCCGCTAGCTTAAATTGTGTTTATAAATTATTCTATGCATGATCATTATCGTTTCAAGTATATGATTGATATATATAGAGTTTTTCTTATTGATGGTATATGTAGCTATTGGGTGCTTACTTAAGTATGTTCAAGTTTTTAATTTATAAATTAATACGAGTATTACTAATAGCTGTCATGTTAGTTTACAATTTTTTTTGCGGGATAGAATAGATACTGGGTGTTCTAGATAAGTTTTAGAACATTGCAATCCTAAATTTTCTTCCAATTCTTCAAGATGTTACATTCTGGAGAGTAGGTTTTATTACTGATTTTGATCAAAAGCCTTCGTAAATCTTCTAATACTCTACTTAGGTCTTGCGCTTTCAGTTCTTAAAACTTTCTTTATAACTCGTTCATATCTTTTCTTGCAATTTGTTGATTTTAAGCATTCTTTTCCTTTGTTTCGCTTCCTCTATCTTTCAGACTTTCAAAACATCGAATAATTCAATGCCAAGTAATTAGCCCAAACGCAAAAACTTGGGTAATCCACAAACCCACCCCAGGTTCCCAAAAGATCATGATTTGTTGGTGCAATTTGTAGTAATACTTTTTGTTATAAACTGAACTAAAGTCCCAACTATTCTCGATTTTGAGATTCTAGTGGTACAAACTCCCCCACTTAAACTCTTGACGTCATCGTTAGATCTGAACGGATAGCTCATAGGTCCAAGATCGTACATCTCTAGCGATTGTGAAATAATACTGGCTAGTTTATGTCCCCACCTCTGGACCTCAGTCAATTGTGGAATAATACCACCAATCTCCGTGTCCCCACCTCCAGCAACTTCACGAATCAACCGCCGACCAATTGGCCCAAATGTAATAACGTGGGTAATCCACAAACCCACAACAGGTCTCCAAAAGATCATGATTTTTGGTGCACTTAGTAGTTGTATTTTGTCTTATAAACTGGACTAAAGCCCCCACATTTCTCGATGTCAGACTCGGGTGTTACAATATCTTTTAATTTAATAATATTTCAATCTATTGTCAATATTAGTTCTTTATATATATATATATAATTTTCAAACTAAAATTTTAAAACATAATTATGTTTAAATGACCTGGGTTTGTCTAACTGATAATAATATTAAAATTCGTGAAATATTATTTGCTATTATAACTTCAATTCTCATATTTTGTTGCATGAACCCGTGCAAGGCACAATCATTTTCTAGTGATTAAAATAAAATTTTATTCTTTGCGGTTTAAATATTTTATTTAGTTATATTTGTACATATTTTGTTCGTCTCGTTATAATATACTTACTTTAATTTATATAGATAATTTGATTGATCGGGGCCTATGATTTTAAATAATCCGGGGTGTATAATGTGATCGATCCGATCATAATATTTTTGTATGCTATATAATATCTTGCTTTGTAAAATTTGTTAATTGGACTATATATTTTTATCTATTTATTTTTTACATAAATTAGTATCACCAAGTATTTTTCCAACCCAAATTTATGTGTTTATATTGTCTAACCTTTTCAACATGACCATATCATTCCTTTAATTTTTTTGTTGTACTATCTATTTATTTTTATTATCTCATCTTTTAAATTGTTTTAATTCAAAACAAATAGTTTTCATATGTTATATATATGTATATATTAATCCAATTCCAAATAACTAATTATTTTCTTCCATAAAATGACATTAAAATTCATGTGATAATATTAAAAATGTCTCATATACACAATGCATCCAATCTAATTATAAATATACTCACTTTTATTATATCTATCTATTTATATTGTATTATTAAGACCGAAACATTGAAAGTTTTGTAGTCAGTCGGTACGGTACTCGTATTTTGGTTCTTTTGTTTTTACAACTTAACCTTAATTTATTAAAAACAACGATTTTGATCAAAATATATTGTAGTCGGTCGGTTAGAATGATACTCTTATTTTGATATTTGCACTTTAATCCCTTTACTTTTGAAACTTGACCTTGATTTATTAAAAACAACAATTTTAATTAAAATATATTTTTTAAATACTGTCAAACACAAAATTCTTGAAACACAATTTAATCACGCTCAAACACAAACACATACGTCAATTCAACATCGAGTTCAACAATCACACAAAACTATTTAAATTTAAGTTCATCCTCGTTAAAAAAAGTATAAATATAAAATAAATTATTAAAATACATATAAGATAACAAATTTAAAAGTCATCTTTGCATTGCACCGACTCTATGCTTGTATACATAATGCTTGTATACATAAGAAGAATATTCATAAATATCATGTATACATTTTATCGATATGTGCTATATAATAATTCTTATTGTAGAGATAGACATCCACCCCTTCCCGCCCAACCCCGATCCATTCTCTGCCCCGTTTCGGGCAGAGAATTGAGAACTTTTCTGGCGATCAGAAAGAAATATGCAAAAATTTCGAGGATCGGGATGAGGTCAGGGAATTAGTGTCTCCCTGCCACGCTTCCCGGTCCCCAATTTCTATATTTTACAAAAATATTATATATTTTCATTAATATTAAATAAATTATTGTGACTAAATATGAATTGTATATATTCTTATAGTTTAAACTTTCAATCCATTTTTCTAATTCAAAGTTTTCACATGTAGAATACAATTAAATTACAATAATATTTATTTTATCTCTTATTTTAAATAAATATTAATTTGAATTATTATTTAAAATATTAAATTAAATTAAAAATATAAATTATATATCATGATTTATCAAACTAATTTTATTATAAAATTTTAAAGAGATTTTATAGAAATTAATAAGTATGATTTAATAATTTAAATATATTGTATAGTACAAGAAAAGTTAGACCCTTATATAGGAAAATAAAGTATATTATAGTTAAAGTTAAACAACCGAAATATTTATTTAAAACTAAAGGAAAGATAAAAATACACCACACTTAATATTGTTTTTGAAACTTAATATAAAAATTTTATAAGATTGGTAGTATATAGTTTTGTATGATATTTTAATAATTAAAAAATAAATATTACTCCCTCCGTCCCATTTTTATTGTCCGCAATCAAAAATCCACCTTTTATTCAATCATAGTAAATAGATTAACTGTTACCAAATAGATATACTATTTTTTATAAAAATTAACATAATTAACACATAATTTACCATATTAATTGAAAGTGGACAACAATTCTGGGACAAAGCAAAAAGGAAATTTTGGACAACAAAAATGGGACGTAGGGAGTATAAATATCCTTTGCAAACATACTCTAAAAAAGAATTTAATAAATAAAATTTAATAAATATTATAAATTACCTTCATTTTTACTTAAAAGTTTAAATAATAATTAATATAGGATTAAGAATGATATGAGGTTTATGTAATTTGATATTTCACTCAAAATCAAAAAAAGTCATGTAGCTCAATGGTTATAAGAATGATTTTCTTAGGGAAGGTCAGGGGCTCGATTCTGCACAAAAACATTACTTACTCTTTTTTTCTTTAGATACGAGAGTAGTGGCATGCCATGTAATTTCAAAATATAAAGGGTAAAATTGTAATTTCACAGGGGGTTTATTGGCTCAAAATGCCCCTAAATTATCCCCATGTTCTCCTATTATATATAGAAGAGATATATTTGTTTAACTATCTTCTCTTACATTGGCAAGAGAAGATGTTAACATAGTAATACTGCATTTGATAATTGTTGATTTGACATTAAAAAAAAAGAGAGCATATCATCTGGCAATTAGCTTTGAAATCTTTATTTAATGAGTCTTTAATTTAGCAAGTATAATCCTCATCACGATTCTCATAATGTTTTATATTTGCAGCTTCTTTCAGTGGCAACATTTTTTGGGGCAATATTTTGCTTTGTGGCCTTTTGTTTTAAAAGCTTGTATGGCTTTCTTGCTTTTTTTGCAATCGGGGAACTTCTAGTATTTGCCACTCAGGTACATTTCCTTATAAGTGACAATTTGCTCCTTCAAATTTTTTCTTTTATATTAAACTAAAATCTATTTGTGCATGCTAAATGATAGCAACTTCAGATTATTCATTGATAACAGACCCATTGGTGAGATAAGATCTGAAATCCAATTATTGGAATTTACTTGTGAAGTAAAGTTTTCTATGCTTAACACAGTAAATTCCAACTGCAGGGCCCTGTAAACTATGTATGTCTCCATACTGTTAAACCAAGTATACGGCCATTATCTATGGCCATGTCAACTGTCTCGATTCACATATTTGGGGACGTGCCTTCTTCTCCCCTCGTTGGTGTAGTCCAGGTTTGCAATTTTTGTTGGTGTAGCTATTCCCTGAATAGACAGTTTTATCTATAATCTTTGCTTATTGCTTAAATATCCATGTTTCTTAGTAACAGAGGGTAGTGACTGGTTCTATAGCTATAGCTTAAGATTGTTTGAATTTCTCATGCTACCTCTTTTATTTGTTACACAACTATTTTAAGCTCTATGCCTATGTCTGTTTTGAAGTTGCATTAATATTGTCTGGTATTATTTAAGATTCTTTGTACTACTGCATGAATTTTTTTTCCTTTCCTAGAAGATGTATCTACTGTGAAGAAAGATATCTAGCTTTCCCAAGTTCCACATTCCCAGACAAGCATGTTCTGTAACCAAGCTTCTTTATGATTTCCTTTAAAGAAAAAGATTTTCAGTTTGAAGCTAATTTTTCTTATCTAACCTATGAAATTTGTTAGAGGTGGTTGGTCACTTTTTATGTGAGGAAAACACTTTGGTAACTGGACTAACTTAAAAATTGCATGTTAGAGTTTTGGGTCCAATATAGCTATTGCATGCAATGCTCATAACTTCGTATCCATAGAAGTATTAATTCATGACATAAACTGCAGGATTATCTCAATGATTGGAGGAAAACTTCTCTGATCCTGACCTCTATTTTCTTTTTGGCTTCTGCAATTTGGTTCATAGGTAATAAAATCTGTATTTGTGTGTGTGTGTGTGTGTGTATTACTTTTTCTCTTCTTTTCCTAAAAACATAAAAGGGTTCTTTACTCCAAAGCTGTATATATACATTTTCCTTTATTGTCAGCAAAAGTTTAGACAACTTGTATTACAATTGTGTTTGCGGGAATATATATTTTCAAGGAAGATATTTAAAATAAAACATATGTAGATTTAACTCACCATATCAATGTGTCAATAAGAAAAGAAATTTTATGGTCTTAGGAAAACAATTCTCTATTCAGGCTTCCATGTTTCGTCAAATAAGAAATACTCTTGGCAAAATATTAATTTGATCTTTGGTAACTTTGGCAGGAATATTCCTCCATAGTGTGGACAGATTTAATGAAGACAGTGAGCATTCAGTCATTGGAAGTGGCGCTTCAAGCAGCATTCCCTTGCTTAAAGAAGATACCATAGAAACAAAAGAATACATGGCTGACCTATAGTTCCAAATGTAATTTCCACGTCTTCAGATGTTGATAACATAGTAAGCAGGTACATAATGGTTTAATTCTACAGATAGTTCTTTACTCGTGTAAGTTTTTATGATGTAGAATTTTTCTTGTAGCACTTGGGAACTGAAGTGAAAATCACCGGGCTGATGCATCTACATGCTTATAAATTTGTGAAGCAGATAGAAGCTTCAGAGAATATAGTTGTATTATGCATAATACTATAATAGTAAATAGTAAATACCAGATTAAGCTTCATTTGTGTTTTGTAGATTATAATATGCAAAGATGGGCGGTGGAATCTCAGCTTTGAAGGATCCTGAGATAAACTTTTTGGTTTGATTTTTTATTTGGCCTGCCCTGAAAATCTAACACATGATTCATGCTATTATGGCAAAGCTAAGTGGGCAGATTAGAACTATATTCCCGTAAAGATTCACCTAATCTGAACTGACCTTTTTTAGGTATTTTGCAATTTACTAAATCAGAAAGGACATCTCGAAAACGTTTATGTGCTCGAAACACCAACTATTCTTACTTGTAGATTATGTTTAACACACCAATCACAAAAGTATTTCATACATTTCACACTTACAAACAAAAACAATTTGTACATTAAGCGGCTGGCGCCCTGTTCTTTCTTAAGAAAAATATGGGCGACTCGGCGAGAATGTATCATCAGTTATGAGTAGAGCTAGTTGAAAAACTTGTTAATTTAGTTCATTAAAGCAGAACTCCTTGGGCTAACACTAGCCCACATTTAGAGACTAAATACATTGCAAGTCTATATAAACAGAAAACATAACAATACTACACACAACCAAATAAATATAAGCACCTAGCTTTTCCTCTTTGATCAGTAGTCGCAACTTGGGCAAAACAATGTCGACTACGAAGGTGTTCATGCTATCGATAATTTTGACGGTTCTAGCATTTTCTATGGTAGATAAGACTACAGGTCGTCCTCAGCCATCTTTTCCTACCATACCAAAGTTCCCAAAATTACCAACCCTAGCACCTTCATTTCCACCACTTTCTTTGCCCACCATTCCTACACCTCTATTACCGGGATCATTGAGCCCTATGCCATCCTCTATTCCAGGCCTACCAAGATTCAACCCGCCCCTTTCTTCCGTCCCTGGTTTTCCTGGTTTTTTGGGTCCTCCTCATGCACCTCCAACCCACAGTTAAGAGTCTTTGATGCTAAATTTGGCAACCCAAATCTATGTTTTGGAATCAAGATTTGAAGTGTTCTAGAGTCACATCTTAGTATATTTGCTAGTAGTTTCAGACATATACATAATGTCTTTCTGATGTTCCTCTAAATGTTTTTATAATTATGTGCATGTATTCGAGGTGTAGAATCTTTGGAAGTATTAGAATGCCATGAATACTGGATATTCAATATCCATTTTACAGTCATGTAGAATATAGTTTCTTCATCCCAAATTAGCAGTCTTGTTTACTTAGTACGATTGATGATTAAAATTTTCCCAGAAAATTTTAAATTTATATAATTAAAAGAATTATATTATCAGATGAACTTTCTTAGTTACTACATTGTACTTATAATTAATTTTTTAAAATTAAAGAAGATATTTTTTTTGAAGTTTTGGTTTAAAGTTTGACCAATTTGACAATTGCTATAATGTTCATTTAGGACATATTTTACGAGGACAGAACATACGAAAATTCTCAGCTCTTTCACTACATCGTGTGTGTTCGATCTAGTAAATTTGGGTAAAAGAAATTGCACTGGACTACGTTCAAAAGACATTAAACTGGATATAAATTAATTCCTTATATATAATAAGCGTAAGGGAGATATTATCCAAAACTTTGGTCGGTCACTATACTACCAAAAGTATACGATCCGTTGGATTATAAAACTATAAATATTCAAATAGATGAGGACCGTCAGATATAATATTAAAAATTGTATTTGATTAATAATAGGATAATATTTAAATAATAAAAGGTGTATTTTGATAATTTAAACCTATTATAAATGAGTTTTCTATATTGAATAGAAATCTTTATGTAAAAATTCGTAATTATCTTTTCTCTTTATTTTATGGATAGTTTCAGTTAGATAATAATTATTAAACCATCATTAAATTAAAATTCTTTTAAATTGTAATGAATATTTTTTTATTATTATAGCACCAATTTAATTTTTTTTCCTAATTCTTTTAAATTTATAAATTCTTTGTTTATTTCAATAAAATATTAAAATCAATTTAAGAAAAAATTAAAATCGATCTGGTCCGTGTACGATCAGTATACCACCAAATTAATAATTATAGTTAGATGTTAAATAGATCGATGAGAATTGTTAGATCTAATATTAAAAAGTGTATCTTATTAATAATAGAATTATATTTAAATACTAAAAAGTGTATTTTGATAATTTAAATTTTTTCTATGTAAAAATTCTTAAATATCTTTTCTCTTGAATTTATGTATAGTTTCAGTTAGATAATAATTGTTAAACCAAATATCAAGATAACAATTCATATCGATTACAATGATACCTGAGACTTAGGAGAACTCATGTACATGAATAAATTTAAACACTTTTTTTTCTGAAGAAACATAACAATTCGATTAATCCAAATTATAATTATATTATTTTACATATAACAAACATAAAAGGATAATATCAAAATATTATTAAAATGTTGAGGGTTTCATATTCATAAACGATAATTTTGAATATAATACTTATATTAAAATGTGTATTTGATTAAATGTAGAATTATATTTAAATACTAATAAGTGTGTTTTGATAATTTAAACCAATTATAAATTGGTTTTCTATATTGAATTGAATTCTTTGTGTAAAACTTATTAACCATCTTTTCTTTTCAGTTTATTTTATGGGTAGGTCAACTGGTCAAGTTAGATAATAATTATTAAACCATCATTAAATTAAAGATAATTTCGTTAGTTTCGCATGAGTTGTAAAATAGTCAAAATTCAATTTCTAAAACTCAGGATAGAACCCAAATATTAAAGTGAGTATCTAAATTTTAATAAATATTTTTTTTATTATTGTAGCACCAATTTATTTATTTTTCCACTAATTCTTTTAAATATAGAAAATTTATGTTTCTTTTAATAAAGTATCAAAATTAATTAAGAACAAATTCAAATTGATAAAGAATATAATAATATGAGAATAAAATTTTATATAATCATAACATAATTTTTATTCTATTTAATAATTTTTAAGTAATAATGTATTTTAAAAAAAAATTACACTGTAAATAAAACCGAAACATTAAAAGTAAAAGTAGTTAGTAAGATACTTATATCATTATATCAGTATATACTTGATATCCTTATTATATTAAATCCTTATATATAATAATCATAATAGGGATCTTATCCCAAATTTTGGTCGTAGACAACCAAATTAATAAGGACCATTAGATTTTAACTAGATAAATGAAAATCGTTAAATCAAGTATTAAAAAAATTTATTTTATTAATAATAGGATTTGATATGGATAGAAAACTAATTATAGAAATATAATTGATGATTCTATGGAAATGCCAAGTATTTAAGGCCCAAAACCCAGATTATTTATTAATTTCGTAATTAATAAATAAGGAAAATATACAGATCATAAAAAGAGTCCAAAATATGGTAAATTAATCAAAGAAGGATCCGGAATCCCAATTAAAGGCAATTAATGAGTCATAGCCTTTATCAACAAGGAAACGAATTCTCCAACAAGAAATACAATGTTTATCCATTATCAATAAGGAGACTTATTCGCTAAGACTCCTAAACGTACCATAAATACAAGGCTCCAGACGCCTATATAAGGACCTTGATCCTACAATCAGAACTACGTTTTGGACACAGCTCCATACGTCACGTTTTGGGCACAGCTCCATACGTCATCTACTACGTTTTGGGCACAGCTCCATACGTCACAACGCCTCGAAGGCGCAACAAGCCACAAAGGCACCCCTAGAACTACGTTTTAGACTTCATCCTCGAATAAGGACATACAAGTCATCTACAACGTTTTAGACTTCATCCTCGAATAAGGACATACAAGTCACTACGTCCTTGGTGTGCCCGTGCCGCCATAGCCCCGAGGGCAACACCAAGAACTACGTCTTTGGCTTGATTCTCAGCATTATTTGAGATACGTAGGCATCTTGTGAGGACCGATTTAGTCTCGAAACACAAGTGCAGCCATAAAAGCTCGAAACTCATTAAACCCTCGCATTAAATTCGTAAGCTCAGATTTTATTCCACAACATTTGGCGCCGTCTGTGGGAAGACAACATCAACCATGACAAACACACGAAGAACAGCTCGGGATACTCAAACTCCTGAGGATCGCCCTATCACCTCTGAGGCTGATACTCACGGAAATCAACCACCGCCGACTACTGGCACTCAAGGGGCGAATATCCCCACCAACACTCAAGGAACGGAAATCCCAATTTCGGTTGAAGGGACGAATCCCCTACAGATGGTCATTCATGGATCTAATCCACAAGAGACCGTTCACCAGTAACCAATCTCGACTTCTCCACTCATCATGAATGCACCGAGAAGCCTTCAACTCCATACTACTGATCTCCCTCAATACGCGAATCAGACTTTGGGGATGCCAAGCTATGACATGCCCCCTCGACCCATAGGGGGCGGTAGTGGAACTAATCCAATCTACTATGAGGCATATGTGCCCCCTTATATTCAAGGTCTGGGACCCCAAAATCAACAAACTCGCCAGACCCCTTTCGTTCAAGATTACTCGGGCCCATACACCGAGGATGAGGGTTATACAACTAGGGAGGATGTCGCCCCAAGAAGGAGACGTTCTTCCCAGACAAATCGGGATCAACCCCAAACTACTAAGGAGAAAATTGCAGCCCATGAGGCAGAGACTGCAAGACTCAAGAAACTCCTTACTGAGGAGGAGGCATCTCAATCTCGAGGTCGAATAACTGAAGGGATCCCGATAATCAACTTGGATCCACCGGAAAGAAGAACCAAGAGGGCCGAAGCCCCAAGAGGTGATCCTAGTATTCTGTTGCCCATAGGAGATCCTGATGATCCTACACCACTGTTTACTCAAGACATCATGAAAATGGCTATATCCAGAAAATTCAAGATGCCTTCGATCAAAGCCTATGATGGAACGGGAGATCCCGCAAATCATGTAAGGACCTTCTCCAATGCACTTCTGTTGCAGTCAACCAACGATGCGGTCAAGTGTAGGGCGTTTCCACAAACCTTGGCAGACAAGGCCCAACGCTGGTATAGCCGTCTTCCTCCCAACTCAATTGGGTCTTTCAAGGAACTAAGCAAAGCTTTTATCAATCAGTTCATTAGTGGAAGGGTGCATGAGAAAAGCTCTGCATCGCTCATGGCAATCCAGCAAGGAAAGAATGAAGCCCTAAGGGACTACATCAATCGATTCACCCGGGAGGCTCTGAAAGTCCCGGACTTAGAGGACAGAGTGGCTATGATAGCCCTGCAACAAGGAACTACTGATGACCACTTCAAAAGGTCGTTAGCTAAACATCCACCCGAGAGCATGCTGAAGCTCCAAGATAGAGCCAGAAAGTATATCAAGGCTGAAGAAAGCATGAGAAAGTATGAACCCACTACTAGCGGTAGTGGAAACTCAAAGAAAAGAAAAGAAACTCAGGAGTACGACGTCAAGGAAAAGTTTCCCAGAACGTCAAAGGACTCTGATTCTCGACCCAAGAAAAACAATTTTGGGCCAAAGTTTACGGAGTATGCAAGATTGAACACTCCTAGGAGTCAAATTCTGATGCAGATAGCTAAGGAAGGAGATCTTAAATGGCCGAAGCCAATGAGGGCTGACATGTCCAAACGGAACCAAAATCAGTTCTGTCGGTTCCACAAAGAAGTCAGTCACGACACCGACGATTGTAGGCAATTGAAAGATGAGATCGAATTTCTGATACGAAGAGGAAAACTCAGCAAATTCACCAAGGATGGAAAACAAGGGAGTCAAAGAGGAAACTATGAAAGGAAGGATTATGACAGAAGGGACAACGACCAAGATCGTAACCCTAAGCCCCGAGGGCCAGTCATCAACATGATATTCGGAGGGCCAACTGCTGCTGGGTCCTCCCGAAACTCAAGAAAACCTTTTGCTCGAGAGGTAATGACTGTGGTTTGAGAAGCACCGAAGCGTGCCAGAACAGAAGTATCAATAGGTTTTGATGATTCAGACTTGGAAGGGGTGAAGTTCCCCCACGATGACCCTCTAGTCATCATACCTGTGATTGGCAATTCCGAAACAAAGAGAGTCCTTGTCGACAATGGAGCTTCAGTGGATATCTTGTTCCATGATGCTTTTATCAAGATGGGTTACACTGATTCTCAGTTAACACCCTCAAATATGCCCATATACGAATTCAATGGGGTGAAATCAAAAGTGGAAGGCACTATCCAACTCCCAATGACCATGGGGCAAGGGATGAATACGTCTACTCAAATGCTGAACTTCATAGTTATAAAGGCAACTTCAACCTACAATGCAATCCTGGGAAGGACTGGTCTTCATGCGTTCAAGGCCGTTGCCTCATCTTATCATCTAAAAATCAAGTTCCCAACGAGGAATGGGATTGGTGAAGAACGAGGAGACCAAAAGATGGCTAGAAGTTGTTATGTAGCCGCGTTAAGGCCTGATGGAATCAGGGGGCAAGTTCTCCCAATTGAAGACATGGATACTAACGACAATGAGGACCGCAGAGGGAAACCAGCTGAGGATTTAATCCCAATTCCCTTAGTCCCTGGTGAACCGGAGAAGGTGACTTATGTCGAGGCACTACTACCTGAGCCATTGAAAAGCAAGCTCATATCTTTTCTTCAAGAGAACAATGACGTTTTTGCTTGGACAGCGGCTGACATGCCAGGGATTGATCCCCAATTGATAACTCACAAGTTGAATGTGGATCTTGAAAGAAAGACGGTTAAACAAAAGAAGAGAAATTTTGCTCCAGAAAGGCAAGAGGCCATTAACAAGAAGTTGAAAAACTTCTAGAGGCCGGATTCATTGAAAAGATACAATTCCCGGAATGGTTGGCTAACCCCGTAATGGTCAAAAAAGCCAATGGAAAATGGAGGATGTGTGTAGACTTCACTGACTTGAATGATGCATGTCCTAAGGATTGTTTTCCCTTACCAAGGATTGATGCATTAATAGATGCTACAGCTGGACACGAGATGCTCATCTTCATGGATGGCTTCAGTGGATACAACCAAATCAAAATGCACAAGGATGACATCTCCAAGGTATCATTCATCACTGACTTTGGTGTTTTCTGTTATCTAGTCATAGCATTTGGACTTAAGAATGCATGGGCAACCTACCAAAGATTGGTGAACAAAATTTTTGGACACCTAATTGGAAAAACCATGAAGGTCTACGTAGATGACATGTTAGTCAAGAGCCTCGATAAGGCCGAGCACATTGAGCACCTCCGAGAGGCATTTCAAGTGCTAAGGCACCGCAAGATGATGTTGAATCCAGCTAAGTGTGCCTTTGGTGTGGGCTCGGGAAAGTTTTTAGGCCTAATGATGTTTCCAAGTCAGGAGAGAAGTGCTTATCTTTCTTCAAAGCGCTTAAGAACGTGAAAAATTTTGAATGGACAACGGAGAGCCAAGAGGCCTTTGAGGCCCTGAAGAAATACATGGCTGAGGCACCACTGTTGGCAAAGCCCAAGCCAGGGGAAATTCTCTATTTATACTTTGCGGTCTCTTGCACAGCCCTTGGAGCCGTTTTGGTAAAAGAAGAATTGAAGGTTCATAAACCCATCTACTATGTGAGTAAAATTCTACATGGGGCAGAAGTAAACTACTCAACGATCGAGAAGTTTGCTTTAGCCTTGATAATGGCCTCAAGAAAGCTACGCCCGTACTTCCAGGCTCACAAGATAGAGGTCTTGACTGATCAACCTCTAAGAAACATCTTGCATAGCCCTCAAGTTAGTGGAAGGTTGATCAAATGGGCCATTGAATTGGGCGAATTCGACATCAAGTATAAGCCTCGAACGGCTATAAAAGCTCAAGCACTTGCTGACTTCATGGTTGAATGTACCATTGATAACCAAGAAGTCGGGGGCAGGAAGTAATAGTGGAGGATGAGAAAGATCAAGAGATGGATTTCAAAGAATATTGGGTGCTCTATTTTGATGGAGCATCAAAAACAAAATCAAGTGGAGCCGGTTTAGTGCTACAAAGTCCTGATGGATTCCTCATAGAGTATGCACTAAAACTTGACTTCCCAACGACAAACAATGAGGTTGAGTATGAAGCTCTGATAGCTGGTTTAGGGCTGGCTGGAGCCTTGAGGGTCAAAACTCTGAATGTATGTGGAGATTCGAGGCTAGTGGTTTCCCAAGTAAATGGGGAATTTGAGGCCAGAGATGAAGTCATGGCCAAGTACTTGAAACTTGTCAAGGCCATCATGACTCAATTTGATGAATTCTATGTAGAGCACATTCCAAGGGAAGAAAACATGAAGGCTGATGCCTTGTCTAAATTTGCTTCTTCCGAAATTGAAAACTATGTAGAGAGTGTATACCCATTGATGTTGCTAGTTGTTGGATAGATCCCATCAAAGCTCATATGGAAACTGGGTGGTTACCCAACGACACTTCAGAGGCACGAAAGCTATACGTTAGAGCACTAAGGTATACCCTGATTGAGGGAATCCTATACAAGAAGTCTTTCATCATTCCATATCTGAAATGTTTGAGACCTCAAGAGGCAGAATTGGCCCTGAAGGAAGTACATGAAGCAATTTGTGGGCAGCACTTGAGGGGCAGAGCCCTTGCCCATAAAATCACTCGTCTAGGTTTTTACTGGCCAAACATACTTGCTGATGCTAAAAGCTACGTTAAGAAGTGTGAACGGTGCCAGAAACATGCACCAGTGGTTAGGCAACCACCAGAGATGTTGACATCCATTAACTCACCGATTCCATTTGCCATGTGGGGGATGGATATACTTGGGCCATTTCCAATGGCAAGTGCTCAAAGGAAGTTCTTGATAGTAGCAATCGACTACTTCACCAAGTGGATTGAGGCTAAACCCTTAGCCAAGATAACCACCAAACAAGTGATGCACTTCTTCTGGGAAAGTGTAATATGCAGATATGGAATCCCACGAATCCTGGTTACGGACAATGGAACTCAATTTAACAACGATGAGTTCAAGAAGTATTATGAAGAGAATGATATCTAATTGAGCTTCACTTCTGTTGCTCATCCTCAAGCAAATGGGCAAGCTGAAGTTGCGAATCGGATTATCCTAGATGGACTGAAGAAAAGAGTTGAACGCTCCAGAAACACTTGGGTAGATGAGTTGTTCCCCATACTATGGGCATATCGTACTACCTGCAAAGTCACCACTGGAGCAACCCCATTTCTGCAGACATATGGGACAGAAGTAGTGGTTCCAGTGGAGATTACTCACGCGTCTCCAAGAGTTGAGACTTATGAACCGGAAACAAATGAGGAAGGCTTGAGGCTGGCCTTAGATCTAATTGACGAAGTTAGAGATGAGGCAAACGCCAAGACAGTTGAACATCAAAAGAAGCCGTCTTTCTATTACAACCTAAGGGTTAAAGAAAGGTTCTTTCGACAAGGAGATTTAGTCCTCAGAAAAATTGAGGCATCCGGGGTTGGACAAAAAGGCAAGTTGGCCCCAAATTGGGAAGGACCATATCGCGTTAAGAACGTATTTGGACGAGGCTCATACAAGCTAGAAACCCTCGAAGGGCATGAGGTGCCAAGGACTTGGCATGCCTCAAATTTGAAAGTCTATTATGTTTAAAGTGCGTCCTGACTGGACTCACTACTAGGACAAGTAGAAGTAAGGTCGACGAAACCAATCCAAGTTTTTAAACTTGAATATTATGTAAGGGTTGAAACCCCATAAACCTAAGACATTCAGTCCAAACTCCATTATTCGATATGCTCAATGAAAGGCTTGAAGCCAAAACAAGATGGTATAAGACATAAGAGGCTTATGCAAATGACAAGTTAGCCTCGAATAAGGCAAAATCATCGTAAATGTGTAGGTCGCTCCACACTTTACACCAAGACGATACTCGTGAAACACTAGTGTATATTAAAATCCCCAAAAAAGGGTAGTAAGTCCCAGGTAAGGGATAAAAAGACCCCAAGTCTCGAAAAAGACCGGTATAACTTCTATGAAATCCTAGTGCATTATCATAGACATTGGGAAGTGTGATCAGCCATTTTAAACCCAGAAAAAGACCAGAAATGTTCAAATCTTCAAAGAAAAATTTCAAATCTTCAAAGAATTCTTCAAATCTTCAAATAAAAAACCCAGAAAAACGGTGAGATTCAATGGAAAATCTCGCAGGAAATCGCCTTACTACGGAATAAGAAGAGAGAAAAACTAAGAATAATGGAGTTAATTTTTTTGAAAACTGAATGTATGAAGTGAAGAATAAAGTGGAAATCCCACTCTTTTATAATCAAAGTGACTGGAAACCCAACCGGTTAAGGAATGGCAACCGTCTATAGCCAGTTAAGGCCCACGAATCCATTTATGGATTATAGAAATTGAAGCCCAAACAATTTGGGTCTCAGGCGAATTCGAAGCCCAAAACAATGAGGCCCAATAAGGCCCAAGACTGGAATAATTTAATTCCAATTAAAAATTGGGCTAGTTAAGGCCCAAGAAAGAATGAAATTTGGAATGAAACCAAGGCAAAAACAAGGATAAAAGATTTGAGGTCGAAAAGACCCTAAAACAAAATCGTACGACCAAGGTCGAAAATACATGAGAAGTCGAGGTCGTATCCATCGACCTCGCTCCCAAATAAAAACGAAAAATTGAAGATTTGAGGTCGAAAAAACCTTAGAACGAAGTCGTACGACCGAAGTCGAAAATATACTAGAAATCGAGGTCGTATCCATCGATTTCGCACCAAAATAAGGCATAAAAATTAAAGATCTAAGGTCGAAAAGACCCTGGATCGAGTTCAAAGTCTCGAGGTCGAAAATGGCCCAGAAAATGAGCTCGAGGCATTCGATCTCGCACCAATTTGAGGTCGAAAGTATGAGGGATCAAGGTCGAATGACCGAGGTCGAAAATGACCTGCAAAATGAGGTCGAAAGTATGAGGAATCGAGGTCGAATGACCGAGGTCGAAAATGACTGGTAAATCGAGGTCGAAACCATCGACCGGGGACCAATCGAGGTCGAAAAAAGGCTGGATCGAGGTCGAAGGCTCGAGGTCGAAAAAGACTTAAAAATCGAGGTCGAAACCTTCGACTTCACTCCAGTCGAGGTCGAAATCCAGGTCGAATTTCAGGTCGAAAATGACCTGTTTCCTAGTCGAATTTGAGGTCGAAAATGACTTGTTTCCTGGTCAAAAATGAGGTTGAAAATGACCTAATTTGAGGTCGAAAATGCCCTTAAAAATGGAAAATTTTGAGGAAAACCACGTTATTACTTCTACGAAAACCCCAAGGAGATTTTCCCAGAAGTTGGGGGGCAAATGATATGGATAGAAAACTAATTATAGAAATATAATTGCTGATTCTATGGAAAGACCAAGTATTTAAGGCCCAAAACCCAGATTATTTATTAATTTCATAATTAATAAATAGGGAAAATATACAGATCATAAAAAGAGTCCAAAATATGGTAAATTCATCAAAGAAGGATCCGGAATCCCAATTAAAGGTAATTAATGAGTCATAGCCTTTATCAACAAGGAAACGAATTCTCCAACAAGAAATACAATGCTTATCCATTATCAATAAGGAGACTTATTCGCTAAGACTCCTAAACGTACCATAAATACAAGGCTCCAGACGCCTATATAAGGACCTTGATCCTACAATCAGAACTACATTTTGGACACAGCTCCATACGTCACGTTTTGGGCACAGCTCCATACGTCATCTACTACGTTTTGGGCACAGCTCCATACGTCACAACGCCTCGAAGGCGCAACAAGCCACAAAGGCACCCCTAGAACTACGTTTTAGACTTCATCCTCGAATAAGGACATACAAGTCATCTACAACGTTTTAGACTTCATCCTCGAATAAGGACATACAAGTCACTACGTCCTTGGTGTGCCCGTGCCGCCATAGCCCCGAGGGCAACACCAAGAACTACGTCTTTGGCTTGATTCTCAGCATTATTTGAGATACGTAGACATCTTGTGAGGACCGATTTAGTCTCGAAACACAAGTGCAACCATAAAAGCTCGAAACTCATTAAACCCTCGCATTAAATTCGTAAGCTCAGATTTTATTCCACAACAGGATTATATTTAAATTCTAAAAGGTGTATTTTGATAATTTAAACAAAATATACCAAATATAAATAAGTTTTCTAATAGAATTCTCCATGTAAAAAATTCGTGACCTTCTTTTCTCTTCCACGGACAATTTCACCTAGATAAAAATTGTTAAACCATCTTTTAATTTAAGATAATTTAGTTATCTTCATGTGGGGTGTAAAATCGTCAAAATCTGATTTTTAAAACACAAGATAAAGCCCAACTTAATTAAGTGAATATTTAAATTCTAATAATAATTATTATGTCATCATTATTTTAACACCAATTTAATTACATTTTTCTAACTATTTTAAATTTAGAAATCTATGTTCAAAAATTAAAATCAATCTAAGAAAAATTCAAATCAACAAAGAATATAATAATACGAGGATAAAATTTTATAAAATTGTGCATATTTTTAATCCTATTTTATTAAGTTTTATATCATAACAAATCAAATATTATTTATTATTAAATAATAAATTATACGTAAATGATGATTTTGTTTTATAAGAACTTATAGATACCTAATTTCATTGTTAGCATAACTATATTCATATTAAAAAAAACCTTATTTTGAAATTTTAGACTCAACTACAGAAGAGGCCAAACTTTTTAAACCTATATACATTGTAAATTATTAAATTCGAAACTTTAAAAGTTTGCTAATCAATTAGTATAGTACTTTTCTGAAAAATCGTACTTTACAAAAACTATTATCAAATAACATGTCAGCAAGAAAAAATGAAAAAATTCTTATTTTTCAAAAAAACCTATAAATTTTAATATGTTGTTGGTAGATTCAAATCTTAGATCATTCTACATGATAATTTTACTGTTATATCTAACGTTTTTTAACAATTTAATTTGAAAGATTCAACGATTATGGATTGAGTGATCAAACAAAGCGACCAAACTTAACTTATAAGGAAGCTTTTATTATTTAGTCTTTAATATAATAACATAGATATTTACCGGATATACTATAAAAAAAATGAAATTTATACAGAATTTTGATCACGGTGTACTACTTTAAAAGAAGAACTATTAAAAAAATATATATTTTAATTGATAATTTATTTTCTCAAAAGTTCAAAGTTCCCGCATCTTTAACATATTACAAAAAAGAGTATATTATATTTTAGCAATAAATATTAAAAAAAATTATAAATATTAGGAAAAATTAATGATGTTATCATGGTAGTTTGGTCCTAAATACCGCCAAAACATTCTCAACCGTTAGATTCGATACTTTTAAAAATACATGATCAAGATTATATCATATAAAAAGAAGTTATTATCTAAAAATGATATAAGTTAAAAGATATTATATTAGGATTGGATTTTCTAAAAAGTCAAAATATAAAAATAGTTGTAATTAAATAAGGAAACTCATTTAATACCAAAATAATAAAAATCGTTTAATGTTAAATATATAGGTGAAAACCGTTAGATTTAACATTAAAAACTGTATTTGGTTAATAAAGGGCATTCTAATAATCTAAACTACATATAAGTAGATTTTCTAAATCGAATAGAATTCTCAACATTAAATTTCGTCACTTTATTCTCTTTTTAGTTTTAGAATAGTTTTTAATTGAAAAAGAACTATTAAACCACAACTAAATTAAACATTATTTTGTGAATTTCATGTGGACTATAAAATTGGCAAAATCTAATTTTTATAACTCAATATAAACAAATATTAAATTGAGCGTGTAAAAACACCAATAATCCCATGCTAGGGTTCCATAAAAATCCCAACTTTATAAAAGTTAGTTCATAATAAAGATCTCAAAACAATCCAAAGATAACCAACACATATTCATAAGAAGAGATAAATAAAAGATAAGAGAAAATAAAGCCAATTAAATGTCTTCAATGGCTGAATCCTTCTCTGTTGATGGCTTCTTCTCCTCCCTTGTGCGGCTTATGTATATCTTCTCTTCCTTGTGTTCTATCTCTCTATAAGGTCTGATCTAGATCTAATAATATATAATAAAAGTGTTTTAATTATTTAAGACAAATACAAGGAAATTTCCCAAACAGAATTTAATTCCATTAATAGAAATTCATAGCTGACTGTTGGGCTCTGTTTCTGTACTGATACAGCTAGGTTTTGATATCAAGTATAATTATAAATATTAAAAAAACAATCGTGTGTTGCATGGGTAATAAAAATATAATTATAAACAAAATAATTATAAATAAAATTTAAGTAACAGTGCATCGCACGGGCTATAAGCTAGTATAATTAAATAGTAGTAACGAATATTGAGATCAAAGCATTGCATAGTGCGAGTATTTTATTGGGGTCCGCCCCGAATTACTAAATAAGTTAAGAATCCTATTATGAGCAGTATTCTAATTTGTGATAATTGAGGAAAGTAGTATTCTGGTAGAAATAAGAATTGTGGAAGATTTTTATTCAAGAAAAGAAAAGATGGAATAGTTGGTAGTGGTTGATGTTAGATCCAATGGTTAGGGCTAATTTTGCATCCGTGAAGTCACATTCGTAGTTGAGCATTGGGGTCATTGGCTAGACTTCATCGCATGGGCTCTCCATAGTGGGTTTTGAACTGGTCATGTGTTTCTTTATTGACCTTTGTGACTCTGTTAGAAATGTCACCGACAAGAATTAGCCAAACCAATTATATCCCACCAAAATTCACACATTAACAATTATATCCCCACACTAAATATTTTATCAATCTCAAGTATATATAACAATGCTCTACTAGTCAATCAAGACAAGAACAAATAAATAAGCTCAAGATTTAGATGGTGATATACGAAGAAAAAGGATATAAGGCTCAAGTGGGCTCACTAAGGATTATTTTTCAGGGTACTGTTTGGGACAATACGGTTAATCCTTGTGCCTTTATCATTTTTACACAATACACAATATCAATATACGCACGACCTGCATATTTAAAGCAAGTTCTAGAGCAACGTGTACAATGCCGATTAACTCACCACAAAAAATAGATTGATATAAAAGTGCATCAATCATTAATTAAGGCTCAAGATCTCAAAGGTGATAGCATGCTAAATTCATCAAAATTGACAATGACGTACATTCAAGTTTTGAAATTTCGCAAGCACATACAAGGCATAATCATGTATAAGGTATTTTACGCCAAGAAGACGTATACATGACACTTGCAAAATAAGTGTACATGGTGTGTACTTATCCTTATTAACATGCTATTTTGACAAGGGAATCAATTTTTTAAGTTTTATAATTTTTTTTGTATTTTTGTATTTTTGTATTTTTTTAACTATATTAAAAAAAACTAACAAATAAAAAGAAAAAAAATCCAATTTTTTTTGATGTTTAATGATGGAAACTGCTCCCCACACTTAAGTGATTCATTGTCCCCAATGAATAATATATAAAAATATACACAACTAAAAAAAATCCTAAAAAAATACAAAAATAAAATCAAATAAAAAATATATACAAAGAAAGGTTTAAAATACTCCCCTGATTATTTGCATATGGCGCCTTTGAAAAAGAAATGAAGAAGTGCTTGCTTCCTTTAGTTTCTTCTGGGCGGACCATTAGTTCATTAGCAAGCAGGTGCAAATATAAACACAATTGACTGGCTGGTGGAGTGGTTGGAGCAAAGCCCTTGCAAGCAGGAGGTGTGGCGCCAAAAACTTGTTGCGTAAAATATATATGTGCAAGTGCACACAATCGCAAACAAGTAATATAGTAGTAATTACCAGTTATCGTTCCTCAAAGACTGTATATTTGTATTAATCGCAAGTAATATCTAACACTTTGGTTATCGAACACAAGATTTGGGTTTTGGTTTTTCTACTAAAACTAATTAACTAACTAACTAATATTTACGAGATTCAGATATGAGAAGATAAGTCAGGATAATTATTTCCCCCTAACACATAAAAATTGGTAAAAGAGTCGCGTAGCACAATAGCAAATCCATAGTTCACTAGCTAGAATTCAATGGTCATAGGTTTTTCTCGAAATCACTATGGTATAATTCCTACCAAGTAAACTAACATATGTCTATGCCAATTTACTCCTCAGAATACAATATAGCACCAATTCACAAAGTTATGCATGGTCACAATATATGTCTATACTGTAACAATATTATAATCCAAAGATATAAGCATGCACCATCCAAGTTGTATGTCAATTAACTATAACTCTCTCGATATTATAATTAACTCATTAACCCACTAAAGTTGATCAGACAATAGCAAGTATTAACATGGAAAACACTTGAATGAATAAACCATAGAACTACATACAATACTCTTTAACAAAACACCAATAATCCCATGCTAGGGTTCCATAAAAATCCCAACTTTATAAAAGTTAGTTCATAATAAAGATCTCCAAACAATCCAAAGATAACCAACACATATTCATAAGAAGAGATAAATAAAAGATAAGAGAAAACAAAGCCAATTAAATGTTTTCAATGGCTGAATCCTTCTCTGTTGATGGCTTCTTCTCCTCCCTTGTGCGGCTTCTGTATATCTTCTCTTCCTTGTGTTCTATCTCTCTACAAGGTCTGATCTAGATCTAATAATATATAATAAAAGTGTTTTAATTATTTAAGACAAATACAAGGAAATTTCCCAAACAGAATTTAATTCCATTAATAGAAATTCATAGCTGACTGTTGGGCACTGTTTCTGGACTGATACGGCTAGGTTTTGATATCAAGACCGCTTCTGAGATAAATCTCTTCTCATAAGCTTTCCGTGGGCTGTTGAATCGTCTGAATCGGAATTCTAGAACTCCGGTTATGGCCCAAACAGTGTGGACTGCGTAAGTGGGTCATAAAATCCGAATTTTAATCAAATAAATCTCCAACTCTTGCCAATTAAGCTCCAAGCCTTCCTTTATTAAAACTCCTTGATACCTACAATAAAACATTATAATTTATTAAATAAAAATCCAAATAAATACAAAATAACTTGAATATAGGGAAAATATTAAGATAAAGCTCACGCTTATCACATCCCCACACTTAGCATTTTGCACGTCCTCGGGCAAAAACAAAGAAAAAACTAAATCCTAACTAACTAATACCACTTCCGTAGGTGATCACGGTTGCATTTGGCATATGCAACAAACCCTTTAAACCCCTAGGCAGCCCTAGTGGACGAGTAAGGTTTCGTAAGGGTTTATAGTAAATCTGCCCACAAAATTTTATATTTGGTTTGACTGCCAAGTCTCAAACATGAAATATATCATAGCACACCACACATGAAAACTTAACCATGTAATAGCTCTTAGGTGTCATATAATGCGATCCCTCAACTTTACACACCAACACAACTATTCAAGTACGCGCACATAGTCTGAAAGACTAAAAATATGTAATGAATAACATCAAAGTCTCAATGAACAAGATAATATAATGCTTTACATGGAAAAATAACCTCACAAACACTCAAAGCACACAAGTGTTTAGTTGTAACTGTATCACTTAAGTTCAATCAAATTCACATGTTCTACTATAAACTTGCTTGTCCACCAAAATCTCTACACTTCGTGTTCGTATAAATCAAAAGGTCTTTGTCAAGGGTTGTAACAAGGCTTGGGTGAGGGGTAGGAAAATGAAAAGGTTGTAGTTGGCTAAACTTGACAACTAATAGAGCATAATGTTCATATACACTTGAAGCACTCAACATGAAACTATCTTGAGATATCATCCCACATAAAAATATGAAAACCCGTAAGTTTCACATTGTAAGAACCAATGAACATACACTCTTTTTTTTTCTTACCGATAGAGAGATTTCCTTTCTTTTTCTTTTCTTTTTTCATTATTTTTTTTCTTTTTTTCAATTTTTTTTCTCTCTGTATTTTTTTTTCTTTGTTGACCTTTGTGACTCTGTTAGAAATGTCACCGACAAGAGGTAGCCAAACCAATTATATCCCACCAAAATTCACACAATAACAAAGATATTCCCAAACTAAATATTTTACCAATCTCAAGTATATATCACAATGCTCTACTAGTCAATCAAGACAAGAACAAATAAATAAGCTCAAGATTTAGATGGTGATATACGAAGAAAAAGGATATAAAGGTGAAGTCGACTCACTAAGGATTATTTTTCAGGGTACTGTTTGGGACAATACGGTTAATCCTTGTGCCTTTATCATTTTTACACAATACACATTATCAATAAACGCACGACCTGGTTTAAAGCAAGTTCTAGAGCAACATGTACAATGACGATTAGCTCACCACAAAAAAATAGATTGATATAAAAGCGCATCAATCATTAATTAGGGCTCAAGATCTCACAGATGATAGCATGCTAAATTCATCAAAATTGACAATGACGTACATTCAAGTTTTGAAATTTCGCAAGCACATACAAGGCATAATCATGTATAAGGTATTTTACGACAAGGAGAGATAGACATGACACTCGCAAAATAAGTGTACATGGTGTGTACTTATCCTTATTAACATGCTATTTTGACAACGGAATCAATTTTTTAAGTTTTCTAATTTTTTTTGTATTTTTTTTGTATTTTTGTATTTTTTTAACTATATTAAAAAAAATATAACAAATAAAAAGAAAACAAATCCAATTTTTTTTGATGTTTAATGATGGAAACTGCTCCCCACACTTAAGTGGTTCATTGTCCCCAATGAATAATATATAAAAATATACACAACTAAAAAAAATCCTAAAAAAATACAAAAATAAAATCAAATAAAAAATATATACAAAGAAAGGTTTAAAATACTCCCCTTATTATTTGCATATGGCGCCTTTGAAAAAGAAATGAAGAAGTGCTTGCTTCTTTTAGTTTCTTCTGGGCGGATCATTAGTTCATTAGCAAGCACGTGCAAATATAAACACAATTGACTGGCTGGTGGAGTGGTTGGAGCAAAGCCCTTGCAAGCACGAGGTGTGGCACCAAAAACTTGTTGCGTAAAATATATATGTGCAAGTGCACACAATCGCAAACAAGTAATATAGTAGTAATTATCAGTTATCGTTCCTCAAAGACTGTATATTTGTATTAATCACAAGTAATATCTAACACTTTGGTTATCGAGCACAAGATTTGGGTTTTGGTTTTTCTACTAAAACTAATTAATTAACTAACTAATATTATACTACCAAAGAAAGTCTTACGAGATTCAGATATGATAAGATAATTCAGGATAATTACTTCCCCCTAACACATAAAAATTGGTAAAAGAGTCGCGTACCACAATAGCAAATCCACAGTTAACTAGCTAGAATTCAATGGTCATAGGTTTTTCTTGAAATCAATATGGTATAATTCCTACCAAGTAAACTAACATATGTTTATGCCAATTTACTCCTCAGAATACAATATAGCACCAATTCACAAAGCTATGCATGGTCACAATATATGTCTATACTGTAACAATATTATAATCCAAAGATATAAGCATGCACCATCCAAGTTGTATGTCAATTAATTATAACTCTCTCGATATTATAATTAACTCATTAACCCACTAAAGTTGATCAGACAATAGCAAGTATTAACATGAAAAACACTTGAATGAATAAACCATAGAACTACATACAATACTCTTTAACAAAACACCAATAATCCCATGCTAGGGTTCCATAAAAATCCCAACTTTATAAAAGTTAGTTCATAATAAAGATCTCAAAACAATCCAAAGATAACCAACACATATTCATAAGAAGAGATAAATAAAAGATAAGAGAAAACAAAGCCAATTAAATGTCTTCAATGGCTGAATCCTTCTCTGTTGATGGCTTCTTCTCCTCCCTTGTGCGGCTTCTGTATATCTTCTCTTCCTTGTGTTCTATCTCTCTATAAGGTCTGATCTAGATCTAATAATATATAATAAAAGTGTTTTAATTATTTAAGACAATTACAAGGAAATTTCCCAAACAGAATTTAATTCCATTAATAGAAATTCATAGCTGACTGTTGGGCTCTGTTTCTGTACTGATACGGCTAGGTTTTGATATCAAGTATAATTATAAATATTAAAAAAACAATCGTGTGTTGCATGGGTAATAAAAATATAATTATAAACAAAATAATTATAAATAAAATTTAAGTAACAGTGCATCGCACGGGCTATAAGCTAGTATAATTAAATAGTAGTAACGAATATTGAGATCAAAGCATTGCATAGTGCGAGTATTTTATTGGGGTCCGCCCCGAATTACTAAATAAGTTAAGAATCCTATTATGAGCAGTATTCTAATTTGTGATAATTGAGGAAAGTATTATTCTGGTAGAAATAAGAATTGTGGAAGATTTTTATTCAAGAAAAGAAAAGATGGAATAGTTGGTAGTGGTTGATGTTAGCTCCAATGGTTATGGCTAATTTTGCATCCGTGAAGTCACATTCGTAGTTGAGCATTGGGGTCATTGGCTAGACTTCATCGCATGGGCTCTCCATAGTGGGTTTTGAACTGGTCATGTGTTTCTTTATTGACCTTTGTGACTCTGTTAGAAATGTCACCGACAAGAATTAGCCAAACCAATTATATCCCACCAAAATTCACACATTAACAATTATATCCCCACACTAAATATTTTATCAATCTCAAGTATATATAACAATGCTCTACTAGTCAATCAAGACAAGAACAAATAAATAAGCTCAAGATTTAGATGGTGATATACGAAGAAAAAGGATATAAGGCTCAAGTGGGCTCACTAAAGATTATTTTTCAGGGTACTGTTTGGGACAATACGGTTAATCCTAGTGCCTTTATCATTTTTACACAATACACAATATCAATATACGCACGACCTGCATCACTACAAGAAATTTGACTTTTACCTACCAATTTTAAGTGTAAGTAAAAACACTACATTTGTAGGGAAAGGCTTTTTACCTACCAATACAAGATTGGAAACATCATGTGGACCCTATATTATGACTAATCAAGGTTGAGTCATCAGCTGATGTGTGTATGATCTACATGGCTATGATGATACACGTGGCATCTAGTAAGCAATCGACGTGGCACCTCACTTGCAGGACACTTCGCACCTCATCATAGGCACACATGGTGCCTCGCAAGCAGTCTACATGGCGCCACATGTGCAAAAACTTGTCATCCTAAAATTGGTCCACTTGGGAGCACCAGAGTGATCCACGCGATACTTGCTTTGTTGACACTGATAATGGTTCTAATTATCACTAGTAATTATTTACATGATCTATTTACATGCTCTTTAATTAAACCTTAAACAATATAAATTCTATAATTAATTTCTTATAAAAATCACAACAAATAGAAAAATTAGTTACTGCATTAGAAAGCTCTTTTAATACAATACAAGACAAATTGGTCTAAGCACTGTACAAAAGAATTTAATCACTTTGTATTAAAAATGTGAAATTTATAAACTAGAGCCTGAGCATATAATTCTTCACTTCGTCTTCAATGAACCAAACTTGACATGCGCTTCATGGTTTGTGTAGAAAGCATGACCTCCATAAACAAAGCTCAAAAGCCAGCAACTAGTGATGTGGTTGCTCCTGCAAATTAATAAAATATATTAATTTACTTTTTGCAATGGAGTTGAACTTAGAATAATTAATTTCAAAATGAATGAAGTACATAGTTAAAGTTTTAAATTTAACACAAAATAGGTACACACTATCACTACAGACTAACCAACATATGACATTTATAACTAAAACACCATGATTAGTACAAGGAGAAATGCACATAAAGGAGAAATGGATGAAAATAAGCTCAATCTAATAACAGGTACAGGAAAACCAAATACCTTGATTGTAAATTTTACAAATCAAGAAGCATATACGAACAAAGCCGCCAATTTCTAATTAGAGCTAATGAGCATCACCACCTTTAACTCAAAATTTACAGACGAACTATAGTGCCACTGGATTAAAACTTTCACATTTGCTTTATACATTCTTCAAGAATTCCGAAAAAAACACGTACATGAGCAAATTGTTAATAATAAGAAAAGGGCAGCACGAGAAGAACATATTTTTAATCACATGCATACCCAACTAAGACCCGTAATTTATCTAATCTAATATTCAAACAAGTTAAAAGTCAGATCTTGCAAAATGAGTTGCACTTCAAAATACCAAACCATGACAATTAATTAATAATAACAGAATCAAAACACATACCTTATAATTATGGGTCATAGCTATAAGCCTAGAGCATGTGATCATGTACGGTCCAATCGCCAAAGTTGAGATAAAAAATTCTGCAAACAATGAAATTTCCAACTTTTAAAAGAAAAAGATAAGAACAATTAGATATGAGAGAACTAAGAACAAGAAATGTCACTTCTGAGATGGGGTTTTGTTGAGTAGTTAGCCAGTCAACAAAAAATGTGGTTCCAAAGGTTGTAGACTTGCGATCAAAGTCTTAATCAATTGACGAAGCAAAAATATTTTCAACTGTTTGGTTAATTGAGAAAAAAGTGCTGAAATAGGCTTCATTTCTGGGTTTTAGAAACGAAAGTAATGATAGACATGGAAGTTGGACACATTTTTAGAGCCCATCTTTATAGCGGGAATAATTTTTTTATCAAAAAGTTGAGCGGATTAGTTCCCGCCCCTCTTCCAAAATTTTGAATGATTTTGCTAGGTGCTATATTTAGGATATTTTTTAATTTAATTTATAATTTTTCTTCTTTATTAAAAATTAAAATAATTAAACAAGATTTATTTATTTGATTTAATTTTTTTTGTTTCACTGCAAGTTCGATTCCCTATAATTACATAATTCAAATATTTAGATTTGATTTTTTTTTATTTCATCCCGATTTCGATTAATATATTAATCTCGATTCATACTCCGTACATGTTATCAACTTTTAAAATAAAAATTAAATAAAAAATAAACCATTTTTTTATTAAGTCTAATTATACTCATTAATATTTGTCCATATATTTGACTGAGGCAAGAAGCACACCTAAATATCAACTATACAATATTTTAATATTGTCTTCACAAAATAAAACACATTACTTTTTAATCAACTCATATTGACTTTTTAAATAAACACGTCGAAAAATATTACACTTTTTCAATTTTTTCTAGCTAAATCTTCTCATGTTTACAAAAATATCATGTGTCTTTTTATTTAACTAAATAATATAATAATATTGTAATTACTTATAACTAAGTGATTATCTTTTTTTAGTTAAAATATGATATTTTTTTATATTAAAAATTATAGAATATTAGAAAAGAAAAATGCTAGGGGTACCGTTGTTCCTAGAATTTTTCCTAAATACACTTGGCAGATCCTCATTTGTTGTAATAATACATGGATCTTATTTCATATGCCATATCAGCTATGTCATGTCATTTGGAAACAAATTTTGTATTCAATTTTGTGCCTCTAGCACTACTCATTAAACAAATCCGTGCATCTCACGAATTTGAAGCTAGTGTACACGGATTTTAAGCTGTATATTATCTTATAATACAAAACATTAAAAGTTTGGTCTGGTTGGTAATTTATGATTTTACTTAATTACTCTTACCTATTTTTAAAAAATTATTATTAAATAATAATATTATTTATGATCAATTAACTTTTTAGTTAAATTACATTCATTTTTCTATTTTTTAAACAACATTCCCTCTTTTTCAAAAAAATCACCGGCAATTAACCTTTTCAACTAAAACATGTTTTTTTTCTATTTTTCATTACTAAAATCTATTTTTCCACGGCAAACCATTACATATTTATTTTAAAACATATCTTAATACTTTCAAGTACGGACAATTACCTTTTTCAACTAAAACATGTTACTTTTTTTTATTTTCTTTACTAAAATCCCTCCTTTTTCAAAAATATCACGGGTAAACCGCTACTTATTTATTTTAAAATCTGTTTGAACAATTTTAATTATTTAAAAAAAGTTTAACACGCCTACTTATTTTTTTAACAAATATAATTAATAAAATATTAAAACATAAATAATAAAAGTAACAATTATAAAAACAATTCGTACATCGCACAAGTTTTAAGCTACTATTAGTAAAATACAGACATACAAAATTTGGTTTAACCCGTTCAATTTGTTAAGCAACTTATTGTGCAAATTTTCGTTTTCGAATTTTTAAAGTTGCATTTACGGTTAATTTTGATTGATACAAGTTGTAAAATTTATAGACCTTGTTTTTATAGGTATTTTCGCAAGAGGATAGTGAGACTCCGAGCGTGTTTGGGTTAACTTAAAAAATGTTACTTATCACTTAAAGGGAAACTTATTGACTTTAAGTGAAAAGTGATGATTTTAACTTGAAGTTAGATGTATATATTTGACTAATTTTACTTGAAGTAAATTTATTTAAAAGAATTTGACTAAAAGAATAGAATTTATATTTTTTTTGAACATAAATGGAAGTATAAAATACAAAGTATATGTAAAGAATAAAACATTAATTAAAATGGGACTCATATTAACTCCTTATATATAATAAGCGTAAGGGAGATCTTATCCAAAACTTTGGTCGGTCACTGTACTACCAAAAGTATACGATCCGTTGGATTATAAAACTATAAATATTCAAATCGATGAGGACCGTCAGATATAATATTAAAAATTGTATTTGATTAATAATATGATAGTATTTAAATACTAAAAGATGTATTTTGATAATTTAAACCTATTATAAATGGGTTTTCTATATTGAATAGAAATCTTTATGTAAAAACTAGGTTATTAAGCCGCGCTTCGCAGCGGCATTAGAATATATTTGTTAAGAAAAAGAATATTAGAATAAAAATTGTGAAATTAATATCTACAAAATTATTTAAATTATCAAATAAAATATATTCTATAAAATTTGTATTTGGATAGGTACTATAATAAAATATTTACATATTTTGTTTGTTTATATAGTTTGATTTTTTATTTTGTTGGACCGATACCATTGCCATATATATATATTATATTGACAAAAATCAATATAAACATATAATATTACTTATATTTATATAGTATTATTAGAAAAAATAAAATATAATTTATATTATATATTATAAATCTTATAGTTTGTAATATTTCAAATCTTAGCAAAATTCCATCCTTATTGAACAAACATAATAATTAAAAATAGCTAAGAAAATGACAGTAATTATCAATCTCAATAGACCTTTAGTGCATATTCAAAATATATTAAAATCGGACAAGTTATCAATGTAGTTTAAAAGTATAATACGTCTATCAAGTTTGAAAATAATAAAAGAAAGTTCTATCAAGCCTACAAATTCGAAAATAATAAGAAAGTTGTAATTTTCTAAATCAAAGAAAGTTCTATCAAGTCCTACAAATTCGAAAATAATAAAGAAGTTGTAATTTTCTAAATCAAAGAAAGTTCTATCAAGTCCTACAAATTCGAAAATAATAAGGAAGTTGTAATTTTCTAAATCAAAGAAAGTTCTATCAAGTTTGAAAATAATAAAAGAAAGTTCTATCAAGCCTACAAATTCGAAAATAATAAGGAAGTTGTAATTTTTTAAATCAAAGAAAGTTCTATCAAGTCCTACAAATTCGAAAATAATAAGGAAGTTGTAATTTTCTAAATCAAAGAAAGTTATATCAAGTTTAAAAATAATAAAAGAAAGTTCTATCAAGTTTGAAAATAATAAAAGTGTAATTTTCAATTTCCTTCCTACAAAATCGAAAATAATAAAGGAAGTTGTAATTATTAAAATTAAAAATTGTGAAAAATTGAGAAAATTAGAAAAATAGAACGGAGCGATTCTAGAGGCGCCACATCACCGCTCCCGTCTTCTCCTTTATATAAGTATATTGATTCGTAATTATCTTTTCTCTTTAGTTTATGGATAGTTCCAGTTAGATAATAATTATTAAACCATCATTAAATTAAAGATAATTTTGTTGGCTTCGCGTTAATTTAAACCTATTATAAATGGCTTTTCTATATTGAATAGAAATCTTTATGTAAAAATTCGTAATTATCTTTTCTCTTTAGGTTATGGATAGTTCCAGTTAGATAATAATTATTAAACCATCATTAAATTAAAGATAATTTTGTTGGCTTCGCGTGGGCTGTAAAATAGTTAAAATCCGTTGTCTAAAACTCAAGATAGAGCCCAAACACTAAAGTGATTATCTAAATTTTAATAAATATTTTTATTATTATTGTAGCACCAATTTATTTTCCTAATTCTTTTAAATTTATAAATTCTATGTTTATTTCAATAAAATATTAAAACCAATTTAAGAAAAAATTAAAATCGATATGGTCCGTGTACGATCACTATACGACCAAATTAATAATTATAGTTAGATCTTAAATAGATCGATGAGAATTGTTAGATCTAATATTAAAAAGTGTATCTCATTAATAATAGAATTATATTTAAATACTAAAAAGTGTATTTTGATAATTTAAATTTTTTCTATGTAAAAATTCTTAAATATCTTTTCTCTTTAATTTATGTATAGTTCCAGTTAGATAATAATTGTTAAACCAAATATCAAGATAACAATTCATATCGATTACAATATTAAAAATTATCAATATAATGCTCATATATATCATAGTAATAATGATAGACGTGGACCCTACGTTATAAGTGACTTAGAAGAACTCATGTACATGAATAAATTTAAACACTTTTTTTTTCTGAAGTAACGTAACAATTTGATTAATCCAAATTATAATTATATTATTTTACATATAACAAACATAAAAGGATAATATCAAAATATTATTAAAATATTGAGGGTTTCATATTCATAAACGATAAATTTGAATATAATACTTATATTAAAATGTGTATTTGATTAAAGGTAGGATTATATTTAAATACTAAGAAATGTGCTTTGATAATTTAAACCAATTATAAATTGGTTTTCTATATTGAATTGAATTCTTTATGTAAAAATTCTTAACCGTCTTTTCTTTTCGGTTTATGGGTAGGTCAACTGGTCAAGTTAGATAATAATTATTAAACCATCATTAAATTAAAGATAATTTTGTTAGTTTCGCATGGGTTGTAAATCGTCAAAATTCAATTTCTAGAACTCGTGATAGAACCCAAATAGTAAAGTGAGTATCTAAATTTTAATAATTTTTTTTTATTATTGTAGGACCAATTTATTTATTTTTCCACTAATTC
This sequence comes from Heracleum sosnowskyi, assembly GCA_030848705.1. Lineage (NCBI taxonomy): Eukaryota > Viridiplantae > Streptophyta > Magnoliopsida > Apiales > Apiaceae > Heracleum > Heracleum sosnowskyi. Next base: position 89,387,511 of record CM061235.1, on the reverse strand, counting down.
TTTTAAATATAGAAATTTTATGTTTCTTTCATTGAAATATTAAAATTAATTAAGAACAAATTTAAATCGATAAAGAATATAATAATATGATAATAAAATTTTATATAATCATAACATAATTTTTATTCTGTTTAATAATTTTTAAGTAATAATGTATTTTAAAATTTTATATACACTATAAATAAAACCGAAACATTAAAAGTAAAAACAGTTAGTAAGATACTTATATGAGTATATACTTGATATCATTATTATATTAAATCCTTATTAACTCCTTATCTATACTATATTATTAAAGACGAAACATTGAAAGTTTTGTAGTCTGGTCATGAAAGTTTTTGTAGTCTGGTCACTCAATTCATAGCCGTTAGATATTTTTGATCAAATCGATGAGAACCGTTAGATAAAATATTAAAATTATTATATAGAATATCTTTTCTACTTTTCCTAACTAAAAAAATCTCATTTTCCAAAAATATTGCAAACAATTTCATTTACTAAAATAACATAATAAAGTTATAATTGCTAATAACTAACTCATTACCTTTTTTAGCCAAATTGTATATTCTTTTTTATATTTTTTCTAACTAAAATTTCTAATTTTCTATTTTTCCTAACTAAAACCTCTTATTTTCCAAAAATATCACGAACAGATCTATTTAATAAAATAAAATAATAATATTATAATTATTAATGACTAACCGATTAGCTTTTTTTTTCCAAAACGTATATTCATTTTTATATTTCATAACTAATATTTCTTTTAACTAAAACCTCACAAATATCACGGACTATTCCATTTATTAGCATAAAATACTAATATTATAAATCTATCTATCTATCTATACTATCTATACTATATTATTAAAGACGAAACATTGAAAGTTTTGGTACCTGTTTTTTTGGTATGGTACTTGCCTTATTTAATTGTTTATTAATTATTATAAAAATTAATTTAATCAGTTAGCCTTTCAGTTAAAACGCATTACCATTTTTTTCTAAAAAAATCACGAGCAATTTCCTTTTCAAGCTAAAACATGTTACTTTTTCTATTTACTTTACTAAAATCCCTCATTTCCCAAATATATCACGAGCAAACCCTTACTTATTTATTTTAAAACATATTTTAATACTTTTAATTGGTAATTACATTTCCCCTCTTTTTCTAAAAAAATCACGGGCAATTACCTTTTTCAGCTAAAACATGTTATATTTTCTATTTTCCTTACTAAAATCTCTACTTTTCCAATTATATCACGGACAAACCCTTGCTTATTTACTTTAAAATCTATTTTAATAATTTTAATTGACAATTATCTTTTTCAACTAAAACATGTCACCTTTTGTATTTTTCTTACTAAAACCCCTCTTTTTTTTCAAAAATATCACGGGCAAATCGTTACTTTTATATTTTAAAATTCAACGAAAACATGTTACTTTCTATTTTTTTCTTACTAAAACCCATCTTTTTCCAAAATATCACGGGCAAACCGTTACCATTAATAAAATATAAATAATAAAATTAACAATTATTAAAAACAATTCGTGCATCGCACGGGTTTTAAGCTATCAATACTATTATATAATAGACGAAACATTAAAAGTTTGGTTGGTCGGTATGGTATGTTGTGATTTTACTTAATTGCCCTTAATTATTTTTTACTTTTGGTTGGTCGGTATGGTACGTTGTGATTTTACTTAATTGCCCTTAATTAGTTTTTACTTAATTAACCTTACTTATTTATAGAAATATATTATTAAATAATAATATTACCTATTTATAACCAATTACCTTTTTCACCTAAAATACATTATTTTTTCTATTTTTTCTAACAAATTCCCCTACTTTTTCAAATATATCACGGGTAATTACCTTTTTTAACTAAAACATGTTAGTTTTTCTATTTTTCCTTACTAAAATCCCTCTTTTTCCAAAAATATCAAGGACAAAAATTTAGTTATTTATTTTTAAACCTATTTTAATTTAGAAAAAATTAATTTAGAAAAAACATCCTATTTTGCAGAGAGGTGATATCTCAAATAAGTTTAATATTTTTGGAAAAGGAGGATTTTAGTAAGGAAAAATAAGAAAGTAACATGTTTTAGTTGAAAAAGGTAATTTCCCGTAATTAAAAGTATTAAATAGATTTTAAAATAAATAAGCAAGGATTTGCGCCTGATATTTTTGTAAAATGATGTATTTTAGTAAGAAAAAATAGGAAAAGTAACATGTTTTAGTTGAAAAAGATAATTGTCCTTGATTTTTTTAGAAAAAGAGAGGATTTTGTTAGAAAAAATAGAAAAAGTAATGTATTTTAGGCTTTAGCTGAAAAGATAATTGGTTTTAAATAATGTTATTATTTAATAATATTTTTTAAAATAAATAAGGGTAATTAAGTAAAATCACAAAATATCAAGCCCGTCCGTCCGACTACCAAATTTTAATGTTTCGTCTATTACAAGATAGTATAAATAGTATAAATTATTTTTTAATTAGAATAAAGAACCGAAAACTGAAAACCGAAATTTTTTCAATGTTTCGACATTAATAATATAGTAATGTTTCAACTTTAATAATATAGTATTAATTTAAAATTTATAATGTTAGGCCGAATACACAATATATAATCAAGTATGTATGAGAATAACAATCAAGAACACTTTTTATAAATCAACAAACTGTAATTATATTAACAGTTTTTCTCTTTATGATGTTAATGAATCACAAAGAGCTACTAGGTTACAAGAATAATATTTCAATAATCGCATCCCTTCTAGGGATAACCTATCTGTGTTTATATAGTACACAGCTACATACAATCTTTATCTAATTGATACTCCTATAAATTAGCTATACAATTCATATCAATTAAGGATTGCTTCAGTCTTCTATTCCGTTTCCTTAGCTGTATCAATATATTCTGCTTCTTTCCATCTTCAGAATATATTGCTTCTAGAATCTTTATCTTTGCACCGACAGCTAAGTCAACTATCACCACGTCAGACTTTATCAAACTCTGACTGGCTTCAATGTGAACTCTTCACCCAGTCAGACTTTATCAAACTCTGACAGGCTTCTAGATAAACTCTGATATGTACCTGGTACTTAAACACTGATGAACAAACGTCAGCAATTATATCTAACAATCTCCCCCAACTTGTGCATAATAAAAATGTACAAGTTAAACAGATAATTGATGATGTCAAAACATATAACAAATGCAGTGTTTAAAATATGTCAGAGTTTAATTTTAAAACAGAGTTTAAATTTAACTTAGAACAGAAAACATAAAAACTTACAGTCAGACTTTACTGAATTTCTTGGATATCAGGTACAGTCCTGATATAATCTGACAGTAACTTTCTCTCAGCTCGATCTAGTTCAGCAATCATATCCTTCTTCAGCTCCTTCAATTCTGGTTCATCTTCACCAATTTGATAAATGGCAGCCCTTAAAGAATAGATGCTGTTCTTGTTCATTTCATTGCCAAGTCTGATATAAAAAGCCTTATCAGACTCTAGATTGAACTCTAGAACTTTCTTATCCAGTGCAGTCCTGAATCTAGCACTATTTTTCTTCATTTTCACCAACTTTCCATGTGCATCTCTGTACTTAGGAATATAAGCACTGGAAACACTTCCTCCAAAAAGGACTTTCGATTTCATCATTCTATCTTTTAAAACCAGAGCAACATTATGAGTATTTCTATTTTTGATCTTCAGGAGATATAGAACATACTCTAGCTCTTCCCAGAATTTCAGACGAATATCATCTTCTCCAATTCTGTAAACTCTGCCATCAGCCATAAAGTATAATAAAAACTCCTTCTTCAAGCCTCTGTGGTAAATCATCTGAACAGATTCTAGTTTATCAAGGTTTTCTTGAGTAACCCCAACACCAGGTTCTGCTAGTGATGTATGATCTAAAGGACTATTATTAACTCTTTTCTCATTGTGGGAACCCAAACCAGATTTATCATAAGATTGTTTTCCAAGTACTGTTCTGGTTTGTAAAAAGTTCACCTGGCTAGGCTTCAGAGTTTCAGTTAATGAAGATCTTTTGAAACCTTGGAGTGGTGAAGATAGCTGAGTTTGCACAACTTGAGCATTGTCAGAGGTTGGCACATTCTTAACAATAACATCAACTTGAGCATTGTCAGAGGTTGAATAATTCTTCTTTTCCAGGTTAGGCTCTTCAATCATCACGCCCTTACCTTTATCAGCGTTTGAACCAATAGACCTCCTTGAGTACTGTAAACTCTGATCAGAGTTTACATTCTCTTTGATAACAATTCCTTTTTCTTTTCTCCTCGGAGCCTTGATAACCTTCTGTTTGTAGATTCCAGCTTCAAGATTCTTCTTGTGTTCTTCAGCAAGCATTTGCTCTTCAACTTGGATATCTTCAATTGTAACATCTTTTCCATGTTCTGCCATAAACACCTTAGTAGCAATTTCCTCATCTGTGGTAGTCTTATCAGAGATTATCAAACTTTTGTATCTTGAACCACTGGCAGAGTTTGCATGTCCCTTTCCAGAGTTTGATCTTCTTGAAAGTAGTCTTCTATCAGCATTTAATCGCAAGCAGGAGGTGTGGCGCCAAAAACTTGTTGCGTAAAATATATATGTGCAAGTGCACACAATCGCAAACAAGTAATATAGTAGTAATTACCAGTTATCGTTCCTCAAAGACTGTATATTTGTATTAATCGCAAGTAATATCTAACACTTTGGTTATCGAACACAAGATTTGGGTTTTGGTTTTTCTACTAAAACTAATTAACTAACTAACTAATATTTACGAGATTCAGATATGAGAAGATAAGTCAGGATAATTATTTCCCCCTAACACATAAAAATTGGTAAAAGAGTCGCGTAGCACAATAGCAAATCCATAGTTCACTAGCTAGAATTCAATGGTCATAGGTTTTTCTCGAAATCACTATGGTATAATTCCTACCAAGTAAACTAACATATGTCTATGCCAATTTACTCCTCAGAATACAATATAGCACCAATTCACAAAGTTATGCATGGTCACAATATATGTCTATACTGTAACAATATTATAATCCAAAGATATAAGCATGCACCATCCAAGTTGTATGTCAATTAACTATAACTCTCTCGATATTATAATTAACTCATTAACCCACTAAAGTTGATCAGACAATAGCAAGTATTAACATGGAAAACACTTGAATGAATAAACCATAGAACTACATACAATACTCTTTAACAAAACACCAATAATCCCATGCTAGGGTTCCATAAAAATCCCAACTTTATAAAAGTTAGTTCATAATAAAGATCTCCAAACAATCCAAAGATAACCAACACATATTCATAAGAAGAGATAAATAAAAGATAAGAGAAAACAAAGCCAATTAAATGTTTTCAATGGCTGAATCCTTCTCTGTTGATGGCTTCTTCTCCTCCCTTGTGCGGCTTCTGTATATCTTCTCTTCCTTGTGTTCTATCTCTCTACAAGGTCTGATCTAGATCTAATAATATATAATAAAAGTGTTTTAATTATTTAAGACAAATACAAGGAAATTTCCCAAACAGAATTTAATTCCATTAATAGAAATTCATAGCTGACTGTTGGGCACTGTTTCTGGACTGATACGGCTAGGTTTTGATATCAAGACCGCTTCTGAGATAAATCTCTTCTCATAAGCTTTCCGTGGGCTGTTGAATCGTCTGAATCGGAATTCTAGAACTCCGGTTATGGCCCAAACAGTGTGGACTGCGTAAGTGGGTCATAAAATCCGAATTTTAATCAAATAAATCTCCAACTCTTGCCAATTAAGCTCCAAGCCTTCCTTTATTAAAACTCCTTGATACCTACAATAAAACATTATAATTTATTAAATAAAAATCCAAATAAATACAAAATAACTTGAATATAGGGAAAATATTAAGATAAAGCTCACGCTTATCACATCCCCACACTTAGCATTTTGCACGTCCTCGGGCAAAAACAAAGAAAAAACTAAATCCTAACTAGCTAATACCACTTCCGTAGGTGATCACGGTTGCATTTGGCATATGCAACAAACCCTTTAAACCCCTAGGCAGCCCTAGTGGACGAGTAAGGTTTCGTAAGGGTTTATAGTAAATCTGCCCACAAAATTTTATATTTGGTTTGACTGCCAAGTCTCAAACATGAAATATATCATAGCACACCACACATGAAAACTTAACCATGTAATAGCTCTTAGGTGTCATATAATGCGATCCCTCAACTTTACACACCAACACAACTATTCAAGTACGCGCACATAGTCTGAAAGACTAAAAATATGTAATGAATAACATCAAAGTCTCAATGAACAAGATAATATAATGCTTTACATGGAAAAATAACCTCACAAACACTCAAAGCACACAAGTGTTTAGTTGTAACTGTATCACTTAAGTTCAATCAAATTCACATGTTCTACTATAAACTTGCTTGTCCACCAAAATCTCTACACTTCGTGTTCGTATAAATCAAAAGGTCTTTGTCAAGGGTTGTAACAAGGCTTGGGTGAGGGGTAGGAAAATGAAAAGGTTGTAGTTGGCTAAACTTGACAACTAATAGAGCATAATGTTCATATACACTTGAAGCACTCAACATGAAACTATCTTGAGATATCATCCCACATAAAAATATGAAAACCCGTAAGTTTCACATTGTAAGAACCAATGAACATACACTCTTTTTTTTTTCTTACCGATAGAGAGATTTCCTTTCTTTTTCTTTTCTTTTTTCATTATTTTTTTTCTTTTTTTCAATTTTTTTTCTCTCTGTATTTTTTTTTCTTTGTTGACCTTTGTGACTCTGTTAGAAATGTCACCGACAAGAGGTAGCCAAACCAATTATATCCCACCAAAATTCACACAATAACAAAGATATTCCCAAACTAAATATTTTACCAATCTCAAGTATATATCACAATGCTCTACTAGTCAATCAAGACAAGAACAAATAAATAAGCTCAAGATTTAGATGGTGATATACGAAGAAAAAGGATATAAAGGTGAAGTCGACTCACTAAGGATTATTTTTCAGGGTACTGTTTGGGACAATACGGTTAATCCTAGTGCCTTTATCATTTTTACACAATACACATTATCAATAAACGCACGACCTGGTTTAAAGCAAGTTCTAGAGCAACATGTACAATGACGATTAGCTCACCACAAAAAAATAGATTGATATAAAAGCGCATCAATCATTAATTAGGGCTCAAGATCTCACAGATGATAGCATGCTAAATTCATCAAAATTGACAATGACGTACATTCAAGTTTTGAAATTTCGCAAGCACATACAAGGCATAATCATGTATAAGGTATTTTACGACAAGGAGAGATAGACATGACACTCGCAAAATAAGTGTACATGGTGTGTACTTATCCTTATTAACATGCTATTTTGACAACGGAATCAATTTTTTAAGTTTTCTAATTTTTTTTGTATTTTTTTTGTATTTTTGTATTTTTTTAACTATATTAAAAAAAATATAACAAATAAAAAGAAAACAAATCCAATTTTTTTTGATGTTTAATGATGGAAACTGCTCCCCACACTTAAGTGGTTCATTGTCCCCAATGAATAATATATAAAAATATACACAACTAAAAAAAATCCTAAAAAAATACAAAAATAAAATCAAATAAAAAATATATACAAAGAAAGGTTTAAAATACTCCCCTTATTATTTGCATATGGCGCCTTTGAAAAAGAAATGAAGAAGTGCTTGCTTCCTTTAGTTTCTTCTGGGCGGATCATTAGTTCATTAGCAAGCACGTGCAAATATAAACACAATTGACTGGCTGGTGGAGTGGTTGGAGCAAAGCCCTTGCAAGCACGAGGTGTGGCACCAAAAACTTGTTGCGTAAAATATATATGTGCAAGTGCACACAATCGCAAACAAGTAATATAGTAGTAATTATCAGTTATCGTTCCTCAAAGACTGTATATTTGTATTAATCACAAGTAATATCTAACACTTTGGTTATCGAGCACAAGATTTGGGTTTTGGTTTTTCTACTAAAACTAATTAATTAACTAACTAATATTATACTACCAAAGAAAGTCTTACGAGATTCAGATATGATAAGATAATTCAGGATAATTACTTCCCCCTAACACATAAAAATTGGTAAAAGAGTCGCGTACCACAATAGCAAATCCACAGTTAACTAGCTAGAATTCAATGGTCATAGGTTTTTCTTGAAATCAATATGGTATAATTCCTACCAAGTAAACTAACATATGTTTATGCCAATTTACTCCTCAGAATACAATATAGCACCAATTCACAAAGCTATGCATGGTCACAATATATGTCTATACTGTAACAATATTATAATCCAAAGATATAAGCATGCACCATCCAAGTTGTATGTCAATTAATTATAACTCTCTCGATATTATAATTAACTCATTAACCCACTAAAGTTGATCAGACAATAGCAAGTATTAACATGAAAAACACTTGAATGAATAAACCATAGAACTACATACAATACTCTTTAACAAAACACCAATAATCCCATGCTAGGGTTCCATAAAAATCCCAACTTTATAAAAGTTAGTTCATAATAAAGATCTCAAAACAATCCAAAGATAACCAACACATATTCATAAGAAGAGATAAATAAAAGATAAGAGAAAACAAAGCCAATTAAATGTCTTCAATGGCTGAATCCTTCTCTGTTGATGGCTTCTTCTCCTCCCTTGTGCGGCTTCTGTATATCTTCTCTTCCTTGTGTTCTATCTCTCTATAAGGTCTGATCTAGATCTAATAATATATAATAAAAGTGTTTTAATTATTTAAGACAATTACAAGGAAATTTCCCAAACAGAATTTAATTCCATTAATAGAAATTCATAGCTGACTGTTGGGCTCTGTTTCTGTACTGATACGGCTAGGTTTTGATATCAAGTATAATTATAAATATTAAAAAAACAATCGTGTGTTGCATGGGTAATAAAAATATAATTATAAACAAAATAATTATAAATAAAATTTAAGTAACAGTGCATCGCACGGGCTATAAGCTAGTATAATTAAATAGTAGTAACGAATATTGAGATCAAAGCATTGCATAGTGCGAGTATTTTATTGGGGTCCGCCCCGAATTACTAAATAAGTTAAGAATCCTATTATGAGCAGTATTCTAATTTGTGATAATTGAGGAAAGTATTATTCTGGTAGAAATAAGAATTGTGGAAGATTTTTATTCAAGAAAAGAAAAGATGGAATAGTTGGTAGTGGTTGATGTTAGCTCCAATGGTTATGGCTAATTTTGCATCCGTGAAGTCACATTCGTAGTTGAGCATTGGGGTCATTGGCTAGACTTCATCGCATGGGCTCTCCATAGTGGGTTTTGAACTGGTCATGTGTTTCTTTATTGACCTTTGTGACTCTGTTAGAAATGTCACCGACAAGAATTAGCCAAACCAATTATATCCCACCAAAATTCACACATTAACAATTATATCCCCACACTAAATATTTTATCAATCTCAAGTATATATAACAATGCTCTACTAGTCAATCAAGACAAGAACAAATAAATAAGCTCAAGATTTAGATGGTGATATACGAAGAAAAAGGATATAAGGCTCAAGTGGGCTCACTAAAGATTATTTTTCAGGGTACTGTTTGGGACAATACGGTTAATCCTAGTGCCTTTATCATTTTTACACAATACACAATATCAATATACGCACGACCTGCATCACTACAAGAAATTTGACTTTTACCTACCAATTTTAAGTGTAAGTAAAAACACTACATTTGTAGGGAAAGGCTTTTTACCTACCAATACAAGATTGGAAACATCATGTGGACCCTATATTATGACTAATCAAGGTTGAGTCATCAGCTGATGTGTGTATGATCTACATGGCTATGATGATACACGTGGCATCTAGTAAGCAATCGACGTGGCACCTCACTTGCAGGACACTTCGCACCTCATCATAGGCACACATGGTGCCTCGCAAGCAGTCTACATGGCGCCACATGTGCAAAAACTTGTCATCCTAAAATTGGTCCACTTGGGAGCACCAGAGTGATCCACGCGATACTTGCTTTGTTGACACTGATAATGGTTCTAATTATCACTAGTAATTATTTACATGATCTATTTACATGCTCTTTAATTAAACCTTAAACAATATAAATTCTATAATTAATTTCTTATAAAAATCACAACAAATAGAAAAATTAGTTACTGCATTAGAAAGCTCTTTTAATACAATACAAGACAAATTGGTCTAAGCACTGTACAAAAGAATTTAATCACTTTGTATTAAAAATGTGAAATTTATAAACTAGAGCCTGAGCATATAATTCTTCACTTCGTCTTCAATGAACCAAACTTGACATGCGCTTCATGGTTTGTGTAGAAAGCATGACCTCCATAAACAAAGCTCAAAAGCCAGCAACTAGTGATGTGGTTGCTCCTGCAAATTAATAAAATATATTAATTTACTTTTTGCAATGGAGTTGAACTTAGAATAATTAATTTCAAAATGAATGAAGTACATAGTTAAAGTTTTAAATTTAACACAAAATAGGTACACACTATCACTACAGACTAACCAACATATGACATTTATAACTAAAACACCATGATTAGTACAAGGAGAAATGCACATAAAGGAGAAATGGATGAAAATAAGCTCAATCTAATAACAGGTACAGGAAAACCAAATACCTTGATTGTAAATTTTACAAATCAAGAAGCATATACGAACAAAGCCGCCAATTTCTAATTAGAGCTAATGAGCATCACCACCTTTAACTCAAAATTTACAGACGAACTATAGTGCCACTGGATTAAAACTTTCACATTTGCTTTATACATTCTTCAAGAATTCCGAAAAAAACACGTACATGAGCAAATTGTTAATAATAAGAAAAGGGCAGCACGAGAAGAACATATTTTTAATCACATGCATACCCAACTAAGACCCGTAATTTATCTAATCTAATATTCAAACAAGTTAAAAGTCAGATCTTGCAAAATGAGTTGCACTTCAAAATACCAAACCATGACAATTAATTAATAATAACAGAATCAAAACACATACCTTATAATTATGGGTCATAGCTATAAGCCTAGAGCATGTGATCATGTACGGTCCAATCGCCAAAGTTGAGATAAAAAATTCTGCAAACAATGAAATTTCCAACTTTTAAAAGAAAAAGATAAGAACAATTAGATATGAGAGAACTAAGAACAAGAAATGTCACTTCTGAGATGGGGTTTTGTTGAGTAGTTAGCCAGTCAACAAAAAATGTGGTTCCAAAGGTTGTAGACTTGCGATCAAAGTCTTAATCAATTGACGAAGCAAAAATATTTTCAACTGTTTGGTTAATTGAGAAAAAAGTGCTGAAATAGGCTTCATTTCTGGGTTTTAGAAACGAAAGTAATGATAGACATGGAAGTTGGACACATTTTTAGAGCCCATCTTTATAGCGGGAATAATTTTTTTATCAAAAAGTTGAGCGGATTAGTTCCCGCCCCTCTTCCAAAATTTTGAATGATTTTGCTAGGTGCTATATTTAGGATATTTTTTAATTTAATTTATAATTTTTCTTCTTTATTAAAAATTAAAATAATTAAACAAGATTTATTTATTTGATTTAATTTTTTTTGTTTCACTGCAAGTTCGATTCCCTATAATTACATAATTCAAATATTTAGATTTGATTTTTTTTTATTTCATCCCGATTTCGATTAATATATTAATCTCGATTCATACTCCGTACATGTTATCAACTTTTAAAATAAAAATTAAATAAAAAATAAACCATTTTTTTATTAAGTCTAATTATACTCATTAATATTTGTCCATATATTTGACTGAGGCAAGAAGCACACCTAAATATCAACTATACAATATTTTAATATTGTCTTCACAAAATAAAACACATTACTTTTTAATCAACTCATATTGACTTTTTAAATAAACACGTCGAAAAATATTACACTTTTTCAATTTTTTCTAGCTAAATCTTCTCATGTTTACAAAAATATCATGTGTCTTTTTATTTAACTAAATAATATAATAATATTGTAATTACTTATAACTAAGTGATTATCTTTTTTTAGTTAAAATATGATATTTTTTTATATTAAAAATTATAGAATATTAGAAAAGAAAAATGCTAGGGGTACCGTTGTTCCTAGAATTTTTCCTAAATACACTTGGCAGATCCTCATTTGTTGTAATAATACATGGATCTTATTTCATATGCCATATCAGCTATGTCATGTCATTTGGAAACAAATTTTGTATTCAATTTTGTGCCTCTAGCACTACTCATTAAACAAATCCGTGCATCTCACGAATTTGAAGCTAGTGTACACGGATTTTAAGCTGTATATTATCTTATAATACAAAACATTAAAAGTTTGGTCTGGTTGGTAATTTATGATTTTACTTAATTACTCTTACCTATTTTTAAAAAATTATTATTAAATAATAATATTATTTATGATCAATTAACTTTTTAGTTAAATTACATTCATTTTTCTATTTTTTAAACAACATTCCCTCTTTTTCAAAAAAATCACCGGCAATTAACCTTTTCAACTAAAACATGTTTTTTTTCTATTTTTCATTACTAAAATCTATTTTTCCACGGCAAACCATTACATATTTATTTTAAAACATATCTTAATACTTTCAAGTACGGACAATTACCTTTTTCAACTAAAACATGTTACTTTTTTTTATTTTCTTTACTAAAATCCCCCCTTTTTCAAAAATATCACGGGTAAACCGCTACTTATTTATTTTAAAATCTGTTTGAACAATTTTAATTATTTAAAAAAAGTTTAACACGCCTACTTATTTTTTTAACAAATATAATTAATAAAATATTAAAACATAAATAATAAAAGTAACAATTATAAAAACAATTCGTACATCGCACAAGTTTTAAGCTACTATTAGTAAAATACAGACATACAAAATTTGGTTTAACCCGTTCAATTTGTTAAGCAACTTATTGTGCAAATTTTCGTTTTCGAATTTTTAAAGTTGCATTTACGGTTAATTTTGATTGATACAAGTTGTAAAATTTATAGACCTTGTTTTTATAGGTATTTTCGCAAGAGGATAGTGAGACTCCGAGCGTGTTTGGGTTAACTTAAAAAATGTTACTTATCACTTAAAGGGAAACTTATTGACTTTAAGTGAAAAGTGATGATTTTAACTTGAAGTTAGATGTATATATTTGACTAATTTTACTTGAAGTAAATTTATTTAAAAGAATTTGACTAAAAGAATAGAATTTATATTTTTTTTGAACATAAATGGAAGTATAAAATACAAAGTATATGTAAAGAATAAAACATTAATTAAAATGGGACTCATATTAACTCCTTATATATAATAAGCCTAAGGGAGATCTTATCCAAAACTTTGGTCGGTCACTGTACTACCAAAAGTATACGATCCGTTGGATTATAAAACTATAAATATTCAAATCGATGAGGACCGTCAGATATAATATTAAAAATTGTATTTGATTAATAATATGATAGTATTTAAATACTAAAAGATGTATTTTGATAATTTAAACCTATTATAAATGAGTTTTCTATATTGAATAGAAATCTTTATGTAAAAACTAGGTTATTAAGCCGCGCTTCGCAGCGGCATTAGAATATATTTGTTAAGAAAAAGAATATTAGAATAAAAATTGTGAAATTAATATCTACAAAATTATTTAAATTATCAAATAAAATATATTCTATAAAATTTGTATTTGGATAGGTACTATAATAAAATATTTACATATTTTGTTTGTTTATATAGTTTGATTTTTTATTTTGTTGGACCGATACCATTGCCATATATATATATTATATTGACAAAAATCAATATAAACATATAATATTACTTATATTTATATAGTATTATTAGAAAAAATAAAATATAATTTATATTATATATTATAAATCTTATAGTTTGTAATATTTCAAATCTTAGCAAAATTCCATCCTTATTGAACAAACATAATAATTAAAAATAGCTAAGAAAATGACAGTAATTATCAATCTCAATAGACCTTTAGTGCATATTCAAAATATATTAAAATCGGACAAGTTATCAATGTAGTTTAAAAGTATAATACGTCTATCAAGTTTGAAAATAATAAAAGAAAGTTCTATCAAGCCTACAAATTCGAAAATAATAAGAAAGTTGTAATTTTCTAAATCAAAGAAAGTTCTATCAAGTCCTACAAATTCGAAAATAATAAAGAAGTTGTAATTTTCTAAATCAAAGAAAGTTCTATCAAGTCCTACAAATTCGAAAATAATAAGGAAGTTGTAATTTTCTAAATCAAAGAAAGTTCTATCAAGTTTGAAAATAATAAAAGAAAGTTCTATCAAGCCTACAAATTCGAAAATAATAAGGAAGTTGTAATTTTCTAAATCAAAGAAAGTTCTATCAAGTCCTACAAATTCGAAAATAATAAGGAAGTTGTAATTTTCTAAATCAAAGAAAGTTATATCAAGTTTAAAAATAATAAAAGAAAGTTCTATCAAGTTTGAAAATAATAAAAGTGTAATTTTCAATTTCCTTCCTACAAAATCGAAAATAATAAAGGAAGTTGTAATTATTAAAATTAAAAATTGTGAAAAATTGAGAAAATTAGAAAAATAGAACGGAGCGATTCTAGAGGCGCCACATCACCGCTCCCGTCTTCTCCTTTATATAAGTATATTGATTCGTAATTATCTTTTCTCTTTAGTTTATGGATAGTTCCAGTTAGATAATAATTATTAAACCATCATTAAATTAAAGATAATTTTGTTGGCTTCGCGTTAATTTAAACCTATTATAAATGGCTTTTCTATATTGAATAGAAATCTTTATGTAAAAATTCGTAATTATCTTTTCTCTTTAGGTTATGGATAGTTCCAGTTAGATAATAATTATTAAACCATCATTAAATTAAAGATAATTTTGTTGGCTTCGCGTGGGCTGTAAAATAGTTAAAATCCGTTGTCTAAAACTCAAGATAGAGCCCAAACACTAAAGTGATTATCTAAATTTTAATAAATATTTTTATTATTATTGTAGCACCAATTTATTTTCCTAATTCTTTTAAATTTATAAATTCTATGTTTATTTCAATAAAATATTAAAACCAATTTAAGAAAAAATTAAAATCGATATGGTCCGTGTACGATCACTATACGACCAAATTAATAATTATAGTTAGATCTTAAATAGATCGATGAGAATTGTTAGATCTAATATTAAAAAGTGTATCTCATTAATAATAGAATTATATTTAAATACTAAAAAGTGTATTTTGATAATTTAAATTTTTTCTATGTAAAAATTCTTAAATATCTTTTCTCTTTAATTTATGTATAGTTCCAGTTAGATAATAATTGTTAAACCAAATATCAAGATAACAATTCATATCGATTACAATATTAAAAATTATCAATATAATGCTCATATATATCATAGTAATAATGATAGACGTGGACCCTACGTTATAAGTGACTTAGAAGAACTCATGTACATGAATAAATTTAAACACTTTTTTTTTCTGAAGTAACGTAACAATTTGATTAATCCAAATTATAATTATATTATTTTACATATAACAAACATAAAAGGATAATATCAAAATATTATTAAAATATTGAGGGTTTCATATTCATAAACGATAAATTTGAATATAATACTTATATTAAAATGTGTATTTGATTAAAGGTAGGATTATATTTAAATACTAAGAAATGTGCTTTGATAATTTAAACCAATTATAAATTGGTTTTCTATATTGAATTGAATTCTTTATGTAAAAATTCTTAACCGTCTTTTCTTTTCGGTTTATGGGTAGGTCAACTGGTCAAGTTAGATAATAATTATTAAACCATCATTAAATTAAAGATAATTTTGTTAGTTTCGCATGGGTTGTAAATCGTCAAAATTCAATTTCTAGAACTCGTGATAGAACCCAAATAGTAAAGTGAGTATCTAAATTTTAATAATTTTTTTTATTATTGTAGGACCAATTTATTTATTTTTCCACTAATTCTTTTAAATATAGAAATTTTATGTTTCTTTCATTGAAATATTAAAATTAATTAAGAACAAATTTAAATCGATAAAGAATATAATAATATGATAATAAAATTTTATATAATCATAACATAATTTTTATTCTGTTTAATAATTTTTAAGTAATAATGTATTTTAAAATTTTATATACACTATAAATAAAACCGAAACATTAAAAGTAAAAACAGTTAGTAAGATACTTATATGAGTATATACTTGATATCATTATTATATTAAATCCTTATTAACTCCTTATCTATACTATATTATTAAAGACGAAACATTGAAAGTTTTGTAGTCTGGTCATGAAAGTTTTTGTAGTCTGGTCACTCAATTCATAGCCGTTAGATATTTTTGATCAAATCGATGAGAACCGTTAGATAAAATATTAAAATTATTATATAGAATATCTTTTCTACTTTTCCTAACTAAAAAAATCTCATTTTCCAAAAATATTGCAAACAATTTCATTTACTAAAATAACATAATAAAGTTATAATTGCTAATAACTAACTCATTACCTTTTTTAGCCAAATTGTATATTCTTTTTTATATTTTTTCTAACTAAAATTTCTAATTTTCTATTTTTCCTAACTAAAACCTCTTATTTTCCAAAAATATCACGAACAGATCTATTTAATAAAATAAAATAATAATATTATAATTATTAATGACTAACCGATTAGCTTTTTTTTTCCAAAACGTATATTCATTTTTATATTTCATAACTAATATTTCTTTTAACTAAAACCTCACAAATATCACGGACTATTCCATTTATTAGCATAAAATACTAATATTATAAATCTATCTATCTATCTATACTATCTATACTATATTATTAAAGACGAAACATTGAAAGTTTTGGTACCTGTTTTTTTGGTATGGTACTTGCCTTATTTAATTGTTTATTAATTATTATAAAAATTAATTTAATCAGTTAGCCTTTCAGTTAAAACGCATTACCATTTTTTTCTAAAAAAATCACGAGCAATTTCCTTTTCAAGCTAAAACATGTTACTTTTTCTATTTACTTTACTAAAATCCCTCATTTCCCAAATATATCACGAGCAAACCCTTACTTATTTATTTTAAAACATATTTTAATACTTTTAATTGGTAATTACATTTCCCCTCTTTTTCTAAAAAAATCACGGGCAATTACCTTTTTCAGCTAAAACATGTTATATTTTCTATTTTCCTTACTAAAATCTCTACTTTTCCAATTATATCACGGACAAACCCTTGCTTATTTACTTTAAAATCTATTTTAATAATTTTAATTGACAATTATCTTTTTCAACTAAAACATGTCACCTTTTGTATTTTTCTTACTAAAACCCCTCTTTTTTTTCAAAAATATCACGGGCAAATCGTTACTTTTATATTTTAAAATTCAACGAAAACATGTTACTTTCTATTTTTTTCTTACTAAAACCCATCTTTTTCCAAAATATCACGGGCAAACCGTTACCATTAATAAAATATAAATAATAAAATTAACAATTATTAAAAACAATTCGTGCATCGCACGGGTTTTAAGCTATCAATACTATTATATAATAGACGAAACATTAAAAGTTTGGTTGGTCGGTATGGTATGTTGTGATTTTACTTAATTGCCCTTAATTATTTTTTACTTTTGGTTGGTCGGTATGGTACGTTGTGATTTTACTTAATTGCCCTTAATTAGTTTTTACTTAATTAACCTTACTTATTTATAGAAATATATTATTAAATAATAATATTACCTATTTATAACCAATTACCTTTTTCACCTAAAATACATTATTTTTTCTATTTTTTCTAACAAATTCCCCTACTTTTTCAAATATATCACGGGTAATTACCTTTTTTAACTAAAACATGTTAGTTTTTCTATTTTTCCTTACTAAAATCCCTCTTTTTCCAAAAATATCACGGACAAAAATTTAGTTATTTATTTTTAAACCTATTTTAATTTAGAAAAAATTAATTTAGAAAAAACATCCTATTTTGCAGAGAGGTGATATCTCAAATAAGTTTAATATTTTTGGAAAAGGAGGATTTTAGTAAGGAAAAATAAGAAAGTAACATGTTTTAGTTGAAAAAGGTAATTTCCCGTAATTAAAAGTATTAAATAGATTTTAAAATAAATAAGCAAGGATTTGCGCCTGATATTTTTGTAAAATGATGTATTTTAGTAAGAAAAAATAGGAAAAGTAACATGTTTTAGTTGAAAAAGATAATTGTCCTTGATTTTTTTTAGAAAAAGAGAGGATTTTGTTAGAAAAAATAGAAAAAGTAATGTATTTTAGGCTTTAGCTGAAAAGATAATTGGTTTTAAATAATGTTATTATTTAATAATATTTTTTAAAATAAATAAGGGTAATTAAGTAAAATCACAAAATATCAAGCCCGTCCGTCCGACTACCAAATTTTAATGTTTCGTCTATTACAAGATAGTATAAATAGTATAAATTATTTTTTAATTAGAATAAAGAACCGAAAACTGAAAACCGAAAATTTTTCAATGTTTCGACATTAATAATATAGTAATGTTTCAACTTTAATAATATAGTATTAATTTAAAATTTATAATGTTAGGCCGAATACACAATATATAATCAAGTATGTATGAGAATAACAATCAAGAACACTTTTTATAAATCAACAAACTGTAATTATATTAACAGTTTTTCTCTTTATGATGTTAATGAATCACAAAGAGCTACTAGGTTACAAGAATAATATTTCAATAATCGCATCCCTTCTAGGGATAACCTATCTGTGTTTATATAGTACACAGCTACATACAATCTTTATCTAATTGATACTCCTATAAATTAGCTATACAATTCATATCAATTAAGGATTGCTTCAGTCTTCTATTCCGTTTCCTTAGCTGTATCAATATATTCTGCTTCTTTCCATCTTCAGAATATATTGCTTCTAGAATCTTTATCTTTGCACCGACAGCTAAGTCAACTATCACCACGTCAGACTTTATCAAACTCTGACTGGCTTCAATGTGAACTCTTCACCCAGTCAGACTTTATCAAACTCTGACTGGCTTCTAGATAAACTCTGATATGTACCTGGTACTTAAACACTGATGAACAAACGTTAGCAATTATATCTAACAATCTCCCCCAACTTGTGCATAATAAAAATGTACAAGTTAAACAGATAATTGATGATGTCAAAACATATAACAAATGCAGTGTTTAAAATATGTCAGAGTTTAATTTTAAAACAGAGTTTAAATTTAACTTAGAACAGAAAACATAAAAACTTACAGTCAGACTTTACTGAATTTCTTGGATATCAGGTACAGTCCTGATATAATCTGACAGTAACTTTCTCTCAGCTCGATCTAGTTCAGCAATCATATCCTTCTTCAGCTCCTTCAATTCTGGTTCATCTTCACCAATTTGATAAATGGCAGCCCTTAAAGAATAGATGCTGTTCTTGTTCATTTCATTGCCAAGTCTGATATAAAAAGCCTTATCAGACTCTAGATTGAACTCTAGAACTTTCTTATCCAGTGCAGTCCTGAATCTAGCACTATTTTTCTTCATTTTCACCAACTTTCCATGTGCATCTCTGTACTTAGGAATATAAGCACTGGAAACACTTCCTCCAAAAAGGACTTTCGATTTCATCATTCTATCTTTTAAAACCAGAGCAGCATTATGAGTATTTCTATTTTTGATCTTCAGGAGATATAGAACATACTCTAGCTCTTCCCAGAATTTCAGACGAATATCATCTTCTCCAATTCTGTAAACTCTGCCATCAGCCATAAAGTATAATAAAAACTCCTTCTTCAAGCCTTTGTGGTAAATCATCTGAACAGATTCTAGTTTATCAAGGTTTTCTTGAGTAACCCCAACACCAGGTTCTGCTAGTGATGTATGATCTAAAGGACTATTATTAACTCTTTTCTCATTGTGGGAACCCAAACCAGATTTATCATAAGATTGTTTTCCAAGTACTGTTCTGGTTTGTAAAAAGTTCACCTGGCTAGGCTTCAGAGTTTCAGTTAATGAAGATCTTTTGAAACCTTGGAGTGGTGAAGATAGCTGAGTTTGCACAACTTGAGCATTGTCAGAGGTTGGCACATTCTTAACAATAACATCAACTTGAGCATTGTCAGAGGTTGAATAATTCTTCTTTTCCAGGTTAGGCTCTTCAATCATCACGCCCTTACCTTTATCAGCGTTTGAACCAATAGACCTCCTTGAGTACTGTAAACTCTGATCAGAGTTTACATTCTCTTTGATAACAATTCCTTTTTCTTTTCTCCTCGGAGCCTTGATAACCTTCTGTTTGTAGATTCCAGCTTCAAGATTCTTCTTGTGTTCTTCAGCAAGCATTTGCTCTTCAACTTGGATATCTTCAATTGTAACATCTTTTCCATGTTCTGCCATAAACACCTTAGTAGCAATTTCCTCATCTGTGGTAGGCTTATCAGAGATTATCAAACTTTTGTATCTTGAACCACTGGCAAAGTTTGCATGTCCCTTTCCAGAGTTTGATCTTCTTGAAAGTAGTCTTCTATCAGCATTTAATCTTAAGCTCTTTCCATCTCCCTTGTTTCCACCATCATTACCATCATCCCTCCGTCTCAGAGTTTGAGTGTCTTTGCATTTGTCACTTGGTACACTCTCCCCCTTTTTGACATCATCAGAAAGTAGTACTGATGTCAACAACTCAATTGCATTAGAAATTGAAGTCAGTTGGGTAGACATAGCAGTCTGGTTGTCCTCAACTTTACCAAGCCTCTTCTGAATGTCATCAGAGTCCTTAGCTTGCTTCTTGAACATGGAATTGTAGTAAGTTCGGTCATTCTTCAGAGTAAGATCCCTCAGACCAACTTCATTCCTCAAAGCAGTGACTTCCTTATGAGACTCATCAAATCTGTTGTGGAGAGATTTAATTTGAATCACAGTAGCCTTTAGACTTGTAAGAACATCAGAATTTGAAATTTTCTTCACAGAATCACCAAGAAAATCAGCAGCCCTTTGTGCTGAAAAGATACAATCTGCAGCAGCCCATCTATTGTAGTACATATCTTGAAAATGCTCAGCCGTAGCTCGATTGACCTCTCTTAGCTCATCAGAGTTTGCTTGTCTCTCAAATAACTCCTCTTGGGAATGATCAGAACTATCATCATCATTATTAGTCTCTGCATCAGGTTCTGGAATCTCAGAGTTTGCAACATTCTTTGCAACATTCTCATCATTTTCAGCTACAGCCTCTTGTACTGGAATTTTTGCAATAATCTCTGGAACAGTTTCTGTAGCATCAGTATTTAAGGTCTGATCAACTTCCTCACCCTTTTCAATTACCTGGGGAGTAACAGAGAGAATCTCTGTGTGGGTAGCCATAGATTCTTCAAGAATAACTGTGGCTTGATCAGCTTCCACACCCTCTGTTTCATCAAAAACTTCAAGATGATCAGAGTTTACAGAGTTGTGTGCTTCAACATCCAAATCAAATCCCTGTGGCTCAAAAATCTCAGCCTCAATATTTGTTGTAGCCTCCTGAACAAGAATTTCAGGAGCTTCATCTGCATCTTCATTTGCAGCTTCCTCAACTACATCATCAGCGTTTGATGTAGGAGCTTCTTCATCAGCACTTACCATTTCAGGCATAACATTTTCCTCAAAAACTCTGTCCAGATTGACAGCTTCAGCATTTACATTTGATGCACCAAAAAGATGTGCAGCCACCAATCTTCTTTTTCTCTGATGAAGAGTTTCTTCATCAGTTTCACTATCCTCATCAGCATTATCAGACTTTGGCCTGTTGGCCCTTCTTTTCTTTAACCTTTTCTTCTGAGGCATATCATCAGCATTTGATACCCCAGCTTCAGTAGTTGGCTTAGCAATCCTTGGAGGTTTTGTACCAACATGCTTAGTCCTACCACCAGTCCGTGGTTGAACTGTAGAGGCTTCAACATTTACTGGTTCTGATGGCTGTTGTGGTTGAGGTTGAGGGTTTAAGAACTGAAGCACTGTTTCAGGCAACAGCAAATCACCAACACTAACCTTCTTTAAATCCTTGTTAGTAAGGTCAGAGAATACCCTTTTGTGCAATTTGAATGAGGGAATTACGTCCTCCTCATCAATCTCAACATTTGGAACACAAGCAGAGAATAAAATTTGACAAAATCTAGAAAAATAGACTACATGCCTATTCTCTGTTAACTTCTCACCTATGTTCATCAATACAAGTCTAGAAAAATCATAATTACTGGCAAAGAGAAGTGAATACCCGATTTGCAGACTGTCGATTGGAATAGCATCCCAATTTGTACATTTCTTCCCGAACGCCCTTGTTATGCAATCGAAAAAGAAACTCCATTCCTTTCTCAAGAGCGGTCGCTTCAGTTGGCCTATCTTCGCCAAAGATCCAGTATACCCAATAGCTTGCATCATTCTCTGAAGATTAGTATCACCAACACTAATGGTGTAAGCGTTAGACTCTGCAAAGCCCATTGCTTCACGAACAGTTCCTGGAGTTATGACAAACTCTGTTTCCTGGAACTCAAAAACTATGGATGGGGTACCAGAATCACCACCATCATCATAGACACCAGTCTCCCAGAAAGCTTTGATCTGAGATCCATAAAGCTTTGCAGGCTCCACCAAGGCACACCCAATTGCTGACTGAGCAAGAAAGTCTTGTATTATATGAAACGCCGCTGGTGCATTGACAGTGTTTAATGGGGCTGCATAATTATTAGGAACGAACTCTAACCCAGAAGAAACAAAAGCTGTAGTAGCCATTAGTACGAATTGAGAAGAAAAACCAAAGAAACTGATTCAAAAGCTTCGTAAGAGTTTGTGAGCAGGGAAGTGTTTGTGAATATGTGTGTGTGTAAATTGAAGTAAGATGTGAAAGGTTTAGACGTATGTGGGTGTATTGTATAAATATGAAATTAAAAAAAAATTAAAAACTGAACAGTTTTTAATCATTAATACACAACTGTCTTACTCCTTTCATTATGTGAGTGGGACACATGGCACACATGTAATGACGGACAACTAATTATTTACAGTTTCCAATGCGCATGCGCAGTAAAAACAGCAATAATTACCGCCTGTTACACTCTTCTAGGCAATTAACCTCTCTCCTCTGTTTAAAGCAAATTTGAACCGTTTGTACTCATACTCTTTCATATTTCTAAACAATTGTCTAATCTCAAAATTATAAAATGTCTGAAACAAAGAAATCATTTTAATCATCAGAGATTAAAACAAAATTACCTCGACGTATTTCTCACAATACATCAGTGTTTACCATTTGTCCTTCTTTGTCAATAAACTCTTTTCTCAAACTGTACAGGTGTGAATAATTGTGTGTGCTATAGCAGAGTTTACTGAATATGAATATTTAGACCATCTCAAAGTGCATAAAATCCACAAACTTAAGTAGTAAAAACTGGTTGCCTAAACTCTCATGTAAACCATAAAATCCGATTTTTTATATCTAAACTGGAAAAATTAATAAATATATATATATATATATATATATATATATATATATATATATATATTTATTAATTTTTCCAGTAATCAGTGGTTGACACTAGTCACCAAAAATCAAAGATTTTAGCCCTTATTTCATACAATAAGTTCCTGGATCTTCCTAGGCACAACATGATCTCAAAGGAATTTGTGCTCTTTTTGGCATCTTTTGATTTGAGGGTGAATTATTTATAATTAATAATCAGAGTTTAGACTTTTCATCAGTTAATGTAATTAATTTATGAGAGAAAATGCAAACAGCTAATACAACTTCAGTGTATAGAATCAATAAACTAAGAGATGCTATAAATATAGAGACAGTATCATGCTGTGTTAACTTACTGCACATATTTGAGATCAGAATCTAAACAACTCTTAAGGATTCACAATTACTTACTGAGAATTATGTTTCATACAAATTTCTTCATTGGTCCATATGTTTCAGACAAAATTACAATCATAGTATAGCATTAGATTGTAACTATCAGAATTTAACCTCAGACTTTAACCGACAGAGTATGACTAACAGAGTTTAGCATCAGAGTTTATCTTCAGAGTTTATGACACTGGTACTCATAACATTTAATACATGCAAAGAATCATGAGCATAAAAATAAAACATGTATAGTTTTTTGAGTCTAACCCGTATCTCTAGTCGAAACCAGAGATCATTCCAAGTTCATATACCAATCTTGTAAAAGTAGCTTCACTCAAAGGTTTGGTGAAGATATCTGCAAGTTGTTGGTCTGTAGACACAAAATGAAGCTCAATGTTTCCTTCTTCCACATGTTCTCTGATAAAATGATACCTTATGCTGATGTGCTTGGTCATGGAGTGCTGTACTGGATTTCCTGTCATAGCAATAGCACTTTGGTTATCACAGAAAATAGGTATTTTAGAGTACCTCAAACCATAATCCAGCAACTGATTCTTCATCCACAGAATCTGTGCACAACAGCTACCAGCTGCTATATACTCTGCTTCTGCTGTGGATGTGGAAATTGATTTCTGTTTCTTGCTGTACCAAGAAACCAATCTGTCACCTAAGAATTGACAGCTTCCACTTGTACTTTTTCTATCTATCTTACAGCCTGCAAAATCTGCATCAGAGTAACCAATTAACTTAAACTTTGATTCTCTAGGATACCACAGACCCAAGGTTATGGTTCCTTTGAGATATTTGAAAATCCTTTTTACAGCTGTTAGATGAGGCTCTCTGGGATCTGCTTGAAATCTTGCACAAAGACATGTTGCATACATGATATCAGGTCTACTTGCAGTAAGATACAGTAAAGACCCTATCATTCCTCTGTAGTTTGTCATATCTACTGAGGCTCCTGTGTCTTTGTCTAGCTTTGTTGCAGTAGCCATGGGAGTTGTAGCAGATGAACTATCAAGCATACCAAATTTCTTGAGAAGATTTCTGGTATACTTTGCTTGATTGATAAAAATACCATCATCTGTTTGCTTGATCTGTAAGCCTAGAAAGTAACTAAGCTCTCCCATCATGCTCATTTGGTACCTGGATTGCATGAGCTTTGCAAACTTCTTACAAAGTTTGTCATTAGTAGATCCAAAGATAATATCATCTACATAAATTTGAACTAAAAGCAAATCATCACCAGAATTGAAATAAAACAAGGTTTTATCAATTGTACCTCTTGTGAACCCACTTTCTAAAAGAAATTGAGCAAGAGTTTCATACCATGCTCTTGGTGCTTGCTTTAGTCCATATAATGCCTTGTCAAGCCTGTAGACATAATCTGGATGCTTGGGATCTACAAATCCTGGTGGTTGTTCAACAAACACTTCTTCTTCAAGCTTCCCATTGAGAAAAGCACTTTTCACATCCATCTGAAAGACTTTAAACTTCTTGTGTGCAGCATAGGCCAGAAAAATTCTTATGGCTTCCAATCTTGCAACTGGAGCAAAGGTTTCATCATAATCAATTCCTTCCTGTTGTGAATAACCTTTAGCCACAAGTCTAGCCTTGTTTCTTGTAATCACACCTTCACTGTCAGTCTTGTTTCTGAAAACCCACTTTGTACCTACAATTGATCTATTCTTTGGTCTAGGTACAAGTGTCCAGACTTCATTTCTTTCAAATTCATTTAACTCTTCTTGCATTGCTGTAATCCAATTAGCATCTTGAAGAGCTTCCTCCACCTTTTTTGGTTCTGTTTGAGACAAGAAAGCATGATACAGACACTCATTATTTGTTGCACTTCTAGTTCTCACACTAGCATCAGGATCTCCAATTATGAGATCAGGTGTGTGTGCCTGTGTCCACTTTCTTGCTGTTGGTAAGTGGTTTCTTGCATCATTATTGGATCCTCCCCCTTGATCCATGCTCTCCTGATTCATATGTTGACTTTCTGCAGCATCTGAGGCTCCCCCTGAATTGGATGGCTCAGAGTTTGAACTGTCAGAGTTTGAATCAGTTTCCTCAACTGACTCATTTTCTGTGTCTTGTTGAGCTTCTTCACGCTCCCCCTCAACTGGTTCTCTATGTTGTTCAATTTGAGAATTTTCAGTTTCTCCAGTATTTACCAGTAGAGGTTCAGAGTATGCTTCGTCAGAGTTTATCAGAACCGCTTCATCAGAGTTTGTCGGTACTGCTTCATCAGAGTTTACATCATCAGAGAATAAATCTTCATTTTCAAAGCGCAGTTGATCATATTCATCTAAGTCATCAAGTCCAGTTATTTTCTTGTCATCAAATGACACATGTATAGACTCCATGATCACCTTTGTTCTCAGATTGTATACTCTGAATGCTTTTGTTGACAATGGATAGCCAACAAAAATTCCTTCATCAGCTTTTAACTCAAATTTGGTCAACTGTTCAGGATGAGTCTTCAACACAAAGCATTTGCATCCAAATATATGAAAGTATTTCAAATTTGGCTTCTTATTTTTCACCATCTCATATGGTGTTTTACCATGCTTGTTGATCAGTGTAGCATTTTGAGTAAAACAAGCAGTTTGAACAGCTTCTGCCCAGAAATAGGTTGGTAACTTTGCTTCATCAAGCATTGTTCTGGCAGCTTCGATTAGAGTTCTGTTCTTTCTTTCAACTACACCATTTTGTTGTGGAGTCCCTGGTGCAGAAAACTCTTGCTTCACTCCTCTTTCCTTGCAGAAAGCTTCCATGATTGAGTTTCTGAATTCAGTTCCATTATCACTTCTTATAATTTTCACTTTGTGCTGTGATCCTTTGTCCAGTTGATTCACATGATCCATCAGTGTTTGAGCAGTTTTGTAAGACCCCAGATTTTGGGTAGAATTAAAACTTTTATTATATGTTGATGTAAATGTGGATAGTGGCAATGACTTTGAGAATCAAGTTATGAAATGAATGTGAATTTCGGTTTTCAAACATTTTGAGAATAGTAAGAATGGACTGAACATATAAATAAGAACAATCAATCTGGAAGATAAGAATACAATACTCCAGGGAAGGAAAGTATTTTTATGTCATCCAAATCAATATCTGGAATACATCCGACAACTCCGTAAACAAGATAGCGTGTGCCCGAGAAAGCACTAGAACATTTCTAAGTGCAAGAAGTAAAGAGAAATAAACCAGGAATATTGGATCGGATATTGAACCAAAGGATTATAGAAAAACCACTGATGAATAGTAACTTTTGATGAATAGTAAATTTTTGTCGTTTAAAAAGTTTTTCAGACCACCCCATATGCGGAACGATATAATAAACTTTCAAGGGCGTATTAGTGATCTACGATGTAAATGAAGGAATGCAAAAGCTGTCAGAATCGGAAAAATAGCATTTCTGTTTTCTCCGAAATTTCACCAATAACGGACGGATTAATTATTATTTGAGAATAATTGAGGATTTAGATTATCAATTCCATGGATATGGATTAATAAAAGAATTAGAGATATCAAAAACACTTACAGGAAACTACTTCGATAGAACGCTTAAGAAACCCTGCGAACATTTTTTCGAGATTAAGCGATTAAGCGAACGAATCATGGATTAAGGATTGAAATTATGACAAGATTAAATGTATACATGGAAGTAACATGTAACAAGATTAATTCGAGAAATGCAACATTTGGATCATCCGTGTGAAAGGAAAGCGAACTGGTAAAGCTGCTTGCCACCATGATCTCCATTGCGTGACACGTGTCCCTGCTTTGCCACCATGAGGCTCCACTGATCGACACGTGTCCTGGGCATGCAATGACTCACCACTCTTTACACAAATATCAGCATTTCAAGCATTATTAACCAAAAACAAAAAGAAAGAAAAGAAGAAAAGCAAGAGAAACACAAATTTCTCTCAACTGATCTGTTAGAGCAACCCTCAAATAAAAATTCGTATCTCACAATACACCCATGATAAAATCACCAAAATTTAACCACAGCTTCTCCATTCTATGTATAACACTCGTTCAAAATTTCATGGCAATCCAAGGTGTTTAGCCTAGTCAAATATCCTCTCCAAGTTGAAGAAACCAAACTGTCCAGTCCATGACAGTTTCAACCTCTCACCTTAGAGAGCCAATAAGTCGAGATTCAAGCATCCCCTGGTGATGATCTGTAGCTCAAAAGAAAGCTCTTGAAGAGTAGAAGGTGTGGTAAAGATTTGAAAACCAAACTCTCAATTTTCGATTTTATATGATTTTTACAAAAGTGATGATGAATAGTAACCCTTAGAAACTAACTTCGTCTTTCTTGATTTCTTTGATGATCTAAGCTAGCTTAAGGCCATACAAGGACTATATAAGGATTATTAGCGCTGGTATACTCTCCAAGGAAGGTATAAACTTTAAGGACCTTAGACCTTACTTTGATTTTATGCTTGTTCTTGATGGATTTGAGCTTGGTGATGTTTATAGTATGATTATAAGCATGAAAGCATGATTATGTAGTGGTTGATTTGACTTGAGAAATTTGGGGTATAAACTGAAAAGTAGGCTGATATTGATGAGTATTATGTTCATGAATTTTATGGATGCCCGGTGTGGCTTGGATTTGAGGTTGTGATTTTTGGAAAACGTTACGATTATAGCCGTCGTAATGCCCATTTGATTTAAGACTGTTTTGAGCATGAATTACGAACTGGTATTGGAATATTTTTGAACAACACTGACCAGTAACATGTAGGTCTTGTTTTAAGGTTTGTTTTGATATGAAGATCATGTCTATACGATTTACGGTTTAGGAGAAACGTGAGTTTTAGTAAACGCCATTCGGAAGAATGACCCATCTCTGTTCAGCAACTTTGAGTCTATATTTGGACCACTTCGGAGCCATATTAAAATGTGAAACTTGGAGGAATAATACTAGAGACAGTTAGGAAGGATCACGAAAAAGATTCGGATTAAAAAGATTATTTTTCGATTTTATAAAAATGTTTTAGTCGAGGTTGCGCAAGTGAAAACCACTAAGAGCATGACTTAGAAACCGATGTTGCAAATGGTTAAGTATAACTTGGATTTGAGGATGGATTTCGAACCCAACTTATGATATAAGTATTTTACGGATAACATGGACTTAGTATGAGCCTATAACGAGTTAGTAATTCCTTGGTTGTGTTTTGCTTACATGTTTAAGCATTGAGTACAAGTGGATTATCCAGGGGATTAACCGTGTGTTTTCGTTTGACTTTGTCTAGATTGTTCGACATGGTCACGAGCCCTATCACTTCTCGAGCATCAGGCAAGTTTCCTAAATCTATACTTGGAAGTATCGATTGTATATTACTGCTGTTGCCATGTGTGGAGTTATACAGTTTTGCGATACATGTTATATATCGTGTTAAATAGAATTTGACTTTTGGATATTATACGAGCCGTGAGATAATGTAATTATGAACCGGTATACCCTGTAGCTCTATAGATAAGAGAATGTTTATTGTTTCGACTCTAGACCGGGAGTCGATATTTGTGTTATATAGATAGTCGCGGAAACCCGGAGGGATTCCAGCGGCAGAGTACTATTCATCTTGAGGGATATTATTATTAAACATTAATTATATTTCTAGAAAGTATTAATTACCTGGAAATGATTTGAGTAATGCTATTTGAATATTACCTCATTCGAAGGTTATTATTTGAAAATGATTTGGTAACGGGCTTATAAGCTAGATATGGATAGCGGTTATAAGCCAGGTTTTTATAAAGGCCCTAGGCTCAGAGGGCAGAGCATATATTGAGTTTATAACTTAGCCAACGTATTGGGGATTATTTTTTTAGGTATATTTTCGAAAACCCGGACAGAGCTTTTTAGAAAGATTTTCGCAATAATTAGCCTAAAGGTAGCATCACCAATAAACCAGTGTTTATTTAATTAGTAAATACTTCTGGAAGCATTTACGGATTAAATAAGCCTTATTCGTCTAATTAAATTTGTTTAATTAGATGAATATCATTTTCAAAATGTTTTCTTAAAATCGCTTTGTTCCGGAATGATAACAAAGATACTCTAATGGTGATAGATTGGTATTTTCGGTTAAAAATATCTGGAGATCATTTAATTATTTAATGAATATTATCTATGAATATTCATTCGAGATTTTTTAATTAATGAATATTATTTCTGAATATTCATTTAATTATCTATTTAAGGATTAATTATTTGAGGATTATTTGCCTAATGAATATTACTTTTGAATATTCATTTGGGTTTTATTTATTTGATGAATATTATTTTAGAATATTCATTTGAGGATTTATTATTTAATGAATATTATTTCTGAATATTCATTTGAGGATTTATTATTTAATGAATATTATTTTAGAATATTCATTTGAGGATTTATTATTTAATGAATATTACTTTAGAATATTCATTTGAGGATTATTTATTTAATGAATATTATTTTCGAATATTCATTTGAGGGTTTACTTATTGAATAATATTATCAATGATTTTTAAAATCAAAGAGGTTCCCAAAACAATGTTTTTCCATTTAAATCTGTCTTTTAAAGAGGATTTAAATGCCCGCTCAACTATCAAAAATATGGGAAACCTGATTTAAGTAACTACTACTCTTTTTAAACTCTCAACTCAAAACTGTCAGGGGACAGATATTTTCTCGAAGCAATTTAGTTGCTGCAAGTCAAATATTGTGTTACCACCTCAACGATCGAGGGGTAAATTCCTGGAACAAGTCGATATCCATTAACAAGCATCGCTTGGGAAATATTGGAGAATCTTCCTTTCCAACCTAGATATGACTACTGAGTGGAGTCGTATCAACAAGTATTACACTTGGGGAAAGGGAGACGATCTTTACGTTTCAGAGTCATGGATTTCATCTGAACTAGGAGCATGTGTAAGAGGTCGAGTCGCGCCAATCCATCACCTTATTGCCCCAAATGGGCCGGGAGATCCAGAAAGGCGGTAGACAATGTCAGGCTGTCGTGATACTTCCATCTACATGTAGAAAACATATTTTGTTGTACAACCTGCTACTGATCATAGTAAGGTTGGTACGACGGGCGCGGAGAAGGCTCCAGTATTGGTTCATCATCCATTTTGGATAATTCTGCAACATGTACTGAAAGGGACCACGGATGGCTCCGTTGGTACAGGTTTACCGATCATGTTGGCAGAGGGGTTCTGCAACATGTATTGAAAGGGACCAAGGATGACACCGTGGTACAGGTTTACCGGTCATGTTGGCAGGGGGTCGAAAAGTGTTTGGAATTGAAGTGACAATAAATCCATGCAACTTCATCTTTTATTTTATGAGTTATGACTCTGTGGATACCTTACATAACATGAGTTATGGTAAGGGAGTTGTTTATACTGAATCACCTTATAACTTCATCTTTTAAGTTATATGTTGATATTCTGCATATATAGCAGATATTTTTCGGAAAGGTTATATTTGGTTTACTTTGAAACCTCATCGTTTATACTAGAACTTTGTTCATAATATAGCCAAAGTTTGTAGAAATATTATGAAATTGATATTTGAAATACAACAATGGTATTATTTTGGGATTACATTCCGATAAGGAGGTAATTTGAGTATCGAGATATTTTGACAAATTATTGTCTTATACCCGCTTTATTCTGGGTTGAATTAAAGGCAGGATTATGCCATACTTTTATTACCTTGCTGAGCTATCGCTCACTCTTGCTATTGTTTTATATATATTATATAGCAGCGAAGCAGGATGCCAATGGGACGGCACATACCCCGCAAGGCGTTTCCGTAAACAGCTTCTAGCAGTGATTCCAAAAGTAGTACGAACCAATCGAATCAGGCTACAGCTTTTGGTATTCAACTTATGTATAGATAAGAATGGTATGAGAGGATTGTGAGCATCAGAAGCTAAGTTGGTAATGTAACGTTACTTAGAAATTGTATCAGTGACAGATTCAAAGACATTTGGGTATTGTAATAAAAGTTATTTATTCCGCAATGGTTGTATTTGTGTCGTTTCTGAGACTCTAACCTGTGTGTGTGTGTGTGTGTGTGAGACATATATTGTGGGGTCGTGAGCAGGTGAATTATGAATGTTGTGAGTAATACAGGTAAGGCAAGGAGTAAATGGATCGTGACTACTCTAAATCCCTGACCCCGGATTTGGGGTTGTTACAGAAATGGTATCAGAGCGTTAGGTTACAGTCCTCAGAAATGATAGGAGATCGAGTCTTACAATACCCTTAAGAATGATAAGGACATCTAGAGCTCGAATTGAGTTCGTAGTCGGGTTAGAGGACATGACCCGGACTGTTTAAGATGAAGCCCGAGAGGGGACTTCTTCTGGGAAACCGTACTTAGGACTTCATGGTTAGTCACCTCGATTCGTATGAGTTATAGATTGATGGGATTCTGAGATACCAGACCCTGAGGCCTTCGAGTAGGCAATTGATGATGCGTTCCTTGAAATGGACGGAGACCCGATAAAGGAAGATCCATAGGAGGATCTAGAGGAAGACCCCATAGTGGGTCAAGGAAAGAATCTTGTAGAGAACGTGTTGATTGATAAAGATGTGGTATGTTACTTGAGGTCGTACAATAGGACCAGACGAACCTTCAAGGGACAAATAAGTGACGAGACAAGAATTTAAGGATCGTTTATGGCTCATCATGAGATATGACAGAAAATGGAGTAGAATCTCCAAAGCAGAAGAGGTAGAGGCAGTATAGCCAGTATCAGTGGATTGATTCGACTTGAACGAAACCTGTTACTCGTAGTTGGTTATAGTTGCCCATAAGGAGGCGGCATACGTAAGAACCAAGGTGTTCAGATTTTCACGAACGATTAAGGGTACTTAGTTGCCTAAGAATAGTGGAAGGAATTGCTTTGGTTGTGAGGTTTCAATCCCCCGCGACCAGCGATTCCACTAGAAATAGTGTCTATTACATCATTGAGGGATTTTATTATCTCAAGGAATATTGGGTATAAAGATGATTGAAATAGAGACCGGATTTAAGCTTGTAGTTTCTAACGAGCTTCCGAGGTACCGCCCAGTCGACATGTGGAACTGTCATTACTATGGGCGATAACGGTATCGAGGTCTTCTTAGAGAACAGAACGCTTACTTGAGACGTTTGCGCCTAGTCGAATAGAACTCCCTGCGATTGCAAATGTTGATGGTTGAATTCTTAGTGACTATTATAAGTCGGCAATGACGTAAGTATCAAACACCTTAGGGTGCGTGGAAAAGAAAAGCTTTGGAATTGAACGATTATCCATCAGAGGAGCCGACATAAAAGGCGTCCGTAGAGACCTTGGTAGTACCCTCCCCATTTGTAAATTATGTGGGATATTTCCCCAATCAATGATCTATCTTGACCTCTTTCCAAGAAAGAATTCTGATAAGGGTATATTCCCTCTTCGAAGTTATTTTATAACACTTGTGTTAAATCATAATTAATTTCAATTGTGTTAGAGGCTGTCACGATGCCTACTTTCAGGTTTTCGAAGCCCTGTCAAATGATTTTATTTAAGCTTTGACTTTTCCTCGAATAATGAATGACCCTATGGTGATACCTCACCACTTGGTTGTTAAGTACCAGTATCTTTTGGTTATTCTTTTCCTTGTATTTTCTTTGGAAACCGCACATTTGGAATCTGTTCAATTTCAATCCAAGGTGTTCCTTTAAGAAATATTGTCGAAAGACGATAATCATTAAATTGATCTCGAATTGCTTTCATACTTTTCAACTTCCACTGAGACGAACAACCCTATACTTATAAGGGCTACAAGGACTATCTGTCTATGTGATAGAAGTCTGATGGGACGCCATCACTTGTAAGTTGTGAAATACAAGAAGGCTAATTACCTTTAGTAATGTCTCAATCGAGGCACACAACGTGAGTTCTTATGATCATGTTGATCTCTCGGTAAATTCTTTTACCTCCAATAAGGTTACCTTAAAACTCATAACCTTATGATCACCAGTGTGTGACATTTTCCTTGATATGGGAGCTGTCTTTTCAAGACCCCATGATTTTTGTTATCCTCATTGAATTCTAAGGGGAGGCCAATCAGGTCAAATAAGTCAAAATTCGTCGATAGGAATTAGTTCGAAAAGAAATCGCCTATGACAGGAGCGAATCCCTAAGACAAATAGAATGTTAGTGACATATCAATGAATTGGTTTATTCTCCCAAGGATATTATGATAATAGAAAGCGTGTCGATCGATGTATGTGAAAGAAATAGCGATGTGCCGTGAGCTCCAGTGACAACGGTGTTAGACAGATGCCCTATAGTGGAATTGAGATTTTGGAGGAGTTGTTTACGAATGTACACTACCTCTGGGTTAGCAAGATAAGTACTGACGATGGAGTCAGAGGGAGCTGGTATTGTGACTTGGGAGAGGTGCAGCGTGTGTGGTTCTAGAGGAATAATTTTCGGAAATATATGGAGACCCGGATGAAAATGAAAGTTAAAGAGTTAAAACCAGAAACCATGACTGTAACCGAGTATGAGGCCAAGTTTTCTGAATTATTGAGGTTTGTCCCGGAGTTAAGAAAGCCAGTAGGTTTCAACCAGGGCTACCTCCAACAAGCAGCCCACTGTCAGGACCTTTAAATAGCAGGTGCCCTTCTACACTGTGACAGAGCTAATGCATTGTTGTATATCAAGATGTTGCATGACGATTAAACCTTAAGGCCGAGACGCTGAGGGAATAATTACAAGTAGAAATAGCCAATCGAGGGATTTTCCCATAAGACTGGTACATCCAGGTTGTGAACTAGAAATATGAGGCCGGCACTTTTGATAGACCTGATTCCTTTCAAGTTGGGAGGAGTTGATATTATAATAAGAATGGGTTGGTTGACACCCAATGAAGCCCAGACTGATTGTAGGGGATAGAGAGTAATAAATAAAGAATGGAGACAGATTCAGAGATTCTTGAATATAGTCAGCCTAAGAAATTATTATGCCGGAGATATGAGGCTTAATTAGCTCTTAAGGTTGACGCCAAGAAAAGAGATACCAAGTATAAAGGGAACTACAATGGTTTTGGGAGATTGTACAAGATCTTAATGCGCTACCAAATATCGATTGGGATGACATGAGAATGAATACCGAGTATTCAGAGTATAGTGGGAATGAAAGAGTTAGTGACTCAGTTACAAGAGTTGTTGTATAAGGATATGATAAGACCCAGTGTACCACCGTGGAGAGCCCGGTGTTGTTGTAAGAGAGAAAGATTTTAGCACAAGATTATATATCGAACCTCGAGAGTTGTATGAGTTTGACATGGAGAATAGGTACCCTTGTAAATGATTGTTTGATCAGTGGAAGAACGCTGTGTATTTCCAATTTACTTAAGAACTGGGTATCACCAGTTGGAAGTTAAATCCGAGGATATACCCAAGACTGCGATTCGTACCGGGAATAGACACTTCGAGTTTTCAGCGAGGTTATTTTGGGATTGACTATGCCCCCACAAATTTTATGGAATGTAATGAATTGGCTTTGAGTTACCCATGATAGTAGATAGCATGAGATGGAGAAATGGCTAGAATTGACCTAGGATTATGACCGTGAGATACACTACCATCCGGGGAAGGCCAATGTGGTGGCCGATACCCTTACTTTGAAATGAGACAGAGATGGATTCCGAATGATCGGGAATTAAAAGATGAGATTTTACACAACACCCAAGTTAGTCCAACAAACTAGACGGACAAAAGATTTCACCAACAAGCGGCTAGTGACAACCAAGACAGACAGAAAAAGTATGCGGACTAAGCCCGCGAGTATAGAGATAGTACTGCTACTGATAAGCTAAATGGCATGTTGATGGATGACAAGCAAGTTTATGTTGGTGTATTTTCTGTACAAACAAGATAGAGAATATGAGGTTAGAGATTCGTGATGCTAAAAGATATCCCCATTTGTTTTCAGAGTGATTCCGGGACGGAATCCTTTTAAGGAGGGGAGACTGTAAGACCCCAGATTTTGGGTAGAATTAAAACTTTTATTATATGTTGATGTAAATGTGGATAGTGGCAATGACTTTGAGAATCAAGTTATGAAATGAATGTGAATTTCGGTTTTCAAACATTTTGAGAATAGTAAGAATGGACTGAACATATAAATAAGAACAATCAATCTGGAAGATAAGAATACAATACTCCAGGGAAGGAAAGTATTTTTATGTCATCCAAATCAATATCTGGAATACATCCGACAACTCCGTAAACAAGATAGCGTGTGCCCGAGAAAGCACTAGAACATTTCTAAGTGCAAGAAGTAAAGAGAAATAAACCAGGAATATTGGATCGGATATTGAACCAAAGGATTATAGAAAAACCACTGATGAATAGTAACTTTTGATGAATAGTAAATTTTTGTCGTTTAAAAAGTTTTTCAGACCACCCCATATGCGGAACGATATAATAAACTTTCAAGGGCGTATTAGTGATCTACGATGTAAATGAAGGAATGCAAAAGCTGTCAGAATCGGAAAAATAGCATTTCTGTTTTCTCCGAAATTTCACCAATAACGGATGGATTAATTATTATTTGAGAATAATTGAGGATTTAGATTATCAATTCCATGGATATGGATTAATAAAAGAATTAGAGATATCAAAAACACTTACAGGAAACTACTTCGATAGAACGCTTAAGAAACCCTGCGAACATTTTTTCGAGATTAAGCGATTAAGCGAACGAATCATGGATTAAGGATTGAAATTATGACAAGATTAAATGTATACATGGAAGTAACATGTAACAAGATTAATTCGAGAAATGCAACATTTGGATCATCCGTGTGAAAGGAAAGCGAACTGGTAAAGCTGCTTGCCACCATGATCTCCATTGCGTGACACGTGTCCCTGCTTTGCCACCATGAGGCTCCACTGATCGACACGTGTCCTGGGCATGCAATGACTCACCACTCTTTACACAAATATCAGCATTTCAAGCATTATTAACCAAAAACAAAAAGAAAGAAAAGAAGAAAAGCAAGAGAAACACAAATTTCTCTCAACTGATCTGTTAGAGCAACCCTCAAATAAAAATTCGTATCTCACAATACACCCATGATAAAATCACCAAAATTTAACCACAGCTTCTCCATTCTATGTATAACACTCGTTCAAAATTTCATGGCAATCCAAGGTGTTTAGCCTAGTCAAATATCCTCTCCAAGTTGAAGAAACCAAACTGTCCAGTCCATGACAGTTTCAACCTCTCACCTTAGAGAGCCAATAAGTCGAGATTCAAGCATCCCCTGGTGATGATCTGTAGCTCAAAAGAAAGCTCTTGAAGAGTAGAAGGTGTGGTAAAGATTTGAAAACCAAACTCTCAATTTTCGATTTTATATGATTTTTACAAAAGTGATGATGAATAGTAACCCTTAGAAACTAACTTCGTCTTTCTTGATTTCTTTGATGATCTAAGCTAGCTTAAGGCCATACAAGGACTATATAAGGATTATTAGCGCTGGTATACTCTCCAAGGAAGGTATAAACTTTAAGGACCTTAGACCTTACTTTGATTTTATGCTTGTTCTTGATGGATTTGAGCTTGGTGATGTTTATAGTATGATTATAAGCATGAAAGCATGATTATGTAGTGGTTGATTTGACTTGAGAAATTTGGGGTATAAACTGAAAAGTAGGCTGATATTGATGAGTATTATGTTCATGAATTTTATGGATGCCCGGTGTGGCTTGGATTTGAGGTTGTGATTTTTGGAAAACGTTACGATTATAGCCGTCGTAATGCCCATTTGATTTAAGACTGTTTTGAGCATGAATTACGAACTGGTATTGGAATATTTTTGAACAACACTGACCAGTAACATGTAGGTCTTGTTTTAAGGTTTGTTTTGATATGAAGATCATGTCTATACGATTTACGGTTTAGGAGAAACGTGAGTTTTAGTAAACGCCATTCGGAAGAATGACCCATCTCTGTTCAGCAACTTTGAGTCTATATTTGGACCACTTCGGAGCCATATTAAAATGTGAAACTTGGAGGAATAATACTAGAGACAGTTAGGAAGGATCACGAAAAAGATTCGGATTAAAAAGATTATTTTTCGATTTTATAAAAATGTTTTAGTCGAGGTCGCGCAAGTGAAAACCACTAAGAGCATGACTTAGAAACCGATGTTGCAAATGGTTAAGTATAACTTGGATTTGAGGATGGATTTCGAACCCAACTTATGATATAAGTATTTTACGGATAACATGGACTTAGTATGAGCCTATAACGAGTTAGTAATTCCTTGGTTGTGTTTTGCTTACATGTTTAAGCATTGAGTACAAGTGGATTATCCAGGGGATTAACCGTGTGTTTTCGTTTGACTTTGTCTAGATTGTTCGACATGGTCACGAGCCCTATCACTTCTCGAGCATCAGGCAAGTTTCCTAAATCTATACTTGGAAGTATCGATTGTATATTACTGCTGTTGCCATGTGTGGAGTTATACAGTTTTGCGATACATGTTATATATCGTGTTAAATAGAATTTGACTTTTGGATATTATACGAGCCGTGAGATAATGTAATTATGAACCGGTATACCCTGTAGCTCTATAGATAAGAGAATGTTTATTGTTTCGACTCTAGACCGGGAGTCGATATTTGTGTTATATAGATAGTCGCGGAAACCCGGAGGGATTCCAGCGGCAGAGTACTATTCATCTTGAGGGATATTATTATTAAACATTAATTATATTTCTAGAAAGTATTAATTACCTGGAAATGATTTGAGTAATGCTATTTGAATATTACCTCATTCGAAGGTTATTATTTGAAAATGATTTGGTAACGGGCTTATAAGCTAGATATGGATAGCGGTTATAAGCCAGGTTTTTATAAAGGCCCTAGGCTCAGAGGGCAGAGCATATATTGAGTTTATAACTTAGCCAACGTATTGGGGATTATTTTTTTAGGTATATTTTCGAAAACCCGGACAGAGCTTTTTAGAAAGATTTTCGCAATAATTAGCCTAAAGGTAGCATCACCAATAAACCAGTGTTTATTTAATTAGTAAATACTTCTGGAAGCATTTACGGATTAAATAAGCCTTATTCGTCTAATTAAATTTGTTTAATTAGATGAATATCATTTTCAAAATGTTTTCTTAAAATCGCTTTGTTCCGGAATGATAACAAAGATACTCTAATGGTGATAGATTGGTATTTTCGGTTAAAAATATCTGGAGATCATTTAATTATTTAATGAATATTATCTATGAATATTCATTCGAGATTTTTTAATTAATGAATATTATTTCTGAATATTCATTTAATTATCTATTTAAGGATTAATTATTTGAGGATTATTTGCCTAATGAATATTACTTTTGAATATTCATTTGGGTTTTATTTATTTGATGAATATTATTTTAGAATATTCATTTGAGGATTTATTATTTAATGAATATTATTTCCGAATATTCATTTGAGGATTTATTATTTAATGAATATTATTTTAGAATATTCATTTGAGGATTTATTATTTAATGAATATTACTTTAGAATATTCATTTGAGGATTATTTATTTAATGAATATTATTTTCGAATATTCATTTGAGGGTTTACTTATTGAATAATATTATCAATGATTTTTAAAATCAAAGAGGTTCCCAAAACAATGTTTTTCCATTTAAATCTGTCTTTTAAAGAGGATTTAAATGCCCGCTCAACTATCAAAAATATGGGAAACCTGATTTAAGTAACTACTACTCTTTTTAAACTCTCAACTCAAAACTGTCAGGGGACAGATATTTTCTCGAAGCAATTTAGTTGCTGCAAGTCAAATATTGTGTTACCACCTCAACGATCGAGGGGTAAATTCCTGGAACAAGTCGATATCCATTAACAAGCATCGCTTGGGAAATATTGGAGAATCTTCCTTTCCAACCTAGATATGACTACTGAGTGGAGTCGTATCAACAAGTATTACACTTGGGGAAAGGGAGACGATCTTTACGTTTCAGAGTCATGGATTTCATCTGAACTAGGAGCATGTGTAAGAGGTCGAGTCGCGCCGATCCATCACCTTATTGCCCCAAATGGGCCGGGAGATCCAGAAAGGCGGTAGACAATGTCAGGCTGTCGTGATACTTCCATCTACATGTAGAAAACATATTTTGTTGTACAACCTGCTACTGATCATAGTAAGGTTGGTACGACGGGCGCGGAGAAGGCTCCAGTATTGGTTCATCATCCATTTTGGATAATTCTGCAACATGTACTGAAAGGGACCACGGATGGCTCCGTTGGTACAGGTTTACCGATCATGTTGGCAGAGGGGTTCTGCAACATGTATTGAAAGGGACCAAGGATGACACCGTGGTACAGGTTTACCGGTCATGTTGGCAGGGGGTCGAAAAGTGTTTGGAATTGAAGTGACAATAAATCCATGCAACTTCATCTTTTATTTTATGAGTTATGACTCTGTGGATACCTTACATAACATGAGTTATGGTAAGGGAGTTGTTTATACTGAATCACCTTATAACTTCATCTTTTAAGTTATATGTTGATATTCTGCATATATAGCAGATATTTTTCGGAAAGGTTATATTTGGTTTACTTTGAAACCTCATCGTTTATACTAGAACTTTGTTCATAATATAGCCAAAGTTTGCAGAAATATTATGAAATTGATATTTGAAATACAACAATGGTATTATTTTGGGATTACATTCCGATAAGGAGGTAATTTGAGTATCGAGATATTTTGACAAATTATTGTCTTATACCCGCTTTATTCTGGGTTGAATTAAAGGCAGGATTATGCCATACTTTTATTACCTTGCTGAGCTATCGCTCACTCTTGCTATTGTTTTATATATATTATATAGCAGCGAAGCAGGATGCCAATGGGACGGCACATACCCCGCAAGGCGTTTCCGTAAACAGCTTCTAGCAGTGATTCCAAAAG
The DNA here is from genome assembly GCA_030848705.1 of Heracleum sosnowskyi. Classification (NCBI taxonomy): domain Eukaryota; kingdom Viridiplantae; phylum Streptophyta; class Magnoliopsida; order Apiales; family Apiaceae; genus Heracleum; species Heracleum sosnowskyi. Next base: position 89,346,521 of record CM061235.1, on the reverse strand, counting down.
TAGTACGAACCAATCGAATCAGGCTACAGCTTTTGGTATTCAACTTATGTATAGATAAGAATGGTATGAGAGGATTGTGAGCATCAGAAGCTAAGTTGGTAATGTAACGTTACTTAGAAATTGTATCAGTGACAGATTCAAAGACATTTGGGTATTGTAATAAAAGTTATTTATTCCGCAATGGTTGTATTTGTGTCGTTTCTGAGACTCTAACCTGTGTGTGTGTGTGTGTGTGAGACATATATTGTGGGGTCGTGAGCAGGTGAATTATGAATGTTGTGAGTAATACAGGTAAGGCAAGGAGTAAATGGATCGTGACTACTCTAAATCCCTGACCCCGGATTTGGGGTTGTTACAAGTTTCATCCTTCTTTGATAAGAAATACACCCATGTATATCTAGTATATTCATCAACAATTACTAGAGCATATTTCTTTCTGCCCATAGACATCACATTCACGGGTCCAAAGAGATCAACATGTAGAAGATGATAAGGTTCCACTACTGAAGATTCAGATTTGCTCTTGAAAGATGACTTCCTTTGCTTGGCCTTTTGACAAGAATCACACAGACCATCTAAGCTTAGTATTGACTTTGGAAGTCCCCTTACAAGATCTTTTGCAGACAAACACACTGTTTTTCCATCAGAGTTTGTTACCAAACTTGCTTCATAAATATTGTTGCGCCTGTTTCCAACTAGAACAACTTTTCCAGTAGATTTACTGATAACTTCACAGTATTCAGTATGAAAATCTACATGGTTTCCTCTGTCACAGATTTGACTCACAGATAGCAGATTATGCTTGAGTCCTGAGACTAGAGCTACATTTGTGATGATGACACTTCCAAGATTAATATTGCCATATCCCAGAGTGTGTCCTATGTTGCCATCTCCATAGGAAACCTTTGGGCCAGCCTTCTCCTCAAAGTCTGATAGCAGGGCTTTATTTCCAGTCATATGTCCTGAGCATCCACTGTCCAAGATAAGTGTGCTCTCTTTTATACCCTGCAATCACAAACAAACACTAAGTGTTAGTTTTAAGGACCCAGACTTGCTTGGATCCTTTGTCTTTCTTAACAGTGTTAGCTTTTGCAGCGGAATCACTATCAACAGAGTTTAAACTAACATTGTCAGACTTTACACTTGCAGAGTTTGCTCTAACCCATTTCAAGTTGGGTTTTAGCTCATAATAGTTGTGATAAATAGCATGATAACTCTTACAAGTATAAATAGAATGCCAAGTGCTCCCACAATGTGTGCATAAAGTCTGTGGTTTAACCCTTACATAATCATTCTTTACTCCTGATGTAGAAGGTAAAGAATTAATATGTTTGTTCTTATTGCAAAATCTAGCAAGATGGTTAGTACTACCACAATTATAACATGTTTTCCTTGGAGCAGCAGCAGTAGGCAAATGATTATTTCTTTTATTTATGCCTATTTTTCCATTCCTATTCTTCTTGGACCCTTTTGGTTTCATGGCAAATTTTACCTCTTTGAGCTTATGATTGAACTGTTTTCCTGTCATCAAACCAACATTAACCTGTTTTTCACAAGTTTTTACTGGCTTTCTAACAGCTTCTATTTCCATAAGATTTTCTGTTATAATATTTTCCTGTCTTTCACAGGTTTCATCTGATTCCATATCAGCTTCTCTTATTACAACAGATTTTAACTTATTGGTTTCTGGAACAAATTTCACAGGTTTAAGTTGTGGTTTAACCTTAACTTTGTCTTTAAACCTAAGTTCATCATTTTCACAATAGCCTAAACCTACAGAATCTGTCTGAAACACTTGATGAGTGTCTCTTCCAGAGTTTGTCCAAGTCTTGATTATTTTTCTTTCTTTTTCAAGATCAGATTCTAGTTGCTTATACCTTTTGAGCACCTCCTGTTCAACATAAACAGCATCATCTCTTTCTTTTTGAATCTGCTTCATATTATCAAGTTCTCCTTCAAGAAACTTGTTTCTCTCTTTAAGACTAAGATTCTCAGTTTTAATTCTCTCATTCTCTAAAGTCTGATCCCTATAACTAACATGTACGCTTTTCAGATATACTCTTAATTCAGATATATTATCAGTATCATAAGCATAAGTAGTTAGGGGTACCTTATTTTCAGATGATTCAGTCTCATCTTTGACAGTTGCCATGAGAGCATAATTTACTCCATCATCAGAGTCTGAAGTATCTGCCCAGTCTTTGCCTTTAGAGATGAGTGCTTTCTCAGATTTGCCTTTCTTGCACTCTGGGGCATAGTGACCCATCTCCTTACACTTGTAGCACTGGATTTCAGATTTATCTTTCTTGCCAGACTTGGTCTCCCTTCCATCAAACTTTCTAAAACTTTTCCTTTCAGAGTTTGAATCTTTCCTTGAGAATCTCTTTCCTTTCTTGAAGTTCTTGAATCCCATCTTCTTGAAGGTCTTCACCATTAATGCAGCCATTTGCATCATCTGTTCTTCATCATCCTCAGAGTCAGAAGCTTCATCAGAGTTTGAGTCATCATCAGAGTTTGATGACTCACTATCAGATTTAATGACTAAAGCCTTTCCCTTGGCTTTCTTCCTTGATGATTCCTTCTTAATGGGCTTCTCCTCAACTTTGAGAGCAACAGATTTTGTCTTCTTGCTTGATCTTCTGTTTCTTTGTTCTATTTCCAATTCATGAGTTTTCAGTAACCCATAAATCTCATCAAGTTCAGTTTCAGCAAGTTCGTAATTATCTCTTATAGTTGTTGTCTTCAAATCCCATCTTTCAGGTAAAGATAAGAGAAATTTGAGATTTGATTCTTCAAGATCATATTCTTTATCAACTAGAGATAAATCATTCAGCAGTTTACAGAATCTGTCATATGTCTCAGTCAAGGTTTCATTGGCTCTTGAATCAAAGTGCTCATACTCCTGAGTGAGTATCGTTTTCCTGTTCTTCTTTATAGCAGTGGTTCCTTGACACCTGACTTCCAAAGCATCCCCGATTTCTTTTGCAGTTTTGCAACCAATTACTCTGTTAGACATAACATTATCTAAAGCACTGTGGAGAAGATGTCTAACCTTTGCATCTTTTGCAATTGATGAGATGTCCTCAGGAGTCATATCTTTCTTTTCCTTTGGAACCGTCTTTTGTTCTTGACCATCAACAACAGGAGACAATTTAGTCGGCATATGTGGACCATCATATATTCTGTCAAGGTATTCTGGATCTGTAGCCTCCAGAAACATGGTCATCTTCACCTTCCAAATTGGATACTCCACTGGCCTGAGAATTGGAACCCTGATTGTTTCATACCGACTCACAGAATTAGGCTTAACCTGTTCAACCTTGGGAGTAGTTTGATTTTCTTCAAACATGATTATTACTGTGTTTGAATCGTAAAACTGTATATATTAAACAGCCTTGGCTCTGATACCAATTGTTAGGCCGAATACACAATATATAATCAAGTATGTATGAGAATAACAATCAAGAACACTTTTTATAAATCAACAAACTGTAATTATATTAACAGTTTTTCTCTTTATGATGTTAATGAATCACAAAGAGCTACTAGGTTACAAGAATAATATTTCAATAATCGCATCCCTTCTAGGGATAACCTATCTGTGTTTATATAGTACACAGCTACATACAATCCTTATCTAATTGATACTCCTATAAATTAGCTATACAATTCATATCAATTAAGGATTGCTTCAGTCTTCTATTCCGTTTCCTTAGCTGTATCAATATATTCTGCTTCTTTCCATCTTCAGAATATATTGTTTCTAGAATCTTTATCTTTGCACCGACAGCTAAGTCAACTATCACCACGTCAGACTTTATCAAACTCTGACTGACTTCAATGTGAACTCTTCACCCAGTCAGACTTTATCAAACTCTGACTGGCTTCTAGATAAACTCTGATATGTACCTGGTACTTAAACACTGATGAACAAACGTCAGCAATTATATCTAACATATAAAATTGAAATTAAAATAGATTGATACTTTTGGGAAAATAAAAAAATCACAATTTAAATTAAATTAAAAAAATATACTAATAATTTATAAAGCTTCCCGTGCATTGCACGGGTATAAAGCTAGTGTCTCTCCTTGTATATAATAAGCGTAAGGGGATCTTATCCAAAACTTTGGTTGGTCACTACTACCAAAAGTATACGATCCGTTGGATTATTAAACTATAAATCTTCAAATCAATGAGGACCATTAGATATAATATTAAAAATTATATTTGATTATTAATATGATAGTATTTAAATACTAAAAGATGTATTTTGATAATTTAAACCAATTATAAATAGGTTTTCTATATTGAATAGAAATCTTTATGTAAAAATTCGTAATTATCTTTTCTCTTTAGTTTATGGATAGTTCCAGTTAGATAATAATTATTAAACCATCATTAAATTAAAGATAATTTTGTAAGCTACGCGTGGGCTGTAAAATCGTTAAAATCTGTTGTCTAAAACTCAAGATAGAGCCAAACAGTAAAGTTATTATCTAAATTTTAATAAATAAAAGATGTATTTTGATAATTTAAACCAATTATAAATAGGTTTTCTATATTGAATAGAAATCTTTATGTAAAAATTTGTAATTCTCTTTTCTCTTTAGTTTATGGATAGTTCGAGTTAGATAATAATTATTAAACCATCATTAAATTAAATATAATTTTGTAAGCTTCGCGTCGGCTGTAAAATCGTTAAAATCAGTTGTCTAAAACTCAAGATAGAGCCCACACAGTAAAGTTATTATCTAAATTTTATTGAATATATTTTTATTACTGTAGCACCAATTTAATTTTTTTTCCTAATTTTTTTAAATTTATAAATTCTATGTTTATTTCAATAAAATACTAAAACCAATTTAAGAAAAAATTAAAATCGATCGTCCGTGTACGATTACGACCAAATTAATAATTATAGTTAGATCTTAAATAGATCGATGAAAATTGTTAGATCTAATATTAAAAAGTGTATCTGATTAATAATAGAATTATATTTAAATACTAAAAAGTGTATTTTGATAATTTAAAATTTTTCTATGTAAAAATTCTTAAATATATTTTCTCTTGAATTTATGTATAGTTTCAGTTAGATAATAATTATTAAACCAAATATCAAGATAACAATGATACACGTGGACCCTACGTGGAGAACTCATGTAATAAATTTAAACACTTTTTTTCTGAACGAACATAACAATTTGATTAATCCAAATTATAATTATATTATTTTACATATAACAAACATAAAAGGATAATATCAAAATATTATTAAAATATTGAGGGTTTCATATTCATAAACGATAATTTTGAATATAATACTTATATTAAAATGTGTATTTGATTAAAGGTAGGATTATATTTAAATACTAAGAACTGTGCTTTGATAATTTAAACCAATTATGAATTGATTTTCTATATTAAATTGAATTATTTATGTAAAACTTCTTAACCATCTTTTCTTTTCAGTTTATTTTATGAGTAGGTCAACTGGTCAAGTTAGATAATAACTATTAAACCATCATTAAATTAAAGATAATTTCGTTAGTTTCGAATGGGTTGTAAAATCGTCAAAATTGAATTTCTAAAACTCGGATAGAACCCAAATAGTAAAGTGTGTATCTAAATTTTAATAAATATTTTTTTATTATTGTAGCACCAATTTATTTATTTTTCCACTAATTCTTTTAAATATAGAGAAATTTTATGTTTCTTTCAAAAAAATATCAAAATTAATTAAGAACAAATTCAAATCAATAAAGAATATAATAATATGAGAATAAAATTTTATATAATCATAACATAATTTTTATTCTGTTTAATAATTTTTAAGTAATAATGTATTTTAAAATTTTATATACACTGTAAATAAAACCGAAACATTAAAAGTAAAAGCAGTTAGTAAGATACTTATATCAGTATATACTTGATATCCTTATTATATTAAATCCTTATATATAATAATCATAATAGGGATCTTATCCAAAATTTTGGTCGTAGATAACCAAATTAATAAGGACCATTAGATCTTAACTTGATAAATGCAAATCGTTAGATCAAATATTTAAAAAGTGTATTTTATTAATAATAGGATTACATTTAAATTCTAAAATGTGTATTTTGATAATTTAAACCAAATATACCAAATATAAATAAGTTTTCTATATTGAATAGAATTCTCCATGTAAAAAATTCGTGGCTTTCTTTTCTCTTCTATGGATAATTCAAGTTAGATAAAAATTGTTAAACCATCTTTTAATTAAATATAATTTAGTTATCTTCATGTGGGGTATAAAATTGTCAAAATCTGATTTTTAAAACACAAGATAAAGCCCAAATTAGTAAAGTGAATATTTAAATTCTATTAATAATTATTATGTCATCATTATTTTAATACCAATTTAATTACTTTTTTCTAACTATTTTAAATTTAGAAACCTATGTTCAAAATTTAAAATCAATCTAAGAAAAATTCAAATCAACAAAGAATATAATAATACGAGGATAGAATTTTATAAAATTGTGCATATTTTTAATCTTATTTTATTAAGTTTTAGATCATAACTAATCAAATATTATTTATTATTAACTAATAAATTATACGTAAATGGTGATTTTGTTTTATAAGAACTCATACCTAATTTTATTGTTAGCAGGACTGTATTCATATTAAACAAATCTTATTTTGAAATTTTAGACTCGAGACCAAACTTTTTTAACATATATACATTGTAAATTATTAAATTCGAAACTTTAAAAGTTTCTTAATCATTAGTATAGTACTTTTATGAAAAATTGTACTTTACAAAAAATATTATCAAATAACCTATGTCTGCGAGAAAAAAAATGAAAAAATTCTTTATTTAAAAAAAACCTATATAAATTTTAATATGTTGTTGGTAGATTCAAAACTTAGATCATTCTACATGATAATTTTACTGTATCTAACGTTTTTCAACAATTTAATTTGAAACATCCAACGATTATGGATTTAATGATCAAACAAAGCGACCAAACTTATAAGGAAGCTTTCATTATTTAGTTTGTAATATAATAACATAGATATTTATAGGATATACTATAAAAAATGAATTTTATACAGAATTTTGATCGTCACGGTGTACTACTTTAAAAGAAGAACTAATACAAAAAAAATTATATTTTAATTGATAATTTATTTTCTCAAAAGTTCAAAGTTCCCGCATCTTTAACATATTACAAAAAAGTGTATATTATATTTTAGCAATAAATAATTAAAAAAATTATAAATTATAAATATTATAAATATTAAGAAAAATTAATGATGTTATCATGGTAGTTTGTTTCTAAATACCGCCAAAACATTCTCAACCGTTATATCCAATACTTTTAAAAATTGATGATCAAGATTACATCATATAAAAAGAAGTTATTGTCTAAAAATGATATAAGTTAAAAGATATTATATTAGGATTGGATTTTCTAAAAAGTCAAAATATAAAAATAGTTGTAATTAAATATGGAAACTCATTTAATACCAAAATAATAAAAATCGTTTAATGTTAAATAGATAGGTGAAAACCGTTAGATTTAACATTAAAACTGTATTTGGTTAATAAAGGGTATTCTAATAATCTAAACTACATATAAGTAGATTTCCTAAATCGAATAGAATTCTCAACATTAAATTTCGTCACTTTATTCTCTTTTTAGTTTTAGAATAGTTTAGCGTGTAAAATATAATAAATATCAAATTTTTAACTATAATTTTTTTGTCTAAATCTTTTTTAACAATAATTTAATCATGTAAACTAATAACTTTTAAATATTAAAATAATCATAAATAAATATAATTATAAATATTTAAAAAAACAATCGTGTGTTGCATGGATACTAAAAATATAATTATAAACAAAATAATTATAAATAAAATTTAAGTAACCGTGCATCGCACGGGCTATAAGGTAGTATATAATAAGCGTAAGAGAGATTTTATCCAAAACTTTGGTTGGTCCTGTACTACCAAAAGTATATGATCCGTTGGATTATAAAACTATAAATATTCAAATATATGAGGACCGTTAGATATAATATTAAAAATTGTATTTGATTAATAATTAATAGGATCGTATTTAAATACTAAAAGGTGTATTTTGATAATTTAAACTAATTATAAATGGGTTTTCTATATTGAATAGAAATCTTTATGTAAAAATTCGTAATTATCTTTTCTCTTTAGTTTAGTTTATGGATAGTTCCAGTTAGATAATAATTATTAAACCATCATTAAATTAAAGATAATTTTGTTAGCTTCGCATGGGCTGTAAAATCGTTAAAATATATTGTCTAAAACTCAAGATATAGCCCAAACAGTAAAGTGATCATCCAAATTTTAATAAATATTTTTTTTATTATTGTAGCACCAATTTAATTTTTTTCCTAACTCTTTTAAATTTATAAATTCTATGTCAATAAAATATTAAAATCAAGTTAATAAAAAATTAAAATCGATCTGGTCCGTGTACGATCACTATACGACCAAATTAATAATTATAGAATTAGATCTTAAATAGATCGATTAGAATTGTTAGATCTATTATTAAAAAATGTATCTGATTAATAATAGAATTATATTTAAATACTAAAAAGTGTACTTTGATAATTTAAAATTTTTCTATGTAAAAATTCTTAAATATATTTTCTATATAGTTCCAGTTAGATAATAATTGTTAAACCAAATATCAAGATAACAATTTTACAATATTAAACAAAAGTCTAATGGGGTCGATATACCTGACCGAAGTGAAAGTTCCCTCGATAGACAAAAAACAATGTCTGGAAATACATCAGGGAATCAATTGGATGACCCCCATCAGGGCCTTCCTGGAGAGAGGGGTATTGCCATTAGACAAAAAGGAAGCACAAAAGGTGAAATATCGTTCAGCCAGCTACACCTTAGTAGGGGGACAATTGTTCAGACGATCGGCTACACAACCTCTCCTCAAATGTCTGGCCCCCGAAGATCAAAGGTTAGTGTTGGAAACCGTACACGAAGGAATTTGTGGGGAGCATTTGGCAGGACGATCACTAGCCTTCAAAATCCTCAGACAAGGGTTCTTTTGGCCGACCATAAGGGAAGACGCCAAACTTTACTCGAAGAAATGCAGACAGTGCCAGCTGTTCAGCACTGTGCCGAAGCAACCCCCAGAAGAAATGTCATCGGTCCTCAATCCCATTCCTTTTGTAATGTGGGCTGTGGACATTGTAGGAATTCTACCCACCAGTACCAAGCAAGCTAAGTATTGCATTGTAGCCGTTGACTACATGACCAAATGGGTGGAAGCCCGACCGTTATCAGCCATAACTGAAGAGGCAGCCAAAAAGTTCATGTTGGAACAGATAATCCTAAGATTTGGCATTCCGTTGATCTGCGTGTCTGATAATGGAACTCAATTCATCGGCAGTAAGTTCAGGAAGTTTCTGGCTAAATTTGGAATACAGCAGAAGTTTAGTTCAGTCGGACATCCACAAGGAAACGGAGCTATTGAAGCAGCAAATAAGATTATCTTCGATGGTATAAAGAAGCGGCTAGGGGATGCTAAAGGTATGTGGGCAGAAGAATTACCCTACGTTCTTTGGGCTTACCGAACAACTCCCAGGTCCTCGAGCTGGTTTAAAGCAAGTTCTAGAGCAACGTGTACAATGCCCGATTAACTCACCACAAAAAATAGATTGATATAAAAGTGCATCAATCATTAATTAAGGCTCAAGATCTCAAAGGTGATAGCATGCTAAATTCATCAAAATTGACAATGACGTACATTCAAGTTTTGAAATTTCGCAAGCACATACAAGGCATAATCATATATAAGGTATTTTACGCCAAGAAGACGTATACATGACACTTGCAAAATAAGTGTACATGGTGTGTACTTATCCTTATTAACATGCTATTTTGACAAGGGAATCAATTTTTTAAGTTTTCTAATTTTTTTTGTATTTTTGTGTTTTTTTTGTATTTTTGTATTTTTTTAACTATATTAAAAAAAATCTAACAAATAAAAAGAAAAAAAATCCAATTTTTTTGATGTTTAATGATGGAAACTGCTCCCCACACTTAAGTGGTTCATTGTCCCCAATGAATAATATATAAAAATATACACAACTAAAAAAAATCCTAAAAAAATACAAAAATAAAATCAAATAAAAAATATATACAAAAAAAGGTTTAAAATACTCCCCTGATTATTTGCATATGGCGCCTTTGAAAAAGAAATGAAGAAGTGCTTGCTTCCTTTAGTTTCTTCTGGGCGGACCATTAGTTCATTAGCAAGCAGGTGCAAATATAAACACAATTGACTGGCTGGTGGAGTGGTTGGAGCAAAGCCCTTGCAAGCAGGAGGTGTGGCGCCAAAAACTTGTTGCGTAAAATATATATGTGCAAGTGCACACAATCGCAAACAAGTAATATAGTAGTAATTACCAGTTATCGTTCCTCAAAGACTGTATATTTGTATTAATCGCAAGTAATATCTAACACTTTGGTTATCGAGCACAAGATTTGGGTTTTGGTTTTTCTACTAAAACTAATTAATTAACTAACTAATATTATACTACCAAAGAAAGTCTTACGAGATTCAGATATGAGAAGATAAGTCAGGATAATTATTTCCCCCTAACACATAAAAATTGGTAAAAGAGTCGCGTAGCACAATAACAAATCCATAGTTCACTAGCTAGAATTCAATGGTCATAGGTTTTTCTCGAAATCACTATGGTATAATTCCTACCAAGTAAACTAACATATGTCTATGCCAATTTACTCCTCAGAATACAATATAGCACCAATTCACAAAGCTATGCATGGTCACAATATATGTCTATACTGTAACAATATTATAATCCAAAGATATAAGCATGCACCATCCAAGTTGTATGTCAATTAACTATAACTCTCTCGATATTATAATTAACTCATTAACCCACTAAAGTTGATCAGACAATAGGAAGTATTAACATGGAAAACACTTGAATGAATAAACAATAGAACTACATACAATACTCTTTAACAAAACACCAATAATCCCATGCTAGGGTTCCATAAAAATCCCAACTTTATAAAAGTTAGTTCATAATAAAGATCTCAAAACAATCCAAAGATAACCAACACATATTCATAAGAAGAGATAAATAAAAGATAAGAGAAAACAAAGCCAATTAAATGTCTTCAATGGCTGAATCCTTCTCTGTTGATGGCTTCTTCTCCTCCCTTGTGCGGCTTCTGTATATCTTCTCTTCCTTGCGTTCTATCTCTCTATAAGGTCTGATCTAGATCTAATAATATATAATTAAAGTGTTTTAATTATTTAAGACAAATACAAGGAAATTTCCCAAACAGAATTTAATTCCATTAATAGAAATTCATAGCTGACTGTTGGGCTCTGTTTCTTTACTGATACGGCTAGGTTTTGATATCAAGACCGCTTCTGAGATAAAGCTCTTCTCATAAGCTTTCCGTGGGCTGTTGAATCGTCTAAATCAGAATTCTAGAACTCCGGTTATGGCCCAAACAGTGTGGACTGCGCAAGTGGGGTTATAAAATCCGAATTTTAATCAAATAAATCTCCAACTCTTGCCAATTAAGCTCCAAGCCTTCCTTTATTAAAACTCCTTGATACATACAATAAAACATTATAATTTATTAAATAAAAATCCAAATAAATACAAAATAACTTGAATATAGGGAAAATATTAAGATAAAGCTCACGCTTATCACATCCCCACACTTAGCATTTTGCACGTCCTCGGTCAAAAACAAAGAAAAAACTAAATCCTAACTAACTAATACCACTTCCGTAGGTGATCACGGTTGCATTTGGCATATGCAACAAACCCTTTAAACCCCTAGGCAGCCCTAGTGGACGAGTAAGGTTTCGTGAGGGTTTATAGTAAATCTGCCCACAAAATTTTATATTTGGTTTGACTGCCAAGTCTCAAACATGAAATATATCATAGCACACCACACATGAAAACTTAACCATGTAATAGCTCTTAGGTGTCATATAATGCGATCCCTCAACTTTACACACCAACACAACTATTCAAGTATGCGCACATAGTCTGAAAGACTAAAAATATGTAATGAATAACATCAAAGTCTCAATGAACAAGATAATATAATGCTTTACATGGAAAAATAACTTCATAAACACTCAAAGCACACAAGTGTTTAGTTGTAACTGTATCACTCAAGTTCAATCAAATTCACATGTGCAACTATAAACTTGCTTGTCCACCAAAATCTCTACACTTCGTGTTCGTATAAATCAAAAGGTCTTTGTCAAGGGTTGTAACGAGGCTTGGGTGAGGGGTAGGAAAATGAAAAGGCTGTAGTTGGCTAAACTTGACAACTAATAGAGCATAATGTTCATATACACTTGAAGCACTCAACATGAAACTATCTTGAGATATCATCCCACATAAAAATATGAAAACCCGTAAGTTTCACATTGTAAGAACCAATGAACATACACACTTTTTTTTTCTTACCGATAGAGAGATTTCCTTTCTTTTTCTTTTCTTTTTTCATTATTTCTTTTCTTTCTTTTTTTCAATTTGTTCTCTCTATATTTTTTTCTTTCTTCTTTTCTTTATTGACCTTTGTGAGTCTGTTAGAAATGTCACCGACAAGAATTAGCCAAACCAATTATATCCCACCAAAATTCACACATTAACAAATATATCCCCACACTAAATATTTTATCAATCTCAAGTATATATCACAATGCTCTACTAGTCAATCAAGACAAGAACAAATAAATAAGCTCAAGATTTAGATGGTGATATAGAAGAAAAAGGATATAAGGCTCAAGTGGGCTCACTAAGGATTATTTTTCAGGGTACTGTTTGGGACAATACGTTTAATCCTAGTGCCTTTATCATTTTTACACAATATCAATATACGATTAACTCACCACAAAAAAAAATAGATTGATATAAAAGTGCATCAATCATTAATTAAGGCTCAAGATCTCACAGGTGATAGCATGCTAAATTCATCAAAATTGACAATGACGTACATTCAAGTTTTGAAATTTCGCAAACACATACAAGGCATAATCATGTATAAGGTATTTTACGCCAAGGAAACGTATACATGACACTCGCAAAATAAGTGTACATGGTGTGTACTTCTCCTTATTAACATACTATTTTGACAAGGCAATCACTTTTTTAAGTTTTCTATTTTTTTTGTATTTTGTATATTTTTTGTATTTTTGTATTTTTTTAACTATATTAAAAAAAATCTAACAAATAAAAAGAAAAAAAATCCAATTTTTTTTTATGTTTAAAGATGGAAACTGCTCCCCACACTTAAGTGGTTCATTGTCCCCAATGAATAATATATAAAAATATACACAACTAAAAAAAATCCTAAAAAAATACAAAAATAAAATCAAATAAAAAATATATACAAAGAAAGGTTTAAAATACTCCCCTGATTATTTGCATATGGCGCCTTTGAAAAAGAAATGAAGAAGTTCTTGCTTCCTTTAGTTTCTTCTGGGCGGACCATTAGTTCATTAGCAAGGAGGTGCAAATATAAACACAATTGACTGGCTGGTGGAGTGGTTGGAGCAAAGCCCTTGCAAGGAGGAGGTGTGGCGCTAAAAACTTGTTGCGTAAAATATATATGTGCAAGTGCACACAATCGTAAACAAGTAATATCGTAGTAATTACAAGTTATCGTTCCTCTAGGACTGTATATTTGTTTTAATCGCAAGTAATATCTAACACTTTGGTTATCGAGCTCAAGATTTGGGTTTTGGTTTTTCTACTAAAACTAATTAATTAACTAACTAATATTATACTACCAAAGAAAGTCTTACGAGATTCAGATATGAAAAGATAAGTCAGGATAATTACTTCCCCCTAACACATAAAAATTGGTAAAAGAGTCGCGTACCACAATAGCAAATCCACAGTTCAGGGTCCGAGCTAACGATGGGAGGGACATCAGGCTCCTCAGGACGCCCGATGGGATCTTCCATTCCCTCCTCGAAGAGAAGCTTATGGTCGATCCCAGCGGCGTGAGCCTTGCGGATAACCTCCTCGTAGCCGGCCGTGAAACCTCTATCTTCGGATATCAACACAAGCTTATGGGCTTTCTTCTCAGCTTTCCTAGAGGCCCTTAAATTAGACTTGGCCCGGCTGAGACGAACGAAGGCAGCATCAAGGTCGATCTTGACGCTATCTCGATTAGTCACCACCTGAGTCAGCCTCTGCCGCAAAGAGACCACCTCTTTCTGCAAAGAATCAAGTTGCGCCTCAGCAGCCTCCGCTCTTTCCTCGGTCAGCTTGAGCCCGCGCAACTTTCTGTCCAGATCCTTCATCTTCTGTTCCACAGAAGCGGCCCAAGGAACAACCTGGAAGGAATAAAAACAAAAACAAAGGGGGAAAGCAATGAGAAACCAACCTATCAATGAAAACAGCTAAGTTCACAGTGGAGAACACTTACCGAGGCTACGTGCCCGATCAATTCTGAACAGGCGCCCAGGCCATCAGTATTGTCATATACCGGACGATACTGAGGAAGGATGAACGCCCGACATAAATCCACACCAATCTCCTTAGCCGTAGTAGGAGCTGGGGTACCAAAACTATCCGTGGTCATGATAGACCATTCTGGTCGGTAGGTCAAGATAGCCTCCCCATCCGCACTGCGTGGACGTTTATGTGCCGAGGTCTGACCGATATCGGAAGGATTGAGGATCTCCACTTCATCGACAGTGGTATCAATGATGCCTTCCTCAGCCACGGACGCCCGAGGCTCAACTTGGTCCTTAGAGGGCGACCCGGTAGGAGCATCAGGGAAATTCTCGGCGCTTTTCTTTGCGGCCAACTCAGCCAGCCTCAGGGCATTCTTAACTTGAGCCCTTTTAAGCATTTTAGAACGAGAAGACACTGCAATAGGAAAAATAAGCGTCAGTAAATAGAAGAAATCAGCAAGGCATAATCAAAAATGACGAAGAAAGCAAATAGAAAGACAGTTTTATATGTTACCGGTACCCCATAGCGCGCGAAGCCAAGTTTTGTCTCTGCTAACGGCTAACGAAATACGGTTTGGCTCCTGAGGACGGCAAAGCCGGGCATAATCTGCCCTATCCTCGTCATTCAGTTCAGGAGCCGTGATGAGGACGGGATCGATTTCTCGCCATACCGAATACTTCCTCAACTTATGACCACTGATATAGAACCAATGGTCGTGCGTGCCCTTATTGCTGGAATTGGTGACGTCCCAGTCTGATCGACCAGTCCTGCGGGATAGTTGGTAAAACCCCACGCTCTTTCCATTCTTTCGGAAGTCGAAATGATGCAGCAGAAGGGACAATCGAGGTCTTACTCCCGCCTTCAAGCATCTGTCCTGGAAAGTGTTGATGTGGATAAAGGTGTTAGGGTCTAGCTGGCCTAAGGCTACGGAGGTGTGCCTCAAGAGCATCTTCAAAACGGGAAGAAGGGGTAGGCGAAGCCCGCAGAAAAACGCTCGTTCAGACACACCCAAAGCGACCCCTCCAAACATCTCATCTACGGCCGATGTATGGTAAATCAGATCGGTTTCATCAGCTGCCCACGTCTGAAAAAGAGAGCTTCCGATGTCGTATTTTTCCGCCATTTTGTGGACTTCGGCCTCCGTCATCACGGAATTGAGATTGGCCGAAGAGAACCGGGAAGAACCGAAGTGCGCCATGGCCGAATATACAGGACCGTATTCCACGGACTGATCCATAGCCTGCAGAGAATGCAAAGGGACAAATTTAGCCGTGTACTCGGGGAAATTAATGAAACGAACGATCAAAGACATGGGGAGGGAATGATCAAGACCGAGTATAGAGGGCCAGTTTATAGCGAAGGGAACTCCTAAGAAGAGAGCGGGTAAGATTTCGGAGCATATGAAGAAATGAGGAGGGTATTCTAAGAATATGAAGACCGACCGAAGGGTGTTCTACAGGCTACCCAGAAAAATTCTTTTGTTAACCAGCGAAGCGTACCCGCTATCCTAAAAGCTATGAAATGACAGTCGAAGGGCATATCAGGGAGTACATATTAGCACTAAAGCGGCCTAAAATGTGCTACAGATACAGATTTACTTGTGTCATTTATATGTGCATATATGCATACACGCATAGCAGTAACAGATATCAAGCACACAATCAATGGCAAAGGAAATTGCAGTAGCAATAGAGGAAAAACTTACTGTTAAGAAGCGTTGAAGACGGGGATTGATTAGACGTTGTGGAAATTCGCGCGCCTATGGTTCCTTAGCCAGCAATCGTAGAAGATGAGAGTGTGTTGGAGAAAAATTCTTTGAAGTGATATCAGAAATGGTAAAAGTAAAGTGAAAAGGGCGGTTGTATACATATAATAATGCCGTTTTAAAATGGATGGCCAGGATGAGGACCGTCGAGATTCACGGTTGAGATTCGCCTGGAGAATCGTGTAAGTCCTTTGCGCAATTATTACAATAGCTGTCTTCTGCTGACGTGGATGTGACCCCTGACATACTCGGCTAGCACTTGGGTCGTTCTGACACAGACTGCACCCGGAAAATTGCTCGAAGATGGAACAAATCTTTGGGCCTCCGATCGAATATCATTCGCCCGGAGTCCAGGGACATGTTAGAGGTCGAACACTGATAGCTATGGGGCCGATCGTGGCAGCCCATATTCCATAGCTTATCCGAAGAAGCCCATTAACTACTCAAAGGCCGAAGAGGCCCACCTTCAAAGTCCTGAACCGACTGGGCCGAGTGGATTGGACCGATCAACGGTACAATGACCAGGTCAGAAGGAGGACCACGAACGACACGCACGGAACGTGGGGGGATGGAAACTGACTGGTAAAACAAGGAAAAGAGGTTTGAGATTTCATTCATACACAATTCACAATACACACATATTCTCTGTACGTTCAGCTTACCTATTCCGATTACCAGTTACTGATTCTCACACCGGAGGTGAATCAGGGGGCCCAACCGTTGCATTCTTCTTCTTCGCAGGTCCGACCGGACGTAGGTGACAAAAACTGGTTCCAACAAGATTATATATTAATAGTAAAATTTAAATAAAATTTATGATGTAAAATTTAAATAGTAATTTTAAATTTTAGTTGATTGTGAATGATTCTGCATTAAAAAGTAATTTTGGATGATTCTGAATGATTTTTTCACAAAAAAAAGAAAAATTAAGTTTCATTGAATTATAAACGATATTTTTGCAAATATTTTCAGAAGATAATAAATTTGTACAAAGACTTTAAAAAGTAATATTTTTAATAATTTGCCTTTTTTTTACATTATATTTCAGATATAATTTTATATATTTAAGTAACATGGGAATAAAAATTAAGTCATGAATAAAATTTTGATACAACAAAAATGGATGAAGACATATTTTACTAGTTGACAAAGGTGTGACATAATTAATTTCGATGATGACATAATACTGTGTAATTTTATTATGCTCCATCCTGTTTGACACATCAGCATTCGATCAATTATATATTTAGATAAAAGAAATATTAAAATGCAACATAAACGTTGTGGGCCAACTTACTCTTTTGTCTACGGTTACTACTGGTCCTGAATTTCAGATACAAACAAGCTATGGGTTTACCTACCAATAATTTTTACAAATAGAAATTGGTAAGTAAAAGTTAGTTTTATCTACCAATATAAATTGGTAAGTAATTTATGAGTAGGTAAAAGTTGAATTTCTTGTAGTGCTGGTTTAAAGCAAGTTCTAGAGCAACGTGTACAATGCCGATTAACTCACCACAAAAAATAGATTGATATAAAAGTGCATCAATCATTAATTAAGGCTCAAGATCTCAAAGGTGATAGCATGCTAAATTCATCAAAATTGACAATGACGTACATTCAAGTTTTGAAATTTCGCAAGCACATACAAGGCATAATCATGTATAAGGTATTTTACGCCAAGAAGACGTATACATGACACTTGCAAAATAAGTGTACATGGTGTGTACTTATCCTTATTAACATGCTATTTTGACAAGGGAATCAATTTTTTAAGTTTTCTAATTTTTTTTGTATTTTTGTATTTTTTTAACTATATTAAAATAAATCTAACAAATAAAAAGAAAAAAAATCCAATTTTTTTTGATGTTTAATGATGGAAACTGCTCCCCACACTTAAGTGGTTCATTGTCCCCAATGAATAATATATAAAAATATACACAACTAAAAAAAATCCTAAAAAAATACAAAAATAAAATCAAATAAAAAATATATACAAAGAAAGGTTTAAAATACTCCCCTGATTATTTGCATATGGCGCCTTTGAAAAAGAAATGAAGAAGTTCTTGCTTCCTTTAGTTTCTTCTGGGCGGACCATTAGTTCATTAGCAAGGAGGTGCAAATATAAACACAATTGACTGGCTGGTGGAGTGGTTGGAGCAAAGCCCTTGCAAGGAGGAGGTGTGGCGCTAAAAACTTGTTGCGTAAAATATATATGTGCAAGTGCACACAATCGTAAACAAGTAATATCGTAGTAATTACAAGTTATCGTTCCTCTAGGACTGTATATTTGTTTTAATCGCAAGTAATATCTAACACTTTGGTTATCGAGCTCAAGATTTGGGTTTTGGTTTTTCTACTAAAACTAATTAATTAACTAACTAATATTATACTACCAAAGAAAGTCTTACGAGATTCAGATATGAAAAGATAAGTCAGGATAATTACTTCCCCCTAACACATAAAAATTGGTAAAAGAGTCGCGTACCACAATAGCAAATCCACAGTTCAGGGTCCGAGCTAACGATGGGAGGGACATCAGGCTCCTCAGGACGCCCGATGGGATCTTCCATTCCCTCCTCCAAGAGAAGCTTATGGTCGATCCCAGCGGCGTGAGCCTTGCGGATAACCTCCTCGTAGCCGGCCGTGAAACCTCTATCTTCGGATATCAACACAAGCTTATGGGCTTTCTTCTCAGCTTTCCTAGAGGCCCTTAAATTAGACTTGGCCCGGCTGAGACGAACGAAGGCAGCATCAAGGTCGATCTTGACGCTATCTCGATTAGTCACCACCTGAGTCAGCCTCTGCCGCAAAGAGACCACCTCTTTCTGCAAAGAATCAAGTTGCGCCTCAGCAGCCTCCGCTCTTTCCTCGGTCAGCTTGAGCCCGCGCAGCTTTCCGTCCAGATCCTTCATCTTCTGTTCCACAGAAGCGGCCTAAGGAACAACCTGGAAGGAATAAAAACAAAAACAAAGGGGGAAAGCAATGAGAAACCAACCTATCAATGAAAACAGCTAAGTTCACAGTGGAGAACACTTACCGAGGCTACGTGCCCGATCAATTCTGAACAGGCGCCCAGGCCATCAGTATTGTCATATACCGGACGATACTGAGGAAGGATGAACGCCCGACATAAATCCACACCAATCTCCTTAGCCGTAGTAGGAGCTGGGGTACCAAAACTATCCGTGGTCATGATAGACCATTCTGGTCGGTAGGTCAAGATAGCCTCCCCATCCGCACTGCGTGGACGTTTATGTGCCGAGGTCTGACCGATATCGGAAGGATTGAGGATCTCCACATCATCGACAGTGGTATCAATGATGCCTTCCTCAGCCACGGACGCCCGAGGCTCAACTTGGTCCTTAGGGGGCGACCCGGTAGGAGCATCAGGGAAATTCTCGGCGCTTTTCTTTGCGGCCAACTCAGCCAGCCTCAGGGCATTCTTAACTTGAGCCCTTTTAAGCATTTTAGAACGAGAAGACACTGCAATAGGAAAAATAAGCGTCAGTAAATAGAAGAAATCAGCAAGGCATAATCAAAAATGACGAAGAAAGCAAATAGAAAGACAGTTTTATATGTTACCGGTACCCCATAGCGCGCGAAGCCAAGTTTTGTCTCTGCTAACGGCTAATGAAATACGGTTTGGCTCCTGAGGACGGCAAAGCCGGGCATAATCTGCCCTATCCTCGTCATTCAGTTCAGGAGCCGTGATGAGGACGGGATCGATTTCTCGCCATACCGAATACTTCCTCAACTTATGACCACTGATATAGAACCAATGGTCGTGCGTGCCCTTATTGCTGGAATTGGTGACGTCCCAGTCTGATCGACCAGTCCTGCGGGATAGTTGGTAAAACCCCACGCTCTTTCCATTCTTTCGGAAGTCGAAATGATGCAGCAGAAGGGACAATCGAGGTCTTACTCCCGCCTTCAAGCATCTGTCCTGGAAAGTGTTGATGTGGATAAAGGTGTTAGGGTCTAGCTGGCCTAAGGCTACGGAGGTGTGCCTCAAGAGCATCTTCAAAACGGGAAGAAGGGGTAGGCGAAGCCCGCAGAAAAACGCTCGTTCAGACACACCCAAAGCGACCCCTCCAAACATCTCATCTACGGCCGATGTATGGTAAATCAGATCGGTTTCATCAGCTGCCCACGTCCGGAAAAGAGAGCTTCCGATGTCGTATTTTTCCGCCATTTTGTGGACTTCGGCCTCCGTCATCACGGAATTGAGATTGGCCGAAGAGAACCGGGAAGAACCGAAGTGCGCCATGGCCGAATATACAGGACCGTATTCCACGGACTGATCCATAGCCTGCAGAGAATGCAAAGGGACAAATTTAGCCGTGTACTCGGGGAAATTAATGAAACGAACGATCAAAGACATGGGGAGGGAATGATCAAGACCGAGTATAGAGGGCCAGTTTATAGCGAAGGGAACTCCTAAGAAGAGAGCGGGTAAGATTTCGGAGCATATGAAGAAATGAGGAGGGTATTCTAAGAATATGAAGACCGACCGAAGGGTGTTCTACAAGCTACCCAGAAAAATTCTTTTGTTAACCAGCGAAGCGTACCCGCTATCCTAAAAGCTATGAAATGACAGTCGAAGGGCATATCAGGGAGTACATATTAGCACTAAAGCGGCCTAAAATGTGCTACAGATACAGATTTACTTGTGTCATTTATATGTGCATATATGCATACACGCATAGCAGTAACAGATATCAAGCACACAATCAATGGCAAAGGAAATTGCAGTAGCAATAGAGGAAAAACTTACTGTTAAGAAGCGTTGAAGACGGGGATTGATTAGACGTTGTGGAAATTCGCGCGCCTATGGTTCCTTAGCCAGCAATCGTAGAAGATGAGAGTGTGTTGGAGAAAAATTCTTTGAAGTGATATCAGAAATGGTAAAAGTAAAGTGAAAAGGGCGGTTGTATACATATAATAATGCCGTTTTAAAATGGATGGCCAGGATGAGGACCGTCGAGATTCACGGTTGAGATTCGCCTGGAGAATCGTGTAAGTCCTTTGCGCAATTATTACAATAGCTGTCTTCTGCTGACGTGGATGTGACCCCTGACATACTCGGCTAGCACTTGGGTCGTTCTGACACAGACTGCACCCGGAAAATTGCTCGAAGATGGAACAAATCTTTGGGCCTCCGATCGAATATCATTCGCCCGGAGTCCAGGGACATGTTAGAGGTCGAACACTGATAGCTATGGGGCCGATCGTGGCAGCCCATATTCCATAGCTTATCCGAAGAAGCCCATTAACTACTCAAAGGCCGAAGAGGCCCACCTTCAAAGTCCTGAACCGACTGGGCCGAGTGGATTGGACCGATCAACGGTACAATGACCAGGTCAGAAGGAGGACCACGAACGACACGCACGGAACGTGGGGGGATGGAAACTGACTGGTAAAACAAGGAAAAGAGGTTTGAGATTTCATTCATACACAATTCACAATACACACATATTCTCTGTACGTTCAGCTTACCTATTCCGATTACCAGTTACTGATTCTCACACCGGAGGTGAATCAGGGGGCCCAACCGTTGCATTCTTCTTCTTCGCAGGTCCGACCGGACGTAGGTGACAAAAACTGGTTCCAACAAGATTATATATTAATAGTAAAATTTAAATAAAATTTATGATGTAAAATTTAAATAGTAATTTTAAATTTTAGTTGATTGTGAATGATTCTGCATTAAAAAGTAATTTTGGATGATTCTGAATGATTTTTTCACAAAAAAAAGAAAAATTAAGTTTCATTGAATTATAAACGATATTTTTGCAAATATTTTCAGAAGATAATAAATTTGTACAAAGACTTTAAAAAGTAATATTTTTAATAATTTGCCTTTTTTTTACATTATATTTCAGATATAATTTTATATATTTAAGTAACATGGGAATAAAAATTAAGTCATGAATAAAATTTTGATACAACAAAAATGGATGAAGACATATTTTACTAGTTGACAAAGGTGTGACATAATTAATTTCGATGATGACATAATACTGTGTAATTTTATTATGCTCCATCCTGTTTGACACATCAGCATTCGATCAATTATATATTTAGATAAAAGAAATATTAAAATGCAACATAAACGTTGTGGGCCAACTTACTCTTTTGTCTACGGTTACTACTGGTCCTGAATTTCAGATACAAACAAGCTATGGGTTTACCTACCAATAATTTTTACAAATAGAAATTGGTAAGTAAAAGTTAGTTTTATCTACCAATATAAATTGGTAAGTAATTTATGAGTAGGTAAAAGTTGAATTTCTTGTAGTGCTGGTTTAAAGCAAGTTCTAGAGCAACGTGTACAATGCCGATTAACTCACCACAAAAAATAGATTGATATAAAAGTGCATCAATCATTAATTAAGGCTCAAGATCTCAAAGGTGATAGCATGCTAAATTCATCAAAATTGACAATGACGTACATTCAAGTTTTGAAATTTCGCAAGCACATACAAGGCATAATCATGTATAAGGTATTTTACGCCAAGAAGACGTATACATGACACTTGCAAAATAAGTGTACATGGTGTGTACTTATCCTTATTAACATGCTATTTTGACAAGGGAATCAATTTTTTAAGTTTTCTAATTTTTTTTGTATTTTTGTATTTTTTTAACTATATTAAAATAAATCTAACAAATAAAAAGAAAAAAAATCCAATTTTTTTTGATGTTTAATGATGGAAACTGCTCCCCACACTTAAGTGGTTCATTGTCCCCAATGAATAATATATAAAAATATACACAACTAAAAAAAATCCTAAAAAAATACAAAAATAAAATCAAATAAAAAATATATACAAAAAAAGGTTTAAAATACTCCCCTGATTATATGCATATGGCGCCTTTGAAAAAGAAATGAAGAAGTGCTTGCTTCCTTTAGTTTCTTCTGGGCGGACCATTAGTTCATTAGCAAGCAGGTGCAAATATAAACACAATTGACTGGCTGGTGGAGTGGTTGGAGCAAAGCCCTTGCAAGCAGGAGGTGTGGCGCCAAAAACTTGTTGCGTAAAATATATATGTGCAAGTGCACACAATCGCAAACAAGTAATATAGTAGTAATTACCAGTTATCGTTCCTCAAAGACTGTATATTTGTATTAATCGCAAGTAATATCTAACACTTTGGTTATCGAGCACAAGATTTGGGTTTTGGTTTTTCTACTAAAATTAATTAATTAACTAACTAATATTATACTACCAAAGAAAGTCTTACGAGATTCAGATATGAGAAGATAAGTCAGGATAATTATGTCCCCCTAACACATAAAAATTGGTAAAAGAGTCGCGTAGCACAATAGCAAATCCATAGTTCACTAGCTAGAATTCAATGGTCATAGGTTTTTCTTGAAATCACTGTGGTATAATTCCTACCAAGTAAACTAACATATGTCTATGCCAATTTATTCCTCAGAATACAATATAGCACCAATTCACAAAGCTATGCATGGTCACAATATATGTCTATACTGTAACAATATTATAATCCAAAGATATAAGCATGCACCATCCAAGTTGTATGTCAATTAACTATAACTCTCTCGATATTATAATTAACTCATTAACCCACTAAAGTTGATCAGACAATAGGAAGTATTAACATGGAAAACACTTGAATGAATAAACAATAGAACTACATACAATACTCTTTAACAAAACACCAATAATCCCATGCTAGGGTTCCATAAAAATCCCAAATTTATAAAAGTTAGTTCATAATAAAGATCTCAAAACAATCCAAAGATAACCAACACATATTCATAAGAAGAGATAAATAAAAGATAAGAGAAAACAAAGCCAATTAAATGTTTTCAATGGCTGAATCCTTCTCTGTTGATGGCTTCTTCTCCTCCCTTGTGCGGCTTCTGTAAATCTTCTCTTCC
Source organism: Heracleum sosnowskyi (assembly GCA_030848705.1). Lineage (NCBI taxonomy): Eukaryota > Viridiplantae > Streptophyta > Magnoliopsida > Apiales > Apiaceae > Heracleum > Heracleum sosnowskyi. Next base: position 89,322,309 of record CM061235.1, on the reverse strand, counting down.
TTGTGTTCTATCTCTCTACAAGGTCTGATCTAGATCTAATAATATATAATAAAAGTGTTTTAATTATTTAAGACAAATACAAGGAAATTTCCCAAACAGAATTTAATTCCATTAATAGAAATTCATAGCTGACTGTTGGGCTCTGTTTCTGGACTGATACGGCTAGGTTTTGATATCAAGACCGATTCTGAGATAAATCTCTTCTCATAAGCTTTCCGTGGGCTGTTGAATCGTCTGAATCGGAATTCTAGAACTCCGGTTATGGCCCAAACAGTGTGGACTGCGCAAGTGGGTCATAAAATCCGAATTTTAATCAAATAAATCTCCAACTCTTGCAATAAAACATTATAATTTATTAAATAAAAATCCAAATAAATACAAAATAACTTGAATATAGGGAAAATATTAAGATAAAGCTCACGCTTATCACATCCCCACACTTAGCATTTTGCACGTCCTCGGGCAAAAACAAAGAAAAAACTAAATCCTAACTAACTAATACCACTTCCGTAGGTGATCACGGTTGCATTTGGCATATGCAACAAACCCTTTAAACCCCTAGGAAGCCCTAGTGGACGAGTAAGGTTTTGTAAGGGTTTATAGTAAATCTGCCCACAAAATTTTATATTTGGTTTGACTTCCAAGTCTCAAACATGAAATATATCATAGCACACCACACATGAAAACTTAACCATGTAATAGCTCTTAGGTGTCATATAATGCGATCCCTCAACTTTACACACCAACACAACTATTCAAGTACGCGCACATAGTCTGAAAGACTAAAAATATGTAATGAATAACATCAAAGTCTCAATGAACAAGATAGTATAATGCTCTACATGGAAAAATAACCTCACAAACACTCAAAGCACACAAGTGTTTAGTTGTAACTGTATCACTCAAGTTCAATCAAATTCACATGTGCTACTATAAACTTGCTTGTCCACCAAAATCTCTACACTTCATGTTCGTATAAATCAAAAGGTCTTTGTCAAGGGTTGTAACGAGGCTTGGGTGAGGGGTAGGAAAATGAAAAGGCTGTAGTTGGCTAAACTTGACAACTAATAGAGCATAATGTTCATATACACTTGAAGCACTCAACATGAAACTATCTTGAGATATCATCCCACATAAAAATATGAAAACCCGTAAGTTTCACATTGTAAGAACCAATGAACATACACTCTCTTTTCTTTTTTTTTTCTTACCGATAGAGAGATTTCCTTTCTTTTTCTTTTCTTTTTTCATTAGTTTTTTTCTTTTTTTCAATTTTTTTTCTCTTTGTATTTTTTTTTCTTTGTTGACCTTTGTGACTCTGTTAGAAATGTCACCGACAAGAGGTAGCCAAACCAATTATATCCCACCAAAATTCACACAATAACAAAGATATTCCCAAACTAAATATTTTACCAATCTCAAGTATATATCACAATGCTCTACTAGTCAATCAAGACAAGAACAAATAAATAAGCTCAAGATTTAGATGGTGATATACGAAGAAAAAGGATATAAAGCTGAAGTCGACTCACTAAGGATTATTTTTCAGGGTACTGTTTGGGACAATACGGTTAATCCTAGTGCCTTTATCATTTTTACACAATACACATTATCAATAAACGCACGACCTGGTTTAAAGCAAGTTCTAGAGCAACATGTACAATGACGATTAGCTCACCACAAAAAAATAGATTGATATAAAAGCGCATCAATCATTAATTAGGGCTCAAGATCTCACAGATGATAGCATGCTAAATTCATCAAAATTGACAATGACGTACATTCAAGTTTTGAAATTTCGCAAGCACATACAAGGCATAATCATGTATAAGGTATTTTACGACAAGGAGAGATAGACATGACACTCGCAAAATAAGTGTACATGGTGTGTACTTATCCTTATTAACATGCTATTTTGACAACGGAATCAATTTTTTAAGTTTTCTAATTTTTTTTGTATTTTTTTTGTATTTTTGTATTTTTTTAACTATATTAAAAAAAATATAACAAATAAAAAGAAAACAAATCCAATTTTTTTTGATGTTTAATGATGGAAACTGCTCCCCACACTTAAGTGGTTCATTGTCCCCAATGAATAATATATAAAAATATACACAACTAAAAAAAATCCTAACAAAATACAAAAATAAAATCAAATAAAAAATATATACAAAGAAAGGTTTAAAATACTCCCCTGATTATTTGCATATGGCGCCTTTGAAAAAGAAATGAAGAAGTGCTTGCTTCCTTTAGTTTCTTCTGGGCGGATCATTAGTTCATTAGCAAGCACGTGCAAATATAAACACAATTGACTGGCTGGTGGAGTGGTTGGAGCAAAGCCCTTGCAAGCACGAGGTGTGGCGCCAAAAACTTGTTGCGTAAAATATATATGTGCAAGTGCACACAATCGCAAACAAGTAATATAGTAGTAATTATCAGTTATCGTTCCTCAAGGACTGTATATTTGTATTAATCACAAGTAATATCTAACACTTTGCTTATCGAGCACAAGATTTGGGTTTTGGTTTTTCTACTAAAACTAATTAATTAACTAACTAATATTATACTACCAAAGAAAGTCTTACGATATTCAGATATGATAAGATAATTCAGGATAATTACTTCCCCCTAACACATAAAAATTGGTAAAAGAGTCGCGTACCACAATAGCAAATCCACAGTTCACTAGCTATAATTCAATGGTCATAGGTTTTTCTTGAAATCACTGTGGTATAATTCCTACCAAGTAAACTAACATATGTCTATGCCAATTTATTCCTCAGAATACAATATAGCACCAATTCACAAAGCTATGCATGGTCACAATATATGTCTGTAACAATATTATAATCCAAAGATATAAGCATGCACCATCCAAGTTGTATGTCAATTAATTATAACTCTCTCGATATTATAATTAACTCATTAACCCACTAAAGTTGATCAGACAATAGCAAGTATTAACATGGAAAACACTTGAATGAATAAACCATAGAACTGCATACAATACTCTTTAACAAAACACCAATAATCACATGCTAGGGTTCCATAAAAATCCCAACTTTATAAAACTTAGTTCATAATAAAGATCTCAAAACAATCCAAAGATAACCAACACATATTCATAAGAAGAGATAAATAAAAGATAAGAGAAAACAAAGCCAATTAAATGTCTTCAATGGCTGAATCCTTCTCTGTCGATGGCTTCTTCTCCTCCTTTGTGCGGCTTCTGTATATCTTCTCTTCCTTGTGTTCTATCTCTCTATAAGGTCTGATCTAGATCTAATAATATATAATTAAAGTGTTTTAATTATTTAAGACAAATACAAGGAAATTTCCCAAACAGAATTTAATTCCATTAATAGAAATTCATAGCTGACTGTTGGGCTCTGTTTCTTTACTGATACGGCTAGGTTTTGATATCAAGACGGCTTGTGAGATAAAGCTCTTCTCATAAGCTTTCCGTGGGCTGTTGAATCGTCTAAATCGGAATTCTAGAACTCCGGTTATGGCCCAAACAGTGTGGACTGCGCAAGTGGGTCATAAAATCCGAATTTTAATCAAATAAATCTCCAACTCTTGCCAATTAAGCTCCAAGCCTTCCTTTATTAAAACTCCTTGATACATACAATAAAACATTATAATTTATTAAATAAAAATCCAAATAAATACAAAATAACTTGAATATAGGGAAAATATTAAGATAAAGCTCACGCTTATCACATCCCCACACTTAGCATTTTGCACGTCCTCGGTCAAAAACAAAGAAAAAACTAAATCCTAACTAACTAATCCCACTTCCGTAGGTGATCACGGTTGCATTTGGCATATGCAACAAACCCTTTAAACCCCTAGGCAGCCCTAGTGGACGAGTAAGGTTTCGTGAGGGTTTATAGTAAATCTGCCCACAAAATTTTATATTTGGTTTGACTGCCAAGTCTCAAACATGAAATATATCATAGCACACCACACATGAAAACTTAACCATGTAATAGCTCTTAGGTGTCATATAATGCGATCCCTCAACTTTACACACCAACACAACTATTCAAGTACGCGCACATAATCTGAAAGACTAAAAATATGTAATGAATAACATCAAAGTCTCAATGAACAAGATAATATAATGCTTTACATGGAAAAATAACTTCACAAACACTCAAAGCACACAAGTGTTTAGTTGTAACTGTATCACTCAAGTTCAATCAAATTCACATGTGCAACTATAAACTTGCTTGTCCACCAAAATCTCTACACTTCGTGTTCGTATAAATCAAAAGGTCTTTGTCAAGGGTTGTAACGAGGCTTGGGTGAGGGGTAGGAAAATGAAAAGGCTGTAGTTGGCTAAACTTGACAACTAATAGAGCATAATGTTCATATACACTTGAAGCACTCAACATGAAACTATCTTGAGATATCATCCCACATAAAAATATGAAAACCCGTAAGTTTCACATTGTAAGAACCAATGAACATACACACTTTTTTTTTCTTACCGATAGAGAGATTTCCTTTCTTTTTCTTTTCTTTTTTCATTATTTCTTTTCTTTTTTTTTTCAATTTGTTCTCTCTATATTTTTTTCTTTCTTCTTTTCTTTATTGACCTTTGTGAGTCTGTTAGAAATGTCACCGACAAGAATTAGCCAAACCAATTAAATCCCACCAAAATTCACACATTAACAAATATATCCCCACACTAAATATTTTATCAATCTCAAGTATATATCACAATGCTCTACTAGTCAATCAAGACAAGAACAAATAAATAAGCTCAAGATTTAGATGGTGATATAGAAGAAAAAGGATATAAGGCTCAAGTGGGCTCACTAAGGATTATTTTTCAGGGTACTGTTTGGGACAATACGTTTAATCCTAGTGCCTTTATCATTTTTACACAATGCACAATATCAATATACCATTAACTCACCACAAAAAAAATAGATTGATATAAAAGTGCATCAATCATTAATTAAGGCTCAAGATCTCACAGGTTATAGCATGCTAAATTCATCAAAATTGACAATGACGTACATTCAAGTTTTGAAATTTCGCAAACACATACAAGGCATAATCATGTATAAGGTATTTTACGCCAAGGAAACGTATACATGACACTCGCAAAATAAGTGTACATGGTGTGTACTTATCCTTATTAACATACTATTTTGACAAGGCAATCACTTTTTTAAGTTTTCTATTTTTTTTTGTATTTTGTATTTTTTTAACTATATTAAAAAAAATCTAACAAATAAAAAGAAAAAAAATCCAAATTTTTTTGATGTTTAAAGATGGAAACTGCTCCCCACACTTAAGTGGTTCATTGTCCCCAATGAATAATATATAAAAATATACACAACTAAAAAAAATCCTAAAAAAATACAAAAATAAAATCAAATAAAAAATATATACAAAGAAAGGTTTAAAATACTCCCCTGATTATTTGCATATGGCGCCTTTGAAAAAGAAATGAAGAAGTTCTTGCTTCCTTTAGTTTCTTCTGGGCGGACCATTAGTTCATTAGCAAGGAGGTGCAAATATAAACACAATTGACTGGCTGGTGGAGTGGTTGGAGCAAAGCCCTTGCAAGGAGGAGGTGTGGCGCTAAAAACTTGTTGCGTAAAATATATATGTGCAAGTGCACACAATCGTAAACAAGTAATATCGTAGTAATTACAAGTTATCGTTCCTCTAGGACTGTATATTTGTTTTAATCGCAAGTAATATCTAACACTTTGGTTATCGAGCTCAAGATTTGGGTTTTGGTTTTTCTACTAAAACTAATTAATTAACTAACTAATATTATACTACCAAAGAAAGTCTTACGAGATTCAGATATGAAAAGATAAGTCAGGATAATTACTTCCCCCTAACACATAAAAATTGGTAAAAGAGTCGCGTAGCACAATAGCAAATCCACAGTTCACTATCTAGAATTCAATGTTCATAGGTTTTTCTCGAAATCACTATGGTATAATTCCTACCAAGTAAACTAACATATGTCTATGCCAATTTACTCCTCAGAATACAATTCAGCACCAATTCACAAAGCTATACATGGTCACAATATATGTCTATACTGTAACAATATTATAATCCAAAGATATAAGCATGCACCATCCAAGTTGTATGTCAATTAATTGTAACTCTCTCGATATTATAATTAACTCATTAACCCACTAAAGTTGATCAGACAATAGCAAGTATTAACATGGAAAACACTTGAATGAATAAACCATAGAACTGCATACAATACTCTTTAACAAAACACCAATAATCCCATGCTAGGGTTCCATAAAAATCCCAACTTTATAAAAGTTAGTTCATAATAAAGATCTCAAAACAATCCAAAGATAACCAACACATATTCATAAGAAGAGATAAATAAAAGATAAGAGAAAACAAAGCCAATTAAATGTTTTCAATGGCTGAATCCTTCTCTGTTGATGGCTTCTTCTCCTCCCTTGTGCGGCTTCTGTATATCTTCTCTTCCTTGTGTTCTATCTCTCTACAAGGTCTGATCTAGATCTAATAATATATAATAAAAGTGTGTTAATTATTTAAGACAAATACAAGGAAATTTCCCAAACAGAATTTAATTCCATTAATAGAAATTCATAGCTGACTGTTGGGCTCTGTTTCTGGACTGATACGGCTAGGTTTTGATATCAAGACCGCTTCTGAGATAAATTTCTTCTCATAAGCTTTCCGTGGGCTGTTGAATCGTCTGAATCGGAATTCTAGAACTCCGGTTATGGCCCAAACAGTGTGGACTGCGCAAGTGGGTCATAAAATCCGAATTTTAATCAAATAAATCTCCAACTCTTGCCAATTAAGCTCCAAGCCTTCCTTTATTAAAACTCCTTGATACCTACAATAAAACATTATAATTTATTAAATAAAAATCCAAATAAATACAAAATAACTTGAATATAGGGAAAATATTAAGATAAAGCTCACGCTTATCACATCCCCACACTTAGCATTTTGCACATCCTCGGGCAAAAACAAAGAAAAAACTAAATCCTAACTAACTAATACCACTTCCGTAGGTGATCACGGTTGCATTTGGCATATGCAACAAACCCTTTAAACCCCTAGGCAGCCCTAGTGGACGAGTAAGGTTTCGTGAGGGTTTATAGTAAATCTGCCCACAAAATTTTATATTTGGTTTGACTGCCAAGTCTCAAACATGAAATATATCATAGCACACCACACATGAAAACTTAACCATGTAATAGCTCTTAGGTATCATATAATGCGATCCCTCAACTTTACACACCAACACAACTATTCAAGTACGCGCACATAGTCTGAAAGACTAAAAATATGTAATGAATAACATCAAAGTCTCAATGAACAAGATAATATAATGCTCTACATGGAAAAATAACCTCACAAACACTCAAAGCACGCAAGTGTTTAGTTGTAACTGTATCACTCAAGTTCAATCAAATTCACATGTGCAACTATAAACTTGCTTGTCCACCAAAATCTCTACACTTCGTGTTCGTATAAATCAAAAGGTCTTTGTCAAGGGTTGTAACGAGGCTTGGGTGAGGGGTAGGAAAATGAAAAGGCTGTAGTTGGCTAAACTTGACAACTAATAGAGCATAATGTTCATATACACTTGAAGAACTCAACATGAAACTATCTTGAGATATCATCCCACATAAAAATATGAAAACGCGTAAGTTTCACATTGTAAGAACCAATAAACATACACTCTCTTTTCCTTTTTTTTTTCTTACCGATAGTGAGATTTCCTTTCTTTTTCTTTTCTTTTTTCATTAATTTTTTTCTTTTTTTTTTCAATTTTTTTTCTCTATATTTTTTTCTTTCTTCTTTTCTTTGTTGACCTTTGTGACTCTGTTAGAAATGTCACCGACAAGAAGTAGCCAAACCAATTATATCCCACCAAAATTCACACAATAACAAAGATATCCCCACACTAAATATTTTACCAATCTCAAGTATATATCACAATGCCCTACTAGTCAATCAAGACAAGAACAAATAAATAAGCTCAAGATTTAGATGGTGATATACGAAGAAAAAGGATATAAAGCTCAAGTGGACTCACTAAGGATTATTTTTCAGGGTACTTTTTGGGACAATACGGTTAATCCTAGTGCCTTTATCATTTTTACACAATACACAATATCAATAAACGCACGACCTGGTTTAAAGCAAGTTCTAGAGCAACATGTACAATGACGATTAGCTCACCACAAAAAAATAGATTGATATAGAAGTATATCAATCATTAATTAGGGCTCAAGATCTCACAGGTGATAGCATTCTAAATTCATCAAAATTGACAATGACGTACATTCAAGTTTTGAAATTTCGCAAGCACATACAAGGCATAATCATGTATAAGGTATTTTACGCCAATGAGACATATACATGACACTCGCAAAATAAGGGTACATGGTGTGTACTTATCCTTATTAACATGCTATTTTGACAAGGCAATCAATTTTTTAAGTTTTCTAATTTGTTTGCATTTTTGTATTTTTTTTTTGTATTTTTGTATTTTTTTAACTATATTAAAAAAAATCTAACAAATAAAAAGAAAAAAAAATCCAAATTTTTTTGATGTTTAAAGATGGAAACTGCTCCCCACACTTAAGTGGTTCATTGTCCCCAATGAATAATATATAAAAATATACACAACTAAAAAAAATCCTAAAAAAATACAAAAATAAAATCAAATAAAAAATATATACAAAGAAAGGTTTAAAATACTCCCTTGATTATTTGCATATGGCGCCTTTGAAAAAGAAATGAAGAAGTGTTTGCTTCCTTTAGTTTCTTCTGGGCGGACCATTAGTTCATTAGCAAGCAGGTGCAAATATAAACACAATTGACTGGCTGGTGGAGTGGTTGGAGCAAAGCCCTTGCAAGCTGGAGGTGTGGCGCCAAAAACTTGTTGCGTAAAATATATATGTGCAAGTGCAAACAATCGCAAACAAGTAATATAGTAGTAAGTACAAGTTATTGTTTCTCTAGGACTGTATATTTGTTTTAATCGCAAGTAATATCTAACACTTTGGTTATCGAGCACAAGATTTGGGTTTTGGTTTTTCTACTAAAACTAATTAATTAACTAACTAATATTATACTACCAAATAAAGTCTTACGAGATTCAGATATGAAAAGATAAGTCAGGATAATTACTTCCCCCTAACACATAAAAATTGGTAAAAGAGTCGCGTAGCACAATAGCAAATCCACAGTTCACTATCTAGAATTCAATGTTCATCGGTTTTTCTCGAAATCACTATGGTATAATTCCTACCAAGTAAACTAACATATGTCTATGCCAATTTACTCCTCAGAATACAATTCAGCACCAATTCACAAAGCTATACATGGTCACAATATATGTCTATACTGTAACAATATTATAATCCAAAGATATAAGCATGCACCATCCAAGTTGTATGTCAATTAATTGTAACTCTCTCGATATTATAATTAACTCATTAACCCACTAAAGTTGATCAGACAATAGCAAGTATTAACATGGAAAACACTTGAATGAATAAACCATAGAACTGGATACCGTACTCTTTAACAAAACACCAATAATCCCATGCTAGGGTTCCATAAAAATCCCAACTTTATAAAAGTTAGTTCATAATAAAGATCTCAAAACAATCCAAAGATAACCAACACATATTCATAAGAAGAGATAAATAAAAGATAAGAGAAAACAAAGCCAATTAAATGTTTTCAATGGCTGAATCCTTCTCTGTTGATGGCTTCTTCTCCTCCCTTGTGCGGCTTCTGTATATCTTCTCTTCCTTGTGTTCTATCTCTCTACAAGGTCTGATCTAGATCTAATAATATATAATAAAAGTGTGTTAATTATTTAAGACAAATACAAGGAAATTTCCCAAACAGAATTTAATTCCATTAATAGAAATTCATAGCTGACTGTTGGGCTCTGTTTCTGGACTGATACGGCTAGGTTTTGATATCAAGACCGCTTCTGAGATAAATTTCTTCTCATAAGCTTTCCGTGGGCTGTTGAATCGTCTGAATCGGAATTCTAGAACTCCGGTTATGGCCCAAACAGTGTGGACTGCGCAAGTGGGTCATAAAATCCGAATTTTAATCAAATAAATCTCCAACTCTTGCCAATTAAGCTCCAAGCCTTCCTTTATTAAAACTCCTTGATACCTACAATAAAACATTATAATTTATTAAATAAAAATCCAAATAAATACAAAATAACTTGAATATAGGGAAAATATTAAGATAAAGCTCACGCTTATCACATCCCCACACTTAGCATTTTGCACGTCCTCGGGCAAAAACAAAGAAAAAACTAAATCCTAACTAACTAATACCACTTCCGTAGGTGATCACGGTTGCATTTGGCATATGCAACAAACCCTTTAAACCCCTAGGCAGCCCTAGTGGACGAGTAAGGTTTCGTGAGGGTTTATAGTAAATCTGCCCACAAAATTTTATATTTGGTTTGACTGCCAAGTCTCAAACATGAAATATATCATAGCACACCACACATGAAAACTTAACCATGTAATAGCTCTTAGGTGTCATATAATGCGATCCCTCAACTTTACACACCAACACAACTATTCAAGTACGCGCACATAGTCTGAAAGACTAAAAATATGTAATGAATAACATCAAAGTCTCAATGAACAAGATAATATAATGCTCTACATGGAAAAATAACCTCACAAACACTCAAAGCACGCAAGTGTTTAGTTGTAACTGTATCACTCAAGTTCAATCAAATTCACATGTGCAACTATAAACTTGCTTGTCCACCAAAATCTCTACACTTCGTGTTCGTATAAATCAAAAGGTCTTTGTCAAGGGTTGTAACGAGGCTTGGGTGAGGGGTAGGAAAATGAAAAGGCTGTAGTTGGCTAAACTTGACAACTAAGAATATGTTCATATACACTTGAAGCACTCAACATGAAACTATCTTGAGATATCATCCCACATAAAAATATGAAAACCCGTAAGTTTCACATTATAAGAACCAATGAACATGCACTCTCTTTTCTTTTTTCTTTTCTTATAGACAGAGAGATTTCCTTTCTTTTTCTTTTCTTTTTTCATTATTTTTTTCTTTTTTTTCAATTTTTTTTCTCTCTATATTTTTTTCTTTTCTTTGTTGACCTTTGTAACTCTGTTAGAAATGTCACCGACAAGAAGTAGCCAAACCAATTATATCCCACCAAAATTCACACAATAACAAAGATATCCCCACACTAAATATTTTATCAATCTCAAGTATACATCACAATGCTGTACTAGTTAATCAAGACAAGAACAAAAAAATAAGCTCAAGATTTAGATGGTGATATACGAAGAAAAAGGATATAAAGCTCAAGTAGACTCACTAAGGATTATTTTTCAGGGTACTATTTGGGACAATACCGTTAATCCAAGTGCCTTTATCATTTTTACACAATACACAATATCAATAAACGCACGACCTGGTTTAAAGCAAGTTCTAGAGCAACATGTACAATGACGATTAGCTCACCACAAAAAAAATAGATTGATATAAAAGTGAATCAATCATTAATTAAGGCTCAAGATCTCACAGGTGATAGCATGCTAAATTCATCAAAATTGACAATGACGTACATTCTAGTTTTGAAATTTCGCAAGCACATACAAGGCATAATCATGTATAAGGTATTTTATGCCAAGGAGACATATACATGACAGTGGAAAAATAAGTGTACATGGTGTGTACTTATCCTTATTAACATGTTATTTTGAAAAGGTAATCAATTTTTTAAGTTTTCTAATTTTTTTAGTATTTTTCTATTTTTTAACCATCCTAAAAAAAGTCTAACAAATAAAAAGAAAAAAAAATCCAAATTTTTTTGATGTTTAATGATGGAAACTCCTCCCCACACTTAAGTGGCCTAATGAATAATATATAAAAATATACATAACTTAAAAAAATCCTAAAAAAATACAAAAATAAAAACAAATAAAAAATATATACAAAGAAAGGTTTAAAATACTCCCCTGATTATTTGCATATGGTGCCTTTGAAAAAGAAATGAAGAAGTGCTTGCTTCCTTTAGTTTCTTGTGGGCGGACCATTAGTTCATTAGCAAGCAGGTGCAAATATAAACACAATTGACTGGCTGGTGGAGTGGTTGGAGCATAGCCCTTGTAAGCAGGAGGTGTGGCCCCACAAACTTGTTGCGTAAAATATATATGTGCAAGTGTACACAATCGCAAACAAGTAATATAGTAGTAATTACCAGTTATCGTTCCTCAAAGACTGTATATTTGTATTAATCGCAAGTAATATCTACCACTTTGGTTATTGAGCACAATATTTGGGTTTTGGTTTTTCTACTAAAACTAATTAATTAACTAACTAATATTATACTACCAAAGAAAGTCTTACGAGATTCAGATATGAGAAGATAAGTCAGGATAATTACTTCCCCTAACACATAAAAATTGGTAAAAGAGTTGCGTAGAACAATAGCAAAGCCACAGTTCACTAGCTAGAATTCAATGGTCATAGGTTTTTCTCGAAATCACTATGGTATAATTCCTACCAAGTAAACTAACATATGTCTATGCCAATTTACTCCTCAGAATACAATTCAGCACCAATTCACAAAGCTATGCATGGTCATAATATATGTCTATACTGTAACAATATTATAATCTAAAGATATAAGCATGCACTATCCAAGTTGTATGTTAATTAACTATAACGCTCTCGATATTATAATTAACTCATTAACCCACTAAAGTTGATCAGACAATAGCAAGTATTAACATGGAAAAGACTTGAATGAATAAACCATAGAACTGCATACAATACTCTTTAACAAAACACCAATAATCCCATTCTAGGGTTCCATAAAAATCCCAACTTTATAAAAGTTAGTTCATAATAAAGATCTCAAAACAATCCAAAGATAACAAACACATATTCATAAGAAGCAATAAATAAAAGATAAGAGAATACAAAGCCAATTAAATGTCTTCAATGGCTGAATCCTTCTCTGTTGATGGCTTCTTCTCCTCCCTTGTGCGGCTTCTGTATATCTTCTCTTCCTTGTGTTCTATCTCTCTTCAAGGTCTGATCTAGATCTAATAATATATAATAAAAGTGTTTTTAATTATTTAAGACAAATACCAGGAAATTTCCCAAACAGAACTCTTCATCACTAGAAGCATAATGAGTAGAACAATCACTTAAATGTCCTTCTTCTTCAGTGACATCCTCATTCTCATCATGATTAAGTGTCTCAACTACATCTTTGTCCTTTTCTTTTTGTTTTTCTTTGTCCTTAACGTTTTCTTTACTCTTTCTTGCTCTTTCAGACTTGTGATTACAAACCTCATCATCAGTGCTATCCATATTGGAACCATCTGAGTAGAAACTACAATCACTTAAAACATCTCCTTCATGTTGAGGATTTTAATCCTCATCACCTTCACTATCACTGACCAAATCCTCATCTCTAGCTCCTTGTCCATCTTACACATCACCATTATAGTTGTGCCTATCCAAATTCAGTAATTCTTCAAGGTCTTCTCTGTCAATAGGCTCTGTTGTAGGATCTACATACTGCATATTAGGGTCTTGTGATGGAGCAAACTCTTGTGTGGGCATTCCATCAATATCCAAAGCAAACAGAGGCTTAGTTATGATGGTATGCACATATATAATCCTAGAAGGTGGCAACAACTCACACATCTCTAACACATCTGCATCAGTTTCCAATGCATGCAATCCCATGTCCATATCACTTCTTGGCCACTTGTAATACAATGTAATTACTCCTAATTCCCCACACTCTTTTGATATAGTAACTAATTCAATCAAACTCATAGTATCTACATCACAAAGGTCAAAGAAGTCAACACTACCACCAACATATTGCTTAGGGTTTCTTGTAAATTGCCCCCCCATAGTGATACTTTATACTAAACAGGTCTGAACCAACTGCAAAAAATAGAGTAAATTGGAACTTTATACAGACAAAAACATGGCACTATACTTATATTACCACTGTAAAAAACATAAAAAAAAACACAACAGACCACAGAGGAGACATTGAATCACATGGGAGCACCAATATATTAAACCAAAAACATGAGAATAAGTTACACTAACTTGAGAACTAGCAACCAATACCAAAACCCTAAGTTCGTAAACACAAAAAACATATGTCAATACAAAATCCCTAATTTCATATACAAACGGTTCAAACCCTAATTTAATTTAAAGTGACAGAGCTTAAATCCATAATTGAGACATTCATTTAGGTTTGTAAACGTCTTTGTCATTCGGATTTCATCGAAACCACACCATTGTCAGCAATGCAGCGGGAGAACTCAATTGGCGTGAGAGTGATCAAAGGGGGAAGTGTAGTGAAACCTCAAGGAAATAGACCGAGTTAACAGAAATAGATGGAATCACGCAAAGTGTTAGTAGTTTGGAGTGTCAGTATAACAAGTTCTAGTTTATTAACTTAGTCTGCCAAGTGGTGTGACACCTAAACTGCAAGTACACATAATGCACTTTACTCAAAATCAAATAAAAACATCAAAAAATCTAATTCAACAATATAAAAACCTAAATCAAAAACCCCAAACCTAAATCAAAACCGAAATGAACAATATAAAAATCTAATTCAACAACTATATAAAAAGACTACATCAAGCTGTATAACAAACTTAAATAAAAAACCTCAAAAAATGATGAGGGTTTCATAACAAACATGATAGAGCACCACCCAAGAACAAAATAAACTAGAAATTGCTTAGATCTAAGTACCTATACTTAGATTTGCTTGGATGAGAGTTTGATAGTGGAGAATAGAGTTGAGAGTCGATGAGAGCTTGAATTAGTTTGGAGAATAGATTGGATGTGTGTTTGGGGAAAGGCGGGAGACTAAAACTGAAAAGGTATGGGGCACCGGGAAAACAAATGGGGAAACAAAATTTTTGGTTTTCAAATCAACGGTTAAGATTATAATCTACTTTTAATATGAAGGTTAGAGATAATTATAATAAACTTTTTTATTAAATAATAATAATTATTATTAATTATACTTTTGGGTTAAAAATCAACAATTCAAATTTAATCTTCACATATTTTTGGTTAAAAAGGCTATGTTCTCAAACAACGGTTTGTCCAAAATACACTTGTGTAATTGAACTCATACACGTTTTACTATGTTTAAAAAAAAAAAAGCATGTTACGAAACCCTAAACCTCTAAAACATGTTACTTTTTTTATTTTAATACTTACTTAAAACTTATTTATTTTAAAACATATTTTAATATTTTTAATTACCGGCAATTTCCTTTTAAAACTCAAGCATGTTACGTTTTCTATTTTTCCTCACTAAACCACTTATTTTCCAAAAATATCACGGAAAAACCCTTATTTATTTTCAAATCTATTTTAATCCTCTTATTTTTTAAAAACTTTACATAATTTAACATGTCTACTTATCTATACAATCAATGCTTCTATAAAATCTATACTATAATATAATAGACCAAATATAATAGACAAACCCTTAATTATTTTTTTAAAACCTATTTTAATGCTTTTAAATATTTAAAAATATTTAAATATTTTAACTTGCCTACATATTTATTTAACAAATATAATTAAGAAAATATTAAAACATAATTTCTATATTTTCTAATCAAATCCTCTCCTTTTGCAAAAATATCATGGAAAATTACCTTTTGAAACAAAAACATGTTATTTTTTCTATTATTTGTTACTAAAACCCCTCCTTCTCGAACAATATCACGAATAAACACGTACTTATTTATTTTAAAACCTATTTTAATACTTTTAATTATATAATTTTTTTTACTTAATTTAATATGCCTATTTTTTTAAACAAATACAGCTAATAAAATATTAAAACTTAAAAAATAAAATAATAATTATTAAAACAATTCGTGGGTCACACGTCTTTTAAACTAGTATTATTAATGACTATATATAAAAGACTATTATTAAATAATAACAATAACTATTTATAATGAATTATCTTTTTCAACAAAAACAAATTACATTTTCTATTATTTCTAACAAAATTCCCTCATTTTTCAAAATAATCACGGGCAATTCACTTTTTTCAATTAAAACACATGTTACATTTTCCTATTTTTCCTTACTAAAACCCCTCCTTTTTGAAAAATATCACGCGCAAACTTTTACTTATTTATGTTAAAACATGTTTTAATGTTTTTAATTATTTAAGAAAATTTACCTATTTTAACATGTCTTGCTTATTTATTTAACAAATACAATTAATAAAATATTAAAACGTAAATAATAAAATAACAACTATTAAAAACAATTACCATTTTCAACTAAAACATGTTATCTTTTAATATTTTCAACCAAATATGCGTAATTACTTTTTTAACAAATACAATTAATAAAATAATAAAATGTAATTAATATAAAATAACAACTATTAGAAATAATTCGTTCATCGCACGGGTTTTAAGCTAGTAGTAATGTAATTTAATAGCAATATAATATAATTTCGTACAATAATAATATCATTTATTGTTGATTTTGATTAGATTACTATTATTTTTTTTAAAAAAACATAGAATTTTACATGAAATTAGAGTTTATGGTATAATAACAATATAATCTATTTTAAATTAGATAAATATATTTTGTAATTTAAAAACAACATAGAATTAGTTTTTCTTAAAAAAACAAAGAATATTACATGAAATACGAGTTTAGAGTACAATAATTGATATGGGTTAAAAATAATCCTAAAGATATAATTAATATTGCATTAATTAAACCTAGATTGTCCATAAATAAGGCCCATTAATAAGGCCCAAAACTCTAATTAAATATTAATTTCGTAATTAATATTTGCGCTAGAAGTACAACCTGTATTATGAGACGTCCAATACAGGCTTATTCTAATACAAGTGGGCTTGTTTCAATACAAGTCCGTTATGATATGGAAACAATTCCTACAAGGAAGGATCTAGAATCTATCCACTGTGAAGGATAAGACTTATCCTTCAAGAAAGTCAATGCTTATCCTTAAAAGAAATCAATACTTATCCATTAGGCTTTTAAACGCCTATATAAAGGGTCTGACCCCTTATCTCAGAACTACGTTTTGGACACAGCTCCAAACGTCATCTACTACATTTTGGACACAGCTCCATACGTCATCTACAACGTTTTAGACTTCATCCTCGAATAAGGACATACAAATCACTACGTCCTTGGTGTGCCCGTGCCGCCATAGCCCCGAGGGCAACACCAAGACCTACGTTTTATTGGCTTGATTCTCTAAACACTAGAGATACGTAGGCATCTTGTTAGGACCGAGTTAGTCCCCGACAACAAGAGCAGCCATTAAAGCTCGAAGCTCTCTAACCCTAGCATTGAATTCAAAGATACAGTTTTTATTCCATAACATTTGGCACCGTCTGTGGGAAGACAACATCAACCATGGAAAACACACGAAGAACAACTCGAGATACTCAAACTTCCGAGGAGCTTTCTATCACCTCTGAGGCTGATACTCACAGAAATCAACCACCGCCAACTACTGGCATTCAAGGGGCGAATATCCCCCTCACCACCACTCAAGGACCGGAAATCCCAATTTCGGTTGAAGGGACGAATCCCCTGCAGATGGTCGTTCATGGATCTAATCCACAAGAGACCTCTCACCAGCAACCAATCACGACCTCCCCACTGCTCATGAATGCACCAAGTGGCCTTCAACTTCATACTACGGATATTCCCCAATACGCAACTCAAACTCTTGGAATGCCAAGCTATGGCATGCCCCCTCGACCCATGGCGGGCGGTAGTGGTCTCAATCCCACTTACCATGAGGCATACGTTCCTCCTTATATACAAGGCCTGGGACCCCAAAATCCACAAACTCAAACTCGACGGACCCCTTTGATTCAAGACTACTCGGGTCCCTATACTGAGGACAAGAATTATACATCTGGAGAAGAGAAGGATGTTGCCCCAAGGAGAAAACGTTCTTCCCAAACAAATCGGGAGCAACCTCAAACTACCAAGGAAAACATTGCGGCCCATGAGGTAGAGGCTGCAAGGCTCAAGAAATTACTGGAAGAACAGGAGGCCGTGAAAGCACAAAACTAAGAAACTGGAAGAGTCCCGATAATCAACCTGGACCCAACACCGAGAAGAACCAAGAGGGCTGAAGCCCCAAGGGGTGATCCTAGTGTTTTGTTGCCCCTAGGAGATCCTGATGATCCTACACCACCATTCACTCAAGACATCATGAAAGCTACCATATCCAGGAAATTCAAGATGCCAACAATTAAAGCTTATGATGGAACGGGAGATCCCGCGAATCATGTAAGAACCTTCTCTAATGCACTGCTATTGCAGCCATCCAATGATGCGGTCAAGTGTAGGGCGTTTCCACAAACTTTGGCGGGCATGGCCCAACGTTGGTATAGCCGTCTACCTCCCAATTCCACTGGGTCATTCAAGGAATTAAGCAAAGCGTTCATCAATCAATTCGTTAGTGGAAGGGTGTATGAGAAAAGTTCTGCATAACTCATGGGAATCCATCAAGGAAAGAATGAAGCCCTAAGGGATTATATCAACCGATTCACCCGGGAAGCTCTGAAAGTCCCGGACTTAGAGGACAAAGTAGCTATGATAGCTCTGCAGCAAGGAACCACTGATGATCACTTCAAAAGATCATTGGCAAAACATCCACCCGAGAGCATGCTGAAGCTCCAAGATAGAGCTGGAAAGTACATCAAGGCTGAAGAAAGTATGAACCCACTGCTGATGGCAGTGGAAATTCAAAGAAAAGAAAAGAAACTCAGGAGTACGACGTCAAGGAAAAGTTTCCCAGATCGTCAAAGGACTCTGATTCTCCACCCAAGATGAATACTTTTGGGCCAAAGTTTATGGAGTATGCAAGATTGAACACTCCCAAGAGCCAAATTCTGATGGAAATAGCAAAGGAGGAGGATCTCCGATGGCCGAAGCCACTAAGGACTGATATGTCTAAACGGAATCAAAACCAATTATGTCGGCTCCACAAGGAAGTCGGTCACGACACGGATGATTGCAGACAATTGAAAGATGAGATTGAGTTTCTGATACGGAGATAAAAGCTCAATAAATTCACCAAAGATGGAAATCAAGGGAGTCAAAGAGGAAACTATGAAAGGAAGGATTATGACAGAAGGGACAACGATCAAGATCGAAATCCCAAGCCCCGAGGGCCAGTCATCAACATGATATTCGGAGGACCAACTGCTGTTGGGTCCTCCCGAAACTCAAGAAAGGCCTATACCCGAGAGGTAATAATTGTGGTTGGAGAAGAACCAAAACGTGCCCGAACAGAAATATCAATAGGTTTTGATGATTCTGACCTAGAAAGGGTAAAATTTCTTCATGATGACCCATTGGTCATCACACCCGTGATAGGCAATTCTGAAACTAAGAGAGTTTTGGTTCATAATGGAGCTTCAGTGGACATCTTGTTCCATGATGCTTTTATCAAGATAGGCTATACTGACTCTCAATTGACACCCTCGAATATGCCCATATATGGATTCAATGGAGTGGAGTCGAAGGTGGAAGGCACTATCCAACTCCCAATGACAATGGGGCAAGGGTCGAATACGTCTACTCAGATGTTGAACTTCATTGTTATAAAGGCAACTTCGACCTATAATGCAATCCTTGGAAGGACGGGTCTTCATGCGTTCAAGGCCGTTGCCTCATCTTATCATCTGAAAATCAAGTTCCCAACGAGGAATGGAATTGGTGAAGAACAGGGAGACCAAAAGATGGCTAGAAGCTGTTACGTAGCCGCGTTAAGGCCTGATGGAATCGGGGGGCAGGTTCTTCCCATTGAAGACATGGATACTAGTGATAATGAGGACCGAAGAGGGAAACCAGCTGAGGATTTAATCCCAATTCCCTTAGTCCCTGGTGAACCGGAGAAGGTGACTTATGTTGGAGCACTATTGCCTGAACCATTGAAAAGCAAGCTCATATCTTTTCTTCAAGAGAACAATGACGTTTTTTCTTGGACAGCGGCTGACATTCCAAGGATTGATCTCCAGTTGATAACCCACAAACTGAATGTGGATCCTGAAAGGAAGACGGTGAAATAGAAGAAGAGAAATTTTGCTCCAGAGAGGCAAGAGGCCATTAAACAAGAAGTAGAAAGGCTTCTGGAGGCCGGGTTCATTGAAGAGATACAATTCCCAGAATGGTTGGCTAACCCGGTGATGGTCAAAAAAGCCAATGGAAAATGGAGGATGTGTGTAGACTTCACCGATTTGAACGATGCATGTCCTAAGGATTGTTTTCCCTTACGAAGGATTGATGCCCTAATAGATGCCACCGCTGGCCAGGAGATGCTAAGTTTTATGGATGGCTTCAGTGGTTACAACCAAATCAAAATGCACAAAGATGACATCTCCAATGTATCATTCGTCAATGACTTTGGTGTTTTCTGTAATCTAGTCATGGCATTTGGACTTAAGAATGCAGGGGCAACATACCAAAGGTTGGTGAACAAAATTTTTGAACACCTGATTGGAAAAACCATGGAGGTCTATGTGGATGACATGTTGGTTAAAAGCCTCGATAAGGCCGATCATATAAACCATCTATGGGAAGCGTTTGAAGTGCTGAGGCACCACAAGATGATGTTAAATCCAGCTAAGTGTGCCTTTGGTGTAGGCTCGGGAAAGTTCTTAGGCCTGATGGTTTCCAAGAGAGGAATCGAGGCTAACCCCTACAAATTCAAAGCAATTCTAGACATGGAACCACCACAGACTATCAAGGATGTCCAAAAACTAACGGGAAGAGTGGCAGCATTGGGAAGATTCATCTCCAAGTCAGGAGAGAAGTGTTTACCCTTCTTCAAAGCACTCAAGAACGTGAAATTTTTTGAGTGGACACCTGAAAGCCAGGAGGCCTTTGAGGCCTTGAAGAAGTACATGGCTGAGGCACCACTGTTGGCAAAACCAAAGCCAGGAGAAATTCTCTATTTGTACTTGGCGGTTTCTAACAAGGCCCTTGGAGCCATTTTGGTAAAAGAAGAGTTGAAGGTTCAGAAGCCGGTTTATTACTTGAGCAAGATTCTACATGGGGCAGAAATAAACTACTCTACGATAGAGAAGTTTGCCTTATCCTTGATATTGACCTCAAGAAAGCTACGCCCATACTTCCAGGCACACAAGATAGAGGTCTGGACCAATCAGCCTCTAAGAAACATCTTGCATAGCCCTCAAGTTAGTGGAAGGTTGATCAAATGGGCTATTGAATTGGGAGAATTTGACATCAAGTACAAGCCTCGAACGACCATAAAAGCTCAAGCACTCGCCGACTTCATGGTTGAATGTACCATCGACAACCAAGAAGTCGGGGGGCAGGAAGTAGTACCCTTGGAGGGAAAAAAAGTTGAAAAACAAGATGAAGAGATGGTATTTAAGGAAAACTAGGTGCTCTATTTTGATGGGGCATCAAAAAAAAAAAAATCAAGCGGAACAGGTTTAGTGCTATAAAGTCCTGATGGATTTCTCATTGAGTATGCACTAAAGTTGGACTTTCGGACAACAAACAATGAAGCTGAGTATGAAGCCCTGATAGCTGGCTTAGGTTTGGTTGGGGCCTTGAGAGTTAATACTCTCAAAGTATGTGAAGACTTGAGATTGGTAGTCTCACAAGTAACTGGATAATTTGAGGCTAAGGATGAAACCATGGCCAAATATCTGAAACTTGTTGAAGCCATCATGACCCAGTTTGACGAATTCTATATGGAACACATCCCTAGAAGAAAACATGAAGGCTCAAGAAGTCTTTTGTCATTCCTTACTTGAAGTGTCTACGACCCCAGGAGGCGGAGTTAGCCTTGAAAGAAGTTCATGAGGGAATTTGTGGTTAGCACTTGGGGGGCAGGGCCCTTGCTCATAAAATCACCTATATAGGCTTCTACTGGCCAGATATGTTTGCTAGTGCAAAATATTATGTGAAGAAGTGTGAACGGTCTCAAAAGCATACACCTGTGGTTAGGCAACTGCCCGAGATGTTAACATCAGTTAACTCACCGATCCCGTTTGCCATGTGGGGCATGGGCATACTTGGGCCATTTCCAGTGGCAAGTGCACAAAGGAAGTTCTTGATAGTGGCAATTGACTACTTCACTAAGTGGATTGAGGCTAAACCTCTAGCCAAGATAACCACCAAACAAGTATTACAATTTCTATGGGAAAGTGTAATGTGTCGATATGGAATCCCACGAATCCTGGTCATGGACAATGAGAAGCAGTTTGACAATGAAGATTTCAAAAAGTACTATGAGGAGAACAACATTGAGTTGCGATTCACATCAGTTGCTCATCCTCAAGCAAACGGACAAGCCGAGGTGGCCAACCGAATCATCCTAGATGGACTCAAGAAGAGAGTTGAACGCTCAAGGAACACTTGGGTGGACAAGTTGTTCCCTATACTTTGGGCATATCGTACCACTTGTAAGGTTACTATTGAAGCAACTTCATTCCTATTAGCCTATGGGGCAGAAGCCGTGGTGCCAGTGGAGAAGAAGGTATGAGGTTGGCTCTTGATCTAATTGATGATGTCAGAGATGAGGAAAATGCCAAGATCGTGGAACATCATAAGCAAGCATCTTTCTACTACAGCCTAAGGGTTAAAGAAAAGTTCTTTCGTCAAGGATACTTGGTTCTCAGAAAGATTGAAGCATCCGGGGTTGGACAGAAAGGAAAATTAGCCCCTAATTAGGAAGGGCCCTACAAAGTCAAGAATGTGTTTGGACAAGGCTTGTATAAAATAGAAACCCTCGAAGGGCATGAGGTGCCAAGGACTTGGCATGCCTCAAACTTAAAAGTTTATTATGTTTAGTGCATCCTAAAAGGATCCGCTAGTAGGACAAGTAGAAATAAGGTTCGATGAAATCATGAGCTTCCTAGAAAGCAGATGAAGGGTTGAGCCCGTTTTGATTGGTAGAAACGTCCTCAAAGCTTTGTCAAGACAAACTACAAATGAATGCTAATGAAAGCATACAAAATATACATGTCAACTGCACAAATAGAGTTGAATACAACGAACCCCGAAGGGTGAATGTTTCTAATAAACATACAAAAGAAAGCCTAAGATGCCTATTGTTAATTAGCGAAAATTTCAAGATAAGGAGAAGTTTGATATAATAGACTTGAGAATGAATCACTACGACTGGAGCCATAAGTAAGAACTCGTAAGGGTGAAGGGTTGAAACCCCAGAAACCTAAGACATTCGGTCCAAGGCCCATCATTCGATATGCTCAATGAAAAGCTTGAAGCCAAAACAAGACGGTATAAGACATAAAAGGCTTATGCAAATGTCAAGCTAGCCTTGAATAAGGCAAAATCGTCGTAAATGTGTAGGTAGTAAGTCACAGGTAAGGGATAAAAATACCCCAAGTCTTGAAAAAGACCGGTATAACTTCTATGAAATCCTAGTGCATTATCATGAAAGTTGGGGGGCAAATGATATGGGTTAAAACTAATCCTAAATACATAATACAAGTGGGCTTGTTTCAATACAAGTCCGTTATGATAGGGAAACAACTCCTACAAGGAAGGATCTAGAATCTATCCTTATCCACTGTGAAGGATAAGACTTATCCTTCAAGAAAGTCAATACTTATCCTTAAAAGAAATCAATACTTATCCATTAGGCTTTTAAACGCCTATATAAAGGGTCTGACCCCTCATCTTAGAACTACGTTTTGGACACAGCTCTATACGTCATCTACTATGTTTTGGACACAGCTCCATACGTCATCTACAACGTTTTAGACTTCATCCTCGAATAAGGACATACAAGTCACTACGTCCTTGGTGTGCTCCTGCCGCCATAGCCCCGAGGGCAACACCAATAACTACGTTTTATTGGCTTGATTCTCTAACCACTAGAGATACGTAGGCATCTTGTTAGGACCGAGTTAGTCCCCGACAACAAGAGCAGCCATTAAAGCTCGAATCTCTCTAACCCTAGCATTGACTTCAAAGATACAGTTTTTATTCCACAACAATAATAATATAATCTAGTTAAATTAGATAATTTTTATTATTTTAATTTAAAAACAACATAACATTCTACAATAAATAGGAGTTTAGGGTATAATAATAATATATAATATATGAGTCGAAAATTGAAGCATCAAATGTGTAGTAACTTTATTCTTTCAAAAAAAATTGATAATAATGTTTAAATTTTATGACTTAACTGTCCATTGTATGCGATCACCACAAATAATATTGACATATGTATATATCAACAATGACAAACAAGTGACAAAGATAACACGAAAAGTAAAAAAAATAATAAAATTGTTTAGAAGACAAAAAAGTGAAAACTAACAATAGAATTGTTAGAAGATCGGTGAAAGTAGAACATTAAACAAAACAAAAATAATTTAAAAACAACATAAAATTCTACTATGTGTTATAAGAGTTTAGGATATAATAATTTTATTACATGAAATAGGTATAATATAATCTATTTTAAATTAGATAATTATATTTTTTTTTAAACAACAAATTTGGGGTGAAACCAAAAAAAAAAAAATATTCCAACCAAATTTAATATATAAAAGGGGTTTTTTTATTAATAAATTTAATATATATTTTATGTACACCAAGAGATGTACCACAAGAACATGAGCAAGGAGATGAATTCCAAATAATTTAGCAGGTTGTGGATAAGACACTGCAAGATGCAACCAAAATTTAGGTATAACTTCTTGTCCTCTTGGTACAGTAATGCGTACATTAAATTCAAAGAGCAATCCATGTGCATCTTCGTAAGCCAATAAAAGTGTTACACAAGACAATGGAAAATTGGTTTATTTTAAAATATACAATTTTCAACCAAATTTGGTTGAAAATGAAAACACACCTAAATTTGTTTTGAATTTAACAAAATTCAACTGAATTTAGTCGAATATACTATATTTGACTGAATTTTTTTTCCTCTTCATTATTGTTTTTTAATTTTTCTATTGAATGTAATATGTCTTCCTAATACTCTCATATTTGTTCGTTGTATTTTTTTCAAACTAATTATATATGTATTTAAATTTTTGAAAAAAAATTTAATGAATGAAAACTGAACATTTCCCAATCTTATTATTTACTTTTTTATACGATCTAAATTTTAACATAGAACATATGTTATCCTTATTTATTCCGTGATGTGTGCATCATTTAACTAATTAATAACATTATCTAAAACTATAACCCTTTATCGATACTGTTATACACGAATATTGAATAAAGAAATAATGAGGTTAACAACCCTTATGTCCCGATACTTCGGGGATCGATACCCATTTTGGACACATAATCACTATCAAGAATAAACATTTATTGAAGAACTACTCTTTTAGTTGTCGCGTCAACCGTTGCCGTGCCAACTCTATTTTACTACTGAAGGCCTCTATGGGTCTTACCTAGTCAAAAGATACATTTCCCAGCTAGGTTGGTTCCCCAACTAGGTTGGCACTCTAACATAAACTGTTGAATATTTGAAGGCCTCCAAGGGTTTGTTTGGTCGAATGCCCTTGAGGGTTTTTCCTGATTTGAAGGACCTAGTTGACGCACCAACTTGTTATTTGACTTGAAGACCTATTTGGTGTGCCAAAGCCATTAGGAATATTATTCAACTTGAAGACATATTTGACCCCCCAACAATGTTGGAGCGGCTACTATTAAAGAACTTGATTATGCATATCTGGTGAGTTAGCCTCATCAGGAAATGATCAATCTATATGTTGAAGGCCCGATTCTGCATTCCAATAAGTTGTCCTTATTGGGGGATCATGGGTAATTAAGCTTTTCGATACACACTTGAGGTCTAGTCATGTATTCTAGCAAGTTATCATTGTTGAGGGATTATGATACGCCATGCGTGACATTAACTCTGAAGAACTTGCCCTGGTGGGTTATCCTCATGGGGGATAAGGATCCGCTTATGCATTTGGAGTAAGTCATGACTTTTCCATGCAACTAATGACTGATGGAATAGTTAATAGGGGTTGATGTTAGCTCCAATGGTTAGGACTAATGTTGCATACGTGAAGTCACAGGCCTAGTTGAGCCTTGGGGTCATTGGTTAGGTTTCATCGCATAGGCTCTCCTACATAACTTTGTGGGCTTGGGCTTCACAGATGCAACCCTAGTCCATAAGGTTTCTTGTTCATCAAGAACTATCTGGGCTTGATTCCCTGTAAATAGGGATACGTTTGCACATTGTGAGGGGTTGGAACAGAAGTTTTTATTGAGCCACGACCATAAAACCCTTGCAATCTCAGCCCCCAATTCATCACAACCTCCACACTCCGGTGACTTTTCCGACGACAAACCACTGTGATAGATCTTGATTCTGACATATAACCTAAAATTTTATTATGACAAATTCCTTGTTAACCAGATACCTCAAATCCTTAATCTAAATCCCCTAACCCCCCTATTTTATTACACTAACTTGTTTTGTAGCGACTTAACAATAATTTTTTGATTTTCTCACTTTAATTTTCTTAAAATATTTAATTTAATATTATATGTTTTCCCGGTGCTCTCATAATTTTTTTTGTATATTTTCAAATTAAATAGCTACTTATATATAATTTTTTTTTGAAAGTATGCAATGAATAAAAAGTTAACATTCTTTTATCATATGAATATTTAAAAAAAAAAATTAAATTTGTACATATGATGAATGTTATCCTTCTATTTACAAATACTTTTTCATGATGTAAACACACATTTAAATATTTAATAAAAAAATTCCAAAAATCCTGAAAATAATAAATTACACTGAAATCGGTCACATTTATTAAATTCAACTAAATTTGGTCTAAATAGTTTAGAATAATTTCACACATTTTGGGCGACAAATTTCACACATTTTACTAATTTTAAAAAAATATAAGGGGCAGAATTCCCCCAACCTTACTTTTAAATTCGACCCCATTGGGTTATGATTATTGTATTTAATCTTAACCGTATTTTTCATTTATTTATGTTTTAGTAGGATTTGATTCAGTCAGCTGTTAGTAGAGATATTTTAGGACCCAGTTTGCCAAATAAAAGCTGTAGTGGAGTAGTTGTAGGAGAGTGGGTAGTGTTCCTATTTTCTAGCCACCTTTGTGGTTGTATTGCTGTTTAAAAACCTTTGCATGATCAATAATAATGTAGCCCATTTGATGTGCATATGCTGGTGTATTCTATCAGTTATTTCTACTTAAACACAAATACATACAAAACATTTAACAAGAATTGGTATCAGAGCTACGGTAATCGGTGAATACACGAGTATATGTCAAAGAAGGCGATGGATGTGGGAAAGCTTAAAGGAGGTTCCATGGGGTTAAATTATCCAATGTTAACAAAGGCTAACTATACTACCTGGTCGATGAAAATGAGAGTCATAATGCAGGCTAATGGCACACTAGTACAGAATGGGCCTATAGCGACGGTCAAAAAGAGTTATAGCGTCGGTCAAAAGGCGTAGTATATGTAGGGGACGCTATAGGTATATGCCTACAGCGTCGGTCAAAACAGCGTTGCTAAAACCTCTTTGGCGTCGGTTAAACAACCAACGCAGAATATACAATAACTGACGCTATTGGTACTGACATTAGCATCGGTTGTCTAGAATGCCGACGCTATTGGTACTAACATTAGCGTCGGTTGTCTGGAATGCCGACGCTATTGGTACTGACATTAGCGTCGGTTGTCAGAAAAATCGACGCTTATAGTCTTTACATTAGCGTCGGTTGTCAGAAAAACCGACGCATATAGTCTTTGTTATTTGCGTCGCCCACTTGATAACCGACGCCTAAAGTAATTTTTTTTAAAAAAAAATTGGTTTACTGTTCCCACTAATTTATCTAATTATTTCTGGTTTTTTTACCCATAATACTATTCAAAATTTCATGCATAATATAAAGAAATGCACAATCTACTATCTATAAGAACACTGAAAGACAAACAATCAAACAAAAACTGATATAAAAAAAACTCAGCTTACTTCAAAATAAACTAAAATAAATAATAGCAACTTCACATAAAATAGATTAAAAAATTTAAAGAACAACTACTGATTACAATAAACATCAAAAACTATTTTTAAATTTATAATCCCCATGAGAAACGGATCGTACAAGTGTATCCCTTTTGAATCCATTTAGCAGCTAGTTCTTCATACTTGGAGAAGTTGGATGCAACTGAAAAACGCTTATAGTTATTTCTGAGCACGGACTTTGTGAACTGAAATCAAGAACTGGCTATCAGGAATACCATTATGATGTTCAAAAACTTCAACTTTAATCAAGAAGTCTGAACTGACCGGCCGATGATCAGAGATCCACATTTCCGCTCGTTTGTACGAAAGCTGTTTTATGCCTTTCCCTAACCACAATATGTGATCACACCTATATAGTAAATAACATGTTTAATTATACATCAGGAAGGTAGAAAATGCACATGATTCTTAATTGTACCTTCTTGGTATGACAAACTTAAGCATCATGCAGGTTCTACCTACACCATAGATCTTTTAGTTTAATTTGTGGCAACTGTATATATATGCTACAATGGTTTTCCTAAAATTCCTGCAATACATACCAAGTTCTAAAATCTAAACTTATATATACAAACACAAGCAACAAGGACTAATTATATTATAGCACATGTTAGATATCTGCATTCTACCCTCGTTTCAGATTATAATGTTACACTAAGACGAGAAAGGATATAGAAAAAGAGGGAGTGAAACCAAGGTTCTTTATCTACTTTTCTAAAAAATGAAGATAAACGTGGATAAAGAAGTAATACTACAAAATAATGCCACTGAAGTACTAAAATCCCCTTTACGAGACTTAAGTTACCTGTTTCAGATTAATGGACTGAAGATAGCCGTTGATCACCACAACAGAATATTCAGTCAAGGTTGTTGAAGCAAAATCCTCAATCAACGCCTTCTTAGATCCAAAACCATACAATAGGAGACCTAACCCAGCCCTGGGTAAGTACAGAAACATATATTAACATAAATCAAGTGATCGCAAGCCCAGCAGTATGCCAGTATCTCCCCCCAAATTGCAAAACATTGAATAAACAATTTTCAAAAGATTGCAGACCTTAACTCAAAAGCCCATTTTGAGTACAAACTTTTGTAACTTTTTATCAGTGAAACAATTTCTTTCTCGTGTTTAGGCTCAATATTGGAAACTACCTCTCGAAGCTCCTGCACATATCACATATAGATATTTGTTTAGGCTCAGTAAAATGCACACACATTTGGCAACTAAGAGGAATATTTTAGAACTGAGGCAGAACCTGCTCATCAACAATATTGATATCAGAAATTGTATCAAGGGACTTTGACTCTTGAGGAGGACATGCTAGCTGAGCTGAGAAATTGTACGACTACCAACCTTGAACACGTCCTGGTGCGTGAATCACCCCTAAAGATGGCATAAGCTTCAAACCAGCAGGATATAAACATATGCAATCATAATTTTAACGGAAAGAACATATTCAAACATTGCCTTGACAAAAAAATCCCGAGTGAAGAATGCATGGTACTCAATTTGTGTGTAGTAGAGAAATGCATAATGATCATTTTATGTGTAAAATCTTTGAACTTTCTGTGCACGCATTTATGCAAGTTCACGCAGATGGTGTAATAGTGTGTTACAAGTGCTTATTACCATCTTATGCAGCCACACCTAAGTTATACTTATCCAGTATATTAAGTGATAAGTTGACTCTTAGATAAGCATATATAAATATCCTCCACCAAGACTACGAAATAAGAATTATAAATCATAAGTAAAGTTCAGCTAGTAAGAGCAAGGAGCATAAGTGAGGGACATGAAGAAATTTTTTTTGTTGAAGATACATAATTGTAGAATGAACTATATTTTAAGTTGTTACCTCTAAGAAAACTTTCTTCTGCAAAAAATCTTCAATGTCCAGCCGTGCAGCCGTGGCAAGGAGTTTTAAAGCTTTTCCTTCCTGCAGCAATCACAAGTAATAAGCTTATGCAGAAATATGTAATTTTAAATCTTGCACTTTCATCTTACAAACTGAACTTCTAAACTACAGAACTCCATGTCTGACCAAAATTTTGCATCACAATTACTTTACGAAATCCAAACAAATGATAAGCTAAAATAAACAGGAGCATAAAACTCTAACAAGATTATACAAATTATGAAATATCACAAGCTTCCACATTTGTAACTCATTTGTAAAATTGAAGTACTAATTCCAAATTTCATTGTGACCTCACAGTGGCATATTTATGCAACAAAAATACAAATGGGTGATAGTTGTAGCCTTGAAACAATCTCGTTTATAACAAAACAGGGAACCATTTCCCACCTTACGTGCAGATACCAAAGTATGGTCTCCTTAGGCATTCGCGGGAAGCCTTTAACAGGAAAAATAAGCTGTAGTAGATGCAAGGCTAAAGTAAATAAGCAGTATTCTTGAGGGATTAGTTTGGCTGCCAGGTATGGATTGAAAGAGGTCTTAAGGAATGTGCCTTATGGTTGTTATTAATAAACTCAGCATTATCATTTGGTTTAGCAGTACTCTCCATAACCACATAAATTAAATTCTTACTACAGCAGATACACAAGATTTCTTGAGAATTGCACGTACCTCAACTGGAATTTAGCACACAAAGTTTTCCAGGTCCAAACATTATCCAAAATTCTTTACAAAGCCCTATTGCACCATAACTGACTGCTGCAAGCCTGACTCATGGGGTGCACAAAGAGTGTGACCACACAGAACCATTCAGGATTGCAGGTATTACCTCCTCTGTTTCTCCACCTACAGGTTTCTCAGGCCACTAGCGGCTAGGACATCACCTGCGTTGAGTCATTATTGAAATAGAGGCAACATATCTAAATGCCAAAAACAATATAGCCACCTCAAACTTTAAAAAAATAGAAGATAACTAAAATAGAAGCAATTTCCCTATGCATAAATTAATTGCATGCATCTACTCTTACACCAAACATACATATACTCGGTTAACCCTTCTCTTCGTAGAGTCTGTGTGCCAAATTTCATCTCTACTCCTTTTTCTCAATTCACATGTAAAGATGGCATACAATAGATCTGAATGTTTTCCTTTCTTTTTCATTATGCCACAATTTAGTTTTAAGTACTTTAGCACACTTAAAGAATAAGTTGCTGAGAAGAGCTCATTGAGTAACTCATAAAATACAATGAAGACAGATTCCGTATGTTACAGACAAATAAGTAGGGGAGGTTCACTGAAAGAGGTCTGAAGTTGATCAGTGAAGTTCAATCTCTTCATACATCATTTAACATCATCCTCATTAGCCACATTAACACCATCAACAAACTCCATCAATATCAAAAGAAATTTGCAAGGGGCATTGGATAATTTATCATTTAAACAGAAGCATCACTAATAATTATAATAAGAGAAAACCAGAAATCTATATATCGCTATACACAAACCCAATTAGAAAAATTAGGGTTTTACCTGAAAATTTGATGCCGAGTGACAAATTAGGGCTTCAATAGCTAGATCGATTAGTGAGAGGATTAGCAAATAGTTCTTAAACTGGTTAGGAAACTACAAAAATATCGGTTTTGAGATCGATGAGTGATCGCCGAGAGGAGAAGAGACGAGAGAGAGAGAGAGAGAGAGAGAGAGAGAGAGAGATGGGGATGGGGGTGACGGGAGTCATCTCTGTTATTTTTCATTTGATTGATTTGAAAAAAAAAATATAAGTTTCATGCTTTGATTGGTAATATAATGGGTTTCACATTAATTGATTAGCTAATAAAATTAAAGTATTTAAAAATTAATAAAGATGAAATATATTTTAATGTAGTCTTTTCTAAATTCTTATACTTAAATGAACTCTATAGCGTCGGTTCCCCAAAGGCCGACACTAAAAATTCACTCTATAGTGTCGGTTCCATAACAGCGACACTAAAAAGTACATGTAATGCGTCGGTGTTACAAAAACCGACGCTAGAAGTCCTCTATTGCGTCGGCATTCGTAGAACCGACGCATAAAAGTGTTAAAAGCGTCGGTTAATGTGGACAACCGACGCCTTAGATCAAGGAAAACTGACAATAGGCGTCGGTTATGCTAGCAACCGACGCATAAAACATGTAAAGGCGTCGCTTGCCTCTAGAACCGACGCTAAAAGTGCGACGCTGTAGGTGCAGTTTGTACTAGTGGCATTTGGGACGCAGTGGAGTCTAGTGAACTTAAAGAAGGTGAGGTGGACGAGCAATCAGACAAGGTAGCTCTGGCCATGATTTACCAGAGCGTACCGGAGGAGATATTACTCTCTATTGCAGAGAAGAAGAAAGTGAAAGATGCCTGGGTGGCTATAAAGACAATGTCTCAGGGTGCTGAAAAGGTGAAAGCGGCAAAAATTCAGACTCTTAAATCTGAATTCGAGTCATTAAGCATGAAAGATACAGAGATGCTAGATGATTTCTGCGTGAAGATCAATGGACTTGTAACTAATATTCATGCACTTGGAGAGGACATAAAGGAAGCCTATGTGGTAAAAAAATTGCTACGTGCAGTACCAACGAAATTTTTACAGATAGTGTCAACAATGGAGCAGTTTGGTGATTTAGAGACTATGACCGTTGAAGAGGTGATTGGGTCACTAAAGGCACATGATGAGAGGCTGAACGGTAAAAATGACAATGCTGGAGGGCAACTAATGCTTACTGAAGAAGAATGGATAAAGAAGGAAAGTGAAGGTGGGAAACTTTTACTCACCAAGGAAGAATGGCAGAGGAAGATGAACAAGGGAGGAACAAGTATGAGAAATCGTACTGGATGGGACAAGAGTAGAGTCAAGTGTTACAATTGTGGTTTATATGGCCACATTGCTTCAGAGTGTCGTAAGCCACGACGTGCAAGGGATGTGAAACAAGAAACAAAACATGAGGCTTATCTGACTCAAATGGAGGACGATGAACCTGCCTTGCTTCTGGCCAAACATGAAGGGAGAGAGGAGAATATGTTGCTGAACGAGGAAGGAGTAACGCCAAAGCTGAAGCCTGTTGCAAGCGAAGGGAATATGGGAACAAATGTGTGGTATCTCGACAATGGTGCGAGCAACCATATGACCGGAGACAAGTCAAAATTTAAGGAACTGGATCCAAAAATAACAGGACAAGTAAAATTTGGTGATGGATCAACGGTTAAAATCGAAGGTAAAGGTTCTATAGTCCTTCAATGCAAAAACGGGGAGGAGCGCACTCTTCATGAGGTATATTATATTCCAAATCTTTGTAGCAACATTATAAGTCTGGGGCAATTATCGGAGAATGGAAAGAAAGTTGTATTAACTGGGAATTATCTGTGGGTGTATGAATCACAAGGAAATCTGTTAATGAAAGTCAAAAAATCTCCTAATCGTTTGTACAAGTTACTTATTAACACTGTCAAGCCTGTGTGTTTACTGTCTAAAGCGGAAGAGATTACATGTCTCTGGCATACTCTCCTGGGACATGTTAATCTTCAATCCTTGGTGTTAATGTACAATGAACAAATGGTATACGGGCTGCCTAAGACTGTACACTCTGCTGAGGTCTGTCCTGGATGTTTAATGTCAAAACAGACCAGGAAAACATTTCCGACAAAATCAAGCTTCACTGCTAGCAAAGTTCTTCAATTAGTTCACGCTGATTTATGTGGACCAATCGATCCAGCAACAGCAGGAGGATGTAAGTATTTTTTCTTACTTGTGGATGACTATAGTCGAGTCATGTGGGTCTATATGTTGAGACACAAAAGTGAGACGTTTTCTTCATTCAAGAAGTTTAGAGCACAGGTGGAAGATGGGCCTGAAAGGAAGGTAAAAGTCTTACGCACTGACAGAGGAGGCGAATTTATGTCAAGGGAGTTCATTGAGTACTGTGAAGAAATGGGTATAGAACGACATTTTTCTGCACCCTACACGCCTCAGCAAAATGGCGTGGTAGAGCGTAGAAATAGAACAGTCGTTGAAATGACTCGTAGCTACTTAAAGGAGATGAAGTTGCCACGAATGCTATGGGGGGAGGCGGTCCGTCATTCAGTCTATGTGCTCAATAGGTTACCAACAAGGGCATTAACTGGAAAGACTCCATATGAGACGTGGACAGGGGAAAAACCAAACATAAGTCACATTCGAGTGTTTGGGTGCTTAATTAACACATATGAAGACTTCAGGTATTTATAATAAGAAATTGGATGACATGAGTGTGCAAGTTGTGAATTTGGGCAGGGAACCTGGTACAAAGGCGTACAGATTGTATGATCCCGTGAGCAAGTGTGTTTGTGTTAGTCGAGACGTGGTGTTTGAAGAAAACAAATACTGGGGGGAGAAAATTCGCATAGTGAAGAGCCTGGTTTAGTGCTGGATGTGTGTATGCCAAGTGAAGTAGTGCAGAGTACTGAAGAGTCTGAGTATACAGGTGATGCAGAAGAGTCTGAAACTACGAGGCCCCAACAGCAGACTAATGATGAAGTGGATTCAGATACATATGATGAGACGCCAAAGAAATTCAAGTCAGTTGCAGAAATTTACGATGTTACAGAAGAAGTCGAGTTGGAGAACGAGTTGATGATCATGTCAGTTGATGAACCTGGGAACTATAGTCAAGCTGTTAAGAGTAAGGAGTGGAAGCTGGCAATGCAGAATGAGATAGACTCAAATAATAAAAACGGGACATGGAGGTTGACAGAGTTGCCAAAGGGCCACAAGGTTATAGATTTAAAATGGATTTACAAGCTGAAAAGGGATGCTGAAGGGAAGATAGCTAAGCATAAAGCGAGATTAGTTACACGGTGTTTTCTTCAACAGCATGGCATAGATTATGAAGAAAGTTTTGCACTAGTCACGAGATTGGAGACCGTGAGGTTACTACTTGCACTGACAGCTAAAAACAGCTGGGAAGTCCATCATCTTGATGTAAAAACGACATTTCTAAACGGAGAAATTGGTGAAGAAGTTTATGTGGCGCAACCGGAAGGTTATGAGAGAAAGGGGCAAGAACACATGGTCTACAGATTAATAAAAGCACTGTATGGGCTTAAACAAGCCCCACGGGCCTGGTATTCAAAATTAAACAGCTATCTAGAGTTGCTTGGTTTCAAACGCTGTCCATCAGAACATGGGGTGTATACTCGGCGAGAGAATGACAAAGTGTTGGTGGTTGCTGTATACGTAGACGACCTGCTAGTCACTGGTACAAGCACGAGTATTATAGAAAAGTTCAAGAGTCAGATGAATGATATGTTCGAGATGAGTAATCTGGGCAAGTTATCGTACTACTTGGGAATTGAAGTAGAGCAAGGTAATGGTTTCATCAAACTGAAGCAAACTAGTTATGCAAAGAAAATCCTTGAGAAGGCTGGGTTAGCTGAATGAAATCCAACTAAATATCATATGGATCCGAAAGAGCAGCTAACCAAAGATGAAGGAGGAAAACGAGTAAATGTGACACAGTTCAAAAGTCTAGTGGGAGGTTTGCGCTACCTGGTAAACACCAGACTTGATATAGCATTTGCAGTTGGCATCGTTAGCAAATACATGGAGCAACCAACAGTATTACATCTAAATGCAGCAAAGAGAATCATGCAATATATAAAGGGGACGCTTGATTATGGACTGGTATATACGAAGAAGGGAGGTAATAACATATTAACAGGCTACTCGGATAGTAATCTTGCAGGTCATATTGAGGATAGGAAAAGTACTGGAGGGATGGTGTTCTACTTAAACGAGAGCTTAATCACGTGGGTATCTCAGAAGCAAAAGTGCGTGGCATTGTCAACATGTGAGGCCGAGTTCATGGCTGCAACTGCAGCAGCTTGTCAGTGCA
Organism: Heracleum sosnowskyi; assembly: GCA_030848705.1. NCBI lineage: Eukaryota > Viridiplantae > Streptophyta > Magnoliopsida > Apiales > Apiaceae > Heracleum > Heracleum sosnowskyi. The sequence continues at coordinate 89,286,334 of CM061235.1, read as the reverse complement.
TATGGCTCCGGAATGTTCTCAGTCAGATAACGGATGAAAGCATGGGTCCAGTGGTTCTATACATCGACAACAAATCTGCAATTGATCTTGCTAAATATCCAGTGTTTCATGGTCGAAGTAAGCACATTTATATTCGATACCACTTTATTCGCGAATGCATAGAGCGTGGGGAAATCTGCATCAAACACATCTCGGGGAGGAACAGCGTGCAGACATACTTACCAAGGCCTTGTCAAATGTCAAATTCGAAAGGATGAGGGAGCTGTTGGGGGTCAAGGAATGTAGAATATCAACCCAGTAAAGATTGCAGTAACACAGATTAAACACACACACTTGAAAACTCTGTTTTCTCTTATATTTCTGCAGAAGGAAATACAGCTGATATATATAGCAAAAGCCTACACAAACGTGGCTATAAAACAGGAAGACACATTCTCCTAACTTAACTCCACAACTTAGACTCCTACTAACATGCTAACGGCTAATGACCAAATCAATTCTGCTAAATCAGACTTATTACATAATACATAAAACATAAAACAATTATTTAGTTTAAGATTAATTCCAACATTCACCCCCTTAATCTTAAACTTACGAAGCACTTCTCTTCATCTGTGATGCACTTCTCACCACCATCAATTTTGATGCACATCTCATCAAAAACCACTTTGGAGCACTTGTCTCCAATATCACATTACGGAGCACTTCTCTCCAATCTCCATGGTGCACATAATCACCAAATACTCAAAAGAGAGGTTCTGCAACAATATCTCTCTCAGACATTTCATCTCGTTCTGCATGGCCTTCTGTCACTCTATCTAGTTTTTCTGCCTTCAGCAGGCTACTCCGGCATCGCCTCGTCTTTCTCGGCAGCCCCATACTACACATGCATCCCATACTACACATGCAGCTTTGCCACCATCCTTCTGCATCGCCTACCTGAAACTACCTCCTTCCAGCGTGTCGTCTGAACTCGAGACACTCACTTATCTGCGACTCCACCACCAGCGGCGGCTTCACCACCGCCTGGCGGCGGAACAACAAAACCTCGCTCTGATACCAAATGTAGAATATCAACCCAGTAAAGATTGCAGCAACACAGATTAAACACACACACTTGAAAACTCTGTTTTCTCTTATATTTCTGCACAAGGAAATACAGCTGATATATATAGCAAAAGCCTACACAAACGTGGCTATAAAACAAGAAGACACATTCTCCTAACTTAACTCCACTACTTAGACTCCTACTAACATGCTAACGGCTAATGACCAAATCAATTCTGCTAAATCAGACTTATTACATAATACATAAAACATAAAACAATTATTTAGTTTAAGATTAATTCCAACAAGGAATTGGCAAGAAACGTTTAAGATTAAGGGGGAGATTATTGTATTTAATCTTGAACGTATTTTTCATTTTTTATGTTTTAGTAGGATTTGATTCAGTCTGTAGAGATATTTTAGGAGAGTGGGTAGTGTTCCTATTTTCTAGCCACCTTTGTGGTTGTATTGCAGGTTAAAAACCTTTGCATGATGAATAATAATGTAGCCCATTTGATGTGCATATGCTCGTGTATTCTATCAGTTATTTCTGCTTAAACACAAATACATACAAAACATTTTACAAGAATGATCGGCATTTCCTATACAAACCCTTGTTTAATGGGCTATAAAAGGCGGTACATACAAGTGAACCTAAAACACTTGGGTGGGTGACGGTACTGAGCATTTAGAGAATGGCGGCCGCTGGTAAAGACTCTATTTTAAAAGATCAGAAGTCGGCAATGAAGAAGGAACAGCTGGAGGACACAATTAAGGAGAAACTTGAGGAGGAACTTGCCAGGATAGATGAGCAGGTACGCCTCTTGCGTGAGAAGATGGACGCTATTGCATCTCAGAAAAATTCCAAAAGAGAAATCAAACAGAAAATCAGCAATTTGAAGAGGAAGTTTGAAGAAACTGCTGCTTCCTTAAGACTTTGATTGTCTATGGGATTTGTTGTAATTCCAATTTTCATTTATGGAAAATAACATAAGTTTTTTTTACTGATTCTCCACAATTTAAGTGTTTTTGTTTCATCAGCAGCATTAAAACCTCATATAGAAGAAATATTGAAGCAAAAAATTAATTAATTAATTAAATGTTTGCATCAATTGGAGAGAAAGCAAAGTTGCAATAAATTTCTTTTCTTCTTCTTTCCGTTTTTTTTTTCTTTTTTGAGAACAACCAAACCTTGATGTTGAATTAATGGAACTTTGCCTAGGTAAAGATTTATGTCAACACTTGCTCAAAATTTATGAGTATCAATGTAAATCATTCAAAGATAGTACTTGTTATATGTAAAATTAATAGAAATTGAATGGTGTTTTTTTTTTTAGTTTATTTTGTTTTGAAATTTAAATTAATAATGTAAATATTATTAGGTTAATTTAATATATTTGACCCTATAATTGAATAGTTGTATATTAAATAATTTTGAGAACAAATTAATTGATACACAGATTGTACCAAATTATTGGCTTGGGAAAACAAATGCTGATAGAAAGAATATCAGTGTACTATAATATTGATAATAAAATGTATGCTTCTATTGTCATTGCAAATCAAATTATCTTTACTGTAATATATAATAGAATTATTTTAAGTCTTGACTCATAATTTAGGCTTGATTGGTAAAACAATTATTAATATATAATCAAATTATTATCTTTACTCTAATATACATGTCCACATATAGGCAGGCTGAGCTGCAGGATGTTTTAAGTATGCAAGCTGAATGAAGTTGTTCACCACATTTGAAATTTTGAAAAGGAAATTATTGCCAGGTTTTAAAAATTCGACTTTGAATGATACTTTCAAAGTACATGTACTGGTCAGCTTGCCAATTTCACACGAAACTTTAATGAAAGGGATGTAAGGGAATACTAATACATGTATATGTGAGCATCATGGAAGTGGAGTCCGCTGCTGGTGAAGAATCTAGGTCAAACGATCAGAAGTCGGCCCTGAAATCTGGGCACATGAAAGAGCTTAAAGAATGTTTACAGTAAGCTAAAATCCTGCTAATGAACCATGTTCAAAATAACAGTAACTGTAATAAGAACCTTACCATATTCTGAATGAGATGTGGTTCTTGTATGAAAAACATGGGTGGACATCTAAAGGAAGGCTGTTTGAGATTTCTAAAATATTTTATGTACCCCAAGATTGAATTGCAAATAATTAATCGTTACTTTGTGGATAAAACACCACAAGATGTAGTGCAAGTTTAGGTATCACTATAAGAAAATCGTCTAAATTCCATCAAAAAGATTCGGTTGAATATAGATTATTTACCCATCAACTTTGGTGAAAACCGAAATTATTAAATTTGACTTAATTTTGTCGAAATTATAAATTCGACGAAAAAAATATAAAATTTTGAAAATTTAAATTTTTGGAAAAAATGTAAAATTTGGTGCCTAGAGTGCATTAAATTCGACCGAATTTGGTTAAATTTAATATACTAAATTTGAACAAATATTATTGAATTTAATATGATAAATTCAACCGAATATTGTCGAATTTAACAAACAACAATTAAAAAAAAACATTATTTAAAATATGCTTACAACTGCAACACTTCTTAAACCGCTATAAATACGTTGTTTGCCATAACATTTAATAATGAACCATATCATAGTACTCTTATTTCTAAGAAGATTACAAAATATGTAACTAATGCATGAGCCCTTTCTCTAAACACAATCTAATGTTAGCAGCTGAAAAAGAAGGCTAGAAGCCGAAATATGGAATGAAGTCATTTCAGATGAAGTTCAACTGCGACTTTCATATCATCACGGAAGACCAACTACATGGGATACGAATCAACATGTTTGATCGATACAACATAAGTTGAATAAGGCCCGAAAAACATCTCGAAGACAAGGGGCTGGCATCCCAAAGTTCCACTTTCGACTATTCGACTACGGGATCATGAAGACCCCACTTGGTCTCAGTTAATCCTCTAACATTGGAGACACATTGGAGACTAGGAGGTGGTGATCCGAAGGAACAATTTTGACAAGGGAGTCTTGAACTCCCCATACCTTAGTCTCAATCGTGCCTAGTAGTATTGGCGACTAGGGGATGACGACCCAAATCTTTAATTTCGATTAAGGGGTCTCAAAAACCTACCTGAAATATCGGGGTAACTTGAAGCCAAGATAATCTAGGGTTCATATGAGAAATGTAAGTAAATTGAACTTCATATAACTGCGCTCAATTGAATCTAGCAGGCAACTACCAAAGAAATCCTAAATGCAAGCGTAAAAACTTCGAAGGCTCCGAAAGTGCCTTAGATAATATTTTTTTGGACATAAAAAGTGCGAGCAAAAGTTTTAGCATATTGCATGAAGTTAGAGCCCGGAATGAGTTTTAGCTGCTGTGGGAATGTACAGGTTGAGCTCTTTCTGTAGGTTTGAATCACGATGTCCTGGCATCACAACTAGAGATGCAGCATTAACAGAAGTTTCTGAAATGGGATCTTCATTTGGTGAGCTAAAACTGAAATTGCAGCACTTGGGGACCTATTGTGAAGATCTAAAAAAGGCTCTAAGGCAAGCAACACAAGGAAAGAATTACCAAGGTTTTGAAAACTAGGAAATGTGCCTGAAAAACTAGGAAATGTGCCTATATGAATGTAGTTTTGATATTTGGATGGTTTGGATTATGTAGTTAGTTTCGATATGAATTGGATAATATAGTTGGCCTATTGAATTTTATATTTGGTTTTAGTATATATTGGCCTTTTGATTTCGATATTTGGTTTTGGTTTGGCTTTTTGATTTTGGTCATTTGGTTTTGGTTTTTGGCCATGTCAAATAGGGCATCCATGTATTAAAAAAATACAGAACTTACATCACTTTCGCAAAAACCCGATGTTAAATATCACAAGTAACATCAGAACACTAATGTCTAAAAAATATAAACCGATGTAAAAGAGAAACATAATCATCAGTTCCTTATTAAGAAACCGATGTTAAAAAGGAACATAGACATTTGTTTCTTATTAAAAAATCTATGTTAAAGATTAACATAGACATCGGCTAAAAACCGATGTCTAATACTAGGGATGGCAATCGGGTCGGATCAGGTCGGATTTGGCAAAATCCAAATCCAAACCCAAAAATTGTTACCGAACCCGTATCCGATCCAAATCCGAAAAATACCCGAAAACCAAAATCCAAATCCGATCCAACGGATTTCGGATCGGTTTCGGGTATACCCGAAATCCGAAAATAATTCTGATTGGATTTGGATTTGGATACCCAAAATCCGAAAAGTTAATTTGGACTGGATTTGGATACCCGAAATCCGAAATTTGAATCAAAAATTTCAAATTAATTCTGATTTCTGCAGAATAATACATTGTATCAGGCTTATAACCTTTGCAAACCAAAACTCTCAACGAGGTTACAAGTTTAAATGTACACAGGAAACCAAAAGTCCTGACCATATAGCCTAATAAGTAATATCAGTATATCACAATTCACAAAATAGGTTCTCAGGTCTCAGCAAACCAGCCTTCACAGCATCCTCAAAATCTTCATCCTTTTCCCATGAAGCCACCTACATCGAGAAACAAAAAAGCAAGGCAGAAGAAAATTAACAAATGATTCAATACGCAACATCCATAGCAGTTTAATAATAAATTGTGAAGAGGAGTCAGATAAATGTGCTCAAAATGATCAAGATACTCAGAAAAATAACACACTGAAAACCATATGCTGGGATTACCTTTTTTATTTGAAAAACATATGCATATTAAAAAACAACTTAATTTGAAAATATCAAACTTAGAAACTCTCACAGCTCACTGGACTCTTCAGCATTGAAATTTGAAAAACAACAAAAGGCACTGAAACTTACAGCATTGCAAGCAGTCTATGTCTCTCTGAAAATAAATTCACACCTGAGGACACACCAACACTCTGAAAATAAATTCACACCTGAGGACACACCAACAACAAACAGTTAATACATAGGAAACAACATGCAACAGTTCATGCATCCTTTAAACTATTTCTAATTATTTATTTACCTCGCGCGTTATACACGAATCTTCTACTTCCAAATCTGTGTATATAGTAGCATATCCTGTAGACGCCTCACCTGAAAATTATAAACATCATAATTAAAGTCAAGAATCAGTTATAAACAGAAGCAGTAAGGAATCAGTTATTACCTTGCATTTCAGCACCCCACAACCAACTCTGAGCGCACATTAAAGTTTCTATTGTTTTGGGATGAAGCCTATTGCGATGCGGACTTACCAACCTTCCACTAGAACTAAAAGCAGACTCTGATGCAACTGTTGATGCCGGAATAGCTAAAAAATCACGAGCCATGCGTTGCAAATTTGGATATTTAAGCTCATTTACCTTCCACCAATTTAATAAATCAAATCCATCACTTTTTTGGACCACATCCTCACCCAAATAATGATCCAACTCTGCTTTTACAGAATCAACTCTTCTTCGTTTTTTTGTACTTATAAACAAATCATACTCCGAAATATTTTCAGAAGTGGAGCGTGTACAAGTTGACTCACCTACGCCCTCATCAGCCGTAACAACAAGCTTCTCATGGTACTCCCTAAGCAAAGTGTAACAACAATCTCGAATATTATCAACTTTAAGAGATGAATTTTCTTCAAAAATCTTCTCAAAGTAGAATTCTAGTACCTCCATCTTGTATCTAGGATCCAACACCGCGGCAATTCCTACAACACCGTGCATTACATCCCAATATTTTTCAAACTTTATCAACATTTTTTCAGCCATTGTTTGAATCATCAAATCTGAACTCCTACGCCAATCTGTTATTGCTAGTCGAATCTCACATATGTTAATAAAACACTGATTGGCAGTAGGGTACTTCGTTCCAGAAAAAATCTCAGTCGCCTTGTAAATTTTTTTTAATCTACCACACACATCTTGAGCAAACTCCCACTCCTCTCTCGAAGGGCAAAGGCCTGAATTTTTATATTGGGTCTCTCTTTGACCCAATCGAGTAAAAACATCCTTATAAATCAAAGCTGTTTCAAGCATCAAGTAGAATTCCACCTAGTTGCACAATCAAGCCCTAATTTTTTAGTATGTGTATTACGTAATTGTCGAGCCGTTTCTTCAAACTTTTCTTCCCTTTTAGGTGTTGCTGTCCAATATGCAACAGAATTTCGAACTTTTTCAACCCCAATTTTAATCACATCTAATCCATCTTTCACAATTAAATTTAAAATATGTGCAGCACAACGCATATGAAATAAACTCCCACCGGCTATAAGTGAAGAACTATCCAATTTCCCCAACAAAATCTCAACCATGGCATCATTAGTTGTACAATTATCAAGTGTGAGACAAGATATTTTTCTATCTAAATTCCAATCCATCAAACATTCAAGCAAATGATCACATAAAACTTCTTTTGTGTGTGGACAAGGAACATAAATAAATCTAAAATAAAGAAATACGAATCACTAACAATTCACAAATATCATTTATTAACTAATATTTAACGTAAACATCTTCAATTGTAAATATACCTCATAATTCGACTTTGCAATTGCCAAGAAGCATCAACAAAATGCGTCGTGACAGCCATATACCCCTTCTTTTGGTTGCTTGCAGTCCACATATCAGTGGTGATGGCTACCCGACTTGAATTACTTTCCAACAAACTAAAAGTCTTTGCCTTCTCAAATTCATAGATATTAAATATCTCATTTTTTATAGTGTTTCTGCATGGCACTTTGAATAGTGGTTGAAGATATGCCGAATACCTCTTGAATCCAACATGGTCCACAATAGAAAGGGGATATTCGTGCATGATTATCATCTTCGCAAGCTACATCTTTGCCCCCTCGGGATTGAAATTATAAGCTGCTAATTCGGGATGGTCCTTGTTGAAATTGCTTGCAAGAAGTTTCTGCCTTATACATTTACCCTTATTATGATGAAATGTTCTGTAGTGAGACATTAAATGAGAAGTCCCGCCACCCGAATCCCCTCTAAGCTTCTGATTGCAATATTTGTACACGGCTTTTACAACACCATCAATTCTCTTTTTATCAAAGTGATTCCACGCTTCACTTTTGCCTTTTTTAAGTGCTCTATCCTCCTTATCTTCGTTACTGATAGTAATAACATCTGGTTCAGCGGGGACTGATTGTTGCTCCAGTGTTATTGATGGCTGAGAGTTTTGGTCCGGAATGGACTCGGAATTAGGGGCTGATTGTGAAGTAGACATAAGTACATAACTGCATATCAAAACAAAGTGTACAGTAAACCAGGATGTCAAATTTTGAAATGTCAAATTCATTATAAAACAATTAAACAATTTAAACTATGAATATATGAAACAATTTAATTGTAGTATGCTACATGTAGTTATAATCATTATTATGCACACTGCAATGGCTGTTCAGGACCAAATTGTACATCTGCTAGAAAACTGAGACTTAAAACTCAGTGTAACTCAACATATTTAAGCCTTGGCCTGCGGACACAGTCTGTTTCTATTATTCATTAGAAAACTGGCATAATTTTACTTTTGGGTGGTTTTGAATTTGAAATACAATTAAATGTCTGGCAAGTGTAATTAGAACTGCAATCATATGTTTCAAAGATCACTCCACCCCAAGGAAATATCCTCGTGAACCGGGTACACCAGCAAAGTTGCCATTGTAAATAGTTAAAATGGAAAAAAGTTAGCTGTTCTTACACATACTTCAGTAAATTGTTTTGGTACAGAACTTGAAACTTTAAATAACTCAGTTCAGATCAAAGTGTAAACCAGAATGCATACTGACAGGATGCAAAGTGTAAATAAGTAAAATGACAACACAAAATGGGATCAAAGAATGGACAAACCAGCAATGGTAGATCAGACTAAAATACAGCAAAATACAGTACAAACAGATCATAAACTAATACAGCAAAAAAACATCTTAAAACAATAAAAGGGGTCTTAAAATAAGATCAAGTAGTAAGACTCTCTTACAGCAAAAAGTTTATATCTCTTGCGCAAACAGTTATTTTACTCAAATACAGTACACTCTTTCATCATCTATTAAAATTTAAAGCTAATGTGTTTATGGAAAGCTAATACAGTACAAAATTTATTTCCATAAACTGAAAAGTGAAAACACCTCTCCCAAGCCCCAAATCATCAAAGTAAGTAAGTAATAACTCAACTTAAAATACGAATCGAAGATTCAATGTTAATTGATAAACTAATAAAGTACTAACCAGTAAGTAAGAATCAATTGTCCGCTGAATTCGTATTTCGTGGAATCGTGGAAACGTGAATCGTGAATCGTGGTTGGCTGGTTGCGTTGCGCCGCTGCTCGCTGCTTATTACCCTAATTTTATTACCCTAATTTTAGACTTTTAGTTATACTTATTCTGTTATTCATCAATTGTTAATTTGTTATTTGTTCGGGTCGGGTTACTAACTTACTCGGGTATGGGTTATGGGTTAAATAATTATGAAATAATTAATAATTAAATACTCACACTTAATATTTAGAATATATATTTATAATATATCTTCTTAATATTTATAATACATATTTCTAATTTCATGACATATGTTAAGTTCATTTATCAAATAATTTTTTTATATTAAATAATATAAAAATACTAACAAGAGTTCTATAAAACTGAAAAAAATATAATATACGTACTCACTACTCATTTTTAAACTTTCACAAGACTACTCGAATGACGAATCTCGATACTCGATAGTTATAGGGTATAGGGTATAGGATTTAGAATAAATTTAGAGTATAGGGTATAGGGTATATGATTTAGGGTTTAGGGTATATGATTTAGGGTTTAGGGGTTAGGGGTTAGCTGTTAGGGCAACCCCTAAACTTTAAAATTTCTAATCTTTCTTTTATATAACTAAAAATTCAACAATCAGAAAATTAATGAAAATAAGGTAAAATTCGTCACAAAAATGGTAACTACGATTACTTGTGTGTGTATTAATTTTAAATTTAATTTTCACCTTTTTTCTATTTTATTTAATTTTTCAAGTAAATTTACAAAATAGTTAAAATGAGTAAAAAACAATTCTCTATATATATATACACTATTTTTGCGATGAATGTTATATTATATATATATATATATATATATATATATATATATATATATATATAATTATATATATATATATGGGTATTTTTCGGGTTTCGGGTTTGGATCGGGTTCGGATCGGATTTCGGATTTCGGATCGGGTATCGGATCGGGTATCATAAAATCCAAATCCAAACCCGAAAATTTTCGGGTCTGAAAATTAAATCCAAATCCAAATCCAAATCCAAAAACCCGGATTTCGGATAACCAAAATTTCGGGTTTCGGATCGGGTATCCGTCGGATCAGATTTTTTTGTCATCCCTATCTAATACCCCTACCTTTCTCTACACATACAAAGACATCGCTTCTCTTTTTCAATAGACATCGGTTTTTAGCCGATGTCTAATGCAGTTTTTCTAGTAGTGTGTGTTATACAATGTTTTTTATTTGTGAAGATATGGTAACTTATATAATCTTCTAGTCACCTTTTATTTTTCTTTATTTATTTCAATTTATTCTTCACTTTTCCTTTCTTTAGTCTACTTTTATTTTGCTATATTTATTCCTGTTTGTTCTTCATTTTTCCTTATATTTGTCTACTTTTGTTTTTCTATATTATTTTTTGTTTCGTATTGGATTTTAGGCATGTCATCTTGATGTTCATGATGAATAACATGAGAAATTTTGTTGAAGTTAGTCATTGTATGTGATACACTAAAAATTGAAGATTTAAATATATAGACATCAAACATGAGTTGCTTTCACTAGTTATGAGTTGCTTTCACTAGTTATGTCCTATATAGGCAAATAATCGAATAAAATGCATTTTATCTACCCCTATTTCACAATAACAGTTTAACACCCCCACCCACACACACCCCCTTTCTCTCTACCTTTAATCCACAACGCAACGCAATGGATTCAGACAATCATATGAATCACCATAATAAACTCTTATTATATTTGTCACGATATCGATGGTTTATAGTCATCCACCATATCGACGGTTTTCATTTCTAGAAAAGACATGTTCATTATGCATAAGTCTCGTATGTACAATTTGGGGGTTTTGATAGTACAAGTTAGTGAATTTCGTAATACAACCAAGTGATTTATGTCACATAAATTAGTGATTGAAGTGTAGATCTGGAACTAATGTTCATATATCAAGTTTTAATTTCAGATCTAATGAATTTTTGTTGGAGATGGTGATTGTGTTTTTATGGGAGATTGTGGAAATCTAAATTATTAAATTTGACTTAATTTTGGTGGAAACCGAAATTATTAAATTTGACTTAATTTTGTCGAAATTATAAATTCGACGAAAAAAATTTAAAATTTTGAAAATTTAATTTTTTGGAAAAAATTTAAAATTTGGCGCCTAAAGTGCATTAAATTCGACCGAATTTGCTTGAATTTAATATGCTAAATTTGAAAAGATATTATTGAATTTAATATGATAAATTCAGCCGAATATTGTTGAATTTAACAAACAACAATTTTAAAAAAACATTATTTAAAATATGCTAACAACTGCAACACTTCTTAAACCGCTATAAATATGTTGTTTGCCATAGCGTTTACTAATGAACCATATCATAGTACTCTTCGTTCTAAGAAGATTACAAAATATGTAACTAATGCATGAGCCCTTTCAACACAATCTAATGTTAACAACTGAAAAAGAAGGCTAGAAGCCCAAATATGGAATGAAGTCATTTCAGAAGAATTTCAGCTGCAGCTTTCATATCATCACGTAAGAATATCTACATGGGACATGAATCAACATGTTTGATCGATACAACAGAAGTTGAATTAGGGCCAAAAAACATCTCGAAGACAAGGGGCTGGCATCCCAAAGGTCCACTTTCGACTACGGGATCACGAAGACCCCATACCTTAGTCTCAATTAATCCTAAAACATTGGAGACTAGGAGGTGGTGATCCGAAGGTCCAATTTTGACAAGGGAGTCTTCAACGCCCCATACCTTAGTCTCAATTATTCCTAGTAGTATTGGCGACCAGGGGATGACGACCCAAAGTTTAATTTCGATTAAGGGGTCTCAAAAACCTACATGAAATATCGGGGTAACTTCAAGCCAAGATAATCTAGGGTTCATATGAGAAATGTAAGTAAATTGAACTTCATATAACTGCGCTCAATTGAATGCAAGCGTAAAAACATCGAAGGCTCCGAAAATGCCTTAAATAATTTTTTTTGGACATAAAAAGTGGGAGTAGAAGTTTTAGCGTATTGCATAAATTTAGAGCCCGGAATGAGTTTCGCTTCGATATATTATAAGTCAAAATCGGAGCACGAGGAGAAAGTTATCCCGATTTTTGTTTAAGGTAAAATTTAACCTCGAATTGATGCCAATGATTGTGAAACAAAAACAATTATCTCAACTGGAAGCCACCCGGTAACGGGGGAACCAGATCGACTACCGGGGATGGTGACAGGAAGCCCACCCGATGATCGGGGAACCCGACAACCGAGCTAGGGATGATGACTAGAAACCTCTTCAACGACCAAGAAAACTGAGCAATCACAATAGGACCACCATGGTCCTTTTGTGGAGAAAGAGGGACCCCCGCAATCGGGGGTGGTGATTAGGGGATTCTCTAGCAATAGTGATCGAATTTATCGGAAACCATAGATTCCGTAGCAACCATCTTTGTGTGTTATACAATGTTTTGTTCTAAATATATGGTCACTTATATAATCTTCTAGTCACCTTTTATTTTGCTTTATTTATTTCAATTTATTCTTCAAGTTTCCTTTCTTTAGTCTACTTTTATTTTACTATATTTATTCCTATTTGTTCTTCATTTTTCCTTTATTAGTCTGCTTTTGTTTTGCTATATTATTTTTTTGTTTCCTATTGGATTTTAGGCATGTCATCTTGATGTTCATGATGAATAACATGAGAAATTTTGTTGAAGTTAGTCATTGTATGTGATACGCTAAAAATTGAAGATTTAAATATATAGACATCAAACATGAGTTGGTTTCACTAGTTATGTCCTATATAGGCAAATGATCGAATAAAATGCATTTTATCTACCCCTATTTCACAATAACAGTTTAACACCCCCACCCACACACACCCCCTTTCTCTCTACCTTTAATCCACAACGCAACGCAATGGATTCAGACAATCATATGAATCACCATAATATACTCGTATTATAATTGTCACGATATCGATGGTTTATAGTCATCCACCATATCGACGGTTTTCATTTCTAGAAAAGATATGTTCATTATGCATAAGTCTCGTATGTACAATTTGGTGGTTTTGATAGTACAAGTTAGTGAATTTCGTAATACAACCAAGTGATTTATGGCACATAAATTAGTGATTGAAGTGTAGATCTGGAACTAATGTTCATATATCAAGTTTTAATTTCAGATCTAATGAATTTTTGTTGGAGATGGTAATTGTGTTTTTATGGGAGATTGTGGTTGTTGCGGGTGGTGGTTGGTGTGAATTGATTTTATAGAGTAAAGTATAGAGATTGAAGATGAAGAAATAAATAGTCACCAGTTACATGCCACCAAAATTCACACAATAACAAAGATATCCCCACACTAAATATTTTACCAATCTCAAGTATATATCACAATGCTCTACTAGTCAATCAAGACAAGAACAAATAAATAAGCTCAAGATTTAGATGGTGATATACGAAGAAAAAGGACTTAAAGCTCAAGTGGACTCACTAAGGATTATTTTTGAGGGTACTGTTGGGGACAATGCGGTTAATCCTAGTGCCTTTATCATGTTTACACAATACACAATATCAATAAACGCACGACGTGGTTTAAAGAAAGTTCTAGAGCAACATGTACAATGACGATTAGCTCACCACAAAAAAAATAGATTGATAACCAACACATATTCATAAGAAGGGATTAATAAAAGATAAGAGAAAACAAAGCCAATTAAATGTCTTCAATGGCTGAATCCTTCTCTGTTGATGGATTCTTCTCCTCCCTTGTGCGCCTTCTGTATATCTTCTCTTCCTTGTGTTCTATATCTCTACAAGGTCTGATCTAGATCTAATTTTATATAATAAAAGTGTTTTTAATTATTTAAGACAAATACAAGGAAATTTCCCAAACAGATTTGAATTCCATTAATAGAAATTATTAGCTGACTGTTGGGCTCTGTTTCTGGACTGATACGGCTGGGTTTTGATATCAATACCACGTCTGAGATAAATCTCTTCTCATAAGCTTTTTGTGGGGTGTTGTATCGTCTGAATCGGACTTCTAGAACTCCGGTTATGGCCCAAACAGTGTGGACTGCGCAAGTGGGTCATAAAATCCGAATTTTAATCAAATAAATCACCAACTCTTGCCAATTAAGCTCCAAGCCTTCCTTTATTAAAAATCCTTGATACCTACAATAAAAAATTATAATTTATTAAATAAAAATCCAAATCAATACAAAATAACTTGAATATAGGGAAAATATTAAGATAAAGCTCACACTTATCACATCCCCACACTTAGCATTTTGCACGTCCTCGGGCTAAAACAAAGAAAAAACTAAATCCTAACTAACTAATACCACTTCCGTAGGTGATCACGGTTGCATTTGGCATATGCAACAAGCCCTTTAAACCCCTTGGCAGCCCTAGTGGACGTGTAAGGTCTCGTGAGGGTTTATAGTAAATCTGCCTAAAAAATTTTATATTTGGTTTGACTGCTAAGTATCAAACATGAAATATATCATAGCACACCACACATGAAACATTAACCATGTAATAGCTCTTAGATGTCATATAATGCCATCCCTCAACTTTACACACCAACACAACTATTCAAGTACGCGCACATACTTTACACACCAACACAACTATTCAAGTACGCGCACATAGTCTGAAAGACTAAAAATAATATGTAATGAATAACATCAAAGTCTCAATCAACAAGATAATATCATGCTTTAGATTGAAAAATAACCTCACAAACACTCAAAGCACACAAGTGTTTAGTTGTAACTGTATCACTCAAGTTCAATCAAATTCACATGTGCTACTATAACCTTGCTTGTCCACCAAAATCTGTACACTTCATGTTCGTTTAAATCAAAAGGTCTTTGTCAAGGGTTGTAACGAGGTTTCGGTGAGGGGTAGGAAAATGAAAAGGCTGTAGTTGGCTAAACTTGACAACTAATAGAGCATAATGTTCATATACACTTGAAGCACTCAACATGAAACTATCTTGATATATCATCCCACATAAAAATATGAAAACCCGTAAGTTTCACATTGTAAGAACCAATGAACATACACTCTTTTTTTTTTCTCACCCATAGAGAGATTTCCTTTCTTTTTCTTTTCTTTTTTCATTATTCTTTTCTTTTTTTCAATTTTTTTTTCTCTATATTGTTTTCTTTTTTCTTTTCTTTGTTGACCTTTGTGACTCTGTTAGAAATTTCACCGACAAGAAGTAGCCAAACCAATTATATCCCACCAAAATTCACACAATAAAAAAGATATCCCCACACTAAATATTTTACCAATCTCAAGTATATGTCACAATGCTCTACTAGTCAATCAAGACAAGAACAAATAAATAAGCTCAAGATTTAGATGGTGATATACGAAGAAAAAGGATATAAAGCTCAAGTGGACTCACTAGGGATTATTTTTCAGGGTACTATTTGGGACACTACTGTTAATCCTAGTGCCTTTATCATGTTTACACAATACACAATATCAATAAACACACGACCTGGTTTAAAGCAAGTTCTAGAGCAACATGTACAATGACGATTAACTCACCACAAAAAAATAGATTGATATAAAAGTGCATCAATCATTAATTAAGGTTCAAGATATCACAGGTGATAGCATGCTAAATTCATCAAAATTGACAATGACGTACATTCATGTTTTGAAATTTCGCAAGCACATACAAGGCATAATGATGTATAAGGTATTTTACACCAAGGAGACATATACATGACACTGGAAAAATAAGTGTACATGGTGTGTACTTATCCTTATTAACATGCTATTTTGACAACGCAATCAATTTTTTAAGTTTTCTAATTTTTTTTGTATTTTTCTATTTTTTAGCCATCCAAAAAAAAAATTCTAACAAATAAAAAGAAAAAAAAATTCAATTTTTTTTGATGTTTAATGATGGAAACTCATCCCCACACTTAAGTGGTTAATTGTTCCCAATGAATAATATATAAAAATATACATAACTAAAAAAAATCCTAATCAAATACAAAAATAAAATCAAATAAAAAATATATACAAAGAAAGGTTTAAAATACTCCCCTGATTATTTGCATATGGCGCCTTTAAAAAAGAAATGAAGAAGTGCTTGCTTCCTTTAGTTTCTTCTTGGCAGACCATTAGTTCATTAGCAAGCACGTGCAAATATAAACACAGTTGACTGGCTGGTGGAGTGGTTGGAGCATAGCCCTTGCAAGCAGGAGGTGTGGCGCCAAAAACTTGTTGCCTAAAATATATATGTGCAAGTGTACACAATCGCAAACAAGTAATATAGTAGTAATTACCAGTTATCATTCCTCAAGGACTGTATATTTGTATTAATAGCAAGTAATATCTAACACTTTGGTTATCGAGCACAAGATTTGGGTTTTGGTTTTTCTACTAAAACTAATTAATTAACTAACTAATATTATACTACCAAAGAAAGTCTTACGAGATTCAGATATGAGAAGATAAGTCAGGATAATTACTTCCCCTAACACATAAAAATTGGTAAAAGAGTCGCGTAGCACAGTAGCAAATCCACAGTTCACTAGCTAGAATTCAATTTTCATAGGTTTTTCTCGAAATCACTATGGTATAATTCCTACCAAGTAAACTAACATATGTCTATGCCAATTTACTCCTCAGAATACAATTCAGCACCAATTCACAAAGCTATGCATGTTCACAATATATGTCTATACTGTAACAATATTATAATCCAAAGATATAAGCATGCACAATCCAAGTTGTATGTCAATTAACTATAACTCTCTCGATATTATAATTAACTCATTAACCCACTAAAGTTGATCAGACAATAGCAAGTATTAACATGGAAAACACTTGAATAAATAAACCATAGAACTGTATACAATACTCTTTAACAAAACACCAATAATCTAATGCTAGGGTTCCATAAAAATCCCAACTTTATAAAAGTTGGTTCATAATATAGATCTCAAAACAATCCAAAGATAACCAACACTTATTCATAAGAAGAGATAAATAAAAGATAAGAGAAAACAAAGCCAATTAAATGTCTTCAATAGTTGAATCCTTCTCTGTTGATGGCTTCTTCTCCTCCCTTGTGCGGCTTCTGTATATCTTCTCTTCCTTGTGTTCTATCTTTCTTTTCTACAAGGTCTGATCTAGATCTAATTTTATATAATAAAAGTGTTTTTAATAATTTAAGACAAATACAAGGAAATTTCCCAAACAGAATTGAATTCCATTAATAGAAATTCTTAGCTGACTGTTGGGCTCTGTTTCTGGAACGATACGGCTGGGTTTTGATATCAAGGCCACTTCTGAGATAAATCTCTTCTCAGAAGCTTTCCGTGGACTGTTGAATCGTCCGAATCGGACTTCTAGAACTCCGGTTATGGCCCAAAGAGTGTGGACTGCGCAAGTGGGTCATAAAATACAAATTTTAATCAAATAAATCTCCAACTCTTGCCAATTAAGCTCCAAGCCTTCCTTTATTAAAAATCCTTGATACCTACAATAAAACATTATAATTTATTAAATAAAAATCCAAATCAATACAAAATAACTTGAATATAGGGAAAATATTAAGATAAAGCTCACACTTATCACAACCCCACACTTTGCATTTTGCACGTCCCCGTGCAAAAACAAAGAAAAAACTAAATCCTAACTAACTAATACCACTTCCGTAGGTGATCACGGTTGCATTTGGCATATGCAACAAGCCCTTTAAACCCCTTGGCAGCCCTAGTGGACGAGTAAGGTCTCGTGAGGGATTATAGTAAATCTGCCCAAAAAATTTTATATTTGGTTTGACTGCCAAGTATCAAACTTGAAATATATCATAGCACACCACACATGAAAACTTAACCATGTAATAGCTCTTAGATGTCATATAATGCGATCCCTCAACTTTACACACCAACACAACTATTCAAGTACGCGCACATAGTCTGAAAGACTAAAAATATGTAATGAATAACATCAAAGTCTCAATCAACAAGATAATATCATGCTTTATATAGAAAAATAACCTCAGAAACACTCAAAGCACACAAGTGTTTAGTTGTAACTGTATCACTCAAGTTCAATCAAATTCACATGTGCTACTATAACCTTGTTTGTCCACCAAAATCTCTACACTTCGTGTTCGTATAAATCAAAAGTTCTTTGTCAAGGGTTGTAACGAGACTTGGGTGAGGGGTAGGAAAATGAAAAGGCTGTAGTTGGCTAAACTTGACAACTAATACAGCATAATGTTCATATACACTTGAAGCACTCAACATGAAACTATCTTTAGATATCATCCCACATCAAAATATGAAAACCTGTAAGTTTCACATTGTAAGAACGAATGAACATACACTCTCTTTTCTTTTTTTCCTTACCGATACAGAGATTTCCTTTCTTTTTCTCTTCTTTTTTCAATATTTTTTTCTTTTTTTCAATTTTTTTTCTCTCTATATTTTTTTCTTTTTTCTTTTCTTTGGTGACCTTTGTGACTCTGTTAGAAATGTCACCGACAAGAAGTAGCCAAACCAATTATATCCCACCAAAATTCACACAATAAAAAAGATATCCCCACACTAAATATTTTACCAATCTCAAGTATATGTCACAATGCTCTACTAGTCAATCCAGACAAGAACAAATAAATAAGTTCAAGATTTAGATGGTGATATACGAACAAAAAGGATATAAAGCTCAAGTGGACTCACTAAGGATTATTTTTCAGGGTACTATTTGGGACAATACGGTTAATCCTAGTGCCTTTATCATTTTTATACAATACACAATATCAATAAACGCACGACCTGGTTTAAATCAAGTTCTAGAGCAACATGTACAATGACGATTAGCTCACCACAAAAAAAATAGATTGATATAAAAGTGCATCAATCATTAATTAAGGCTGAAGATCTCACAGGTGATAGCATGCCAAATTCATCAAAATTGACAATGACGTACACTCAAGTTTTGAAATTTCGCAAGCACATACAAGGCTTAATGATGTATACTCGCAAAATAAGTGTACATGGTGTGTACTTATCCTTATTAACATGCTATTTTGACAAGGCAGTCAATTTTTTAAGTTTTCTAATTTTTTTTGTATTTTTCTATTTTTTAGCCATCCTAAAAAAAATTTTACAAATAAAAAGATAAAAAATTCAAATTTTTTTGATGTTTAATGATGGAAACTCCTCCCCACACTTAAGTGGTTCATTGTCCCCAATGAATAATATATAATAATATACATAACTAAAAAAAATCCTAAAAAAATACAAAAATAAAATCAAATAAAAAATATATACAAAGAAAGGTTTAAAATACTCCCCTCATTATTTGCATATGGCGCCTTTGAAAAAGAAATGAAGAAGTGCTTGCTTCCTTTAGTTTCTTCTGGGCGGACCATTAATTCATTAGCAAGCAGGTGCAAATATAAACACAATTGATTGGTTGGTGGAGTGGTTGGAGCATAGCCCTTGCAAGCAGGAGGTGTGGCGCCAAAAACTTGTTGCGTAAAATATATATGTGCAAGTGTACACCATCGCAAACAAGTAATATAGTAGTAATTACCAGTTATCGTTACTCAAGGACTGTATATTTGTATTAATCGTAAGTAATATCTAACACTTTAGTTATCCAGCACAAGATTTGGGTTTTGGTTTTTCTACTAAAACTAATTAATTAACTAACTAATATTATACTACCAAAGAAAGTCTTTCGAGATTCAGATATGAGAAGATAAGTCAGGATAATTACTTCCTCCTAACACATAAAAATTGGTAAAAGAGTCGCGTAGCACAATAGCAAATCCACAGTTCACTAGCTAGAATTCAATGGTCATAGGTTTTTCTCGAAATCACTATGGTATAATTCCGACCAAGTAAACTAACACATGTCTATGCCAATTTACTCCTCAGAGTACAATTCAGCACCAATTCACAAAGCTATGCATGGTCATAATATATGTCTATACTGTAACAATATTATAATCCAAAGATATAAGCATGCACCATCCAAGTTGTATGTCAATTAACTATAGCAAGTATTAACATGGAAAACACCTGAATGAATAAACCATATAACTGTATACAATACTCTTAAACAAAACACCAATAATCCCATGCTAGGGTTCCATAAAAATCCCAACTTTATAAAAGTTGGTTCATAATAAAGATCTCAAACCAATCCAAAGATAACCAACACATATTCATAAGAAGAGATAAATAAAAGATAAGAGAAAACAAATCCAATTAAATGTCTTCAATAGCTGAATCCTTCTCTGTTGATGGCTTCTTCTCCTCCCTTGTGCGGCTTCTGTATATTTTCTCTTCCTTGTGTTCTATCTCTCTACAAGGTCTGATCTAGATCTAATTTTATATAATAAAAGTGTTTTTAATTATTTAAGACAAATACAAGGAAATTTCCCAAACAGAACTCTTCATCACTAGAAGCATAATGAGTAGAACAAAATACTTACATGTCCTTCTTCTTCAGTGACATCCTCATTCTCATCATGATTAAGTGTCTCAACTACATCTTTGTCCTTTTATTTTGTTTTTCTTTGTTCTTAACTTTTTCTTTACTCTTTCTTGCTCTTTCAGACTTGTGATTACAAACCTCATCATCAGTGCTATCCATATTTGAACCATCTGAGTAGAAACTACAATCACTTAAAACATCTCCTTCATGTTTAGGATTGTAATCATCATCACTTTCACTATCACTAACCAAATCCTCATCTCTAGCTCCTTGTCCATCTTCCACATCACCATTATAGTTGTGCCTAGGATCCAAATTCAGTAATTCTTCAAGGTCTTCTCTGTCAATAGGCTCTGTTGTAGGATCTACATACTGCATATTAGGGTCTTATGATGGAGCAAACTCTTGTGTGGGCATTCCATCAATATCCAAAGAAAACAGAGGCTTAGTTATGATGGTATGCACATATATAATCCTAGAAGGTGGCAACAACTCACACATCTCTAACATATCTGCATCAATTTCCAATGCATGCAATCCCTTGTCCATATCACTTCTTGGCCACTTGTAATACAATGTAATTACTCCTAATTCCCCACACTCTTTTGATATAGTAACTAATTCAATCAAACTCATAGTATCGACATCACAAAGGTCAAAGAAGTCAACACTACCACCAACATATTGTTTAGGGTTTTCTGTAAATTGCCCCCCATAGTGATACTTTATACTAAACAGGTCTGAACCAACTGCAAAAAATAGAGTAAATTGGAACTTTATACAGACAAAAACATGGCACTATACTTATATTACCACTGTCAAAAACATAAAAAAACACAAGGGACCACAGACGAGACATTGAATCACATGGGAGCACCAACATATTAAACCAAAAACATGAGAATAAGTTACACTAACTTCAGAACTAGCAACCAATACCAAAACCCTAAGTTCGTAAACACAAAAAACAGATGACAATACAAAAACCCTAATTTCATATACAAATGGTTCAAACCATAATTTAATTTAAAGTGACAGAGCTTAAATCCATAATCGGGACATTCATTTAGGTTTGTAAACGTCTTTGTCATTCGGATCTCTTCGAAACCACACCATTGTCAGCAATGCAGCGGGAGAACTAAATTGGCGTGAGAGTGATCAAAGGGGGGAAGTGTAGTGAAACCTGAAGGAAATAGACCGAGTTAATAGAAATAGATGGAATCACGCAAAGTGTTAGTAGTTTGGAGTGTCAGTATAAAAAGTTCTAGTTTATGAACTTAGTATGCCAAGTGGTCTGACACCTAAACTGCAAGTAAACATAATGCACTTTACTCAAAATCAAATAAAAA
This sequence comes from Heracleum sosnowskyi, assembly GCA_030848705.1. Taxonomy (NCBI): domain Eukaryota; kingdom Viridiplantae; phylum Streptophyta; class Magnoliopsida; order Apiales; family Apiaceae; genus Heracleum; species Heracleum sosnowskyi. The sequence goes on along the minus strand of CM061235.1, from coordinate 89,264,135 downwards.
CACCAAAAAATCTAATTCAACAATATAAAAACCTAAATCAAAAACCCCAAACCTAAATCAAAACCGAAATGAACAATATAAAAATCTAATTCAACAGCTATATAAAAAGACTAAATCAAACTATATAACAAACTTAAATAAAAAACCCCAAAAAATGATGAGGGTTTCATAACAAACATGATAGAGCAACACGCAAGAACAAAATAAACTAGAAATTGCTTAGATCTAAGTACCTATACTTAGATTTGCTTGGATGAGAGTTTGCTAGTCGAGAATAGAGTTTGAGAGTTGATGAGAGCTAGAATTAGTTTGGAGAATAGATTGGATGTGTGTTTGGGGAAAGGCGGGAGACTAAAACTGAAAAGGTATGGGGGCACCGGGAAAACAAAGGGGGAAACAAAATTTTTGGGTTTCAAATCAACGGTTAAGATTACAATCACTTAAAACATCTCCTTCATGTTTAGGATTGTAATCCTCATCACTTTCACTATCACTGACCAAATCCTCATCTCTAGCTCCTTGTCCATCTTCCACATCACCATTATAGTTGTGCCTAGGATCCAAATTCAGTAATTCTTCAAGGTCTTCTCTGTCAATAGGCTCTGTTGTAGGATCTACATACTGCATATTAGGGTCTTATGATGGAGCAAACTCTTGTGTGGGCATTCCATCAATATCCAAAGAAAACAGAGGCTTAGTTATGATGGTATGCACATATATAATCCTAGAAGGTGGCAACAACTCACACATCTCTAACATAACTGCATCAATTTCCAATGCATGCAATCCCTTGTCCATATCACTTCTTGGCCACTTGTAATACAATGTAATTACTCCTAATTCCCCACACTCTTTTGATATAGTAACTAATTCAATCAAACTCATAGTATCTACATCACAAAGGTCAAAGAAGTCAACACTGCCACCAACATATTGCTTAGGGTTTTCTGTAAATTGCCCCCCATAGTGATACTTTATAATAAACAGGTCTGAACCAACTGCAAAAAATAGAGTAAATTGGAACTTTATACAGACAAAAACATGGCACTATACTTATATTACCACTGTCAAAAACATAAAAAAAAAACACAAGGGACCACAGACGAGACATTGAATCACATGGGAGCACCAACATATTAAACCAAAAACATGAGAATAAGTTACACTAACTTCAGAACTAGCAACCAATACCAAAACCCTAAGTTCGTAAACACAAAAAACAGATGACAATACAAAAACCCTAATTTCATATACAAATGGTTCAAACCATAATTTAATTTAAAGTGACAGAGCTTAAATCCATAATCGGGACATTCATTTAGGTTTGTAAACGTCTTTGTCATTCGGATCTCTTCGAAACCACACCATTGTCAGCAATGCAGCGGGAGAACTCAATTGGCGTGAGAGTGATCAAACGGGGGAAGTGTAGTGAAACCTGAAGGAAATAGACTGAGTTAACAGAAATAGATGGAATCACGCAAAGTGTTAGTAGTTTGGAGTGTCAGTATAAAAAGTTCTAGTTTATGAACTTAGTATGCCAAGTGGTCTGACACCTAAACTGCAAGTACACATAATGCACTTTACTCAAAATCAAATAAAAACACCAAAAAATCTAATTCAACAATATAAAAACCTAAATCAAAAACCCCAAACCTAAATCAAAACCGAAATGAACAATATAAAAATCTAATTCAACAGCTATATAAAAAGACTAAATCAAACTATATAACAAACTTAAATAAAAAACCCCAAAAAATGATGAGGGTTTCATAACAAACATGATAGAGCAACACGCAAGAACAAAATAAACTAGAAATTGCTTAGATCTAAGTACCTATACTTAGATTTGCTTGGATGAGAGTTTGCTAGTCGAGAATAGAGTTTGAGAGTTGATGAGAGCTAGAATTAGTTTGGAGAATAGATTGGATGTGTGTTTGGGGAAAGGCGGGAGACTAAAACTGAAAAGGTATGGGGGCACCGGGAAAACAAAGGGGGAAACAAAATTTTTGGGTTTCAAATCAACGGTTAAGATTACAATCACTTAAAACATCTCCTTCATGTTTAGGATTGTAATCCTCATCACTTTCACTATCACTGACCAAATCCTCATCTCTAGCTCCTTGTCCATCTTCCACATCACCATTATAGTTGTGCCTAGGATCCAAATTCAGTAATTCTTCAAGGTCTTCTCTGTCAATAGGCTCTGTTGTAGGATCTACATACTGCATATTAGGGTCTTATGATGGAGCAAACTCTTGTGTGGGCATTCCATCAATATCCAAAGAAAACAGAGGCTTAGTTATGATGGTATGCACATATATAATCCTAGAAGGTGGCAACAACTCACACATCTCTAACATAACTGCATCAATTTCCAATGCATGCAATCCCTTGTCCATATCACTTCTTGGCCACTTGTAATACAATGTAATTACTCCTAATTCCCCACACTCTTTTGATATAGTAACTAATTCAATCAAACTCATAGTATCTACATCACAAAGGTCAAAGAAGTCAACACTGCCACCAACATATTGCTTAGGGTTTTCTGTAAATTGCCCCCCATAGTGATACTTTATAATAAACAGGTCTGAACCAACTGCAAAAAATAGAGTAAATTGGAACTTTATACAGACAAAAACATGGCACTATACTTATATTACCACTGTCAAAAACATAAAAAAAACACAAGGGACCACAGACGAGACATTGAATCACATGGGAGCACCAACATATTAAACCAAAAACATGAGAATAAGTTACACTAACTTCAGAACTAGCAACCAATACCAAAACCCTAAGTTCGTAAACACAAAAAACAGATGACAATACAAAAACCCTAATTTCATATACAAATGGTTCAAACCATAATTTAATTTAAAGTGACAGAGCTTAAATCCATAATCGGGACATTCATTTAGGTTTGTAAACGTCTTTGCCATTCGGATCTCTTCGAAACCACACCATTGTCAGCAATGCAGCGGGAGAACTCAATTGGCGTGAGAGTGATCAAACGGGGGAAGTGTAGTGAAACCTGAAGGAAATAGACTGAGTTAACAGAAATAGATGGAATCACACAAAGTGTTAGTAGTTTGGAGTGTCAGTATAAAAAGTTCTAGTTTATGAACTTAGTATGCCAAGTGGTCTGACACCTAAACTGCAAGTACACATAATGCACTTTACTCAAAATCAAATAAAAACACCAAAAAATCTAATTCAACAATATAAAAACCTAAATCAAAAACCCCAAACCTAAATCAAAACCGAAATGAACAATATAAAAATCTAATTCAACAGCTATATAAAAAGACTAAATCAAACTATATAACAAACTTAAATAAAAAACCCCAAAAAATGATGAGGGTTTCATAACAAACATGATAGAGCAACACGCAAGAACAAAATAAACTAGAAATTGCTTAGATCTAAGTACCTATACTTAGATTTGCTTGGATGAGAGTTTGCTAGTCGAGAATAGAGTTTGAGAGTTGATGAGAGCTAGAATTAGTTTGGAGAATAGATTGGATGTGTGTTTGGGGAAAGGCGGGAGACTAAAACTGAAAAGGTATGGGGGCACCGGGAAAACAAAGGGGGAAACAAAATTTTTGGGTTTCAAATCAACGGTTAAGATTACAATCACTTAAAACATCTCCTTCATGTTTAGGATTGTAATCCTCATCACTTTCACTATCACTGACCAAATCCTCATCTCTAGCTCCTTGTCCATCTTCCACATCACCATTATAGTTGTGCCTAGGATCCAAATTCAGTAATTCTTCAAGGTCTTCTCTGTCAATAGGCTCTGTTGTAGGATCTACATACTGCATATTAGGGTCTTATGATGGAGCAAACTCTTGTGTGGGCATTCCATCAATATCCAAAGAAAACAGAGGCTTAGTTATGATGGTATGCACATATATAATCCTAGAAGGTGGCAACAACTCACACATCTCTAACATAACTGCATCAATTTCCAATGCATGCAATCCCTTGTCCATATCACTTCTTGGCCACTTGTAATACAATGTAATTACTCCTAATTCCCCACACTCTTTTGATATAGTAACTAATTCAATCAAACTCATAGTATCTACATCACAAAGGTCAAAGAAGTCAACACTGCCACCAACATATTGCTTAGGGTTTTCTGTAAATTGCCCCCCATAGTGATACTTTATAATAAACAGGTCTGAACCAACTGCAAAAAATAGAGTAAATTGGAACTTTATACAGACAAAAACATGGCACTATACTTATATTACCACTGTCAAAAACATAAAAAAAACACAAGGGACCACAGACGAGACATTGAATCACATGGGAGCACCAACATATTAAACCAAAAACATGAGAATAAGTTACACTAACTTCAGAACTAGCAACCAATACCAAAACCCTAAGTTCGTAAACACAAAAAACAGATGACAATACAAAAACCCTAATTTCATATACAAATGGTTCAAACCATAATTTAATTTAAAGTGACAGAGCTTAAATCCATAATCGGGACATTCATTTAGGTTTGTAAACGTCTTTGCCATTCGGATCTCTTCGAAACCACACCATTGTCAGCAATGCAGCGGGAGAACTCAATTGGCGTGAGAGTGATCAAACGGGGGAAGTGTAGTGAAACCTGAAGGAAATAGACTGAGTTAACAGAAATAGATGGAATCACGCAAAGTGTTAGTAGTTTGGAGTGTCAATATAAAAAGTTCTAGTTTATGAACTTAGTATGCCAAGTGGTCTGACACCTAAACTGCAAGTACACATAATGCACTTTACTCAAAATCAAATAAAAACACCAAAAAATCTAATTCAACAATATAAAAACCTAAATCAAAAACCCCAAACCTAAATCAAAACCGAAATGAACAATATAAAAATCTAATTCAACAGCTATATAAAAAGACTAAATCAAACTATATAACAAACTTAAATAAAAAACCCCAAAAAATGATGAGGGTTTCATAACAAACATGATAGAGCAACACGCAAGAACAAAATAAACTAGAAATTGCTTAGATCTAAGTACCTATACTTAGATTTGCTTGGATGAGAGTTTGCTAGTGGAGATTGTTGGAATATATATAGTTATACACCTTGGAATTTAGGGCTTAATGAAGTATGTAGTGAATCAAGAGAATATTTGAGCGTGTGTTTATTCCATGAACAAAATACAAGATAAATACACCTGCATACAGGTGTGTTGCTACAAAATAGGACCAACCTCCCTACTATAACTCCACTACATAACGTTTATTTGAAACTCCTAAATAATCTCTACTGACTAAATGACCAAGTCATATTGAATAAATAAAACACATAAATAAAACAAACACGCTTTGATTAAAACCAACATTCACCCCCTAATCTAAGCGGGCTTGGGCTTGTGCAAATCCTTGACACCTAACAAAGCTCTCATCCTCTCAAACTTCACAGTTGCCAAGGCTTTCGTCAAAATATCAGCTCTTTGCAGGTCCGTGCTAATATGAGTAACGACAATCTCCCCCCGTTCAATACATTCGCGAATAAAATGATAGCGAATGTCTATGTGCTTACTGCGGCCATGAAAAACTGGATTCCTTGCCAAATCTATGGCTGATTTATTATCTATATAAAGTATGACCGGACCAACACACTTTCCTGTGATTTGTCCCAGCAAATTCCTTAACCATATAGCTTGACATGCTGCAGCCGTCGCCGCCATGAACTCAGCCTCGCAGGAGGAGAGTGCTACACAGCGCTGTTTTTGTGAAACCCATGCCACAAGACTCTCGTTCAGATAGAACGCCATGCCTCCCGTACTCCTACGATCATCCATATTACCTGCAAGATCGCTATCTGAGAATCCATTCAGAATGTTGTTGTCGCTGTCCCTTGTGTACACTATCCCGAATTCCAGCGTTCCCCTTATGTACCTCAGTATTCGTTTTGCAGCATTCTGGTGCATCACTGTAGGTTTCTCCATGTAACGACTGACTATCCCCACCGAATAAGCTATGTCCGGTCTAGTATGCACCAAGTAACGCAGGCCACCAACAATGCTCTTGAACCCAGTAGTATCAACAATTTTTCCTCCTTCATCCTTAGTTATAGTTTCCTTCGGATCCATAGGATACTTAGTGGGATTGCATCCCAACATTCCAGCCTTTTCAAGCACCTTCTTAGCATACCCCGTTTGTTTTAGTTCGATGTAGTCCTTCCCCTGCTCTACCTCTATCCCCAAGTAGTAAGACAGTTTGCCTAAATCGCTCATGTCGAAATGTTTACTCATTTGATCCTTGAATTCGGTGATAATGCTTACATTCGTACCTGTCACCAATAAGTCATCAACATATACTCCTATGATTAGCATTTCTTTTCCAAACTTCTTTGTGTAGACAGCGTGTTCATATGGGCATCGAGCGAATCCAAGCTCCTCTAGGCACTTGCTCAACTTTGCATACCAAGCACGAGGTGCTTGGCGTAAACCGTACAGAGCTTTTATGAGTCGATAGACCAAATGTTCCTTCCCTTTTTCCACAAAACCTTCTGGCTGAGTGACGTAAACCTCTTCCTGAATTTCCCCGTTTAAGAACGCAGACTTCACATCTAAATGGTGTACTTCCCAACAGTTTTTCGCTGCAAGAGCCAATAGAAGTCTCACTGTTTCTATTCGAGTTACAGGCGCAAATACTTCATCAAAGTCCCTTCCCTGCTGCTAAACATATCCTTTTGCAACAATACGGGCTTTACATTTTAACACTTCTCCGTTTGCATCTTTCTTTACCTTGAAAACCCATCTCAAACCGATAGCCTTTTTCCCGTCGGGAAGTTATGTCAACCTCCAGGTATTGTTTCTTTCAACAGCATCAATTTCAGTCTGCATTGCTTGCTGCCAGCAGTACTCGGTCGCAGCTTTACTATAGCTCGTTGGCTCAATCGTTCCCATCAACATGAGTTCATCGTCGTCCAATTCCATTTCTTCAGTTTCTTCATAAATCTCTTTCAACTGTCTGTGTCTTCTGGGTGGTTCGCGACTCATCTCAACTTCAGTACTTTCTGTTGAATCATCATGTGGAGACTGTTGTGTTGAAGGTGGTGTAACACCTGAGTTAGTGTTATCTCCCTCACCCATACTGGACTGTGCAGATAATGGGCTTTGACTTTCAGTTTCCTCTTCACTTTCAGTTTCATTGTTGGACACCTCATTATTCAGATTATATACGCAGAAAGTACTTTGGTGTTCCCCTTCAACTGTATACATTTGCTTCCAATCCCATCCTTTTTCTTCTTCAAATACCACATCACGACTTACGTACAGCCTTCTGGTTTCTGGTTCATACACCCTATACGCTTTTGTCTCGGGTTCTTTTCCAAGGTTTACCACCATCCTGCTTCGATCACCCAACTTTGAGACTTGATTTGCCGGTAACTTCATATGTGCCCTGCAACCGAAAACTCTGATATGCCCAACGTCGGGCTTTCTCCCACACCATGACTCATATGGCGTCACACCTGATAGAGCTCTGGTGGGCAATCGGTTTAAAATGTATACCGAATGTCTCACTGCTTCAGCCCAGAAACTGGATGGCAAGCCTTTTTCTTTTAAGAAACTCCGTGCCATTTCTACGACAGTGCGATTTCTCCTCTCCACCACGCCGTTTTGTTACGGTGAGTATGGAGCTGTGAGTTGTCTAGAAATTCCTGCTTCATTACAATAATCATTAAACAACTTGGATGTAAACTCACCTCCCCTGTTTGTTCGAAAACATTTGATTTTTTTTCCAGTCCCTCTTTCAACTTTTGCTCTGAATTGTTTGAAATTCTCAAATGCCTCATCTTTGCTTTTCAAAAAATATACCCACATAACTCTAGTATAGTCATCTACTAGTAAGAGGAAATACTTGTTACCTGCTGTAGTTTGGGGTGTGATTGGGCCACATAAGTCACCGTGAACGATCTCCAATGCTTCCTTAGCACTATAAGTTGCCTGGCTTGGGAAAGGCTTTCTTGCTTGCTTAGACATAAGACACCCCTTGCAAACCTCACTTTGACATTTAATTTCAGGCATACCAGTTACCATTCTTCCCGTCGACATCATTGTTAATGCCTTGAAGTTTACGTGCCCAAGATGGGCGTGCCAGAGCCAGGAGTTCTCTTGGGTTTTTGACAACAAACAGTCTGCACTCCCACTATCGATAAGAATTTTGTACAGGCGATTTGTCGAACGCTTCACCTTTATTATTAATTTTCCATCTTCTTCATACACCCAAAGATAGTCTCCGTTTAGAACGACTCTGTTTCCTTCTTCAGCTAGCTGTCCAAGAGAGATTATATTACTACATAATGCTGGTATATAATATACCTTTGTCAAGAGTCTGTCTTCTCCATTTTTGCACCTTAGTCGAACTATTCCTCTTCCTTCAATGTCTACCATGGAGCCGTCTCCAAATTTGACCTGTCCCTTAATGCTTTCATCCAGCTCATGGAACTTCGACAACTGGCCTGTCATATGGTTACTGGCCCCGTTGTCAAGGTACCAAACATTTGAGTCACTTCCGTTTTCTCTGTTGACTTGATTCAACCTGGGTGTCACTTTATTTTCGTTGATCAATAACACCCTTTCAGTCACCAGCAATGCGGGCTCGTCATCCTGGATTTGTGTCAAATTTACTTCCTCCTTCTGTTCACACTTTGACTTTTTACACTCTGCAGCATAATGACCATAACCAAGGCAGTTAAAGCATCGTACCTTACTCTTGTCTCGTGTTCCTCGAACAGTTTCTTTGTTGCTTCTCCATTTCTGGTGTGTACTTCCTTTTGTTCCATTTTTCCCACTCCGTTTTAGCCACTCCTCTCTCGTGAGTAGCAGCTTTGAGTCATCTTTTTCTCATTTAGACCACTCTTCAGCCGTTAGCATCAATTGTCCACCCCCAGTCTCGCTCTGTCCTCTGAGACGCTCCTCGTGAGCCTTGAGGGATCCAACCGTTTCTTCTACGGTCATGGACTCTAAATCTCCAAATTGCTCGATAGTGGAGGCAATCTGAAGAAATTTACTCGGTACTGCCCGCAACAGTTTCTTCACTACATAGGCCTCCTTGATTTCTTCACCGAGAGCTTGAATGGTTGTTACCAGTCCGTTGAGCTTCATACAGAAATCGTCAAGCGCTTCTGTTTCCTTCATGCTTAAAGACTCAAACTCATACTTGAGAGTTTGTATCCGTGCTTTTTTCACTCGCTCAGCTCCTAAACACAAAGTCTTGACAGCTTCCCACGCTTCCTTTGCTGTCTTCTTCTCTGCTACAGACAAGAGTATATCCTCTGGAATACCTTGATAAATGGCTGCCAAGGCCACTTTATCTGTCTTTTCTTCGACCACTGTCTTCGAATCTTTAGTATCCACAGCGGACCAAACGCCTTGTGCCTGCATGTAAACTCGCATTTTGATTGACCAGGCCGTATAGTTTCCCCTATTCAACATGGGATAACTAAGTCCGATCACCCCATCTTTTGCTTTACCACTGTTCTCCATTGTCACCCTCTTTGGCATATACTTTGGCATACACTAATGTTACCGTTGCTCTGATACCAGATTGTTGGAATATATATAGTTATACACCTTGGAATTTAGGGCTTAATGAAGTATGTAGTGAATAAGAGAATATTTGAGCGTGTGTTTATTCCATGAACAAAATACAAGATAAATACACCTGCATACAGGTGTGTTGCTACAAAATAGGACCAACCTCCCTACTATAACTCCACTACATAACGTTTATTTGAAACTCCTAAATAATCTCTACTGACTAAATGACCAAGTCATATTGAATAAATAAAACACATAAATAAAACAAACACGCTTTGATTAAAACCAACAGAGAATAGAGTTTGAGAGTTGATGAGAGCTTGAATTAGTTTGGAGAATAGATTGGATGTGTGTTTGGGGAAAGGCGGGAGACTAAAACTGAAAAGGTATGGGGGCACCGGGAAAACAAAGGGGGAAACAAAATTTTTGGGTTTCAAATCAACGGTTAAGATTATAATCTACTTTTAATATGAAGGTTAGAGATAATTATAATAAACTTTTTTATTAAATAATAATTATTATTATTAATTATACTTTTTGGTTAAAAATCAACCGTTCACATTAAATTGAACCACAATCTAACGATCTATAAAATTTAGAATTAACTTTTTTTATTTAATTATAATTATTTTGATATAAATAAACAATTCAAATTCAACCTTCACATATTTTTAGTTAAAAAGGCTATGTTCTCAAACAACGGTTTGTCCAAAATACACTTGTGTAATTGAACTCATACACGTTTTACTATGTTTTTTTTTTAAAAAGCATGTTACCAAACCCTAAACCTCTAAATCTAAGAAAATTATGGTGAACATGAAATATTCTAATCCATCGACATAAAATGGGTGGTTTTACGTTTGTGTATGACATAGTGCCCCCATATGATATTGTTAAATTAACAAGTCCCAAATCTTTTATATACAATTATCTACTACACTTAGAAACTACCGATTTAATGTATAATTTATTGTTATAGTTAAACTTACTAATTAAAAGGAAGACACCACTAATTTATTTCGCAAGTCATTATCGATATTTAAACATACGTTAATAATGTAAGTTTTAAAGTGTCAATTGTTTATCCATTGACAAGTCCCTACAACAAAAACTGTTAAATTCAACTGTCAAAATTCGGTTGAATTTAGTATAAATTCAACGGAAAACGGTTGAGTTTATATTAAATTCAACCGTAAGCTTCCGATTGTATATAAGGCCGTTACATTTAGCAGTTCGGTTGAATTTAGCATGAGATTCAACCATTTTCGGTTGAGTTTAGATATATTATTTTCAACCATTTCCGGTTTAAAAAAACTTAACTATTTTTGAAAAACTTTGAAATTTTGAATTTGAATTCCACCAAAAAAATTTATTTTCCCGCCAACAATTCAACCACCAACAAATTTATTTCCCTGCCAACAATTCTAAATTCAACCGAATCTTGTTGAATATGACTGTCCCAAAATCAACCAACTTTGGTTGATTTAATTTATGTTTTGCCACCTGTGCACCTTAAATTCAACCGATGTCTTAAAAATACTTGACTACATAATTGTTTTCCAACCGTTTACAGTTGAATTTAATATACCATATTGTACCATTATTTTCACTATTGAATTGCCTCTACAATTCGTGGTTCTAATCTAATGGTCAAGTAAACATGAGAAGATTTATACACAAACGATTAGGTCCAAACTAAAATCCAGATAATAATATTGCATCGATACATGAAATAAGTTTGATGCCTCATGTCTAGAACATAATACTCTAATTAAAGGTCTTAGAACAAAAGCAAAGATGCAAAGATTTTAAGACGAGAAATAACAAAAAGCACTCTTAGGGGAAAAGAGGATAGCGGTTCTCTAACTCCTCTAAAGTAACATGATAGACATCTTCATGCTTGTTTATCGGGCTTGTTTATCGGGGTCTGTGATCTTGTAGCCTGCAATTAAGAAAATAAATTTTAGATGTAGTATTAAAACTAGACAACAGATTGTAACTTCAAACTTATTTGTAGCCAACTAAGTTGAAGAACTTAGACACATACCAAATAACTTATTTTTTATTGTTGGCTTAACTTAACATACCAAATAATTTGTTACTATATATTTTTCTTTCTTCCTGTTCAAACAGATTACTAAAAATAAGCTTCCACTTAACAAAGGTATGTTATTTAAATTGCGTAAATAGGAGAAGAACAACAATATATATGAAGCTTCATAAAACACACAAAGCTCAAACCCCATGTACAAACTTTTGTATGATAAACAAAAAAAACTGCTTTTTGTGCTTATTACTTGTGACATAAATACTTAGCAAATAAAATGAGGAACAGGAAATGCCCTATGAGTTCCTAAGAAACAACTTGCATTGATAAACTCTTTTCGTGTGTATTTTGTGTGTGTAAAAAAATTGCATTATATTTAAATTATTACCTCTAGGATAACCTTTTTGTAACGCTCAAAGAGAGGAGGAGTCATTTGTGCAGCTATTCGGATATACTCTTCCCATAAGATTTTAGATGTTGGATCTTCTCCATTTGGATAAGCACGAGTAGCCAATTTCTGCACCTCTTCGTCAAGTCTGGCACGTGTCACCTCAATCTCGTCTATAGCCTCAACCATGTTAGTCACCTCTGTCATGACCTTCCCGATCATAGAGTATGCACGCTCTGGAAAGCGTTCAGGAGAGATGGATAAAGCAGATTGTGAAGTTGTATATTTGGCAGCTCCATCTAATCCAAGAATCGCTGGAAGTGTATGTCGCGGAAACATAAGCACCTTCCTCTTTTTTGGTGGACAAACTTCTAACAATAGCTCGACCTCCCGTTTTCTTTGGGAGCCAGGAGATGGTGTTACATTCTGAGAACATCCCTCGTGAGAACTGTCCTCCTGAGAATTGCCTTCTTGCATAGTACGTTCCACAACAGCCTACATTACATAAAAACCTAATAAGACCCACTCAAAATTTATATCCTAATATTACATAATATAATGCAATATTAGCAAAAGGAGGGGAGAGGTTGTGATGTTGTGGCAGTGAATATTTAAGCAATTGATTCAGGTATTTGGTTTAATTGCAAAAAATCAGATAAATGGTTTCAATGCAAACTCCACTAGTGAAAAAATATGAACTTGTAAAAGTTCAGACAAAACTATTAAATAGAGGGTATTGTTCAGCTAAATATATCAGAATATAGCACTTACTCCATTTCTGGTTAGAAGTAATCAGAATATAGAACTGAAGTAGTAATTTTCGACAATTAGTGATATTTACTTTTTACTTGTATCTCTTTTTTATTCCTTAATAGAAATCTAGCACATGTATTGATATGAACTATAAATTGTTTGAAATATTTTTTGTAGGTCCCTTGTATGGGGGTATTTTTGCTTGTGCTTTGATGGTGATCAGGTAGTCATTGTGTTGTGCGATATAAAACATATAAGTTTATCCTTATCTTAGGAGAAGAAACAATGGTTGCTTATTGAACTTTAAATTTGGTCATGTTTATTAGTGAGTTACAAAATCCATGCTACTTTGTTACAATCCTATCAGGTTTTAAGTTTATACTACTTCATATAGAGTTTCTACTTTTTACTGGAATCGAAGAGGAACTTGATTGAAAATGTTTTCTGAGATCCTGGGCAGAGCTGTCTAATACTAACAATTACTGGATGTTACTAGATAACTTTTAGTAATTCAATATAAAGAAAGAAGTCAGTGATGATATGCCATTAATCGATAGCCATAAAAAGCTTTTCTACTACATACTAAGTTCATCGTGCTTACAATACTTATTCTTTACTTATCTTACTAGTAAATTGTTTTGTCCACAGTAGTGCTGCCCTCATCTGAAAATTTGTGCGTGATGACCTATCATATGTCTCCACCCCTGTCCATAACGTTTTCAGTTCATCAATTAACGATCGGAGATAAACATGTAGGTCTTTTGTAGGATCATTGGGACCAGGAACAATGAGAGGCATGAACATGTATGGAGCTTTCATGCACATAGATGGTGGATGGTTATAAACAACCACCACAACAGGCCATACAGTGTAATCCCTTGCTAGGGGGTCACGAAATGGGTCAACCCCATCACTAGAAAGGGAAAGTCTGATATTTCGTGCCTCTTTTGAAAATCTTGGAAATCTAGCATCAAAATCTTTCCATTCATCTCCATCTGCTGGGTGAGATAATTGACCTTCAACTACGACTCTATCATGGTGCCAAGTCATACACTTAGCAGTTTGCTCAGACATGTATAAATGTTGTAGTCTTGGTATAAGTGGAAAGTATCGCAAGATTTTTCTTGGAATCAACTTCTTTCCGTCATCCTTTTGATTCTTATATCGGCTTGTATGACATATATCGCAATATATCTTCTTACTATTTTCCTTGTAAAATAACATGCAATCATTCTCACAAGCATCAATCTTTTCGTATCTCATATTCAGTCCACTTATCATCTTTTTAACATCATAATATGTCTCAGGTAGGTTATGTTTCTCTGGCAGCACTGATCCAATAAGTTGAAGTAGCTCATCAAATCCCTTGTTACTACAACCATGTTTGTTCTTGAAATACAACAACTTGTTTACGAATGATAAAGTGGTAGAACTGGAACAATTCAGATAAAGTGGTTCAGAAGCACCATCCAACATCTCATAAAATTTGTTTGTTGTTGCAGTCGGTTCCTCCTCACCACCCTCGAAATCTCCATGTGCATCTGCAAAATCACTAAGCATTTCACGGGCATCATACATATGATCATCTCTAAGATCAATATTACACGAACTAGTCTCGGCTTCAACTCATGACCCACGCTTCTCACCATGAAAAATCCATTTAGCGTATGACTCCATAATTCCATACCGATACAAATCATAAGTTACATTTTCGGGTAACTTACTCCATGTATTCCCACATTCCTTACATGGACATTTTATCCTCCCCTTTGAATCAACATCCCCTTTCAAAGCAACTTTAATAAAATCTTGTACACCAAGCTTGTATTCCTCCGTTATATTATTTCTCGAATCGAACCTACGATACATCCAACTTCGATCGGATGCCATCTAATATCACATATAATTTAATTAATTTTTATAGTTAAAAACCAAACTAGATAACTAATAATATCAATAAAAATATACTAACATATTGTTAGTATAATCAATTTGTAGCTAATTATCTCTCTATTATCTTAACACTCTTAAGAACAAGTAGTAATTACACTAATTTTGTTAGTTTAATTAGCACAATAAAATTTTATTCAAAAAAAACATACAATATTGACATAATTAACATAAATAATACAAATTGTAACAATAAGATGTAAAAGGAATATTTTGAATACTTACTTGGACATGAAAACTTGTAAAATTGAAGCTCAAGGTACAGAGAAAATGGTGAAAGAGTAAAAAGGGAAATGGAGGCGACGAAAAGGAAAGGGTACTGAAGGGTTTACAATTGTATCGGCCAAATTCAACCATATATGGTTGAAAATGAAAGTTTATGTGGCAGATAAAACAACCATAAACCGTTGAGATTGTGTTTCTATTTTCAATCATATTCGGTGGAATTTAACTCATGCCACGTCACTTCCTGTTAAAGCACAAATTCAACTAATTCCCGTTGAATTAATAACTATGAAATTACTAATTTGTTATAATTATTTAGATGTCTAATTTAAAATACATGTGAGAACTTTTAACATTTTCAACGTTTATCGAAAATTTTAAAGATTTTTACATTATAATTATATAAAGTAACTTTTAAAATGTTGGATATGTAAACTAAACATTCTAGTAAACTTTTATGACTTTTATAAGTTAAGGAGTATTTATTTATTTTATGAAAGTACGCATCGAATATATACTTATAATTGTTTTCTAAAAATGAAAGATTTATAATTTTACTAATATTTGTCGAAATAAAAGTGAAAGTGTATTTCATGGTTGCCCATATATTTCAATTTTTTTTGAAAAAATTGATTTATTTTTTATATTTTAGATAATTAGGAAAAAAATGAAAAGTAAATTCAACCAAATTTTGATATTGGTTGAATTTACAAAATGGGGGAAAATTTCCCGCCTTCAACAAAAGAGTCTTTTCATTATTCAACCGAATATGGTTGAATTTAGCGTCGGTTGAAATTATCCGGTTTCATTTAACTTTTTAGCAGGAATTTTGGAATCTGACGAAATTTAAGCATATTGAAATTCAACTGGATCTGGTTGAATTTGTTTTCGGTTGATTTTGTTCGGTTGAATTTAATGCTGGTTGAATTTGTTCGGTTGAATTTACAAAATGGGGGGAAATTTCCCGCCCTCAACAAAAGAGTCTTTTCATTATTCAACCGGATATGGTTGAATTTAGCGTCGGTTGAAATTATCCGGTTGTATTTAACTTTTTAGCGGGAATTTTGGCGCCTGACGAAATTTAAGCATATTGAAATTCAACTGGATCTGGTTGCATTTGTTTTCGGTTGAATTTAATGCTGGTTGAATTTGTTCGGTTGAATTTAATCCCGGTTGAATTTATTCGGTAGAAAATGGGTCTCGGTCAAAGCTTAGACGCCATTGACTACATATTTAACAGAATTCGGTTGAATTTATCCGGTTGAATTTAACCACTTTTTCTAGTAGTGAGTCTTGCTAGTGTACAAAATCCTTTTGTTCGTTAAAAAAGGCTATGTTCTACAACAACTGTTTAACTTAACAACACTTGTCAGAAGGGGCTCATACAAGGCTTTCCTGCTAGAACCGTTGTCCTATATTTAGAAAAATATGTAACCTCTAAATCAAATAAAATTATAGTGAAAACGAAATATTTGAAACGCTCAACATAAAATGACTCATTTCACTTTTGTCTATGATATAGTGTCCGTATATGATATTGTTAAAATTAAGAAGTTAAAATTTTGGTCCGTCGTTGGTGATTTTACTTAATTGCAATTAGGTTTTTAGCTAAAATATATTACTTTTTCTATTTTTTTCTAACAAAATCCCCTCATTTTCTAAAAAAATCACCGCCAATTGTCATTTTTAACTAAAACATGTTACTTTTTTTATTTTAATACTTACTTAAAACTTATTTTAATACTTTTAATTACGGGCAATTACATTTTAAAACTCAAACTCATTTTTTCTATTTTTCCTTAGTAAACCCCCTCATTTTCCAAAAATATCACCGACAAACCCTTATTTATTTTCAAATCTATTTTAATCCTCTTATTTTTTAAAAACTTTACCTAATTTAACATGTCTACTTATCTATACAATCAATGCTTCTATAAAATCTATACTATAATATAATAGACCAAACATTAAAAGTTTGGTTGGTGGGTACATGAAGTGTTTTTATCTAATTACCGTTACTTATTTATAAAAAAATATCATTAAATAATAATATTAACTATTTATAATCAATTACCTTTTTAAACTAAAACACATTATTTTTTCTATTTTCTTAACAAATTCTCCTCGCTTCGCAAAAATGTCACAAGTAATTACCTTTTTTTTAACTAAAACATGTTATTTTTTCTATTTTTTCTTACTAAAACCTCTCATTTTCCAAGAATATCACATACAACCCCTTAATTACTTTTTTAAAACCTATTTTAATGCTTTTAAATATTTAAAAATATTTAAATATTTTAACCTGCCTACATATTTATTTAAAAAATATAATTAATAAAATATTAAAACATAATTTCTATATTTTCTAATAAATCCTCTCCTTTTGCAAAACTATCATGGAAAATTACCTTTTAAACAAAAATATGTTATTTTTTCTATTATTTGTTACTAAAACGCCTCCTTCTCGAAAAATATCACGAATAAACCCGTACTTATTTATTTTAAAACTTATTTTAATACTTTTAATTATATAATATTTTTACATATTTTAAAAATTAAAAAAATAAAATGATAATTATTAAAACAATTTGTGCATCACACGTCTTTTAAACTAGTATTATTAAAGACTATATATCAAAGACTATTATTAAATAATAACATTAACTATTTATAACGAATTATCTTTTTCAACTAAAACAAATTACATTTTCTATTATTTCTAATAAAATTCCCTCCTTTTTCAAAATAATCACGGACAATTAACTTTTTTCAATTAAAACACATGTTACATTTTCCTATTTTTCCTTACTAAAACACCTCCTTTTCCAAAAATATCACGCACAAACTTTTACTTATTTATGTTAAAATCGGTTTTAATGTTTTTAATTATTTAAGAAAATTTACCTATTTTAACATGTCTTGCTTATTTATTTAACAAATACAATTAATAAAATATTAAAAGGTAAATAATAAAATAACAACTATTAAAAACAATTACTGATATGGGTTAAAAATAACCCTAAAGACATAATTAATATTGCATTAATTAAACATAGCTGGTCCATAAATAAGGCCCATTAATGAGGCCCGAAACTCTAATTAAATATTAAATTCGTAATTAATATTTGGGCTAGAAGTACAACATGTATTAGGAGACGTCCAATACAGGCTTGTTATAATACAAGTGGGCTTCTTTCAATACAAGTCCATTATGATATGGAAACAACTCCTACAAGGAAGGATCTAGAATTAATCCTTATCCACCGTCAAGGATAAGACTAATCCTTTAAGAAAGTGATAATATTTATCCTCTGTCAAGGATAAGATTTATCCTTCAAGAAAGTGATAATACTTATCCACCGTCAAGGATAAGATTTATCCTTTGAGGAAATCAATACTTATCCACTAGGCTTCTAAACACCTATATAAAAGGTCTGACCCCTCATCTCAGAACTACGTTTTGGACACAACTTCATACGTCATGTACAACGTTTTAGACTTCATCCTCGAATAAGTACATACAAGTCACTAAGTCCTTGGTATGCCCCTGCCACCATAGCCACGAGGGCAACACCAAGAACTACGTTTTATTGGCTTGATTCTCAGCAATAATTGAGATACGTAGGCATCTTGTGAGGACCCATTTAGTCACGAAACACGAGAACAGCCATTAAAGCTCGAAGGTCTCTAAACCCTAGCAATTAATTTACAAGTACAGTTTTTATTCCATAACATTTGGCGCCGTCTGTGGGAAAACAACATCAACCATGGAAAACACACGAAGAACAACTCGAGA
Organism: Heracleum sosnowskyi; assembly: GCA_030848705.1. Lineage (NCBI taxonomy): Eukaryota > Viridiplantae > Streptophyta > Magnoliopsida > Apiales > Apiaceae > Heracleum > Heracleum sosnowskyi. The sequence goes on along the minus strand of CM061235.1, from coordinate 89,245,408 downwards.
TACGCAAACTTCTGAAGAGCTTCCTATCACCTCTAAGGCTGGTACTCAAGGAAATCAACCACCGCCAACTACTGGCATTCCAGGGGTGAATATCCCCCTCACTACCACTCAAGGACCGGAAATCCCAATTTCAGTTAAAGGGACGAATCCCCTGCAAATGGTCGTTCATGGATCTAATTCACAAGAGACCACTCTCCAGCAACCAATCTCCCCACTGCTCATGAATGCACCAAGTGGTCTTCAACTCCATACTATAGATCTTCCCCAATACGCAACTCAAACTCTTGGGATGCCAAACTATGGCATGCCTCCTTGACCCATGATGGGCAGTAGTGGTCGCAACCCCACTTACCATGAAGCATATGTTCCCCCTTATATACAAGGTCTGGGACCCCAAAATCAACAAACTCAAACTCGACGGACCTCTTTGATTCAAGACTACTCGGGTCCCTATACTAAGGACGAGAATTATTCCTCTGGAGAAGAGAGGGATGTTACCCCAAGGAGGAGACGTTCTTCCCAAACAAATCGAGAACAACCTCAAACTACTAAGGAAAAGATTGCGGCCCATGAGGCAGAGGCTGCGAGGCTCAAGAAATTACTGGTAGAACAGGAGGCCGAGAAAGCACAAAGCCAAGCAAGTGGAAGACTCCCGATAATCAACTTGGACCTAACACCGAGAAGAACTAAGAGGGCTAAAGCCCCAAGGGGTGATCCTAGTGTTTTGTTGCCCCTAGGAGATCCTGACGATCCTACGCCACCATTTACTCAAGACATCATGAAAGCTACCATATCTAGGAAATTCAAGATGCCAACGATTAAAGCTTATGATGGAACGGGAGATCCCGCTAATCATGTAAGAACATTCTCCAATGCACTGCTGTTCCAGCCAACCAATGATGTTGTCAATTGTAGGGCGTTTCCACAAACCTTGGCAGACATGGCCCAACGTTGGTATAGCCGTCTTCCTCCCAACTCTATTGGGTCTTTTAAGGAACTAAGCAAAGCATTCATCAATCAATTTGTTAGTGGAAGGGTGCATGAAAAAAGTTCTGCATCACTCATGGGAATCCAACAAGGAAAGAATGAAGCTTTAAGGGATTATATCAACCGATTCACCCGGGAGGCTCTGAAAGTTCCGGACTTGGAAGACAAAGTAGCTATGATAGTTGTAGCAAGGAACCACTGATGATCACTTCAAAAGATCATTGGCAAAACATCCACCCGAGAGCATGCTGAAGCTCCAAGATAGAGCCAGAAAGTACATCAAGGCTGAAGAAAGCATGAGAAAGTATGAACCTGCTGCTGGTGGTAGTGGAAATTCAAAGAAAATAAAGGAAACTCAGGAGTACGATGTCAAGGAAAAGTTTCCTAGAACGTCAAAGGATTCTGATTCTCCACCCAAGAGGAACAATTTTGGGCCAAAGTTTACGGAGTATGCAAGATTAAACACTCCCAGGAGCCAAATTCTGATGGAAATAGCAAATGAGGAGGATTTCCGATGGCCGGAGCCACTAAGGATTGATATGTCTAAAAGGAATCAAAACTAATTATGCCGGTTCCACAAGGAAGTCGGTCACGACATCGATGATTGCAGACAACTGAAAGATGAGATTGAGTTTCTGATACGAAGAGGAAAGCTTAATAAATTCACTAAAGATGGAAATTAAGGGAGTCAAAAAGGAAACTATGAAAGGAAGGATTATGACAAAAGGGACAATGATCAAGATCGAAATCCCAAGCCCCGAGGGCCAGTCATTAACATGATATTTGGAGGACCGACTGTAGTTGGGTCCTCCCGAAACTCAAGGAAAGCCTATGCCCGAGAAGTAATGACTGTGGTTGGAGAAGCACCGAAACGTGCCCGAACAGAAATATCAATAGATTAAAAATAACCCTAAAGACATAATTAATATTGCATTAATTAAACCTAGCTGGTCCATAAATAAGGCCCATTAATAAGGCCCGAAACTCTAATTAAATATTAAATTCGTAATTAATATTTGGGCTAGAAGTACAACATGTATTAGGAGACGTCCAATACATGCTCGTTTTAATACAAGTGGGCTTCTTTCAATACAAGTCCATTATGATATGGAAACAACTCGTACAAGGAAGGATCTAGAATTAAGCCTTATCCACCGTCAAGGATAAGACTAATCCTTTAAGAAAGTGATAATACTTATCCACTGTCAAGGATAAGATTTATCCTTCAAGAAAGTGATAATACTTATCCACCGTCAAGGATAAGATTTATCCTTCGAGGAAATCAATACTTATCCACTAGGCTTCTAAACGCCTATATAAAGGGTCTGACCCCTCATCTCAGAACTACGTTTTGGACACAACTCCATACGTCATCTACAACTTTTTAGAGTTCATCCTCGAATAAGGATATACAAGTCACTACGTCCTTGGTGTGTCCCTGCCACCATAGCCCCGAGGGCAACACCAAGAACTACATTTTATTGGCTTGATTCTCAGCAATAATTGAGATACGTAGGCATCTTGTGAGGACCGATTTAGTCACGAAACACGAGAACAACCATTAAAGCTCGAAGCTCTCTAAACCCTAGCAATTAATTTACAAGTACAGGTTTTATTCCATAACAATTACCATTTTCAACTAAAACATGTTATCTTTTAATATTTTCAACCAAAATATGCCTAATTATTTTTTTAACAAATACAATTAATAAAATAATAAAATGTAATTAATATAAAATAAAAACTAATAGAAATAATTCGTGCATCACACAGGTTTTAAGCTAGTAGTAATGTAATTTAATAGCAATATAATATATTTTCGTACAATAATAATATCATTTATTGTAGATTTTGATTAGATTACTATTTTTTTTTAAACATAGAATTTTATATGAAATTAGAGTTTAGGGTATAATAACAATATAATCTATTTTAGATTAGATAAATTTATTTTGTAATTTAAAAACAACATAGAATTAGTATTTCTTAAAAAAACAAAGAATATTACATGAAATAGGAGTTTAGAGTACAATAATAATATAATCTAGTTAAATTAGATAATTTTTATTATTTTAATTTAAAAACAACATAACATTCTACAATAAATAGGAGTTTAGGGTATAATAATAATATATAATATATGAGTTGAAAATTGAAGCATCAAATGTGTAGTAAATTTATTCTTTCAAAAAAATTGACATATATAATGTTTAAATTTTATGACTTAATTGTCCATTGTATGCGATCACCACAAATAATATTGACATTTGTATATATCAGACAATGACAAACAAGTGACAAAGATAACACGAAAAGTCAAAAAAATAATAAAATTGTTTATAAGACAAAAAAGTGAAAACTAAGAATAGAATTGTTAGAAGATCGGTGAAAGTAGAACATTGAATAAAACAAAAATAATTTAAAAACAACATAAAATTCTACTATGTGTTATAAGAGTTTAGGATATAATAATTTTATTACATGAAATAGGTATAATATAATCTATTTTAAATTAGATAATTAAATTTTTTTTAAAAACAACAAATTAGGGGTGAAACCAAAAAAAAAATTCTAACCAAATTTAATATATAAAAGGGGGTTTCTCTTATTAATAAATTTAATATATATTTTATGTACACCAAGAGATGTACCACAAGAACATCAGCAAGGAGATGAATTCCAAATAATTTAGCAGGTTGTGGATAAGACACTGCAAGATGCAACCAAAATTTAGGTATAACTTCTTGTCCTCTTGGTACAGTAATGCGTACATTAAATTCAAAGAGCAACCATGTGCATCTTCGTAAGCCAATAAAAGTGTTACCCAAGACAATGGAATATTGGTTTATTTTAAAATATACAATTTTCAACCAAATTTGGTTGAAAATGAAAACACACCTAAATTTGTTTTGAATTTAACAAAATTCAACTGAATTTAGTCGAATATACTATATTTGACTGAATTTTTTTTCCTATTCATTATTGTTTTTTAATTTTTCTATTGAATGTAATATGTCTTCCTAATACTCTCATATTTGTTCTTTGTATTTTTTTCAAACTAATTATATATGTATTTAAATTTTTGAAAAAAAAATTAATGAATGAAAATTGAACATTTCATAATCTTATTATTTACTTTTTTATACGATCTAAATTTTAACATAGAATATATGTTATCCTTATATATATATATATATTCCGTGATGTGTGCATCATTTAACTAATTAATAACATTATCTAAAAGCTATAACCCTTTATCTTATACGCGAATATTGAATAAAGAAATAATGGGGTTAACAACGGTTATGTCCCGATATTTGGGGGATTGATACCCATTTTGGACACATAATCACTATCAAGAATAAACATTTATTGAAGACTTATTGCTGAAGAACTACTCTTTTAGTTGTCGCGTCGTTGCTGTGCCAACTCTATCTTACTCTATGGGTCTTACCTAGTCAAAAGATACACTTCCCAGTTAGGTTGGTTCCCCAACTAGGTTGGCACTCTAACATAAACTGTTGAATATTCGAAGGCCTCCAAGGGTTTTTTTGGTCAAAGGCCCTTGAGGGTTTTTCGTGATTTGAAGGATGTAGTTGACGCATGAACTAGGCTTGTTATTTGACTTGAAGACCTATTTGGTGTGCCAAAGCGATTACGAATATTGTTCAACTTGAAGACATATTTGACCCTCCAACAATGTTGGAGCGGCTACTATCGAAGAACTTGATTATGCATATCTGGTGAGTTAGCCTCATCAGGAAATCATCAATCTATATGTTGAAGGCCCGATTCTGCATGCCAATAAGTTGTCCTTATTGGGGGATCATGGGTAATTAAGCTTTTCGATACGCACTTGGGGTCTAGTCATGTATTCTAGCAAGTTATCATTGTTGATGGATTATGATACGCCATGCGTGACATTAACTTTGAAGAACTTGCCCTGTAGTCTGGTGGGTTATCCTCATGGGGTAAGGATCCGCTTATGCATTTGGAGTAAGTCATGACTTTTCCATGCAATTAATGACTGAAGGAATAGTTAATAGGGGTTGATGTTAGCTCCAATGGTTAGGGCTAATGTTGCATACGTGAAGTCAACGTTTGCACATTGTGAGGGGTTAGAAGAGAAGTTTTATTGAGCCACCACCATAAAACCCTTGCAATCTCAGCGCTCAATTCATCGCAACCTCCACACTCCGTGACTTTTCCGACGACAAACCACTGTGATAGATCTTGATTGTGACATATAACCTAAAATTTTATTATGACAAATTCCTTGTTAAACAGATACCTCAAATCCTTAATCTAAATCCCTTAAACCCTCTATTTTATTACACTAACTCGTTTTGTAGCAACTTAACAAGAATTTTTTGATTTTCTAACTTTAATTTTTTTTAAATATTTAATTTAATATTATATGTTTTCCCGGTGCTCTCATAATTTTTCTTATATTTTCAAATTAAATAGCTACTTATATATCAATTTTTTTTTTGAAAGTATGCAATGAATAAAAAGTCAACATTCTTTTATTATATGAATATTTTAAAAAAAACTAAATTTGTACATATGATGAATGTTATCCTTCTATTTACAAATACTTTTTCATGATGTAAACACACATTTAAATATTTAATAAAAAATTTCCAAAAATTCTGAAAATAATAAATTAAACTGAAATCGGTCACATTTATTAAATTCAACTAAATTCGGTCTAAATAGTTTAGAATAATTTCACACATTTTGGGCGGCAAATTTCACACATTTTACTAATTTTAAAAAAATATAAGGGGCAGAATTCCCCCAACCTTACTTTTAAATTAGACCCCATTGGGTTATGATCGGCATTTCCTATACAAACCCTTGTTTAATGGGCTATAAAAGGCCGTACATACAAGTGAACCTAAAACACTTGGGTGGGTGACGGTACTGAGCATTTAGAGAATGGCGGCCGCTGGTAAAGACTCTATTTTAAAAGATCAGAAGTCGGCAATGAAGAAGGAACAGCTGGAGGACACAATTGAGGAGAAACTTGAGGAGGAACTTGCCAGGATAGATGAGCAGGTACGCCTCTTGCGTGAGAAGATGGACGCTATTGCATCTCAGAAAAATTCCAAAAGAGAAATCAAACAGAAAATCAGCAATTTGAAGAGGGAGTTTGAAGAAACTGGTGCTTCCTTAAGACTTTGATTGTCTATGGGATTTGTTGTAATTCCAATTTTCATTTATGGGGAAATAACATAAGTTTTGTTTACTGATTCTGCCATAATTTAAGTGTTTTTGTTTCATCAGCATTAAAACCTCATATAGAAGAAATATTGAAGCAAAAAATTAATTAATTAATTAAATGTTTGCATCAATATTGGAGAGAAAGTAAAGTTGCAGTAAATTTCTTTTCTTCTTCTTTCCGTTTTTTTTTTCTTTTTTCGAGAACAACCAAACCTTGATGTTGAATTAATGGAACTTTGGCTAGGTAAAGATTTATGTCAACACTTGCTCAAAATTTATGAGTATCAATGTAAATCATTCAAAGATATTACTTGTTATATGTAAAATTAATAGAAATTGAATGGTGCTTTTTTTGAGTTTAATTTGTTTTGAAATTTAAATTAATAATGTAAATATTATTAGATTAATTTAATATATTTGACCCTATAATTGAATAGTTGTATATTAAATAATTTTGAGAACAAATTAATTGATACACAGATTGTACCAAATTATTGGCTTGAGAAAACAAATGCTGATAGAAAGAATATCAATGTACTATAATATTGATAATAAAATGTATGCTTCTATTGTCATTGTAAATCAAATTATCTTTGCTGTAATATATAATAGAATTATTTTAAGTCTTGACTCATAATTTAGGCTTGATTGGTAAAACAATTATTAATATATAATCAAATTATTATCTTTACTCTAATATACATGTCCACATATAGGCAGTCTGAGCTGGAGGATGTTTTAAGTATGCAAGCTGAATGAAGTTGTTCCACCACATTTGAAATTTTGAAAAGGAAATTATTGCCAGGTTTTAAAAATTCGACTTTGAATGATACTTTCAAAGTACATGTACGTCACCTGGTCAGCTTGCCAATTTCACACGAAACTTTAATGAAAGGGATGTAAGGGAATACTAATACATGTATATGTGAGCATCATGGAAGTGGTGTCCGCTGCTGGTGAAGAATCTAGGTCAAAAGATCAGAAGTCGGCCCTGAAATCTGGGCACATGAGCTTAAAGATTGTTTACAATAAGCTAAAATCATCTAGGTCAAAAGATCAGAAGTCGGCCCTGAAATCTGGGCACATGAGCTTGAAGAATATTTACAATAAGCTAAAATCCTGCTAATGAACCATATTCAAAATAACAGCAACTCTAATAAGAACCTTACGATATTGTGAATGAGATGTGGTTCTTGTATGAAAATCATGTGTGGACATCTAAAGGAAGGCTGTTTGAGATTTCTAAAATATTTTCTTTATGTTCTTATTCAATTTGAAAATATGTTAGTATATTCTGAACTCCATCAACTTTGGTGGAAACCGAAATTATTAAATTTGATTTAATTTTGTCGAAATTATAAATTCAACGAAAAAATATAAAATTTTGAAAATTTAATTATTGCCAGGTTTTAAAAATTCGACTTTGAATGATACTTTCAAAGTACATGTACGTCACCTGGTCAGCTTGCCAATTTCACACGAAACTTTAATGAAAGGGATGTAAGGGAATACTAATACATGTATATGTGAGCATCATGGAAGTGGAGTCCGCTGCTGGTGAAGAATCTAGGTCAAACGATCAGAAGTCGGCCCTGAAATCTGGGCACATGAAAGAGCTTAAAGAATGTTTACAATAAGCTAAAATCCTGCTAATGAACCATGTTCAAAATAACAGTAACTGTAATAAGAACCTTACCATATTCTGAATGAGATGTGGTTCTTGTATGAAAAACATGGGTGGACATCTAAAGGAAGGCTGTTTGAGATTTCTAAAATATTTTATGTACCCCAAGATTGAATTGCAAATAATTAATCGTTACTTTGTGGATAAAACACCACAAGATGTAGTGCAAGTTTAGGTATCACTATAAGAAAATCGTCTAAATTCGATCAAAAAGATTGGGTTGAATATAGATTATTTATACTGAACTCCATCAACTTTGGTGAAAACCGAAATTATTAAATTTGACTTAATTTTGTCGAAATTATAAATTCGACGAAAAAAATATAAAATTTTGAAAATTTAAATTTTTGGAAAAAATGTAAAATTTGGTGCCTAAAGTGCATTAAATTTCACCGAATTTGGTTAAATTTAATATGCTAAATTTGAACAAATATTATTGAATTTAATATGATAAATTCAACCGAATATTGTCGAATTTAACAAACAACAATTTTAAAAAAAACATTATTTAAAATATGCTAACAACTGCAACACTTCTTAAACCGCTATAAATATGTTGTTTTCCATAGCATTTAATAATGAACCATATCATAGTACTCTTCTTTCTAAGAAGATTACAAAATATGTAACTAATGTATGAGCCCTTTTTCTTAACACAATCTAATGTTAGCAGCCGAAAAAGAAGGCTAGAAGCCGAAATATGGAATGAAGTCATTTCAAAAGAAGTTCAACTGCGACTTTCATATCATCACGGAAGAACAACTACATGGGACACGAATCAACATGTTTGATCGATACAACAGAAGTTGAATAAGGCTCGAAAAACATCTCGAAGACAAGGGGCTGGCATCCCAAAGGTCCACTTTCGACTACGGGATCACGAAGACCCCATACCTTAGTCTCAATTAATCCTAAAACATTGGAGACTAGGAGGTGGTGATCCGAAGGTCCAATTTTGACAAGGGAGTCTTCAACGCCCCATACCTTAGTCTCAATTATTCCTAGTAGTATTGGCGACCAGGGGATGACGACCCAAAGTTTAATTTCGATTAAGGGGTCTCAAAAACCTACATGAAATATCGGGGTAACTTCAAGCCAAGATAATCTAGGGTTCATATGAGAAATGTAAGTAAATTGAACTTCATATAACTGCACTCAATTGAATCTAGCTGGCAACTACCAAAGAAATCCTAAATGCAAGCATAAAAACTTCGAAGGCTCCGAAAGTGCCTCAAATAATATTTTTTTGGACATAAAAAGTGCGAGCAAAAGTTTTAGCATATTGCATGAAGTTAGAGCCCGGAATGAGTTTCTATTCGATATATTATATGTCAAAATCAGAGCATGAGGAGAAAGTTATCCCGATTTTGAAAGAAAAACAATTATCTCAATTGGAAGCCACCCGATAACGGGGGAACCAGATCGACTACTGGGGATGGTGACTGAAAGCCCACCCGATAATCGGGGAACCAGATAACCGAGCTAGGGACGATGACTAGAAGCCTCGTCAACGACCAGGAAAACTGAGCGATCACAGTAGGACCACCATGGGCCTTTGGTGGCGAAAGAGGGACCCCCGCAATCGGGGGTGGTGATTGGGGGATTCTCTAGCAATAGTGACCGAATTTATCGGAGACCATAGATTCCGTAGCAACCATCTTTGTGTCACTACTAGAAAATTTAGATTAGACATCACACTTTAGACATCGGTTAGAAAAACCACAGATGTTAAAAGTATCTCTTACATCGGAAAAACTAAAACTGACGTCTAACAATAATCTACACATCGCTTACTTGAATAAACGATGTCTGATCCTCATTTTTCAAAAAATAGACCCGCTCATTCCCTCTTTTACTTTTCCCCCTTAGTAAAATATTCCCCCCTTAATCAAATTCACCTCACGCGTCCCTCTTTTTCCCGTAATACTAAAAAAATAAAAATCAAAAAACATAGAAATACTTAATCCCCAACACTCCCCAACCCAAACAAAAACCTAAAAATCAAACACACACCTCCCGCTTTGTCCATCTTTTCTTCAATAAACCTAACCCCTTTTTCGACAAAAAACTTCAATTAGCCGCCCAAATTGTTCGATTCTCTCACTCCCCTTTCAATTTATTCAATATTAGTTTGACTATCTCAATTTGTTCTATTTGTTTAACAGATTTGGGGCGTGGTGAGAACTACTTCATTAGTGGCTCAATTGATGGAAAAGTCCGAATTTGGGGTGTAGCTGAGAAGCGAGTAGTTGATTGGGCTGATGTGCGAGAAGTAATAACTGCCATATGCTACCATCGATTGAGTTTGTACCTTGGGCCTATAAATTTATAAAATTATTTCTTTGTTTGGAACAGAGCTTTGCAGTCGGTTCCCTCTCTGGTATTTGTCGTTTCTATGATGCATCAGGTACATAGAGTTTTATTATATCTATGCTTTATTTATATTTTGTTAGGTTTTGCATGCAATGATCTCCTACTTGCTGCTGAATTTCATATTCATGGTAGGAAGAGATGCACGGGCAATAGAATAACTGGCATTGAGGTTGCTAACTGGAAAATTTATCACCACTAGTTTTCCTCTGATTAATCTAAGTAACATTGTTAAATGAAGAAGCATTTCTTTCTTGCACTTCCTGGAGGCAGATTCCCAAAGAGTTATGGTAACATCAGAGGACTCCAAAATTCGTATTTTTGATGGGCTTGACAGAGTCCAAAAATACAGAGGTACTTGACTGACTTGATTTGTCAGCTCTGTAAATACTAGGGTTTTTTTGTTACACGGAGATCATCTACTTACATGTTCTGCAATTTAGTTATGTATGCATTTTTAATTTTTGGGTATAATATGTGTATGTTCTTAAACAAATATCAGTGCATTATTTATTATGAAATTGCAAGAGATAAAATTTCTTGCTTTAAAGAGGTGATTACCATTGTAATTACGTATGATCCTTGATGTAGAACGGTAATAATATTAAAATACAAATACTCGATTTGCTAATTTGCATATCTCTTCAGAAAGAGCACATTAAAAGTTTCCTACTCCGCAAAGTTGTCTAAATACACTGTTCATGATCATTGGACTGTTCAACCATGGTGGAATCCGCTAAGTTGACTTAAAAATGTCAAAGTTTGAACCTCATTCAGTTAGCTATACATAGATTCACATAATACAGTGGATATGCTAGTTGATAAGCTGTATACTGTGAATGAGATCTTTGTTATACCTGGAAAAGATATTTGGAATATAGTAATAGTTTTATCTATCTTAGGAATAAAGCTATTCTTATTGATATATTTTTTTTTATAATATCTAGCCAAAGAAACTTTTATAGGATGCTTGTTTTGAATATCTTTTTGTAGTGATGTAATTGGTGCCATAGTGTTTCTCCATGTATTAATTAAGCTTCTTCGAGTAACTCAAGTTCTTAGATGTGTCGAACCTTTCCCGGACTAACTTGATACTGCAACACATAAAGTTTTCACATCTAAAAATGAGTGTTGATATATACAGAGAGTAACTTCCGTGTCCAGAGCCTCTTCTCAATTTCGCACCCTTATTACTCTAATTCTTTATTGCCAAGAAATACTGTATGTAGCTGAAGGAAGTGCTTGTAATTATGTAACCTTATGGTATAAAAACGTTTAAATTTTTAATAAGCAAAAACAATACTTGTTAACAATATAATTCGAGTTCTGGTTCTTTCTCTCTCGAATTTTTAATTATAACTTCTTATATAACGCTAAAAAATTATCGCACCAGTAACACATCAATTAGAAGATAATAATTACAGCTTTTTTTGTTTTTACAACTTGTGTCTATGTGTTTTTATGTCCACAGCTATTATAAATGTATATAGTTATTCTGGGGTTTAATGTAAGTAGGAAAAAGAAGAAACTACTTTTGGGTGAATTCTTTCTTGAATGCATACCTGAAGTATCTCTGATGTCAAATTAGATAGTTTCTGGCAACCCATGTCTTCATTGCATTACTGATCTACACGGAGATTTTAGCGAATAATATTGAACTTTCTAGGCCTCTTGTATGTAGTCTGGTGTTTGTTTTTAGATTTGTTGTTAGAATTTTGTGCCAGGATATATTGATTTCGTTCGGACAATATTACAAGAACCTAATGGACACCTCGCTTTTTTGGTTCCAACAGAAGGTGTCTCAGTTCATGAACCGAGTTGCACAAATAAATGAGGCCTTCTCTGTAGTGAAGCGGGTTCTTATCATTCGACCACACCTGCCCGCAGCTGGGGTGATGCCATGGCCTGTAATGTCTAGATAAAAGTAATGTGAAACATCATGCAACACCTAGAATGGAGTAGATCGCACCCTTATATATATGGCTTCCTCGATATCCCTTGGAGAGTGTGAGTTACAGAGCAATGTTACAGATTTTTTTGTTTTTCTTTTGGAGACGCCATTTTCCTTGTTTTTTTTTTTTTGTTACAGATCTAGGTAATTTGCAGTACTATCCTTCTATGAAATACTATAGTAGGATAGTGACAAATGGGTACATTATTATCTAAAAAAACGTACTAATCTTGCATTTAAGTTTTATATAGTTGAATCAGTTAATTTATTTTATTTTATTCCCATCGAGTTATATCGTTTTTTGTGTGTTGGTGACCATTATTAATGTTTCCTTAAAGAATGTTACTAGAATTTTCTTTTTACTCATTTGGTGATATATCTTTATACCAAGTCCAAACTCATCTATCACTTTTTGGCAGGACGGTTTTATAAATTATATATGGGGCTCCTGGCTGTGTTTTGCACAAGGTGAATCAATATTCATGCTGGTATAAATGGTCTGGAAGTTGGGCAGACGGTCGTCATTGCATCTGCTGCAAGCACCAATTCGTGTAAGGTGTTTTGTTTTTATGATTTATGAAGTCCTTTAATTTAAAGTACTGATATATGATTGTAGCTGCTGTGGCAATGTACAGGTTGAGCTCTTTCTGTAGGTTTGAATCACGATGTCCTGGCATCACAACTAGAGATGCAGCATTAACAGAAGTTTCTGAAATGGGATCTTCATTTGGTGAGCTAAAAAAGGCTCTAAGGCAAGCAACACGAGGAAAGAATTACCAAGGTTTTGAAAACTAGGAAATGTGCCTGAAAAACTAGGAAATGTGCGTATATGAATGTAGTTTTGATATTTGGATGGTTTGGATTATGTAGTTAGTTTCGATATGAATTGGATAATATAGTTGGCCTATTGAATTTTATATTTGGTTTTAGTATATATTGGCCTTTTGATTTCGATATTTGGTTTTGGTTTGGATTTTTGATTTTGGTCATTTGGTTTTGGTTTTTGGCCATGTCAAATAGGGCATCCATGTATTAAAAAAATATAGAACTTACATTACTTTCGCAAAAAACCGATGTTAAATATCATAAGTAACATCATAACACTAATGTCTAAAGAATATAAACCGATGTAAAAGAGAAACATAATCATCAGTTCCTTATTAATAAACCGATGTTAAAAAGGAACATAGACATTTGTTGCTTATTAAAAAATCGATGTTAAAGATTAACATAGACATCGGCTAAAAACCGATGTCTAATACCCCTACCTTTCTCTACACATGCAAAGACATAGCTTCTCTTTTTAAATAGACATCGGTTTTTAGCCGATGTCTAATGCAGTTTTTCTAGTAGTGTGTGTTATACAATGTTTTTTTTGTGTGAAGATATGGTAACTTATATAATCTTCTAGTCACCTTTTATTTTTCTTTATTTATTTCAATTTATTCTTCACTTTTCCTTTCTTTAGTCTACTTTTATTTTGCTATATTTATTCCTGTTTGTTCTTCATTTTTCCTTTTATTTGTCTACTTTTGTTTTGCTATATTATTTTTTGTTTCGTATTGGATTTGTCTACTTTTGTTTTGCTATAGACATCAAACATGAGCTGCTTTCACTAGTTATGAGTTGCTTTCACTAGTTATGTCCTATATAGGCAAATAATCGAATAAAATACATTTTATCTACCCCTATTTCACAATAACAGTTTAACACCCCCACCCACACACACCCCCTTTCTCTCTACCTTTAATCCACAATGCAACGCAATGGATTCAAACAATCATATGAATCACCATAATAAACTCTTATTATAATTGTCACGATATCGATGGTTTATAGTCATCCACCATATCGACGGTTTTCATTTCTAGAAAAGATATGTTCATTATGCATAAGTCTCGTATGTACAATTTGAGGGTTTTGATAGTACAAGTTAATGAATTTCGTAATACAACCAAGTGATTTATGTCACATAAATTAGTGATTGAAGTGTAGATCTGGAACTAATGTTCATATATCAAGTTTTAATTTCAGATCTAATGAATTTCTGTTGGAGATGGTGATTGTGTTTTTATGGGAGATTGTGGACATCTAAATTATTAAATTTGACTTAATTTTGGTGGAAACCGAAATTATTAAATTTGACTTAATTTTGTCGAAATTATAAATTCGACGAAAAAACACAAAATTTTGAAAATTTAAATTTTCGGAAAAAAATTAAAATTTGGCGCCTAAAGTGCATTAAATTCGACCGAATTTGGTTGAATTTAATATGCTAAATTTGAACAAATATTATTGAATTTAATATGATAAATTCAGCCGAATATTGTTGAATTTAACCAACAATAATTTTAAAAAAAACATTATTTAAAATATGCTAACAACTGCAACACTTCTTAAACCGCTATAAATATGTTGTTTGCCATAGCGTTTACTAATGAACCATATCATAGTACTCTTCTTTCTAAGAAGATTACAAAATATGTAACTAATGCATGAGCCCTTTCAACACAATCTAATGTTAACAACTGAAAAAGAAGGCTAGAAGCCCAAATATTGAATGAAGTCATTTCAGAAGAACTTCAACTGCAGCTTTCATATCATCACGTAAGAATAACTACATGGGACACGAATCAACATGTTGGATCCATACAACAGAAGTTGAATTAGGGCCGAAAAACATCTCGAAGACAAGGGGCTGACATCCCAAAGGTCCACTTTCGACTACGGGATCACGAAGACCCCATACCATAGTCTCAATTAATCCTATAACATTGGAGACTAGGAGGTGGTGATCCGAAGGTCCACTTTTGACAAGGGAGTCTTAAACGCCCCATACCTTAGTCTCAATTGTTCCTAGTAGTATTGGCGACCAGGGGATGACGACCCAAAGTTTAATTTCGATTAAGGGGTCTCAAAAACCTACCTGAAATATCGGGGTAACTTCAAGCCAAGATAATCTAGGGTTCATATGAGCAATGTAAGTAAATTGAACTTCATATAACTGCGCTCAATTGAATCTAGCGGGCGACTACCAAAGAAATCCTAAATGCAAGCGTAAAAACATCAAAGGCTCGGAAAATGCCTTAAATAATATTTTTTTGGACATAAAAAGTGTAAGCAAAAGTTTTAGCGTATTGAATAAAGTTAGAACTCGGAATGAGTTTCGGTTCGATATATTATAAGTCAAAATCGGAGCACGAGGAGAAAGTTATCCCGATTTTTGTTTAAGGTAAAATTTAACCTCGAATTGACGCCAATGATTGTGAAACAAAAACAATTATCTCAACTGGAAGCCACCCGGCAACGAAGGAACCGAATCGACTATCGGGGATGGTGACTGGAAGCCCACCCGATGATCGGGGAACCCGACAACCGAGATAGGGACGATGACTAGAAACCTCGTCAACGACCAAGAAAACTGAGCAATCACAGTAGGACCACCATGGTCCTTTTGTGGAGAAAGATGGACCCCCGCAATCGGGGGCGGTGATTGGGGGATTCTCTAGCAATAGTGATCGAATTTATCGGAGACCATAGATTCCGTAACAACCATCTTTGTGTGTTATACAATGTTTTTTTTGAAGATATGGTCACTTATATAATATTCTAGTCACCTTTTATTTTGCTTTATTTATTTCAATTTATTCTTCATGTTTCCTTTCTTTAGTCTACTTTTATTTTACTATATTTATTCCTATTTGTTCTTCATTTTTCCTTTTATTAGTCTGCTTTTGTTTTGCTATATTATTTTTTTGTTTCCTATTGGATTTTAGGCATGTCATCTTGATGTTCATGATGAATAACATGAGAAATTTTGTTGAAGATTTAAATATATAGACATCAAACATGAGTTGCTTTCACTAGTTATGTCCTATATAGGCAAATGATCGAATAAAATGCATTTTATCTACCCCTATTTCACAATAACAGTTTAACACCCCCACCCACACATTCCCCCTTTCTCTCTACCTTTAATCCACAACGCAACACAATGGATTCAGACAATCATATGAATCACCATAATAAACTCTTATTATAATTGTCACGATATCGATGGTTTATAGTCATCCACCATATCGACGGTTTTCATTTCTAGAAAAGATATTTTCGTTATGCATAAGTCTCGTATGTACAATTTGGTGGTTTTGATAGTACAAGTTAGTGAATTTCGTAATACAACCAAGTGATTTATGGCACATAAACTAGTGATTGAAGTGTATATCTGGAACTAATGCTCATATATCAAGTTTTAATTTCAGATCTAATGATTTTTTGTTGGAGATGGTAATTGTGTTTTTATGGGAGATTGTGGTTGTTGCAGGTGGTGGTTGGTGTGAATTGATTTTATAGAGTAAAGTATAGAGATTGAAGATGAAGAAATAAATAGTCACCAGAATCAATGGTACAGTTGTTGGAATTGATGGTGGTTAGACGTGGTGGCTGGTGGTTAGACGTGGTGGCTGGTGGTTAGACGTGGTGGCTGGTGGTTAGATGTGGTGGCCGGAATAAATATTGGTCAGAGGAAGTAACTTAAATTAATTGTGGACATGTTATGATGCATAATGTATGTATAATTTACAAACAATTAGTTTCTAGTTTTTATTTTAATGTGGTTTCTATTAGAGTAGGACCCTATATATATATATATATATATATATATATATATATATATATATATATATAGGCCAGGGCTCTAGAGAGAACCCTCTTAAAAAGAGAACCAAGGAACTTTTTTTAAAAATTAGTTTTAAATTAAAATAAAAATATAAATAGTTGTATATCATCCTAATAGTCCCAAAAAGTTAATTACTTATAAACAAAGATTCATTTTTAAATTTAAAAAAATATATGAAAAAATTATGAATCTCTTTTTGAATCTCTAATATATATATAAGAGATTCATAAGCAGATTCATAATTTTTTCATATATTTTTTTAAATTTAAAAATGAATCTTTGTTTGTAAGTAATTAACTTTTTGGGACTATTAGGATGATATATAACTAATTCTATTTTTCTTTCTATGCTAAAATGATTTTTTTTAAAAGTTCCTTGGTTCCCTTTTTAAGAGGGTTCTCTCTTGAACCTTACTCTATATATATATATATATATATATGGCTTTCGAAGCATCTACCCCCAAAAAGAATGGCATGGGTAGGGGGCCTAATCATATCTGTTAGATCAGGATTCAATGATCGTCAGGATCTAGACTCAACTGATCAGGATTGCTGACGTCATCAGTATTTGCTCAAGCGTCAGTATCAATTAACACGAATAATATATTATAAATTGTAACTATTTTCAAAAAATAATATATAATATTTTATAAGTACCTAATTTTTTTATTTTTCTATAATTTTTTTAGTTAAACTTAGAAAATTAAAATTACACTTAAAAAAATAATAAGAACACCAACACACAGCCAAGCGGGAGTTGAAAATTTTGGGTGGCTTATTTCCCCCTCCACGAATAATTCACCCACAACTTACCCCACAACACAATTCCTTCTCCCAAAAAACCAAATACTCCTCGTTCAACTCATTTTCTTTCCTCTTCTCTCTCTCTCTTGATTCTACTCCTCACAAAATTTATCCAAATACTCTCGACTGGAGTTGAAAGCTCTGATTGGTACTTAACTACTCTCATTTTCTTGCGTTAGTTTGTCTACCTTAGACTAATTTTTTTTGGGTTTGCAGATTATTAATTTTGGGGCTTTCACTTTAGGGCTTTTAGTTAGGTATTTAATCTCTAATTCATTTGGATTTCCGTTTAGGGCTCTCAATTTTAGTCTTTGTATTTTACTGATTAAGGAGTCGAATTAGGGTTTTGTATGTAAATGTTTGTCTTTTATATTCAAATTAAGATTCATATTGGTTTTGTATTTGATTTTGGTTGCATTTTTTTGGTTTTGTATTGATTGTATTGACTTGAAAGTTTTTTTTTCATTTGTCTGTGTTTGGTTATGTCGCATTTCTTGAGATTGCGTGTAGTTTTGGTTCAGAGTTTTCTTTAATATATAGTGTTTTTTAGCTGGAGATTGTGTCTAATTTAAATTTAGATTTTTTTTATATGTATTGTTTTTAGCTGGATTTCAAGTATGCTTATGTTGATATTGGTTATTCATGTGTTTGTGAAAGATAACAAACTGAGGGCTTATAAAAGTTTGAATTTTTCTTACAGGAAGGCAGTGTATGAGGAATTCGATGAGACCTATGCATATGCTGAACTTTGATACCGTGAGTTCCTTATATGCTAAACTTCGGTACTAAATTTACTTAATACTGCTATCTTCTTTAAAAGGATGACAATAACGATATAGTAAATTTACTTAATATACTGCTATGCATATGAGTAACTGCGGTTATAGCTTATAATGATATTCCAAGTGGAGGGGAGAATATAGGTTCTAAAACCATATTTGGTACAGAACCATTGTTTGCTGATGACATTACCAAGTGTGCTGGCCAGTGTCTTTCTCTTGTGGTAATCTAGCTTATAACATGACTCTTGAATTGATTTAGTCTAGGGTAACACTATTAAGCGACATACAACAAAAATATGACTTTTTATGTAAAATCTTATATAGGCTGCAGAGACACATAAGCTTGCAGATAGGGATGCATCTCTGTCCATCGTTGATTATGATATTGATAATTTAGATCCACCGATATTAACTTTTGAAGAGGCTGTTGAGAAATCAAGCTTCTTCGAGGTTCCTCCTGGACAAATTAGTGACTTCTCGAAAGGCTGTTGAGAAATTTTGCTTAATTGCTATTTGTCACAGTTCTGATTAATTTGTATCTATGCACTGAGGTTAAGATGCTTTGCATTGCAAGTTTTAATAGTATGTTACTCTTTGTTCTGCATCTTTTATAGTATATAAGTATAGGTAATACTGCGGATGTCATGGAGACTGTAGAGGCTACCTATATATAGGCTACAAATATATCTTTAAGCATTAGCATTTGTCTTACGACATCCCCTAACTAAAATCCCAAATAGAAACTTTGGCAGAAAGAGTTCCTGTAGGTGCACTTGGGATTTTATCAAAAAAGGTGAACTTAGGAGGAAAGAGTTCCTGTAGTTACTAAGTAATTGCTCAAGATTGATTCTGAAACTGCGCTTCAGTTTTTATAGGTTTTTGTTCTGCTTAATACTTTGGCTTTTGGTTTATTAGTTTTCTCTTTCATGTAGGCACCTTCTACACCTTTTGCTTTGAAGGTTTATATTCATAATTACTATTTCATGTCTTCCTTGGTAGAAGCATAAATGATCTGGATTTGTTAAATGTTATTTCCTTAGGAGAGCTAGTCTTCCTTTTTATTTGTATTGCTAATGCGACTGCAATTCCCCAAAGATTCGTTATTGTCATATTTCGAAGTCAAAGCTTTCCTCTGTGTTTTTGGTTGAGTAACTTTTGTAAACTTAAATTGCAAATAAAGCCTTTAGAAGGACCTTCTGTAGATATTGCTATAGGAGGGTGGAACAGTGAAACACAATGAATGACTTTAAATGATTTTTTAGTTAGTTATGTTTCAGAGATTTTAGATCAAGAGTCAAGAAATTATCAAATTTCTGTTAGTAGTTTTTTCAATTAGGGAATAGAGACGGGTCACCAAGTTCCCTCTCTTTTAAGTTTATAAGATCTGATGTTCATTTTGTTGCTCCCTTTCATTCCTGCCCTGTGCTATAGTACCATATATATCATATCCTAAAATTTACTGTCACATGGTTTTCAAATCATTGCTGAAATTTGGGTGGTGTGGTCAAAGGCCTTGATTTTTTCTACAGTCAATTGCACTGAAAAATTCAATGTTGCGCTGCTATAGCTTTTCTAGCTTACTAAGAGCCCTTTGGCTTTTCTTTCCCAGACCCAAAAAGAAAATTTGTCGCTTATTGAACCAAAAGAAAAGCTCCTTTCAGTAAATTCTACAACTTATAGCTCTTGTGGAAAGCAGATTATAGCTTCCTTTTAATTGAATAATCCTAATTTTTTAAATGAACTAAAATTAACCTCTTTTGACATTCGATTTAGAACTTTAAGCATTTATTTAACAATATACTCATAAGTTTTTTTACCAAAGCTTTTCTCCGCACAACATGTGACCATGAGCTATAGTATTAAAATCACAGGTGGAGTCAAATCCAGTTTTTATTTATAATACGTGAACATTTTGTTACTAGTTTCAAGTCAAGTGAAAAGGCATAGGTGGTAGTATCACTTTATCTTCTTCTAGCGGTAGTGAAGATTATTACTTATTGCATTAATACATTGTGTTGTTATATTACAGATTCACTACTATGTCCAGTCGCACATCCAAATGAATGAGTATCGAGATCATGTGTTATTGGTAAGTATGCTGGCTTGTGATCGTTCTGAACATTTAGATCAGCATACATATACTTGTAATTTGACTTGTTTTGCTTCAGCCTTCTGCTACAAGGAAGTATGGCCGACATATCAACACATATGTGAAAGTATTGGATATGACTGTCCTAAAGCTTTCAGCCCTGAACCATATCAAGGTATACTTGTTATGTTACATCTTTATGATTTATTATAACAGATTCCTTAAACTTTCTTCAATTAAAGCATTGTCATCTATCTTGGATATCTTAAAAACAGATACTTTATTAGACTTGACTATGCATATCCGGTTTTATAATTTTTATCATCATTAAAAGTAGAGAATGACGAATCAGAAGCACTTCACTTTATTAGTTTGGAGACTGTTGTTTGGAGAAAGACTAGTTTGAAGAAATGTTATTCTCCTAGGTGAGGCGAACTTTATGCATAGTCTCTCACATCCTGCTTATATATAGCTTATGAGTTCATGAATTATGAATTGTAATCTGTCTCATGTTTATAGTGACATAATATAGGATTTCTTGAATTGTGTTTATACATTTATGTCAATAGAGAATACGTTGGCTACCTGGAAACTATCTCTGACTGTTGGAATATATTGATGTCAGAGAAAGTATCTGCAGCTATCTAAAGGCGCAGCTGATAATTATCATAAGTCACGGTGAAAGTGGCATAAAGTGCGTACTCATGGTCATTATAATGTAGCCGCCAAGTCGCATGAGAAATTGTGTGCTCCTTATTCTGGGGAAGGATGGCAAGATCTGTTAGCAGAAGTTTTTCGCAATAAATCGGACTGTCAGAGAATACCCGGTGATCAAGCCGGTTTCCCAGTGTCAAATTGTTGTGGCTAGACAAAGGCTCGTTCTTGGATAAATATCGCCAAGCTTTTCAATCAGAAGTTATTAATCTTGCACACAGTGAAATGAAGAACCTGGTGCCTGCAGACAGTGACGATCTTATGAGTTATGAGAGGCCAGCAAGACCTATCTTGAAGGTAGTGTAGCTTTCTTTCTACAGAAGAATCAAAATTCTGTTTATTCCCTACTATGCTTTGATAGGTCTGTATTACTGCTATATGATAATCTGCATTGTGGATTACAACAAGTTCTGTTGAGAATCAAAAAAAGAGAATGAGAACATTAGTAAAAACATTTTCTTATTTCATGTCATAAAAAATGGCAAATCTTGATTGTATTTCATAAAAATTGGTGCATTGTGATCTGTTTTTTTATTAAATAAGTTGATAAGTTTCTCATTGGCCTTGCATTCTGAAATGGAAGATAACAAGTGGTTTTGTAAGTAGCCTTTATTTCTTAATCATTAGGTGCTCCAGCTAAGGCCTTTGGTTGGAAATCGCGTTCTTTCATAAGAATTGTTGCATTGTATCACAACCAGACATTTTAGAGGCACTTTTCTATTCCGCTCTCTTCTAGTTTGATTGCTGTGCATACATTCTAATTGGTTTTTATCCTACAATATATAGTTTAATTCACAAACTTGTCAATCTTCATTACCATAGCCAGAACTAATATAAAAATCTTAAAATATAAAAAACCAAAGTAGACATAGAACTAAAATCTTAAAATTTCCAGGATAGACATGCTGAGGCTGCTCAGAGGCTTGCAGAGATTGAAGCACGGAAAAGAAGAGAGAGATAAGCATTTCTCAGGTAATTGTCCTAAGAATTTCTCAGGTAATTGTGGTCTCAATATAAATTAAAGTGATCATATCTATTCGTGTTAATTTTTTAGATAACTGGAGTGAGAAGGCTATCCGAAGGAAGACAACTGGAACTGGTCGTATGAGGTACCTCCGCCATGTG
The DNA here is from genome assembly GCA_030848705.1 of Heracleum sosnowskyi. Taxonomy (NCBI): domain Eukaryota; kingdom Viridiplantae; phylum Streptophyta; class Magnoliopsida; order Apiales; family Apiaceae; genus Heracleum; species Heracleum sosnowskyi. The sequence goes on along the minus strand of CM061235.1, from coordinate 89,222,999 downwards.
CCCCAAAGATTCAAATCCAACTGCAGAGAAGGTAAACCTCTCTCTCGCTCACACACAACTCTATTTTTGTCACAAAAGTTTTGTCTAATATCTTCCCGATTAAATTTTGATTAGGTACCCAAGCAACTCCAAGAACCAAGGGAGCTGCTCCAGCATCTTAAGGTTACAACATGCAGAAGAAATTTGTAGCTGTTAAAACAACTCTGGGCATTATGTTTGTTGCTGGTTTTTTTAGTAGCTCCTGCCAAAGAAGGATGAAGAAATAAAACAAGCCTCACATTCATCAAGCATGGCTCTTTCCTGTTGATATTATTTGTTATATTTAAATTTTTTTATTAAAGTGTTGCATTTCCTTATTTAATGTTGCATTTCAAGAAAATGGTATTGAAATATAGAATCTAATGTTGTTGCATTAGTAAATATACTGTTGCATTAAAAAAATTATTGTTTCAGAAGACAATGAAAAGCGTTGCATTATGGCATGTGGGCCCCACTACTGACCTGGCATGCATGCCCCACTACTGACGTGGCATTTTAGTGGGCCCCACTGTTGACGTGGCATGATAATGGGCCTTGTGTTTAAGGCAACACTCATTGGTGTTGCATTTCCTTGATTTTGGTGTTGCAGTATATTTATAATGCAATACTTTCTCTCCGTTACAGTAGATGACCAAAAGTGTTGCATTATATATCAAAGGCCACGCCCGCGGATGCAACGCCCGTTTCGTGTTGCATTTTTGAAAACGAAGCTGAATGCAACGCTTTTTTGGTCTACAGCCACATTAAAAAAGCATTGCATATGAGCACTTATGACGTAGTGTATCCATTGCTTGTGGAAACATAACTCTATGTTGTTAAACCTGACAAACAACTAGAATTATCCACGTAAGCACACGAAAACAAACCAAACTGCAAGATGATTAACTTCGCAATTAACAACTAAAACAATCCCCAGCAGCGGCGCCAAAAACTTGTTGCGTAAAATACTAATGTGCAAGTGTACACAATCGCAAACAAGTAACATAGTAATAAATACCAGATTTCGTTCCTAAAGGACTGTCTACTTGTATAAATCGCAATTAATATCTAACAATTCAGTTATGGAACACAAGATAAGTTTTGGTTTTATACTAACACTAATTAATTAACAACTAAATAAACTAACTAAACCAGCAAAGAGAGTTGGATGAGTTTTAGATACGAGAAGCTAAGTCGGGATAATTACTTCCCCCTAACACATGAAAATCGGTAAAAGAATTGCGTAACACTATATCAAACCACAGTTCACTAGCTAGAATTCAATGGTCATAGGTTTCTCTCAAAATCACTATGGTATAATTTCTACCAAATAAACTAACATATGTCTATGCCAATTTACTACTCAGAATACAATTAAGCACAAATTCACACAGCTATGCAAGGTCACAATATATGTCTATACCGTAACGATATTATAATCAAAAGATTTATAAGCATGCACCATTCAAGTTCTATGTCAATTAACTATAACTCTCTCGATATTATAATTAACTCATTAACCCACTAAAGTTGATCAAACAATAGCAAGTATTAGCTTAAAAACACTTGAATGAGTAAACCGTAGAACTACATACAGTACTCTTTAACAAAACACCAATAATCCCATGCTAGGGTTCCATAAAAATCCCAACTTTATAAAATTAGTTCATAATCAGAGTTTCAAAACAATTCCAAGTGAACCAACACATGTTCATAAGAAGAGATAAATAAAAGATAAGAGAAAACAAAGCCAATTGAATGTCTTCAATGGCTGAATTCTTGTCTGTAGATGGCTTCTCCTCCTCCCTTGTGCGGCTCCTTCTTTCTCCTCTTCCATTCTGTCTCTTGTTAGGTCTGATCTATCTCTAATAATGTCTCTAATAAAAGTGTTTTTAATTATTTAATATAAATACAATGAGTTTCCCAATCAGAATTGAATTCCAATAATAGAAATTCGTAGCTGACTGTTGGGCTCTGTTTCTGGACCGAATCGCCTGGATTTTGATACCAAGACCACTTCTAAAATAAATATCTTCTTATAAGCTTTTTGTGGACTGTTAAATCGTCTGAATCGGACTTATAAAACTCCAGTTATGGCCCAAACAGTGTGGACTGCGCAAGTGGATCATCAAATCCGAATTTTAATTAAATTAATCTCCAACTCTTGACATTTAAGCTCCAAGCCTTCCTTTATTAAAACTCCTTCATACCTACAATAAAACATTATAATTTATTAAATAAAAATCCAAATCAATACAAAATAACTTGAACATATGGACAATATTATGATAAAGCACACACTTATCAAACACCAATCCAGGGGGAGCATCTACTTCAAGTAATAATTTACCACCATCAAGAAAATGGACAAGAGATCATACTCCTGATTTGATAATTGGAGATCCTGATGCAGGTGTCAAAACAAGAAGTGCAAAGCCTAAGAAAGTTGAAGATGCACTTAAGGATGCTGATTGGGTTACTACAATGCAAGAAGAATTGAATGAATTTGAAAGAAATGAAGTCTGGAAACTAGTACCAAGACCAAAGAATAGGTCAATTGTTGGTACAAAATGAATTTTCAAGAATAAGACTGATTCAGATGGTGTAATAATCAGAAACAAAGCAAGGATAGTTGTAAAGGGGTATTCTCAACAAGAAGGAATTGACTATGATGAAACTTTTGCTCCTGTTGAAAGACTAGAAGCCATCAGGATCTTTCTGGCATATTGTACACCCCCAGATCCGGGGTCGGAGATCTAGGTTGTCACGTTCCTTTATTTCGTACAAACACTTGATACTTGAATCATAATAATATAAATCAACACACATAGTGACCCCACCATCAATATAGTCACGCCAGTTATGTCTCGGAAATGAAATTGCAAAAATAGTAGTCATATTATCCATAAATTAAAGTTATTTCAACCCAAAAGTAAAATACTTGCAACCTACTACCAGTATGATTTCTATTTGAAACCAGAAAGGCAGCGCAAAAGTTTGTTCTTGTTCATTAATATACATATGTGATACTTATAAATAAACCGGAGCAACAAGAGTTACACTCCGAACCAACTCAGTACTTCTACCTGAGGTGCTGTAACTGCCATCCTATGGGCGGTCTGCGCGGCCCAAACGCGCTTTCGAGCGGTATGACGAATCCTGGCCATCTACTCTAGCTGTTGTGTTGTGATATATATAAAAGAAAGCAAGCGTGAGCACTAAGCCCAACAATAATATAAAGCAGCATAAGCATATATGTAAGCTTATATCATAAAGGAAAACCTTTAAAACTTCATTCTTATACAGAATGATATATATTTATTATTCTTTTCGTCAAAACATGCCATACAGTACCTCTACTGTATGAGGAACATTATTACTCCTCACTGCCATATTATCAGTAACTCAGCGCCTAGGCTTTCGTTACAATGTGCAGCACAACTCCAATTGGAGGGAAGGGACCTTTTTCTGGAGCACGCCACGATACACGATGATCAGTCGTTGTAGCGTACTCACACTTTTCTACTAGTAGATGGACGGCATCTTAACACGATTATCACCCTAGCCGCATATGGTGTAAGATCCGGGAAAAAATACGTGTTAATATTTGATGTGAAATGAAATTTTATTTTCATATCAAAATTTATTAAATGTTTTATCTGTTTAAATGCGTTGAGTTATTCGTTAAATGGTCAAAGATGTGATGTTGAGATGTTATGTGAATATTTGTGGTGATTAGAAATTATTTTAAAAGGATGTCATTCTATTTCATTTTATTTTAATTATCGAAAAGAAAATTTTAGTTTGTTCCCTAATTATTCGGGGAATTGGTATATCGTTTGTACCAATATTTTATTCGTTAAAATGGGAAATATTCGGAAACATTCGTAATAGAGGTATTTTGGTTCATATATCTATTATTAAATGATTCTTGTAGTTATCCATATATTCTGGATAATTATCGTCTCGTAAAATGTGCATTCTATTTATTCATATTAAAACGATCTAACGGATCAATATCGATCCAAAAATGTCGTTTGTGATATTATTTTCCGTTTAATATAAAAAGGCGTATCGTACATCATTTTGCGTATAATCAAGCTTATTTATCGTTAAATATATAAAAATCTCTGAACCGTGTTCTTCGTGTTCTTGAGAATCAAACCAACTTTTGAAGGCGTTATCAGAATCCGATTTCGACGCTCTAGTAGTCAAATCGAATCTCTCATCATCCTCTATCGAAATCCATCACTAGTTTTTGTGTGGGGTATGATTTCTTGAATTTTTATTATTTCGAATTATACTTTTTAATCTGGGGAAATCTTTAATCTTCATCGTTCTCTATAATTGATTGTAGGAATAGATTGTATAAGTTGTAAGGAGTATGTTGATAATTTTTGTGTGATTTTTGGAGTCCTAATTCAAGCTAATCGGAAAGTTGTAAGTTCACCGGAGTTTTATAAGTTTTAGTCAGAATTTTGATTGATTGAACGGACCTTGATGAGGTTTGTACCATTAGATAGATTGTTAGATGAGCAATACGTTCATGTAAAGAGTTTTGAGATTGGACATTGTTTTCTGGTTGCCGGAAAACGGGCCGTCACCGGCGGTTTCCATTTCTGGGACGTTTTTCGTCATGTTTTTGTGTGATTTTGACAGGTTTTGGGAAGCCCACGAATTCCAGAGCAAAAGCCCTTTGGTTTGATAGTCGTTTGAACGGAATCGAGGGATTCCGGCCACCGGACACCGGCCGGATTCTGGAAAACCCAGATTCCGATGGGTTGTTCTTCGTGACCCGTTGACCCGTTTCCTGACCCGTTTTCTGACCCGGTTTTGATCCAGTTTGCCCTAATTGATTTTCGTGAATAGTGTTTCTGGGATTTATTTTAAAAATAAATCATAAATTGTTTTAAAAATTCTAAAAATCATATTTTTGATTTAAAAATACATTTTATTATTCAGAAAATTTTATAATTTTATAAATATTTAGTTAAAGTCGTAAATTGATTAAATTTAATTAATTTAATTATTTTTGATTAATAATGAATTAATTTAATTAATTGCTTAATTTTAATAATCAGTTACTTCGATTAAATAATTATTAATTAAATCTAATTAATTTAAATTAGATTTAATTATTTTCTTGGCTTGGTATTATTCATACGAATTTGTTTGAGTGTTTGGAATTAGTCAATTAATTTTATATTAATTGATTAAATTGTTTTTAAATCTTTATATTGGGATAAAAGATCCGATTTTTGATCGAAAAATATTTTGAGGATTAATTCTTTGAAATGAGAGTCTAATATTTTTCTAAAATTATTTCTTGGACATTACGAGACTTAGGTGATTGATTATCGCAATTAAATGACAATATGTGTTATGTGAATTATCTGGTCATGTCTAATATTATCACGAGGGGTAGTTGGAATAGAAATTTGTCAATATTGTTAGAAAATGAGATTTATGAGACCGTTGACTTAGATGTTGACTTTTATAGTATAGAGATTTTCGACGAACGTGATACGTGGGTTATTGATTTAGTTAATCGTGATTATTCTATCTATTGAATATGGTTACCTAGGCAACAAGGGCTATTGGACAAGACGAGCCAGATTACCAAGACAGGTTAAATGAAGGAAGTCGGAGATATCGATGCGTGGATTCAAAATGGTAGGATCAGATTCGTGGTATTCGCAAGAGCGTTAAATCAAAGAAGGACGAACTCATAAATGCTTGTTTCATATCAGACTTAACTTTGTTGAGCATGTTATTGTTTATTCTCCATTATCACCCCCATTGTTGCATCGATCTCGTCGATGTTTATTGTATTGTCACTTTTCATGTGCACCTCCCACTATTGTGTTGATCTCGTCGATACTAGATTGTATTGTTATTCTTTATTGATTCTTCATAGTTGAGTTGTTTCCTGGAACGTGAGTTTTCCAGCGATTGTTGTATTAAGGTTGTCGATTCTTCCGACACTTGATTGTCGTAACAAGGTTGTCGATTGTACCGACACCTGGCGTATAGGATATAGAATTGGAATGTTTTTAAAAAGACCAGTAATGGTCGGACCAGATTTATGGTCGGAAGAAGTTAAGGCCAAGATTGCCAAGGATCCTAGATGTACGACTTTGCTGTGTGCATTGTACAGGGTTAGTGCGTGATTGATCAGCAGCCTAACCTTGTGTTTTTAAAAATAAAATAGAAGTCCAATTCTAATTCAAATATTGAACTCGAATTGTCTAGTAGCCACTTCCTTATGGCACTTGATTATTGTCAGAATTATCAGAACACATTCTATTCTTATCAGAAATTATATTTGTTACCATTATTGTGGGTTTCAGAAGACGTTGTGAATATATTGAAGTCATGAAGTACGTTCTTTCTTCCATGGCCGAGCGCGTTGGCTCATTCTTACTCTTTTATTATTTTACTCTTCCAGAGTTGTTGGTTTCAGAAGATGTTGTGCATGGAACCGTTATCCTTAAAAATAGTATTTTGGTATAAACTATGGTCTTGAAGACGTATGAGTCCATATTTATTTCATATTTTCTACATCCTATTATAGATATTTTGGTTCGGGTAACCATGGCGACAAATATAAATTCCTTTGTGTTTTAAAACTATTCAGTTGCTAAAAGCTGAATGAGAAATTATGGCGAATTACCAAACTTGATTTAAAAAGTTTTAAGAGATTACAAATGTTTAAACCAAAAGCTTATTTTGGAAACTTTTCCTTTTATACTTGATAATGCACCTGTTGAGCAATTATTTCGCTCATACTTGCTTTCTCTATATTTTTAGCCTTTCAGTAAGAAGGCATATTGGCGGGAGTTATCCGCGTAGCTGGGCAGAGAAGGAAGAAGATGTTAGTGTAAAGAGGTTATGATGCAGAGTATTTAGAACTAGTGTAAGATTATTGTATAAAGTGAATTTTTATTAAATACTATGTTGTATCAGATTAGATTGGCCTGGTATACTTCTTGTCGAAGTTATACTAGTGTTATAGGATTTTTGTAAAGAGAATGGTTGTAAAGAAGAAATTTTGTGTAATGGAATTTTGGATTCTTGTTTCTAGCACTATAACCTTTAAAATTTCTCGGTAGAGTTGGGGTCGCAGATGTTATTATTGTATTGGTTTAATATTGAACAGGTTGTTTTATTTGAGGATACAGAGTGACGACCAGCAGCCTCCTACGCGAGATATTGAACGGGCTTTGTATCTGCTGGACTATCCCACAGCCTCCTACGCGAGATAAGTGTTGGACTGCCCAGCAGCCTCTTACGCTATAATCAGAGGTACTGTCCAATAGCCTCCTTCACGTTTCCTCCTGGTCCCGGATAAAATCAATGAAACGGGAATTGGAATTTAATCCTATTTCCCCAAGTACAAATACTTGTCAAAACTTTGCAACAGTTCAGATTCCTTACTCCAGAGTATTTGAAGGGAGTAAGTCACAGTGTGGGTTGACATCAGTCAACGAAATTACGAATGATTACCACGTATTTTGAAATCATGACGTGGGAGTTTATCGACATTTTCAGAGTTTAGCAAGTTTGAAATTCTTTGATTGAATAGGGGAGTCATCCCCAGCTATAGGTACTCTAGAGGAATAGAGGAAGTAAAACTATTTCCTCGACTCCTTGAACTGGATTCCCAATTTTTGATGAGTTAGAAAATATTTAATCGCATTTAAATATTTTTAATAAACTTAAGATAATATTTGGGAATCTCTGTTTTAATTATCCTTTTAATTATCCTTTCTGAAGTCCATAAATATTTGCTTAAATGCTAGAACCTTAAATAATAATATAATAAGGTTCTATGCTTTTTAAATCATATTTGGAATATTTAATAAATATTCAAATAATAAATATTGAATTATGATTCAATAATATTCCACTTAAGTGAATATTCAAATAATATTAACTTATTTAAATAAATATTGAAAATAATATTTTTAATAATATTATTTAATACCTCACATTAAATATCCAATATATATATATATATATATATATATATATATATTGGAATATTTAATCAACATATATAAAATGTAGTTGTCCCTGGACCCTCCAGTTTCTGATAGTATAATCAAGTCGAAATAGTAATTTAACTCCCGGTCTAATATTTTAAAATCATCGTACGAGTGCTCTATCCTTAGAGCCTTTAAAACCTCGGTTTATATCTAGTATTTACATAGCATATAAACCTTATATCTTATAAAGCTTTTTATCAAAAGCGTAAACAGTTATAAATCTTTTCACAGCATTAAAGCAGGATATATATCACGTACACAACAGTAAATCACAACAACATCACTTATATGATGTAGGGTTTGAAAACTTGCCTTGGTGTCTCGGTGAAGTGGTAGTGAGGGCTTGGGAGTGTGCTCACAATCAGTCCCCTAGAACCAATTAATGTGCTATAACTTAAGCACTAAAGTTCTATTAATGAAAATCAAATGTCTCGCTCTTTGTCACTTATAACCTCATGACATTCCGTAAACTCTTAAGTCAAAAGTTTGGGTGGAAATCTATTCTCAAAACCCAAGTACTTTACCATTGCTAACTCATTGTTTTTAATCATCCCGTTAAGGGTATTGTTAGTATACGGGAATTTGGTCGAACTCTGTTTGAAAGATTGCATTCCTTGAGATGTTGGCTTGTTGATTGGTTGTGGTTAGTCTGAGGGGATCGTCTGCATTAGCATTCTAGTTGCATTCATGCATTGCATTATATATATAGAGAGTCTGTTATGCTTGAGGACAAGCATCGGTTTAAGTTTGGGGGTGTGATAAGTGGATTTCATATCCACTTGGAACGCGTCTAATCAGCTTAAATCGATCGTTTTAACTCAAGTATTTGGTGTTTTTAACGTGTTTGGTAAGTATTGTGTGCAGAGGAGTGATTAGAAGCATTTAGGTGAATAAGTCTCCAAGTATGGTGGTTATGTGAACTTAAGAAGTGGAGGCCAAGCAAGTATAAGCAGTTGCAAGTGTTAAGGAAGAAATGAAGAAATCTGGACAGAGGCTAGAGCGCGCCCGCGCCTGCATGAAGCGCGCCCGCGCCTGGTGGATTGCTGAAGAAGTCAATTTCTGTTCTGTTTTGGAAACCAGCAAAGACCAGTCAACAGAAAGGCCTATATAAACAATTGGTGGACGATTTCAGAGATATATATTGATACACATACATATATATTCATCCATCGGCAAGGAGAACAAGGAGACGGCTGATTACGAAGATCTAGTTTTTAACTTATCTTTGTATTCTTCTAATTAGGCGATACTTTGGATTCTCGTTTGTTTTTCACAAGCCCTAGTACTGTTAATTAGTATTCCACACATATTTATTATCATGTTTTCATCAGAACCCACGATGATGAACGGTTCGATTATGAACTAATCGTTGTCATGGGATTCTAACGGATTTATCTATGGATTTTAGTAGTTAATTGTTTTAAAGATTTCTGTGTGATGAATTATTGATAACCTAGTTTGGTTGTGCTTATTCTTCTTGGATGCGTAGCTAACATCTAAGTTGTTTGTTAATCTCTATTGATTACGAAAGTGGATATAGAGGTTTAGAACTTGTCATGCTAGCATAGGTTTATGTATGTTTGTCATGCATGATTCGTAGGTGATTTTAACCATCTTACCTGCCCTATGTAATCTGAATGGATAACTTGCTTGTTAAACCGTTATGTTTTCAAATCTTATAGACATATAGGGTCTAAGCATAATTGGTGTCTGCCCAACTTCTATCTCTTTTGTGGATGTTTGAGTGGTTTGGTATACGTATACTGAAAGGTAGCGTGTACTGATTTCGTGTTGTCCGATTAGTTATCATAACCGTCACATACATTGATTAAAGACAAAAGACTCTAGATGAAGTATTTAATAAAGTTAGGATCCCATGTTTTCTTCTCATAAGTAATTCGACTGTAAAATCATTAGTTAATTATAGTCTTGGTAATTTGCTTAGTTAATTTAGATAATCAAAACCTAAATTTGATACTTGTCTTAGCATTGAACAATCGCCATACATTGTTGCATAAGTGCATAACTGTGGTAAACCAATCTCTGTGGGAACGAACTATACTTATTCATATATTACTTGTGATCGCGTACGCTTGCGTGATTTTGTGCGAACAATCAACAGAGAGAAATGATGGAGAGTTTTAAGAATCCTGCTCCTACTAGAGGTAGAGGAAGCAGAGGTAGAAGAGGTGCAAGAAAAAGTGCAAGTATAGGAAGAAGCTCATCAATTCAACATATGTCTAGACAGACAAGGTCTAAAAGTCTAAGAATAGAAGAAATTCTCGGGCCTACACAAATTCCAGTAGTTCCTGACAGGTCTACTTTTGGTGATGATGAAATTATTGAAGAAGAACCTGAATTAAGAAGAAAATCAAGACAATCAACACTCATCAGTAATACAGGTCAAATTCCAGATTCTAATCCTGACATTGTTCCTGACATTGTTCAAGATCCTGATGAATCTGAAATTCTACAAGAGGTTGATTTGTTAATCTTATCTACTGTGGTTGATTCACATAATGAAGAAGTGGATGAAGAAGAAGAAAGAAAAAGAAGAGAATTAACAAGAACAACAAATAGAGATTTCAATCTCTATATGCAACGGCTTAAACATTCAAATAGAAGGTTGTGGAGAAATTCAAGTAGACAACAACCTCAGTTAGAAAGAAGCTTTGTTCTTGAGAGACAAAAAGACAAGAAGTGGAAGAACATTGACACACTTAGGTGTGATAGACCTATCAACTATCATTCTGGTGGAATTATAACAAGTGTCTCCAGTGTTGCTGATTTTTCTGATTCATTTAGATCCAAAGCACTCTGGTTACAGATGTTTTCAAGTCTAAAGCAAATGTCACACAACTCAAGAGGAGGTATTGGACACAGGGATGCTAAATTTCTTAATATACCACAAGTTATGATCCTCATGCTTTGACTGAAATTAGATGTATTTTAACTTCTGAAGACCTGAACAATTTATTGACTGTTGATATAGTTATAGATTGTCATGATGGTATTGAAAAGAAAGAAAAGCTTCTGTATTTAATAAAAGATGGTAGTGTGAAGGTGATGACCATTCAAGAGCTGTTGGTTAAAACTACAAAGGAACTGAAATATGTTCATTATCTGCTAAGATGGAAAAACAAAGTGTGCAAAGAATGGAGTGATATGATTCTGTAAACAATTAAGAGAAGATTTGATGAAGGAAGAAATTTCAATGGTGATTATACTCCCATGTACTTAAATCTAAGAGGTCAAGATGTGGAAATGCAAAGGGATACTGCTATGAAAGAAATGACCTTTGGCATGACTCAACTTAATCTTAATCTTGATGGGAAGGAAATTGCTTATCTTTTGCTTGAAGAGCACAGTCTACAGAGAAGCTCTATACAAAATCTCAGAGCAGCTATCTTTCAGATAAATGAGAAAGATGAAGAACTCAAAGATCTTAACGAAAGACTAATTCAAATTCTTGATGACAAGGGAGAAAGACTACTGTCAAACTTCTTGAAGATGAATTTGTTCTATCAAAGAATCTGAACAGATAAGTTGTTACTGTAAATACTTGTACATTTTGTAAATAAATTTTTGACATCATTGAATCTAGGAATCTATACTTTATTTTACAAAGTATGAGATTGGGGGAGATTCTTAGCTCGGGATTCAATGATCGTCAGGATCTAGACTCAATTGATCAGGATTGTTGACGTCATCAGTATTTGCTCAAGCGTCAGTATCAGGATTGCTGTCATGATTACTATCAAGACTATGATCAGGATTGATCATCAGGACTGGAAGCTGATCAGGATTACAACTTCGAGTTATTTATGGAGTTTAGTTAACGAAGGAAGTTTATTTTGTCGGTTCCTAGTTTATAGGAATGAAGCTGTCGGTTAGGATATGTTTCAATATAGTTGGTAATTGATTCGGACTTATCTTGTAATCGATAGAGAAGCTGTGTAGTATATAAACACAGTTTCGGTTTTGATTTTAATGAATCAATTGCATACACGAGTATATTGTAATCTAGAAGCTCTCAAGAACATCAGAATTTCTTGAGAGAGTTTGTAACAGTTTTATATCAGATTTCATAAAGCTGTTATTACACTACACCATATATGGTCTTTACCAACACTCGAAAACGATGTTGCCACGTGAAATGTTGGCTTAGATGGCTAAAAGTCGATTAAAGAGAATGTATGGCAACATCATAATCAAATGTTGTCATTCATGTTGCCTTAGTTGCAATTTGGTCCTCAATGCCAACACGTACGCTGATGTTGCCTTAGACACCCAAAAAAAGTGAAAAAAAAGCGGGGCAAAAATCCCGCTATAAGTAAAATAAAAAGCCCGCTCTCTCGATTAAAATTCACTTCACCCTCTAAATTAAAACATTCTCTTACTCCCCTCTCCCGATGGTCTCTCTCAAAATTCACTTCACTCTCTCAATTAAAACATTCTCTTACTCCAGCCGCTCTTCCATCTCTCTCTCTCTCTCTCTCTCTCTCTCTCTCTCTCCCCTCCATTCATCTCGGGTCATCTCCGTTCGTAGTTCATCTCAGTTGTAGCTCATCTCGGTTGTAGCTCTCTCACAATTAATTCGTGGTGTATTTCCATCTAACTAAACCCTAATTTTTGGCAGTAGTTTGTAGATTTTTGGGGGCTTTTAAATTCTTAATTTTTGGGTTTTACAAACCCTAATTTTGGGGTTTAAATTGGGGCTTTATTTATTAACATATGCATGTATAAAGTTTATGCATGTACAGTTGGGGGTTTTATGTTTTATGTTCTTATAAATTGTAATTGGGGATTTTTGTAATTGTAAAAATTTATAAAATTTATGCAATTGTTTTGAGTATGTTGTGTGTAATTTCATTTGAGTTTTATTTGAGTTTTGTCATAACAGGACACAAATAACAGGGCATTATAAGACCCCAAAACTGATAAGAGCTTCGATTCAATTAGGGCTTTGATTTGGACTTCGATTGGAGGTAGCTTTCTAGTACGTTCGATTAAAAATATACGTATGTATATGTATGATTTGAGGTATGTGTATGTACGTTAAGTTTTTTAATTATATGATACAAAAGTTACATGTTCGATTATATTTCATGCTCTTAATTTTGTCTTATTAATTTTGTGCAGATTCAAACTAGAATATAAAGGTCCCGATTGTTTAAGGTAATTTTCTTGTTCTTTTGTGTTATTAATTGTTGATTGTATGATATATCATTGGTTATTTGGTGTTAGTTGTCACACCTATGTCCTTGCATTGCATATAGATAGAAAACCATTCGCATTTTAATCAGTTTCACGTGCATAGTAGCAATAACGGTGCCCTGGTTTCCAAAGCAAAATAAGATCGAATCAATTTAGAAATTCAGACACAACACTCTATTTGCCTTTATCTTGCTAGCGTTTTTTTTATCATTCTTTAATAAACTGCATGTGGCCTTTATATTCAGTTACAAGAGTTATAGTAATAGAATTGGGAGAAAAGGCGATTCCCTATTTATTGGACAGCCAATCGACTTCACAGAGGTATAAAATCTATGTATATACTTTTTGGTATGCAAATTGATATTGGGCAGAGATATGTGTATCAACTCTATCATATATACTATATTACAAGAACCTATTATAGTTTTGAGCTATGTTTGAATATAGACATATAGTTGGTAGATACTAAGTTTAGGTTGCTATATATTCCACCGTGTTCATGTTCGCCAAGATGCGTTATTTATAAAAGTATACTTTTTATACTTACTTAAGTTCAAGTTTAAGTGGAAATTTAACTCATACTAGTGTCTGTCTGCTAGAATATTTAAGCATGTGTAAGAACAGAACTTGGAAGTTCTATAATCATAAGTCTGAATAAGCTTAGAGTCTTCTTTGAAAGTCCATGGCCCTCTTCGAAGCTCAGAACCTTCTTCAGCGCAACTTGGAAACTCATTAGTAGGCATAATAGCTTCAAGTTTATGGTGTAAGAAATACATAGGAGTTCAAAATTTACGGTAGATGATTTACATGTCAGAGTTTAAAGGTAGACAAAGATTTATAGGACTACGAAAAGGTACTTTAATATAAGACATTCGAAGAAAATAAGATGGTAGACCCCATAAATAGTTTTTCAACATTATTTTAGCCTGATAATTTAACTGAACGCACACTCAAGGGAGGAAGCAGGGGAAAGGAACCTAAGTCCCGGCTAATCTTCGAAAATCAATAGTAAAAATTTATTGTAGTCCTTGGTAGTGAAAATTTACAAAGAAAATTGTCAATATCATGAAATATAATATATTAATTGTGTTTAGTAATGCTTCTACCACAATAAGATCTCCTAGAACAAGTTCATTTGCATATAAAGCAAGAAGATTCTACAACCATTTAATCTGTTGTCTTCATGGACCAATGGATTCATAAAAAAACATTTTAAGTTCATAAAGGCCTTTAACCCTTGCGCAGGAGATGGACGAAAAAGTGGAGAAGAAGGTTCGAGAAAATGTCAAGATGATGATGTCCAAGCTGGCAGAAAAGTGTCCAGAGCTGAAGGTTGATATTGAAGAGCTAAGTGTGGCGCCACCTAACAGTGTCCAAGATGGTGATGCAAGTGGAGCTGACAATGATACTCCTTGATTCTTGGTTTTATTATTATAAAATCATTTGAGACGTTATGTGTAGAACTTAAATTCATGGCACTCCTGGCCATATTTGACTTGTTTACGTAATCGTTGGTTTAAATATTACTTCAAATTTGTATTCGGAGTTATTTATGTACTGAAGTTTGCATATGCAGTTGGTTTATGTTTAAAGTTGCATCTGTTGTTTGCTTGCTTGGTTTTTGGGATGGATTATGTTTTATATTAGGATGTTTCATTTTGGAAGAAATCTGTTACAAAATTACCAGTAAAGATTTTGCCATAGCGTGTAAAAATGTAGCTAAAACTTGAAAAATGTAAACTAGTGAGTGTTACTATAATATGATAGGGCGTTGGAAAAAATGTGAACTGTTACATCATTGGCGTTGCTGTAGAGGGACAAAGATGTTGGAATAGGTTGTATGGCAACATCACAAGGGTGTTGGGTTTGAGTAGACAGTGTTGGCATAGACTTTATGCCAACACTGGAAAGAGTGTTGGTATTTGCACAAAATGTTGGCATAA
Source organism: Heracleum sosnowskyi (assembly GCA_030848705.1). Classification (NCBI taxonomy): domain Eukaryota; kingdom Viridiplantae; phylum Streptophyta; class Magnoliopsida; order Apiales; family Apiaceae; genus Heracleum; species Heracleum sosnowskyi. Next base: position 89,207,773 of record CM061235.1, on the reverse strand, counting down.
GTCGCAAAGCCAACATTATTCTGATGTTTCCATAGTTTGAAAAAATGTGTTGGAACAACCTCTAATCCCACATGGCAATTTCCAACACCTTGAAAATTGACCAAAGTGTTGCTGTAATTCATATGGTAACATTTTTCAGCATTTTTAACACTTATTTTGGGTGTTGGCGAAGACCATGCATGGTGTAGTGTTATTCTTTCATATTTGTGATCTATATTTTATTAAGTCGAGCATCTTATACAATTGTATTCAACCCCCTTCTATAATTGTTATTTACTGGGCAACAATATCCCAAAGGCCCCTACTAACCTGGACGTGGGGACTTTTATTCAGATTTATCGTGGTCCTAATAGCACGTACATATCTATTATTACAAGCATTTTGGATTCCATTTTTAAATATAATAACATATCGAGTTATCTTCAATGTAAAAATGTTGTATATGATAGTAATTTTGGTGATCATAGATTCGTAAAGTGCATATCTCAACCGAGCCTTCAACTTTGGCCTACTCTTGCGATTACGTGGGCTAGCACACTTGCCGTTGTTAGATCAGGATTCAATGATCATCAGTATCTGGACTACTGATCAGGATTGATGACGTCATCAGGATTGCACGAGCGTCAGTATCAGGATTGCTATCAGGACTGTGATCAGGATTATCATCAGGACTGGAAGCTAATCAGTATTTGTGTCAAGATAACTATCAAGTCCAGGAATATAAGGAAAGCTAATTTGTCGGTTCCTAGTTTATAGGAAATGCAGTTGTCGGTTAGGATATGTATCAATATAGTTTGTAATTGATTTGGTTTTATCTTGTAATTGATAGAGCAGCATAAACACAGTTTAGGTTTTGATATTATATCAATTTGCTTACACGAGTATCATTATAACCTAGGAGCTTTCAAGAACATAAGAATTTTTGAGAAAGTTTTGTAACAGTTTTATATCAGAAATAATAAAGTTGTTATTATTCATATTTGTGTTTATTAAAGTCGATAATCTTATACAATTGTATTCAACCCCCTTCTACAATTGTTAATTACTAGGCAACAATTGGTATCAGAGCAAACTGATTTAATTTGAATCAGAAACGATTGAAGATGTCGACATTCAAATATGAAAGTATCAAAATTCCCATGCTGAAGAAATCTGAATATCCTACATGGAAGGTAAAGATACTGATGTACCTGGAAGTAACTGATCCTGAGTGTTTGGACATGATCATTGATGGACCTTACATCCCTAAGAGACTTATTGGTCAGAAAGACACTGTTCCTGAACACTATGTGATCAAGGTGAAAAGTGAGTGGACACTAGAAGAGAAGGCTCATGTTCTCAGGGATGCAAAGGTAAAGAATATTGTGCACAACAGTCTTGATGTTGTCATGTCAAACATGGTGATTGCATGCAAGTCTACAAAGGAAATTTGGGACACCTTGGAAACTCAATGTCAGGGATCTGCGTCTATCAAGAAGAACAAGAGGTCTTTACTCATTCAAGAGTATGAACAGTTTGATGCTAGACATGATGAAAGACTTACTAACATGTATGATAGATTTTTGACTCTATTGAATAATCTATCTCTAGTTGGAAAAGAGTATGTAACTGAAGATTCAAACACCAATTTTCTGAGAGCTTTACCTGAAGAGTGGGATACTCAAAGTTCAATCATTAGGCACCAGTATGATCTAAACACTGTGTCTCTTGATGAGGTTTATGGGATGCTAAGAACCTATGATCTTGAGGTTCAACAAAGAAAGAACAAAAAGAGCAGCAAGGCAAATTCTGTAGCCTTGAATGTTGAGGCAAAATCAAAAGGAAAAGCTGTGGAGGTCTCTAGAAGAAAATCAAGAATGGTGGAGTCAGATCCTGATGTCTCATCATCAGATACTGATGGCAATCCCGATGCCAATACTGATGATGACTCTACTGACTCTGACATGCAGGAGATGGTTGATATGATAGTCAAGGGTTTCATGAAGATGAAGTTTAGGAAGGCTAGAAGACAAGGCAAATTTCAGAAAAAGACCTTCAATGCTGACAAAGACAAGTACAACAAGAAGGAAAGCAAAAGTGGCAAATTTGACAAGTCAAAAATAAGATGCTACAAGTGTAATGGAATGGGGTACTTTGCAACTGAGTGCAAGAAGGCTAAAGCACTCATCACATCAAGCAAGGATTGGATGGACTCTTCCTCGGAATCTGATACTGAGGTGGTCAACTATGCCCTAATGTCCAATACTGACGAGACTGCTGTTCCTGATGAAAAGGTATCAAGTACTATTTTTGATTTTGATACCCATAATGTCTCTGAGTTAAGATGTTTTCTAAAGTCATTGCATATTAGCTTTAGAAGTCAATCTGCTGAAAATGCTAGGATCTTATCTGAGATGTCTGAACTTAGGAAAAGAAATGAGCATCTAGAAGCTGAATTTTCTTTTATGCAAAAAGTACAAAAAGAATGTGATAATGCTAAACACATGAAACTTGAAATGCAATTTAAATGTACTGCTCTTTAAAAGGAACTTGAATATGCTAATGAGAAAATCAGAACCTGGACAGATTCTGGAAGGAAATTTCATGAAATCAATACTTCTAAGAATTGGAAAGAGTGTTTAGGGTATAAGTCAGATGAAGATAAGAAATTAAAAAAAGAAAGTTGTTATTGATGAGACAGTTAGTCCAAAAACCTAGAGACATGTTATAGACAAAACCAAATCTAAGATTAAACCTGTTGATTTTGTTTTTGGTAAAGATCCCAATTCAACTTTTGAAAAGGGATCTACTTCTGTTCAACCATTCAAGGTTCCTAAGTCTAAACCTGTAAAGAGTAAAGTAAATAAGAATGTAGGTCTATTGTCTCAGAAACAACTCAAGGATAAAGTTTGTGATGAAACAGGTAGACAAAAGTCACCTACTGTCAAGAGAAACAGGAATGATAAAGTTGGGATTAATAAAGAGAATGATTATAAGTATATCCCAAATCCACCAAGAAAATGTTGTTTTACCTGTGGTAACTCTAATCATCTTGCTATTGATTGCAGGAAGAGTAGAAAGAAGGTTACTGAAATTCCTAGGTCTGATGTTAGGAATAGATCAGTATTTTATAAACCACAGAATTCCTGTTTTCATTCTGGCAGTAAATGGCATTATATTTATACTTGTGAAGAATACCATAATTTGTACTACAACTTTTATGATCCTTTACCTAAGTTTAATAAAAGTGCAAATTCTGGTAAACTTAAGAATGTCAATGTGAAGCATGCATTTTTCAATACTGATATTGACAAAGCAATTCCTGATGGATACAATCCTGACAGGACTGTTAAAGTCAAAAAGGCTGATAAGGTTGAGGAGGTTGTTGTGAAGAGAAAGCTAATTTTGGGTGATGATACTGATTTTGAGGATGATATGCCACTTTCCTCCAAATTGAAAATACAAAAGGAAGTTGTTGATACTGTTCCTGAAGCTGTGGCACAAACCGATAAGTCATAGAAGAAAAGAAAATTGATAAAGAGCAGGTATCATATTTCTTTGAAGGTGAGGGATACTGATTGTCAGGTGACAAATCCTGATGAGTCATCAATTCCTGATGCTCAAGCCAATCCTGACGTTAGTATTCCTGATACATCACCACAGAAGACTGTCTTAATCTCAGATTCTCCAGCCTCTCCATCTAAAAGGATTGTTGAAATTTCATGGGAGAAGGTTGCTGAGACTGCTTCCAAGCTTGGGTTTACACCTCCACTTTAGAAGAAAAGGAAGGCAGATGAGATAGTTTTCCAAAAACAGAAGAAACTGAAGGGATCTAGCCCACAAGAACTTGAACCTCAAAGTGGTTCAGCAGCTACCGAAGATCCAGTCACACAAGAACCACTCACTCAAAGTGTGAGTGTAGACATAGCTGAAGGAATGGTCCCACAAGAACCATTTTCTCAAATGGAGAATGAAGACATAAACATTCCTGCCCCACAAGAACCATCTTCTCAAAGTGAAGATGCAGGAAAAACAACTACAGTTTCTGGGGAACTTCCTGACAATGCTCAAGGGGTTTCTGGTATTCCTGAAATAGAAGTTATGGTTGAGAACACTGTCACTGAGGGAAGTACACAAGTACCTTTAACTCAAAGTGTTGAAGCACCTTCTAAACCTCAAGCTACACAAGAACCATTGGTAGTAAATACTGATGCAAGCAAATCAAATCCTGACAGTGTTGCTCCTGATGCAAGTGGTGCTCCTGATGCTGAGCCAATCCTGATACAACCAGCTCAAGACCATTGATGGATCATATCTCAGATTCTCAAGATAAACTCAAAGGTATTGTTATTCCTGATCATGATAATACTATTGAATCTGATGATAGTGATGATGATGATGATGTTGAGAAGGATCAGCTTGCCACTGCACTCAAATCTAGTCTTGGAACTACTTATGGTTCTTCAAGCACTTTCATGGCTGGCAAGGCTACCTCAGGAAAGGCTATTGGTCAAGACTTTTCTGGTCCTTCTGCAATTGATCCTGCTAAACATTTAAGAAGGCATGAATGGAAAAATGAATGGTACAGATCTGTTGATCCTGTCAGCTACCCATGTGCACTAAAACATGCTTCTTATGTAGCAAGTGTAATTGATAATGAAGATATTAGGAATCACTTGAAGGCTACCACTCTGTTAAGCAAGAGCCTCAAGGATGAGATTGATTTTGTTAAGGTTGCAAATTCTTTGGTAAGGGCTGATATCTCACAGAGTTTGGCAAAGGCACCTACTGCTCTTCAACTCAGAGTTGTAGACTCTCATGTCAATTCTCTTATCACTGAACAGTCTTCTATCAACATCAGAATAGACTCTTTGGATTCTAAGGTAACTGATATTCAAGCCTCTCTCTCTTTGATTTTAAATTTATTATCAAATCCTGATGCCAATAAGGGGGAGAAGGTGAGTCAGACAAAATGTACACCTGATCTAGTATTAAGAAAAGATGATGATAATTCAGGAAATGATGGTGATGACTTGGTAAGACAAGGAGAAACCTCTGATGCTGTTATGGTGAAGTCTACAAGACAAACTTCTCAAAGTCAATCCATGTAGTCAACTCATTTTTCTGATTCTGGAGTAAGAACAGTAAGAACCTTAGTGAAATCTCAGATCCTGACGGAAGAGTAAATCCTGACAGGTGACTAAATCCTGACGCCTGGTCATGGACAAACCTTATCTACAATTCCTGAAGGTGATGAAGATGTACTTATTGAAAATCCTAAGGATGCTGCTAATCTATTCCAGAAGTTCAAGACTAAAGATGGTGATGTTGTTACTCTTTATCATACTAATAAGAGAGTTCAACAATTTTTTACAAGAAAAGCTCTCTCTACTACTACTGAAGAATATCCTGATCTTTCTCAAGAAGATTTTCTGAGACAACAAAAAGAGATCATGGAAAGTTTTAACAATCCTGCTCATGTTAGAGAAAGAGGAGGCAGAGGTAGGGGAGGAGCTAGAAGAGGAAGAAGATCAACTCAATCAGTGCCTAGACAAACAAGGTCTAGAGGAATAAGGATTAAGGAAATTATTGAAGACACTCAAACTCCAACAGTTCCTGATACTCAGGTTGTCAGGACTACTATTCATGATGAAGGAGTGAGTGAAGATTATGAACCACAAATTGTTTTGAGCAGAAGACCGAGACAATCAACTGTCATTAGTAATACAACTCAAATTGAAGATTCTAATCCTGACACTGTTCAAGATCCTGATGAATTTGAAATTCTACAAGAGGTTGATTTGTTAATTCTTTCTACTGTGGTTAATTCACATAATCTAGAAGTGGATGAAGAAGAAAAAGCTAGAAGAAAAGAAATTAAAAGAACAACATATAGAGATTTCAATCTCTATGTGCAAAGGTTGATCAAATCAAGCAAGTTGTTGTGGAAGAATAATAGAAGACAACAACACAAGCTAGAAAAGAGCTATGTTCTTGAAAGGGAGAAGGATAAGAAGTGGAAGCATATTGACACTATTCAGTGCAATAGACCTGTCAATTTTCAGTCAGGTGGTATTATGACAAATGTTTCTAGTGTTGCAAACTTTTCTGGTTTACAAAGACCTAAAGCACTGTGGTTAGAAATGTTTTCAAGCTAAAGCAGATGCCACACAATACAAGAGGAGACATAGGTCATAGGGATGCTGAATTCTTAAAGATGTCATATGTTCATCCTTATGCACTGAATGAAATTGGAGGTAACTTGACTTCTGAACACTTGAACAATTTACAAGTTGTGGATATAGTTTTAGATTGTCATGATGGTGCTGAAAAGAAAGAGAAGCTTCTGTACCTCATGAAAGATGGAAGTGTGAAGAAAATGTCCATTCAGGAGTTGCTAGTTAAAACCACAAAGGAACTGAAATATGTTCATTATCTACTCAAATGGAAGAATGGAGTGTGCAAGGAATGGCCTGATTTGATTCTTTCAACCATAAGACAAAGATTTGATGAAGGAAGAAATTATGATGGTAATTATACTCCCATGTACTTAAATATGAGAGATCAAGAAGTTGAAATACAAAGAGGCAATGTTGTTAAAGAAATGTCTTTTGGTATGAAACAATTGACTCTTAATCCTGATGGGAAGGAAATTGTTTATCTCTTGGTTGAAGAATACAATCTACAGAGAAGTTTTATTCAGAATCTCAGAGCAGCTATCTACCAGATTGATGAGGAAGTTGAAGAACTCAGAAATCTATAGGAAAGACAGATTCAAATTCTTGAAGACAAAGAAGAAAATTTGTTATCAAATTTCTTGAAGATGAATTTATTCTACCATAAAATCTAAAAAGATACGTTGCTGCTCATGTTTCTTGTACATTTTGTAAATATATTTTTGGCATCATTGAATCTACCAATCTATACTGTATTTTACAAAGTATGAGATTGGGGGAGATTGTTAGATCAGGATTCAATGATCATCAGTATCTGGACTACTGATCAGGATTGCTGATGTCATCAGGATTGCACGAGCGTCAGTATCAGAATTGTTATCAGGACTGTGATCAGACTTATCATCAGGACTGGAAGCTAATCAGTATTTGTGTCAAGATAACTATCAAGTCCAGGAATATAAGGAAAGTTAATTTGTCAGTTCCTAGTTTATAGGTATACAGCTGTCGGTTAGGATATGTATCAATATAGTTTGTAATTGATTTGGTTTTATCTTGTAATTGATAGAGCAGATGTGTGTGCTATAAACACAGTTTAGGTTTTGATATTATATCAATTTGCTTACACGAGTATCATTGTAACCTAGCAGCTTTCAAGAACATAAGAATTTCTTGAGAAAGTTTTGTAACAGTTTTATACCAGAAATAATAAAACTGTTATTATTCATATTTGTGTTTATTAAAGTCGAGAATCTTATACAATTGTATTCAACCCCTTTCTACAATTGTTAATTACTGGGTACCAGCGGTCCACAATGATTTAGTGTGCGTTGAATATCACGTATGTATTTTGTTAAATCATTTCAGTTATATAGTCTAGTGCACTTGCTGCGGTTATTCTTACCAAAAAAATGGTATCCATTTATGTTCATTATTTCCGCATGTGAATCATATTGTGCTATGCTTGAGTATTATGTATGTTGTTGTGGAAGTACCAATACACAGTTTGTCTAGCAGCTTACAAGGATATCCTCTATAATGCAAAATATCATGACATTCCAATGTTATCAGATTGCCTTTTAGCACTTGCACTTCTAGCACGAGATTATAAAATCCTTAACCAAATGTTACATTAATAAGTTCATATCATATATACTTAACACTTAAGCCACTAACTTATCTAGTGTAATTGATTCTGAACTACAAATGGGTTGCGAACGAGTGTTAATATTTGTGAAGATATATAGTTTGCTCTTCTCTCACCGAAGTTAGTACATGAATATAGTAGTCGAAAAACATAATGTTTTGTGATCTTCAGCGAGATTATCTTCTATAATTTTAGAAAAAAGTAAATAATATCAAAAAAATATATGTTACATACATAATGACAGCAAGAATAATGTATTCATGAAATATTTATATATTAATGCATTACTTGTGTGATGTATTTTTATTTATGTTCATTATAAAATTGATAGTTCTAAAATGTGTCAAGTTTAATAAGTAAGTTACAAATCCTAGTACGGATAATTAAAATATCAATCCTAAAACTAGAAGAGTATCCAAAACGCCATTAACTAAGAAACTCTCCAAGCCTATATGCCCATCATTTTCGAAATGACATTAGAGGGCTATAACAAAAATAACACCTCCTTACATTTCATTCCAATAATCTAGCTGCTTGACCTTTGTAAATGAAATGCATTCCATGCAAGTATAGTATGTGCCACATGATAATATAATATTATACACTTTAGTGAAATGAAAGAAACATAGAGTTAAATGGTATGTTCTTTGAGTTCTCATATTACAATAAGATCTTTTCATAGTCCTTGTTCTAACCAAATTTAATATAAAAGGGGTTTGGCTTGTTAATAAAGATTATAGATTTTGTTATTGATGTGTGTAAATCTCAAGCAACGAATAATATATATTTTATGTACACCAAGAGATGTACGACAAGAACATGAGCAAGGAGATGAATTGCAAATAATTTACCACGTTGTCGATAAGACAATGCAAGATGCAACCAAAATTTAGGTATAACTTCTTGTCCTCTTTGTATAGTAATGTTTACATTAAATTCAAAGAGCAATCCATGTGCTTCATGGTAAGCCAATAAAAGTGTGACACATGACAATGGAAAATTGGTTTATTTTAAACACTACAAGAAAAACTGTCATTTCCGACCATTTAAAACATACCAAAAAAATTTGGTTGGAAATGACTGAGCATTTCCGACCAACGACGAAATTGGTTGGAAATGGTGTCTGTGGGTCCCAAGTTTTGTACACGCAAACATCAATTCCTACCAATTCTTGGTCGGAAATCAAAACCTACCAGATTTGGTCGATTTTGGTCACATTTTACTTTTCAACGACCCCACATTCCACATCATCATCCCTCACATATTTGAAATTAATAAACAATTTCTGGGGAAAAAAATAACGAAATTTTGTCAGGGTCATTTCCTACCAGATTTTGGTAGGTTTTGATGGGAATCAAAACCTACCAAAATCTGGTAGGAAATGACTGTGATTATACCCCCACCATCCACGTAAGTAGCCCCGTCAACAAAAACGACACCGTTTACCAGCAACCTTTTCCTACCAACTTTGGTAGGAAAGCAAAACCTACCAATTGTGGTAGGTTTTAGTTGCAATTTGACAATGAAAGGACCCCACCTTCCACGTCAAAGTCCCTCACATTTTTAGATTAATAAACAATTTCTTAAAATATAAATATTATTATTTTTCCAGGTGCTTTTCTTACCAATATTGGTAGGAAAAGACCCAAATGCAAAATTTTAACTTTTTCTGGGCCCCCGCTTTCATGTCATCGTTCGTGGCTGTTTGTTATTGGTCCAATTATTAAGTGCATTTCCTACCAAAATTGGTAGGAAAAAGGCTGCAGGATGCAAATTAGAGGAGAATGTGTTTTTATTATATTTTTTGTTATCGGTTATCATGTTTTTTGTTAATCAAACTATATAAACATAAAGATCTACTCATTTTAGTAGTGGAGGATAAACATTAGTTGATTTAAACTTACATTCGTATGTTTTTATGTTATTCGCTAAAACCTAATTATATCGAGAAAAAAATTTAAAAATATAAAGACGTATTGATAAATTAAATTTTTTTAGATGAAACGTCATTTTGTAGTTTGATGAAGGTAAGGAAAAAAAATTAGACAAAAAATATGGACAAAAAGTTAAAGTCCTTTAGAAAACGAAAGAGTGTCGGTGTTCGAAGATTGAGTTAGAGTTTATAATCATATTTTAGGGGTTGTCTAGGGTTACACTTTTTGATTTTTTTTTAAAAACAAATTCAACGATCTAACCTTACGGATGATTAAATATATTGATTTCTTAGATGTATGTAAAATTTTAGATTTTTTTAATTTAAACTCCTATATTTTTATAATGAATCTATCTATCAAAATTATAATTAAAAAAATAAATTTGGGGTATGATATAGAAAATTTACAGCTGATTTAGTGCAAAAGCGTTGTTGGTGCAGTGATTTAGCACTTGGTCATTCTCGGAGAGGGGAGGGGTTCGATTCTGCACAACCCAATTTTTTTAGCAATTTTCGCCAAAAATTAGGGAAGAATGTGTTTTTATTATATTTTTTGTTATTGGTTATCATGTTTTTTGTTAAATAAACTCTACGGACATAAAGATCTACTCATTTTAGTAGCGGAGGATAAAAATTAGTTGATTTAAACTTACCTTCTTCTGTTTTTATGTTATTCGCTAAAACCTAATTATATCGATTTTTTTTAAAAAAATATAAAGACATATTGATAAATTAATTTTTTTAGATGAAACTTCGTTTTGTAGTTTGATGAAGGTAAGGAAAAAAATTTAGACAAAAAAGAATTACAAAAAGTTAAAGTCGTTTAGAATTGAAGTTACCGCCTCCACTCAACTCATTTTAATTTCCCCACAACTCATTTACCCTAATTTCTTCCACTCTCTCCACTCATTTGCCTCCACTCTCTTCTCTTCACCCTCGTATTCTCATTCTTTCATCTCCTACCATCTCCTACCATCTCTTCGATTTCATCTTCTTTTAGTAAGCCTTCAAATAATCTTCTTTTAGTATTTTCATTTTCTTTTAGTATTTTCATTTTCTTCCCCAAATTAAAACTCTCTGACTACGTGCCCTAACACTCAATTCAAGCAATTAAGATTAAAGCAATAAGGATTTAAGCAATTATCTAACTAATTGGATTCAGGTATGTGATTGAGATCGTATATATGAGAATTAATGCTTATATTTGTATATGTAGGTATGTGAATGTATGTATAACCGCCTATCTCTCTTATCCTTGTATTTATATATATTTATGCTTTAGAGCTTTGTGTCTGTTTGATTTGAATTGTGAATTTGGTTCATGATTTTTGTCTGGAGACCCTTTTGTTTTGAATAGCACAGACTTGTGTTTTTGATTTGCTGCCTTTGTTGGTTTTTTGTTAATTTGTGTATCCAATGGACAGTGATGGAGCTCAAATACACATCAGTAACGGCGACGATGAATAAACACAACAGAACAATCAGTTCATGTACGGAGAAGATGAAGAAACTCATGGTGGTGGCTATGATTTTGACGGCGGTGATAATAGGAGAAGAGATGATATAGCACAACATTCTGAGGGTCATGTTGATTCTTCTGCAGGGTTAGTTTTGTAATAGTTTAATTATTATATTGTTTCAGGAGAGCACTGTTTATTTTTGTTGCCTTGAATTTTTTAATCTGTTTTTACGGTGTTTAGCATTGTATATGTTTGTTGCCTTGAATTTGTAACATTTGTAGTTGTGGGTTTATAATGCTCTTAAATTGGAATGACACTAGTAGTTGGTGCTATGTAGTTGGTATGATTTATTTCTACTAAGTTGTGTCTAATCTTGATTTTGTATGTATGGGTTATGCAAATTATAAGCAGGTGAAAGTCTTGGTATAATTGACTGTGTGCACTCTGTTTGGTCAAGTTTTAAAATAAATCATAAGGATGTGTACAAAGGAACATACAACCATTAATTAACAATGCAACCCTAACAAAAAAAATTAAAATACTCACAACTTTGTTTGCGACCATCTGCATCTGTCAAGCCTGGTTGATGAAAGGTGTACACAACCTTAAGCATTCTATCTTCTAGCTAATAGTTCTTCTGCTATCTTTATGTTGAAATGGCGAATTATAACTCTGTAACTTCTTCCTTCATCCTGTACGATAATATGGTACAACTATCACAGAGATAGACATGAAAAAGTAGTAAAAAATTACTTGGGCAAGTCTTTAAAGTGATATATCAGCTTAAAAGTGACATGATGTTGCATATTATTTTCGTCCCAGCCAATGAGCTTAGGTGTTTGAACTGAAAAGAGCAAATTCTGTTATCCAGTTTTTCTTTTTTAAATATCACCATTTTCTCATGTCGCATTTCTTTTGGGTTCCAATACCTCGTGTTGGTTCATTTATGTCTGTTTGCTTACATTTTTACTTTAAAGTTCTCAAGAACCTGCTATTTGTTCTAAAATTGCAGAACATGATTACTGGAGTGGCACAAATGGATGGAGGGATTCTTGTTGTATCAGCTCCAGATGGGCCAATGCCTCAAATAAAGGAACATATTTTACTTGCTCGTCAAGTATGCAACCTTTCATTATTGGCTCATTGATAGCTTGTCTTTGAAGCTCATGGCTTTGAAGAGAAAAGATACCCTCATCTATCTTACCAGATTCCAAAGTGTTTCTGGTGGAAGCATAGAAATAGAATCTTGTAATGGTCAAATGTGCTGTTATTGACTGTTGAGATGATTCAAGTTGGTGTGTCATCTTTGGTGTGCTTTCTCAATAAGGTTGATGTTGTCGATGACCCAGAGCTACTTGAGCTTGTCGAGATGGAACTACGTGGTATGCATAAGTTTTAAAATGGTTGTTATAGCGTGCAGTATATTCTGTCCAAGATTCAATTTTTTTTATTACTACTGTTTTTGCATATATGAACATACAATCTTATAAACGATGTTGCAGACCTGCTAAACTTCTACAAATTTCCTGGGGATGAAATTCCAATTGTTCGGGGTTCGGCTTTGTCTGCTTTACAAGGAACAAATGAAGACCTCGGGAAAAAGGCAATCCTAAAATTAATGGAAGCTGTGGACCAGTACATAACTGATCCTGTTCGCCAACTTGATAAGCCTTTCTTAATGCAAGTTACTAGTTAAGAGGTTGAAAATGAGTTTGTAAACTTGTTGGATGTTTAATCTAATTGCAAGTAATTTTAGTTACTAGTCATTGTATTTATAGTGTATTATTTGGTTTGGATGTTATGATTGATTTTGATGAATGTAGATTGTGGATTGTACAATTGTTTGTACAGGAAATGACCAAAACAAAAAGAATTTTTCAAAAAGAAAAGTCACCATTTCCAACCAAATCTGCACATTTCCTACCAAGCTTACCATTCGAAACCCAGAATGGTAGGAAATGCTAGTTTACATGGTTTCTGATATAAAACCAACCAATTGACATATTAGACATTGGTAGGAAATAGATCTTGACTGAAGTCAAATGTGACATGGAAAAAATGACGTGGACTGGTCCCACTTAACACGTGGATGACATGTCAACATTGGGGGACCACTTTAAGTTGACGTGGCTCTTGATGTGTCAAGTGACGTGTCTAGGTCCCACATTCCAAGTGGCTGCCAATATGGCAAGCCACATGGGCAGCCACATGGCATGTGGGGGCCTTTTAGAAACAAGCTATCAATTCCTACCATTAAGCATTTCCGACTTAAGCAATTCCAACCAACGGGTTTGGTTGGAATTGATTCCATTTCCGACCAAAAGGTGGCCATTTCCAACCAATTGAATGGTATGAAATGGCCGTTTTTCTTGTAGTGAAAATTTACAATTTTTAAACAAATTTGGTTTAAAATTAAAACACAACTAAATTCGATTTGAATTTAACTAAATTTAACTGAATTCAGTCGAATATACTGAATTTGACTGAATTTTTTTTCTTCTTCATTATTATTTTTTAATTTTTCTATTGACTGTAATATGTCTTCCTAATACTCTCAGATTTGTTCTATGTATACTTTCAAACTAATTAGATATGTATTTAAATTTTTGAAAAAAAAATAATGAATGAAAACTGAACATTTCCTAATGTTATTATTTACTTTTTTGTACAATCTAAATTTTAACATACATATACATATTCCGTGATGTGTCCATCATTTAACTAATTAATAACATTATCTAAAAGCTATAACCCTTTATCGGTACTCTTATACCCGAATATTGACTAAAGAAATAATGGGGTTAACAACCCTTATGCCCGCGTATTTCGGGTATTGATAATGATTTTGGGCACATAATCACTATCAAGAATGAACATTTAGTGAAGACTTATTTTGGAAGAACTACTCTTTTAGTTTTCGCGTCAACCCTTGCCGTGCCAACTCTATTTTACTACTGAAGGCCTTTAAGGGTTTTACCTAGTCAAAAGATACACTTCCGAGCTAGGCTTGGTCGAAGGCCTTCAGCGGTTTTTCGTCATTTGAAGGACCTAGTTGACGCGCCAAGTCCATAAGGTTTCTTCTTCATCAAGAACTACGTGGGTTTGATTCCCTCTAAATAGGGATATATTGGCACATTGTGAGGGGTTGGAACAGAAGTTCTTATCGAGCCACCACCATAAAACCATTGCAATCTCAGCCCCCAATTCATCAGAACCTCCCCACTCCGGTGACTTTTTCGAAGACAAACCACCCTGATAGATGTGATTCTGGCATATAACCTAAAATTTTATTATCACAAATTCCTTTGTTTAAACAGATACGTCAAAGCCTTAATCTAAATCCCCTAAACCCCCTATTTTATTACACTAACTCGACTTAACAAGAATTTTTTGATTTTCTCACTTTAATTTTCTTAAAATATTTAATTTAATATTATATGTTTTCACGGTGCGCTCATAATTTTTTTTTATATTTTCAAATTAAATAGATACTTATATATCAATTTTTTTTGAAAGATGCAATGAATAAAAAGTAAACATTCTTTTATCATATGAATATATAAAAAAAAAACTAAATTTGTACATGTGATGAATGTTATTCTTCTATTTACAAATATTTTTTCATGATGTGAACACACATTTAAATATTTAATAAATATTTTCCAAAAATTCTGAAAATAATAAATTAAACTGAATTCGTTCACATTTATTAAATTCAACTAAATTTGGTCTAAATAGTTTTGAATAGTTTCACACATTTTGGGGGGCAAATTTCACACTTTTTTACTAATTTAAAAAAAAATATGGGACAAAATTACCCCAACCTTACTATTAAATTGGACCCCATTGGGTAATAATAAAGCCCAAAAGGTACTCTACATAGGCCCAGGGGTTATGATTGGCATTTCCTATACAAACCCTTGTTTAACAGGCGGTACGTACAAGTGAACCTAAAACACTTGGGTGACGGTACTGAGCATTTAGAGAATGGCGGCCGCTGGTAAAGACTCTATTTTAAAAGATCAGAAGTGGGCAATGAAGAAGGAACAGCTGGAGGACACAATTGAGGAGAAACTTGAGGAGGAACTTACCAGGATAGATGAGCAGGTACGCCTCTTGCGTGAGAAGATAGACGCTATTGCTTCTCTGAAAAATTCCAAAAGAGAAATCGAACAGAAAATCAGCAATTTGAAGAGGGAGTTTGAAGAAACTGCTGCTTCCTAATTAAGACTTTGATTGTCTATGGGATTTGTTGTAATTACAATTTTCATTTATGGGAAAATAACATAAGTTTTGTTTACTCATTCTGCCATAATTTAAGTGTTTTTATTGAAGAAATATTGAAGCAAAAAATTTATTAACTAATTAAATGTTTGCATCAATTGGAGAGAAAGAAAAGTTGCACTAAATTTATTTTCTTCTTCTTTCCCTTTTTTTCCTTTTTTCGAGAACAATCAAACCTTGATATTGAATTAATGGAACTTTGGCTAGGTAAAGATTTATGTCAACACTTGCTCAGAATTTATGAGTATCAATGTAAATCATTCAAAGATAGTACTTGTTATATGTAAAAGTAATAGAAATTGAATGGTGCTTTCTTTGAGTTTAATTTGTTTTGAAATTTAAATTAATAATGTAAATATTATTAGATTAATTTGTATATTAAATAATTTTGAGAACAAATTAATTGATACACAAGTTGTACCAAATTATTGGCTTGAGAAAACAAATGCTGATAGAAAGAATATCAGTGTACTGCAATATTGATAATAAAATGTATGCTTCTATTGTCATTGTAAATAATATTATCTTTACCGTAAATACATGTAGGTCACCTAGCTTGCCAATTTCACAAGAACCTTTAATGAAAGGGATGCAAGGGAATACTAATACATGTATATGTGAGCATCATGGAAGTGGAGTCCGCTGCTGGTGAAGAATCTAAGTCAAAAGATCAGAAGTCGGCCCTGAAATCTGGGCAAATGAAAGAGCTTAAAGAATGTTTACAATAAGCTAAAATCCCGCTAATGAACCATGTTCAAAATAACAGCAACTGTAATAAGAACCTTACCATATTCTGAATGTGATGTGGTTCTTGTATGAAAAAACAAGCGTGGGCATCTAAAGGAAGGGTGTTTCAGATTTCTAAAATATTTTCTTTATGTTCTTATTCAATTTTTTGTTAGAGAAGCGAGCTCTGCTTTGTAAAGCTCAACCAATGCCACTAATAATATATATTTTATGTAATGTAGCCCGAGATTGAATTGCAAATAATTAACCGTTACTTTGTGGATAAAACACCACAAGATGTAGGCCAAGTTTAGGTATCATGGTAAGAAAAGCCGCTAAATTGGATCAAAAAGATTCGGTTGAATATAGCTAATTTATACTGAACTCCATCAACTTTAGTGGAAACCAAAATTATTAAATTTGACTTAATTTTGTTGAAATTATAAATTCGACGAAAAAAATATAAAATTTTGAAAATTTAAATTTTTAATTGTTTTTTAAAATTTGGTGCCTAAAGTGCATTAAATTCGACCGAATTTGATTCAATTTAATATGCTAAATTTGAACAAATATTATTGAATTTAATATGATAAATTCAACCGAATATTGTCGAATTTAACGAACAACAATTAAAAAAAACATTATTTAAAATATGCTAACAATTGCAACACTTCTTAAACAGCTATAAATATGTTGTTTGCCATGGCGTTTACTAATGAACCATATCATAGTACTCTTCTTTCTAACAAGATTACAAAATATGTAACTAATGCATGAGCCCTTTCAACACAATCTAATGTTAGCAGCTGAAAAAGAAGGCTAGAAGCCCAAATATGGAATGAAGTCATTTCAGAAGAAGTTCAACTGCAGCTTTCATATCATCACGGAAGAATAACTACATGGGACACGAATCAACATGTTTGATCGATACAATATAAGTTGAATAAGGGCCGAAAAACATCTCGAAGACAAGGGGCTGACATCCCAAAGGTCCACTTTCGACTACAGGATCATGAAGACCCCATACCTTAGTCTCAATTAATCCTCTAACATTGGAGACTAGGAGGTGGTGATCCGAAGGTCCAATTTTGACAATGGAGTCTTGAACGCCCCATACCTTAGTCTCAATTATGCCTTGTAGTATTGGCCACCAGGGGATGACGACCCAAATCTTTAATTTCGATTAAGGGGTCTCAAAAACCTACCTGAAATATCGAGGTAACTTCAAGCCAAGATAATCTAGGGTTCATATGAGCAATGTAAGTAAATTGAACTTCATATAACTGTGCTCAATTGAATCTATCTAGCAACTACCAAAGAAATCCTAAATGCAAGCGTAAAAACATCGAAGGCTCCGAAAATGCCTTAAATAATATTTTTTGGACATAAAAAGTGTGAGCAAAAGTTTTAGCATATTGCATGAAGTTAGAGCCCGGAACGAGTTTCAGTTCGATATATAATAAGTCAAAATCGAAGCACGAGGAGAAAGTTATCCCGATTTTCATTTAAGGTAAAATTTAACCTCGAATTGACGCCAATGACTGTGAAACAAAAACAATTATCTCAACTGGAAGCCACCCGGTAATGGGGGAACCGGATCGACTACCGGGGATGGTGACTGTAAGCCCACCCGACGATCGGGGAACCCGATAACCGAGCTAGGGACCATGACTAGCAGCTTGGAAGGATATCCTCTATGATGCAAAATATCACGACATTCCAATGTTATCAGATTGCCTTTTAGCACTTGCACTTCTAGGCACGAGATTATAAAATCCTTAACCAAATGTTATATTAATAAGTTCATATCATACTTAACACTTAAGCCACTAACTTATCTAGTGTAATTGATTCTGAACTACAAATGATTTGTGAACGAGTGTTAATATTTGTGATGATATATAGTTTGCTCTTCTCTCACTGAAATTAGTACATGAATATTGATATGGACATAAAAATAACCCTAGAAATATATTTAATGATGTAATAATTACAGCCGAATTGGTCAAAAAGTTAGGGTCGATAAATACGGCCTGAAACCCTAATTACTTATTAATTTCGTAATTAATAAAAAGGAAAAATCTACAGTTCATGAAAAGAGTCCAAAATGTGTCAAATACTTCAAAGATTGTCCTCCAAGACATACAAACCTAATAGGAGTCAGCCTCTTACAAAATAGGATTCACAATCCTGATCTAAGAAGGTGACTTGGCCCCCAAGTCACCTAATTCTACTCTAAATACGAAGCTCCTGACGCCTATATAAGGACCTTGATCCTTCAACCTAGAACTACGTTTTTTGGCTTGATTCTCAGCATTGATTGAGATACGTAGGCATCTTGTGAGGACCGATTTAGTCACGAAACACGAGAACAACCATTAAAAGCTCGAAAGCTCTTAAACCCTAGCAGTGAATTTGAAAGTACGTTTTTTATTCCCCAAATAAATTAAATGAGGCCCAAAGAAAACTGAAATAATTAAAGACAAAATGAAGCCTATCTTCGACCTGAAACGAGGTCGAAGGGCCACGACCTCGAATCCAAGTCGATTCGTTCGATGAGGGACCAAAATGAAGCCTATCTTCGACCTCAAACGAGGTCGAAGGGCCACGACCTCGAATCCATGTTGATTCGTTCGATGACAGACCAAAATGAAGCCTATCTTCAACCTCAAACGAGGTCGAAGGGCCACGACCTCGAACCCAGGTCGATTCGTTCGACGTGGGACCAAAACAAGACCCTTCTTCGACCTCAAAGAGCCACGACCTCAAATCCAGGTCGAATCAATCGACCTGGAAGCCAAAATGATCAATAAATCGAGCTCGAACGAAGCCCTTCTTCGGCCTCACGAGGTCGAAGGTTCACGACTTCAAACCCAAGTCAATTTATTCGACCTGAAACCAAAATAAGGTCGAAAATACCTAAAATGAGGTCGAAAATACCTAAAATGAAGTCGAAAATACCTTTCCTCAAATGAGGTCGAATGTTCACGACTTCCAACCCAGGTCGATTTGTTCGACCTGGAACCAAAATGAGGTCGAAAATACTTCAAAAGAGGTCAAAGTTCAGCCTGAAAGCCAAGTTGGCCATGTCTTCGGCCTCAACCTCTTCAGCATCAAAAGAGATTGAAGTTTTTCGGCCTGAAAGCCAAGTTGGTCATGTCTTCAGCCTCAACCACTTCAGCCTCAAAAGAGGTCAAAGTTGTTCGGCCTGTAAGCCAAGTTGGCCACCTTTTCGGCCTCAACCTCTTCGGCTTCAAAAGAAGTCGAAGTTGTTCGACCTGAAAGCCAAGTTGGCCATGTCTTCGGCCTCAACCTCTTCGGCCTCGAAAGAGGTCGAAGTTGTTCGGCCTGAAAGCCTAGTTGTTCGGCCTGAAATCTAGAAAGATTTTCTTAGAAGTTGGTGGGCAAATGATATGGACAGAAAAATAACCCTAGAAATATATTTAATGATGTAATAATTACAGCCGAATTGGTCCAAAAGTTAGGGACGATAAATACGGCCCGAAACCCTGATTATTTATTAATTTCGTAATTAATAAAAAAGGAAAATCTACAGCTCATAAAAAGAGTCCAAAATGTGTCAAATACTTCAAAGATTGTCCTCCAAAACATATAAACCTAATAGGAGTTAGCCTCCTACAAAATAGGATTCACAATCCTGATCTAAGAAGGCGCCTTGGCCCCCAAGTCACCTAATTCTACTCTAAATGCGAGGCTCCTGACGCCTATATAAGGACCCTGATCCTTCAACCTAGAACTACATTTTTTGGCTTGATTCTCAGCATTTATTGAGATACGTAGGCATCTTGTGAGGACCGATTTAGTCACGAAACATGAGAACAACCATTAAAAGCTCGAAAGCTCTTAAACCGTAGCAATGAATTTGAAAGTACGTTTTTTATTCCACAACAAATATAGTAGTCGAAAAACATAATGTTTTGTGATCTTCAGGGAGATTATCTTCTATGATTTTAGAAAAAAGTAAATAATATCAAAAAAAATATATGTTACATACATAATGACAACAAGAATAATATATTCATGAAATATTTATATATAAATGCATAACTTGTGTGACGTATTTTTATTTACGTTCATTATAAAATTGATAGTTCTAAAATGTGTCAAGTTTAATAAGTATGTTATAGATCCTAGTACGGATAATTAAAATATCAATCCTAGAACTAGAAGAGTATCCAAAAGGCCATTAACTAAGAAACTGTCCAAGCCTATATGCCCATCATTTTCGAAATGACAATAGAGGGCTATAACAAAAATAACACCTCGTTCAATTTCATTACAATAATCTAGCTGCTTGACCTTTGTAAATGAAATGCATACCATGCAAGTATAGTATGTGCCACATGATAATATAATATTATACACTTTAGTGAAATGAAAGAAACATATAGTTAAATGGTATGTTCTTTGAGTTCACATATTATAATAGGATCTTTTCATAGTCCTTGTTTGCCATAATTTTGACATGGGTGTTTTCAATTGGGCTTCTTCATAAAAGGGGCTTAAATATAAGGAGGCTCTCCATGTCCTATTTTGAGAATGTGCCCAGTTGTACGAGAAGTAATTAAGAAATAATTTCTTAACAACATGGGAGTATGTTTATAATCACTATGATTAGCAAAAGAAGGAAACCTTTCCATTAGGGCTTTCCCCAAAATGTGAGAATGAGGTAGGTTTTTATTGATATGAAAACGAAGTCCTATATTTTCGAGAGACAGCTGGTAGCAGGAAATCCGTGAAGTCCCGAGATTGAAGATGGACCTTGGGATTATGTGACTAGGCCTCATCGTTGTGTTTTCCTAAAGAGACTTGAAGACTAATTTGGGAAGGCGGTTCAAGTATTTTCCTAGTTGGTATCAGAATCGGAAACGTAGCCCATTTCGATTTCTTGTTGCCCAAGAACTACATAGGGCTTGATCCACTATATAAAGAGGTACTTAGGAACATTGTTAGGGGTCAAATGTTTTGAGAGAAGCACAAACCCATGAAATACTCGTCTTGATAGAATACATTTGACGCTATAATTTAGCAGTTGTACTAAATAATTTTAAGAACAAATTTATTGATATAAGGGATATAAGGGAATACTAATACATTTATATGTGGGCATTTTATAAGTGGAGTGCTTGTGAAGAATCTACATCAAGAGATCAAAATTCGACCCTAAAATCTGGGCACCTCAAAGAGCTTAAATAATGTTTAGATGAAGCTAAGATCATCACTCCAAGGAAAACTGAATTAAACGACACTTCTCCATCATTGTCTGAAAGAGAAATTTAACGTTGTCTATCGGGGCGCTGTCTGATGTTTCATCATACAACGATTATCATCCATTGTGCAAATTGACCTTCACAATGGTTTCGATGACAATTGTCTTAAACTTTGTCCCACAACGAAAACTGGCCTTTGATAAATTATTCAAATAACGGTTTACAAACCTTTGTTGGATTGTAATACAAATAAGGGTTATCATCTGTTGTGCAAATTGAGCTTCACAACGGTTTTTGGAACAATTGTCCCAACCCATGTCACACAATGGGGAGTGGCCTTTGTTAAAATATTCAGATAACTGTTAAAGAACCTTTGTTGGACTAGAATATAGACAAGGGTTACAAACCGTTATGTGAACGGTTCCTTCTTTCTGTTTGTTTATTTACACAATGGTTTATTTATATAATAACATTGTATGAGGAGTTTTGGACAACTGTTTAAGAATGAATGGGCATTGTACCTAGCTATGTTTATAACTAGCATTATTTTATTACTTTTGACATAAGGGTTTATTTTTAAAATCTCATTGTTGTTCAGTACTTAACACAACAGTTTTGGAGATCCGAGAGCATTACCAAACTTCGCAGACACAATGGTGTTTATTATTTGTTTATTGTTCAAATATATACATATACATATTCCGTGATGTGTGCATCATTTAACTAATTAATAACATTATCTAAAAGCTATAACCCTTTATCGATACTGTTATACCCGAATATTGAATAAAGAAATAATGGGGTTAACAACCCTTATGTTCGGATATTTCGGGGATTGATACCCATTTTGGGCACATCATCACTATCAAGAATGAAGATTTATTGAAGACTTATTTTGGAAGAACTACTCTTTTAGTTTCCGCGTCAACCGTTGCTGTGCCAACTCTATTTTACTACTGAAGGCCTCTAAGGGTTTTACCTAGTCAAAAGATACACTTCTCAGCTTGGTTGGTTCCCAACTAGGTTGGCACTCTAACATAAACTATTGAGTATTCGAAGGCCTCCAAGGGTTTGCTTGGTCGAAGGCCTTCAGGGGTTTTTCCTCATTTAAAGGACCTAGTTGACACGCCAACTAGGCTTGTTATTTGACTTGAAGACCTATTTGGTGTGCCAAAGCCATTAGGAATATTATTCAACTTGAAGACATATTTGACCCTCCAACAACGTTGGAGCGGCTACTATCGAAGAACTTGATTGTGCATATCTGGTGAGTTAGCCTCAACATGAAATCATCAATCTATATGTTGAAGGCCCGATTCTGCATTCCAATAAGTTATCCTTATTGGGGGGTCATGGGTAAATAAGCTTTTCGAGACGCACTCGGGGTCTAGTCATGTATTCTAGCAAGTTATCATTATTGGGGGATTATGATACGCCATGCGTGACATTAACTTTGAAGAATTTGCCTTGTAGTCTGGTTGGTTATCCTCATGGGGGGTAAGGATCCGCTTATGTATTTGGAGTAAATCATGACTTTTCTATGCAACTAATGACTGATGGAATAGTCGATAGCGGTTGATGTTAGCTCCAATGGTTAGGCCTAATGTTGCATACGTGAAGTCACAGTCGTAGTTGAGCCTTGGGGTCATTGACTAAGCTTCATCGCATGGGCTTTCCTTCGTGAGTTTTGCACTCGTCATGAGATGGTAATTGGTACCACCGACGTAACTTTGTGGGCTAGGGCTTCGCAGATGCAACCCTAGTCCATAAGGTTTCTTGTTCATCAAGAACTACGTGGGCTTGATTCCCTGTAAATAGGGATACGTTGGCACATTGTGAGGGGTTGGAAGAGAAGTTCTTATCGAGTCACAACCATAAAACCCTTGCAATCTCAGCCGTCAATTCATCATAACCTCCACACTCCGGTGACTTTTTCGACCACAAACCAATATGATAGATCTTAATTCTCACATATAACCCAAAATTTTATTATCACAAATTCCACTTTTAAACAGATACCTAAAATCCTTAATCCAAATCCCATAAACCCCTATTTTATTACACTAACTCGTTTTGTAGTGACCTAACAAGAATTTTTTGATTTTCTCACTTTAATATATCAATTTTGTTTTGAAGTATGCAATGAATAAAAAGTCAACATTCTTTTATCATATGAATATTTTAAAAAAAAAACTAAATTTGTACATATGATGAATGTTATCCTTCTACTTACAAATATTTTTTCATGATGTGAACACACATTTAAATATTTATTAAAAAAATTCCAAAAATTCTGAAAATAATAAATTAAACTGAATTCGGTCACATTTATTAAATTCGGTCACATTTATTAAATTCAACTAAATTCGGTCTAAATAGTTTTGAATAGTTTCACA
Organism: Heracleum sosnowskyi; assembly: GCA_030848705.1. Lineage (NCBI taxonomy): Eukaryota > Viridiplantae > Streptophyta > Magnoliopsida > Apiales > Apiaceae > Heracleum > Heracleum sosnowskyi. The sequence continues at coordinate 89,183,943 of CM061235.1, read as the reverse complement.
CATTTTAGAATAGTTTAGAATGATTGGCATTTCCTATACAAACCCTTATTTAATGGGCTATAAAAGGCGGTACGTACAAGTGAACCTAAAACCACTACAAGAAAAACTGAATCAGACGACACCTTTCAGACAACGGACGGCCGAAAAAGTGTTGCCTAAAATTAACAGACGACGGGTTATTTTTAGGCTCGAAAAAGTATTGTCTAATCCACTACATTACAACGGTTTACGAACCGTTGTCTAAGAAAGTGAAAATTAGTGGATATAGACGACGCAAATGAATGGGTTTAGACAACAGTTTTTTTTAACTCTTGTCTAAATAAAATTGGGACAATGTTTTACTTTAACCGTTGTTGGATTGAGACAACGGTTGTCTTAGTCATATTGTGTGAATTTGATATAATTTTTTTATAAAGTGGTGAGTAAATTATTGTATAATAATTTTTATATTTTAGGATCTTGACTAACTTTGTTTTGTTTATTCAATTTATAAAATTATAAGACAATGGTTTTTGTTTAACAAAGTGTTGTAAGTTTTAAGACTTAACAATGGTTTTGTTCCAAAAACCCGTTGTATATTTGTATAAAATACACAAGAGTTTTTGTTTTGATCTATTCGTTGTTGAATCATATTTGTAATAATTGTTTATGTTTTTGAACCGTTGTATGATATAGACAATGGTTTTTTCTTACAAAATTCTTGTGTGAGTAATTACTTTACAACATTTTTTTGGATAAATTCTTGTCTGTATCAAAATCCTTCATTTTTTATAAAATTTATTTGTTTGCCTTTATACATAAATGTCACACACTTCATACAATGTTATTAGATGAATATCTGGTTTAAATATTGTAAAGAATAATGTAACATAAGATGTAATAGAGATAACTACAACTCAACAAAGGACAAGACAGACAATAATATTAACAGAAGCACAGGAATCCAGAATCAAAGAAGAAAAGGTAAACTCAAAAAATCAAAATATGGTATAAATTCTTGAAGTCCGTAAACAGGTCACGGAAAGAAGTTCATGAAAATGTTCAAGCCTCAGTGACAATTAAAGAAACAAGACTTTCAAGACTACAGAAGTATGTGAATGATTTAGAGTCAGTACCACAGGGTTCCAGTGATTTATTTGAAGCAACCAGAACGACAAAGGACTAATCAGCAGCATTGAATTGAAGACATAGAAGAATTGATCAAGTGTTATTCATCTGTGAATCAGACCAGTTGCACCAGTTGACGGCACTTAAAAAGATCAAGTTGTTTTATCGTCTCAGAAGAAATTGATTCAGTCTACTACCAAACACCCTGAAACTCAGAAGATTTTCTAATAGATCAAGGACAAAAGAAAAGGATTTGATGGTTTTTCATTTATGAAAACCATCGAATGTGATTCAAGAAATCAATCAGAAAACTAAAATAAGTTAATTCCTCATTCGATAGTTTTATCAAAAAACCATCGAATGGAAAATTAACTTTATACATTCGATAGTTTTCCAATTTGAGGAGCAGGTGGAAAGTGAATTTGTTTGATAGGTTGATGAAGATCCAACGGCCAAGAATAATTGATTACTTTTGGTTCGATGGTTTTCAATTCAGACTACAATTAATACAGGAGAGAAGAAATGTCTTCTTCAGTTATCAGGTTCATCACAGAAGCAATTACGAAGAGAGAGTTTGAGCCAGAGAGAAAATCATAGAAATTAATATTGCTTAGAATTCTATTATTGTATTGATTGTGTATAACCTAGAACTCATTGAAACTAATCTACGGATTAGAATTGTAGCACCCCTCGAGGTTTATATTTATAAAACGATATATTCCCCGACTCGTGTTTTGATTTGGTGCATTTGATTTCGTGTTAGATCTGAATGATTAATCCGCGAACAAAATTAAAGAATTTGTGAGTATCGTATTCAACCCCCCCCCCCCTTCTATGATACTTTGGACCTAACAATTGGTATCAGAGTTACTTGATTGACGTACAAATCAGATCCGGTGAATGAGACTAAAATCAAACATAGCTTGAAAATTCGAAGCAAATTTTTTAACTTTCAAAATTTTTCATTTGATTGGAATTTCTTAAATTTTAAACAATTTGAAATTTTCAGAAACCATGAGTGCTCCAAAGACAACTGCTGGTATTAAAGTTCCCCCGTTTACAAAAGATAATTTCGGTTTGTGGAAGATGAAGATGCTGTTATTTATCAAGGCATCTAATCCGTTGTATACTGGAATTTTAGAGAACGGACCATATGTACCAATGAAATCAGTTGATGAAACGACAACTCCTGAAGGTACCATAATTCTCCCAAGCACCACACCTAAGGATATCTCTGAGTACACAGATTCAGATAAAGAACTGATTCGATTGGATACAGTTTTGATGCTGATATTGACAGACTCCGCAGACAAGGAAATGAGCTATCAGATAATGAGCTGTACAAGCGGGAAACATATGTGGGATACCATAAACTTAATAATGGAAGGAACTGAAGACGTGCATGAAAACAGATTGGACATCCTGACTTCTCAGTATGAATCATTTAGGTCTCTTCCTGGAGAAAGTATAACTCAGGTCTTTGAGAAGTATACTAAGCTGCTTAATGAATTATCCATGAAAGGGAAGACCTATCCACTGAGAGAAACAAATAGGAAGTTCATGATGACACTGCCCCATCATGTAGAACACAAGTCCTCATCCATAAGGGAAAGAATAGATTTTACTAAGATGTCATTAGAGATGATCTATGGCAAGCTTAAGACTTATGAGAAGGAGCAAGAACAAAGAGTGATAATCTACGGACCAAGGACAGTGGACAACAAGCATAATGCACTTGTGAGATCAGCAGCACTTGTAGTGGATGAACCAACAACTTCTGATATTCAGGTTCAAACCCCTAGAGCTGCAAAATAGGTGATTATAGAAGCTGAAATGGATTCTGTGAATCTGGGTGTTGATGAAAGTGATTACTACACCCTAGAAGAGCTTGAGCAAATGGAAGACAAAACCATGGCGTACTTAGCTGCAAAGTTTAGCCACATTCGTTTCAAGAGAAACTCTAAGTACAAGTTCAAGGGCTCAACCAACAGATTCCAGAAGAGCAAGTATTCACCTGGTACAGGCTTTAAGGGAGGCTACAAGACTGGCTCGATTGACAAAAGCAAATCAAGATGCTACAACTGCAATGAGTTAGGGCATTTCGCCACTGAATACCGGAAGCCTCGTCAAGCAAGAGACAAGAAAGATGTCTATGAAAATAAAGACTCTTATGAGGATTTGAAGAAAGAACATGCCAAGCTAAAACAGCAACTGGAGGCATTGTCTGGAAAGCAGAAAGGGAAAGCTTATATAGAAGAGGGAAAACACTGGGATGATACTGATTCAGATGAAGAGGAAGAGTATGTAAATGTTGCCCTAATGGGTGACTCTTCAGAGGAATCACCGCAATTATCTCAGGTACCTATCTTAACAACAATTGACATGTCTAATTCTGAGTACAAGAAAACTGTGCAAGATCTTAGTGTAGAATTGTTTAATGTACACACAAGCATGCTAGCATCTAAAATGGAAAATGCTAAACTAGTTCTTAAGATTAAAAATCTAGAATCTAAGAATGTAGAACTAGAGCTTGTAGCTGTCACACTAGAAGATCTTAAGCAGAATAATGAATACTTAGAGAAAAAGGTCAAGTGTAATGATGAGATAGAAACTATCCTCAGGAAGCAGATTTCAGATCTAGATTTGAAACTGAATGCTTTTAAGAATTCCACTCTAATTGCTAAGGAGATCATTGATGCTCAGACCATAGGGAATAAGACTACTATAGGACTTGACCACACCAAAAAGGCTGGGAAAAAGACTTTGGAATTTCCTGTGACATCTAATGTTGTAGGAAGGATATTCCACACATTCTTAAGAATGTTGTCTGTCCAGTTTTTGTCAAGCCCTTCTCAGAACCTTTTCATGAGGATGACTTATTCATTAGACAAAAATTGCTTGAGGAGGAATTTATTGAACGAAAAAGAGGTAAAGACTAAGTTGCTTAGGAAATCAGTAAAAACTGAAATACCTAAAGATACAAGATTTGATCTTATTGGATATACAGACTCAGATTTTGCAGGTTGTAAGATTGATCGGAAGAGTACTTCAGGAAGCTATCAGTTTCTTGGAAGAAGGTTAGTTTCTTGGTATAGCAAGAAGCAACACTCAGTGTCCACATCAACAGCTGAAGCTGAATACATACCTGCTGGTAGCTGCTGTGCTCAGATCTTGTGGATGAGGAACCAACTCCGTGACTATGGACTTTTGTTGACTAAGATTCCAATATTTTGCGACAACGCAAGTGCCATAGCAATCTCAAACAACCCAGTGCAACACTCGAGGACGAAGCACATCGACATCAGGTATCATTTTATCCGAGAGTATGTCATGAATGGAACCGTGGAGTTACATTTTGTACCCATAGAGGAACAAATTGCAGACATCTTCACTAAACCGCTTGATGAATCCACTTTTTCTAAGCTGGTTGGTGAACTTGGGATGTTAAATCTTTCTAATTGATTTTGATTAGAACTCAGTAACTGCAAGATAGTCCTAGTGAATACATGAGTTTAAGAATTGTAATATCCTTAGGACTCGTGAATTTATTTTCTAGGGCAATTCTCGTAGTTAGGATTATTGTACTAATTTTATGTCATAATTATGGATGATATATCTTCTGGCATTTAATTGGTTATTCACTAGTACAGATTGCACCAACAGCGTCGCACTTTTAGTGTCGGTTCTAGGGGCAAGCGACGCCTTTACATGTTTTATGCGTCGGTTGCTAGCATAACCGACGCTTATTGTCAGTTTTCCTTGATCTAAGGCGTCGGTTGTCCACATTAACCGACGCTTTTAACACTTTTATGCATCGGTTCTACGAATGTCGACGCAATAGAGGACTTCTAGCGTCGGTCATTGTAACACCGACGCATTAAGTGCACTTTTTAGTGTCGTTGTTATGAAATCGACGCTATAGAGTGATTTTTTAGTGTCGGCCTTTGGGGAACCGACGCTGTAGAGTGCATTTTTGGTGTCGGTCTCGTGAAACCGACGCTATAGACTATATTCTTTACAAAAAATTAATCTCATAATTAAATTAAATTTTTTTTTTCACAAATTATAGAATCTGATATATGTACAATATTGTCATTTACAAACTTTATTAAAAATTTAATATTTTAATTTCATTTTTTAATTTAATATTTGAAATTTATTAATTTTATTAATTATTTTGTTCATGATTATATTTTTTATTAGTTATTTTATTAAGATATATTTTAAAATTCTAATTTTCTATTTTGCCTAACTAAACCTCTCATTTTCCAAAAATATCACGGACAGTTCTATTTAATAAAATATATGATGATATAGGTATTTTCATAAATATGTTTTTCTTCATATTGTTTTTTGAAAAATATGTCTATTTAATTTTTTTACAAAAATAACCAAATGCAACTAGATTAAACTAAATATAACAAAGAATAACTTCAATTAGTTGTAAAATGTTAAAAGAAGTTTCATTTGTTGATGAGTTTGGTAAAAAGCTTCTGGAGGAACTTGATTATACATTGGTAATTTGGTATTTATTGCAATTGTTTTTATGCTGCAAAAGACATAGAGCTTGATAAGGTGTGCAGTAGATAGTCCTGTCCTAGTAGTGTTTTCCAAGATCTAGAAATGATTATATTTCTCAAGCTGCTCTTTTTTGTTTTGAATTATAATCTGCATAGGTAATTCAACAAATTTACGTACTAACACGCTTATGAGATCATTTATTAAACATTATTATTTAAGTTTGTTCTTGTATATGTTTTCTTTACTAAAATGCTGCTTCTCTTTTGCAACTTTTGCACTAAAACATATTACTATTTCATCAGGGTCTGAATAAGTATGTAGTAAAAGAAAGACGGACATAGTTATAATCTGGAATCCTTAGGTCTAATTACAACTAAAGTTTTTGGGTTCCTCCAATAATTTTGAAAGTATGCTCGACAATCTAGGTAAATGTATATACAACAAGAGGTACTATTGAAAAATCCCAAATACGAAATGAAGACATTAGGGAGTTATTCAATGCGGGCCTGTTGATCCATATTTGCCTTCATTTGATTATTATTCATGTTTGAGATCAAGTGAAAATCCGCAAGATTAGGTATAGTAGTACTAATACATCTGATTACGCAAGAAACATGGGATTGTTATGTTGTTTTTTCTTTGTGGTAAATGAATTTTTTTTGTGCATTACCTTTTTTAGCTTTCTTGTTATACTTTCTTTAATAATCTGCAAGATGAGGGAACTCAAAAGATTAGTCGAAAAAGATAAAATAAAGTGCATAAGATTGTTGGAGGCTTCCGCCGATACAATTAAAAGGGCTCATGCTGTTACTTTACAGATGGAATGGTCATTGTGTTCTAGGGATTTGAAAGTTGACACTTTTTGGTGCTACAGGTGAGTGGACATTCTTATTTTAATTATTTCTTTTTTGATATTTCACTTAATTGTATCTTTATTTTTGAGTAATATGTTTAAAAACCTTTAGGTTTTCTCACGAGGGATTGGTGTATATCTATATGCTTGATTTCTATGTGTTAACTCTTTTGCAGACTGTGCTTAGGTTCTAATATGATAATCTTTAGCACTTTCGGTCCTTGAACGTAATCCAGAAGTTGTGCGCATTCTTTTTAGAACACAAAATGAATACTTAGTTCTTCACACTTCAGGTTAGTTCCATTTAGTTTTATGCGGTAATTAAGTTCTCTGTTAATGTTTTTTCAGTTGAATGTGTTTGAATAAAGATTCTTGGTTGGATGCTCTGTATACTATTACATTATTCAGATACGAATAATTTGTTAAGTTCCATTTAGTTTTATGCAGAAATTTGTTAAGTTCCATGCCATTGTTGCGGATACGAATATGGTGTTCCTAACGGACGCCTTGCTCTAGGTATTATGATTATTGTGCAGACTTAGTATGCACAAGATTGTGATGTAAGGATATATATTTGCTTGTATAACAACTGTAATGATATAACTGTACTGATGCAATAATTTTTAGTAGTGAATTGATTACTTTATAAAAGGTGTTGTTATCTTTAGTCTGGATTTTACTTGTGCTGGATTTTACTTGTGCTGGATATTGTTTTTTTGGACATTTGTCTATTTTTTATTTTATTGATAAATTTTTTAAGGATATTCCTGGAAGAAAAAAAGGAAATAAAACAATTGAAAAAATTAAAAAATGACCACCTGCATAACGCTTCAAAAAGAACTATGGAAGTGGCAGTACGGTATAACTAAAAGAACTTGCATAACGTTTCTTAATGTGCTATAGCAAACCTCTTACTTGCCAAACACTTACTTGCATAACACTTACAAAAACACTATCTAAGTACATCACTTGCATAGCACCAAAAAAAGCCCTATGCAAGTTAGTGGCACTTGCATAGCAGTGCCTTACATAGCGCTTAAAAGCGCTATGCAAGTGCAAAAAAAAATGCTATGCAAGTTCAAATCTGTAGTAGTGATTAGGCGTGGGATGTTACTTGACTCGTGTTTTTCCTTTATTATTTGTCCTTTGTGTTCGTTGCTAGAAATTGTGTCAAGAATTCTAATCTTTTATACTCTTCTCTTTGTATAGCCTTGGTATGCTCATGGAATTGCTGAAGCCATATTACTTACTGCAAACCTTTCAGTTCCGTTGAAAGTAAGCTGGTTCTAATTCAATTTTAAATTTTATTTCTTCATATGTTCTTTTGAAATTAATCTGTTTTAGTCTTCCAGGCATTGTATTACTAAATATATACAATTACACCATCTTATATATGGTATTGGCAGGCAACATCTGGTTTGGGTGCTGCAGCAACAGCTGAGCTTGCGAGGAATGGATTCTGTGTTGTTCTTGGTATGTTCTAGCTTTATTTTCGTGATCCTCTCATCGCGACTTGGAAAAAACCAGTGACAAATTCATTTTTGCTAGGAAAGAAGTGAATCTGCTTTTATAAAATTTTACTTGTGTATTTAACATCTCTAATCTTATTAAATTTGAGGTATTTTTAGGTTCACTATTGTTGTCATTAATCTTGTGTTGAAAAAGAAATTTGTAATCGTTGTATTACAAAAATTTCATATGGCACTCTACTAATAAAAAAGAAGGATTGTTGGTTATTATAAGTTCTTTTCAAATTTAAAGTACAAACCAAGAGAACTTTCTATTACCAGCTTAGAATACTATGTTGAATACTTGCATAAGGTGATACAACAATCAATATGTAACAGATTCTTCACTAACTCGTTCACTTTAGGTCTAGCAGTCCTAGTTAAGTCTTTTTAGAACAATTCTAAATAAAATTAATATCCCATCATAATTATTTCATAACAGCTAGTACTTTGATAATACAACTATCAAACATAATATACTAAAAGAAAATGAAATTAAAAAAGCCTTGTTAGTAGACCATTTCTTTGTTGATCTTTGTGGCTAATATAGAGATTTTTTATCTGCAACTTTACATATAATCATCTAGCTAATGTTGTACAAGATTATAAATCCCCGGGAGAGCAAGTACAAATTGTTCGGGAGAATAGCACTTATCTCATATTGTACAAGATTGATTTGGCTATTGTTCAGGAAAGTTAAGCTTTGCCACTATTTTACAAAGGAAAAACCTGTAGTTCTATGTGCGGAGCACATGTACTCATGTACTTGGCCTGTTTGGATTCTTTTATTAGAGGCTGCACTTTCTGCAAATTTATGGTGTCAGTGAATTCGAGTCACACGAGGGTTCTAGTGCATGGAGTATCCAAGAAAAAAAGAGGTCTATAGATGTGCAAAAAAATGAAGCAAAAGGATTACTATGTTGGACGATCTTTTGACATAATTTATTTAATTTTGTAAGGGAAACCAAGCACTAGATTGAATTTTTGGTAGTATTTGAAATTTAATGTTCTTGTTTTTCTAAGTGTAGACATTAAAGATAGCATAAAACTTTTGTCAATTTATGTTAATCAAATATCTCATAATGTTTGTGTTATGATATTATTTTAGTGTATTAGTTGATGTTTATAAAAAATTGATGGCTGTACATCAGTGTACATCAGTATATATGTGAAAGAAAAACGTTAACAAGCTGAATATCACTAAAACAACAACAACAACAAAAAAATTCTAAAAGATAGTTTAGGCGTCGGTTGCTAGTAGTGTGACGCCATAACACAGACTATAGGCGTCGGCATTTCACGGAAGCGACGCTTTTGTAAGGAATATAGGCGTCGGCATTTCAGACAACCGACACTTTTGTCTGCACTATAGGCGTCGACATTTCACACAACCGATGCTTTTGTCAGGACTATAGGCGTCGGCATTTCAAACAATCGACGCTTTTGTCAGACTATAGGCGTCAGTTAATGACTTTTTGCGTTGGTTATTAACTGACGCAGAACAACTATTAGCGTCGCCTATTTAACCGACGCAAAAGACCTATACCTATAGTGTCCCCTACATATACTACGTCAAAAAACCACGCCTTAGACCTTTTTAACCGACGCTAAAAGCCAATTCTATACTTAGTGATTAATTCTAAAAATTATTTAGGTGCTAATATTTGTTCTAAATATTTAAGCATCTATTTAATTTAAATTAATTTACTTTGTTTTAAACATTGTAGATTAATGCAGCAGAATTTATTGGATTTTAATTGGTTAATATCATTTAATGTTATTTAGTCGATTTTATTCTAAGAAAATTGTGAATTTTCTGTTAACATTGATTTTGGTAAATTTAAAAAATTTATTCAGATTAAAAGTTGACAGACAAACAAAAAGGTTGATTTTTAAAACAAGAACAAGATTTAAAAATTGGACAGGAAGCAAAAATATCGAATTTAGAAAATTCGATAGTTTTTCTAAGTACGGGAAGAAAACCATCGAAGTCAATTTCGATAGTTTTTGAAAGGGAAAAGAAAAACCATCGAAAACATTTTTCGATAGTTTTTGAAATTGATTTGAAAAAATATCGAAGGAATTTAATTCATTTTATAATTAGCATTTTCGATAGTTTTTCTAAAAGGTGTTCGATAGTTTTTTGGTTTTAAAAGTAGAAAGCTTTCGATAGTTTTTCTTAAGGTCGTTTTAAATTCTTGATTTTAAACACTTCGATAGTTTTTCAAAAACTATCGAAGTGTTTTTGACCTTTATGCCCCTAAAATAAAACTATCGACAATACAATTTAAAATCTATCGAACGTGAAGTTACCATTTTACCCCTGAGTTTTAAAGTGTATATAACATTGCCTTAGACGTTTTTCTGTCACTATTCTCAGATCTAAAGGTTGTTATATATACTTACAAAGATACACATCCAAGAACATCTCTTTCGATAGAATTCTCCATTTTTAACCGAGAAAAGCTTGGAAAAGTTACTGTTTTTCATTGTTAAATCATTTTTAACCATGAAAACTTGATTATTTTAAGTTTTTGAAACAAAGTAAGGGAGAATCCATCGAACTATGATTTTGAACCTCAGACTCTAACTTGAACGTTATAAACCTGTTTTCAGTAATTTTATTTAGAATTTAATTGTTTATCAATTGATTTCTTTGGAAAATTGTGATTATTCAGAGTTACAAATTTAGGGTTCTTGGTTAAAGTAGTTCAAGGTTGTGTTTTAAAGATTTAAAAAGGGGTATTGTGTTTAAAAGTAATTAATTAAAAATTAGTTTTGGTTTAACTTAAATTTTCTGGAAATTTGGAAAATAATGGCCGGAGAATTTATCGTAACTAAGACTAATCATGTCTCGTATCAGAATGTGCAATCCATTACGAACTTACAGTTTCGTGCATGGGCACAATTTCTAAATACACGTTCTTTAGTGGCATATGCACTGAGTACTCCCGTGGTCCTTTGTATCGATCAATTAACTGTGTTGTACACATCAGCCACTGACACATCTGAGAATAATGTAGGTGCCTTCAGTTTTTTGTGCCAGGGGGCAGAACAATAAAGGTGACGGAACATGACTTTAATAGGGTTTTACATTTTCCAACGGAAAACCTTGTTCCTGATCCCAATACTGAGGAAATACATGCTTTCTTCACTCTCATAAGAAGTCAACAACCAAACTTCTTTGTGGGAGAGTTCCTAAAGCATTATCTGACTAAGCCATGGAATTTTTTCTTTCACACTTTAATCCATGTTTTTACTGCTAAGCTAACAAATCTGCATGGTATTCCCTTATTTCTTCAAAAAATAGGGTTTGCCATTGCTAACAATAGGCATATAAACATTGGAAAGCTTGTGATTGATCAGATTATTCTGTGCATGGGACCACTGGATGAAAGAATAGGCATAGATGATGTGCTTTGTATCTATCATAGGTTCCTACAGCTAATTCTTAATGATGTGTTAACATTTGAAGAGCGGGAGACCTTTGAAGGTGAGGAGTCCATGGAATGTATGAAGATGAAGAGCAATGCCATAACAGCTCTGATAAAGAAGAATCATCTTCCAGGGGTGCCTACTGTTCTAACTGATTATCTAAGAACGGTACCCCTACCACTTCTACCCCCAGGGGGACAGGTAAATGAAGGTAAAATCCCTGAACCTGTTGTGGCTCCACAACCTCAACCCATGCATGGATGTTGATCCAGAGCCCTCGGTGGCCATTCCTGACCAAGAGATTGCAAACCCACAATCTCTAACCACGGTCATAGAGCCTTTGGACGTGCCAAATGAAAACATAAACGAACCTCCTTCCCCTACTATACCCAACATATAGACATCCTTGAGTGTAGAGGGAGATAGTGCCTCAGAAGCACCACATAAGGAGATACGCCATTCAGCAGCAGCTCTGCCTTCCTCTAAAAGGAGAAGACTAGAAAACGAGGCAACTGTTGAAACTTCATTTCAAACTTCCAAAGAGCCCTTCACAGATTTTTCTGATGCTGATTGGGCTACATTAACAAAAGATATATCTGAACCTATAGCTCAATCAAGCAAGGATGAATTAACGGAAGCAACTGGTGTTCCGACCATATTACGGTCAGGTTCACTGGTTGAAGGTTCTAAGAACCAAGTGTCTTCACAGACGTCGAGAAAAGGTTTTGACCTAAATGCAGAATTACAAGGGTCATTATCTAGCTCCCCAGATGGAACATATCTGGATCCTGCGGGTAAAGGGTATGACGTAGGTGCGGATCGGCAACTCGGTGACAATGAATCAATTTTAATTGAGGAGTTAAATGAGGAAAAGTCTTCACAGACTTTAGAGGGAGTTTCAGGATCTCTGCTGTTAATAGAGCCTGATTCTAGCCTCCTAGAGATTCAAACTCTAGATCCTACAAAGGATACATCATCTACGGATGATCAGCAACTTGGTATATCCAAGGACGGGGACTTGCGAAGCCCCATTGCACCACCGGTGACCTCCTTAAGGATGGCTACAGTGTTTTCTGATGCAGGTACAAAGAGCACTAAGGGAATGAGTGAAACACAAACACATACACCTGGCATGAGTGGGAAAGGAAATATGAGTGAAACACCAACAGAAACGTTGAGTGCACACCCAGAGCCAAATGTGAGGAGTGACACACTAACCCTACCAAACATTGATGATTTGATAATACCTACTGAAAGAGAGCTACATGTACAATCCACTCTCAAGGAGATCACAGTCCATGATAAAGAAGGAAATCCATTATTCAAGGTTCCATTGAGACCTTCCTTTGACCAAGGGATCTCCTCCGGTCAAGCCAATGCTTCTTTAATGACTATTCAAGAGAAGGTTGACTTGGCTACAGCTGATTCCAGAAGAACCTACAGGGTCTTAGGCACTGCATCTGGCACTATAACAGGTACTAAACAGGCAGTGGACTCCTTGAGGAAGGAAGCAATGGAGGAACTAGTCGACTTGAGAGGAGACGTCAAAGAACTGAAAGATGGATTCATGAATGAAGTATATACCCTACAACAAGGACAAGAAGCTTTGAAAGAAGACGTTCTGGTTATCCGGGATGGTCAAGCACGGGTAAAAGATGCAATGAACACACTGTCAAGAGTGGAGTCTAAACTTAACAAGAGATTGAATAGAATTGAAAAGACTACCAACTTGAGACTGGATGACATTGACCTGAAGCTGGCTTCTATGCATGAGATGAATAAGGATATTGCTGAATTCATGGAGAACCAAAGTGATGGAGTACAGTCGATATGGAATATGTTGAGGAACCAACAACCCGGACCTTCAAATCAACAACCTGGTCCTACTACAAACTTTTATGCTGAGGACAACTTCATCGAGGATTCCTCAACTAAGGGGGAGAAAAATGGAGGATGGGAGACAGATGGATGGGGAGTATGGGAAACCAATGAAACTATTCCAGTTAGACAATACTGGATTGAAGACATGGAAGCATAAGAAAGTGAAGAAGGATTTGAGATGTATGAGCAACAACAGGAAGAGCATGAACCGAATTATCCAGAGCCTATAGAATTTCATATCTTGGATGATAATATGGAAGAAGCAAATCCTCTATCACTGGAACAGGAAGCTGCCTTGGAGAGATTGAAAGCTGAAAGAGCAAAAAGAGATGCCAGGCAAGCTGAGAAGGAAACTCATCAAGCAGTTCTGAGGAATGAGAAGCATAAAAGATTCAAGGTCTATGCTGAAGTAAGGAAGAAGAAGATGATGGATTTGGCAAAGAAACAAGGTATTGACTGGGAGATGGCTTATAAAACTTTCTGTGGAGTTGAAGACGGATTAGAAGTCAACGACAATACGGAGCTGGAAGTTATCATTCAGGACATCAGAAGTGCAAATATTGAAGATCAGACTTACTTCACTGCATTGAGAAATTCTCTGATCTTTCTGAAAGCTGGGGTTAAAGCAAATGGTGCCTGGAACATAGTGATCAATTTTCTTGAGAAAGGTACATTTGTGATTTCTACTAATTTTTTTGAACAGAGAACATGCACGGAACTGCAGGTGATGCTCATCAAGATAAAAAGAACTACAAGGCTAAATGAACTGCTCCGTGAGCATGTTAAAGAAATCTGGATGAAGGTCAGTCCAGAGATTACTGAAAACCCTCCAATGGTTAGATTCATGATGAATGACTTGTTCAGAATCTGTTATTTGACGGAGGACAAGCTGAAAGATTATCCAAGTAACTATCTAATATCAGTGGAGAAGTATCTTAGATCAACTGGATTCACATCAACGGAGAAGGACAAAGCAGCAGACACTCTGAGAAGATTTCTAATGGAGAATGTTCCTTACTATAGGAAGAGAGTGGAGAGAGGATTGAAAGTGCGTCCCAGACTACCAAACATGCCAAAGCTAAATAAGAAAGATGTTAACATTGCATGGTTGTGGGTTGGAGTGGGTCAAGAGGTTGAATATATTGGAAGACACATCAAAGGAGCAATCCTTAAACCTGGAGATTCATTGCACTATCCATCTGTGATTGATTATCAAGCTGCTAACTCCAATCCTGTGATTGAAGAAGGTGAGATTAAGATGGACTGAAGAATTGAAGCAAAGAACAAAAGAACTATCAACTCAGACTAGAGGACCAACTTTATTGTATAAAGTTTTAATGTTTTTTGATTTGTGAAATCTGGAAATGTATATATCTCATCCAGAATGCATTTAATATTATCAAGTTGTCTTACTTTAATTAGTTTCATGTTTCCTTAGTTATTTGAGTTATCCTCGAGGTATTTGCTTGTCGAACTCTATACAATCAAATAGGGGGAGATTGTAAAGCATAATGTAACATAAGATGTAACAGAGATAACTACAACTCAACAAAGGACAAGACAGACAATAATATTAACAGAAGCACAGGATTCCAGAATCAAAGAAGAAAAGGTAAACTCAAAAAATCAAAATATGGTATGTATTCTTGAAGTCCGTAAACAGGTCACGGAAAGAAGTTCATGAAAATGTTCAAGCCTCAGTGACAATTAAAGAAACAAGACTTTCAAGACTACAGAAGTATGTGAATGATTTAGAGTCAGTACTACAGGGTTCCAGTGATTTATTTGAAGCAACCAGAACGACAAAGGACTAATCAACAACATTGAATTGAAGACATAAAAGAATTGATCAAGTGTTATTCATCTGTGAACAAGACCAGTTGCACCAGTTGACGACACTTAAAAAGATCAAGTTGTTTTATCGTCTCAGAAGAAATTGATTCAGTCTAATACTAAACACCCTGAAACTCAGAAGATTTTCTAATAGATCAAGGACAAAAGAAAAGGATTCGATGGTTTTTAATTTATGAAAACCATCGAATGTGATTCAAGAAATCAATCAGAAAACTAATATAAGTTAATTCCTCATTTGATAGTTTTATTAAAAAACCATCAAATGGAAAATTAACTTTATACATCCGATAGTTTTCCAATTTGAGGAGCAGGTGGAAAGTGAATTTGTTTGATAGGTTGATGAAGATCCAACAGCCAAGAATAATTGATTACTTTTGGTTCGATGGTTTTCAATTCAGACTACAATTAATACAAGAGAGAAGAAGTGTCTTCTTCAGTTATCAGGTTCATCACAGAAGCAATTACGGATTAGAATTGTAGCACCCCTCGAGGTTTATATTTATAAAACGATATATTCCTCGACTCGTGTTTTGATTTGGTGCATTTGATTTCGTGTTAGAACTGAATGATTAATCCGCGAACGAAATTAAAGAATTTGTGAGTATAGTATTCACCCCCCTCTACTATACTTTGGACCTAAAGTATAAAAATTTGTTAAACAATAAAACTTTAATAAATGTTAATAATAATAATATCATTGATAGATATAATACAATCATATTTCAGACATTTTTTTATACACGTTGATTTCCGATTCTTGATGTTTGTTTATAAGAAAAGATTAGGTAGGAAAACATCAATAATGGTAACATTTATAATTTTGAAGTTAAACTAACATTATATAATAAATATACTATTATTGATATCAGAAGCTTAATAAGTGACATATCAAATATTATTAACAATAAAGTTGTCATATTCAAATTATTAGTTTAACATATCAATATGATATAATTTAATTATAAAGTCGTGAGTAAATTATCGTATAATAGTTTTTATAAATTTGGATCGTGACTAATGTTTGTTTATTCAATTTTATAAAAGTATAAGACAATGGTTTTTCTTTAAAAAAGTGTTGTAAGCTGTAAGATGTAACAATAGTTTTGGTCCAACAACCGTTGTATAATGTACACAAGGGTTTTCGTTTTGATCCAATCGTTGTTGAATAATCTTTGTAACAATTGTTTAAGTTGCTAAACCGTTGTTTAATATAGACAATGGTTTCTTTTTATAAAATCATTGCGTGAGTAATTACGTTACAAACCTTTGTTTTAGCTAATTCGTTGTCTATATAAAAAATGTTGATTTTTTTAAAATTAATTTATTTGTTGCCCTTAATAGATAAGTGTTACACACTTCATCTTAACATTGAACCTCTTATTTGGATATTTTATATAAAAATTTATAAATAAAAACACTTAAATAAATTTTAATAATAATAACAATAAATTGATAAATAGATTACGATCATATTTCAGATATTTTTTTATACACGTTGTAGATGTTGACATCATATATTGTATGATTTACGATCCTTGATATTTGTTTATAAGGAAAGATTAGCTAGGCAAACGTTAATAATTGTAACATTACTAATTCTGAACTTAAACGAACATTATATAATAACTATACTATTATTGATATTAGAACGTGACATACAAAATATTATTAATAATAAAGTTGTCATATTCAAATTACTAGTTTTACATATCAATATGATATAATTAAATTACAAAGTCGTGAGTAAGTTGTCTTATATTAATTTTTATATATACAAGTCGCAACTCACGTATGTTTTGTTTATTCGATTTTACAAAAAGTATAAGAAAATAGTTTTTCTATAACAAAGTGTTGTAAGTTGTAAGACCTAACAATGGTTTTGGTCCAGTTTTCGTTTTGATCCCATCGTTGTTCAATAATCTTTGTAACAAATGTTTATGTTGTTAAACCGTTATAGACAATGATTTCTTTTTATAAAATTCTTGAATGAGTAATTAGGTTACAACACTTTTTTTAGCTAAATTGTTGTCTATATGAAAAACATTGATTTTTGTAAAAGTACTTCATACAACGTTAACATTAAATTTCTTATTTGGATATTTTGTATATAAATTTATTAAATAAAAACACTTAAATAAATGTTACTAATAATAATAATAATAATAATAATATATTGATAGATAGATTACAATCATATTTCAGATATTTTGTTATATAGGACGTAGATGTTGACATCATATATTATATGATTTACGATCCTTGATATTTGTTTATAAGGAAAGATTAGCTAGGCACACGTTTATAATTGTAACATTACTAATTCCGAATTTAAACGAACATTATATATAACTATACTATTATTGATACCAGAACCTGAATAAGTGACATATCAATATCATTAACAACAATATTACTTATTGAATAAATAATAATAATACTAATAATAATACCTATCTATTTTACTGATATTCCAAAAAAATTTGAAAAATTAAGTTTATTTGGTTTGCTATTTTAACATTCAACTAGTTGTTTGACAAGTACTTCTATGTAGTATTTCGTCCCCGATTTTGGTTTCAAATTTTTTTAGAAATATTTCTCGATAATCCCACAAGATTAATTTTTTATTTATTGATTTTTTTTACACATCACTATACTATAAGTAGATAGTTTGTTGATGGGGAACTAGTCTCATTAACGGAGTTGTATTTTACTAGATTTTGGTTAAAAGATCGTACTAAAAAAGTTTCTAATTTTTTAATTATTTTTGTATATTACTAAAATAATTAAATATTAACATCGGTGCGATTGGATGATTAAAAAATTAAATTTATTTCATTTAAATGTTTTATAATAAACTTTAAATTTTTACAACGCAAATGAAATTTATTTTTATTTTTGTCCGTCACTTCATCACCAAACTCAAATTTTGTTAAAATTTTCGTAGTCTTACTCCCCTCAACCAATAATTCATTTCCCTCATAAAGGAAAATTTCACCAAATTTCACCCCGTTTGACTTTCCCCCATCGTTAACAAACATACTCGAATTAATACATACGATTTTCACCCCAAAGACACTATCTGTAACACCCCAGTCCCACATCGAGGAGATTTGGGACTTCTTTTAAGTTTATAAGGCAAAACACTACTACTAATTAGCACCAACAAATCATGATCTTTTGGGGGCCTGTGGTGGGCTAGTCGTTACCCAAGTTGGCTGCGTTTGGGCCAGTAGGCTTCGACTTATTAAGGACTCGCCGGGTTGTCACACTATCTGTATCTCATATCTCTCTGTGGTTCCCTCCACTCACTGTCTGTGTACTGTATTCAGTTGTAGTTTCAGAGCTTTAATTTTTAGGTATTACCCTCAAGTTTTAGTCACTAGAGAGAATCAACAAGTTAAGGTAATTGAGTTTTGTCTCCAACATATTTCATTATTTGGTTCCTTATGTTGTTTTGCTGCTTTCTTGAAACTTGTTCAACACTTTAGTATTTGTAATTCTTGAGTGTTTTGTTGTTCATGAGCTGGGGTTCTAATATGCATAGCTTAATTTTTTATTTTGACTTGAAATATGTGTTTTTATGTATCAAGATTGTATCTTTATTGTTTGTTTCTATGTAGCACATAGCTTTAATAATGATGCTATGATCATGGAGTATATTGGAAATGAATCTTTCTTAGAGGGTACTGGTGAGGAAAACATTGTTGATGCATCTCAAATCAACTATATTGGAACCGAAATGTTTTCAGCATGTGTCTCAATTTCAAAATTTTGAGAAAACACATGAAGATAGAAGTGGAGTAGATATTCTAACCAGCAGGTCTCATGTCAAAACATCACATCAGCAAGTACATCAATGTAAGTGTGTTTTAACAAGCTTGTACATGCCTTCCAACTTGATTGCTTGTTGGTTGCTTCTGATACTAGGAAAGATTCTAATGTGCTTTCTTTTGACAGCAAGAAACAACCTGGAAGGGATACCAAACCTAATTGTACAAAAAAACTAGAGCATGCTGCTGTTCGATTCTCCAATGCTGTTGCTGGTGCCAGGGACGTAGCAAAATTATTTGTTTTTAAAGTATCATCTGTTTGCATATTTTAGTATGTCAGTACATGCAAAATGTAGCCTGCTCCTTTTTTGTTTCTCAATTTAAGAATTTGTTAGTACATATTCTCAATTTAAGAATGTTAGTACATAAGAATACAATTGAATATTTGCAGGAAGCAGATTTTACAAATTCGATAAGAAATTGTAAAAGTTATGGCTATTGTCATGTTCTATTTACTTCTGTGTTCGTAAAAACTTTTTAATATATTTGTTTTATTTGTCAACTGCAGGTAATAAATAGGTCATCAGTTCAAAAAGTTGTATACCAGATAGAACTACAGACTCTACAGACTCTCACCCTGCCTCCAAATATTTTATTTTATTTATCTAAATAATTAGATATATAAAGAGGACTTTAGGTGCGTAATTACATTCTACTAACGTTCATAATTTAGTGTTTTGTGAAAGAAACTCAATATTTTCTCAGATGCATATAGAAACATCTCCCCATTGAGTTTCAACTATTGGAAAAACAATTGTCCTTGTTGCAAACTTATCTCAAACAGCTTCTTCTGCTGCCGTGTTTGTTTGCTGCCGTGTTTGTTAAAAGATTTGTTAGATAGGATAAGAACACATTAAATAACGTAATCAGTTTCCTCAATCTAAAATTATCCTTTGAAATATTTGTAAGCACCAGCCTCAACTCATGGTCTGATGTCCTCAACATGGTATCACTTATGCTAATACCATCAACTGCTTTATTGTCTTCTGCATCTTGTAAAAGAAGTTGTGCCTATTCAAGGACATGAACCATACAGAGGCATGTAGAAACACTACAAGAAAAGGGTCAATAGACATCGGTTTTCAGCCGATGTCTATGTTGTTTTCAAACCGATGTCTTAGTCGGTGATGTCTATCTTAGACATCGGCCAGAAACCGATGTCTATGTTGTTTTCAAACCGATGTCTTAGTCGGTGATGTCTATCTTAGACATCGGCCAGAAACCGATGTCTATTTAGCTCTTAGACATCAATTTTTTAGCAAATAAATTGATTTATATTATCATCTTATACATCATCTTGTACGGATGTCTAATGAACTTATAAACATCAGTTGTTACAGGCAAAAACTGATTAATATTCTTTGTTAGACATCACTTTGTTCCGATGTCTGTTTTGGTTTTAAACATCAGATTTTATAAATTTCGATGTATTTATTACCATTAGATATTAGTTTCTAAGCCTATAAATAAACAGTTGTCTTTCCAAGCGTTAAAAAAATTAAAAACTGGACCATTCATAATATATATCCAACCATTTATATTACAGCATTCAGAAAATACATCCAACACCACCACATAAATCCGCAAAACAAACCGCACAACCATCATCATTAAATACTACAGGGGTAAAAAAGAACATTAAATAAGATAACAAAGTGTACCACCAGAATCGGTAAATTACTTTTTAAACGCATCTTACAAAAGACCTTACAACTGCAAGAATCAGTGTGAGATCTCTGTGAATGATTCTAAGCCTGGAGTCCTGATGAAGGTAGAGTAGTCCCCTAGACATCCCATTTATAATGTTGTAGCGCTTCAGCCAGTCAAATGATTTGCAAAGTTCTTTATCTGTTGATTGACATTTATTTGGTAAGTAAGGGCCTTACCAAATATGACAGAATCTAAACCTCTATTGGACATATATTCATAGATCAACATTCTTTCCCCTTCTTCAACACAGCACCCTAGAAGTTTCACAAGATTCCGATGTTGAAGCTTAGCTATGCATGAAACTTCGTTCATAAATTCATATATTCCTTGTTTTGAAGTTTTTGATAGCCTCTTCACAGCTATCTCTTGATTCTTGTCCAACATGCCCTAAAAATAACAAGACAAAAATGTCCAACAACTAAAAATAATAGGTCTAGTAGCGTGAGGCATTCTTCTTTTACCTACGAGCTAGAAATTTTTCCTGATCAACTTCAACCCTCTACTAGCAAGTGCAGCTAGGCCGTGAACAGCCAACCATCGCACTATGATTAAATTCTACTTAAAAATAACAGGTCTAGTGCATTTTGACTTAAAAGATCATTTAAATATATGTAGGTATCTTTTGTCCGTCCTCCCAAGGAACTGATTTGTATTGGGTTTACGACACAGTGAACATACTAATTCAGGCATTCAGCCGAGTAAAACAAGACTTCCCACCTTGACTGAACAAAAACGTCAACTATACCAGCAAGAGTCACTCATTATGTGCATACTAGTCACACAATATTACTACAATCTTTGTAGTCACACAATATGTTCCCACACTAGTGCCACCACAACAAATTTACATAGCTTCTAATTCATTGGTTTAAACATCTTTTATTGCATTTTAGCTCATTGAAAGTGTCATAGAAGAGAACATACCAGCAATACATAGTTGATGGTTTGCAAGGTCAAAAGGAATTGACTTACCAGATTATGTGAAGCAGTACAGGCAGATACATCATAAGGATTAAGGCGCGACAACTTTATTATACTGGCATCTGCAAGCTTCACCTGCAACAGAACAAGTCACTCCAGGCAGAAAGATGGTGTCCAAATAAAAGGCTATTTCCGTGCTGAAATGAAGGCGACACATAATACTAGAGAGGCAAGTGCTAATGTATGACAGGTAAAGATTCAAAATGAACAAATCTGGCTGCTGTACTTTTGATCTTCCAAAATTTAATTTGTCTTAAGCGTGGAATGTGGTTATATTATTCTGTGGCCATATTGACATGGACTAGCCAGACTTCTTGTTTATTCCCGAGAATCAAATGTTATTCACATCTTATGTCTTATTAAATCAAATCGGATGGAAAGTAAATAGGTTTCTTGGTCAGTATCAAAGGTGATTGGTTTTAGCGACAACTAGTAATCTTATTATTCAATTATGTCCTGAATGGCCAAAATGCCTCCATACATATTTAAAGCATCGACCTAAATGGCCTGAATGTTTAAAGTTCTACCGAGGGTTCTCATAAAAATCCAGTAAAATTCATTATTATTTGGCAGCAGCAACTAGAGTGTCCTATAGAAAGGCGATAATAATTTTCCATTAGTAAACCTATGGTTTGTGTCAGTTCTCTGTTACACCCATTTTAAAATCATATTATCTAGGGTAAGCAAACAAACAAAGTAGGAGAGAAGGTTTACAAATTAAAACCTGTCTAAATATTGATGGAAGAAGTTGAGGATTAGTCAGCATAACCTGTCTAAATTAACTTTTTACACAGAAAAGATGTACTTACCGACACACATTACCTGCATGCTCTGAAAGTTAGCACAAAGAAGCTGATTGATGAAATCAGGTGAAACTGAGGACTCTTTTCTTGCTGACATTGCTCTTTGAAACAACCATTCAACCAAGATGCAGTCAAATTGGGCTGCACATAGAGTTTTAACTTTTAATCGAAGACATAACCGGAGGGTTCTACGTTATTTTGATTATAGAAAATTCTAGACATACCATATATCTGCAGGGAGGAAAAGAACATTATGAAACAAGAAAAGAGGTAGTGAAAGTTTTCTAACTTTTAAATTATTCTTAATTTATTAAAAAACATATACTAATTGAATAAACAACCTATCTATCAATTGAAATTTATGAATTTAGGAGCGTACTATAATCATGCTACTGCAAATCATCCAAAAGGAAAAAACTACAGATCTTTTATAACCACTATAGACAAGTGAAAGGTAGCTGGATCATTCTATAATAATATAATTGCACAAATACTAGTAGTACTCACTAAACTGTTAGTACTAAATCGTCCATTAACTGCATATGGCATAATTAAAACCTTCAATATTGGAATCTGACATTCTTTGGATAGATGATGGGTTGAATATAGGGGTAATTGTGTTCCACATAATATTTTTAATATTATTCCATCACTAAAATAGGACCAACATCAATAATTATATCTGCAAACTTGAATTACCTTGAAAAATAGGACCTTGTCCATATTCATTGACTTAAACTCCCACCATTGCCTCTGTTGGTGTATAGGAAAAAGTTACACATAAAACTAATTAAGAAAAAATGAATACAGATTTATACATATACAAGTATTACCTGACACCGCAAGTATAAAGTTTTTGGATCATAATTTTCATCTTCCAGGACGTCGTTTATTGGCATCTCTGCGGTTTCTATTCAGAATTCAAGGACAAAAAGTGATTCTTCAAAACAATAATGGCATACAACTAGCTGTCATTCATAATGGTTTAGAAACTAGAAGTGGAGGTAAAATGAGGATGTGTAAATTATGTATAGAGGTAGTGACTAGTATGATTGAAGAGAAAAAACCCCCAATTTAAGAAATTAGGGTTTTGATTCAGAAATTAGAGAAAAAACCACCGTGCTGGTGGACGGAGGTGAGTAGAGCAGTGGTGAGTTGTGGTGGTGAGAGACGAGAGAGAGAGAGGGAGTCGAGGGTAGAGTGAGAGAGAGATAGTGAGACGAGAGGGGGGTAATAATTTAGTTTTAGTCGGGGGAGTAGAGTGAGACGAGAGGGGGGAAAAATTGATAAGGGGGGAAAATAATTGGTATAAAGGGGGGAATTAATCACGAAATTTTTAGTAAGGGGGAAACAAATTGAAGTAGGCGCGCGTTTGAATTTTTTTAGTCGAACTTTAGACATCGGTTCTAAAATAAGCGATGTCTTCAAACAACAAAGACATCAGATTAACGCGGGGTGATGTTATTACATCAGCGGTATTAGTAATCGATGTCTAATGTGTGATGTCTATTGAACATTTTCTTGTAGTGAAATAGAAATTAATGTCAAAGAGCTGGAGTAGAAAATTAACTACTTGAAATAAGTATAAAAGATACCTCTGCTGCAACAAGTAACCTAATTTGCTCATCAAATGTAGTGAATATATCAACAACTTTAGAAGGTGATGAAGTATCGATGTTGATCTGGAAGGATATGATAACTTTAGCTCATGTATTCCCACTACAGGACCTGTACCATATAAAATATCTATACCTGAACAAGTATAAGAAAATAGTACAGGTTTTTAGTTGGATTTTTGTGTGTATTAGTGGAGATTTCGGGTGGAGAGTTGTGTGCATGTATACTGAGCAATAATGTGGAACAAAATCCAGGTATGGACAACATTTCCACAAGGTTTGAAGCACTATATTTTTCAGTTACCCGTTTTAAGTAGTACTTTAATTAATATTAATTGATTCTCGTTGATGAAAATGCCCTTGTATACTTGTGCATAATTTTTCAAGAGATGGTGAAGATAAGGTTCATGTCGCAGGTGGCTTCTCATAATATATATTTGATCTGAATTCTTTGTGCTCCTTACCTAAAATCTAAACGGCAATAAAAGAACTCGATTTTTTTTGGACCCTTCACTAATTCCTTTCTTGTGTATAAAGGAAATTGTTATGAGGTGTAATATATTTGGCTTATAAAGAGATTTTTCATATTGATTATGATATTACTTGTATGGGTATGTGACTAAAACTTTCTGTTTCGAGCAGGCAAAAGAAGAATGCAAATTTCTAGAGGTTTTGATATAACTACCTTTGGAGGATTACAGGGAGGAAAATGCATTTCAGCACCCAAAGTTGGCAACGTAGCAATAGAAATTCTTTATGACACTTTAGAAGGTATTTTTCCCACTTTCTATATCCCCGTATAGTATATATATTATATTGTGCACACTTATACTTTTTGATTTCATTTCCAAAGGTTCCTCTTTTTGTATCGCATGTGTTCCTTGATAATTGTAGTATCTAGTACCCGCGAGGCATATCATTCTCCAAGCGCAGAAATCTTCTATTGGCATGTTCGCTTAATTTGATGTCTATGTTATTTGCAAACAAAGATGAGTACATAGAAAGTCTGTTTATGGAGCAAAGTAAATATTATTTCTTTTGTAATTTGAGTCCCTATTTGCACTAGATGTAGTTTGTTTTTTAGATGATATGATTTTATGAGAATTAGATGATGGTAGTGGTTGTTTGTTTGGAATTGCTTGGTTGTTCGCACTGTATAAACTCTATTATCTTTTGTAAATAAAATTATTGTTTATTTAATCATTTGCCAATGTTATCATCCTTCAAACACTTATTAAAAGTATCATGGGAGAACACATTTGTTGGAAGAAACCATTGTATGAGAAAAAGTTGACAACTCTATAAAATTGTAAAACCATCATCAATAATTGACACACAAAATTCTTCTTATAAAAATGAACCGTTGTGTGGAAGCAACAAAAAAAAAACATAAAACCGTTGTGCAAAATAATCATAGACGAGAATGTCGAGGAAGAAAACTGTTGTACATAAACCTTCTCACAATTCTAATGTACCAAGTTAACTGTCGTGTTAATTTACATCATACAACAAACATCATAAAAATATCTCTTGATACTAATGGTTTCCAACAACGTTTTCCCAAGTGCACTATTGTTGTTTCTAGTTGTTATACAACACTTTATATTTACTCGTATGTTGTGTTCCTCACCTTATACAACGCGATTTTTGATAGTAAACTGTTGTTTTTTCTGGTTATTATACAATACTTTGTTAATCGGTGACTGTCGTGTCAATGCTTTTACACAACATTTTTTAACCGTTATCTAAAGTCTATCTGACGAGTACATCTCAATAGTCATCAGTTTTCGGGGGTAATAGACAACTGGCCTGGACGTCTGAGTCAGTTTTTCTTGTAATGAACACTTGGGTGACCGTACTGAGCATTTAGAGAATGGGGGCAGCTGGTAAAGACTCTATTTTAAAAGATCAGAAGTCGGAAATGAAGAAGGAACAGCTAGAGGACACAATTGAGGAGAAACTTGAGGAGGAACTTGCCAGGATAGATGAGCAGGTACGCCTCTTGCGTGAGAAGATGGACGCTATTGCATCTCTGAAATATTAGAAATCAAACAGAAAATCAGCAATTTGAAGAGGGAGTTTGAAGAAACTGCTGCTTCCTTAAGACTTTGATTGTCTATGGGATTTGTTGTAATTCCAATTTTCATATCTGGGGAAATAACATAAGTTTTGTTTACTGATTCTGCCATAATTTAAGTGTTTTTATTTCATCAGCAGCATTAAAACCTCATATAGAAGAAATATTGAAGCAAAAAATTAATTATTAAATTAATTAAATGTTTGCATCAATTGGAGAGAAAGCAAACTTGCAGTAAATTTCTTTTATTCTTCTTTCCCTTTTTTTTCTTTTATCGAGAACAACCAAACCTTGATGTTGAATTAATGGAACTTTGGCTAGGTAAAGATTTATGTCAACACTTGCTCAAAATTTATGATTCAAAGATAGTACTTGTTATATGTAAAATTAATAGAAATTGAATGGTGCTTTTTGAGTTTAATTTGTTTTGAAATTTATATTAATAATGTAAATATTATTAGATTAATTTAATATATTTGACCCTATAATTGAATAGTTGTATATTAAATAATTTTGAGAACAAATTAATTGATACACAGATTGTACCAAATTATTGGCTTAAGAAAACAAATGCTGATAGAAAGAATATCTACTATATTATTATTGATTATAAAATGTATGCTTCTATTGTCATTGTAAATCAAATTATCTTTACTGTAATATATAATAGAATTATTTTAAGTCTTGACTCATAATTTAGGCTTGATTGGTAAAACAATTATTAATATATAATCAAATTATTATCTTTACTATAATATACATGTCCAAATTAGGCAGGCTGGACGATGTTTTAAGCCTGCACATGTGACAACCACATCCAGTATCTAATACCCATGATGTAGAAGTAGACAAATTGACTTCTATAACATACATACCTGAATCAGAAATCTTCACAGACTTCATTCTCTTCACGTTCTGATCCTCCAAATAAGTTTGACAATTACGCTTCCAATGACCCGGCTTCTTGCAAAAGTGACATACATCACCCAGCACCTTTTGCAACACCTCCAGTAGGCTTCAAAACCTTTTTGAAAGCAGGCTTCGGATTAGCAGATTAAGATCCAATCTTCTTCTTGCCTTTCCATTTCCCCTTTCCTTTGGCATTCCCTTTTTTTCACCATCATTATGGGAGCAGGGTTAGCCTTTGACATATTGGTTTCAGTATTCCTCAATAATGCCAACAGTTCGGTAGGTGTTTTGTCTATCTCACTCATAGTATAGTTTATGACAAATTCAGTGTAGTTGTTGTTCAAAGACTGCAAGATCAAATCTTCTTGGTGTTCCGGTAAAATCGGGTAACCCAAATTCTCAAGGGTTTCCAAATACCCTATCATCTTTAGAACATGCGGTCCAACCGGGTCACGATCTCCCAGTTTGCATGCATACAACGCTTTGCTTACATCAAACCTCTCTTGACGAGCTTGACCCTCAAACATTCTTTTGAGGTGCTCTATCATGTCATAAGCGTCCATACGCTCATGTTGTTTTTGAAGCTCATGACTCATAGTCGCTAGCATCAAACACAGACATCCGTAGAATCATCAAGATGCTTCTGATAAGCATTTTGTTGAGCCTCGGTTGTTTCAGCAGTAAGAGGTCCAGGGTGAGGAATATCAAGGACATAAAGCTTTCGCTCCTTCCTGAGGACAATCCTCAAATTCCTTTGCCAATCAAGGAAGTTGGTTCCTGTCAGCTTTTCCTTCTCAAGGACTGATCGCACAGAGAAATTGTTTGAGTTTGCCATTTAGATATCTACAATGTTAAAATGCATAAATTAAGTTAGTTTCAGATTTATTAAATTATGTTCAAGTGATTATCCATATATATTCACAATATATATCTCCCACTATTTTTATCAAATCAATAGCCCTAACTATTAATTCGGAAGGCATTACTCTAAATCCTTCTAGTGAGCCAAGATCCATTTTTCGTCATGCTTAAGGTCAGCTTTGGCTTTACTCCAAAAACATGATTTATTTAGGTAGACAACTCTTGTTAATTATATCATATATAACTCTTGGAAAGTTTTGGTAAAACAACATTTGTCCCCATTTATCCAATAAATCATACCAAACTCCATGCCTCTAAGTTCACAATCCTATTGTGGTAACTTAGTTAAGTCTAACCCAATGGTCTAACAGTTAAGTATCACATTTACTTCATCGCGTCTTACCACGATAGATTGGAGTGCTTCACTTTGGTGAACCCACTCTTTCTTGATATAGGTCTTGACGAGTGTTGCCCATTAGAAGGCATCTAATTGACTTAATATTTTAAATTTAGGGATTTTATTATTAAAACGACCATGATCCCATCATCAAGAGATTCCCAATTTTTCCTTGAACTAAGTACTTCAATTCAAAATTTATCAGTGGTTTGATTTCCAGTTCAACGGAGGAGTCACAGTGGTTTCACTTAAAACCCGCCTTTCTTACAAGCGCTGCTTGTATTTTTGTCAAAATCGCCCCATATCAAAAAAAATTGAAAATTCATACTTATTTCCGTGTTTCATAAACACTGGAATTTCATGTTCGTTTTGTTCAATTTTAAAATCTTGAATCGTTACAGATTTTATCTTGTTTAGCAAACATGGCATGGGTGATGTATCTAATGCATACACGTTTAATCTAATTAAAACATGCATCATTATAGCTACGCATACATATCATCATCACATGCATCATATATGTAAAGTGCGTAAAGTAAATGCTTGGTTATGGCCCAATCCTATGCGATTTTTCCAAGCTAAGGAAAAATCAAGGTCAATCTATGGTGGTATCAAATACAACATAATAAATGATACATGTCTTCATGCTTCCTTGTAATGACTCATTTGATCGCCTCCTTGGTATGCCTCCATGTCTTCATATCATCAATTACATTACAAAATATGAAACAAGCTAATCTAATAAACTTACAATTGAAACTCGAGTTACATTCGAGATTTAATCATTACAAGAATGAACGACATGCAAGTCGTATTTAAAAACCAAAACCATAATCAAAACCACTAACCTATGGGTCTTAGGGCCATAACCATACACCATTCTCAATTAACAGTTAAGAACATCTAAGATTTCATTAAGACATCATACCATATCATATTTCTCATGATCCAATCAAAGAAATCATAAAAGGCACAAATCAGAAAAATCGAAATCATGACAGAAAATAGTAAATCGCAGTTTTCAGCGCCTAAACGATGTCAAACGGCCAAAAAGTGACTTGGGTCACAACAAGTTGATGAGATTTACTCGTGACGATTTTCCCTTTCCAAAAAGGTATTATTCGTCGAATTCTGACACCGAAAAATTGAAAAAACACTATTCATCGCAGAAACTTTTTCTGCAGATTTCGCTTTCGGAATCAAACGAAACAATTTCGATCGATCCTCAAGCCTCTGTATCACGTATCATATGCATACATACCTCACCAACAACAACATATGTGTAAATACACATCAGAACCCATCAATTTATATATATAAACAAAACAAGATGCATATCATACAAAATCGCATACATATTAGTCAAGGCAGATTGTAAGCATGCTATGATCAATAAAACAGTAAACATTTAAACGAATTAAACAATATTTGCAAGTAGCTATGATACCATTGTAGGGTTTTAGGCATGAAAACGAAAGGAAAAACGCGTAAAAACAGA
This sequence comes from Heracleum sosnowskyi, assembly GCA_030848705.1. Classification (NCBI taxonomy): domain Eukaryota; kingdom Viridiplantae; phylum Streptophyta; class Magnoliopsida; order Apiales; family Apiaceae; genus Heracleum; species Heracleum sosnowskyi. The sequence continues at coordinate 89,154,102 of CM061235.1, read as the reverse complement.
AAAATAACGAAACCCTCCGCAGGATCCATGCGAAACACGATATTTAATTCGTGAACATTATTGTTTACCTTTTAAGAAGCTTTACGATTGGTTGACAGATGGAGGTCCTTTGCTATGATCACCACGTATTCCGCCTTACGATATACGTCTCTAATCAGTCCACACGAACGCCCGATCGTCCAACGATCACCGGAGTTGGTACTAGCCAAAAACTGCCCTCGGAACTCTCTCTCTCTCTCTAGGCTCTCTTAGATATAGAGCAGCTAGGGTTTTAGAAAAAAACCAATTCTATCTGAAACCCTAAAACAATACATCTTAATGTATTTATATGGAGAGAATTATGGGCCTATGCCTAATCTGATTGGGCTTCCAAAACCCAATCTGATTATTAGTAGTATTATTTATCATATTCGAATTATTATATAATTAATCAAGTCCTACTTAATTAATCCAATAATTCAATATAATAATAATTCAATTAAATTCAAAATTTAATTAATGCTCCGTTTAAAACGTTCTTTGTGTGTGACCCTTTAGGTTATTATTACGTTGGCAATAATTTTAATATCTCATAATAAAATTATAAATAATGAGCGGCGTCTAGTAATACATCATTGCTACCCAAGTAATAATAATAATTGGTGATCCAATTAAACCTTTAATGAATAATGTTCCATGTAATATAATCATTTTAACCATATATTATAGATTAAACTTGATACATGATTTATGTTATCCTCTTCAATATTTAATCCCGGTTTACTTGATCGATGAGTAGACTATTAAACAAATCACAATTTGAGCATGGCCATGCATTTCATAGTCTCAGTCAATCAAGAGGCCAATAATATCACTCCTAAAATAGGAGGGTTAAATCCTATATCTATCATTCATATTTCTCATATGATTCATAATATACCCAATGTCCACATTTATCATTACCCGGTCAAAGGTAACTTTGAGTAGAATCAAAGTATATTAATTCTCAAAGAGAAATATAATGATTTCAAGTCTAACGATCATTACACCATTATCACTGTGAGAATTGCTTATGACACTTGATAACATTTACCATGAAGAATTCACACGGTGGATCTATCCAGTGCCATGTTCTACTAACATGCACTTATGTCTTTGACTTTAGTATCATCAGACTTATGACCAATGAGATGTGGTCATCAGTCAACAAACATACTAGTCTTAATGCATTATTATTTTCCTCAAATAATAATACTCGACTAGGGATCTTTTAGGATTATAAACACTACTCATATAATCTCATTTCTAAGTCACATACCTAGAGATATAGAATTCATGCTTATATTCCAAGGATATTTATTATTCTAATATTTATATCGCAGTTAACAAAGAATTAATAAATAATTGAAGGAAATCTATAGAACATATTTATTAATAATCAAAATGTCTTCCCTAAGAACATTATAGTATTGTCTCTAGGGCACAAGTACTAACAGAAGGTACAATCCAACTCCCTATGACAACGGGGCAAGGTTCGAAGATGACCACTCAAATGTTGAACTTTATAGTTACAAAGGCAACCTCAACCTACAATGCAATCCTGGGAAGGACGGTTCTTCATGCATTCAAGGCTGTTGCCTCGTCTTACCATATGAAAATCAAGTTCCTAACAAGAAATGGGATTGGTGAGGAACGAGTTGATCAAAAGATGGATAGAAGTTGTTATGTAGCTGCGTTAAGGCCTGATGGAGTCGGGGGGCAGGTTCTTCCCATTGAAGACATGGATACTAGAGATAATGAGGATAGAAAAGGGAAGTCGGCTGAGGATTTAATCCCAATTCCCTTAGTTCCTGGTGAAGCATAAAAAGTTACTTACATTGGAGCATTGTTACCTGGACCGTTGAAGAGTAAGATCATATCTTTCCTTCAAGAAAATAATGATGTTTTTGCTTGGACAGTGGCTGATATGCCAGGGATTGATCCTCAATTGATAACCCACAAATTGAATGTCAATCCCGAAAGGAAGACTGTGAAACAAAAGGAGAGAAATTTTGCTCCAGAGAGGCAAGATGCCATCAAGAAGGAAGTCGATAAGCTTTTGGAAGCCGGTTTCATTGAAGAAATTCAATTTCCAGAATGGTTGGCTAACCCAGTAATGGTCAAGAAAGCCAATGGAAAATGGAGGATGTATGTGGACTTCACAGACTTAAACGACGCATGTCCTAAGGATTGTTTTCCCTTGCCAAGGATTGATACTCTAATAGATGCCACAACTGGGCACAAGATGTTGAGCTTCATGGATGGCTTCAGTGGATACAACCAGATCAAAATGCATAAGGATGACATCTCTAAGGTATCGTTTATCACTGACTTTGGTGTTTACTGTTATTTGGTTATGGCATTTGGGCTTAAGAATGCAGGAGCAACTTATCAAAGGTTGGTGAACAAAATTTTTGAACACCTAATTGGAAAAACCATGGAGGTCTATGTGGATGACATGTTGGATAAAAGCCTCGATAAGGCAGATCATATAAACCATCTACAAGAAGCATTTGAAGTGCCGAGGCACCATAGAATGATGTTAAATCCAGCAAAGTGTGCCTTTGGCGTAGGATCAGGAAATTTTTTAGGCCTGATGGTTTCTAAACGAGGAATTGAGGCTAACCTCGATCAAATAAAGGCAATTCTAGACATGGAACCACCACGGTATGTCAAAGATGTTCAAAAACTAATGGGAAGAGTGGCAGCATTAGGAAGATTCATATCCAAATCAGGGGAGAAGTGCTTGCCTTTCTTCAAAGCACTCAAGAACGTGAAATTTTTTGAATGGACGGCAGAAAGTCAAGAAGCCTTCGAGGCTTTGAAAAAATACATGGTTGAGGCACCGTTGTTGGCAAAACGAAAACCCGGAGAGATTTTATACTTATACCTGGCAGTTTCAAACACTGCCCTTGGAGCTGTTTTGGTTAAGGAAGAGTTGAATGTTCAGAAATCCATTTATTATGTGAGCAAGATTCTACATGGAGCAAAAGTAAACTACTCTATGATAGAGAAGTTTGCCTTAGCCCTGATCATGGCCTCGAGAAACCTACTTAAAATGTTTGATTTCTCAGGAGGCAGAATTGGCCCTAAAAGAAGTACATGAGGGAATTTGTGGGCAGCACTTGGGGGGCAGGGCCCTTGCTCAAAAAATCACTCTTCTTGGTTTCTATTGGCCAAACGTGCTTACAAATGATAAACGTTATGTGAAAAGGTGTGAACGCTGCCAAAAGCATGCACCAGTGGTTAGACAACCACCCGAAATATTGACATCTATAAATTCACCTATTCCATTTGCCATGTGGGGAATGGATATACTTGGACCATTTCCAATGGCAAGTGCACAGAGAAAATTCTTGATAGTGGCAATCGACTACTTCACCAAATGGAATGAGGCTAAACCTTTAGCCAAGATAACCACCAAGCAAGTAATGCATTTCTTCTCGGAGAATGTAATATGAAGGTACGGGATTCCACGGATGTTGGTCATGGATAATGGAACTCAGTTTAACAACGAATATTTCAAGACGTATTGTGAGGAGAATGATATTGAGTTACGTTTCACTTATATTGCTCATCCTCAAGCAAATGGACAAGCTGAAGTGGCAAATTGAATTATCCTGGACGGACTGAAGAAAAGAGTTGAACGCTCTAGAAACACTTGGGTGGACGAATTGATCCCCATACTGTGGGCGTATCGTACTATTTGTAAAGTCACCACTGGAGCAACCCCGTTTCTGTTAGCATATGGAGCAGAAGCAGTGGTTCTAGTGGATTTTACTCATACATCTCCAAGAGTTGAAGCTTATGAGCCAGAGGCAAATGAAGAAGGTCTGAGGCTGGCTTTAGATCTAATTGATGAAGTTAGAGATGAAGCAAACGCCAAGACAGTTGAACACTAGAAATGAGCATCTTTCTATTACAACATAAGGGTTAAAGATAGATTCTTTCGTCAAGGAGATTTGGTTCTCCGAAAGATTGAGGCATCCAGAGTTGGACATAAAGGAAAGTTGGCTCCAAATTTGGAAGGACCATATCGGGTCAAGAACGTATTTGGACGAGGCTCATACAAATTGGAAACCCTCAAAGGGATTGAAGTGCCAAGAACTTGGCATTCTGCAAACTTAAAAGTCTATTACGTTTAGTGTTTCCTAACTGGACTCACTATTAGGACAAGTAGAAATAAGGTCGATGAAACCAATCCGAGTTTTTAACTCGAGGTAGAAAGTGGAGTATTATGTAAGGGTTGAACCCATTTTCAAAGTTATGACTTTATTCAGCATTCTCATATTTTTATGATACTTTATGTGTATCACATATTGATAGATATGCAAAATTCAAAAATGCAAGGAAATCAAAAGATGTTAAATTAAGCTTACAAAAGTTTAAAGTTATGCCCAAAGGCTGAGATTATAAATAAATAAAAGCCACATATGGCTATAAAAGAAAAATAACTAAAACTAAGCTTCCCCTCCCTGGTTACCAGCATCAGTCCCCTCTTCCTCTGAGCTAGAGCCAGAACCGGAATGAGTGGCCCCAGAACCATCTCCAGCTGTCTCACCAGGAGGAGAAGAATGCAAGGGACTCAAGATCCCGATATCTTCTTCCATATCATCCTCGCCAGGCAAAGCCCACTCTAAAGGAGTAGGAGTGTGGGGACTCTGAAAGTCAGAAAGGCTAAATGAGCCATGATGCTTTTCCAAAACAGCAGTCAAGGCACCATCCCATCCCTTGGTAAACTGAACTGGGAAGAGAAGCTCGTCGTGTTTACCAATCAAGTCCCTGTACTCCTGAGAGTCAAGGTACTCGTCGATAAAGTCATCCTTACTCCTTCTCAGCACGACCAGTTCAACTTGAGAATCGGCCAACTCATTCTCCTTCCTTGCCAAGGCCACCTTAAGAGAATTAACCTCTTCTTGAGACTTCTCAAACTTGGCTTGATTGGCTTCAGAAGATGAGCGCCAAGCCTTGGATTGAAAAAGAGTCCCTTTAAAATTTGCATTATTCTGCAAATAAAGAATAAGTCAAAGAAAGATATCTTACATATTAAGTAAGATACTGAAAGGAAAAAGAATAAGAAGGTTACCGCGGCTATGGCCTGAGAACCCGCATGTTCAACTCCCTCGATAGTAGAGTCGGTAACGAAGTCCTTATAATCACAAGGAGTAACTGAGTGGTAGGACCACTCAACAGCATGTTTGGACACCCCAATAACAGTGTCCTTCTTCCTAATGCCCCAGTTAGGGCGCCAAACAGAGGCTCTGGATGAGATAGAGGCCTCAACCTCCTCCACAGAATCCCCATGAGGCCTTATAAAGGCTGGGCCATCAAATGTTGCCCGAGGATCTTTTCCTCCCAAACGAGCCCTCTTCATCCTGGCAGTTTCTCCTTCTGCAGGCTCGTAGGTCTTATTAAGAAAGGCTGCAGCTGCAAAATTGGATAAAAAGGCAACAATGGGTATAAGAAAATCTCAAATAAATAAAGGAAATTAAGGAATGCGAATTACACTTGTCTGATACGCTCGATAGGCCCAGAGACTTAAGGATGAACTCGTCTAGGAGCTCCCAAGCCAAGGTGGTGATGTTGTCCCTAGTCAGCTCATCATAGGCGTGAGCCTCCTCATCAGTTAAGACTATATCATTAGGACTACCGTCCGAGACTCTACTAAACGACCTACGGAACAAGGTGCCCCAATCCCCTCCTTCCCAAACCAAGTACATGAACTCATTTTTCCACTTTGGGTTATTGTCGGGAATGGATTTTGGGTGAAAAATGGGAGGTGTGGAAGCACGATGGTTGAGATAAACCCAACCAGGAGCAAGTGCAGAACTATTTTTAAATTGAAAAATCTTCCTAAATAAAGAAACAGAAAGGGGAAAGTTGATTTTTAAACAAAGAATCATAAAGCATGTAATTATTCTCTAAGCGTTGGGAGGAAGTTGGCATGGATTAATCTGAACATCAGCTAAAAGTTTTGGAATGAACTCGTGAAAAGGAAATCTAAGTCCTGCAACAAGAACATCCTGGTATATACACAAGGCATCAGGACGCCAATGAAAGGAACGATCCCCTGGGCCGGCTGGGACAAGTCTTAGAGGTGCTTTGACTCTATACATTTTGTTATAATCTCTAATTTTATCAACTTCATGAAACTTATTACTACAGTCAAAAGAATCTAAATGTGACGCAGAAGGGTATTCATCACCACGTTCACTAATCATATCTTGTAAAGACATATATGAAGAGTGAATAGTAATGGTACCTCTCCTGGAAGCTTGGTTCATTTTCTGTAGACGTTGAGCTGCACGATCAGCCATTGATATTCAAATCTTCAAACAAAAACTCAGAAAATCTTCAAAACTTCAAATAAAATTCCAGAAGATCTTCAAATCTTTAAGCAAAATCACAGAAAATCTTCAAATCTTCAAGAGGAATCCCAGAAAATCTTCAAATCTTCAAGAAGAATACCAGAAAATCTTCAAATTTTGAAGAAAAAACCTAGAAAACGATGAGTGTGATCGAAAAAACTTCTCCGGAAATCGCCTCACCACGGAGAAAACTAGAGAAAATTTTGAGAAATGAGAAATGAGAAGTGAGAAGAGAAATCTCACTCTTTTATAATCAAAATAGCCGGTCACTCAATCAGTTAAAGGGAAGGGTAACAGTCTACAACCAGTTAAGACCCATAATTGTTCGTTGGGCTCCAAAATCAAATGAGGCCCAAAGAAAATCAAAAGAGGCCCAAATAATTTAAATGAGGCCCAAAGAAAACTGAAATAATTAAAGGCAAAATGAAGCCTATCTTCGACCTCAAACGAGGTCGAAGGACCACGACCTCGAATCCAAGTCCATTCGTTCGACGAGGGACCAAAATGAAGCCTATCTTCGAGCTCAAACGAGGTCGAAGGGCCACGACCTCGAATCTATGTTGATTTGTTCGATGAGGGACCAAAATGAAGCCTATCTTCGACCTCAAACGAGGTCGAAAGGCCACGACCTCGAATGACCTCGAATCGAGGTCGATTCGTTCAACGTGGGACCAAAACAAGACCCTTCTTCGACCTCAAAGAGCCACGACCTCAAATCGAGGTCGAATCGATCGACTTAGAAGCCAAAATGATCAAAAAATCGAGCTCGAACGAAGCCCTTCTTCGACCTCACGAGGTCGAAGGTTCACGACTTCAAACCCAGGTCATTTTGTTCGACCTGAAACCAAAATGAGGTCGAAAATACCTAAAATGAGGTCGAAAATACCTTTCCTCAAATGAGGTCGAATGTTCACGACTTCAAACCCAAGTCATTTTGTTCGACCTGGAACCAAAATGAGGTCGAAAATACCTCAAAAGAGGTCAAAGTTCAGCCTAAAAGCCAAGTTGGCCATGTCTTCGGCCTCAACCTCTTCGGCATCAAAAGAGATTGAAGTTGTTCGGCCTGAAAGCCAAGTTGGTCATGTCTTCGACCTTAATCACTTCGGCCTCAAAAGAGGTCGAAGTTGTTCGGTCTATAAGCCAAGTTGGCCACCTTTTCGGCCTCAACCTCTTCGGCTTCAAAAGAAGTCGAAGTTGTTCGACCTGAAAGCCAAGTTGGCCATGTCTTCGGCCTCAACCTCTTCGGCCTCGAAAGAGGTCGAAGTTGTTCGGCCTGAAAGCCAAGTTGGCCATGTCTTCGGCCTCAATCTCTTTGGCCTCAAAAGAGGTCGAAGTTGTTCGAACTGAAAGTCAAATTGGCCATATATTTGGTCTCATACAAGGACGAAGATAAATTATAAAAAAATTGGAATCCCGAAATAGGATCAAAATAACTTCTATGAAAATCTAGAAAGATTTTCTTAGAAGTTGGTGGGAAAATGATATGGACAGAAAAATAACCCTAGAAATATATTTAATGATGTAATAATTATAGCCGAATTGGTCCAAACGTTAGGGCCGATAAATACGGCCCGAAACCCTAATTATTTATTAATTTTGTAATTAATAAAAAGGGAAAATCTACAGCTCATAAAAAGAGTCCAAAATGTGTCAAATACTTCAAAGATTGTCCTCCAAGACATACAAACCTAATAGGTGTCAGCCTCCTACAAAATAGGATTCACAATCCTGATCTAAGAAGGTGACTTGGCCCCTATGTCACCTAATTCTACTATAAATGCGAGGCTCCTGACGCCTATATAAGGACCCTGATCCTTCAACCTAGAACTACGTTTTTTGGCTTGATTCTCAGCATTAATTGAGATACGTAGGCATCTTGTGAAGACCGATTTAGTCACGAAACACGAGAACACCCATTAAAAGCTCTGAAGCTCTTAAACCCTAGCAGTGAATTTGAAAGTACGTTTTTTATTCCACAACAAATATAGTAGTCGAAAAACATAATGTTTTGTGATCTTCAGGGAGATTATCTTCTATGATTTTAGAAAAAAGTAAATAATATCAAAAACAATATATGTTACATACATAATGACAACAAGAATAATGAATTCATGAAATATTTATATATAAATGCATTACTTGTGTGATGTATTTTTATTTATGTTCATTATAAAATTGATAGTTCTAAAATGTGTCAATTTTAATAACTATGTTATAGATCCTAGTATAGATAATTAAAATATCAATCCTAGAACTAGAAGAGTATCCAAAAGGCCATTAACTAAGAAACTGTCCAAGCCTATATGCCCATCATTTTTGAAATGACAATAGAGGGCTATAACAAAAATAACACCTCGTTAAATTTCATTCCAATAATCTAGCTGCTTGACCTTTATAAATGAAATGCATACCATGCAAGTATAGTATGTGCCACATTATAATATAATATTATACACTTTAGTGAAATGAAAGAAACATACAGTTAAATGGTATGTTCTTTGAGTTCTCATATTGTAATAGGATCTTTTCATAGTCCTTGTTTGCCATAATTTTGACATGGGTGTTTTCAATTGGGCTTCTTCATAAAAAGGGCTTAAATATAAGGAGGCACTCCATGTCCTATTTTGAGAATGCGCCTAGTTATACGAGAAGGGATTAAGAAATAATTTCTTGACAACAACATGGAAGTATGTTTATAATCACTATGATTAACAAAAGAAGGAAACCTTTCCATTAGGGCTTTCCCCAAAATGTGAGAATGAGGTAGGTTTTTATTGATATAAAAACGAAATCCTATATTTTCGAGAGATAGCTGGTAGCAGGAAATCCGTGAAGTCCCGAGATTGAAGATGGACCTTGGGCTTATGTGATTAGGCATCATCGTTGGGTTTTCCTAAAGAGACTTGAAGACTAATTTGGGAAGGCGGTTCAAGTATTTTCCTAGTTGGTATCAGAATCGGAAACGTAGCCCATTTCGATTTCTTGTTGCCCAAGAACTACATAGGGCTTGATCCACTATATAAAGAGGTACTTAGGCACATTGTTAGGGGTCAAAGGTTTTGAGAGAAGCACAAACCCATGAAATACTTGTCTTGATAGAATATATTTGACGCTATAATTTAACAGTTGTACTAAATAATTTTAAGAACAAATTTATTAATATAAGGGATATAAGGGAATACTAATACATTTATATGTGGGCATCTTATAAGTGGAGTGCTGGTGAAGAATCTACATCAAGAGATCAAAATTCGACGCTAAAATCTGGGCACCTCAAAGAGCTTAAATAATGTTTAGATGAAGCTAAGATCATCACTCCAAGGAAAACTGAATTAAACGACACTTCTCCATCATTGTCTGAAAGAGAAATTTAACGTTGTCTATCGGGGCGCTGTCTGATGTTTCATCATACAACGATTATCATCCATTGTGCAAATTGAGCTTCACAATGGTTTCACTAACAATTGTCTCAAACTTTGTCTTACAACGGAAACTGGCCTTTGATAAATTATTCAAATAACGGTTTACAAACCTTTGTTGGATTGTAATACAAACAAGGGTTATCATCTGTTGTGCAAATTGAGCTTCACAGCGGTTTCAGAACAATTGTCCCAACCCATGTCACACAATGGGGAGTGGCCTTTGTTAAAATATTCAGATAACTGTTAAAGAACCTTTGTTGGACTAGAATATAGACAAGGGTTACAAACCGTTATGTGAACGGTTCCTTCTTTCTGTTTTTTTATTTGCACAATTATTTATATGATAACATTGTATGAGGAGTTTTGGACAACTGTTTACGACTGAATGGGCATTGTACCTAGCTATGTTTATAACTAGCATTATTTTATTATTTTTGACATAAGGGTTTATTTTTAAAATCTCATTGTTGTTCAGTACTTAACACAACAGTTTTGGAGATCCGAGAGCGTTACCAAACTTTGCAGACACAATGGTGTTTATTATTTGTTTATTGTTCAAATATATATGTATACATATTCCGTGATGTGTGCATCATTTAACTAATTAATAACATTATCTAAAAGCTATAACCCTTTACCGATACTGTTATACCCGAATATTGACTAAAGAAATAATGGGGTTAACAACCCTTATGTCCGGATATTTCGGGGATTGATACCCATTTTGGACACATAATCACTATCAAGAATGAAGATTTATTGAAGACTTATTTTGGAAGAACTACTCTTTTAGTTTCCGCGTCAACCGTTGTTGTGCCAACTCTATTTTACTACTGAAGGCCTCTAAGGGTTTTACCAAGTCAAAAGATACACTTCCCAACTAGGCTGGTTCCCAACTAGGTTGGCACTCTAACATAAACTATTGAATATTCGAAGGCCTCTAAGGGTTTGCTTGGTCGAAGGCCTTCAGGGGTTTTTCCTCATTTGAAGGACCTAGTTGACGCGCCAACTAGGCTTGTTATTTGACTTGAAGACCTATTTGGTGTGCCAAATCAATTAGGAATATTATTCAACTTGAAGACATATTTGACCCCCCAACAACGTTGGAGCGGCTACTAACGAAGAACTTGATTGTGCATATCTGGTGAGTTAGCTTCATCAGGAAATCATCAATCTATATGTTGAAGGCCCGATTCTACATACCAATAAGTTATCCTTATTGGGGGATCATGGGTAATTAAACTTTTCGATACGCACTTGGGGTCTAGTTATGTATTCTAGCAAGTTATCATTGTTGGGGGATTGTGATACGCCATGCGTGACATTAACTTTGAAGAATTTGCCCTGTAGTCTGGTGGGTTATCCTCATGGGGGTAAGGATCCGCTTATGCATTTGGAGTAAGTCATGACTTTTCTATGCAACTAATGATTGATGGAATAGTTGATAGTTGTTGAAGTTAGCTCCAATGGTTAGGCCTAATGTTGCATACGTGAAGTCACAGTCGTAGTTGAGCCTTGGGGTCATTGGCTTGGCTTCATCGCATGGGCTCTCCTTAGTGGGTTTTGCACTCGTCATGAGATGGTAATTGGTACCAGCGAGGTAACTTAGTGGGCTAGGGCTGTTAGATAAATGTGATTCAAAATTTAAAATAAAAAATAGTTATGTTTATATTTGAATTAATTCTATTATTTAGGAATTAGTTTTAAATTTTAGATGAGATATTTGTGAGTGTTTTGTTTAGGGATGATGGTTACCTACTTTGTAGGTGAATTTCTTTGATATGGAGCCTATATAAAGGCTTACTGATGTATTGTATTTTATGACAATAACATAATAAAATACTTTTGTTTTGTTAACTTTTTGATTACTTTTTGATTACTTCTATTTTACTTTTTATAATTATCACCTATTTATATAAAGGCTTTATAAAAATAGGTGATAGTTATAAAAAAGTAAAATAGAAGTAATCAAAAAGTAATCAAAAATTTAACAAAACAAAACTATTTATTATATTACTTCCATAAAATGAAATGCATCTGTAAGCCTTTATATAAGTTTCATATCAAACAAATACACCTATAAAACTGGTAACCCTAATTATCACTCAACAAAACATCCACAAATCTCTCATCTAAAATCTATAACTAATTCTTAAATAATAGAATTTATTTAAAATTTAAAGATAACTAATTTTATTTTAAATTTGAATCATAGATATTCAATATCCTCCCTTGATTCAAATTTACAAAAAATAAAAATACAATAAAAATTAATCTTCTGTTCAATATTTTTTTCCCTTAGGCACTTCTCATTACCGAACAATAATTTTTGTTGATGCACTTCTCACCAACACGCAGCACTTCTCTCCACAAAAATCTTGATTTGATTTAGTGTTGGATTGTTTTCAACAGGTTGCATCTCCCTCTCAAATTCAACCCCCCACAAACTTGACCTCACCAAGTGCATCACTAGAAAGAAATTGAACAAAAGTGCTTCATTTTTATTTAATTTTAAATTTTAGTAATTTTGAATCAAGAGAGGATGTTAGATAAATGTGATTCAAAATTTAAAATAAAAAATAGTTATGTTTAGATTTGAATTAATTCTATTATTTAGGAATTAGTTTTAAATTTTAGATGAGATATTTGTGAGTGTTTTGTTTAGGGGTGATTAGGGTTACCTACTTTGTAGGTGAATTTGTTTGATATGGAGCCTAGATAAAGGCTTACTCATGTATTGTATTTTATGGCGACAACGTAATAAAATACTTTTGTTTTGTTAACTTATTGATTACTTTTTGATTACTTCTATTTTACTTTTTATAATTATCACCTATTTATATAAAGCCTACAGATGCAACCCTAGTCTATAAGGTTTCTTGTTCATCAATGGGCTTGATTCCCTCTAAATACCGATAGGTTGGCACATTGTGAGGGGTTAGAAGAGAAGTTCTTATCGAGCCACCACCATAAAAGCCTTGCAAATCTTAGCCCTCAATTCATCACAACCTCCACACCCCTGACTTTTTCGACCACAAACCAACATGATAGATCTTAATTCTCACATATAACCTAAAATTTTATTATCACAAATTCCACTACCTAAAATCCTTAATCTAAATCCCCTAAACCCCTATTTTATTACACTAACTCGTTTTGTAGAATTGATACACAGATTGTACCAAATTATTGGCTTGAGAAAACAAATGCCGATACAAAGAATATCACTGTACTATAATATTGATGATAAAATGTATGCTTCTATTGTCATTGTAAATCAAATTATCTTTACTGTAATATATAATAGAATTATTTTAAGTCTTGACTCATAATTTACGCTTGATTGGTAAAACAATTATTATCACAGTAATATACATGTCCGCATATAGAGCTCGAGGATATTTTAAGCCTGCAAGCTGAATGAAGTTGTTCACCACATTTGAAATTTTGAAAAGGAAATTATTGCGAGGTTTTAAAAATTCAACTTTAAATGATACTTTTAAAATACATGTAGGTCACTGTGAAAACTCGAGTCAAATCCCGAGCCTTTTTCGAAAATCGGGTCAAGTCCCGATTCCGAGTCCGAATAAGCCGAAGCCTACTGGCCCAAACGCATCCAACTTGGGTAACGACTAGCCCACCACAGGCCCCCAAAAGATCATGATTTGTTGGTGCTAATTAGTAGTAGTACTTTGTCTTATAAACTGAACAGAAGTCCCAAATCTCCTCGATGTGGGACTGGGGTGTTACAAACTCCCCCACTTAAACTCCTGACGTCCTCGTCAGGCCTGAACGGATATCCCATAGGTTCCAAGATCGTTCCTCCCTAGCCATTGTGGGATAATACCGGCTGGCTTCGTGTCCCCACCTCCGGACCTCTGTCCATTGTGGGATAATACCACCAACCTTCGTGTCCCCACCTTCGACAACTTGACGAATCAAGCTTTCGAGAGTCGGCTCTGATACCATATGTGACAACCCGGGTCAAATCTCAAGTCTTTTTCGAAAATCGGGTCAAGTCCTGATTCTGAGTCCGAATAAGCCGAAGCCTACTGGCCCAAACGCAGCCAACTTGGGTAACGACTAGCCCACCACAGGCCCCCAAAATATCATGATTTTGTTGGTGCGACTCCTCATCCCTCTTTTATAAAGGAACAAAATAATTTTTTGTACATTCAAATACACAAAGATCTAAATATAAAGTCAATAATCACATAGCACAAAAATTTTATACGCCAAATAGTCACAAAATAAGTGCCCTAAACTCCAAAATAACCTACTAAAAAGTCAATTCTAAAAGAAAACCTATAGGAACGCATCCTAGGGAATGCACTAGTCCCATACCTAGTACACTCCGAAAGACAACCTGGCTCTGATACCATATGTGACAACCCGGGTCAAATCCCAAGTCTTTTTCGAAAATCGGGTCAAGTCCTGATTCTGAGTCTGAATAAGCTGAAGCCTACTGGCCCAAACGCAGCCAACTTGGGTAACGACTTGCCCACCACAGGCCCCCAAAATATCATGATTTTGTTGGTGCTAATTAGTAGTAGTACTTTGTCTTATAAACTGAACAGAAGTCCGAATATGTTACATATTGTAACACCCCAGTCCCACATCGAGGAGATTTGGGACTTGTGTTCAGTTTATAAGACAAAGTACTACTACTAATTAGCACCAACAAAATCATGATATTTTGGGGGCCTGTGGTGGGCTAGTCGTTACCCAAGTTGGCTGCGTTTGGGCCAGTAGGCTTCGGCTTATTCGGACTCAGAATCAGGACTTGACCCAATTTTCGAAAAAGACTTGGGATTTGACCCGGGTTGTCACAGTCACCTGGTCAGCTTGCCAATTTCACACGAAACTTTAATGAAAGGGATGCACTACACCATATATTGCCTAAGGCAACATCATCCACCTAGGCGTTGCTAGATTATGTTACCCTAGTTATGTTGTCTTGGGCCTACTATAAAATTCTGTTTTTGGTGTTAGCTTAGCCACAACCGTGGTGTTACCTCAGCTAAAAACTATTAAACATGGTAACATGCAAGTTAAATGCTGCCTTAGACTTTTAAAAAATAAACATATTAATATTTTAAGATCAAATAGGAATTTCATAAGAATTTTAGGACAATATACGAATTTATAAATAAGATATATGATTATATATGAATTTTATAAAGAATAAAATTCTAAAATATTTAAAATAATAAATCTTAAAATGTAAATTTACAAATTTATTAAAAGTAATATATTTTTTGAAAAAACTTATAATACATTTTCTAAAAGTAAAATTTTATTAGATAAATGAACTATTATTTAAAATATTAATTTTTTTGAAATAGTTATTTAAAATATTAATTAAATATATATTTATTAAGATAATTTGTAACATAAATTTTGAAAATTTAACCAAAAAATATAAAACAAAGACAGAAAATTTCGAACGGTTATCGATGAAATGTTACGAGCAGCAATTTTTTCACTAACATTCAGCCCAAATTTTCAACAACTCCCTCCTCTCCTTTTCTCTCTCAGTACACCTCTATCTCTCTCTCTCTATCTCCATCTCTCTCTCTCTCGTATCTCTCTGTCTCACTCTCACTTTCACTCTCTCGCTTTCGTATCTTCAAATTCGTACATAATTAGGGCTTGTTAGCGGTTCAATTTCTTAGATTTCAAATTATAGCACAATTGATTTGAGGGGTCGAGGCTTTGGTTCTTCAAATTAGGGCTCGAGTTCTTCATTTTCAGTTCAATTATTACTCTCTTCAGGTCTTGATTTTGGCTTTAATTTGTAAGTATTAGTCTCTTTTTGGTTTGATTATAGATGCATATCATTTGACTAAACAAATACATGTAGAGATTTTGATATGCATGTTTGTATATATGTATACTGTTCTTTGTGTGTCTATGTGCACTCTTCTGTGTGTATGTATACCATTTTGTATTATATGTGTTATAGAATTTTATGTTCAGTGTTGTGTGTTCAGTCCATATACTTCATCTATAAGTTGTGGTTATACTATGGTGTTGAAATCTGGTGTTGAGACACTGATGGGTTATGCATTTTGTGGTGTTGGTGATTGAATTGAACTTTCTGTTTAAGAAGAAATGTTGGATTCTTAATCTAACATAATTAATTTATTTGTTTTATTCTGTTGAATAAGTCGACCTCTGTAGCGTATAAGTTGCAGTAGGAATGAGTCATGGGCAGTTGTAGTTTGTTGGGGTCTAGTGGAGAAAAATCAGCTTAGCGTCCCTGGTTTGTAGCTGTCTAGTTAGTCATTAGATGTAGCTTTAATAGTCTTGCAATCTCTTATTTTTCAAAGTATCAAGTACGTAGTTTATCCATTCAGTTGTCTAAACAAATAAACATATGTTCTATCATGTGTGTTATTAGTTATTTTGCAATATCTGGTATCAGAGCTAGATCATCTGGCGAATGCCCAAGTACATGCCCAAGTTAACATTCATGGAACCCAACAAGAACAAGGAGCAGTCTTTCGGCCCGAGTTACCCTATGTTGTCCAAAAGTAATTATACTGCATGGTCACTCAAGATGAAGGTATTTATGCAGGCTCACGGTGTATGGGAAGCAGTCGAGCCCAAAGATCCAAAAGCCACTGTTGAAGAACGCACTGACAAGATAGCCATGGCTGCGATTTATCAAGCCATTCCTGAGGACACTTTACTCTCTTTGTCAGAAAAAAAGACAGCACGAGAAGTTTGGAAAGCAGTCAAAACTCAATGCCTGGGTGCTGATAAGGTGAAGAAGGCACGTGCTCAGACACTTAAAGCTGAATTTGAGTCAATAACGATGAAGGAAACAGATAATTTGGATGACTTCTGTATGAGGTTGAACAACCTAGTGACTAATATACGAGCCCTAGGCGAGACTATTGAGGAAGCGTACGTGGTGAAGAAGTTGTTGAGAGCCGTACCAGCCAAATTCCTGCAGATTGCATCGGCAATAGAACAGTTTGGCGACCTGGAATCCATGTCAGTTGAAGAGATTGTAGGATCTCTTAAAGCACATGAAGAGAGGCTCAAGGGTCAAGCTGACACGAGTGGTGGACAGCAACTCCTGTTAACTGAAGAAGAATGGTCAAAACGGGAAGGAGGCGAGAAGAAATTGCTGCTCACAAGAGAGGAGTGGCTTAAAAGGAACAGTAAAGGAGGGAGCTCAGGTGGGACTGAGAATCGCAGTAGGGATAACCATGGAATTCATGATAGAAGCAGAGTACGCTGTTTTAATTGTCTAAACCATGGCCATTTCGCTGCAGAGTGTCGTAAGCCAAAGCGGGACAAAGAAAGAGAGCAAAAAGCTGAGGTGAACCTGACATAGATAAATGATGATGAGCCTGCCTTGTTAGTGGCAGAGATCGAAAATGGAACAGAACACTGCTCAGATGTGAGGATGATGCTACAGAGTACGAGTACAGGAAAGGCAACGACCAGTGTGGGAAAGGAGATTGAGGCGAAAATTGAAGAAAATATATGGTATCTGGACAATGGTGCCAGTAACCATATGAATGGGTATCGCCAGAAATTTTCAGACCTGGATGAAAGGATAACAGGCCAAGTGAAGTTTGGGGATGGATCTGTGGTGCACATAAAAGGCAAGGGAACAATAAATTTGGCGTGCAAAAATGGCGAAGAAAATAAACTCAAAGATGTATACTTTATTCCCACCCTCAAAAGCAACATAATTAGTTTGGGGCAGCTCTCTGAAGAAGGAAATAAGGTGGTTCTTGATGGTGACCAGCTGTGGGTATATGATACTTCTGGAAGATTATTTGTTCGAGTACAAAGGTCATCCAATAGACTATACAAGCTCAGTATTCAAGAAATCAAAGGAGCATGTCTGTTGACTAAAATGGAGGAGACAACTCGTCTGTGGCATTTGAGGTTGGGACACGTCAACTATCAAGCAATGCAAGAAATGTCAAGGAAACAAATGGCACATGGAATGCCTGTGTTGAGTCAACCAAAGGAGCTGTGCGAAGGATGTCTTTTACCGAAACAAACACGTAAGCCCTTCCCCACTGAATCAAAATTTACTACAAATACTCCTTTAGCATTAATACATGGAGACTTATGTGGTCCCATTAATCCTTCTACTCCAGCCGGAAACAAGTATTTTATGCTATTAGTGGATGACTTTACACGAATGATGTGGGTTTATATGTTAAAATCCAAGGATGAAGCTCTATCTATTTTTAAAAGATTTAAAGCAACTGTTGAGAAAGGTATAAATCCAGGAATTCAAGTGTTCAGGACCGATCGAGGTGGGGAATTTTGCTCACATGAGTTTACCAGGTTCTGTGACGACGCAGGGATAATTCGTCACTATACTGCACCGTATTCTCCCCAACAAAACGGCGTTGTTGAACGACGTAACAGAACAGTAGTAGCAATGGGAAGAAGCATGCTTAAAGAAATGAAGGTTCCCTCGCAATTATGGGGAGAGGCGATTCGACATGCATTATACGTTCTGAATAGACTTCCTACAAGAAGCTTGACAGGAATGACTCCGTATGAAGCCTAGCATAGTAAGAAACCGTTTGTGGATTAATTACGTATCTTTGGTTGTATTGCTCACATGAAAGTTCCCTCTGTTCATGTAAAGAAATTAGACGATAGAAGTAAGAAAGTGGTGCATCTTGGGAGGGAACCGGGAACAAAGGCGTATCGCCTTTATGATCCTAATACTGGAACCATTCATGTAAGTCGCGACATTGTTTTCGATGAATCACAGGGTTGGCCATGGGAGTTAACAGAGCATGGGAAAGGTCACACTGTTCCTGGTTTCTTTACAATAGTGGGTTTCGAGAATGATGTTATTACTGAAGAAAGCACTGGTTTCTCAGGGACCTCCACTCCACAGTCACAAAGAACTGGGACTAACAGCTCAGTTGCAGACACTCCTGGAACACGACCTCACAGCCTGTCGAGTAAAGAATATGGTGATGCCGAATCTGGTACTTCTAGTGCCAACAGTGAGCCAAAACGATCCAGACTCTTGAGTGATATCTATGACACCACAGAAGAAATTGAAATAGCAGAAGAGATGCTACTATTGGGAACTGATGACCCTGTCACGTATGAGCACGCAGCAAAAAGTAAAGTATGGAAGGACGCGATGCACAGCGAGATTGACGCAATCGAAAGGAATAAAACTTGGGTCCTAACTGATCTTCCCCAGGGACATAAAGCCATCGATTTGAAGTGGATCTTCAAACAGAAAAAGGACACAAATGGAGAAGTCATAAAGCACAAGGCACACCTCGTAGCAAAGGGGTATGTGCAGAAATATGGGATCGATTATGAAGAGGTCTTCGCTCCGGTTACAAGGCTTGAGACGGTTCGTCTACTACTTGCTCTAGCTGCTAAAAGTGATTGGGAGGTGCATCACCTTGATGTCAAGTCGGCTTTCTTGAATGGGGAATTGCAGGAGGAAGTGTATGTCTCTCAACCAAAGGGATATGAGAAAGCTGGTCAAGAAACTAAAGTGTATAGACTATTGAAGGCGCTGTATGGTTTACGTCAAGCCCCTAGAGCTTGGTATGCCCAGCTCAACAAGTGTTTATATCGCTTGGGTTTTGTCAAATGTCCGTTTGAGCATGCCGTCTACACCAGGAGGGAAGGTTAAGATTCATTAATAATTGGTGTATACGTGGATGATCTTTTGATTACTGGTACAAGTGTTACTAACATAGTAAAGTTTAAGGAACAGATGGCCAGAGAGTTCGACATGACTGACTTGGGCCAACTGTCATATTATCTTGGTCTCGAAGTTGAGCAGCACAAAGGGTACATTGAATTAAAGCAAACAGCATACGCCAAAAAGGTCCTTGAAAAGGCAGGTATGAGTGAGTGTAATCCGGTAAAATATCCCATGGAGTATAAAATTCAACTGACTAAAGATGCAGATGGCGAACCAGTTGATTCAACCCAGTTTAAATCAATGGTGGGAGGGTTGCGTTACTTAGTACACACGAGACCTGATATTTCCTATTCGGTAGGGGTGGTTAGCTGATTTATGGAATGTCCTACTACACTTCACTTAAATGCAGCAAAGAGAATTCTCAGGTATGTAAAGGGAACTCTGAAGTTTGGACTAGTGTATACGAAAGGGCGTGGAAATTACTTACTGTCAGGTTTTCGGACAGCGACTTGGCTGGAAATATTGATGATCGGAAAAGCACGGGGGGTATGGCATTTTACTTGGACGAAAGTTTGATCACATGGATCTCTCAGAAGCAACGGTGTGTGGCTCTATCTTCCTGTGAAGCAGAATTCATGGCTGCCACGGCTGCAGCATGCCAAGGGATCTGGTTACAAAGGGTTCTTAGTCAAATTTCCGACGTGAAGGCTGGTCCTGTTACTTTGTACATTGACAACAGGTCTGCTATTAACCTTGCGAAAAATCCCGTCTTTCATGGACGGAGCAAACATATTGACGTTCGGTACCACTTTATAAGAGAATGCGTGGAACAGGGTCTCGTAGTTATTAAGCATGTAAGTACTGGAGATCAACGTGCTGACATTCTGACAAAAGCCTTATCTGCAGCTAAGTTCGAAAGGATGCGCAAGTTGCTAGGAGTTAAAGAAATTACTGGAGGACAAGCAGCTTAATTGATGTTGGATTAGGGGGAATATGTTGGATTCTTAATCTAACATAATTAATTTATTTGTTTTATTTTGTTGAATAAGTCGACCTCTGTAGCGTATAAGTTGCAATAGGAATGAGTCATGGGCAGTTGCAGTTTGTTGGGGTCTAGTGGAGAAAAATCAGCTTAGCGTCCCTGGTTTGTAGCTGTCCAGTTAGTCATTAGATGTAGCTTTAATAGTCTTGCAATCTCTTATTTTTCAAAGTATCAAGTACGTAGTTTATCCATTCAGTTGTCTAAACAAATAAACATATGTTCTATCCTGTGTGTTATTAGTTATTTTGCAATAAGTGTTATATTTCGTTCACAGTTTAAAGAAAAGTGCCCGGGTCTGTCTTTGGTTGACATTGATTCTTATAACCTGGCTTTCATTGATCAATAATGGGGTCAATCGATCAGCCACTGCCACACGGATTTTAGATTATATTACTTGGACTATTGTTTTTGTGCTCATTTGTTCATTCTTGTGGCTCTTTAAGACATTGCTTCTTAAGTTGTTGGCTTCATCCTTCCATGTAAACACGTTCTTTGATAGAGTACAAGAATCTATTTTCCATCAGTATGTTCTCTAGGTCCTATCTGGTCCTCCACTTCTGGAGTCGGTTGGGATGCTAGGAAGAACAAATAGTGCCAGTCAATTTAGTTTCCGAAGCACGAAGAAAGGTAAACCCTTGAAAGAAGGGACCAAAAAAGCGGTGATTGACATGAACAAGCTGTACCAGATGAAGCAAGAAAAGGTTTCTGCTTGGACGATGAAGATGTTGGTGACTGTAATATCTAATTCAGGGTTGTCCACCATTTCCAGTTCCCTAGATGAAATTGATTACTATGGCAACAATGAACAGGTTGATAAGGAGATAACTAATGAGATGGAAGCAATTGCAGTTGCCTATCACATATACAGGAATGTGTCTCAGCCTGGTTCCAAGTGAGAAAATATGTCTTAAGACTATTTCTTACTCCAATTCGCCACTGTCTTGAGTACTCTATTGAATTTTTAAAAAAATATGTCTGAAGGTACATTGATGAACAAGACCTGCGGAGATTCATGCTTAGCGAGGAGGTCAATTTTGTGTTTCCACTAATAGATGTTGCTGAGACGGGACAAGTAGACAGGAAAGCTTTGACAGAATGGGTGGTAAGCTTCTATCCTTAATCTAATGAACAATAAATTGGTAACATTATCCTCATTATTCTGTTTTTCCAAATTAGGCATCTGAATTCAACTACATTCTCAGTTTGAAATGACTGTAAACCTTATTATACCTTACTAGGACTATCAACTTTCAGAGACGATGAATAATGATTACAGAAATTAGACTTTATGGGTTGATACTTGCTCTGCAATGCTATATTTATACTTGTGGAAGTCTTTCCATTTAGCATTATAAAACAGACATCATATTTAAGTTCCTTGTGCATATGAACTGCATGTACAAATCTATTTTCAAAATCTACATTGAAGCTGTTAAGTTATCGACAAAACCCAGCCTTGAAGGCGGATGTAATTGTTATCATTACTCTAGTATGGCTACTTCTGGTGGAAATTGCGACAACCAAAGTGCTAGTATTCCTCTCATCACAACTTGTTGCAGCAACCTTTTTGTTTGGTAACACTTGCAAAACTATATTTGAAGCTATCATATTTTGTCTTTGTGATGCACCCATTTGATGTCGGTGATCGCTGTGTTATAGATGGCGTACAGGTAAATACAGCTTTGTTGCTTTTTATTGCAATGTGTTCAGTAACTGACTGAGTGATTTGTGTGTGTGCCTTTCGGCAGATGATAGTTGAAGAAATGAATATTTTAACAACTGTCTTCTTGAGATATGATATGGAGAAGATATACTATCTGAATTCAGTCTTAGCTACAAAGCCCATCAGCAATTTCTACAGAAGCCCGGATATGGGAGATTCACTGGAGTTCTCTATCGACTTTAGAACACCAGTAGAGAAGATTGGTTCTCTAAAAGATAAGATTAAAAAGTACATTGTTGCCTTGGCCTTACTTTTCTTATCAGCAAATTGCTCAATGAAAAGGCTGTACCAGAATCAGGCTAATTATCTCTCAAACTAGTTTTTTTTCCCCTTTTTATCAGTTGTTCTCAGTTTCCATTTAATCATTCCAGGTATTTGGAGAGAACTCCCTAATTCTGGCATCCCAACCACAATATGGTAGTAAAGGAGATTGAGAATGTTAACAAGATAAAGATGGCACTCTTTTTCAATCATACAATGAACTTCCAAGATTATGGAGAGAAAATACGGAGAAGATCCGAACTGGTAATAGAAATGAAGAAAATATTTGATGACCTGAGTATCAGATACAATCTACTTTCACAGGAAGTCCAAGTTGTGAAGTCAGATTTGACCAGATGATTTATTCGCCTCCTTTGTTCAAGTATGTATCCTTATACCCTATACTAAGTTCAATTTCTGTTAATTAGGACTTAAGCATCATGTTTGAAAATTATGTTTAACAATCATACAGGGCTGATATCTGGTCTTTTGGTATAACTGCTTTGGAGCTTGCTCATGGCCATGCACCTTTTTCAAAGTATCCACCAATGAAGGTACTTATATATTTAGATGTGCGTGTGTGTATGCGGATATATATATATATATGCGTATCTCGTCTGATTACGGAACATTATGATGTTCCAAAATTATAAACAATTTAAAATAGAAGTTCATATGTTAGGTTTTGCTAATGACCTTGCAAAATGCGCTACCTGGCCTTGATTATGAGAGGGACAGAAAGTTCTCCAAGGTATATTAAATTACTATATATATTTATGAATTATAATGCAGATAATGACAATGTTCATCCAATTATAATGCAGATAATGATAATGTTCCTCCAATCAGAATCAGAATCAGAAGCTGAAATCGAAAGCAACGGCCACAATGTAGCTATGTCTTTATCGTAACTCAGATGATCCGGCATCCAAGGCTCTTCTTTGTCAAAGCATATCAATATCAGATCAGATTATTATGGTGAAGTTATTATTATGGTGAAGTTGGAACACCAAGGGATAGCAGATCAGTGTATCGTAATCTGATGAAAAAGAGGCCGGCAATACTCCCTGCCTTAAAGCTATAGAAGATATTATATTTTTTTATCAACATTTTTTACTGTTAAGTATGGATGTATGGATGTGAACTAGTTAGTTTAATTAAGTTTGTGAAATATTAGTATGTTGTTGACTATGTAGTAGTGAATTTGTTTAGAATGTTTGATGTGTTTTTGGGAGTTGGTTTAGTATGTTTGGATTATGGATTTTTGGAATGGTGTATTGGAATGAATAGGTTATTTTGGTAAAATATTTCATTGTAAGGATGATGAATGTTTCTATAGCAAAAATATTGCAAAAAAATGTGGGGCCCATATTGTGGGTCCCACAAGGTGGGCCCCACATGGGGCCCACTATTTTTAAAAAAAAAATTAATACTCTAAGGTAACAAAACTTTATGTTAGTTTAGCTCTGGTTTATGTTGCTATAGAGTTCTAGGGCAACAGAAAACCCATGTTGCCCTATGCTCGTAAGATGTTACCTTAGACGCCCTAGGGCAACACCGTAAAAACTATCATAAATTTTATGTTACCTTAGCCATATTGTGGGGCTACAACAACATATTGACCCCCTGATACAACATATATTTTATGTTACAGTAGGAAATCTATGGTGTAGTGATGTAAGGGAATACTAATACCAAAACCCTAAGTTCCTAAACATAAAAAACATATAACCATACAAAAACCCTAATTTCGTATACAAACCGTTCAAACCCTAATTTAATTTAAAGTGACAGAGCTTACCTCCATAACCGCGACATTCATTTAGGTTTGTAAATGTCTTCGTCATTCGGAACTCTTCGAAACCACGCCATTGTCAGCAATGCAGCGGGAGAACTTAATTGGCGTGAAAGTGATGAAAGGGGGGAAGTGCAGTGAAAAGAGTTTAATAAATTGGTAAAGTATATGTATCACATATATGTATAATACGCGTACAAAAAGAATAAGACTGAATTGCCCTCAAGGAAGTAGACCGAGTAACAGAAATAAGTCTTATCCTTGACGGTGCATAAGTATTGACTTTCTTAAAGGATAAATCTTATCCTTGACGGTGAATAAGTATTGACCCTTTATATAGGCTTTTAGAAGCCTAGTGGATAAGTATTGATTTCCTTGAAGGATAAATCTTATCCTTGACGGTGGATAAGTATTATCACTTCCTTAAACGATAAATCTTATCCTTGACGGTGGATAAATATCATCACTTCCTTGACGGATAAGTCTTATCCTTGACGGTGGATAAGGATTAATTCTAGATCCTTCCGTGTAGGAGTTGTTTCCATATCATAACGGACTTGTATTAAAACAACCCCATTTGTATTAGAACAAGCCTGTATTGGACGTCTCCTAATACATGTTGTACTTCTAGCCCAAATATTAATTACGAAATTAATATTTAATTAGTGTTTCGGGCCTTATTAATGGGCCTTATTTATGGACCATCTAGGTTTAATTAATGCAATATTAATTATGTCTTTAGGGTTATTTTTAACCCATATCATTTGCCCCCCAACTTCTATGATAATGCTCTAGGATTTCATAGAAGTTATACCGGTATTTTTCGAGACTTGGGGTCTTTTTATTCCTTACCTGGGACTTACTACCCTTTTTTGGGGATTTTAATATACACTAGTGTTTCATGAGTATCATCTTGGTGGAAAGTATGGAGAGACCTACACATTTACGACGATTGTGCCTTATTCGAGGCTAGCTTGACATTTGCATAAGCCTTTTATGTCTTATACCATCTTGTTTTGGCTTCAAGCCTTTCATTGAGCATATAGAATGATGGGGTTTGCACTGACTGTCTTAGGTTTCTGGGGTTTCAACCCTTCACCCTTACGAGTTCTTACTGATGTCTGTACTCGTAGTGATTCATTCTCAAGTCTATCATATCAAACGTATCCTGAGCTTGAAATTTTCACTAATTAACAATAGGCATCTTTGGCTTTCTTTTATATGTTTATTAGCAACATTCATCCTTCGGGGTTCGTTGTATTCAACTCTATTTGTGCAGTTGACATGCATATTTTGTATGCTTTCCTTTGCATTCATTTGTAGTTTCTCTTGGCAAAGCTTTGAGGATGTTTCTACCAATCAAAATGGGTTCAACCCTTCATCTGCTTTCTAGGAAGCTCATGATTTCATCGAACCTTATTTCTACTTGTCATACTAGTGGATACTTTTAGGATGCACTAAACATAATAAACTTTTAAGTTTGAGGCATGCCAAGTCCTTGGCACCTCAAGCCTTTCGAGTGTTTCTAGCTTATACGAGCCTCATCACTACACCATAGATTGCCTACTGTAACATAAAATATATGTTGTATCAGGGGGTCAATATGTTGCTGTAGCCCCACAAAATGGCTAAGGTAACATAAAATTTATGATAGTTTTTACGGTGTTGCCCTAGGGCGTCTAAGGTGTCATCTTACGAGCATAGGGCAACATGGGTTTTCTGTTGCCCTAGAACTCTACAGCAACATAAATTAGAGCTAAACTAACATAAAGTTTTGTTACCTTAGATTATTGTTTTTTTTAAAAATTGTGGGCCCCACTGTGTGGGGCCCACCACGTGGGGCCTATAATATGGGGCCCACCTCGTGGGGCCCACACTGGTGACCTGTTTGTGGACCATTATGGGGCCCACTTTGGTTGGCAACACATATGTATCTAGGGCAACTGATTCTTGCCACATTTTTTTGCAGTAGTTTTGCTATAAAAACATTATACCATCCTGCTGCAACATTTTAATAAGCTACAGCAACATTTTAACAACTAACAATTGAAATAGCCACCGCATGCATAAAATCCATCCAAAATAACCTGTTCAATCCAAACAATACATCCATGATCTAAACATTCTAAGTAGCTTCCAAACATCATAATTTACCAACTGAAACCAACCAACTCCCTAACATCATAAGTCTAAAGTCTACGAGAACCAAAATATACTTTAATACTTAACTAAGTGAACTGGTTCACGTCGATACTTAACAGTAGCAAAAGTTTATACGCTTAAAACAGAGTTGTACTAGAAGCTTGAGCCTCCAGTTATGGGCGTACCATCATCGTCACTCATAGCTGTCACACACAACTCCTCAATATTAATAGTAATGTTCGGGTTTGCTTCTCCCAGTTTTTTAAGAACCGATGCCAAATTCTGCTGCACCTTCTTGTTCACCTGCTCATCAACTTCTGCTTGGATTTGCTTCACTTTCTCCTCAACTTCAGCAGCAAGCCCCTGCTTTATCTTCGATGTCAGCTCGTTCACATATGTGTCTGTTGGAGCATTAGAACTAGACACTTTGGATGGTTTCACGCATCTCCCTAAAAGCCATTGCGGACCGTGTTTTCTATCAGAAAGTAGTTCATCATGAGCATCTCCAGTACTAAGTTCTTCGTTGATCTTTTTCTACAAAATAAAACTAGATGAACTTAGTAAATTAAATATATGTTTGAAAAAAATCAACTAGTCATCAATTAAATCAAATTGACTGTTAAAAAAAATTCTTACAATTCTAAATCAAATATATGTTTGAAAAAAATTAACTAGTCATCAATTAAATCAAAATGCTTGTTAAATAAAATTCTTACAATTTTCTTAGTAATTATTTCAGGATTGGTCTTGTACTCGCGTCCTTCAACTCGTTCCCGAGTTTCAACAAATACCTCTCCATAACATGGTTGAGACTCATCTGGTTTCTTCAAAAATTAAATATCTAAAGACAATCAGGTAAGTAAAAATTAAACAAATAAATCACATACCATTTTGTGACGAATCTGTGCGAAACTTTTTGGACCACGAGTGTGAGTGTCGGTATAAGATTTACGTGCTGAATTTTTCTTGGCTTTCTCCTAAAAAAATGAAAAAAAGAGCATATTTTATTCTATGTCTGAGACAGTTTATCAGTGCTTAAATTTATCAATATACCTGAACAGTTTCATCGTTCCAATATTCCAAGAGCATTTTGAAACTCTCGAGTGGAATGTCATCTGGCCTGTTTTCTAGCCTCATCTCATCATTGTCAAAGGCTGTAAAGTGTGCCTCCTTAATTCGACCCTTATACCCCCTCGATGAAGCATGAATTGACTCAATCACCCAGCCTTTCAATTCATCAGGAATAATATAACGGGCCTTGCAAACATCAATAAAAATGAATAAATCAGACCCTCAGACTTAATTCACATTCTCTTAAAAAATGCTCACCTTATACAACTAATGCAGAGACATAATAGAATGCAATTTGAATTTTGACCAGTTTTTATTCCTTATTTTTTACACTTAACAGATAGTAATTTCAATATAAACCATGCCCTAAGCTATATTGAGAAAGTCCAACATATGCAAATAATTCAAACATCATGGATTTTCCGCTCTAAATTCCAAATTACGAATAACAAGTAATAAAGAACATCGACATCTGGTCATAAATTACCTTGACATAATTCCACATAGTCTTCCTTAGGTTTTCAGGAACATGGCGCCAAGTTACATAAGTTAGCGACACACATCGCTTAGCAAGAGTTCCCAGAAAGCTACTTAGTTCGGATAATACTTTGTCATTTTCCGTAATCGGCTGGAAAAATTCATTCATCCCAATTACAAGTCTTTTGTCAAGGCTTCTCATATGAACTTTATCCATCCTTGTCTTTCCTCTCATCCTTTGAGGAACTGCAACTTCAATTTACGCATTATTTATTTTAAATATGAATACATGAATTTTTTTAAGAATTTTTGAATAATAATGAACATGACCAAATTAAATAACTTAAATTAAATAATAAAATAACAACTCATGATAACCTGGTATGTCGCCTTCTTCAATATCAGTCAAGATAGTATTCATGACAACCTTCTTACTTGTAGTTGCATCAACTTTTCCCTTTTTGGCCTCTTCCATTTCAGCTTTTTGCTTTTCAGCTTTTTCCATTTTAGCTTTTTTTATTCTAGCTTCTTCCTGTTGGCGTTTGCGCATTGCGAAAAAATCAGCCATTGAACCGTTACCAGCATCTGCTGCTTGCGGTAACTCAATAAAAGGATTTGCAGATATTCCAGGTAGTGGAGATGGACATGTCCCTTCCTTCTGGCTTGTGTCCTCAGTTCCAGGCTTGGCTGGAGCATTGGCTCGGGAACGTGTTGTTGGTCCACGTCCCATAAGAAGCTTTCTCTTATTTGTCTTCTTTGTTTCCTGCAAAACACATTGGATTAGGTACCAAATAATATGATTCTAGTGATAATTCTTACAAACTACAAAAACTAATTGTAGCTATGACACACCTTCGGTGGAGTCACCGATACATCACCGTCACTACCAACATCCTCTCCTGGATCATAATCCTCATTTCCGTCCGCCATCTTTTCCTTTCCTTTCTTTCTTTGTACTGAATTTCTCATTCCCGCTGACAGTGAAGGTAAATTGAGTTGTAAAAAAACTTGATTATTTTCCTTGACTCTTATAGCTCTTTGAATTTCATACTCTGTAATAGGTGGTGGAGGGGGTAGGATGGTATCCTGCATGACAAGAATACAGAACACTAAAAATCCCAAAAAAAGGAAAAATTAAAGAATCCAATTAAATATTTGTCATGGTTATCACAATCTAAATAAAAGACAATAAAAATTCAATTAAATATTTTCTTAAGGAATATATTTAACCTCTGATCCAACCTCTGATCCCTCTGGATCATTTTCACCCATAGTTTCATCTGCATGTGGTGGATTCTTCAAATCCAACTTCCTCCTGGCACTTGTAGGCTTTTGACACACAGTTGCATCACTAATTTGTTTCATTTTATTTAGTCGTGGAGACTTTCGAGTACCTCCTTGTGGAGGCTTCAGTGAATCAAGTTGCCTTGCCTTTTTGTTCTTTTGTTGCTGTTGTAGTTGATGAGTTGTAACAAACTGGCGCTTCACTTGTTTTTTAGCTACAAAAATACAAGAGTAGTTACGAGATTTAAATATAAGAGTGCAGACATAAGTGTATAAATTTCAAGCTAAGGAAGAAGCTATGTTCAAAATAGTAAATACATCATGCAGAAGTTTAGAAAAGTCCAAGATTATGTACCTGCCAATAGATTAGGCCTTGGTCTAATGACTACATGCGGCTGCATTTGCTTGATTGGCTCAACATTCATGTCTATGTCGTTGTCGACATAAAAATCAATATGTTCACCGCTGTTAGCTCGTTCAACTAATGGATCTAGATCCATATCATTTGTCAGCAACTTCCAATTTCCCAACTCCTTTGTGCTTGCATAAATCCCTCCAATTCCTGAATATCCAAGGTCATCCTTGACATGCTCCATGAGTACAGTATATCCAAACTTGTCACTTTCGACGCCCATTACAACAGTCTCTGTCCCACCAGCATATCGTGTACTCTGGAATTTACCCTGATGGTAGAACCTCAGATGAATGATTTTTTCCATCCTATAAAAAAGTTGGAAACATTAAATTACATTAGAAGTAAGAAAACATAGAGAAAGTTAATATAAAAAGCAATAAAAATAAACTACATTAATTAATTTTACTACAACAGCAAAGCAATATGCACGCACTTAAGTAATTAAACTACATTAACAAGTTCAAGCACTTAATTAATTTTATGATTAAAAATAACTGGAGGTAGCAAGCACTTAAGTAATTCAGTTCATATACATCTGATTAGAAAGCAATACTTGAATAAAGTCACTTATATTGCGATTCAATTTTAAAAATTATGCAGGTTCTTTGACTTCTTCGGTCTCGATGAGGACTTGTCTTGCTGGAACATCATCCCTACACCAACTAGCCTCATTGACTTGAATTTCCATTTCTGCACCAATGGGTATATCATGTAAAATTGGATAATCTTGATCTTGACCTTCATTTGCATCCTCATTTTCAACATCACACCAGTCCCTAGGCAGTTTCTTGATGACATTATACATCTTTTTTTCAACTGGATCTTCTACATAGAATACCTGTTGTACTTGTGAAGCCATTACGTAGGGATCCGATTTCTGGCATAATCTATTAAAATTTACTCGAGTCAGCTCATATAAATCCTTTTCTTCTTGGTACCAACAACACTTAAACAATACTACAGAAAATTCTCCCCAATAATCAACTTCTAATATCTCTTCAATTGCTCCGTAATAATTGACATTGCCGACTTTTGGGTTCTGATCTTTCGAGCTTGCAAAACTAGTCGTCAAAGCCGTCAAAAAAACGCCACTGTTTTGTGTTGTACATTTAGCATCTCTTTTCTTCGTATGGAATCTGTACCCATTGATTACATATCCACTATACTTCTTAGCTGCTTGATTAGGGCCCATTGCAAGCACTTCTAATTCCTTCGAAATATTCCCTCTTTTGCCAACCTCTTCCTTCATCCACTTCCAGAAATCTTCGGTATGTTCTCTTGCCCTTTTATATCTTTTTGACTTTGCTTGACAATCAAATAAAGCTTGATGCTGCCTACAATAATTAGGTAGTTTAAAAATCAAGAAAAAAGATGTTAATTCTATAATTAAACCAAGTTTGGAGTTGATACTTACTCAATTAACTCCTCGATTTCCTTGTTTCCACAGTTGAATAGAATATAACGATGAATTGCTATCCACTCTGATTTTTCTAAATGAATGGTTGTTCCATCTTTATTTCTTCTTGTACCAATATGATATTCTGTCTTTTCTGGACAACTTTCAAATCTAGCAGACTTGGTAATTTTTGAACCTGCATTGCCACCCAAGAATCTTGAACAAAATGTCAAGCATTCTTCTGCCAAGTAACCCTCAGCAATAGAACCCTCTAGTTTACTTCTGTTTCGCACGTAGGCTTTTAGCTTGCATAAGTAGCGCTCAATTGGCCACATGGAACGAAGATGTGTTGGTCCACCATAAGCTAGTTCTCGGCATAAATGAATCAACAAGTGGACCATGATGTCAAAGAAAGCTTGTGTAAATATTGTCTCAAATTGACAAATGATTTCCACAATTTCTTGTTGTAACTTGTGGACCTCACTTAAGTCAATGACTTTGCTCCAAATAGCTCTTAAAAATGCCCCTAATCTGATTAAAGGAATGGCAACCACAGACTTCGATGATTTTTTAACTGCAAATTGCAACAAATAGTGCAAGACAAAATGAGCATCATGACTCTTATAGCCGGATACTTTTCTCTCCTTCATGTGCACAAAACGAGAGATATTAGATGCACTACCATATGGCAGTTTAGCATTTTTCAAAACTGAACAGAACAGATCTTTCTCAATATTTGTCATGTCAAATATGGCAGCCCTAATTTCAAGATATTTCCTGTCGCTTGATTTAACAGGATGAAGCAGCTTCCTGATGCCAAGTTCTTCCAAATCTAAACGAGCATTTACATGGTCTTTTGACTTTCCAGCAATATTCAACAAAGTGCCAATTATGTTGTCACAAACATTATTTTCGATATGAATAACATCAAGGTTATGTCGATGTAAATTGTGACTCCAATACGGCAAATTGAAAAGTATTGACTTCTTTTTAAAAGGGGAATTGATCTTCTTCACCCTTTTTCTGGCCTGGTTCCTTCTTCTTCTTTCCAAACTCATTTTGAAAATTAGATAACAATTCTTCTATGTCCATTCCCGATAAAATTTCAGGAGGCTGCCCCATTTCGATTTGACCATTGAACATATTTTTATCGAACCTCCATTTGTGTCCGGGATCAAGAAACTTTCTATGGTTCATGTAACATACTTTTTTACTATGTTTTAGGTACATTGAAGAAGTCTCATAATTGCATACAGGACATCCTAAATAGCCCTTCGTGCTCCAACCGGATAACATTTCATATCCAGGGAAATCGCTGATTGTCCACAAAAGGCTTGCACGCAAAATGAAATTCTGATCAGTAGAAGCATCATATGTTTCTACTCCATCCCATAACTCTTTCAACTCGGCTATTAGAGGTTGCATATACACATCAATGTTATTCTTAGGGGAATCTGGACCAGATATAAGTGTTGAGAGAATAAGGTTTTTTGGCTTCATACAGAACCATGGTGGAAGGTTGTAATTTACCAAAACAATTGGCCAAGTACTATGATTTATATTCATCGAACGGAAAGGATTAAATCCATCAGCTGCTAGACCGAATCTTATGTTCCTATTTTCTAACGAAAAATGAGGATATCTTGCATCCATCGCCTTCCAAGCCTCCCCATCAGCGGGATGTCTCAGTTTTCCATCTACTTTACGTCCAACTGCATGCCATTGCATAAGTTTTGAATAGTCTTTGCACATACACAGTCTCTGCAGCCTTGGTCTTAGCGGAAAATATCGCATCATATTTGTCGGGACTTTGTGAATCATCTTCTTTGAATTATTGTCACTCGTGCTTTCCTATTCCACTACAACCCACCTTGACAAACCACAAGTCTTGCATTCTTCTTCGTTTTCATTTTCACCCCAATAAAGCATGCAGTCATTTGGACATGCGTGTATCTTTTTATAATCAAGCCCTAAATCCTTAATTATATTCTTTGCAGCGTTGAAAGACAATGGTATGTTTGCCTCTGGAAAAGCTTCATTGATCAGCTCTAGTATATCCCCGAATCCTGACTCCGTGATTCCATGAACACACTTCAAGGAATAAAGTCGGATAAAGAAACTTAATCTAGAAAAGGTTTTACAACCTGGATATAAGGGTAGTTTCCCCTCTTCAAGATGGCTATAAAAATTTTTAGCATCAGCATTTGGTCCACTAGTACGATGTAACATCTCATCTAGATTATCTCCAAAATTTATATTATCCTCTAAATCCATGTCATCATCACTACTTTCATAATTTGGGACAGGAACTTGTGCTTTTTCTACGATCCAGGTTGCATACACTGGAGAAGGACCACTGCAGATCAGATGATCATAGACAAGGTCTTTACGATGCCACTTGATGTTTTTACAGTTTTCCCAAGGGCATGTCATTTCATCACCTACGGCCAATTCGGGGAATGCATTTTTTATAAATGCTTTTATCCCCTTGATATACCCCTGATTATATTTTGGAAGATTTATCCAAATATAGTCCACGTTGTCCATCACTACAATTAAGATAATTACGAATGTTATAATGAACGATATCTATTTATAACCTAAGAAGCCTAGTCCACCTAACCATACTAATGATTAGAACCCACGCATCTGAACTACACATAAAACATATCTATAAAAATCTTATATTTTCATTTACTACTTAAGTCATTTGAAATATTGTTAAGAACCTAAATGTAAGGTTGCAGGGGAATGAAAAGTAGATGAAACACATCATACAAGCAAATATTTATGAAATATTATTACATATTTATAATTATCTACTATTTAGCAGTATTTTTTAGGTAGAGCAGTACTAAGTAATATAGTACCAACATGGCAACAAAATGAAAAAGCAAGTACAACACTTACAAACACTCAAAAAGTCTGTCAAACCCGAAAATTAAAATCATAAGGGGGTTTTGGTAATGCCATCATGAAATCAAAATTAGCAACTACACACATAAAGTCACATAAAAGTATCACATAAATTTGCACAAAATATCACAAAAAATAGAAAAAAAAAACATATTCAAAGCCATAAAATCATATTCAAGTACTCACAATATACAACTTATTCGGTGCAGCAAAAGCCCTAAAAACAAAGCCTAAAAATTGAAACTGAGAGAGACAGAGAATGAGGGAGAGAGAGGGAGAGGGAGGGAGAGAGAGAGAGAGAGGGAGAGATAGGGATAGAGAGAGATTACCGGAGAGAGAGGGGACGGTAGAGAATAGATGGTGGAGAAGGAGTTCACTCGATTGAAATGCAAAGCCCTAATTTGAACAACCAAAGCCTCTACCAAGAACCAAATTGAATTACAAGCCCTAATTACAAATCTAAGAAATTGAATTTGGGAGTGGAATTTAGCCGTAATTAGCAAGATAATGAGAAATAATTTAGCCCTATTGTACTCAGAGAGAAAAGAAAGGAGGGAGTGAGTGAAAAATTGGGGGGAGTTGGTGAAAATTTGGGGGGGAGTTTCAGTGAAATATTGCCGCTCGTCACATTTTTTGATGTCTGTGCTGTTTTTATTTTTTTTATTTTTCTTTTTTATTTCTGTGTTGTTTTTATTTTTATTTTAATTTTCAAAATTTATGTTACAAATAATTATAATAAATACATATTTTAATTGATATTTTGAATAATTGTTTCAAAAAATAATTTTTTAAATAATAGTTCGTTTATATCTAATAAAATTCTATTTTTAAAAAAATATTAATTTTTTCATGTTTTTTATTATTTTATAAAATTATAAGTTTACATTTTAAGATTTATTATTTGAAAATTTTATTATTTATAAAATTCATATGTCATCCTATATCTTATTTATGAATTTGCATATTGTCCTAAATTCTTATGAAATTCTTGATCTTAAAATACTAATATGTTTATTTTATTTTTTAAGTCTAAGGCAACATATACTTGCATGTTACAATGTTAAACACTTTTTAGCTAAGGTAACACCACATTTGTGGCTAAGCTAACACCAAAAACACATTGATATAGTAGGCCAAAGACAGCATAGCTAGGGTAACATAATCTAGCAACACCTAGGTGGATGATGTTGCAATAGGCAATCTATGGTGTAGTGCATCCAAACACATTATTGACTTTGTAGGGCCCTTCCTAATTAGGGGCTAATTTTACTTTCTGTCCAACCCCGGATGCTTCAATCTTTCTGAGAATCAAGTCTCCTTGACGAAAGAACCTTTCTTTAACTCTCAGGTTGTAGTAGAAAGATGCTCGCTTCTGATGTTCCACGATCTTGGAATTTGCCTCATCTCTGAATTCATCAATTAGATCAAGAGCCAACCTCATACCTTCTTCGTTCGATTCAGGCTCAAAGGCCCCTACTGTTGGGGAGGTATGAGTAATCTCCACTGGAACCACGGCTTCTGCCCCATAGGCTAACAGGAATGGAGTTGCTTCAGTAGTAACCTTGCAAGTGGTACGATATGCCCAAAGTATAGGGAGCAACTCGTCCACCCAAGAGTTCGTTGAACGTTCAACTCTCTTCTTGAGTCCATCTAGGATGATTCGGTTGGCCACCTCGGCTTGTCCGTTTGCTTGAGAATGAGCAACTGATGTGAATCGCAACTCAATGTTGTTCTCCTCACAATACTTCTTGAAATCTTCATTGTCAATCTGCTTCCCATTATCGGTGACCGGGATTCGTGGGATTCCATATCGACACATTACATTTTCTCATAGAAATTACAATACTTGTTTGGTGGTTATCTTGGCTAGAGGTTTAGCCTCAATCCACTTAGTGAAGTAGTCAATTGCCACTATCAAGAACTTCCTTTGTGCACTTGCCACTGGAAATGGCCCAAATATGTCCATGCCTCACATGGCAAACTGGATTGGTGAGCTAACTGATGTTAACATCTTGGGCGGTTTCCTAACCACTGGTGCATGCTTTTGACACCGTTCGCACTTCTTCACATAATCTTTCGCATTAGCAAGCATATTTGGCCAGTAGGAGCCTAGACGGATGAATATATGAGCAAGGGCCCTGCCCCCCAAGTGCTGCCCACAAATTCCCTCATGAACTTCTTTCAAGACTAACTCCGCCTCCTCAATGCTCTCACTGTCAACTTTCGTGCCTCCAAGACATTATTTGGTAACCAACCTGTTTCAAGATGAGCCTTAATGGGGTCTATCCAAAAGCCACCTATGTCAATAGGTGCTATTAGTTTTCCATTGATGCTCGGGGTCTTCAAGATTTGGAAGTATACACTTCCGGCATAGTTCTCTATCTCATAAGAAGCAAATTTAGACAAAACATCGGCCTTCATGTTTTCTTCTCTAGGGATGTGTTCCATATAGGATTCATCAAACTAGGTTATGATGGCTTTCACAAGCTTCAGATATTTGGCCATGGTTTCATCCTTAGCCTCAAATTCTCCATTTACTTGTGAGACTACCAATCTTGAGTCTCCACAGCCAAACCTAAGCCGGCTATTAGGGCTTCATACTCAGCTTCATTGTTTGTTGTCGGAAAGTCCAACTTTAGTGCATACTCAATGAAAAATCCATCGGGACTTTGTAGCACTAAACCTGCTCCGCTTGATTTTTTTTTGATGCCCCATCAAAATAGAGCACCCAGTATTCCTTAAATACTATCTCTTCATCTTGTTTTTCAACTTCTTTGCCCTCCAAGGGTACTACTTCCTGCTCCCCAACTTCTT
Source organism: Heracleum sosnowskyi (assembly GCA_030848705.1). Classification (NCBI taxonomy): domain Eukaryota; kingdom Viridiplantae; phylum Streptophyta; class Magnoliopsida; order Apiales; family Apiaceae; genus Heracleum; species Heracleum sosnowskyi. The sequence goes on along the minus strand of CM061235.1, from coordinate 89,117,288 downwards.
GGTTGTCGATGGTACATTCAACCATGTAGTCAGCAAGTGCATGTGCTTTAATGGCCGTTCGAGGCTTATACTTGATGTCGAACTCTCCCAACTCAATCTCCCATTTGATCAGTCTTCCTCTAACCTTAGGACTATGCAGGATGTTTCTTAATGGTTGGTCAGTCAAGACTTTTATCTTATGCGCCTGAAAGTACGAACGTAATTTTCTTGAGGCCATGATCGAGGCTAAAGCAAACTTTTTTATCAGGGAGTAGTTTACTTATGCTCTGTGCAGAATTTTGCTCACATAGTAGATGGGTTTCTAAACCTTTGATTTTTCCTTCACCAAAACAGCTCCCAAGGCGGTGTTTGAAACTGCCAAGTATAGAGTGTTTCTCCAGGTTTTGGTTTTGTTAAAAATGGTGCTTCAGTCATGTATTTTTTCAAGGCCTCAAAGGCTCCTTGGCTTTCTGTTATTCACTCAAAAAATTTTATGTTCTTCAATGCTTTGAAGAAGGGTAGACAATTTTCCCCTGACTTGGAGATGAACCTTCCCAATGCTACCACTCTCCCAGTGAGTTTCTGAACATCTTTGTAAAGCATAATGTAACATAAGATGTAAAAGAGATAACTACAACTCAACAAAGGACAAGACAGACAATAATATTAACAGAAGCACAGGAATCCAGAATCAAAGAAGAAAAGGTAAACTCAAAAAATCAAAATACGTTATGTATTCTTGAAGTCCGTAAACAGGTCACGGAAAGAAGTTCATGAAAATGTTCAAGCCTCAGTGACAGCAAAAGAAACAAGACTTTCAAGACGACAGAAGTATGTGAATGATTTAGGGTTAAGTACCACGGGATTCCAGTGATTTAAGCGAAGCAACCAGAACGACAAGGGACGTATCAGCAACATTGAATTGAAAACATAAAAGAAGAATTGATCAAGTGTTATTCATCTGTGAACCAGACCAGTTGCACTAGGTGACGGCACTGAAAAGATCAAGTTGTTTTATCGTCTCAGAAGAAAGTGATACAGTCTGTTACTTCAACACCAAGGAGCTCAGAAAGGATTTCTTAAATAAATCAAAGTCAAAAGAAAAGGGTTCGATGGTTTTTGATTAAGAAAAACCATCGAATGAGATAAAAAGAAATCATTAGAAAACTAAAGTTAGTTAATCTTTCATTCGATAGTTTTATTTAAAAAACCATCGAATGGAATATTAATTCTCTCATTTGATAGTTTTCTATTTGCAGGAGCAGGTGAAAAGTAATACTTGTTTTTCCAGTTGATGGAAATTGGATGGCCAGGATTAGTTCTCTAGTTTTGGTTCGATAGTTTTCAAAACAAAAGACTACAATTACTAAGAGAGAGGCAGTGTCTTCCTTAGTCGAAGTTATTTTCACAGAAGCAATAACTGAGAGAGAGTTTGAGCCAGAGAGAAAATACAGAGAAATTAATTCTGCTTGAATTCTATCAAAGTTTTGATTGTGTATAACTTAGAACTCATTGAAGCTAATCTATGGTTTAGAAATTGTAGCACCCCTCGGTTTATATTTATAAAAAGATATAGTCCCCGAAACTTGATTTGGTTTGGTGTGTTTGATTTCGTTATAGAACTGAAAGATTAATCCGCGAACGAAATTGAATTATTTGTGAGTATCGTATTCAACCCCCCCCCCCCCTTCTACGATACTTTGGACCTAACAATCTTTAACATAGTGCGGTGGTTCGATATCCACAATTGCTTTAATTTTTTCGGGGTTGGCTTCAATTCCTCGTTTAGAGACCATCAGACACAAAAACTTGCCTGACCCTACACCAAAGGCGCACTTGGCAGGATTCAACATCATTTTATGGTGTATCAGCACTTCAAATGCCTCTCGGATGTGCTCTATGTGATCGGCCTTATCGAGGCTTTTGACTAACATGTCATCCACGTAAACCTCCATAGTCTTGCCAATGAGATGTTTGAAAATTTTGTTCACTAACCTTTGGTATGTGGCACCTGCATTCTTGAGTCCAAAGGCCATAACTAAGTAGCAATAAACACCAAAATCAGTAATGAATGATACCTTGTGAATGTCATCCTTATGCATCTTGATTTGGTTGTATCCGTTGAAGCCATCCATAAAGCTTTGAATTTTGTGCCGTGCAGTGGCATCTATTAAAGTGTCGATCCTTGGTAGGGGAAAATAGTCCTTAGGACATGCATCGTTCAAGTCCGTAAAGTTTACGCACATTCTTCACTTTCCATTGGCTTTCTTGACCATTATCGGCTTAGCACTACAAGAATAATTGAATCAGACAAGGCTTTTTGCCCGTTGTCTGATGCCCTAGAAAACCGTTGTCTATTGAGATGCCGTCTGTTACGCAGCTCAGACAACGGACGCGTCCGTTGTCTGATTCCCTACAGACAACGGTTTTGGTCTTAGAAAACGTTGTCTGAAACGCGTGAACAACAACGGTTGTTGTAGAAACCATTGTCTGACAAATAAATCAACAATTGTTTATTAACTAGAAAATGTTGTTATTTTAATTTTCAGACAAGGCTTTATTTTCCAAAAGAGTGTTGTGTGATCTAAATATTTACGACGGTTTTAGTAGAACAACCCCATTGTCTTAATAGTTTAACACAATGGTTTCCTTTCTAAAAACTGTTGTCTATTCTTGACTTGCACAATTGTTTTCTTTAAATACCTGTTGTCTGAAAGCTGTTAGGCAATGGTTTAAAAAGATAAACATGTTTGAACATTAGCAGAACCACAACAGTTTTTGTTTCTAAAACACTTGTTTCTGATTTTGATAGACAACGGTATTGGACAAAAAACTGTTGTCTAAAGTGTTTACGACAATGGTTTAGCATAAAATACGTTGAATTATTTTTAAAACAACAACGGTTTTTATTAGTATATTGCTTGTAAAAAATCTCTATGGACAGTGGTTTGAAATTAAGTATCTGTTGTCTGATGTCTTTACCACAATGGTTTCATATGCTTGTATTGAAGTAATGTATTTGGACAACGGTTTTTTTTAACAAGAAGTTGTTACCTAGCTTAATAGACAATGGTTTCATAGAAAATTCAACACATTGCCTAGTACAATGCTTGACAACAGTTTTCATTATAGTCCAATTACCTAAAATAACAATTGAGACAATGGTTTTATATAACAAAATTAAAAAACCAAACTGGCAATATAAAGAAACCAAACTAGCAATATAAAGAAGCCAAACTAAAACCAAAACAAACAGCCATTGTGACAATGGTTTGGTTTATAAAAATATTGTTTTAGTTCAGCTTGAGTATTGTCGACAAGTAGATTAGACAATGGTTTTATATCTACAAACAAAACAAGGCTACACTAATTTGATCCAAACCATGGAATCACTGCATTACCAAAACCGATATTCACTCCACAACCAATGTTCACTGCCAACCAACCAACAACTATACAAAAAAAGAAAATTCCAACCAAACGATACCAACACGACCAATCTAATCTATTACAACAATACTGACACAAACCAAATTAATCCATTATAACCATTAAGTGAATACCTAATGTCAAGTTGTTCGTCTTTTGTCTGTCTTCTCCTATGCCATTTGAACTGCCAAATCAATTTGGGGGTTACTAAGTTTAAAGAGCTGTATATTGGGCAAGCATTCCACTTTGTTCTTCCATGATGCTCTTCTTCCAGATTTGTATTTCCGTTCCACGAGTAAGGCTGGTTATCTGGTAAAGAAGTAGAAGACTCCATCATGTTACACCATCTAGTTGAGTGTAATTGTGCTGCCATCATGTTATGAAGTTATAAATGATATATCAGCTATACAAAATGAAGTCCGGTATGATATATAATGTAAGAAGTCAAAAGTTTGAATTTGATAAGGGATAAGAAAATGATAAGCTAAAACAAGTCAGCATCCATGTAAAAATGAGAATTAAAAACCAAATTATAGAGTTATACTTGGCTAAAATAAGTCGGCATCTATGTAGTCTTCTATCTAAGGGTAAAGAAATAATTGACTAAGCTCTGATATTTAACATTACAAGACATGTGTTCTTTCATTCAACCGTTCACAGTGTCATATTTATCATTCATATCATGCTCCTTGTCTATGATGTCCATTACAACACCATAGACTAACCTAGAAAGAGCACATGAAAAGAAAGCATACCACGCACGTACAAGGTGTGGATAGTACTGAAGCTCTTGTTTAAGGATCAACAAATAATATCCGCGCATTTACCTAAGAAAGTAAGAAAGTATCATAATTACCACTTTGTGCATACTGAAGTAAATATGAAACTTTTGGTGTCTTGCAGCATAAGAAAGTTTTATAATTACCATTTTGGGAGGAAGTGCAAGCTCAGCAGATCTACCCTTTTTAGTAAGTCTTAGGAGAATGCTTTTTAAGATCTTGTGCTTCAACAAGATCATTGCGTCTCTAGCAGTCCCAAATTTCCCTCTAGATTGTACTGGTGTGGCAATATGCTTCATAATTACAATGTCACATGAAGTTTACTTCAACTTTTTAGTACAAACTCAAATCAAAAGACAAAATATGAGAAACTTAAACTTTTTTGACTCACTTTATTCCACCAACAAAAGTATCTTACAGAGGCATGAGGGCAGTTTGAACATTCAGTTTTAGAGCTGCAAGGTAATGCCTTAAATATATAAGATAACAAACAGTTTATTATATGCAACACTGGAAGCTATTAATTCATAGATGATTATAAATAGCATATTAATTCATACATGACTATAAATAGTAAAATATTTTTGACAAACCAGATGCAACACTGGAAGCTGAAATGGACATATGAAGAAATGACAAGACATATTCTTGTATATTAAATAACATCTCTTTCTATTTCCGAAAATTAGCAGATTTGTCAGGCAGTGATTAATATTTTTAAAATGTGCTATAAATCCAGAGGCAGACCGATAAATTTAACAAGAATATGTACTGGTGGAGTACAACTGTACAAGCACATACATACATACATAAATTTAACAAGAATATGTACTGGTGGATTTGTACCAAAGAAATCATAAAACTAATTACACGCAAACGATTAAATTAAAATGTATATCACATCAAGCCAACTCATGTACATAAACCTTACAAGCGAGTAAAGTTCTCGTACACGATTTTGAAGGGCAGTGCCACTTAAAGCCCATATTTAGGAAGATTTTAAGGCAAGAACAACTTTGGTAGAGTTTAAGGGAAGTGTTACATATGATAAACCTTTGTGAACACCACTGCCATGAATAGATATAACATACCTTTTTCTTAACACCTGCATCAATATGTAAAGATTCTTTTGTCATATTTCCAACCAGTGTAATATAGATTTTTATAATCCCAAAAAATACACCCAACTGATGTGCAAAACTTGAACCTCCTACAATGATCTTTCTCACTTTCTAATTTATATTACCTCTTCCAAAAAAATACGCTATCAAGACAAGGTCTCAAGTCGAGCGAAAACAGAGCTTGTATATATATAACATGAATGACTAATTCAAAGTGAGAGATACCTTAGTCAAAATAAACACATATCAAAATATAACAATATTAACAAATACCAACAACATATATATGATTATAATATAAAATAAAACTTACAGCCCATAATATAAACAATTTAAACCCTAACAAAATACATATATATAAATCAAAACCCAACATACCGGCACATTTGTATACCAGAAGCGCTCAATTGAAATTCCCAAAGCCCTAAACCACCTGCAAAATCATAAATTTGAATCCCGATTTGGAAATTGTTTTGAAAACAATAGAAAATTGAAGGAGCCAATCAATCGGAGCCACATAAACAAACTAATATGAGCCCCAATTTTACCATTTAATCTGAGCTAAGTGAAAGCCCCAATTTTAAGATTTAATCACTTGCGATTAAAATTAATTGAACAATTATTAGCTGCCAGAGATAGATATATTAGCAAACAAATAAAAATTGAACATACATTAAATTGAAGAGATAAGTGATAATACCTTAAATCTCAACCCTTAAATTGAAGATACAAGTGATAAATTTAAGCCCTAAGCCAGAAGCCCTCAATTCAAATCAAAATTGAAGTCCTCAATTAAACCCAAAAAAAGTTGCTAAGAGCGAGAAGCCCTTTTGAGAGAAAGTTGGAAGGAGATGAGAGGTTTGTGTTTATGTTTTGTGTTGGGTATGTATTTCTTGTTGGAGATAAAAGGGGGGAAGCAAAATTTTAATTACGGGGGAAGTTGAAATGAAGGGCGGGGGAATGAAATATTCATAGGGGCAAAATGAATTTGACAGGAAGCCAAATTTGGATGAGCATGAAACTTATAAAAAAATCAATAAATTTTATATATGTATTTATAAATTTGTAAAATTTATGTTATTCTATTTGTTATGATAATTTTACTTATATTAGTGATGCTTAAAAATAATAAGAAAATAATAATTTTTTATACAAATTTGTAGAAAAAAATTAATAAAAAGTTAATATTCCATGAAACGGGACTCAAGTCAGATAAACAAAACATACGTGAGTACCAGTCAAATGTTGACTGCTAAAATCTCAAACTAAATAAATTTATTTTTTTCTGAAATTTTTGTAAAATCATCAAAATACATAGATCTTGATATCCATATGGTTGGATCGTCCATAAATATTTTTTTTAAAAATGAAAACATCAATCTGGGACGAAACACTAGTTAGAAGTACTAGTCAAATCAGTAGTTGACCAATAAGATCTCAAACCAAATAAATTTATTTTTTTCTAATTTTTTTTTAATATTATTAAAATAAATATATCTTGATATCCATACGATTGTATCGTCGATAAGTATTTTTCAAAAAATTGAAACATCAACCTAGGACGAAACACTAGTTAGAAGTACTAGTCAAATCACTAGTTGACCGTTAAGATCTCAAACAAAGTAAATATTTTTAAAAAAAATCGAATGCAACAAGTGTGTGATAATATTAAATATTCAAGATTCCTGTGATAACATTGCATCAAGTGTGTGACACTTATGTATTAAGGACCGAACATGTTATTGATTGAAAATTTTATAAAATAATACTTATAATAATAGATTGTGCTTAGGGTTTTGTGGTTTAGGGGTTACGGTTTAGGGGTTACGACTTGGGGGTTATGTTAGTTTACACACGAAATTATGTAAGTCATGTATAAGCGAGACTGTACGCCATTCCCGACTTGTATGTTTAGTAAATTGTGTGGTGTCCTTGGTCCGACAAAAAAAAATATGTATATTTCATATGTTGTTAAGTATAATAACGAGGATAATACGAAAGTCTTAATATGATAAGAGAACTACAAACTATGATATCCGGCTTAATTAAGAATATTATCCTATAATTAAGTGTGTCAATTAAACATAAACTTTATTATTCAAACAAAGTTCACAATTAAAGTTTGTCACGAACGAGAAATTCAAAAAATAAAAAAGAAGTCACACAACTGTTTTTAAGTTGTAAAACCGTTGTAGTAAAATCATTCAGACAACAGTTTATAAATAAAAAACCGTTGTGGTAATCACACAACGGTTGCTACAAAAAAACCGTCGTGGAAAGTAAAGTACAACAAAGGTTTATTCTTAAAAAAACCGTTGTGTGTTTTTTTTATAAAAATTTTGTTAATACCTTTGCCTAACTTATTTTTTACACTTCTTTGAAGATACCGAACATGTTATTGATTGAAAATTTTATAAAATAATACTTATAATAATAGATTGTGCTTAGGGTTTTGTGGTTTAGGGGTTACGATTTAGGGGTTATGTTAGTTTACACACGAAATTATGTAAGTCATGTATAAGCGAGACTGTACGCCATTCCCGACTTGTATGTTTAGTAAATTGTGTGGTGTCCTTGGTCCGACAAAGAAAAATATGTATATTTTATATGTTGTTAAGTATAATAACGAGGATAATACGAAAGTCTTAATATGATAAGAGAACTACAAACTATGATATCCGGCTTAATTAAGAATATTATCCTATAATTAAGTGTGTCAATTAAACATAAACTTTATTATTCAAACAAAGTTCACAATTAAAGTTTGTCACGAACGAGAAATTCAAAAAAAAAAAAAAAAGTCACACAACTGTTTTTAAGTTGTAAAACCGTTGTAGTAAAATCATTCAGACAACAGTTTATAAATAAAAAACCGTTGTGGTAATCACACAACGGTTTCTACAAAAAAACCGTCGTGGAAAGTAAAGTACAACAAAGGTTTATTCTTAAAAAAACCGTTGTGTGTTTTTTTTATAAAAATTTTGTTAATACCTTTGCCTAACTTATTTTTTACACTTCTTTGAAGATACCGAACATGTTATTGATTGAAAATTTTATAAAATAATACTTATAATAATAGATTGTGCTTAGGGTTTTGTGGTTTAGGGGTTACGATTTAGGGGTTACGACTTGGTGGTTATGTTAGTTTACACACGAAATTATGTAAGTCATGTATAAGCGAGACTGTACGCCATTCCCGACTTGTATGTTTAGTAAATTGTGTGGCGTCCTTGGTCCGACAAAGAAAAATATGTATATTTTATATGTTGTTAAGTATAATAACGAGGATAATACGAAAGTCTTAATATGATAAGAGAACTACAAACTATGATATCCGGCTTAATTAAGAATATTATCCTATAATTAAGTGTGTCAATTAAACATAAACTTTATTATTCAAACAAAGTTCACAATTAAAGTTTGTCACGAACGAGAAATTCAAAAAACAAAAAAAAAGTCACACAACTGTTTTTAAGTTGTAAAACCGTTGTAGTAAAATCATTCAGACAACAGTTTATAAATAAAAAACCGTTGTGGTAATCACACAACGGTTTCTACAAAAAAACCGTCGTGGAAAGTAAAGTACAACAAAGGTTTATTCTTAAAAAAACCGTTGTGTGTTTTTTTTATAAAAATTTTGTTAATACCTTTGCCTAACTTATTTTTTACACTTCTTTGAAGATACCGAACATGTTATTGATTGAAAATTTTATAAAATAATACTTATAATAATAGATTGTGCTTAGGGTTTTGTGGTTTAGGGGTTACGATTTAGGGGTTACGACTTGGTGGTTATGTTAGTTTACACACGAAATTATGTAAGTCATGTATAAGCGAGACTGTACGCCATTCCCGACTTGTATGTTTAGTAAATTGTGTGGCGTCCTTGGTCCGACAAAGAAAAATATGTATATTTTATATGTTGTTAAGTATAATAACGAGGATAATACGAAAGTCTTAATATGATAAGAGAACTACAAACTATGATATCCGGCTTAATTAAGAATATTATCCTATAATTAAGTGTGTCAATTAAACATAAACTTTATTATTCAAACAAAGTTCACAATTAAAGTTTGTCACGAACGAGAAATTCAAAAAAAAAAAAAAAAAGTCACACAACTGTTTTTAAGTTGTAAAACCGTTGTAGTAAAATCATTCAGACAACAGTTTATAAATAAAAAACCGTTGTGGTAATCACACAACGGTTTCTACAAAAAAACCGTCGTGGAAAGTAAAGTACAACAAATGTTTATTCTTAAAAAAACCGTTGTGTGTTTTTTTTATAAAAATTTTGTTAATACCTTTGCCTAACTTATTTTTTACACTTCTTTGAAGATACCGAACATGTTATTGATTGAAAATTTTATAAAATAATACTTATAATAATAGATTGTGCTTAGGGTTTTGTGGTTTAGGGGTTACGATTTAGGGGTTACGACTTGGTGGTTATGTTAGTTTACACACGAAATTATGTAAGTCATGTATAAGCGAGACTGTACGACATTCCCGACTTGTATGTTTAGTAAATTGTGTGGTGTCCTTGGTCCGACAAAGAAAAATATGTACATTTTATACGTTGTTAAGTATAATAACGAGGATAATACGAAAGTCTTAATATGATAAGAGAACTACAAACTATGATATCCGGCTTAATTAAGAAAATTGTCCTATAATTAAGTGTGTCAATTAAACATAAATTTTATTATTCAAACAAAGTTCACAATTAAAGTTTGTCACGAACGAGAAATTCAAAACAAAAAAAAAAGTCACACAACTGTTTTTAAGTTGTAAAACCGTTGTAGTAAAATCATTCAGACAACAGTTTATAAATAAAAAACCGTTGTGGTAATCACACAACGGTTTCTACAAAAAACCCGTCGTGGAAAGTAAAGTACAACAAAGGTTTATTCTTAAAAAAACCGTTGTGTGTTTTTTTTATAAAAATTTTGTTAATACCTTTGCCTAACTTATTTTTTACACTTCTTTGAAGATACCGAACATGTTATTGATTGAAAATTTTATAAAATAATACTTATAATAATAGATTGTGCTTAGGGTTTTGTGGTTTAGGGGTTACGATTTAGGGGTTACGACTTGGTGGTTATGTTAGTTTACACACGAAATTATGTAAGTCATGTATAAGCGAGACTGTACGACATTCCCGACTTGTATGTTTAGTAAATTGTGTGGTGTCCTTGGTCCGACAAAGAAAAATATGTACATTTTATACGTTGTTAAGTATAATAACGAGGATAATACGAAAGTCTTAATATGATAAGAGAACTACAAACTATGATATCCGGCTTAATTAAGAAAATTGTCCTATAATTAAGTGTGTCAATTAAACATAAACTTTATTATTCAAACAAAGTTCACAATTAAAGTTTGTCACGAACGAGAAATTCAAAAAAAAAAAAAAAAGTCACACAACTGTTTTTAAGTTGTAAAACCGTTGTGTGTTTTTTTTATAAAATTTTTTATAATAATTGTCCGAATCTTTGTCCCCCCTCATTAACTCCTCCAAAATAATTGTCCCCCCCTAAGATTTCAATTGGACAACGGTATGCAGAAACTGTTGTGTGAATTAAGTATAGTCCACATACAAGTAAAACACTTGTCTGATTCTAACAACGGTTTACAAAACCATTGTCTGAAGAAACTTCAGACAATGGTTTTGTAAACCGTTGTTAGAATCAGACAAGTGTTTATTCAAACTGTTGTGTGACATCCATTTAAGTAACAAAAAAAGAAAAACACTTGTCTGTTTTTAACAACGGTTTATGAAACACTTGTCTGACCTTTCTTCAGACAACGGTTTTATAATTCCGTTGTGTAAAGCCTCTGCTTTACTCCTTCTAATAGACAATGGTTTTAGAAACCGTTGTGGAAGTTCTTTCAGACAATAGACAGATTTTGCAAAAAAAAAAACCGTTGTGTGAAAATTTCAAACAATGCTTTTACTGCCGACCGTTGTCTGATAAGTGTTGTCTGTTTCAGTTTTTCTTGTAGTGTAGCCAACCATTCAGGGAATTGAATCTCTTCAATGAATCATGCTTCCAAGAGCTTATCTACCTCTTGATTTATGGCCTCTTGCCTTTTTGGAGCAAAGTTCCTCTTCTTTTGCTTCACCGTCTTCCTTTCAGGATCTACGTTCAACTTATGAGTTATCAATTGGGGATAAATCCCTGGCATATCAGCTGCTGTACAAGCAAAAACATCTTCATTCTCTTGGCGGAAAGATATAATCTCCCTTCCAAGGTTCAGGCAACAGTGCTCCAATGTAAGTGACTTTATCTGGTTCTCCTGGAACTAAGGGGATATGGATCAAATCCTCAGTTGGCTTTCCCCTTCTATCTTCATCATCCCTTGAATCCATGTCTTAGTGCGGCTACATAGCAACTTCTAGCCATTTTCTAATCTCCTCGCTCTTCATCAACCCCGTTCCTTGCAGGAAACTTTATTTTCAAGTGGTATGTTGAGGCAACAGCCTTAAAATCATGAAGGCCAGTCCTTCCAAGGATTAAATTATAAGTAGAGGTTGCCTTTATAACCAAGAAGTTCAACATTTGAGTCGTTGTCTTCGAGCCCTGCCCTATAGTCATGGGGAGCTGGATTGTGCCTTCTACCTTTGATTCGACTCCATTGATCAATCCGTAAATAGGCATGTTTGAGGGTGTCAACTGTGAGCCAGTATATCCCATCTTGATGAAAGCATCGTGGAATAAGATATCCACAGAAGCTCCATTATCAACCAGAACTCTCTTGGTTTCAGAATTTCCTATCACAGGTGTGATGACCAATGGGTCATCATGAGGAAATTTTACCCCTTCTAGGTCAGAATCATCGAAGCTAATGGCAACTTCTGTTTTGCCACGCTTCGGTGCTTCTCCAACAACAGTCATTATTACCTCTCTAGCATAAGCTTTTCGTGAATCCCTGGAAGAGCCAGCCGCAGTCGGTCCTCCAAATATCATGTTGATAACTGGACCTCGGGGTCTAGGATTACGATCTTGATCATTATCCTTTCTGTCATAGTTTCCTCTTTGGTTTCCTCAATTCCCATCCTTGGTGAACTTATCCAGTTTTCCCCTTCGGATCAAGAATTCAATTTCGTCCTTCAGCTATCTACAATCGTCGGTGTCATGACCAACTTCTTTGTGGAACTAACAGAATTGGTTCTTGTTTCTTTTCTCCATATCAGTCCTCAGTGGCTTCGGCCATCGGAGATCAACATCTTTTTCAATGTCCATCAGGATTTGACTTCTAGGAGCATTCAATCTTGTATACTCCGTAAATCTTTGTCCGGGATTACCCTTCTTTGGTGCAGGATCAGAATCCTCTGTTGTTCTGGGGTACTTGTCCCTTGCATCATACTCTTGAGTCTATTTCCTCTTCATTCCGTTTCCATTACCCCTAGCATTTGGTTCATATTTCCTCATGCTTGCATCAGCTTTAATGTACTTTCTAGCCCTGTCTTGTAGCTTCAACATGCTTTCAGGGGGGGGTGATTTGCCAAAGACCTTTTAAAGTGGTCGTCAGTGGTTCCTTGTTGCAGGGCTATTATGGCAACTTTGTCTTCCAGATCCGGGACTTTATTTATGTAGTCCCTCAAGGATTCATTCTTGCCTTGTTGAATTTCCATGAAAGATGCTGAACTCATCTCATGCACTCTCTCACTAACAAACTGGTTGATGAACGCCTTGCTCAACTCCTTAAAAGACCCAATAGAGCTAGGAGGGAGACGAGTGTACCAACGTTGAGCCATGCCCGCAAGGGTTTGTGGAAACGCTCTGCACTTGACTGCATCATTGGTAGGTTGCAACAATAGTGTGTTAGAGAAGGTTCTCATATGATTAGCAGAGTCTCATGTTCCATTGTAGGCCTTAATGGTTGACATCTTGAACTTTATGGATATATGAATTTTCATGATATTATGAGTAAAAGGGGGTGTAGGATCATCCGGATCTCCTAAGGGCAACAACTCAGTGGGATCACCCTTTGGGGCTTCAGCCCTCCTTGACTTTCTTGGTGTAGGATCTAAGTTAATTACAGGAACCCTCTCGGTTGATTTGCCTTTGGCTCTAGCTGCCTCTTCCTCTGCTAGTACCTTCTTAAGCCTTGTAGCCTCAGCTTCATATGATATAATCTTGTCTTTAGTAGTTTGGGTTCCCGATTAGTAGTTTGGGTTCCTGTCTTCTCCTTGGAGGAACGTCCCTTTCGTCATCAGATGAGTAATCTTCATCTTTGATATAAGGACCAGAAAAGTCTCGAATCAAAGGGACTTTTTGAGTCTGAGTTTGTTGATTAATGGGCTTCAGGCCTCGAACATAAGGAGGCACATATGATTCGTGATACAGTGGATTGTGATGACTGCTCCCAACGGGGGGTCGTGGAGGCATTCCATAAGGTGGTATACCCAAAGTTTGATTCGTGTATTGGGGAAGATGTTGAAGGCCTCGGGGCGCATTCAAAATCACTTGAGAGGATGTCATTGGTTGATGATGAGTCATCTCTTGAGTTTGGGGGTTGGCTCCATGAACCACCATCTACATGGGATTCGTCCCTTCAACTGAGATTGGGATCTCTGGTCCTTGAGTAGTCGCTGCAGAGGAATCCTTCCCTTGTGTAGAAGTTGAAGCGGGGTGGTTCTCGACGTTGAACGTCAAAACCTGAGTTATTGTTGGTGGTTCGTCACCACAATTGTTTCTCCGTGTATTCATCATGGTTGATATCCGTTTTTCCCACAGACGGCGCCAAATGTTGTGGAATAAAAAACGTACTTGTAAATTTACTTCTAGGGTTTAAGAGCTTTCGAGCTTTTATGGTTGTTCTCGTGTTTCGTGACTAAATCGGTCCTCACAAGATGCCTACGTATCTCAATTCATAATTGAGAATCAAGCCAAAAACGTAGTTCTTGGTGTTGCCCTCGGGGCTATGGTGGCAGGGGCACACCAAGGACATAGTGACTTGTATCCTTATTTGAGGATGAAGTCTAAAACGTAGTTCTGAGATGAGGGGTCAGACCCTTTATATAGGCTTTTAGAAGCCTAGTGGATAAGTATTGATTTCCTTGAAGGATAAATCTTATCCTTGACGGTGGATAAGTATTATCACTTCCTTAAACGATAAATCTTATCCTTGACGGTGGATAAGTATCATCACTTCCTTGACGGATAAGTCTAATCATTGACGGTGGATAATAATTAATTCTAGATCCTTCTGTGTAGGAGTTGTTTCCATATCATAACGGACTTGTATTGAAACAAGCCCACTTGTATTAGAACAAGCATGTATTGGACGTCTCCTAATACAGGTTGTACTTCTAGCCCAAATATTAATTACGAAATTAATATTTAATTAGAGTTGCAGGCCTTATTAATAGACCTTATTTATGGATCATGTAGGTTTAATTAATGCAATATTAATTATGTCTTTAGGGTTATTTTTAACCCATATCACACTTAATTAATTCAATAATTCAATATAATAATAATAATTTATTTAAATTCGTAATTTAAATAAAGCTCCATTTAAAATGTTCTATATGTGTGACCCTTTAGGTTATTATTACGTTGGCAATAATTTTAATATCTAATAATAAAATTATAAACAATGAGCGGCATCTAGTAATACATCATTGCTACCCAAGTAATAATAATAATTGATGATCCAATTAAACCTTTCGTGAATAATGTTCCATGTAATATAATCCTTATATTATAGATTAAACTCGAGGCATGGTTTGTGTCATCCTCTTCGTCATTTAACCGTGGTTTAGTTGATCAATGAGTAGACTATTAAACAAATCACTATTTGAGCATGGCCATGCATTTTGTAGTCTCGCTCAATCAAGAGGCCAATAATATCACTCCTAGAATAGGAGGGTTAAATCCTATATCTATCATTCATATTTGTCATATGATTCATAATATACCCAATGTCCACCTTTATCATTACCCGGTCAAAGGTAACTTTGAGTAGAATCAAAATATATTAATTCTCATATAGAAATATAATGATTTACCATGACATTAGATAACATTTACCATGAAGAATTCACACGCTGAGTCTATCCAGTGCCGTGTTGTTTCTCGGATGCACTTATGTCTTTGACTTTAGTATCACCATACTAATGACCAATGAGATGTTGTCATCTATCAACAAACATATTAGTCTTAATGCATTATTATTGCCCTCAAATAATAATACTCGACTAGGAATCTTTAGGATTATAAACACTATTCATATAATCTCATTTCTAAGTCACATACTTAGAGATATAGAATTCATGCTTATACTCTAAGGACATTTATTATTCTAATATTTATATCGCAGTTAATAAAGACATAATAAATAAATTAAAAGAAAATCCATAGAACATATTTATTAATAATCAAAATGTGTTTCCCAAGAACATTATAGTATTGTCTTTAGGGCACACATAATAACATATTCAACTTCTGTTGTATCGATCAAACATGTTGATTCGTGTCCCATGTAGTTGTTCTTCCGTGATGATATGAAAGCTGCCGTTGAACTTCGTCTGAAATGACTTCATTCCATATTTGGGCTTCTAGCCTTCTTTTTCAGCTGCTAACATTAAATTGTGTTTAGAGAAAGGGCTCATGCATTAGTTACATATTTTGTAATCTTCTTAGAAAGAAGAGTACTATGATATAGTTCATTAGTAAACGCTATGGCAAACAACATATTTATAGCGGTTTAAGAAGTGTTGCAGTTGTTAGCATATTTTAAATATATTTTTTTAAAATTGTTGTTTGTTAAATTCGACAATATTCAGTTGAATTTATCATATTAAATTCAATCATATTTGTTCAAATTTAGCATATTAAATTCAACCAAATTCGGTTGAATTTAATGCACTTTAGGCGCCAAATTTTAAATTTTTCCCAAAAAATTAAATTTTCAAAATTTTATATTTTTTCGTTGAATTTATAATTTCGACAAAATTAAATCAAATTTAATAATTTCGGTTTCCACCAAAGTTTATGGAGTTCAGAATATACTAACATATTTTCAAATTGAATAAGAACATAAAGAAAATATTTTAGAAATCTCAAACAGCCTTCCTTTAGATGTCCCACATGATTTTCATACAAGAACCACATCTCATTCACAATATGGTAAGGTTCTTATTAGAGTTGCGGTTATTTTGAATATGGTTCATTAGCAGGATTTTAGCTTATTGTAAATATTCTTCAAGCTCATGTGCCCAGATTTCAGGGCCGACTTCTGATCTTTTGACCTAGATGATTTTAGCTTATTGTAAACAATCTTTAAGCTCATGTGCCCAGATTTCAGGGCCGACTTCTGATCTTCTGACCTAGATTCTTCACCAGCAGCGGACACCACTTCCATGATGCTCACATATACATGTATTAGTATTCCCTTACATCCCTTTCATTAAAGTTTCGTATGAAATTGGCAAGCTGACCAGGTGACCTACATGTATTTTGAAAGTATCATTCAAAGTCGAATTTTTAAAACCTGGCAATAATTTCCTTTTCAAAATTTCAAATGTGGTGAACAACTTCATTCAGCTTGCAGGCTTAAAACATCCTCCAGCCTGCCTATATGTGGACAAGTATATTAGAGTAAAGATAATAATTTGATTATATATAAATAATTGTTTTACCAATCAAGCCTAAATTATGAGTCAAGACTTAAAATAATTCTATTATATATTACAATAAAGATAATTTGATTTACAATGACAATAGAAGCATACATTTTATTTGTTTTCTCAAGCCAATAATTTGGTACAATCTGTGTATCAATTAATTTTTTTCTCAAAATTATTTAATATACAACTATTCAATTATAGGGTCAAATATATTAAATTAATCTAATAATATTTACATTATTAATTTAAATTTCAAAACAAATTAAACTCAAAAAGCACCATTCAATTTCTATTAATTTTACATATAACAAGTACTATCTTTGAATCATAAATTTTGAGCAAGTGTTGACATAAATCTTTACCTAGCCAAAGTTCTATTAATTCAACATCAAGGTTTGGTTGTTCTCCAAAAAAGAAAAAAAAAGGGAAAGAAGAAGAAAAGAAATTTACTGCAACTTTGCTTTCTCTCCAATTGATGCAAACATTTAATTAATTAATTAATTTTTTGCTTCAATATTTCTTCTATATGAGGTTTTAATGCTGCTGAAGAAATAAAAATACTTATGTTATTTCCCCATAAATGAAAATTGGAATTACAACAAATCCCATAGACAATCAAAGTCTTAAGGAAGCAGCAGTTTCTTCAAACTCCCTCTTCAAATTGCTGATTTTCTGTTTGATTTCTCTTTTGGAATTTTTCAGAGATGCAATAGCGTCCATCTTCTCACGCAAGAGGCGTACCTGCTCATCTATCCTGGCAAGTTCCTCCTCAAGCTTCTCCTCAATTGTGTCCTCCAGCTGTTCCTTCTTCATTGCCGACTTCTGATCTTTTAAAATAGAGTCTTTACCAGCGGCCGCCATTCTCTAAATGCTCAGTACCGTCACCAAATGTTTTAGGTTCACTTGTAGCCCATTAAACAAGGGTTTGTATAGGAAATGCCAATCATAGCCCTGGGCCTATGTAAGTACCTTTTGGGCTTTATTATTACCCAATGGGGTCCAATTTAAAAGTAAGGTAGGGGAATTCTGCCCCTTGTATTTTTTTTTAAATTAGTAAAATGTGTGAAATTTGCACCCCAAAATGTGTGAAACTATTCTAAACTATTTAGACTGAATTTAGTTTAATTTAATAAATGTGACTAAATTCAGTTTAATTTATTATTTTCAGAATTTTTGGGAAATTTTTATTAAATATTTAAATGTGTGTTCACATCATGAAAAAGTATTTGTAAATAGAAGGATAACATTCATCATATGTACAAATTTAGTTTTTTTTTTAAAATATTCATATGATAAAAGAATGTTGACTTTTTATTCATTGCATACTTTCAAAAAAAAAATCTTCTATTACTATATATAATAGGCCGCGAAATTACCGTTTTACCCTTTTTTTTTGAAAAACAACAAAAATGTCACTCGTATATTATTATACAAAAAGTTTTTAATAGATAAGTTACTACAAATATTCGAACCTCCAACCTCCTTCCAAGATATCCATGGGCTTAACCACTATGCTACATGCCTTTTTGAGTTTTTTTCAAAAAACTTATTAGATAACCCACGTCTTTTATCTCTTATATTATTTTTTTTACTTTGATGTTTGAATAACTAAAATGTTGGTTTGAATTATTTATATAAATTTGTTTTTCTTTTTTCCTTTTCAGCGAAATTACCGTTTTACCCTCACTTTTTTTTGAAAAATAACAAAAATGTCACTCGTATATTATTATACAAATTTTTTTTAATAAATGTGTCACTACAAAGATTCGAACCTCAAACCTCCTTCCAAGATATCCATGGGCTTAACCACTATACTACATGCCTTTTTGAGTTTATTTCAAAAAACTTATTAGATAACCCACGTCTTTTATCTCTTATATTATTATTTTTTACTTTGATATTTGAATAAATAAAATGTTGGTTTGAATTATTTATATAAATTTGTTTTTCTTTTTTCCTTTTCATGTCACTCGTATATTATTATACAAAAATTTTTTAATAGATGTGTTACTACAAAGATTCGAACCTCCAACCTCCTTCCAAGATATATCCATGGGCTTAACCACTATGCTACATGCTTTTTTGAGTTTATTTCAAAAACTTATTAGATAACCCACGTCTTTTATCTCTTATATTATTTTTTTGTTTTGATGTTTGAATAAATAAAATGTTGGTTTGAATTATTTATATAAATTTATTTTTCTTTTTTCCTTTTCGTAATTTTATATATCTATATATTCAATCACTATATATTATTGCAGTTGTATGTTTTCAATTTAATATATATTAATTATGTTGATTATAATTCATAATTCATATTATACTTTATTTGAATTAAATTAATTATTCATGCATAAAATATACTATTAAAATTCGATCTAAACATAAGAAATATTATACACATTATATCTCTCATTATTAGTTATTTCTATAATTTATATTCGGTCGAATTTCAATAGTATATTTTATGTATGATTAATTAATTTAATTCAAATAAAGTATAATAAAGATATATAATATAAAAGTATGAATTTTAAACAACATAATTAATATATATTTAATAGAAAACATACAATTGTAATAAAATTCAGTGATTGAATATATAGGTATATAAAATTACAAAAAGAAGCCTCCGGACCTGTAGATGAGTTGGTGAAAGGACTGGTTATTGACCAAAGCATTCAAGGTTCGATTCATGGGAGCGTGGGGAATTCTTCCTACACTCTAGGGTCTGGCGTGATACCGGTTGGGGTGTCCGGAAAATACACTTTTTGACCAAAATTACGAAAAGATGAAAAGAAAAACTTATTTATATAAATAATACAAACCAATATTTTATTTATTTAAAAATCAAAGTAAAAATAATATAAGATAAGAGAGGAAAGACGTGGATTATCTAATAATTTTTTTGAAATAAACTCAAACAAGCATGTAGAATAGTGGTTAAACCCATGAACATCTTAGAAGGAGGTTGGAGGTTTGTTTCTTTGTATAACAACTATTAATATATTTTTGCATAATAATATATGAGTGACATTTTTGTGACGGCCATTTAATTAGAAACTTTTGCCCTTGTATTGAGGTTTAATATGTAGTAATAAATTGGATTAAAATTTGTAACTGTAAAACGATATTCCAAACACATTTTTAATGCATTTACTAAGTGTGTTAATATAATTTAATATGAAGACGAACACATGAGAGGAGTGCAGAATCAGTTCCCAAGTAAAAAACTAAAAACAAATAGGTGACATGAATACTCCAAACTGTAATAGGTGTTCATCTCTCAAAGTGTTTATCAGAAACTTGAGTGATATGAGAGTGTGCAAATATGCGTCAGCCTTCAGCTTCGTTTTAAAATCCTCTATCTCATTCATGCATGTTGGATTATATTACAACAACATTGCATGCATATAACCTATTCATAATCTAGATTACAAAAAAAAAACTAATCGATTCCCGAAAAACAGATAACAATCGCTCTCTAACGCAAATGACCAATCTACAAACTATCTTTTCTCTGACACACAAAACTCAGGTAAACCTGCTTATAATCGCAAGAAGAACAATAGTACACTCGTGCTTCAAATTCTACACTATTTCAATCTGGTCTCAAAATCAATAATAGTCACTTTAAACAAGTCTTAGAGCCTTGGCATAGTTACGTTTGTAATTCAAAGTAATTACACTATTCGCCAACAAAATTCTTTACTCCTCACTATGCATGAACCATACTTCTCATTTTACGCTCTCAAACTTAAGACTACACAATCCTTAATCTAATAAATCGATCATGACCAACTTTTTCACAATAAAAATTCTTGACATCTCTATGCAGGCCCGTGCCTTGCACGGGCTGTTACGCTAGTTGATATATAAGAATCTATTTAATTTGAAAATATACAAAAAAAAATTATGAGAGCACCGAGAAAACATATAATATTAAAGTGAGAAAATCAAAAAATTCTTGTTAAGTCGCTTCAAAACGAGTTATTGTAATAAAATAGGGGGTTTAGGGGATTTAGATTAAGGATTTGAGGTATCTCTTTAACAAGGAATTACAGAATCAAGATTTATCACGGTGGTTTGTCGTCGGAAAAGTCACCGGAGTGTGGAGGTTGTGATGAAAGGTGGGCTCAGATGGCAAGGGTTTTATGGTGGTGGCTCGATAAAAACTTGTCTTCCAACCCCTCACAATGTTCCAACGTATCCCTATTTACACGGAATCAATCCCACGTAGTTCTTGGTGAACAAGAAACCTTATGGACTAGGGTTGCATGTGCGAAGCCCAACCCCACAAAGTTAGGTCAGTGGTACAAATTACCAACCCATCACGAGTGCAAAACCCACTAAGGAGAGCCCATGCAATGAAGCCTAGCCAATGACCCGAAGGGTTGTACTGGGGGTTAAATATGTCTTCAAGTGGAATAATATTCATAATGGCTTTGGTAAACCAAATAGGTCTTCAAGTCAAATAACAAGCCTAGTTAGCGCGTCAACTAGGTCCTTCAAATCAGGAAAAAACCCTGAAGGCCTTCGACCAAACAAACCCTTGGAGGCCTTCGAATATTCAACTGTTGATGTTGGAGTGCCAACCTAGTTGGGGAACCAACCTAGCTGCGAAGTGTATCTTTTGACTAGGTAAAACCCGGCCTTCAGTAGTAAAATAGAGTTGGCAGGACAACTAAAAGAGTAGTTCTTCCATAATAAGTCTTCATTAAATCTTCATTCTTGATAGTTATTATGTGCCCAAAAATGGGTATCAATCCCCGAAATATCACGACATAAGGGTTGTTAACCCCATTATTTCCTTAGTTAATATTCGCCTAAAACAGTATCCATAAACGGTTATATTTTTAGATAATGTTATTAATTAGTTAAATGATGCACACATCACGAAATGTGTGTATATATATATATATATATATATATATATATATATAAGGATAACATATATTCTATGTTAAAATTTAGATTGTATAAAAAAGTAAATAATAAGATTACGAAATGTTCAGTTTTCATTCATTAATTTGAAAAAATTAAAAAATTAAAAAATTAATTAGTTTGAAAAAAAATACAAAGAACAAATATGAGAATATTAGGACGACATATTACATTCAATAGAAAAATTAAAAAAACAATAATGAAGAGGACAAAAATTTCAGTCAAATTCAATCAAATATAGTATATTCAACTAAATTCAGTTGAATTTAGTTAAATTCAAATCGAATTTAGCTTTGTTTTAATGTTTAACGAAATCTGGTTGAAAATTATAAATTTTAAAATAAACCAATTTTCCATTGTCATGTGTCACACTTTAATTGACTTAGGAGAAAGCACATGGATTGCTATTTGAATTTAATGTACACATTACTATACAAAGAGGACAAAAAGTTATACCTAAATTTTGGTTGCATCTTGCCGTGTCTTATCCACAGCCTGGTAAATTATTTGCAATTCATCTCCTTATTCTTGTTGTACATAAAATATATATTATTCCTGGCTTCAGATTTACAAAGCACAACTGGCTTCCATAACAAAATCTATAACCTTTATTAATAAGCCAAACCCCCTTTTATATTAAATTTCGTTGGAACATTTTTTTTTGGTTTCACCCCTAATTTGTTATTTTTTAAAAAATATAATTATCTCATTTAAAATAAATTACATTATACCTATTTCATGTAATAAAATTATTATATCCTAAACTCTTATATCACATAGTAGAATTTTATGTTGTTTTTAAATTATTTTTGTTTTGTCCAATGCTCTACTTTCACCAATCTTCTAAAAATTCTATTGTTAGTTTTCACTTTTTTGTCTTACAAACAATTTTATTATTTTTTTGACTTTTGGTGTTGCAGATACACAATTAAAGCATTAATATTCAAGTCTACACGATAAAAAAATACTTTTCATCTTTGTCATTGTCTGATATATACATATGTCAATATTATTTGTGATGGGGACACTTGGAGTGCTGGTGAAGAATCTACATCAAGAGATCAAAATTCGACCCTAAAATCTCGGCACCTCAAAGAGCTTAAATAATGTTTAGATGAAGCTGAGATCATCACTCCAAGGAAAACTGAATTAAACGACACTTCTCCATCATTGTCTCAAAGAGAAATTTAAAGTTGTCTATCCGGGCGCTGTCTAATGTATCATCATACAACGATTATCATCCATTGTGCAAATTGAGCTTCACAATGGTTTCACTGACAATTGTCTCAAACTTTGTCTCACAACGGAAACGGACCTTTGATAAATTATTCAAATAACGGTTTACAAACCTTTGTTGGATTGTAATACAAACAAGGGTTATCATCTGTTGTGCAAATTGAGCTTCACAACGGTTTTTGGAACAATTTTCCCAACCCATGTCACACAATGGGGAGTGGCCTTTGTTAAAATATTCACATAACTGTTAAAGAACCTTTGTTGGACTAGAATATAGACAAGGGTTACAAACCGTTATGTGAACGATTCCTTCTTTCTGTTTGTTTATTTGCACAATGGTTTATTTATATGATAACATTGTATGAGGAGTTTTGGACAACTGTTTCTGAATGGGCATTGTACCTAGCTATGTTTATAACTAGCATTATTTTATTATTTTTGACATAAGGGTTTATTTTTAAAATCTCATTGTTGTTCAGTACTTAACACAACAGTTTTGGAGATCCGAGAGCGTTACCAAACTTTGCAGACACAATGGTGTTTATTATTTGTTTATTGTTCAAATATATACGTATACATATTCCGTGATGTGTGCATCATTTAACTAATTAATAACATTATCTAAAAGCTATAACCCATTATCGATACTGTTATACCCGAATATTGACTAAAGAAATAATGGGGTTAACAACCCTTATGTCCGGATATTTCGGGGATTGATACCCATTTTGGGCACATAATCACTATCAAGAATGAAGATTTATTGAAGACTTATTTTGGAAGAACTACTCTTTTAGTTTCCGTGTCAACCGTTGCTTGTTGTGCCAACTCTATTTTACTACTGAAGGCCTCTAAGGGTTTTACCTAGTCAAAAGATACACTTCACAACTAGGCTGGTTCCCGACTAGGTTGGCACTCTAACATAAACTATTGAATATTCGAAGGCCTCGAAGGGTTTGCTTGGTCGAAGGTCTTCAACGGTTTTTCCTCATTTAAAGGACCTAGTTGACGCACCAACTAGGCTTGTTATTTGACTTCAAGACCTATTTGGTGTGCCAAAGCCATTAGGAATATTATTCAACTTGAAGACATATTTGACCCCAACAACGTTGGAGCGGCTACTATCGAAGAACTTGATTGTGCATATCTGGTGAGTTACCTTCATCAGGAAATCATCAATCTATATGTTGAAGGCCCGATTCTACATACCAATAAGTTATGTATTATAACAAGTTATAATTGTTGGGGGATTATGATACGCCATGCCTGACATTAACTTTGAAAAATTTGCCTGTAATCTGGTGGGTTATCCTCATTGGGCGTAAGGATCCGCTTATGCATTTGGAGTAAATCATGACTTTTCTATGCCACTAATGATCGATGGAATAGTTGATAGCGGTTGAAGTTAGCTCCATTGGTTAGGCCTAATGTTGCATACGTGAAGTCACAATCGTAGTTGAGCCTTGGGGTCATTGGTTGGGCTTCATCGCATAGGCTCTCCTTAGTGGGTTTTGCACTCTTCATGAGATGGTAATTGGTACCACCGACGTAACTTTGTCGGCTTGGGCTTCGCAGATGCTGTTAGATAAATGTGATTCAAAATTTAAAATAAAAAATAGTTATGTTTAGATTTGAATTAATTCTATTATTTAGGAATTAGTTTTAAATTTTAGATGAGATATTTGTGAGTGTTTTGTTTAGGGATGATTAGGGTTACCTACTTTGTAGGTGAATTTGTTTGATATGGAGCCTATATAAAGGCTTAAGTACTGTATTTTATGGCAACAACATAATAAAATACTTTTGTTTTGTTAACTTTTTGATTACTTTTTGATTACTTTTTGATTACTTCTATTTTACTTTTTATAATTATCACCTATTTATATAAAGGCTTTATAAAAATAGGTGATAGTTATAAAAAAGTAAAATAGAAGTAATCAAAAAGTTAACAAAACAAAACTATTTATTATATTACTTCCATAAAATGAAATACATCTCTAAGCCTTTATATAGGTTGCATATCAAACAAATACACCCCTATAAAACTGGTAACCCTAATTATCACTCAACAAAACATCCATTAATCTCTCATCTAAAATTTATAACTAATTCCTAAATAATAGAATTTATTTAAAATCTAAAGATAACTAATTTTATTTCAAATTTGAATCATAGATATTCAACATCTTCAAATTTACAAAAAATAAAAATACAATAAAAATTAATCTTCTGTTCAATATTTTTTTTCCCGTGAGGCACTTCTCATTACCGTACAATAATTTTTGTTGATGCACTTCTCACCAACACCCATGGAGCACTTCTCTCCACAAAACTTTTCAAGGTGCACTTCTCACCCGTATCACATGGAGCACTTCCCTGCATGGTGCACTTCTCACCAATATCACAGATTCTCTTGACCCTCCTTCACGTTCTTCCTCTGAAACTTTGATTGACTCATCTTCAAAAATCTTGATTTGATTTAGTGTTGGATTGTTTTCAAGAGGTTGCATCTCCGTCTCAAATTCAACCCCCCACAAACTTGACCTCACCAAGTGCATCACTAGAAAGAAATTGAAGAGAAGTGCTTCATTTTTATTTAATTTTAAATTTTAGTAATTTTGAATCAAGAGAGGATGTTAGATTAATGTGATTCAAAATTTAAAATAAAAAATAGTTATGTTTAGATTTGAATTAATTCTATTATTTACGAATTAGTTTTAAATTTTAGATGAGATATTTGTGAGTGTTTTGTTTACGGGTGATTAGGGTTACCTATTTTGTAGGTGAATTTGTTTGATATGGAGCCTATATAAAGGCTTACTGATGTATTGTATTTTATGGCAACAACATAATAAAATACTTTTGTTTTATAATTATCACCTATTTATATAAAGCCTACAGATGCAACCCTAGTCCATAAGGTTTATTGTTCATGAATGGGCTTGATTCGTGTAAATAGGGATAGGTTGGTACATTGTGAGGTTGAAAGAGAAGTTCTTATCGTGCCAGCACAATAAAACCCTTGCAATCTGAGCCCTCAATTCATCACAACCTTCACACCCCGTGACTTTTTCCACCACAAACCAACATGATAGATCTTGATTCTCACATATAACCTAAATTTTTATTATCACAAATTCCACTGTTAACAGATACCTAAAATCCTTAATCTAAATCCCCTAAACCCCTATTTTATTAGACTAACTCGTTTTGTAGAGACCTAACAAGAATTTATTTTTTGATTTTCTCACTTTAATATTATATGTTTTCCCGGTGCTCTCATAATTGTTTTTGTATATTTTCAAATTAAATACATACTTATATATCAATTATTTTTTGAAAGTATGCAATGAATAAAAAGTCAACATTCTTTTATCATATGAATATTTAAAAAAAAAAACAAATTTGTACATACGATGAATGTTATCCTTCTATTTACAAATATTTTTTCATGATGTGAACACACATTTAAATTTTTAATAAAAAATTTCCAAAAATTCTGAAAATAATAAATAGAACTGAATTCAGTCACATTTATTAAATTCAACTAAATTCAGTCTAAAATGTTTTGAATAGTTTCACACATTTTGGGCGGCAAATTTCACACTTTTTTACTAATTTTTAAAAAAATATAAGGGGCAGAATTACCCCAACCTTACTTTTAAATTTGACCCCATTGGGTAATAATAAAGCCCAAAAGGTACTCTAAATGATAAATCTTATCCTTGACGGTGGATAAATATCATCACTTCCTTGATGGATAAGTCTTATCCTGGACGGTGGATAAGGATTAATTCTAGATCCTTCCGTGTAGGAGTTGTTTCCATATCATAATGGACTTGTATTGAAACAAACCCACTTGTATTAGAACAAGCCTGTATTGGACGTCTCCTAATACAGGTTGTATTTCTAGCCCAAATATTAATTACGAAATTAATATTTAATTAGTGTTTTGGGCCTTATTAATGGGCCTTATTTATGGACCATCTAGGTTTAATTAATGCAATATTAATTATGTCTTTATGGTTATTTTTAACCCATATCATTTGTCCCCCAACTTCTATGATAATGCACCAGGATTTCATAGAAGTTATACCGGTCTTTTTCGAGACTTGGGGTCTTTTTATCCCTTACCTGGGACTTACTACCCTTTTTTGGGGATTTTAATATACACTAGTGTTTCATGAGTATCATCTTCGTGTAAAGTATGGAGCGACCTACAGATTTACGACGATTGTGCCTTATTCGAGGCTAGCTTGACATTTGCATAAAGCTTTACGACGATTGTGCCTTGTTTTGGCTTCAAGCCTTTCATTGAGCATATCGAATGATGAGGTTTGGACTGACTGTCTTAGGTTTCTGGGGTTTCAACCCTTCACCCTTACGAGTTCTTACTGATGCATGCACTCGTAGTGATTCATTCTCAAGTCTATCATATCAAACGTCTCCTGAGCTTGAAATTTTCGCTAATTAACAATAGGCATCTTTGGCTTTCTTTTGTATGTTTATTAGCAACATTCACCTTCGGGGTTCGTTGTATTCAACTCTATTTGTGTAGTTGACATGCATATTTTGTATGCTTTCCTTTGCATTCATTTGTATTTTGTCTTGGCAAAGCTTTGAGGATGTTTCTACCAATCAAAATGGGTTCAACCCTTCATCTGCTTTCTAGGAAGCTCATGATTTCATCGAACCTGATTTCTACTTGTCCTACTAGCGGATCCTTTTAGGATGCACTAAACATAATAAACTTTTAAGTTTGAGGCATGCCAAGTCCTTGGCACCTCAAGCCTTTCGAGGGTTTCTAGCTTATACGAGCCTCATCCAAAAACATTATTGACTTTGTAGGGCCCTTCCTAATTAGGGGCTAATTTTACTTTCTGTCCAACCCCGGATGCTTCAATCTTTCTGAGAATCAAGTCTCCTTGACGAAAGAACCTTTCTTTAACTCTCAGGTTGTAGTAGAAAGATGCTCGCTTATGATGTTCCACGATCTTGGCATTTGCCTCATCTCTGACTTCATCAATTAGATCCAGAGTCAACCTCATACCTTCTTCGTTCGATTTAGGCTCAAAGACCCCTACTCTTGGGGAGGTATGAGTAATCTCCACTGGAACCACGGCTTCTGCCCCATAGGCTAATAGGAATGGAGTTGCTTCAATAGTAACCTTGTAAGTGGTACGATATGCCCAAAGTATAGGGAGCAACTCGTCTACCCAAGTGTTCCTTGAGCGTTCAACTCTCTTCTTGAGTCCATCTAGGATGATTCGGTTGGCCACCTTGGCTTGACCGTTTGCTTGAGAATGAGCAACTGATGTGAATCGCAACTCAATGTTGTTATCCTCACAATACTTCTTGAAATCTTCATTGTCAATCTGCTTCCCATTGTCCGTGACCAGGATTCGTGGGATTCCATATCGACACATTACACTTTCTCATAGAAATTACAATACTTGTTTGGTGGTTATCTTGGCTAGAGGTTTAGCCTCAATCCACTTAGTGAAGTAGTCAATTGCCACTATCAAGAACTTCCTTTGTGCATTTGCCACTGGAAATGGCCCAAATATGTCCATGCCTCACATGACAAACGGGATTGGGGAGCTAACTGATGTTAACATCTTGGGCGGTTTCCTAACCACTGATGCATGCTTTTGACACCGTTCACACTTCTTCACATAATCTTTCGCATTAGCAAGCATATTTGGCCAGTAGGAGCTTAGATGGATGATTTTATAAGCAAGGGCCCTGCCCCCTAAGTGCTGCCCACAAATTCCCTCATGAACTTCTTTCAAGACTAACTCCGCCTCCTCAATGCTCTCACTGTCAACTTTCGTGCCTCCAAGACATTATTTGGTAACCAACCGGTTTCAAGATGAGCCTTAATGGGGTCTATCCAAAAGCCACCTATGTCAATAGGTGCTATTAGTTTTCCATTGATGCTCGGGGTCTTCAAGATTTGGAAGTATACACTTCCGGCATAGTTCTCTATCTCAGAAGAAGCAAATTTAGACAAGGCATCGGCCTTCATGTTTTCTTCTCTAGGGATGTGTTCCATATAGGATTCATCAAACTAGGTCATGATGGCTTTCACAAGCTTCAAATATTTGGCCATGGTTTCATCCTTAGCCTCAAATTCTCCATTTACTTATGAGACTACCAATCTTGAGTCTCCATAGACTTTGAGAGTATTAACTCTCAAGGCCCCAGCCAAACCTAAGCCGGCTATCAGGGCTTCATACTCAGCTTCATTGTTTGTTGTCAGAAAGTCCAACTTTAGTGCATACTCAATGAAAAATCCATCGGGACTTTGTAGCACTAAACCTGCTCCGCTTGATTTTTTTTTGATGCCCCATCAAAATAGAGCACCCAGTACTATCTCTTCATCTTGTTTTTAAACTTCTTTGCCCTCCAAGGGTACTACTTCGTGCTCCCCGACTTCTTGGTTATCGATGGTACATTTAACCATGAAGTCAGCAAGTGCTTGTGCTTTAATGGCCGTTCGAGGCTTATACTTGATGTCGAACTCTCCCAACTCAATCTCCCATTTTATCAGTCTTCCTCTGACCTTAGGACTATGCAGGATGTTTCTTAATGGTTGGTCAGTCAAGACTTCTATCTTATGCGCCTGAAAGTACGGACGTAATTTTCTTGAGGCCATGATTAAGGCTAAATCAAACTTTTCTATGAGGGAGTAGTTTACTTATGCTCTGTGCAGAATTTTGCTCACATAGTATATGGGTTTCTAAACCTTTGATTTTTCCTTCACAAAAACAGCTCTCAAGGCGGTGTTTGAAACTGCCAAGTATAGATAGAGCGTTTCTCCAAGTTTTGGTTTTGCCAACAATGGTGCTTCAGTCATGTATTTTTTCAAGGACTCAAAGGCTTCTTGGCTTTCTGTTATTCACTCAAAAAATTTCATGTTCTTTAATGCTTTGAAGAATGGTAGACATTTTTCCCCTGACTTGGAGATGAACCTTCCCAATGTTGCCACTCTCCCAGTGAGTTTCTGAACATCTTTAACATAGTGCGGTGGTTCCATATCAACAATTGCTTTAATTTTTTCGGGGTTGGCTTCAATTCCTCGTTTAGAGACCATCAAACATAAAAACTTCCCTGACCCTACACCAAAGGCGCACTTGGCAGGATTCAACATCATTTTATGGTGTCTCCGCACTTCAAATGCCTCTCGGAGGTGCTCTATGTGATCGGCCTTATCGAGGCTTTTGACTAACATGTCATCCACATAAACCTCCATGGTCTTACCAATGAGATGTTTGAAAATTTTGTTCACTAACCTTTGGTATGTGGCACCTGCATTCTTGAGTCCAAAGACCATAACTAAGTAGCAGTAAACACCAAAATCAGTAATGAATGATACCTTGTGAATGACATCCTTATGCATCTTGATTTGGTTGTATCCGTTGAAGCCATCCATAAAGCTTAGAATTTTGTGCCCTGCAGTGGCATCTATTAAAGTGTCGATCCTTGGTAGGGGAAAATAGTCCTTAGGACATGCATCGTTCAAGTCCGTAAAGTTTATGAACATTCTCCACTTTCCATTGGCTTTCTTGACCATTACTGGGTTAGCCAACCATTTAGGGAATTGAATCTCTTTAATGAATCATGCTTCCAAGAGCTTATCTACCTCTTGATTTATGGCCTCTTGCCTTTCTGGAGCAAAGTTCCTCTTCTTTTGTTTCATTGTCTTCCTTTCGGGATCTACGTTCAACTTGTGAGTTATCAATTGGGGATCAATCCCTGGCATATCAGCTGATGTACAAGCAAAAACATCTTCATTCTCTTGGAGGAAAGATATAATCTCCCTTCCAAGGTTCAGGCAACAGTGCTCCAATGTAAGTGACTTTATCTGGTTCTCCTGGAACTAAGGGGATAGGTATCAAATCCTCAGTTGGCTTTCCCCTTTTATCTTCATCATCCCTTCAATCCATGTCCTCAATTAGGAGAACCTGCCCCCCGACTCCATCAGGTCTTAGTGCGGCTACATAGCAACTTCTAGCCATTTTCTAATCTCCTCGCTCTTCACCAACCCCGTTCCTTGTAGGAAACTTTATTTTCAAGTGGTATGTTGAGGCAACAGCCTTAAAAGCATGAAGGCTAGTCCTTCCAAGGATTAAATTATAAGTAGAGGTTGCCTTTATAACCAAGAAGTTCAACATTTGAGTCGTTGTCTTCGAGCCCTGCCCTATAGTCATGGGGAGCTGGATTGTGCCTTCTACCTTTGATTCGACTCCATTGAATCCGTAAATAGGCATGTTTGAGGGTGTCAACTGTGAGTCAGTATATCCCATCTTGATGAAAGCATCGTGGAATAAGATATCCACAGAAGCTCCATTATCAACCAGAACTCTCTTGGTTTCAGAATTGCCTATCACAGGTGTGATGACCAATGGGTCATCATGAGGAAATTTTACCCCTTCTAGGTCAGAATCATCGAAGCTAATGGCAACTTCTGTTTTGGAACGCTTCGGTGCTTCTCCAGCAACAGTCATTATTACCTCTCTAGCATAAGCTTTTCGTGAATCCCTGGAAGAGCCAGCCGCAGTCGGTCCTCCAAATATCATGTTGATAACTGGACCTCGGGGTCTAGGATTACGATCTTGATCATTATCCTTTCTGTCATAGTTTCCTCTTTGGTTTCCTCAATTCCCATCCTTGGTGAACTTATCCAGTTTTCCCATTCGGATCAATAATTCAATTTCGTCCTTCATCTATCTACAATCGTCGGTGTCATGACCAACTTCTTTGTGGAACTAACAGAATTGGTTCTTGTGTCTTTTCTCCATATCAGTCCTCAGTGGCTTCGGCCATCGGAGATCAACATCTTTTTCAATCTCCATCAGGATTTGACTTCTAGGAACATTCAATCTTGTATACTCCGTGAATCTTTGTTCGGGATTACCCTTCTTTGGTGCAGGATCAGAATCCTCTGTTGTTCTGGGGTACTTGTCCCTTGCATCATACTCTTGAGTCTCTTTCCTCTTTATTCCGTTTCCATTACCCCTAGTATTTGGTTCATATTTCCTCATGCTTTCATCAACTTTAATGTACTTTCTAGCCCTGTCTTGTAGCTTCAACATGCTTTCAGGGGGAGTGATTTTCCAAATACCTTTTAAAGTGGTCGTCAGTGGTTCCTTGTTGCAGGGCTATCATGGCCACTTTGTCTTCCAAATCCAGGATTTTAAGAGCCTACCTGGTAAATCAATTTATGTAGTCCCTCAAGGATTCATTCTTGCCTTGTTGAATTTCCATGAAAGATGCTGAACTCATCGCATACACTCTCTGACTAACAAACTGGTTGATGAACGCCTTGCTCAACTCCTTAAAAGACCCAATAGAGTTATGAGGGAGACGACTGTACCAACGTTGAGCCATGCCCGCAAGGGATTGTGGAAACGCTCTGCACTTGACTGCATCATTGGTAGGATGCAACAATAGTTCGTTAGAGAAGGTTCTCATATGATTAGCAGAGTCTCATGTTCCATCGTAGGCCTTAATGGTTGACATCTTGAACTTTCTAGATATATGAATTTTCATGATATCCTGAGTAAAAGGGGGTGTAGGATCATCCGGATCTCCTAAGGGCAACAACTCAGTGGGATCACCCTTTGGGGCTTCAGCCCTCCTTGACTTTCTTGGTGTAGGATCTAAGTTAATTACAGGAACCCTCTCGGTTGATTTGCCTTTGGCTCTAGCTGCCTCTTCCTCTTCTAATACCATCTTAAGCCTTGCAGCCTCGGCTTCATATGATATAATCTTGTCTTTAGTAGTTTGGGTTCCCGATTAGTAGTTTGGGTTCCCGATTAGTAGTTTGGGTTCCCGTCTTCTCCTTGGAGGAACGTCCCTTTCATCATCAGATGAGTAATCTTCATCTTCGATATAAGGACCAGAAAAGTCTCGAATCAAAGGGACTTGTTGAGTCTGAGTTTTTTGATTAATGGGCTTCAGGCCTCAAACATAAGGAGGCACATATGATTCGTGATACAGTGGATTGTGACCACTGCTCCCAACGGGGAGTCGTGGAGGCATTCCATAAGGTGGTATACCCAAAGTTTGATTCGTGTATTGGGGAAGATGTTGAAGGCCTCGGGGCGCATTCAAAATCACTTGAGAGGATGTCATTAGTTGATGATGAGTCATCTCTTGAGTTTAGGGGTTGGCTCCATGAACCACCATCTACATGGGATTCGTCCCTTCAACTGAGATTGGGATCTCTGGTCCTTGAGTAGTCGCGGCAGAGGAATCCTTCCCTTGTGTAGAAGTTGAAGCGGGGTGGTTCTCGACGTCGAACGTCAAAACCTGAGTTATTGTTGGTGGTTCGTCACCACAATTGTTTCTCCATGTATTCATCATGGTTGATATCCGTTTTTCCCATAGACGGCGCCAAATGTTGTGGAATAAAAAACGTACTTGTAAATTTACTGCTAGGGTTTAAGAGCTTTCGAGCTTTTTTGGTTGTTCTCGTGTTTCGTGACTAAATCGGTCCTCACAAGATGCCTACGTATCTCAATTCATAATTGAGAATCAAGCCAAAAAACGTAGTTCTTGGTGTTGCCCTCGGGGCTATGGTGGTAGGGGCACACCAAGGACGTAGTGACTTGT
This sequence comes from Heracleum sosnowskyi, assembly GCA_030848705.1. Classification (NCBI taxonomy): domain Eukaryota; kingdom Viridiplantae; phylum Streptophyta; class Magnoliopsida; order Apiales; family Apiaceae; genus Heracleum; species Heracleum sosnowskyi. The sequence continues at coordinate 89,083,533 of CM061235.1, read as the reverse complement.
ATGTCCTTATTCGAGGATGAAGTCTAAAACGTAGTTCTGAGATGAGGGGTCAGACCCTTTATATAGGCTTTTAGAAGCCTAGTGGATAAGTATTGATTTCCTTGAAGGATAAATCTTATCCTTGACGGTGGATAAGTATTATGACTTCCTTAAACGATAAATCTTATCCTTGACGGTGGATAAGTATCATCACTTCCTTGACGGATAAGTCTTATCCTTGACGGTGGATAAGGATTAATTCTAGATCCTTCCATGTAGGAGTTGTTTCGATATCATAACGGACTTGTATTGAAACAAGCCCACTTGTATTAGAACAAGCCTGTATTGGACGTCTCCTAATACAGGTTGTACTTCTAGCCCAAATATTAATTACGAAATTAATATTTAATTAGAGTTTCGGGCCTTATTAATGGGCATTATTTATGGACCATCTAGGTTTAATTAATGCAATATTAATTATGTCTTTAGGGTTATTTTTAATCCATATCACACTTAATTAATTCAATAATTCAATATAATAATAATAATTTATTTAAATTCGTAATTTAAATAAAGCTCCATTTAAAATGTTCTATGTGTGTGACCCTTTAGGTTATTATTACGTTGGCAATAATTTTAATATCTAATAATAAAATTATAAACAATGAGCGGCATCTAGTAATATATCATTGCTACCCAAGTAATAATAATAATTGATGATCCAATTAAACCTTTCGTGAATAATGTTCCATGTAATATAATCCTTTTAAAATTATATTATAGATTAAACTCGTGGCATGGTTTGTGTCATCATCTTCGTCATTTAACCCTGGTTTACTTGATCAATGAGTAGACTATTAAACAAATCACTATTTGAGCATGGTCATGCATTTCGTAGTCTCACTCAATCAAGAGGCCATTAAATCCTATATCTATCATTCATACTTGTCATATGATTCATAATATATCCAATGTCCACCTTTATCATTACTCGGTCAAAGGTAACTTTGAGTAGAATCAAAGTATATTAATTATCATATAAAAATATAATGATTTCAAGTCTAAGGATCATTACACCATTATCACTGTTAGAATTACTTATGACAGTAGATAACATTTACCATGAAGAATTCACACGCTGGGTCTATCCAGTGCCGTGTTGTTTCTCGCATGCACTTATGTCTTTGACTTTAGTATCACCATACTAATGACCAATGAGATGTGGTCATCTATCAACAAACATACTAGTCTTAATGCATTATTATTGTCCTCAAATAATAATACCCGACTAGAAATCTTTAGGATTATAAACACTATTCATATAATCTCATTTCTAAGTCACATACTTAGAGATATAGAATTCATGCTTATATTCCAAGGACATTTATTATTCTAATATTTATATCGCAGTTAATAAAGACATAATCAATAAATTAAAAGAAAATCCATAGAACATATTTATTAATAATCAAAATGTCTTTCCCAAGAACATTATAGTATTGTCTCTAGGGCACACATACTAACATATTCAACTTCTGTTGTATCGATCAAACATGTTGATTCGTGTCCCATGTAGTTGTTCTTCCGTGATGATATGAAAGTTGCAGTTGAACTTCGTCTGAAATGACTTCATTCCATATTTGGGCTTCTAGCCTTCTTTTTCAGCTCCTAACATTAGATTGTGTTTAGAGAAAGGGCTCATGCATTAGTTACATATTTTGTAATCTTCTTAGAAAGAAGAGTACTATGATATGGTTCATTAGTAAACGCTATGGCAAACAACATATTTATAGCGGTTTAAGAAGTGTTGCAGTTGTTAGCATATTTTAAATAATTTTTTTTTTAATTGTTGTTTGTTAAATTCGACAATATTCGGTTGAATTTATCATATTAAATTCAATAATATTTGTTCAAATTTAGCATATTAAATTCAACCAAATTCGGTTGGTCGAATTTAATGCACTTTAGGCGCCAAATTTTAAATTTTTCCCAAAAAATTAAATTTTCAAAATTTTATATTTTTTCGTTGAATTTATAATTTCAACAAAATTAAATCAAATTTAATAATTTCGGTTTCCACCAAAGTTGATGGAGTTCAGAATATACTAACATATTTTCAAATTGAATAAGAACATAAAGAAAATATTTTAGAAATCTCAAACAGCCTTCCTTTAGATGTCCACACATGTTTTTCATACAAGAACCACATCTCATTCACAATATGGTAAGGTTCTTATTAGAGTTGCTGTTATTTTGAACATGGTTCATTAGCAGGATTTTAGCTTATTGTAAACAATCTTCAAGCTCATGTGCCCAGATTTCAGGGCAGACTTCTGATCTTTTGACCTAGATGATTTTAGCTTATTGTAAACAATCTTTAAGCTCATGTGCCCAGATTTCAGGGCGGACTTCTGATCTTTTGACCTAGATTCTTCACCAGCAGCGGACACCACTTCCATGATGCTCACATATACATGTATTAGTATTCCCTTACATCCTTTCATTAAAGTTTCGTATGAAATTGGCAAGCTGACCAGGTGACCTACATGTATTTTGAAAGTATCATTCAAAGTCGAATTTTTAAAACCTGGCAATAATTTCCTTTTCAAAATTTCAAATGTGGTGAACAACTTCATTCAGCTTTGCAGGCTTAAAACATCCTCAAGCCTGCCTATATGTGAACAAGTATATTAGAGTAAAGATAATAATTTGATTATATATTAATAATTGTTTTACCAATCAAGCCTAAATTATGAGTCAAGACTTAAAATAATTCTATTATATATTACAATAAAGATAATTTGATTTACAATGACAATAGAAGCATACATTTTATTTGTTTTCTCAAGCCAATAATTTGGTACAATCTTGTATCAATTAATTTGTTCTCAAAATTATTTAATATACAACTATTCAATTATAGGGTCAAATATATTAAATTAACCTAATAATATTTACATTATTAATTTAAATTTCAAAACAAATTAAACTCAAAAAGCACCATTCAATTTCTATTAATTTTACATATAACAAGTAGTATCTTTGAATCATAAATTTTGAGCAAGTGTTGACATAAATCTTTACCTAGCCAAAGTTCCATTAATTCAACATCAAGGTTTGGTTGTTCTCGATAAAAGAAAAAAAAGGGAAAGAAGAAGAAAAGAAATTTACTGCAAGTTTGCTTTCTCTCCAATTGATGCAAACATTTAATTAATTAATTAATTTTTTGCTTCAATATTTCTTCTATATGAGGTTTTAATGCTGCTGATGAAATAAAAACACTTAAATTATGGCAGAATCAGTAAACAAAACTTATGTTATTTCCCCAGATATGAAAATTGGAATTACAACAAATCCAGTCTTAAGGAAGCAGCAGTTTCTTCAAACTCCCTCTTCAAATTGCTGATTTTCTGTTTGATTTCTCTTTTGGAATTTTTTAGAGATGCAATAGCGTCCATCTTCTCACGCAAGAGGCGTACCTGCTCATCTATCCCGGAAAGTTCTTCCTCAAGTTTCTCCTCAATTGCCGACTTCTGATCTTTTAAAATAGAGTCTTTACCAGCGGCCGCCATTCTCTAAATGCTCAGTACCGTCACCAAGTGTTTTAGGTTCACTTGTAGGTACCGCCTTTTATATATAGCCCATTGAACAAGGGTTTGTATAGGAAGCCAATCATAACCCTCGGCCTATGTAAGTACCTTTTGGGCTTTATTATTACCCAATGGGGTTGAATTTAAAAGTAAGGTTGGGAAAATTTGCAGCCCAAAATGTGTGAAACTATTCTAAACTATTTAGACCGAATTTAGTTTAATTTAATAAATGTGATTGAATTCAGTTTAATTTATTATTTTCAGAATTTTTGGAATTTTTTTATTAAATATTTAAATGTGTGTTCACATCATGAAAAAGTATTTGTAAATAGAAGGATAACATTCATAATATGTACAAATTTAGTTTTTTTTAAATATTCATATGATAAAAGAATGTTGACTTTTTATTCATTGCATACTTTCAAAAAAAATTGATATATAATTATCTATTTAATTTGAAAATATACAAAAAAAATTATGAGAGCACCGAGAAAACATATAATATTAAAGTGAGAAAATCAAAAAAAAATTGTTAACTCGCATCAAAACGAGTTAGTGTAATAAAATAGGGGGTTTAGGGGATTTAGATTAAGGATTTGAGGTATTTGTTTAACAAGGAATTACAGAATCAAGATTTATTACGGTGGTTTGTCGTCGAAAAAGCCACCGGAGTGTGGAGGTTGTGATGAAAGGGGGCTGAGATTGCAAGGGTTTTATGGTGGTGGCTCGATAAAAACTTGTCTTCCAACCCTTCACAATGTGCCAACGTATCCCTATTTACATGGAATCAATCCCTCTTGGTGAACAAGAAACCTTATGGACTAGGGTTGCATGTGCGAAGCCCAACCCCACAAAGTTAGGTCGGTGGTACAAATTACCTACCCATCACGAGTGCAAAACCCACTAAGGAGAGCTCATGCAATGAAGCCTAGCCAATGACCCGAAGGCTCAACTACAACTGTGACTTCACGGATGCAACATTAGCCCTAACCATTGGAGCTAACATCAACCGCTATCAATTATTCCATCAGTCATTAGATGCATGGAAAAGTCATGACATACTCCAAATGCATAAGCGGATCCTTACCCCCATGAGGATAACCCACCAGACTACATGGCAAGTTCTTCAAAGTGAATGTCACGCATGGCGTATCATAATCCCCCAACAATGATAACTTGCTAGAATACATGACTAGACCCCAACACTAGTACAAAAATGACTTTTTACATCGCACTTACACAAGACCAACCTATATAGTACTCTTATACGCCAGGTTCTCTTAAAACCGACGTATAATTATCTTTTTTAAGTCATTTTTATGTCGGTTTAGCAATTAACCGACGTATATGATACTTATATATGTTGGTCGATGAAATGCCGACGTATAAAACATCTTTTTACGTCTTTTTTTTACTGCCCGACATATATGATACTAGTTTATATGACGTCTTTTTTTATTAACCAACGTATAAAAGCATAAAATTAAAAATAATAACTAAACATTTTAGTTTAGACTTCTTCAATATCCCCTCTTCCCCGACTAAAGTGAAGCCCCAAATTGAATCTATCCAATTCAAGTTCTTTAAACTTTGTCTTCGTATCTCACCACTTGTAAAGCTAGATGGTAATTCGGTTCGAATTTGTAAGAGAGACACTATTCGGGTTCGATCGTATGGGTTCACACAATCTGCTTGCAATTGGCTGCTTTACTTAAGGTTCGTATTTCGCATTGACTGTACATGAATATGTATGTGTATGTTTATATCAGGTTTTTAGCTAATTATATATACAATTAGATTTATATTCCGGGTTTAGATTTCGGGTTTGCTGGTGTAGTATTTTTCCAAATTTGCAGAGCTATTTTTCGTATGGGTAAAAGTGTGAAAAGTGATGATTATTATTGATTTTTGTGATATTTTTTTTCGTGGTTTGATTAGCTGGATCCATAGTCATCTAGTTAATCCAATATTGCCCTTTGGATATTGAATTATAAGAATTGGGTTGGTATTTGTATAATTCTTTGCGAAAAGATGGTGCCTTTTGATTTAATCTACATTATGTGGTTTTTAATTGTATGTGTTTTTGTTGATTAACATATGAGTTTTATTTTTTCAAAATTGTGGAATAAGTGTGAACTTGATTGAGTTTGGATTGGTATTGTCATTTCTCGGTTTTAGATTTCGGGTAATTTGCATATCTATTTTTCGTACTTTTAGTGTTTATTTGCTTGTTCTCTTGTGCGTGGTTCGGGTTTATGTATTTAGAAAATATTTGGGATTAATCATCTCCTTTTGTTATAGTGTTACATCAGCAGTATCGTCGTGGTCTGTGGTGATATGTGCATTTGTTCGCTGGTATTTCTTGACGAAAGGTGTTGTTGGTTGTGATGGGGATCAGTGGTGTACAGGATGGAGTTCAAGTCTGTTCACTTGAATTGGCATGCTTTTGTTGCATATTTTGATCATGTACCCAAACCTACTTCCGGGAATTCCAATTCATGTATTTAATAGATCTGAACTCCTACCGTTTGTGAAATTAGGGGTTAGTTGATGTGAATACCAAAATGAATCATTACACTCAGGCACATGCATATAATGCTTAAATTGAATATAATGCTTTTCAATTGCCTCGAACTTTTTACTGATTTTGAATACTAACTTGGTTAATATTGCAGCCCTCCAGATTTTTTCCACTGTGGTTATCTCGAGGCAGGCAGGTGGAGGTACCTTAAGAACGAAGTTGAGTATCCAGCAAAGCCATGCGTAATGCAAGCTTTGAACTCCTATAACCAAAATTCAGTCTGTAGTGTTCTTCCCTTAATTTGTTTTATATTAACCATCCCCCTTTTTTATTGCTTCTTTACTCTTAACATTTTCTCTTCTGTTGTGTTTAATTGCCTGGCCCCTTCAAATTGATAGCTTAAAAACTATATATTAGTGTGGTCGGTGGTATGACACCTGTGTTGACGCTGTCATGCACCATTTTTCATGTCGACTTCACCGCTAAGAACATATCTACAAAACTATAAACTGTGAGGTGTTCTTTTTTTTTTCTTCTTGTTTTGTTACTTATTTTTGCTAACTCTATGAGTTCGTCTTGCATGTGATAAGTTGAATGACAATCGTTTTTGCATATTTGAAAGTGTTCTTTACAAAACCCTTTAAGACATATTTGACATCATATGAACATAATTCCTGAAGAGAACAAGCACATGTAAGTCATTTCTTCGCTCTTGTACCCCACAACACATCGGATCCACTAACTATTGTAATCCAATCATCAAACATTTGCTGATAACTCTTTCACTAACTAAAAGACCAAGTTAGGAAAACCAGTGTGTGGCTTGGCTAGGTGCACCAGCCACTGGTTTGTCAATTTCTTTTATTATACTGCATACAAGAAATTACGTGACCGACTAAGTTAGCAAGTTTTGGAAAGATTAGGCAGGAGCTTTCAAGTTTCTACATATGTGTGTGTGTATTTACTTGTAATTTATTTGTTCCATTTTCTTCAGTTAATCTGATAGTTAAATTTCTAGAGTTAATTTATTAGTATGGTTTTTTTTTATCAAAGTCAAGTTTTTCAACTTATGTAAACTTCTGTTATTAATGTTTTTTTTTTTGTATTTTAACATGAAGGGCACTTGCAATTTTTGCCCCTCTTTTTGCGAAATTTGATAAAGTTATTTCAAGGTTAATTCTTTACGTCCATTTAAAGTTATGTTTTGTATATAACATAACAGGAAACTCATTCATATGTTCTGAACACTCAGTTTTCCAGTAGCGCTGCTAATGGGAGTATCATCTGCATAGCTTGCAACAATTCTGAAATGGATCTTTATTTTGGATTTATGATAGCCATGATATATGACATGTGTTGAAATGTATGATATGGTTAATTATATCAAGAATTCGTAATAATTGTCGATGTATTTTCAAGTGTGCAATAATAATTTTTTTAATGTAATCAATCATTATGTTAAGTTTTTTGGTTCACGCCAGTTTTATTTACATCAAGTTATTTTTTTCTTGATTTGTAATATAATAGGAATCATAGAGAGAAAAAGGGTAAAAATTACACTAACTCGTTTTGTAGCGACCTAAGAAGAATATTTTGATTTTCTCACTTTAATATTATATGTTTTCCCGGTGCTCTCATAATTTTTTTTGTATATTTTCAAATTAAATATATACTTATATATCAATTATTTTTTGAAAGTATGCAATGAATAAAAAGTCAACATTCTTTTATCATATGAATATTTAAAAAAAAACTAAATTTGTACATATGATGAATGTTATCCTTCTATTTACAAATATTTTTTCATGATGTGAACAGACATTTAAATTTTTAATAAAAAATTTCCAAAAATAATAAATTAAACTGAATTCAGTCACATTTATTAAATTCAACTAAATTCGGTCTAAATAGTTTTGAATAGTTTCACACATTTTGGGGGGCAAATTTCACACTTTATTATTAATTTTTAAAAACATTTAAGGGGCAGAATTACCCCAACCTTACTTTTAAATTTGACCCCATTGGGTAATAATAAAGCCCAAAAGGTACTCTACATAGGCCCAGAGGCCCAGGGTTACGATATACAAACCCTTGTTTAACGGGCTATAAAAGGCGGTACGTACAAGTGAACCTAAAACACTTGGGTGCCGGTACTGAGCATTTAGAGAATGGCGGCCGCTCGTAAAGACTCTATTTTAAAAGATCAGAAGTGGGCAATAAAGAAGGAACCGCTGGAGGACACAATTGAGGAGAACCTTGAGGAGGAACTTGCCAGGATAGATGAGCACGTACGCCTCTTGCGTGAGAAGATGGACGCTATTTGATGTGTAAAAATAATGTAAACTGCAAGCGCACAGTGTTCAGTTGTAGCAATCACAGATCGATCCACAGAGACTATAAATTTTCAAAACCCTAACAATTAACTCAGGCGAACTAGACAAATAAGATTTGAGTTGAGATTTGTTTAACCTAATTAACAATTAAAATCAAATAAGGAAAACCTAGGAATCCGAATCCATTAATCAATCACAATTAATATCAACTAACCCTAAAATCAATTCTCTTTCTTCACAAATAAGATATATCAATTAACGAGACAAGCATATACTATGAAACTTGTTATCTAACAATAACCCATCAAAACTTCATGGAGCAAGCATAGGCTATGAAAAATAAATCCGGTAACAATAATATATCAAAATCACTTTGTCAATTGAACAATTAAGCACCAAGGAAAATTACGAGAATCAATTAATAGGAACAAAAAGATATCAAAAATAATCAAATTAACTTCATCTTCATCCTAGGAGAATTAACTTAGCTAGACATGGTAGAAGAAACAAAACAATTAAATATAAAGAATGCAAGAAAAAGTGTTTGAATAGAATAAAGAACTTGTATCGAAAAACAATAATAAATCTATCCTACTCCTAATTATCAGATCTAGTCTAAATTCTATGTAAACAAAATTCTAGATGTCTCAAATACAAGAGAGGAGATCTATATATATAGGAAAAATAATGGGCTTGGGTTCTTTGACTACAAATCAGATTCTGAAAATATTTTCTCAATTTCTTTTTCTTCTCCGATAAGTTTTCCAATTTTTCTCCAATTTCCTTTTGACTTCAAGTATTTCCATCTCCTTGCCTTTTTCACCTTTTTCTGCTTGAAATATGATTTTATTTATTTTCCTACAAAACAAAAGAAAACAATTTATTAAATAATAAAATTACGAAAACAAACATAAAATAGGTATTAAAAATGTATTAAATTATGGACCTATCAAATGCCCCAATACCTACCTTTTGCTCGTCCTCGAGAAAAACTAATATAATATGAACTACTATCTAATAGATAATACCACTTCCGTAGGTGATCACGGTTGCATTTGGCATATGCAACAAGCCCTTTAAACCCCTAGGCAGCCCTAGTGGACGAGTAAGGTCTCGTGAGGGTTTATAGTGAATTTACCCACAAAATCCATTTAGCTCATGTAAAAGATCGCATGGCAATGCAACGCCACACATACAAGTCCTCTCATGCTACATCAACTTAAGAATCAAAAATGACTTTGCAATGTCTTGATGTGGAATGTGCAAGGATTCATATAGTCTACTCAAAGAAATATGCATAAGTGCTCAAAAGTCCATGTCAAGTGTAAGAATAAGTTGGTAACCATGCTAAGCCCACAAGAGTACACCTTTGAGTCAAAACTTGGTATCTCAAATGTAGAAACAAGCAATAAATCACCTTTCACTCACAAAAGAATATTCACTCAAGAACAAGGGTAAGTGTATCACTCTATTCCAACAATATCATAAACATGCTTGACATTTGGTATCAATCTAACTTTAACACAACATACATCAATGATGATAATCAAAAGGTCTTTATTTTGGGTTGTAATGGGGCTAGGGACAAGGTATGTCAAGTAAGGCCAAATAAGGTGAAGTGTCAAAAGCTAGTAGGCACCATAATTAATCATACACATCACCAAACATCCTCCCCACAACTGAATTTTCTGATTTTATTCCAACAAAATGCTTGATTAGTCGAATGAAGAAGGATCACACAAACATAGGTATGCTCTCATGATAATCTTTCTTTTTGCTTTTTTTTTTCTTTTTTTTTCTTTTTTTTTGTTTTTTAAGACAATAGATTGATATAGGCAACCACAATCCTCCTTCAAAAATTTATTGAACAACGACTATCAAGTAAGCAATCAAACCAAATATTTCCTCAAAAGTAATGAACAAAAGTAAACCCATCTTACACACCTTATTACTCCATCAAGTTCCTACTAGCCATTGATAATTTGTAATCAAGCATAAGTAAGGCTAAACAAGAAAAAGGTCTAGGCACGTAATGTAGTGTGTCACCGAAAAAATAGGATTTAAACTCAAGATGGTAACTAATTGATCATAAAGAAATGGTGTGGTAATTTGGAAAATATAGGTTATTCCTAAATGCCTTTATCATCTTATCATCAAATAATGTCATGCATTTCAAGAAAGGTCTCAAACAAGTGCTAGCAATGCAAACAACATGTGGACACTCAAGAAAACGAATATAAAATGCAAAAGATATGCATATAGGCTCAAAAACTCACTTGGTGGTAAAAACATAATCAATCCCAAGTAAAAATCTCTTCAATGCACCAACTTGTACTCAAAGCATGAAAACCAAATCATTTTGCACATATTCATGTCCTTCTAATTACTTGCAACATTCAGTAAGTCTACTAGTTTCAACTTGCTAGTGTATGTGTGTGAACAAGAACTTAGCAAATCACTTCTTAATCAAAAGTATCAGAAACACAAGATTACTATAGCATGTAAGGGTGCATCAAGCCACAAGAAATCATTTCACAAGGCTAGAATTCTACAATTTACAACACTAAACTTCTTTTTGGGATTTTTTCATTTTTCAATTTTTTTTTGGTTTTTTTTTTAATAATACTACTAAACCCCTCCCCCATACCTAAATCATGCATTGTCCTCAATGTATGCAAATGAGAGAAAAATGACAGAGTAAAAGGACGAGAATACCTGATAAGGACATGACAGAGGAATAAAATACCTATAACACATAGACAATAAACATTCCCCCATACCTACACTTGACTATGGGAGACAAATACAAAACCACTTACTAACCAATACCAGCTCGAGGAAAAACTACCTTCTTAACAGAATCATCAAACATGTGAAACTCACCCACAAAGACAACATTATCCACTAGAGAAAGATGATCTTGAACCAGAATAAAACTCATTAAACTAACTTCATTCATAGACCAATTAGATGCTTCTTTATGTTGTTTAAGCAGATTAATAACTTGAAATTTTTGGTCATGAACAATGTCACTAGAGATAACAACATGATGAGTTTCATTATTAACTACCAAAGACTGATCAAGAGTGGAAAAAGATAGATTAAAATCCAGTGGGGGTGGCTCACCAACAGATATCTTAACAAATAACTTAGGATTAAAAGAACTATCCTCAAGTTTAGATTTATGCTTAGAACAAATAGCATTTAATTCATCTAACATCTCATCAGAAATAAAATTCGTATACAACTCATGAAGTTCTTTATTACTCTCATACTCTAACAAAATATCGTCCTCAAGAAAAGACTCAATTGCACTATCCTTAAGATGTGACCATGAAACAACCTCATCTATCAAATTAACTCCTACGGGTTGTTCAAAAAGCTCATTAGGTTGATTACCTACATTAAAGACATTAAGATCTATCGTCATATTTCCAAAAGTGAGTTTCATCGAACCATTCCTACAGTTAATCAAAGCATTAGACGTGCCCAGAAAAGGTCTTCCTAGAATGATGGGAATTTGATTTTTGAGATTTTGGACAGGTTCGGTTTCTAGAACAATGAAATCGACAGGGAAGACAAAATCACCAACCTTAATCAACACATCTTCTACCATACCCTTAGGAATTTTGACATAATGGTCAGCTAACTGAAGAGTGATAGTAGTTTCTTTAAGTTCACCTAAACCCAAGTCTTGATAGACGGATAATGGAAGAAGATTCACACTAGCTCCTAGATCGAGTAAAGCTTTATCAATGAAATTATTACCAATGACACAAGAAATGGTAGGACAGCCAGGATCCTTATACTTCAAAGGGACTTGATTTGACAAGATAGAGCTAACATTAGATGTTAGGAAAGCTTTCTTAGGAACATGAGTGGTTCTTTTATGAGTACACAAATCTTTTAAACACTTAGCATAAGAGGGAACTTGTTGAATTGCATCTAAAAGAGGAATGTTAATCTTGACTTGCTTGAAGACTTCCAAAATCTTATCTAATTGAGCAGATTGTTTATTTGAAGTAAGTCTGTGAGGAAACGGAGCTTTTGGCTTAAAGACTTTTTCAATAGACACATCAGAGTGGGATTTTGAAGGTGGTTCATCGGAGGGTGATGACTCATTAGATTCAACTTCTTCAGGACTCTTGGGATTGGAAGATTGTTTAAGACTAGGATTCAAGAGTAACGGATTTGGTTCAGATGTAAGCTTATCTTCTGTTTGAGTATTGACACCAGCATGGTTATTGAATTGGTTACCAGACCTTGAGAGATAACAAAATTCACATTTTCAGGAGACTTTTGATTTGGATGAAATTTAGGATTAGTCTCGGGTTGACTAGGAAATCGATTTTTCTCTCTCTCACTAATGGTGTTTGCCAACTGACTAACTTGGACCTCTAGTTTAGATATGGTTTGAGCGTTGGAATTTAGCAATTGCCTATCTTGGGTCATAGTGTTCATGAAATTTTGTTGAGATTTGATTAATGCCTCCATACTCTTTTCTAAAGAAGTAAATCTTTTGTCAGATTCGGAAAAACCAGGAGGATTCAAAGGAACTGAGTTTTGATATTGACCGAGATTTTGTGGAGGATATGAGTTAGGATTTTGAGTTGGGTATGGACCATGATTGGGCTTTTGAAAAGCAGGTTGAGAATTTTGGTTATACTGATTGTATTGACCTTGGTTCCATGAGAAATTTGGATGATTTTTCCAACCAGGATTGTATGTGGATGAATAGGGATCATTCCTAACTCTAGATTGAAACATGGCATTGGCTTGTTCAATTTCACGACAATTTTCTATCAAATGATTAGGAGAATTACAGTTTGCACACAAAAACACTTGTGAGGACACCTTGTTGGTTTCTAATGCTTCTAGACGTCTAGTGAGAGTAGCTAACTTAGCTTCAGTTGCAATAGAATTACCAACTACGTGTACGCCCTTAGATTTTTCAGTTTCCTGACTAGGTTCCCTAGTTGACTCCCACAACATTGTTCTTTCAGCTAACTCTTCAAAAAATTTCCAAGCTTCTTCATCAGTTTTATCCATAAACCTACCATTACACATAGACTCTAACAAGGCAGTGGTTTGGCTATCTAAGTCTCCATGTTTCTATACCATGTTGAGGACACTTAGACAACAACTTTTGAAATCTATCAAAATATTTCCAAAAAGGCTCATTTCAATTTTGTTGAAATTGGTTGATTTCATTCCTAAGCCTGTTAGCCTTATGGTTGGAAAAATATTTTTTAAGAAATATAGCAACAAATCCCTCCCATGTGGAAATAGAATTAACGGGTAGACTATACAACCACTGTTTAGCATCTTCTTTTAAAGCAAAGTTATTGAGTCTAAGCCTAATGGAATCCTCACTTAGTTGTTGAAGTTTTTGTAAAGCACACACTTCCTCAAATTCTCGAATGAAAAGATATGGATCATCTCCCTCTACCCCAGCAAACCTAGGTAACAAGCTAATGTTATGATGTTTGATTTCAAAATTGTTTGCGGTTACTGCTGGTAGCACTATGCATGAGGATTGAGCGGTACGAGCGGGGTAACAACGTTCTTTAAGAGAGACAGCCATGACGGTTGCTGGAACTTCTACTTCTTTTGACTCAATTTTAGTGGGTGAAGAGAAATCAAGTAAGCACGTAGCAGACAAGAGCTATAAGTAAACACCCAAAAAAAATGGAAAATCAAAAGAAAAATCTATCTTATCCTAAAAAAAATCTAGACCTTGCTCCTAACAATAAGATACTACTAAAAGTAACAGCTCAAAAAGCATTCGTCGTGACTGGCCAGGCAGGAGGAAGCATTGCCAAGAGGCTAACCACCATTCTAGGCACCAGTCTAAAGGCCAGGTAAGCTTTCGCTAGCCTAGACACCACCGAAAAATACTTAGTGATTTGTTCCTCCTAGATTCTCTTCCTAGTTGAGCGCGAAATCCTAGGGGCTAACGTCTAATTAATTTTATTAAGGAAAAAGGAATGCAAGATGAACGAATTAGTGATTTGTGGGTCAAGGAAAGGGTGATGAAATCCCTCACCTTATCTTGAAACTGGGTGGCGCCCTTAAGATTGATTAGATGATGCAACACACAAAGAACGAGAAATAAACACTTATGGATGCACTACACTACGTGTTCTATTCTAAATTGTACGTACCTCTTTCCTCCAGCAATCACCACAATTGTATAAGATGGAAAGCGATAAAGACAATAAAGAAATCTAGATGATGTGCTCCTATGTGAGAGAATGAATGATGCAACAAATTGGTTTTTAACAAATAAATATTTTTGGATTTTTCAAATATTTAATTTTTTTTTTGATTTTTCAATTATGATGGAAAGAATATAGAGAGGGGTGATACGGAATACCGAAAAGCGCTTCCAAAAATTTCACAAGAGACGACGAGGCCTTCTAGCAATCTTCTTGTCCAAACTTTCATCCGCTTCAATGTACCCTAAAAGACAAACAATGCAGAACAAGAACTAATCCGAAGAATTAAATATCAAGGAGTGAAAATTACCAATAATCCCCGGCAGCGGCGCCAAAAACTTGATGTGTAAAAATAATGTAAACTGCAAGCGCACAGTGTTCAGTTGTAGCAATCACAAATCGATCCACAGAGACTATAAATTTTCAAAACCCTAACAATTAACTCAGGCGAACTAGACAAATAAGATTTGAGTTGAGATTTGTTTAACCTAATTAACAATTAAAATCAAATAAGGAAAACCTAGGAATCCGAATCCATTAATCAATCACAATTAATATCAACTAACCCTAAAATCAATTCTCTTTCTTCACAAATAAGATATATCAATTAACGAGACAAGCATATACTATGAAACTTGTTATCTAACAATAACCCATCAAAACTTCATGGAGCAAGCATAGGCTATGAAAAATAAATCCGGTAACAATAATATATCAAAATCACTTTGTCAATTGAACAATTAAGCACCAAGGAAAATTACGAGAATCAATTAATAGGAACAAAAAGATATCAAAAATAATCAAATTAACTTCATCTTCATCCTAGGAGAATTAACTTAGCTAGACATGGTAGAAGAAACAAAACAATTAAATATAAAGAATGCAAGAAAAAGTGTTTGAATAGAATAAAGAACTTGTATCGAAAAACAATAATAAATCTATCCTACTCCTAATTATCAGATCTAGTCTAAATTCTATGTAAACAAAATTCTAGATGTCTCAAATACAAGAGAGGAGATCTATATATATAGGAAAAATAATGGGCTTGGGTTCTTTGACTACAAATCAGATTCTGAAAATATTTCCTCAATTTCTTTTTCTTCTCCGATAAGTTTTCCATTTTTTCTCCAATTTCCTTGACTTCAAGTATTTCCATCTCCTTGCCTTTTTCACCTTTTTCTGCTTGAAATGTGATTTTATTTATTTTCCTACAAAACAAAAGAAAAGAATTTATTAAATAATAAAATTACGAAAACAAACATAAAATAGGTATTAAAAATGTATTAAATTATGGACCTATCACTATTGCATCTCTGAAAAATACCAAAAGAAAAATCGAACAGAAAATCAGCAATTTGAAGAGGGTGTTTGAAGAAACTGCTGCTTCCATAAGACTTTGTTTGTCTATTGGATTTTTTGTAATTCCAATTTTCATTTATGGGGAAATAACATAAGTCCATAATTTAAGTGTTTTTATTTCATCAGCAACATTAAAACCTCATATTGAAGAAATATTGAAGCAAAAAATTTATTAATTAATTAAATGTTTGCATTTCAATTGGAGAGAAAGCAAAGTTGCAGTAAATTTCTTTTCTTCTTTCCCTTTTTTTCCTTTTTTCGAGAACAACCAAACCTTGATGTTGAATTAATGGAACTTTCGTTGGGTAAAGATTTATGTCAACACTTGCTCAAAATTTATGAGTATCAATGTAAATCATTGAAAGATAGTACTTGTTATATGTAAAAGTAATAGAAATTGAATGGTGATTTCTTTGAGTTTAATTTGTTTTGAAATTTAAATTAATAATGTAAATATTATTAGATTAATTTAATATATTTGACGCTATAATTGAATAGTTGTATATTAAATAATTTTGAGAAAAAATTAATTGATACACAGATTGTACCAAATTATTGGCAAATTATTGGCTTGAGAAAACAAATGCCGATACAAAGAATATCAGTGTACTATAATATTGATGATAAAATGTATGCTTCTATTGTCATTGTAAATCAAATTATCTTTACTGTAATATATAATAGAATTATTTTAAGTCTGGACTCATAATTTACGCTTGATTGGTAAAACAATTATTATCACAGTAATATACATGTCTGCATATAGAGCTCGACGATATTTTAAGCCTGCAAACTGAATGAAGTTGTTCACCACATTTGAAATTATGAAAAGGAAATTATTGCGAGGTTTTAAAAATTCGACTTTCAATGATACTTTTAAAATACATGTAGGTCACCTGGTCAGCTTGCCAATTTCACAAGAACTTTAATGAAAGGGATGTAAGGGAATACTAATACCAAAACCCTAAGTTCCTAAACACAAAAAACATATAATCATACAAAAACCCTAATTTCGTATACAAACCGTTCAAACCCTAATTTAATTTAAAGTGACAGAGCTTACCTCCATAACCGCGACATTCATTTAGGTTTGTAAATGTCTTTGTCATTCGGATCTCTTCGAAACCACGCCATTGTCAGCAATACAGCGGGAGAACTTAATTGGCGTGAAAGTGATTAAAGGGGGGAAGTGCAGTGAAAAGAGTTTAATAAATTGGTAAAGTATATGTATCACATATATGTATAATACGCGTACAAAAAGAATAAGACTGAATTGCCCTCAAGGAAGTAGACCGAGTAACAGAAATAAGTCTTATCCTTGACGGTGGATAAGTATTGACTTTCTTAAAGGATAAATCTTATCCTTGACGGTGAATAAGTATTGACCCTTTATATAGGCTTTTAGAAGCCTAATGGATAAGTATTGATTTCCTTGAAGGATAAATCTTATCCTTGACGGTGGATAAGTATTATCACTTCCTTAAACGATAAATCTTATCCTTGACGGTGGATAAATATCATCACTTTCTTGACGGATAAGTCTTATCCTTGACGGTGGATAAGGATTAATTCTAGATCCTTCCGTGTAGGAGTTGTTTCCATATCATAACGGACTTGTATTGAAACAAACCCACTTGTATTAGAAAAAGCCTGTATTGGATGTCTCCTAATACATGTTGTACTTCTAGCCCAAATATTAATTACGAAATTAATATTTAATTAGTGTCTCGGGCCTTATTAATGGGCCTTATTTATGGACCATCTAGGTTTAATTAATGCAATATTAATTATGTCTTTAGGGTTATTTTTAACCCATATCATTTGCCCCCCAACTTCTATGATAATGCTCTAGGATTTCATAGAAGTTATACCGGTATTTTTCGAGACTTGGGGTCTTTTTATCCCTTACCTGGGACTTACTACCCTTTTTTGGGGATTTTAATATACACTAGTGTTTCATGAGTATCATCTTGGTGTAAAGTATGGAGAGACCTACACATTTACGACGATTGTGCCTTATTCGAGGCTAGCTTGACATTTGCATAAGCCTTTTCTGTCTTATACCATCTTGTTTTGGCTTCAAGCCTTTCATTGAGCATATCGAATGATGGGGTTTGCACTGACTGTCTTAGGTTTCTGGGGTTTCAACCCTTCACCCTTACGAGTTCTTACTGATGCCTGCACTCGTAGTGATTCATTCTCAAGTCTATCATATCAAACGTCTCCTGAGCTTGAAATTTTCACTAATTAACAATAGGCATCTTTGGCTTTCTTTTATATGTTTATTAGCAACATTCATCCTTCGGGGTTCGTTGTATTCAACTCTATTTGTGCAGTTGACATGCATATTTTGTATGATTTCCTTTGCATTCATTTGTAGTTTCTCTTGGCAAAGCTTTGAGGATGTTTCTACCAATCAAAATGGGTTCAACCCTTCATCTGCTTTCTAGGAAGCTCATGATTTCATCGAATCTTATTTCTACTTGTCCTACTAGCGGATACTTTTAGGATGCACTAAACATAATAAACTTTTAAGTTTGAGGCATGCCAAGTCCTTGGCACCTCAAGCCTTTCGAGTGTTTCTAGCTTATACGAGCCTCGTCCAAACACATTATTGACTTTGTAGGGCCCTTCCTAATTAGGGGCTAATTTTACTTTCTGTCCAACCCCGGATGCTTCAATCTTTCTGAGAATCAAGTCTCCTTGACGAAAGAACCTTTCTTTAACTCTCAGGCTGTAGTAGAAAGATGCTCGCTTCTGATGTTCCACGATCTTGGCATTTGCCTCATCTCTGACTTCATCAATTAGATCAAGAGCCAAGCTCAAAGGCCCCTACTCTTGGGGAGGTATGAGTAATCTCCACTGGAACCACGGCTTCTGCCCCATAGGCTAACAGGAATGGAGTTGCTTCAGTAGTAACCTTGCAAGTGGTACGATATGCCCAAAGTATAGGGAGCAACTCGTCCACCCAAGAGTTCGTTGAACGTTCAACTCTCTTCTTGAGTCCATCTAGGATGATTCGGTTGGCCACCTCGGCTTGTCCGTTTGCTTGAGAATGAGCAACTGATGTGAATCGCAACTCAATGTTGTTCTCCTCACAATACTTCTTGAAATCTTCATTGTCAATCTGCTTCCCATTGTCGGTGACCAGGATTCGTGGGATTCCATATCGACACATTACATTTTCTCATAGAAATTACAATACTTGTTTGGTGGTTATCTTGGCTAGAGGTTTAGCCTCAATCCACTTAGTGAAGTAGTCAATTGCCACTATCAAGAACTTCCTTTGTGCACTTGCCACTGGAAATGGCCCAAATATGTCCATGCCTCACATGGCAAACGGGATTGGTGAGCTAACTGATGTTAACATCTTGGGCGGTTTCCTGACCACCGGTGCATGCTTTTGACACCGTTCGTACTTCTTCACATAATCTTTCGCATTAGCAAGCATATTTGCCCAGTAGGAGCCTAGATGGATGATTTTATGAGCAAGGGCCCTGCCCCCCAAGTGATGCCCACAAATTACCTCATGAACTTCTTTCAAGACTAACTCCGCCTCCTCAATGCTCTCACTGTCAACTTTCGTGCCTCCAAGACATTATTTGGTAACCAACCTGTTTCAAGATGAGCCTTAATGGGGTCTATCCAAAAGCGACCTATGTCAATAGGTGCTATTAGTTTTCCATTGATGCTCGGGGTCTTCAAGATTTGGAAGTATACAATTCCGGCATAGTTCTCTATCTCATAAGAAACAAATTTAGACAAAGCATCGGCCTTCATGTTTTCTTCTCTAGGGATGTGTTCCATATAGGATTCATCAAACTAGGTCATGATGACTTTCACAAGCTTCAGATATTTGGCCATGGTTTCATCCTTAGCCTCAAATTCTCCATTTACTTGTGAGACTACCAATCTTGAGTCTCCACAGCCAAACCTAAGACAGCTATCAGGGCTTCATACTCAGCTTCATTTTTTGTTGTCGGAAAGTCCAACTTTAGTGCATACTCAATGAAAAATCCATCGGGACTTTGTAGCACTAAACCTGCTCCGCTTGATTTTTTTGATGCCCCATCAAAATAGAGCACCCAGCATTCCTTAAATACTATCTCTTCATCTTGTTTTTCAACTTCTTTGCCCTCCAAGGGTACTACTTCCTGCTCCCCAACTTTTTGGTTGTCGATGGTACATTCAACCATGTAGTCAGCAAGTGCATGTGCTTTAATGGCCGTTCGAGGCTTATACTTGATGTCGAACTCTCCCAACTCAATCTCCCATTTGATCAGTCTTCCTCTAACCTTAGGACTATGCAAGATGTTTCTTAATGGTTGGTCAGTCAAGACTTCTATCTAATGCGCCTGAAAGTACGAACGTAATTTTCTTGAGGCCATGATCGAGGCTAAAGCAAACTTTTCTATCAGGGAGTAGTTTACTTATGCTCCGTGCAGAATTTTGCTCACATAGTAGATGGGTTTCTAAACCTTTGATTTTTCCTTCACCAAAACAGCTCTCAAGGCGGTGTTTGAAACTGCCAAGTATAGATAGAGTGTTTCTCCAGGTTTTGGTTTTGTTAACAATGGTGCTTCAGTCATGTATTTTTTCAAGGCCTCAAAGGCTCCTTGGCTTTCTGTTATTCACTCAAAAAATTTCATGTTCTTCAATGCTTTGAAGAAGGGTAGACACTTTTCCCCTGACTTGGAGATGAACCTTCCCAATGATGCCACTCTCCCAGTGAGTTTCTGAACATCTTTGTAAAGCATAATGTAACATAAGATGTAAAAGAGATAACTACAACTCAACAAAGGACAAGACAGAAAATAATATTAACAGAAGCACAGGAATCCAGAATCAAAGAAGAAAAGGTAAACTCAAAAAATCAAAATACCTTATGTATTCTTGAAGTCCGTAAACAGGTCACGGAAAGAAGTTCATGAAAATGTTCAAGCCTCAGTGACAGCAAAAGAAACAAGACTTTCAAGACGACAGAAGTATGTGAATGATTTAGGGTTAAGTACCACGGGATTCCAGTGATTTAAACGAAGCAACCAGAACGACAAGGGACGTATCAGCAGCATTGAATTGAAGATATAAAAGAAGAATTGATCAAGTGTTATTCATCTGTGAACCAAACCAGTTGCACTAGGTGACGGCACTGAAAAGATCAAGTTGTTTTATCGTCTCAGAAGAAAGTGATACAGTCTGTTACTTCAACACCAAGGAGCTCAGAAAGGATTTCTTAAATAAATCAAAGTCAAAAGAAAAGGGTTCGATGGTTTTTGATTAAGAAAAACCATCGAATGAGATAAAAAGAAATCATTAGAAAACTAAAGTTAGTTAATCTTTCATTGAAGCTATACTACGGATTAGAAATTATAGATAACTTAGAACTCATTGAAGCTAATCTACGGATTAGAAATTGTAGCACCCCTCGAGGTTTATATTTATAAAAAGATATATTCCCCGAAACTTGATTTGGTTTGGTGTGTTTGATTTCGTTATAAAACTAAAAGATTAATCCGCGAACGAAATTGAATTATTTGTGAGTATCGTATTCAACCCCCCCCTTCTACGATACTTTGGACCTAACAATTGGTATCAGAGCTTCTTGATTGATATACAAATCAGATCCGGTGAATGAGACCAAAATCAAACGTAGCGTGAAAATTCGAAGCAAATTTTTTAACTTTCAAAATTTTTCATTTAATTGGAATTTCTTGAATTCTAAACAATTTGAAATTTTCAGAAACCATGAGTGCTCCAAAGACAACTGCTGGTATTAAAGTTCCCCTGTTTACTAGAGATGATTTCGGTTTGTGGAAGATGAAGATGTTGTTATTTATCAAGGCATCTAATCCGTTGTATATTGGCATATTAGAGAACGGACCGTTTGTACCAATGAAACCAGTTAGTGAATCTACAGCTCCTGATGGTAGCAGGATTCCTCAAGGCACCCAACCTAAGGATATTACTGAATATACAGATTCTGACAAAGAACTGATTCGATTGGACACCGGTTTAATGTTGATATTGGCGGACTCCGCAGACAAGGAAATGAGCTATCAGTTGATGAACTGTACAAGCGGGAAACATATGTGGGATACCATTAACTTGATAATGGAAGGAACTGAAGACGTTCAGGAAAACAGATTGGACATCCTGACTTCTCAATATGAAGCGTTTAGGTCCCTGCCAGGAGAAAGTATAACTCAGGTCTTTGAGAAATATACTAAGCTTCTCAATGAATTGGCAATGAAAGGAAAGACCTATCCACTGAGAGAATCAAACAGGAAGTTCATGATGACGCTGCCCCATCATGTAGAACACAAGTCATCATCCATTAGGGAAAGAATTGACTTCACAAAGATGTCATTAGAAATGATCTATGGCAAGTTGAAGACTTATGAGATGGAACAGGAACAAATGGTGATAATCTACGGATCAGGGACAGTGGAGAACAAGCACAATGCACTTGTGAGATCAGCAGCACTTGTAGTGGATGAACCTATAACTTCTGAGATTCGGGTTCAAACCCCTAGAGCTGGAAAGGAGGTGATAATAGAAGCAGAAATGGATTCTGTGAATCTGGGTGTTGATATAAGTGATTACTACACCCTAGAAGAGCTTGAGTAAATGGAAGACAAAACCATGGCGTACTTAGCTGCAAAGTTTAGTCACATTCGTTTCAAGAGAAACCCTAAGTACAAGTTCAAGGGTTCAACCAACAGATTCCAGAAGAGCAATTATACACCTAGTACAGGCTTTATGGGAGGCTACAAGACTGGCATGATTGATAGAATCAAATCAAGATGCTACAACTGCAATGAGTTAGGGCATTTTGCCACTGAATGTCGGAAGCCTCGTCAAGCGAGAGACATGAAAGATGTCTATGGAAAGAAGGATTCTTATGATGAGTTGAAGAAAGAGAATGCCAAGCTTAAACAGCAATTGGAGGCATTCTCTGGAAAGCAGAAAGGGAAAGCTTATATAGCAGAGGGAAAGTGTAACAGCCCCAAATCCGGGGTCAGGGATTTAGGGTAGTCACGATCCATGTACTCCTTGCCTTACCTGAAATACTCACACCATTCATAATTCACCTGCTCATGACCCCACAACATATGTCTCACACATACACACAGGTTAGAGTCTCAGAAACGACACAATACAACACTGCGGAATAAATAATTTTTATTACAATACCCAAATGTCTTTTGAATCGGTTACTGATACAATTTCTAAGTATTGTTACATTACCAGCTTAGCCTTCTGATGCTCACAATCCTCTAATACCATTCATGTCTATACATAAGTTGAATACCAAAGTCGTAGCCTGATTCGATTGGTTCGTCCTACTCCCGGGATCACTACTAGAAACTGTTTATGGAAACGCCTTGCGAGGTATGTGCCGTCCCATTGGCATCCTGCTTCGCTGCTATATAATATATATAAAATAATAGCAAGAGTGAGCGATAGCTCAGCAAGGTAATGAAAGTGTGGCATAATTCTGCCTTTAACTCAACCCAGAATAAAGCGGGTATAAGACAATAATTTGTCAAAATATCTCGATACTGAAATTATATCCTTATCGGAATGTATTCCCAAAAACAGTACTATTATTGTACTTCAAATATCATTTTCATAATATTTCTGCAGACTCTTGCTATATTATGAACAAAGTTCTAGTATAATATAAAAGATGAGGTTTCAAAGTAAACCAATATAACCTTTCCAAAACTATCTGCTATGTAAGCAGAATATCAACACATAACTTAAAAGATGAAGTTATAAGGTGATTCAGTATAAACAACTCCCTTACCATAACTCATGTTATGTAAGGTATCCACAGAGTCATAACTCATAAAATAAAAGATGAAGTTGCATGGATTTATTGTCACTTCAATTCCAAACACTTCTCGACCCCCTGCCAACACGATTGGTTCTTCACCCCAATACATGTTGCAGGAAATATCCAAATTGGATGATGAACTAATACTGGAGTTGCTACCGCGTCCGCTGTGCCTAACCTTACTATGATCAGTAGCAGGTCGCACCGCTCAAATAGTTTTCTACATGTAGATGGAAGTATCACGACGGCCTGACATTGTCTACCGCCTTACTATGACCTCCCGGCCCATTTGGGGCAATATAAAAGTTGGATGGGCCCACGCAACTTGACCACTTACACCACTCCTAGTTCAGATGAAATCCATGACTCTGAAACGTAAAGATCGTCCTCCTTTCCCCAAGTGTAACACTTGTTGATACGACTCCACTAAGTAGTTATATCTAGGTTGGAAAGGAAGATTCTCCAATATTTCCCAAGCTATGCTTGTTAATGGATATCGACTTGTTCCATGAATTTACCCCTCGATTATTGAGGTGGTAACACAACATTAGACTGGCAGCAATTAAATTGCTCCAAGAAAATATCTTTCCCTTGACAGTTTTTGAATTGAGAGTTTAAAAAGAGTAGTAGTCACTTAAATCAGGTTTCCCATATTTTTGATAGTTGAGCGAGTATTTAAATCCTCTTTAAAAGACAGATTTAAACGGGAAAAAAAACATTATTTTGGGAACCTCTTTTTGATTGGAAAATAATTAATAACATTTATTAAACAAGTAAACCTTCAAATGAATATTCGAAAATAATATTCATCAAATAAACAAACCTCGAATGAATATTTAGAAATAATATTCATTAATAAATAATCCTCAAATGAATATTCAAAAATAATATTCATTAATAAATAATCCTCAAATGAATATTAAAAATAATATTCATTAATAAATAATCCTCAAATGAATATTCAAAAATAATATTCATTAATAAATAATCCTCAAATGAATATTCAAAAATAATATTCATTAATAAATAATCCTCAAATGAATATAAAAAAAATAATATTCATTAATAAATAATCCTCAAATGAATATTCAAAAATAATATTCATTAATAAATAATCCTCAAATGAATATTCAAAAATAATATTCATTAATAAATAATCCTCAAATGAATATTCAAAAATAATATTCATTAATAAATAATCCTCAAATGAATATTAAAAATAATATTCTTAAATAAAAATAATTAATCTTCGAATAACGGTTACCCGATATCTTTATCGGAAAAATAACCTTTATCATACACAAACTATAATCACTATTGATCTTAAGAAATATCATACGCCCTTAACCTAGGGCCTTTATAAAACCTGGCTTATAAGTGATATCCCATATCTAGCTTATAAGCCAATTACCAAATCATTTCCAAGTAACAACCTCTGAATGAGGTAATATTCAAATAACATTCCTCAAATCATTTCCAGGTAATTAATACTTTCTAGAAATATAATTAATGTTTAATAATAGCAGTCCTCAAAATAATTAGTACACTGCCGCTGGAATCCCTCCGGGTTTCCACGGCTATCTCCATATCTCAAATACTGACTCCCGGTCTAGAGTCGAAAACAAGAAGTATGCTCTTATCTCTAGAGCTACAAGGTATGCCGGTTTATAACTACTTTATCTCAAAGCTCATACATAAATCCAAATCAAACTCTATTTTATACAATATATAACATGTATCGCACAACTGTATACTCCACACATGGCAACAGCAGTAATATATAATCAATACTTCAAAGTATAGATTTAGAAAACTTGCCTGATGCTCAAGAAGTGATAGGGGTTCGCGACGATGCCGGACAATCTAGACAAAGTCAAAGAAAACGCACGATTAATCCCCTGGATAATCCACTTGTACTCAATGCTTAAACACGTAAGCGAAACACAACCAAGGCATTACTAGCTCGTTATAGGCTCATACTAAGTCCATGTTAATCGACAATTACTTAAGTCGTAGGTTTAGTCCGAAATCGATCCTCGAATACAAGTTATACTTAACCATTTACAACCTTGGTTTCTAAGTCATGTTCTTAGTGGTTTTCACTTGCGCAACCTCGGCTAACACATTTTTATAAAATCGGAAAATAATCTTTTGGACTCGAAACCTTCGTACAAACCTTCGTAACTGCCCTTGACACTTCAATACAAAATTCCATATTTTAAAACAACTCTTAAGGGTCTCAAACATAGCCACAAAGTTGGTACATTTCTGCAATCTCATTCCTTGAACCACTTTCACTAAAATGGTCATATCTCATAAACCGTAAATCGTAATGACATGATTCTTGCGCTCACGTAAACTAGAAACAAAGCTCTACACACTCATGTTCATAACTGAACCAAAAGAGGCAGTTAGGTTTTCTGATTCTAGGCAGTTTATAGAGTTACTGAAAATCGGGCATTACGACAGCTTAAAATCGAATAATCCTATTTTGTCACAACATAACCAAGCCACACCGGGCATACCCTACATCTCCAACCTCAACAAACAACCATCATACACCTCTAAGATCAGTGGGGAGGCTCAAATCCAACACCCATCATTTTACACATTCAAACAAATCCAAATAATCACTAAATCACTTAATCATGATCTTAACTTTACATGAACATCAAAACCACTTTAAAACTCATATAAAACTCAAAGGGGCAGAGGTTTATACCTTCCTCCAAGCTTGCTTGCTGCTATATTCCTTATATAACCTTAGATCCTTGCTTAATACAACCTTTGGAAGCCACAAACTCAATATCAAAAGCAACAAAGCAAAATACAAGTTACTATTCATCATCTTCTCCAACTGTTACTCACTGAAATCGAAGGGTAAATGACAGAGGTGAGGCGATTGCTTACCATGGTTACGTCGGGCTTCTCGAGAGCTTCGATTTGAGTGGTGGAACGCCAAAAACGGACAACGGAATCTCAAGTTATGATCATTTCTTTCTCTCCCATTTTTCTTTCTTCTTCTCTCCCGAAATTTCTCTTCCTTTTTCTTTTTCTTCTTATCTTGTTTAATTACTTGATATTTATCCAATGTGGTGAGTCATCACCCTTGATCTCTTCTTGTCTTGACACTTGACAAGCATGCATTGGCTTGGAATAAAGTAGCTTTTCTGGTTCGTTTAATTTCGTAGAACGCTCACAAGGTTTCTCGAGGGTTCTATCGAGGTATTTTACCGAAATCGTTCTCGATACTTCTAATTCATTTATCAAATCCATATCCATGGAATTAATAATTTAAATCCTTAAATATCCTCAAATAATAATTATTTAGTCCGTTTTTGGTGAAATTTCGGAGAAAACGAAAAATGCTATTTTTCCGATTCTGACAGCTTCTGCATTCTTTTATTTCCATCGTAGATCACTAATGCGACTTTGAAAGTTTATTATATCGTCCCGCATATAGGGTGGTCTGAAAAACTTTTAAATGAAGAGTTACTATTCATCAATGGTTTTTCTATAATACTTTGGATCAAAATCCGTTCCAATATTCCTGATCTATTTTCTCTCTACTCTTTGCACTTAGAAAACGTTCTAGTGCTTTCCCGGGCGTACGCTATCTTGTTTACGGAGTTGTCGGATGTATTCCAGATATTGATTTGGATGACATAAAAATACTTTCCTTCCCTGGAGTATTGCATTCTTATCTTCTAGATTGATTGTTCTTATTTATATGTTCAGTCCATTCTTACTATTCTCAAAATGTTTGAAAACCGAAATTCATATTCATTTCATAACTTGATTCTCAAAGTCATTGCCACTATCCATCTTTACATCAACATATAATAAAAGTTTTAATTCTACCCAAAATCTGGGGTCTTACAGAAAGCACTGGGATGATACTGATTCGGATGAAGAGGAGGAATATGTAAATGTTGCTCTAATGGCTGACTCTTCAGAGGAATCACCTCAATCATCTCAGGTACCTATCTTAACTACAATTGATATGTCTAATTCTGAGTACAAGAAAACTGTGCAAGATCTTAGTGTAGAATTGTTTAATGTACACACAAGCATGCTAGCATCAGAAATGGAAAATGCTAAACTAGTTCTTAAGATTAAAAAGTTAGAATCTAAAAATGAAGAACTAGAGCTTGTAGCTGTAAAATTAGAAGATCTTAAGCAAAAGAATGCGTACTTAGAGAACAAGGTCAAGTGTAATGATGAGATAGAGACTATCCTCGGGAAGCAGATTTCAGATCTAGATTTGAAGCTGAATGCTTTTAAGAATTCCGCTCTAGTGGCTAAGGAAATCATTGATACTCAGGCCATAGAGAATAAAACTGCTATAGGATTTGACTATAACAAGAAAGCTGGTAAGAAGATTGTGGAATTCCCTGTGACATCTTCAGTTGTCAAAAGGAATACTCCACATGTTCTTAAGAATGTTGATTGTCCAGTTTTTGTTAAGTCGTTTCCACCACTCTTTCATGAGGATGACCTTTTCATAAGACAAGAATTGCTTGAGGAGGATTTGTTGAAGGAAAAAGAGGTAAAAACTAAGTTGCCTTGGAAATCAGTAAAAAATGAATTACCTAAACCTGATTTACCTAAAACTGAAGTAGGTGACGTAGTTAGCAATGTTAAAAAGAACAGGAATGGGAAGAAGAAGATTGTTAATCAGGAAATGGTTCCATTTTCTCCCATTGCATCTAGGAAGTTGTGCACTATTTGTAATTCTGCTGGACACCTTACACATGCATGTAAAAAGGTTAAAGTAGAAATTGCTAATGCTTCTGAAATGCATAACATGTCTGACATGCCTGATCTTCATGAACCCTGTGGAAAGAAAGATTGTTTGCTATGTAAGTACAACATCATGCATGCTTATTTTAAGTTAATGTCTGATAGTAGCAATAGAACTGATAATGTTAAATCCACAGATACTATGAATATCAAACAGGGTAAGACTAAATTGAATGTTACTCCTGTTAAATCATCTAAACCTTCAGGACCCAAACAATTTTGGGTACCAAAGTCCGCTTAATCAATCTGTGATTGCAGGGTAAGGTTAAAAGCTCAAAGGTTGTGTGGATTCTGGATAGTGGCTGTTCTAGACACATGACAGGTGAAGAGTCCCTGCTTACAGAGGTGGTTAAGAAGACCGGTCTGATTGTAACCTTTGGAGATGACAGCAAAGGATACACTACGGGATATGGTAAATTGAAAGCTGGAAATGTCATCATTGAAAACATCTCTCTTGTTGAAGGATTAAAGCACAATCTTCTAAGTATCAGTCAGTTCTGTGATAAAGGCTACAATGTAGATTTCAGAAAGGACAAGTGCTTGATCACCAATAGGAAGGATGAGAAGCTTACTCTACTGGGAGTGAGAAAAGGAAATTTGTTTATAGCTGACTTAAGTTCTACCAGTGAAGGAGAAGTTACATGTTTTTATGCAAAGGCATCTTCAGAACAAAGTTGGCTATGGCACAAGAAGCTCTCACATCTGAACTTCAATCAGGAGGGACTATGTGAAGCATGTGAAAAAGGGAAGTCGAAGAAAGCATCACATGGAAGCAAAGGAATGACAAGCATTACTGAACCATTGCAGCTGATTCATATGGATTTATTTGGTCTAGTTAATGTTATGTCACTTTCAAGGAATAGATATGCATTGGTGATGGTGGACGACTACTCCAAGTACACCTGGGTGTTGTTCATACAATCAAAGGATGAAGCAACACAACTAATCATTGATCACATCAAGAAGATAGAAGTGGAAGATAAGCTACCTGTGCGGACAATCAGATCAGACAATGGAACTGAATTCAAGAATGCAGTTCTTAATGATTTTTGCTCAGAGAAAGGAATATCAAGACAGTTTTCAGCACCAAGAACTCCTCAACAGACTGGAGTAGTGGAAAGGAAGAACAGGACCTTGGTTGAAGCAGCAAGGACCATGTTGAGTGAATCAAAACTTCCCACTTACTTTTGGGCTGAAGCAGTGAATACAGCTTGCTACACTCAGAATCGAACCCTGATCAACAAAGATCATGAAAAGACTCCGTATGAGTTAATGTCCAACAAGAAACCAACACTGAAGTACTTTCATGTGTTTGGTGCAAAGTGCTTTGTACTTAAAGATGGAGAACATCTTGGCAAGTTTGATGCCAAAGCAGATGAAGGCATTTTTCTGGGATATTCTCTGGAATCTAAGGCTTTCAGGGTATATATGATTGAAGATAAGAAGGTGTTGGAAAGCTTTAATGTAACATTTGACGACACCAAAAGACCAGGCCTGCAAACTGGAGAGAACTCTGAATCCTTGGTATTTGAAAATCTATCAGGAGATCTCTCTGACAATGAAGAAGTACCTGAAGTTGTTACAGTCATTAATAATAATCATAATGATAATGATTCTGGACAAAGTGGTGACCAAAGTGGAGATCCTCAACATACAGGATCCACTAGTCAGTCTTCAGAATCAACAGGTCAAACCGTCAACAACTCAGGGGAGCAGGAGAAGGATCAACTAGTCACACTCCACAACATCTAGAACAAAGAGAATCATCCCTTTCACTTGATCATTGGTGATCCGGACACAGGAGTGAGAACTAGGAGAACATCACAAAATGAATGTCAATATTCTGGGTTTCTTTCAGAAACAGAACCTAAGAAAGTTGAAGATGCTCTAGATGATCCAGATTGGGTGATTGCTATGCAAGAGGAACTCAATCAGTTTGAAAGGCAGAAAGTTTGGAAGCTGGTACCCAGGCCTAAGGGAAAATCTGTTATTGGAACACGATGGGTATTCAGAAATAAGTTAGACGAAGATGGCATTGTAACGAGAAACAAAGCCAGACTGGTTGCTAAAGGTTACTCTCAAGAAGAGGGTATAGATTATGATGAAACCTATGCACCAGTAGCAAGACTTGAGGCCATCAGAATGTTTCTGGCATTTGTTGCACATTCCAATTACAAGGTATATCAAATGGATGTGAAGAGTGCTTTTCTGAACAGGGAGTTAGAAGAAGAAGTGTATGTGGAACAACCTCCAGGTTTTGAGGATTCAAAACTGGCAGACTTTGTGTACTTTCTATTCAAAGCTCTCTACGGACTCAAACAAGCTCCAAGGACATGGTATGACACTCTCTCTGAATTTTTACTTGAAAATGATTTTACAAGAGGTGTTGTAGACAAAACACTCTTTGTCAAAAAGCATAAAAATGATTTGATATTGGTGCAAGTATATGTTGATGACATAATATTTGGTTCTACTAATGATGATCTATGCAAGAGATTTGCCAAGTTAATGCAGAGTCGTTATGAAATGAGCATGATGGGTGAATTGTCATTCTTTCTTGGACTGCAAGTATACCAAAAACAAGATGGTATATTCATTTGTCAGTCCAAGTACAAGATGGTATACCAAAGATCTTCTGAAGAAGTATCAAATGGAAGACTCATCTACAGCAAAGACTCCTATGCCAACTGCCACTAAGCTTGATAAGGATGAAACTGGTAAGAAAGTTGACATCACAGGCTACAGAGGTATGATAGGCTCATTACTTTATCTCACTGCAAGTCGACCAGATATAATGTTTGCAACATGCTTGTGTGCTAGATTTCAGTCTGATCCTAAAGAATCTCATCTAATAGCTGTTAAGCGAATATTTAGATATCTTAAGGGAATCCCAAATCTTGGAATTTGGTACCCTAAAGATACAGGATTTGATCTTATTGGATACACAGACTCTGATTTTGCAGGTTGTAAGATTGATCGGAAGAGTACTTCAGGAAGCTGTCAGTTTCTTGAAAGAAGGTTAGTTTCCTGGTATAGCAAGAAGCAGTATTCAGTTTCCACATCAACAGCTGAGGCTGCATACATTGCTGCTGGTAGCTGTTGTGCTCAGATCTTGTGGATGAGAAACCAACTCCGTGACTATGGACTTTTGTTGACAAAGATTCCAATATTTTGCGACAACACAAGTGCCATAGCAATCTCAAACAACCCAGTGCAACACTCGAGGACGAAGCACATCGACGTCAGGTATCATTTTATCCGAGAGCATGTCATGAATGGAACTGTGGAGTTACATTTTGTACCCACAGAGGATCAAATTGAAGACATCTTTACTAAACCGCTTGATGAATCCACTTTCAATAAGCTGGTTGGTGAACTTGGGATGTTAAATCTTTCTAATTGATTTTGATTAGAAGTCAGTAACTGCAGATAGTCCTGGTGAATACATGAGTTTAAGAATTGCTATATCCTAAGGACTCGTGAATTTATTTTCTGGAGCAATTCTCGTAGTTAGGATTTTTATACTAATTATATGTCATAATTATGGATGATATATCTTCTGGCATTTAATTAGTTATTAATTCTAAAAATTATTTAGATGCTAATATTTGTTCTAAATATTTTAGCATCTATTTAATTTGAATTAATTTGCTTTGTTTTTAACATTGTAGATTAATGCAGCATAATTCATTAGATTTTAATTGGTTAATATCACTCAATGATATTTAATTGATTTTATTCTAAGAAAATTGTGAATTTTCTGTTAAGAATTGATTTTGGTAAATTTGAAAAGATTTATTAGAATTAAAACTAGACAGGAAATAAAAGTTTCTGATTCTTAAAACAAGAACAGGTTTTAGGAATTGGAAAAGAAGCAAAAATATCGAATTTTAGGAAATTCGATGGTTTTTCAAGTAGATAGAAAATTCTATCGAAATTTATTTTTGATGGTGTTTGAAAAGGAAAAGAAAAACTATCGAAAACATTTCTCGATAGTTTTTGAGATTAATTCAAAAATGCATCGAAGTGAATTTAATTAGAAAATATCAAATTCTCGATGGTTTTTGAAATGAAAAGAAAAATCTATCGAAGAGAATTAACTTTTCCTTTATTTTAATTCTCGATAGTTTTTTTTTCAACATAAAGTGTTCGATAGTTTTTGGATTTAATAAAGAAAACTTTCGATAGTTTTTCACAGAAAAGCGTTTTATATTCTGACTCTCATACACTTCGATAGTTTTTAGAAAACCATAGAAGTAAAAATGACCTCTTTTGCCCCTCTGAAAAACTATCGGTAGTTCAAATGAAATCCATCGAACACTGAATTTACTAAATTACCCTTGCTTTTTCAAGAGTATTTAACAACCCCTTAACCAGTTTTCTTTTCATATTTCTGAAATCTAAGCCGTTTGTTAAATACTTACATATATATACACAGAGAACCAACAAAGAACTCGATAGTTTATATACTTTAACCTTCATTTGCTTGAGTAAAATCATAGTTACAGTAGTAATTCTTTGATTTACTGTGTTTGTACGGTTCAATCTTGAGTAAAGTAAAGGTTTGCTTTGTTATTGATAGGAAAACCATCGAGTGAAACAGTTAAAGAATCTTAGACAATTGTTACCTCTGTTCTTGGTTAGCAATTGATTGGTTAAACAATTGCTTACTAGAAATCTTCTGATATTTCGAAAGGGTCACAATTAGGGTTCTTAAATTGATAAGTTTGTTTGTTCGAAGTTGTTAAGTGATAAAAAGGGTAATTTTGTTTTTTTTTAAAAGGGAAATTATTGATTAATTAGTAATAATTAATTAAATTTAAGTGGTAAATTAGTTTTGGTTTATTTTATTTTCCTGGAAATTTCAAATGGCTGGAGAATTTATTATTACCAAAACTAATCATGTCTCGTTTCAAAACCTGCAAGCCATTAGGAACTTACAGTTTCGTGCATGGGCAGAGTTTTTGAACACACGTTCATTAGTGGCATATGATGTGAGTACTCCCGTGGTCCTTTGCATCGATCAATTGACTGCGTTGTACACATCCACCACGGATACAAGTGAGAATAACGTATGTTAGATATAATTGCTGATGTTTGTTCATCAGTGTTTAAGTACCAGGTACTCATCAGAGTTTAATAGAAGCCAGTCAGAGTTTGATAAAGTCTGACGGGGTGAAGAGTTTATTAACTATCGGTGCTAATATGAAGATTCTAGAAGCAATATATCTTGAAGATGGAAATAAGCAAGATATATTGAGACAGTTAAGGAAACGGAACAGAAGACAGAAGTAATCCTAAATTGATATAATTTGTATAGCTAATTTATAGGAATATCAATTAGAGATTGATTATGTAACTGTGTATTATATAAACACAGATAGGTTAACCCTAAAAGGGATGCGAATACTGAATATATTATTCTTGTAACCTAGCAGCTCTCTGTGATTCTTTAACGTCACAAAGAGAAGAGTTATTTTATATAATTCAGTTGTTGATTCATAAACAGTGTTCTTAAGTGTTATTATCATATTAATATTGATTATATATTGTGTATTCGGCCTAACAATTGGTATCAGAGCCAAGGCTGTTTAATATATACAGTTTATCGATCTAAACACAAGTATAATCATGACTGACAACTCTCAGGAAGGTTCTAATACAGGTTCTAATGTTCAGAAGGTTCAACCTACTTCTGTGAGTCGATATGAGACTATCAGGGTTCCAATTCTAAGATCAGTTGAATATCCAATATGGAAGGTGAAGATGACTATGTTTCTGGAAGCCACAGATCCAGAATACCTTGACAGAATCTATGATGGTCCTCATATGCCAACTAAATTGTCTCCTGTTATAACTGGTCAAGAACAAAAGACTGTTCCAAAAGAGAAGAAAGACTTAACTCCTGAGGACATCTCATCAATTGCAAAAGATGCAAAGGTTAGACATCTACTCCACAGTGCCTTAGATAATGTCATGTCTAACAGAGTTATTGGCTGCAAGTCTACCAAAGAAATTTGGGATGCTTTAGAAGTCAGGTGTCAAGGAACTAGTGCTATAAAGAAGAACAGGAAGACTATTCTAACACAGGAGTATGAACACTTTGATTCTAGATCTGATGAAAGTTTGACAGATACTTATGACAGATTTTGTAAATTGTTGAATGATTTGTCCCTGGTTGATAAAGAATATGAACTTGAAGAGTCAAATCTCAAATTTCTGTTATCACTGCCTGAAAGATGGGATTTGAAGGCAACAACAATTCGAGACAATTATGATCTTGCAGAAACAGATCTTGATGAAATCTATGGGTTGCTCAAAACTCATGAATTGGAGATAGAAAAAGGAAACAAAAGATCTGGAAAGAAGACAAAATCTATTGCTCTTAAAGTTGAAGAAAAGCCTGTCAAGAAGGAATCATCAAGAAAAAAAGCCAAAGGAAAGGCCTTAGTCATTAAGTCTGAAAGTGAGTCATCAAACTCTGATGATGGCTCAAATACTGATGGTGAAGCTTCTGATTCTGAGGATGATGATGAAGAGATGATGAAAATGGCTGCTTTAATGGTAAAGACTTTCAAGAAGATGGGATTCAAGAACTTCAAGAAAGGAAAAAGATTCTCAAGGGAAGATTCAAATTCTTATAAAAGAAAATTCAAAAAGTCTGATGAAAAGGATACCAAGTCTGGAAGGAAAGACAAGTCAAAGATCCAGTGCTACAAGTGTAAAGAAATGGGTCATTATGCTCCAGAGTGCAAGAAAGGAAAATCTGAGAAAGCACTCATCACTAAAGGGAAGGACTGGGCAGACACTTCAGACTCAGATGAGGGAGTCAATTATGCTCTCATGGCAACTGGTAGAGATGAAGCTGACTCATCTGAAAACAAGGTACCCTTAACAACTTATGCTTATGATACTGATAATATATCTGAATTAAGAATTTATCTTAAAAGCATAAATGTTAGTTATAGGGATCAGACTTTAGAGAATGAGAGAATAAAATCTGAGAATCTAGGTCTTAAAGAAAGAAATAAATTTCTTGAAGAGAAACATGTTAACATGCAACAAGTTCAAAAGGAGAGAGAGATGATGTTGTTTATGTTGAACAGGAATTGCTTAAAAGATATAGGCAAATAGAATCTGAGTTGGAAAAAGAGAGGAAAGTGATTAAAACCTGGACCAATTTTGGAAAAGACACACATCATGTTTTTCAAACAGATACTGTAGGTTTAGGTTACTGTGAGGAAGATGAACTTAGGTTTAAAGATAAATTTAAAGTGAAACCACAACTTAAACCTGTGAAATTTGTTCATGAATCCAGTAAGCTAAAGTCTGTAGTTGTAAAAGAAGCTGTTATGGAGCAAATTGAGACTTGTGAAAAACAGGTTAATATTGGTTCAATAACAGAGAATAAGATTGGGTTAGAAACTGTTAAAGAACCATTAAAAGTCTGTGACAAACAGGTTAATGTTGGTTTGATGACAGAAAAACAATTTAAACATAAGCTAAAAGAAATAAAGTCTGTCAACAAACAGAAAATGTTTAAGAAGAATAGAAATGGAAAAGTAGGCATTAATAAAAGAAATGATTATCTGCCTAATTCTGCTGCTCCTAGAAAAACATGTCATAGTTGTGGTAGTACTAACCATCTTGCCAGGTTTTGCAAAAAGAACAAAAATATTAACTCTTTACCTTCCACATCTGGAGTAAAGAATGATTATGTTAGGGTTAGACCACAGACTTTATGCACACACTGTGGGAGCACTTGGCATTCCATTTATACTTGCAAAAGTTATCATGCTATTTATCACAACTATTATGAGCTAAAACCCAACTTGAAATGGGTTTTTGGCGCCGCTGCCAGGGACTGTTTTAGTTGTTAATTGCGAAGTCAATTTTCTTGCAGTTTGGTTTTAGTTACTTCTGTGCTAACGGGAGTAATAATTGTTTCTTATCAGGTTTCTTTGTGTATGAACAAAGAACTGTCAGGATTATTTGCCTTTGATCCTGAAATTGAGCGAACCTTCAAAGCAAGAAGAAAAGTGCAACGCGAAGTTAAGAAAGCCAACCTAGTTATGGGTGATGAAAATGCTGATGCTCGAAATGTTGATGCTCGAAATGCTATGATGGTGATGGATGATAAAGATAGTGCTATTCGACTGTATGGAAAACCCCGTTTTGATGAGTTAAATTCAGGAATTGTGCGACCAGATATTCAAGCAACGCAGTTTGAGTTGAAGCCAGTCATGTTCCAGATGTTACAAACTGTTGGTCAGTTTAGTGGGATGGCTACTGAGGATCCTCACCTTCACCTTCGTCTTTTCATGGAAGTTAGTGATTCTTTTAAACTTTCGGGGGTGACAGAGGATGCTTTGAGGATGAAGTTGTTTCCGTATTCTTTGAGAGACACAGCAAGAGCTTTGCTAAATTCATTGCCATCAGCTTCGGTGACTACTTGGAATGATTTGGCAGAAAAATTTCTTATGAAGTATTTTCCTCCTACCAAGAATGCAAGGCTCCGTAATGAGATTAATTCGTTTCAACAGCTGGATGATGAAACTTTACATGAGGCATGGGAGAGATTCAAGGCATTACTGAGAAAATGCCCACATCATGGTCTTCTTCATTACATTCAGATGGAGACATTCTATAATGGTCTCAATGTGCAGACAAAGTTGGTGGTGGATGCATCTGCAAATGGAGCTTTGTTGGCCAAATCATATAATCAGGCATATGAGATTCTTGAGACAATTGCAACAAATAATCATCAGTGGACAACTAATAGAGCTCAATCTGGAAAAAGAGTAGCTGGAATATATGAGGTTGATGCAACAACCTCAATGCAAGCTCAAATGTCATCCATTGAGAATATGCTCAACAAGTTAACGATGGGTGGTAATCAATCTATGGGACAGTCAGTGACTTCACAGGTTAATCAAATAAAGAATGTTTCATGTGTGTATTGTGGTGAAGATCATACTTTCGATAGTTGTCCTTTAAATCCGGAATCTATCTATTATGTGGGGAATCAAAATAAGGCTGGCCCTTATTCAAACACCTACAATCAATCATGGAAGCAACATCCTAACTTTTCTTGGAGTAATCAAGGGGCTACTTCTGGACCTTCATCAAATACTTATAGGCCCTATAATCCACCAGGTTTCTCTCAACAAACTCAACAACAGTTGCCTCAGCAAGCATCTCAATCCACTTCTCTTGAAAATATGCTTAAAGCATACATGGCAAATAATGATGCTCTCATCCAAAGCCAAGCAGCATCGCTGAGAAACTTGGAGAATCAAGTTGGACAACTAGCTAATGAGTTAAGGAATCGACCACATGGCACTCTTCATAGCGATACTGAAAAGCCTAGGGATGTTGGGAATGAGCACTGTAAAGCCATGACATTGAAAAGCGGAAAAATCTTGGAGGATGCTAAATCAAATTCCAAAGAAGAAGGTGATTCCTCTACAACTGAAAAGGTGGAGAAAAATTCAGAAAGTAACGAGATCCAAGCTTCTAAGGTTGTTCCAACACTCCAACCACAACCACCATTCCCTCAACGGTTTCAAAAGCAGAAGCAAGATGTTCAGTTCAAGAAATTTTTGGATTTTTTGAAACAGCTTCACATTAATATTCCACTTGTAGAAGCTCTTGAGCAAATGCCCAACTATGTGAAATTCATGAAGGACGTTCTTACAAAAAAGCGGAGGTTGGGGGAGTTTGAAACAGTTGCTCTAACGCAAGAGTGTAGCTCATTCGTGCAAAATAAACTACCACCAAAGATGAAAGATCCGGGGAGTTTCACTATTCCTTGTACCATTGGCAATTCTTATTGTGGTATGGCATTGTGTGATTTGGGAGCTAGTATAAACTTGATGCCTATGTCTGTGTTCAGAAAACTGGGAATTGGAGAAGTTCGACCTACAACTGTCACTCTTCAACTTGCTGATAGATCTCTTGCTCATCCTGAAGGAAAGATTGAAGATGTTTTGGTCAAGGTAGACAAATTCATCTTTCCTGCTGATTTTATTGTCTTGGATTATGAGGCGGATCGAGAAGTTCCCATTATCTTGGGTAGGCCATTCCTAGCTACCGGAAGAACGTTGATTGATGTGCAAAATGGGGAACTAACAATGAGGGTTCAAGATGAGAAGGTGACTTTTAATGTTTTCAAGGCCATGAAATATTCTGATGATGCAGAATATTGTTCAGCAGTCACTTTGGTTGATGATCTAGTTTCTGAAAAACTAGAGCATAATTTTTCACATGACCCCTTGGAGCAAGTGATTCTCAATGTATCTGAAAGTGAAGTTGATGATGTTGATCTTATAGCTTGGTTAGAAGCTAATTCACAGGGTACAAGAATTAGAGGCCGTTTTGAATCACTGGAGTTATCGTCAAGGGAATTCAAGATTCCAAAGCCGTCTATTGTTGAACCACCGGAGTTAGAATTGAAAGCTCTTCCTTCTCATTTAAAGTATGCTTATTTGGGACCTTCTTCTACTTTGCCTGTTATTGTGTCTGCGGAATTGTCTAATGCCCAAGAAAGTAAATTAGTGGAAATTCTGAAGAAGTACAAGAAAGCTATTGGGTGGACTATCGCAGATATTCGAGGTATTAGCCCTTCTCTTTGTATGCATAAAATTTTGTTGGAAGATGGTGCAAAGGGATCCATTGAAGGGCAACGTCGATTGAATCCCATCATAAAAGAGGTGGTGAAGAAAGAGATTATCAAATGGCTAGATGCAGGAATTATCTATCCGATTTCTGATAGTTCCTGGGTTAGTCCTGTTCAGTGTGTGCCTAAGAAGGGTGGACTCACAGTGATAAAGAATGAAGACAATGAGTTGATTCCGACCAGAACAGTCACAGGTTGGAGAATTTGCATTGATTATCGAAAGTTGAACAAGGCCACTAGAAAAGATCATTTTCCATTGCCCTTTGTTGATCAAATGCTGGACAGACTTGCCGAAAGAGAGTACTATTGTTTCCTTGATGGGTACTCTGGTTATAATCAGATAACTGTAGCTCCAGAAGATCAACACAAAACTACATTCACCTGTCCTTATGGTACTTTTGCCTTTCGTAGGGTTCCATTCGGCCTATGTAATGCCCCTCCAACTTTTCAAAGATGTATGATGGCTATCTTTTCTGACATGGTTGATGAATTTCTGGA
This sequence comes from Heracleum sosnowskyi, assembly GCA_030848705.1. Lineage (NCBI taxonomy): Eukaryota > Viridiplantae > Streptophyta > Magnoliopsida > Apiales > Apiaceae > Heracleum > Heracleum sosnowskyi. The sequence continues at coordinate 89,043,714 of CM061235.1, read as the reverse complement.
GGTGTTCATGGATGATTTTTCAGTGTTTGGGGATTCTTTCAGTGAGTGTCTATGTAACTTGGGTAAGGTGCTAGAAAGATGTGAAGAAACCAATCTTGTACTTAATTGGGAAAAGTGTCACTTCATGGTAAAGGAAGGCATCGTATTGGGCCATAAAGTTTCAAGGAAAGGAATTGAAGTTGATAGGGCGAAAATTGAAGTTATTGAGAAGCTACCTCCTCCTACTTCTGTTAAGAATATTCGGAGTTTTCTTGGGCATGCAGGCTTCTACAGACGGTTCATCAAGGACTTTTCAAAAATCTCGAAGCCACTTTGCAAATTATTAGAGAATGACACTCCCTTTCAGTTTGATGAAGCATGTTTAAAGGCTTTCGAGGAGTTAAAGCAGAGGTTGATTTCAGCACCAATTATTATTGCACCAGATTGGAGCTTGTCATTTGAGTTAATGTGTGATGCTAGTGATTATGCAGTGGGTGCAGTAATGGGTCAAAGAAGAAACAAGGTATTTCATCTGATCTACTATGCAAGCCGTACTTTGACCGGAGCTCAATTAAATTACACGGTGACTGAAAAGGAGCTTCTTGCTGTTGTGTTTGCCTTCGATAAGTTCCGCTCTTATCTTGTGGGCACTAAAGTAGTTGTTTTCACTGACCATTCGGCAATCAAATATTTAATCACTAAGAAGGATGCAAAGCCACGGTTGATTAGGTGGGTTCTTCTGCTTCAAGAGTTTGATATTGAGATACAAGACAGAAAAGGTGTTGAAAATCAAGTAGCTGATCACTTATCAAGAATGGAGTACAATGATGAATCTCGCACTATGATTCCTATCAAAGAAACATTTCCAGATGAACAGATGTTTCAGGTAAAACTCTCTAATGCTACTCCTTGGTTCGCTGACTTTGCTAATTATTTAGCTACTAGATTAATGCCACCTGATTTATCAAGTCAGCAAAGAAAGAAATTCTTGCATGATGTGAAATCTTATTTTTGGGATGAGCCTTATTTGTTCAAGCAAGGTGCAGACCAAATTATTAGAAGATGTGTTCCTGAATATGAGGTGCAAGATATTCTTTTCCATTGTCATTCATCTCCTTCTGGTGGACATTTTGGTGGACAACGCACTGCTGCAAAGGTATTGCAATCTGGTTTCTTTTGGCCTTCTCTGTTCAAGGATGCTCATGCGTACATTGTTAAATGTGATCGTTGTCAAAGAGTTGGTAATATCTCAAGAAGAAGTGAGATGCCTTTGACGAATATTGTTGAAGTAGAGTTGTTTGATGTGTGGGGTATTGACTTCATGGGACCATTCCCTCCTTCTTTCAAAAATGAATACATCTTAGTGGTTGTTGATTATGTTTCTAAATGGGTGGAAGCTGATGCCTATCCCACTAATGATGCAAAAGTTGTCATCAAGTTCTTGGACAAACACATTTTTACTCGCTTCGGAACACCTAGGGCTATTATCAGTGATGAAGGTACACACTTTGTGAATAAATTGTTGGCTAATACTTTGGCAAAGTATAATGTGAGACACAAGGTTGCTACTGCCTACCATCCTCAAACTAATGGGCAAGCTGAGTTGTCCTACCGAGAAATTAAGGGTGTTCTTGAGAAAGTGGTGAACCCGAATCGAAAGGACTGGTCTACAAGGTTAGATGAGGCTCTATGGGCTTATTGTACGGCGTACAAAACTCCTTTGGGCATGTCTCCCTATCGCTTGGTTTTTGGCAAAGCGTGTCATTTACCGGTTGAGCTTGAACACAAGGCTTATTGGGCTCTCAAAAATCTAAATTTTGACATGCAACTTGCTGGTGAAAAGAGAATGTTGCAACTTGATGAGTTGGATGAACTGCGATTCTTCTCTTACGAGAATGCGAAGTTGTACAAGGAGAAGACAAAAAAGTGGCATGATAAAAACATTCAATCTCGAGTGTTTGAAGTGGGGCAACGAGTCTTATTATTCAACTCAAGGTTAAAATTGTTTCCAGGCAAGCTGAAATCTAGATGGTCTGGTCCTTTCACAACCGTGAAAGTACATCCCTATGGAGCTGTGGAATTATGTGATAATCAAGGGGGTAAATTTCAGGTCAATGGGCAACGTTTAAAGCATTATTGGGGAGGTGAGGTTGTACGTGATAAAACCTCGCTTGATTTGATGGAGTCTTGAAAGAATTGACGTCTAGCCAAAGACGTTAAAGAAAGGCGCTTCGTGGGAGGCAACCCATATGTTTTGTAAGGTTTGTAAAATTTTTGTAGGAAAAAGGAGTCGAAAGTGGAGGAAAAAAAAATAGCATGACCAGCACATAAACTGCACGCTCAGCAGGGAAAAAAAAATGAATTGTGCAACAGGGATTTTGGCATGGTGTGCATGGGAGTTGCACGGTGTACAATTGAAAAAAAAATGAATAGGAAATTTTTGTTGCTCGTGTGATAATTTGGTTGGGCGTGTGAATAATTCTGTATATTTTGATTGGTGAGGCGCTGCACAATGATGGACATGCGGGCACTAGGGAGACCGTGCGTGATTCTCTGTCAAGACAGAGTTGTTATACTCTTTTGACCCACGCGCGCGAGGGTTTATGCATGTCAGGCGCCCGATCCTGATTCCAAAGCTGGCTGGCTGCTCCTAACCTGATGCTTCTGTCTGAACCTGCCTACAGACTTGCTATGTGATCTTTTTCTAAAGAAAAAATAGGAGGCCAAAGGGAATTGAACCCTGACCACACAGGATGCACTTCAACTCTACATGCTTCATTCAACCACTTGGGCAACCTTATCTTTGTGTTATAATTTGCACATGCCGCTCTGTAACATTGCTGGGCCATGAATTGAATTAAATGGGACTCACAACCCTTTTACAAAAAAACTCGTTGCTGGTGGGTTTTGAACACATGACCTCTTGGTTGAAAGCACAATGCACTGACCACTGCACCAACTCACTTTAGGTGCTAAGAGCTGCTCTGGAATTTCAATAAACAGAAAATGGACCTCCAATTTCAGCATATTACTAAAAGGGAGGAGCAAGCTTCAACTATTATTTTTAAGGAGCACTTTGAGCGACATTAGGGGAGTACTTTGAACCTTTCTTTGTATATATATATTTTTTATTTAATTTTATTTTTGTATTTTTTTAGGATCTTGATTAGTTTAATGTATATTTATTATTTTATTCATTGGGGACAATGAACCGCTTGAGTGTGGGGAGGGGTTTCCAACATTAAAAAAAAAATTAGGAATTTTATTTTTCTTTTTAATTTGTTAGATTTTTTTTTTTAGGATAGTTTAAAAAATAGTAAAAACACAAAAAAAATTAGAAAACTTAAAAAAAGTGATTGCCTTGTCAAAATAGCATGTTAATAAGGATAAGTACACACCGTGTAGACTTATTTTGCGAGTGTCATATACTTGTCTCCTTGGCGTAAAATACCTTATACATGATGATGTCTTGTATGTGCTTGCGAAAATTTCAAAACTTGAATGTATGTCATTGTCAATTTTGATGAGTTTAGCATGCTATCACCTGTGAGATTTTGAGCCTTAATTCAGGATTGATGCACTTTTATATCAATCTATTTGTTTGTGGTAAGTTATTCGTCATTGTGCATGTTGCTCTAGAACTTGCTTTAAACCAGGTCGTGCGTATATTGATATCGTGTATTGTGTAAAAATGATAAAGGCACTAGGATTAACCGTATTGTCCCAAACAGTTCCTGAAAAATAATCCTTAGTGAGCCCCCTTGAGCCTATATCCTTTTTCTTTGTATATTACCATCACAATCTTGAGCTTATTAATTTGTTCTTGTCTTGATTGACTAGTAGAGCATTGTGATATATACTTGAGATTGGTAAAATATTAAGTGTGGGGATATCTTTGTTAATGTGTGAATTTTGGTGGGATTTGAATTGGTTTGGCTACTTCTTGTCGGTGACATTTCAAACAGAGTCACAAGGGTCAACAAAAAAAGAAGCAAGAAAAAAAAAATATAGAGAGAAAAAAAAAGTGAAAAAAAAAGTGAAAAAAAAAGTGAAAAAAAAAAAGATCTCTCTCTGAAAAAGGAAAAGAGAGTATATGTTCAGTGGTTCTTGTAATGTGAACTTTATGGTTTCATATCTTTACGTGAGATGATATCTCAAGATAGTTTCATGTTGAGTGCTTCAAGTTTATATGAACATTATTGTTGCCCAGTAAATAACAATTGTAGAAGGGGGTTGAATACAATTGTATAAGATTCTCGACTTTATATAACACAAATATGAAAGATCATTAACAATAACAATAACAGCTTTATTAACTTTGATATAAAACTGTTACAAACTCTCTTAAGAAATTCTGATGTTCTTAAGAGCTGCTAGCTTACAAAAACTCTCTCAAGAAATTCTGTTCTTAAGAGCTTCTCTCCGATTATGTTCTCTCTTGAATGGATACATAAATCGAAACCAAAACTGTGTTTATATAGTGCACACAGCTTCTCTATCAATAACAAGATAAGTCCTAATCATAACAAAGATAGAAACATATCTTTAATCGATAGCTGCATTCTACAAACCAGGAACAAACTTCCATGTTTATCTAGACTCCAAATATAACTCGAAGTAGGAATCCTGATCAGCTTCAAGTCCTGATGATCAAACCTGATCATAGTCTGAGTAGGAATCCTGATGATCAATAAGATACTGACGCTTGATTAAATACTGATGACCATGCAATACTGATGACGTCAGCAATCCTGATCAGTTGAGTCTAGCTTCTGACGATCATTGAATTCTGATCTAAACAATCTCCCCCAATCTCATACTTTGTGAAATAAAGTATAGATTCCAAATATTCAATGATGTCAAAAACATGTATCAAAATGTACAAGTATCTTCAGAAACAACTTATCTGTTTAAGCTTTTTGATAGAACAGATTCATCTTCAAGAAGTTGGATAATAAACTTTCTTCTTTTTCTTCAAGAATTTGAATCAGTCTTTCCTTAAGATTTCTGAGTTCTTCATCTTCCTCATTAATCTGGTAGATAGCTGCTCTGAGATTCTGTATGGAGTTTCTCTGTAGACTGTGCTCTTCAAGCAAAAGATAAGCAATTTCCTTCCCATCAGGATTGAGAGAAAGATGAGTCATGCCAAAATTTACTTCTTTAACAGCAGTACCCCTTTGCATTTCCACATCCTGACCTCTTTGATTTAAGTACATGGGAGTATAATTACCATCGAAATTACTGTTTCCATCCAGTCTTCTTCTTATAGTTGACAAAATCATGTCACTCCATTCTTTGTACACTTGGTTCTTCCATCTTAACAGATAGTGAACATATTTCAGTTCCTGTGTAGTTTTCATCAGCAGATCTTGAATAGATAGAATCTTCACACTACCATCTTTCATGAAGTACAGAAGCTTTTCTTTCTTTTCAAAACCATCATGACAATCTATAACTAGATCAACAGCTAATAAATTGTTCAGGTTTTCAGAAGTTAAAGTACCTCCAATTTCTGTCAAGGAGTAAGGATCAACATATGACATATTCAGATATTCACCATCTCTGTGTCCAATACCTCCTCTTGAATTACTTGACAATTGCTTCAGACTCGAAAACATCTTTAACCAGAGTGCTTTTGATCTAACCATCTCAGATAAATCAACAACACTTGAAGCGCTTGTAATAATTCCACCAGACTGAAAATTGATAGGTGTATCACAACTTAATGTGCTAATATGTTTCCACTTCTTGTATTTCTCCTTTTCATGAGCGTAGCTTCTTTCAAGTAAAGATTCTTGTCTGCTTGAATTTCTCCATTTTCTTTTATTTGAAACTTTAAGCCTTTGTAGATAGAGATTAAAATCTTCATTTGTTCTCTTTGTAATATCTCTTCTTCTGGCTTCTTCTTCTTCATCTACTTCTTTGTTGTGACAATCAACAACAGTAGATAAGATTATCAAATCAACCTCTTGCAGAATTTCAGATTCATCAGGATCTTGAATGATGTCAGGATTAGAATCTTCAATTTGATTTGTATTGCTGAGAGTTGATTTACTTGATTTTCTTCTCAATTCAGGTTCTTCTTCAACAATTCCATCATCACCAAAAGTAGATCTGTCAGGAACTACTAGAGTTTGAATAGGTTCAGGAATTTCTTCAATTCTTAATGCTCTAGACCTTGTCTGTCTAGGTAATATTTGAGTTGAAGAACCTCTTTTACTTCTTCTAGCACCTCTCCTACCTCTGCTTCCTCTACCTCTAGCAAGAGCAGTATAGCTTTCCATTGTCTCTCTTTGTAGTCTCAAGAATTCTTCATGTGAGAGATCTGGATATTCTTCACTTGCTGTAGAGAGTGCTTTTCTGGCAAATAATTGTTGAACTCTTTTATCAGTGTGATAAAGAGTAACAATTCTACCGTCTTTTGTAGAAAACTTCTGGAATAAATTTGATGCATCTTCAGGATTATCAATAATTACATCTTCATCACCTTCAGGAATTGTAGCAAGAATATGTCCATGACCAGGTGTCAGGATTTGATCTTCCGTCAGGATCTGAGATTGCATCAATGTTCTTACTGTCTTAACTCCAGAATCAGAAACATGAGTTGACTGCGTTGTTTGACTTTGAGAAGTTTGGATTGTCTTCATAACAACAGCATCAGAGGTTTCTCCTTGTATCACTTTGTCACCACCATCATCTCCAGTATCATCATCATTATTTCTTAATACTAGATCAGGTGTACATTTTGTCTGAATAACCTTCTCCCCCTTTTTGACATCGGGATTTGACAATAATTGCAAAATTAAGGAAAGAGAGGCTTGAATTTCAGTTACCTTAGTATCCAGAGAATCAATTCTTTGATTGATGGAGGTTTGTTCTGAAACAACAGATTTCACTTGGGATTCCACTACCCTCAGTTGTAAAGTAGTAGGCACCTTTGTAAAATTATTAAAGATATCAGTCCTCACTTTGTCAGTTGAACCCTTGATAGAATCAATCTCACTTTTCAGACTTTTGGATAATAGAGTAGTAGCCTTCAGATGATTCTTCAATTCTTGATTCTCTATAGACTTCACTGCATTATAGGCATGTTCAATAGCAGAAGAAAAACTGATAGATTCATCAGAATTGTGCCATGAATTGTTCCATTCATTCTGTCTAAATGCCTCTGCAGGATCAAAGGAAGGAGTAGAAAAATCTTGTCTCTGATCTTTCCCAATGAAAGCATTGCTAGCCATATATGTACTTGATGAACCAAAATTAGTTCCAAGACTAATCTTGAGTGCTGTAGCAAGCTGTTCCTTCTCTTTTCTATTCTCATTATCATCATCACTATCATCATCAGAATTATCATCATCAGAACCATGAGATATATCAGGATCAGGAATTGCAATACCTTTCAGTTTATCCTGTAATTCTGAGATAGGATGATCCATTGGTCTTGTACGAAGTGGCTGTATCAAAATAGGTTCATTATCAGGAGCACCACTAGCGTCAGGATGAACATCGTCAGGATGAACATCGTCAGGATTTGAAATGCTTACATCAGTATTTTCTACCAATGGTTCTTGTGTAGCTTGAGGTTCAGAAGCTGCTTCAACACTTTGAGCTAAAGGTTCTTGTGTGCTTCCCTCATTGACAATGTTCTCGACCAATCTTTCAACAGAAGCTGTAGCTTTGCCTGCATCTTCACTTTGAGAAGATGGTTCTTGTGTAGCTGGAATGTTGATGTCTTCATTCTCCCTTTGAGAAAATGGTTCTTGTGTGACCATTCCACTAGCTAAGCCTTCACCCAAACTTTGATTGAGTGGTTCTTGTGTGGCAGGATCAACAGTAGCTGCTGAATTACTCTGAAATTCAGGTTCTTGTGGGCTTGATCCTTTCAGCTTCTTCTGTCTCTGATAGACTAACTCTGCTGCATTCCTCTTTTTCTTTGATGTAGGTGTAAGACCAACCAAGGAAGCAGTTGTAGAAACCTTCTCCCAAGAAATTTCTCTAATCTGAGATGGAGAGGCTGGAGAGTCTGATATAGAGACAACTTTTGTTGCTGCATCAGGAATACTAACATCAGGATTTGATGTCTGAATATCAGTATCCTTCATTTGCACTGTCAAAGGAATATGATACCTGCTCTTTGATAATTTCCTTGTCTTTTGTGGTTTTGATGAAGGTACCACAATTTTAGTAGCAGTATCAGCAACTTCCTTGTTCACTTTCATCACAGAGGATATAGGGAAGTCATCCTCTGAATCACTTTCATCAATCAACCTCAACTTCCTTTTCACAGGAACATTCTTAACAACCTTATCAGCTTTCTTGACCAAGACCCCTTGTACACCCCCTTGTATCTTCTTTTTAGTGAGTGGTGTAGAGGAAAAATCCTTTGAACCTGATTGCCTTCCAGACACATCAGTTCTAGCTGATTTCTTTGATTTTACAACTAAAATCTTTTGAGAGACAGTAGAGGTGATTGTTAACTATTTAGACTGTTTAGGTTGCATGCTTGTGTCAGGAACAAGGTGGGTTGGGCCTTGTACCATAGCATTAGAAAGTAGTCCATAACGAGTAGGCATTTTCTGATGTAAGAAAAACCTAACCTCATCAGGAATAAAAGCATTTCCGCACAAAATATTTTGCCATATCAGGATTGAAAAAAAAATATTCAATAAGATTAAAATAAAATTTTATTTAAGAAAACAAAATTTATTTTAACAATCCTGAATAGCGTTTTGGTTTAAGAAAAATAACCAAATTAATGGTCATAGAATTAAAACACACTTACCAGCAAACGAGGCAAAAATATTTATGGAAAACCGAACCGTCTCATCGAGATTGTAGAAATGACCTGCACCCTTAATACACATTCTCTATAAAAGAGAACTGTTAAGCATAATCATCATATATCTATTAAAACACAAACCCTCTCCAGAGAAAAACTTACGAAACCTTTCACCTTCTTTGTTTTTCAATGGCTGCCAATAATCAAAACAACATACCTGATGAAGAGCTTGACTTGATTTGGCAGGAGATGGAGGAGGCTCTTGCTGATATGGAGCCACAACCAGTTCCTGACCCTCAGGAATATGAAGCGTTTATAAACGCTATGGTTGATGTGGTGTGGCATGACTTTGTGCAAGCCAATCCTGGCTGGAATCCTCTTGAGAATCTCATCTATGAAGAGGATGAAGACGATGAGGATGATGAAGAGGATGAGGACCTCGTTGAAGAGCGAGAGAGGAGAAGAAGGAAAGTGCTTGATGCAAGTGCTTCATGCACGGTGGAGGCAAGGAAGCATCCCGGTGATCACGATGACGATCCGCCTTCAAGTGCATCAGTTCCTCTTCTTGTCCTTTAAGGACATAGAAATCTTCCAATCCTGATGGACTGTGAAGCTGCTCAGGAGCATTCATGCTAATTTGCAGGGCACGTGTTCATGCTTATCTGTAAAGCACGAGTTCCTGAGTAGAAAATAGACTAGGAAAACAAATATGTAATTTCCATATTTCATGTGTAATGTATCTTCAAGTATTAATGAAATTTGTCTATTTTCTCAATTGTTTTCTTCCTGTTCTTGCCTGCAAAATTTGTTAGTAACACTCATAGTGATATAGAGATGATAAATAATAAACTCTGATAATAATGAAATTGAAATTGATAATTAAGACTGAAAACTTAATCAAAGACTAAGTAATAATCGAATTGTCCAGAGTTTACCAGGAGTGTTAATGACAAATTAGCATAGAACCTCTGGTTTTCATACCAGCTTCAATATCTGAACATCAGGATTTGACCAATTGATTTCCTGTCAGGATTGAGTCCTATCAGGATTTGATCAAAGATACATACCTTTCTGAATAACCATCAGGATTTGACAGTTTATCAGGATTTCCTCTCTGTAGCTTTTCCTCAGAAATTCTCAAAATTCATCATTCCAAGTTCATTCACCAATTTATTGAAAATAGCTTCAGGTAGTGGCTTGGTGAATATATCAGCTAGTTGTTGATCAGTAGGAACAAAGTGAAGTTCAATTGTTCCTTCCAGAACCTGTTCTCTTATAAAGTGATATCTGATACTTATGTGTTTAGTAAGAGAATGCTGAACTGGATTTCCTGTCATTGCAATAGCACTTTGGTTATCACAATAAATAGGGATTTTTGAGTATGACAGGCCATAATCTAACAACTGATTTCTCATCCACATTATCTGAGCACAACAACTTCCTGCAGCAATGTACTCAGCTTCTGCAGTTGAAGTGGAAATAGATTTCTGCTTTTTACTGAACCATGAAACTAGTCTTCCACCCAAAAACTGACAACTTCCTGAAGTACTTTTCCTGTCTATTTTGCATCCTGCAAAATCAGCATCTGAATAACCACACAACCCAAAATCTGATTCCCTTGCATACCAAAGGCCAAGTGAAGGAGTGCCTTTGAGATATCTGAAAATTCTTTTGACTGCAATCAGATGTGGTTCTCTAGGTTTTGCTTGAAATCTTGCACATAGACAGGTTGCAAACATGATATCTGGTCTACTGGCAGTGAGATACAATAAAGAGCCAATCATTCCTCTGTAGTGAGTTACATCTACCTCTTCACCTTGATCAGGATCAAGTTTGGTAGCTGTAGCTATGGGAGTTGAAGCAGGAGTACTGTCTTGCATGTTAAACCTTGTCAGTAAATTCCTTGTGTATTTAGACTGATTAATAAAAATCCCTTCATCAGTCTGTTTAACTTGAAGACCCAGAAAGTAACTCATTTCTCCCATCATGCTCATTTGATATCTTGACTGCATAAGCTTGGAAAACTTTTCACACAGCTTATTGTTTGTTGACCCAAAAATGATATCATCAACATAAATCTGAACTAACAGCAACTCCTTACCATGATTCAAATAAAATAGAGTTTTATCAATTGCACCTCTTTTGAATCCACTTTCCAGTAAGAATTGAGCTAAGGTTTCATACCATGCTCTTGGAGCTTGCTTTAGTCCATAAAGTGCCTTATCCAGTCTGTAGACATGATCTGGATATTTAGGATCAATGAAACCAGGAGGTTGTTCAACATAAACTTCTTCCTCCAGTTCACCATTTAAGAAAGCACTTTTAACATCCATCTGGAAAACCTTGAATTTCTTATGTGCTGCATAAGCAAGAAATATCCTGATGGCTTCTAGTCTTGCAACAGGAGCAAAAGTTTCATCATAGTCAATTCCCTCTTGTTGGGAATACCCCTTTGCAACTAGTCTAGCTTTATTTCTGATAATGACTCCATCAGAATCAGTCTTGTTCTTGAAAATCCACTTTGTACCAACTATTGATCTATTCTTTGGTCTTGGTACCAGTTTCCAGACTTCATTCCTTTCAAATTCATTCAGTTCTTCTTGCATTGCAGTAACCCAATCAGCATCTTTAAGTGCATCTTCAACTTTCTTAGGCTCCTCCTTGGACAGAAAGTTATTGTATAAACATTCATTCTGAGTTGCACTTCTTGTTTGAACACCTGCATCAGGATCTCCAATTATCAAATCAGGAGAATGATCTTTTGTCCATTTCCTTGCTGGTGTCAAATTGTTTCTTGAAGTAGATGCTCCCCCTGGATTGGTGTTATCTTGATTGAAAGAATTTGCTTGAGATGAAGCTCTTCCTGAATTATTGCTATGTCCTCCTGATGTGTTGTCAGGATCATCACTTGAATCAGTATCTGAAGAATTCTGTCCTGATGATTGAGTTGACTCTGAACTTGTAGTTGAATACCGTTGCTCCCCCTCAACATTAGCACTACTAGTTGTATTACTGTTGTTTGCATCATCAGTATTAGCACCATCAGTACCTGGTGAGTCATCAGGATTTGGTGACCCATCAGTATCTGATGTATTGACAGCTTCTGGTTCACTTTCTTCAGGTTCCTTGGAAGCTTCATTTTCAAATAACAATCTATCATGCGAGTCTTCAATGATTCCAGTTATCTTCTTATCATCAAAAGATACATGAATTGACTCCATGACAGTTCTTGTTCTCAAATTAAAAACTCTGAAGGCTCTTGATGTAGGATAACCTATGAATATTCCTTCATCAGCCTTTGTTTCAAATTTCCCTAGCTGTTCAGGATGAGTTCTGAGAACAAAACATTTACAGCCAAACACATGCAGATGCTTCAGACTTGGCTTCTTCTCTTTGAGAGACTGATAAGGAGTGACACCATGCCTGTTTATCAATGTAAGATTTTGTGTATAGCATGCTGTGTTGACTGCTTCTGCCCAGAAATATGTAGGTAATTTAGCTTCTTCCAACATAGTTCTGCCAGCTTCAATAAGAGTTCTATTCTTCCTTTCTACTACTCCATTTTGCTGAGGTGTGCCAGGAGCAGAGAATTGTTGAATGATTCCTTTGTATTTGCAGAACTCTTCCATCTTTGAATTCTTAAATTCAGTACCATTATCACTTCTCAGAATCTTGACTTTGTACTTTGTGGTTGTCTCAATCATCCTCACATGATCCAACAGAACTTCAGGAGTTTCATCTTTTCTGTGCAGAAAATACACCCAGGTGAATCTAGAATATTCATCAACAATTACAAGAGTGTACCTTTTCTTACTGATGGACATGATGTTGACTGGACCAAACAGATCAAGATGTAGCATGTGATATGGTTCTTCAATAGAGGATTCTGATTTACTCTGGAATGATGTCCTTCTTTGTTTTGCTATTTGACATGCATCACAGAGTCCATCAGGTGTATATAAGACATTAGGTAATCCTCTTACTAACTCTTTCTTAACCAACTCATTGATGTTGCTGAAGTTGAGATGAGAAAGCTTCTTGTGCCAATTCCAACTTTCATCTACTGAAGCTTTACTGATGAAACATGTAGGGGAGTCATCAGTATCTGAGAGAATGTTGGCTTCATATATGTTACCATGCCTGTAGCCAGTTAGTGCTATCTTTCCTGTTGCTTTACAGACTACTTCACAATGTGTGGAATAGAAATTGACATGATAACCTCTGTCAGTGATTTGACTAATACTCAACAAGTTGTGTTTTAGTCCCTTCACTAGAGCTACTTTTTCAATGATGACATTTCCAATGATTATATTGCCATATCCCAAGGTTTGTCCAATGTTGCCATCTCCATAAGACACAGTTGGGCCAGCTTTTTCCTCATATTCTGATAACAGGGCTTTGTTTCCAGTCATGTGCACAGAACATCCACTATCCATGACTAACACATTTTTTCTTTTACCCTGCATCAGAATAGTAAAACACTAGTCAGAATGTTTAGGAACCCACACTTGTTGGATTCCTTGTTCATGCATTTTATTAAATTTAACAGCAGAAGACTTTTTGACTTTAGCAGTCCTGACAGGATTTACTCCATCAGGATTTGCTTTGTCAATATCAGTATTAACAAAAGCATGCTTCACTATGACATTTTCAGTTTTATCAGACTTTGTACTACTTTCAAACTTAGGCAATGGATCATAAAAGTTATAGTACAAATCATGATACTCTTTACATGTATAAATAGAATGCCATAGACTACCACAATGAAAACAGGAATTCTGTGGTTTGTAAAATACTGATCTATTCCTAATATCAGACTTAGGAATTTCAGCAATTTTCTTCTTACTCTTTTTACAATCAATAGCAAGATGATTAGAGTTACCACAGTTAAAACAACACTTTCTAGGTGCATTTGGGATATATTTATAACCATTCTCTTTATTGATCCCAACTTTACCATTCCTGTTTCTCTTAACAGTAGCTTCCTTTTTCTTATCTGTAACCTCACAGATTTTATCTTTAAGCTGTTTTTGAGACAATAGACCTACATTCTTAGTGACTTTGTTCATGACAGGTTTAGACTTTATAATTTTAATTCCTTGAGTAGAAGAAGATCCCTTTTCAAAAGTAGAATTGGAATCCTTACCAAAAACAAAATTAACAGGAGTAATCTTAGATTTGGTTGAGTCTATAACATGTCTATAGGTCTTTGGACTGACTGTCTCATCAATGACAATTTTCTCTGCTAATTTCTTATCTTCATCTGACTTATATCCTAGACACTCTTTCCAATTCTTAGAGGTATTAATCTCATGAAATTTCCTACCAGAGTCTGTCCAGGTTCTGATTTTCTCATTAGCATATTCAAGTTCTTTTTCAAGGGAAATACATTTAGATGTCATCTCCTTCTTGCATACGAGAAAATTCAGCTTCTAATATCTCATTCCTCTTTCTAAGGTCAGACATCTCAGATAAGATTCTAGTATTCTCAGCAGTTTGACTTCTAAAGCTAATATGTAATGACTTTAGAAAACGTCTTAACTCAGAAGCATTATCAGTATCAAAATCAAAGATAGTATTTAGTACCTTATCATCAGGAGCAGCAGTTACATCAGCATTGGCCATTAACGCATAGTTGACTACCTCAGTATCAGATTCTGAGGAAGAGTCCATCCAATCCTTGCTTGATGTGATGAGTGCCTTTGTCTTGTTGCATTCAGAAGCAAAGTGACCCATACCATTACACTTGTAGCATCTAACCTTTGACTTGTCAAATTTGCTACCCTTGCTGTCCTTTTTGATATACTTGTCTTTGTCTGCTTTGAAGGTCTTTTTCTGAAAGTTGCCTTGTCTTCTATTCTTCCTGAACTTCATCCTTCTGAAGTTTCTGACAATCATAGCAACCATCTCTTCCATGTCTGAATCAGAAGATTCATCACCAGTATTGGCATCAGGATTGCCATCAGTATCTGATGAAGAGTCGTCAGGATCTGACTCAGCTACTCTTGCTTTCCTTCTAGAGACCTCCATAGCTTTCCCTTTTGATTTTGCTTCTACATTCAAAGCAATTGACTTTGCCTTGCTGCTTTTCTTGTTCTTTCTCTGTTGAACTTCAAGATCATGAGTTCTTAGCATCCCATAGATCTCATCAAGAGACACAATGTTCAGATCATACTGGTGTCTAATGATTGAGGTCTGAGTATCCCATTCTTCAGGTAAAGCTCTAAGAAATTTGGTGTTTGAATCTTCAGTTTCATATGCTTTGTCAACTAAGGATAAGCTGTTCAATAGTGTCAGAAATCTATCATATAGATCAGTCAGGCTCTCTTCAGGTCTTGCATCGAATTGTTCATATTCTTGAATCAATAGAGCCCTTCTGTTTTTCTTGACAGATGCAGATCCCTGGCACTGAGTTTCCAAAGTATCCCAGATTTCTTTTGAAGACTTGCATGCAATCACTCTGTTTGACATAACAGCATCAAGGCTATTATGCAAGATATTCTTTATCTTTGGTTCCCTGAGTACATGAGCTTTTTCTTCTGGAGTCCATTCAGATTTAGCTTTGACCACATAATGTTCTGGTACAGTATCTGTTCGTTCTACGAACTTTGTTGGTATATATGGTCCATCACGAATCCTGTCCAAGTAGTCAGGATCCATAGCCTCCAGGTACATCAGCATCTTTACCTTCCATGTAGGATATTCTGATATCTTCAAGATGGGAATCTTCATGCTTTCATACTTGGTTGTCGACATCTTTAGATCGTATCTGATTCAGAATTAAATCAGTTTGCTCTGATACCAATTGTTGCCCAGTAAATAACAATTGTAGAAGGGGGTTGAATACAATTGTATAAGATTCTCGACTTTATATAACACAAATATGAAAGATCATTAACAATAACAATAACAGCTTTATTAACTTTGATATAAAACTGTTACAAACTCTCTTAAGAAATTCTGATGTTCTTAAGAGCTGCTAGCTTACAAAAACTCTCTCAAGAAATTCTGTTCTTAAGAGCTTCTCTCCGATTATGTTCTCTCTCGAATGGATACATAAATCGAAACCAAAACTGTGTTTATATAGTGCACACAGCTTCTCTATCAATAACAAGATAAGTCCTAATCATAACAAAGATAGAAACATATCTTTAATCGATAGCTGCATTCTACAAACCAGGAACAAACTTCCATGTTTATCTAGACTCCAAATATAACTCGAAGTAGGAATCCTGATCAGCTTCAAGTCCTGATGATCAAACCTGATCATAGTCTGAGTAGGAATCCTGATGATCAATAAGATACTGACGCTTGATTAAATACTGATGACCATGCAATACTGATGACGTCAGCAATCCTGATCAGTTGAGTCTAGCTTCTGACGATCATTGAATTCTGATCTAACAATTATGCTCTATTAGTTGTCAAGTTTAGCCAACTGCAGCCTTTTCATTTTCCTACCCCTCACCTAAGCCTTGTTACAACCCTTGACAAAGACCTTTTGATTTATATGAACACGAAGTCTAGAGATTTTGGTAGATAAGCAAGCTTATGGTAGCACATGTGCATTTGATTGAATTTGAGTGATACAGTTACACCTAAACACTTGTGTGCTTTGAGTGTTTGTGAGGTTATCTTTCCGTCTAAAGCATGCTATTATCTTGTTGATTGAGACTTTGATATTATTCATGATATATTTTAGTCTTTTTAGACTATGTGCGCGTACTTGAATAGTTGTGTTGGTGTGTAAAGTTGAGGAATTGTATTATATGACATCTAAGAGTTATTACGTGGTTAAGTTTGCATGTGTAGTGTGCTATGATATATTTCATGTTTGAGACTTGGCAGTCAACCCAAATAAGATTTTGTGGGTAGATTTACTATAAACCCTCACGAGACCTTACTCGTCCATTAGGGATGCCTAGGGGTTTAAAGGGCTTGTTGCATATGCCAAATGCAACCGTGATCACCTACGGAAGTGGTATTAGTTAGTTAGGTTTTAGTTTTTTTTTCTTTGTTTTTTGCCCGAGGACGTGCAAAATGCTAAGTGTGGGGATGTGATAAGCGTGAGCTTTATCCTAATTTTGTCCCTATATTTTAAGTTATTTTGTGTTGATTTGGATTTTTATTTAATAAATTATATTGTTTTATTGTAGGTATCAAGGAGTTCTAATTAAATATGGATTGGAGCTTAAAAGGAAAGAGTTGGGGATTTATTTGATTATAATTCGGATTTGATGACCCACTTGCGCAGTTCACACTGTTTGGGCCATAACCGGAGTTCTACAAGTCCGATTCAGATGATTCAACAACCCACAGAAAGCTTATGAGAATTCTCATAAGCTTTCTGTGGGCTGTTGAATCATCTGAATCGGACTTGTAGAACTCCGGTTATGGCCCAAACAGTGTGAACTGCGCAAGTGGGTCATCAAATCCGAATTATAATCAAATAAATCCCCAACTCTTTCCTTTTAAGCTCCAATCCATATTTAATTAGAACTCCTTGATACCTACAATAAAACAATATAATTTATTAAATAAAAATCCAAATCAACACAAAATAACTTAAAATATAGGGACAAAATTAGGATAAAGCTCACGCTTATCACTTCCACATCTGGAGTAAAGAATGATTATGTTAGGGTTAGACCACAGACTTTATGCACACACTGTGGGAGCACTTGGCATTCCATTTATACTTGCAAAAGTTATCATGCTATTTATCACAACTATTATGAGCTAAAACCCAACTTGAAATGGGTTAGAGCAAACTCTGCAAGTATAAAGTCTGACAATGTTAGTTTAAACTCTGTTGATAGTGATACCGCTGCAAAATCTAACAATGTTAAGAAAGCCAAAGGATCCAAGCAAGTCTGGATCCTTAAATCTAACACATAGTGATTGTTTGTGATTGCAGGGCATAAAAGAGAGCACCCTTATCTTGGACAGTGGATGCTCAGGACATATGACTGGAAATGAAGCCCTGCTATCAGACTATGAGGAGAAGGCTGGCCCAAAAGTTTCCTATGGAGATGGCAACATAGGATGTACTCTGGGATATGGCAATAGCAATCTTGGTAGTGTCATCATCAAGAATGTACCTCTAGTCTCAGGACTCAAGCATAATCTGCTTTCTGTGAGTCAAATCTGTGACAGAGGATACCATGTAGATTTTCATAATGAACATTGTGAAGTAATCAGCAAATCTACATGGAAAGTTGTTCTAGTTGGACACAGGCACAATAATATCTATGAAGCAAGTTTGGTAACAAACTCTGAAGGAATAACTGTGTGGCTATCTGCAAGAATGTCAAATGAAGAGAGTTGGAAATGGCATAAGAAGCTCTCTCATCTAAACTTGAACAACATAAATAAGCTGATTCGAAAAGATCTTGTAAGGGGACTTCCTAAGTCAATACTCAGCTTAGATGGCCTGTGTGATTCTTGTCAAAAGGCCAAGCAAAGGAAGTCATCTTTCAAGAGTAAATCTGAATCTTCAGTTGTGGAACCTTATCATCTTCTACATGTTGATCTTTTTGGTCCAGTAAATATAATGTCTCTGGGCAGAAATAAATATGCTCTAGTCATTGTTGATGAGTACACTAGGTACACATGGGTGTATTTCTTAGCAAAGAAGGATGAAACTGCCTCAATACTAATGGAACATGTAAAGCTACTGGACAAAGGATCAGAGTACAAAGTGAAAATTATAAGAAGTGATAATGGTACTGAATTCAGAAATTCAGTAATGGAAGCTTTCTGCAAGGAAAGAGGAGTGAAGCAAGAATTTTTTGCACCTGGAACTCCACAGCAAAATGGTGTAGTTGAAAGAAAGAACAGAACCCTAATCGAAGCTGCCAGAACAATGCTTGTTGAAGCAAAATTGCCAACCTATTTCTGGGCAGAAGCTGTTCAAACTGCTTGTTTTACTCAAAATGCAACACTGATCAACAAGCATGGGAAAACACCATATGAGATGTTGAAAAATAAGAAGCCAAATTTGAAGTATTTTCATATTTTTGGATGTAAGTGCTTTGTGTTGAAAACTCATCCTGAACAGTTGACCAAGTTCGACTTAAAAGCTGATGAAGGAATTTTTGTTGGATACCCATTGTCAACAAAGGCATTCAGAGTCTATAATCTGAGAACTAAAGTGATCATGGAATCTATTCATGTGTCATTTGATGACAAGAAAATAACTGGAATAGAAGATGAAAAATATCATGATCAACTTCACTTTGAAAATGAAGATCTAAACTCTGATGATGTAAACTCTGATAAAGCAAATCCAACAAACTCTGTCGAAGCATACTCTGACCCTCTACTGGTAAACACTGAAGAATTTTCTCTGACAGAACAAAATAGAGAACCAGTTGAGGGGGAGCGTGAAGAAACTTCAGAAACTTTTCAAAGTGATGACTCAAATTCTGAAAGAGAGTCAAATGAAGAATCCAACAGAAACTCTGAGTCAAACTCTGAAAGTTCAAATACTGAACAGTCCAATTCAGGGGGAGCCTCAGAGAATGCAAATGGTCAAGAACAAAATCAGGAGAGCATGGATCAAGGGGGAGGATCTAATAATGCTAGTAGAAGCCAATTACCAACAGCAAGAAGGTGGACACAAGCTCATACACCTGACTTGATAATTGGAGATCCAGAAGCTAGTGTAAGAACTAGAAGTGCTACAAATAATGAATGTCTGTTTCATGCATTCTTATCTCAAACAGAACCCAAGAAAGTGGAAGAAGCTCTTCAAGATGCTAACTGGATAACAGCAATGCAAGAGGAGTTAAATGAATTTGAGAGGAATGAAGTTTGGACACTTGTGCCAAGACCAAAGAATAGATCTATTGTTGGTACAAAGTGGGTTTTCAGAAACAAAACAGACAGTGATGGAGTGATTACTAGGAATAAGGCTAGACTTGTGGCAAAAGGCTATTCTCAACAGGAAGGAATTGACTATGATGAAACCTTTGCTCCAGTTGCAAGATTGGAGGCAATAAGGATTTTTCTGGCCTATGCTGCACACAAAAAGTTTAAAGTCTTTCAGATGGATGTGAAAAGTGCTTTTCTCAATGGGAAACTTGAAGAAGAAGTGTTTGTTGAACAACCACCAGGGTTTGTAGATCCCAAACATCCAGATTATGTCTACAAGCTTGATAAGGCATTATATGGACTAAAGCAGGCACCTAGAGCATGGTATGAAACTCTGGCTCAATTTCTTTTAGAAAGAAGGTTCACTAGAGGCACAATTGACAAAACCTTGTTCTATTTTAACTATGGTGATGACTTGCTGTTAGTACAAATCTATGTGGATGACATAATTTTTGGGTCTACTAATGACAAACTCTGCAAGAAATTTGCCAAGCTTATGCAGTCAAGATATCAAATGAGTATGATGGGAGAGCTTAGTTATTTTCTAGGCTTACAGGTCAAGCAAACAGATGATGGGATTTTTATTAATCAAGCAAAATATACCAGAAATCTTCTCAAGAAATTTGGTATGCTTGATAGTTCATCTGCTGCAACTCCCATGGCTACTGCAACAAAGCTGGACAAAGACACAGGAGCCTCAGTAGATATGACAAACTATAGAGAATGATAGGGTCTCTTCTTTATCTCACTGCAAGCAGACCTGATATTATGTATGCAACATGTCTTTGTGCAAGATTTCAAGCAGACCCCAGAGAGCCACATCTAACAGCTGTAAAAAGGATTTTCAAATATCTCAAAGGAACCATAATTCTTGGTTTGTGGTATCCTAGAGAATCAGAGTTTAACTTAATTGGTTACTCTGATGCAGACTTTGCAGGCTGTAAGATAGACAGAAAAAGCACAAGTGGAAGCTGTCAATTTTTAGGCGACAGATTAGTTTCTTGGTACAGCAAGAAACAGAAATCAATTTCCACATCCACAGCAGAAGCAGAGTATATAGCTGCTGGTAGCTGTTGTGCACAGATTTTATGGATGAAGAATCAATTACTGGACTATGGATTAAGGTACTCTAAAATACCTATTTACTGTGATAATCAAAGTGCCATTGCTATGACAGGTAATCCAGTACAGCATTCCATGACCAAGCACATCAGCATAAGGTATCATTTTATAAGGGAACATGTGGAAGAAGGACACATTGAGCTTCATTTTGTGTCTACAGACCAACAGCTTGCAGATATCTTCACCAAACCTTTGTGTGAAGCTACCTTTACAAGGCTGGTAAATGAACTAGGAATGATCTCTGGTTTTGACTAGAGATACTGGTTAGATTCAAAATCTATACATGTTTGATTTTATGCTCATGGTTCTTTGCATGTGTTAATTGATATTTGTATCAGCATGATAAACTCTGATAGTAAACTCTGTTAGTTATACTCTGTTAGTCATACTCTGTCGGTTAAACTCTGATGTTATACTCTGATTGTGATATTGTCTGAAACATATTGACCGATGAAGAAAGCTGTATGAAGCATGATTTTCAGTAAGTAATCATGAATCCTTCTAAGTATTATAGATTCTGATTACAAAATGTGCAGAAATTTTACACAACATGATACTGTCTCTATATTTATAGCATCTCTTAGTTTATTGATCCTATACACTGAGTCTGTATTAGCTGTTTGCACTTTCTCTCATAAATTAATTGTATTAACTGATGAAAAGTCTAAACTCTGATAATTAATTTCAAATATTTCACCCTCAAATCAAAAGATGCCAACAAGTGCACAAATTCCTTTGAGATCATGTTATGCCTAGGAAGATCCAGGAACTTATTGTATGAAATAAGGGCTAAAATCTTTGATTTTTGGTGACTAGTGTTAACCACTGATTACTGGAAAAAAATAATAATAAATTTATAAAGGGGGTGAAAATAAAAGATATATCCAAATGAAAGGATATCAGAATACAGAGTTTAGATATAAAAATCAGATTTTATTTTATATGAGAGTTTGGACAACCAGTTTTTACTGACTTATTTTGTGGATTTTATGCACTTTGAGATGATCTAAATATTCATATTCAGTACACTCTGCTAGTTCACACACAAATTCTCACACCTGTACAGTTTGTGAAAAGAGTTTATTTATAAAGGAGGAGGATTGGTAAACACTGATGAGTTGTGTACTCTACGCTGAGGTAATTTTATTTTAATCTCTGATGATTAAAATTAATTATTTGTTTCAGACAGTTAACAATTTTGAGAAAACATTCTTGAAAATAAAAGAGTATGATTGGTAACGGTTCTAATTTGTATTAACAGAGGAGAGAGGTTGAGTGTCTAGAAAAGTGTAAAGGCGGTAATTATTGTTGTTTTTACTGTGCATGCGCATTGGAAACTGTCAATTATTTGCTGTCAGTCATTGCATGTCTGCCACGTGTCCCACTCACACAGTTAACGAAGTAAGACAGCTGTGTATTGATGATTAAAAATTGTTCAGTTTTTAATTTTGAATTGCATATTTATACAATACACACACTTACGTTTAAATCTTTCACATCTTACTCCAATTCACATCTATTCACACACACATATTCACAAACACTTTTCTACTTTCAAACTCTTTCGAGCTTTTGCATCTGATTCTTTGTTATTCTTTCAAATCTTACTAATGGAGACTACAACGTTTGTTTCTTCTGGGTTAGAGTTTGTTCCTAACAATTATTCTGCTCCTTTGAGTAATGAGAACGCACCGGAGGCGTTTCATTTGTTGCAAAACTTTCTTGCTCAATCTGATATTGGGCATGCACTGATGGAACCAGCAAAGTTATCTGGTTCTCAAATCAAAGCCTTCTGGGAGACAGGCGTATATGATGATGGAGGTGAATCAGGCACTCCTTCAATTATCTTTGAATTTGCTGAACAAGAGTATGTGGTTACACCAACCACTGTTAGAGATGCTCTTGGGTGTGAAGATTTCAATGTGTTCACCATTTCTGTTGGTGACTCTGATCTCCAGCGTATGATGAGGGAGATTGGTTACTCTGGGCCTTTAGCAAGGACAGGTAATCTGAAGCGACCATTCTTGAGGAAGGAGTGGAGTTTCTTTTTCGACTGTATTACAAGAGCATTTGGAAAGAAGTGTACAAATTGGGATGCTATTCCAATCGATAGTCTACAAATTGGGTATTCTCTTCTCTATGGTACTCATTTTGATTTTGGTAGACTAGTTCTTATTAATATTGGTGAGAAGATGACAGAGAATAGGAATGTAGTTTACTTTGCTCGTTTCTGTCAGTTAATCTTTTCTCTGTGTGTTGATGGGGTTGAGATAGCTGAGGAGGATGTAATTCTCTCATTTAAATTGCATAAGAGAATATTTTCTGATCTCACAAATAAAGATATCAAGAAAGGGAATGTTGGTGACTTGATGCTTCCTGCTTCAGTCCAACAATTTTTAAATCCACAACCACTACTAAACTCTGAACCTCTTCCATCTACTTCTCAAAAGCCAAGGGCTGGGGGTAGGACTAAGCATAGAGCTTTTAAGGCTGACAAGGCTGCAACACCTGCAAATGCTGATGCTTTACCACACTCAGTTGGTACTTCAAGGAAGAAGAAAAGGGCAAACAGACCTTCTAATGATGAGAATAGGGTTTCCGATGAACCAGAATCTGCTAATGCTAAGAAGAGGAAGCTAGTTGCTGCTTACCTATTTGATGGATTGATTCCTGGTTCTACACCAGTTGAAGCTCCTGAGGTTGTGATTGAAAACCATTCTGCCAATGCTACTGTGCCTGAAGAAGCCAGAGCAAACACTGATGATAATGCTGCTTTTCCTGATGATTTTCTTGAACCTATATTGGAGATGGATATTGAAGACGAAATTGAAGCACATCCTAGTATCAGTGTTTGTGATACTGATGATGTGGCAGCTGATCAACCCACCCTAGTAATAGATGAGTCACTTGCAACTCATACAGAGGTTCTCTCTGTCAATAATCAAGTTCCTGAAATGGGTGAAGAGGTTGATCAGGTTCTTGAAGCTGCTGTAGAAATGATAGATGAAGCTATAGCAGAGGATATAGTTAAGCCTGTTCCTGAAGAAACAGAGGTTTTTGCCACTGCAAACTCTGAGCATGTTGAAGTTGTTGACAAGTCTGTTCCTGTAGAAGCAGAGGTTCTTGTCAATCCAAACTCTGAGAATCCTGAAGCTGCACAGCCAAACGTTGAGGCTTCTGCAGAAAATGTTGCTGAAGAAAATGAAGCTGCAAACTCTGAACATTCTTTTCATGCCAACTCTAACATCAATGCTGAAGTTTCAAACTCTGATGAATCCATACCTTTTCTAAGGGATCCTACAGCTGAGCATGTCAAGGAAAATATAGCTGCCACTGAAGCTCATTATAGAGATATGTACTATGCCAACTGGTCAGGGGCAGATTGTATTTTCTCCAAGCAAAGGACTGCTGATTTTGTTGCTCAATCTGCAAAGGAGATTTCAAATCCTGAGCTAATGACACATTTCAAGGCTACAATTGTTCAAGTCAAATCATTGCACAATCGCTTTGATGAGACTCACAAAGCAGTCATTGGATTGAGTAATGATGTTGCTGCTAAGGAGTTAACCTTGAGAACTGAAAGAAATAGATTGTCTTCTCTGATTCAAGATCAAGTGGAAATAAAACAAAGGCTAATCAAGGTGGAAGAGCATCAGACTGTTATGTCTTCTCAACTTGATTCTATTGCTGCCTCACTGGAGTTGCTGACATCAGTGCTTATTCCTGATGATGTCAAAAAGGGGGAGAGAGTTCCTAAAGACAAATGCAAAAGGACTCCAACCTTGAGATTGAGGGATGATGCAAATGATGGTGGAAGCAAGGAAGCAGAGAGAAGGTCAAAGACTAGTCAAGAGCAAGGGAGACTTAGGTCAAACTCTGCTAGACAGACAAACTCTGAGAGGTTAAACTCTGGTGGTCAATCTTCTTCAAGACTTAAAAGTCTAGTGATTTCATCAAATCCAACTACTGATGAAGAGATTGCTGCTAAACTTTTCATGGAAGAACATGGTGGTGAAGCTACAATGGAAGATATGGACATTGAGATGAAGCTTCTTGCTGAAGAACACCAGAAAAATATTGAAGCTGGTACTTACAAGAAAAAGGCTAAGGCTCCTAGGAAAAAGGAAATGGGAATTTCTATTAAAGAGAATGTGAACTCTCAACAGAGTTTACAATATACAAGGAGGCCTATGATTGCAGAGTCTGATAAAGGAAAAGGTAAACTGGTAGAAGAAGGACAGTTACCAAAGAAGAATTATTCAACCTCTGACGTTGCTCAAGTTGAATCAAGGATAAACAAATCAACCTCTGACATTGCTCAAGTTGTTCAAAAATCAGAAGCTGTGACAACCTCTGATACTACTCAAGTTGTACAGACAAAATTATCTTCACAATTACAAAGGACTTTTGGCAAGCCAGTCACTGTTCAACACTCTTTGATTCCAGCAAATATAAATCTTCTCCAAAGCAGAACAGTCATGGGAAAAGAATCAAGAGATAAATCTGGGCTTGGATCTCATAGAGAGAAAAGAGTGAACAATAGTCCAATGGATCACACTTCTTTAGCTGAACCTGGTGTTGGAGTAACTCAAGAAAATCTTGATACTCTAGAATCAGTTCAGTTAATATACCACAGAGGGTTGAAGAAGTATTTTCTGTTATACTTCAAATCTGATGGCAGAGTATACAGAGGTAGTGAAGATGATATTGGTTTAAAGATGAAAGAAGAACTGGAATATGTGTTGTATCTGTTGAAAGTTAAAAATCAAAGAACTCATCAAGCAGCCGAAGTGTTAAGAAGCAGGATGATGAAAGCTAGAATTCTTTCTGGTTTAAAGTCTGCTGGCTCTTACATACCAAGGTACAGAGATTACAATGGAAAGCTTGTTGAGATGCAAAGAAACAGTGCAAGACTCAGAACAGATTTTGGCATAAAAGTGTTGGAATTTAATCTGGAATCAGATAAATCCTTCATAATAAAGCTAGGAAATGATATGAAGAAAAACAGCATTTATTCACTAAGGGCAGCTATCTACCAGACTGGAGAAAGTGATCCAGAGCTCAAGGAACTGAAAGAAATCATGGTAGATGAGCTAGAAAAGGCTGAAAGAAGACTTCTCATCGATTATCTCAGGACAGTGCCTGATATTGAAGAAATTAAGTAAAGTCTGACTGTAAGTTTTTAAAGTTTTCTATTCTAAGTTAAAGTTAAACTCTGATTATATTTAAACACTGCATTTGTTATATGTTTTGACATCATCAATTATCTATTAACTTGTACATCTTTATTATGCACAAGTTGGGGGAGATTGTTAGATATAATTGCTGACGTTTGTTTATCAGTGTTTAAGTACCAGGTACTCATCAGAGTTTAATAGAAGCCAGTCAGAGTTTGATAAAGTCTGACGGGGTGAAGAGTTTATTAACTGTCGGTGCTAATATGAAGATTCTAGAAGCAATATATCTTGAAGATGGAAAGAAGCAAGATATATTGAGACAGTTAAGGAAACGGAACAGAAGACAGAAGCAATCCTAAATTGATATAATTTGTATAGCTAATTTATAGGAATATCAATTAGAGATTGATTATGTAACTGTGTATTATATAAACACAGATAGGTTAACCCTAAAAGGGATGCGAATACTGAATATATTATTCTTGTAACCTAACAGCTCTCTGTGATTCTTTAACGTCACAAAGAGAAGAGTTATTTTATATAATTCAGTTGTTGATTCATAAACAGTGTTCTTAAGTGTTATTATCATATTAATATTGATTATATATTGTGTATTCGGCCTAACAATGTAAGGTCCTTCAGTTTTGTTGTGCCAGGGGGCAGAACAATAAGGGTGACGGAACATGATTTTAACCGAATCTTACATTTTCCTACAGAAAACCTTGTTCCGGATCCCACAACTGAGGAGATACATGCTTTCTTCACTCTCATTAGAAGTCAACAACCTAACTTCTTTGTGGGAGAGTTTCTGAAGCATTACTTGCCAAAGGCATGGAACTTTTTCTTTCATACCCTAATCCATGTTTTTACTACCAAGCTAACAAATCTGCATGGTATTCCCTTATTCCTTCAAAAGATAGGGTTTGCCATTGCCAACAATAGGCAACTTCCGCATGGTATACCCTAATCCATGTTTTTACTGCTCTGATAAGGAAGAACAACTATCTTCCAGGGGTAACCACTGTTCTCACTGAATATCTAAGAATGGTGCCCCTACCACTTCTACCCCCAGGGGAACAGGTAAATCAAGGTAACATTCCTGAACCTGAACTGGCTCCTGAACCACAACCAATGGATGTTGATCCAGAGCCCTCAGTGGCCATTCCAGACCAGGAGGTTGCAAACCCACAACCTCTAACCACGGTCGAAGAGCCTTTGGAAGAGCCAAATGAAACAATAAACGAGCCTCCTTCCCCTCCTATACCCAATATTCAGACATCCGTGAGTGTAGAGGGAGATAGTGCCTTAGCAGCACCACATAAGGAGATACACCCTTCAACAGCAGCTCTGCCTTCCTCTAAAAGGAGACGAACAGAAACTGAGGCAACTATTGATACTTTATTTCAAACTTCCAAAGCGCCCTTTATTGATTTTTCTGATGCTGATTGGGCTACGCTAACGAAAGCTATATCTGAACCATTAGCTCAATCAAGTAAGGAAGAATTGACGGAAGCAACTGGTGTTCCGACCATATTACGGTCAGGTTCACTGGTTGAAGGTTCTAAGAACCAAGGGTCTTCACAGACGTCGAGAGAAGGCTTTGACCTAAATGCACAATCTAAAGGGTCATTGTCTACCTCCCCAGATGGAACATATCTGGATCCTGCGGGTAAAGGGTCTGACGTAGGTGCAGGTCGGCAACTCGTTGACGATGAATCAAGTACTATTGAGAAGTCAACTGAGGTAAAGTCTTCACAGACGATCGGGGAAGATTCGGGATCTCTGCTGTTAAAAGAGCCTGTTTCCAACCCCTAGAGATTCAAACTCTAGATCCTACAAAGGATATATCATCTAAGGATGATCAGCAACTTGGTTTAACCAAGGACGGGGACTTGCGAAGCCCCATTGCACCACCGGTGACCTCCTTAAGGACGGCTACGGTGTTTTCTTCTAAAGGTACAATCAGCACAAACGATTTGAGTGAAACAAAAACACTTACACCTGGCCTGAGTGGGAAAGGAAAAATGATTCAAACACCGACAGAAACGTTGAGTGTACACCCAGAGCCAAATGTGAGGAGTGACACCCAAACCCTACCTAATATTGATGATTTGCTGTTACCGACAGAAAGAGAGCTACAAGTTCAATCTACCCTCAAGGAGATGACAGTTCGTGACAAAGAAGGAAATCCATTATTCAAGGTTCCACTGCGACCTTCCTTTGACCAAGGGATCTCCTCTAGTCAAGCCAATGCTTCTTTAAAGACTATTCAAGAGAAGGTTGACTTGGTTGCAGCTGATTCCAGAAGAACATTCAGGGTCATTGGCAGTGCATCTGGCACTATAACAGGTACGAAGCGGGCAGTGGACTCCTTAAAGAAGGAAGCTATGGATGAACTGATCGAGTTGAGGACGGAAGTAAGGGAACTTAAAGATGGTTTCATGAATGAGGTGGATGCTTTGCAACAAGGACAAGAAGCTTTGAAAGAAGACGTTCTGGTTATCCGGGATGGTCAAGCTAGGGTAAAAGATGCAATGAACACCCTTTCTAGAGTGGAGTCTAAGCTGAACCAGAGATTGGACAAGATTGAGAAGACTACCAACTCCAGATTGGATGACATTGACCTGAAGCTGGCTTCTAAGCAAGAGATGAATAAGGAACTGCTAGATTTCATGGAAAATCAAAGTGATGGAGTACAGTCGATATGGACTATGCTGAAGAACCAACAAACTGGCCAACCTGGTCCTTCAAATCAGCAACCTGATCCTTCTACTACCTTTTATGCTGAGGATGCTTTTATCGAGGATTCCTCAACTAAGGGGGAGAAAGTTGGAGAAGGGGAGAAAGAGAAGCCTAAGGATGGATGGGGAGTTTGGGAGACAGTTGAAGCTATTCCTATCAGACAGTACTGGATAGAGGAACTTGTAGAAAAAGAGAAGGAGAGTGAAGAGGAATTTGAGGTCATGCATGAGCAACCTAATCAAGAGGAGCATGAGCCATATTATCCAGAGCCCGTTGAACATCCAATCTGGGAGGATATTATGGAAGAAGAAGCAAATTCTCTATCACCTGAAGAAGAAGCTACCTTGGAAGCAATAAGAGCTCAGAGAGCTGCAGTAGATGCCAGGCAAGCTGAGAAAGAGAAACAGCAAGCAATTCTGAGGAGTGAAAAACTGAAGAGATTCAAAGTGTATAATGAAGTGAGGAAGAAGAAGATGATAGATCTGGCAAAGAAAGATGGCACTGAATGGGAAATGGCTTATAAAACCTTTTGCGGAGTTGAAGATGGATTAGAAGTCAACGACAATGCTGAGGTGGAAGTTATTATTCAGGACATCAGAAGTGCTAATCTTGAAGATCAGACTTACTTTAAAGCACTGAGAAGCTCTATAATCTGTCTGAATGCTGGGGTTAAAGCAAATGGTGCCTGGAGCTTATTAATCAGTTTTCTGGAGAAAGGTACATTTGTGATTTCCACTAAGTTTTTAGAACAGAGGACATATACAGAATTGCAGGCTATACTCATCAAGATCCAAAGAACTACAAGGCTAAATGAACTGCTCCGTGAGCATGTTAAGGAGATCGTGATGAAAGTCGGTCCAGAGATTACTGAAGATCCTCCAATGGTTAGATTCATGACGAATGACTTGTTCAGAATCTGCTATTTGGTTGAGGACAAACTGAGAGACTATCCAAGCAACTATCTAATATCAGTTGAGAAGTATCTTAGATCCACTGGATTCTCATCAACGGAGAAGGACAAAGCAGCAGACACTCTTAGAAGATTTCTAATGGAGAATGTTCCTTACTATAGGAAAAGAGTGGAAAGAGGGTTGGAAGTGCATACCAGACTGCCAAACATGCCAAAGCTAAACAAGAAAGATGTTAACATTGCATGGTTATGGGCTGGAGTGGGTCAAGAGGTTGAATATATTAGAAGACACATCCAAGGAGCAATCCTTAAACCTGGAGAACCACTGCACTATCTATCAGTGATTGATTATCAAGCTGCTAACTCCGATCCAATGATTGAAGAAGATGAGATTGGAATGGACTGAAGATTGAAGTAAAGAACAAAAGAACTATCAGCTCAGACTAGAGGAGCAACTTCATTGTACAAGTTTAATTGTTTTTTGATTTATGAAATCTGGAAATGTATATATATCTGATCCAGAATGCATTTAATATTATTACGCTGTCTTACTTTAATTAGTTTCATGCTTCCTTAGTTAGTTGAGTTATCCTCGAAGTATTTGCTTGTCGAACTCTATCCAATCAAATAGGGGGAGATTGTAAAGCATAATGTAACATAAGATGTAAAAGAGATAACTACAACTCAACAAAGGACAAGACAGACAATAATATTAACAGAAGCACAGGAATCCAGAATCAAAGAAGAAAAGGTAAACTCAAAAAATCAAAATACGTTAGGTATTCTTGAAGTCCGTAAACAGGTCACGGAAAGAAGTTCATGAAAATGTTCTAGCCTCAGTGACAGCAAAAGAAACAAGACTTTCAAGACGACAGAAGTATGTGAATGATTTAGGGTTAAGTGCCACGGGATTCCAGTGATTTAAACGAAGCAACCAGAACGACAAGGGACGTATCAGCAACATTGAATTGAAGACATAAAAGAAGAATTGATCAAGTGTTATTCATCTGTGAACCAGACCAGTTGCACTAGGTGACGGCACTGAAAAGATCAAGTTGTTTTATCGTCTCAGAAGAAAGTGATACAGTCTGTTACTTCAACACCAAGGAGCTCAGAAAGGATTTCTTAAATAAATCAAAGTCAAAAGAAAAGGGTTCGATGGTTTTTGATTAAGAAAAACCATCGAATGAGATAAAAAGAAATCATTAGAAAACTAAAGTTAGTTAATCTTTCATTCGATAGTTTTATTTAAAAAACCATCGAATGGAATATTAATTCTCTCATTCGATAGTTTTCTATTTGCAGGAGCAGGTGAAAAGTAATACTTGTTTTTCCAGTTGATGGAAATTGGACGGCCAAGATTAGTTCTCTAGTTTTGGTTCAATAGTTTTCAAAACAAAAGACTACAATTACTAAGAGAGAGGCAGTGTCTTCCTCAGTCGAAGTTATTTTCACAGAAGCAATAACTGAGAGAGAGTTTGAGCCAGAGAGAAAATACAGAGAAATTAATTTTGCTTGAATTCTATCAAAGTTTTGATTGTGTATAACTTAGAACTCATTGAAGCTAATCTACGGATTAGAAATTGTAGCACCCCTCGAGGTTTATATTTATAAAAAGATATATTCCCCGAAACTTGATTTGGTTTGGTGTGTTTGATTTCGTTATAGAACTGAAAGATTAATCCGCGAACGAAATTGAAATATTTGTGAGTATCGTATTCAACCCCCCCCCCCCCCTTCTACGATACTTTGGACCTAACAATCTTTAACATAGTGCGGTGGTTCGATATCCACAATTGCTTTAATTTTTTCGGGGTTGGCTTCAATTCCACGTTTAGAGACCATCAGACACAAAAACTTGCCTGACCCTACACCAAAGGCGCACTTGGCAGGATTCAACATCATTTGGTTGTATCCGTTGAAGCCATCCATAAAGCTTAGAATTTTGTGCCGTGCAGTGGCATCTATTAAAGTGTCGATCCTTGGTAGGGGAAAATAGTCCTTAGGACATGCATCGTTCAAGTCCGTAAAGTTTACGCACATTCTCCACTTTCCATTGGCTTTCTTGACCATTATCGGGTTAGCCAACCATTCAGGGAATTGAATCTCTTCAATGAATCATGCTTCCAAGAGCTTATCTACCTCTTGATTTATGGCCTCTTGCCTTTTTGGAGCAAAGTTCCTCTTCTTTTGCTTCACCGTCTTCCTTTCGGGATCTACGTTCAACTTATGAGTTATCAATTGGGGATCAATCCCTGGCATATCAGCTGCTGTACAAGCAAAAACATCTTCATTCTCTTGGAGGAAAGATATAATCTCCCTTCC
This sequence comes from Heracleum sosnowskyi, assembly GCA_030848705.1. Classification (NCBI taxonomy): domain Eukaryota; kingdom Viridiplantae; phylum Streptophyta; class Magnoliopsida; order Apiales; family Apiaceae; genus Heracleum; species Heracleum sosnowskyi. The sequence continues at coordinate 89,011,805 of CM061235.1, read as the reverse complement.
AAGGTTCTGGCAACAGTGCTCCAATGTAAGTGACTTTATCTGGTTCTCCTGGAACTAAGGGGATATGGATCAAATCCTCAGTTGGCTTTCCCCTTCTATCTTCATCATCCCTTGAATCCATGTCCTCAATTGGGAGAACCTGCCCCCTGACTCCATCAGATCTTAGTGCGGCTACATAGCAACTTCTAGCCATTTTCTAATCTCCTCGCTCTTCATCAACCCCGTTCCTTGTAGGAAACTTTATTTTCAAGTGGTATGTTGAGGCAACAGCCTTAAAAGCATGAAGGCCAGTCCTTCCAAGGATTAAATTATAAGTAGAGGTTGCCTTTATAACCAAGAAGTTACAACATTTGAGTCGTTGTCTTCGAGCCCTGCCCTATAGTCATGGGGAGCTGGATTGTGCCTTCTACCTTTGATTCGACTCCATTGAATCCGTAAATAGGCATGTTTGAGGGTGTCAACTGTGAGTCAGTATATCCCATCTTGATGAAAGCATCGTGGAATAAGATATCCACAGAAGCTCCATTATCAACCAGAACTCTCTTGGTTTCAGAATTGCCTATCACAGGTGTGATGACCAATGGGTCATCATGAGGAAATTTTACCCCTTCTAGGTCAGAATCATCGAAGGTAATGGCAACTTCTGTTTTGGCACGTTTCGGTGCTTCTCCAACAACAGTCATTATTACCTCTCCAGCATAAGCTTTTCGTGAATCCCTGGAAGAGCCAGCCGCAGTCGGTCCTCCAAATATCATGTTGATAACTGGACCTCGGGGTCTAGGATTACGATCTTGATCATTATCCTTTCTGTCATAGTTTCCTCTTTGGTTTCCTCAATTCCCATCCTTGGTGAACTTATCCAGTTTTCCCTTTCGGATCAAGAATTCAATTTCGTCCTTCAGCTATCTACAATCGTCGGTGTCATGACCAACTTCTTTGTGGAACTAACAGAATTGGTTCTTGTTTCTTTTCTCTATATCAGTCCTCAGTGGCTTCGGCCATCGGAGATCAACATCTTTTTCAATGTCCATCAGGATTTGACTTCTAGGAGCATTCAATCTTGTATACTCCGTAAATCTTTGTCCGGGATTACCCTTCTTTGGTGCAGGATCAGAATCCTCTGTTGTTCTGGGGTACTTGTCCCTTACATCATACTCTTGAGTCTATTTCCTCTTCATTCCGTTTCCATTACCCCCTAGCATTTGGTTCATATTTCCTCATGCTTTCATCAGCTTTAATGTACTTTCTAGCCCTATCTTGTAGCTTCAACATGCTTTCAGGGGGGGTGCTTTGCCAAAGACCTTTTAAAGTGGTCGTCAGTGGTTCCTTGTTGCAGGGCTATTATGGCAACTTTGTCTTCCAGATCCGGGACTTTAAGAGCCTACCTGGTAAATCAATTTATGTAGTCCCTCAAGGATTCATTCTTGCCTTGTTGAATTTCCATGAAAGATGTTGAACTCATCTCATGCACTCTCTCACTAACAAACTGGTTGATGAACGCCTTTCTCAACTCCTTAAAAGACCCAATAGAGTTAGGAGGGAGACGAGTGTACCAACGTTGAGCCATGCCCGCAAGGGTTTGTCGAAACGCTCTGCACTTGACTGCATCATTGGTAGGTTGCAACAATTGTGCGTTAGAGAAGGTTCTCATATGATTAGCAGAGTCTCATGTTCCATTGTAGGCCTTAATGGTTGACATCTTGAACTTTATGGATATATGAATTTTCATGATATTATGAGTAAAAGGGGGTGTAGGATCATCCGGATCTCCTAAGGGCAACAACTCAGTGGGATCACCCTTTGGGGCTTCAGCCCTCCTTGACTTTCTTGGTGTAGGATCTAAGTTAATTACAGGAACCCTCTCGGTTGATTTGCCTTTGGCTCTAGCTGCCTCTTCCTCTGCTAATACCTTCTTAAGCCTTACAGCCTCAGCTTCATATGATATAATCTTGTCTTTAGTAGTTTGGGTTCCCGATTAGTAGTTTGGGTTCCTGTCTTCTCCTTGGAGGAACGTCCCTTTCGTCATCAGATGAGTAATCTTCATCTTCGATATAAGGACCAGAAAAGTCTCGAATCAAAGGGACTTTTTGAGTCTGAGTTTGTTGATTAATGGGCTTCAGGCCTCGAACATAAGGAGGCACATATGATTCGTGATACAGTGGATTGTGACGACTGCTCCCAACGGGGGGTCGTGCAGGCATTCCATAAGGTGGTATACCCAAAGTTTGATTCGTGTATTGGGGAAGATGTTGAAGGCCTCGGGGCGCATTCAAAATCACTTGAGAGGATGTCATTGGTTGATGATGAGTCATCTCTTGAGTTTGGGGGTTGGCTCCATGAACCACCATCTACATGGGATTCGTCCCTTCAACTGAGATTGGGATCTCTAGTCCTTGAGTAGTCGCTGCAGAGGAATCCTTCCCTTGTGTAGAAGTTGAAGCGGGGTGGTTCTCGACGTCGAACGTCAAAACCTGAGTTATTGTTGGTGGTTCGTCACCACAATTGTTTCTCCGTGTATTCATCATGGTTGATATCCGTTTTTCCCACAGACGACGCCAAATGTTGTGGAATAAAAAACGTACTTGTAAATTTACTTCTAGGGTTTAAGAGCTTTCGAGCTTTTATGGTTGTTCTCGTGTTTCGTGACTAAATCGGTCCTCACAAGATGCCTACGTATCTCAATTCATAATTGAGAATCAAGCCAAAAAACGTAGTTCTTGGTGTTGCCCTCGGGGCTATGGTGGCAGGGGCACACCAAGGACATAGTGACTTGTATCCTTATTTGAGGATGAAGTCTAAAACGTTGTTCTGAGATGAGGGGTCAGACCCTTTATATAGGCTTTTAGAAGCCTAGTGGATAAGTATTGATTTCCTTGAAGGATAAATCTTATCCTTGACGGTGGATAAGTATTATCACTTCCTTAAACGATAAATCTTATCCTTGACGGTGGATAAGTATCATCACTTCCTTGACGGATAAGTCTTATCCTTGACGGTGGATAATAATTAATTCTAGATCCTTCCGTGTAGGAGTTGTTTCCATATCATAACGGACTTGTATTGAAACAAGCCCACTTGTATTAGAACAAGCCTGTATTGGACGTCTCCTAATACAGGTTGTACTTCTAGCCCAAATATTAATTACGAAATTAATATTTAATTAGAGTTGCAGGCCTTATTAATAGACCTTATTTATGGATCATGTAGGTTTAATTAATGCAATATTAATTATGTCTTTAGGGTTATTTTTAACCCATATCACACTTAATTAATTCAATAATTCAATATAATAATAATAATTTATTTAAATACGTAATTTAAATAAAGCTCCATTTAAAATGTTCTATGTGTGTGACCCTTTAGGTTATTATTACGTTGGCAATAATTTTAATATCTAATAATAAAATTATAAACAATGAGCGGCATCTAGTAATACATCATTGCTACCCAAGTAATAATAATAATTGATGATCCAATTAAACCTTTCGTGAATAATGTTCCATGTAATATAATCCTTATATTATAGATTAAACTCGAGGCATGGTTTGTGTCATCCTCTTCGTCATTTAACCCTGGTTTAGTTGATCAATGAGTAGACTATTAAACAAATCACTATTTGAGCATGGCCATGCATTTTGTAGTCTCGCTCAATCAAGAGGCCAATAATATCACTCCTAGAATAGGAGGGTTAAATCCTATATCTATCATTCATATTTGTCATATGATTCATAATATACCCAATGTCCACCTTTATCATTACCCGGTCAAAGGTAACTTTGAGTAGAATCAAAATATATTAATTCTCATATAGAAATATAATGATTTACCATGACATTAGATAACATTTACCATGAAGAATTCACACGCTGAGTCTATCCAGTGCCGTGTTGTTTCTCGCATGCACTTATGTCTTTGACTTTAGTATCACCATACTAATGACCAATGAGATGTGGTCATCTATCAACAAACATACTAGTCTTAATGCATTATTATTGTCCTCAAATAATAATACTCGACTAGGAATCTTTAGGATTATAAACACTATTCATATAATCTCATTTATAAGTCACATACTTAGAGATATAGAATTCATGCTTATATTCTAAGGACATTTATTATTCTAATATTTATATCGCAGTTAATAAAGACATAAAAAATAAATTAAAAGAAAATCCATAGAACATATTTATTAATAATCAAAATGTCTTTCCCAAAAACATTATAGTATTGTCTTTAGGGCACACATACTAACATATTCAACTTCTGTTGTATCGATCAAACATGTTGATTCGTGTCCCATGTAGTTGTTCTTCCGTGATGATATGAAAGCTGCAGTTGAACTTCGTCACCCTTCTTTTTCAGCTGCTAACATTAAATTGTGTTTAGAGAAAGGGCTCATGCATTAGTTACATATTTTGTAATCTTCTTAGAAAGAAGAGTACTATGATATAGTTCATTTGTAAACGCTATGGCAAACAACATATTTATAGCGGTTTAAGAAGTGTTGCAGTTGTTAGCATATTTTAAATATATTTTTTTTAATTTGTTGTTTGTTAAATTCGACAATATTCAGTTGAATTTATCATATTAAATTCAATAATATTTGTTCAAATTTAGCATATTAAATTCAACCAAATTCGGTTGGTCGAATTTAATGCACTTTAGGCGCCAAATTATAAATTTTTCCCAAAAAATTAAATTTTCAAAAGTTTATATTTTTTCGTTGAATTTATAATTTCGACAAAATTAAATCAAATTTAATAATTTCGGTTTCCACCAAAGTTGATGGAGTTCAGAATATACTAACATATTTTCAAATTGAATAAGAACATAAAGAAAATATTTTAGAAATCTCAAACAGCCTTCCTTTAGATGTCCACACATGTTTTTCATACAAGAACCACATCTCAGTCACAATATGGTAAGGTTCTTATTAGAGTTGCTGTTATTTTGAACATGGTTCATTAGCAGGATTTTAGCTTATTGTAAACATTCTTCAAGCTCATGTGCCCAGATTTCAGGGCCTACTTCTGATCTTTTGACCTAGATGATTTTAGCTTATTGTAAACAATCTTTAAGCTCGTGTGCCCAGATTTCAGGGCGGACTTCTGATCTTTTGACCTAGATTCTTCACCAGCAGCGGACACCACTTCCATGATGCTCACATATACATGTATTAGTATTCCCTTACATCCCTTTCATTAAAGTTTCGTATGAAATTGGCAAGCTGACCAGGTGACCTACATGTATTTTGAAAGTATCATTCAAAGTCGAATTTTTAAAACCTGGCAATAATTTCCTTTTCAAAATTTCAAATGTGGTGAACAACTTCATTCAGCTTGCAGGCTTAAAACATCCTCCAGCTCAGCCTGCCTATATGTGGACAAGTATATTAGAGTAAAGATAATAATTTGATTATATATAAATAATTGTTTTACCAATCAAGCCTAAATTATGAGTCAAGACTTAAAATAATTCTATTATATATTACAATAAAGATAATTTGATTTACAATGACAATAGAAGCATACATTTTATTTGTTTTCTCAAGCCAATAATTTGGTACAATCTGTGTATCAATTAATTTTTTTCTCAAAATTATTTAATATACAACTATTCAATTATAGGGTCAAATATATTAAATTAACCTAATAATATTTACATTATTAATTTAAATTTCAAAACAAATTAAACTCAAAAAGCACCATTCAATTTCTATTAATTTTACATATAATAAGTACTATCTTTGAATCATAAATTTTGAGCACGTGTTGACATAAATCTTTACCTAGCCAAAGTTCCATTAATTCAACATCAAGGTTTGGTTGTTCTCGATAAAAGAAAAAAAAGGGAAAGAAGAAGAAAAGAAATTTACTGCAAGTTTGCTTTCTCTCCAATTGATGCAAACATTTAATTAATTAATTAATTTTTTGCTTCAATATTTCTTCTATATGAGGTTTTAATGCTGCTGATGAAATAAAAACACTTATGTTATTTCCCCAGAAATGAAAATTGGAATTACAACAAATCCCATAGACAATCAAAGTCTTAAGGAAGCAGCAGTTTCTTCAAACTCCCTCTTCAAATTGCTGATTTTCTGTTTGATTTCTCTTTTCGAATTTTTCAGAGATGCAATAGCGTCCATCTTCTCACGCAAGAGGCGTACCTGCTCATCTATCCTGGAAAGTTCCTCCTCAAGTTTCTCCTCAATTGTGTCCTCCAGCTGTTCCTTCTTCATTGCCGACTTCTGATCTTTTAAAATAGAGTCTTTACCAGCGGCCGCCATTCTCTAAATGCTCAGTACCGTCACCAAATATTTTAGGTTCACTTGTAGGTACCGCCTTTTATATATAGCCCATTAAACAAGGGTTTGTATAGGAAATGCCAATCATAGCCCTGGGCCTATGTAAGTACCTTTTGGGCTTTATTATTACCCAATGGGGTCCAATTTAAAAGTAAGGTAGGGGAATTCTGCCCCTTATATTTTTTTTAAATTAGTAAAATGTGTGAAATTTGCAGCCCAAAATGTGTGAAACTATTCTAAACTATTTAGACTGAATTTAGTTTAATTTAATAAATGTGACTGAATTCAGTTTAATTTATTATTTTCAGAATTTTTGGGAAATTTTTATTAAATATTTAAATGTGTGTTCACATCATGAAAAAGTATTTGTAAATAAAAGGATAACATTCATCATATATACAAATTTAGTTTTTTTTTAAAATATTCATATGATAAAAGAATGTTGACTTTTTATTCATTGCATACTTTCAAAAAAAAATTGATATATAAGAATCTATTTAATTTGAAAATATACAAAAAAAATTATGAGAGCACCGAGAAAACATATAATATTAAAGTGAGAAAATCAAAAAATTCTTGTTAAGTCGCTTCAAAACGAGTTATTGTAATAAAATAGGGGGTTTAGGGATTTAGATAGGATTTGAGGTATCTCTTTAACAAGGAATTACAGAATCAAGATTTATCACGGTGGTTTGTCGTCGGAAAAGTCACCGGAGTGTGGAGGTTGTGATGAAAGGTGGGCTCAGATTGCAAGGGTTTTATGGTGGTGGCTCGATAAAAACTTGTCTTCCAACCCCTCACAATGTGCCAACGTATCCCTATTTACACGGAATCAATGCCACATAGTTCTTGGTGAACAAGAAACCTTATGGACTTGGGTTGCATGTGCGAAGCCCAACCCCACAAAGTTAGGTCGGTGGTACAAATTACCAACCCATCACGAGTGCAAAACCCACTAAGGAGAGCCCATGCAATGAAGCCTAGCCAATGACCCGAAGGGTTGTTGGGGGTTAAATATGTCTTCAAGTGGAATAATATTCATAATGGCTTTGGTAAACCAAATAGGTCTTCAAGTCAAATAACAAGCCTAGTTAGCGCGTCAACTAGGTCCTTCAAATCAGGAAAAACCCGTGAAGGCCTTCGACCAAACAAACCCTGGTAGGCCTTCGAATATTCAATTGTTGATGTTCGAGTGCCAACCTAGTTGGGGAACCAACCTAGCTGCGAAGTGTATCTTTTGACTAGGTAAAACCCAGCCTTCAGTAGTAAAATAGAGTTGGCAGGACAACTAAAAGAGTAGTTCTTCCATAATAAGTCTTCAATAAATCTTCATTCTTGATAGTTATTATGTGCCCAAAAATGGGTATCAATCCCCGAAATATCAGGACATAAGGGTTGTTAACCCCATTATTTCCTTAGTTAATATTCGCCTAAAACAGTTTCGATAAACGGTTATAGTTTTTAGATAATGTTATTAATTAGTTAAATGATGCACACATCACGAAATGTATATATATATATATATATAAGGATAACATATATTCTATGTTAAAATTTAGATTGTATAAAAAAGTAAATAAGATTAGGAAATGTTCAGTTTTCATTCATTAATTTTTTTTCAAAAAATTAAATACATATCTAATTAGTTTGAAAAAAAATACATAGAACAAATATGAGAATATTAGGAAGACATATTACATTCAATAGAAAAATTAAAAAAACAATAATGAAGAGGACAAAAATTTCAGTCAAATTCAATCAAATATAGTATATTCAACTGAATTCAGTTGAATTTAGTGAAATTCAAATCGAATTTAGCTTTGTTTTAATGTTTAACGAAATCTGGTTGAAAATTGTAAATTTTAAAATAAACCAATTTTCCATTGTCATGTGTCACACTTTAATTGACTTAGGAGAAAGCACATGGATTGCTATTTGAATTTAATGTACACATTACTATACAAAGAGGACAAGAAGTTATACCTAAATTTTGGTTGCATGTTGCCGTGTCTTATCCACAGCCTGGTAAATTATTTGCAATTCATCTCCTTACTCTTGTTGTACATCTCTTGGTGTACATAAAATATTTTATATTATTCCTGGCTTGAGATTTACAAAGCACAACTGGCTTCCATAACAAAATCTATAACCTTTATTAATAAGCCAAACCCCCTTTTATATTAAATTTCGTTGGAACATTTTTTTTTGGTTTCACCCCTAATTTGTTATTTTTTAAAAAATATAATTATCTCATTTAAAATAAATTACATTATACCTATTTCATGTAATAAAATTATTATATCCTAAACTCTTATATCACATAGTAGAATTTTATGTTGTTTTTAAATTATTTTTGTTTTGTCCAATACTCTACTTTCACCAATCTTCTAAAAATTCTATTGTTAGTTTTCACTTTTTTGTCTTACAAACAATTTTATTATTTTTTTGACTTTTCTTGTTGCAGATACACAATTAAAGCATTAATATTCAAGTCTACACGATAAAAAAAGACTTTTCATCTTTGTCATTGTCTGATATATACATATGTCAATATTATTTGTGATGGGGACACTTAGAGTGCTGGTGAAGAATCTACATCAAGAGATCAAAATCCAACCCTAAAATCTGGGCACCTCAAAGAGCTTAAATAATGTTTAGATGAAGCTAAGATCATCACTCCAACGAAAACTGAATTAAACGACACTTCTCCATCATTGTCTGAAAGAGAAATTTAACGTTGTCTATCCGGGCGCTGTCTAATGTATCATCATACAACGATTATCATCCATTGTGCAAATTGAGCTTCACAATGGTTTCACTGACAATTGTCTCAAACTTTGTCTCACAACGGAAACGGACCTTTGATAAATTATTCAAATAACGGTTTACAAACCTTTGTTGGATTGTAATACAAACAACGGTTATCATCTGTTGTGCAAATTGAGCTTCACAGCGGTTTTCGGAACAATTTTCTCAACCCATGTCACACAATGGGGAGTGTCCTTTGTTAAAATATTCAGATAACTGTTAAAGAACCTTTGTTGGACTAGAATATAGACAAGGGTTACAAACCGTTATGTGAACGGTTCCTTCTTTCTGTTTGTTTATTTACACAATGGTTTATTTATATGATAACATTGTATGAGGAGTTTTGGACAACTGTTTACGACTGAATGGGCATTGTACCTAGCTATGTTTATAACTAGCATTATTTTATTATTTTTGACATAAGGGTTTATTTTTAAAATCTCATTGTTGTTCAGTACTTAACACAACAGTTTTGGAGATCCGAGAGCGTTACCAAACTTTGCAGACACAATGGTGTTTATTATTTGTTTATTGTTCAAATATATACGTATACATATTCCGTGATGTGTGCATCATTTAACTAATTAATAACATTATCTAAAAGCTATAACCCTTTATCGATACTGTTATACCCGAATATTGACTAAAGAAATAATGGGGTTAACAACCCTTATGTCCGGATATTTCGGGGATTGATACCCATTTTGGGCACATAATCACTATCAAGAATGAAGATTTATTGAAGACTTATTTTGGAAGAACTACTCTTTTAGTTTCCGTGTCAACCGTTGCTGTGCCAACTCTATTTTACTACTGAAGGCCTCTAAGGGTTTTACCTAGTCAAAAGATACACTTCACAACTAGGCTGGTTCCCAACTAGGTTGGCACTCTAACATAAACTATTGAATATTCGAAGGCCTCCAAGAGTTTGCTTGGTCGAAGGTCTTCAACGGTTTTTCCTCATTTAAAGGACCTAGTTGACGCACCAACTAGGCTTGTTATTTGACTTGAAGACCTATTTGGTGTGCCAAAGCCATTAGGAATATTATTCAACTTGAAGACATATTTGACCCCCAACAACGTTGGAGCGGCTACTATCGAAGAACTTGATTGTGCATATCTGGTGAGTTAGCTTCATCAGGAAATCATCAATCTATATGTTGAAGTCCCGATTCTACATACCAATAAGTGATCCTTATTTGGGGATCATGGTAATTAAGCTTTTCGATACGCACTTGGGGTCTAGTTATGTATTATAACAAGTTATAATTGTTGGGGGATTATGATACGCCGTGCGTGACATTAACTTTGAAGAATTTGCCCTGTAGTCTGGTGGGTTATCCTCATTGGGGGTAAGGATCCCCTTATGCATTTGGAGTAAGTCATGACTTTTCTATGCAACTAATGATCGATGGGATAGTTGATAGCGGTTGAAGTTAGCTCCAATGGTTAGGCCTAATGTTGCATACGTGAAGTCACAATCGTAGTTGAGCCTTGGGGTCATTGGCTAGGCTTCATCGCATGGGCTCTCCTTAGTGGGTTTTGCACTCTTCATGAGATGGTAATTGGTACCACCGACGTAACTTTGTCGGCTTGGGCTTCGCAGATGCTGTTAGATAAATGTGATTCAAAATTTAAAATAAAAAATAGTTATGTTTAGATTTGAATTAATTCTATTATTTAGGAATTAGTTTTAAATTTTAGATGAGATATTTGTGAGTGTTTTGTTTAGGGATGATTAGGGTTACCTACTTTGTAGGTGAATTTGTTTGATATGGAGCCTCTATAAAGGCTTACTGATGTATTGTATTTTATGGCAACAACATAATAAAATACTTTTGTTTTGTTAACTTTTTGATTACTTCTATTTTACTTTTTATAATTATCACCTATTTATATAAAGGCTTTATAAAAATAGGTGATAGTTATAAAAAAGTAAAATAGAAGTAATCAAAAAGTTAACGAAACAAAACTATTTATTATATTACTTCCATAAAATGAAATACATATGTAAGCCTTTATATAGGTTGCATATCAAACAAATACACCCCTATAAAACTGGTAACCCTAATTATCACTCAACAAAACATCCACAAATCTCTCATCTAAAATTTATAACTAATTCCTAAATAATAGAATTTATTTAAAATCTAAAGATAACTAATTTTATTTCAAATTTGAATCATATATATTCAACATCCTCCCTTGATTCAAATTTACAAAAAATAAAAATTAATCTTATGTTCAATATTTTTTTTCGGGTGAGGCACTTCTCATTACCGAACAATAATTTTTGTTGATGCACTTGTCACCAACACCCATGGAGCACTTCTGTCCACAAAACTTTTCAAGGTGCACTTGTCACCCGTATCACATGGAGCACTTCCCTCCATGGTGCACTTCTCACCAATATCACACATTCTCTTGACCCTCTTTCACGTTCTTCCTCTGAAACTTTGATTGACTCATCTTCAAAAATCTTGATTTGATTTAGTGTTGGATTGTTTTCAAGAGGTTGCATCTCCGTCTCAAATTCAACCCCCCACAAACTTGACCTCACCAAGTGCATCACTAGAAAGAAATTGAACAGAAGTGCTTCATTTTTATTTAATTTTAAATTTTAGTAATTTTGAATCAAGAGAGGATGTTAGATTAATGTGATTCAAAATTTAAAATAAAAAATAGTTATGTTTAGATTTGAATTAATTCTATTATTTACGAATTAGTTTTAAATTTTAGATGAGATATTTGTGAGTGTTTTGTTTAGGGGTGATTAGGTTTACCTACTTTGTAGGTGAATTTGTTTGATATGGAGCCTATATAAAGGCTTACTGATGTATTGTATTTTATGGCAACAACATAATAAAATACTTTTGTTTTGTTAACTTATTGATTACTTTTTGATTACTTCTATTTTACTTTTTATAATTATCACCTATTTATATAAAGCCTAGAGATGCAACCCTAGCCCATAAGGTTTATTGTTCATCAATGGGCTTGATTGTGTAAATAGGGATAGGTTGGTACATTGTGAGGTTGGAAGAGAAGTTCTTATCGTGCCACCACCATAAAACCCTTGCAATCTGAGCCCTCAATTCATCACAACCTCCACACCCCGTGACTTTTTCCACCACAAACCAATTCCACTGTTAAACAGATACCTAAAATCCTTAATCTAAATCCCCTAAACCCCTATTTTATTAGACTAACTCGTTTTGTAGAGACCTAACAAGAATTTATTTTTTGATTTTCTCACTTTAATATTATATGTTTTCCCGGTGCTCTCATAATTTTTTTTGTATATTTTCAAATTAAATACATACTTATATATCAATTATTTTTTGAAAGTATGCAATGAATAAAAAGTCAACATTCTTTTATCATATGAATATTTAAAAAAAAAAACTAAATTTGTACATACGATGAATGTTATCCTTCTATTTACAAATATTTTTTCATGATGTGAACACACATTTAAATTTTTAATAAAAAATTTCCAAAAATTCTGAAAATAATAAATATAACTGAATTCAGTCACATTTATTAAATTCAACTAAATTCGGTCTAAAATGTTTTGAATAGTTTCACACATTTTGGGCGGCAAATTTCACATTTTTTTACTAATTTTTAAAAAAATATAACGGACAGAATTACCCCAAACTTACTTTTAAATTTGACCCCATTGGGTAATAATAAAGCCCAAAAGGTACTCTAAACGATAAATCTTATCCTTGACGGTGGATAAATATCATCACTTCCTTGACGGATAAGTCTTATCCTTGACGGTCACTACAAGAAAAACGCAATCAGACAACACTGATCACACAATGCTCGGTCGAAAAAGTGTTGCCCAGAATTAACCGACAACGGTTATTTTTCAACCTCGAAAAAGTATTGTCTAATCCAGGGTGATTACAACGGTTTAAAAACCATTGTCTAGAAAATTGAATTAGACAACGGTATTTTTAAAGTGTTGTTGCGTAAGCGTGACCAATAGACAACTATTTTCAGCAGTATTGTATGAATAAACCTAAGACAATGCTACAGAAAACTGTTGTTATAATGGTACAACTGTTTTCTTAGTCGTATTGTGCCAATAATCCTGAGACAATGGATTTTTTTAGAAAATCTTTGTGTGAGTAATTACTTTACAACGCTTTTATTAGCAAAATCGTTGTCTGTATCAAAATCGTTGATTTTTCTTTTATAAATTTTATTTGTTGTCCTTAAAACATGTGTCACACACTTGATGCAATGTTATCATATGAATCTTGAATATTTAATATTATCCCACACTTGTTGCATTCAATTTTTTTAAAAATATTTATATGGTTTGATATCTTAACGGTCAACTAGTGATTTGACTTGTAATTCTAACTAGTGTTTCGTCCCAGATTGATGTTTCAATTTTTTTAAAAAATACTTATCGACCATCCAACCGTATGGATATCAAGATCTATGTATTTTAATGATGTTAAAAATTTTAGAAAAAAATAAATTTATTTGGTTTGAGATCTTAGCGATCAACTAATGATTTGAATAGTACTTCTAACTAGTGTTTCGTCCCAGATTGTTATTTTGATTTTTTTTTTAAAATATTTATCGACTATTCAACCTTATGGCTATCAAGATATATGTATTTTGATGATATTACAAAAATTTCACAAAAAAATAAATTTATTTGGTTTGAGATCTTAACGTTCAACTACTAATTTGACTGGTACTCACGTATGTTTTGTTTATTCGATTTCATAAATGTTTAAGACACTGGTTGGTTTTAAAAAAGTGTTGTAAGTTATAGTACTTAACAATGGTTTTGGTTGAAAAACTGTTGTAAAATATACACAACGGTTTGTGCTTTGATCCGTTCGTTGTTGAATATTCTTTGTAACTATTGTTTATGTTGTCAAACCGTTGTATGATATACACAACGGATTTTTTTAGAAAATCCTTGTGTGAGTAATTACTTTACAACGCTTTTATTAGGAAAATCGTTGTCTGTATCAAAATCGTTGATTTTTCTTTTATAAATTTTATTTGTTGTCCTTAAAACATGTGTCACACACTTGATGCAATGTTATCATATGAATCTTGAATATTTAATATTATCCCACACTTGTTGCATTCAATTTATTAAAAAAATTTGATATCTTAACGGTCAACTAGTGATTTGACTTGTAATTCTAACTAGTATTTCGTCCCAGATTGATGTTTTGATTTTTTTTAAAAATACTTATCGACCATCCAACCGTATGGATATCAAGATCTATGCATTTTAATGATATTACAATAATTTTAGAAAAAAATAAATTTATTTGGTTTGAGATCTTAGCGATCAACTAATGATTTGAATAGTACTTCTATCTAGTGTTTCGTCCCAGATTGATATTTTGATTTTTTTAAAAATATTTATCGACTATCCAACCTTATGGATATCAAGATATATGTATTTTGACGATATTACAAAAATTTCACAAAAAAATAAATTTATTTGGTTTGAGATCTTAACGGTCAACTACTAATTTGACTGGTACTCGCGTATGTTTTGTTTATTCGATTTCATAAATGTTTAAGACACTGGTTTGTTTTAAAAAAGTGTTGTAAGTTATAGTACTTAACAATGGTTTTGGTTGAAAAACTGTTGTAAAATATACACAACGGTTTGTGCTTTGATCCGTTCGTTGTTGAATATTCTTTGTAACTATTGTTTATGTTGTCAAACCGTTGTATGATATACACAACGGATTTTTTTAGAAAATCCTTGTGTGAGTAATTACTTTACAACGCTTTTATTAGCAAAATCGTTGTCTGTATCAAAATCGTTGATTTTTCTTTTATAAATTTTATTTGTTGTCCTTAAAACATGTGTCACACACTTGATGCAATGTTATCATATGAATCTTGAATATTTAATATTATCCCACACTTGTTGCATTCAATTTATTAAAAAAATTTGATATCTTAACGGTCAACTAGTGATTTGACTTGTAATTCTAACTAGTGTTTCGTCCCAGATTGATGTTTTGATTTTTTTTAAAAATACTTATCGACCATCCAACCGTATGGATATCAAGATCTATGCATTTTAATGATATTACAATAATTTTAGAAAAAAATAAATTTATTTGGTTTGAGATCTTAGCGATCAACTAATGATTTGAATAGTACTTCTATCTAGTGTTTCGTCCCAGATTGATATTTTGATTTTTTTAAAAATATTTATCGACTATCCAACCTTATGGATATCAAGATATATGTATTTTGACGATATTACAAAAATTTCACAAAAAAATAAATTTATTTGGTTTGAGATCTTAACGGTCAACTACTAATTTGACTGGTACTCGCGTATGTTTTGTTTATTCGATTTCATAAATGTTTAAGACACTGGTTTGTTTTAAAAAAGTGTTGTAAGTTATAGTACTTAACAATGGTTTTGGTTGAAAAACTGTTGTAAAATATACACAACGGTTTGTGCTTTGATCCGTTCGTTGTTGAATATTCTTTGTAACTATTGTTTATGTTGTCAAACCGTTGTATGATATACACAACGGATTTTTTTAGAAAATCCTTGTGTGAGTAATTACTTTACAACGCTTTTATTAGCAAAATCGTTGTCTGTATCAAAATCGTTGATTTTTCTTTTATAAATTTTATTTGTTGTCCTTAAAACATGTGTCACACACTTGATGCAATGTTATCATATGAATCTTGAATATTTAATATTATCCCACACTTGTTGCATTCAATTTTAAAACAAATATTTATATGGTTTGATATCTTAACGGTCAACTAGTGATTTGACTTATAATTCTAACTAGTGTTTCGTCCTAGATTGATGTTTGGATTTTTAAAAACAATAACTATCGATGATCCAACCGTATGGATATCAAGATCTATGCATTTTAATGATATTACAAAAAATTTAGAAAAAAATAGATTTATTTGGTTTGAGATCTTAACGGTCAACTAGTGATTTCACTAGTAATTCTATCTAGTGTTTCGTCCCAGATTGATATTTTGATTTTTTTAAAAATATTTATCGACTATCCAACCTTATGGATATCAAGATATATGTATTTTGATGATATTACAAAAATTTCACAAAAAAATAAATTTATTTGGTTTGAGATCTTAACGGTCAACTACTAATTTGACTGGTACTCACGTATGTTTTGTTTATTCGATTTCATAAATGTTTAAGACACTGGTTTGTTTTAAAAAAGTGTTGTAAGTTATAGTACTTAACAATGGTTTTGGTTGAAAAACTGTTGTAAAATATACACAACGGTTTGTGCTTTGATCTGTTCGTTGTTGAATATTCTTTGTAACTATTGTTTATGTTGTCAAACCGTTGTATGATATACACAACGGATTTTTTTAGAAAATCCTTGTGTGAGTAATTACTTTACAACGCTTTTATTAGCAAAATCGTTGTCTGTATCAAAATCGTTGATTTTTCTTTTATAAATTTTATTTGTTGTCCTTAAAAAATGTGTCACACACTTGATGCAATGTTATCATATGAATCTTGAATATTTAATATTATCCCACACTTGTTGCATTCAATTTTTTAAAAAATATTTATATGGTTTGATATCTTAACGGTCAACTAGTGATTTGACTTGTAATTCTAACTAGTGTTTCGTCCTAGATTGATGTTTGGATTTTTAAAAAAATAACTATCGATGATCCAACCGTATGGATATCAGGATCTATGCATTTTAATGATATTACAAAAAATTTAGAAAAAAATAGATTTATTTGGTTTGAGATCTTAACGGTCAACTAGTGATTTCACTAGTAATTCTATCTAGTGTTTCGTCCCAGATTGATATTTTGATTTTTTTAAAAATATTTATCGACTATCCAACCTTATGGATATCAAGATATATGTATTTTGATGATATTACAAAAATTTCACAAAAAAATAAATTTATTTGGTTTGAGATCTTAACGGTCAACTACTAATTTGACTGGTACTCACGTATGTTTTGTTTATTCGATTTCATAAATGTTTAAGACACTGGTTTGTTTTAAAAAAGTGTTGTAAGTTATAGTACTTAACAATGGTTTTGGTTGAAAAACTGTTGTAAAATATACACAACGGTTTGTGCTTTGATCCGTTCGTTGTTGAATATTCTTTGTAATTATTGTTTATGTTGTCAAACCGTTGTATGATATACACAACGGAGTTTTTTAGAAAATCCTTGTGTGAGTAATTACTTTACAACGCTTTTATTAGCAAAATCGTTGTCTGTATCAAAATCGTTGATTTTTCTTTTATAAATTTTATTTGTTGTCCTTAAACCATGTGTCACACACTTGATGCAATGTTATCATATGAATCTTGAATATTTAATATTATCCCACACTTGTTGCATTCAATTTTTTAAAAAATATTTATATGGTTTGATATCTTAACGGTCAACTAGTGATTTCACTAGTAATTCTATTTAGTTTCGTCATGGATTTTATAAAAGTATCCGACTGGATGGATGTCGAGTTATATATATTTTAGTTATATTCCAAAATTTTCAGAAAAAAGTAAATTTGTTTGATTTGAGATTTAACGGTCAACTAGTCATTTGACTATTAATTCTAACTAGTGTTTCATCACAGTTTGGTGTTTCGATTTGTTTAAAAAAATATCACGACGATCCAACTAGTGTTTCTTCCCGAATTGTTGTTTTAGTTTTTTTAAAAAATATTCTAGATAATAGATTTTTAAAATATTCTCAATAATAAATCATACGGATTTCAAAATTTATATATTTTTATAATAATACAAACACTTTTAGAAACAAATAAATTTATTTATTTTAAAAATTTATCCTAACCCAAATTTTGTTTCCCTCCTATGTTTTCCTTTCCGCCTACCCAATAATTCATTTCCCACGTATGAAATTTTCGTTTCCCCCTTAGTCTCTCAGATACAAACCACAGCCAAAACCTTATCTTATCTAACAAAAACTAATCTCTCTCTCTTTCTCTCTCTCTCTCCGCATCATAACTCATCTAAATCATCTCTCGCTCTTTCCGATTTGGGAATTTGCATCTAATTTGAAACCCTAGATATTGCATCTATGAAGCAGTCGACCATGGAAAATGGCTTTCAATTTCAGAATAGTGCTTTGAATTTGTGTATTCTTCTCTCAATCGGTATGTGTATACCAATTGTTTATGTTGCAATCTCGTTCATGCTTACCCATCTCGTTATATGCTTACCCATCTTGTTCTATGCCTTCACCAAACTCATCTTTTTCTCTATCTAATTTGGGTTATATTTTGTATTATATTCCGCAATTTTATTGTTTTCGTCTAGTTTTTAAATTGTTGGGTTATGAAGTTCCAAGATTGTGCCTCTTTTCAAGGATAACAAGTTGGATTGTTGGTTTGTATTACATTGTAAATCAAGTTATAATTTGGCCTAGTGCCTGATGAAATACTATGATTGTCTTGTTGTTACAGTTGGTACTTTATTTAGGGCCATGACTGAAGTTTTAGTTTCTGTTTTTTTTGTACTAAACAGTGATTTACCATTAGTTTAGTACTTGCTCTTGCTGCTCAAAATAATTGGAGCATTTACGAGATGGATGTTAAGTCTGTGTTCCTCAATGGTGTGTTAAAAGAGGAGGTTTGCATAGTTTCGTGAAGGAGGGGGCAAAAAATAAAGTTTTTTTGTGCGGTTTCTTATGTGATTGATATCGGTTAGGTTTTGTTATTTGTTTCGTCTTGAATGTTTTTAGAAGGCTTTACTTATTTATATGTGATTTATGATGGACAGATTTGTGGAATATAAAACATGAGGGGACGAAGTTACAGTCCTTCACCGCCGCCAAGGGGCTATGGCAGAAGAGGAAGGAGTCTGAGTCCTAGGCTATACTGGGGCAATTGTACATTTATGATTATTGATTAGTAGTCTTCTTATGAAAGTTCTAAATATGATTATCAGACTTGACATTTTATGTTCAAGGCCTTTCAACAAAGTACTACGTAATATTTCTACTCCTGGCAGGAATTCAGCGTATTATATGATTGGACTGACATATTTATTAAGAAAAACTATTATATGATTTTGAAATTATGTAGTTTATTTGGTAAGACAAACATATATATTGGCTTATGATTTTTCTATACATGTGACTTCTAGATTTTTATTATACTACAACGAAAAAATAATTATAGTTTTTGTGATTGGATTCTGTTGTGTTACTTATACATCGTCATTGTTATGTAATCCAGGGCTCTGAAGATCTTCGAAGGCCATTTGAACAGTTTGGCAATCTCAAGGACATTTATTTGCCAAGGGACTATTATAGTGGGTGAGACAAATTGCGTGGAGATTGAGATTGCATTAGAGTGTCATTTTACTAGAATGTATGTGGGATTAAAGCTCTAGTTGGAGAGAGGATCTGCTTGACTTGGCAAGGTTAGTTAAGTTGTGAATTGCAATTTAGGCCCGAGTGATTTTTAGAAAACGTTTTGCACCAACAAAAATTTATATTTATGCAGATGTATACATATTATTGGCTTTTTGAACCTTAGATCCTTTTTTATATTGATCTTCAGATAGAGCTAAATTTTCTGTAATGTTCTTTTCTCAGGGTTCCCAAACTGAAAATTTTCCTTATATATATCATACACCTGGCTATGGGTATTCACAGACTCCATACAACCCATGAATCCTTTGAGGATACAACCCATGAATCCTTTGAGGATTACTTCTGACCTAACAAACTCATTCAGTAGGACATTTGGTGCGTCAAGGATTAGTGTTGGACCGAGCAAGCAACCTTTTACTCATGGTAGTGTTTCATCAAATGGTTATTCCATAGGAGCATCCATGTCAAAAGTTTTCCAGGTAGGTCATTAGTAGTTTTAGATATTAGTTTTTTATTTTCCTGGATCACTTCCTATAATGTGTTATTATAGAGATATTAGTTTTAGATATTAGTTTTTTATTTTCCTGGATCACTTCCAGGTAGGTCATTAGTAGTTTTAGACCTCTAACTGATATGTTGATTGTGTTATTATCTTGATTCTGCATAAGTTTTCTGTTGGAGAGTCCTCCAGGCAACAAATCCCAAGAACCCTCTAACAGAAGCAGGAAACATCAGAAACTACGATGAAACTGTTACCGAGGGAGCATCATCCAACAAGTCTATAGGCAAACCTAAAGCTAAGATCTCAGGAAAGAACTTGAGAAACTGTGATGTTGCGACTAGACCTACAAAGAAGAATCGGGGACAGACCAAACCAGTGAACGTACCACAAGGATTGAATTTTCATGCACAAACTGTTGCTGATACTTCAAGCAATCAACATGCAAAAAGAGTAGCACAAGTTTGGCTATCCTTGGATTCTTCTGTTAACCAGTGAGCTTATACTCCTGCTAAGAGAAGTTGGTTGATATTGTTAGCCCTGTTGCATATCTGTTACTTACGCTTATAGTTCATAATTGTGGTAATGCAATGATTCTTTGGTTTGGATTTTGTTTTGTAATGGTTGTTGATCAAATACTGTAGCCTTGTTTTGTTTGTAGATGTAAAACCATTGTTTAATACCATTGTGTTACAACTTATGGAACAAAAGAATGATTAAGAAAACGTTGTCTAGAATACAAAAGCATATCCATTCTCTACCAAAAAGACCATTGTTGAAAATAAATGTAAACAACAAGTTGTTCATGAAAAACCATTGTGAATAAGAAATTCATACAACAGATAAAACAAAATATCCATTGTCTAACTTCTTAAACATAACAGACCTTAAACAAAAAAACGTTGTCTAGAAACAACAAACACAACAATTTCCGAACAAGAAGTCCATTATTGAAACCTAACGCAAACAACCATTTGATCAGGAAAACCGTTGTACAACAAAAACTCCAACAAGTTCTTTTTAATTGAAAACTATTGTCTCTTTAGCGAATAACAACAAAACTGTAATTAAAATGTCTTGTTGGAGATGAATATTTACAACACTTTTCTAAAAAAATGTGTTGTTGTTTCTGGTTGTTACACAACAGAATGGTAAATACTGAGTGTTGTTGTAAGCGAGTCACACAACGATTATGCACCGTTGTCTGATATGCGTAAGAGACAGCGCCTCAATAGACAACAGGAAAACAGGGTGTTACACAACGGGCATCCCCTGTTGTGTGAAGATGTTTTTCTTATAGTGGGTGGATAAGGATTAATTCTAGATCCTTCCGTGTAGGAGTTGTTTCCATATCATAACGGACTTGTATTGAAACAAACCCAATTGTATTAGAACAAGCCTGTATTGGACGTCTCCTAATACAGGTTGTACTTCTAGCCCAAATATTAATTACGAAATTAATATTTAATTAGTGTTTTGGGCCTTATTTATGGACCATCTAAGTTTAATTAATGCAATATTAATTATGTCTTTATGGTTATTTTTAACCCATATCATTTGTCCCCTAACTTCTATGATAATGCACTAGGATTTCATAGAAGTTATACCGGTCTTTTTCAAGACTTGGGGTCTTTTTATCCCTTACCTGGGACTTACTACCCTTTTTTGGGGATTTTAATATACACTAGTGTTTCATGAGTATCATCTTGGTGTAAAGTATGGAGCGACCTACAGATTTACGACGATTGTGCCTTATTCGAGGCTAGCTTGACATTTGCATAAAGCTTTACGACGATTGTGCCTTGTTTTGGCTTCAAGCCTTTCATTGAGCATATCGAATGATGGGGTTTGGACTGACTGTCTTAGGTTTCTGGGGTTTCAACCCTTCACCCTTACGAGTTCTTACTGATGCCTGCACTCGTAGTGATTCATTCTCAAGTCTATCATATCAAACGTCTCCTGAGCTTGAAATTTTCGCTAATTAACAATAGGCATCTTTGGCTTTCTTTTGTATGTTTATTAGCAACATTCACCCTTCGGGGTTCGTTGTATTCAACTCTATTTGTGTAGTTGACATGCATATTTTGTATGCTTTCCTTTGCATTCATTTGTAGTTTGTCTTGGCAAAGCTTTGAGGATGTTTCTACCAATCAAAATGGGTTCAACCCTTCATCTGCTTTCTAGGAAGCTCATGATTTCGTCGAACCTTATTTCTACTTGTCCTACTAGCGGATCCTTTTAGGATGCACTAAACATAATAAACTTTTAAGTTTGAGGCATGCCAAGTCCTTGGCACCTCAAGCCTTTCGAGGGTTTCTAGCTTATACGAGCCTCGTCCAAAAACATTATTGACTTTGTAGGGCCATTCCTAATTAGGGGCTAATTTTACTTTCTGTCCAACCCCGGATGCTTCAATCTTTCTGAGAATCAAGTCTCCTTGACGAAAGAACCTTTATTTAACTCTCAGGTTGTAGTAGAAAGATGCTCGCTTATGATGTTCCACGATCTTGGCATTTGCCTCATCTCTGACTTCATCAATTAGATCCAGAGTCAACCTCATACCTTCTTCGTTCGATTCAGGCTCAAAGGCCCCTACTCTTGGGGAGGTATGAGTAATCTCCACTGGAACCACGGCTTCTACCCCATTGGCTAATAGGAATGGAGTTGCTTCAGTAGTAACCTTGCAAGTGGTACGATATGCCCAAAGTATAGGGAGCAACTCGTCCACCCAAGTGTTCCTTGAGCGTTCAACTCTCTTCTTGAGTCCATCTAGGATGATTCGGTTGGCCACCTCGGCTTGACCGTTTGCTTGAGAATGAGCAACTGATGTGAATCGCAACTCAATGTTGTTCTCGTCACAATACTTCTTGAAATCTTCATTGTCAATCTGCTTCCCATTGTCCGTGACCAGGATTCGTGGGATTCCATATCGACACATTACACTTTCTCATAGAAATTACAATACTTGTTTGGTGGTTATCTTGGCTAGAGGTTTAGCCTCAATCCACTTAGTGAAGTAGTCAATTGCCACTATCAAGAACTTCCTTTGTGCATTTGCCACTGTAAATGGCCCAAATATGTCCATGCCTCACATGACAAACGGGATTGGTGAGCTAACTGATGTTAACATCTTGGGCGGTTTCTTAACCACCGGTGCATGCTTTTGACACCGTTCGCACTTCTTCACATAATCTTTCGCATTAGCAAGCATATTTGGCCAGTAGGAGCCTAGATGGATGATTTTATAAGCAAGGGCCCTGCCCCCTAAGTGCTGCCCACAAATTCCCTCATGAACTTCTTTCAAGACTAACTCTGCCTCCTCAATGCTCTCACTGTCAACTTTCGTGCCTCCAAGACATTATTTGGTAACCAACCGGTTTCAAGATGAGCCTTAATGGGGTCTATCCAAAAGCCACCTATGTCAATAGGTGTTATTAGTTTTCCATTGATGCTCGGGGTCTTCAAGATTTGGAAGTATACACTTCCGGCATAGTTCTCTATCTCAGAAGAAGCAAATTTAGACAAGGCATCGGCCTTCATTTTTTCTTCTCTAGGGATGTGTTCCATATAGGATTCATCAAACTAGGTCATGATGGCTTTCACAAGCTTCAAATATTTGGCCATGGTTTCATCCTTAGCCTCAAATTCTCCATTTACTTTGAGAGTATTAACTCTCAAGGCCCCAGCCAAACCTAAGTCGGCTATCAGGGCTTCATACTCAGCTTCATTGTTTGTTGTCGGAAAGTCCAACTTTAGTGCATACTCAATGAAAAATCCATCGGGACTTTGTAGCACTAAACCTGCTCCGCTTGATTTGTTTTTGATGCCCCATCAAAATAGAGCACCCAGTACTATCTCTTCATCTTGTTTTTCAACTTCTTTGCCCTCCAAGGGTACTACTTCGTGCTCCCCGACTTCTTGGTTATCGATGGTACATTTAACCATGAAGTCAGCAAGTGCATGTGCTTTAATGGCCGTTCGAGGCTTATACTTGATGTCAAACTCTCCCAACTCAATCTCCCATTTGATCAGTCTTCCTCTGACCTTAGGACTATGCAGGATGTTTCTTAATGGTTGGTTAGTCAAGACTTCTATCTTATGCGCCTGAAAGTATGGACGTAATTTTCTTGAGGCCATGATTAAGGCTAAAGAAAACTTTTCTATCAGGGAGTAGTTTACTTATGCTATGTGCAGAATTTTGCTCACATAGTATATGGGTTTCTAAACCTTTGATTTTTCCTTCACAAAAACAGCTCTCAAGGCGGTGTTTGAAACTGCCAAGTATAGATAGAGCGTTTCTCCAGGTTTTGGTTTTGCCAACAATGGTGCTTCAGTCATGTATTTTTTCAAGGCCTCAAAGGCTTCTTGGCTTTCTGTTATTCACTCAAAAAATTTCATGTTCTTCAATGCTTTGAAGAATGGTAGACACTTTTCCCCTGACTTGGAGATGAACCTTCCCAATGCTGCCACTCTCCCAGTGAGTTTCTGAACATCTTTAACATAGTGCGGTGGTTCCATATCCACAATTGCTTTAATTTTTTCGGGGTTGGCTTCAATTCCTCGTTTAGAGACCATCAAACATAAAAACTTGCCTGACCCTACACCAAAGGCGCACTTGGCAGGATTCAACATCATTTTATGGTGTCTCCGCACTTCAAATGCCTCTCGGAGGTGCTCTATGTGATCGGCCTTATCGAGGCTTTTGACTAACATGTCATCCACATAAACCTCCATGGTCTTGCCAATGAGATGTTTGAAAATTTTGTTCACTAACCTTTGGTATGTGGCACCTGCATTCTTGAGTCCAAAGGCCATAACTAAATAGCAGTAAACACCAAAATCAGTAATGAATGATACCTTGTGAATGTCATCCTTATGCATCTTGATTTGGTTGTATCCGTTGAAGCCATCCATAAAGCTTAGAATTTTGTGCCCTGTAGTGGCATCTATTAAAGTGTCGATCCTTGGTAGGGGAAAATAGTCCTTAGGACATGCATCGTTCAAGTCCGTAAAGTTTATGAACATTCTCCACTTTCCATTGGCTTTCTTGACCATTACCAGGTTAGCCAACCATTTAGGGAATTGAATCTCTTTAATGAATCATGCTTCCAAGAGTTTATCTACCTCTTGATTTATGGCCTCTTGCCTTTCTGGAGCAAAGTTCCTCTTCTTTTGCTTCATTGTCTTCCTTTTGGGATCTACGTTCAACTTGTGAGTTATCAATTGGGGATCAATCCCTGGCATATCAGCTGCTGTACAAGCAAAAACATCTTCATTCTCTTAGAGGAAAGATATAATCTCCCTTCCAAGGTTCAGGCAACAGTGCTCCAATGTAAGTGACTTTATCTGGTTCTCCTGGAACTAAGGGGATAGAGATCAAATCCTCAGTTGGCTTTCCCCTTCTATCTTCATCATCCCTTGAATCCATGTCCTCAATTAGGAGAACCTGCCCCCCGACTCCATCAGGTCTTAGTGCGGCTACATAGCAACTTCTAGCCATTTTCTAATCTCCTCGCTCTTCACCAACCCCGTTCCTTGTAGGAAACTTTATTTTCAAGTGGTATGTTGAGGCAACAGCCTTAAAAGAATGAAGGCTAGTCCTTCCAAGGATTAAATTATAAGTAGAGGTTGCCTTTATAACCAAGAAGTTCAACATTTGAGTCGTTGTCTTCGAGCCCTGCCCTATAGTCATGGGGAGCTGGATTGTGCCTTCTACCTTTGATTCGACTCCATTGAATCCGTAAATAGGCATGTTTGAGGGTGTCAACTGTGAGTCAGTATATCCCATCTTGATGAAAGCATCGGGGAATAAGATATCCACAGAAGCTCCATTATCAACCAGAACTCTCTTGGTTTCAGAATTGCCTATCACAGGTGTGATGACCAATGGGTCATCATGAGGAAATTTTACCCCTTCTAGGTCAGAATCATCGAAGCTAATGGCAATTTCTGTTTTGGAACGCTTCGGTGCTTCTCCAACAACAGTCATTATTACCTCTCTAGCATAAGCTTTTCGTGAATCCCTGGAAGAGCCAGCCGCAGTCGGTCCTCCAAATATCATGTTGATAACTGGACCTCGGGGTCTAGGATTACGATCTTGATCATTATCCTTTCTGTCATAGTTTCCTCTTTGGTTTCCTCAATTCCCATCCTTGGTGAACTTATCCAGTTTTCCCCTTCGGATCAAGAATTCAATTTTGTCCTTCATCTATCTACAATCATCGGTGTCATGACCAACTTCTTTGTGGAACTAACAGAATTGGTTCTTGTTTCTTTTCTCCATATCAGTCCTCAGTGGCTTCGGCCATCGGAGATCAACATCTTTTTCAATCTCCATCAGGATTTGACTTCTAGGAGCATTCAATCTTGTATACTCCGTGAATCTTTGTTCGGGATTACCCTTCTTTGGTGCAGGATCAGAATCCTCTGTTGTTCTGGGGTACTTGTCCCTTGCATCATATTCTTGAGTCTCTTTCCTCTTTATTCTGTTTCCATTACCCCTAGTATTTGGTTCATATTTCCTCATGCTTTCATCAACTTTAATGTACTTTCTAGCCCTGTCTTGTAGCTTCAACATGCTTTCAGGGGGGTGATTTTCCAAATACCTTTTAAAGTGGTCGTCAGTGGTTCCTTCCAGATCCGGGATTTTAAGAGCCTACCTAGTAAATCAATTTATGTAGTCCCTCAAGGATTCATTCTTGCCTTGTTGAATTTCTATAAAAGATGCTGAACTCATCTCATGCACTCTCTGACTAACAAACTGGTTGATGAACGCCTTGCTCAACCCCTTAAAAGACCCAATAGAGTTATGAGGGAGACGACTGTACCAACGTTGAGCCATGCCCGCAAGGGATTGTGGAAACGCTCTGCACTTGACTGCATCATTGGTAGGTTGCAACAATAGTTCGTTAGAGAAGGTTCTCATATGATTAGCAGAGTCTCATGTTCCATCGTAGGCCTTAATGGTTGACATCTTGAACTTTCTAGATATATGAATTTTCATGATATCCTGAGTAAAAGGGGGTGTAGGATCATCCGGATCTCCTAAGGGCAACAACTCAGTGGGATCACCCTTTGGGGCTTCAGCCCTCCTTGACTTTCTTGGTGTAGGATCTAAGTTAATTACAGGAACCCTCTCGGTTGATTTGCCTTTGGCTCTAGCTGCCTCTTCCTCTGCTAATACCATCTTAAGCCTTGTAGACTCAGTTTCATATGATATAATCTTGTCTTTAGTAGTTTGGGTTCCCGATTAGTAGTTTGGGTTCCCGTCTTCTCCTTGGAGGAACGTCCCTTTCATCATCAGATGAGTAATCTTCATCTTCGATATAAGGACCAGAAAAGTCTCGAATCAAAGGGACTTGTTGAGTCTGAGTTTGTTGATTAATGGGCTTCAGGCCTCGAACATAAGGAGGCACATATGATTCGTGATACAGTGGATTGTGACCACTACTCCCAACGGGGAGTCGTGGAGGCATTCCATAAGGTGGTATACCCAAAGTTTGATTCGTGTATTGGGGAAGATGTTGAAGGCCTCGGGGCGCATTCAAAATCACTTGAGAGGATGTCATTAGTTGATGATGAGTTATCTCTTGAGTTTGGGGGTTGGCTCCATGAACCACCATCTACATGGGATTCGTCCCTTCAACTGAGATTGGGATCTCTGGTCCTTGAGTAGTCGCTGCAGAGGAATCCTTCCCTTGTGTAGAAGTTGAAGTGGGGTGGTTCTCGACGTCGAACGTCAAAACCTGAGTTATTGTTGGTGGTTCGTCACCACAATTGTTTCTCCGTGTATTCATCATGGTTGATATCCGTTTTTCCCATAGACGGCGCCAAATGTTGTGGAATAAAAAACGTACTTGTAAATTTACTGCTAGGGTTTAAGAGCTTTCGAGCTTTTATGGTTGTTCTCGTGTTTCGTGACTAAATCGGTCCTCACAAGATGCCTACGTATCTCAATTCATAATTGAGAATCAAGCCAAAAAAACGTAGTTCTTGGTGTTGCCCTCGGGGCTATGGTGGTAGGGGCACACCAAGGACGTAGTGACTTGTATGTCCTTATTCGAGGATGAAGTCTAAAACGTAGTTCTGAGATGAGGGGTCAGACCCTTTATATAGGCTTTTAGAAGCCTAGTGGATAAGTATTGATTTCCTTGAAGGATAAATCATATCCTTGACGGTGGATAAGTATTATCACTTCCTTAAACGATAAATCTTATCCTTGACGGTGGATAAGTATCATCACTTCCTTGACGGATAAGTCTTCTCCTTGATGGTGGATAAGATCTAGATCCTTCCATGTAGGAGTTGTTTCGATATCATAACGGACTTGTATTGAAACAAGCCCACTTGTATTAGAACAAGCCTGTATTGGACGTCTCCTAATACAGGTTGTACTTCTAGCCCAAATATTAATTACGAAATTAATATTTAATTAGAGTTTCGGGCCTTATTAATGGGCCTTATTTATGGACCATAGGTTTAATTAATGCAATATTAATTATGTCTTTATGGTTATTTTTAACCCATATCACACTTAATTAATTCAATAATTCAATATAATAATAATGATTTATTTAAATTCGTAATTTAAATAAAGCTCCATTTAAAATGTTCTATGTGTGTGACCCTTTAGGTTATTATTACGTTGGCAATAATTTTAATATCTAATAATAAAATTATAAATAATGAGCGGCATCTAGTAATACATCACTGCTACCCAAGTAATAATAATAATTGATGATCCAATTAAACCTTTCGTGAATAATGTTCCATGTAATATAATCCTTTTAAAATTATATTATAGATTAAACTCGTGGCATGGTTTGTGTCATCATCTTCGTCATTTAACCCTGGTTTACTTGATCAATGAGTAGACTATTAAACAAATCACTATTTGAGCATGGTCATGCATTTCGTAGTCTCACTCAATCAAGAGGCCATTAAATCCTATATCTATCATTCATACTTGTCATATGATTCATAATATACCCAATGTCCACCTTTATCATTACCCGGTCAAGGTAACTTTGAGTAGAATCAAAGTATATTAATTTTCATATAGAAATATAATGATTTCAAGTCTAAGGATCATTACACCATTATCAGTGTTAGAATTACTTATGACATTAGATAACATTTACCATGAAGAATTCACACGCTGGGTCTATCCAGTGCCGTGTTGTTTCTCGCATGCACTTATGTCTTTGACTTTAGTATCACCATACTAATGACCAATGAGATGTGGTCATCTATCAACAAACATACTAGTCTTAATGCATTATTATTGTCCTCAAATAATAATACCCGACTAGGAATCTTTAGGATTATAAACACTATTCATATAATCTCATTTCTAAGTCACATACTTAGAGATATAGAATTCATGCTTATATTCCAAGAACATTTATTATTCTAATATTTATATCGCAGTTAATAAAGACATAATAAATAAATTAAAAGAAAATCCATAGAACATATTTATTAATAATCAAAATGTCTTTCCCAAGAACATTATAGTATTGTCTCTAGGGCACACATACTAACATATTCAACTTCTGTTGTATCGATCAAACATGTTGATTCGTGTCCCATGTAGTTGTTCTTCTGTGATGATATGAAAGTTGCAGTTGAACTTCGTCTGAAATGACTTCATTCCATATTTGGGCTTCTAGCCTTCTTTTTCAGCTCCTAACATTAGATTGTGGTTACAGAAAGGGCTCATGCATTAGTTACATATTTTTTAATCTTCTTAGAAAGAAGAGTACTATGATATGGTTCATTAGTAAACGCTATGGCAAACAACATATTTATAGCCGTTTAAGAAGTGTTGCAGTTGTTAGCATATTTTAAATAATTTTTTTTTAAATTGTTGTTTGTTAAATTCGACAATATTCGGTTGAATTTATCATATTAAATTCAATAATATTTGTTCAAATTTAGCATATTAAATTCAACCAAATTCGGTTGGTCGAATTTAATGCACTTTAGGCGCCAAATTTTAAATTTTTCCCAAAAAATTAAATTTTCAAAATTTTATATTTTTTCGTTGAATTTATAATTTCAACAAAATTAAATCAAATTTAATAATTTCGGTTTCCACCAAAGTTGATGGAGTTCAGAATATACTAACATATTTTCAAATTGAATAAGAACATAAAGAAAATATTTTAGAAATCTCAAACAGCCTTCCTTTAGATATGTTTTTCATACAAGAACCACATCTCATTCACAATATGGTAAGGTTCTTATTAGAGTTGCTGTTATTTTGAACATGGTTCATTAGCAGGATTTTAGCTTATTGTAAACATTCTTCAAGCTCATGTGCCCAGATTTCAGGGCCGACTTCTGATCTTTTGACCTAGATGATTTTAGCTTATTGTAAACAATCTTTAAGCTCATGTGCCCAGATTTCAGGGCGGACTTCTGATCTTTTGACCTAGATTCTTCACCAGCAGCGGACACCACTTCCATGATGCTCACATATACATGTATTAGTATTCCCTTACATCCCTTTCATTAAAGTTTCGTATGAAATTGGCAAGCTGACCAGGTGACCTACATGTATTTTGAAAGTATCATTCAAAGTCGAATTTTTAAAACCTGGCAATAATTTCCTTTTCAAAATTTCAAATGTGGTGAACAACTTCATTCAGCTTTGCAGGCTTAAAACATCCTCAAGCCTGCCTATATGTGAACAAGTATATTAGAGTAAAGATAATAATTTGATTATATATTAATAATTGTTTTACCAATCAAGCCTAAATTATGAGTCAAGACTTAAAATAATTCTATTATATATTACAGTAAAGATAATTTGATTTACAATGACAATAGAAGCATACATTTTATTTGTTTTCTCAAGCCAATAATTTGGTACAATCTGTGTATCAATTAATTTGTTCTCAAAATTATTTAATATACAACTATTCAATTATAGGGTCAAATATATTAAATTAACCTAATAATATTTACATTATTAATTTAAATTTCAAAACAAATTAAACTCAAAAAGCACCATTCAATTTCTATTAATTTTACATATAACAAGTACTATCTTTGAATCATAAATTTTGAGCAAGTGTTGACATAAATCTTTACCTAGCCAAAGTTCCATTAATTCAACATCAAGGTTTGGTTGTTCTCGATAAAAGAAAAAAAAAAAGGGAAAGAAGAAGAAAAGAAATTTACTGCAAGTTTGCTTTCTCTCCAATTGATGCAAACATTTAATTAATTAATTAATATTTTGCTTCAATATTTCTTCTATATGAGGTTTTAATGCTGCTGATGAAATAAAAACACTTAAATTATGGTAGAATCAGTAAACAAAACTTATGTTATTTCCCCAGATATGAAAATTGGAATTACAACAAATCCCATAGACAATCAAAGTCTTAAGGAAGCAGCAGTTTCTTCAAACTCCCTCTTCAAATTGCTGATTTTCTGTTTGATTTCTCTTTTGGAATTT
The DNA here is from genome assembly GCA_030848705.1 of Heracleum sosnowskyi. NCBI lineage: Eukaryota > Viridiplantae > Streptophyta > Magnoliopsida > Apiales > Apiaceae > Heracleum > Heracleum sosnowskyi. The sequence continues at coordinate 88,980,345 of CM061235.1, read as the reverse complement.
TTTAGAGATGCAATAGCGTCCATCTTCTCACGCAAGAGGCGTACCTGCTCATCTATCCCGGAAAGTTCTTCCTCAAGTTTCTCCTCAATTGCCGACTTCTGATCTTTTAAAATAGAGTCTTTACCAGCGGCCGCCATTCTCTAAATGCTCAGTACCGTCACCAAGTGTTTTAGGTTCACTTGTAGGTACCGCCTTTTATATATAGCCCATTGAACAAGGGTTTGTATAGGAAATGCCAATCATAACCCTCGGCCTATGTAAGTACCTTTTGGGCTTTATTATTACCCAATGGGGTCGAATTTAAAAGTAAGATTGGGGAAATTTGCAGCCCAAAATGTGTGAAACTATTCTAAACTATTTAGACCGAATTTAGTTTAATTTAATAAATGTGACTGAATTCAATTTAATTTATTATTTTCAGAATTTTTGGGAAATTTTTATTAAATATTTAAATGTGTGTTCACATCATGAAAAAGTATTTGTAAATAAAAGGATAACATTCATCATATATACAAATTTAGTTTTTTTTTAAAATATTCATATGATAAAAGAATGTTGACTTTTTATTCATTGCATACTTTCAAAAAAAAATTGATATATAATTATCTATTTAATTTGAAAATATACAAAAAAAATTATGAGAGCACCGAGAAAACATATAATATTAAAGTGAGAAAATCAAAAAAAAATTTGTTAACTCGCTTCAAAACGAGTTAGTGTAATAAAATAGGGGGTTTAGGGGATTTAGATTAAGGATTTGAGGTATTTGTTTAACAAGGAATTACAGAATCAAGATTTATCACGGTGGTTTGTCGTCGAAAAAGCCACCGGAGTGTGGAGGTTGTGATGAAAGCGGGTTGAGATTACAAGGGTTTTATGGTGGTGGCTCGATAAAAACTTGTCTTCCAACCCTTCACAATGTGCCAACGTATCCCTATTTACAGGGAATCAATCCCACGTAGTTCTTGGTGAACAAGAAACCTTATGGACTAGGGTTGCATGTGCGAAGCCCAACCCCACAAAGTTAGGTCGGTGGTACAAATTACCAACCCATCACGAGTGCAAAACCCACTAAGGAGAGCCCATGCAATGAAGTCTAGCCAATGACACGAAGGCTCAACTACAACTGTGACTTCACGGATGCAACATTAGCCCTAACCATTGGAGCTAACATCAACCGCTATCAACTATTCCATCAGTCATTAGATGCATGGAAAAGTCATGACATACTCCAAATGCATAAGCGGATCCTTACCCCCATGAGGATAACCCACCAGACTACATGGCATGTTCTTCAAAGTGAATGTCACGCATGGCGTATCATAATCCCCCAACAATGATAACTTGCTAGAATACATGACTAGACCCCAACACTAGTACAAAAATGACTTTTTACATCGCCTATTTTACATCGCACTTACACAAGACCGGCCTATATAGTACTCTTATACGCCAGGTTCTCTTAAAACCGACGTATAATTATCTTTTTTAAGTCATTTTTATGTCGGTTTAGCAATTAACCGACGTATATGATACTTATATATGTTGGTCGATGAAATGCCGACGTATAAAACATCTTTTTACGTCTTTTTTTTACTGCCCGACATATATGATACTAGTTTATATGACGGCTTTTTTTATTAACCAACGTATAAAAGCATAAAATTAAAAATAATAACTAAACATTTTAGTCTAGACTTCTTCAATATCCCCTCTTCCCCGACTAAAGTGAAGCCCCAAATTGAATCTATCCAATTCAAGTTCTTTAAACTTTCTCTTCGTATCTCACCACTTGTAAAGCTAGATGGTAATTCGGTTCGAATTTGTAAGAGAGACACTAATCGGGTTCGATCGTAATTGGAATGTTCAGTAAGACTGGATGAATATGGGTTCACACAATCTGCTTGCAATTGGCTGCTTTACTTAAGGTTCGTATTTCGCATTGATTGTACATGAATATGTATGTGTATGTTTATATCAGGTTTTTAGCTAATTATATATACAATTAGATTTATATTCCGGGTTTAGATTTCGGGTTTGCTGGTGTAGTATTTTTCCAAATTTGCAGAGCTATTTTTCGTATGGGTAAAAGTGTGAAAAGTGATGATTATTATTGATTTTTGTGATATTGTTTTCGTGGTTTGATTAGCTGGATCCATAGTCATCTAGTTAATCCAATATTGCCCTTTGGATATTGAATTATAAGAATTGGGTTGGTATTTGTATAATTCTTTGCGAAAAGATGGTGCCTTTTGATTTAATCTACATTATGTGGTTTTTAATTGTATGTGTTTTTGTTGATTAACATATGAGTTTTATTTTTTCAAAATTGTAGAATAAGTGTGAACTTGATTGAGTTTGGATTGGTATTGTCATTTCTCGGTTTTAGATTTCGGGTAATTTGCATATCTATTTTTCGTACTTTTAGTGTTTATTTGCTTGTTCTCTTGTGCGTGGTTCGGGGTTATGTATTTAGAAAATATTCGGGATTAATCATCTCCTTTTGTTATAGTGTTACATCAGCAGTATCGTCGTGGTCTGTGGTGATATGTGCATTTGTTCGCTGGTATTTCTTGACGAAAGGTGTTGTTGGTTGTGATGGGGATCAGTGGTGTACATGATGGAGTTCATGTATGTTCACTTGAATTGGCATGCTTTTGTTGCATATTTTGATCATGTACCCAAACCTAATTCCGGGAATTCCAATTCATGTATTTAATAGATCTGAACTCCTACCGTTTCTGAAATTAGGGGTTAGTTGATGTGAATACCAAAATGAATCATTACACTCAGGCACATGCATATAATGCTTAAATTGAATATAATGCTTTTCAATTGCCTCAAACTTTTTACTGATTTTGAATACTAACTTGGTTAATATTGCAGCCCTCCAGATTTTTTCCACTGTGGTTATCTCGAGGCAGGCAGGTGGAGGTACCTTAAGAACGAAGTTGAGTATCCAGCAAAGCCATGCGTAATGCAAGCTTTGAACTCCTATAACCAAAATTCAGTCTGTAGTGTTCTTCCCTTAATTTGTTTTATATTAACCATCCCCCTTTTTTATTGCTTCTTTACTCTTAACATTTTCTCTTCTGTTGTGTTTAATTGCCTTGCCCCTTCAAATTGATAGCTTAAAAACTATATATTAGTGTGGCCGGTGGTATGACACCTGTGTTGACGCTGTCATGCACCATTTTTCATGTCGACTTCACCGCTAAGAACATATCTACAAAACTATAAACTGTGAGGTGTTCTTTTTTTTTTCTTCTTGTTTTGTTACTTATTTTTGCTAACTCTATGAGTTCGTCTTGCAGGTGATAAATTGAATGACAATCGTTTTTGCATATTTGAAAGTGTTCTTTACAAAACCCTTTAAGACATATTTGACATCATATGAACATAATTCCTGAAGAGAACAAGCACATGTAAGTCGTTTCTTCGCTCTTGTACCCCACAACACATCGGATCCACTAACTATTGTAATCCAATCATCAAACATTTGCTGATAACTCTTTCACTAACTAAAAGATCAAGTTAGGAAAACCAGTGTGTGGCTTGGCTAGGTGCACCAGCCACTGGTTTCTCAATTTCTTTTATTATACTGCATACAAGAAATTACGTGACCGACTAAGTTAGCAAGTTTTGGAAAGATTAGGCAGGAGCTTTCAAGTTTCTACATATGTGTGTGTGTGTATTTACTTGTAATTTATTTGTTCCATTTTCTTGAGCTAATATGATAGTTAAATTTCTAGAGTTAATTTATTCGTATGGTTTTTTTTTTATCAAAGTCAAGTTTTTCAACTTATGTAAACTTCTGTTATTAATGTTTTTTTTGTATTTTAACTTGAAGGGCACTTGCAATTTTTGCCCCTCTTTTTGCGAAATTTGATAAAGTTATTTCAAGGTTAATTCTTTACGTCCATTTAAAGTTATGTTTTGTATATAACATAACAGGAAACTCATTCATATGTTCTGAACACTCAGTTTTGCAGTAGCGCTGCTAATGGGAGTATCATCTGCATAGCTTGCAACAATTCTGAAATGGATCTTTATTTTGGATTTATGATAGCCATGATGTATGACATGTGTTGAAATGTATGATATGGTTAATTATATCAAGAATTCGTAATAATTGTGGATGTATTTTCAAGTGTGCAATAATAATTTTTTTAATGTAATCAATCATTATGTTAAGTTTTTTGGTTCACGCCAGTTTTATTTACATCAAGTTATTTTTTTCTTGATTTGTAATATAATAGGAATCATAGAGAGAAAAAGGGTAAAAATTTACATTTTTTTGACAATATACGTCGGATTTTTAAAATATAAGGCGATGTATAAAATATAGATTATACATCGGTTGGTAAAGAAACCGACGTAAAACGTCAAATAATACGTCGGATTTAGGGCTAATACGTCGGTTGTTTGCCGTTTATATGTCGGTCATTAAGAATATTATACGTCGGTTTTTTCTCTTTTAAGTCGGTTGTAAAGCCGACGTATATTTGACATTATACGTCGCCTTTTTAATCGACGTAAAAGATCGGTTACTTTATACGTCACCCCTCTATACATCGCCATTTAACCGACGTATAATATCTATTTAACCGACGTAAAAGGTCAGTTTTGTACTAGTGCAAGTGCCTATCGAAAAGCCATGATCCCCCAATAAAGATAACTTATTTGAATGCAGAATCGGGCCTTCAACATTTAGATTGATGATTTCCTGATGAGGCTAACTCACCAAATATGCACAATCAAGTTCTTCGATAGTAGCCGCTCCAACGTTGTTGGGGGTTAAATATGTCTTCAAGTGGAATAATATTCATAAAGGCTTTGGTAAACCAAATAGGTCTTCAATTCAAATAACAAGCCTAGTTGGCGCGTCAACTAGGTCCTTCAGGAAAAACCCCTGAAGGCCTTCGACCAAACAAACCCTTGGAGGCCTTCGAATATTCAACTGTTGATGTTGGAGCGCCAACCTAGTTGGGGAACCAACCTAGCTGGGAAGTGTATCTTTTGACTAGGTAAAACCCTTAGAGGCCTTCAGTAGTAAAATAGAGTTGGCACGACAACTAAAAGAGTAGTTCTTCCGTAATAAGTCTTCAATAAATCTTCATTCTTGATAGTTATTATGTGCCCAAAAATGGGTATCAATCCCCGAAATATCCGGATATAAGGGTTGTTAACCCCATTATTTCCTTAGTCAATATTCGCCTAAAACAGTATCGATAAACGGTTATAGTTTTTAGATAATGTTATTAATTAGTTAAATGATGCACACATCACGAAAAGTGTTTGTGTGTGTATATATTTATTTATATATATATATATATATATATATATATATATACAAGGATAACATATATTCTATGTTAAAATTTAGATTGTACAAAAAAGTAAATAATAAGATTAGGAAATGTTCAGTTTTCATTCATTATTTTTTTTTCAAAAAATTAAATACATATCTAATTAGTTTGAAAAAAATACAAAGAACAAATATGAGAATATTAGGAAGACATATTACATTCAATAGAAAAATTAAAAAAACAATAATGAAGAGGAAAAAAATTTCAGTCAAATTCAATCAAATATAGTATATTCAACTGAATTCAGTTAAATTTAGTTAAATTCAAATCGAATTTAGCTGTGTTTTAATTTTTAACGAAATCTGGTTGAAAATTGTAAATTTTAAAATAAACCAATTTTCCATTGTCATGTGTCACACTTTAATCTTTAGTAGATGCTGAATCACATTGAGATTCAGGTTCTTGTGGGCTTGATCCTTTCAGCTTCTTTTGTCTCTGAAAGACTAACTCCTCTGCTTTTCTTTTCTTTTCCATGGGATGTGAAAACCCAAGCTTTGAAACAGTCTCAGCAACCTTCTCCCATGAAATTTCAACAATCTTTGCAGTTGGAGAGGCTTTTGCTGGAGAGTCTGAGATAGAGACAATTTTTGGTTGTGCATCAGGAATACCAACATCAGGATTTGGTTGAGCATCAGGAATAGATGACTCATCAGGATTTGATGTCTGAATATCAGTATCCTTCATTTGCACCTTCAAAGGAATATGATACCTGCTTTTTGATAATTTCCTTTTCTTCTGTGGCTTTGATGAAGGTGCCACAGCTTCAGTAGCAGTATCAGCAACTTCCTTGATTATCTTAAACTTGGAGGAGATGGCATATCATCCTCAGAATCACTTTCATCTATTAACCTCAACTTTCTTTTGACTGGAACATCCTCAACAACCTTGTCAGTAACAATCTTAGCACCTTTCTTCACCAGGACCCCTTGTACACCCCTTTCATCTTCTTTTGAGTGAGTGGTGTAGAGGAAAAATCCTTTGATCCTGATTGTCTTCCAGACACATCAGATCTAGCTGATTTCTTAGATTTTACAACTAAAGTCTTTTGGGAGACAATAGAGGTGGCAGTTGATTGTTTTGACTGTTTGGGTTGGATGCTTGGGTCAGGAACAAGGTGTGATTGGCCTTGCCCCATAGCATCAGAAATTGTTCCATATTAAGTAGGCATTTTCTCTTTCAAGAAAAGCCTGACCTCGTCAGGAATAAAGGCATTGCCTGTAAAACCATTTGCCTTATCACTGTTGACTAAGGACTTCAGATTATTCTCTATAATTCTACAAATAGGTAGAATCACATCATTCTCAAAAGTAACATCAGGACAAAAGTGATTAAAGATTAACTGAAAAATCTAAGGAAACGGACATAACCTAGCTTATCTGACTTCCTATCACTTAAAGCTTTTAAGATAAAACTACCATAATCAAACACTGTAGAATGGATAAGACTTAAGAGAGTACCCAATTTTAAGAGATCCTGATGGAAGAGCATCAAAATTTGATGTCTTATTCAGGAAACAGCGGCTGATTGTGTCAAATAAGAAATTCCATTCTTTCTTAAGCTTTGTCCTGAAGAGGTTGCCATACCTCTTTACTTCCCCATTGTAGCCCATCTTGTCAACAAACTCAAAAATTGTTGAGTCAAAAATAGTATCAGGAATTGCATCCCCAACAACAGGCAAATGTAAGGCTTCCTCCACTATTGCAGGAGTCACGTAGTGAGTAACCCCATCATATTCAAAGCTCATCAGGATTGAGCCAGAATGCCCTTTTTCAAAAGAAATTGAATTCCACACCTGCATAACAGACTTAAAAGAAACACTTGCAGGTTCTGTTAGAGCAAACTTCAATTGACTTGAAGCTAGAAAATCTTGAACAATATGAAACTCAGAGGGCAGATCTTGATGGTCTAGAATTGCTACAAAATTATTAGTGGCAAAAGTAACACCACTAATCACAGTCTGTTTGTTCATGAATGATGAAGACGCCATTAAAACAGAATAGAAAGCTTAAAAATTGAGATTTAGAAAATAGGGTTTTTGAGCACAGAGAGAGAGAGAAGATGAAAAACTGATGAAGAGAGAGTAATCGGGAATTTAGAAAATCAAATGTATTTTGTTAAAACAAAATATTACTCTCAATGACAGGTGGCAAAATATGATTTGTGCAAAAATGATTAGTGGACAAATTACGTGTGTAATTAAACATAACTGCACCGCTTTTTATGTGTATCTATATGTATATATCTATTAGTGTGACACACATGCGCAGACAGTTGTCTAATTAAAAACTCAAACGTTTCTCATCAGTAACTGACAAAAAATCAGGCACAAATCTAGCAATGAAATACTGACCTGTACATCAGGATTGACCAGTTGACTTCCTGTCAGGATTGAGTCCTATCAGGATTTGATCAAAATTACATACCTTGCAGAATGACCATCAGGATTTGATAGTCATCGGGATTTCCTCTCTGTAGCTTTCCTCAGAAATTCTCAAAATTCATCATTCCAAGTTCATTCACCAACTTGTTGAAAGTAGCTTCAGGTAGTGGCTTGGTGAATATATCAGCTAGTTGTTGATCAGTAGGAACAAAGTGAAGTTCAATTGTTCGTTCCAGAACCTGTTCTCTTATGAAATGATATCTAATACTGATGTGTTTAGTAAGAGAATGTTGAACTGGATTTCCTGTCATTGCAATAGCACTTTGGTTATCACAATAAATAGGGATATTTGAGTATGACAGACCATAATCTAACAACTGATTTCTCATCCACATTATCTGAGCACAGCAACTTCCTGCAGCAATGTACTCGGCTTCTGCTATTGTAGTAGAGATTGACTTTTGCTTTTTACTGAACCAAGAGACTAATCTTCCACCCAAAAACTGACAGCTTCCTGAAGTACTTTTTCTGTCTATTTTGCATCCTGCAAAATCAGCATCTGAATAACCACACAAACCAAAATCTGATTCCCTTGCATACCAAAGGCCAAGAGAAGGAGTGCCTTTGAGATATCGGAAAATTCTTTTAACTGCAATCAGATGAGGTTCCCTAGGTTTTTCTTGAAATCTTGCACACAGACAGGTTGCAAACATGATATCTAGTCTACTTGCAGTGAGATACAATAAAGAGCCAATCATTCCTCTGTAGTGAGTTACATCTACCTCAGCACCTTGATCAGGATCAAGTTTGGTAGTTGTAGCTATGGGAGTACTTGCAATAGCACAATCTTGCATGTTAAACCTTTTCAATAAATTCTTTGTATATTTTGACTGATTGATAAAGATGCCATCATCAGTCTGTTTAACTTGAAGACCAAGAAAGTAACTCATTTGTCCCATCATGCTCATTTGATATCTTGACTGCATAAGCTTAGAAAACTTTTCACACAGCTTATTGTTTGTTGACCCAAAAATGATATCATCAACATAAATCTGAACTAAAAGCAAATCCTTACCATGATTCAAATAGAACAAAGTTTTATCAATAGTGCCTCTTTTGAATCCACTTTCCAGTAAGAATTGAGCTAGGGTTTCATACCAGGCTCTTGGAGCTTGCTTTAGTCCATAAAGTGCCTTATCCAATCCGTAAACATGATTTGGATATTTAGGATCAATGAAACCAGGAGGTTGTTTAACATATACTTCTTCCTCCAGTTCACCATTTAAGAAAGCACTTTTCACATCCATCTGGAAAACCTTGAATTTCTTATGAGCTACATATGCTAGAAAGATCCTGATGGCCTCAAGTCTTGCAACAGGAGCAAAAGTTTCATCATAATCAATTCCTTCTTGTTGAGAATACCCCTTTGCAACTAGTCTTGCTTTGTATCTGATAATTACACCATCTGAATCAGTCTTATTTTTGAAAATCCATTATTTACCAACAATTGACCTATTCTTTGGTCTTGGCACTAGTTTCCAGACTTCATTCCTTTCAAATTCATTCAATTCTTCTTGCATTGCAGTAACCCAATCAGCATCTTTAAGTGCATCTTCAACTTTCTTTGGCACCTCTTTTGACAGAAAGTTATTATATAGAAATTCATTTTGAGTTGCACTTCTTGTCTAAACACCTGCATCAGGATCTCCAATTATCAAATCAGGAGTATGACTTGCAGTCCATTTCCTTGCTGGTGGTAAGTCATTTCTTGATGTAGATGCTCCCCCTTGATTGGTGTTATCTTGATTAGAAGAATTTGTTTCATTAGAAGCTCCCCCTGAATTATTGTTATTATCAGGATTGTCACTTGAATCAGTATCTGAAGAATTTTGTCCTGATGATTGAGTTGACTCTGAATCTGTAGTAGATTGTTGTTGCTCCCCCTCAACATTAGCACTACTAGATGTATCACTATTATTTTCATCATCAGTATTAGCACCATCAGAATTTGGTGCTTCATCAGGATTTGGAGCATCATCAGTATTTGATGAGTCATCAGGATTTGGTGACCCATCAGTATCTGATGAATTATCAGGATCTGATTCATTTTCTTCAGGTTCCTTGGTAGCTTCATTTTCAAAAATCAATCTATCATGTGAGTCTTCATTCAATCCAATTATCTTCTTGTCATCAAAAGATACGTGTAGTGACTCCATGACAGTCCTTGTTCTCAAGTTAAAAACTCTAAAGGCTCTTGATGCAGGATAGCCTATGAAAATTCCCTCATCAGCCTTTGTTTCAAATTTCCCTAGCTGCTCAGGATGAGTTCTGAGAACAAAACATTTATACCCAAACACATGCAAATGCTTCAAACTTGGTTTCTTCTCCTTGAGTGACTGATAAGGAGTAACACCGTGCATGTTTATCAATGTGATATTTTGAGTATAGCATGTTGTGTTGACTGCTTCTACCCAGAAATATGTAGGCAATTTAGCTTCTTCCAACATAGTTCTGCCAGCTTCAATAAGAGTTCTATTTTTCCTTTCAACTACTCCATTTTGCTGAGGTGTGCCAGGAGCAGAGAATTGTTGAATAATTCTTTTGTATTTGCAGAACTCTTCCATATTTGAATTCTTGAATTCAGTACCATTATCACTTCTCAGTATCTTGACTTTGTACTTTGTGGTTGTCTCAATCATTCTCACATGATCCAACAGTATTTCAGGAGTTTCATCTTTTCTGTGCAGAAAATACACCCAGGTGAATCTAGAATATTCATCAACAATTACAAGAGTGTACCTTTTCTTACTGATGGACATAATGTTGACTGGTCCAAATAGATCAAGATGCAGCATGTGATATGATTCTTCAATAGAGGATTCTGATTTACTCTTTAATGATGTCCTTCTTTGTTTAGCCTTTTGACAAGCATCACAGAGTCCATCAGGAGTATACAAAGCTTTAGGTAATCCTCTCACTAAATCTTTCTTAACCAACTCATTGATATTGCTGAAGTTGAGATGAGAAAGCTTCTTATGCCAATTCCAACTTTCATCTACTGATGCTTTACTGATGAGACAAGTAGGGGAGCCATCAGTATTTGAGAGAATGTTGGCTTCATAAATGTTACCATGTCTGTAGCTAGTCAATGCTTTACTGATGAGACAAGTAGGGGAGCCATCAGTATTTGAGAGAATGTTGGCTTCATAAATGTTACCATGTTTGTAGCTAGTCAATGCTATCTTTCCTGTTTGTTTGCTGACTACTTCACAATGTGTGGAATAGAAGTTGACATGATAACCTTTGTCAGTGATTTGACTAATACTCAACAGGTTGTGTTTTAGTCCCTTCACTAGAGCTACTTTTTCAATAATGACATTCCCAATGATTATATTACCATATCCCAAAGTTTTTCCAACGTTTCCATCTCCATAAGACACAGTTGGGCCAACTTTTTCCTCATATTCTGATAATAGGGCCTTGTTTCCAGTCATGTGCACAGAACATCCACTATCCATGACTAACACATTTTTCTTTTTACCCTGCAATCAGAATGTTAAAACACTAGTTAGAATTTTTAGGAACCCACACTTGTTGGGTTCCTTTTCCATGCATTTTATTAATTTTAGCAGCAGAAGACTTTCTGATTTTAGCAGTCCTAACAGGATTAACTCCATCAGGATTGGCTTTGTCAGTATCAGTATTAACAAAAGCATGCTTCAATTTGACATTCTTAATGCTACCAGAATTTGCACTATTATTAAACTTAGGTAATGGATCATAAAAGTTGTAGTACAAATCATGGTATTCTTCACATGTGTAAATAGAATGCCATTTACTACCACAACGAAAATAGGAATTTTGTGGTTTATAAAATACTAATCTATTCCTAACATCAGACCTAGGAATTTCAGTAACCTTCTTTTTACTCTTTCTGCAATCAATAGCAAGATGATTAGAGTTACCACAGGTAAAGCGGCATTTTTTACGTGCATTTGGGATAAACCTATAGTTATTCTCTTTATTAATCCCAGCTTTACCATTCCTGTTTCTCTTGACAGTTGGTAGATTTTGTTTACCAATAACATCACTAACTTTTTCCCTAAGTTGTTTCTGAGACAATAAACCTACATTTTTCTTTTCAGTTTTCTTGACAGGTTTAGACTTGACACAAGGAACTGAGTTTTTAGAAGTAGATCCCTTTTCAAAAGTAGAATTGGGATCATTACCAAATACAAATTTAACAGGCTTAATCTTTGATTTGGTTTTGTCTATAACATGTCTATAGGTCATTGGACTTACTGTCTCATCTATAACAACTTTTTTTTTCAATTTCCTATCCTCATCTGACATATAACCTAGGCACTCTTTCCAATTCTTAGAAGTATTTATTTCATGAAATTTCCTTCCAGAATCTGTCCAGGTTCTAATTTTCTCTTTAGCTTCCTCAAGTTCTTTTTCAAGAGCAGTACATTTAAGTTTCATCTCTAAATACATGTGTTTGGCATTATCACATTCTATTTGTACTTTTTGCATAGAAGAGAATTCAGTTTCTAAATGCTCATTCCTTTTTCTAAGTTCAGACATTTCAGATAAGATTCTAGTATTTTTAGCAGTTTGACTTCTAAAGCTAATATGCAATGACTTTAGAAAACGTCTTAACTCAGAAGCATTATCAGTATCAAAATCAAAGACAGTATTTAGTACCTTATCCTCAGGAATAGCAGTATCATCAGTATTGGCCATTAGGGCATAGTTGACCACCTCAGTATCAGATTCTGAGGAAGAGTCCATTCAATCCTTGCTTGAAGTAATGAGTGCTTTAGCCTTCTTGCACTCAGTTGCAAAGTGCCCCATTCCATTACACTTGTAGCATCTAATCTTTGACTTGTCAAATTTGCCACTTTTGCTGTCCTTTTTATTGTACTTGTCTTTGTCAGCATTGAAGGTCTTTTTCTGGAAGTTGCCTTGTCTTCTAGCCTTCCTGAACTTCATCTTTTTGAAGCCTCTGACTATCATAGCAACCATCTCTTCCATGTCTGAGTCAGAAGAATCATCATCAGTATTGGCATCAGGATCGCCATCAGTATCTTATGATGAGTCATCAGGATCTAACTCAACTATTCTTGATTTCTTTCTAGAGACCTCCACAGCTTTTCCTTTTGATTTAGCGTCTACTTTAAAAGCAATAGACTTTCCCTTGCTACTTCTCTTATTCTTCCTTTGTTGAACCTCAAGATCATAGGTTCTCAGCATCCCATAAACTTCATCAAGAGACATAGTGTTTAGATCATACTGATGTCTAATGATTGATATTTGTGTATCCCATTCTTCTGGTAAAGCTCTTAGGAACTTGGTGTTAGAATCTTCAGAAACATATTCCTTGCCAACTAAAGATAGATTATTCAAGAGTGTTAGAAATTTATCATACAAATCAGTCAGGCTCTCATCAGTTCTAGCATCAAATTGTTCATATTCTTGAATCAATAGAGCCCTTCTATTTTTCTTGACAGATGCAGATCCTTGGCATTGAACTTCCAAAGTGTTCCAAATTTCCTTTGTAGACTTGCATGCAATCACCATGTTTGACATGACAGCATCAAGACTGTTGTGAAGGATATTCTTTATCTTTGCATCTCTGAGAACATCAGCTTTCTCTTCTGGAGTCCAATCTATTTTAACCTTGACTGCGTAGTGTTCAGGTACAGTATCTGTTTGTGGAATAAGTCTCGTAGGAATATTTGGTCCATCACGAATCCTGTCCAAATAATCAGGATCCATAGCCTCCAGGTACATCAGCATCTTCACCTTCCATGTTGGATATTCAGATTTCTTCAGGATGAGAATTTTCATACTTTCATACTTTGTCGACATCTTAGATCGTATCTGATTCAAATATAAATCAGTCTGCTCTGATACCAATTGTTTCCCAGTAAATAACAATTGTAGAAGGGGGTTGAATACAATTGTATAAGATTCTCGACTTAATAAATTATATATCACAAATATGAAAGAATAATAATAGCTTTATTAAATCTGATATAAAACTGTTACAAACTCTCTCAAGAAATTCTGATGTTCTTGAGAGCATCAAGGTTACAAAAATACTCGTGTGTGTGATCGATCTAAATCGAAACCTAAACTGTGTTTATATATACTACACAGCTTCTCTATCAATTACATGATAAGTCCTAATCAATTACAAAGATTGAAACCTATCCTAAATTGATAGCTTCATTACTATAAATAAGGAACCGACAAAATAAACTTCCTTATTTAACTAGACTCCAAATATAACTCTAAGTATGAATCCTGATCAGCTTCCAGTCCTGATAATCAATCCTGATCCTAGTCCTGATGTAGATCCTGATGACAATCCTGATACTGACGCTTGAGCAAATACTGATGACCATGCAATACTGATGACGTCAGCAATCCTGATCAGTTGAGTCTAGATCCTGACGATCATTGAATCCTGATCTAACATATTCGTCAAACAGTTAAGGAAAGATTTATTGAATATTCCTTGAATGAACAGGATAGTTAGAGAAAATTATATAAATATTCTAGGAAAATTTTAAAGAATGTTAATGACCATTCCTTGAATAAAAGTTGTGTAAAAGCCGAAGGAGGTTAGCATCAACTACCTCCCGGTCGCCTCTCGAGTACGAACGATGTACCTCGAGACATGAATAAAAGACGTGTTTTCCAACCCTTGAGTCAACATAAAGGTTGATAATGAATAAAAGTGAAGAACACATAGCAATACGAGTATCAAGTTTATCTTCAAAATATGACACAACAAACCCTTTATGAATCAAAAGTGGAAGCACAGTCAAAAGGTTCAGAACTTGCATTCATAGAAATTAGAATATAGATTAGGAAGGCTAGACAAATAATGATTTCCTTTTCTGGTCATCCTGGAGCACGAACAAGGCACTCTGATAAGTAATGGTAACTTAAATAGGCATACTCCACCTAAAGGTAATAAGATGAGAGGAAAGTAAATGAAATGAAATAACCATATCGGTTGTTGGTTACACTCCAAGTTTAAAGTAGGAAATAAATAGGGTTACCTGACATAGCTATTCAAGGTAACACATGATATGAACAATTTTAGATTGAGTAATGAACCAGCAAGAAAAAACCAAGGCCGGTCAATGATCATCCGTAGTTCTAACATCATCGGTACGAGGATGATCCCTTCTCCACACCTTCATAACATAGGATACTAACTAAATAGTTCCTCAAAATCATACCAAACTCACTTAATAAATTGGGGGTTCGTAAACATATCTGTCATTCCCTTATAGTTATCCAAAATTTGTGCCTCACATGGTCGAGTCAATATGTCCGCACAAGATGGAGGTCTACTAGTTACTATATACGTAGTCTCAAACAAGAGTTGTATCGAAGGAATCCAACTCCAATCACACTGACCTCCTTTCCGATAGGTCTGAAATCGTTGTATCGCTCGTTGCAGCCATACGTAACTTCATTATAGTCATGCCATCAATTCCCAATGTTCTTGATTTCTGAGTTGAACCATCGTGGTCTAACATAAGAAGCATACTCATGATGTCGTCTAGTGTGCTCGTCTTACGATAACGTTCTTGTAATACATACATGCAAAATCTTCCTCGAGGGCAACGAAATCCCCAATGGTGTAGTAGACACTATCTCTGGTGGAATTGTTGTTCGTGGGGTATTGAAACCTCATAGACAAAACAATGCCTTTAACTAGTCCAGGTATCCAAGTAACCTTAATCGCGTAAGCAATTTGAAATGCCTTTGTCCTCACACTTGCTGCCCCCTTGTGGGAAAATTATGAAGGGCTACGAGTCACAAAATTCACGCCAGTCAAATCGATCTATGGTATTGGCAATCCCGCCTCTACCTCAACTACTCTTGAGACTCTGCTCCACGTTCGATAATAATGTCTTGGATAAATTATGTACGTTTCTAGACTCTTTTCTCATCATTCTGATGGTTTCCAAGGATTTTATCAGTCCTACAATAAGACCTCGGGTAGATGCTCCACTCATAGCTTACTTAATGGTACTACATCTGGTAGTCCAATAACGAACTCTATACGAGCTCTTACGTTATTCTCATACTTAGACATAACTCTTAACACTCTCGTCTCTGAGTACTATAACTTATCGCTCTGATACCATTTCTGTAACGCCCCCAGAGCCGGGGTCAGGAATCCAGGTCGCTACGACACCATCCAATCATATAATACATGTATTAACTCAATGATCCAATCAAAACAACATCATAGACCCCCAATCTCTTACTCACACAAGTTATAGCCTTAGAAACGATATACAATAACATTAGTTAGTACAAACCAAATGTACTATCCATGATCTCACACTACTAACTACAACCTCTACATGGAATTATTACAACCCATTTTGTAAACACACTTAATAAAGATAGTTGAACCTATCCAACTTACTCATACAGTATCCTTCTTGAACTGCACTATCTCAAGGGAGTATCTTTCACATTCATTTCCTCGTAATACGGGACGACCGACTATGGTCTCACTGAAAATATAATTTTTAACAAAGCAAGAATGAGCGAAAGAATGCTCAGCAAGTTAACTAGTCACTAATATAAAGTTCTTCCAACAATATAAAAGTAGTACATAGTTTTCCATTGAAAGTATTCATACTTGATATGAAGTTTAGAATACTACCATATGAACGAGTTTAGTTCGTAATTTAGAAATACACTAACAATGACTTAGCACGATTTTTAGAAATCAACAAGTACGCAGTTCCAGATGCTGTTAGATGAACAACACTAGTTCACCAGTTTTAAAATTACTGTTTGTGTTTCATCAATAAATAACCAGAATCATTTCACCTTTTTAAATATTGCTTTCGAAATATCAAATCATTCACACTAAAGTTAACACTATCGGTAAATCAGCACCTTGGCCTTTGTTACAGTGTTAATCAGAATTTTTCCAAACTGGAAGGAAGGGACTTATCCAAAACAGAAAACACGATATGAAGTGACGATGATCAGTCGCCATAACCATATCCACCGCGGGTCTTCTCTACTAGTAGAAGGGCAAAAACTCCATCTGTAATTACCTTGGACGAAAACTCCATCTGTAATCGTCCTGGATGAGAACTCCATCTATAATCATCCTGGATGAGAACTCCATCTGTAATCATCCTGGCGCATACGGCCAATAATTGATGGACCGCCTGGCTAACGGCCTCTTATATAAAATTCAGGATCGTTCATCAACGGTCCTTCTCGCGCTGGAGTCCCCGTTTTATTTTCTTTTTTAGAATCGTTTTGAAAAGAAAAACGAGTAGTTGAAGTCCGACCTTAGTCGACCAATTCTTACTTGAAAACAGTGTTACTTGAGCAAACCATGACCGGGGGTTTTCACAAAAAGATTTTGAGTGAGAAGGTATACGTGTTTAAACTTTTTGAAGCATCTTGGATAACTTTTAAATAATATTTGAAGTATTTTTGGAAACGTTTAATATATTTAATAAATATTTAAATAGTATATTTTATCCAAGATAAATGTTTTTGGAATATTTTAATAAATGAAGTTCATTAAGTACTTGTAAATACGTATACTATTTCCCGAAGAACCTTTCGGGTTTACATACTTATGAAACGTCAAAACAAAATACCGCTCCCCGGTCAACTCTACTTTTTGGACCGACGCGCTCTATTCCTAGAGCCGTCGTCCGAATATTGAATTCAAGATACCATTATTAACGAGGTATGCTTTATCAAAACTTTACATGTATAACTCATCATATAATTCGAACAAATACACTTGATATTAAAACAGTAGACACAACAGAATAAAGAAATGGTATATGTGTTTAGAGAACGGAAAATTGCATAAACATGCTCCAAAGATATTTTCATAAGTAGAACATAGGATACGAAAACTTGCCACGATACTTTTATCAAATGAGTAAGAGTTAGTAAACTTGCCTGATGTCCAAGCTCTAACTGGATGTCATCTCTTCTAGTCCTGGAACCTCTACCAAGACAATACATAACCTTAATTAGTCACTTGATTGACAATTCACTTATTCTAAGTAAACTCCATTTTACCCGACTTTCACTCTCTCGGGTCCACTTAACTTACGATCTTCTATACCGTTTACTAATCATTTCTAATCTCGTTATTCACACCAATACGTTATCTTGATAATCCTTAACAAGTTTTGTGTTTTAGTCGACTCGATGTT
The DNA here is from genome assembly GCA_030848705.1 of Heracleum sosnowskyi. NCBI lineage: Eukaryota > Viridiplantae > Streptophyta > Magnoliopsida > Apiales > Apiaceae > Heracleum > Heracleum sosnowskyi. The sequence continues at coordinate 88,962,352 of CM061235.1, read as the reverse complement.
ACCCTTTTAACTTAGCCAAAACGGATGGTCAAAGTAGTACCTCTAGAGTTGAATTTCCATAGAATTACTATTCCGCAACTCACACTCTAACACTTTTAGTAAATCAGAAAATTAATAATTAAATACAAAACCACCTCAAGGAGCTTCATGAGTATTTTTAAAATTTATCAAAAATATCTTGATTTGAAAACATGAGTCGAAATAGGTGAAATGCATTTTTAAAAGCCGAGTCAACTACGGAGTTTTACTATTCGCGCTCGTTTCACGAAAACGCTCATAACTCATTAACTGTTAACTCTATTGACGCACCGTTTTTGCGTGCACGATCTACAAAATGTCTAGAATATAATCCATCAAAATTGTAGCTTTGGACAGAGGACGCATTTTCCCTAATGTGCACAAAAGGTCAGTAGCTTTGCAGGGTATAGCGTCATCACGCAACTTTGGTTCCAACATTTTTATAAAATCGAAAACTTATTGTTTTAACACGAAACCTTTTTGGTAATCTTTAAAAATCCTTCCTTAATCCTCAGAAAAAGTTTCAAATTAAATTACAGAGTTTAACTAGGTGAAATTCGTCTCCAAAGTTGGAAACCCGAGAGGTCCGGGTGTCCTGCGCATGTCTCACTAAAACCTCAATATCTCCTAGATCGTTAATCGTAATGACACGATTCTTTCGCAAAAGCAAACTAGAAACGGACCTCTACATACACATAGGCAGTGTTCATTTTTAACAGTGGGGTATCCTCTCCGATTCTTGGCTCAAAACAGGGCTAAATACAAACGGGCATTACGACGACTATATCTTAACGATTTCCATGTTTTAAACTACGTCAAATCATTACCCAATCAAACCAACTCATCTAACATCTCAACTAAGTTATAAACCTCAAGAACAATAGTCAAAACTAACATCTACACAATCAACCACCAAAACAACAACAATCATCCACCAAAACCAACCATCCATTCTTATAACCATACTAACATAAACTAACTCAAAACTCATCACATAAATCAATTTATAACTAATGGTTCAAAGAGTTTACACCTTCCTTGATGCCTCAACATACTAACAATAGCTTACAATCCTTGCTTGAGCCTTGAATTAACCTTAGAAGCCTTAAACTTACAAAAGAAAATCAAGAACATAAGTTAGTTACTATTCATGCCTAAACTTTGCACAAGGATTTGATCATGCTAACCTTAATGGATGATGATGAAACTTGGAGATCTTCTTAATCTAATCAAGGGCTTTCCAAAGAGCTATTACTTGCAATTTATGGTTGCTTGGAGCTTGGGTTTTGAAAATCTATTAGGAAATAGTTGAATGGTGTTCTTCAAAAAGGAGGGGGGAGAAGATAAGATTTTCTTGATATTTTGCTTGGTTGGTTGTGATAATTATGAAGTAAAGTGTGGTTATGTGCTTGTTTGGATGACATGAGCAAGCTTACATCACACCTTGGACAAGTGTTGATAATCTACATGGCTAAGAAATAAAAGGATACTAACTACTTGTAATTATCTTAATTGCTAGCACATGGTTGATACTTAAGTTGTAGGTGTTTTGTGTCCAACTTGCCCAACACGCTTCTTTTCTCGTTTAATCGTAATTCGCTATGTATTTGCCTTCTCGCTTAATCTCTTTGAACGCTCGCAGCGATTCCTTAAGTGTTCTATCAAAGTAGTTTACCGTAAACATTCTTAATATCTTAATACCTTTGTTAAATCCATATCCATGGAATTGATAAAATAAAATCCTCCAATTTATTAAATAATGATTAATCCTTCATGGTAGAATCTTGGAGAAAACAGAAAATGTTATTCTTCTGATTCTGACAGCTTTTGCATTCACTCATTTACATAGCAGAACGCTAATACGACTTCGAAAGTTCATTGTCCTGGCCCGTAGATAGGGTGGTCTGATAAATTTCTAAAACAGCAAAATCACTATTCATCAGGGTCATATATAATAATAAAATTAAAAAAAATATCAGGGTTTTTAATAAGTACAAAATTTCGGGTTATTACAGTCTCCCCTCCTTAAAATGATTTTCGACTGATGGCCAAGTTTGGAAGTCGATGGATACAAAATATCCTGAATTCACGGCAGAAATCTGAAACGTTAGGTTAGGTTTAGCTGCGGACGGATTTAATCCGTATCGATCAATTAATATTTCACACAGCACCTGGTCAGTTGTGTTAGTAAATAACAACCTTCCCCCTGGTTAATCATGAAACAAGAAAATCTAATTCTTTCAACCTTAATCTCTGGCCCTATTCAACCTGGTAATGAAATAGATGTGTATATGCAACCGTTAATTAGATAGCTGAAAGATTTATGGGATGTTGGAATAGAAACTTATGATGTAAGGGTAGACAACACATTTAAGCTACACGCAAGCCTCTTATGGACGATAAGTGACTTTCCGGGATATGCAGTTTTATCTGGTTAGAGCACGAAAGGTAAACTAGCATGTCCTTCTTGCCACTATGAGACCTCATCAACTTATCTGAAACATAGTAAGAAGGTTGTCTATTTAAACCATAGAAAATTTCTTCCTCCTGACCACAAGTGGAGGTCTGATACGAGGAGATTTAATGGAGATGTGGAAGTGCTAGGATGTCCTGAAATGTTAACCGGGACTGAGGTTGAGGAACTGTTGTGTGGTTATGAGAATGATTTCGGGAAGAAACAGACGAAGCATAGGGGTTCTTCATTAGATTGCCCTTGGAAGAAAAAGTCCATTTTTTTCGAGTTACCATATTGGAGTAGTAATATGGTTAGGCACAACCTTGATGTTATGCATATTGAGAAGAACATCTTCGATAAAATTTTGGGGACTTTGTTAAATATCGGGGGCAAGACAAAATATCATCTTAATGCTCGTCAAGATTTGGAAGAAATGGGGATCAGAAAAATTCTTCATCCAGTCAAATGTGCTGATAACATACATGTTGAAATTAGAGCAGCTAATTTTGATATGACAAAAAAGGAAAAAGAAATTTTTTGTTCAGTTCTGATGAATGCTAAGTTACCACACGGATCTGCCTCTAACATCAGCCGGTGCGTTCAAATGAAGGAGCGAAAGGTATCGGGTTATAAGAGTCATTACGCGCATTTTATTCTTCAATTTCTATTACAATTTGTTGTGGTTAAAACTTTAAAACCTGAGGTAGCAATACCTTTGATGAGGTTGGGGGCATTCTTCAGGGGTATATGTGGCAAAGTCATTGAATTAGAAGATGTGGAGAAGCTACAAAATGAAATAATCGAGATACTTTGTGAACTTGAAATGATCTTTCCACCTGCATTTTTTGAAATAATCGAGATACTTTGAATCGTACGGTACTTGACTATTTTGTACTAATTTCAGGTGTACCGAAAAGCACAAAGCGTAGAGGTCCTACGCGAATGAATAAGGTGTACACAAGGAGGCTTGACGAGAAGGTTGTCATTAAGTTGAACTGTGAGTTACAGGCCATTGCTGACAAAGACGGTGACTTGGCTGAATTCAAAAACTTATGCGGGACATTGGGTAGGCAGTCTGTCCCTCTTGATCTCGTCAGTTGGCATAAATTTCCTAAACAACAAAATGAGGAACTATGGTCTTTTGTTAAGGTAAACTCAAAATATTGCACACCTTTTTTATGATCTCTAGTTGTTTATTATGGTCTCTAGTTGCCACTAATAAATTCCAACTAATTTTTTAGACAAAATATGAAATTACTGATGAAGGAAGAACCTATACATTGCGGACTATTGGTGCTTTGTGGAAATTGAACAAGAGCCGGATTAAGAAAGACCATTATCTCAAATGTGATAATGATGAAGACAGGCTAAAAAATAGGCCCAATGTCATTTCAGTCGAAGAATTCAAGGTGCTTCTCAAATACTGGGGGGATAAAGATGTTCAGGTATATCCATTCATATATCAATACGTTAGCTAGTACTTGACTTTTTCATAATTTTATTTTCGTAATTTTTTGTAAGTTATTTTATATTCTTCGCACTTTATTGAATGGTCAGGAGCGAGCTAGAAAAAATGCAGAAAATCGTAAGTTGATTGTGGAAACGCACACTGCTGGTCGTAAAAGTTTTGCGCAAATTGGCGAGAAAATCGTATGTCCAGCTTTTATTTAAAAGATGGTTTAATTTTCTATGTCATTGTCATTCTTGCATTATATAGTTTTAGTATTATGTCATTCTTTGCATTATTATCGCAGAAAGAAAAGAAGATCGACCCTAAAAAGCTAGCTCTGAAAGACGATATTTATCAGAAAACACGTAAACGGAAACAAGGACAGGAATACAAGGTAAGATGCAAGTATTTAAGTTTTTTAGTCATTTTCATCTATTAAAGATTCTGCAATTTTTTCCTTTGAAGGTAGGCCTTCTTTCAGTTTTAATGTGACCATGTTTATCGTAGGCTATAACTACTGTTGAAGATGGCAGTGGGGCGAAACAAGTCAAAAAAACCAAAACATGGACCGAATTGGCTTCTAGGAAGGTCTGAAAAATGCAAAAAAACAATGAAAGCTCAGCAGCCAATTCTTTGTAGTTCCAGTACGCCTGCTACTGATATTGATGATCTCAAAAAGACTATAAAGGAAGAAATCATGGCTGAAATGCAGGAGATGGTAGACCAAAAGGTGTGTGATAAAATGTCAAAGGTAATAGCGAAATTGGGAGAAATCAATCCAGATGTCAAATACCTTGATGTTGAAGAGTTGTGTGCTGGTACTACTACTGGTGACGAAAGTGAGGACAGTGATCAGGAGGACAATGATCGCGAGGATGATGATGATTACGAGGATGACGATGATCACGAGGATGACGAAAATGATGATTGATAATCAGTAGTACTTAACTCTTATTTTCTATATGCGTACTTTTGGTAGTAGGTTGGTATTTTGACATGATATGATATTAAGACTAAGTTTAATGTAGAATTGTGGTGTAAGTTGACATGTGTTTCGACTTTAGACTTAAGAACTAGATGTCGGACTATGTTTGGGTTTATTGACATATATGTTTGTTGGATTTTCAATTTCGGAACTTTGAAATGTCATTTCTGGTTTGGTACATGTGTTTTTTGGATTTTCCATTGGAATGAAATGTCATTTCTGGTGGATTGGTTTATATGTTTTTGTGCATGGTATATTAAAATTTCAGACAAGACATTGCAGTATGGCTACTAAAAAGCGTTGCACATTAATGTTGCAATTAAAAACTATAAATATTACAATAAAGATTAAAATGTTGCAGATAAATGTTGCTAAAAAACCAAATAGCATTGCAACATGCATCAAATTGTTGCAGATAATTGTTGCAAAAAAAACCTAAATGTATTGCAAAAGGCATCAAAATGTTGCATCAAATTGTTGCAATGAACTAACTTTGTAACATTTTTACTTAATAGATGTTGCAAAAAGGTGTTGCATTAGTCTATTGCAACACCTTAAAAATGTTACTAAAACAGACAAAAGTGTTACAAAAAAATGCTATTGTAATATTTCAAAAAGGGTTGCAATAAGTACACATAGTGTTACAATAGAAGCCATAGGCAACGCCAGTAAATGTAACGCCAAATTTTGGTCAAAACGTTACATAAACTTCTACTGTAACATTTTTAGGGTCTAACAATACACTTTTATGGGGTTACAATAGGTCATTTTTGGTGTAGTGTGGATACTACTGGTAGGGTCAACCGATTAGTTTTGATTTCTGATTCCTATAAATAATGTCATAAGTCATATACATATATACACACACACACAAAATGTAAATATATTTTTTAAATGAAAGTATATTATTTTATATAATGTATAGTTGTATATGATATATACATATATATTTTTTAGGGATATTATCAATGTTACCTTTTTGGTTTTGTCTTTATGAAATGATATCATTCCTTACTTTTTATCTAGGACTGGTACCCTTGTATTTTAGTTTTCACATATACCATTCTATTATCCAAACGTTAGTCAAATTTGAAAATAGAAGTAAATCCTCTAGTTTTCCATTTAAATCTCAAATCTTTCGCATTTTTAACAACCTATTACATAGAGAAACATCATTCATCAAAATATTTAAACAAAAATAGTTCTAAACTTCAGGAAGTATGTTTATGGATTTCTCAATGGTATCATTTTTTATTGACTTTTGCAGCTGATTCCATTATATTTTTGACTTCTACAAGTGGTGCCCTTATATTTTAACATTTAATTAACGTTTCGCTAACAAAAGGGTATCATATATGTGAAACCTAAAATACAAGGGTACCGGAATGGTACCATATGAAAAAGAGAAAGCCAAAATGATACCATTAAGAATATTCCTATTTTTTAAATTATCGAACAAAATTATAACCTAATCGTGTTTAGGTTGGACGAAAAAACATAAAACCCAAACTGTCAGTAGGTTAGAGAAACTAAAAGACAAAACAAGAAAAGTAAGAAGAAAATAACAATTTCATTTTATTTGATTGCTTTTTTCAGAATACATTCCATTAGCTTATAAAGAAAACTAATAGACACGTGTCGCACTTCTAATGCCTACTTTGATAACAACCACTCACACAACCTTATATTGATACTATTGTTTAATTCCCGTCAGAATAATAACCCACAAACTATAAAACGACATTGTACTAATCTCAAAGTCCCAATACGACACCGTTTGATATAGAGGAGTATTCCCGCCAAAAGTATTCGTGACATACCCCTCTTCTACTCCAAATCCTTGACCTCAAGGATTGAAGATGGGGTAAAGTTTCACAAATTTCTCCCATTTTTTCCCATGTAGCCTCCTAGGGTGTGCCATTTTCCCACTTAACAAGGACCAAAACAACAGGGTTGTTTCCTATCTTAACCATTCAACACTCCAGTATGGCAATGGGTTGTTGGTCAAGGATTCCCGTTTCGGCAACAGTGGGGAGTGTGACTTGAACATCAACTCAGAATCCAACTTTCTTCTTCAACTGGGATACGTGAAAGACGTTGTGGATTCTAGCTTCAGGTAGAAGATCCAACTTATAAGCTGTTAGTATTAGTGCTCTAGGTTTTAAAGAAAACATTTCATTATTATAAATTATGTTTTATTGATTATTATTATTATTTTATTATGTCTTTATTTACCGCGTTATAAATGTTAGCATAATAAATGTCCTTGGAAATATGATATGTATTCGATATCTTTAAGTATGTGACTTAAAAATGAGATTATATGAATAGTGTCTTTATTCCTAAATATCTCTAGTCGAGTGTTATTATTTAAGGACAATAATAATGCACAGAGACTAGTATGTTTGTTGACTGATGACCACATCTCATTGGTCATAGGTATGGTGATACTAAAGTCAAAACATAGGTGCATGTAAGAGTACATGACACTGGATTGACCCGATGTGAGATTACACATGTTAATAGTGTCATAGGTAATTCTCACTGTGATAATGGTGTAATGATCCTTAGACCTGAAATCATTATATTTCTATACGAGAATTAATATACTTTGATTACATTAAAAGTTACCTTTGATCGGGTGATGATAAAAGTGAACATTGGGTATATTATGAATCGCATGAGAAGTATGAATGATCTAGATGGGATTTAACCCTCCTAATTTTAGGAGCGATATTATTGGCCTCTTGTTTGAGTGAGACTATGAAATGCACGGCCGTGCTCAAATGTTGATTTGATTTATTAGTCTACTCATCGATCAAGAAAATTAAGATTAAATTATGAAGAGGATGACACACTACATGCCTCAAGTTTAATCTATAATATTAAGGTTAAAGGGATTATATTACATGGAACATTATTCACGAAAGGCTTAATCGAATCACCGATTTAATTATTATTACTTGGATAACAATGATGTATTACTAGATGCCACTCATTGTTTACAATTTTAATTAGATATTAAAATTGTTGCCAACGTAATAATAACCTACAGGGTCACACACAAAGAACGCTTGAAGGAGAAATAATTTAAATTATGAATTTAAATTAAATAAGTAATTCATTCTATTTATAATATTAATTAAGTATGACTTAATTAATTAAATAAATAGAAAAGGGAATCACTTAAACTAATTCCGAACTAAGTTATTAATTAATTAAGTGAGACTTAATTAAATAATAAATTGAAATTTTGGATTAGTATTAATTATAATTGGATTATAATTAATAAAGCTTATTCTTCTCTATATAAACTCTCTTAGAGGCTGATTTTAGGTGTAAAGAAACGTTTTTATATTAAAACCCTAGCCGCTTATGAGAGCAAGAAAAGAGAAAGAGAGAGAAAGAAGTTGTTTTCGGGTGCTAGTACACATCAATCCTTCAAGAAAAGCGTTCGTGTGGATAACGTAGATCGTAGATCGCAAGAGTGGGATACGTGGTGATTGAACAAACTTTGGATCTCCATTAATCTTCCATTGATGAATTAAATCTTTTGTTTTCGCATGGATCCTGCGAAGGTGTTTCGAATTTTGGTTTATTTTCACGTTTCCCTGTTGCGTTTATGTGCTCGAAACCCTTCATAAGCCACATTCCCAATTTTTTCCGATACTCGGTATGGGCCGTAGAAATTAGCAGATAGCTTATGGTTTCTGCGTTCATTAACTGACTATTGTCTATATGGTTGGAGCTTTAAAAACACTTCATCATTGACCAAGAAGGAACGATCAGTCCTTTTCTTGTCGGAATACCATTTTATACATTCTTGGGCCTTAATGAGATTATCCTTGATCAATTGTTGGGTAGCTCTTCAGTCTTGTAAGTACACACTGACATCAACATCTGAGGTTCGATTGTAAGTGAAGTTGAGTGAGGGAGGAGGAGTGGAATAGAGGGATTGGAATGGAGACATGTTGAGGGAAGAATGATGGAAAGTATTATACCACTATTCGGCTAAGGACAACCAAGAAGACCATGTGCTAGGCTTATGTCCAATAATGCATTGAAGGAACATCTCGATACATTGGTTTACACATTCGGTTTGGCCATCCGTTTGCGGATGATAGGCCGTACTAAGCTAGCTTGATCTTAGTCCCCAAAGAAGTGAAAAGCTCCTTCCAAAAAGAAAGTGCTGATGAAAATGGGATCACGGTCGGATATGATAGCTTATGGCATGCCATGTAACTTAACAACACTGTCCATAAATTCTTGAGCTATTTTGTTTGTTGTATAGGGGTGGGTCAAGGGAATGAGATGGAAATATTTGGTAAATCTGTCAACCACTACTAAGATGGTATCCCTTCCCTCGGATTTAGGAAGACCCTCCACGAAATCCGTAGAAACAACATCCCAAGAAGAATCTGGTAGGGGAATGGGTTGTAACAAACCAGGTGGGTGTATGTGTTCGACCTTATTCCTATGACAGTTAGGACATTCATTTACAAATAGAGTGACATCTTCTCGTAACCCATGCCAGTAAAAGAGTCTGTAAATTCTTTTTATTGTAGCTGCAACACCTGAATGTCCTCCCTCGGGGTTGTCGTGTAATGTGGAGATAATTTTATTTCTGAGTTCAGTACTGGTGCCAACATAGAACTTACCATTTCGCTTGAGTTCACCTTGAATATAGGAGAAACCATCAGTGTTGGTTGGTGATATAGACAATTCGGCAATCAACTTCTGGGCAGATTCATCTTGAATCAAACTGTCCCTGTAGATCGACCTTTCACTGTGGTTTAACAGAATGGACAATTGCACAAAGATCAGTATCATTGTACATACGAGAGAGTGTGTTGGCGGCCATGTTTTTTTTACCCTTTTTGTACAGCATCGTATAATCGAACCCCAGCAATTTAGACAACCACTTTTGTTATAAACTCGTGGTTAACTTTTGTTCCATTATATGTTTAAGGGCTTCTTGATCTGTATTAATAATAAACGAATGATCGAGAAGGTAGGCATGCCATTTTTAGGTTGCGATGATGACAGCCAATAACTCCTTCTGGTAAGTACATAACCCGAGATGTTTAGGTCCCAAGGCCTTGTTCATGTAGGCTATTGGTTTTCCGTCTTGCATCATGACGACACCCACTCCTAACTTGCTAGCATCAATTTCAATGACTAGGGGTTTCAAAAAATCTGGAAGTGCAAGAACAGGGGTATGTGACATGGCTTTTTTGAGTGCAACAAAGGTTGTTTCAGCATCATTAGTCCAAGAGAATTTCCCCTTTTCAGGAGTTGAGTAAGTGGTTTACTGAGGACACCATAACCCTTTATGAAATGCCTATAATACCCAGTGTGACCAGGAAATCCTTGTAAGGATTTAACATTCCTTGGATTCGACCAATCTCTCATTGCTTCTATCATTTTCTCATCTGCCTCAATGCCTTGATCAGAGATTATATGACCAAGGTATTCCACCTTTGGTTGTGCAAATTCGCACTTATGGAGCTTAATGAAGAGCTGATGTTCTTTAAGTTTTTCAAAAACCAGTTTAAGATGTTCCATATGTTCCTTAAGATTTTTGTTGTAGATTAATATCATCGAAGAATACCATCACGAATTTTTCAATATAACTGGAGAAGACATCGTTCATCAAATCTTGGAAAGAAGTCAAGGTGTTTGTTAGCCTAAACGACATAAATACAAACTTAAACAAACTTTGATATGTACGAAATGCCGTTTTAAAAATGTCTTCAGGACTGATTCGTATCTGGTGATACCCACTTCGAAGATCGAGCTTTGTAAAAATCTGACTTCCCTTTAGTGCTGAGAGTAGTTCTAGCTTTATCAGCCATGTTTGTTTTTTGTTTGTTTTTTGTTTTTGTAATGGTTAGGGATGGAAGGTAGAAGCGGCCGAGGAAAGGCTTGCTCTGATACGAAATGTCAGTATTAGGGTTTTTGGGTTAGAGAAACTAAAAAACAAAACAAGAAAAGTAAGAAGAAAATAACAATTTCATTCCATTTGATTGATTTTCTCATAATACATTCCATTAGCTTACTAAATACAACTAATGAACACGTATCGCACTACTATTGCCTACTTTGATAACAACCACTCACACAACCTTAATATTAATTCTCATCAGAATAATAACCCACAAACTATAAAATGACATCATTATAATTTCAAAGTCCCAATACGACACCGTTTGATACATAGGAGTATTCCCGTCAAAAGTATTCATGACACAAACCCCAACCATTTAAGTTGGTTTGAAATTTTTTTAATCTAATTAAACATCAAAAAAATTATTCATCAAGTTAGTTCAGTTATCAAAAGAGATCATTATCAAAAGAGATCAAATCACACTATGTCTATGCTAAGGTTCTCTTGCGATGATGACATAGACCATGGACTGCTATTCGGGTGGTGCGATGAGCAGACAGGGGTTCAAAGGGCTCTTGTTCATGAGCAAAGACCTTAAAAAAGGTTTATTAGGGATCTCCCCAAAGGGGATTTCTTTGGTACTTCGCTTCAGAGGTACAAAAGAGAACTAGGCAGGTTATAGATTTATATTCTAGCCTGGAGTCTAGTCTCTAGAGGGCCAATGGCCTTCGAGAGAAGGAGAAGTCCTGCTCGCTCATCGTGTTGGTAAAATGAGTAAACACCCCAGGTTAACACAAGGGTAGATGTAATAATCTTTTTGCACAACCAAACAGGCCCTTAGGATTAGTGCGGGTAGTAAGCTAAGTGCAACCAACTGTTCACCTGCTCTCACTCACTTTTTATCTCCCCAGACCCCAGGTCTTTGTATAATTGTATCCTATATCTTCCATAAAGTTTCAGTCTTTCACATTAAAAAGCTCTCTCTTTTTTCTGAATCCTGCAGCTATACAATACAAACAAGATCTTTCTTTTGTAAGTACTGCCACTTCTGCATCTATATTTTTATGTTCTTGCCACTTTTATCTTCTGATTATGTTACATGGGAATTGTTATTAGTTCATATTTTATCATTCTTTTTAGTTTTTTCAGGTACCCTTTTTCTTGATTTCATTTTCAACGTTATTTTCTTGTTACATATTTTATATGTTTATTGTTGTTTATGATGGATTATTAGAATCTTGATTTAGATTAATGGGTTTTTCCTTAATTTGATGTTCTGTAATTGTGGTTCAGTTTTTAAATTTAACATTGAAAAGTGCAATTTCGTATGTTCTTTTTTGTTTGTTAATTATTTCGTGATATCAAGTTCAATTTTTGCAAGTGAAATTGAAGTTCTTGAATTTTTAATTTTCTGTTGTTATTGCTTTCATTGCAGGAGAATTTGATATATAGCACTGGCTGTTGAGAATATAGGGAATTATTAGGAGTATATAGAGATAAATAATGTGGTTAAACATGTCGTCAATTGATGTGTGTCGGAAAGTTATTTCCTTGAACTTGTATTGTAGGGTGATTCTGTAAACTACTCTCTTTTTGTTGATCTTCGGTTTTCTTCTCCAATTCGGACTATAGATTTTGCTTCTCTGTCTAGGCTTTCTTGCTCTGTTCATGTTTTACTCTGTTATATTCGTTTAGTTTTTAGTAGTACATTGTTTTCTAAATTTCTTATACCTTTATTCCACCACTCTAAGCTCAGTGTTTCTGTTTTAAGCCTGTCTTCGTCGTTTTGGCCCATCTTCGGTAGCTATACAGAATTTTACTCTTAATCTCCATTTGAGCTTGTTCCTCTTTTCCTTTCCATTATCTATTGCTTTGTTTCTGTTGTGAAAACGTTTCATCAGAATAGATTAGAGATTGTCTTTCTCCTCCAATTCAAAAGAAGTTATGGTGTGCCAAGCAGCAAGTCAGACGAAATTCAGGGCATTAAAACATGAAAATGGAATTGCTGGAAGAGTAATAGTTAGAGTGATAGCATGTTTTCAACATTTGGAAGATTGCCAGGTTTGTTCAAGGAATTATTTACATTTTTTATTCATTTTAGTGTTACTTTGTGTGAATAATTTAACTCTATGATACTAGATTTGCTTCCATGCTTATTCCTAATTGACACAAGATGGTCTTTTTATTTCAGGCTGAGTACTTCCGCCTCTTGCTTAAACCTGTTACGTAGATTGGTTCCTCGATTGTGTTATTATATCAAGCTGTTAATATTAGTATTTAATTATTCTATTAATTTGTATTTGAAAGTGAGTGAAAGTTGCAGATATAAAACTACAGTGCATAATCTGGTACGTTTGAGATATAACTTATTAGTATTGCACTTCAATCGTTCTATGTATTATCAGCTGGTTAATAGTAAAAAGTCGGTTTTCATGTTATGTTTAGGTATTGTTTTTTGGCTGATGGTGAAGGCTAAAAATCCTTGGCTAGGTAGGGAGCCATCTGATTGGGATGCAGCGAACGTAGACCACATGGGAAGTGTATTACCATCTACCAAACAAAGCTTTGCTGCATCTGGTTTTAACCCTTTCGCATTTTCTGCTAATGCGCCTTTGCCTGAATTTTCCCGTCCTGGTTTACATGGGAGTTGTGGCTTATCTGGTGGTTTGCGACCCCATATGGAAAGCTCGGTTTTCCCTCTTGACCCATATATCAAAGAATCTCAGTCTACATCCGCGCCAAAACTCGGGGTTGAAACTCTGGCTAATAATGTGACTAACTCTAATCGGAGAAGTTATGTCATTTGTGATCAGTCGGACGATCTGGTTAGGTTTTTTCTCAGTTCATTTGGCCCTTCAACCGGAAAAGTTGTTGATTTACCTATGCGACCTGTGCATGCCGGTTGCACGCGTGATGTTCAACAAATTCCCATAAATGAACAGACGAATCCAACAAATCCAAAGATTCAAGGAGCATCTGATGATGATCGGGTAGTTGTTGAAGAAAGTGAATTTCGTGAGGACTCAGAAGAATTAAATGCCTTGCTTTACTCTGATGATGAATATGATTACAATTATGGTGAGGAAGATTGTGATGAGGAAGTAACAAGCAAAGATCGTTCCCCAAGTAAAGTTGAAGAAATTCTTTATAATGATGAACAAGTTGGTGCCATAATTGAAGAAGTTGCTACTTCTGATGGCTCAACTAAAAGGCAGAGATTGCTTGATGGCGGTTACAAGAAATCATTGGTAGTTGAACATGCAAATTCAGGGGAAAATGATAGATTCCGCGAGTATAACAATGATATGGAATCAAGTAGTGCTTGCCCTAGCGCCATGGGTAATGTTATGAGTTCTAGTTTAGGCGTGAAGCGATCAAGAAAGGACAAATTTCACGAGACATTATCAATTATTGAGAAAATTATCCCTGGTTTAAAGAGTAAAGAACCAACATTGATTATTGATGAAGCTATAAATTATTTGAAGTCCTTAAAGCTCAAAGTCAAAGATCTAGGACTTGCGTATCCTTAAGTTACTTCTGCAAGAAGGAAAAGTGTTTGCATATACCCATTAAGAGTTCTTTCACAAGTTAATCGATGGTTTTGAGCATGATATAGCAACTTTTGCTTTGCCAAAACCTTTACTATCTTTATCAATCTTTAGAGGGAGCATAATGCATGTATGCATGAATGGGCAGATAAAAGCGAGGGGTAATGGGATGAAATTCGTACTTTACTTGCAGGGAATAAGGAAATATGGGATGTACTTGTCTGATAGAAATGATTATTGTGTGCTTTAGGGGATTAAAGAAAGTCCAAGTCTTGAAGGCATGGAGCTAATAGTGGTTAGCTTTGCTGTAAAATGAGGACTCTTTTTTTTTTTCTGGAATTGTTGGGACTTCATGGATCAAGTGCATGCGTGGTATCTATCAGGTCCCACCCTCCACCTCTCTTTGGTGATTTACATTATGCTTTTCCAATTTTCTCAAAGTAATAATGAAGCTCTTGATAATAAGCTTATGGTCCCTCGAGATTTATCAGGAATGAATCTTTGTACAGACGAAGAATTGCGGTTGGTGTTTTTTTTTCTTTCTTTCTTTTTTTACTTTTTCGCATTTGAGTGTGAAAGAAATGATGTAAAAATATCTTGTGTGGGTTGAAATTCAACTGTTTACATATAAGTTGTGTATGTATCTATTATTTGTTGGTTTGTTTGTTGTCCTCTCTATGATTTTTACTGTCTTTTACGAGATTTTTGTATGGTTCTTGAATTGATTGATAGTGTTCTTGTGATTCTGAGCCTTACTGGGGACCAACCATTTGACAATGGTGGTAAAGAGCTGTGGTGGTTGGAGAATTGTTGGGCCATTTTTAAAGACATTCAAAGGGAGTACTAAAAGCTTAATTCAATTATACAACTGCACTTTTGCTGCCCAACTAAAAGCAATATCCCAAAATTCACTGAATGAGACTGAATTAGCTCAAAACTCTATTGCTTTTTTTGCCCCTTTATATATTAAAATACATATTTGTTTTATGTTGCATTATATGACTTATAATTATTTATTGTTATAAATATATTTTATTTGTACTAAAATTATTAGTATATAAATATGAATCAAAAGTTTATATTAATTGTAATAAACAATTAACTTTAGAGTTGTAAAATGTTTTTGTTATTTTTTCTGAATTTAAGTTTATGATTTATTTTTGTATACTTGCAAAATATTTGTTTTATTTTACCCAAGTTTCTAAATTTCTAAATTTTTAAATTTATAGTTTACATCTTTGTTGTCCATATTTTTATTTTATTGAGATGAACAAAATTTTAATCTATTAGTTTTATAGGTTTAGAAAACTATTAATGTTATATAGTTAACATTTCCTCGTAGATACATACAGTAGAACCTTTGTATAGTATATGCTTAGGACCAAAAAAATATATTATTATAAGGAGGTTAGTAATTTTTAAATAAATTATATAGTATTTGGATCATAATTTTTTATTATTCTAAGGAAGAGAGGTTCTACTGTATTTGCAAAATATTACTATTACTTATATTTAATGAATTTGTTGATAATGACAGGACAATAAAAATATCTTTGTTGATTTCTTTTATTTGTTAATTAAAAAAAATATTCATCGGAACCATTGAGTAATTTTGTTATTTCAAAAAGTTATTGTTGGTCCTTGACTATTGCAGAAAGGGGTTGAATGCAATACTGATAAAACTCAATCTACGTTTCAACAACTAAAACCAAGATTAAAGATTATCAGTTTAACAATTGCAAACACAAGTAAACACTCAAGTAATTCTCACAAAATAAATGTTTTATTTATTTTGCAATGGGTTGCTACAACCTCAAGAAAAAGTGTATCTTTTCTTGAGCTTCAGTTTCTCGAGTGATTACAAAGAATGAATTGAGAGATAGACTAAGTAGGCTAAACCTATCACTTTCAATCAGGGGTATTTGTGAAGCTGCTGTCATTTTCAAGTGGCAGCTTCTTACAATTTGCCTGCCCGTGATTCTTTCCTAAATTGCTATACAGACAGCGTATCAATACATTACAAAGCAATTTAGAAACATTCTATTTTAAGTTAACACAATTCAGTAGATGTAGATTTGTCATACTCTGGAATTTGTGAGCTTTGTCATGTGATCTCTCAAGCTTCAGTCGTAGTCTGGCAGACCCGTTACAGTGTTGGGATGCTGCAACATGCCTGTTTCTTGAACATCCAAACTGTCACGAGTTTGACTGGATTGTTTACCAATACAAATGTTATCCCTTCATGACAGTATCCTGATGGCTAATCTTGCTGTCACAGGAATGCGCTTTTGGTGACAGTAAGAAATCCCCGCTAAAGGTGCTGTCAGGATTTCCAAGCTTGCTGTCAGGCTAAGGTAAAGTTGTTGTCAGAAGGCTCCCGTCAATGTTGCTGTCAGAGAGAATGTACTGTCGTGACTCGCAACATGCTGTCTTCAAGTAACCTTACTGTCAGTGCTGTGACAGTAATCTTTATTCTTGTTGTTCATCTTGAGTACTTCTTGAGGCTTGAACAAACTAATGAACTTCTACCAAAATGTACTAGAATCTTATTTGCAGCAACCAAAAACAGTTACAAAGACATACTCTGGCTGTGACAGTATGTTCATACTTAATAAAATTAAGTAAGTAAAATGTCTAGTTAAGTTGACTCATAGCCATCACCCAAAAATCCTAACAATCTCCCCTAATTTGATTTTATGGATAATAACAGCAAATTTACAAATGATACTAGCTGACAACTTAACTAACAAGATCAGAATCTGACAAAAGATTTTTACTTAGCTTCAGATTTCCTTTTCTGTCTTGCTTCATCCTCTCTGTTGAGAGCTTCCTTAAGAACTTCTCTGAGTTCTTCCACCAGTGCTACTTCATCAGGAGTGATAGCCTCATCTTCAATTTCATCAATGTGTTTCTGGAGTGTCTTGGAGAGACATACTCTAGCATCCTGAAGATCCAACCATAATTCTTGGCCAAAAGCATGAGTCTTGAACTTCATTGTGCCATTAAAGTCTTTGAATCTGCTTCCAGGGTATGCATTCAGAGTTTTTCTCCTTGACCTATCCAGCTTTGAGTCTTCACCCTTTCTTGCTTGAATAATGCTCTCAATTTCAGAGGAGCATTGTTGTTCCAATGGATGAATTGATCCAATCACCAGGAAAAGTAAGTCTTTCAGTGCACTGGTTCTAAGTTTGTGAAAGCTTCTTACTGGAATCTCTTCCCATATGAACTTGATTCTCAGAGGATTCTCAAGCATACAAGATTGGTAATTTGGTCCTTCACTTTCCATCATGTTGGCTTCTCTGCTTTTACCCAAGAATATGTCTTATGTATCTTCAGTGGTTTCTCTTTCTGTAGGCTCTGAGGATTCTTCTTGACTTGGTTGGGTTTGCACCACTTCTTCAGGAACATCATCTTCATACTCAGCCATTTCTTCATCAGAATATTCAAGTAAGTGAGCAATGTCATTATCATCATATAATGACCATTCTCCAAACTTCTGATAGAATTCTTCATCCCTCAGGGCTTTGTATGCCAACACATGGTTCATGACACTTTCAGGAACGTTGTCATAACCTTGCATTAGATTGACCATCCTTACCAAGTAGAAGTATTCAACTCTCCTTTTTTCTGTTCTCCTTTCCATTGAAAGAGTTGATGATACAGTATATGATGACACTTCCATGGAAAAGTCCTTTTTGACCTTCACAAGTCTTGATGCATCAAACCAAAGAATATATTCAGTTGCTTCATTATTGTTATCCAACTTTACCTCGACGCTCTTGATTAGATCAGCTTCCTTCTCCAAAAGGTCCAGAGAGCTGTAGAGTTTTGATTGGATAGGCTTCTTCAAGTTTCTGCCAAGCCCAGTGGCTTTCTCCTTTCCTGAGTACTTGTGTTTTCCTTTTATTGCTTTTGAAATCTCCTCAGGTTCAGGTTCCTGTCTAGAGAACCAGGCCTTTGCCAAGGTTTTTGTCCTCTTTGGCTTGACAGTAGGCTTGATTCCTTCTTTGACAGCATCTTTGTTGACAGTGTCCTCCATGACAGTATCTTTCTTGACAGTTTCTTCTGTGACAGCTTCTTTGTTGACAGCTTCCTTGAGGACAGTGTCTTCTGTGACAGTCTCTTTGGTGACAGTATCTTTTTCAGCATTTATACTGTCAATAGCACATCTTAAGATATTTGCCTCCAAAGCTTCAAAAATTACTGACTCCTCTTCTTCTGTTGCTTCAGCATCTTCCTTTTCTTGTACAGGAGCTTCTTCCTTATTTTCCTCCTAGGACTTTGATCCAACATTCCCATAGGTGCTTCCACTAGCATTTCCTGCTTCTCCAGTTCCTCCACTACCATCGAACTCATCATCATCATCATGAGGAACCTCATAGGAGCAGCTTTCTCCTTGTTCAGCTCTGTTGGAGATTGCTTTGGAGATCATCTTCTTCATAGTAGAGCTCAGTTCCTTGTCCCTTTTCACCAACAAGTCATAAATTGCTTTGACAGCAAGAACTCTTTCCTTGTTAGCTTTGGAGTTGAGAATCATGTTTAACACCTTTAAGATTGACTTTGACTCCATTGTTGAAGTGCCTCCTAGACTCATGTATGCACATCTCTTGCTACCACTTTTGGTGGTACTTGCATAGTAGACACAAAATGGATTGGTGTAGACTTCTGGGAGTTTTTCTGAAATTAAACTCAGCATTTGCAGATGCAAGATCTCATTGAAGGCTGTATGGTTTGCTGTGATTTTGTTCTTCATTACTGTTAGCACTCTTGCTGGAAGACTCTGCAACAGCTGCATAGTAATGAACATGGATATTCCAGTGTTTAAGTACACATCAATAGCCCACCTCCTTTCTTCATTGATCTTTACACATACACTGGTGATTTTCTCCTTTAGCAAAGTTGAGCAGTTACTCAATCTCCTGCTAGGCTCCTTCATAGCTTCATCAACTACCTTGTAGAAGTCTTCAGAGTACTTTCCCTGTAGTCAACCATTAGAGCATTAGCATCTTCTTGGCTAAACTCTGTTCCTTCACTCCAGGTATTTCCAGACAGGATGTATTCAGGCATCTTGTCTTTCCCCTTTACCAACTTGTTCTGCTCCTCCTTTTCTCTCCATTGCCTTTCAAGAGCACTCTCCTTTGGAGTTGGAGTTAGCTCTCTTATTGTCACAGGAGGAAGAATTGGGTGCTTGGAGGAAACAACCTTTTGCATAGATTCCAGGGTTTCCTTGGACATTAGAACTTTTTCTCCAGCTATCACATATTCAAAGAGAATTTCAGCTTCTTGCCTTTGATCCCCCTTATTTCCTGAATCTCCTTGAGTTCCCCTTTTTCTCTTAGCAGGCACTGACCTTCCTTTAGTTCTAGGCTCCCCCTCACTCCTTGAAGCCTTCTTTGAGCCAGGCTCCCCCTGAGCAACATCTTGTTTGGGGATACCTTCTGTGCCGGATTTTGCCTTATGAGATTCTGATCTTACCTTTGTCTCCCCCTTAGGTAAGTTGGCAGCACCAAGATTTGCAGATAGATTTTGAATGGCTTCCTGAATGGTAAAAAAACCAAAGGCCACCATGGTAGACAGGCTGTAAATTTTGAGTTCCATGGACAGACATTTGTTCTCTAAAGCATGTAACCTGGAAGATGTGGAGGGGCCACCTGATCTTAACCTTCTTGGGGGTGAAGGAAAAGACTGGGGCTTGGAGGCTGTGGGGGTTCTCACACTCTTAGTGTTTTTCTGAGTGATCTCATCACTCCTCACAACAGAACTCTCATGGCCTAAGGCCTGGACATGTGTGGCTCCCTCAATTTCACTCTGGACATGCTCAAGTCCCTCACCTTTTGCCAGCTCATTTGGCTGCCTCTCATTTTGATGCTCACCTCTCTTTTCTTTTATCTCTCTTTTCTTTTGCACACCCTCACTCATCCTAGATGCATGGGTATGAGCAGTACTGTCATGCAAAGAAATAGATGGTTTAGAATGTACCTTTAAGAACTGAGATAGTGGCACATCATCATCAGAGACATCCTCAAGAATTACAGCATCAAAGTCAGGCTGTGTAGAGGAGACGGGAGCTTTGCCATGAATGTTACTGTCAGTTGGAATATCGACAATAGGTTCCACTGCAACGGGGACAGCAGGTTTGATTGTGACAGCAACTTTAACTGAGTCCTTGACAGCAGAATCACCTGTGATAGCAACATCCACAGTGTCTTTGACAGCAACTTGGGCTGTGACAACATCTTCCCTGAGGTAAGATGCTCCTTGGAGATTGAACAAAGTACTGGCTGTTTCATTTTCTAGCAGAGTTGTACTTTGCTCTTTCTCAGTGTTTGAAGGAGTGGTTTCCATCTCACTTTGAGAAATGGGTTCTTGTGGACCACTTGATGGGGGCTCATCCATGAGAGAAGATGGATGATCAAAACCTGAAGGGTTGGGACTGTCCCCCTCTCTAGGTTGTGTAGAAGAAACAAATGGATGTGTAGGGAAGGAAGAAGGTGAAAGTGGAGAAGAGAATAGTGGCTGCTTCTCAGATGTAACTTGAGAAGTATCAACGGGGGAAGTGAAATCCTCACAATGTCCTGACTCCATGTGTGTTTCTACAAGTGGAGGCTCCTCATGAGTTGGAACATGAGGTTGTGCAGACTCTTTACAGGTTGCCTTGGGAGACAGGCCAAATTTCAATAGATGTCCCTTGTTGAAAAGGCACATCTAGGGAGGAGTTTATATCCCTTGTTTCCTCTACAGTCTTTTGGGAGACTGTAGGGTGGCTGACAGTGATTTTGGTCCTCTTAGCTCTCTTCTTCTTAGGCTCAGGAGGAACCACTGTGGGTTCTGTTTGACTACCTTCCTTATTTGATGCACTAGGTGCAGGAACTCCCTCTTGACTCTCAACACTACCACTAACCCCAGTCTCTAGGGGCCGTTTTCTGGTTTCTTGTAAGGCTAGCCTATGTCCTTTGGGAAGTCTAGAGAACCTAGGCTGAGTGTATGGGGCAGAATGAGGGTTGACTGAATTGGGGTCTAATGCAGTCTCATTCTCAATAGTGAAGGTATCAAAACCAGACGGTAATGGAAAATCAAGGTCAGACACTTGATCAACCATGTGTTTGGTGAAACATAGTGGAATATGTGCATTCAAATTCTGTGAGGTGAGAGTTGTGTGAGTGTTTCTCTTTAGTACAGGGCACACCTCCAAACGAGGGGCATTCTCATCAAAGTCACATAAAGAATTTATGCACAACATTAAAAAGCGAGGATAGATGTTTACCTTCTTACCTACGGCAGCCTCGAAGTGTGCCATGAGCAGTTTTCCAACATCCACTTTGTACCCATGAACAAGAGAGTGAGTGAGCTTCTTGATGTAGGTGGGAATCCCATTTCATCATGTGGTCTTGGTAGAGAACACTTTCACCATAGCATCAAACACCATACTCCACTCTTTGCGGAGATATTTCCTGTCCATTTCACCAAAAGGGTACCATTTTGTTGTTCCCTCTTCAAGAATAGAGCCAGAGTACCAAATCTTCAAGAAGAGCTTCTTTAGGGTCTCATCACTAGGAAGCTCAACATAATCCTTTCCTGGTTCTAGCACAATTCCCAGAGCTGCATTGATGCCCTGAACAGTGAGAGAGTAGATGTGCTCCTTGATTTTGAACTGAATAGAGGAGATGTCACCATCTTCTTGAGCAACGGCTGTCTCCCAGAAATTTTCAATCCTGTCTAGGTCAAGAACAAGAGTGGAGGTAATTGCATACCCAAGATAAGACTTATTCATGAAATAAACAAGCCCTTTGAAACCATCACCAGCATCACTTGGAGAGTAGATGCCAGCAAAGTTAGTTTGTGAAATTGATTGTTTGGGGGCCATTTGTTTTGCTTGAAAGAAGAAGAAGAGAGAGGGTAAGTATAATAACCCGAATTTTTGGTAAAGTTAAAACTTTTTTTTATGATTAAGTGCATCAGTGAATAGTGAAATTGGTGGATGAATAATGATTTTGAGGGTTAAGAAAATTTTTCATGCCACCTATGTATGAGACGTAATGTGGATGTTCCGAAGTCATATCAGTGATCTACGGAGTAAATAAGTGAATGCAAAGACGATCGGAATTCAGAAATTCCAAATTTTATTTTGGTGTAGTATTTGACCGGGCAGTGATTTATTATTATTATATTCAAGAAAAGAGATATTAAAATTGAGGATTTGAGGATTTAATATTTTGGAATTTTATTATTTTATTAAAGTCGATTTAAGGATTCGATTGTTGAAGTGAATAGTTACTATTCACTGCGAGAATCGCGTAGAGTTTTATTCGCTCTTTTTGGAAAATATTTCGAATCGTTTCAAGAGGAACAAGGCAACATTTACAGGATTAAATATAGACATGGAAGTAACATGTAACAAAATTAATTCGAGGGATATAACATTTGGATCATGCATGTGGAAAGAAACAAACTAGTAAAGCTGCTTTGCCACCATGACCCTCCAGTGCTTGACACGTGTCCCTGCTTGCCACCATGGCTCGACATGTGTCCTGATGACAAGGACAATGCTTATGACTCACCAAAAAGAAAACCAAGACATGACAACAAAACAAATTCATTTTATCAAAATCAACCAAAACCAAAAACCATTTTTTTTCTTCATTTCGGCTAAAGCAAAACGGCCGGATTGAAAATTTCATATCTCCTTCATTTCTCGGTGGTAAATTTCGATCTATAGCTTGTTGGAAAGGTCTTGAGATAACCTACATTTCGTATTTCACAGGTTGCTCCCATTTGAGCATGGTAAGACCTTCATTTTTCCAGTTCTTAAAACTGGTGTATAGTAACTCCGAAAGTTCATAACTTGTTCTTGATTTTCTTTTGCAAGTTTAAGGATGATAACCATAGATAAAGATCCTCTTAAGGCTTACAAGCTCTTGTGGTGTGTTTAAGGATTCAAGGAAGGTATACCACTCATCCACCCTTTGATTTATGTTGAGATTTAAGTGAAGTTTCTAGTAATGTTTAAGATTGAGCATGTTTATGGAGTTTGGAGTATGTATGGTTAATTCTTGATGGATACTTGTTGTTGGTTGATGTTGGTGATATGTTCTTGAATTATATAAACTGATTATGTTGTAAAAAATGGTTGTGTTGTTGAATTGATTTGGTTTTAAGAGGTTTTGACATAACAAAAACCGGGAAACGTTACGATTATAGCCGTCGTAATGCCCATTTGATTTAAGGCTGTCTTGAGCAAGGATTACGAACTGGTCTTGGAATATTTTTGAACAACACTGACCATGAACATGTAGGTCTTGTTTTAAGGGTTGTTTTGGTATAAAGATCATGTCTATACGAATTACGGTTTAAGAGAAAAGTGAGTTTTAGTAAACGACGTTCGGAGGAACAACCCAGCTCTGGTCAGTCACTTTGAGGCTATATTTGGACCACTTATAAGCCATATTAAAATGTGAAACTTTGATGAATAATGCTAGAGACAGTTAGGAAGGCTCGCGAAAAAGATTCGGATTAAAAAGATTATTTTTCGATTTTATAAAAATGTTTTAGCCGAGGTCGCGCAAGTGAAAACCACTAAGAGCATGGCTTAGAAGCCAATGTTGAAAATGGGTAAGTATAACTTGTATTCGAGGATCGATTTCGAACTAAACCTACGACTTAAGTAATTGTCGACTAAACGTGGACTTAGTATGAGCCTATAACGAGCTAGTAATTCCTTGGTTGTGTTTCGCTTACGTGTTTAAGCATTGAGTACAAGTGGATTATCCAGGGGATTAATCGTGCGTTTGCTTTGACTTTGTCTAGATTGTCCGGCATCGTCGCGAACCCCTATCACTTCTCGAGCATCAGGCAAGTTTACTAACCCTTACTCTATTGTTAGAGTGGGCATATTTTCGAATGTTTAATACTTGTTGATTCAGAAATATATCTATATATATATATATTCTTTGTTCCAAGTATCGTGCAAGTTTTCTTATTCCATGTTGTATTTTAAAGTACCATATTTTGATGTATGCATATACTAGATGCAAGTTTTCAAATCTATGCCTCTATAAACTG
Organism: Heracleum sosnowskyi; assembly: GCA_030848705.1. Classification (NCBI taxonomy): domain Eukaryota; kingdom Viridiplantae; phylum Streptophyta; class Magnoliopsida; order Apiales; family Apiaceae; genus Heracleum; species Heracleum sosnowskyi. The sequence continues at coordinate 88,937,950 of CM061235.1, read as the reverse complement.
TTGTTGTGATAAATAAAAGATTTTGTGATATATGCTATGTGTTCATGATTTCGAAACGATACTTATGATATTAAGTAAAAGTTATTAGTATAAGTGGACTTATAAGCTATGGTTATGGTAATATATATATATATATATATATATATATATATATATATATATATAAGTCGATATGTCAAGAAAAACCCTCAGTAGGGGGTATATACTCTGTATTTATTCTACGGACCGGGAATGGTATCAGTTGTTATCTAGGGTTATATTATTATACTATTATCCATTATTTTCTTAAGAAAGTAATTGGGAATTACTTCTAAATAAATATTCTTTATTAAATATAGTTTTCATTAATTATTTAAAGCCCTACTTCTTAAGGAAGTATTTTGTGAAAACTATTCTTTAACCCTAGATAACTAATAAAGTTTTATTCAGACAATTATAAATATAATTAGAGAAGGTTCCCAAATCTATTTCCCTTTTAAGTCTATATTCAGAAAGACTTAAATGTTCGCTCAAACTACAAAGATGCATGGAACCTTTCTCAAGATTTTATGTTTGTTTCAAGTGGACAGCCCGGTCCTAAATATTTTTGAAACTATTAATTTAACAGCTCTGTATTCTACCATAAAAATGATTTTGATTACTTCCTCAAGACTCGAGGAATAAAATCAGTGGAATCAGTTAAATCCATTAACAAGCGTCAGCTTGGGAAATATGGGTGAATTTTCCTTTCCAACCAGATATGACTACTTTGTGGAGTTGTATTCTTGGGAAAAAAAAGGGAAAGGAACTTTATGTTTCAGGGCTATGGATTTACTCGAACTTGGAGAATATGTAAGGGACTGAGTAGCGCCGGTCCCCTAAGGGAATTACAATAAGGCCGACGGACTGGTGAAACGGGTTTGTTCTTCCCTTAGATGATTAGTAAGTGCCCGACTGTAGGATAAGAGGAGAGTAACAGGCCGACGGACTGGTGAAACGGGTTTGTTCTTCCTACCTACAACCGAAGGCGGGGAGGTAGGTCGGTGTGAGACTGACTACTCTTCCCTTCTACGTAGAAAAAGACCAGGGGGATACAGCTTGCGACTGATCATCGTAGGGGTATCCTCGGCGCCCAGAATCTCCATCTACAGTTCATCATCTATGAAAAAGCATGTTTTATGCAAGTTTTCAGAGAAAGAAAGTTTACACAGGCTTATTCAAGTTTATACAAGCATAAGAGTTATAAGAAAGCATATGAGATTTGTAAAGCATAATGTAACATAAGATGTAAAAGAGATAACTACAACTCAACAAAGGACAAGACAGACAATAATATTAACAGAAGCACAGGAATCCAGAATCAAAGAAGAAAAGGTAAACACAAAAAATCAAAATACCTTATGTATTCTTGAAGTCCGTAAACAGGTCACGGAAAGAAGTTCATGAAAATGTTCAAGCCTCAGTGACAGCAAAAGAAACAAGACTTTCAAGACGACAGAAGTATGTGAATGATTTAGGGTTAAGTACCACGGGATTTCAGTGATTTAAACGAAGCAACCAGAAAGACAAAGGACTTATCAGCAGCACTATATTGAAGACATAAATTAAGAATTGATCAAGTGTTATTCATCTGTGAACCAGACCAGTTGCACTAGGTGACGGCACTGAAAAGATCAAGTTATTTTATCGTCTCCGAAGAAATTGATACTGTCTATTACTTAAACACCCGGGAGCTCAGGAGTTATTACTAAAGGACAAATGACAAGTAAATCAATTCGATAGTTTTTCTTTTAAGAAAACTATCGAATGAGAGTTTAAGGTGATTGAATTAAAAACAAATAAATCAATTTAGCATTCGATAGTTTTGTTTTAAAAACTATCGAATGGTAAAATGATTTGTTTCATTCGATGGTTTCTTAAACCATTCGATGGTTTTTTAATTGGGAGCAGGTGGAAAGTAATACTTGTTTTTCAAGTTGAAGAAGATCCAACGGCCAGGATTGTTTCTACAAGTTTGGTTCGATGGTTTTTCAAATCAAAGTCTGCAGTTAATACAGAGTGAAGAATGTGTCTTCTTCAGTTAAGGATTCTAACACAGAGACATTACTGAGAGAGAGAAGAGCCGGAGAAAATTATCAGAGAAATTAATAGTGCTCCGAACTTGATCATTGTTTTGTATTTGTGTAACCTTAAACTCATTGACGCTAATCTACGGATTAGAAATTGTAGCACCCCTCGAGGTTTATATTTATAAAAAGATATATTCCCCGAAACTTGATTTGGTTTGGTGTGTTTGATTTCGTTATAGAACTGAAAGATTAATCCGCGAACGAAATTAAATTATTTGTGAGTATCGTATTCAACCCCCCCCCCCCCTTCTACGATACTTTGGACCTAACAATTGGTATCAGAGCTACTTGATTGATATACAAATCAGATCCGGTGAATGAGACCAAAATCAAACGTAGCGTGAAAATACGAAGCAAATTTTTTAACTTTCAAAATTTTTCATTTAATTGGAATTTCTTGAATTTTAAACAATTTGAAATTTTCAGAAACCATGAGTGCTCCAAAGACAACCGCTGGTATTAAAGTTCCCCCGTTTACTAGAGATGATTTCGGTTTGTGGAAGATGAAGATGTTGTTATTTATCAAGGCATCTAATCCGTTGTATATTGGCATATTAGAAAACGGACCGTTTGTACCAATGAAACCAGTTAGTGAATCTACAGCTCCTGATGGTAGCAGGATTCCTTCAGGCACCCAACCTAAGGAGATAAGTGAATTTACAGATTCTGACAAAGAACTGATTCGATTGGACACCGGTTTAATGTTGATATTGGCGGACTCCGCGGACAAGGAAATGAGCTATCAGTTGATGAACTGTACAAGCGGGAAACATATGTGGGATACCATTAACCTAATAATGGAAGGAACTGAAGACGTGCAGGAAAACAGATTGGACATTCTGACTTCTCAATACGAAGCGTTTAGGTCACTGCCAGGAGAAAGTATAACTCTGGTCTTTGAGAAGTATACTAAGCTCCTCAATGAATTGGCAATGAAAGGAAAGACCTATCCACTGAGAGAATCGAACAGGAAGTTCATGATGACGCTGCCCCATCATGTAGAACACAAGTCATCATCCATTAGGGAAAGAATTGACTTCACAAAGATGTCATTAGAGATGATCTATGGCAAGTTGAAGACCTATGAGATGGAACAGGAACAAAGGGTGATAATCTACGGATCAGGGACAGTGGACAGCAAGCACAATGCACTTGTGAGATCAGCTGTAGTGGATGAACCAATAACTTCTGAGATTCAGGTTCAAACCCCTAGAGCTGGAAAGGAGGTGATAATAGAAGCAGAAATGGATTCTGTGAATCTGGGTGTTGATGAAAGTGATTACTACACCCTAGAAGAGCTTGAGCAAATGGAAGAGAAAACCATGGCGTACTTAGCTGCAAATTTTAGTCATATTCGTTTCAAGAGAAACCCTAAGTACAAGTTCAAGGGCTCAACCAACAGATTCCAGAAGAGCAATTATACACCTAGTACAGGCTTTAAGGGAGGCTACAAGACTGGCATGATTGATAGAAGCAAATCAAGATGCTATAACTGCAATGAGTTAGGGCATTTCGCCACTGAATGCCGGAAGCCTCGTCAAGCAAGAGACATGAAAGATGTCTATGGAAAGAAGGATTCTTATGATGAGTTGAAGAAGGAGAATGCCAAGCTTAAACAGCAGTTGGAGGCATTCTCTGGAAAGCAGAAAGGGAAGGCTTACATAGCAGAGGGAAAGCACTGGGATGATACTGATTCGGATGAAGAGGAGGAATATGTAAATGTTGCTCTAATGGCTGACTCTTCAGAGGAATCACCTCAATCATCTCAGGTACCTATCTTAACTACAATTGATATGTCTAATTCTGAGTACAAGAAAACTGTGCAAGATCTTAGTGTAGAATTGTTTAATGTACACACAAGCATGCTAGCATCTGAAATGGAAAATGCTAAACTAGTTCTTAAGATTAAAAAGCTAGAATCTAAAAATGAAGAACTAGAGCTTGTAGCTGTAACATTAGAAGATCTTAAGCAAAAGAATGCGTACTTAGAGAACAAGGTCAAGTGTAATGATGAGATAGAGACTATCCTCAGGAAGCAGGTTTCAGATCTAGATTTGAAGCTGAATGCTTTTAAGAATTCCGCTCTAGTGGCTAAGGAAATCATTGATACTCAGGTCGTAGAGAATAAAACTGCTATAGGATTTGACTATAACAAGAAAGCTGGTAAGAAGATTTTGGAATTCCCTGTGACACCTTCAGTTGTCAAAAGGAATACTCCACATGTTCTTAAGAATGTTGATTGTCCAGTTTTTGTTAAGCCGTTTCCACCTCTCTTTTATGAGGATGATCTTTTCATAGCACAAGAATTGCTTGAGGAGGATTTATTGAAGGAAAAAGAGGTAAAGACTAAGTTACCTAGGAAATCAGTAAAGAATGTATTACCTAAACCTGATTTACCTAAAACTGAAGTAGGTTCCTTAGCTAGTACTGTTAAAAAGAACAGGAATGGGAGGAAGAAGATTGTTAATCAGGAATCGGTTCCATCTTCTCCCATTGCATCTAGGAAGTTGTGTTCTATTTGTAATTCTGCTGGACACCTTACACATGCATGTAAAAAGGTTAAAGTAGAAACTGCTAATGCTTCTGAAATGCATAACATGTCTGACATGCCTGATAATCATGACCCCTGTGGAAAGAAAGAGTGTTTGCTATGTAAGTACAACATCATGCATGCTTATTTTAAGTTGATGTCTGATAGTAGCAATAGCTCTAGTAATGTTAAATCCACAGATACAATGAATATCAAACAGGGTAAGACTAAATTGAATGTTACTCCTGTTAAATCATCTAAACCTTCAGGACCCAAACAATTTTGGGTACCAAAGTCCGCTTAATCAATCTGTGATTGCAGGGTAAGGTTAAAAGCTCAAAGGTTGTGTGGATTCTGGATAGTGGCTGTTCTAGACACATGACAGGTGAAGAGTCCCTGCTTACAGAGGTGGTTAAGAAGACCGGCCCGATTGTAACCTTTGGAGATGACAGCAAAGGATTCACTACGGGATATGGTAAATTGAAAGCTGGAAATGTCATCATTGAGAACATCTCTCTTATTGAAGGATTAAAGCACAATCTACTAAGTATCAGTCAATTCTGTGATAAAGGCTACAATGTAGATTTCAGAAAGGACAAGTGCTTGATCACCAATAGGAAGGATGAGAAGCTTACTCTACTGGGAGTGAGAAAAGGAAATTTGTTTATAGCTGACTTAAGTTCTACCAGTGAAGGAGAAGTTACATGTTTCTATGCAAAGGCATCTTCAGAACAAAGTTGGCTATGGCACAAGAAGCTCTCACATCTGAACTTCAAAACTATGAACTCTTTGGTAAAGAGAGAGTTAGTGAGAGGGTTGCCCCTGATGGAATTCAATCAGGAGGGACTATGTGAAGCATGTGAAAAGGGGAAGTCGAAGAAAGCATCACATGGAAGCAAAGGAATGACAAGCATTACTGAACCATTACAGCTGATTCATATGGATTTATTTGGTCCAGTTAATGTTATGTCACTTTCAAGAAACAGATATGCATTGGTGATGGTGGACGACTACTCCAAGTACACGTGGGTGTTGTTCATACAAACAAAGGATGAAGCAACACAACTAATCATTGATCACATCAAGAAGATAGAAGTGGAAGCTAAGCTACCTGTGCGGACAATCAGATCAGACAATGGAACTGAATTCAAGAATGCAGTTCTAAATGATTTCTGCTCAGAGAAAGGAATATCAAGACAGTTTTCAGCACCAAGAACTCCTCAACAGAATGGAGTAGTGGAAAGGAAGAACAGGACCTTGGTTGAAGCAGCAAGGACCATGTTGAGTGAATCAAAACTTCCCACTTACTTTTGGGCTGAAGCAGTGAATACAGCTTGCTACACTCAGAATCGAACCATGATCAACAAAGATCATGAAAAGACTCCGTATGAGTTAATGGCCAACAAGAAGCCAACACTGAAGTACTTTCATGTGTTTGGTGCAAAGTGCTTTGTACTTAAAGATGGAGAACATCTTGGCAAGTTTGATGCCAAAGCAGATGAAGGCATTTTTCTGGGCTATTCTCTGGAATCTAAGGCTTTCAGGGTATATGTGATTGAAGATAAGAAGGTGTTGGAAAGCTTTAATGTAACATTTGACGACACTAAAAGACCAGGCCTGCAAACTGGAGAGAACTCTGAATCCTTGGTATTTGAAAATCTATCACGAGATCTCTCTGACAATGAAGAAGTACCTGAAGTTGTTACAGTCATTAATGATAATCATAATGATAATGATTCTGGACCAAGTGGTGACCAAAATGGAAATCCTCAACATACAGGATCCACTAGTCAGTCTTCAGAATCAACAGATCAAACCGTCAACAACTCAGGGGGAGCAGGAGAAGGATCAACTAGTCACACTCCACAACATCTAGAACAAGGAGAATCATCAAGATCGCATCTGCCAAGACAAAGGGTATGGAATAGAGATCATCCCTTTCACTTGATCATTGGTGATCCAGACACAGGAGTGAGAACTAGGAGAACATCACAAAATGAATGTCACTATTCTGGGTTTCTTTCAGAAACAGAACCTAAGAAAGTTGAAGATGCTCTAGATGATCCAGATTGGGTGATTGCTATGCAAGAAGAACTCAATCAGTTTGAAAGGCAGAAAGTTTGGAAGCTGGTACCCAGGCCTAAGGGAAAATCTGTTATTGGAACACGATGGGTATTCAGAAATAAGTTGGACGAAGATGGCATTGTAACGAGAAACAAAGCCAGACTGGTTGCTAAAGGTTACTCTCAAGAAGAGGGTATATGTTATTCCCAAATGACCTAACAGAATTGTAGAAGGGGGGGTTGAATACAATTCTTGATATTTTTCTTGAAACTAAACACTTTATAAAATAAAACTGAACTGAATAAATAAAAACACAAGATATAAATAATTCAGTTGGATTGTTTGATGATCCAACTGAAGTGTTTTTATTGCGGAAATAATCTGTGATACAGAAGTACACAGCTGCTCAGTTACAAGGTTGTAGAGAAGAATTGCTCTCAAAAATAGCTAATACAATCTATTTGTGTTTCTTCTCTTATTTCTAAAGTAACTGCTACACTTGGTTATATATCCCAAGTTTACAATTCTACGTTTGGTTAAACTAAAGAATAAATGTAGTAACCATCAGTAGCTTGCTTTTCATTCCTTTTGTCCAATGGTCCTTGGAGATCTTTGCTTTTGTCTTCATGCTCATTATAATCATTTCCAAGAGCCTTATTGGAAATTGGAATGTTTCCTTATTTCCAGTATCCACTTTGATGGCTTCCAATGCAAAGTACACTTCCATATCTCCTTTTAGATCTGTTCAGTAAACTGTCACTATCACTTTGTCAACTGTTCAAAAAGCAACATTGATTCGTTGATAGCAAGGAGATGTGTTTCGTTGATAGCTTCATTCTTCATTCCGTTGATGGTGTTTCCCTCGTTTCGTTGACGGGTAAACTCCATACCGTTGACAGAGTAATCTTCATACCGTTGACATGTCTTCACTTAGTCAAAATTACAAGGCATAACATATTTACAATTAACCAACCTATTTTGCCTATCTAGTACTTAGTCAACATGACTTAGAAAACCTATCTAAAACATATAACAGAATGCCTATCATACTGAGAAGTATTGTACAATGCAATTGCTACAACACTCATTTCGTTGATGAGCTTCCTGTCAACGGAATGCTGCAAAGCATGCCATTTCGTTGACAGTTACAAAAATGACTTTACACAAATTCTACTAAGTGTTTTATGTTTATCATCAAGAACAACATATTCCTAACAATCTCCCCCAATTTATGACTGATAGAATAACAGCCATAAATCAAGAGACTTGATGATAACAAAAACACTCAGATACATCATAAATTACAAAAGTAGAAAATGTATTAAGCTTCAAAACTTTATAGACAAAATACAAGACTTACAAGACTAATGCCCACAAGTGCTCCTCTAGTCTGAGCAAATGTTTCATCTGTGACTTCTTTGTGGCATAGTCTTCTTCCCTCTCTTGGAGTTGTTTTCCTCAATCTGGACCTGTAGCCTTCTGTAGAAGATTTTCTCCTCTTCATCTTGATCACCAAGCTTGGATTGCATCAGCTTTAGAGTTTGATTAGATGCCTTCTCCAGCTGGTCTTCCATTCTGAAGAATCTTCTGCAATTGTCCTTGTCCTTAAACTCCATCATCCAATAAGGTTGAAGATGGATTTTCTTTCCTGTTGAGGGAACTCTAAGTATCCTGGGAAGAGCCTCAGGCTTGTTCCAGCTAGCCTTTATCTGACAGATTTTGGAGACCACCTCAGACTTGGCTGTTTTGGTGAAACCAAAGTCCTTTTTCAAGCATCTAAACACTGAGAGTAGTGTTTGATAGTCTTCTCCTAAAATTCTGTAGAGAGGCCACACTTGTTCTCTACCTCCCTTGAATATGAACACTAGTCTTTCAGGCAACTTTTGAGAAGCTGCAATTCCCCTTACTTCCACCAGGTTGTCTAAGTCAAGATGTAGACTGGATTCTTCCCTGATGTCAGCAATGTACATGCAGTCCTCTGGGTTTGCAGGGGGTTTTTGAGATTGTGGCTTTCTCACAAGAACAGGCTTTGCTTTGACAGACCTCTTCTTTGTCTTCATTGGTTGGTCCTTCTCTAACAGGAACTTTGGAAAGTAGGCTTCATCAAATTCAAAAGGTTCCTCTTTTGGCATGATTGGTTGATCATGAAAATTGACAGGATGTGCAGGATCACAAGCCAACTTTCCCTCAATAGGTAGATCACCAGGAATTTGATGTGCACTTGTTGTGGAAGAGTCTTGAGCAGTTTCTTGAGAATCATCTTCATCAAAGTTCAGATTCCTCTTAGCTCTAGCCTTTGGCTGACTTGTTCTCTTCTTCTTTCCAGCTTCCTTAGCTTTATCCTTGGCCTTTTCTTCCTGTAGGGCTTCTTCATCTTCAAGTGATTGAGCAACTGCAAGAGCTTGCATTGCTGCCCTTTCACTTTCTTCAGCTTTGGCCTTAGCAAAATTTGGGTGACCAACCCAAATGTAGATTTCCTTGCTATCCCTGTAGATGAGTGCCCTCTTGTTCCTTATACTTGGATGATTGCTTTCTTTGCTCTCCTTGATCAGCTTCCCTAAGACTTTGAACTCATCTGGCTTTGGTGGAGGATAAGCTATCCTTTCTATGTTCTTGCCTTTGGGTTTTATGGGAGATACTGGAGATATCCCTCTTGCATCCACATTCCTCAAACATGAAGCTTGTCCTTTCTCATTCCTTGAATCTTGAAGGACTCCATGCTGAAGGGGTTCCATGACATAGGAACTCCTGAATTGTGGCTCCACTTGCACTGTCACCATTTCATTTGTTGATGGTGGTATTGAAGTAGCTTGTACAGATGATACCTTTTTAGTGTCAGCTAGCTTCTTGACCTTTGCTTCAATATTTGACCAGTGATCCTTGATTTGTTCTGCAAGTTTCATCCTCAAAGAGGCTTCCTGGATCAGGTCAATACTGTCCTTTTTCTTCTTTGCAAACTCCCCCATTGCTAATGGCTCGTCTGGTAAGGAGATGGCTGGGACCATAACCTTTGTAATCTGAATGTCTAGCTCCGTAGATTTCTCCCCCTTTTTGTTAGCATCAAGTGAGATGATAGGGAGCCCTTGAGCTGCCAGAAGCTGGGTGAGTAGCTGAGTTTGCTTCTCCTGCTCCTTTTGCATGTGACTAAGTGTAGCCTCAACTTTGTCCACTCTAGAGGAAAGAGTTTTCAAAGATGAAGACACTTCAGGTTCCTTGGTGAAAAACCTTGTCATCCTGGAGACAGTGTGAAGAAGAAGCTTTTCATCTAGCCTCCTGTCAGTAGCAGCCCTAAGGTTGCTAATTGAGTCCTTGATTTCTGTAGCCTCAATCCTTGTCTGCAACATTTGTAGCCTTTGAATTTCCAGAGAATCCATGATGGCTTTGTAGAATTTCTTGTCCCTTGCTCCTGCAGACTCATGAGCTAGATATGCTTCATTGTACTGCCTTGTGATGGCAGCATCCAAATTGCATCTACCATGCATATCTTGAGAAAGCCAGTTTGGTGTAGGAGGCACCACAGAAGTCCCAGTCTGTGCAGTAGTGGCCACCTGTAGAATGTCACCAAAGCTATCCTCATTATCAGAAAAATCAAATTCTCCACTTGCTTCAGCCCCTGGAGGTAGATTGGTCAAGGCATCCTTTGCTCTTTGCATTGATGCAGTTGTGTGAATTAGTTGTAGTGACCTCTCTGCCTCCACATTGCCCTGTTGAGCCAAAACTTGATAGGCTGACACAGGATGAGTAAAGGTCTCAGGATTCAGGGAAATACTATCCAGAGTTTGTTGATAAACCTCTTGGAAAGTAAGTTCCCTTTCTCCCTCACTGACCTCCATTAACTCACTAGCAATGACTGCTTCCATCCTTATTACTCCTGTAGTCCCTTCTCTCTCTCCACTCTGTTCTTGCATCATGGGCTCCCCATGGCTCACACCTCTCACACCCTCACCTTCACCTTCTAAGGTGGAACTCTCAATCTCTCCTTTTGCCTGGCTGGAAGAAATAGCCAGCCTCTCACTCACATTCTCTCCTTTTGCCTGGCTGCAAGCCAGCCTCTCAGTTTCACTCCCTCTCAGTCCTAGAAGTGTCTCAACTACCACTAGATCATCTGCACTAGTTGTGGGAACAACTTGATTTTCAATTAAAGGTGCAGAGTGAACTATCAACGGAATGGTAGTTTGAACTGTCAACGGTATGGATACCGTTGATGGAGAAACACTTGTCAACGAAATAGACTGTTTCGTTGATGAAGTCAAGAAAGCACTTTGAGAATGAGAAATTACAGTAGAGTCTGTGGTGATTGATTTTAAAGATTGGTCCACAGATCCCCTTGCAACTTCAGGAAAAATTGGTTGATGGCCCAACAAATCACTTAACAAGTGATGGCCACCAGCTTCAGAGTGGGGCTTCTCCAAGATTAGAGTTGGAGAATCAGGAATAGATGTATGGATCATGTCCACATCTAAAGATTGAGTTGGTGAATTTGATGGAGATAATTCAAGATTGATGTTTAGAGAATGGGACTGTAACCCCAGAGAAATGATAGGGGTTACATCAAACTGAATTTGAGAAACTGGAAGTGTTGCTTCCAGTGTGTGTGCACCCTGTGTACCCTTGGACTTTTGCTTCACTCTCCTTTGGTATTGGGAAAATGTAGACTGTGGGCTTGAAGTGTCCCTTACCCTTTTGGACTGTGCTCTAGGAGGAGAGCTTGTTTCAATAATCACATCCTTTTGGGAGGATGCAATTAGACTTGTGTTTAAATCCATGTTACTCATTGTGCCTTGTTGGGAAGACAAAATGGGGCTTGGCTGGTACACACTAACCTGTCCTTCCTTATCCTTGGGGTTTCTTTGATGTTCACCCCTTCCCTCACCTCTCACAACTCCAGACTCACTCCCCTTAGGTTGTGTGGTAGTTTTTACAACAGGTGCCTTTTGAGAAGCACCTGAGGTTGGCTTGGAGGATTTCTTTGATTTTGGTTTTGTTGCTAGGGCAGGAGCCTGTTGGGTCACAGCTACAGACTCCATAGCAACATTGGAAGGTAAAACAGTAGAGGTGTTAGCTACACTAACAGGGATAGTAGTAGTTACCTCAATGATTGGCAGATACACCACTGGAACATCACCATTGTGGTTCAGCCTCAGTATGTCTGTCAATACTCTCTTTTCTTGCACAAAGCACTCAAACCTGGCATTAGGGTTGGAGATAACTAATGGTGCTGGACTAACATGGTTAGCCAACATCATCAAAAACCTAGCATAATAGATATTTTTCTTCCTATTTGCTTTGTCACCCAACTTAGCACCAATTTCATACATAAGTTGGGTGCTAAAGTTGTGATATCTATCATTTAGAAGCATGGTTAGGAGAATTAACATAGAGTTAGTTAATGCATCAAAATTACTAATCTTTCCAGAAAAGACCTTAATGAATGCATCAGCTAAATAACTGTATTCCCTAACCAAACCTCTCCTAATTATTCTACCCAGATTATCAGTAGGCAAAGAGTAGTTTATAGAATTTAGCATGGTAGTTATTTCAGTGTTAGTAGGCAAAGCATCACAGTTATTATCAGGAATATGTAAACATGCTTGCAAAACATCAGAATTAACTATGTACTCATTACCTTGAAGGGTGAATTGTAGTGTGCAGTTTGTTCCACTATACTCACATGAGGTCCAAATTTCCTCGATTATCTCATTGTAGAGTGGTGTAGAGTGAAACATTGCATAGCTCAACTTGCAATTCTTCATGAAATCCATCATTTTGAAGAACAGGCTGTTCGGGTTTTCCTTGACAACAAAAGGGATGGAGTTGTTCTTCTCATAGATGAACCCTCCAGCAGACATAAGCTTGACTATAGGTGCCATTGTTGATTAAAGGAAAGCTTCGAACTGAATTGCTTGTTAGAGAGAAGAAGAGAGAAAAAGCCTTTGGAATTTTTGAGAACAGGTAAAAAGAAATAATGAAAATAAAATTTCTTAAATACTCCCCCAAAAATTCTCAGAAAATGAATCCAATAATAAATGTAAATTACTGGATTGGCTTAAAAAATATAACCGTTACTTTTAAAGTATTACCATGATTTATACTTACAGGGGTGTATGCATAGATCGTGGTAAAAGACGTGTCAAATTACAACGGTTCAGATTAAAAGCGCTAAATCAACGAATCAGGATTGGGCGGTTAAAGTCCCGTCTTATTTCATTGATAAAGCTGCGTTTCGTTGATATAAAAGAGCTATCAACGAAACACCCAGAAAACTGCTAAGACTGTCAACGAAATGGTTTGTTTCGTTGACATAGTAATTTTGACTTAGACAAAATTTCACTTTTTCCTAAGAAAATTAATTCACAGAAAAACATAGCAAGTTTCTGGCTGCATTTTAACTTGCAAATATCTCAAAAATAATTAAGAGAAATTTAGCGTACCTAGCTCACTTACTAATCTTGAGAATGTTGATTCATCAAGTGGCTTGGTAAAGATGTCCGCAAGTTGTTGTTCACTTGGAACAAAATGTAACTCCACAGTACCATTCATAACATGTTCTCTAATGAAATGGTACTTGATGTCAATGTGCTTGGTCCTTGAATGCTGCACTGGATTTTCAGTAATGGCAATGGCACTAGTGTTGTCACAGAAAATAGGAATTTTCTCAACTCTTAATCCATAATCAAGAAGTTGATTCTTCATCCATAAAATCTGTGCACAACAACTTCCAGCTGCAATATACTCAGCCTCAGCTGTGGAGGTAGAAACTGAGTTTTGTTTCTTGCTGAACCATGACACAAGCTTGTTTCCTAGGAATTGACAGGTTCCAGTTGTACTTTTCCTGTCAATTTTACATCCTGCAAAATCTGCATCTGAATAACCAATTAGTTCAAAACCAGATTCTCTAGGATACCAAATGCCAAGGTTTGGTGTTCCTTTGAGATATCTGAAAATTCTTTTAATAGCAACTAAATGGGATTCTCTAGGATCAGCCTGAAATCTAGCACATAGACATGTAGCAAACATAATATCAGGTCTACTAGCTGTTAAATATAAAAGTGAGCCTACCATGCCTCTGTAACTTGAAATGTCCACAGATTTTTCCTTAGTATTCAATTCAAGTTTGGTGGCAGTAGGCATGGGAGTTTTGGCAGTAGAGCATTCCATTAGGTTAAATTTCTTTAATAAATCATGAATGTATTTTGTTTGACTAATGAAAATGCCTTCATTAACTTGCTTTACTTGAAGACCAAGAAAGTAAGTTAATTCTCCCATCATGCTCATTTCATATTTACTTTGCATAAGCTTGGCAAACTTTTGACAAAGTTTCACATCTGTAGACCCAAAGATTATATCATCTACATAAATTTGAACAAGTAAAGTAGAGCCATTTACAACCCTGTGAAAAAGAGTTTTGTCTACAGTACCTCTAGTGAAATGATTCTCAAGGAGGAACTGTGAGAGAGTGTCATACCAGGCTCTAGGTGCTTGTTTCAAACCATAGAGTGCTTTGAGAAGGAAGTACACATAGTCTGGAAAATCATCATCTTCAAAACCAGGAGGTTGACTTACATACACCTCCTCTTCCAATTCCCCATTCAGAAAAGCACTCTTCACATCCATTTGATAGACTTTGAAATTGGCATGGGCTGCATAGGCTAGGAAAATCCTTATTGCTTCTAGTCTTGCAACAGGAGCAAAGGTTTCATCAAAATCAATTCCCTCTTCCTGTGAGTAGCCTTTTGCAACCAGTCTAGCTTTGTTCCTTGTGACTATGCCATTTTCATCCATCTTGTTTCTGAACACCCACTTTGTGCCTATAACACTCCTGTCATTAGGCCTGGGCACCAGCTTCCAAACATTGTTTCTCTCAAATTGGTTTAGCTCTTCTTGCATGGCTAAGACCCAATCTGGATCTAGAAGTGCATCCTCAACTTACTTTGGCTCATCTTGAGACAGAAAGCTACTATATAGACATTCTTCTTGAGTTGCTCTTCTAGTTTGGACTTTTGAAGAAACATCCCCTATAATAAGTTCAAAGGGATGATCTTTAGTCCATTTCCTTGAGGGAGGTAGATTTGCTCTTGAAGACGTAGCTTCATGATCATGATTGCCTTGATTGGATATTTGTCCTTGAGAAACTCCCCCTGAGTTTGTTGTCCCTAATTGATCACTTCTAGAAGCATTCCTATGACTATCAACGGTATGACCGTTTTGGCTGTCAACGAAACGCTCATTCTGACTGTCAACGAATCCACCATCATGACTGTCAACGAAATGACCATTTGGTCTGCTAGCTGCTATCCTTTTTAACCTTAATGCAGCAATTTCATCTTCACTGCTGCTTTCATCTGTGCTAGATACAACAACTTTAGGCTGTTTCTCAGTAGCCTTATCATGATTCACTTGTTCTCCTTCCTCATTCTCAAAAGAGAGACTTTCATGGAAACCTTCATCACAGAGACCTTGTATTTTGAGATCATCAAAAACAACATGTACAGATTCCATAACAATGTTGATTCTGAGATTATAGACTCTGTAAGCTTTCCCTGCTGCATATCCCACAAATATTGCTTCATCTGCCTTTACTTCAAATTTCCCCAAATGCTCAGCTTGATTTCTCAGAACAAAGCACTTGCATCCAAAGACATGAAGAAAATCTAATAGTGGCTTCTTTCTTTTGAGTAGATGATAAGGGGTCATTCCCTTGGCCTGATTAATCAAAGAAATATTTTGAGTAAAGCAAGCTGTGTTAACTGCCTCAGCCCAAAAATATGTAGGTAACTTTGATTCATCTAGCATTGTCCTTGCAGCTTCAATAAGTGTTCTGTTTTTCCTTTCAACTACACCATTTTGCTGTGGTGTTCTTGCTGCAGAAAACTCATGTAAAATACCATTCTCTTCACAGAACACCTTCATGCTTGAATTCTTGAATTCTGTCCCATTGTCACTCCTAATCCTTCTTACTTTGAAATCAGGATGATTGCTTACCATCTTGATGTGATTGATAATGATTTCACTTGCCTCATCTTTAGAGTGCAAAAAGAAAGTCCATGTAAATCAAGAAAAATCATCAACAATCACAAGACAGTATTTCTTCTTTGAGATGGACATAACATTTACAGGGCCAAATAGGTCCATATGAAGTAATTCAAGCTGCTGGACAATTGATGACTCTGTCTTGCTTTTGAATGATGCCTTCTTCTGTTTCCCTTTTTGACAGGCATCACACAAACCATCCTTGGAAAATTCCACTTGTGGAATTCCTCTAGCAAGATCCTTTCTCACCAAATCATTCATAACTTTGAAATTCAGATGGGATAATTTCTTGTGCCATAACCAACTTTCATCTTTGCTTGCCTTGCTGAAAAGACAGGTGATGGTTTCTGAACTTGTGCTACTAAAGTCAGCAATGTACACATTCCCTCTTCTGAATCCAGTCATTACCACATTGTTGTTTCCTCCTTTAGAAACAACACAGGCTTCTTTCGAAAAAGTAACTAAAAATCCTTTGTCACAAAGTTGGCTGATACTAAGCAAGTTGTGCTTAAGACCATCCACCAATGCAACCTCATCTATGATGACATTCTCTTTTGAAATCAAGCCATATCCCTTTGTGTAGCCTTTGCTGTCATCTCCAAAAGCAATACAAGGGCCAGCTCTTTCCTGAAACTCTGTGAGCAGGGTAGAATCACCAGTCATGTGTCTTGAACAACCACTATCCAAGTACCAAAGATTCCTTTTGTCTCCCTGCACACAATTAACCCAAATCAAGTTGATTTTGGTACCCAAGTTTCCTTGGGTCCTGTCTTGTTAGCCTTTGCATTCCCTTTTGTACCATTTTTCACTTTGGGCTCAGATTGATTCAAATCAATCTTTACCCTTGGTGTTGATTTCTGAGGGTTGCTCATATTTTCATTCATAGCATGCATAGTTGGAGGAACAATCATGTTATTCATGTTCCATGGCATTTGTGGCATGTTAAACATATTCATGTAAGGATTAGGCACAAATGGCATGCTAGCATATGGATTCTGAAATTGTGCATATGGAGCAAACATGTTAGGCATAACAGGCATTTTAGGCATGGAACTGTTCATTGCAGGCTTGGGCATTTTCACATTAGCAGATTTCTTAACAGATTTGCAGTTAGTAGATAAATGATTAACACTTCCACAATTGACACATGTCTTTCTAGGTGCATATTTATCAGGTGTGTAATTGTTGTGTTTGTTAATCCCTACCTTGCCATTTCTGTTATTCTTTTTATTTCCCTTAGCCTCAACCTGAACTTTCTCTAACTTGTCTTTCAATTGCTTGTTAGACAAGTTACCTACATTAGCTCTCTCAACAGGCTTCTCAACTTTCTTTGATTTACTAGACTCACCTTGAACAAAGTTCTTGGTGACAGGACCATACTTGTTATTAAGTCTAGTGAGTTCATCCTTTCTTTTCTCTGTCAACGAAACAGCCTGATCGGTTGATGGTTCATCTGTCAACGAAACATTGCATTCCGTTGACATATCAACCTTCAACAAATGATCCTTGTTGTTTGTTGACTCAGTTTCTGATTCTAAGGTTTCACCAACATACCCTAGCTTCTCTTTGTTCCTTTTCCATGATTGCTCACAGAAGGATTCCACGCCTTGAACATTAATTATGTTGGCAGCAACATTCCTGGCATCCTTCCATTTTGCAATCACACCTTGTTCTATCTCAAGTTGTGTTTTAAGAATTTCTTCCCTTTGTAACACGTTCTCAAGTTCCTTCTTAGCATCCCTACTAACACATCTCATTTTCTCAAATTCAATGAGCTGTGCTTCTAACATTGCATTCCTATCACTTAAGAGCAGATTGGTCTCTTTTATTCTAGAATTCTCTTTAGTAAGTGATTTAAGAGTAACACGCAAATTATATAATACAGTAGACATTTCATTTACTGCACTGTCGCATTCCTCTTTAGAAAGCTCAGAAAGATTAGTAATTGTTACCTGATTGCTTGAGGAACTTGCTTCCTGCTCATGATTGTCAGCCATAAGAGCCAAGTTGACATACTCAACATCATCATCAGAATCTTCACCATTACCAGCCCAATCATACTCCTGAGACATGAAAGCCTTTTCTTTTTGTTTGAGAAGTTCAAAGTATTTCTTTTTATAATCAACAGGCTCAAATTTCCTGTTGCCCTTCTCAACCTTGGGCTTTCTGCAGTCTCCAGCAAAGTGACCAAGCATTCCACAATTGAAACATTTTGACTTAGACTTTTCAATCCAGTTTGTTTTGCTAGGTTGAAAGTCTCTTCTTGGTGGCCTTGCTTCTGAGTTTCTTTTGAACTTGAACTTAGAGAATTTTCTAGACAGAAAAGCAATGTGTTCATCAATCTCATCTAAGTCCTCCAAATTGGCTGGTTCTGATTCTTCTTCTTCTGTCATCTTGTCTTTACCCTTGCTAACATCACTCCTACAACTAGATCGACTAGTTGTGGCCTTTGCAGCTTCTTTATTGTCATCTTCAAGTTGGTTCACAGATGCAATCAATGCAATAGATCCACCCTTCTTTTGTACCTTTTCAATTTCCTCATCTTGCTCCATTTCCAGCTCATAAGTCTTCAAGGTTCCATAAAGCCTTTCAAGAGTGTAGTCTTTGTACTCTTGAGTGTTTCTGAGAGAAACAGTCATAGGCTTCCATTCTTTTGGAAGAGCTCTAAGAAATTTAAGGTTTGAATCCTTGGTTTGATAGATCCTCCCATACAACTTTAATCCATTCAAAAGCTTTTGAAACCTACTAAACGTGTCATTTAGGGTTTCACCAGCTTTAAAATGAAAATGCTCATATTGTTGTATAAGGAGTTGCATTTTATTTTCCCTGACTTGCTCAGTTCCTTCACAGAGAGTTCTAACAGTATCCCATACTTCCTTAGAGGTTGTACAGTTGATAACATTGTCAAACATCTCTTGCTCCAAACCATTAAACAGAATGTTCATGGTCCTTTTGTCTTTATGGACTTCTGCAATATCTTCAACAGTCCATTCTGAGAAAGTTTTTGGAATCTCTACATCAGGTGCATCATCTGGCAGTCCAACTCTAGAATCAAGCTTCATGGGAACGTGTGGACCTTTCTCAATGCAGTCTACATACCTCTCATCCATAGACATGAGATGTAAATACATCTTTACTTTCCAGTGAAAGTAATTGTCTTTATCAAGAACTGGTATCTTCACACCTGCATCCTTCTTCACCATGGTTTCTGTTTTTTGGTCTTGATCTTTAAACTTCTTGTATGTTAGAAGCTCGCTCTGATACCAATTGTTATTCCCAAATGACCTAACAGAATTGTAGAAGGGGGGGGGTTGAATACAATTCTTGATATTTTCTTGAAACTAAACACTTTATAAAATAAAACTGAACTGAATAAATAAAAACACAAGATATAAATAATTCAGTTGGATTGTTTGATGATCCAACTGAAGTGTTTTTATTGCGGAAATAATCTGTGATACAGAAGTACACAGCTGCTCAGTTACAAGGTTGTAGAGAAGAATTGCTCTCAAAAATAGCTAATACAATCTATTTGTGTTTCTTCTCTTATTTCTAAAGTAACTGCTACACTTGGTTATATATCCCAAGTTTACAATTCTACGTTTGGTTAAACTAAAGAATAAATGTAGTAACCATCAGTAGCTTGCTTTTCATTCCTTTTGTCCAATGGTCCTTGGAGATCTTTGCTTTTGTCTTCATGCTCATTATAATCATTTCCAAGAGCCTTATTGGAAATTGGAATGTTTCCTTATTTCCAGTATCCACTTTGATGGCTTCCAATGCAAAGTACACTTCCATATCTCCTTTTAGATCTGTTCAGTAAACTGTCACTATCACTTTGTCAACTGTTCAAAAAGCAACATTGATTCGTTGATAGCAAGGAGATGTGTTTCGTTGATAGCTTCATTCTTCATTCCGTTGATGGTGTTTCCCTCGTTTCGTTGACGGGTAAACTCCATACCGTTGACAGAGTAATCTTCATACCGTTGACATGTCTTCACTTAGTCAAAATTACAAGGCATAACATATTTACAATTAACCAACCTATTTTGCCTATCTAGTACTTAGTCAACATGACTTAGAAAACCTATCTAAAACATATAACAGAATGCCTATCATACTGAGAAGTATTGTACAATGCAATTGCTACAACACTCATTTCGTTGATGAGCTTCCTGTCAACGGAATGCTGCAAAGCATGCCATTTCGTTGACAGTTACAAAAATGACTTTACACAAATTCTACTAAGTGTTTTATGTTTATCATCAAGAACAACATATTCCTAACAGTATAGATTATGATGAAACCTATGCACCAGTAGCAAGACTTGAGGCCATCAGAATGTTTCTGGCATTTGCTGCACATTCCAATTACAAGGTATATCAAATGGATGTGAAGAGTGCTTTTCTGAACGGGGAGTTAGAAGAAGAAGTGTATGTGGAACAACCTCCAGGTTTTGAGGATTCAAAACTGGCAGACTTTGTGTACTTTCTATTCAAAGCTCTCTATGGACTCAAACAAGCTCCAAGGACATGGTATGTGTTAGATATAATTGCTAATGTTTGTTTATCAGTGTTTAAGCAACAGGTACTGACAAGAGTTTATCAGAAGCCAGTCAGAGTTTAGTTAAACTCTGACAGGGTAAAGAGTTTAATTGAAGCCGGTCAGAGTTTATTTAAAGTCTGACAAGGTGAAAGTTGAATTAGCTGTCAGTGCAGAATTGAAGATTCTAGAAGCAATACATTCTGAAGATGGAAAGAAGCAGAATATATTGATACAGCTAAGGAGATTGGAATAGAAGACTGAAGCAATCCTTAATTGATATGAATTGTATAGCTAACTTATAGGAATATCAATTAGAGATGGATTGTATGTAGCTGTGTACTATATAAACACAGATAGGTTATCCCTAGAAGGGATGCGTGAATATTGATATATTATTCTTGTAACCTAGAAGCTCTTTGTGATTCATTAACATCATAAAGAGAGAAGCTGTTAATACGATTACAGTTTTATTGATTCATAAACAGTGTTTTTAACTATTGTTATTCTCATATATACTTGATTATATTGTGTATTCGGCCTAACAATTGGTATCAGAGCCAAGGCTGTTTAATATATACAGTTTTACGATTCAAACACAGTAATAATCATGTCTGAAGAAAATCAAGCTGCTTCCAAGGCTGAACAGGTTAAGCCTAATTCTGTGAGTAGATATGAAACAATCAGGGTTCCGATTCTCAGGCCTGTAGAGTATCCGATTTGGAAGGTGAAGATGACCATGTTTCTGGAGGCTACAGATCCAGAATACCTTGACAGAATTAATGATGGTCCTCATATGCCAACTAAATTGTCCCCTGTTGTTGATGGTCAAGAACAAAAGACTGTTCCAAAGGAAAAGAAAGATATGACTCCTGAGGATATCTCATCAATTGCAAAGGATGCAAAGGTTAGACATCTTCTCCACAGTGCTTTAGATAATGTTATGTCTAACAGGGTAATTGGCTGCAAAACTGCCAAAGAGATATGGGATGCTTTAGAAGTCAGATGCCAGGGAACAGGTGCTATTAAGAAGAACAGAAAAACAATACTCACACAGGAGTATGAGCACTTTGATTCAAGAACTAATGAAACCTTGACTGAGACTTATGACAGATTTTGCAAACTGTTGAACGATCTGTCTCTGGTAGATAAGGAATATGAACTTGAAGAGTCCAATCTCAAGTTTCTGTTATCTCTACCTGAAAAGTGGGATTTAAAGGCAACAACAATCAGAGATAATTATGATCTTGCTGATACAGATCTTGATGAAATCTATGGATTGTTAAAGACTCATGAACTTGAGATAGAACAAAGAAACAGGAGGTCAAGCAAGAAGACAAAATCTGTTGCTCTCAAAGTCGAGGAGAAGCCCATCAAGAAGGAATCATCAAGGAAGAAAGCCAAGGGAAAGGCTTTAGTGATCAAATCTGAGAGTGAGTCATCAAACTCTGATGATGATTCAAACTCTGATGAAGCTTCTGATTCTGAGGATGATGAAGAGGAGATGATGCAAATGGCTGCCTTGATGGTCAAGACATTTAAGAAGATGGGATTCAAGAACTTCAAGAAGGGTAAAAGATTCTCAAGGAAAGATTCAAATTCTGAGAAGAAGAATTTCAGAAAGTCTGATGGAAGGGATACCAAGTCAGGTAAGAAGGACAAATCTGAGATCCAGTGCTACAAGTGCAAAGAGATGGGTCACTATGCTCCAGAGTGCAAGAAAGGAAGAACTGAAAAAGCACTCATCTCTAAAGGCAAAGACTGGGCAGATACTTCAGATTCTGATGATGGAGTGAATTATGCACTCATGGCAACTATCAAAGATGAAGTTGAGTCATCAGAAAATAAGGTACCTCTAACTACCTATGCCTATGATACTGATAATATTTCTGAATTAAGAATTTATCTTAAGAATATACATGTTAGTTATAGGGATCAGACTTTAGAGAATGAGAGGATTAAATCTGAGAATTTTAGTCTTAAAGAAAGAAACAAGTTTCTTGAAAGAGAACTTGTGAATATGAAGCAGATTCAAAAAGAAAGAGATGATGCTGTTTATGTAGAACAGGAGTTGCTGAAAAGATATAAGCAACTAGAATCTGATTTAGAGAAGGAAAGGAAAATAATCAAGACTTGGACAGATTCTGGAAGAGACACTCATCAAGTGTTTCAGACTGATTCTGTAGGTTTAGGTTATTGTGAAAATGATGAACTTAGGTTTAAAGACAAGGTTAAGGTAAAACCACAACTTAAACCTGTGAAATTTGTTCCAGAAGCCAATAAGTTAAAATCTGTTGTAATAAGGGAAGCTGATATGGAATCAGATGAATCTTGTGACAAACAGGAAAATATTATAACAGAAAAACTTATGGAAATAGAAGCTGTTAGAAAACCAGTAAAAACTTGTGAAAAACAGGTTAATGTTGGCTTGATGACAGGAAAACAGTTCAATCACAAGCTAAAAGAGGTAAAGTCTTCCATGAAACCTAAAGGTTCCAAGAGAAATAGGAATGGAAAAGTAGGCATAAATAATAGAAATAATCATATGCCTAATGCTAGTGCCTCAAGAAAAACATGTTACAGTTGTGGTAGTTCTAATCATCTTGCTAGATTTTGCACTAAGAACAAACATATTAATACTTTACCTTCTACATCAGAAGTAAAGAATGATTATGTTAGAGTAAAACCACAGACTTTATGCAAACATTGTGGGAGCACTTGGCATTCTATTTACACATGTAAGAGTTATCATGCAATTTATCATAACTATTATGAGCTAAAACCCAACTTGAAATGGGTTAGAGCAAACTCTGCTAGTGTAAAATCTGACAATGTTAGTTTAAACTCTGATAATACAGATTCCGCTGCAAAAGCTAACACTGTTAAGAAGGACAAAGGATCCAAGCAAGTCTGGATCCTTAAAACTAACACTTAGTGTTTGTTTGTGATTGCAGGGTATAATAGAGAGCACACTTATCTTGGACAGTGGTTGCTCAGGACATATGACTGGAAACAAAGCCCTGCTATCAGACTTTGAGGAGAAGGCTGGCCCAAAAGTTTCCTATGGAGATGGCAACATAGGACACACTCTGGGATATGGCAATATTAATCTTGGAAGTGTCATCATCACAAATGTAGCTCTAGTCTCAGGACTCAAGCATAATCTGTTATCTGTGAGTCAAATCTGTGACAGAGGAAACCATGTAGATTTTCATAGTGAATACTGTGAAGTTATCAGTAAATCTACTGGAAAAGTTGTTCTAGTTGGACACAGACGCAACAATATTTATGAAGCAAGTTTGGTAACAAACTCTGATGGAAGTACAGTGTGTCTGACTGCAAAAATGTCAAATGAAGAGAGTTGGAATTGGCACAAGAAGCTCTCTCATCTCAATTTGAACAACATAAATGAGCTTATAAGAAAGGATCTTGTAAGAGGACTTCCAAAATCAATACTTAATCTAGATGGTCTATGTGATTCTTGTCAAAAGGCCAAGCAAAGGAAGTCATCTTTCAAGAGCAAATCTGAATCTTCAGTAGTGGAACCTTATCATCTTCTACATGTTGATCTCTTTGGACCAGTGAATGTGATGTCAATGGGCAGAAAGAAATATGCTCTAGTAATTGTTGATGAATATACTAGATATACATGGGTGTATTTCTTATCAAAGAAGGATGAAACTGCTCAAATTCTGATGGATCATGTAAATCTACTGGACAAAGGATCACAGCACAAAGTCAAAATTATAAGGAGTGATAATGGAACTGAATTCAGAAACTCAATATTGGAAGCTTTCTGCAAGGAAAGAGGAGTCAAACAAGAATTCTCTGCACCTGGTACTCCACAGCAAAATGGTGTAGTTGAAAGAAAGAACAGAACTTTAATTGAAGCTGCCAGAACTATGCTTGATGAAGCAAAATTGCCAACTTATTTCTGGGCAGAAGCTGTTCAAACTGCTTGTTTTACTCAAAATGCAACTCTGATCAACAAGCATGGAAAAACACCATATGAGATGGTGAAAAACAAGAAGCCAAATTTGAAATATTTTCATATATTTGGATGCAAATGCTTTGTGTTGAAGACTCATCCTGAACAGTTGACAAAGTTCGAGTTAAAAGCTGATGAAGGAATCTTTGTTGGTTATCCATTGTCAACAAAAGCATTCAGAGTTTACAATCTGAGAACGAAGGTGATCATGGAATCCATACATGTGTCATTTGATGACAAGAAAATAATTGGACTTGAAGACAAGGATGGATATGATCAACTACGTTTTGAAAATGAAGATCTATTCTCTGATGATGTAAACTCTGACGAAGCAGGTTTGACAAACTCTGATGGAGCATACTCTGAACCTCTACTGGTAAATACTGGAGAAACTGGAAATTCTCAAATTGAACAAAATAGAGAACCAGTTGAGGGGGAGCGTGAAGAAGCTCAACAAGACACAGCAAGTGAGTCAGTTGAGGAAACTGATTTAAACTCTGACAGCTCAAACACTGAGCCATCCAACTCAGGGGGAGCCTCAGATAATGCAGAAAGTCAACATATGAATCAGGAGAGCATGGATCAAGGGGGAGGATTCAATAATGATGCAAGAAACCACTTACCAACAGCCAGAAAGTGGACACAGGCACACACACCTGATCTCATAATTGGAGATCCTGATGCTAGTGTGAGAACTAGAAGTGCAACAAACAATGAGTGTCTGTATCATGTTTTCTTGTCTCAAACAGAACCAAAGAAAGTGGAGGAAGCTCTTCAAGATGCTAATTGGATTACCGCAATGCAAGAAGAGTTAAATGAATTTGAAAGAAATGAAGTCTGGACACTTGTACCTAGACCAAAGAACAGATCAATAGTAGGTACAAAGTGGGTTTTCAGAAACAAGACTGACAGTGAAGGTGTGATTACAAGAAATAAGGCTAGACTTGTGGCTAAAGGTTATTCACAACAGGAAGGAATTGATTATGATGAAACCTTTGCTCCAGTTGCAAGATTGGAGGCCATAAGAATTTTTCTGGCCTATGCTGCACACAAGAAGTTTAAAGTCTTTCAGATGGATGTAAAGAGTGCTTTTCTCAATGGGAAGCTTGAAGAAGAAGTGTTTGTTGAACAACCACCAGGATTTGTAGATTCCAAGCATCCAGATTATGTCTACAGGCTTGATAAGGCATTATATGGACTAAAGCAAGCACCAAGAGCATGGTATGAAACTCTTGCTCAGTTTCTTTTAGAAAGTGGGTTCACAAGAGGTACAATCGATAAAACCTTGTTTTATTTCAATTCTGGTGATGATTTGCTTTTAGTTCAAATTTATGTAGATGATATTATTTTTGGATCTACTAATGACAAACTTTGTAAGAAGTTTGCAAAGCTTATGCAATCCAGGTACCAAATGAGCATGATGGGAGAGCTTAGTTATTTTCTAGGCTTACAGGTCAAGCAAACAGATGATGGGATTTTTATCAATCAAGCAAAGTATACCAGAAATCTTCTCAAGAAATTTGGTATGCTTGATAGTTCATCTGCTACAACTCCCATGGCTACAGCAACGAAGCTTGACAAAGACACAGGAGCCTCAGTAGATATGACTAACTACAGAGGAATGATAGGGTCTTTACTGTATCTTACTGCAAGTAGACCTGATATCATGTATGCAACATGTCTTTGTGCAAGATTTCAAGCAGATCCCAGAGAGCCTCATCTAACAGCTGTAAAAAGGATCTTCAAATATCTCAAAGGAACCATAACCCTGGGTTTGTGGTATCCTAGAGAATCAGAGTTTAAGTTAATTGGTTACTCTGATGCAGATTTTGCAGGCTGTAAGATAGACAGAAAAAGTACAAGTGGAAGCTGTCAATTTTTAGGTGACAGATTGGTTTCTTGGTACAGTAAGAAACAGAAATCAATTTCTACATCCACTGCAGAAGCAGAGTATATAGCAGCTGGTAGCTGTTGTGCACAGATTTTATGGATGAAGAATCAATTGCTGGATTATGGATTAAGGTACTCTAGAATACCTATTTTCTGTGATAATCAAAGTGCTATTGCTATGACAGGTAATCCAGTACAGCATTCCATGACAAAGCACATCAGCATAAGGTATCATTTTATCAGAGAACATGTGGAAGAAGGAAACATTGAGCTTCATTTTGTGTCTACAGACCAACAACTTGCAGATATCTTCACCAAACCTTTGAGTGAAGCTACTTTTACAAGATTGGTAAATGAACTTGGAATGATCTCTGGTTCTGACTAGAGATACGGGTTAGACTCATTTTTTTTGTTGTTGTTCATGATTTCTTACATGTGTTAACTGTTATGTGAATCAGCATGTTAAACTCTAATGATAAACTCTGTGAAGTGTCAGTCATACTCTGAACGTAAACTCTGATGTTAAACTCTGTTGGTCATACTCTGGTAATTACAGTTTAAATGCTATACTCTGATTGTAATTTTGTCTGAAACATATTGACCAATGAAGAAATTTGTATGGAACATAATTCTCAGTAAGTAATTGTGAATCCTTAAGAGTTGATAGATTCTGATCTCAAATATGTGCAGTAAGCTAACACAGCATGATACTGTCTCTATATTTATAGCATCTCTTAGTTTATTGATCCTATACACTGAGTCTGTATTAGCTGTTTGCATTTTCTCTCATAAGTTAACTATAATCACTGATGAAAAGTCTAAACTCTGATTATTCATTGCAAATAATTCACCCTCAAATCAAAAGATGCCAAACAGAGCACAAATTCCTTTGAGATCATGTTGTGCCTAGGAAGATCCAGGAACTTATTGTATGAAATAAGGGCTAAAATTTTTGATTTTTGGTGACTAGAGCCAACCACTGATTACTGGAAAAATAAATTAAAAATTTAATAATAAAAAAAAAAAAAAAAAAAAGGGGGTTGAAAAATAAAAGACATATCCAAATGAAAGGGTATCAGTAATACAGTGTTTAGATAGAAAAATCAGTGTCTATGTTATACATGAGAGTTTAGGCAACCAGTTTTTACTACTTTAGTTTGTGGATTTTATGCACTTTGAGATGATCTAAATACTGATTTCGGTAAACTCTGCTACTACACACACATTTCTCACAACTGTACAGATTGAGAAAAGAGTTTATTGACAAAGAAGGATAAAATGGTAAACACTGATGTATTGTGTGAAATACGCCGAGGTTACTTTGTTTTAATCTATGATGGTTAAAAATAATTTCCTTGTTTCAGACATTTTATACTCTTGAGATTAGTCATTTGTTTTTCGGAAAAAGTATGATTGAACGGAGAAAAGAAAGAGTGCGTTTGATAAGTCCTGATAGTGATTCGTAATGCTACTGAGTATGTTAGTTTATTGTTTAAAGTGATATTATTTTTTTTCACTTTACAATTACTATGCAATATTAATAATACTGATATGTAAAGAAACAAATTGTTTTTCATTAATTGATTCAAATTTACATTCAGACAAATTCATACTCATGTTAAGCTAATCTTTCTGGTACATGCTAATCACTATGGTTACAAAGAGAAGATCTATTTAACCAGGATAAGTATCTGAATGCTACATCTGAAGCAGAAGAGCTAGAGCCAGAAGTTATTGTGCTCTACTACTTCTGATGAGAGCTACCCAGTTGTTCATCTAATCATTATACCATCTGGGATTGCTTGACAACATCCTGAAGATGAATCATCATCATCATCATCATCTTCCTGGATTCGCTTTCTGCTTTGCAGCTTGCAGGATTCCAAGAAGATTGTCTCCTCAGTACCCATCAGGAAGCTCTGCTGGAAGAGCATCATACAAATCTCCATAGTATCATCGTCTGCCAGGATGGGCACATCATATGGACCGGGACGGATGATGTGCACATAAGGATTAGAGATTGGTCCTTCTGCTATTTCATCATCTGCTATAAGACCTTCATCATTCAGAAAAGAAAGAACAAGAAACTCATCTACTACTGTTCGTGATGCTTTGGGTCTTGAAGATTTTAATGCTTTCACGATATCTGTTGGTGATTCTGAGTTGGTTAGGATGATGAGAGAAATCGGCTACTCTGGACCTTTGTCAAAGATAGGTCAACTCAAAAGGCCATTTTTGCGTAAGGAGTGGAGCTTCTTTTTCGATTGCATTACTCGGGCTTTTGGAAAGAAGTGCACTAATTGGGATGCGATTCCCACGGATAGTCTACAGATCGGGTATTCTCTTCTCTATGGCAGTCAATTTGATGTTGCTAGACTAGTTTTAACTAATATTGGTGAGAAAATGCTAGAGAATAGAAATGTTGTTTACTTCTCTAGGTTTTGTCAATTGATATTCAATCATTGCTGTCCAAATGTTGAGATTGTAGAGGATGATGTTATACTTTCATTTAAATTACACAAACGTATATTCTCTGACCTTATCAACAAGGACAACAAGAAAGGAGAAGTTGGTCCTTTAATGTTACCTAAATCTGTGCAACAATTTCTTGACAACTCACAACAACACCGTGTCTCAACTGCTGAAGCTGGACCTTCTGTATCTCAACCACAGAGGTCAAAGAGATCTAAAGTTCGAGCAGTTAAGTCTGTTGAAGCTGAGGTATCAAATGTTGATGCTGTGCCTCAGAGAAAAAGAATGAAGAAAAGGCGAGCCCACAGGGCAAAGTCTGTTGCTGCTGCTTCTAGTGCAGACTCAGAAACTGAAGCTGATGAAGAAAATCTTCATCAGAGAAAGAGAAGATTAGTTGCTAATCAACTTTTTGGTGATATTATTGCCAATTTGGATAAAGAACCTGAGGAAACAGAAGCTCCTACATCAAAAACTGATGATGTAGTTGAGGAAGCTGCTGCATACTCTGACAGCAGGATTGTGGATCATGAAGATACTATAAGGGAAGCTGATCAAGCATCTACTGAGTTAGTAGAACCTATTGCTTCTCACACAGAAATCATTTCTATTGATTTTGAGAACGGTGATGAAGTAGATCAGATTAGAGTTGATCCAGTTCCAGAAGCTGTTGCTGTACATGCTGATGCAACAGCCAATGATCATGAGGATACTGTCTTACTTGAAACTTTGCAACAATCAGTTGTTGAGATTGTTCAGAGAGAAGCAGAGGTTACTGCTCCAGTAAACTCTGATGTTCCTCAAACTGTAGCAGATCAAGTACCTGATGCGACTGCACAGTTAATTGATGAAATCACTGCTGAAAATGTGCTTGAAGATATTCACAGAGAGGATGACAATGCTGAAGCTAGTCCTGTTCATTCAAACTCTGATGTTCAAGTGGAAGTTTCTGATATTCAAGCAAACTCTGCTGAAGAAAGGGAAGTTCAAAGGGCTGCTTCTGAGCATTTTCAGAATATGTACTACAATGCATGGGCTAATGCAGATTGTATCTTTCCAGCGCAAAGGGCTGCAGAATTTTTATCTGATTCTGTCAAGAAGATTACAAATCCTGATGTCCTTACGAGCTTACAGGCAACTGTTATTCAAGTCAAATCTCTCAATAATAGATTTGATGAGAATCAACAAATGCTTACAAGTCTGAGGAATGAAGTAAGCTTGAGGGATCTTACTTTAAAGGCTGACAGAACTTATTATTATACCATGTTCAAGCAGCAAGCCAGGGATTCTGAAGAAATCAAGAAGAGGCTTGGGACAGTTGAGGACAACCAGAATGCTATGTCTGCTCAACTGACTTCCATTTCTACTGCGCTTGAATTGTTGACATCAGTACTACTTTCTGATGATGTCAAAAAGGGGGAGAGTGTACTAAGTGACAAATGCAAAGACACTCAAACTCTGAGACGGAGGGATGATGGTAATGATGGTGGAAACAAGGGAGGAGATGGAAAGCGCTTAAGATCAAATGATGATAGAAGATTACTTTCAAGAAGATCAAACTCTGATAAAAGATCAAACTCTGGAAAGGGACATGTAAACTCTGCCTCTGCCAGTGGTTCAAGATATAAAAGTTTGATAATCTCTGATAAGCCATCTACTGATGAGGAAATTGCTGCTAAGATGTTTATGGCAGAACATGGAAAAGGTATTACAATTGAAGATATCCAAGCTGAAGAACAGATGCTTGCTGAAGAACACAAGAAAAATCTTGAAGCTGGAATCTACAAAAAGAAGGAAATCAAGGCTCCTAGAAAGAAAGAAAAAGGAATTATTATAAAAGAGTTTACAGTACTCAAGGAGGCCTGTGATTAAAAATGCTGACAAAGGAAAAGGTAAACTGGTAGAAGAAGAACAGTTACCTAAGAAGATTTATTCAACCTCTGACATTGCTCAAGTTGAAACAAGATTACCAAAATCAACCTCTGACGCTGCTCAAGTTGATGATACTATTGAAGTTAAGCCAGCATCTGACAAGGCTCAAGCTGTGCAAACTCAGCTAGCTCCTCAACTCAAAGGTTTCTTAAGACCTGTACTCTCTGAAACTCTGACACTTCAACCTGTGGATTTTTCTCAAACCAGGACTGTACTTGGAAAAGAATCTTATGATAAGTCTGGTTTAGGTTCACATAGGGAGAAGAGAATAAATAACAGATCTCAAGACAATATTTCACTGACAGGATCTGGTATTGGGAATACACAAGAAAATCTTGATAAGTTAGAATCTGTTCAGTTGATTTTTCACAAGATCTTGAAGAAGCAGTTTCTGTTATATTTCATGAGTGATGGAAGAGTTTATAGAATTGGAGAATCTGATGTAAATCTCAAATCATGGGAAGAACTTGAATATGTACTTTATCTGTTAAAAGTTAAGAACAGACATACCCATAATGTTGCTCAAATCTTAAGAGAAAAGATGCTGAGATCAAAAGTGATGCTTGGAGGAGGAGAAGTCTCAAATGCTTATATTCCAAAGTATAGAGATCATACTGGAAAATTGGTGGAGATGAAGAGAAACAGTGCTAGATTTAAAACTGCACTGGGATTAAAAGTCTTAGAATTCAACTTAGAGTCAGATAAAGCTCAGTATATTCGGCTAGGGAATGATATGAAGAAGAACAGTATCTATTCTCTGAGGGCTGCCATATATCAAACTGGTGAAAGAGATCCAGAGTATAAGGAGCTGAAAGAGATTATGATAACTGAACTTGAGAATGCTGAGAGAAGACTGCTGATTGATTATCTCAGGACTGTGCCTGATATTGAAGAAGTCAAGTAAAGTCTGACTGTAAGTTTTTAATATTTTCTATTCTAAGTCAAATTTAAACTCTGTTTTAAATTAAACTCTGTTATATGTTAAACACTGCATTTGTTAAAAGGTTTTGACATCATCAATTATATGTTTTAACTTGTACATTTTATTATGAACAAGTTGGGGGAGATTGTTAGATATAATTGTTAATGTTTGTTTATCAGTGTTTAAGCAACAGGTACTGACAAGAGTTTATCAGAAGCCAGTCAGAGTTTAGTTAAACTCTGACAGGGTAAAGAGTTTAATTGAAGCCGGTCAGAGTTTATTTAAAGTCTGACAAGGTGAAAGTTGAATTAGCTGTCGGTGCAGAATTGAAGATTCTAGAAGCAATACATTCTGAAGATGGAAAGAAGCAGAATATATTGATACAGCTAAGGAGATTGGAATAGAAGACTGAAGCAATCCTTAATTGATATGAATTGTATAGCTAACTTATAGGAATATCAATTAGAGATGGATTGTATGTAGCTGTGTACTATATAAACACAGATAGGTTATCCCTAGAAGGGATGCGTGAATATTGATATATTATTCTTGTAACCTAGAAGCTCTTTGTGATTCATTAACATCATAAAGAGAGAAGCTGTTAATACGATTACAGTTTTATTGATTCATAAACAGTGTTTTTAACTATTGTTATTCTCATATATACTTGATTATATTGTGTATTCGGCCTAACAGTATGACACTCTCTCTGAATTCTTACTTGAAAATGATTTTACAAGAGGTGTTGTAGACAAAACTCTCTTTGTCAAAAAGCATAAAAATGATTTGATATTGGTGCAAGTATATGTTGATGACATAATATTTGGTTCTACTAATGATGATCTATGCAAGAGATTTGCTAAGTTAATGCAGAGTCGTTATGAAATGAGCATGATGGGTGAATTGTCATTCTTTCTTGGATTGCAAGTATACCAGAAACAAGATGGTATATTCATTTGTCAGTCTAAGTACATCAAGGATCTTCTTAAGAAGTATCAAATGGAAGACTCATCTACAGCAAAGACTCTTATGCCAACTGCCACTAAGCTTGATAAGGATGAAACTGGTAAGAAGGTTGACATCACAGGCTACAGAGGTATGATAGGCTCATTACTTTATCTCACTGCAAGTAGACCAGATATAATGTTTGCAACATGCTTGTGTGCTAGATTTCAGTCTGATCCTAAAGAATCTCATCTAATAGCTGTTAAGCGAATATTTAGATATCTTAAGGGGACCCCAAATCTTGGAATTTGGTACCCTAAAGATACAGGATTTGATCTTATTGGATACACAGACTCTGATTTTGCAGGTTGTAAGATTGATCGGAAGAGTACTTCAGGAAGCTGTCAGTTTCTTGGAAGAAGATTGGTTTCCTGGCATAGCAAGAAGCAGCATTCAGTGTCCACATCAACAGCTGAGGCTGAATACATTGCTGCTGGTAGCTGTTGTGCTCAGATATTGTGGATGAGAAACCAACTCCGTGACTATGGACTTCTGTTGACAAAGATTCCTATATTTTGCGACAACACAAGTGCCATAGCAATCTCAAACAACCCAGTGCAACACTCGAGGACAAAGCACATCGACATCAGGTATCATTTTATCCGAGAGCATGTCATGAATGGAACTGCGGAGTTACACTTTGTACCCACAGAGGATCAAATTGCAGACATCTTTACTAAACCGCTTGATGAATCCACTTTCAATAAGCTGGTTGGTGAACTTGGGATGTTAAATCTTTCTAATTGATTTTGATTAGAAGTCAGTAACTGCAGAGAGTCCTGGTGAATACATGAGTTTAAGAATTGCTACATCCTTAGGACTCATGAGTTTATTTTCTGGAGCAATTCTCGTAGTTAGGATTACTGTACTAATTTCATGTCACGATTATGGATGATATATCTTCTGGCATTTAATTAGTTATTAATTCTAAAAATTATTTAAGTGCTAATATTTGTTCTAAATATTCAAGCATTTATTTAGTTGGAATTAATTTGCTTTGTTTTTAACATTGTAGATTAATGCAGCATAATTGATTAGATTTTAATTGGTTAATATCACTCAATGATATTTAATTGATTTTATTCTAAGAAAATTGTGAATTTTCTATTAAGAATTGATTTTGGTAAATTTGAAATAATTTATTAGAATTAAAACTTGATAGGAAATAAAACAGTCTGATTTTTTAAAACATGAACAGGTTTTAAAAATAAAGACAGAAGCAAAAATATCGAATTTAGGAAATTCGATGGTCTTTCAAGTACATAGATAAATCTATCGAAGTTAATTTTCGATAGTTTTTGAAAAGGAAAAGAAAAACTATCGAAAGCATTTCTCGATAGTTTTTGAGATTTAATTTAAAATATATCGAAGGAATTCACCTAATTTAATATTTAAATTCTCGATGTATTTTAAAATTCAGTAGAAAAATGTATCGAAGTGAATTTATTAATTCAATAATCAAATTCTCGATAGTTTTTTTCTTACAAAACCCCTCGATAGTTTTTGGTTTTTCAAAAGCAAAACGTTCGATGGTTTTTCAAAAAGGTTGGTTTAAATTCTGATGTTTAAATAATTCGATAGTTTTTCAAAATCTATCGAAGAAAATTGACCTTTTTACCCCTACAAGAAAACCATCGATAGTTCTTTTAAAAAACTATCGAACATGAAAAGACTATTTTGCCCCTGTCAGTTTCAAAAGTATTTAACCGTGCCTTAGCTCTTTTCTTTTCATTTTCACAGATCTGAGAGAAGTGCTTTTGTCGATTTCAATACTTACAAAGATATACACACAGTACACGAATTCCATTCGATAGTTTCTTCAAGTTTAATCAAGAAAACCTTAAAATATTTACTGTTTGTCACTGTTGATTGATTTCTAACCGTGAAAAGTTAATGTTTTTTGAGTTTTTGTCACTTTCTGGATAAGAAACCATCGAAGTAGACTTTTGAATTGAATATTGGTTAGAATTCAAGGGTTCTACAGTTCATAGGTGTTCGAATTTTTCTGTGTTAGTGTTAATAGGGGTTATTTTAGTTTTAAGGGATTTGGTGAAAAGTTTGATTAATTATTTTTAATTAATTAAATTTAAGTGAAAAATTAGTTTTGGTTTAAATTGATTTTCTGGAAATTTGAAAAACAATGGCTGGAGAATTTATCGTAACCAAGACTAATCATGTCTCGTTTCAAAATCTGCAAGCCATTACGAATCCTCAAATTCGTGCATGGGCAGAGTTTTTGAACACACGTTCATTAGTAGCATACGCTGTAAGTACTCCCGTGGTCCTTTGTATTGATCAATTGACTGCGTTGTACACAACCGCCACGGATACAAGTGAGAATAACGTAAGGTCTTTCAGTTTTGTTGTGCCAGGGGGCAGAACAATAAGGGTAACGGAACATGATTTTAATCAAATCTTACATTTTCCTACAGAAAACCTTGTTCCGGATCCCACAACTGAGGAAATACATGCATTCTTCACTCTTATCAGAAGTCAACAACCTAACTTCTTGGTGGGAGAGTTCCAAAAGCATTACCTGCCAAAGCCATGGAATTTTTTCTTTCATACCCTGATACATGTTTTTACTGCCAAGCTAACAAATCTGCATGGCATTCCCTTATTCCTTCAAAAGATAGGGTTTGCCATTGCGAACAATAGGCATATTAACATAGGACGGATAGTGATTGATCAAGTAATTCTGTGCATGGGACCACTGGATGAAAGAACAGGCATAAATGAAGATGTGCTCTGTTTCTATCCTAGGTTCCTACAGCTAATTCTCAATGATATCTTAACAGATGATGAACGAGAGATCTTTGAAGGTGAAGCCAACCAGGAGTGCATGAGAATGAAGAGCAATGCCATAACCGCTCTCATTAGGAAGGACAACTATCTTCCAGGGGTACCCACTGTTCTCACTGAATATCTAAGAACGGTGCCCCTACCACTTCTACCCCCAGGGGAACAGGTAAATCAAGGTAATATTCCACAACCTGAACCTGTAATGGCACCTGTACCAATGGATGTTGATCCAGAGCCCTTAGTGGCCATTCCTGACCAGGAGGTTGCAAACCCACAACCTCTAACCACGGTCGAAGAGCCTTTGGAAGAGCCAAATGAAAACATAAACGAACCTCCTTCCCCTACTATACCCATTAAAGAACCATCCATGAGTGTAGAGGGAGATAGTGCCAAAGCAGCACCACATAAGGAGATACACCCTTCAACAGCAGCTCTGCCTTCCTCTAAAAGGAGAAGAACAGAAACTGAGGCAACTGCTGATACTTCATTTCTCTCATTCAAAGAGCCCTTTACTGATTTTTCTGATGCTGATTGGGCTGCACTAACTAAAGCAATATCTGAACCAATAGCTCAATCAAGTAAGGAAGAATTGACGGAAGCAACTGGTGTTCCGACCATATTACGGTCAGGTTCACTGGTTGAAGGTTCTCAGAACCAAGGGTCTTCACAGACGTCGAGAGAAGGCTTTGACCTAAATGCACAATCTAAAAGGTCATTGTCTACCTCCCCAGATGGAACATATCTGGATCCTACGGGTAAAGGGTCTGACGTAGGTGCAGATCGGCAACTCGTTGACAGTGAATCAATTACTATTGAGGAGTCAACTGAGGTGAAGTCTTTACAGACTCACGGGGAAGATTCGGGATCTCTGCTGTTAAAAGAGCCTGTTTCTAACCCCTAGAGATTCAAACTCTAGATCCTTCAAAGGATATATCATCTAAGGATGATCAACAACTTGGTTTATCCAAGGACGGGGACTTGCGAAGCCCCATTGCACCACCGGTGACCTCCTTAAGGATGGCTACGGTGATCTCTTCTGCAGTGACAATCAGCACAAAGGATTTGAGTGAAACAAAAACACTTACACCTGGCCTGAGTGGGAAAGGAAAAATGATTCAAACACCGACAGAAACGTTGAGTGTACACCCAGAGCCAAATGTGAGGAGTGACACCCTAACCCTACCTAATATTAATGATCTGCTGCTACCAACAGAAAGAGAGCTACAAGTTCAATCTTCCCTCAAGGAGATGACAGTTCGGGACAAAGAAGGAAATCCACTTTTCAAGGTTCCACTGCGACCTTCCTTTGACCAAGGGATCTCCTCCAGTCAAGACAATGTTTCTTTAAAGTCTATTCAAGAGAAAGTTGACTTGGCTGCAGCTGATTCCAGAAGAACATTCAGGGTCATTGGCAGTGCATCTGGCACTATAACAGGTACGAAGCAGGCAGTGGACTCCTTAAAGAAGGAAGCTATGGAAGAACTAGTCGAGCTGAGGATGGACGTCAGGGAGCTTAAAGATGGATTCATGAATGAAGTAACTGCACTGTCTCAAGGACATGAAGCTTTGAAAGAAGACGTTCTGGTTATCCGGGATGGTCAAGAGCGGGTAAAAGATGCAATGGATTCCCTTTCACGAGTGGAGTCTAAGCTAAACAAGAGGCTGGATCACATGGAAAAGACTACCAACTCAAGATTGGAGAACATTGACCTGTCGCTAGCTTCTATAAATGAGTTTAATAAGCAGCTTATGGATTTCTTGGAGAATCAAGGTGACGGAGTACAGTCTATATGGAGTACGCTAAAGAACCAACAATCTGGACAACCTGGTTCTTCATATCAGCAACCTGATCCTTCTAATTTCTTTTATGCTGAGGATGCTTTTATCGAGGATTCCTCAACTAAGGGGGAGAAAGTTGGAGAGGGGGTGAAGGATAAATGGGGAGTTTGGGAGACTGTTGAGGCTATTCCAATCAGACAGTACTGGATTGAGGAGCTTGTAGAGGAAGACAAGAAAAGTGAAGAGGAATTTGAGGTCATGCATGAGCAACCTATTCAAGAGGAGCATGAGCCATATTATCCGGAGCCAATAGAACATCCTATCTTGGATGATGATATGGAAGAAGCAAATTCTCTATCACATGAAGAAGAAGCTGCCTTGGAAGCAATAAGAGCTCAGAGAGCTGCAATAGATGCCAGGCAAGCTGAGAAGGAGAAACAGCAAGCAATTCTGAGAAGTGAAAAGCTAAAGAGAATGAAGGTGTATAATGAAGTGAGGAAGAAGAAGATGATAGATCTGGCAAAGAAAGATGGTACTGAATGGGAAATGGCTTACAAAACCTTTTGTGGAGTTGAAGACGGATTACAAGTCAACGACAATGCGGAGGTCGAAGTCATTATTCAGGACATCAGAAGTGCTAATCTTGAAGATCAGACTTACTTTAAAGCACTGAG
Organism: Heracleum sosnowskyi; assembly: GCA_030848705.1. Taxonomy (NCBI): domain Eukaryota; kingdom Viridiplantae; phylum Streptophyta; class Magnoliopsida; order Apiales; family Apiaceae; genus Heracleum; species Heracleum sosnowskyi. Next base: position 88,900,215 of record CM061235.1, on the reverse strand, counting down.
AAGCTCTATAATCTGTCTGAATGCTGGGGTTAAAGCAAATGGTGCCTGGAGCTTATTAATCAGTTTTCTGGAGAAAGGTACATTTGTGATTTCTACTAAGTTTTTAGAACAGAGGACATATACAGAATTGCAGGCTATACTCATCAAGATCCAAAGAACCACAAGGCTAAATGAACTGCTCCGTGAGCATGTTAAGGAGATCGTGATGAAAGTCAGTCCAGAGATTACTGAAGATCCTCCAATGGTTAGATTCATGACGAATGACTTGTTCAGAATCTGCTATTTGGCTGAGGACAAACTGAGGGACTACCCAAGCAACTATCTAATCTCAGTTGAGAAGTATCTTAGATCCACTGGATTCTCATCAACGGAGAAGGACAAAGCAGCAGACACTCTTAGAAGATTTCTAATGGAGAATGTTCCTTACTATAGGAAAAGAGTGGAAAGAGGATTAGAAGTGCATACCAGACTGCCAAACATGCCAAAGCTGAACAAGAAAGATGTTAACATTGCATGGTTATGGGCTGGAGTGGGTCAAGAGGTTGAATATATTGGAAGACACATCCAAGGAGCAATCCTTAAACCTGGAGAACCACTGCACTATCTATCAGTGATTGATTATCAAGCTGCTAACTCCGATCCAATGATTGAAGAAGGTGAGATTGGAATGGACTGAATGGTGAAGCAAAGAACAAGAGAACTATCAGCTCAGACTAGAGGAGCAACTTCATTGTATAAAGTTTAATTGTTTTTTGATTTATGAAATCTGGAAATGTATATATATCTGATCCAGAATGCATTGATATTATTACGCTGTCTTACTTTCAGTAGTTTAATGTTTCCTTAGTTAGTTGAGTTATCCTCGAAGTATTTGTTTGTCGAACTCTATCCAATCAAATAGGGGGAGATTGTAAAGCATAATGTAACATAAGATGTAAAAGAGATAACTACAACTCAACAAAGGACAAGACAGACAATAATATTAACAGAAGCACAGGAATCCAGAATCAAAGAAGAAAAGGTAAACACAAAAAATCAAAATACGTTATGTATTCTTGAAGTCCGTAAACAGGTCACGGAAAGAAGTTCATGAAAATGTTCAAGCCTCAGTGACAGCAAAAGAAACAAGACTTTCAAGACGACAGAAGTATGTGAATGATTTAGGGTTAAGTACCACGGGATTTCAGTGATTTAAACGAAGCAACCAGAAAGACAAAGGACTTATCAGCAGCACTATATTGAAGACATAAATTAAGAATTGATCAAGTGTTATTCATCTGTGAACCAGACCAGTTGCACTAGGTGACGGCACTGAAAAGATCAAGTTATTTTATCGTCTCCGAAGAAATTGATACTGTCTATTACTTAAACACCCGGGAGCTCAGGAGTTATTACTAAAGGACAAATGACAAGTAAATCAATTCGATAGTTTTTCTTTTAAGAAAACTATCGAATGAGAGTTTAAGGTGATTGAATTAAAAACAAATAAATCAATTTAGCATTCGATAGTTTTGTTTTAAAAACTATCAAATGGTAAAATGATTTGTTTCATTCGATGGTTTCTTAAACCATTCGATGGTTTTTTAATTGGGAGCAGGTGGAAAGTAATACTTGTTTTTCAAGTTGAAGAAGATCCAACGGCCAGGATTGTTTCTACAAGTTTGGTTCGATGGTTTTTCAAATCAAAGTCTGCAGTTAATACAGAGTGAAGAATGTGTCTTCTTCAGTTAAGGATTCTAACACAGAGACATTACTGAGAGAGAGAAGAGCCGGAGAAAATTATCAGAGAAATTAATAGTGCTCAGAACTTGATCATTGTTTTGTATTTGTGTAACCTTAAACTCATTGACGCTAATCTACGGATTAGAAATTGTAGCACCCCTCGAGGTTTATATTTATAAAAAGATATATTCCCCGAAACTTGATTTGGTTTGGTGTGTTTGATTTCGTTATAGAACTGAAAGATTAATCCGCGAACGAAATTAAATTATTTGTGAGTATCGTATTCAACCCCCCCCTTCTACGATACTTTGGACCTAACAAGATTACAAAAAGGTATATGATTTTATGGAAAAGATATATGGAATCAGATGTGTTTAGAAAATGGATTGGAAATATGTTGCACTGTCTTTATTTCCAAATTATGATATGAGGTAAATGTTTGATCTGAAAGATGATATTGAATTTTCCTTATAACATCATCTTTTAAGTTATATGTTGATAGTCTGCTTATATTTTATATAGCAGATATTTTACGGAAAGGATATACTGAGTTATCTTGCTACTTCATCTTTTATATTATACTAGAACTTTGTTCAGAGTATGAATATTGAAAGTTGCAGAGTATTATGGAAATGATATTTGAAATACAGCAATGGTACAATTTTTGGAATACATTCCGATAAGGAAATGATTTCAGTATCGAGATATTTTGACAAATTATTGTCGTATACCCGCTTTATTTCTGGGTTGAATAAGAGGCAGAATTATGCCATACTTTCATTACCTTGCTGAGCTATCGCTCACTCTTGCTATTATTTTATATATATTATATAGAAGCGAAGCAGGATGCCAATGGGACGGCACATACCTCGCAAGGCGTTTCCATAAACAGTTTCTAGCAGTGATCCCGGGAGTAGTACGAACCAATCGAATCAGGCTACGGCTTTTGGCATTCAACTTATGTATAGACATGAATGGTATTAGAGGATTGAGAGCATCAGAAAGCTAAGTTGGTAATGTAACAATACTTAGAAATTGTATCAGTAACAGATTCAAAAGACATTTGGGTATTGTAATAAAAATTATGTATTCCGCAGTTGTTGTATTGTGTCGTTTCTGAGACTCTAACCTGTGTGTGTGTGTGTGAGACATATATTGTGGGGTCATGAGCAGGTGAATTATGAATGGTGTGAGTGATACAGGTAAGGTAAGGAGTACATGGATCGTGACAACCCTAAATCCCCGACCCCGGATTTGGGGCTGTTACAGAGATGGTATCAGAGCATTAGGTTACAGTCCTCAGAAACAATAGGAGATCGAGTCTTACAATACCCTTAATAATGATAAGAACATCTAGAGCTCAAATTGAGTTCGTAGTCGGGTTAGAGGACATGACCCTGACTGTTTAAGATGAAGCCCGAGATGGGACTTCTTTTGGGAAACCGTACTTAGGACTTCATGGTTAGTCACCTCGATTCGTATGAGTTATAGATGGATGGGACTCCGAGATACCAGATCCCGAGGCCTTCGAGTAGGCAATTGATGATGCGTTCCTTGAAATGGACGGAGACCCGATAAAGGAAGATCCATAGGAGGATCTAGAGGAAGACCCCATAGTGGGTCAAGGAAAGAATCTTGTAGAGGACGTGTTGATTGATAAAGATGTGGTGTGTTATTTGAGGTCTAATAATAAGACCGGACGAACCTTCAAGGGATAAATAAGTGACGAGACGAGAGTTTAAGGATCGTTCATGATTCATCAAGAGGTATGACTAAGAAAATGGAGTAGAGTCTCCAAGGCAGAAGAGGTAGAGGCAGTATAGCCAGTATCAGTGGATTGATTCAACTTGAACGAAACCTGTTACTCGTAGTCAGTTATAGTTGCCCATAAGGAGGCGACATACGTAAGAACCAAGGTGTTCAGATTTTCACGAACGATTAAGGGTACTTAGTTGCCTAGTATAGTGAAAGGAATTGCTTTGGCTACGAGGTTTCAATCCCCCACGACCAGCGATTCCACTGGAAATAGTGTCTATTACATCATTGAGGGATTTTATTATCTCAAGGAAAATTTTGTGTATATGTACCATGCAAATGTTATTGTAAGACAAGCACGCTAAGACGGAATCGAGAACGAGATTTACCACCCTCAGGAAACCAGGAAGGAATTATGAGGATAGAACAGAAAGGTCGGAAATCAGATCCGAGCATTACTAGTAGGTAAATAGATTGATCAAGTTTCCCTGATTTTGGAAAGAAATTCAGCAAATTTTGGCAAAATTTGTCTTTCTGATTACCAGAGGATGTCACCAAAGAGAGTGGAAATTAGAGCAAACCCTGTGGATTGGATAAGATAGCCGTTATATGGGTTGGTGGACAGACCCTGATTGCTATAATTGATTGTAGAGATAAAATGATGAAGTTGAGATTGGACGGTAAAGGCGAAATATATTTAAGGACCAAGACGGACTGAGAAATTCCGGGATTGACTTAAATGAAGAGGCTATTGTGCCAAAAGTGTTAAGCTTAGGTAGCACACGGGATTGATATGGGAGAAGGAATATTGGGTATAAGGATGATTGAAATAGAGACCGGATTTAAGCTTGTAGTTTCTAACGATCTTCCGAAGTACCGCCCAGTCGACATGTGGAATTATCATTGCTATGGGCGACAACGGTATCGAAGTCCTCTTACGATAGAACGCTTGCTTGAGATGTTTGCGCCTAGTCGAATAGAATTCCCTGCGATTGCAAATGTTGATGGTTGAATTCTTAGCGACTATTATAAGTCGGCAATGACGTAAGTATCGAACACCTTAGGGTGCGTGGAAAAGAAAAGCTTTGGAATTAAAAGATTATCCATTAGAGGAGCCGACATAAAAGGCATCCGTAGAGACCTTGGTAGTACCCTCCCCATTTGCAAATTATGTGGGGTACCTCCCCAATCTATGATCTATCTTGACCTCTCCTCAGGAAAGAATTCTGATAAAGGGTATATTCCCTCTTCGAAGTTGTTTTATAACACTTGTGCTAAACCATATTCAGTTTCACTTGTGCCAGAGGCTGTCACAATGCCTACTTTCAGGCTTTCGAAGCCCTGTCAAATGATGTTATTTAAGCTTTCATTTTTTTTCAGATAATGAATGACCCTATGGTGATACCTCGCCACTTGTTTGTTGAATACCAGTATCTTTATGGCTATCCTTTTCTTGTAAATCGCACCTTTGGAATCTGTTCAATTTTAATCCAAGGTATTCCTTTGAGAAATATTATCGAAAGGCGATAATCATTAAATTGATCTCGAATTGCTTTCATACTTTTCAACTTCCACTGAGACGAACAACCCTATATTTATAGGGGCTACAAGGACTATCTGTCTGTGTGATAGAAGTCGGATGGGATGCCATCACTTGTAAGTTGTGAAATACAAGAAGGCTAATTACCTTTAGTAATGTCTCAATTGAGGCACACAACGTTGAGTTCTTATGATCATATTGATCTCTCGGTAAAATTATTTTACCTCCAATAAGGTTACCTTAAAACTCATAACCAGTGTGTGATGTTTTCCTTGATATGGGAGCTGTCTTTTCAAGGCCCCATAATTTTTGTTGTCCTCATTGAATTCTAAGGGGAGGCCAACCAGGTCAAATAAGTCAAAATTCGCTGATAGGAATTAGATTCGCAATGAAATCGCCTATGACATGAGCGAATCCCTAAGACGAATAGAATGTTAGTGACATATCAATGAAATTGGTTTATTCTCCCAAGGATATTATGATAATGGAAAGCGTGTCAATCGATATATGTGAAAGAAATAGCGATGTGCAGTGAACTCCAGTGATAACGGTGTTAGATAGATGCCCTATGGTGAGATTGAGATTTTGGAGGAGTTGTTTACGAATGGACACTACCTCTGGGTTAGCAAGATAAGTATTGACGATGGAGTCAGAGGGAGCTGGTGTTGTGACTTGGGAGAGGTGCAGCGTGTGTGGTTCTAGAGGAATAATTTCCGGAAATATATGGAGACCCGGATGAAAATGAAAGTTAAAGAGTTAAAATAAGAAACCATGACTGTGACCGAGTATGAGGCCAAGTTTTCCGAATTATCGAGGTTTGTTCCGGAGTTTGTGAACACAGAAGAAAAGAAAGCCAGTAGGTTTCAACCAGGGCTACCTCCAACAAGCAGCCCACGGTCAGGACCTTTAAATAGCAGGTGCCCTTCTATACTGTTTAGACAGAGCTAATGTATCGTTGTATATCAAGAAGTTGCATGACAATTAAACCTTAAGGCCGAGCCACTAAGGGAATAATTATAAGTAGAAATAGTCAATCGGGGGATTTTCCCATAAGACTGGTACATCCAGGTTGTGAACTAGAAATATGAGGTCGACACTTTTGATAGACCTGATTCCTTTCAAGTTGGGAGAAGTTGATATTATAATAAGGATGGGTTGGTTGACACCCAATGGAGCCAATTGATTGCAAAGAAAAAGAGTAATAATTAAAGGATGGAGGCAGATTTAGAGATTCTTAAATATAGTTCAGACTAAGAAATTATTACGTCAGAAATACGAGGCTTAATTAGCTCTTATGGTTGACGCCAAGAAAAGAGATACCAAGTATAAAGGAAACTACAATGTTTTTGGGAGATTGTACAAGGCTTTAATGAGCTACCAGATATCGATTTGGATGACATGAGAATGAATACCGAGTATTTAGGGTATAGTGGGAATGAAAGAGTTAGTGACTCAGTTACAAGAGTTGTTGTACAGGGGTATGATAAGACCCAGTGTACCACCATGGAGAGCCCGGTGTTGTTGTAAGAGAGAAAGATGTTAGCACAAAATTATGTATCGAACCTCGAGAGTTGTATGAGTTCGACATGGAGAATAGGTACCCTTGTAAATGATTGTTTGATCAGCGGAAGAACGTTGTGTATTTCCAAATCTATTTAAGAACTGGGTATCACCAGTTGGAAGTTAAATCTGAGGATATACCCAAGACTGCGATTCGTACTAGGAATAGATACTTTGAGTTTTCAGCGAGGTTATTTTGGGTTGACTAATGCACCCACAAATTTTATGGAATGTAATGAATTGTCTTTGAGTTACCCGTGATAGTAGATAGCATGAGATGGAGAAATGGCTAGAATTGACCTAGGATTATGACTGTGAGATACACTACCATCCGGGGAAGGCTAATGTGGTGGCCGATACCCTTGATTAAAATGAGACAGAGATGAAAGGATGAGATTTTACACAAAACCCAAGTTAGTCCAACAAACTAGAAAGACAAAAGATTTCACCAACAAGCGGCTAGTGACAACCAAGACAGACAGAGAAAGTATGCAGACTAAGCCCACGAGTATAGAGATAGTACTGCTACTAATAAGCTAAATGGCAAGTTGATGAATGACAAACAAGTTTATGCTGGTGTATTTCTGTACAAACAAGATAAAGAGTATGAGGTTAGCGATTCGTGATGCTAAAGGTATCTCCATGGAAAGAATTAATGAGATTTGAAAAGAAAGGGAAGTTGAGCCCGAGATTCATTGGGCCATCTGAGATTTTAAAACGCGTCAGGAAGGTGGCCTACGAGCCAGCCTTACCCCCCCCCCCCACCCCAAAAAAACTTGTAAAATGGTCATAATGGGGTTCATGTGTCAATGCTACGTCAGTATACTATAGATGCCCGGCATATGTTAGAGTACGAGCAGGTAGATATACAACCTGGTCTGACTTACAAAGAACAACCTGTGGAAATCACGGATAGAAAAGAGCAAGTGCTAAGTGACGAGGTTGCCAAGCTAGTGAGAGGTTTGTGGAAAATCAAGAAGTGGAAGAATCCACTTGGGAGTTAGAAAGTGCAATGGGAGAAAAGTACCCCCAGTCATTCCAAAGTTGATTCCGGGACGGAATCCTTTTAAGGAGGGGAGACTATAATAACCCGAATTTTTGGTAAAGTTAAAACTTTTTTTATGATTAAGTGCATTAGTGAATAGTGAAATTGGTGGATGAATAGTGATTTTGAGGGTTAAGAAAATTTTTCATGCCACCTATGTATGAGACGTAGTGTGGATGTTCCGAAGTCATATCAGTGATCTACGGAGTAAATAAGTGAATGCAAAGACGATCGGAATTCAGAAATTCCAAATTTTATTTTGGTGTAGTATTTGACCGGACAGTGATTTATTATTATTATATTCAAGAAAAGAGATATTAAAATTGAGGATTTGAGGATTTAATATTTTGGAATTTTATTATTTTATTAAAGTCGATTTAAGGATTCGATTGTTGAAGTGAATAGTGAATAGTTACTATTCACTGCGAGAATCGCATAGAATTTTATTCGCTCTTTTTGGAAAATATTTCGAATCGTTTCAAGAGGAACAAGGCAACATTTACAGGATTAAATATAGACATGGAAGTAACATGTAACAAAATTAATTCGAGGGATACAACATTTGGATCATCCATGTGAAAAGAAACAAACTAGTAAAGTTGTTTTGCCACCATGACCCTCCAGTGCTTGACACGTGTCCCTGCTTGCCACCATGACCCTCCATGGCTCGACATGTGTCCTGATGACAAGGACAATGCTTATGACTCACCAAAAAGAAAACCAAGACATGACAACAAAACAAATTCATTTTATCAAAATCAACCAAAACCAAAAACCATTCTTTTTTCTTCATTTCGGCTAAAGCAAAACGGCCGGATTGAAAATTTCATATCTCCTTCATTTCTCGGTGGTAAATTTCGATCTATAGCTTGTTGGAAAGGCCTTGAGATAACCTACATTTCTTATTCCACAGGTTTCTCCCATTTGAGCATGGTAAGACCTTCATGTTTCCAGTTCTTTAAACTGGTGTATAGTAACTCCGAAAGTTCATAACTTGTTCTTGATTTTCTTTTGCAAGTTTAAGGATGATAACCATAGATAAAGATCCTCTTAAGGCTTACAAGCTCTTGTGGTGTGTTTAAGGATTCAAGGAAGGTATACCACTCATCCACCCTTTGATTTATGTTGAGATTTAAGTGAAGTTTCTAGTAATGTTTAAGATTGAGCATGTTTATGGAGTTTGGAGTATGTATGGTTAATTCTTGATGGATACTTGTTGTTGGTTGATGTTGGTGATATGTTCTTGAATTATATAAACTGATTATGTTGTAAAAATTGTTGTGTTGTTGAATTGATTTGGTTTTAAGAGGTTTTGACATAACAAAAACCGGGAAATGTTACGATTATAGCCGTCGTAATGCCAATTTGATTTAAGGCTGTCTTGAGCAAGGATTACGAACTGGTCTTGGAATATTTTTGAACAACACTGACCATTAACATGTAGGTCTTGTTTTAAGGGTTGTTTTGGTATAAAGATCATGTCTATACGAATTACGGTTTAAGAGAAAAGTGAGTTTTAGTAAACGCCGTTCGGAGGAACAACCCATCTCTGGTCAGTCACTTTGAGGCTATATTTGGACCACTTAGAAGCCATATTAAAATGTGAAACTTTGATGAATAATTTTAGAGACAGTTAGGAAGGCTCACGAAAAAGATTCGGATTAAAAAGATTATTTTTCGATTTTATAAAAATGTTTTAGCCGAGGTCGCGCAAGTGAAAACCACTAAGAGCATGGCTTAGAAGCCAATGTTGAAAATGGGTAAGTATAACTTGTATTCGAGGATCGATTTCGAACTAAACCTACGACTTAAGTAATTGTCGACTAAACGTGGACTTAGTATGAGCCTATAACGAGCTAGTAATTCCTTGGTTGTGTTTCGCTTACGTGTTTAAGCATTGAGTACAAGTGGATTATCCAGGGGATTAATCGTGCGTTTGCTTTGACTTTGTCTAGATTGTCCGGCATCGTCGCGAACCCCTATCACTTCTCGAGCATCAGGCAAGTTTACTAACCCTTACTCTATTGTTAGAGCGGGCATATTTTCGAATGTTTAATAATTGTTGATTCAGAAATATATCTATATATATATATTCTTTGTTCCAAGTATCGTGCAAGTTTTCTTATTCCATGTTGTATTTTAAAGTACCATATTTTGATGTATGCATATACTAGATGCAAGTTTTCAAACCTATGCCTCTATAAACTGTTGTTGTGATAAATAAAAGATTTTGTGATATATGCTATGTGTTCATGATTTCGAAACGATACTTATGATATTAAGTAAAAGTTATTAGTATAAGTGGACTTATAAGCTATGGTTATGGTAATATATATATATATAAGTCGATATGTCAAGAAAAACCCTCAGTAGGGGGTATATACTCTGTATTTATTCTACGGACCGGGAATGGTATCAGTTGTTATCTAGGGTTATATTATTATACTATTATCCATTATTTTCTTAAGAAAGTAATTGGGAATTACTTCTAAATAAATATTCTTTATTAAATATAGTTTTCATTAATTATTTAAAGCCCTACTTCTTAAGGAAGTATTTTGTGAAAACTATTCTTTAACCCTAGATAACTAATAAAGTTTTATTCAGACAATTATAAATATAATTAGAGAAGGTTCCCAAATCTATTTCCCTTTTAAGTCTATATTCAGAAAGACTTAAATGTTCGCTCAAACTACAAAGATGCATGGAACCTTTCTCAAGATTTTATGTTTGTTTCAAGTGGACAACCCGGTCCTAAATCTTTTTGAAACTATTAATTTAACAGCTCCGTATGCTACCATAAAAATGATTTTGATTACTTCCTCAAGACTCGAGGAATAAAATCAGTGGAATCAGTTAAATCCATTAACAAGCGTCAGCTTGGGAAATATGGGTGAATTTTCCTTTCCAACCAGATATGACTACTTTGTGGAGTTGTATTCTTGGGAAAAAAAGGGAAAGGAACTTTATGTTTCAGGGCTATGGATTTACTCGAACTTGGAGAATATGTAAGGGACTGAGTAGCGCCGGTCCCCTAAGGGAATTAGAATAAGGCCGACGGACTGGTGAAACGGGTATGTTCTTCCCTTAGATGATTAGTAAGTGCCCGACCGTAGGATAAGAGGAGAGTTACAGGCCGACGGACTGGTGAAACGGGTTTGTTCTTCCTACCTACAACCGAAGGCGGGGAGGTAGGTCGGTGTGAGACTGACTACTCTTCCCTTCTACGTAGAAAAAGACCAGGGGGATACAGCTTGCGACTGATCATCGTAGGGGTGTCCTCGGCGCCCAGAATCTCCATCTACAGTTCATCATCTATGAAAAAGCATGTTTTATGCAAGTTTTCAGAGAAAGAAAGTTTACACAGGCTTATTCAAGTTTATACAAGCATATGAGTTATAAGAAAGCATATGAGATTACAAAAAGGTATATGATTTTATGGAAAAGATATATGGAATCAGATGAGTTTAGAAAATGGATTGGAAATATGTTGCACTATCTTTATTTCCAAACTATGATATGAGGTAAATGTTTGATCTGAAATATGATATTGAATTTTCCTTATAACATCATCTTTTAAGTTATATGTTGATAGTCTGCTTATATTTTATATAGCAGATATTTTACGGAAAGGATATACTGAGTTATCTTGCTACTTCATCTTTTATATTATACTAGAACTTTGTTCAGAGTATGAATATTGAAAGTTGCAGAGTAGTATGGAAATGATATTTGAAATACAGCAATGGTACTATTTTTGGAATACATTCTGATAAGGAAATGATTTCAGTATCGAGATATTTTGACAAATTATTGTCGTATACCCGCTTTATTTCTGGGTTGAATAAGAGGCAGAATTATGCCATACTTTCATTACCTTGCTGATCTATCGCTCACTCTTGCTATTATTTTATATATATTATATAGCAGCGAAGCAGGATGCCAATGGGACGGCACATACCTCGCAAGGCGTTTCCATAAACAGTTTCTAGCAGTGATCCCGGGAGTAGTACGAACCAATCGAATCAGGCTACGGCTTTTGGCATTCAACTTATGTATAGACATGAATGGTATTAGAGGATTGTGAGCATCAGAAGGCTAAGTTGGTAATGTAACAATACTTAGAAATTGTATCAGTAACAGATTCAAAAGACATTTGGGTATTGTAATAAAAATAATTTATTCCGCAGTTGTTGTATTGTGTCGTTTCTGAGACTCTAACCTGTGTGTGTGTGTGTGTGAGACATATATTGTGGGGTCATGAGCAGGTGAATTATGAATGGTGTGAGTGATACAGGTAAGGTAAGGAGTACATGGATCGTGACAACCCTAAATCCCCGACCCCGGATTTGGGGCTGTTACAGTAAGAGATGAATTGCTTGAGAGAAGAGAAAGGTGAGTATTGTGTTTGCTTTTTTGAGAACAGTTGAATGTTTGATGAATTTAGAGGGAAGTTCAAGCGTTTAACTGACAAAGTGGAAAGTGAAATCGTGTCTTAACCCACTTAGCAGTCACGTGGATTACTGGCTATTTTCTCTCTCCTCGTGGAGGATGTGTGTCCAATTTTAACGGTCCACTAATTTGACAGTAACCTGTGCGCTCAAAACAACCGTGTCAGTAACTTTGGTGTGATGACAACATGTTTTGCGTGATAGAAACATTACGCGCAAAACTTACTGTCATCGTTAAGTTCTCATATGACAGTATCTTTTACGAGTCATGACAGAAGGTTGTTTACTGCTGTCGAGAAGTTAGCTGTCAAAGAATTGTGACAGCAACTTTTCTAGATGACAGCAACCTTTACTGGAAAACAACAACTGTCAGGACTTTAAATTGAAACTGTTATGATCAAAAACTTTAACCGAGGAGTCACCAGTTAAACATTTACAAAGTTTATTACCGATTCATTAGTCATTCATAATAACATTCAACTAGTTAAGCAATTAAGCAACACACACAGGAAGCAAATGGAAACAGCAGAAAGAGAAGTTTTATTGATTAAATTAAATGAAGAAAGGAAAAAAGCTACAATTGTTGAGATAAACTAATCAGTACAGTCTTTCTTAACCAATTCTAGTACTTCTGCCCTAACTATCTCTTCTGAGGTTCCTTCTTCCTTGAGGAGTGCTTGAAACTCCTTTTCCTCTTCTTGCACCTTAGCCTCCTCAGCGGCCTTGGCTGCAAGTTCTTTATCCTCTTCCTCATCGAGGATATCCCATAACTCATCAAACAGTGCTTCTACCTCTTCATTGTAGGGTTCACTACCACAAGGCTTAGGCATGTACTCAATTCCTACTTTGTTTTCCATTTTACCCTTTTCCAAATGATTCACTAATATGGCCTAAGATTCATTTTATAGGCATACTAGGTTAAGAGGGATGTAAACGGTCAACAGTTTGGAATACCCATACAACTACCTCATATTGCAATTAAGTGATGTCTACCACTAATACAACAATCAAGGCAAAACTGACCAATTAAGGAGAATCCTTGACCAATATCAATTTTAACAAACATGCAAGTTAGTGTCATACAAAAATCAACTTTCAAGTACAAGACTAGCACAAAGTTCAATTTTAACAAAGTCAAAGTAAATGTGCTGTCGAAAGCAGATAGAGACTTAGGTAGACAGTAACTTTTCTCATGACAGCAACTTTTGAAGATGTTACTGTCACAAGCTTCACTTGAATAATAGAATGAAAAACTAGTAAGTTAACATACCAGATTTAGCATTCCCAATTCACTTACCAACTTGTTGAAGGTTGCTTCATCCAGTGGTTTTGTAAAAATGTCTGCAAGTTGCTTTTCTGTGGGCACATAGATCAACTTCACAGTTCCTCTTTCAACATGCTCTCTTATTAAATGATGTCTGATATCAATGTGCTTAGTTCTAGAGTGTTCAACAGGATTGTCTGAGATGGCTATGGCACTAGTGTTGTCACAGTAGGTAGGGATATTATTTAACACTAAGCCATAATCCAACAGTTGATTCTTCATCCACAAGATTTGTGCACAGCAACTTCCAGCAGTAATGTATTCAGCTTCTGCAGTAGATGTAGAAACTGAGTGTTGCTTTTTACTGAACCAGGATACCAATCTTCCACCAAGAAATTGACAGCTTCCTGTAGTGCTTTTTCTGTCAATCCTACATCCAGCATAATCTGAATCAGAATACCCCACTAGCTCAAATCCAGTGTTTTTAGGATACCAAAGGCCCAGATTAGGAGAGCCCTTAAGGTTTCTAAAAATTCTCTTGATTGCTACTAAGTGTGACTCCTTTGGATCAGCTTGAAACCTTGCACAGAGACATGTAGCAAACATTATGTCAGGTCTTCTAGCAGTTAGATAAAGAAGGGATCCAACCATGCCTCTGTATGCACTAGAGTCCACTTTCTTTCCTTTGGAATCTAGATCCAGACTAGTTGAGGTAGAAATAGGAGTCTTGGCAGGTGATGAATCTTCCAAGTTGAAATTCTTGAGAAGTTCCTTGACATACTTTTCTTGACAAATGAAGATTTCGTCATCTTTCTGAAGAACTTGTAAACCCAGGAAGAATGACAGTTCTCCCATCATGCTCATCTCATACTTATTTCTCATTAGAGATGAAAACTTCTCACACAGCTTCTCATTTGATGAACCAAAAATGATATCATCAACATAAATTTGAACCAAAATGATGTATTTGCCATGATGCTTGTAGAATAAGGTCTTATCTACTACACCTCTTGTAAACTGGTTTTCCAATAGAAAGACAGAGAGGGTATCATACCATGCTCTTGGAGCTTGTTTCAATCCATAAAGTGCCTTGAACAGCTTATACACAAAATCATACATCTCAGCATCTTCAAAGCCAGGTGGCTGTTCAACATACACTTCTTCCTCCAACTCTCCATTTAGAAAAGCACTTTTGACATCCATTTGGAACACCTTGAAATTACAATGAGCAGCAAAGGCTAGGAAAATCCTGATAGCTTCAAGTCTGGCAACAGGTGCAAATGTCTCATCATAATCTATCCCTTCCTGTTGACAGTAACCTTTAGCTACTAGCCTTGCCTTGTTTCTAGTCACATTTCCATTTTCATCCAGTTTGTTTCTGAAAACCCACTTTGTCTCAATAACTGACTTTCCTCTTGGTCTTGGAACCAACTTCCAAACATTGTTTCTTTCAAACTGGTTGAGTTCTTCTTGCATAGTAATCACCCAATCAGAATGCAACAATGCTTCATCAATTGCTTTAGGCTCCATTTGAGAAAGAAAACAAGAAAACATGTTGTCAACAGAAACATTGTTCCTGGTCCTCACCCCAGAAGAGGGATCTCCAATTATTAGATCATTTGAGTGATCCTTGTTCCACCTAATGGTTTTGGGTAAGCTCCTTGTTTGATTTGAGACAGTAACTTCAAATTTTGGAACTGAATCTTCACCAGGGCAATTGTCTCCACCGTTTTCTTCAATGTCTCCAGAGTCACCATCAATTTGAGTATTTCCTGTGATGGTCTGTGACTGGGCTGGAGTTTGATTGACATTCTTTTCAATGACAGCATCCTTTTCTGTTTCAACAGTTTGAGTGAAAGTAGGTTCTTCATCAACAATTTCTTCTTCCTCCAAGTATCCTTGATTCTCAAACCTAAGAATCTGCATTTGACCTTCTTTATGCAGTCCAGGAAACTTGGTTTCATCAAATGTGACATTCACACTTTCATCAATGATTTTGTGTTCCAAAAGATAAACTCTGTAGGTAGTCCTTTTTAGAGCATACCCCATGAAAATTCCTTCAAAAGCTTTAGTGTCAAATTTCCCTTTCTTTTCATGGTTGTCTTTCATCATGAAACATTTGCTTCCAAACACATGAAAATACTTGACAGTAGGTTTCTTTTCATTTAGCAGATAGTAAGGAGTGTTCCCATGAGTCTTGTTGATCAAGGTTCTGTTCTGTGTGTAGCAGGCTGTGTTGATAGCTTCTGCCCACAAGTATGTAGGTAATTTTGCATCATGAAGCATAGTTCTGACAGATTCAATGAGAGTCCTATTCTTCCTTTCTACAACTCCATTCTGCTGAAGAGTCCTTGCAGCAGAAAATTGTTGTACAATTCCTTCATCTTTATAGAAATTACCCAGTGTGGCATTTCTGAACTCAGTCCCATTGTCACTCCTTATTATTTGAACTTTGGCATTTGGAGCTCTTTCAAGAACTCTTAAGTGATCAATGATGACTTCACCCAAGTATACCTAGAATAGTCATCCACCATAACTAATGCATATCTTTTCTTGGCTAATGATGGTACATTGACTGGTCCAAAGAGATCCATGTGAATTAGTTTGAGTGGTTCAGTGTTGGTGTTGACTTGCTTTGATCTATGCACAGTTTTCTTCAGTTTTCCCATTTGACAGTCCTCACACAGTCCTTCTTGACAGAATTCCTGTTGAGTTAGTCCTCTCACTAGTTCCTTCTTCATCAGCATATTCATTATTTTGAAGTTGAGGTGTGAGAGTTTCCTGTGCCAAAGCATACTGTCACCAACAGTAGCTTTACTGTAAAAACAGTAAATCTTGTCCTTCTTTGTTGATCTTCAGTCAGCAACAAACAAGCTTCCTTTTCTTACTCCTTTCAAAGAAAGGCTCCCATCCTTCTTGTGATAAATGTTGCACACCATCATGTCAAAATCAACCTTGAATCCCCTGTCACTGAATTGGCTGACACTGAGCAGGTTGTGCTTCAATCCATCAACAAGTGCAATGTCATTTATGACAACATTTCCAATTTCCAAACAGCCATATCCCACTGTGTAACCTTTGCTGTTGTCTCCAAAGGTTATGATTGGGCCAGCTTTCTCTACAAATTGTGACAGCAGGGTGTCAATGATCCAAGTGATCTGCTCCTTATTCTTACCCTGCAAGACAAATTGTATTTAAGAGGCATATGGTACCCAATCCTTGTTGGGTCCAGTCACTTCAGTATCACAAGCATAATCATCATTTTCAACTTTAACCGTCACATCAAGAATCTTCTGTTGGACTCCTTTCTTCACCCACTTATTTTTAGAATTAGACTTGGTCTTCTTCTTAGTGGATGAGGCCTTCTTACTGTTTCCAGTAGGCTCAGAAGTCTCAACAGTTTGCAAGTAGGTACATTGTTCAGAAGATGAAATAGGCAAATTAAAACAAGTACTCATGGCAGTTATCTTGCATGGCATACAATCAATGTTATTACATACTACCATAGGTCTATGCATAATGGGGGTTCTGTGTAAGTTACCATCTAGCATAGTCACATTGTTTTTGACCTCCTTTGGTTTCTTACAAACATGAGATAGGTGATATGAAGAGCCACAATTATTGCATAGTTTTCTAGGAGCATTAGCATTGCCATTTCCTAACTTACCATTCCTGTTTCTAGACTTGTAGATTATTGATTCAACAGGATGTTCTGAAGTTGCTGTCGAGCTTTTCTTGACATTACCTTTCATACCTTCTGTCTTGACAGTAGGTTTGTAAGTTGCTGTCTTTGAAGCCCTCTTGACAGTATCTTTAGAGGATACTGTCTTGCCATTATTGACAGCATCTTTGGAACATTCTGTCAGATTGTTTGGCAAAGTTACTGTCTTGGGGATTTTGACAGCATCTTTTTCGTCAACTGTTGTACTGTCATTGCCTTCATCCTCATCATCAAGTTGTTGCTTGATGAGCATGGCTTCCTCATCAAACTCAAGTTCAGACGGTTTAAAAATTGGTTTGTTGAGTTTCTTAAGGACATGAGGTTTGACAGTAGCATCAGTTGAACAATCCTGACTAACAATTTCCTTACCAGGTCTCTTACCATATTCAAAACCTATTCCTACCTTTTGATCCTTTGTGTGTTTCTCATGATAATCCTGAAGTTGTTTGGATGAGTTTCTATAGGCTTTAATCTTGAATTCATTTTCACTAATTTCTTTCCTTAGAAACTCCTCAATTTCTTTAGCACAGACTAATTCATTTTTCAGTTTAGCATTCTCCTGTGTTAAGGATTCTAATCGATTGGTCTTTAACGAAAGTAAATCATTTTCAGAAGTAAGTTCTTCATTCAATTTAGTTAACCTAGCAATTTCTTCATTAGCTGCAGTTAAACTAGTATGAACATGAAACATCTCTGCACTTAATTCCTCAACAGTTTGCTTGTATTCATCTTTAGACAAATCAACTAAGACCAGTGAGGGTACCTGACTTGGAGAGCTAGAGGAGGCCTCTTCAGATTTAGCCATAAGTGCTAAGTTCACATACTCCTCTTCCTCTTCATCATCAGAGTCATCCCAGCACTTTCCTTCAGCCACATAGGCCTTTCCATGTCCTTTCTTGAAATGTCCACTTGACCCTTTATCCATCCTCTGATTCTGTTTTGGCCTTCTGCATTCAGTAGCAAAATGGCCAAGCTCATTGTAGTTGTAACACCTGAACTTGGATCTGTCCACCATCCCTATTTTGTATCCACCTCTTGTGGCACCACCTTCAACTTTGGAGAAGTTCCCTTTGCTGAACCTTGATATTTGACCTTGAGACTTATATGGCTTGTTTCTCTTGAATCTTATGTTCTTGAATTTCTTAGCCATGTAAGCCATGGTTGGATTATCCATCTTTTCCATTTCTTCTAAGGAGTAGAAGTCTTCATCCTCAACATCAGTTATCTGCAGTACAACTTTCTCCTCATCATCCACAACCTCTTCGATCTTAAAAGAGGGTGCTGAAGTAGGTTGAATGATTTGAGCTTCTTCACTAGGTTGAGTGATTCTTGGCACATGAGCCACTAAAGCACCTGACATATTAGCCATCTTTCCTCTGGATCCAACTAGAATAGCTCTTTTCTAGAAGAACTCAAGCTCATATGATTTAAGCACACCATATAGAGTTTCAAGAGAGATATTGTTCAGATTTCTTCCTTCTATTATGGCAGTGACTTTGTGCTCAAGATGCTCAGGAAGTGTGAGCAAGAATTTGACATTTAATTCCTTTCTATCATAGTACTTGCCATGAATCTGTAGCTCAGTCATAAGTTTACTAAACCTCTCAAACATTGTTGTTAGGTCTTCTCCTGACTTTGCCATGAAGGCTTCATACTGTGAGATAAGGATTTGTCTTTGGTTGTCTTTCACTTCTTCACTTCCTTCACACAGCAGCTCGATCTTATTTCACATATCCTTGGCTGATGAGCACCCAATGACGTTCCCACACATGGCTTTGTCCAAAGTGAGAGCATCCAGTAAGATGAGTTGCAAGTAATCATCCAAGGCCACCTTTTCTTTTTCTGGCTCCAGAAACTCCGAAGGTAATTTGTTGACCCAGTAGGCTGGAATAAGAACGTCGTCCACAGTTGAGGCTTCAATTTCTTTACGTGGCACGAAGGGACCATTCTGGAGGATTCTCAAGTATAATGGATTCGCAGCTTTGATAAACAACATGATTTTTCTTTTCCATACATTGTAGTTTTCCTTATCAAAAGCTGGAATCTTTATGCTACTTGACTTCTGCATACTTGTCATGATCTCAGATTTGTTGAACAATCTGTCTGCTCTGATACCAGTTGTTGGTCCTTGACTATTGCAGAAGGGGGGTGGGGTTGAATGCAATACTGATAAAGCTCAATCTACGTTTCAACAACTAAAACCAAGATTAAATATTATCAGTTTAACAATTGTAAACACAAGTAGACACTCAAGTAATTCTCACAAAATAAATGTTTTATTTATTTTGCAATGGGTTGCTACAACCTCAAGAAAAAGTGTATCTTTTCTTGAGCTTCAGTTTCTCGAGTGATTACAAAGAATGAATTGAGAGATAGACTAAGTAGGCTAAACCTATCACTTTCAATCACGGGTATTTGTGAAGCTGCTGTCATTTTCAAGTGGTAGCTTCTTACAATTTGTCTGCCCGTGATTCTTTCCTAAATTGCTATACAGACATCGTATCAATACATTACAAAGAAATTTAGAAACATTCTATTTTAAGCTAACACAATTCAGTAGATGTAGATTTGTCATACTCTGGAATTTGTGAGCTTTGTCATGTGATCTCTCAAGCTTCAATCGTAGTATTGCAGACCTGTTACAGTGTTGGGATGCTACAACATGCCTGTTTCTTGAACATCCAAACTGTCATGAGTTTGACTGGATTGTTTACCAATACAAATGTTATCCCTTCATGACAGTATCCTAATGGCTAAGCTTGCTGTCACAGGAATGCGCTTTTGGTGACAGTAAGAAATCCCCGCTAAAGGTGCTGTCAGGATTTCCAAGCTTGCTGTCAGGCTAAGGTAAAGTTGCTGTCAGAAGGCTCCCGCCAATGTTGCTGTCAGAGAGAATGTACTGTCGTGACTCGTAACATGTTGTCTTCAAGTAACCTTACTGTCAGTGCTATGACAGTAATCTTTATTCTTGTTGTTCATCTTGAGTACTTCTTGAGGCTTGAACAAACTAATGAACTTCTACCAAATGTACTAGAATCTTATTTGCAGCAACCAAAAACAGTTACAAAGACATACTCTGGCTGTGACAGTATGTTCATACTTAATAAAATTAAGTAAGTAAAATGTCTAGTTAAGTTGACTCATAGCCATCACCCAAAAATCCTAACAGTTATTCATTCAGAAACATTTTTTATTCAGAAATTTGACTCCTTCAGAAATTCGACTCATCCAGAAAAATGATTCAGATTTAACAAATGATTAATGATGAATATTTCTGAATGATCTGAATAAATCAAAATTTTGAATAATATTATTTGGTAAATAAAATCTTATACTATCTAAATACCATATTTTTCCCCAATTTTTACCCATCTAATTGAACAAAATTAAGATGAAAATCTATAATAACAAATATTTTTTAAATATATATTTACCAGAATTGAGTTTAACTACGAAGTTGCAGAAGCATCAAACTCACGTTCAGAGTCAAATCAATTAATTAAAACCAAAATAAGTTTTCTTATTAACAAAAAATATAAAATATAATAGCGAATTAACTCCTTGTATATAATAAGCGTAAGTGAGATTTTATCCAAAATTTTGGTTGGTCACTGTACTACCAAAAGTATACGATCCGTTGGATTATAAAACTATAAATATTCAAATTGATGAGGACTGTCAGATATAATATTAAAAATTGTATTTGATTAATAATAGGATAGTATTTAAATACTAAAAGGTGTATTTTGATAATTTAAACATATTATAAATGGGTTTTCTATATTGAATAGAAATTTTTATGTAAAAATTCGTAATTATCTTTTCTCTTTATTTTATGGATAGTTCCAGTTAGATAATAATTATTAAACCATCATTAAATTAAAGATAATTTTGTAAGCTTCGCGTGGGCTGTAAAATCGTTAAAATCTGTTGTCTAGAACTCAAGATAGAGCCCAAACAGTAAAGTTATTATCTAAATTTTAATAAATATTTTTTTATTATTGTAGCACCAATTTAATTTTTTTTCCCAATTCTTTTAAATTTATAAATTCTATGTTTATTTCAATAAAATATTAAAATCAATTTAAGAAAAAATTAAAATCAATATGTTCCGTGTACGATCAGTATTCGACCAAATTAATAATTATAGTTAGATCTTAAATAGATCGATGAGAATTGTTAGATCTAATATTAAAAAGTGTATCTGGTTAATTATAGAATTATATTTAAATACTAAAAAGTGTATTTTGATAATTTAAAATTTTTCTATGTAAAATTCTTAAATAACTTTTCTCTTGAATTTATGTATAGTTCCAGTTAGATAATAATTGTTAAATCAAATATCAAGATAACAATTCATATCGATTACAATGATACCCTCCGTTATAAGAGACTTAGGAGAACTCCTGAATAAATTTAAACACTTTTTTTTCCTGAGGGAACATAACAATTCGATTAATCCAAATTATAATTATATTATTTTACATATAACAAACATAAAAGGATAATATCAAAATATTATTAAAATATTAAGGGTTTCATATTCATAAACGATAATTTTGAATATAATACTTATATTAAAATGTGTATTTGATTAAATGTAGGATTATATTTAAATACTAAGAAGTGTGTTTTGATAATTTAAACCAATTATAAATTGGTTTTCTATATTGAATTGAATTCTTTGTGTAAAACTTCTTAACCATCTTTTCTTTTCAGTTTATTTTATGGGTAGATCAACGGGTCAAGTTAGATAACAATTATGAAACCATTATTAAACTAAAGATAATTTCGTTAGTTTCGCATGAGTTAGTAAAATTGTCAAAATTCAATTTCTAAAACTCAGGATAGAACCCAAATATTAAAGTGAGTATCTAAATTTTAATAAATATTTTTTTTATTATTGTAGCACCAATTTATTTATTTTTTCACTAATTCTTTTAAATATAGAAATTTTATGTTTCTTTCAATAAAGTATCAAAATTAATTAAGAACAAATTCAAATCGATAAAGAATATAATAATATGAGAATAAAATTTTATATAATCATAACGTAATTTTTATTCTATTTAATAATTTTTAAGTAATAATGTATTTTAAAATTGTATTTACACCGTAAATAAAACCGAAACATTAAAAGTAAAAGCAGTCAGTAATATACTTATATCAGTATATACTTATATCAGTATATACTTGATATCCTTATTATATTAAATCCTTATATATAATAATCATAATAGGGATCTTATCCCAAATTTTGGTCGTAGACAACCAAATTAATTAGGACCATTAGATCTTAACTAGATAAATGAAAATCGTTAGATCAAATATTAAAAAAATTTATTTTATTAATAATAGGATTATATTTAAATTCTAAAAGGTGTATTTTGATAATTTAAACCAAATATACCAAATATAAATAAGTTTTATATATTGAATAGAATTCTCCATGTAAAACATTCGTGACTTTCTTTTCTCTTCCATGGACAATTCCACCTAGATAAAAATTGTTAAACCATCTTTTAATTAAAGATAATTTAGTTATCTTCATGTGGGGTGTAAAATCGTCAAAATCTGATTTTTTAAATACAAAATAAAGCCCAAATTAATAAAGTGAATATTTAAATTCTAATAATAATTATTATGTCATCATGATTTTAACACCAATTTAATTACTTTTTTCTAACTATTTTAAATTTAGAAATCTATGTTCAAAAATTAAAACCAATCTAAGAAAAATTCAAATCAACAAAGAATATAATAATACGAGGATAAAATTTTATAAAATTGTGCATATTTTTAATCCTATTTTATTAAGTTTTATATCATAACTAATCAAATATTATTTATTATTAAATAATAAATTATACGTAAATGGTGGTTTTGTTTATAAGAACTCATAGAGACCTAATTTCATTGTTAGCAGAACTATATTCATATTAAAAAAAACTTATTTTGAAATTTTAGACTCAGTTACAAAATAGGCCAAACTTTTTAAACCTATATACATTGTAAATTATTAAATTCGAAACTTTAAAAGTTTGTTAATCAATTAGTATAGTACTTTTCTGAAAAATCATAATTTACAAAAAATATTATCAAATAACATATGTCTGCAAGAAAAAATGAAAAAATTCTTATTTTTCAAAAAAACCTATAAATTTTAATATGTTGTTGGTAGATTCAAACCTTAGATCATTCTACATGATAATTATCTAACGTTTTTCAACAATTTAATTTGAAAGATTCAACAATTATGGATTGAGTGATCAAACAACGCGACCAAACTTAACTTATAAGGAAGCTTTCATTATTTAGTCTTTAATATAATAACATAGATATTTACCGGATATACTATAAAAAAAATGAAATTTATACAGAATTTTGATCACGGTGTACTACTTTAAAAGAAGAACTATTACAAAAAAATTTATATTTTAATTGATAATTTGTTTTCTTAAAAGTTCAAAGTTCCCGCATCTTTAACATATTACAAAAAAGAGTATATTATATTTTAGCAATAAATAATTAAAAAAATTATAAATATTAAGAAAAATTAATGATGTTATCATGGTAGTTTGGTCCTAAATACCGCCAAAACATTCTCAACCGTTAGATCCAATACTTTTAAAAATACATGATCAAGATTATATCTTATAAAAAGAAGTTATTATCTAAAAATGATATAAGTTAAAAGATATTATATTAGGATTGGATTTTCGAAAAAGTCAAAACATAAAAATAGTTGTAATTAAATAATGAAACTCATTTAATACCAAAATAATAAAAATTGTTTAATGTTAAATAGATAGGTGAAAACCGTTAGATTTAACATTAAAATTGTATTTGGTTAATAAAGGGTATTCTAATAATCTAAACTATATATAAGTAGATTTCCTAAATCGAATAAAATTCTCAACATTAAATTTCGTCACTTTATTCTCTTTTTAGTTTTAGAATAGTTTTTAATTAAAAAAGAACTATTAAACCACAACTAAATTAAAGATTATTTTGTGAATTTCATGTGGACTATAAAATTGGCCAAATCTAATTTTTATAACTCAATATAAACAAATATTAAATTGAGCGTGTAAAATATAATAAATATCAAATTTTTAACTATAATTTTTTTGGCTAAATCTTTTTTAACAATAATTTAATCATGTAAATTAATAACTTTTAAATATTAAAATATTCATAAATAAATATAATTATGAATATTAAAAAAATAATCGTGTGTTGCATGGGTAATAAAAATATAATTATAAATAAAATAATTATAAATAAAATTTAAGTAACTGTGCATCGCACGGGTTATAAGCTAGTAAATATAACAAGATTAGAATCCTTTCATCTAACTATCATATTAAAAAGAAATTAAATCAACAGTAGTTTAGGTTCTAAAAGTTACACGTAAAATATATTAACCTGAATGAGTTCAGCTAGAATTTTAAGGATGGATGATTCAGCTGGTGGCAAGATTTGCTCATCTGAGAGTAGACCTGGCAAATCAGTCATTTCGTTTCGTGTCGTGTAATTTCGTGTTTCGTGTACTTTTTTGTTATACACGAAAATGACAAGAATTCAAATCGTGTACCCAAAACTGTAACACGAACACGACACGAGTGATACACGACTTGACACGACACGACACGAGATACACGAATTTTTTCGTGTACCATTCGTGTACACGAAATTAAACGAAACGAAATAGACACGAATAGCAACGAAAACACGAATGTGTACACGAAATTTCTTAAAGTTCACATTAATATCAATTAATATTTATACTATATATTTTTAATTATTTATATATTTATTTATGTCGTGTACTTCGTGTCGTGTCGTGTACTTGAAGGGTAAATCCAAAAACGACACTAAATCGGGGTCGTGTACTTTCGTGTTCGTGTATTTTCGTGTCGTGTACTTAAAATACAAACACAAACACTAAATTTTCGTGTCGTTTCGTGTCGTGTATAAAATTATCGGGTCTATCTGAGAGATTGCTATCCAAACAAACTGAACCGTAAGAATCGGTTAGGGCGCTCATATTCAGATATGTTCAAAGCCAAACAAATGGATCTAATCACCCTGTTTCTTGCTGAAAGAATGTATTACTTTTGATATAACTTCATTTATTATTTTTTATTGAAAATTTGAAATATATGCTTGTTATAATTATGTTTCATTTAAAATAAATTATTTTCAACCCTTTTGTAAGTAAATGAATTTATAATTTGTTATGTTATCGGTGAGAACTAGCTCTTTAGCCCGTGCATGCATGTTCTCAATTTGAAAATTTTACTTTTTTTTTAAAAGTGTATGATGTATTTACGTGTTAAAAGTGTGATAAATAAGTTATATCATCGGTAATTTTGGAAATTAATTTGTGGTGATATTAATTATCTCCAATTTTATTAAAGTGATATACATAAAAATTCGATGTAATATATATATATATATAAGTTCAATGTGTGTTGATGAGAATTAGCTCAAATTTTAATTTAATTCAAAACTTGTGTAAATTATGAATTTCAAATGTTTCTCTAAAAAACAAGTTATATGTATTAGTTATAAAGTGTGATGCTTTTCAAAAAAAAATGTTATAAAGTGTGAAGTTTTTTTGAAGTTTTTTTCTTTTTACATATAAAATTTTGTTACAAGATTACTTAGGTATATATTGGTTAATTTTTTTTAATATAATGTTATCTTCAAATAATATTGTTTGTTGAAAGTACGATAAATTAACTATAATTAAATAAAAATATTAAATAATCAAGTATTCCTAAATATAAAATTAATGTTATGTAGTAATGAGTTAGACACAATTAAGATGCATAAATATTATAGCAATTAATACATGTATATTAAATTAGAAAATTATTAATACATAATAATGAGGTACACAAGGGTAAAATTGTCAATGAACAAAAGTTAGGAGGGCAAAAGTGTTCACGAATTAAATTGCTTAATTGTATTATATATACTAGCTTATAGCCCGTGCGATGCAGAGTTACTTAAATTTTATTTATAATTATTCTGTTTATAATTATATTTTTATTACCCATGCGACACACGATTGTTTTTTTAATATTTAAAAGTTAATAGTTTACATGATTAAATTATTGTTAAAAAAGATTTAGCCAAAACACATTATAGTTAAAAATTTGTTATTTATTCTATTTAACACGCTCAATTTAATATTTGTTTATATTGAGTTATAAAAGTTAGATTTGACCAATTTTACAGTCCACGTGAAATTCATAAAATAATCTTTAATTTAGTTGTGGTTTAATAGTTTTTTTTCAATTAAAAACTATTCTAAAACTAAAAAGAGAATAAAGTGACTAAATTTAATGTTGAGAATTCGATTCGATTTAGGAAATCTACTTATATGTAGTTTAGATTATTAGAATAACCTTTATTAACCAAATACATGTTTTAATGTTAAATCTAACTGCTTTCACCTATTTATTTAAGATTAAACGATTTTTATTATTTTGATATTAAATGGGTTTTCTTATTTAATTACAACTATTTTTATGTTTTAACTTTTTGGAAAATCCAATCCTAATATAATATCTTTTAACTTATATCATTTTTAGATAATAATTTCTTTTTATATGATATAATTTTGATCATCTATTTTTAAAAGTATTAGATCTAACGGTTGAGAATGTTTTGGCGGTATTTATGACCAAACTACCAGGATAACATCAATAATTTTTCTTAATATTTATAATTTTTTTAATTTATAATTTTTTTAAATATTTATTGCTAAAATATAATATACTCTTTTTTGTAATATGTTAATGATGCGGAAACTTTGAACTTTTGAGAAAATAAATTATCAATTAAAATATATATTTTTTTGTAATAGTTCTTCTTTTAAAGTAGTACACAGTGACGATCAAAATTCTGTATAAAATTCATTTTTTTAATAGTATTTACCGTAAATATCTATGTTATTGTATTAAAGACTAAATAATGAAAGCTTTCTTATAAGTCCGGTCACTTTGTTTGATCACTCAATCCATAATCGTTGGATCTTTCAAATTAAATTGTTGAGAAACGTTACATATAACAGTAAAATTATCACGTAGAATGATCTAAGATTTGAATCTACCAACAACATATTAAAATTTACAGGTTTTTTTTGAAAAATAAGAATTTTTTTCATTTTTTTTCGTGGAGACATAGGTTATTTGATAATATTTTTTGTAAAGTACGATTTTTCAGAAAAGTACTATACTAATTGATTAACAAACTTTTAAAGTTTCGAATTTAATAATTTACAATATATATAGGTTAAAAAAGTTAGGCATCTTCTGTAGCTGAGTTTAAAATTTCAAAATACTTTTTTTTTTAATATGAATATAGTCCCGATAACAATGAAATTAGGTCTGTATGAGTGCTTATAAAACAAAATCAATATTTGCGTATGATTTATTATTTAATAATAAATAATATTTGATTAGTTATGATCTAAAACTTAATAAAATAGGATAAAAAATATGCATAATTTTATAAAATTTTATCATCGTATTATTATATTCTTTGTTAATTTGAATTTTTCTTAGATTGATTTTAATTTTTGAACAGAGATTTTTAAATTTAAAATACTTAGAAAAAAGTAATTAAATTGGCGTTAAAATAATGATGACACATAATAATCATTATTAGAATTTAAATACTCACTTTACTAATTTGGACTTTATCTTGTGTTTTAAAAATCAGATTTTAACGATTTTACAGCTCACGCGAAGCTAACAAAATTATCTTTAATTTAATGATGGTTTAATAATTATTATCTAACTGGAACTATCCATAAACTAAAGAGAAAAGATAATTACGAATTTTTATATAAAGATTTCTATTCAATATAGAAAACGCATTTATAATTGGTTTAAATTATCAAAATACACCTTTTAGTATTTAAATATTATCCTATTATTAATCAAATACAATTTTTAATATTATATCTAACGGTCCTCATCTATTTGAATATTTATAGTTTTATAATCCAACGGATCATAAACTTTTGGTAGTACACTGACCGACCAAAGTTTTGGATAAGATCTCCCTTACGCTTATTATATATAAGGAGTTAATAATATATTACTGTTTCCGTGATAAGCTAATACATTTTCTGAAATAGAAATCAAGAAATTTCATTGATCGGATAAATGATTGAATATTTTTTAATTTCCCCCTGTATCATGTGAACTGGATTGAATACTTGATCCAGTTTAACTTATACTGTGTTCCCGAATCAATTAGAAAAAAAAATAGAAAATAGGTTATTTTCTTTTCTCTCTAAATCATTCCAAATGTGAAAATAAGATTGGAGACAAAAATACAAAGATTTTCTTCCCAAATTTTCAGAAATCCTTTCTTTTTTTTTCTTAAAAAATCTTTTAAGAACAAGTTGAAGAAATGAAATCCACAACTTCTTTTTCTTTTTTTTTTCAAAAAAAATTCAGGAACACACTGTTAATACAAGGTTAACAAATTCGAGATGACTTCTTTAAAGAAAAGCAGGGTTGTAAATGAACATATTTGAGCTAAGTTTTGTCTGAATCAAGTCGAGTTTAGTTTTTTTTTTTTAATGAACTAATTCGAGTCAAGTTTTTTAGTCGAGCACAAAATGATATTCAAGATCGGCTTGTTAATAACTAAGCCGAACATGCGTTTGATCACGAACAACTCGAATCGAGCTCAACTCAAACTGAATTCGAGTCAATTAAATTCAATTTTTAAAATAACTCATGTGATTCATATTCTCGCATTCAAATCACATTTTAATCATATTTTATGATTTACACGATTTTATCAATCAATAATAAATAGGGTTCGGCTCAAGTTTTACAATATTCACCATATTCACCGCATATGAGAAATTTGTCGATCCCACATCCATCATATTAATGGGTATTAATAGTGTACCTATTTGCAACGTTTTGATATTTCAAATTAAATTAAATTAAAATTTATGAATGTAGATATTTTGTTATTAATCATTTGGTAAACACTGTAATGAATAAAAGGAACTATGATTTAAGTTTTATTTTACACATATAAATTATTTATGATATTAATATATATATATATAATATATATAATTTTATATTAATTTATATTAATTTGATCGAGCCGATCCAGGAGCTGAGTTCGAGTCGAACAAATGTAAAGTTCGGTTTGAACTCGTTTACTTAACAAACATATTTTCATGTTCAATCTCGGGTTCAGTTAGTAAACAAATCGAGCCGAACTCTGCCTAAATGAGTTGAATTCGAATTTTGTTCACGAATGATTATGCTTATTTACATCTCTAAAGAAAAGAGTCGATTTAACATCGACCTGATCCGTATTGGAAAAATATTAATTTTTTTTTCGCTAATTTTTTTAAAAGGGGTGCAACACGAGTACTTCCCAGGGGATCACTCATCCTAGTATTACTCTCACCCAAGCACGCTTAACTTCGGAGTTCTGATGAGATCCGGTGCATTAGTGCTGGTATGATCGCACCCTGAAAAATTGAGTGTTAATTAATATGATATAAAGTTGTTTTTGAGAAGAAAAATTATATGTTTTGAAACGACATTAACTCGTACTCTCAACCTTTCTCGAATTTAATGTACTTTCATTCAACATTCGACAACACATGGAAATGTTACCCAGCTTGCAAAGTCCACGGATGATAATAGATCTCGAGTAAAATAAACAAGGACTAAAATTACAGAGCTCTGCCAAACCAGGAACAACCCGTGACTTCTCTCCGACATTCGACCTATATAAAATAACGGGTTAAATATCAAATTGGTCACTGAAGTGGAGGTCATATATCAATTTCTTCATCAATTTTAACGGGGTCTCAATTAAATCACTTAAGTCATAATAAATATCAAACAGATACCTCTAAATATGTGATCAAGAAGTAAAATATTTTTTTATTGAGTTCTATACAGTTTTCTTCAAAGCCACCATAACCAAATGAAAAGTTATGAATTCTAGTATTTTAGATAATATATTCAGATTTTTAAAATTTTATTTAAAATTTATTTTTGATTTTATAGTTATTTTCTTTGATTTAATTAAAAATAAATTTTAAATAAATTTTAAATGAATTTTCATTTGGTAATGATGGCATTGAAGAAAAAATGTATAGAACTCAACAAAAAATTATTTTACTTCTCGATCACATATTTAGAGGTATCTGTTTGATATTTATTATAACTTAAGTGATTGAAATGAGACCCCGTTAAAATTGATGAAGAAATTGA
The DNA here is from genome assembly GCA_030848705.1 of Heracleum sosnowskyi. NCBI lineage: Eukaryota > Viridiplantae > Streptophyta > Magnoliopsida > Apiales > Apiaceae > Heracleum > Heracleum sosnowskyi. Next base: position 88,869,874 of record CM061235.1, on the reverse strand, counting down.
TATATGACCTCCACATAAGTGACGAATTTGATATTTAACCCATAAAATAACAAGTACAATTGTGTTGTTTATATAGGTGGAGCCCTAATTTTATTTTTATTTATTTATATATTTTAATTCTTTTATTAAATTTACGAATCATGTGTATATCATTTTGGAAAATAAGTATTGACTTATTTTTCTTGTAGTTTTATGTACTTCTAATTATCAGCATTTCTAATAATTTTTGAATCAATATGTTCATTTTTCTTTTATTTTTTGAAATGCAACATTATTTTCATATATGTTTCAAAAAAAAAAAAATCGTGATTCCGTATATGTGATAACCCGGATCAAATCTCGAGTCTTTTTCGAAAATTGTGTCAATTCCTGATTTTGAGTCCGAATAAACTGAAGCCTACTAGCTCAAATGCAGCCAATTTTGGTAACAATAATCCTACCACATGCCCCTAAAAGATCATGATTTGTTGGTGCATTTAGTAGTAGTACTTTTACCTTATAAACTGAACAGAAGTATCAAATCTCCTAGATGTGGGATTGAGGTGTTACAAACTACCACACTTAAACTCCTAACGTCTTCGTTAGGACTGAATGGATAGCCTCATAAGTCCAAGATCGTTCCTCCCTAACCATGGTGGGATAATATCGGCTGACTTCGTGTCCCCACCTCCGGACCTCTGTCTATTGTGGGATACTTGTTGGGTCGCACAACACCTGTTAACTCCACATTAGTATGATATTGTCCGCTCTGGGCCGTGACCAAGCCCGCACGGATTTGTTTTTGGGCTCCTCCCAAAAGGTCTCATACTAATAGAGTTGTTTTTTACCGCTTATATTCAAGATAATTGTTTTTTATCTTATCGATGTGGGACTTGGTTTGACACCCACTCTACAATCTCCCCTCAATCCAAGAACCACCAATCTTGATTCATCTGTTACGCATCTTGCGGGACATGCCGCCCGACCACCTCAGTGTCAGGAAGACTTTCGACGCAAGTTGTCCAAGATCTCTGACCGTAGTTCTGGAGAGCCTCCCCACATCACACGCAACTTGCAGCCCGCAACCCCAGGATCAATTCTTAACCATCAGTTCTGATACCACTTGTTGGGTCGCGCAACACCTGTTAACTCCACATTAGTATGATATTGTCCGCTCTGGGCCGTGGCCAAGCCCGCACGGATTTGTTTTTGGACTTCTCCCAAAAGGCCTCATACTAATAGAGTTTTTTTTGCCGCTTATATTCAAGATAATTCTTTTTTATCTTATCGATATGGGACTTGGGTTGACACCTACTCTACAAATATCACCGGTCTTCGTGTCTCCACCTCCGACAACTTGACGAATCAAGATTTCGAGAGTCGACTTTGATACTATATGTGGTAATCCGGGTCAAATCCCAAGCTTTTTTCGAAAATCGGATCAAATCCCAATTCTGAGTCCAAATAAGCCATAACAATGCTTTTTTTCCAAGAAATTATATTACGTTTTATTTATTTATTTGGATTTACGATATCATTTATTAATATAATCAAATTTAACTAGGAAATTCAAATTTTCATTGTATTAGTTAAGCCAGAACAAGAAAGCAAACGGGTAATTATTGATTTAATTATATAAAGCTTTACGGAAATCACGCGTGGAGGCCCAGCCCGTGGAAAGGCGATATGGATAACCGTCCTCAAAGGCATGTGTTCAAAATATTTGGAAAGCCCAATTTTCATTCAAATTCATTTCACAGTAGGCCCAACAGTTATCCAGTCTATATATATATATTAGCACTGTTTCAAGTTCATATAATTATATGTGACAGTGATAGAAAATAAAATAAAACAATATGTGATAATTTTTAACTCACACGTAATTAATGAACTACATTCTATTCTTTCGTATAATATAACTAGCTTCATAATCTGTGGAGATCTAAATTCATATTTTGCTGGACTTCTTACAAATTTAAAAAATGATTATTTGTCATTTTAGATTTTTTTTCGTTCATAAAAAATTTAAATGGGAGAATTTTGAAGTTTTGAATTTTACCGTAGCCGTGATTGAGTATAGCTAATGAATTAAAAGAAAATTGAGTTAATTTGCATCAGTCACCTAATTTTATATGTTTCATTAATTTTTAAATATCTAATTTATTTAGGTTATCCAACATGCACTCAGATATTTGAAATGCCTCTTTCTTTCTTTTTCACACAATAACATATTACTCCTTTTAGCATCAATTAATCAAAGTTGCACTTTGATTTTCAGCTTCATTTAGCTAATTAAAAAATATGTTTATTTTAGTAACCAAAAGCACATAAATATTCTAAATTTGCAAATTTTATGAAAGTTTTTATTATCATGCATGTTAAATTTGTGATAAATGGGTTATTCGAATGTTGACAAAAGTATATGTTGTTATCAGTTAATTTGTTTAAGTACTTTAATTTAAGTAAATATTCGTTTTTATCTATTTATGTGCAAATTTAAACCCATTTTTGTTATAAATATAATATTAAAAGTTTGATAGATGATACATTCGAAAACTGAAAGTCCGATATGATCGATAATTTTTTAATATTTCGGGTTTAACAATATAGTTATATATATATATACTATTATATTAAAGATGAAACATTGAAAGTTCTGTAGTCTGGTCTAAAAGTTTTTGTAGTCTGGTCACTCCATTAATAGCCGTTAGATATTTCTGATCAAATCGATGAAAACCGTTAGATAAAATATTAAAATTATTATATATAATTTATTTTCTATTTTTCCTAACTAAAACATCTCATTTTCCAAAAATATCGTAGACAGTTTCATTTAATAAAATAACATAATAATGTTATAATTGCTAATAACTAACTCATTACCTTTTTTAGCCAAAGTGTATATTCTTTTTTATATTTTCTAACTAAAATTTCTACTTTTCTATTTTTTCTAAATAAAACTTTTCATTTTCCAAAATTATCACGAACAGTTCTATTTAATAAAATAAAATAATAATATTATAATTATTAATGACTAACCGATTATCTTTTTTCCAAAACATATATTCTTTTTGATATTTTCTAACTAATATTTCTCCTAGCTAAAACCTCAAAAATATCACGGCCTATTCCATTTAGTAGCATAAAATACTAATATTATAAATCTATCTATCTATCTATACTATATTATTAAAGACGAAACATTGAAAGTTTGGGTACCTATTTTTTGGTACGGTATTTGTCTTATTTAATTTTTTATTTAATTATTATAATCAGTTACCCTTTCAGTTAAAATACATTACCATTTTTTTCTAAAAAAATCACGGGCAGTTTACTTTTCAGCGAAAACATGATACTTTTTCTGTTTCCCTTACCAAAATACCTCATTTTCCAAATATATCACGAGCAAACCCTTACTTATTTATTTTAAAACCTATTTTAATATTTTTAATTGGCAATAACATTTCCCCTATTTTTCTAGAAAAATCACGGGCAATTACCTTTTTCAGCTAAAATATGTTATATTTTCTATTTTTCTTAGTAAAATCCCTCAGTTTCCAAATATATCACGTGCAAACCTTTACATATTTATTTTAAAATCTATTTTAATACTTTTAAGTGACAATTACATTTTTCAACTAAAACATGTCACATTTTCTATTTTTCTTACTAAAACCTTTTTTTTTAAAATATCACGGGCAAAGCGTTACTTTTATATTTTAAAATTCAACGTAAACATTTTACTTTCTATTTTTCTTACTAAAACCCCACTTTTTTCCAAAATATCACGGGCAACCCGTTACTTATTTATTTTAAAATCTATTTTAATACTTTTAATTATTTAAAAATGTTTAACACGCTACTTATTTTTTTAATAAATGCAATTAATAAAATATAAATAATAAAATTAACAATTATTAAAAATAATTTGTGCATCGCACGAGTTTTAAGCTATATTATTAAAGACGAAACATTAACAGTTTGGTAGTCGGACGAACGAACGGTCGATACTTAGTGATTTTACTTAATTACCCTTACTTATTTTTTTAAAAAACTATCACTAAATAATAACATTATTTATAACCAATTACCTTTTCAGCTAAAATATTTACCTTTTTTTAATTTTTTTCTAACAAAATCCTCTATTTTTCTAAAAAAAACACGGGCGATTATCGTTTTTAACAGAAGCATGTTATTTTTTCTATTTTTCCTTACTAAAACCCCCCATCTTGCAAAAATATCACGGGAAAACCCTTACTTATTTATTTTAAAAACTATTTTAATACTTTTAATTATGAGCACTTTTTCAGCTGAAACGTGTTACTTTTTCTATTTTTTCATTTTCTAAAGAAATTATTATTCAATAATAACATTTTTATAATCAACTACCTTTTTAGCTAAAATACGTTATCTTTTCTATTTTTTCTAAGAAAATCCTCTCTTTTTCTAAAAAAATCACGGGCAATTACCTTTTTCAACTAAAACATGTTACTCTTTCTATTTTTCCTTATTACAACCCCTCATTTTTCAAAAATATCTCAGCAAATCCTTACTTATGTATTTTGAAACCTATTTAAATACTTTTAATTAAGGGTAGTTACCTTTTCAGCTAAAACATGTTACTTTTTCTATTTTTTTACTAAGACCTCTCCTTTTTCAAAAATATCACAAGTAAACACTTATTAATTTATTTTAAAATTTATTTTAATACTTTTAATTTATTTAAAAAAAAATTAACACTCCTACTTATTTTTTTAGCAAATGCAAATTAATTGAATATCAAAACATAAATAATAAAAATAATAATTATTAATAACAATCCGTGCATCGCACGGGTTTTAAGCTAGTTATTATATTAAAGACGAAACATTGAAAATTTTGTAGTCTGGTCTTGAAAGTTTTTGTAGTCTGGTCACTCAATTCATAGCCGTTAAATATTTTTGATCAAATTGATGAGAACCGTTAGATAAACTATTAAAATTATTATATAGAATATATTTTCTATTTTTCCTAACTAAAACATCTCATTCCAAAAATATCGCAGACAATTTCATTTAATAAAATAACATAATAAAGTTATAATTGCTAATAACTAACCATTACCTTTTTTTTAGCCAAAGTGTATATTCTTTTTTATATTCTATAACTAAAATTTCTACTTTTCTATTTTTCCTAACTAAAACCTCTCATTTTCCAAAAATAAACATCTCATTTTCCAAAAATATCACGGAAAGTTCTAATTAATAAAATAAAATAATAATATTATAATTACTAATGACTAATCGATTAATTTTTTTCCACAAAACATATATTCTTTTTTATATTTTCTAACTATAATTTCTCCTAACTAAAACATCAAAAATATCAGGGCCAATTTCATTTAGTAACATAAAATACTAATAATTAATCAATTACCTTTATTAGTCAAAGCGTATATTCTTTTTTATAACTAAAATTTCTATTTTTTTTATTTTTTCCTAACTAAAACCTCTTATTTTCTAGAAATATCACGGGCAGTTATATTTAATAGAATAAAATAATAATATTATAATTACTAATAACTAACCGATAAGCTTTTTTTGCCAAAGTGTATATTCTTTTTATATTTTCTAACTAATATGTCTCATAACTAAAACCTCAAAAAATATACACGGGCTATTCCATTTAATAGCATAAAATACTAATATTCTAAATACTAACAATTACCCGATTACCTTTATTAGCCAAACCGTATATATATATTTTTATATTTTCTAACTAAAATTTCTCATTTTCTAAAATTATCACAGACGACATATATATAATTATCAGTTACCTTGAATGCGACACTAAATGCTGAAAATTAGACAAGGACATTCCTATAAATTATTAAATCATGTCGAGTCAAATAAATATTCATTATAATTTATTTTAACAATTTAATATAGAAAATGAATGCATAAATTAATCATCAAAATATAAAAGCAAATAAGATAACATATTAAAATGATTATTTATAATATTAATTTGAAAAATATAAATAAAGATTAAATTTCGTCAATCTATACTATTATATTAAAGACAAAACATTGAAAGTTTTGTAGTATGGTCCTGAAAGTTTTTGTAGTCTGGTCACTCCATTCATAGCCGTTAGATATTTCTGATCAAATCGATGAGAATCGTTAGATAAAATATTAAAATTATTATATAGAATATCTTTTTTATTTTTCCTAACTAAAACATCTCATTTTCCAAAAATATCGCCGGCAGTTCATTTAATAAAATAACATAATAAGGTTATAATTGCTAATAACTAACACATTGCCATTTTTAGCCAAAGTGTATTTTTTTTTTCTAACTAAAATATCTAATTTTCTATTTTTCCTAAATAAAACCTCTCATTTTCCAAAAATATCACGAACAGTTCTATTTAATAAAATAATAATATTATAATTATTAATGACTAACCACTTAGCTTTTTTTCCAAAACGTATATTCTTTTTTATATTTTCTAACTAATATTTCTCCTAACTAAAACCTCAAAAATATCATGGGTTATTCCATTTAGTAGCATAAAATACTAATATTATAAATCTATCTATCTATCTATACTATATTATTAAAGACGAAACATTGAAAGTTTTTGTACCTATTTTTTGGTACGGTACTTGTCTTATTTAATTGTTTATTTATTTATTATAAAAATTATTATAATCAGTTACCCTTTTAGTTAAAATACATTACCATTGGGCAATTTATTTTCAGCTAAAACATGATACTTTTTCTATTTTCCTTACAAAAATCTCTCATTTTCCAAATATATCACTAGCAAACTCTTACTTATTTATTTTAAAACCTATTTTAATACTTTTAATTGGCAATTACCTTTCCCCTCTTTTTCTAGAAAAATCACGAGCAATTACATCTTTCAGCTAATACATGTTATATTTTCTATTTTCCTTACTAAAATCCCTATTTTTCCAAATATATCACGGGCAAACCCTTACTTATTTACTTTAAAATCTATTTTAATACTTTTAATTGACAATTATCCTTTTCAACTAAAACATGCACATTTTCTATTTTTCTTACTAAAACCCCTCTTTTTTCAAAAATATCACGGGCTAATCGTTACTTTTATATTTTAAAATTCAACGAAAACATGTTACTTTCTATTTTTCTTACTAAAACTCCTCTTTTTCCAAAATATCACGGGAAAACCGTTACTTATTTATTTTAAAATCTATTTTAATACTTTTAATTAGTTAAAAATGTTGAAAATGCCTAATTATTTTTTTAATAAATGCAATAAATAATAAAATCAACAATTATTAAAAACAATTCGTGCATCGCACGGGTTTTAAGCTATATTATTAAAGACGAAACATTAAAAGTTTGGTAGTCAGACGGACGAACGGTCGGTACTTAGTGATTTTACTTAATTGCCCTTACTTATTTTTTTTAAAAACTATCACTAAAAAACTATAGATAATTAATACGTGCAACAATCATATCCGGACATATATATGAACTGAAATCCAGTGATATGTTGACGATGTCTTCTTCCAATTTATTAGGGGGCGTTATGCGTATGAAGAGTAATTTAGACCCATGTGATAGTGGTCTATATCCACCTGTAGCTGCAACAAGTTTTAGATTTTTGATGCTATACACAGAGCCTTCCTCTAAAAGATCTTTGGACCGAGAGATCAAAAGTTTCGGATCGTAGCATGAATCAAATTTTCCTGTCATACAACATATCATAGAAAAGTGTATAATATCATACAATTTGACAAACTAATAAGTTACAAGTATATTGATTTATTAACCTTTTCATCGATCAAAATCATGTCAAGACTGATCTGTTCATGAGTTTTTGAATTGACAGACTCCCATAGTCTACACACTCGTACTCTACCATCCATCCAGGTATAGTTGATGTCGTTCAAAGCATCCAATATGGTGTAGTCCATAGTTATATTGATTGTAAAGATGATTGTAAAAATTTGGAGCTATGTAAAAAAGTTTCAGTGTAGATTTTTTGTTATGAATGACCTTTAATTTATAGGTGGTTGTAAGGTGAATAACATGGAAATCCATTATGTTCAAAAGTTAAAAAGTAGAAATTTCTATCAAGATTGAAAATAATAAAAGAAATTTCTAAATAATAATGTAGAAAGTTGTAATTATTAACATAAGATCCTACAAATTCGAGAATAATAAGGAAGTTGTAATTTTCCAATTCCTCCATTCTTACAAATTTGAAAATAATAAAAGAAAATTCTATCAAGATTTCAAGATTGAAAATAATAAAAGAAATTTCTAAATAATAATGCAGAAAGTTGTAATTATTAACATAAGATCCTACAAATTCGAAAATTGTAATTTTCCAATTCCTCCATTATTACAAATATGAAAATAATAAAAGAAAGTTCTATCAAGATTGAAAATAAAAATAATGCAGAAAGTTGTAATTATTAACATAAGATCCTACAAATTCAAAAATAATAAGAAATTTTTAATTTTCCAATTTCTCCATTCTTACAAATTTGAAAATAATAAAAGAAAGTTCTATCAAGATTGAAAATACTAAAAGAAAATTCTAAATAACATACGATCCTACAAATTCGAAAATATTAAGGAAGTTTTAATTTTTCAATTCCTCCATTCTTACAAATTTGAAAATAATAAAAGAAAGTTCTATCAAGATTGAAAATAATTAAAGAAACTTATAAATACTAATGCATTAGATCCTAAAATTCAAAAGTAATAAAGAAATCAACATTAGATCTAATGCATTAGATCTAACTTTATTACAATGTTGTAAAAGTAATAAGTAATAACTATGATAAAAATTCAAAAGGCCATGCATAAAATTATACTTGATGCACATACTGAGTACTAATTTTATGCATTGTTGATAGGCATTACTTGCAAACTTTCTTGGGTGTTGCCTATTGCAGTTGCAGGCAGTGGCGGAGCCAGAAAATAAGAACAGTGGGGGCTAATAATTAAAAAAAAGTTAAAAATCAATGTGAAAAGTAGTTTTTTAGAGAAATTTTATGTTTCAATACTTTATACTCTAAAATTATTACAACATTATATAATGACAATAGATTTCAAAATATATAAAGTTCATATATATCATAAAAAAAAAATTGAATCATTAGATAACTTTTTACGATAGTGAAAATTACTTCTAAAACTTTTAACTTTTAAGTGCAGTCTATTCAAATTTACATTTTAATAATTTTAAAATATGACTTTGCAAAAAAAATGAAATTAAAATATTATGATTAGAATTTTGATATCTTGTATTAATATTAAAGTGATGAATATAAGAAGATGAATTACTTTGAAGACAAAAAGAACTACCTTACATGACTAAGCTCTTATTTACTAATAATTATAATTTATTATATAAGTGAAAATTTATAAATTTATTTACGTCAATTAAATAGAATAGTTAATACTATTAAATTTAATGTCTAGTATTTTAATGTGAGATTATAATTTACAAGTAAAATCGCGATTGAACACGAGATATATGTACATGTCAAAATAGGAAAAAAAATCAAGATATAAATATATGGTATGAAAATTTCAAAGAGTTTTTTTTAATATGAGATTAATTAAATTATAAAGAATATTTTTGAATTTAAAAAGGACATATGTTTCATATAAATTAAAAGATTAAAATATGTTCTAACAAAAAACATAAGAAGATTAAAATATGTAATTAGAAAAATTACAAATATTATATAAATTAATTATTAAAGGTTACTTTTTATTGTTGTGGGGGCTAATTAAAATTAACACTATAAATTATGAATTTATTGTAGTGGGGGCTAATAAAAATAACACTATAAATTATGAACTCATTATAAACCTAGTGGGGGCTATAGTCCCCACTAGCCCCTACGTAGCTCCGCCACTGGTTGCAGGTCATCACTCTGTGTACCCTACATGATATTTAACACAAAAGTTGAAAATAAGTAAAATACGGTAAAATTAGCAAGAGATGAAAGAATGAAAGAACAGATTCATATATAGTGTAAAATTAGTGAAACAAAAACGAAGATATCACAGGGCAACACAGTTTTGGTGCACGATTTGAGAGCCGAGGGTTTGCTTTATATAGTAAAGAAACTTGAGAAAAAAGATATATTTAAAATTGAGAAATGAAAGAATATTAAAATTGTATATTTAGTTTCCTCCATTACTAAAAATTTAAAAGGCAATTACTATTTTTTATATCCTATAAATTCGAATTTAAATAAGGAAATTTTATTTTATTCAATTAAAATTCAGAAGCTCTAAAAAAATAGATAAATAGATTTCGGATGATCTGAAAGCTCACGAGGGTTTTTCTTTATATATATAACTAATTGACTAAGCAGCGCTTCACGACAACCCTATAATATTTTTTGTAAAATTTTAAATATTACTATTTAAGAAATAATTCGAGAAAAGTATATATAAAATATCATATAAATAGTGAACACTATATTTTACATAGTAAACTTACATAACAATAAAATAAACTATTTACATATATTTTGTGCCCATTTTGTGTCATTTTCTTGAGTTGACACTTGTTTCAATAAATATATATAAATAAAAAATACTCAAAATATGTAATAATAAAAAAATTTAAAAATTAACCACCGTTTCAAACTTCAACCATTCGATGATCACAAATTAAAATTTTCGTAAATATCCCTCAACTTTATATGACGATTTTGTGTCATATTTACTTCAGCCGCTGCCCGTTGCACTAAATACATATAAATAAAAATTACTAAAAATATTAAATAATAAAAATTTAAGTATTAACCACCGTTTCAAACTTCAACCATTAGTATTATCACAAAAATTACAAATGTCTTAAATATTGTTGTACTTTATATACCGATTTTGTGTCATATTTTCTTGAACCCGCGACCATTTCTTAAATATCTATATACTAAAGTATATGTGATGTCATATTTTCTTGAGCCGACAACCATTGCACAAAGTACATAAAAATTAAAAATACTAAAAATAAGCAATGATAAAAATTTAAGTATTAACCAACGCGACAAACTTCAACCATTTGTATTATCACATAAAATACAAAATTCTTAAATATTCATATACTTTATATGCCAATTTTGTGTCATATTTTCTTGAGCCGACGCTAGTTGCACTACATAAAAATTGAAAATACTAAAAATAAGCAATAATAAAAATTTAAGTATTAACCACCGCTTCAAACTTCAACTATTTGTATTATCACAAAAATTACAAATTTGTTAAATATCCCTAGACGTTATAATAATTTTTTTGGGTACGTACATGTGCATCGTTATGATATAAAAGGTTAATCATGGAAACATAATTGATTTTTATCTAATCAATGTCTTCTCTATGAATTTGAATGTAAATAAAGGAATTCAATTTTATTTTAGTTAAGAAAAAAAATTAACATTTGTTTAATTGAATTCTAAAGATGATTGACTTTTATATATTTATTATATTTAATATGAATTTGAATGTAAATAAAGAAATTGAATTTTCTAAACATGATTAATTAAAAAACAAATATATAAAATTTTGAAACTTATCATGTTTCTCATAAAAATGAGATAATAGTATTGAATATAACTCTAATTAATTATTAAATTCACAAAAAAAAAATATCAAAAACTATATACAAAGATGACATTCAATAAATTATTATTAGCTACAGAAATCAAGTATAACTATTTAATCGTCACATGCGTACATGCTGCTATTACAATAGATCTAGATGTTTATTTTCTTATCATGAGTATGTAGTGTTATTAATGTACACGAATATACTCGTTATCAAAAGATCCTCAAATAAATCCACAAAATGGTGACTTGAGAAAAACAAATCAGCCATGATTTTTATAGACAATTTAAGATATAAAAAATATAATAAAGAATAAATTCTAAATAGGATTTAAATAAGGAAATTTAATTTTCTTGAATAGAAATAGAGGAGTTCTACAGAAAAAGAAAAAAAATATTTTTTGTTTAATTGAATTATAAACATGATTGACTTTTATATATTTATTGTTTTTAGTATGAATTCGAATATAAATAAAGAAATTGAATTCTCTATACATGATTAATTCAGAAATAAATATATAAAATTATAACGTTATCACGTCTCTAATAAAAAAATTAATGAGATAATAGTATTGAATATAACTCTAATTAATTCGCAACATCAGAAAAATAATATATCAAAAACTATATACAAAGATGACATTCAAAAATAGGATTGACTTTTTTATTTCTATTGTCTTCTCTAATAATTCGAATGTAAATAAGGAATTTTTTTTAATGAAGTAAAGTTGTGGAGCTGTAGAAAAATAAATAAATATTTTTTGGACGATCTGAGAGCTCATGAGAGTTTCCTTATATATATATAAAGAAGAAGATAAATAAAAGGAGAAAGAAGATAAAAATTGATAAGATAAAAAGATAAAGATGTTGAATGTTAAAATAGTATATTTACTTTCCTTCATTATTAAAGATTTTAAAGGAAAGAATATAAAAATTGTATATTTAGTTTTCTCCATCAGTAAATATTTAAAAGGCAATTGCTATTTTTTTATCCTATAAATTCGAATTTTAATAAGGAAATTTAATTTTATTGAATTAAAATTCAGAAGCTCTAGAAAAATAGATAAATAGCTTTCGGACGATCTGAGAGTTCCTGGGGGTTTTCCTTTATATATATACTAGTTTACTAAGCCGCGCTTCGCAGCGGCTTTATAATAATATATCTAAATTTTCTCAAAAAATATTCCACAAAATACGTTTTTAAATAAAATAATATTTCTAATATAACATGTCGACTGATCAGTTGTTCAGTATTTAGATTGATAGATTCTCACATTCTACTCATTCGTACTCTTATCATCCAAGTATAGCTGCTGTCTTTCAAAACATCCAACATGTTGTAGGTCATAGTTATACTGATTGTAAATATGGTTGTAAAGATTTGAAGCTATGTAAAAAAGTTTCGGTGTAGATTTGGTGTTATGAATGACCTTTAATTTATATGTGTTTGTAAGGTGAATAACATGTAAATTCATTATGTTTAAAAGTCAAAAAGTATTAAATACTAACTTACCTTTCAGATAATTAAGTTAATTTGTAAAATCTATACAACTTTTCTTATAATCATATTATTTAGTCGTTAAAGAAGATGCCGAGGAAGGAAAGAAAATGTTTGATTTTAGGGTCTGTATATGAATAATTATTACAAATTCTAAAAATACGAAAGAAAGTTGTAAATAATAATGCATTAGATCCTAAAAATTCAAAAATAATAAAGAAATTAACATTAAATCTTACAAATTTGCAATTTTCTAATTCCATTTTTACATATTTAAAAATGATAAAAGGAAATTGTAATTATTAACATAAGATCCTACAAATTTGAAAATAATAAGGAAGTTTTAACATAAGATCCTACAAATTTGAAAATAATAAGGAAGTTGTAATTTTCTAATTCCTCCAATCTTACAAATTTGAAAAAAATAAAAGAAAGTTCTATCAAGTTTGAAAAAAATAAAAGAAAGTTCTATCAACTTTGAAAATAATAAAAGAGAAAATTGCAATTATTAAAATAAGATCCTACAAATTCGAAAATAATAAGAAAGTTGTAATTTTCTAATTCAAAGAAAGTTCTGTCAAGTTTGAAAATAATAAGGAAATTTTAACATAAGACCCTAAAATTTTGAAAATAATAAGGAAGTTGTAATTTTTCAATTCCTCCAATCTTACAAATTTGAAAATAAAAAAACAATTCTATCAACCAAAAAAGTTTTGACTTTCTTTCCTAAAAAATAGGACTTAAAGAAGGAAGTTTAATTTTAAGTATTTAAAATTGAGGAGTTCTAGAAAATTAGATAAATATGAATCGAGCGATTCTAGAGCTCCCGAAGGTTTTTCTTTATATATATAAAGATATTGATTTTAAATAGGATTGAATTTTATATATTTATTACCTTCCCTAAAAATTCGAATTGAATTAAAATAGTTAAACTATAAAAAAATAGAGTAAAACTTAAATATGATTTAAGTTAGTTGAGAAAAAAAGGTAATATTTAGATTTAAGTTAGTTGAGAAAAAAAGGTAATATTTGTTTAATTAAATTTTAAGTAGGATTGACTTTTATATATTCATTATCTTTCCTAAAAATTTGAGTGTAAATAAGGAATGTCTTTCCTAAAAATTCGAATGTAAATGAGGAAATTTAATTTTATTGAATTAAAATTGAGGAGCTCTAGAAAATTAGAAAAATATAAATTGAGCGATTCTAGAAATCCTGGGGATTTTCCTTTATATATATAAAGATTAAGATAAATATATTGATTGATATTGATTAAAACACTTCTGAAAATATCACGGGGATTTACTTTTTTTTAATTAAAACATGTTATCTTTTCTATTTGTCCTCATTATTAATATTATTTTTATAAATAATAAAATAATATTAATAAAGGCTCATTTATCTTCTCACCCCATTTGTATTCTTTATTTATTTTTTCTATATTCCAATTAATATATAAATTTCTCATTTTATAATTTATCATATTGATTTTTAATCTTCTTTGATGGAGGCACGGGTTATAGGCTAGTATATATAACTAGTTGAAAAAGCCGCGCTTCGCGACGGCGTAATAATTTTTTTAAAAAACTTTAATAGATTACGAAAATTACTCGGTACTCGATAATAAGCCGTCCTCCCGTGAAACACGCTTTTCTTTTTAATATTAAAATCTCAAATTTAATATATTGAATATATATACTTGTCTTATATATTAATTTTTATATTATCATACTCTTTTCTAATGAGACACTCTTTTGTTGAAAAAACACCTACAGTTAAACCTCTTTAAAGTAATACACTTGGGACCGGAGAAAAATATTACTTTATCGAATTTATTATTTTATCGATATAATAATAAAATATTACTTTATCGATATAGTAATATTTTATTATTTTAAAGAAAATTATGTGCATATTTTTTGTAAATTTTAAAGGTAGTAGAGATTTTTAGTGTGAATTCAAGTATATTTGTATTGCAATAATAAATTTATAATATATAAACAAATTATAATCAAAAAAGGGTAAAATATAAACATATTTTAAATCCATCACATTCGTAATAATTCTTATAAAATCACTAATAAAGTAAAAATTAATCAAAATTAATGATTGATTAGAAATTGATAAGAGTTAATATCACGATTCGTCATCTAATGTTAGGTAAGGAAGTATCAAGATATATCGTACAAACGATTATTTTCTATATTACGAATAATGTGTATAATGAGATATAATTTGTATATACTCCACAAAAATTATGAACACAATTTATTTTGAATTTGGTTGAAACTGGAATATATGAATATAAATTCATATATATATATATATATATATATATATATATATATATATCAGTAAATATTACTTTATATTTTCATTGGGCCCTTAAGGATTTTTCCAAAAATTATTATCTTATGATTTTAGCGAATATATTACTTTATCCTACTGGCCCAAGTCGGTACGGGAGAAATATATTATTTTAGCGAGGTTATTACTTTATCGGGTATTATTTTATCGAGGTTTAACTGTATATAACTTTACATATTCTACTTCAAATAGAACTTTTAGTTATGTATTACAAACGTTTATTCTACTTTTCCAATAGAACTTTTAATTGCAAGTACTTCTTTTATATCAGAACTCTTCTCCTCTATAAATTGAAACACTTATTCTACTTCAAATATAACTTTGCAAGTACTTTTTTTATATTTGAACTATTCCCCTCTACAAATTCAAACATCTATTCTACTTGAAATAGAACTTTTAATTATATGTCTTCGCTATAAATTCGAACTTTTCTCCTCAATAAATTCCAACATCTATTCTATTTCTAATATGTAAGGATATTTTTTTATTTATCAGTATTTAAAATTCTAAAATTCTAGAAAATTAGAAAAATAGATTGAGACGATCTTAGGGGCGCCACCTAACCTCCCGCATATCCTCCTTTATATATATATATTGATAGATTAACGTGATCAAATTATTTATATTTCTCTGTCAGTTTTGACTCTATGATATAATATAATAATTTAAAAATTAGGGCTTATTTTTCATAGTTTTTAAATGCAGGAAACATTTATTAACGCAGTAACCAACAATTACTACAATGTCCCTAATTTATTTTCAGTGCAAGATTGTATAAGATTGTGCAAGATTAACTGTGAATAATACATTAAATACAAAATACATGCATTTATTAAAAAAAAAAATAAGTAAGATCTTGCTTTTCTAATATATCCAATAAAAGTTTAGTTACTCATAATACATTCAATATTTTTTTTTACCAATTTGTAACCCGTAATTTTATTTTTTATTTTATTATTAAATATTAAAGTAGTTTTTAGTTAGATATTTATTATATTTAGAAAAATTCTAGAATTCTTTTCATACAAATACAAGTAATTTGATTAAGAATAAGATTGGTTATTGGTGGAAAGAAACGTAAGAATATTTAGAAAATCGATATCGTTTTATTTTAGTTACTTGTTCGTAGAATATTTATAAAATTGGAATTTAGTTGGGGACGTTATAAAAATTTAGGAGGAAAGTTTTATAATAAGCGAAATTAATTTAGAATTAGTGTGCCTATATGGAATAAGGTCTTACAGCCTCATCAGTGTGTTCTTCGGTTTTTAATTATAATTCCCTGCATATTTTTTTTAAAAATTTTCATGTTTGAATTATAACCACTTTATTTTGGTATATATATATTATTATCAAATATTTTCATGTTTGAATTATTATTCCGTATTGTACCTTGTTAACACTATAGTTATTGTTTATAGGTCACTATGGTGGATAATTTCCGTATTTAAGATATTAATAGATTTTGGTTCAAATTTCGTGAAGTTTCTGTACACGGGTGGGATGCTTCTCTAAACGTTAGAATTGAGAATTGAAAATTGTTACATGATTAAATGATAATGTGTAATTTAGAGCATATTTATGTGTCTAATTTCTTGTAAGCAATTTGAGTGTGATTATTTACAAACTTATTATATTAGCAAAATTATTCGTTGTTGCGCAATTAAAATATGCATTTAATTATAAATTTTTAAGATTAAATAATTAAAATTTTAATTACTAATATTAAGTAAAGTTAAATATTTGCTTTTAAAATATTATTATAATGTCATTTCTAATAAATATAATAGTAATATTAAATAAGGTATATATACTATTAAATAAATTAGATATGCATGTAAATTAATTTGTAAAGCTACATCTAATAAATTACCGGGGCATTTAATTACTATTTACAACGTTGAGTAAAAATTTAATGTGTTTGGTAAAAGCGGATATGTTATAAAAGGGTGTTGATATGCTATTAAACAATATAGATATGCATACCTGAAAGGCATATGCATTGGTCTATTTGTAAGCATCGATGATTCAACTCAACTTAAATAAGAATATAATAAGTAAATAATAATTCAATTGTCACATGAATCTCATAATATAATATCAGTCAAGAGAATAAAGATTAAAGTCAATCTACATACTTGAGGTAATTCTACATTGAAAGAAGTTCATTTATTTGATCAAGTCTCAGTGAAGTATTCAAGAAAGTGGATCTAATAAATTGACAAAGATTTCTATAGTGTGACAGCAAGTGTACATGTTACAATAAAGGAAAAAGAAAAAGAACCGCCGCTTAAAGTCAAAAGATGAAGAACAGTCATTAAAGTTAGTCATTTATGAACCAGACAGTACATCAAGTGTCAACATCATTCAGTGGAGGTTCTTCATTAATTTTAGTGGTTCAAGGATTGATTCTGCTATCAAGAAGTTGTATTAATTCTATTTTAATTAATTAAATCAATTAGTTAATTTATCTAATAAATTAATTCAACAAAAAATAATTTATTCCTTAAATTAATTATAAGTTTAATTAAATTAGAATTAGTATTACACTTGTATGACTCATAAAATGAACTTGTATGACTATCCAATGATAGTCATACC
This sequence comes from Heracleum sosnowskyi, assembly GCA_030848705.1. NCBI lineage: Eukaryota > Viridiplantae > Streptophyta > Magnoliopsida > Apiales > Apiaceae > Heracleum > Heracleum sosnowskyi. The sequence goes on along the minus strand of CM061235.1, from coordinate 88,851,813 downwards.
GAAAGTCATACAAGGCAAAAGTGACAGTCATACATGTTCAAATGACTGTCATACCGACAGTCATACTTGTTCAAATTACTGTCATACCGACAATCATACAAGGCCAAAACTTTTTGTCATATCAGTTCTATTCTAAATCATACCGACAGTCATATGGATCAAAATAGAAAGTGGCGTACAAATAGAAAGGAAAGGCAGTGGATCAGAGAGTGACATTAAGACAGCGGAACAAAAGTATTATCATCTCATTTTACTACCATTAACAAACCAACTATCAGAGCTTTAAAGTTCAAGCTAGTGAATTAATTTCTAGTATTTATTGTAACATCCAAACCACTAGAAGTTGTTTACTTGTACTACTTTGATTATCTAGCGGATCATAATCCCTAGAATTTATCTCGAACTACTTTTTAGTATTCGATCTTTTTATTACAAAAATAGAAAAGTTCATGTCGAATTTATTCTAGATTTGTTTTAAATAGTTTGAGATTCAAACCTTGTAATCTGTACTGTAATTGTAACACATTTCAAGTTTAATATAAGTTATATTTAACTTGAATTTTGTTTCATTTTATTCCACTTAAATTTGTTCTTAAATTATTAAATCACGAACCGAATAAATTCGAGAAAATAATATAGTTTGTATTCAACCCCCTCTACAAACATATCAGGACTTAACAATACCATTAATTAGTCAAATCGCTTTTACTAAGTTATATGACATTTATGACATTTAATGCGTATCTGGATATAAAAATAATTATTTGTTCCTGTATTTAATTAATATTTCCTGCATTTAGCATCACCTTGTTTTTTTCTTTTAAAATCATCTTCATTTTCTATTTTGGATCTCAAATTAACTCCTTATATATAATAAGCGTAAGGGAGATCTTATCCAAAACTTTGGTCGGTCACTGTACTACCAAAAGTATACGATCCGTTGGATTATAAAACTATAAATATTCAAATCGATGAGGACCGTCAGATATAATATTAAAAATTGTATTTGATTAATAATAGGATAGTATTTAAATTCTAAAAGGTGTATTTTGATAATTTAAACCTATTATAAATGGGTTTTCTATATTGAATAGAAATCTTTATGTAAAAATTCGTAATTATCTTTTCTCTTTATTTTATGGATAGTTCCAGTTAGATAATAATTATTAAACCATCATTAAATTAAAGATAATTTTATAAGCTTCGCGTGGGCTGTAAAATCGTTAAAATCTGTTGTCTAAAACTCAAGATAGAGCCCAAGAGCCAAATAGTAAAGTTATTATCTAAATTTTAATAAATATTTTTTTATTATTGTAGCACCAATTTAATTTTTTTCCCTAATTCTTTTAGATTTATAAATTCTTTGTTTATTTCAATAAAATATTAAAATCAATTTAAGAAAAAATTAAAATCGATCTGGTCCGTGTACGATCAGTATACGACCAAATTAATAATTATAGTTAGATCTTAAATAGATCGATGAGAATTGTTAGATTTAATATTAAAAAGTGTATCTGATTAATAATAGAATTATATTTAAATACTAAAAAGTGTATTTTGATAATTTAAAATTTTTCTATGTAAAAGTTCTTAAATATCTTTTCTCTTGAATTTATGTATAGTTCCAGTTAGATAATAATTGTTAAACCAAATATCAAGATAACAATTCATATCGATTACAATGATACCCTACGTTATAAGAGACTTAGGAGAACTCCTCTACATGAATAAATTTAAACACTTTTTTTTTTGTGAAGGAACGTAACAATTCGATTAATCCAAATTATAATTATATTATTTTACATATAACAAACGGATAATATCAAAATATTATTAAAATATTGAGGGTTTCATATTCATAAACGATAATTTTGAATATAATACTTATATTAAAATGTGTATTTGATTAAATGTAGGATTATATTTAAATACTAAGAAGTGTGCTTTGATAATTTAAACCAATTATAAATTGGTTTTCTATATTGAATTAAATTCTTTGTGTAAAACTTCTTAACCGTCTTTTCTTTTCAGTTTATTTTCTGGGTAGGTCAACTGGTCAAGTTAGATAATAATTATTAAAACATCATTAAATTAAAGATAATTTCGTTAGTTTCGCATGAGTTGTAAAATCGTCAAAATTCAATTTTTAAAACTCAGGATAGAACCCAAATATTAAAATGAGTATCTAAATTTTAATAATTTTTTTTTTATTATTATAGCCCCAATTTATTTATTTTTCCACTAATTCTTTTAAATATAGAAATTTTATGTTTCTTTCAATAAAGTATCAAAATTAATTAAGAACAAATTCAAATCGATAAAGAATATAATAATATGAGAATAAAATTTTATATAATCATAACATAATTTTTATTCTAATTAATAATTTTTAAGTAATAATGTATTTTAAAATTTTATTTACACCGTAAATAAAACCGAAACATTAAAAGTAAAAGCAGTGAGTAAGATACTTATATCAGTATATACTTGATATCCTTATTATATTAAATCCTTATATATAATAATCATAATAGGGATTTTATCCCAAATTTTGGTCGTAGACAACCAAATTAATAAGGATCATTAGATCTTAACTAGATAAATGAAAATTGTTAGATCAAATATTAAAAAAGTTTATTTTATTAATAATAGGATTATATTTAAATTCTAAAAGGTGTATTTTGATAATTTAAACCAAATATACCAAATATAAATAAGTTTTCTATATTGAATAGAATTCTCCATGTAAAAAATTCGTGACTTTCTTTTCTCTTCCATGGACAATTCCACCTAGATAAAAATTGTTAAACCATCTTTTAATTAAAGATAATTTAGTTATCTTCATGTGGGGTGTAAAATCGTCAAAATCTGATTTTTGAAACACAAGATAAAGTCCAAATTAATAAAATGAATATTTAAATTCTAATAATTATTATTATGTCATCATTATTTTAACACCAATTTAATTACTTTTTTCTAACTATTTTGAATTTATAAATCTATGTTCAAAAATTAAAATCAATCTAAGAAAAATTCAAATCAACAAAGAATATAATAATACGAGGATAAAATTTTATAAAATTGTGCATATTTTTAATCCTATTTTATTAAGTTTTATATCACAACTAATCAAATATTATTTATTATTAAATAAAAAATTATACGTAAATGGTGATTTTGTTTTATAAGAACTCATAGAGACCTAATTTCATTGTTAGCAGAACTATATTGATATTAAAAAAAAACCTTATTTTGAAATTTTAGACTCAGCTAGACTCAGCTACAGAAGAGACAAACTTTTTAAACCTGTATACATTGTAAATTATTAAATTCGAAACTTTAAAAGTTTGCTAATCCATTAGTATAGTACTTTTCTGAAAAATCGTATTTTACAAAAAATATTATCAAATAACATATGTCTGCAAGAAAAAATGAAAAAATTCTTATTTTTCAAAAAAACCTATAAATTTTAATATGTTGTTGGTAGATTCAAATCTTAGATCATTCTACATGATAATTTTACTGTTATATCTAACGTTTTTCAACAATTTAATTTGAAAGATTCAACAATTATGGATTGAGTGATCAAAACCAAACTTAACTTATAAGGAAGCTTTCATTATTTAGTCTTTAATATAATAACATAGATATTTACCGGATATACTATAAAAAAAATGAAATTTATACAGAATTTTGATCACGGTGTACTACTTTAAAAGAAGAACTATTACAAAAAAAATTATATTTTAATTGATAATTTATTTTCTCAAAAGTTCAAAGTTCCCGCATCTTTAACATATTACAAAAAAGAGTATATTATATTTTAGCAATAAATATTTAAAAAAATTATAAATATTAAGAAAAATTTATGATGTTATCATGTGCGTGTTTGGGGTATCACAAAAAAGTTGACTTATAGCTTAAAATGAGTAAGTGCTTTATAAGTGATAAGTTGATGGATTCTTATAAGTTATACGGGTGTTTGGATAAATTTACTTATAAGTTAGTTAATAGTTTGCTAAATTAAATTTGAAAAAATAATTATTAAATACAATGATTTCAACACTTGCATTTTAAATTAAAAAAAATATTTAAAAACACAAAGGTAAAAATATAAAGTATTAAAAAAATAAAGAAATCAAAAAATAAGTTGATAATTTAAGTAAAATGTTGGTGATTTCTAACATTCAACTTATCAATTTATAAGATATAAGTTATCAAATAAGCCGAGTACACAAACACCCCCTCATAAGCTGAAATGGGTTTATAAGTCATAAACTCACTTATAAATAGTTACCCAAAAAGGCCCCATGTTAGTTTGGTCCTAAATACCGCCAAAACATTCTCAACCGTTATATCCAATACTTTTAAAAATACATGATCAAGATTATATCATATAAAAAGAAGTTATTATCTAAAAATGATATAAGTTAAAAGATATTATATTAGGATTGGATTTTCTAAAAAGTCAAAACATAAAAATAGTTGTAATTAAATAAGAAAACTCATTTAATACCAAAATAATAAAAATCGTTTAATGTTAAATAGATAGGTGAAAACCGTTAGATTTAACATTAAAACTGTATTTGGTTAATAAAGGGTATTCTAATAATCTAAACTACATATAAGTAGATTTCCTAAATCGAATAGAATTCTCAACATTAAATTTCGTCACTTTATTCTCTTTTTAGTTTTAGAATAGTTTTTAATTGAAAAAGAACTATTAAACCACAACTAAATTAAAAATTATTTTGTGAATTTCATGTGGACTATAAAATTGGCAAAATCTAATTTTTATAACTCAATATAAACAAATATTAAATTGAGCGTGTAAAATATAATAAATATCAAATTTTTAACTATAATTTTTTTGGCTAAATCTTTTTTAACAATAATTTAATCATGTAAACTAATAACTTTTAAATATTAAAATATTTATAAATAAATATAATTATAATTATTAAAAAAAACAATCGTGTGTTGCATGGGTAATAAAAATATAATTATAAACAAAATAATTATAAATAAAATTTAAGTAACTTGCATCACGGGCTATAAGCTAGCCAGTATTTTAAAACGACCGTAATGTTTGTTTTCAAACCAAGATGATGCATATAACACGATAATGGGCTAAACGGCTCACAAAATATTTAAATTCATTTCGCAAATAGTCGTGTTGAGTTGGAACTCGAACAATTCAAATACTTTATCGGATTAAATTCTGTGATATTCGTTACCTCTTTTCCATTTATATTTTATATATTATAATATAAATATTCAATAATATATATATATAGATAAATTATATTTATTCGAGTCAAATTCCAGTCAAATTATGCATATAAATAATTGCTCATTGTGATTTCACTATATTTAATAATAAAATATTAAATTTAGTTTGTCAAAAAAAATTAAAATTTAGTAACAACTAATATTTACATGATCTATTTATACTATGATCTATTTATACTAGATTATATCCCGTGTAATGCACAAATTATTTTAAATATTTGTTATTTTTTGTATTTTTATGAATAACAGTAATTAAGTGAAAATAATTAAAATTTATAAATAACGCTAATTAGGTAAAAATACGAAGTACAAAAAATTAATTAAGGGTAACAAAGTACCAAACAACTCATACTGTACCCAACAAAATTTAGTGCGAAAATATTAAGTATTGAATCTTATAATGCATATCTATAAATAAAAATGATTAAATAAAAGTAATTAAAAAATAATAATTAAGTAAGAATAATTAAATAATATAATTAAATAAGACATAAGTATAAATAAAAATTATTAATTAAGGTATAAAAAAGAGGTACCAATTTTTTTAATATTTCAAGTATAGATAGAATACATTGATGTTCACCATTAGTAGCGCATTACTGTTTATTAGATTTGTAAATGGACAGAGTTCTTATAGAACTCTTTTCAAACCTAGTGGAGTTTATTTATTTTTTGCAAGTATTTAAGTATATGTGAGATTAATAATTTAAGTTAAAATTGGTAAAAGAAATTAACAAATAACTGAAAAATGAAATTTTAAATTCACCCTTTAAAAGTTGCAAACACTTTGGATTCAAATCATAATCTACTCTACTAACACATCAGAAGTACATGAATAATCTGACATTCAAATGCATTGAAAAAAGATAAGAGTACAAATGTCCTATTAAAACTTGAATCTTGATAAAATTTCTTAGGAAATGGAGTTCCTCCATCTTCTAGTTGTCTTTTTAGTCTGTTCTGCATTTATCTGAGACCCCATGTCATTGTTTTCTAAATTAGTCATTTTCTTCATCTTACTCAGTTTTTTCCATCCACTGCTCCATGCTGATCCTTGTTTAGGCTTCACCAATTTGTCGAACTGTCTTTGTAAGTTGTCCATGTCATTTTGAAGCTGAGCATACTTAGCACTAACAGTCTGAAGTTCAAACTTAAGAGTACTGATGTCCTTTTTCGCGGTAGCCCATCCTTCTTGGAATGATTGTGGGGTTCCTTCGAGTAATGTTTTCCTGTTTGATACCATCGGCTGGTACTGCATTTCTCCGGTGTCTTTTACTGACTGGTTGGCTAATGCATTGCTTATTTTCACTTGTTCAGAGAAGAGTACTTGTACTACAACTCGTAAAGGGAGACGTTCATTTTGAGCTGCATGCATGCATGCATCAATGGATAGCTTTTGGCAGTCCATCACACGGCAGAGGCGCTTCCGTTCGTGCTCTGACAGTGTTGGATGTGCCTGTCAAGTTAATAGGTTATAGAATATTTGTGCTCAGTTAGCTAATGTTCTGTACAAGGACACTTGCAACATCGTCACTAGTAAAGAAACTGAAAATTTAAATGCAACTTTCTTTCCAAAATACATGGAAAAATGTGTGTAAAAGTTGATTGGGAGCTGACAAGCAAATTGTTTGGCCTAGCAGAAGATGGGGCTTATTACTAGTTTTTAGGGTCACAACTTTAGTTCTCAGTAGAATCCTTCAATTACCTTCTTCTAGAGAATAACTAAACGTCTTTACAGAAACAACCTCTCTAATTTTGGGAAACAGAGAAAAGGTATCTCACCCTTCCCAGACCCTACTTTCGAGTGATATTTTGTTTATCTATGCTTGGTTTGGTTCCGAGAAGAACTAGACCATTCTCTACTTTTTCTTGCTCAACTATTGTTATTATTATCAATATTACATGTGGAAATCTGATAGTGTTCTGATGAGCTGAAGATATCTGCATGCCTAGTTGCCTACGCATTTAGTAGCCCTACATGAAGATGTGTATTGATCAGCTAATTTAGTCATGCATTTCGATAAGCCTATTTAAGTGATTTTTTATCGGATCTAGAGATATTCTTTTAAGGGAAGCACAAAGATGAATCAGTTAAAATAGATATGGAGATATTTAACCTTTAGATATGAGTCAATTGCTCGATATAGCCCATCATCGCAACTTCTTGCTGTCTCAGGTAAAGCCTCTGCTAGCACTTGGAATTTTGTCAAAGAAAGATTTCTGTCTCTTGAAACCTCGGTAAGATAGCTATCAACCAGCCTTGCTACCCTCATCTTAGCATTCGAATTATTACTCCTTTGAGATCCTTCATACATCGATTGCCTACTCGGACTAGAACTTTCTATCTGTTCTTGAACAAGAAAATGCTCCAAAAGTCTCTGAACAAGATCAATGTCATACATAGTCTCACTTTTACTGTAGGAAGGTATCAGAAGATCTTCCAGTGTAGCCTGTTCGAACTGCATTCCAACACGTTTCTCCAACTCAGTTACCAAAGCTGGAGCCACTTTCACCATATTTGCCATTCTCAATAAATGGAGAAGGAAACTGCAGGATACACTATCCTTCTGCTGGGGAATTATGCTAATAAGGCTCTCGATAATCATCTGTTGATCTTTAGTTTTAACTGTTTGTGGCTGTTCTTTTGTTCCCGCCACAATCAAATGAAGCCCTCCTTTCCAGTTACCAGCATTAGTATCACTGTGGCTTCTAAGGCTTCCTTCAGAGCCGCTGCCCTCTTTTAAGAACCCCGGAAGCCATTTGATTGCATAGTGTGTCAATGAAGCTCCAATCAGTTCAAACCTCATGCCCTTAACTTTGATTGCAGTCATGACTCTAACAAAATGATCAATCCTAAGAATTGAAACATCTTCAAACCACCAATCAGCAGGAACTTGTTGGTTTCTACTTGGACTTAAATCCTTCATATCATTCCAATTTGGGCTAGGAACTTTTGGTGGTTTCCCTGTATATTGCCATTTTATTCCTTTTGGATTCGCGCAAGCTTTCCATGCAATAGATTCGCTGCATCTTCGAACAATTTGGAGATTCTCAGCCCAAGGTGATAGCTTCTCACAGTTTTTCAATACTAGAATAGAATCTCTCCATGATGATAATACTACATAACTAAGAAATGCTTCAGTTTTGAAAATCAAGTTGCCCTCTTCTAAATCTTCTGTCATTTCGAGATATTCTGATGCACATCTTAGACCGGATATATTTGTTGCTGTTAAATCAACAGCAATTCCATAACAGAACTTTGCTGCTAACTCAAAAGCCTCCGGCCCTCCAGGAAGATCATCTAAGGTTATCTTGTTCACTTCTCCTTCTCGTGATTCGTACACGATTCTGTTAAGCTTTCCACTCTTAGAAAGCAGAGGATACTTACACAAAACATGAAGCAATAACAATAATTAGTCACCATAATGGATTATTCGTAGTACCCTCTGTTCATAAGATCAGATATGGAATATCAAATAAAATTATAGCTACCTTGTGCAAGTGGAAACTAATATCTCCAATTTGAACTAGAAAATCAGTTGGAACATCTGTTGAAACAAACCTATATTTGCAAGAAACACACACAAATATCAAGTAGGAGAAAAAGAAACTTAATACTAAATCAACAACTTTCATTAGCTCATTTTTAACTCTTTCATTTCAGCAATATTGTTAATATCTACAATAGCTTACTTGTTTCATACCTATGTCTCCGCTTCTAAACATCTTAACATTAATTTTAATACATCAAAAATTTAATGTATAAAATACCAACAGTTCAATATCTTTGCATTTCATGTATACAATACAAACATACCAAGACTGGCCTCTTTGTTCAAAACCATCAGTCTGCACACCATGCTTAGTGTTGTTAAGCTCTCCTGTGACATAATCTCTCCCTCCACCTGATTCACTCTCTGAATCCCACATGATGAGAACCCCAAAAACACTCCGAAAGACTAGAAAGTAATTGGTATTTTCAGATGAAAAACCGAGAGCGTGAACAGAGAAACAGGAGACAATTACTTGTGATGGTTAGGAGAATTGAGAAAAGGAAAGATCCCCACATGGGGTTTGCTTGGAATTATCTACAGTTGTCTGTTTCTTACATAATTGCAGCCCTTATTACAGGCTGTGAAGCAAAAATAGCCATACTGTTATTTTTGGAGCATTTGGCTAATAATTTTGTTTCTGAAAATTATATGTCTCAAGCTCTAGTTCCACTGTTACATAAAAAGGTAGATGTCATAGAATGGTAAGAAGTTTCTACCTTCAATGATATCTGATACATACTCTGTGGTGTATGGACCATAAATTCTCTGGATATAAGGTCGATGAATAATTCAAGGTCTTTTCAATCATTAATTTTCATGTATCTAACCACCTGACATGACTTTTGGCTAGAACTATCAGTGTTTTTTTAGTGCAACTCAATTAACTTTTTATACTTTTCTGACTTGAACTCTCACCCTAGATAAGTAAATGTTACTCCCTCCGTCCCATTCATTTCTATACACTTTTCATTTTGGGACGTCCCATTCATTTCTATACATTCCAAAAATAGTAACTTTTAATAATATAAAACACTATTACACCCACTCCTTTCTCCACTATCTCTATTCTATAACAATATAAATCACTATTACACCCACTACTTCCTCCACTATCTCAAATCTATTATTAAATATTGATAGGTCCCACCACTTTACTCACTTTTCATCTAATTTTACTCATTTTTTATATCTTTTCTTAGTCTACGTGCCCAATCTCAATGTATAGAATTCACTGGGACGGAGGGAGTAGCAAATATATCGAAAGTGTACTGAACGAAAGTTGATTTTGTCATCCAAAAAGAGTTAGTGGCAAACTTACTCATCTCATCCCTGCATTGAGTAGATTTCGATATTTAAACCATTAGGCCATCCCTGAGTGCATGAGTCCCAATCATGATATCTGTATTTAACCTTTCGCCAAAATGGCATACAATGCACCATAGCATCTTTAAAATATTTGAGAAAGCTATGGGAGATGGGTCTAGAGTTGATCCAACTATCCTTCTCAAGTTATATTTATCTAAAGTCTTGTCATTCAGTAGATAACAATTATCTTTTTACTAAGAAGCAAGGACACGATTGCGGAAGTGCGGGTGCGTAGTAGGGGACACACGAATTTGACAAATTTAAAAATATAAGAACACGGGTGCATGGGGACACACGTTATACATAAATATAAATTTTCATAAATATTTCATGCCACACATATTAAAATTAATTATATAACCTGTTCATCCAAAACACAAAAATATAGGTATAATCTTTTCATTTATGCAAAAATGAGCATGATCATCCATATTTTTATATTTTCTTATAGACTTTGATACTTTTTTTGTGAAAATAGTTGGTTAACACAAATTGTGATTGTAATTGGTGAAAACAAAATAAGAAAGTAAAATTGTTAAAGAATTCCTGTATTCAATACGGGGACACGCGTGTCCAAGACGAGTCCGACACAGGGATACAACATGTTACCGAAGTATCTCTGCTTCTTAGTCTTTTTATGATGTTGGAATGATAATTTGAAGCATATGAATTGTCCTTGTAGAGGCTGATTGTGCCCCAGAAATCTGTTCATGACAACTAGTTTCAATTATTTTACAATGGAGAAGAGAAGAAACAAATAATATAATTTTGGAAAAATCTGTGGTTGAGATGAACTCTTGTAGGCTTAAGTGTAGGGTCCGTTTTTGGAACTTCCTTAAAAATATGAATTTTGTACAAAACAAGAGAAGCTAGAAAAAAAAAGTCTTGTACTAATCATGTTGCTTTTTTTTTTTTTTCTTGAATCATCTTTTTGTACACTTTTCAATGTTGATAAAATGTTGCACCTTTTGTAAAAGACTCTTTAACTTGTTTCTTTTTTCAAATCCAATTCATCTTTTCACTTTATTTTCTGTTTCTCGTGTGTTTTTTTTTGTTAATTAAATGATCATTTAGTTAATTTGGTGGGAGCAACAATCTAAAATGTTAAAGATGAGTTCCTTGATATATAAACTGAGGGAGCATGTGTAGTATTAAAGTTTTGAATTATTTGACCAATTGAAATGACAAGGACTCAAGGACAGGATTGCCTTTCTCCAAATTGCATTTGGATGATTGCATGTGAAGGTGTTCTTGTCGGGGTTCTGCCAAACAGGCCCTGCTGAAAACTTTAAAAGTAGCTTATAAGTGGTTTTCTGGGACCATCATTTCTTGTCATTCATTCTATCTCATGAAAACGTATAGAAAAGGGTTCTTGTGAGGCCTTCAAATGGCCAAAACTGCCACAGTTTCGGGTCCCGGAGTATTAGGTGAAGTCAGAGTTTTGGAAGAGCAACAGGCAAGCAAAAGAGTTTTCACCTATTCATAAAAGGTACTTATTAGATCAAGTCTGCATGTAAATAAATAAATTTCAAGAACCAAATCTTACGCCAACATAATACATATCAATGTTATCAAATTGTGAAAACAGCAAAATGGAGCGTTCGAAGGGACTCAGTAGAGATTGCAAATCAAAGTTGCATTGGAGAATCATGGTAGGCGACATTACCAGAGGGCAGAGCAGCAATAGATAAAATACAAGTTAATGTGGGTTCATCATCCAACATAAAAGCTACATGAATTGTATCAGGAGATGCAAGACCGGGGTTTGTCTTGTACATTATTGTGCACTCATATCAGCCATTTCTTTATCACATTAAAAAGGAGCTCTACAAACCGATAAATAGATAGAGGCTGCTATAAACCGATTCAATTCAAGGACAAGGACATAAATAAAGATTCATGGATCAGTTGAACTCGTACGTCATTTTCTGTTTATTGATGTTGGTGATCAGCAAATTTCATTAGACTGCTTCAAAATTATAACCTCGTATCATATAAAACCGAGAATGGCACTATACACATTACTGTGGTTCATCCATTGTTTCACATTCTTCGGTCAGGAGCATACTGAAAGCTGCTGCTTTATCCTGTAACCCCAGTTCTGCAAAAGCTTTTGAAAGACTTCTACAGGTGGAATCATGAAACTCTGTTGTTGCAGACAACTTCCATTGGTCAATAACTTCTTCTACCTCTTTTAAATTGCCAAGCATCAGATATGAAGAAAGTATGCATAGATAGTTTCTACTAGTCATTTTTTGCTTGGTCATTCGCAAAGACTTCCAAATCTGATCGAGTTTATCCTTGTTCCCTAAACCTCCATACAGAATAATAAGGAAGTCGTATGTTATCCATTCTCTTTGAGTGATTCCTTTCTCACTCTCGACCAAAGAGTTTGTCTCTGAATTCACAAAATTACCTGATGATAGATAAATCTTCGCAAGCTTCACATATCTTGCCCAATCATCGTTAAAGCTAGGGTCATGACTCATTTCATCGAGTATCCTCCTAACTTCGTCAATTTTAAGAGCTGCAGCATGTGCACTTACCCACAAGTTGTAAGTGAAAAGATCTGGTGCAACATTTTGACATTTCAGGTCTTCGACAACAGTAGAAACCTTCTCAACCTGCCCTACCGACATGTACAAAGTCATCAACTCATTGTACGTAAGGGCAGTCAAAGACAGGTTTGATTCCTTTATTCTCCGATAAAGTTGCTCAGCCTTTTCAGTCAATTTCAAGACAGCATAGCAGTGGAGTAGAGATGTATAAGTTTCACTAGTTTTTGCGCTGGGAGGAAGACTTTCAAAGTAGCGCTCTGCAGCATCAACACCGAAAACTTTGGTCATCAAGTCAATGCGGACTGCGTAGTCAGAGTCTACCATCTCACGCTCATCATGAGCAATCATCCACTCTGATAACTGCAATCAAGATTCACTCAGCATTCAACATTGTCATTTCAGAGTATGCAATGATAAGAAGATATACATATAACTATATAAGATCAAAAATCCATGTCGTAGTTCAGATCTCCATTCAATATTGTCCACTCGGTCACAGAAAAAAAAAGTTTTTGTAGTCAGATGATTTTAACAATATCATTCATATAGTGCAATATCTTCTTAGATTAATGGAAACAAGGAAAAAATGTATAAAACTCTGATATTACATCCTAGTACATCAGATCAATTTTTGTTTTCAAAACAAAATGACATATAATTGTATAAAAACATCACAAGTACCACAAGTACCACAAGGTAAAGGTGAAAAGGCCATTAACCGGATATGCACCTAACATGTAAATTTTTGACACCGGGAATACGAAGCTAATCCAGTTAACTTTTCCCATCCGAATTATACTTTATTTTCAGACACGAAATTAACAATGGTGTAGGATCTCATTTCATATTTATCAGCAACAAGAAGCCATAAACTTAGAAAAATATTTTTACTTAGATCTCTAGTTTCTACATTGCTAGAACATATAAAATCCCATCATGAATTTATGAGAGTTAAATTTAAAACAAACAACTTTGACATACAATATACACAATTCGTGGATAATAAGTATAACTCAGTGTCAAAGATAAAAAGGTTGTAAAATGCAAGTATGCAACAACAAGCTCATAGTCTCTTTTAAATTTCTTCAGTGCCTTATTCCAAACTAGACGGATGAAAACAATTTGGACAACACGAATGTACCGAGGAAAAACTAAGCAGCTTGCTAGAAAGGCGTGCCATTTTCAGATTAGTCATTTCTGATTTCACTAATTATTCATAGTATTATATAGTTTTTTTCCTTAGTTTTTTAGGGCAAAGAAAGAATAACACAAAACAAATAAACTAACACAACACAATTAAATCGAGCAATTATCACATAATCAAAGGGGTGCATTTTCTAATCTATATTCCTTATTAATAAATAAAACAATGTGTAAATGGCACACAAAAGTACTAAAGTACCAAATTTGGTTATTAAAGTACCAAAGTACCAAATTTGGTTATAATAGAATTCGGGTTCGATTCCCTACAACTACATGATTAAACAAGATTTATTTATTTAATTTAATTTATTTGGTTTCGCACAGGTTATCAGCTAGTACTCATTAAAATGGAAGATAACGTCTTAACTCAAATGCAGCATCAAGAAATATCTCAATGGGAATGTATACAATAACACTATAGGAATAAAAAAAACATGAAACCACTCTAGGGCATGCTCTCACTGAGCTTTGAAGAACATTTTTAACACTAAGCTTTGTGATTTACTTTTAAACGACCAACTCTAATATACAACATATATATTTCATGTAAAAACAAGTCTAACTTGATGTCAAAAACTGTTTTACATTTCTTCATCCATAAAATCAAACTATATAAGGATGATAACATTATAGCCAACACGAAAGAAAGAACGAAAAAACTTATCTATACTAAGATGTAAAACTCTTTAAACAACCAATCCAATTTAACTGAAACAAGAAAACACGAAAAGATACAATCTTCACTGCAATCTTTAAAATCAAACTACCTTAAAGACTGTTTTACATTTCAGCATCTTTAAAATCAAACTATAGACAGATAACAACATTTTGTATAACACGAAAGCAAGACAGAAAAACTTAACACTATCCAAACACAAAATTTCTGAACCAACAAATCCAATATAACGAAAACAAGAAACAATCTTTACTAAAATCCCAACCAAGAAGTACAACAAAAAACTACCTCAAGGGCATGCTTAAAACGCTGCGACTGTCGCAACTCTTTCGTGATTTTACGAAGATCTGAAATGCTAATCTGATGGCCTTCATTCACCCAATTTTGAAGCACATTAGTAACACTACGCTTAGGAAGTCTCACCCTGAAAATTCTACTTTTTAAATCATCAACTGATTCTTGATCAGCTGAGGGCTCTTGTTCATATACAATCTGGGGTTTTGTAGCTTCAGATGAAAAGGGTCTAAGTATATTTCTTTCCTTCCTCAAGTTTCTATACATACACACAATCAAGAAGCTCAAATCAATATAAACACAAATATAACAAGTGGGTATTATTTTTATGGTCATAAGTGTATATATAAATTTAAAAAATATGTATGTATACATACCTGGTGAGAGCTGTGAAGATGGAGCGAGCTGCCATTTCTGGTCTGCGTGTGTTGGGGAGTGAAGAAATTTAAGGGGTTGTTTGGATTTACTTAAGAAACTTGAATTGAAAATTTGTTGGAAAGTTGTGAGAAAAAAGTTTGAAAAAGAATGTCAGAAGTGGGATTTGAACCCACGCCCTCTCTCGAAGACCAGAACTTGAGTCTGGCGCCTTAGACCACTCGGCCATCCTGACTTAGTTGGCTAATTTCTATTCTCTTAGTATATATCATCCCATATATATTATTTATATAAGATTTGTAAATGAGATATTGTTCGCTATCAGAATTCGGGTGTTGGCCCTTATGAAACAACTAGTTTGCATCTTAGGAAAGAATTAAGTCATCATTGTCAGCAGTTGTGGACGGAGTTTGTACTTAATCGAAGAAGTTTTAATAAAAAAATTGATATTGTAAGATAAATTTTGTGCTTAGCAAAAAAAATTCCAGAAGGTGAGTGGTAATTGTTTGAAACAGCATTCTGATTTATAAGTTAAACTAACTTTTAAAGTAGATGGTAAAGAAATTAAAGTATCACCAAAATTTAGCAGGCAAATAAAAGAGATCCCAATATAGGGAGGCTCGCAAATTTTGTAAATGCCAAAGCTGCCCCTTAAATTATATTAGGTTGTTCATAATAAAGGTATAGTTTTTGGTCATAGTAGTGTCTATTAGTTCGGTGATCCGGGTACATGTTTTATTTATGAATAATAGTTAGAACCATTTTATGGCAGTGGTTATGCACCCTAAGCAATGGGTGGCCTTTTTGTTGTCGTTTTATCGTTGTCCACGCCAACCTCATTGACCGCTAGTTCATATTCTAATAGCTTGACCGTGTATCCCTCATAGGGGTGTTCATGGGTTCGTCAACCCGGTCAAACCGAACCAACCCGACCCTCTTTTCGGCCGAACCAACCCGATGAAAAAAATCGGATTCTTGATTGGGTTGAAATTTTTTCAAACCGACTTAAATGGGTTGGGTATGGGTTTTATATTTTTTCTGCCAACCCAACCCAATCTGATTTAAGTTACAATTTTATTCGATAATTTAAAAATATATGTATATATTATATATAACTATACATTAAACAATGTATTATACTTTCATTTATAGATATATAATTATATTTTGTGTTTATATATATGATATAAGACATAATTTACTTTACTAAAATTATAATGTTAATCAAAATAAAATATTAATACTAAAAACTTAAGTTATACGTACTTTAATTTTATTTAGATTTTCAAAATGAGCGATATCGTATAATATTTAAAATTTTTAAAATATTATTTAACTCGTTCAAACCGACCCAAACCAACCCAAACCGATATACAATGGGTAGGGTTGGGTTACGGAATTATTTTTTGTGGGTTGGGTTGAAAATTTTCAAACCGATTTAATTGGGTCGGGTTACAAAAATGTCTTCAACCCGGCCAACCCGACCCATGAACACCCCTAATCCCTCATATCCTAGGTTGGTGTTGGTGTTGGAGACGCGGTTTCTAGAATCCAATAAAATTTTGTTTGAAAAGTCTATATAATTTGTACAATCATGTGATCTTAAACATCTATAATCGGGGTTCACTTCACACAATCACAGGCTTAATGAATCCAGTAGTCTTATTAAGAGTTCAACAATTATAGGTTGTATGACTAACAGTCCATTCTAGGTCTTTGATTCATCTGCCTTCCAAAATGTACAAGATGAAAATGGCAAATTACTAATCAGATAACAAATTAATGTGTAAACAGTATATAATTATTAGCACTATTTAATGAAATTTACTTTTGACAGTAGAATAACCGTAGGTGCATTACATACTAGTTTTAAACTTGTGCAAGAGATACTTATAAATTTTTTAAATAATTTTTTTATGACGATATATCTAAATTATTATTATTATTATTAACATATTAGTAGTATATATTAAATTTTAATATATACTATTGTGAAATTTAACATTTTTTTATATTTACAATAATTAAATAATAAATTTACATAATGTATATTATTTTTCTAGGTTTTCTAAAAGTATTTCTTTGTAATAAAATATTATTATTAACTCTAAGTTGTAAATACAATTAAATTTATAATGATTTTATTATTAAGGTTTTACTTTAAATTACATTAAATTGAATATTATTAACTATTATAGATTTTTCTTTTTAGCAATTGTGTGTCTTAGTGCGCAAATAATGATCTTTGTATTCTTTTAATATAAATTTATGTTTACGGTGTTCATATATTTTTAATATTAATATTCTAACATAAGTTGATGGAATTTATGTATATTTATTATTAATATTTTTTAGTAATGATATATATATTTATGTTGTTGTAATATATAGTTTTCTTTTTTGGTTTTTCTGTATTATATATATAATTTTTAATTTTACTTTGGTATGTTGTAATAATAATAAATGAAGTTGATTTTCTATTAATATTCATATTTAATAATTTAGTGTATATTATTCTTTTAATATATACAAATACTTTTGTGAAATTAAATATTTTTTATATTTGAAATAATTAAATAGCAAATTTACATTATTTATGTTATTTTTTTAGGTTTTCTAAAATTATTACTTTTTTAATATAAAATTGTTATAACTTGTAAATACAACTATATTTATAATCATTTTATTATTAAGGTTCTACTTTAAATTACATTAAATAGAATATTAGTAATTATTTTAAACGAAAACCCCTTTACTCCAATTATATTTAGGTATATAATATATGCAGCACTTGAAGTCATAATCGTCTCGTAGAGTTCAAATAAAAATATAAGAAAAAATGGTGATCAAGAAAAAATGTAAGGAAAAATCAAGATGTGGAAGGCAAATATACTTGAAAATATTATTAGGTATGATGTAAATACATCGTAGTGCAATTCTCAATTACTTGACATCACATGACCAAAAGTACATCAAGAAAAACATCAAAGATAAGGTTTATGTTGCCCCTATATACCAACATCCTATCACACATCATTGCCTTTGAGTTTGTTTTTTAGTAGTAAGAATACAAATTGAACAGGGTTCAATGTAATTTTATTCAGATCAACATAAATATTACACAGAAACAATTAATATAGTTTGGTCACTCAATGTGCTTAATCACTCTTGTGCGTGTGTATATGAGACATGAAGCGAAGGCAAAAAAAGAAAGTTGATGAAATGGTGGATGGGGAGGCTAGAAAGCAGGTTGGGTAGATTAAGAAATGAGTAAAGTGCACTTCGTGTACCTACACTTTGACTGTCAGACTACTTGCAATACTTACATTCAAAAACTCTCACTTGCAATACCGGAGTTTCAATTTTTTTAAAAAGTGTGTACTATCGTCAAGTCTAGCTAACTCCGTTAATTTTTTGAAGGGCATTTCTGTCTTTTTAATATAAAACGGGTATATTGTACATGATTGCTACCCAATTCAGTACATGAACCCTAATTGCAATGGTTCATACACAAGATTTTTTCATTCTTATCTCTCTAAAAATTCATCAAAGATTATATTTTCAACTCCAATCATCAAATAACAAAACCCACCAAAATCTTCTTCGAAATCCCATTATAAAATGCAAGCTAGTGATGAAACTCGTCGAATGTTTGATGATGGAAAATCTAATGATTGCTGTTTGGGTTGTTATAACATAATAATTTTGAGTTTTCGATTGATTTGGAGGCATGTTCGAAGTTGGATGAAGATGAGAATTGAGTGAATGATTCATGCACGGATTATGCAGGTGATGAGGGTTGATTTGGTGGTGTTTAAATCTCTTTTAAGGGTGTATTATCAATATGGGTGTTTTGATAAAATTGTAAAATTATTTGATGAAACTCGATGATTGTGGGTTGCTGTAGAAATTTGTTCTTATTGATATCAGTATAGCAAGATTGTGTTCGGATTGCGAAAGAAGCTCTAATGGTCGTTAATGAGTGTTGATAATGATATATGTGGTATAGAACAATGGTGTTATATATATATTTGTGTGTATGTATATAGCTAGCAGTAGCAGACATTCGAAAGGAGGAAGAATATGCTAAATGATACAGAAAAGTCTGTTATACCATTGTATTAAATATTATTTGTTGACGGTGTTACTGATTTTTAACGGAAATACAAAAAATGTAACAAAGTTAGAACTCCGTGGGTTTTTGAACGTGAGTATTGCATGTGGTCTGACAGTCAAAGTGTAGGTACACGAAGTGCACTTTACTCTTAAGAAAATTGGTTCGGGAGGTTTGGGACTGAATAAATTTGCTCAGGAGCAACGAAGCTATTAAATATTATTTGTTGACGGTGTTAGTGGTTTTTAACAGAAATACACAAAATGTAACAAAGTTAGAACTCCGTGGGTTTTTGAACGTGAGTATTGCATGTGGTCTGACAGCCAAAGTGTAGGTACACGAAGTGCACTTTACTCTTAAAAAAATAGATTTGGGAGGTTTGGGACTGAATAAATGTCTGATTATTTTACTAGTGATTATTTTGGATATTAAATGTCTGATTGTGTCATCGTTGCATTATGCAAGGTTTCAAAAAATGAAATAAAGGTTGATGATGTCCCCACCCGTGCTTTTATGTGGAGGAAGGGGAGGGAAAACAAAGATGGAGAGTTGGGAGATCCAAAAGTGAAGAGCATGGCAGATTATTTAGTAAGTTTAAATATGAGAGTTAGTATATCCTAAAGTGAAGAACATGTCCTTGTTACTAATTTTCTTCACTTTTTTCTTTACAGATGGATATTGAAGCACAGATAAAGGACGGACTAATCAAGATTGGGCCGGACGAGGATGCCCTTACAGTGGTTTTTGGCAGGGAGCAGGGTTCATACTTGAGAGGTGTTG
Organism: Heracleum sosnowskyi; assembly: GCA_030848705.1. Taxonomy (NCBI): domain Eukaryota; kingdom Viridiplantae; phylum Streptophyta; class Magnoliopsida; order Apiales; family Apiaceae; genus Heracleum; species Heracleum sosnowskyi. The sequence continues at coordinate 88,831,602 of CM061235.1, read as the reverse complement.
GTTGTGGAGTCACTCCCAGTGCGTACTGGCATTGTCCTCGGCAAAGGACAACAGGAAAAGATAAAATCAAGATTCTAGAGCTTCAATTGGAAAATGAGAAACTGCTGCGTGAGAAGAAGGATGAAGAGCTGAAGAACCTGTCGTTGCAGATGGAGGCAACGAACAATAAACTGAATAAAGTCATGGCTCAATTGGATTCGCAAGGACTGCTTTCAGCAACAAAACAAGATGTAAGCACTACGTAAATTGTTGGAGTTTTTTGTGTTGGAATTTAGTTATCTTGTGTCTATATTCCAAAACATAGTTTACAAAACTTGTGTTATCACTTGACTTTCCCATTTCACGTTACATTCTGTAGGGAACACCGATAAGTGGGAATGGTTCGAGGGACAGCTTCATTAATGTTACCATCCCAGCATCGAAAGAGTTTTTAACACCTGTAAGTAATGGCTACTTTAATTTCTTTTTAATTTTTTCCAAGTAGTTGCTGATTTCTTGTCCAAATTTCTTAAATTGTAGGTTAAATCTGTGGAGAAGCAAGTGACTCCTACTGCCGACACATCCATAATGGCGCAAAAGGTGATCACTGCCGACACATCCATAATGGCGCAAAATGTCATCACCACCAGGAGGAAAGTTTATATATCTCCGCGTACCACTAAATCACAAGAAGATCCAACAATTGTGCAACAGGTATTACAACATTGCTAAATGCACATGTATATTGAGATTAACTTTAACTTTAATATGTTGGCAATTATGCTTCTACTTTTGTAGGAAAAGGTAATTAGATCCGGAACCAGGAAGAAGATTAATTTATCTCAGCCTAGCACTATCTCTGGTCAAATGCCATCTCAGTCAAATCAAACCTCAACAGTTGTCCAATCGGTATGCATTATATTTCTAAATGCGTATGTATATTAGTTCACTTTACCTTTATGATGTTAATTATGCCACATACGTTTTTTAGCCAATGAAGTGTACTCTGTATATGTTGAATTTGAACAACCCGGTTGCACGTGGTACGGCTATCCTTTCAGACCAGAAAGGACAAACCATTCATGGAGTCCCCCTACAAGATGATTGCTATAGAGTTTCTGTTGATGAAGTTGTGAAGGGGGCAGCATTCTTACCTTATGAAGCCGGTGATATGCGGACAGTTGAGGATGCTTTGGGTTCTTTTGTGGCTTGGCCCAAAAACCTTATCAAGATAATTGATCATCAAGTACGTTTCTTACTTTGCATTCCATTTTGGTTGTGTGCATTTATTATCCTGCTTTATAATTTTGTTTAAAATGATGGAGCTTTAATTAAATAACATTACTTGTCCAACGGTCTTAACTTGCTTATCTATAGAATTACATTACTTGTGTTAGAATGGTCTTAACTTGAGGGCTGTTGGAATGATCATCGTATTTGTTTTCATGTTTTACTCTAGGTACCAAATCCAACGGCCAATGGGAAAGGGGAAGAACATAGCGCAGCTCAAGCTAAGGAAGAACATAGCGCAGATCAAGTTAAGGAGAAGAAGAGATGTAATACCATTACTGGTTCCCCAGTAACACGTTCAAAGGCTAAGGCGAACAAGGCAGACAAGCTGAGGAAGAAGCGGAAGCTGGTGGTGTAATTGTAAACTGAATTTGACTCATGTTAATGTGGTTTTCTGGTTGTGAACTTTTCGATAAGTTGTTAATTTTCTGTACTCTGGTTATGGTTATGTGGTTTTTATGGATTGTGGAGTTATACTCCATATCGTTGTTATGGATCATGGATTTAGTATGGATTTTATGGATTAATATGGACTAGTTTGGAATTTGGCATTTTTTTTACTTGTATTTTGGCATTTTACTTGTTTGCATATTGTGGCCTTTTTGAATTGGATTGTGGCCTTTTGGTATTGTGATTTGTATCGGCTTTTTGGTACGGCCGTGGTCATTTATATTACAAATGAAACCTGTTTGTGATGTGGTTAAGTATGTGTGGCTAGTACCACACTTCAGCCACACTACCTATTATATTATATTGGGGGATAGTTACTACAATTATTAGCGACTAAAAGCAGTTATTTAATAGTATATAAAACATACAAACGACTACAGAAAAATTATAAAATGTGGTCATACCCAAGTTTTTTGCCACGATTTACCAATAAATAGTGCGACCAAAACTAAGCCTTTGATGAATGTTGATATTTAGCCACGTTATTAATTATCTTTAGCCACGACCCATCCTGTGGCTGAAAGCTGGTATTTAGTCACACTTTTGAGCTTAAAACAGGGGATGTCAGACCCAAGGGGTGGTATGCTTTAGTCACTCTGTTTTGAGTTACAGCCACACATCTGGGGTGTGGCCGTAGGGGGCGTAAAATGATCCGACCTTAGGTGACACTTTGCTGAAAAATTAAAACGTGACGTAAAGTGCTTAGCCACACGTATTTTATGTGACGGAAGCCAAAATTTGACGTAGTGATAGTAGATAGTAGATTTTCTTTTCTGATGAATTTTCACTCAATTATTCAAGTGGTGCGTGCAAAACTAAACTAACTATAAGTCTATAAGTAACTAACTTTGCTGTTTACTTTAGTCGAGAAAGAATACGTCTACGAGGATCTTTTGGGCTTCACGACCCAACTTATAACCAAGCGAAAATTAAAAAATCTACTAAAATCAAAGCCCATCCCAACAAACTAACACCGAAAGGAGGAAGAAGATGCTAAATGATACAGAAAAGTATGTTATACCCTTGTATTAAATATTATTTGTTGACGGTGTTAGTGATTTTTAACGGAAATACACAAAATGTAACAAAGTTAGAACTCCGTGGGTTTTTGAACGTGAGTATTGCATGTGGTCTGACAGTCAAAGTGTAGGTACACGAAGTGCACTTTACTCTTAAGAAAATTGGTTCGGGAGGTTTGGGACTGAATAAATTTGCTCAGGAACAACGAAGCTATTAAATATTATTTGTTGACGGTGTTAGTGGTTTTTAACAGAAATACACAAAATGTAACAAAGTTAGAACTCCGTGGGTTTTTGAACGTGAGTATTGCATGTGGTCTGACAGCCAAAGTGTAGGTACACGAAGTGCACTTTACTCTTAAAGAAATAGATTTGGGAGGTTTGGGACTGAATAAATTTGTTCAGAGCAATGAAGCTGTTCTTCTATAATATATATAGTAGATAGTAGATTTTCTTTTCTGATGAATTTTCACTCAATTATTTAGGGCTGTAAACGAAAAGAGTCGAGCCGAGTTTTGTCCGAATCGAGCCGAGCTTGATTTTTTTTTTAAAATGAACCGAGTCGAGCCGAGCTTTCTAATCGAACGACAAGTGATGTTCAAGATCGGCTCGTTAATAAACGAGCCGAACACGAGTTTGTTCACGAACATTTCGAGTCGAGCCGAACACAAACCGAACTCGAGTCGAGTTGTTCACTTATAGTTCGTACTTTTATACTCAACCAAATCCAATTTTTAAAATTACTTATTCGATTTACAGTCTCACGCCTAAAATCACATTTTAAGAATACATGATTATGTTTGAATTTCAATACTAAAAGTTAATTTATTTTCTTCTAATAATCATATTAGGTTAATATTTGTATTTATGAGTAATCAAATCTTACTCACTTCACCTATTAACAATAGTTAAAATAAAACAATTTTATCACTAAATTAGAGCCTCTTTATCTTGGCTCTTAACTTGAAATTTGAGGAGGTTTACAACCTTTTTTTTCTCCAAGATACTCTTATTAACTTTAAATTCACTAAAAGTCTCACCTTCTGGCTCAATTTTAAGAGGTACGAGCCACTTTTAAATAATATTATATAATAAATTAATAAGACAAATTCTCTTTCTCTATTCACTTTCTTTTGTAATTTTATGAATGCAACTTATAAATTTTAATAATGAAAAACTAATTTGAATTGGATATAAAGAGTTTAACTTTTGGTAGTACGTTGATGTTATACCTTTTAGATATAACAAATACAATTCCCTATTCAACCACAAAATAACTAAAATAGATCGCAATTAAGTTTTATTTAACATATTCAAATTGTTAAGGATATTATGAAATTCATAAATTTATAATTAGTTAAACGAATCGAGCCGAGTTTAACGAGTTCGAGCCGAGCTCGAGACGATCCCGAGCAAAACGAGTCGAGTTCGAGTCGAACATGTGTAAAGCTCGGCTCAAGCTCATTTACTAACCGAACACATTTTCATGTTCAAGCTCGTGTTCATTTAATAAACGAACCGAGTCGAGTCCATCTAAAACGAGCCGAACTCGAGTTTTGTTCACGAACGGCTCTGTTCACTTAAAGCCATACAATTATTCAAGTGGTGCGTGCAAAACTAAACTAACTATAAGTCTATAAGTAACAAACTTTGCTGTTTACTTTAGTCGAGAAAGAATAAGTCTACGAGGATCTTTTGGGCTTCACGACCCAACTTATAACCAAGCGAAAATTAAAAAATCTACTAAAATCAAAGCCCAGCCCAACAAACTAAAAATTTCCTTCACGAAAAGGCGGCACAAAATTTTTGATATCCCGCCTAAATGTTTCATCACATAGGTAGTGGAGTGTCTAATCTATATATACATTTTAACCTCTGTTAGTTTGTTACCGCTCTGTGCATTTTGTGTGAAATTTTCAATTCAAATTTTCATCTCTCTCCCCCCTCCCTATCTTCTTCTCCAAGTTTACTCTGTAAGTGACATCTCTCTCTCTCTCTCTCTCTCTCTCTCTCTCTCTCTCTCTCTCTCTCTCTCTCTCTCTCTCTCTCTCTCTCTCTCTCTCTCTCTCTCTCTCCTCTCGCTCTCTCTCTCTACCACCAAGCTTCATCTGTATGTATAGATTTCATTCATCTCGCTGTTCATTTACATAATCAAGTTACGTTATGTGCATTTAGCTACTGTTTGTGACTAATGTTAACGGAGGAATTTGGTATTAACAAAGTTTGGGGTTCTTCGCCGGAATTAAGATTTACAACGGTGGTCCTTAGGTGGTGAATTCGTCGGAGTATGGTGGTTGTGTATGATTGGTGGCTGAGATTGCTTAGGGTTTATGTTTGCTGCCTCAGAGTTCTCAACATTCGACCCCTTACAATTTGCCTACGTATCCCTATTTATAGGGAATCAAGCCAACGTAGTTCTTGGGGAGGAAGTTTCCTCCATGGGCTTGGTCTTTGATCTTCGGAGCCCATCCGAAGTCTTCTGCTGCCTTTCCATGCTTAGACGTTAGACTTTTCCACCGCCTTCCATGTATAGGATTCTTTCCATACTTAAACATATGTCTTCCTTATCTTTCCTTACTTGAACGTAGGACTTCCATCTGTTTCCTTACTTAGAGATTTAGCTCACTTTAGGAATGTCTAACGATAAGGCCTAGTCACAAAGGCCCAAGGCTCGTCTATGACGTCAGGACTTCATGGATAAGGAAACTTCCCCCGTCGAGGACTAGTCCTATCCATTACCAACTATTTCCTTAATTCATAGACGCAGGTATAGCCATGACTTACCTTAAATGCTAGACGCATCCTTGTCCCCCGAATGAGAAGCACCCACCAGATAGCAGGACAAGTGATCCCAAGTGTTTGGGTGCAAAGTGCAGGATTACTCCAAAGTTCCCCAATGAGGACGCGCCCATTGAGTACAGGAACAGAGCTCCCAAAGCACACACCAAGATTAACCCCACATCCCCAATGAGGGCGCGCCCATTGAATACAGGAGGAGGCCTTCAGCCACGGACATCCCCCTTCTAGGGCACATCCCAGGAGGAAATTCTTCAATATTTTGTCAATACCAAGCCAAGGGAACCATCTTTCATTATCAAGTTGCAACTTCAAACCATGAGGACGCGCCCTCACGGGATAGACTGCCTAAAGGGCGCGCCCTAATCCCCGTGAGGCCAAGCCATAAGCCTTGTGTCAAATGAAGTTGGTATTCTCCGTCAAGTCTTCCATTCATATCAGGTTCAGTCCTTACCAAGAGGACGCGTCCTTAGGGGTTAGATGACCAAAGGGGCACACCCTCTCCCCTAAGAGGACAAGTCCTGAATCTTCCTTACATCATGCCATGTCAATATAATTGTTATCCTTCGTCAAATCATCCATCAAGCTGTCATTATCATGAGGGCGCGCCCTTAAGGGATGGCCAACCTATGAGGGCGCGTCCTTATCCCTATGAGGGTAAGTCCCAAACTTAAACCCTAATTATAAAAATAACATAATTGAATTCATACTTGACCCGATCCTAACCTAAAAACCCATTATCGAATTTTGGCTATAACAACTACCCCCCAATTCAGTGTGAAGTTAAAAACAATACATTGAATTTCTTTAAACCTTAGTTAAAAATCCCTACTTCTGTTGCTTAAGGCGCGTCTTAACGTAGGACGCGTCCTGTCCTTATCATATGATCGCACGTGCGTTGACAGCTGTCTTCCACCAGGCGTGTCTTCACCTATAAATACCTAAAAGTCGTTTTCACTTTTCACTTTACTCTTTTTCCAGAAAAAACCCTAGTCGCCGCAGTTCATTCTTCCAAGCAAAAATCCGGTCAAATCTTCGGTTTTTAATCGTTTTTTCTCCTTGATTCTCATTCAGCAACTTCAAAGGTATGATTTCACACTTTTATTTCATGTATTTACCGAGTATTTTGTTTAGAACCGATATGTGACCGTTGAAGTTCTTTATATGTTTTTCAAATTCTGTATGTATGTATGTATCTATCGATGTTTTAATCTTCATTTTGCCGTTGTTCAATTTTGAATTATGTTTCTGCCGCTTCAATTATCGAACGTAGATTTTAGGACGCGTTCTTTACAACTTAAGAATGACCCCGTATATACTTTTGAGGCGCGTTCTCACCAGGACACGGATTACACCTTTCTTTTTTTTTCTTTTTTTTTTTTTTTTTTTTTAATACTTTCTTTGCAGGACGCGTCCTTACCATCTTTTTCCTTTTTCTTTTCAGCTGGAGGGTAAGGACACGTCCCCGTTTCATCCTTTCAAGGATTTTAACAAACGCTTGGGGATTTATTCCCCACCTTCACTCTCTTTTCCAGCACAAAGCTCATCTTCAATCCTTTCTTTTCACACTCAAGCAATAGAACATCTCCAAGGAGCTTCTCCATTCAAAAATAACACTAAAATAATGTCTTCAAATACCAAATCCAATTCATCCTTACCTCATGTTGATGATGTAAACCCCGAAGTAACTAGCCGACGTGACAGGGCGCACCCTCATGAGTTTATACCAGTTATTGATGATATAGAAGGGATTACAGACAAAGACATAGAAGATAGAATGCAAAGAAGAAAAGGAAAGAAAATCATTTCCCCTATTGAGGGGTGCGCGTCCCATTCTGAAAACACACCTGACGATGAGGACACGTTCTCAGAAGGATCATACCCAGATATTGATGACCGTTTACCTCCTCCAAAACCTTCTCCGAATCCATTCATCCACCCTGAAATCACCGAAGAGGAGAAGGATTATGATTGGGGCCAATACGAAAACACGTTGACTGAGGCAGATAAAAGGAGAATGAGAAAACAAGGCAATAAATTATTCTGTGTTGGGATGTCCTCTACTGTATCCATAACCGAGATTACATGGTGCATGACATATTACGGTATGGAAGGTCAATGGGCGCGTCCTCCTTCCATGATGAGGCCTCATGTCTTTGAATGGCCAAAACCTTTCAGGGTACCACGAATGGTCACTTCTCCCAAGCTAATGTCATTAGGAGTAGGCGCGCCTCTCCATCCTTATTTCAAGGATATTCTCCAGTGGTATGACATAGCCCCAATTCAGCTTTCCCCCAACTCATATAAGTTAGCACTCGCCTTGTTTATATTATACCATGATGAAGGAATATCCACTCCTCCAAACATGGAAGAATTCAGCTATTTCTTTGCCATCAGGAAGAGCTCTAAGGGTTATTACTTTTTGACCTCTCAACATAAGCATAATAAAATGGGCTTTTCCAGTGGAAAAGTAAGCAATGAGAAAAATTGGAAGGAACCGTTCTTTTATCTTTGGAACGTTGAGAGAGTCAGAGTCATCTTCAACTGCAACCATAGTAAGCACACATTTATTCCTTTCAATCTTTCCTTAAGGGCGCGCCCTTGGAAAATTTTCCCTTTTAACTAATTTTTCATTCACAAATTGTAAAACTTAGATAACAGAAATACAAAGGAACTTTTTGGAGAAGCCAAGAAGCGAGCTGAAAAGATTACCTCACTACCGTCTGCAAGGTTTAATCTTAAAGTCTTAATCACTGAGGATAATCTGAAAAGAGTTGGGATTTTGAGGAAAGAAGTGGGATCCATTGTGCCTTTCCAACGTTTTAGAAAAGGTGTTCCCATCAGAGGTTCTAAAGATTACGATTCTGATGAGGATGAAGAGGAAGAAACTGAGTTTGAGGAAAGCGTTCATGAGGACGCGTCCTCCAAGCCTGGTAGCATGAATTTTCCAATCTTAGAGTTCACTTAATATGCACTGTACTTGTTTTATTCTTGTAGAATGCCAATGTCATAAAAATTGTCTTAATATTGAAGACGCGCCCTAACTTTATATCTTGTTTAATTTCCACAGGTATGGACGATCTTCCAGCTGGTTGGGGTCTTGAAATGGGAGTTGCTCCCAGCGTTGGAGTTTCTAAAGCTGCCAGGACGCGTCCTGTCAAGAAAAACTTCAAAAAATCACAGAAAGAGAAAAAAGAGCCAGCAATCATCAACCTGGAAAAGGAAAGAAAAAGGAAAGAGAGCGATAAAACCATCACTACTCCTGAGGACGCGTCCTCAAAGAAAAACAAAACCAATCCTTCATCCTTTTCACTTGTTTCTTCTACTCTTAGTCCTCTTGTTATTCCTTACGTAAAGGATGATGAAATTACAAAATGGAGAAACAGGACTCCTATTGAGGAAAATGAAGCAATAATCAAAGCATCTTCTGAGATTTTGGTCTCCGCTCTTCACCGTCAATCAACTCTCCAACAAGAAGGGACGCGCCTTGATATCATGGAGAAGGAAAGAAACAAACTTTCCAAACAGGTTGAAGATCGTGATAAGATTATTGACAAGTTGAAAAGCGAACTTCGTTCTAAAGAAAGTTATTATGAGAGTGAGCTGAAGACCCAAGAAGAAGTTTCAATTGGTTTGAGTACCACCATTAACACCCTAAAGGAAGAGAAAAGCAAACTTTCTGAACAGATAGCTGAACTTGTTGCTGATCAACAGAATGGTTGGGCATTGGAGAAAAAGAAGATTGAAAAAACTTCTTTCAGGGATGGCTTTAGGAACTATGCTTCTGGATTCTTAGCACAAGATCCTGATTATGATTTTACGAAATTTGGAGAGGAAACTGTTGCATGGATCACCAAGTTCAAGGCTGATGAAGCAGCTTCTATCAAGGCAAAAAGGATATTCCTCGGTCTTGAGGCGGCGTCTCCTGTGCCAAATGAAGAAGAAGAGGACGCGTCCTCTGATGGTATTCCTGAGCATACTTTTGATGGTCCCCCTCTCAATGAGTCAGTTCCTGTTCTTACTGAAGCTTCCAAGAATCTTCAAGATGTCGAAAAGGTGAATAACCAAACTCAGGACGCGTCTTGATATTTCTTTAAATTGAAAACATATTGAGGTGCAGGCCCTCCTTTACTGCCTTGCAATTTGTAAGTTAACTGATAACCTCTTTTGTTTAACTCTTATCTAGGGCTTAGTCCCCTAAAACCTGGCTTTTGTTTGTTCAATGACTAATGTGTTCCTCAGATATTAACCTATTTAAGGCGTGCCTATACTCAATTAAGATGAGGGCGCGCCTTCTTCATGCTAGGATTTAAGCTAATCTCAAATCTCAATTCGGAATGCATGCCTTTATTGTTTACATTTCTATTAATTTGTTGGAGATGTACCCTATATTTACAAATACCCATTCCATAATACTGCAAACATAACAAGGACGCGTTCTTCTGACATGTTTGTCTATCCATTAACATAGGGCGCGTTCTGTCATGGTACATTATAGGACGCGTTCTATCAAAGTTTTTAAACAATCAGAGTTCTTTAAACAAGCATAACAAATTTAATATTCTGAAAGACCTTGATAAAATCTTCATAAATAATGCGCTCCGGTGTGAAAACCACACTGGTCCCAAGGCTAATGCTCTTTGGGGAAAACAAACTTGAAAATCTCAACTATTCAAGGTAGGGTGTACATGCACTACCCCCCTAGACTAGGAAGAAATTTATTTCTTCTAGTTTATTTAGATAGATAATATAGGGGGTACACAACCACTCCCTATTGGTAATATTTCTTCAGATGTTCCACATTCCATGCTTTTGGTATAGGATTGCCACCCAAATCCTCCAAGTGAAAAGTTCCTTCCCAAAGCACAGACCTGATCTTGTAAGGTCCTTCCCAGTTAGCTCCGAAGACCCCATGACTAGCAATTCTGGTATGAGGCATCACCCTTCGTAACACGAGATCACCAACCTTTAGGCGACGTACTCTCACTCTTCGATCATAAAACCTAGCTACTCTTTTCTGATATGCAATTAATCGTAAGGATGATATTGCACGTGTCTCTTCTAAAAAATCAAGATGAAGCCGTTGGTTGACCTCATTAGACTCCTTGTCATAATGATCCCTTCTGAACGACCCAGATCCAACTTCCACAGGAACCATTGCTTCAAATCCATAAGATAGCATAAATGGAGACTCCCCAGTAGTAGACCTTGGGGTGGTATTGTAGGACCACAACACCATAGGAAGCTCCTCAGGCCAGTTACCTTTACTTTCTTCTAACTTGGTCTTCAAGGTGTGCTTGATTATCTTATTGATAGCTTCAGTCTGCCCATTGCTCTGGGGATGATAGACCGCCGCAAAATCTTTCTTGATCTTCAAGTCTTCACACAACTTCTTTAATTCCTTGCTATCAAATTGCTTTCCATTGTCAGATATGAGCTTGTAGGGAATCCCAAACCTGCACACAATGGAATTAAAAACAAAATCTTTGATTTTCTTGGCCGTTATCTTTGCCAAGGGCATAGCCTCTGCCCACTTGGTAAAATAATCCACAGCCACAACAGCATATTTGACACCCCCCTTAGCCATAGGAAGCTCTCCAATGAGATCAATTCCCCACATAGCAAAAGGCCAAGGACTTATCATTGAAGTTAATGTGGTAGCAGGAATAGATGAATAGTTGGCAAAGCGTTGGCACTGGTCACATGCTCTTGTAAACTTCATAGCATCATCTTTCAAGGTCGGCCAGTAATATCCTTGTCGTAACACTTTCATAGCAAGGGAACTACCCCCCGAGTGATTGCCACATATTCCTTCGTGAACCTCCCTCAGGACATAGTTGCATTCCTCCCCATCAACACACCTTAGTAAGGGTTGATTAAAACCTCTTCGATATAACACTGCATCATATTCCACATACCTTGCTGCTTGGTATTTCAAACGTCTGGCCTCCCCTTTATCATCGGGTAAAATTCCTTTCTGTATATACTCTTGGATAGGAGTCATCCAAGTCTTCATTGGTACTTCATCTACAACCATTAGCTCCATCTCGGGGATACTAGGAATTTCTTGAACTTCCAATGGAATGTCTCCCATCAACACCGTGTCTCTTTGGGAACCCAACCTGGCCAGAGTGTCGGCCTTGGAATTTTCTTCACGAGGAACTCCTTCAAGTCTGACTATGTTAAACTGTTGAATCAAGCGACGTACACTCATCATATATGCCTCTGTCTTCGGTCCTCTAGCCTGGAACCCTCCTTCAACCTGCTGAACAACCAGTTTCGAATCACTGAATACCACCAAATTCTTCACATTCATTTCCAAAGCCAACTTCAAACCATTAATCAATGCCTCATACTCAGCTTCATTATTGGTTACCGAAAATTTGAAATTGATAGCACTCATAAGAAGGTGACCTTCAGGAGAAGTCAGGACAACTCCAGCACCAGCCCCGTCACTGTTAACTGCTCCATCCACATACATGGTCCACCAAGGAAAAGGATACTCTTCTATCAAAGGGCTTGCCTCCCGAGTGAGAGGATTAGGGTGCACCAGAATGATTTCTCGTCCCATACTCTCATCTTCAAACTCCAGAATAAAATCGGCTAAGGCTTGTCCCTTGATCGCCGTTCGAGAAACATATTCCAAATCATATTGTCCCAACTCAATCGCCCATTTCAACATCCTTCCTGAAGCCTCAGGTTTATGTAAAATGTGTCTCATGGGATAAGAAGTTCGTACTTCAATTTTATGAGCTTGGAAGTAGGGACGTAACTTGCGTGCAGCCAGCACCAAAGCATATACTAACTTCTCCATGCTAGAATATCGGGTCTCTGCATCCAACAACCTCTTACTTACATAGTAAACTGGTGACTGCAAACTATCCTCTTCTCGTACTAACACAGCACTAATGGAGTAAATCGAGATAGCCAAGTAAAGAATTAATACTTCACCATCCACGGGCTTGGCCAAGAGTGGGGGCTTACCTAACTGTTCCTTGATTTTCTGAAAAGCATCTTCACAAGCAGGAGTCCACATGAAATCCTTGTCCACCCCCCTAATGGCTTTGAAAAACTCTTTGCAACGATCAGAAGACTTTGAGACAAAACGATTTAGAGCTGCAATTCGTCCACAAAGGCTTTGAACCTGCTTTACACTGGTAGGGGACTTCATTTCAAGGAGTGCTTTGATCTTTTCCGGATTAGCTTCAATTCCTCTATGGTTCACAATAAAGCCTAAAAATTTCCCCGACTCAACACCAAAGACACACTTTTGAGGATTTAACTTCATCCGGTACTTGCGCAGAATTCCAAACATTTCTTCCAAGTGCCTCACGTGGTCTACTGCGTCCTTGGACTTGACAAGCATATCATCTACATACACCTCCATAGTTTTTCCAATCTGCTCTTTGAACATCATATTCACCAATCTTTGATATGTTGCCCCTGCATTGATAAGACCAAAGGGCATTCCAATATAGCAATACAAACCTCTGTCAGTAATAAAGGATGTATGTTCTTGATCGGGTCCATACATGGGAATTTGATTATACCCTGAGTAAGCATCCATGAAACTCAAGAGAGCGTGACCAGCCGTAGCATCCACCAACTGATCAATCCGAGGGAGCGGGAAACTATCCTTTGGGCAAGCTTTGTTCAAGTCCGTGAAGTCCACACAAGTTCTCCATTTCCCATTAGGCTTTTTTACCAACACCGGGTTTGCCAACCACTCGGGATAGAAGGATTCTTTGATCAGACCCACATCCAAGAGTCTGTCGACCTCCTCTTTTAAAGCTACTGCCCTTTCCCCACTGATTGCACGCCGCTTCTGACGCATTCCTTTCTTATTAGGATATATGTTTAGGTGATGGCACATGACATTAGGATCAATTCCTATCATATCAGCATGACTCCAAGCGAACACATCCAGGTTGGCCAAAAGAAAATTAGTCAAACCTGTTCTCAACTCATTGCTTAGCTGTGATCCAATTTTGAGAACCTTACTGGGATCTGCTGCGTCTACCGGGATTGAGATTGTTTCTTCTGCAGGACCTGTCTTCTCCTGTAGGATAGGAATTCTTGGATCGAGATCAAGATCAAAGATACGAGGATCTTCAACAGGCATTTCACTCCTTGAGGGCGCGTCCTCCACCAATTCGTCCTCTATTGAGGGCGCGTTTTCTATTGAGGGCGCGTCCTCCACATACCCTTCTTTACTTGGAAAGATGTTATTAAATGTCTCTCCCCCTGAGGGTGCATCTTCAACAAGCTCTTCCTTCCTTGAGGGCGCGCCCTGAAGGGTATAGGTGCTCTCAACAATTCTTTCTTGAAGTTCATCAATTAGGGGGGGCGTCTCCAATAGTAACATCTTAGGGCGCGCCCTTAGATGAGGAACATCATCTTCTGGCTCTTGAACCGTGTAATGAACATGAATCTCTCCCTTAGAATTTTTGAGCAATCCCTGGGCATCTTCTTGGGGAAGGGCGCGTCCTCCTAATCCATTACGACGAAAACCCTTGACAGTTCTATGATAGCACTCCCTCGAATCATATTGTGACCCTCGAACTGAACCAACCCCATTTGGAGTAGGGAATTTCATTATTAAATGATAAATGGAAGTAACTACCTTCATCTCTTTCAGCAAAGGCCTTCCTACCAAAGCATTGTGGGCAGATTCTTGGTCCAATACCATAAATTCTATCATCTGAGTCACAGACAGAGGACCTTCACCAAGTGTAACTGGGAGCTTAATTGCACCCATAACTCTAACAGCTTCTCCAGTGAAACCATAAATCCAAGCATCCTCTCGGACAATATCCTTATCAGGCAAACCCAACTTCTTATAAGTGTTGTAGTAGAGAATATTCACCGAACTTCCATTGTCAACAAATACTCGGTGTACATTCATAGGACCAATCTGTATGGCAACGACCAGGGCGTCACTGTGAGGATGATGTACCCATCTTGCTTCTTCCTCAGTAAATGTAATATCTACTGATTCCCCCCTGAACAACTTGGGAGGTTTAAGTTCCAAGCTGTTCACATTAGTTAAGGGCTTATGGCGTGCTTCCCTGGCATACCTTTCCAGTGCATTGTTACTATCACCACCAAAATGGCGTCCTCCAAAGATAGTATGAATGCTTCCAGCCCGGGCAAACTGAACGTCCTTAGATCTGTCATCATCCCTTTCAGGAGCATGCTCTCTTTCCATCCTCCTGTCGGTTTCATCTTTATGCTTCTTCACTTCTCTGACAATCCAGTCAGTTAGGTATCCAGCCTTGATCAATTCTTCAATTTCTTCCTTTAGCTGCCGACACTCATGGGTGTTATGTCCAGTAGATTCATGATATGAGCAATACCTCTTTTTGTCCTTACTTTGCCATGAGGATAATGGTGCTGGCTTCTTGAATAAACCCTTATCCTTATTGACTTCAAAGATATGCTCAACAGAAGCGGCTAGTGTATAACTCCCTGTTTGATATCTATTCAACCTGTCGTAGTCTGGTGGAGTCCAACCTCTCCTTGCATTGGTGACATTTACCCTGTTCGGACTATACCCTCTCCTCCGGTAGTCAGGGCTTGGGGACCTATCCTTCCTCTTAGAACCTTTTCCTTTTTCTTTCCCTTGGGAGTCGGACTTTTTATTGTCAGCAAGAGATTGTTCAACGATCTTGAAGTATTCAGCTTGGGCAAAGAGGTCCGCCAAGGTTGCTGGGTCCTTCCCCTGCAAGTGCTTCCAGAAATCAGTTCCGACTTGGAGTCCCGCAATCAAGAAACTTTTTAGTGACTCATCGGTTGCCCCTCTGACCATGGTAGACTCAGCATTGAACCTTTTGAAGTATGACTGTAAGCTTTCTCCTTCCTTCTGTCTGATATTGGCCAAAGTAGTCACTGGGGGGGCATATTTCACAGTAGCTTGGAATTTTGTCAGGAACAGAGTTTTCATGACCTCCCATGAAGTAATCACCCCTGGTCCAAGCTTTTGAAACCACTGTTGTGCACTCTCTCTAAAGGTTGCTGCTAGAAGGCGACATCTAGCCAAGTCAGGCACTTGATATACATCCATCTCTATATTGAATCTTCCCAAGAACTCAACAGGGTCGGCATTTCCATGGAAGCGCAAGTCATTGGTTGTATTCCTGTACCCTGTTGGAAGTTGTGCCTCCCTTACTGCCGTAGAGAATGGAGAGGGAGTTTGGGCTGTTGAAGTCACTCTTCCTCCCTCCAAGTGTGTGAGGAGTTTCTTTAGGTCGTCCACATTAAAGCTTCCTACACCCGGGATTGTTTGGACATTTGTCTGAGCATTATCAGTAGGCGGAGGTTGAGGTGGTGGTTGAGGAGGCTGGGTCTCTCCTTGGGCCGCAGGAGTCTCTTGTGTTCTTGGATTGGGACTTGGAGGGCGCGTCCTTCCCTCATGACTATTAGGGCGCGTCCTCTCCCCCTGACCATGAGAGCGAGTCCTTGGCTCTTCCTGCCTTCCTCTTGTTCTACTTTGGGATGAAACAGATGATATGTGCGGATCCCTTCCTCCAGAGGGTCCTCCATGATAAGGAGCATCATACCTATTCCTTCGATCGCTATCCCTTCTCCTTCCTGACCCTTCTGATTGGGGAGCTTGCTCATGATCACGGGGCCTCAACCTGTGTACAGGGGGCTCTCGCTGTGGATTATGAGGTTGCACTTCTAAGTTTCGTCTTGAATTACTGCGAGGTTGAGTATGATCTTGTCCATGGGGCCTCGACCTGTCAACAGGGGGCTCACGCTGTGGATCAAGAGGTTGTTCCCCTCTTACCTCTCTGTCCCTCTGCCATTCGACCAACAACAATCGTAGATCATCATTATTAAGTCTTATACCAAGGCGATCCTTCAATCTGCTCAATCGTTGTTCTTGGTCTCGGTGGAGTTCATCAGCCCTTCGAATTTCACTTTCAGGTCGCCCTGACCTATGAGGGTGTGGAGATGGACGCCGTTCCCTCCTAGGTTGATCTTGGCTGCCCGTCTCATCATCGGGGAGTTCAACAATAGGGACTCCATCCTCTTGATACTCTAACCTTCTTGGAGTGACATTCTGAAACCTCCTTTGACTCGCGGTGCCTCTACCTGTACGATGGTGATTATGGGGTTGTCGCCTGACACGACCCCTTCCTTCGCCTCTTTCGACCGTATCCAGTCTTGCTTCAAAGCCATTTAAAACATCGCCCATGCGATAGAGTTGTTCCATCAAGTCAGAATTACTTATGAGCACAGGTGGTCGTCCCCCTACAATAGGTGTTCCATTAGATGGATTTGGAACACTATGGGGGACATACTCCTCATGGCGGGCATGGTTGTTCTCTTCACTGTCTTCAGATAAGACCTCATCCCTAGGACGTTCGTTGGGATTTTGTGACATCTTCTCCTCCAAAGATTTAGATCTTAATTAGCACCCCTCCTTCTAGCGCCAATTTGTTAACGGAGGAATTTGGTATTAACAAAGTTTGGGGTTCTTCGCCGGAATTAAGATTTACAACGGTGGTCCTTAGGTGGTGAATTCGTCGGAGTATGGTGGTTGTGTATGATTGGTGGCTGAGATTGCTTAGGGTTTATGTTTGCTGCCTCAGAGTTCTCAACATTCGACCCCTTACAATTTGCCTACGTATCCCTATTTATAGGGAATCAAGCCAACGTAGTTCTTGGGGAGGAAGTTTCCTCCATGGGCTTGGTCTTTGATCTTCGGAGCCCATCCGAAGTCTTCTGCTGCCTTTCCATGCTTAGACGTTAGACTTTTCCACCGCCTTCCATGTATAGGATTCTTTCCATACTTAAACATATGTCTTCCTTATCTTTCCTTACTTGAACGTAGGACTTCCATCTGTTTCCTTACTTAGAGATTTAGCTCACTTTAGGAATGTCTAACGATAAGGCCTAGTCACAAAGGCCCAAGGCTCGTCTATGACGTCAGGACTTCATGGATAAGGAAACTTCCCCCGTCGAGGACTAGTCCTATCCATTACCAACTATTTCCTTAATTCATAGACGCAGGTATAGCCATGACTTACCTTAAATGCTAGACGCATCCTTGTCCCCCGAATGAGAAGCACCCACCAGATAGCAGGACAAGTGATCCCAAGTGTTTGGGTGCAAAGTGCAGGATTACTCCAAAGTTCCCCAATGAGGACGCGCCCATTGAGTACAGGAACAGAGCTCCCAAAGCACACACCAAGATTAACCCCACATCCCCAATGAGGGCGCGCCCATTGAATACAGGAGGAGGCCTTCAGCCACGGACATCCCCCTTCTAGGGCACATCCTAGGAGGAAATTCTTCAATATTTTGTCAATACCAAGCCAAGGGAACCATCTTTCATTATCAAGTTGCAACTTCAAACCATGAGGACGCGCCCTCACGGGATAGACTGCCTAAAGGGCGCGCCCTAATCCCCGTGAGGCCAAGCCATAAGCCTTGTGTCAAATGAAGTTGGTATTCTCCGTCAAGTCTTCCATTCATATCAGGTTCAGTCCTTACCAAGAGGACGCGTCCTTAGGGGTTAGATGACGAAAGGGGCACACCCTCTCCCCTAAGAGGACAAGTCCTGAATCTTCCTTACATCATGCCATGTCAATATAATTGTTATCCTTCGTCAAATCATCCATCAAGCTGTCATTATCATGAGGGCGCGCCCTTAAGGGATGACCAACCTATGAGGGCGCGTCCTTATCCCTATGAGGGTAAGTCCCAAACTTAAACCCTAATTATAAAAATAACATAATTGAATTCATACTTGACCCGATCCTAACCTAAAAACCCATTATCGAATTTTGGCTATAACAACTAACAGCTTTGATTTTCCAGGGTGAATTCACAATGAAAGGACTCAAAACTATGATCGAATCTACTACTGTTGACAGTCGGTTAGTATTGCGACCTGATCTGTTCATTTCGATTTGAATTACATGTATGTCTGTGTGTATACGTTTATAGGATTGTTCGCTCTCTGTTTATTTCCGTATAAACTGTTTGACTTCTGTTTTCGCACAGTGATTATGTATATTTGTGTTTCTCTGTATGTATTGTCTGATTTCTGTTTGTTACGGTCATATGTATGTCAGTTTATATATTTATATGCTGTTTGATATCTGTTTGTAACGGAGATTCTGTATATTTGTGTATCTATGATCTATCTATCTGCTGCTTGATCTCTTCTTGTAACAGTGATTTGTATATTTTTGAATATAAATTAACACATACGGATCTCTGTTTGTGATGTTAATTTGTGTAATTGCATATGTGATTTTTAATCTGAGTTTGTAATGGTGATATCTATGCCCCGTTGATCTGTTTGTTACAGTATTATGTAAATGTGTAATTATATATGTGATTTTTGATCTGTGTTTGTAAATTGTAATGGTGATATCTACATGCTGTTTGATTTACAGTAATATGATAACGTGTGCAATTGTATGTGTGAATTTTTGATCTGTGTTTGTAATGGTGACAGGCTTGGTGTGAAGCGAAAGACTAAGAAGGAAAAGGATGCTAAGGATCCTAACAAGCCTAAGAGGCCTGCAACTGCTTTCTTCATCTTCATGTATGCGATTCTGCAACATTGATTTTCACCTTTCTATTTAATGTTTATTGATGTATATAATTTGAGTCACATTGGTGCTGCAGGGAGAGTTTCCGAGTGGAGTTCAAAGAAAATCATCCTGGAACTGCTAACCACTCTTTTGCTGCTGTGAGTAATTGTTTCCTATTGTCATTATTATGACATTCCTGTTAATGTTTGTGGAGATTTATTTGTGATAGATATATGATTTTGTTACTTTTCTTTCTTACTCATGGTATTGTAAACAGATTTCTAAAGCTGGCGGCCAGAAATGGAAGATGATGTCACAGGCGGTATGTATTTTTGTGTCTGTTTCTTAGTTAATTGATTGCATAGTTATGTTTGTAATTGCATGTCCGTTTGATGTTTTACTAGCATTTTCAGAACATGTGTTTTTCTATTTATGTGACAATGTGTAGGAGAAAGCTTCATATGTTGCTAAGGCACAGCAGAGGAAGAAGGAATATGAAAAGAAAATGCAAATCTATGAAAGGGAACAGGTATTTGGTTTGTAATTTGTATTCGTTTCATTTCTTATATATCTGCTCTTGTAGTGTTGAAAAATAACACTGGGCTGAATTTAGGCTGGGTCTAATGACGAGGGATCTGACCAATCCAAGTCTGAGGTTTATGATGCAGTTGGGAGTAAAGAGGTGTGTAGATATACTTGTTTACATTATGTCGTAACTGCTGCGAGTCCATTGATTTATTTATAATGTGCACATTGCTGTTTTGTAGGATGAAGATGACGCTTGAGGAATGTGGTGTTGTTAAAGGAAGTCTTGATCTACTTCATTATGTGGATATACTATATAGCTATACGATGTTGCTAGCAGTACAGTTTGCAATTTGTCATGCAGTCTTAAGTGTTTTTCCCTAATTTCTTAAAACAAGTCTTGAATTCAGTGTGCACAGGAATCTTTCTTATGTAATGATCTATTTTGCTTCTGGCTTTCGTATAACAACAATGTTAATGCATTAGTTTGAAGTAAATGGATTGCTTTTTTGAAAGTGGTTGTTATTGTTACCTTCACTTTAATGTTCTGTGGGTTTTGTCTTGTGCTGCATAATGTTTATTAGCTATCATCTGCAAGTTCTGTGTGACGGTTTCACCTTCTTGGTGGTTCAACATTGTTCTGCATGACCTAAAGATTCTTCTATTAAGAAACAATGTCAACAACATGAAACTTTCATTGGACTTCTGCACAATTGTTTAAAAGTTGCGTGACCCCAGTAGCCACAACTTTTTTGACAAGCTTTGGCTCACCCTAGTGAGTAGTGGCTACCAATTCAACAGGTTCATCAAAAAGCTTCAAGGCATTCTATTGATTTTGAAAGAACTGATATAAACATGTGCATTATTTCTTGAAGAGAATGTGGTCATAGAGCTAGTAGAACTCATGATCTCCATTCTCCAGTTTACATGCATATGCGATTGTTTTTAGACTTTCAAGTAGTAAAGGGAGGTGTACGTATAATTAAGCAGGACAGGATCCTGCCTGTCATGTGCTGGTTGTGACATGTGCGACTCTCATCATGCCACAAAAACACCATACTACATACTCAAGAGTCGGGTCAAGAAAAAATTGGATGTAGTTGCTGTTGCACACGAACTGATAACCACAACACATATGGAATTTAGAATTATAAAGAGACGAGTACAAACTTCCTCTACAATTAAGTTAAAACTAGGTTACTAGAATATATTTGTTAAAGAAAAAGAATAATAGAACAAAATTTATGAAATAAATATCTACAAAATTATATAAATTATCAAATAAAATATATTCGGTAAAATTTGCATTTGGGTAGGTAATATTATAAATTATTTACATATTCCTTTTGTTTATATAGTTTGATTTTTTATTTTCTTGGACCGATACCATTGCCATATATGTTAGGAATGAATATCACCTAGAAACTAGACAGAGGGGGGGTGAATGGATAGTTTGATGGATTTTTGCTTTCTTGAAACTAAATGTAAACTGTATATGATTATGCTATGTAATATGCAGAAAGTAAACAACACGCACAATCACTTTAATCTACTTTGTATAAGCAAATTAAATACTACAGCTTTCCAAGAAATTCACAATCGAATTTCTGGCTTCTAAACAAGAACAGTTTGTACTTGCTTGCTTACAGAGAAAAGAGCTTAGCAAAAATTGAAGGAATATAAGGATGAGCGGAAGCATGAAATAACATTTTATTTCGTAAAATCCATATATCGCACATATAGAAAACTGTAAAATGATGTGGAATCAAAATCTTACCTTGAAAAATCGAAGCTTTGAATCGAGATGATCGTTAGCAGTAGCTTCTCAGAGTGTGAAGCCCTCTACCGGTATCCACCAAGAATAATTCTTCGATGAAGCTTTTTATAAAACTTGAAGCTTTATAAAATGGAGGTTTTCCTTTTTCTTTTGAGAGAGAGAGAGAAAGATGAAGAAGAAAGGAGGCAACTAGGTTTTTCACAAAAACAAAAGTATGTCTAACTCTTCTCATCTCATCCTTTATATAGGGCTCAAGTAGGGTTAGTATATTTAATATATCAATATATATTAATATATAAATCCCTCACTTTCTCTTATAAAATGTTTAAATAATAATTAAAACTATTTTAATCATTATTATTATTCTCTCTCAAAATACCTTCATCAATAAATTAATCTTTTTATGGTGTGACCCTGTAGGTTCAATATTAAGCCGGTAGTAGAAATAAATAATAATAAACTTTTTATTTATTTATATGAATTCTAAAATTCATTAAATATAATTAACTGATTAATTATATTTATTCTACATCGTGAGTGATGCTTCTCAACATATCGCGACTATCCGGATAATATGAATTCACTGCTTAGAATACCAAGAACCTGTCAGTGACTAGTTACAGTACAATCAATTCCTTCTACCCTACAATATCCCGATTAAATACAAGGCACGGAACTCGTGTCAAGCCTATCAGATTTAATCATATGATTTCTTATTCATAATGCAAAGTTCATATTAATGCAAATTAGAAACTCCTTTCTAATTTCATTCACTCTGGCCAGAGATTCCAGAACTCGCATACTAAGAATAACATAGGATATTCACTTCCTATACTGGAAGGGGTAGATCCTCTATTGACGTTAACTATCTCCATACACAAATCTCTATGCCCAGAATAGACCTAATGGATGTCCTTGAGACTAAGGACTAAACCAAAGCACAGTTCATTATATACAAGATAACTTTAACGATCTCAAGTCTAAGGACACTTGTACAACTATCACTCAGTGAACAACTATCGACACGTGAGTAATCTCCATTAGTTGTCCAACTTATCGAGTCATGTTCAGTGAACTTATTCCCTAATAAGCACCTACATACTAGCTATAGTGTCACCACACAAATGCCTATGAGAACAGACATCCTCCTGAAGGGAGCAAGCATAGTATGTACCAATCTTTGCGGATTCACTAACTTCCGATTAGTTATCCTATGATCAGGAACTGTTTAAGTCTAGAGTTATCATCTTCTAGATCTCACTATTACAATCTCATTATAATTCTAGAAGCTTTACTCTAAACTATGGAACATCTTATTTAAAAACACTTTAAATAGATAAAGCCCGTAATAAAAACAAAACAAGTCTTTTATTTATATTAATGAAATCAAATAAGAGTACAAGAAAGCTCTTCCTAAACCATCATACATGATTGGATTTTAGGACAAACTCTTTCAATCTCCCACTTGTACTAAAGCCAATCACTCTGGTATCTAATACCCATTCACTCATTATGACGATCGAAGTGAATCTGAGATAGCGACTTAGTGAGTGGGTCTACTATGTTGTTATGTGTGTCAACTCTCTCAATGTTGACATCTCTACTTTCAATGATCTCCCTAATCAATAGAAAGCGCCACAAAACAGTTTTGCAGCGTCACTTGCATCTATAAATTCTGCTTCCGCTGTTG
This sequence comes from Heracleum sosnowskyi, assembly GCA_030848705.1. Taxonomy (NCBI): domain Eukaryota; kingdom Viridiplantae; phylum Streptophyta; class Magnoliopsida; order Apiales; family Apiaceae; genus Heracleum; species Heracleum sosnowskyi. Next base: position 88,808,523 of record CM061235.1, on the reverse strand, counting down.
AGTCAGCCGTTGTAGGCTGTTTAGAACTCTTCCAACTAATCGCTCCATCCTTCAGAGTAAACACGTACCCTGACATGGATTTGCTATCAATACTTTCTGATTGAAGACTAGAGTTAGTATAACCCTCTATTTTCAACTCAGATCCACCAAAACAAGAAAAATATCCTTAGTCCTTCGCAAGTACTTAAGGATGTTCTTCACTTCTTTCCAGTGGTCTTCACCTGGATCCGACTGATATCTGCTCGTCAAACTAATTGAATGAGCAATATCATGCCTAGTACATAACATCGCGTACTTGATAGATCCTATTGCTGAAGCATAAGGAATCTTACTTATACGCTCTCTTTCCTCAGGTGTCTTAGGAGACATCTTCTCGGAAAGAGATACTCCATGGCTCATCAGTATGAGACCTCTCTTGGAGTTTTCCATGCTAAACCTTTTAAGCACTTTCTCGATGTATGTACCTTGGGTTAAGACCTATCATTCTTCTCGATCTATCTCTATAGATCTTCATACCGAGAATCTAGGATATCTCTCCCAAGTCCTTCATAGTGAAGTTCTTTGATAGCCACACTTTGACTGATTGCAGCATCGGTATGTCATTTCCTATAAGAAGTATGTCATCCACATACAACACAAGAAATATTACCGCGCTCCCACTAACCTTCTTGTAGACACATGGTTCATCTATGTTTTTGATAAAACCAAACTCTTTGATTGTCTCATTAAAACGGATGTTCCATCTACGAGAAGCTCGCTTCAATCCATATATGGATCGCAAGCAAAATCCGAATTGATTTGAGTAGGGCTACAGGTAAAAAGTTTCATCAAAGTCAATCCCTTGCCTTTGTTTGAATCCTTTTGCCACGAGCCAGGCCTTATAGGTCTCCACCTGGCCATCTACTCCAATCTTTCTCTTGTATACCTTTTAGCACCCAATAAGTCTAACATCCTCAGGTGCTTCAATCAAGTCCATACTTGGTTGGCATACATAGAATCCATTTCGGATTTCATGGCACTCTGCCATTTCTCTGAGTCAACACTATGCCACATAAGGTTGTTTAGTTTGAACAGGTGTTTCCTCTTGAACCGTAGTAGTTTGTGTTTCATGAACTTCTTTAAGTTCAATGTTGCTCCCACTGTTCCCTTCAAGGATAAACTATTTTCTAAGAAGGTAGCATGTTTGGAGACAAATACCCTATAATCTCTTTAGGATATCCCACAAACCTACAATTTACGGATCGAGATTCCAGCTTATCCGGGTCAACTTTCTTGACATAAGTTGGACATCCCCAAATCTTAACGTGTTTAAGACTCGGTTTCCTTTCTTTCCATATCTCATATGGAGTTTGAGGAACAGATTTGGAAGGCACCTTATTCAGTAAATATGCCGAGGTTTCCAATGCATAACCCCAAAGTGATACTGGAAGATCTGCATAGCTTATCATGGATCGAACCATGTCTAACAAAGTTCGATTTCTCCTTTTATTAGTATGTTCAATTTGTAGTAAATTATGCTCTATGTCACATACATAGAGACCATTATTTAAAATACCACTACCGTAAAGAACATTATCTCTAAGAATTGAACATTTATTATTCTGAATAACAAACGAAAATCCAACCAAGTCTAACATGGGAATAGAAATAGTATTCCTCACAATCGAGGGAACAAAATAACAATTATTTAAAAACAATAGTCTTGCCCGTAGGCATATGTAAATCAAATGATCCTACAGCTTCAGCAGCAACTCTTGCTCCATTTCCCATCCGTAGAATCACCTTCTCTTCCTCAAGAGTCCTACTCCCCCTTAGTTCCTGCAACGAATTGCAAATATGAGAACCACAGGCGGTATCTAATACCCAAGTAGAAATTTGATTTAATGACATATTCACTTCAATCATGAACATACCTGAACCAGAAGCGGCAGTCTCACTACCCTTCTTCTTCAATTCTGCAAGGTAAACCTTGCAGTTCCTCTTCCAGTGCCCCACCTCGTTACAGTGGAAGCAAACAGCTTTGCTCTTGGGGTCTTCAGCTTTTGGTGGAACCGGCTTTTTCTCACCCACTTTCTTCTTCTTAGGAGGGTTCTTCTTCCTTTTCTTAGGATTGGAACCTTCACCAATTAGAAGAACAGAACTCTTCTTAGAGGGAAAATTCGATTCCGCAGTCTTCAACATGTTGTGGAGTTCAGCTAGGCTGACGTCCAGCTTATTCATGTGAAAGTTCACAACAAACTGCGAAAACGAATCTGGGAGCGATTGCAAGACCAAGTCTTGGTTTAGCTGCCCATCCATGACAAAACCAAGTTGTCCAAGACGTTCAATCAAATTGATCATCTTAAGTACATGGTCATTCACAGATGTTCCCTCAGACATCCTACAGCGGAACAGCTCCTTCGATATCTCATATCGAGTTGTCCTCCCTGCCACATCATACAACTCTTGTAGATGCGTTAGGATAGTGTGAGCATCCATAAGCTCATGCTGCTTCTGTAGCTCAACGTTCATGGAAGCTAGCATGATACATTGAGCAACATTAGCATCATCTATCCACTTACGATACACAACATGTTCATCATTATGTGCATCGTCAGCAGGTTCAGCAGGCTTAGGTGAGTCAAGCACATATTCCAGCTTCTCAACCCTGAGAACAATTCTCAAGTTTCGAAGCCAGTCAGCAAAATTAGGACCAGTCAATTTGTGAGCATCTAGTATGCTCCGGAGTGATAGTGCAGAAGACATAATGTATATAGTAAATCTGTAAATGATAAACACATAACAACACTTAGCAAATATTCAATTTCATTTCAAAACACTATATGAATCGGGTCTTTATTCATAAGTGGCTCCCACTAGTTTATCTAATTTATACAACCCCTAAGTAAAAATTAAGCATTCATAATGCTAGTGGGAATATGGATCCTACATTCCATCACACAACCTCGGCTGTAGCACGAAATGCCATGTGATGTTTAGTAGGCAGACAACTCTTGTCAATTACATCTCATGTTATTCCCTAATAAAACTTTAGCCTCTTGAATAATTGAGTCACGGCTGTGGCACGACAAACTCAATATTCTAAGTCAAGTTTAACCCAACATTTCGTACAATTGAATCAGTCTCCAATAGCCCACGGCTGTGGCACGTAACGACCATTAGATTCTAATTCATTGTACACATCTCTATGTAATAGACAAGTATTTCTTATCTCGAAATCAAAGCCCTCGGCTGTAGCACGAAACGACAATGATTCAAAAATAAGAACTACTCTCTACCATGTTGGAAGGCTATGATCGACACAAGCCCGTTGTGTCATTGGCCAATTACTACTTGATATTATTAAGAGGGATTTTATAAGGTTTATAATTATATATATTTATAGACAAAAATTTCAACTAAATTTTTCTATAAAGTATCATAATTACTAACCAATCAATTAATAATTAAAACTCTTTTAATCATTAAAATTATTTCTAAACCTTTTAGAAAATAAATATCTCTTTGTTATTAACTAATAATTAAAACTCTTTTAATCATTAATTCTATTTCTAAACTCTTTAGAAAATTAATCTCTCCCTTAATTTAATTTCTTAAATTAAATAAATAATTAATAATATTAAGATCACATCTTAATTATTTTATAATAAATTAAATCTTATTTAATCAATTAATAAAATTGCTAACTAATTATTTATTTCATAAATAAATAATTATCAGCCATTATTAATTAACTAATATTATTTAACAATCATAATCATATTATAAAGAGATTCTTTTCTTTAATTAAATATTTCAAATCAATAATCGATAATCGGGTGATTCCCAGATCGGGGGGAGCATTGTCAAGAGGCGTCACTTAATACCCCTTTCTTACAGATCGAAATCCGTTTTTGACAGAATCATCCTTTCTCTCAATATTGAAAATTCATATTTAATTACGTGTTTCACAAACACAAGAATCTCATGATTGTATTCATAATATTATTGTTAAGGCAAGAAACGATTCCTATTCTAGATTTTCTAGAGCACGCCTTATTTTGATTTAAGTTCACCTAAATCTATCATCGCATGGTAAACTTAGGCATATATCTCATATATAAACATAAATAAACATGTAAGCATGCTAGTAATATCATGTCATACAATGATATAATGATGTATGGATTTATTATAGTATTGAAAAGCAATTAAAACAATTAAAACATGCTTTAAAACACTTCCGGGAATATAAACAGTTCAAAACTTTTATATAAACAATATTTGACCACTCCATTAGATCCGTCTCGAAAAAACGAATCCAACGATATATTGCACGCCCAAAACGGAGTTACGAAACTCCCAAAAAATCAAATTTAATGTGGCAGAAGGGCTGTAACGCATTTCATAAATGCGCCACAGTTCAAGTCCATTAAATGCTGTAACGCATGACGCTCATGCGCCACAGCCCCTGTCACGCATTTCCTAAATGCGCGACCCCCCTTTCCGCCGGTTGTCATCCACGCGCGCGGGTAGCAGCTGACCAGTTTTTTTTTTTTTTTTTTTTTTTTCTCTCTTGTCAGCCGACCGTTGTGATGTGTCAGTGCTTTTGTAACTGGTGCCTTTTCATGTAATATAACTGTTACACTTACTCCTTTAACTAGTAATAACTTTTATTACAAATATCTTAATTTTAATGTTAATAAATTAATTAACAATTAATTAATTAATTAATAAAAAATTACAGGAATATGATTTCTCAAATCAGACAGTAGCAAACAATTACCAGGTGGTTATGGGGTCCTTGTGCAATTTTTAATTCATATTTATATACATGCTTGATTATTTTATGAATTTTAATTAAAACAATTTTTAAAAATTCATAACAAATAATCTACACATTACAAAAATATGAAAAAATACCCAGATCATCCACAACACTTGTAGAACCCAGATCAATGGTCAAAATCTCATGCAAATAATATTTCGAATTAATTCATAATTAAATCTAAATAATCTTGCAAAAATCATAATAAATCCATACATGCATCAAAAAATCTAAAATTTTTACATGATTCTCTATATGCAACAACCTAGCTCTGATACCATTGAAGGAATATAAGGATGAGCGGAAGCATGAAATAACATTTTATTTCGTAAAATCCATATATCGCACATATAGAAAACTGTAAAATGATGTGGAATCAAAATCTTACCTTGAAAAATCGAAGCTTTGAATCGAGATGATCGTTAGCAGTAGCTTCTCAGAGTGTGAAGCCCTCTACCGGTATCCACCAAGAATAATTCTTCGATGAAGCTTTTTATAAAACTTGAAGCTTTATAAAATGGAGGTTTTCCTTTTTCTTTTGAGAGAGAGAGAGAGAGATGAAGAAGAAAGGAGGCAACTAGGTTTTTCACAAAAACAAAAGTATGTCTAACTCTTCTCATCTCATCCTTTATATAGGGCTCAAGTAGGGTTAGTATATTTAATATATCAATATATATTAATATATAAATCCCTCACTTTCTCTTATAAAATGTTTAAATAATAATTAAAACTATTTTAATCATTATTATTATTCTCTCTCAAAATACCTTCATCAATAAATTAATCTTTTTATGGTGTGACCCTGTAGGTTCAATATTAAGCCGGTAGTAGAAATAAATAATAATAAACTTTTTATTTATTTATATGAATTCTAAAATTCATTAAATATAATTAACTGATTAATTATATTTATTCTACATCGTGAGTGATGCTTCTCAACATATCGCGACTATCCGGATAATATGAATTCACTGCTTAGAATACCAAGAACCTGTCAGTGACTAGTTACAGTACAATCAATTCCTTCTACCCTACAATATCCCGATTAAATACAAGGCACGGAACTCGTGTCAAGCCTATCAGATTTAATCATATGATTTCTTATTCATAATGCAAAGTTCATATTAATGCAAATTAGAAACTCCTTTCTAATTTCATTCACTCTGGCCAGAGATTCCAGAACTCGCATACTAAGAATAACATAGGATATTCACTTCCTATACTGGAAGGGGTAGATCCTCTATTGACGTTAACTATCTCCATACACAAATCTCTATGCCCAGAATAGACCTAATGGATGTCCTTGAGACTAAGGACTAAACCAAAGCACAGTTCATTATATACAAGATAACTTTAACGATCTCAAGTCTAAGGACACTTGTACAACTATCACTCAGTGAACAACTATCGACACGTGAGTAATCTCCATTAGTTGTCCAACTTATCGAGTCATGTTCAGTGAACTTATTCCCTAATAAGCACCTACATACTAGCTATAGTGTCACCACACAAATGCCTACGAGAACAGACATCCTCCTGAAGGGAGCAAGCATAGTATGTACCAATCTTTGCGGATTCACTAACTTCCGATTAGTTATCCTATGATCAGGAACTGTTTAAGTCTAGAGTTATCATCTTCTAGATCTCACTATTACAATCTCATTATAATTCTAGAAGCTTTACTCTAAACTATGGAACATCTTATTTAAAAACACTTTAAATAGATAAAGCCCGTAATAAAAACAAAACAAGTCTTTTATTTATATTAATGAAATCAAATAAGAGTACAAGAAAGCTCTTCCTAAACCATCATACATGATTGGATTTTAGGACAAACTCTTTCAAAAATAACTATGTGTATCTCTCTTGCAGCTTACAGTTGTGTGTGCACGATATATATATTCACCTATACAAACTAGGCACACACAATATTACACAGCTACCCCTTCTGAAAGTCCAACTTGTCCTGCCATAAGAAGTTCACTGTGTCAGGAAGGACCACCTGCTTTTTGGAGTCTTTCCCGTTTCTGTAGCTGCTTGTCTCTTATCTTTCTCTCCAAGTTTAGCTGTAGATTTGCCATCTGTTCTTTGGACCACCTTGCTAGAACAAATGCTTCAGTATTTGTCTCCTTTGATTCTTGGTTATGTACCTTGATTTGTCTTGTTATAAACGGCTGAGTGTTGATATCGTGAACTCCACTTCATTCCTGACTTCGCGATCTCCTTTGTGAGGACTACGCGATATAGCCTTTGAAGACTTTGCGACATAGGTCATTTGACGACTATGCGACATAAGTCATTTGACGACTATGCGACATAGGTCTTCTGAGGACTTCACGATCTAGGCTCCTTTGACTTTGCTGACTTCAACACTTCACGACATGTGTCTTGAGGACTTCTCGACATAGTACAAAATGGACTATGCGATATAGTACTTCACGACATGGATATTGGTGACTTCACGACATAGCTTTCTATTGACTTTGCTATATAATGCCTTAGACAAATTTCTGCAACTTATTTATTCATGGCCTTATTCATCTCTATCCTGCTGCATGAACATTACTGAACTTCTACCAGTACAATTATTCAATGGCCTATATACAATCTAGATGCAAGAAACTTTACTAAGCTCATTATAAATCTGAGCATACATGATAAAGCTATTGTTCATGAGAACAAGACAAGTACATTTTAGAGACCTATACTATATCCCAGTGATAGAAATCACTAGGTCATGTAGTGTGACATAGTCACATAGTGTAGGCTTGTTAATAGTGGTATTCAGACATGTCTTGGGCCTAACAATATATATATGAAAAAAATTATATTGATAAAAATCAATATAAACATATAATATTACTTATATTTATATAGTATTATTAGAAAAATAATTTATTCACTATCTTATTTGCTGATGTGTCTAGCAATGGTTCTGCAATATTGTTGAATAGTACAAAAGTTGTATCTCCCGTCTTATCCTTAACTTTTATTTGTATTCTAAACCTGTATAAACACACAAATCATAGTAAGATTAATATATGTATAAACAAAATATAAAATAAAGTTATTAAATTAATTTCTTACATGATAAGAGGATGGTCAATAATTTCGTTGCAAGGCTTGCATCTATAATGTCCCTCAGAAAAGTCCAACTTTGTGGA